>JADMNL010000024.1:214655000-217155000 GCA_016271365.2 Neoceratodus forsteri
AAGCCCAGAGGGAAGGGACCCAGTAACTCCTTGGCTGGACCCTCCTCCAAGCCTGCCTAGTGACGGGATAGGGCAGCCACACCCATGCCTATCATGCCTCCCCTGGGTCCTCCCATGGGGGGGCCGACTCCACCATTTCCTTTCTATCTGGTCCACTGTTACCATGGACAGGTGAGTTCTGGAAGTGGTCGGCCAGGGTCTGCCTCTGGAATTTGAGCAGTACCCACCAAGCCGAGCCTGCGCCCTATGGGAGGAGATGGTCTCCACAGACACTCAGTCAGCTTTCCGAGATGACATAGCCCAACTCCTCCACAAGGAGGTAGTGGTCAGAGTTGTGGACCCCCAGTCAACCCAGGGTTCATTTCCAGGTACTTCCTGGTCCCTAAATGGACAGAGAGCTGGCCCCCCCATTGTAGAGCTTCATGATCTGAACAAATTTCTCAGGTCTCGCACCTTCAGGATGGTAACTCTGTCTGAGATCATACCATCCCTCGAGCAGAACATGTGGTCTTGTTCTCTGGATCGACAGTACCCATTTTTCTATGTCCCGATCCATCCATCCCACCAAAGATTCCTCCACTTCTGAGCTGAGGAAACCCTCTACGAGTTCCAAGCCATGCCATTAGACTTGTCATCACCAAATGCATTGCAGTGGTGGCAGCCCATCTACGGTGCCGAGGAGGTCCGGGTGTACCTCTACCTGGACGATGGCTAATAGCGGGGACCTGGCCTTACAGACCTGCATTGGTCTTGGCCTTCTAGTCAATGAGGTCAAGTCAGAACTCATGCTCTCTCAGGTGATTAGCTTCACAGGGGCAGAGCTCGACTCTTGCCGAGCCAGAGCTCAGCTCCCAGCAGACAGGGCAGAGGTTCTCTCCTCCTTTACTCGATTGTTTCTGGTTGGGCACTTGCACCCTGCTTGGGACTTCCTGTGCCTTCTGGGCTACATGGCATTTTGCGCCTCCATGGTCCGATGGTCCCAGTGGCATATGTGCTCCCTGCAGTGGGAGCTGGCCAGCCAGTGGTCTCAGCACCTAGGCCACTTCCACCAGCTGGTCACTGTGACCCAGAAGATGTAGATGCTCTCTAGTGGTGGACTGTCCCAGAGAATCTGCAGAAAGGGATCCCATTTGTCCACCCTGAGCCGACAGTCATCCTGATGACCAATGCCTCTCTCATGGGCTGGGGTGCTCTACTGGGGGACCACAGGGTCCATGGGCTCTGGACCCAGAGGAGTCCTGATGCCACATCAATCATGCACTCCCTGCAGTGGGAGCTGGCCAGCCAGTGGTCTCAGCACCTAGGTCACTTCGACCAGCTGGTCACTGTGACCCAGAAGATGTGGGACACTCTCCAGTGGTGGACTGTGCCAGACAATCTGCAGGAAGGGACCCCAGTTGTCTGCCCTGGGCCGATGGTCATCCTGATGACCGACACCTCTTTCACAGGCTGGGGTGCCCACCTGGGAGAACACAGGGTCCTCAGGCTCTGGACCCCAAGGATTCCTGATGCCACATCAACCTGCTGGACCTCTGATCAGTCCTGCTGGTGCTGTGTTCACTCCATTTGTTCAGGGTCAAGAGGTTCAAGTCCAGACATACAACCCCATGATCATGTACTGTCTCAACAAGCGAGGTGGAACACACTCCCTGCCTCTGTACAAAGATGCTCTTCACATTTGGACTCTTGTGAGCTGACTGAAAGCATATCTCTTAGCCATCCATGTGACAGGAGCCTCCAGTCAGCTGACAGACACCCTCAGCCAGGTGGGCAAAGCATCCCACGAGTGGTCTCTCCATCCAAAGATAGTACACAGTCTGTTCTCCCAGTCAGGCACCCCTCAGGTGGACATGTTCACCTCCTGGGAGAATGCAAAGCTGAGGCTGTTTTGTACCTGCCTCCCTCAGTGGGGCTCACTGCAGGGGGATGCCATCTCAAGGCTGTGGATCCCAGGCCTCTTCTATGCCATCCCTCCACTTCCTTTGATCCACAAAGTGCTACTCAAGGTCAGCAGGGACAAGGCATAGGTGATCCTGATGGCTCCAGACTGACCACACCTGTATTGGTATCTCCTCAGCCTCAGCAGCAGGCTACTGAGGCAGCTCCCAGAGTGCCTGGATCTGCTGTCTATCAATCAGGGGAAGGTACTCCACCCAAACCTTCAATCCCTGCACCTGACAGCCTGGTTCCTGAGTGGCTAGAGTTCCAGGCTTTGGGTATCTCTGAAGATGTACTCACTGTAGTTGAGGCATCTTGCAAGGAATCGACCAGGAAGTGTTATGTCTTCAGTTGGAAGAGATTCTCCATTTGATGTCAGGGTAAAGGATTGGACCCTTTGACATGTCCAGTGGCTAGCATCTTACACTGCTTATGGTCTCTCTCCAAAGGAGGGACTTCTGTTGACGACCCTTAAGGTGCACCTGGCAGACATCTCTGCTTATTTGGCGTGGGCTGGTCAGCAGTCGATGGCACAGGAGAAGGTGGTCTGGTGCTTTTTCAAAGGCCTAGATTACATATCCCCTCTGGTGCATGAACCTCCATCTCCGTGGGATCTACTACTGGTACTGGCAAAGCTCCTGGGCAAGCCATTTGAACTGATGCACAAGTGCAAGATGTCACACTTGTGCACACTTGTGTAAAAACACCTTCTTGGTGGCTATCATGTCAGCCAAAAGGATTGAGGAACTCCAGGCACTCTGTTGAGTCTCCTTATTTGATCCTCCACAAGAACAAGGTTGTCCTGTGCCCCAACCTGAAGTTCCTTCTGAAGGTTGTGTCAGAATTTCACTTGAACCAGATGATGACTCTTCTGGTGTTCTACCCTAATCACACCTTGGATGCTGAATACAAGCTCCATACTTTGGACCTGAGGTGAGCACTTGCTTATTACAAAGAGTGCACAGCTGGAGTTCAGGGAGTGGTTTGCCAGCTGTTTGTCACCTACGCTGAAGCTGCACCTGGCAGACCTGCAGCCAAGCAGATGATTGTCAGGTGGATCACTTCCTGCATTGATCTCTGCTATAGGTTGGTGGGTAGGGAGCCTCCGTAGGGCTAAGGGCACATTCTACCTTCCATACTGCTATGTCAGTGGCTGCTTCTAGGATGTCCCTGTCCAGAAAATCTGCTTGGCTGCTACCCGAAAGCCAGCACACGCCTTCATTTCCCATTACCACATTGACCTAGAGTCACTCCGGGATACTGGTTTTGGGGCCTCAGTTCTCCAATCTCTATTTCCTAAATAGGGGCTGTGCACCTTGCCTCCCTTCTCCCAGAGAACTGCTAGGAGTCTGCCAGCAAGTGTGTATGAACATCATATCCATGTCCCTAAAAAACAGGTTACTGGCCTATAGCAGTAGTTCTAGGAGTGGTATATGATATTCATCCACGCGGACCCAACCGACCTCCCCGGCTTCGGTGCTCACACTGTGCTTCCAGCAGGAAAGATCTGGTGTCATTGGATGGAGCTGAGGGATATACCACCTGGGTGGGTGGAAAAAGCCAGCTTGAAGACGTTCTGGCAGTTCTTAAAGGGGAAAGGACCATGCCAAAAAGTGTGGATGAACATCATATACCACTCCTAGAACTACTGTTACAGGTGAGTAGCCTGTTTTTACCATTCAAACTGTACTGATCGAATTGTAAATGGCCATTTACTGTTCAAACTTTACAGTTCTAACAGTAAATGGTATTTACCGTTCGAATGGTATATGCCATTTACCGTTCAAACTTTACTGTTCCAACAGTAAATAGCCATTTACTGTTTGAACCTTTACTGTATAAATGGTAAATAACCATTTACTGTTTGAACAGTAAATAAATATGTTTCATTTCTTAACAAAAAATTGATTTGGAATTTTGGGCTGAAAATTTCAGGGTACAAAGGGCATGCTCCACAGATGTGCCTTTTGGTGAAAAAATATTGTGCCACATAGTTATAAGACTTTGAAGTTTTCCATAGGATAGCACTATAATGGGGTACCTTTTAGTAGCTATATCTCAAAACTGCATCGAGCTACGGATTTTCTGAGAAACACAGCTTAGGTGTACTAAGCAGTCATGCATGTTTCCAGCCCTTCAATCAATCAATCAAACTTTATTTAACCAGGCATTTTCATTGTTGAGCAAGCTCATTTGCAAGATGGTCCTGGACACACAGTAGAAATTCATTACAATAAATATTATCATACAATAACATACCATACAGAGAACATTCAGATTCAATAAGTTACAGTTGCAAGTAATATCTAGCATTGTTGATTACTGACTGTGTACGTGCACAGTCTGGCCCTTGCGTTAGGTTTGGGGGCTACTGTGAGGAGGAAAGGTGAGGAAGATGCAGGAGAGAGAGGGGGGAGAGAAAGGCAAGGAGACAGTAGAGACAGTAAGGTGGCAGACACAGGGGAGGTATGGGAACCCTGCTATGGAATGGACCCCCTGGAGGGTTTCCACAGGGGGAAAAAAGGGAGCCGGGGGGGAGTGAAGTTATGCTAAGAGGAAGCTGGCCGCAGAGGGAAAAGGTGGCCAATATGGACCACGAGCAGGGTGACATCCATCTAAAAATCCAAAGTTACCTGAAGCAATCACACACGGTCTTCAGGCACTGGTAAAGCAACTGCGGGGCAATTTTTGTGAATGGGGCTAAGGTGCCTGTGATACTGTGCCATTATGGACTGATAACTCCACCAGGGTGATGAGGGTTAATTACAGTGTCTCTTCACTTATGGATAGATGGGCCCTGCACTGCCACATATGCATACCATTATGGGGTAATAGAAGATGAGGGTTAATCACAATGTCTCTACAGTTATGGATAAATACTGCTCTCCCACATGAAAAACAGGGACAATTACAATATGCATGTATGGGAGCACAGGGCCCGGAGGGCTCTGTGGTCTCACAACACACTATGGACTAATGGGAGCAGAGGGCCCTGCGTTCCCGCAACCAAATAAGGATAAGAGTACACTTTCTAAAAAGGCAAGGAAATTCTTTGCAAAAAAAATTATGTTAATGCATCAGTTAGGGTTGTTATTAAAGTGTTAAAGACTGGGAAATTCGATGTTAGGCTTTCCAACCTTAACTCCCCACCCCCACCCCCCAAGCAGCAAAAGGACAAGACCACACAAGCAACCACAGACGGTAATGATCAGGTAAAACAAAAAACATACTGTACGCTTTTCACTGCAGATGGAAATCCACAGTACTGGTGTATGCCTGGAACATCCTCTCAATGTAGGTGGTGGGGGAAAAATGGTAACGGGATTCAAGAATGCATGGGGTAGGCAAAAGGGGACCTTAGTGGTAAGGAAAGGGGGGGGGCCTGGAGATCAAGTAGGGTCTGCGGTGTTACAGTAGGTAGGAAATCTGCTGACTAGGTGGGCAAAGTGGTCCTTTCAGCCCTTTTGTGGTCTCACATAGCCATGGACACCAGAAACATGTGCTGAATTGATGGGCCTACACTTCTGCATCTGCAGGTGTAATATATACACACTGACTTTTGGGTGCAGAAGTACAGATACCACAAAATCCATGATATGAAAAGTGCAGCAGTACTTCTGTCTGCAGAAGCAAAGTCCCCTGAGGTTCCTGGGTCTCTTCAGAGGTTTCCTATATGCAAAGGGCTGCTGTTCTGGAGCCAGAAGTTGGTGTATGTCTTACACCTCCATCTGAAGAGACACAGGACCCTCTTTGCTACAGAATTTCTGGCCCCATAGCAGCATAGAGAAAAGAAGTCTTGTAATTTTGATATAGTGGGTTTGTATGTGGCTCGAGGGACCTGTGCTTCTGTATACAGAAGCTGCGAGGTGATTTCAGTATAGAAACACATAAATAATCTGATGGCAGATAAGGACTGCTTTGCCCACCTAGTCTGCCATTTTTCTACCTACTGTAACACCACAGATCCTACTTGATCTCTGGCTCCCCCTTTTCTTACCACTAAGGTTCCCTTATGCCTACCCCATGCATTAACGAATCCTGCTACATTTTTTGGCCCCACCACATATGCTGGGAGGATGTTCCAGGCATCTACCAGTATCGTGGATTCCTATTGGCAGTGACAAGTGAGTGTGTATGTTTTGAAGTTTGCATGCCACAGATACAAATCCATGAAGGTAGCACATCAGTGCTATTACATTTGTGTAATCTGGAAACAGCTGTATATTGTTTGTCTTACCTCATGATGGCTGTCTGCGATTGCTTGTGTGGTCTTGTCCATTTGCTGCTTGGGGGAGGTGGGGTGAGGAGTTAGGGTTGGAAACCCTAGCATTGTTCCCAGTTTTTGACACTTTAACCGATGCATTAACATAGCTTTTTGCAATGAATATATATATATATATATATATGTATATATATATATACAAAAAACGTCATTACTGCGTAAGTTAGGGTGCTTACTAAAGCAACAAAAGCAAGGAAATGTGGTGTTAGGGTTTCCAGCCCTAACATCCCACCACCACCCTGCAGACAGTGACAGGCATTGGAGGTGTACCTTGGCGTCATTGACCCTAAAGTTCATCCCATTATATAAGTAAATAAGCTGAGATGGGGATAGTATAGGAGAATGGGGTGAGTGTTATGGTTGATGATGCCAATGCACACCTTCTACACCTGTCAGTGTCTTCAGGGTGGGATGTTAGGGCTGGATGCCATAACATCACATTTCACTGCTTTCATCGCTTTAGTAACAACCCTAATTGATGTGTTAATGAAGCTTTTTACAATTAATTTCCTTACTTTTTCAGATAGTATAATCATATCCTTATGTGTCTGTGGGGCCCTGCACTCCAATCCCTCCATAGATGCACATATGTATGTAGGTGTAGAATCACAGAGCCCTCCATGCCCTGTGCTTCCATGAATAGAACAGTGACCAAATTGTCAGCATAGCCTTTTATCACCCCACCTCATGTAGCCTGGTACAGAAAAACTGTAAAATCTAAGCCAAAGTGTAATTATGCACAACTGCAACACCATTCCATGCCACAGGTGTGAAAACACATTTTGGGTAGGATTTGTAAAAGGACAGCTGTGACATACATAAGGTGTGGTAATTAGAAGACTACGTTGAAAATCTGGGGTAAAAAAAATGTAAAATTTCCAAAGTTACGAGTGGACATAGCAATTACAATGAATAGTCATAAGTTTGACATTTTTTTATGTTTTTACCCCATACTTTCAACATTTATTTATTTATTTATGACTTTGTTGACTGGGTAAGGTGCTCTGGTCCAGAGGACCATTTACAGGCATGACCTGGGCCAAATAGGCATGAGATGAGCAAAAGACAGGTACAGAATAACAATAGGTATGACAACAGCACTTGGTACAACACAATATACAGAGTAGAGGCATGGGCAGCAGACAATGATAAACATACAAGCCACATTCTGATACAAACCAATATACAGGTACAATGCAGGTAATGAATTACATTAAATTGTGGTACAATATTAGTTGCAACTTTAGGTACAAGAGGAGGTTACCGCATCCCCACTCCCTAGATGCAATATGTCCAGGCAGGTTAGTTATTCTAGTAGGAATAGGAAGGAGAATAGGCGTAAGGTCCTAGGAGAATTTAAAGGTAGTTATTACCTGGGCGGACAGGTGCAGTTGTCCCTAGTGAGGAGCCAGGATTTAAAGTTACATTTGAAGGCATGAGGCTTGTTGGATGCTCTGAGGTGGGCAGGCAGTCCATTCCATAGTAGGGGTGCCATGACCAATAAAGCTTTACCTCCCATGTTAGCGGCCGTTCTCAGTGTCTCCAGGGGAGGGACAAGGCAGGATTGGAGACTTCTAGATGAGCCATAGTGCTTGAAGAAGGTTGCTAGCAGGGAGGTGGGACCATTTCTGATGCAAGTATTGGTGTGGCAGCTGAGGGTGAAATCAAAGTGACCTTGCAGTGAGAGCCAGTTTAGGGAGTGGTAAAGGTCAGAGTGATGGGTGGAGTAGGATGCAAACAGGGCAAAGCAGCAGATGCTATTGTAGACAGTCATGAGTCATGTTCAAAGGGTGGAGGAGACAAGAATGTAGTCTGGGGAACAGTAGTCCAAGATGGGGAGGAGGTTTCCTCTTGCAATAGCAATGTGAGCCTCATCAGTCAGGAAGGGTAAGATTAGGTACGCTGTACAGAGTTTCAGATTTATCGTATGGATTACTGAGTTAATGTGGTCAGTGAAGGAGCGGGAGGAGGTCTAACGTGACCCCCAGATATTTGAAGGAATGGACAATTTCAAGGGCAGGGCCACTGGGAGGGTGGATCTGGAGAGAAGAGTAGGTTTTGTGTGCTCTGGCAAAGAAAGGTTTTGCCCCAAACAGAATTGCTTTGGGTGTTTTTTGGTGTTAACTAGCATCAAGTTATCCAAGAATCAATTGTAGGTGGCACAGTAGTTCTGGGTGAGGACTGAGGATAAGTGGGGGATGGATTTGTCACTATGGTAGGTAACCAGATCATCAGCGTAGAGGAGGGATTCGCAGGTGAGGCTCCCTGAGGCAAGTGTATTGACAAAAATGGTAAAGAGAAGGGGGACAAGTATGGAGCCCTGAGGAACCCCGATAGAGACAGGTAAGGTGGGGAAGTGGCTGAGCCTATGCAGACAAATTGAGAGTGGCCAGTAAGGTAACTTTGAAACCAGTGTGTGGTATCCTCAGAGGAGCCAATCAAGTTCAGTTTGGAGAGGAGGAGAGTATGATTAACCAAATCAAAAGTCTTAGACAGGTCCACAAATATTGCACCAGTGGTCAGCCCTTGATCCATATTTGTAAGGACATGGTCAGTGAATAGGGTTAGAGCAGTGGTGATGCTGTGATGCCTGCAGAAACCATGTTGCTGGCTACATAAGATATCATATTTGGTGAGGTACTCCGATAGTTGTTGATGCACGACTTTTTCGAGGAGTTTACTCAGGTGGGGGAGGATGGATATTGGCTGGTAGTTGTTGGAGGAGAGGGGGTCAGTGGTTTTGAAGATGGGAATAACTTTGATGGATTTCCATGGGAGGGGTGTGGAGGAGGTAGTCAAGGCAAGATTGAAAATGAAGCTGAGGGGCTTGGAGATTGCCGAGGACACAATTTTGAGGAACACAGGGGAGAGTCTGTCAGAGCCTGGGCTGCCCCAGTTGAGCAGTCCTCAGAGGAGTTTGAGAGTGTCTTTTGGGGAGATGATCTTGGAGTAGAAGCAGGGGCAAAGGGGAGTGAGATCAGGTGAGGGGACAGAGGCCGTGGAAGTAGGACAATGCCTATGGAGTGGGGACTGCGTGGTACCAGGGTGTGCTGGGTGCCTGGTGGGGGGGAGGAACAAAGGCACCAGACCACCTGTTGGAGGGGGTACAAGAAGGGAGTTTGCTCAGGAGGCTGACAGGTCAGTAAATTTAAGGTTAAAGGTGTTAGCTACCTCGGCGGGGTTGGTTAGGAGGCCAGATGGGGAACTGAAGTTAACATTGGGTCTGTTGGTGTGAGGGGTGAGAATGGAACTAATGGAGCTCCAGAATTTTCTGGGATTCCCAAGGCTGTCCCTCTGCATGTTGGTGTAATAGTCCCATTTGAGGGATCAGGCCAGGTGCTTGCAACAGTTGTGCAGGTACCAGTATTTGTTCCACAGAGCAGGGGAGGGGGTTAATTTATGCACAGTCCACTTGTAGTCCATCTCTTTCATGATGGAGAGGAGTTCTTTTGTGATCCAGCGAGTACACCTGCCATGAACTCTCCTAGTAGTTACAGGGAAATGTAGGTCTTCTTTTTTTTCTCACTTATCTTTCTAGCCCTCCAGCTTTGAACTCTCTCAGGCCACTGCTTTCATTGACTTACTTTACTGTCCACTGTGCTCCCCCACCATCTTCAAGTTCATCTCGGTTCCCTGGGTTGGGAGACAGCAACCCGGAGAGACCACAGGGGGCAGTGGTGGGGAACCAGCTTTGGACATGTGGTGGTGGCACTGGCAGAGCCATCGCCTATCCTGGCTGGAGGAGTATTTCTCTCCTTTTCTCCTCCTGTAGGTGCCTTGCTCCCCCCCATATGCATGGTACAACCCTGCCTGCATCAGCCATGCTCCCTTACGTGCAGCTCAGACACTCTGTGGTGCCCCCAGTCTCCACCAGGGGCTGCCAGAGTGCCAAGCAGTCCCACTCCCTCCCCCTGGGAGAGGAGAACTTGGGTTGTCGGCGCGGCGCGAGGTGTGGCATCCAGCACCTCAACCCTAAGTACCACCGGGCTGATTAAATGTCGGTCTTGTATGTCCAAGATAGTGTTAGTAAGGTGACTGTCGACAAGGGTGATGTCTGAGAGTGCATAGAGGCCATGCCAGTGCATGCCCCTAACTACTTCTATAAGTGTGTAGGTGTCACGGTGGTTAAAATTGTGGAATGACAGATATTTGGGGGGGGTGAGTGGCTTTGGAGGACCAGATGGCATAAGTGGGGGAGTGGTCACTTAATGAGTCCAATAGGGTGTCCAAGTGAGGGGTATGGCCCCACAGTTGATGATCACCCAATCAATAAGGGAGTTGGTAGAGGTCTAATGATTGAATCAGGTCAGGAGGGTGAGGATTTGCACCATGTTATGCTGCTTGAGTCTTCTTATGACCCCACCTCATAAACCCCTTAGGTGAAAATGTTCAAATCCATGCCAAAATGCCATTCCACATCACAGATGCGAAAACATGTTTCAGACAGGATGTGAAAAATGACAGCTGTACTGTTCATGAGGTAGTTTAAAAAATGACTATGTTCAAAATTTGAAGTCAAAATACTGAAAATTACCAAAGTTATGCACTTGGGTATCAAAATTTCAATGAACACACATAACTTGGGAATTTTTAGGAATTTTTTCACCAATTTTCAACATGGGGTTTTTGGGTCCCCCACCTCATGAACACTGGCACTGTTATTTCATTAATCAGTTCCAAAAGGTGTTTTCACGCAGGAACCATGAAATCACCTTCCAGCTCCAATTAATGAAACAACAGTGATGGTGTTCATGAGATGGCATTCCAAAAAGCCCATGTTAAAAATTTGGTGAAAAAATTCCTAAAAATGCCAAAGTTATGAACATAAGTTCACAATGACATTGAAATACATCATACTGCACTTCCCTTAATTCTTCAGTTTGCAGTTTGGCTTTGAAGAGTGCAGATGTGTCCCTGCCCACAGAAGATGACATCCAACAACCTCTAGTGGTAAGTATAGTGCAAGGGGTGGTGGGTGCTCATTGGGAGGGTCAGGATGGGGGATGGGGGAGATGTCAGGAGGACTGTTTTGTATTTTACAGGTGCAAGTTTAAACATATTTGGGGACACTGGGGGTGGGCTCCCCAATGTCTGACACTGCTGGGGGTAGAACATATCTGGGGATACTGGGATTGGGCTCCCCAGTATCCCACACTGGCAGGGTGCTTCCAGTGCTGACACAGTTCTTGCACACCCCACTGTTGGAAAATTATTCAAATACATTTTTTGGGACACTGGAAGTGGGTTCCCCAGTGTCCCACACTGGAGAGGAGGGGAAGGGTTCTAATAGTGCCAACATGGGGATTGGGCACCCTGATGTCGGTATATATATTTTATATTAACATGCCTCAGACCCTTCCCCTTAGAGGCAGTAAAAGGGGTTAAAAAGGCTGGATTTAGGTAAACACCTAAATGGGGGCCAAGGAATCAGATTTTGTGGTCTGTTTGTCCTTAATGTGTAAGGAAAGGTTTTTAAAAAGTAGTGCCGGAAACCTCCCCCATAGTTTCATGCAAAAGCAGATGTTTCACGAAATAGTGCTGCAGTTTGCTACATTTTTGCTAAAGTAGTGCCTCAATTTGAGGCAGCAGTTGCGACACTATCAGTGGCTGAATAAAATAAACATACTTCCAGACACCATTTTACAAAACTAAGGACAGAATCGTGTTCCTTGGGCCCTGATTAGGTAAACACAAGTGTTGGTATTTACAAAGGGGCAGCATTTTTTAAGTTATATCATTTTTTCTGCATCACTAACTGAAAACAAGATGGTAGCAGCACAATCCCGCATTTGCAGCAGCAAAAAGTGCTTTCTCGAAAGCAAAATAGTGCTTCCGCACAGCACGTCTAATTTTTCTCATAGGAAATAGTGGGAAACTTAGAATTTTAATAACTTTTGAATGGATTAATATTTTGTCACCAAACCTTCAAAAGACACATCTGTGACCCAGAACCCATATACTCTGAAGGTTTCAGACCAATCCACAAACAGTTTAGGAGAAACAGCATGACAAAACATTTGACAAAAAAGCTGTAATTTTTACATTTGTTGATGTTCCACATCTCTGTAACTGCACATCTGACTGCAATAAAACTTGGTAAATCAAGAGATCTTGGGTCCCCAGTGGTGCATGCAAAATTTCATGTGAATTAGTGGAACGGCTGCAAAGTTATTAAAGTGCAAAAGGTTGGATTTAACATAGAAGTGGCTGTTCAACCCTATCTATAGTGACGCTACCGTGCCAATATATATTGGCACTACATCAGCTCTCCTCCCTTTTTGTAATGTGTGTGTGTGTGTGTGTGTGTGTGTGTGTATATATATATATATATATCTATATATATATATATATATAGATATATATATATATATATATTTTTTTTTTTTTTCATTATTGCCAAAAAATTGTTACTGCATCAGTTAGGGTTGTTACTACTGTGACAAAAGCATGGAAATGTGTTTCCAACCCTACACTTCACCCCCACCCTGCAGAGACTGACAGGTGTCAGGGGTGTGCCTTGGAGTCATCAGCCCTAATGCTCACCCCATTCCATAAGTAAATAAGCTGAGATGGGTACAGTATAAGAGAATGGGGTGAGTGTTAGGGCTAATGCCTCCAAGGCACACCCCTGACACCTGTCAGTCTCTGCAGGGTGGGGGTGAAGTGTAGGGTTGGAAACACATTTCCCTGCTTTTGTCACTGTAGTAACAACCCTAACTGATGCAGTAATGAAGTTTTGTGTAATGAATTTCCTTACTTTTTTGGATAGCATTATCATTACTTTATTTGTCTGTGGGCACCCATCCCTCAATAGATGTGCATATGTATGTAGTTGTGGAAGCACAGAGCCTGGGTTAATAGGACAACAGTGACCAAATTGTCAGCATAGCCATCTTATTAGCCCACCTCATGTACCCAAATACAGAACATTTCTGAAACTGTGCAATAACATGATTCTGTGCAACTGCAATGCCATTCCTCACCACAGGTGCAAAAATATGTTTTGGGCAGGATTTGAAAAATGACAGCTGTGACATACATGAGGTGGGGTAATAAGAATGCTATATTAAAAATCTGAGTCAAAATATTTAACATTTCTGAAGTTATGAGCAGGCGTAGGGAAATTGCAATGAATGGTCATAACTTTGCCATTTTTTCTTATTTTGACCCCAAATTTTCAACAGTCTTATGACCCCACCTCATAAACCCTGTAAGGGAAAATTCTGAAATCCATGCCAAAATGCCATTCCACATCAAAAGTGCAAAAACGTGTTTTCGACAGGATGTGAAAAGTGACAACTGTACTGTTCATGATGTGGTGTGAAAAATAGCTATGCTGAAAGGTTGAAGTCAAAATATTGAAAATTACCAAATTTATGCATGTCTGTAGAAACATTTCAACAAACACATGTAATTTGGCAATTTTTAGGAATTTTTTTCACCACATTTTTAACATGGGCTTTTTGGAACCCTACCTCATGAACCCTGGCACTGTCATTTCATGAATCAGTCCCAAAAATTATTTTGTGCAGTGACCACGAAATCACCCTCTGGGCCCAATTAATGCAACAATAGTGACAGTGTTCATGAGATGGGGTCCTAAAAAGTCCATGTTGAAAATTTGGTGAAAAAAATACCTAAAAATATTAAAGTTATGAACATAAGTTCAAAACGCCATTGAAATACATTGTAAGGCACTTACCTTGATTCCTCAGTTTGCGGTTCAGCTTTGAAGAGTGCAGACATGTCCCGGACCACAGATGATGATAGTGGACGACCTCCAGAGGTAAGTGTAGGGTAAGAGGGTGTGGGGAGGTGGGTACTCTTTAGGAGGGCCAGGATGGGAGAGGAGGATGGCAGGGAAAATGAGTGATTGTTTTCTTTTTTCAGCAAAAAAGAAGAAGTCGAGGAGGGTTTTCTTCTTTGCAGGTAAAACAAAGTCATATCCTAGGACACTGGAAGTGGGCTCCCCAGTGTCCCACACTGCTGGGGGGGGCTTCTAGTGCTGACGTGGGGATTGGGCCCCCCCATGTTGGCAAATTGAAGAGAATGGACTGCACGGGGGTGTACATTTGACACTGGGGATGGGCATCCCGGTGTTGGATTATATAAATTAACAAATGAATTGAAGGGTGGGGCATGCCATGGAAACATATGGAGGGGGATTGCCACTAGATACCAGTTTTTGCATTTTTCGCCTCTTCACATTGCATGTTATCTTATTGTGGTTTGTACAGTGCCCAGAGTCTGTGGAAATGGACGCTTAATAAATGATTTATCTATCTATCTCTCTATCTATAGTGAATCATGATTGGTGAGTGATGGGTGTCACTAGACACCAGAGAAACAGGGGATCATACATGAAACTGCAGCTGACAGCATGAGTTCAAGCTCTTGGCAATTACCATTGCTGCCAATAGGTAGTTAGGGTCCCTATATAGTTTTCAGTTCTGCCTCACACCTGAGGCTAGGGTCCGGCAGTAAGAGGGACAGTTCTACCCAACCTGGACTATGGTAATGTGGTATATGGCACAGTCTCTGAAATCAGCCTGCACAGGGTCCATACTACTCTCAACAATGCATGCCGCTTTGTTTTAGGTGCAGATCACCTTACGCATACGTGCAACCTTGATATTGGGACATGATCGCTTCCTCTCATGGACCAAATTAAGCTCCACTCCTGCCTTCTAGGGAAGAAGGCCCTTCTAGGTCTTGCACCCCCCTCTCTACAAGCCTTATTCCATCTGGTCCCGGCCGAGTACTCCACGAGAAGTGTTACAAGACACGCCCTAGCAGTACCTTTCAGAAGAACTGTCTTGGGGAGGTGAGCTTTTGCAGTAAGGGCCCCCATCTGGCTAAATGAGCCCCCCCAGGTCACTACTAGCCTTACTCGCCTTGGTCAGTTCAAATCTAAAATTCAGAAGATCATCTCCCCTCCAGCATAATGTTGCTATAAAGAATACCCCAGGCATTTCTAGCCCTACTGGTGCCCCCTGACACAATATAGCTTGGCTGCAGTGACCCGTGGCTCCTAAGAATCTCCTGCTAATCCCCACCTACTCACCCGTTGGTTCCCCATTCCTGCCACCCCTCACCCACTTAGCCCTCCTGACCGTCCATACCCCGCACCACCACACCCGCTTAGCCCCCCTGACCCTTAAGCTATCACCCACCATTGTGCTCTCCCCCTCACCCATCTAGCCTGTAGCCTACTCTCTCTTAATGGCTGTACTTGGTGGTCACATTAATTGTTCCCTCTGGGAACCTATTTAAGCTCTATAGCTGCATTCTGGGAATTCTCATACTTTGTACATAGTTGGAATCTGCACTTTATTTACCTACTCTGTTATGGGACTATTTTCCTCTGTATTATGTAATCAAGTGATGGATTTTGCAGTGTATTCTGTCTCTCCCCATCCTTCTATTTGTAATGCTGTTTAGCCTTTTTGATGATGTGTAACTGACAATGCCTACTAGCTGCTTCTGTTTTTCTCCACTGTCCATGTCCTTGATGTTCTCCCACCCTCTGTTCGACGAGGATCCTTTGTAAATGAGATTTTAGCTCAAAGGTTGTAATTTTGATTTTACAATAAATAAAAGAAAATAAATAAATAAGCTGCGGCTGAACAAGTCAAGAAAATCTCATTGGTCTCATACAGAGAACGTGGGAGAAGCAATCATCTCACTAACCTTGGCACCCAGGATTTTGGGTGCAAACAAAAGGTGTTTTTGCCTGTAATAAAAAAAAGAAACATCAGAATGTAGCTAAATGAGTCGCATTTAGCTAAGTTCTGATGTTTCCTTTTTGAATTACATTAATTTTTACTTGTTTTCTAATACTTTCAGGGCCAGATATTCAAAACTTTGCACCGGGCAAAAACCATTTGTGCAGTTTTAGTGTGGGATTAGCACGGGTTTGCTATATTCAAAAGGCCAAATAGCGTGCGCAAACTGCATTAGAGCTGGGCTAAATCATAATGTATGCAAGTGGCAAACTGAGGGTGTGTGTACATGAATACAGGCGCAATGCTATATTCAGCGACTAGCACCGCGCAAAGTGGTTTTGCATGGCTTAGCGCGACACTTAGCATGGTGCACATTACCATCCAGGAAAAGGTAGTCTTAACCCTGGGCAATCAGCTTTGCGTGACATTTTGGCTTTGTGCGGTGTTTGCGTGGCTTTTACGCAGCTTTGCATGACCCTAACAAATAAATATGACACACAGACAAAGCCAGACATAGAGGAAACATGCTGCTCACTGATGGCATCACAATGATGCCATCATCTGCCACCAGTCCCAGTCATGCCAGCAGCAAGTGGTGAGCCTGCCACCAGTGGACAGTATGGCAGCATGGCCATACAGCACACACCTGTGGACCACTCTTCTGTGGACACCAAACAGATGCCAGCACACACATGCAGCACTGTGGGCATGGAGGGTGTTGAGGGGAGATTGTATGGGTGGCCAGGCTCTGCCACAGACCAGGTGTGGCCACAAGGCTGGGACACATCACACAGTGCATATGGGCCAGTATTGGGAATACCCCAACACCAGTGTGACTTTCTGATAATATATGCTCCCCAGGCCACATACTGCACAGCTGTACAACTGCCACAGTGCACAAATTCGGGCATGTATATGTCACTGTGAGCATCCCATGCCAGAGGTGCAGCATCTGTGGGTCACACAACAGCGTAACAGTAATGTTCACTGTCAGTAAACACCTGCATGTTGGGCCTGTCACTGTGTATAGTGCAGTCATCAGCGCTGCCCTACACACCATAGGCAGTGCTGTGTCCACACACTACTGGTCCCCATGCTTCTGTAGTGTCTGCTGTGTACAGTAGCATGACCTACAGTGTAACAGTTGCATGTAGCACCACCACCATCTGTTCCTATGCTGTGTTGTCCCCTGGGGTGCAATATTCTATGCTATGCTATACTGTTTACATGTAGCCTACAGCTATCATCATTCACTGCCAGACTGACCTACAGGTGGAGCTGCAGTCAGACCTGGCCAGCCCCTGTACTTCCAGACTGACCTACAGATGGAGCTGTGGGACCCTGCAGTAATGCTGGGCAAACTGCATGCAAATCAGGGCATAATGAGATGCTAATCTGGATGTTTGCCCAGAGACTACATAAGTAGGCTCATTTGCATGTCACTTTTGAATATGGCAAAGTTTAGCACCGGGCAAACGTGTTTGCACCAGGCTAATGGTTTAGCCCTGCGCTAAACTCATGCAAACATGTTAACATGTGCAAACAGTTTGGGGAATGTTATACAGTTTTGAACACTGTACTTTCACATGCGCTGCTGTCTGCAGCTGTACTGGATCCACACATTTGCTGGCACACACATTGGCCACATAGTTCACCTCTACCTATCTTCACGTCATTGTACACTGTGTTGCTGTTGTGGTTTGCACTTCTTGGTTGCTACATTCAGAGCTGTCTTATTCCAGGGCTAAGTTTGCCCTGTACTCCCAGCCCAGTTTGCCAGGCCTCATTCCCATGCTATATTCAGAAGCTGTTTGCCCCAGGCTATTCCTTTTGAATATAGCTTGCTTTGTGCTCCAGGCTAAGTTTGCCAGCTGGCAGTGTTAATTTAGCCCCGGGGCAAAGTTTTGAATATCTGGCTGTCAGTGTCTTGCTAACGGGAAATCAAGATGGCGGGTGCAACAGAGCTCTGCAAAAATAATAGAAGGCTCTATGTGACTCTGCATGCAAAATGACAGTAGCTCCTGCAAAAACAAGACAGCTCTGTGAAAACAAACAAGGCTGTATGTGATCTTATGTGCAAAAAATGCAGTACCCCCTGCAGCAACAAAAGTATTTTCATGCAGAACATCTAACTTTCCCCATAGGAAATAATGAGAACATTGAAAAACTTTTGAACAGATTAATATTTTACACCAAACCTTAAAAAAGGTACATCTGAGAGTTAAAGGCTATCTTCCCTGAAAATTTCAGACCACAACCTAAAACCATTTCTGAGATACAGGTGGACAAAGAATGGCAAAAAACTACTAAATTGAGGGATTTTTAAACTTAAACAACATTGGAATCATTCAGTGCATTCACATGAAACTTTGTCAAGTCAAGAGACCCACCCCTAGAAATGATGCTTGCCAAATGTTATGCAAATCTGTTACATGATTCGAAAGTT
Source organism: Neoceratodus forsteri (assembly GCA_016271365.2). Taxonomy (NCBI): domain Eukaryota; kingdom Metazoa; phylum Chordata; order Ceratodontiformes; family Ceratodontidae; genus Neoceratodus; species Neoceratodus forsteri. Next base: position 214,673,392 of record JADMNL010000024.1, read on the forward strand.
ATTAAAGTTCATAAATGTGGCTTTAACATAGAAGTTTGCACTCAACCCTAACAATACTGGTGCTACTGCGCCAGTATAATATATACATATAGTGGAAGAGGAAATTATTTAACCAGGAAAGGCACACTAAGCCGAAGCTTATTTCCAGGTGCGACCTGGGAGCACAAGGAAGTTAAGTGACTTGCTCAGGGTCACACAATATGCAAGTGAGGGATGTGGGATTCAAACCCTGGTCTCCAGGTTTGCATCTCAGTGCCCTACACCACAGTGCTATACTGCTTCCTTGATCTGCAGTCTCTGTTTGTGTGTGCGTGTCTATAATCTTATATATATATATATATCTATCTATATATATATATATATATATATATATATATATATATATATACTGTATATAAAATAGTGCATAGTTGCACCACTATAGTTAGGCTCAGCAGTCAGTTACATACTAAAGTCAAAGGTTTGGGCATTAATAACTTTGGACCTGTTCAATGGATTTGCCTGAAATTTGGAATGTGCATTGGGCATGGTAGATCTTTTGATTTACCAAATTGCATTTCAGTCAGCCTTACGGTGTTTGCATACGAGAATGCTGAAAAATGCTAAATTATCCATTTTTTGAGGCAGCTTTTGGGATTTTGGACATGGTCCTACACGGCCGTTGTGTGGCATGCCACTCTGTGAGCTGACTCGTTTGAAAGAGTTTTGGTAGCCGAACGTGCCGCCTTTTGTTTGGTGAAAAAATATTAAGGCATTCAAAAGTTATACCACATTTAATTTCCCATTATAACTCAAACGGAAATTGTATATGTATGTTTTGCGAACAAAGAATGGGGTTCTGGCCATCTGATCCTGCCTGTCAATCAAAGAATTTGTAGCCTCGCGGTTCAAGAATCTTTGTCCCTGAGGATTTTTTTAATTTTTTGATCGTGAGGTCCACCATCTTGTGTTCAATTTTCCAATCAGAAAAACACAAATATCTCGGCTCAGGGGTCACTTCTGAAGTAAAACTTGGATGGGTTTTACTCAGGGGACCCCGATCTATTGAGCCATGCCTTTGGTTGCATACAAATCAGTCTAAAAATAAAAGTTCTGAGCTTTTGAAATCTTCGTTCACGGCTCGCTAATGATCTTTGATCATGATCCTGCAAATTCTTTGATCATGAGATTCTTTGATCGTGATCGTATATTGCGAGCGAGGGACGAGATGGCCAAATTTTAAAATGATTTTTTTCAGCCCAGGGGTGCCCTACAAACTTAAATGAGGCTGGGTTTTGCTCAGGGGGCTTCATTCTGCCCCATCTGAATAACAATGATACTGTATTAAATATCCCTGGTAGTCTAGTGCCTCCCCATCTTAATAAATAATATTATCATTTGTAACGTCCTGGTAGTCTAGTGTCCCCCATGTGTATTTTTTTTCATCTCTGGTAGTCTAGTGGCCCCCCATCTGTATGAAATAATATCCATTGTCATTGTACATATCCCTGGTAGTCTAGCGGCCCCCCATCATAATAAAATAAATAATCATTTTGTATTTCCTGGTAGTCTAGTGGCCCCCACCCCCCAACTGTGCCAGCCATCCAGCACCCCCCACCCTTCCCCAGCCAATGACTGGCACAGCTCACCTCTCACCTCCATGGCCAGCTGCCGACTGTGTGTATTATGATCGGTAATGCAAAGAGGTGCTGAGAAATATTTTCAGAGCACCTCTTTGCATTAGAGCTTGCAATGCAGACAGTCGGCAGCTGGCTGTAGAGGTGAGAGGTGGGCTGTGCCAGTCACCAGCTGGGGAAGGGTGGGGGTTCTGAGTGGTCTGGCATGGCTAGGTGGGGGGTGGGGGCCACTAGACTACCAGGAAATACAAAAAGATGATTTGTTTTATTATGATGGAGGGGGCGCTAGACTACTAGGGATATGTACAATGACAATGGATATTATTTCATACAGATGGGAGGGCCACTAGACTACCAGGGATATTAACAGTAATAATAATTTTATACAACTCGGGGGGCCACTAGATTACCAGGGATGAAAAAAACATACACATTGGGGGAGCACTAGACTACCAGGACATTACACATGATAATATTATTTATTATGATGGGGGGGCCACTAGACTACCAGGGATATTTAATACAATATTATTGTTATTCAGATGGGGCAGAATGAAGCCCCCTGAGCAAAACCCAGCCTCATTTAAGTTTGTAGGGTACCCCTGGGCTGAGAAAAGTAATTTTAAAATCTGGCCATCTTGTCTCTCACTCTTTGTTAATGAGCGAGCAAATTCTTTGATTGCAACCCTGCAAATTCTTTGATCGCGAGATTCTTTGATCGCGATCATGCATCGTAAGGTAGAACGAGATGGCAGGATTGAAAAATCTATTTTCTCAGTCCAGGGGTGCCCTAGGAAGTCAAATGAGGGTGGGTTTTGCTCAGGGGGCTTTGTTCTGTTGAACCATGGCAGTGGTTTGCCACAATTCATTCAATTTTTTTTAATTACAAACGTTTTATTCTTTGATCATGAGCCTGCAAATTCTTTGACCGTGAGCTTTCAAATTCTTTGATCATGAGAGTCTTTGATCGTCATCTTTGATCGAGAGGACAGGACAAGATGGCCAGATTTTTTATAATGCAATAGATAGGGAAATTTTACTAATCTTTAAAGAGCCCCTGACACCGTTAGAAATACTTGGAAAAAAACGTGAGATTTAGACAGTTCAATTTATATTTCATGTATTTTCTATAATTATTTACCTTTTTTCTTTATTACTGAAGACAGCTGTATGAAAGAGACTTACTGTCCCTTAGACTTTATTTGCTCTTTCTGCTATCCTACATATGACATCATAATCTGGGTTGCACCTGGAAACTAGCTTCTGGTCATGGTGCTTTCCCCAGTTACCAACTTTCAAATAAATTAATAAATAAAATAAATAATCCCCCCATTTATGGCATCATAATTATCCCCACAGCAACATACTGCGATGTCATAAACAGAACTGTCATGTCATATGTAGGCAAGCAGCCGGAACAGATAGGGCAGTGATCCAGTTTACATGTAGATGTCCTTAGTAATAAAAGAGACTGTGGAATACAGAAACAATATTAAAATATAAGCTTACTTGTGCCAAACATTACATTTTTTCAAAGTTGTCACAACAGTGTCAGGGGCTCTTTAACATTGAATATCTTGGAAACGGTTTGGTCTTTTTACTTGAAATTAGGAGGGTGTTTACAGCATGTCCTATGGATGTAAATTACACTGTTTATGTGTCAGAGAAAAGGTTTTTACTGGAGATATGGCATGGCACAGTTTACCTTCTGCGAACAGCGTTTTGCTTGTGGTGGTGCCTTGAAATTGATAAGATACCTAGCCTTAGTGTCATGGATGTAGTTTTCAGTCATTGTGTGTGTTGAATGTCAACTGGTGTGGAACTGTGCCAGTCTGACAAATGAAAACTTCAAACTGTGACATGTTATATGTCGGACACGGTTTGGTCTTTTCACTTGAAATTTGGAGAATGTTGACGGGATGTTCTGTAGATGTGAATTGCGGTGCTTACATGTCAGACAATTTATTTTTTGCGGAGAGATTACGTGGCACATTTAATGTTTTGTGGACAGCGTTTTCTATTGTTCTACTACATTAACATTTGTTTAGTGGCTGGTCATGCTGTTGTCAATGTACTTTTTAGTCATTAGGTGTGTAATGTGGCCTGACACTTACAAGTTGGTGGGAGCGCGGGGCCCTTTCTATTTTTCTATTCTTTCTTAAAAAGTAAGGAAATTATATGCAAACAACTTCATTAATGCGTCAGTTAGGGTTATTCTACAGTGAAAAAAGTAAGGAAATTCGACATTAGGGTTCCCGGCCCTTGCACCCCACCACCACCCAGGCCTCACCAACAGGCATCGGGCTGTGCATTGGGTCGTCAGCCCTAACTCTCACCCCATTCTTCTACATTGCACCACCTCAGCTTGTTTACATATGGGATGGGGTGAGAGCTGGGAGCCGATACTTAACACAGCCTGATGCCTGTTGGGAGGCCAGGGTGGGTGCAAGGGTGGAGCCCTAATGTCGAATTTCCTTGCTTTTTGCTGTAAAATAATCCTAACTGATGCATTAATGAAGCTTTTTGCATAGAATATATATATATATATATTCTTTGCAAAAAAACTTTGTTTAATGCATCAGTTAGGGTTAAAGTGACAAGAGTGGGAAAATGAAACATTAGTGTTCAGCCCTCCATCCCCCATCCTCCACAAGCCAACAAACACTAGGGCATGCCATGGGGTCATGAAGCCTAACTCTCAACCCATTCTCCTTTACTGTAGCAAGTCAACCTGTATACACATGGAATGGGGTGAGAGTTGGTCCTCATGACCCCATGGCACACCCCGGCGTCTGTCGGTCTGCAGCAGATGGGGTGGTGGTGGGGTTAGGGGCTCAACCCTAGCATCTCATTTCCCCACTTTTGTCACTTTAACCCTAACTGATGCATTAAACAAAGTTTTTTTGCAATGAATTTATATATTATGGTAGCACGGTAGTGCTACCACAGTTAGGGTTGAGTAGCCCTTTTAAGGTTAAATGGTGAAACTGTGCACCTTAATAACTTTGCCACTGTTCAACGGATTTGCCTGAAATTTGGTAGGCACAGGTCATAACCACAGATCTTGGCAACTTTTGTACCAGTCAGATATATGGCTGCAGCATTATTAAGCAACATCCATGCACACAATTACGTTTTTTTGCGCATTCTTTGCTTGCGCCTACGGGTTGCATGGTTTGCATGACTGGTCTGAAAACTTCAGGGAACATGCAGCCAGGGTCCCTGATGTGCCTTTTGAAGATTTAGTGAAAAAATATTGAATGGTTCAAAAGTTATTCAAAAAACAAGTTCCCATTATAAGTCAATGGGAAAAGTTAACAAAAAGTTCGACACTTTCGCAAATCCACTTTTTAGTGTCACAAATGCCACTAGTGGTGTCATAAATCTGCCATTTTGTTTTCAGTTACTGATCAGAAAAATGCTTGCCATTTAAAATTGGGACTCTCTAGGAACACAATTATTTTTGTGTTCACCTAGTCGGACCCTCAGGATGCTAGCCATATCTTTATTTTTGGGTCAAAACACCCCAGAAATATGATTTTCACATTTCTGAGAAAAGTGGTGTCACAAAGTAGTGTCGCACCTGCGACCCTTTCGCAAATTTTTGCGAAAGGTGTCGCAAATCACGACACTACTTTTCAAGGTATGGCCAAAATGACAGGAATTCTTTGCCACCTTGCTGCAAAGGAACGGTTTGGACTTTTGGGCTGAAATTTGGAGGGAAGAAAGCCAATATCTCACAGATGTACCTTTTGGTGGTTTGGTGAACAAATATTCCATGGATGAAAAATTACAGTACTCCAAATTTGAAATTTTTTCCCATAGACAAACATGGTGGTGTCCGCTGTGCCTTTTGGGGCTCGTATCTCAAAAATGGTGCGAGAAATGGAATTTTCGTCACAAAAATGCATAGCAGATAGGACTACCCATTCAGTGAAAATGTAGCCAGGAAACTCATGAATCATGTGAAATTTAAATTTTTTTTCTATGTCGTACGGTTACTGAGATATAAGCAATTTAGTACTCCAAGTCCTGATTTTGTGTCCGAGACACATAATTATGCATACATTTTTTGTTGACACTGTGGTTCTCTATGCAGATGTTGGGAAAACCCAGGGTTTGTGCTTTTGTTATTGTTACCCTTACTGTATCTACTTGCTTTTCCGTACACCTTTGCTTTGCCCTTCTCATGTATGTCACTGTGTGCGTAACCGTTTGTGTTTTCGTTAGCACTAGTGTTTCAATTGTTGCACCCATTTGCGTTTCCACTTGTGTTTGATCTTGTGTTGCAGTCACCATTACTATGTGACAAAACATCATGTTGTAGGAGCGTGGGGCACTTTGGGGTTGCATGTTGTTAGCCAGAGAGTTCCCCACCCAAAAAACACTACAGAGTCTGTATTGCATCCTGAGTAGAGACTCACAGGAAAAGAAAGGTAATGGATATAAATGGTAATGCTCCATGATTGCAATAACACACTAGTTGGGACACTTAGGAGTTGTACGTTGTCAGGTAGGCAATGCCGTCCCCCTCCCTCAGGCCAGGTAGTACATCTTGAGTGGAGAGTCACAGGAAAAGAAAGTACATAGACATTAACTTTGCACCTCTGTGACTGCAGAGAGATACAAGTTATGACTGTCTGGAGTTGCATGGCATCAGCCAGGCAATGCCCCTCCACCCCAGAGTAGTTACTGCATCATGAGTGTAGACTCACAGGTAAACAAAGATTAGCTCCTCCACCCCAGAGTTGGTACTGCATCCTGAGTGGAGGCTTACAGGAAAAAAAAAGGATATGAATATAATGGTGCCGCTCTATGATTGCAATAACACACTAGCTGGGACACTTAGGAGTTGTACAGTGTCAGGTGGGCAATGCCCACCCCCCCATAGTCCAGGTAGTACATCTTGAATGGAGAGTCACAGGAAAAGAAGGTACATAGACATTAATGGTGCTCCTCTGTGGCTGCAGGGACACACAGTTCAGAGTGTTTGGAGTTGCAGGGTGTCAGCCAGGCAATGCCCCTCCCCCCAGTGCAGGTATTGCATCCTGAGCGGAGACTCAAAGAAAAAAAGGGTATGGATATAAACAGTACAGCTCTATGATTGCAGTAACACATTAGTTGGGACACTTAGGAGTTGTACAGTGTCAGGTAGGCAATGCCCACCCCCCCAGGCCAGGTAGTTTGTCTTGAGTGAAGAGTCACAGGAAAAGAAAGTAGACAGACATTAATGGTGCACCTCTGTGGTTGCAGAGACACACAAGTTAGGACCATTAGGAGCTGCATGGTGTCAGCCAGATAATGCCCTCCCCCACCGCACATGACGTACTGCATTGTGAGTGCAGATTCTCAGGAAAACAAAGGTTATGGATGTTAATGGTACAGTTTCATCATTGAATAACACCAAAGTCAGAAGAGATGCAAGTCACAAGTGGGGTACCTCAGGGATCAGTCCTGGGGCCAGTCCTATTCAACATCTTCATTAGTGACCTCGCAGATGGACTAGAGGGTAAGGCTTGTCTGTTTGCAGATGACACCAAGATCTGCAACAGAGTAGATGATCCAGATGGGGTGGGCAGAATGAGAAGAGATCTGGATAAACTAGCAAAATGGTCAGAAGAGTGGCAACTGGGATTTAATGCAAAGAAGTGCAAAATCATGCACATAGGAAGAGAACCCTGAAGCCACTTATAGGCTGGGAGGGAGTTGCTAGCAGTCAGAAAGGAAGAAAGAGACTTGGGCATCATCATCACTGATGACCTAAAATCATCAAGCAGACCTCTAAAGCAGTAGGTAAGGCTAGGGGGTGTTAGGGTGTATTAGTAAGGGTATCACAAGTCGTAAGAGGAGGTATAATCCCTCTGTACAAGACATTGGTTAGGCCCCATCTGGAGTACATGTGCAGTATTGGAGGCCACACCTTCACAAGGACATTAACCAAATTGAGGCAGTCCAGAGAAGGGCAACCAAAATGGTGCAGGGACTGCATCAGAAGACATATGAGGACAGATTAACGGAGCTCAATATGTATACCCTTGAGCAAAGGAGGGAGAGAGGTGATATGATCGAGACATTTAAACACCTTAAGGGCATAAACAAGGTGAAAGAGTCTAACATGTTTAAATATAAGAAAAATAGCAGGACAAGAGGACACAGCATGAGATTAGAGGAGGCCGATTAAGGGGAATGTGAGGAAATCTTTTTTCACAGAAAGGGTGGTAGATGCATGGAATGGCTTACCACAAGAAGTGGTGGCTATGAATACAGTGCAGGGCTTCAAACAGGCATGGGATAGGCATAAGGGAGCAATACAAATGACTATGAATAGATAGGTCACTGACAGAGCAAAGGCCGATGGCACATTTATAAGGTAGAAAAAGAAATGGGCTGACTGGATGGGCCTTGCGGTCCTTATCTGCCGTCAACTTCTATGTTTCTATGTTTCTATGTAAGTTGGAACACTTATTTGTTGCATGGCATCAGTCAGGCAGTGCCCCCCCCCAACCAGGTTGTGCATCCTGAGTGTAGAGTGATAGGGAAAGACAGTCTATGGAGATTAATATTGTGGTTCCCTGGCTGTAAGAAGACACAAGTTAGGACAGTTAGGAGTTGCATGGCGTCAGCGAGGGAATGCACCCCCCCACACAGACACACAGCATGAACTGTATCCTGAGTGGATATCCACAGGAAATAAAGGCTATGGACATTAATAGTATACATCCCTATTTGTGGGAGGACACAAGTTAGGACAGTTAGAAGTTGCATGGCATCAGGCAGGCAATGTCTCCCCTCCTCGCCCCTGCACAGGAGATACTGCATCGTGAGTGCAGACTCTCAGGTAAACAAAGGTTATGTATATTAATGGTACAACTTCATGATTGCAATAACACAGAAGTTGGAAGAATTAGTACTTGCATGGCATCAGCCAGGCAATGCCCTCTCCCTTCCCCAGACCAGGTTGTGTATCCTGAGTGTACAGTGATAAGGAAAGAAAGTCTATGGATATCAATGGTGTACCTCCCTGGTTGTAAGAACACACAAGTTAGTACAGTTAGGAGTTACACAGCATCAACCAGGCAATGCCCCTCCCCCTTTCAAAGATGACATTGTATTCTGAGTGGAGACCCATGGTAAAAGTGAGGGCATGAAAATAAACAGTATACACTTTGATTGCAGGAACACACACGTTAGAAGACTTTGGAGGTGCATGGCGTTAATCAGGCAATTTCCCACTCACATGGTTGGGTACTATACGCTGACTGGACACGCACTGTTAACCTAAGGGCATGGATATCAGTATAATACCTTCTTTATTGCAGCAAGAGGGAAGTTAGTATACTTAGCAGTGGTATGATGATACTGAGGTAGTGTCACCCTGACCCCCCCCACACACACACGTAAGGTACTATATCCTGACTTGAGACTCAGAGATGGAAAACATTCATGTAAATGATTTTCTATCTCATGTTAACAAACTCAGCATGGCAATCACTGTGCTAAATACTTATCTGTTGAAAACTGTACAAGAAAAACTCTATTTTGTAATAAAATAGGTATTTATCTTGTACATAATCATTCAACAGAAAACAAAAAATACAAATTGAATGTGAAGGTTTCTCTAAGTTGCAATATAAAAAAGTACAGATTTTTCAATTAAAAAATATTTATTTTTCTATAAAAATAAATGTTTATTATTAAAAGTTGTAAAATCATGTTTCATTTAGAGAAATATAATATTTGTGAAAAATAAAATAATATTCATAACAAACAATACTTTTTGGGAAAGTCATTCTATTTTTCTCTTATTAAAATTACAAAATTATAACTATTTACAAAATAGACAATGTTTGAGGGAGGTGTGCTGTTGATTGAGGCAGCCCAGGCAGGAAGCTGGATCGATTTGGAGGCACACAGAAAGTGGAAGCTGTTGCGCCAGGGTGAGGGGAGATACCAGCAGATGACTGTGGAGGCCGTCCATCACTGGTCGGGGAGACTGGATGCGTCTACAGGTGAAGCAGTGCTGCTATCTGCACTGACACCTGCCGCTGTGCCCACAGGCTCGAGCACAAGGGTAACTGTGGCTTGCTGTGCTGTTAGTAAATCCAATATACTTTTGTGTTCCTCACGCAGTTGTTTGATTTCTGATGTGAGACAGTCAACCTTGTACTCGAGTCTACGAACACAGCGACAGTGCACAGTGTGTCGCTTTTTACGTGGCTGATCTGTGAAGAGAAAAAAACTATTACCATGTGACAGTGACAAATATACTTTACTGCTTTGTTTGATCTCATGATATATGGTTTCTGGGGCTGATATTTTTAAATGGTTGTATATATATGTATTTTTGGTTAACATAGAGCTAAATCATGGTGATGAGTAGTTGTCTGTAACCAGTCAGACAATGACTCAATTTAGTTGTCTTCTACCGTGTGGAGAGGTATTCTATCTTGGCAATACAGTGACAGCTATATTGGGTACTTGTTGACTAATGGCACAGCTCCATGACTGAAGTGACACACTGGTTGGAACAGTTAGGAACTGCACGGTGTTAGCTATGCAGTGCCCCCCCAACACCCAGGACAGGTACTGCATTCTGAGTAGAGAGTCACAGGAAAAAAAGTACATAGACATCAGTGGTGGATGTCTGTGGTTGGAAGGACACAGAAGTTAGGACAGTTAGCAGTTGCATGATATTTGCTAGACAATGCCCCTCCCCGAACAGCTACTGCATCCTGAGTGGATATTGATATGAAAGAAAAAGGGTATGGATATAAATAGTACAGCTATGCCATTGCAATAACACAGTACTTGGGATAGTTACAAATTGCATGATGTCAGGGAGGCTATGCCCCCCCCCTTCAGAGCAGTCACTGCATCTTCAGTGCAGACTCACTGGGAAATAAAGGCTATGTATACATAAGAAACAGCTCCGTGATTGCAGTAACATACTAGTTGGGACAGTTAGGAGTTGTACGGCCCCCCCCCCGGCCAGGTAGTGCATCCTGAGTAGGAAGTTGCTGTAAAAGGTAGTACATAGACATAAACTGTGTTCCTCTGCGTTTGCAAGTACACATAAATTAGGACAGTTAGGAGTTGTACGGTATCAGCCAGCCAATGCCGCCCCTCGTACCCCCAGAGCAGGTACTGTATGCTGAGTGGAGATTAACAAGGAAAAAAGGCTATGGATATAAACGGTACAGCTCCATGATTGGATTAACACACTAGTCGGGACAGTCTAGGCAATGCCCCCCCACCCCCAGAGCAGGTATTGCATGCTGAGTGCAGACTTACCAGAAAAAAAAAGGCTATGGATATAAACGGTACAGCTTCATGATTGCAGTAACACACTAGTCGTGACAGTTAGTAGTTGCACAATGTCAGCCAGACAATGCCCCCCCGCAAACAAAAGAGGTACTGCATCCTCAGTGGAGAGTCACAAAAAAAGAAAGGCTATGAAAATAAATGGTACAGGTCTATGATTGTAGTAGCATACTACTTAGAACAGTTACGAGCTGTATGTTGTCAGCTAGGCAGTGCCCTCCCACCCCCCACAGATGAGGTGCTGCATTGTGAGTGTAGAGCTGCAGCAAAACAAAGTTGTGACTCTCTATCTGCAGTTATATAAAAGTTACAAATGTTTGTATTTTTTGTTGTCAGTCACGGAATTGCTTCCAAGTTCGATATATCAGCTACTGCATGCAGACTGGATAGTCACAGGTAATGTAAACCTACGTACATCAATGATACAGTTCTGTGACTGCAGGTGTACACTAGTTTGCATAGCTATGGCTTTTACGTTCTCAGCCAGAAAATGTCACTCCCAGACCAGGTACTGCTTCCTGGGTGGTTAGGCACAGGCAGACAAAGGCTATGGAAATAAACGGTACAGCTCTTTGATTGGAGTAACAGACAAGTTAGCTTACTTAGGAGCTGTGTGGTATCAGTGAGATAATGCATCATGCTCACTGCTGAACTAGATAGTTTTCCATGACACATAAAGAGCATCAAAAGTTACAACGTGCAGATCTACTGTTCAGCTTTAATGATTGAGTAAAGATAGGCTATGGTATAAAATGTACTAATACTGTTGCCAGCAGTCTATGAGATCTGTGTGTGTGTGTTTATGTTAGTAGACTTACGTTCAGCACTGGTGCCAGGCTCCTGCTTCACCTGCACCTGTGGTGTTGCTGCAATCTCCCCGACCACTATAAAACAGAGAAATAGATTGTTTAATAAACCCAGGGTTTGTGCTTTTGTTATTGTTACTGTTACTGTTACTGTATCTATTTATTTATCAGTGTCAGTGGCTCAGCAGGTAGCACTCTCACCTCTGAGGCCGGGAGATCAGAAGGCTGTGGGTTCTAACCCCACCCCGCTTGGGTTAATATCCCAATACTGACACTGTAGTGCAGCATGAGGGGAGTGCTGCACTCCTGAGGTGCCATCTTTTGGATGAGATGTTAAACTGAGGTCCCATCTGCCTGTTCTGGTGGTAGTTCAGGTGGATGTTAAAGATCCCATGGCACTTCTCAAAAAGAGTAGGGGAATTTCCCCGGTGCCCTGGCCAAATTTCCTTATAAAGTGGGTAGGCTAAATGAAGCAATGTGATTGGCTAGTTACCCATGCATGAACTATGTTCCATGCATGGGTAAAAAAAGGGGCTGGCAGTAAAAAGGCCAATATCCATAAGCCATGGAACGTTGCCATTTTTACTGTCCGCCATCTCTGTATTTGACAAGTGTGAGGAAAACCGAGTTGAATTATTCAGCCTACCCGTTTTATAAACCAGAATGATGTTTAGAGCAAACAAAATGGATTTTAATATTAGCATGTCGGATGAGGAGATGGAGAGGATTTTAACACAGCCACTTTGACTGAATGTAAAAAAAGTGTTGTGCTGTTGACAAAAGTGTCAAAATGAGCCCTGCTGTAGTAGTTTGCTTGGGATTACGGGACAGCTGCTCCGTTTCAAAAAAATGTTACTGCTTGTGCTGCGATCCTCGCCCGCTCCATTTAAAAAAATTTTGCTTTCTTGTCCTGCCATCCTCACTTGTCCCCAGACCTAACTTCAGTTCTCCCCGCTCCATACTTCTGCTGCTATCGGTTGCAGCTTTTATCCTTGCCCGCTCCATTTAAAAAAAATGTTACTCGCCAGCTCCGTTTAAAAAAAAATGTGCTTTCTTGTCCTGCCATCCTCGCCCGTCCCCAGACTAAATTCAGTTCTCCCCACTCCATACTTTTGCTATCGGTTGCAGCTTAAATTAATCAGAAAAAAAATCTTGCCCACTTCCTCATCTTAGTATAACTACGGATCACGATGGAGAACAAATGTACTACTGCAATTACCGAACACAATGGCGGAAGGACTATTTTACTATAAATACACTAACTTATGTCAGTGTATTCCTATCTAAATGTGTTTTTAACATAAAAGATTGTTAAAAAAATTAAATAGCCCATTTTATAAGCGCAATAAGACACTCCAGGTGTGTGCATGGACATATTTTACCGCACGCCAGGGGCTAAAGGCACTCGGCCAAGGCCTTGTGCCTTATTACACCCCTGGCCGTGTGGTAAAATATGTTCCATGCACACCCTGTCGTGTCTTATTGCTTACCTTATTCACTAAAATACCACCAACAGCTTACTCTGGTTCAAGGTCAGTTGGCATTTCATCTGTATCCCCTCCTCCCGGGTCGTGCCTGAAAATAGGCAGAACCTGCCTAGTGCACTTACCCGGTCAACAAAAACTAAATAAAAAATAAATGTAACCCCCCTGCAATTGGGGGTTTCTAACAGCCGTCTAGGAGCTGTCTAAGCGTCCCTCTGGTGGTCAGTGTTCGGCACATAAAGCCGTTTAAATGGCTCTGTGAGTGCTTGTAGAGCCTCCGCGCACTGTCTCTTTAAGAGCTGTCTGCTTGCAGACATATTCATTACTTATGAGGGGGCTGTGGTTCTCCTCCGCTCGAGTCCCACCGAGCCGCTGAATAATTGTTCGCTCTCGTCAGCCAAGGGGCAGAGTGAGCACTTTCCAGACAGTGTAATTGTTGCCTCCTGCCTTAGATGTGTTTGTGGGAATGTAATTTGTTTAACCTGCCTTTCTTGCAGCTGGACTTTGTGTGCTGTGTTTCCCCCATTTTGGACCAGGATTGTCTGAAGGGTCCAATAGAGTCGGGGGGGTACCTAAAATGGAGTAACTGGCGACCAACCAGGATCGGGACTCGCAATGAAGCCTGCTGACCAATGGGAATACAGCTGGAGGTTCTGGGAAGTGAAGTTCTGGACCATGGTGCCTCTTTTGCGCCAATGAGGGGCGAACTTAGTGGCTGGTTTCAGCAGCCTACCAATGGGAGCGTCTGATGCCTGAACTGAGTGGCTTGCCCCATAATGTGTCAGGGGAGAGGCGTTGTGGCTGTGAGCAATTAAGGAGCTCGGGGGCTCTGGTGCCATTTGAGCAGTCGCAAGGGAAGTGCGTGTAAGGCCAGCGTCGGGCGTTGGTAAACGCCAGTGAAGTCAGACTAAATCCGCTAGGAAGCGGTCAGTGGAGGCCATGCAGGAGCGCAGCTACCTACCAGGATCACCTTGTAGAAGACTGGAGAATCTGCTTGAATTGCGCTCAGTCTGTCAGGAACAGTGAAGCTGCATCGGTTGGGCCCAGTGTATGGCGGGCAGGTATCGAGAAGGACAGCAGCTGCCTGGTATGGTACCCCTCTGCAGTGCATATAAATGTGTGGAGAATTGCTCGAAGTACAGACTCGGTCCTGCAAGTGGCATGAGGGTGTGTTTCTTTCTGGAGTTGTGAGTACTAAATCAGGGTAGCTCCCTGTCAAATGTTCCTAGTAAGGGCAAGACCATCTGGTTACTTTGCTGGCTACCCTGACTGAGCCGGATGGCTCTATTTAGTCTTCATAGGAATTAAATGCTTATTTGTGTCAAGGCCCCAACCAGCTGCATTGAGGAACTAGCCTTTAGTGCTTGGGTACCCATAGACAGTAACTTATAGGTTAGGCCTGTGCACAGAGCCCTAGGTAGATACTTATATATTGTGGTGGTAAGCTAATCAACTTGATTCCCCCCGGTCCTTGTTATCTCCCCTTAAATAAATCAGATTGCTGGTTTTGCAAAGGTACACTGGCTAGTTTGTGTATTAATGGTGAATTACTGTCCAGTGAATATTGTGTACTGTAACTGCACCTTACTTTTCAGGGGGTTCCCGGAGTGAGCTGAGTGGTATCGAGCCAGGGGGGTAAGTGTATATGGTAAGGACACTGTAACTGAACTGTGTGGGCCACTAGTGGGAAGAAAGGGTGGTTGCAGCAACCCAGAGGGCTGTGACCAAGTCAACCTCGACTGCTCTAACCCCGACCTCTGGGTGGAGGCACCCGCCAATGGATCTAGGCCCCTCACCCTGTTACAGTCGGAGCAGGCAGGGGTAGTAGCCCTTGGGATAGCGCCCCCTTGGGGTTACATAGTGGAGGCACTGCTGGGATTAAAGTCCCCTAGTGGCCAAGTGGATGAAGTACCTAACTATGGATAAATTGAAGGAAAAGTTGGAAGGGGATATCATGGCTAAAATCAAGTTGGACCCCATTAAGACAATGGTACATAAACTGATGGGTTGGGGTGAAGCTGAAGAGTTGGACTCTCAGAGAATTGTGTTGCTGCTAGATGTACCTCTAGGGACCATGAACGCTGACCTTATTTCCGTAGTGGAGCGGGTTAAGTGTTTGGGTAAGGTAGAGGTGAGAGAGCGTATGGCTGACCTACTTGATCAGACTTTGCAGGTACTACTGTTATGTAGTGTAGCCACTGACCCCGAGAGGGTACCCCAGTGATTTACCTGGAGGGTGCCCAACAGGGATGGAGAGTCATTCTCATCCGGAGTGGATCAGTTACCCCTGTGGGGGTCTCCCCAGACTAATAGCTTCAAAGATAAACTGCTTAAATTGTTGGCCATGGAGGGGAGGACTACCCAAGAGTTACTGCAGGCTTTGGATCTTTCCAGTGATCCCACCCCCAGGTTTCCCCCGGTACCTCCCCTGGGCCCCCCAAGAGTTCTATTTTGGCCCCACCACCCTTAGTGGTTCCTTCTATACAGCTAGATTCATACCGTAGGCTAAAACTTTTTTCTGGCACAGTGCCCGTGCCTTCAGGGGAGGATGATTTGGAGGCATGGATGGACTATGCCACCCCTTTAGTTCAGGAGTGGCAATGCTCTGAGGGGGAGAAATGAAAGAGGCTGATGGAGAGCCTGTGGGGTCTGGCTTTAGAAGCCATTCGGTTTTTGAGGGCTACTAGCCTGGAAGCTACCACAGCAGAGTATCTTTCTGCTTTAGAGGGAGTGTTTGGAAGCACAGAAACTGGGGAAGACTTATTATGGAAATTCAAGTCTGCTAAGCAGTGGAGGAATGAAAAACTCTCCGCCTTTGTTACTAGGGTGGAAAGGGCTTTACAGAAGGCCTATTGAAAGGGGGGGATCACTGCCCCAGCCTTGAACCAAGTCAGGTTGGAACATGTTTTAAAATCTGCTAGATTTTCCAGTGTGATACTGTTAAAACTTAAGTTACATGATCAGCGAGCTGCCCCGCCTAAATACTGTCAATTGATGAGGGAAATTAGAGAAGTAGAGACTGATGAGGAGGGGTGGGAACCCTATGTGGGGGCTGTGAATTGCTGCCAAACCCCTGAGTCTAATGATCCCGATGAGACCCACCCTTTGGGGGGACCTGAAGTATCCCCAGAGTTGCAAGGAGGGGTGAGGATGCTTGCCATTTCCTCTGATCCCCAAGTAGAAAGTGAGTTGAGGGCTGGGATCAGGAATTTATGAGAACTGGTGAGGGACTTGAAGCAAACCACTACCCATATTAGGTTTGGAGAACCAGAGTTACCTAGAAATAAATGCCCTAGCCCGGGAGTCCTCTCACCCTCCAGATGGCTCCCAGCAGATAAAGTATTCCCCTCCCAATAGAGACCCCTGGGACCCCAAGTTCTGTTACCATTGTGGGGAGGATGGACACTTTCAAACTGAGTGCCAGTTGCCAGAGAATTTAAGGAAGGTTAACAGCAGGCTGATCACCTGGCATCGCAGGGCCTATGTCCGACCCCCTAGAAAGGGCTTTGTGATCTGGGCCCATGCCCAAGCAACTGTCAACGCTGTGCCCCCCGAATGGTCTGATGTGGTAAGGCCCTCGATGGAGGCCCCGGTGCGAGTGAATGGGATTCCCACCCAAGCTGTATTGGATAGTGGCTCCCAGGTGACCATTATGTTCCAGGACTGGTATCAGACACACCTACCTGAGGTGCCACTACAACCCTTGGATGGTCTACATGTATGGGGGCTGAGTGACAAGGCTTATCTGTATTTGGGGTATATCCGGATCTGGTTGTCATTTTCTACTTCTGTGGCTGGGGTGGATGAACAGGTGGAAACCTTGGCCTTAGTCTGCCCCCCAACTGGACTGTATGATGGGGTACCCTTGTTGACTGGGACCAATGCCGACATGTTTGGTCGACTAGCACAGTTGTGTTCTGAAAAGCAAGTGTCCAGGACTGGGCGAGCTCTTAGGATACCCGTTTTGATCCAGAAGGCCTACGAGACTCAGAGAAAGGCTAGTCAGGAGGAGCCTGAAGGCCTGGTGGGTGTTGTCTGGAGGAAGGATCCGGAGCCATTGCTACTAGCCCCAAATGCCCAGTATGTTTTGCAAGGGGAGGTCCAGCTTAAAAAGGATGTCAAGAATAAACTATTGATGCTGGATGTGCCTAGGCAAGGAAAGTTGCCTGGGGGACTGCTGGTTAAACCCAGTATCTTGCCTGCTAGAGCCCATGCTTATGCCAGGAGAGTGATGGCTCAAGTTCATAATGTGTCTGACAAAGAGATTCGAGTACATAGAGGCTGCACCCTGGCTAGTGTGCATTGTGCAGACACTGCAGTGCTCCCCAATAGCAAGGGTTTGGGGAAGGATGACAGAGTCATACCCGACTTGTTTGATTTCGGTGACTTCCCAGTGCCTGCTGAATGGAAAGTAAGGATCAGTGAAAAGCTTGCCCAAAGAGACCAGGTATTTTCCCTAAAAGAATGGGATGTGGGATGTGTGCAGGGGGCCAACACCACATTCGACTACATGATGAAAGGCCTTTTCACGAGAGGTCTCAGCACCTGGCCCCCGCTGACATAGACGATGTGAGATGGCATTGCAAGAGACGCTGGCTGCTGGTGTGATACAAGAATCCAGGAACCCTTATGCTTCCCCCATTGTAGTAGTAAGGAAAAAGAATGGGGCTGTTCGGATATGTGTGGACTACCATACCCTGAACCGGTGGACCATCCCTGACCAGTATACCATGCCATGCATACAGGACGCTCTGGACTGTCTAAATGGCAGTAAGTGGTTCTCTGTGTTAGATCTCCGTAGTGGGTATTATCAGATCCCAGTGGCTCCAGAGGATTGAGAGAAGACTGTGTTCATTTGCCCCCTAGACTTCTATGAGTTTATCCGGATGCCTCAAGGGATTTCCGGTGCCCCAGCTACCTTTCAGCGCCTGATAGAACGTGCTGTGGGGGACGTGAACTTGCTTGAGTGTTTGGTTTACTTAGATGATGTCATAGTGTTTGGCAGCTCGTTGGAAGAACATGAAAGTTGATTGTTCAAGGTCCTGGACTGGCTGGAGGATTTCGGTCTTAAGTTATCTATAGACAAATGCCAATTCTTTCAAACCTCTGTGAAATATGTAGGCCACATAGTGTCCACTGAAGGCACAGAGACTGACCCCAGCAAAGTAGAGACTTTAACCACTTGGCCCCAACCCAGAAATTTGAAGGAGCTACAGTGGTTCTTGGGGTTCTGTGGGTACTACTGATGATTTATTAGAGACTACTCTCAGGTGATCCGGCCCCTGCTTAATCTCACTCAAGGGTACCCCCCGACCCATAAGAAATATAAGAAGGCTGCACAATCTGGGACTGAAAAGACTTATTTCCACCCCAATGATGTGTTTGGTACTCGCTGGACTGCTGACTGTGAGGAAGCTTTCTATGAAATTATATATCAACTTACTCACGCCCCAGTGCTGGCCTATGCTGATCCATCTAAACCCTATGTTCTTCATACTGATGCCAGTCTGCAAGGATTGGGGGCCGTATTGTACCAAGAGCACTCGAATGGTCTGAAACCTGTAGCTTTTGCCAGCTGCAGTTTGACTCCTTCTGAAAAGAATTATCCAGTGCACAAACTAGAGTTCCTGGCTCTAAAGTGGGCCATTGTTGATCAATTCCATGACTATTTTTATGGGGCTAAGATACTGGTGAAAACTGATAATAATCCTTTGATGTATGTTCAGACCTCAGCCAAGCTAGATGCCACTGGTCACAGGTGGCTCTCTGCATTATCCACCTACAACTACGCTGTTGAATACAGAGCAGGCCTCAACCATATAGATGCTGATGCTCTCTCCCAGAGGCCTGTGTCCTGAGCTGATTGGGTCAGGTTGTCTGAACCTGACATTAGAGCCCTTTGCCAAAAATTTGACAAGGAGAAACAGGTGACTCCTGATACTGTGGACTGCATGGTGGATTGCTTGGGTCCATCTGAGAACTGTGTGCCTGCTGCTTACTGCCACTTTTCTGCATTAGACACTAGTATGCTGCCTCAGTTCAATAATGATAGCCTCCAGCTGGCTCAGTCTCGAGATCCTATGATACAACCTGTTTTAGAGGCACTGCAAGCTGGGGGAGATGTGTCCCAACTGTGGTCCGCTGATTTGAGGACTGCCCTGTTATAAAAAGAAGGCCCAAAGTTAAAGCTGAACAATAGACTGTTATATCGGGAGACCATAGACCAAGAGGGGTGAATAGACAAACAACAACTGGTGCTGCCCACCACTTTTAAAGAACTGATGCTGAGGTCCCTGCATGACCACATGGGGCATCTTGGCATAGACCAAACTCTTGACCTGGTGCGGACCCGATTCTACTGGCCCAAAATAAGTGCAGACATAGAGCAGTATGTTAAGACCTGTGGCCACTGTTTGCAAAGAAAAGCCCTACCTCAGAGAGTTGCCCCCATGGTCAGTATCACTACCAGCGCCCCTATGGAGTTGGTCTGCATTGATTTCCTGAGCTTAGAACCTGATCTGAAAAATATCAGTAACATATTGTTGGTCACTGATCATTTCACTCAATATGCCCAGGCTTTCCCCACCAAGGATCAGAAGGTAACCACGGTGGCTAAAGTCCTTGTGGAAAATTTCTTTGTTCATTATGGGACCCCCCAGTGAATCCATTCTGATCAAGGGAGAGATTTTGAGAGCCATCTGATTAGGGAGATGCTATCCTTGTGGGGAGTGCGAAAGTCCAGAACCACGCCTTACCACCCCCAGGGGGACCCCCAGCCTGAATGTTTCAACCATACCTTGCTGGATATGGTAGGCACTCTCCACCCAAAAGACAAGCCTAGATGGAGCCAACAAATTAGCACCATGGTATATGCCTATAACTACACCAAAAGTGATGCTACTGGATTCTCCCCCTACCGCTTGATGTTTGGAAAGGAAGCTCAACTGCCGGTAGATGTGTTTTTGGGGTCTCTCCTGATGGGGTTCGAGCTGATGATTATTTACAGTATGTGCAAAAGTTGAAGGCCCAGCTAAATCATGCGTACCAACTGGCTCAAACCATGGCTGCCAAAAGGAACCTGGCCAACAAAGAGAGGTATGAAAAAAAGGTGAAGGCACAGGAACTCCAGGAGGGGAATCGTGTATTGCTAAGAAATCTGGGACTGCATGGCAAACACAAGATTGCTGATCGATGGCACCATCTCCCTCACATTGTAGTGGGCAAACTAGATGATCTGCCTGTGTACAAAGTAAGGCCCGAAAACAATTCAAAAGATGTAAAAACTTTACACCAAAATCACCTGCTGCCAATTGAACAGATTTTGATAGAGACTGCGCCTCCTAATGCCCCTCCCTCTGGGCCTATAACTAGAGCTGCTGCCAAAAAGAGATTCAGAGGGGTTGACTCCTCAGAACCTAAACCCTGGGAGCCTTCCCCTCTCCCCTCTGCTGAAATTGATCCCCTGTCTGTGGCTGAAGACAGAGAACATGGTGGGGAGTATTACCCCTCTTATGAACTGAGTCAACTTTTTAGAGGCAACCCCCTAGCTCACTCTGGGGATGAAGTTGGGTTTTATGGACTGTCTGAGCCCCCAGCTTTGTCCTTGGAGCCCATACTCCCCGACGATGAAGCGAGTGGCCTCAAAGCCGGAGAAGTGGGGGTCTATGAGTCTGGCTGAGTTATCTGGGCTGGCTGAACTGTATGACTTTTCAGAAGAGGAAAGTGATGTGGGGGAACCTGTTCGGGATCCACCTGAGCAAGAAGAATACTTTGAGTGCCCTGATAGCATCCCAGTAGTGCCAGAAGTGCCCTTGACTGAACTAAGTAGTGTGGGTTCTGATATAGAGGGTCATGTCCCCGAAAGTACTATGGGCATGGGGTCCTCTTCTCATGTGGAGGTTCCCTCTACTAATCTCAATGAGGTGGAAATGGAGACAGGGCCTGTAGCAGATTTTAGCGAGACCCCTAGATGCTTTGGCCGAGAAGTACGGCCTGTAATAAGGTTAAGTCATGAGTCTCTGGGTCAGCCTGTGGACCTGCCATTAAATGTAGTCCATAAGGGGGTCTATGTATCTCCAAGTTCATTGCCCAAGTTAGTTCTGGGGGACGATGCACAACTGTTAGTATTACCCTCTGAGTATAGTGCTACTGCCCCAGTTAGCCCTCAGGTAGGGGAATAGGGAAGGGCCCCCTTTACCAAAGTGTCATAGCTAGGAAGTAATGACCTGATGTATAAAAGAAAGGGGTTGTAATATGTGTACTGTTGTATAGGTAAAAAGTAAACTATGTGATGTGTGCAATCAAAAGTTTAATGTGCTGTTAATTCAAACAGTGTTGCCTTAAAGTGATTTAAGGGTAACTACTTGACACGGATGCCAAGTTCTTTCCAGGCCAGGATGGGTGTAACCCCCCTACAATTGGGGGTTTCTAACAGCCATCTAGGAGCTGTCTAAGCTTCTCTCTGGTGGTCAGCGTTCGGCGCTTAAAGCCATTTAAATGGCTGTGTGCGTGCTTGTAGAGCCTCCACGCACTGCCTCTTTAAGAGTTATCTGCTTGCAGACATATTCATTACTTATGAGGGGGGCTGTGTGTTCTCCTGCTCGAGTCCCACTCGAGCCGCTGACTAATTGCCGGGTTTGGCAGTTGCCGAAGGGCCAGAGTGAGCACTTTCCAGACAGTGTAATTGTTGCCTCCTGCCTTAGATGTGTTTGTGGGAATGTAATTTGTTTAACCTGCCTTTCTTGCTGCTGGACTTTGTGTGCTGTGTTCCCCCATTTTGGACCAGAATTGTCTGAAGGGTCCAATAGAGTCGGGGGTGGGTACCTAAAATGGAGTAACTGGCGACCAACCAGGATTGGGACTCGGAATGGAGCCTGCTGACCAATGGGAATACAGCTGGAGGTTCTGGGAAGTGAAGTTCTGGACCATGGTGCCTTTTTTGTGCCATTGAGGGGCGAACTTAGTGGCTGGTTTCAGCAGCCTACCAATGGGAGCATGTGGCACCTGAACTGAGTGGCTTGCCCCATGCTGAGTCAGGGGAGAGGCATTGTGGCTGTGAGCAATTAAGGAGCTCAGGGGCTCCGGTGCTGTTTGAGCAGTCATGCGGGAAGCGCGTGTAAGGCCAGTGTCGGGCATTGGTAAACGCCAGTGAAGTCGGACTAAATCCGCTAGGAAGCGGTCAGAGGAGGCCGTGCAGGAGCGTGGCTACCTGCCATGCTCACCCTGTAGAAGACTGGAGAATCTGCTTGAATCGCGCTCGGTCTTTCATGAACAGTGAAGCTGCAGCGATTGGGCCCAGTGTATGGCAGGCAGGTATCGAGAAGGACAGCAGCTGCCTGGTATGGTACCCCTCTGCAGTGCATATAAATGTGTGGAGAAGTGCTCGAAGTACAGGCTCGGTTCTGCAAGTGGCACAAGAGTGTGTTTCTTTCTGGAGTCATGAGTACTAAATCAGGGTAGCTCCCTGTCAAATGTTCTTAGTAAGGCAAGACCATCTGGTTACTTTGCTGGCTACCCTGACTGAGCAGGATGGCTCTATTTAGTCTTCGTAGGAATTAAATGCTCGTTTGTGTAAGGGCCCCAACCAGCTGCATCGAGGAACTAGCCTTTAGGGCTTGGGCACCCATAGACAGTAACTTATAGGTTAGGCCTGTGCACAGAGCACTAGGTAGATACTCATATATTGTGGTGCAAGCCAATCAACTTGATTCCCCCCGGTCCTTGTTATCTCCCCTTAAATAAATCAGATTGCTTGTTTTGCAAAGATACACTGGCTAGTTTTGTGTATTAATGGTGAATTACTGCCCAGTGAATATTGTGTAACTGCACCTTACTTTTCAGGGGGTCCCCAGAGTGAGCTGAGTGGTTCAAGCCGGAGGGTAAGTGTATATGGTAAGAACACTGTAATTGAACTGTGTGGGCCACTAGTGGGAAGAAAGGGTGGTTGTAGCAACCCAGAGGGCTGTGACCAAGTCAACCTCGACTGTTCTAACCCCGACTTCTGGGTGGAGGCACCCGCCAACAGATCTAGGCCCCTCACCTTGTTACAGTTGGAGCAGGCAGGGGTAGTAGCCCTTGGGATAGCGCCCCCTGGGGGTTACATAAAAATAGATAAAAAATATCTGGGTTTCTGTACACCTTTGCTTTACCCTTTTCATGTACTCCAATGTGTGTGTTGTTTCTCTTTGCATTTTCGTTAGCGCTTGTGTTTCATTATTGTCACCATTTGTGTTTGCACTTTTCTTTGACTTACTGCTGCAGTCACCATTACTGTCTGACAAAACATCATGTTGTGGGAGCGTGGGGCAGTTTGGAGTTGCATGTTATTAGCTAGGTAATGCCCCCCCAAAAAAACGACAGAGCAGGTACTGCATTCTAAGTGGAGACTGACAGGAAAAAAAAAGGTTATGGATGTATATGGTACAGCTCCATGATTGCAGTAGACACTAGTTGAAAGAGTTAGGAGTTGTACAGTGTTATCTAGGTAATGCCCCTCCTCGTCTCCTCTGGGCCAGATAGTGCATCCTGAGTGGAGAGTCACAGTAAAAGAAAGTACATAGACATTGACAGTGCATCTCCGTGGTTGCAGAAACACACAAGTTAGAACAGTTAGGAGATGCATGGCATCAGCCAGACAATGCCCTTCCACCCCCACCCCCTCACCGCACATGAGGTACTGCATTGTGAGTGCAGACTCTCAGGAAAACAACACTTTGATTGCAGGAACAGACAAGTTACATGACTTTGGGGGTGCATGGCGTTACCCAGACAATTTACCACTCACATGTTTGGGTACTATTTGCTGAGTGAGCACACACTGTTAACTTAAGGTTATGGATATCAGTATAATATCTTCTTTATTGCAGCAAGAGGAAAGTTACTATTCTTAGCTGTGGTATGATGCTACTCAGGTAGTGTCACCATGACCCATACACCCCCCACGCACAGGTACTATATCCCGACTTGAGACTCAGAGATGGAAAACATTCATGTAAATGATTTCCTATGTCATGCTGACAAAGTCAGTATGACAATACCTGTGCTAAATACTTGTCCGTTGGAAACTGGACAAGAACAACTCTGTTTTTGTTACAAAATCGTTATTGATTTTCTACAAAGTTATTTCCCAGTAGTTAGCACTGTGTTAAGTATTAGTTTTACTTAAACACTTAACGGATGATGTGTCTTGAGTGGAGAACCACAGGAAAACTAGTGACATTCACAGTTACAGAACACCTTCCTGATTACGGAAGTAGATATGCAGGAACACACAAGTTAGAATAGTTAGGAGATGGATGGCATCAGCCAGGCAATGCCCCCCATTCCACCCCCCAGCCCCTTCAACCCCCCCACCGCACATAAGGTACTGCATTGTGAGTGCAGACTTTCAGGAAAACAAAGGTTATGGATATTAATGGTACAGCTTCATGACTGAATAACACACAAGTTGGAACACTTAGCTGTTGCATGGCATCAGCCAGGCAATGCCCCCACACTCCCCAACCAGGTTGTGTATTCTGAGTGTACAGTGATAGGGAAAGTAAGTCTATGGACATTAATGGTGTGCCTCCCTGGTTGTAAGAACATACAAGTTAGGACAGTTAGGAGCTGCATGGCATCAGCCAGGCAATGCCCCTCCCACCCCCAACCCCTCACCACACATGAGGTAGTGCGTTGTGATTGCAGAGTCTCAGAAAAACAAAGGTTATGGATATAAATTTTACAGCTTCATGACTGAATAACACACAGGTTGGAACATTTAGTTCTTGCAAGGCATCAGCCAGGCAATGCCGCCCACCTCCCCCAACCAGGTTGTGAATACTAAGTGTACAGTGATAGGGAAAGAAAGTGTATGGACATCAATACTGTGCCTCCCTGGTTGTAAGAACACACAAGTTAGGACAGTTAGGAGTTGCATGGCATCAGTCAGGCAATTCCCCTCCCTCCCCCCTTTCAAAGCAGACTTTGTATGCTGAGTGGAGACCTATGGTAAAAGTGAGGGCATGAATATAAACAGTACACACTTTGATTGCAGGTACACACAAGTTAGAAGACTTTGGGGGTGCATGGTGTTACCCAAGCAATTTCCCACTCACATGTTTGGGTACTGTACACTGAGTGGGCACACACTGTTAACAAAATAGTTATTTATTTTCTACATTATTATTTCCCAGTAATTACCACTGTGTCAGGTATTAGTCCTTACTAAAACACTTTACAGATGTTATGTCTTGAGTGGAGAACCACAGGGTAAACTACTGACATTAATAGTTAGAGAGAACCTTGCTGATTACAGAGGTAGATATGCTTGGACTATTAGTAGTTCTAGGTGGTCAGTAAGGGTATTTACTGTGTTAATACACAAGGAGGTTCTGCCTTGTCAGTGTAGAGTCTGAACAAAACTACTGCATTACACAGCAATGTAACAGAAGCTCAGTGGTTGCAGAGCATCAAGAATGTGATGGACATCAAGTACTGAGAGTAACTATTATAAATAATTTTTAGTAGGATTTTCTTACCTTCCGACTCGACAATGATAATACTGTCAGAGTCTGAATGTTTGGCCTCCACAGCCTCAGGTTCGGCTGGCACTACCTTGCTTTGTGGTGGGGAGCACCTCTGATGATCTATGAATGAAAGATAGTGATGATTTACATTGAGTGTGTTATATGTGTCTTCACTTATTTAACACAGATTTCTTTTAACAATGGTAGTCTTGTCTGTCAGTTAAGATACACCGAGGTGAGGTGCTGTATACTGATTGGATAGACACAAAAAAAAAATTTATGGATTTAAATGTTAGAGATACATGATAGCAGTAACTTACTAGCTGTGATAGTTACCCCTCCCCAACAGGTTCTGCATCCTGAGATGAGACTCACAGTAAATAAAGGTTAATTAAATAGATGGTACAGGTGAATGATTGTAGTAATAGTCTACTTAGGACACTTAGGATTTGCATGGTGTCACTTAGTAAATACTGGTCCCCCCACACCCTCACTACTGCATGCCAGGTAGTGCATTGTGAGTGGACAGTCACAAGAAAAAAAAAGTCTAGAGTATTGACGGTTCACCTTTGTGGTTTCAGGGTGGGCACATAAGTTAGGAGTTGTTTGGCGTCAGCTAGGTAATGTACTAGTCTGTGGCTTTGGTAATGCATCAATAGTGGAGAGGCACAGTGAAATCACCATTATAGAAATAAATTGTACATCTCAATGATTGCAATAACACATTGGTTGGGACAGTAATAAGCTGAATGGTGTGAAATAGGCAATGCCCCCCTCCTCCTGGAACAGGTACTGTATCCTGAGTACAGAGTCACAGGGAAACAAAAGGTTGTGGATATAAATAGTACAGCTCCATAATAGCAGTGACACACTAGATGAGATAGTTAGGAGTTCCTTGCTGTCAGGTAGGCAATGGCCCCCCCCAAAAAAACAGGGACCGCATCCTGGGTGACCACTCTGACTCAAACAAAGGCTATGAATATAAACAGTACAGCTATATCGTTTAAGTAACACACTAGTTGGCGCACTTACAACTTGTACCATGTCAGCCACTCAGTGCTTCCACCACCCCCCGGCATACCCCCTGACAAGGTATTGTATCCTGAGAGGAGTCTCACAGAAAAAGAAAGTTAATAAATATTGATGGTGCAGCTCAATGATTACTGTCACTGACTAGTTGAGGGAGTTAGGAGTTACATGGTGTCAGCTACTTAATGTCATCCCTTGCAGCCCAGGTCAGACAGTGCATTGTGAGTAGAGAGTCTCAGGAAAACAAGCTGCATAGACATCAACGGTGCAAGTTTTTTATTGCAGGATCACATGAGTTAAGAGAGTTAGGAGTTGCACAGTGACAACCAGACAATGCACCTGCTCCCCTGACAGAAGAGGTAGTGCATCCTGAGTGCAGACTGATTGTACGTCAATATAATGTCAGCCTGATTTCAGGGAGTTATAAGTTAGGATACTTAGGAGTCAATGGTGTCAGCAAGGCAATACCCCCCACAAGACCAGGCACTGCTGGCTAAATGCAGACCCATTGTAATAGTGAGTGAATGTATGGAAATAGAGCATCACCGTGATTGGAGTAACACACAAAAGTGCATAATTTCTAACAGGGTGGATTACAACATAACATTGCATTGTGGGAATAGCAGGCTTAAAGCTGTGTGGTGTGGTGGAATAATGTGACGCCTCAGGTAGTGGATGTACTCAGCCTGTGGTCTTGTACCTCACTACCTGAGGTGTTATGTTATTCAACACAACAGTCAGCTTGTTTTTGATTCCTGTTAAAGAAAAGGCTATGGTGAGTAACAGTTTATTTACTCACGGTCTGTTGGGTGCTCCCCTGCAGCAGGCTTCCCAACAGCCTCCCACATCACGTGTGCGAGGTAGTACCAGCAAACGTCATTGTCCGGTATCTCCTCTCTGTTCTTTAGCATGTAGAAATGCTGGCGCAACAGCTTCCACTTCCTCTTGCACATGCCAGGATTCTTATTCTTGACTTTCAGAATCAGGCGCATGAAATCGTGGATGCGCCTCCACATTGTATCCAGCTTCCTGTTGGTGCTTCTCATGAAGATACGGGCATTTCCTCTGGCCTGGGCTGCCTCAAGCAGGTAGCACACCTCCCTCACACTCCAGAGTCTCATCTTAATTTCATTCTTGCTTAAAGCTGTAATAAATAGAGATACAATAGTATGTTACTGTGATATATTGTCAGATGTGTATTTTTCTCCTCTGTTGAGATTTTATGCTAAGGATGCACAGAAAGGTAAATCTTTGTTATTCTATAGTTATTATAAGAAATAATGTTACATGGCTACACGAATCATTACATAATATGAGATTGACAACAGAGTACTGTCTCTGTAATTCTATGTTTTACTATGTCTTATATGTATACTGAAACAACATACCAATATATTAATACTACAGTTTATTAACAATAGCTGTATGCATGTCACAATTCTGAAGATCTGCAAGGATCTGGATTTGTGTAGTGGTGTGAAAGTGAGATAGCATGGTTTTGCTTTGTGTGCATAATGTGTCCAGCTTTTCTATTTTTTGACCAAGTTTTTTTGGCTCTTAAAAGAGCCTTTTTTTACAATTGTGTCAGTAACAGCCTGATATTTTTGGAGTACTGTGAGGATTCCATCTCAAAGGTCACCCAGGAAAAGGCAATTACCAGAATGTGAGAAGTGCACACCGTCTGGTAGGTATAGCCAATCATTACAATATTTTATTTCAGGGTGATGTACGATGTGCATCCCAGACATGCACAGATATTCAGATATTTGCATGTTTACCTTTCTGCAAGCTCTGTCAAGCAGGTACATGTGCTGTTCTGCTTGCCAGACCTTACGCTCTGTAATATCAGAAAAAATGATCTTACAGGCAGGTAACATACCCATAATGGAAGCAAGGTCCAATTTTGCTTCTGACACTAAATCTACCCATCTTTTGGTGCCCAAATCATTGCCTCCGAGATGAATCAGCAGTATGTCCGGATGAGCTTGAGTCCTCCAAAGTCTGTGTATTGTTGGCATGAGATGCTACCACCTCATGCCACCCCTGCCAAATCACTTAACAGAGCAATTTGGAAGCTGCAGTTCTTTGCCAAAATCATTCCTCTGAGCATACTCTGAAGCGCACCTTACTATGCTGCTGCCCACTACCCACACAGTCCATTTGCTGTTTTCTGCCATTCTTAGTTTTTATACTGAGAAATGGACAGAGAGCTACCAAAAAAAAATCAGTGTTTCTCCTGCAGTGCCTAGTCACAATTGAATGTGGAACTAAGATTTCCCTCCTGCTTCAACATTGCTTTGGTGGGCTGTTCCAAAACACAGTTCTTTTAAATGTTATTGGTTAGTGATTTCTCATGGCTAGCCAATACAGTGGATGCACTCACTATTACTACACTGAATGGCTGTGGCTGCTGTCAACCAGAAATACTGGAAGATTTTTTTGTGGGAAAATACTACATTTGAATAGGCTACTTCAAACAATCACACCTGCAGAGAGGCATGTCATTGGTTGCCTCTTGTGTTATGATACACATGCTGCTTGCTTTCTGCCTCCATTTGCAGCTCTATCTGTGCTAGTAAGTACTGATTGACACTCTGGCTTGGATATTTAGAAGGGTTGTGCATGGCGCAACAGTGTTGCACCATGCACAATCCACTGATGCGCCCCAGCACGATATTCAAATGGGGATTGTGCCTGGCACAAATCCCGATGCTCTGGAGCGCATCAGTAATGTATGCAGTGCAGGTAGGAGGGGCGTGCCCATGCATACTCCGCACATCCTGATATTCAGCCCGGGATGTGCTGAGACCATACATTCGCAACCCCTACTTGCGCTGCACACAGGTGAGCCAAAAGGAACAACAGCTGGCCACCCAGGGGTGAGCTGCCATATTGCAAGGTGCAACATGGCAGCTGCCACCTGTGGGTGGCCACCTGAGCTCCGGCTGCACCATCGTGGCAGTGCCCCCATGCCCAATCGTGAGCATCCATGTAAAATAATATGTCCAATATCCCTGGTGGTCCAGTGGACGCCTTGCAGCCCAATCACAGGCATCCATGTAAAATAATATGTCCAATATCCCTGGTGGTCCAGTGGACCACTTGCAGCCCGATCACGGGCATCCATGTAAAATAATATGTCCAATATCCCTGGTGGTCCAGTGGATCACTTGCAGCCTGATCATGGGCATATGTACATAAGGAGAGCTCACGGTGCCCACCTCCCCACCCGCCCACTGATCCCCACCGCCCTGCTCCCCCAGTCAGTGGTGGGCGGCAGCACACCACCCACCTGCTACCCGCTGCCTGCTGACTGACAGTGTACTGTGAGGGCTGTAGCCAATGGTCCACAGCATGAGCCAATGGGTGTGCAGCCCGTGCATTCGTATACAGTCCAGGTATGTGAATGGATCCATTCACATATCTGACTGTTTAGTACGGTATGGCTGCATGCCCATTGGCTCACGCTCAGGACCATCGGGCGACAGCCCTACCGTACACTGTCTGTCAGTGGGGTGGCAGGGGTGGTGCTGCCACCCACCGCTGACTGGGGAGCGGGTGGTGGGGCTCAGTGGGCGGGTGGGGAGGGGATACCGTGGAGCTCTCCTTATTATTACATATGCCCTCGACATGCTGGAGCGTCCACTGGACCACCAGGGATATTGGATGTATTAGTTCATACTGAAGCCTGCGATCTGGCTGAGAGTGGTCCACTGGACCACCAGGGATATTGGACGCTTAATTGAATCTACATATGCCCGCGATCGGGCAGAGGGGTGCATTGCTGCACTGTGCAGGGGGCGTCAGTCCCCAATGGCTGCTGCCTGGCAGGGTGCCAGGTGCAAGTTGCCGGGATCAGTGCACCTGCATGCAATGGGCTATAGATACGCAAATGGTCCCATTTGTGCCTTGCATACATTATGGCCTCATTTGCATATGTGCACTTTTGAATATCACGGTTGTTACACATAGCGCAACGGAACTTGCACTAGCGCATCCCCCTGCTCCACTCTGGCCACTTGCGCTGGTGCAGTGCCACTGCATCATGCACACTGCGGGTGGCCAGGGTGTGATATTCAATGATGCTGTGCCATGGTGCAGCTCCATTGAATATCACCCAGTCAACGCCCCTGTGCAGCCAAGTTGCACTGCGCCTAGGCTTGCGCCACAGCCTGGCGCAGTCTGAATATCCGGACCACTGACTTTAAACTTATAACTTATGTTTACTGCATAATAATTTATTTAGATTGTCATAGTCAAATAGAGCACTAAAAAACTTTTTGTTTAATACTATTTTTGTGCTACTAACACTTTATAATGCTAGGAAAATTGTTAATAAAATGTGATGTACTTACACAGAGTGAAGCAGTGTGTCTCAGTTTCTTCTAAGGTGGCTGCTATGTCCTTCTTCTCCACTATTCTGTCCTTGTGATTGGTTCCCTGACATGGGCTGATCAATGTGACACTGCATTGGTGGGATCGTCTGTCACTCAAATAGGAAGCAGTCTCTGATTGGCTAAATCTTAAAGGGGGTGTTTTGCAATATCATTTTGCGACATTTTCATGCTCATGACACTGTTATTAAACACTTTCATGCATTCGACACTACTTTTGCGACACTACATTCAACACTTTCGTGCTATCAGCATTACATTTTGCGACACTTTCGAGCACACGACACCAACATTTTGAGAAAATGTCACATGCTCAACACTACTTTTAAAACTTTTGTTAAAAACAGTATTTTTTTAGGAAAAAAACTACTGTGGATGATTTAGATTGTACCAATACTTCAGTTTTGACATTTTTCAGATATTTCTTCGATATTATTAGTCAGCTTATGTTCTGCGATGTTTGAAAAGATTGTATATAGGTTTAGTGGTGTTCAGTTATTAGAGTAATAATGTTTGCAATCTTTTGTAGGCAGTACTATTTACTGTTCTTATATGAGACATGGCTAGGGTGTGTCGCTATGTAATGTTAGGACAAAAAAACCAGACCAACACTAAAAATAGTTTTTTTCTGTTTATTATACAGGTGTCTGATACTTCTGCAAGATTGGTGCAGATGACTGTGAATTTACAGACTGGGAAGATGCCCTCTAAACAGAGACAGAGCTCTGTGCAGAGATGAAACAGGTATAGTACTTCACTGTTGCTTATGAGTGCTCCGAAACCCACTAATGGTAGTTCAAGACGTAAAACGATAAGCGTTCCACTCAAGGAGTGACTTCACAAGTTGCTCACTCCACAGAAAAGGTACGTACTTGCTCAGCTGCAAGGAAAAAATGCGTAGCTGAGCAACAGTTGTGCAAATCTCTGAGCCGAAACACTAATGTTGCAAAGGCAAGCATAAATAAATGTACTAAGCGGCAACGTAAATTCGTAGCTGCCGATGCTTATCTGAGGAAGCAAAAGTATTTTCAATCACTAGCTCCTAAAGCTAAGATTGACAGACTTATTGTTGCTGTGATGAGATGTGAGCACAAAAAAACTAAGAGTCATCTCTCTTTGATGACATTGCGTCTCAAAGTACGTACGTTTGTTAATAGAGCAGTATTTGTTCTTCAACATTTGTGGTGTAAGATGTCACATGTACTTAAGCAGTTCAGGAAAGCTGTGTATGACATTAAGATGAGGCTACAACGGTATCCTGTCTTGAACCTGCATGATTTCTGTGATGTTTTCACAGGTCGGTGGCTGCACACATGGCACTCAGAGGCGTATTTCTGGGAGGAGTCATATTACTCACAGGAAAAGGACAGCAACTTGTGCATTGATGAGTCCGGTAAACTATGCAATTTGCTGAGTGTGTGTGATGACACTACAATGGAGTCAGATGATGAGTGTGAGGCAACTACTCAGCCTCATAAGCGTCACTGTCTCTCATGGACGTGTGATGTGACTTGCAACCGAAGGCAATCATTATTTGACAAAGCTGAGCACTTTATCAACCTGTTTGTCATTACTGATCATAAAGACAGACATAAACTGTTTAAGAGTATAGACCTTTGTGAGATCCGTCCACATAATGGACTTATGGGTCACTCGCTTGCATGTCTAGGTAGAGGTGTTTGTGACAGTGTCTTTCACCACATGCAGATGCTGGTGGTGCATCAAGTCAGGCATGCAGAACTTTGTGTACAGGGTCTATGAGGTTCAATGAGTTGTCAGTCAGTATACTTATCTGAATGAGTTACTACAGTCTGGTGACATGCATGGTGCCATGACATCTCTTAAACAATTGCGACGGGTCAGCAGTGTGACAGATTCTGTGATTGATCAGTCATCAATTGCTGATGGAAATTCTGGGTCTGTCTTAGAAAGTGATATTCTCAAGCAGTTTGGGAAATCAATAGCCAAATCTGAGTTGGCAAAGACAGAAAAATTTGACTCTGTATGTGTGTCATGTGATCGGCTCTGTTACGAGAAACAAACGGTCACAGTGAACCTGGAAACCTTGTCAGCGTACAATGACATGTAGT
The DNA here is from genome assembly GCA_016271365.2 of Neoceratodus forsteri. Taxonomy (NCBI): domain Eukaryota; kingdom Metazoa; phylum Chordata; order Ceratodontiformes; family Ceratodontidae; genus Neoceratodus; species Neoceratodus forsteri. The sequence goes on from JADMNL010000024.1 coordinate 214,706,638, forward strand.
TTCAACTGTCAGCATTTCTGCTGTTAAAGTGTGACTTTCAGTTAGACCCAATCATTGTGATGTGCAAGCACTGTTTCTCCAAAGTGAAGACTAACATTCTGCCACCAAGGTCAGTCTTGAACAATATGGAGGCACATGTTACGCCAGCTGAGATTGCCACATTGAATATGTTTGAACAGATTCTTATTCAGACTATGAAACCATTTCAAACTATTCTACATCTGAACACAAAGACACGGAACATTCCACAAAAAGAACTCATTAGATCTCTTAAGGGTTCCATCATGTATCTTCCACTTCCTCTGCAGGAAAATGTGGAGGCGATCTCCATTGAGAACTCTTTGGTGATTCTTGTCAATGGTGTTCCAACTAAGTCAAAGGTCATTTGGCAGGATGTTGTCAATGTAGAGAAGGTGAAGCTTGCTCTTACTTATTTAAAGAGCAACAATCCCTTTTATGCAGACCTTGATATTGATCACATGACCACTGTGTCTGTAGAACAACATGTGTTGGAAACCACAAAATCAATGATTGAGAAGGTCAATGTGGAGACAAACGATAATGTGTATGAACAGTACACAATTCACCCACTGCATGGCAGAGATCCAGTAGGGGACAACATTGATCTGTATCAAATGAAACAGGTGGAAGGTGTGCTTGTCAGCATTTGGGAGGCAACACTGGAAGCACGCTGTTTCCCAGATTTATTTCCAAAAGGGTCAGGTGGATGCCTAGATGAAAGAGAAGTGTGTGTGTACAGGGTGCTGAGTACCGTACTAGCCATGTGATTAGTAAGGATGGCAAATTCAGATGTAACATACAGTACCTGTTTCATCTCCTGTGGGAGAGTGAGCTTAGCATACTGTCTGCATCTATTGCACAAACTATTTGTCTCACAACTCCACTTGATGGAATAACAGCTGCACAGTTCCTGGAGAAACTAAAGCAGAAGGATGAAATGTGCAAGTGAATTTGTGTTCCATTCTGTCAAGTCTATGTGGCACCAAAGAATACTGGTATCGCAGACACTCTGAGGTGATGACCATGCTGTGAGAGTATGGTCCAGCAACATGGTTTGTCACACTCAGTTGTGCCGAGTATGCCTAGGATGAGGTCATAGAACTGTTGAAGTGGGAAAATTGTGATGTAGAGGGCATTTCATCTATGATTCTTGGAGAAATGTGCTCACTTGACCTTGTGTCTGTGACAAGGCATTTCCACAAGCGATTCAATGACATTCTGACTTTCATTTTGTCAAAGGAGAATCTGCCTCTTGGTATTGTGGTGCATTACTTCTGGAGGATGGAGTATCAGGCATGAGGTGTTCCTCATATTCACATGTTACTGTGGATTAAGGATGCCCCACGCATAGGTGAACATGAAGCAGCACAAGTGCTAGCATTCATTAAGCAGTACATCACTTGCCGCATTCCGGACAAGTACAACAGTCCTACACCATGGAAGTTGGTGCAGAAGTTTCAATGCCATATTTGTGTGAAATACTGCCTCTGGGTAGTGAAGAACAAATCTGATTGGTACACAAGATGCCATTTTGGATTCCCGAGATGTGTCTGTCAGGATGGTTGCATGAATTAACTTTTTTCAGCTATGTGACGCCACTTGAAGGCAAAATCAAACAAGAGGGTTTATGAGTTACCCAGAGAAGAGAATGAGGTGTTCATCAATGATTACAACCCTACTCTTCTTCTAATGTGGCAAGCAAACATAGATGTTCAGTTTGTGGCTGACAACTCATTGGCTCTGGTTCGGTACATCACTTTGTACATAACTAAACATGAACAGACTAGCTTGCAAGATCTTTGGAAAGATATTGACATTTCAAGCAAGTCACTGACATCTCAGTTGTGGTCACTGGGGTTGAAGACCATATCGCACAGAGAATACGGTGCTTATGAGGCTGGTGATCACTTGATTGGTACACATTTGTATGGCAAAGCTGATGCTGAGTGCTTTCTCAGTGTTAACTACAAAGAGAAGTGAAAATATGTACTTATTCCTCATGCTGAGATTGAGGAACTTCCTCTCAAGGGACCCTCTTCAAGACATATCTTGAAGAATAACCTCATTGACAAGTACTACCCCCGTAGACATGAAGACATGGATCAAATGTGTTTATTTGAGGTGGCTAAGTGGTATGACTGCAAGACGGATGTCTCACCTGATTGTACATGTGACATTTACAAGGTCAAAGGAGTGGATGGTTGTGTCATTAAGAGACATAAGCCTTGGCTCATTGACCACTGTAAGTTACATCTAGGCACGTCTGAGAGCAGAGAGCATTACTACTTTGGTCTCCTATTTCTATTTAGACCCTGGAGGAATGAGTCTGAATTAAAAGGTGACAGCAATACATTTGAGGAAGAATTCAATCACAGTTATGAGGCATTCAAAAGTGAATACTCAGACATATATATACAGAGGCTAGACACTGAGAAGGAGCAACTTGAGAAGGCACAGAAACAACTTGAAGAGGACACTTCCATCAGTTCACAGGACAATCTTGATCCAGAAGGACGAGGTATCCTTGGAGAACCTCTGCCTCTGAATGCCCCAGAAGTACTCATGTCAGAAGTGCAGAGTGCTATGGAACATGGCACACACCTCAGTGTTGACCCAGCTGAGTTGAGAGAGAGACTCAATGAGCATCAATGTGTGGTTCACTCTGAGGTCACTGGTGCTGTCTGGCATGGAATACTACATGAACACAAGAAATGTGACTGTCTCGACTACAAGCCACTGCTGATGTTTGTTAGTGGCTCAGCTGGCAGAGGGAAGAGTTTCTTTATAGAGGCCAGAATGGCAGAAATACGGAACCTGACAGGGCCATCAATGTTTGTTGCTGTTAGTGCTCCCACTGGACTGGCTGTATACAACATTGGTGGAATTACGTTACACAGTCTCTTCATGTTGCCAGTGGAGCATGGCAAAGCAGGAGAGTATCGTAAGCTGTCATTTGAGGTTGCATCTCAGCTTCGTTCTGTGTTTACTAAGATGAAGTTACTCATCATTGATGAGATTAGTATGGACTCCAATGTAATGCTTGCCTGTATACACCTACAATGTCTACAGGAGATCTTGAGGACTGACTATGGAGATGCATTTGGTGGTAAAAGCATTGTTGTATTTGGAGACCTCTTACAGCTTGCACCAGTTAATGTGGAACATGTCTTTGCAGCTCTTACTGTCAAGCAGGCTAAGAATACACTAGGCTGCATTGGAGGTTTTAACCTGTGGGAGTTATTTACCTATGTCAAGCTGTATCAGAACATGCAACAAAGTGGTGATCTGCCTTACAAGGCACTGTTGGATCAAGCTCATACAGGTTCTCTGTCACCAGAACATGCTTCAATGTTACATGGTCAAAGAATCAGAATGGATACTACATCTATAGAAACAGCACGTGATGTTTTCAGTGATGTGTACTCCACAGGCACACACATTGTGTGTCTTATGCCACGACTGAAGAAATGTGTTGAGTCCTACAGTGTCATGTTGCAGAGAGAGAATCAAGAGATTCTCACACTACATGCTGTTGATACAGTTGATGGTGTCATTCTAAGTTGGAAAATGGTAGTGAAGATGACTGAATGACCCTCTGAACTGAAGTCAGATGTTTCACACACAGCTGGCCTGGAAGCTGTTCTTACAGTTTGTAAGAATGCACGTGTCATGCTACGCTGCAATCTTGATGTGGAGTGTGGCATGGTAAATGGTGTCATGGGTAACATCATTGACTTAGTTTACAATGTTCAGAAAATGTTTATTGAGACACTTATTGTCCACTTTGACAACATGGAACAGCTTGTGCAGATTGATCGTACCTGTGTTAAGTTCCAGGTATTTAAGAATATCTATGTGAACAAGAAACAGTTCCCAATATATGTTGCATATGCTGTTTCAATTCACAAGTCTCAGGGCTTGAATTTGGATTCAGCAATGGTGGACATAGGGACAGACATTTTCAAAGATGGCATGAGCTATGTCACACTTTCACGCGTACGTAGTCTTTCTGGGTTGCACATCATAACACTCTCGCCTTAGAAGATACACACTGACAAGTGATGTATTGTTGAGTACAACAGATTACGTACTCTATATCAGCCACAGATGTCTTTAATACCACTACCTACATGTGTGGTTGTCTCACATCCCACAGTCACAGCTACACCTGGCAACAAAAGAAAACGAACTTCTACAACTGATTCAACTGCGCAGAGTGGTAAGAAGGTCACAATGTCAAATACAGATGCAGAACCGGCTGTCGACCAGAAGTCAGTTGGTATGGCTGTTGTCCCAGTGGTTGATAATGGTACTAGAGTAAACTGCTATGCTAATTCAGCTATGCAAGTCTTTCTCCACATGCCACATTTTGTGCAGGCAATATCTGCTTCACAAGAGACTCCCTTATCAAAGACATTGAAGCAGGACGACAACGTGTTTTCTGATCAGTCTAACAATGTGCAGTCACTTACACCGCTACGACAGGTGTTGGGGACATATGACGGATGCAGTTCATTTGCTGCTAACATGCAGCAAGACACCAGCGAGTTCATGATGGGAATCATAAACAGCTTGGATGAAGAGGGGATTCTAATGCATCAGTATTTCACTGTCATATGTTACCAAATATGTATGTGTGTTATGTGGTCATTCAGAGCGAGAAACCACAGAAGTCATGCTTTGGGTTTCTCTGTTTGTGTCTCAGATTAAAAGTGTCAAATTCTGGCAGCTGTTTACAAATGCTGAAAGTGGTCACTTGTGTGTAAAGTGTGGAGGTACATGTACTCAGTCCATACGTCTTATGACTTCATCTCAATATATTATACTTGTATTGCATAGATTTGACTCTAATGGGATCAGAGTTGACACACCTATCACTGATTTCACAGCTGGTAGAACTGTATTTAACCAAGCAGTGTTTGACACTCATGCTGTGATCTACCACTATGGCCAGTCTGTACATTCTGGACATTACACTTTGTTGAGGTACAGAACTGGGTGGGTTGAGTGCGACGACTCAACAAGCTCTTTCAAACAGAGACTACCGCAACACTTAAAAAATGCATGTGTACTGATATTGAAAAATTATGACAATCTTCATGTGTCAGAGGAATAGTCACAGAACATGTGACATACTTTGCTGTCCATTTAGTTACAGAGTGACTTCTGGAACATTATCATATTTTTTCTTACAGATCTACATTCATGACTACACTGGTAACATATCACATGGTTTAATAGCATATGCCTACTCAATGTGATGTATAAGATTGTTGTGTTAATCAGTGACACAGTGAAAATAGTTGCAGTGGTCTTCAATCAGCACCAGCTGTCTTCACAGTCACTAGAAAAACCACACTTATATGTCTAAGAAAGACTTTTTAATGTCAAAAGAGATATTCCTATTGGGCTGCCCTCTTTTGTCATTGTCTTTTCTTATGAGTATGTTGTATGCAGAAATAGCAAGTACTAGTTGGTACACTTGCCAACTGTGTGCCTGTACTAAGGCACAATACTTGTCCATGTGCATAAAGAAAACTGTGTAACAGAACTGCTTGTAAACATTTTCTGTATGATTACATTATTAGGATCTTTTATCAGTAAAAGATATCCTGGTGTTTGTTCCAGTTCTGTGTCAGCAGTATTTAACTGTCTTATTTTACATGGTCTGATGACCTGAACTTAAGAGTACAATACTGTAAAATGAACATCACTCTGTCACATGTTGAGTAGCATCAGGTGTGGCCTGTGTTCCTTTTTTTTATCCGCTTGCGTCATCACTAAATAACAACATTTTGGGTTGCGACAGTGTATTACTTTCCCTGTTTTGTTGCCGTACATCTGTATTGTATATATGTATAAATGATTGTAAAGACATTACTTGGTAATAGTTTTTACTGTGATGTTTAAAGTACTTGTGCTAACTGCCATGTAAGTTGATGTATTACAAAATTAGTAATATTTGACTGTTTTGAAGTTTTGCATTCGTAAGTTTTAAATATTATGTTAATATATATTTGGGGCTTGGGGTACAGGACCTATGAGGAGAGGTTCAAAGAGCTACATATGTACACATTGGAAGAGAGAAGGGACCGAGGGACATGATAGAGGTCTTCAGGTACATGAAGGAGGTAAACAGGGGAGGAACAGTCAGGGTGCTTCAAAGGAAGGAGGAGGGGGCCACTAGAGGGCATGGGTGGAAGCTGGAGGGGGGAAGATTCAGGGGAGAAAGGAGGAGGTGCTACTTCACTGAGAGGGTGGTGGAGCCATGGAATGCGCTGCCTAGGGGGCTGGTGGAGGCAGAGATGGTGGAGGGGTTCAAGAGGGGGTGGTACAGGTACAGGGGAAGGATTCTGGAAGCAAAATCCAATGCAGTGAGAATATCCAGAACTGGGAAGGGAGAAGCCAGAGAAGGCGAGGGGGGTAGCAAGGTCATCTCCCAGGGTGGGGGCTGACCAAACGAGCAGATGCGAAAGACCGTTAGGCCTATTCTGCTGCCATTTTAGTATGTTAGTATATTAATTAGTATGACATAGATATGTAGTTGCACATATGTAGTATATTGTTATTCCATATACCCATAATTGATATCAAGGTTAAGTGTTGTAGTACATATTTTTAGTTATCTACAGGTTACATTTCTGATTATCATATCATAAAATGTTAAATTTATAGCATTCTGTAAAACAATTTCTTTTAAGTAAGTAGAAAATGTTTCAGATCTAGGTGCTTTATTAGTTCGTTAGTAGTGTGATTATTGATTAAATCATTTTCACTGATGTATATAGTCCCTGTTATCATGTGCTATTTGATTTATTTGTGTGATAAGTGAATTAAATGTATGTATAATAGTTGACAATTATACATAAGACACTTTCACTGATAACAACTGAGTTTTTTGTGTTCCTGATAGTTTTTTTGATCGCCTCTATTGAGGGGTCGGGTGGGAATTTTCCAAATGCAGTAACATAGCGATATGTCTTAACATGTATATGTATGTGTATATATATGCGTATATGTACACATAAAATATATAACAATTAAATGTTTAACAGTAAGTTTAAGCTGTTTATTTTTTTACAGAGCATTGTTTGGTTCAGCTGCTATTACTTTAACAGTTGGCATCTGGTTTTTCGCCCACCCCAAGAACATTCACATTATCAGTCACACAATGACAACAACATCATAATTGTTTGATATGTGTAAGCAGTGTGCAGACAGTACTGTGGTCTACTATCACATCTTACCCATTGACTATCTGTGATACTGTTTTACATGTATTTCAAATATTGGTGACAAACATTTGAATGTTTGTTTTGTGAGACTAATTTTGTGCACCAATTGGATTTTTAATTCGGCCTTTTTTACAATTTTTAATTGGGCAATAAATCTTTTGTAAGCCTTATCTATGTGTTGTGTCTTTAATTAAGCATAAAGTAATAGTGATAATATGTATGCTGCTGTTGGTGTATTGGTGCATCTAAACATAGTGTATGATGCTCATTGGTGCAGATTTCCTACTTTGCACTGTTAATCTGCTATGGACCAATGTGGTGAACATATTGATCTCCTATTCCATAGATTGACAATGTAATTTTACATCAAAGGTGCAGAAAATGACCTATTGCTGTATAAATACTATCAGACAACTACATATTCAGACAAAGGTATCTATATCTTGGTGAGTCTGTGTTGTGAAAAGGGGAGGCATGTTCTCAACAACATATTCAAATTAGTATGACATAATGATTTCTCAAAAAGACAGGAAATTCATGGCAAAAAAACTCTGTTTAATGCATCGGTTAGGGTTGTTCCACAGCGACAAAAGCGAGGAAATTTGGTGTTAGGGTTAAAAACCCTAACTCTGCATTCCCCCCCAGCTACACACACACACACACACACACACACACACACACAGACACACACACACACATATGCAAGTAGGGGGCAGGACCAAGGCAACACGACCAATCACAGACAACCAGCAGCAGGTGACAGAAATAACATACAACTGTTTAAATGTACTACAAGACACATCCATCATCATGTGCCAACAACTGTTGCATTTGAGCAATCATGGGTGTACAGAGTGTTGTGCACATCTTCATATGGTCACATGTCACAACAATACTGTTAGATATAGAATTCCTATTATATACATTGTTTGTTCATGCTGTGATGATATGATGAGGTATCAACATAGAAGAAAGTATCTATAACATTGTGCGTTATCTAATGTGGACATACGCATAAAAAAAAGACAGTATGGGATCCCTTAAGTAGCATCTATTGTTAAATGTACACTTGTTCAAATAAAGATGTGCTTGGTCACATTGAGACATGCATGTTGCATGAATGATAATTTCTTGTCACATATCTATTAATACATACAGTACTCAGTTCTTGTGTGACAGTTCAGTTATTAGCTATTAAAAATAGTATGCAAAATAAATATTTTGTAATTTTACTGCCTCATGCAGAACCACTAACAAAACTAACAGTGGTATAGATGGCTCATGATGTTCCCAGCCTATGACAATAGTCATATGACTGTGAATATGTGAAATGCTTAGCATGATAATGTTCGCCATCGGCCATTATGATATTTTACGGTTTGTTACCTACAGTTTCACATTGCTGTTGTTCTGTTTAGGATTACATAGCAGTGCAGCAGCATAGTGTTAATAACTGCATTCGAATACATAATTTGCAACTGTTGGGGTGATATTAGGAGCCATTTACAAACATTAAACCCTGGTGTAAATGCTGTCTAATATTATTCATTCATAGGTATAGAGGTAGAAAAATGTTGTGTTTTACCACCACTGATACCACATAGGTAGGAATGTGTATACAAACATAAACTTGCGTTTACAGTTACAGAGTCAGAGCAAGGCAAAAAGACTGAACTAGTAACATAGAATAGTTTGGGTGGCACAGTGTCATATAGAGCTGTTAAGGTAAAAATAATAGTGAAGAATGACTTAGTAGGTAATACTGCACTGATCCAATTTTTTCTTATGGCATGGTAAGAGTAGTGCATTGTTAAACACATTAAAATCATCAAGATAGACATCTGAAAATTGATGCTTTGAATACCATAGTAGCAGCAGTATTTCAAATAGTGGAGGCACACAGTTTGCTGTTTAAAATGACCAAGTTTTCACAACTGAGCTATTGTATAGTGTTACCATGTGAGTTATCAGGTCTGAGAGTTCCACATTGATGTTAAATTCTACAATGTAAGATGATTGTACAGTACTGCTGTGCAGAGAATAGTATACTGACACATGATTGTCTTTTTCCGGGATAACATCAGGAGGCATTAACAGTCAACAAAGGGCTGTAATACTACTGCCAGATATTGGCATGTTATTACAGTGCTGATTAACACACTGTCATTGAGAAGATATACAAAATCTATTAGATAAATGTATACTGTAATACAGTAAAAACTGATGGGCAATATGCATGCATGGGATAAAGTCACTTGGATGGCAGCAGAACTTGCACACTTGTTGGCCATGATGATGGATGTGTCTTGTAGTACGTTTAGACCGTTGTATGTTATTTCTGTCATCTGCTGCACATTGTCTGTGATTGGTCGTGTTGCCTTGGTCCTGCCACCTACCTGCATATATGTGTGTGTGTGTGTGTGTGTGTGTGGAGCTGGGGTGGGGCGGGAATACGGAGTTAAGGTTTTAAACCCTAACACCGAATTTCCTCCCTTTTGTCGCTGTGGAACAACCCTAACTGATGCATTAAATGGAGTTTTTTTGCCATGACTAGATAGATGGATAGATAGATAGATAGATAGATAGATAGATAGATAGATAGATATCTGCTCATTAATATGGGGTCTTTAATATTCATGAGCAGTTCATTAATATTAATGAGCAGTCCATTGATATTCATAAGCAGCTCATTAATATTCTTCAGCAGCTTATTTGATGTGTATATTCAGTCCCAGAGCGTCTCTGGTGTTCTTTAAAAAGAGAGTTTTTCTGTGTCAGCTCCACTGCACATATCTCAGCTAAGTGATTTTTAGGTCCAGGGGAACTGAGATAGCTCCAGATACATACCTATCATGGCAAGCAAATGGATGTGCACCAACATGCATGCACAGACTGTCATCTTGCACATTCTTGGTTTGGCTTCAAGCGGATCTGTGTCTCACCTCTGGACCCTCTTTACAAGAAGAAATGTCATGTGTCTCACCAAATTTTCAGCATAGGCATTTTGGAACCCAACCTCATGAACAATGTCACTATCATCTTGTTACTCGGCCCCAAAAGGTGATGTCACAGTCACTGCACGGAATTGCATTTCAGGATTCAAAATCACATTTTGGGACTGATGAACAAAATGACAGTCCCAGTGCTCATGAGGGGAGCCTCCCAAAAAGTCCATGTTGAACATCTGGTGCACAAAATCCATAAAATTTCCATGTCACAAGCGTGTGTTGTGCAGTTTTTACACACGCTCAAAGCTTTGCCAATTTTTAATATTTTCACTCCAGATTTTCAACATTGCCATTTTTTCACAGCTCCTCATGAACAGTGCTGCTGTCATTTCTCACATCATGTCTGAAATGTGTTTTGTTCCTGTGCCACAGAATGGTGCGTCACTGTGCGAAATCAACTTTCGGGATTGATTAGCAAAATCACAGTGTCAGTGTTGATGAGGGGATTTCCCAAAAAGCTCATGTTGAATATTTGGTTAAAATATTCCCCAAAATGGCCACGTTACAAGTGTGTGTTGAACAGTTTCTACGCACGCTCGTAACTTTGCCAGTTTTTCATATTTTCAATCACAGTTTTCAGCATTACCCTTTGCCACACTTCCTCATGAACAGTATACAGTTGTCATTTTTCACAACCTGCCCAAAACATGATTTTGCACCTGTGGCGCAGAATGGCACATTTACTGTGTGAACTCAGCTTTTGGGACAGATTAACAAAATGGCAGTGACATTGTTCACGAGGTGGTATCCCCAAAATGCCATGTTGAAAAATTGGGTGGAAAAAATCTCAAAAATGCCCGAGTTACATGCATCCATTGAATTGTGGCACCCGTATCTCAAAAACGATGTGAGATACACAACTCATCCATCCATTTTTTCTCGCATGGACATCTCGCTGTCACGATTACAACCACACTTGAATTTTTTTCCTAGCTGCTACGGTTACTGAGATATACACAAATTAGTGTTTCTAGTGTTCCTTGCACTCTAGGGCTGCTGCATGGCTCTGTAGCTATATGTAAGTGGAAGCTCACGACCCAGAGGACCCACGCTCCCACAGACATATATCATTATGCAGAAATGGGGAGCTTGGTGGGAGCGCGGGCCCCCACCAACACATGCTGTTTACTACTTATATTACCCCTTTTCAAAACGTAAGGGAATTCTTTGCAAAAAACCTTTGTTTAATACATCAATTAGGGTTAAAGTGACAAGAGCGGAAAAATGAGACAGTTAGTGTTAAGCCCTCCATCCCCCATCCTCGACGGGCCAACAAACACCAGGGCATGCCATGGGGTCATGAAGCCTAACTCTCACCCCATTCTCCTTTACTGCAGCATGTCAACCTGTTTACACATGGAATGGGGTGAGAGCTGGGCCTCATGACCCATGGCACACCCCGGCATCTGTCAGACTGCAGCAGATGGGGCGGTGAGGAGGTGGTGGGGGATTTAGAGGCTCAGCCCTAACATCTCATTTCCACACTTTTGTCACTTATCCCTAACGGATGCATTAACAAAAGTTTTTTGCAATGAATTTATAGATAGATAGATAGATAGATAGATAGATAGATAGATAGATAGATATGCTGCTCATTAATATGGGGTCATTAATATCAATGAGCAGTTCATTAATATTAACGAGCAGTCCACTGATATTCATAAATAGCTCATTAATATTCTTTAGCAGCTTATTTTGATGTGTATATTCAGTTCCAGAGCTGTCGCTGGTGTTCTCTAAACAAATAGTTTTGCTGTGTCAGCTCCACTGCTCATATCTCAGCTAAGTGATTTTAGGGTCCAGGGGAGCTGGGATAGCTCCAGAGACATACCTTTCATTTCAAGTAAATGGATGTGCACCAACACGCATGCACAGACCATCATCTCGCACATTCTTGGTTTGGCTGCAAGCAGATGTGCATCTCACCTCTGGCCCCTCTTTACAAGAAGAAATGTCATGTGTCTCACTACATTTTCAGCATAGGCATTTTGGGACCCAACCTCATGAACAATGTCACTATCATCTAGTTACTCAGCCCCAAAAGGTGATTTCGCAGTCAGTGCACGGAATCGCCTTTCGGGATGCGAAATCACCTTTTGGGACTGATGAACAAAATGACAGTCCCAGTGTTCATAAGGAGAGTCTCTCCAAAGAGCCCATTTTGAACATTTGGTGCACAAAATCCATAAAATGGCCGTGCTACAAGCGTGCATTGTGCAGTTTATACACATGCTCGCAGCTTTGCCAATTTTTAATATTTTCACTTCAGATTTTCAACATTGCCATTTTTTCACATTTCATCATGAAAAGTGCTGCTGTCATTTCTCACATCCTGCCTGAAATGTGTTTCACTCCTCTGCCATAGCATGGCGCGTCGCTGTGCGAAACCAACTTTTTGGATTCATTAACAAAATCACAGTGTCAGTGTTGATGAGGGGATTTCCCAAAAAGCTCATGTTGAAAATTTGGTTAAAAAATTCCCCCAAATGGCCACGTTATGAGCGTGTGTTGCGTAGTTTCTTCGCGCACTTGTAACTTTGCCAGTTTTTCATATTTTCCATCTCAGTTTTCAACATTACCCTTTTCCACACTTCCTCATGAACAGAATACAGTTGTCATTTTTCACAACCTGCCCAAAACATGGTTTCGCACCTGTGGCGCAGAATGTCGCATTCACTGTGTGAACTGAACTTTCAGGACAGATTAAAAAAATGGCAGTGACATTGTTCACGAGGTGGTATCCCAAAAATGCCATGTTGAAAAATTGGTGGAAAAAATCCTAAAAATGTCTGAGTTATGTGAGTCCATTGAATTATGGCACCCGTATCTCGAAAACAATGTGAGATATACATCTCATCCATCCATTGTTTCTCACGTGGATATCTCGCTGTCACGATTACAACAGCATATGAATTTTTTCCCTAGCTGCTACAGTTACCGAGATATAGACAAATTAGTGTTACTAGGGTTCCTTGCCCTATAGGGCTGCTGTATGGGTCTGTAGCTATGTATAAGTGGGAGCGCAGGGCCCACAGCACCCACGCTCCCACAGACACATATCATTATGCACAAATGGGGAGCTTGGTGGGAGCGCAGGCCCCACCAATACATGCTGTTTACTACTTATATTACCCTTTTTCAAAAAGTAAGGAAATTCTTTGCAAAAAACCTTTGTTAAATGCATCAGTTGGGGTTAAAGAGACAAGAGTGGGAATATGAGACGTTAGTGGTGAGCCCTTCACCCCCCATCCTCCATGGGACAACAAACACCAGGGCCTGCCAAGGGGTCATGAAGCCTAACTCTCACCCCATTCTCATTTACTGTAGCATGTCAACCTGTTTACACATAGAATGGTTTGAGAGCTGGGCCTCACGACCCCATGGCACACCCCAACGTCTGTCAGTCTGCAGCAGCTGGGGCAGTGGTGGGGTGGTGCTAGGGTTAGGGGCTCAACCCTAACACCTCTTTTCCCCACTTTTGTCACTTTAACCCTAACTGATGCATTAAACAAATTTTTTTGCAATGAACTTGTAGATAGATAGATAGAAAGATAGATACAGTAGATTAATAGATAGATAGATAGATAGATAGATAGATAGATAGATAGATAGATAGATAGATATTCTGCTCATTAATAGGGCAAGGTCATTAATATTAATGAGCAGGCCACTGATATTCATAAGTAGCTCATTAATATTCTTCAGCAGCTTATTTTGAAGTGTATAGTCAGCCCCAGAGCAGTCTCTGGTGTTCTTTAAACAAATAGTTTTGCTGTGTCAGTTCCACTGCTCACATCTCAGCTAAGTGATTTTGGGGTCCAGGGGAACTGGGATATATCTTCAGAGACATACCAGTCATGGCAAGTAAATGGATGCACACCAGCATGCATGCACAGACCGTCATCTCGCACATTCTTGGTTTGGCTGCAAGAGGATGTGCGTCTCACCTCCGGACCCTTTTTACAAAAAGAAATGTCATGTGTCTCACCAGATTTTCAGCATAGGCCTATTTTGACCCAACCTCATGAACAATGTCACTATCATCTCATTACTCGGCTCCAAAAGGTGATTTCGCAGTCACTGTATGGAATCGTCTTTCGGGATGTGAAATCACCTTTTGGGACTGATGAACAAAATGACAGTCCCAGTGTTCATGAGGGGAGTCTCCCCAAAATGCCCATGTTGAACATCTGGTGCTCAAAATCCATAAAATGGCTGTGTTACAAGTGTGCGTTGCGCAGTTTCTACGCACCCTCGAAGCTTTACCAATTTTTAATATTTTCATTCTAGATTTTCAACATTGCCATTTTTTCACATCTCCTCATGAAGAGTGCTGCTGTCATTTCTCACATCTTGCCTGAAATGTATTTCACTCCTCTGCCATAGAATGGCACTTCGGTGTGCGAAAAAAACTTTTGGGATGGATTAACAAAATCACAGTGTCAGTGTTGATGAGGGGATTTCCCAAAAAGCTCATGTTGAAAATTTGGTTAAAATATTCCCCCAAAATTTCCACGTTACGAGTGTGTGTTGCACAGTTTCTATGCGAGCTCATAACTTTGCCAGTTTTTCATAGTTTCAATCTCAGTTTTCAGCATTACCCTTTTCCACATTTCCTCATTAACAGTATACAGTTGTCATTTTTCACAACCTGCCCAAAACATGATTTTGCACCTGTGGCACAGAATGGCACATTCGCTGTGTGAACTCAGGTTTTGGGACAGATTAACAAAATGGCAGTGACATTGTTCATGAGGTGGTATCCCCAAAATGCCATGTTGAAAAATTGGGTGGAAAAAAATCCTAAAAATGCCCAAGTTACAAGTGTCCATTAAATTGTGGCGCCCGTATCTTGAAAACGATGTGAGATACACAACTCATCCATCCGTTGTTTCTCGCGTGGACATCTCGCTGTCATGATTACAACAGCACATTACTTTTTTCCTAGCTGCTACAGCTACTGAGACAAAGGCAAATTAGTATTACTAGGGTTCCTTGCCCTATAGGGCGGCTGTATGGCTCTGTAGCTATGTATGAGTGGGAGCGCAGGGTCCAAGGGACCCACAATCCCACAGACACATATCATTATGCACAAATGGGGAGCTTGGTGGGAGCGCAGGCCCCCCAATAAATGCTGTTTGCTACTTATATTACCCTTTGTCAAAAAGTAAGGAAATTCTTTACGAAAAAACTTTGTTTAATGCATTAGTTGGGGTTAAAGAGACAAGAGTGGGAAAATGAGACATTAGTGTTGAGCCCTCCACCCCTCATCCTCCATGGGACAACAAACACCAGGGCATGCCATGGGGTCATGAAGCCTAACTCTCACCCTGTTCTCAGTTACTGTAGCATGTCAACCTGTTTACACATAGAATGGGGTGAGAGCTGGGCCTCATGAGCCCATGGTACACCCCAATGTCTGTCGGTCTGCAGCAGATGGGGTGGTGGGGGGCTGGTGGTAAGGTTAGGGGCTTAAACCTAACACCTCATTTCCCCACTTTTGTCACTTTAACCCTAACTGATGCATTAAACAAATTTTTTTTAAATGAATTTATAGATGGATAGATAGCTAGAAAGATAGATAGATAGATAGATAGATAGATAGATAGAGAGATTGATTGATAGATAGGTTGATAGATATTCTGCTCATTAATAGGGCAGGGTCATTAATATTAATGAGCAATTCATTAATATTAAAGAGCAGCCTATTGATATTCATAAGTAGCTCATTAATATTCTTCAGCAGCTTATTTTGATGTGTATATTCAGTCCCAGAGCAGTCTCTGGTGTTCTTTAAACAAATAGTTTTGCTGTCTCAGCTCCACTGCTCATATCTCAGCTAAGTGATTTTGGGGTCCAGGGGAACTGGTATAGCTCCAGAGACATACCTATCATGCAAGTAAATGGATGCGCAATAACATGCATGCACCGACTGTCATCTCGCACATTCTTGGTTTGGCTGCAAGCGGATCTGCGTCTCACCTCTGGACCCTCTTTACAAGAAGAAATGTTTTGTGTCTCACTAGATTTTCAGCATAGGCATTTTGGGACCCAACCTCATGAACAATGTCATTATCATGTCATTTCTTGGCCCCAAAAGGTGATTTCACAGTCACTGCATGGAATCACCTTTCGGAATGCGAAATCACCTTTTGGGATGGATGAACAAAATGACAGTCCCAGTGCTCATGAGGGGAGTCTCTCCAAAAAGCCCAAGTTAAACATCAGGTGCACAAAATCCATAAAATGGCCATGTTACAAGTGTGCATTGAGCAGTTTCTACGCACGGTCGTAGCTTTGCCAATTTTTAATATTTTCACTTCAGATTTTCAACATTGCTATATTTTCACATCTCCTTATCAACAATGCTACTGTCATTTCTCGCATCCTGCCTGAAATGTATTTCACTCCTCTGCCGTAGAATGGCGCGTCGCTGTGCGAAACCAACTTTCGGGATGGACTAACAAAATCACAGTGTCAGTGTTGATGAGGGGATTTCCCAAAACGCTCATGTTGAAAATGTGGTTAAAAAATTCCCCCCAAATGGCCACATTACGAGCGTGTGTTGCGCAGTTTCTTCAGCCTTTCGTAACTTTATGCATTTTCATATTTTCCATCTCAGTTTTTCAACATTATGCTTTCCACTTCCTCATGAACAGAATACAGTTGTCATTTTTCACAACCTGCCAAAAACATGGTTTCACACCTGTGGTGCAGAATGTCGCATTCGCTGTGTGAACTGAACTTTTGGGACAGATTAACAAAATGGCAGTGACATTGTTCATGAGGTGTTACCCCCAAAATGCCATGTTGAAAAATTGGGTAGAAAAAATCTTAAAAATGCCCGAGTTACATGCATCCATTAAATTATGGCACCCGTATCTCGAAAATGATGTGAGATACACATCTCATCCATAAGTTGTTTCTTGTGTGGACATCTCACTGTCACGATTACAACAGCACATTACGTTTTTTCCTAGCTGCTACAGTTACTGAGACAAAGGCAGATTAGTGTTACTAGGGTTCCTTGCCCTATAGGGCTGCTGTATGGCTCTGTAGCTATGTATGAGTGTTAGCGCAGGGCCCAGAGGACCCATGCTCCCACAGACACGTATCATTATGCACAAATGGGGAGCTTGGTGGGAGCGCAGGCCCCCCAATAAATGCTGTTTGCTACTTATATTACCCTTTGTCAAAAAGTAAGGAAATTCTTTGCGAAAAAACTTTGTTTAATGCATCAGTTGGGGTTAAAGAGACAAGAGTGGGAAAATGAGACATTAGTGTTGAGCCCTCCACCCCTCATCCTCCATGGGACAACAAACACCAGGGCATGCCATGGGGTCAAGAAGCCTAACTCTCACCCCGTTCTCTTTTACTGTAGCATGTTAACCTGTTTACACATAGAATGGGGTGAGAGCTGGGCCTCATGACCCCATGGCACACCCCAACGACTGTCAGTCTGCAGCAGATGGGGTGGTGGGGGGCTAGTGGTAAGGTTAGGGGCTCAAACCTAACACCTCATTTCCCCACTTTTGTCACTTTAACCCTGACTGATGCATTAAACAAATTTTTTTACAATGAATTTATAGATGGATAGATAGCTAGAAAGATAGATAGATAGATAGATAGATAGATAGATAGATAGATACATAGATAGATAGATATTCTGCTAATTAATAGGGCAGGTCATTAATATTAATGAGCAATTCATTAATATTAATGAGCGACATCGATATTCATAAGTAGCTCATTAATATTCTTCAGCAGCTTATTTTGATGTAGCATATTTAGTCCCAGAGCAGTCTCTGGTGTTCTTTAAACAAATAGTTTTAGCTATCTCAGCTCACTGCTCATATCTCAACTAAAGTGATTTTTGGGGTCCAGAGGAACTGGGATAGCTCAAGCTACCTATCATACAAGTAAATGGATGTGCAATAACACGCATGCACCGATTGTCATCTCACACATTCTTGGTTTGGCTGCAAGCGGATCTGCGTCTCACCTCCGGACCCTCTTTACAAGAAGAAATGTCATGTGTCTCACTAGATTTTCAGCATAGGTATTTTGGGACCCAACCTCATGAACAATGTCACTATCATCTCGTTTCTCATCCCCAAAAGGTGATTTCGCAATCACTGCACGGAATCGCCTTTAGGGATGCGAAATCACCTTTTGGGACTGAAGAACAAAATGACAGTCCCAGTGTTCATGACGGGAGTCTCCCCAGAAATCCCAAGTTGAACATCTGGTGCACAATATCCATAAAATGGCCATGTTACAAGTGTGCGTTGAGCAGTTTCAACGCGCGGTCGTAGCTTTGCCAATTTTTAATATTTTCACTTCAGATTTTCAACATTGCCATATTTTCACATCTCCTTATGAACAGTGCTGCTGTCATTTCGCACATCCTGCATGAAATGTATTTCGCTCATCTGCCGTAGAATGGTGCGTCGCTGCGCGAAACCAACTTTCATGATGGATTATCAAAATCACAGTGGCAGTGTTAATGAGGGGATTTCCCAAAAAGCTCATGTTGGAAATTTGGTTAAAATATTCCCCCAAATGGCCACGTTATGAGCGTGTGTTGCACAATTTCTACGCGCCCTCGTAACTTTGCCAGTTTTTCATTTTTTCCCATCCAGTTTTCAACATGACCCTTTTCCACAGTTCCTCATGAACAGTATTCATTAGTCATTTTTCACAACCTGCCCAAAACATGATTTTGCACTTGTGGCGCAGAATGGCAGATTCGCTGTGTGAGCTGAACTTTCGGGACAGATTAACAAAATGGCAGTGACATTATTCACAAGGTGATATCCCCAAAATGCCATGTTGGAAAATTGGGTGGAAACAATTCTAAAAATGCTCACGTTACATGCATCCATTGAATTGTGGCGACCGTATCTCGAAAAAGATGTGAGATACACATCTCGTCCATCCATTGTTTTTCGCATGGACATCTCGTTGTCACGATTATAACCACACATGAATTTTATTTCTAGCTGCTACAGTTACCGAGATATAGGCAAATTAGTGTTACTAGGTTTCCTTGCTGTACAGGGCTGCTGTATGGCTCTGTAGCTATGTATAAGTGGGAGCACAGGGCGCAGAGGACCCATGCTCCCACACACACATATCATTATGCACAAATGGGGAGCTTGGTGAGAGCGCAGGCCCCACCAACACATGCTATTTACTACTTATATTACCCTTTTTCAAAAAGTAAGGAACATCTTTGCAAAAAAACTTTAATGCATCAGTTAGGGTTAAAGAGACAAGAGTGGGAAAATGAGACGTTCGTGTTGAGCACTCCACCCCCATCCTCCACGGGACAACAAACACCAGGCCATGCCATGAGGTCATGAAGCTTAACGCTCACCCCAATCTCCTTTGCTGTAGCATGTCAACCTGTTTACACATGGGATGGGATGAGAGCTGGGCCTCACATCCTCATGGCACGCCCCAATGTCTGTCGGTCTCCAGCAGATGGGGCAGTGGGAGGGTGGTGATGGGGTTAAGGGTTCAACCCCAACATCTCATTTCCCCACTTTTGTCACTTTAACCCTAACAGATGCATTAAAGAAAGTGTTTTGCAATTCATTTATAGATAGATAGTTAGCTAGATAGCTAGATAGCTAGATAGATAGAAAGACAGATAGATTGATAGATAGATAGATAGATACATACATAGATAGATATGCTGCTCATTAAGGGGGGTCATTAATATTAACGAGCAGTTCATTAATATTAATGAGCAGCCAATTGATATTCATAAGTAGCTCATTAATATTCATCAGCAGCTTATTTTGATGTGTATATTCAGTCCTAGAGCAGTCTCTGGTGTTCTTTAAACAAATAGTTTTTCTGTGTCAGCTTCACTGCTCATATTTCAGCTAAGTGATTTTGGGGTCCAGGGGAACTGGGATAGCTCCAGAGACATACCTATCATTTCAAGTAAATGGATGGGCACCAACATGCATGCAGAGATCGTCATCTCACACATTCTTGGTTTGGCTGCTAGCAAATCTGCGTCTTACTTCTGGGGCCTCTTTACAAGAAGAAATGTCATGTGTCTCATCAGATTTTCAGCATAGGCATTTTGGGACCCAACCTCATGAACAATGTCACTGTCATCTTGTTACTCGGCTCCAAAAGGTGATTTCGCAGTCACTGCACGGAATCGCCTATCAGGATGCAAAATCATATTTTGGGACTGCTGAACAAAATGACAGTCCCAGTGTTCATGAGGAGAGTCTCCCCAAAAAGTCCATGTTGAACATCTGGTGCACAAAATCCATAAAATGGCCATGTTACAAGCGCGCGTTGCGTAGTTTATATGCACACTCGTAGGCTTGCCAATTTTTTATATTTTCACTCCAGATTTTAACATTGCCATTTTTTCACATCTCTTTATGAATGGTGCTGCTGTGATTTCTCACATCCTGCCTGAAATGTATTTTGTTCCTCTGCTGTAGAAAGGAGCATCGCTGTGAGAAACCAACTTTCAGGATGGATTAACAAAATCACAGTGTCAGTGTTGATGAGGAATTTACCAAAAAGCCTAATGTTAAAAATTTGGTTAAAAATTCCCCAAAATGGCCACATTATAGTGTGTGTTGCGCGGTTTCTCTAGCAGCTCTGATAATTGTCTTTTTCATATTTTCCCTCAAAGTTTTCAACATTACCCTTTTACACACTTCCTCATGAACAGTATACAGTTGTCATTTTTGACAACCTGCACAAAATAATGATTTTGCACCTGTGGCGCAGAATGGTGCATTTGCTGTGTGAACTCAACTTTTGGGATGGATTAAGAAAATGGCAGTGACATTGTTCACAAGGTGGTATCCCCAAAATTCCATGTTGAAAAACTGGGTGGAAAAAATCCAAAAAATGCCCGAGTTATGTGTGTCCATTGAATTGTGGCACCCGTATCTCAAAAACGATGTGAAATGCACATCTCATCCATCCATTATTTCTCGTGTGGACATCTAGCTGTCAGGATTACAACCACACTTGAAATTTTTTCCTAGCTGCTATAGTTACTGAGATATAGGCAAATTAGTGTTTCTAGGGTTCCTTGCCCTATAGGGCTGCTGTATGGCTCTGCAGCTATGTGTAAGTGGGAGCGCATGGCGCAGAGGACCCACGCTCCCACAGACACATATCATTATGCACAAATGGGGAGTTTCATGGGAGCGTGGGCCCCCACCAACACATGCTGTTTACTACTTATATTACCCTTTTTCAAAAAGTAAGGAAATCTTTGCAAAAAAAAACTTTGCTTAATGCACCAGTTAGGGTTAAAGTGACAAGAGTGGTAAAATGAGACGTTAGCATTGAGCGCTCCACCCCCTATCCTCCATGGAACAACAAACACCAGGGCATGCCATGGGGTCATGAAGCCTAACTCTCACCCCATTCTCCTTTACTTTAGCATGTCAAACAGTTTACACAAGGACTGGGTTGAGAGCTGGGCCTCACGACCCCATGGCACACCCCATTGTCTGTCGGTTTGCAGCAGATGGGGCAGTGGAGGGGTGGTGGGTTTAGGGGCTCAACCCTAACATCTCATTTCATCGCTTTTCTCACTTTAACCATAACTGATGCATTAAACAAAGTTTTTTGCAGTGAATTTATAGAGATAGATAGATAGATAGATAGATAAGATAGATAGATAGATAGAGAGATAGATAGATATGCTGCTCATTAATGGGGGGTCATTCATATTAATGAGCAGTTCACTAATATTAATAATTGATATTCATAAGTAGCTCATTAATATTCTTCAACAGCTTATTTTGATGTGTATATTCAGTCCCAGAGCAGTCTCTGGTGTTCTTTAAACAAATTGTTTTAGTGTGTGAGCTCCACTGCTCATATCTCAGCTAAGTGATTTTTGGGGTCCAGGGGAACTGGGATTGCTCCAGAGAAATATCTGTCATGGCAAGTAAATGGATGCGCACCAACACGCATGCACAGACTGTCATCTCGCACATTCTTGGTTTGGCTGCAAATAGATGTGCGTCTCACCTCCAGACCCTCTTTACAAGAAGAAATGTCATGTGTCTCACCAGATTTTCTGCATAGGCATTTTGGGACCCAGCCTCATGAACAGTGTCACTATCATCCCGTTACTTGGCCCCATAAGGTGATTTCGCAGTCACTGCATGGAATCGCCTTTTGGGATGCCAAATCACCTTTTGTGACTGATGAACAAAATGACAGTCCCAGTGTTCATGAGGAGAGTCTCTCCAAAAAGCCCAAGTTAAACATCAGGTGCACAAAATCCATAAAATGGCCATGTTACAAGTGTGCGTTGCGCAGTTTCTACGCACGGTCGTAGCTTTGCCAATTTTTAATATTTTCACTTCAGATTTTCAACAATGCCATATTTTCACATCTCCTTATCAACAGTGCTACTGTCATTTCTCACATCCTGCCTGAAATGTATTTCACTCCTCTGCCGTAGAATGGCGCGTCGCTGTGCGAAACCAACTTTTGGGATGGATTAACAAAATCACAGTGTCAGTGTTGATGAGGGGATTTCCCAAAACGCTCATGTTGAAAATGTGGTTAAAAAATTCCCAAATGGCCAATTATGAAGCATGTGTTGCGCGGTTTCTTTAACGCACTCGGCCAACTTGCCAGTTTTCATATTTTCCATCTCAGTTTTCAACATTACCCTTTCCACACTTCCTCATGAACAGAATACAGTTGTCATTTTTCACAACCTGCCCAAAACATGGTTTCACACCTGTGGTGCAGAATGTTGTATTCGCTGTGTGAACTGAACTTTTGGGACAGATTAACAAAATGGCAGTGACATTGTTCATGAGGTGTTATCCCCAAAATGCCATGTTGAAAAATTGGGTAGAAAAAATCTTAAAAATGCCCGAGTTACATGCGTCCATTGAATTATGGCACCCGTATCATGAAAGCGATGTGAGATACGCATCTCATCCATCTGTTGTTTCTGGCGTGGACATCTCGCTGTCACGATTACAACAGCACATTTCTTTTTTCCCTAGCTGCTACAGTTACTGAGACAAAGGCAAATTAGTCTTACTAGGGTTCTTTACCCTATAGGGCTGCTGTATGGCTCTGTAGCTATGTATGAGTGGGAGTGCAGGGCCCAGAGGACCCACGCTCCCACAGACACATATCATTATGCACAAATGGGGAGCTTGGTGGGAGCGCAGGCCTCCCAGTAAATTCTGTTTGCTACTTATATTACCCTTTGTCAAAAAGTAAGGAAATTCTTTGCAAAAAAACTTTGTTGAATGCATCAGTTGGGGGCAAGGAGACAAGAGTGGGAAAATGAGACATTAGTGTTGAGCCCTCCACCCCCCCTCATCGGACAAAAAACACCAGGGCATGCCATGGGGTCGTGAAGCCTAACTCTCACCCCATTCTCATTTACTGTAGCATGTCATCCTGTTTACATATAGAATGGGGTGAGAGCTGGGCCTCACGGCCCCATGGCACACCCCAACGTCTGTCAGTCTGCAGCAGATGGGGTTGTGGGGGCTGGTGGTAAGGTTAGAGGCTCAAACCTAACACCTCATTTCCCCACTTTTATCACTTTAACCCTAACTGATGCATTAATCAAATCTTTTTACAATGAATTTATACATGGATAGATAGCTAGAAAGAGAGAGAGATAGATAGATAGATAGATAGATAATGATAGATAGATAGATAGATAGATAGATAGGTTGATAGATAGATATTCTGCTCATTAATAGGGCAGGGTCATTAATATTAATGAGTAATTCATTAATATTAATCAGCAGACCATTGATATTCATAAGTAGCTCATTAATATTCTTCAGTAGCTTATTTTGATGTGTATATTCAGTCCCAGAGCAGTCTCCGGTGTTCTTTAAACAAATAGTTTTGCTGTCTCAGCTACACTGCTCATATCTCAGCTAAGTGATTTTGGGGCCCAGGGGAACTGGGATAGCTCCAGAGACATACCTATCATGCAAGTAAATGGATGCGCAATAACACGCATGCACAGACTGTCATCTCACACATTCTTGGTTTGGCTGCAAGCTGATCTGAGTCTCACCTCCGGACCCTCTTTACAAGAAGAAATGTCATGTGTCTGACTAGATTTTCAGCATAGGCATTTTGGGACCCAACTTCATGAACAATGTCACTATCACCTCGTTTCTCAGCCCCAAAAGGTGATTTCGCAGTCACTGCAGATAAGCCTTTTAGGGATCTCGAAATCACTTTTGGGACTGATGAACAAAATGACAGTCCCAGTGTTCATGAGAGGAGTCTCCCCAGAAATCAAAAGTTGAACATCTGGTGCTCAAAATCCATAAAATGGCCGTGTTACAGGTGTGCATTGCGCAGTTTCTATGTGCGGTCGTAGCTTTGCCAATTTTTAATATTTTCACTTCAGATTTTCAACATTGCCATATTTTCACATCTCCTTTAGAACAGTGCTGCTGTAATTTCTCACATTCCGCCTGAACTGTATTTCGCTCTTCTGCCATAGAATGGAGTGTCGCTGTGCGAAACCAACTTTCGGGATGGATTATCAAAATCACAGTGGCAGTGTTGATGAGGGGATTTCCCAAAAAGCTCATGTTGGAAATTTGGTTAAAATATTCCCCAAAATGTCCACGTTAAGAGTGTGTGTTGCTCAGTTTCTATGCGCCCTCGTGACTTTGCCAGTTTTTCATATTTTCCCTTCCACTTTTCAACATTACCCTTTTCCACAGCTCCTCATGAACAGTATACATTTGTCATTTTTCACAACCTGCCCAAAACATGATTTTGCACTTGTGGCACAGAATGGCACATTCACTGTGTGAGCTGAACTTTCGGGACAGAGTAACAAAATGGCAGTGACATTGTTCACAAGGTGGTATCCCCAAAATGCCATGTTGGAAAATTGGGTGGAAAAAAATTCTAAAACTGCTCGAGTTACATGTGTCCATTGAATTGTGGCAACAGTATCTCGAAAACGATGTGCGATACACATCTCGTCCATCCATTGTTTCTCGCATGGACATCTCGCTGTCACGATTATAACCACACATGAATTTTTTTTCTAGCTGCTACGGTTATCGAGAGATAGGCAAATTGGTGTTACTAGGTTTCCTTGCCCTACAGGGCTGCTGTAAGGCTCTGTAGCTATGTATAAGTGGGAGCACAGGGCCCAGAGGACCCATGCTCCCACACACACATATCATTATGCAAAAATGGGGAGCTTGGTGGGAGCGCAGGCCCCACCAACACATGCTGTTTACTACTTATATTACCCTTTTTCAAAAAGGAACTTCTTTGCAAAAAAACTTTGTTTAATGCATCAGTTAGGGTTAAAGAGACAAGAGTGGGAAAATGAGACGTTAGTGTTGAGCCCTCCACCCCCATCCTCCATGGGACAACAAACACCAGGCCATGCCATGGGGTCATGAAGCTTAACTCTCACCCCACTCTCTTTTACTGTAGCATGTCAACCTGTTTACACATGGGATGGGATGCGAGCTGGGCCTCATGACCCTATGGCACACCCAAATGTCTGTCGGTCTCCAGCAGATGGGGCAGTGGGAGGGTGGTGATGGGGTTAAGGGTTCAACCCCAACATCTCATTTCCCCACTTTTGTCACTTTAACCCTAACAGATGCATTAAAGAAAGTTTTTTGCAATTAATTTATAGATAGATAGTTAGCTAGATAGCTAGAAAGACAGATAAATAGACAGATAGATAGATAGATAGATAGATAGATAGATAGATAGATAGATAGCTAGATAGATATGCTGCTCATTAATAGGGGTCATTAATATTAATCAGCAGTTCATTAATATTAATGAGCAGCCAATTGATATTCATAAGTAGCTCATTAATATTCGTCAGCAGCTAATTTTGATTTGTATATTCAGTCCCAGAGCAGTCTCTGGTGTTCTTTAAACAAATAGTTTTGCTATGTCAGCTCCACTGCTCATATTTCAGCTAAGTGATTTTGGGGTTCAGGGGAACTGGGATAGCTCCAGAGACATACCTATCATTTCAAGTAAATAGATTGGCACCAACATGCATGCAGAGATCATCATCTCACACATTTTTGGTTTGGCTGCAAGCAAATCTGCGTCTCACTTCTGGGGCCTCTTTACAAGAAGAAATGTCATGTGTCTCACCAGATTTTCAGCATAGGCATTTTGGGACCCAACCTCATGAACAATGTCACTGTCATCTCGTTACTCGGCCCCAAAAGGTGATTTCGTAGTCACTGCACGGAATCGCCTTTCGGGATGCAAAATCATATTTTGGGACTGCTGAACAAAATGACATTCCCAGTGTTCATGAGGAGAGTCTCCCCAAAAAGTCCATGTTGAACATCTGGTGCACAAAATCCATAAAATGGCCATGTTACAAGCGCGCGTTGCGTAGTTTATATGCACACTCGTAGGTTTGCCAATTTTTTATATTTTCACTCCAGATTTTAACATTGCCATTTTTTCACATCTCCTTATGAACGGTGCTGCTGTGATTTCTCACATCCTGCCTGAAATGTATTTCGTTCCTCTGCTGTAGAAAGGAGCATCGCTGTGCGAAACCAACTTTCCGGATGGATTAACAAAATCACAGTGTCAGTGTTGATGAGGGGATTTCCCAAAAAGCAAATGTTAAAAATTTGGTTAAAATTCCCCAAAATGGCCACATTATGAGCGCGTGTTGCGCAGTTTCTATGCGCGCTCATAACGTTGTCTTTTTTTCATATTTTCCCTCAAAGTTTTCAACATTACCCTTTTCCACACTTTCTCATGAACAGTATACAGTTGTCATTTTTGACAACCTGCACAAAATAATGATTTTGCACCTGTGGCGCAGAATGGCGCATTCACTGTGTGAACTCAACTTTTGGGACGGATTAAGAAAATGGCAGTGACATTGTTCATAAGGTGGTATCCCAAAATGCCATGTTGAAAACTGGGTGGAAAAAATCTAAAAATGCCCGAGTTGTAATAGTCCATTGAATTGTACACCGTATCTCAAAAACGATGTGAAATGACATCTCATCCATCCATTATTTCTCGTGTGGACATCTAGCTGTCAAGATTTCAACACGCAGAAATTTTTTCCTAGCTCTATAGTTACTGAGATATAGGCAAATTAGTGTTTCTAGGGTTCCTTGCCCTATAGGGCTGCTGTATGGCTCTGCAGCTATGTGTAAGTGGGAGCGCAGGGTGCAGAGGACCCACGCTCCCACAGACACATATCATTATGCACAAATGGGGAGCTTGGTGGGAGCGTGGGCCCCCACCAACACATGCTGTTTACTACTTATATTACCCTTTTTCAAAAAGTAAGGAAATTCTTTGCAAAAAAACTTTGCTTAATGCATCAGTTAGGGTTAAAGTGACAAGAGTGGGAAAATGAGACGTTAGCATTGAGCGCTCCACCCCCTATCCTCCATGGAACAACAAACACCAGGGCATGCCATGGGGTCATGAAGACTAAATCTCACCCCATTCTCCTTTACTTTAGCATGTCAAACAGTTTACACAAGGACTGGGTTGAGAGCTGGGCCTCACGGCCCCATGGCACACCCCATTGTCTGTCGGTCTGCAGCAGATGGGGCAGTGCAGGGGTGGTGGTGGGTTTAGGGGTTCAACCCTAACATCTCATTTCCCCACTTTTGTCACCTTAACCATAACTGATGCATTAAACAAAGTTTTTTGCAGTGAATTTATAGATAGATAGATAGATAGATAGATAGATAGATAGATAGATATGCTGCTCATTAATGGGGGGGTCATTAATATTAATGAGCAGTTCACTAATATTAATAATTGATATTCATAAGTAGCTCATTAATATTCTTCAGCAGCTTATTTTGATGTGTATATTCAGTCCCAGAGCAGTCTCTGGTGTTCTTTAAACAAATTGTTTTGCTGTGTCAGCTCCACTGCTCATATGTCAGCTAAGTGATTTTGGGGTCCAGGAGAACTGGGATGGCTCCAGAGAAATATCTGTCATGGCAAGTAAATGGATGCGTACCAACACACATGCACAGACTGTCATCTCGCACATTCTTGGTTTGGCTGCAAGCAGATGTGCGTCTCACCTCCGGACCCTCTTTACAAGAAGAAATGTCATGTGTCTCACCAGATTTTCTCTTTAGGCATTCTGGGACCCAACCTCATGAAGAATGTCACTATCATCCCGTTACTTGGCCCCAAAAGGTGATTTCACAGTCACTGCACGGAATCACCTTTCGGGATGCGAAATCACCCTTTGAGACTGATGAACAAAATGACAGTCCCAGTGTTCATGAGGGGAGTCTCTCCAGAAAGCCCAAGTTAAACATCAGGTGCACAAAATCCATATAATGGCCATGTTACAAGTGTGCGTTGCACAGTTTCTACGCACGGTTGTAGCTTTGCCAATTTTTAATATTTTCACTTCAGATTTTCAACATTGCCATATTTTCACATCTCCTTATCAACAGTGCTGCTGTCATTTCTCACATCCTGCCTGAAATGTATTTCACTACTCTGCCATAGAATGGCGCGTCACTGTGCGAAACCAACTTTCGGGATGGATTAACAAAATTACAGTGTCAGTGTTGATGAGGGGATTTCCCAAAACGCTCATGTTGAAAATGTGGTTAAAAAATTCCCCCAAATGGCCACATTACGAGCATGTGTTGCGCAGTTTCAACGCGCACTCGTAACTTTGCCAATTTTTCATATTTTCCATCTCAGTTTTCAAAATTACCCTTTTCCACACTTTCTCATGAACAGAATACAGTTGTCATTTTTCACAACCTGCCCAAAACATAGTTTCACACCTGTGAATGCAGAATGTCGCATCAGCTGTGTGAACTGGTCTTTTGGGACAGATTAACTAACATAGCAGTGACATTGTTCATGAGGTGTTATCCCAAAATGCCATGTTGAAAATTGGGTAGAAAAATTTTTAAAAATGCCGAGTTATCACGTCCATTGAATTATGGCACCGTATCTGAAAGCGATGTGAGATACACATCTCTTGATCCATTGTTTTCAGCGTGGACATGTCGCTGTCATGATTACAACAGCACATTACTTTTTCCTAGCTGCTACAGTTACTGAGATGAAGGCAAATTAGTGTTACTGGGTTCCTTGCCTATAGGGCTGCTGTATTGCTCTGTAGCTATCTATGGTGGGGCGCAGGGCCCAGGGACCACGCTCCCACAGACATATCATTATGCACAAATGGGGAGCTTGGTGGGAGCTACAGGCCCCCAATAAATGCTGTTTGCTACTTATATTACCCTTAAGTCAAAAATAAGGAAATTCTTTGCAAAAAACTATGTTTAATGTATCAGTTAGGGTTAAAGAGACAAGAGTGGGAAAATGAGACATTAGTGTTGAACCCTCACCCCTCATCCTCCATGGGACAACAAACACCAGGGGATGCCATGGGGTTGTGAAGCCTAACTCTCACCCTGTTCTCATTACTGTAGCATGTCAACCTGTTTACACATAGAATGGGGTGAGAGCGGCACCGACCCCATGGCACACCCAACGTCTGTCAGTCTGCAGCAGATGGGGTGGTGGGGGCTGGAGGTAAGTTTAGGGCTCAAACTTAACACCTCATTTCCCACTTTGTCACTTTAACCTCAACTGATGCATTAAACAAATTTTTTACAATGAATTTATAGATGGATAGATAGATAGATAGATAGATAGATAGATAGATAGATAGATAGATAGAAAGATAGGTTGATAGATAGATATTCTGCTCATTAATAGGGCAGGGTCATTAATATTAATGAGAAATTCATTAATATTAATGAGCAGATCATTGATATTCATAAGTAGCTCATTAATATTCTTCAGCAGCTTATTTTGATATGTATATTCAGTCCCAGAGCAGTCTCTGGTGTTCTTTAAACAAATAGTTTTGCTGTCTCAGCTCCACTGCTCATATCTCAGCTAAGTGATTTTGGGGTCCAGGGGAACTGGGATAGCTCCAGAGACATACCTATCATGCAAGTAAATGGATGCGCAATAACACGCATGCACCGACTGTCATCTCACACATTCTTGGTTTGGCTGCAAGCAGATCTGCGTCTCACCTCCGGACCGTCTTTACAAGAAGAAATGTCATGTGTCTCACTAGATTTTCAGCATAGGCATTTTAGGACCCAACCTCATGAACAATGTCACTATCATCTCATTTCTCGGCCCGAAAAGGTGATTCGCAGTCACTGCAGAATCGCCTTGGGATCAAATCACCTTTGGGACTGATGAACAAAATGACAGTCCCAGTGTTCATGAGGAGTCTCCCAGAAATCCCAAGTTGAACATCTGGTGCACAAAATTCATAAAATGGCTATGTTACAAGTGTGCATTAAGGTTTCTACGCAGATCGTAGTTTGCCAATTTTAATATTTTCACTTCAGATTTTCAGCATTGCCATATTTTCACATCTCCTCATAACAGTGCTGCTGTCATTCTCCATCCTGCCTGAAATGTATTTCGCTCCTCTGCCGTAGAATATGGCGTAGCTGTCGCGAAACCAACTTCGGGATGGATTATCAAAATCCAGTGGCAGTGTTGATGAGGTGATTTCCCAAAAAGCTCATGTTGGAAATGGTTAAAAATTCCCCAAAATGGCCACGTTACGAGCGTGTGTTGCACAGTTTCTATGCACCCTCGTAACTTTGCCAATTTTTCATATTTTCCCTTCCAGTTTTCAACATTACCCTTTTCCACTGTTCCTCATGAACAGTATACAGTTGTCATTTTTCACAACCTGCCCAAAATATAATTTTGCACTTGTGGCGCAGAATGGCGTTCGCTTGTGAGCTGAACTTTCTGGACAGATTAACAAAATGGCAGTGGCATTGTTCATGAGGTAGTATCCCAAAAATGCCATGTTGGAAAATTGGGTGGAAAAAAATCCTAAAAATGCTCAAGTTACGTACATCCATTGAATTGTGGCACCAGTATCTCAAAGCGATGTGAGATACACATCTCATCCTCCACTGTTTGTCACATAGACATCTACGCTGTCACGATTACAACAGCACATGAATTTTTTTCCTAGCTGCTACTGTTACCGAGATATAGGCAAATTAGTATTACTAGGTTTCCTTGCCCTATAGGGCTGCTGTAGGGCTCTATAGCCATGTATAAGTGGGAGTGCAAGGCCCGGAGGACCCACACTCCCACACACACATATCATTATGCACAAATGGGGAGCTTGGTCGGAGCGCAGGCCCCACCAACATATGCTGTTTATTACTTATTTTGCCTTTTTTAAAAGTAAGGAAATTCTTTGCAAAAAACCTTTGTTTAATGCATCAGTTAGGGCTAAAGAGACAAGAGTGGGAAAATGAGACATTAGTGTTGAGCCCTCTACCCCATCCTCCACGAGACAGCAAACACCAGGGCATGCCCTGGGGTCATGAAACTAACTCTCACCCATTCTCCTTTACTGCATGTCAACCTGTTTACATGGGATGGGGTGAGAGCTGCACTCAAGACCCCATGGCACACCCCAACGTCTGTCAGTCTCCAGCAGATGGGGCAGTGGGTGGTGTGGTTGGGTTAAAGGTCAACCCCAACATCTCATTTCCCCACTTTTGTCACTTTAACCCTAACTAATGCATTAAAGAAAGCTTTTTGCAATGAATGTATAGATAGATAGATAGCTAGATAGCTAGATAGATAGCTAGAAAGATAGATAGATAGATAGATAGATAGATAGATAGATAGATAGATAGATAGATAGGCTGCTCATTAATAGGGGGCCATTAATATTAATGAGCAGTTCATTAATATTAATGAGCATTCCATTGGTATTCATAACTAGCTCATTAATATTCTTCAGCAGCTTGTTCTGATGTGTATATTCAGTCCCAGAGCAGTCTCTGGTGTTCTTTAAACAAATAGTTTTGCTGTGTCAGCTCCACTGCTCATATCCAGCTAAGTGATTTTGGGGTCCAGGGGATCTGGGATAGCTCCAGAGAAATACCTATCATGGCAAGTAAATGGATGCGCACCAACATGCATGCACAGATCATCATCTCGCACATTCTTGGTTTGGTTGCAAGCGACTCTGCGTCTCACTTCCAGACCCTCTTTACAAGAAGAAATGCCATGTGTCTCACCAGATTTTCAGCATAGGCATTTTGGGACCCAACCTCATGAACAATGTCAATATCATCTCATTACTCTGCCCCAAAAGGTGATTTCGCAGTCACTGCACGGAATCGCCTTTCGGGATGCAAAATCATATTTTGGGACTGATTAACAAAATGACAGTCTCAGTGTTCATGAGGGGAGTCTCCTCAAAAAGTCCATGTTGAACATCTGGTGCACAAAATCCATAAAATGGCAGTGTTACATGCGTGCGTTGCACAGTTTATATGCACGCTCGTAGGTTTGCAATTTTTTCTCTTTTCACTCTAGATTTTAACATTGCCATTTTTTCACATTTCCTTATGAACGGTGCTGCTGTCATTTCTCACATCCTGCCTGAAATGTATTTTGTTCCTCTGCCATAGCAAGACGCATCGCTGTGCGAAACCAACTTTCAGGATGGATTAACAAAATCACAGTGTCAGTGTTGATGAGGGGATTTCCCAAAAAGCAATTGTTGAAAATTTGGTTACAAAATTCCCCGAAATGGCCACATTATGAGCGTGTGTTGCGCAGTTTCTATGTGCACTCGTAACCTTGTCAATTTTTCATAGTTTCCCTGAAAGTTTTCAACATTACCCTTTTCTACACTTCCTCATGAACAGTATACAGTTGTCATTTTTGACAACCTGCACAAAATAATGATTTCGCACTTGTGGCACAGTATGGCGCATTCGCTGTGTGAACTCAACTTTTGGGATGGATTAACAGAATTGCAGTGACATTGTTCACAGGGTGGTATCCCCAAAATGCCATGTTGAAAAATTGGGTGGAAAAAATCCAAAAATGCCCGAGTTATGTCGTCCATTGAAATGTGGCACCGTGTCTCGAAAATGATGGGAGATGCATCATCATCCATCCATTATTTCTCATGTGGACATCTCGCTGTCAGGATTACAACACACTTAGATTTTTTCCTAACTGCTACAGTTACAAGATATAGGCAAATTAGTGTTTCTAGGGTTCACTGCCCTATGGGCTACTGCATGGCTCTGTAGCTATGTGTAGAGAGTGGGCGCCAGGCACAGAGGACCCACGCCCCACAGACACATATCATTATGCACAAATGGGGAGCTTGGTGGGAGTGCAGGCCCACACCAACACATGCTATTTACTACTTATATTACCCTTTTTCTAAAAGTAAGGAAATTCTTTGCAAAAAAACTTTGTTTAATGTATCAGTTAGGGTTAAAGTGACAAGAGTTGGAAAATGAGATGTTAGCTTTGAGCCCTCCAACCCCTATCCTCCATGGGA
Source organism: Neoceratodus forsteri (assembly GCA_016271365.2). Lineage (NCBI taxonomy): Eukaryota > Metazoa > Chordata > Ceratodontiformes > Ceratodontidae > Neoceratodus > Neoceratodus forsteri. Next base: position 214,740,315 of record JADMNL010000024.1, read on the forward strand.
CAACAAACACAAGGGCATGCTATGGGGTCATGAGCCTAACTCTCACCCCATTCTCCTTTACTTTAGCAGGTCAAACTATTTACACAAGGACTGGGTTGAGAGCTGGGCCTCACGACCCCATGGCACACCACATTGTCTGTCAGTCTGCAGCAGATGGGGCAGTGGAGGGGTGGTGGTGGGGTTAGGGGCTCAACCCTAACATTTCATTTCCCCACTTTTGTCACTTTAAGCCTAAGTGATGCATTAAACAAAGTTTTGCAATAATTATAGATAGATAGATAGATAGATAGATAGATAGATAGATAGATAGATAGATAGATATGGTGCTCATTAATGGGGATCATTAATATTAATGAGCAGTTCATTAATATTAATAACAGTCCATTGATATTTATAAGTAGCTCATTAATATTCTTCAGCAGCTTATTTTGATGTGTATTTTCAGTCCCAGAGCAGTCTCTGGTGTTCTTTAAACAAATTGTTTTGCTGTGTCAGCTCCACTGCTCATATCTCAGCTAAGTGATTTTGGGGTCCAGGAGAACTGGGATAGCTCCAGAGACATACCTATCATGGCAAGTAAATAGGTGCACACCAACACACTTGCACAGACTGTCATCTCGCACATTCTTGGTTTGGCTGCAAGTGAATCTGTTTCCCACTTCCGGACCCTCTTTACAAGAAGAAATGACATGTGTCTCACCAGATTTTCAGTATAGGCATTTTTGGACTCAGCCTCATGAACAATGTCACTATCATCTCGTTACTCGGCCCCAAAAGGTAATTTCGCAGTCACTGCACGGAATCGCCTTTCAGGATGCGAAATCATATTTTGGGACTGATGAACAAAATGACAATCCCAGTGTTCATGAGGGGAGCCTCCCCAAAAAGCCCATGCTGAACATCTGGTGCACAAAATCCATAAAATGGCCATGTTACAAGCTCGCGTTGTGCAGTTTCTATGCAAGCTTGTAGCTTTGCCAATTTTTAGTATTTTCACTCCAGATTTTCAACATTGCCATTTTTTCACATCTCCTCATGAACAGTGCTACTGTAATTTCTAACATCCTGCCTGAACTGTGTTTTGCTACTCTGCCATGGAATGGCGCATCGCTGTGCGAAACCATCTTTTGGGATGGAGTAATAAAATCACAGTGTCAGTGTTGATGAGGGGAATTCCTAAAAAACACATGTTGAAAATTTGGTTATTAAATTTCCCCAAACTGCCACATTATGGCGTGTGTTGCGCGGTTTCTCGTGCACTCATAACTTTGGCCGTTTTCATATTTTCCCTCAAAGTTTTCAACATTACCCTTTTCACACTTCCTCATGACAGTATACAGTGGCATTTTCACAACCTGCCCAAAATAATAATTTTGCAACTGTGGTGCAGAGTGGCGCATTCACTGTGTGAACTGAACTTTCGGGACAGATTAACAAAATGGCAGTGACATTGTTCATGATGTCGTATCCCCAAAATGCCGTGTTGAAAAATTGGGTGGAAAAAATCCTTAAAATGCCTGAGTTACGTGCGTCCATTGAATTGTGGCACCCGTATCTCAAAACCGATGTGAGATACACATCTCATCCATCCATTGTTTCCCTCGTGGACATCTCACTGTCACAATTAAAACCGCACTTGAATTTTTTTCCTAGCTGCTATGGTTACCGAGATATAGGCAAATTAGTATTTCTGCGGTTCCTTGCCCTATAGGGCTGCTGTATGGCTCTGTAGCTATGTAGACATGGGAGTGCAGGGCCCAGAGGATCCATGCTCCCACAGACACATATCATTATGCACAAATGGGGAGCTTGGTGGGAGCGCGGACCCCACCAACACATGCTGTTTATGCTTGTATTACCCTTTTCAAAAGTAAGAAATTCTTTGCAAAACCTTTGTTCAATGCATTAGTTATGGTTAAAGTGAGAAAGAGCGGAAAAATGAGGCGTTGGTATTGAGCCCTCCACCCCATCCTTCAAGGGCCAACAAACACCAGGGCATGCCATGGGGTCATGAAGCGAACTCTTAACCCATTCTCCTTTACTGTAGCATATCAACCTGTTTGCACATGGAATGGAGTGATAGCTCCGCCTCATGACCCCATGGCACAGCCCAACGTCTGTCGGTCTGCAGCAGATGGGGCCAGGGGGGTGGTTGTGGCGTTAGGTGCTCAACCCTAACATCTCATTTCCCCTCTTTTGTCACTTTAACCCTAACTGATTCATTAAACAATTTTTTTTGCAATGAATTTATAGATAGATAGATAGATAGATAGATAGATAGATAGATAGATAGATATGCTGCTCATTAATATGGGGTCATTAATATTAATGAGCAGTTCATTAATATTAATGAGCTATATATTGATATTCATAAGTAGCTCATTAATATTCTTCAGCAGCTTATTTTGATGTGTATATTCAGTTCTAGAGCAGTCTCTGGTTTTCTTTAAACAAATAGTTTTGCTGTGTCAGCTCCGCTGCTCATATCTCAGTTAAGTGATTTTGGGGTCCAGGGGAACTGGGATAGCTCCAGAGTCATACCTATCATGGCAAGTAAATGGATGTGCACCAACACACATGCACAGACCGTCATCTCACACATTCTAGGTCTGACTGCAAGCGGATCTCGTCTCACCTCCGGACCCTCTTCACGAGAACAAATGTACTGTCTCATCAGATTTTCAGCATAGGCATTTTGGGACCCAACCTGATGAACAATGTCACTATCATCAGTTACTCGGCCCTGAAAGGTGATTTCGCAGTCACTGCATGGAATCGCCTTTCGGGATGCGAAATCACCTTTTGTGACTGATGAACAAAAAGACAGTCCCAGTGTTCATGAGGGGAGTCTCCCCAAAAAGCCCATGTTGAACATCTGGTGCACAAAATCTATAAAATAGCCATGTTACAAGCGTGTGTTGTGCGATTTCTAGGCACACTCGTAGGTTTGTCAATTTTTTTTATTTTCACTCCAGATTTTCAACATTGCCATTTTTTCACAACTCCTGATGATCAGTGCTGCTGTCATTTCTCACATCCTGCCTGAAATGTATTTCACTCCTCTGCCATAGAATGGCGCGTCGCTGTGTGAAACCAACTTTCGGGATGGATTAACAAAATCACAGTGTCAGTGTTGATGAGGGGATTTCCCAAAACGCTCATGTTGAAAATTTGGTTAAAAAATTCCCCCAAATGGCCACATTACGGGCGTGTGTTGTTCAGTTTCTACGCGCACTCGTAACTTTGCCAATTTTTCATATTTTCCATCTCAGTTTTCAACATTACCCTTTCCACACTTCCTCATGAACAGAATACAGTTGTCATTTTCACAACCTGCCCAAAACATAGTTTCACACCTGTGGTGCAGAATGTCGCATTCGCTGTGTGAACTGAACTTTCGGGACAGATTAACAACATGGCAGTGACATTGTTCATGAGGTGTTATCCCCAAAATGCCATGTTGAAAAATTGGGTAGAAAAAATCTTAAAAATGCCCGAGTTACATGCGTCCATTGAATTATGGCACCCGTATCTCGAAAACGATGTGAGATACACATCTCATCGATCCGTTGTTTCTCACGTGGACATCTCGCTGTCACGATTACAACAGCACATTACTTTTTTTCCTAGCTGCTACAGTTACTGAGATAATGGCAAATTAGTGTTACTAGGGTTCCTTGCCCTATAGGGCTGCTGTATGGCTCTGTAGCTATGTATGAGTGGGGCAGCAGGGCAGAAGACCCACGCTCCCACAGACACATATCATTATGCACAAATGGGGAGCTTGGTGAGAGCACAGGCCCCCAATAAATGCTGTTGCTACTTATATTAAGCTTTGTCAAAAGTAAGGAACTTCTTTGCAAAAACTTTGTTTAATGTATCAGTTGGGGCTAAAGAGACAAAGTGGAAAATGAGACATTAGTGTTGAGCCCTCCCCCTCATCCTCCATGGGACAACAAACACCAGGGGATTCCATGGGTTGTGAGCTAACTCTCACCCTGTTCTCATTTACTGTAGCATGTCAACCTGTTTACACATAGAATGGGGTGAGAGCTGGGCGTCACGACCCCATGGCACACCCCAACATCTGTCGGTCTGCAGCAGATGGGGTTGTGGGGGGCTGGTGGTAAGGTTAGGGGCTCAAACCTAGCACCTCATTTCCCCACTTTTGTCACTTTAACCCTAACTGATGCATTAAACAAATTTTTTTACAATGAATTTATAGATGGATAGATAGCAAGATAGATAGATAGATAGGTTGATAGATAGATATTCTGCTCATTAATAGGGCAGGGTCATTATAATGAGCAATTCATTAATATTAATGAGCAGATCATTGATATTCATAAGTTGCTATTAATATTCTTCAGCAGCTTTTTTTGATATGTATATTCAGTCCCAGAGCAGTCTCTGGTGTTCTTTAAACAAATAGTTTTGCTGTCTCAGCTCCACTGCTCATATCTCAGCTAAGTGATTTTGGGGTCCAGGGGAACTGGGATAGCTCCAGAGACATGCCTATCATGCAAGTAAATGGATGCGCAATAACACGCATGCACCGACTGTCATCTCGCACATTCTTGGTTTGGCTGTAAGCGGATCTGCGTCTCACCTCCGGACCCTCTTTACAAGAAGAAATGTCATGTGTCTCACTAGATTTTCAGCATAGGCATTTTGGGACCCAACCTCATGAACAATGTCACTATCATCTCATTTCTCGGCCCGAAAAGGTGATTTCGCAGTCACTGCACGGAATCGCCTTTCGGGATGCGAAATCACCTTTTGGTACTGATGAACAAAATGACAGTCCCAGTGTTCATGAGGGGAGTCTCCCCAGAAATCCCAAGTTGAACATCTGGTGCACAAAATTCATAAAATGGCCGTGTTACAAGTGTGCATTGTGCAGTTTCTACGCACGGTCGTAGTTTTGCCAATTTTTAATATTTTCTCTTCACATTTTCAACATTGCCATATTTTCACATCTCCTCATGAACAGTGCTGCTGTCATTTCTCACATCCTGCCTGAAATGTGTTTCGCTCCTCTGCCGTAGAATGGCACGTCGCTGTGCGAAACCAACTTTCGGGATGGATTATCAAAATCCCAGTGGCAGTGTTGATGAGGTGATTTCCCAAAAAGCTCATGTTGGAAATTTGGTTAAAAATTCCCAAAATGGCATATTACGAGTGTGTGTTGTGCAGTTTCTATAAGCCTCATAACTTTGCCAGTTTTCATATTTTCCTTCCAGTTTTCAACATTACCCTTTTCACTGTTCCTCATGAACAGTATACAGTTCTATTTTTCACAACCTGCTCAAAATATGATTTTGCACTTGTGGCTAGAATGCGCATTCGCTGTGTGAGCTGATCTTCGGGACAGATTAACAAAATGGCAGTGGCATTGTTCATGAGGTAGTATCCCCAAAATGCCATGTTGGAAAATTGGGTGGAAAAAATCCTAAAAATGCTCGAGTTACATGCGTCCATTGAATTGTGGCACCCGTATCTCAAAAACGATGTGAGATACACATCTCATCCCTCCACTGTTTGTCACATAGACATCTCGCTGTCATGATTACAACAGCACATGAATTTTTTTCCTTGCTGCTACTGTTACTGAGATATAGGCAAATTAGTATTACTAGGTTTCCTTGCCCTATAGGGCTGCTGTAGGGCTCTGTAGCCATGTATTAGTGGGAGTGCAAGGCCCAGAGGACCTCGCTCCCCACACACATATCATTATGCACAAATGGGGAGCTTAGCCGAGCGCAGGCCCCACCAATATGCTGTTTATTACTTATATTGTCCTTTTCAAAAGTAAGGAATTCTTTGCAAAAACCCTTTGTTTAATGCATCAGTTAGGGCTAAAGAGACAAGAGTGGAAAATGAGACATTAGTGTTGAGCCCTCTACCCCATCCTCCACGAGATAGCAAACACCAGGGCATGCCCTGGGGTCATAAGCCTAACTCTCACCCCATTCTCCTTTACTGTAGCATGTCAACCTGTTTACACATGGAATGGAGTGAGACCTGCACTCAAGACCCCATGGCACAGCCCAACGTCCTGTCGGTCTGCAGCAGATGGGGCCAGGGGTGGTTGTGGCGTTAGGTGCTCAACCCTAACATCTCATTTCCTCTTTTGTCACTTTAACCCTAACTGATTCATTAAACATTTTTTTGCAATGAATTTATAGATAGATAGATAGATAGATAGATAGATAGATGGATAGATATGCTGCTAATATATGGGTCATTAATATTAATGAGCAGTTCATTAATATTAATGAGCTATATTTGATATTCATAAGTAGCTCATTAATATTCTTCAGCAGCTTATTTTGATGTGTATATTCAGTTCTAGAGCAGTCTCTGGTTTTCTTTAAACAAATAGTTTTGCTGTGTCAGCTCCACTGCTCATATCTCAGCTAAGTGATTTTGGGGTCCAGGGGAACTGGGATAGCTCCAGAGTCATACCTATCATGGCAAGTAAATGGATGTGCACCAACACACATGCACAGACCGTCATCTCACACATTCTAGGTTTGACTGCAAGCGGATCTGCGTCTCACCTCCGGACCCTCTTTATGAGAAGAAATGTCGTGTCTCACCAGATTTTCAGCATAGGCATTTTGGGACCCAACCTGATGAACAATGTCACTATCATCTCGTTACTCGGCCCTGAAAGGTGATTTCGCAGTCACTGCATGGAATCGCCTTTCGGGATGCGAAATCACCTTTTGTGACTGATGAACAAAAAGACAGTCCCAGTGTTCATGAGGGGAGTCTCCCCAAAAAGCCCATGTTGAACATCTGGTGCACAAAATCTATAAAATAGCCATGTTACAAGCATCGTTGTCGATTTCAGGACACACTGCAGGTTTGCCAATTTTATATTTTCACTCCAGATTTTCAACATCGCCATTTTTCACAACTCCTGATGATCAGTGCTGCTGCCATTTCTCATATACTGCCTGAAATGTGTTTCACTCCTCTATCATAGAATGGCTCATCGCTGTGCGATACCAACTTTCAGGATGGAGTAACAAAATCACAGTGTCAGCGTTGATGAGGGGATTTCCCAAAAAGCGCCTGTTTGAAAATTTGGTAAAAAAATTCCCCAAAATGGCCACATTACTAGCGTGTGTTGCGCAGTTCTATGCGTGCTTGTAACTTTGCAGTTTTTTGATAGGACTTCCGGTGACGTAGCGGGCAGGAATGGCCACTTAACTCTTTGCCCCAAGTTCTCCGGCAACATATTGCACCGAATCTTGTGCACTGTGGTGGCATCCTGCATTTTGTCTCGCGCTCTGGCTACGGGGTGGACCGCGATGGTCCATACAAAGAGGGGTTCATTGATCGTGAAATATGCTACAGCTAACCCCACAAATTAGACCCATGTCGGCTTTAGTCCAGCTCCCTGTCGGTCGTCTGTGCTTTCTGGGTCCAGGGCTGAAGACTCCTGCTCAGACTCCGGCTCCACCAGTACCAGATCAGAATCACAAAAACCTGAATCTACTGCATAAAATAGATGGCAAGTTTCAGACATCCAGCGCTATTTCAAAAACTGGAGTCCAGGACGACCTCAGTGGAACAGCATCTCGAGGGTCTACAAGCGGCACACTTGCATCTGATCACTCATTAGCTTTTCTATATGGCAGAGAAAGCCTTAACTGCCAAGCGGAGGATGCAGAGGCGAACTCCAGGTGTAATAATGTCCGAGTTGTCGGTATCCCCGAGGGGGCAGAGCAAGCCAACATGGTGGCCTTCATGGAGTGCTGGCTGAAAATGGAGCTGCAAATCGATGAAGAGACTCCACTGGAAATTAAGAGGGCACTTAGGGCCCTAGCCCTGAAACCCAAGCAGGGTGCCCCACCTAGAGCTATCATTATTAAATTTTTATGGTACCCAACAAAAGATAAAATTCTCCCACTCGCTTGGGCAAAGGGGATCTAAACTTCGACAGGACCAAGGTCTTTATAGACCAGGACTTCCCTCCTGCATTGGCCCAGCATTGGAGAAAGGTGCTCAATGTAGTCAAGCAGCTCAGGGAGAAGGGAATGAAGGCCCAACTGCACTACCCCGCTTGACTTTGGATAGATCTCCCTGAGGGTCCCAAAATCTTTGAGACATTACTACTGGCAAATGATTTCCTGGTTTCCAAAGATATTCAGATTCCAGATATTAAAGAAGAAATCATGGAAAGGGAGATAGAGCAACTTCTCTGGGCCGTGGCTCCGGGTCCCAAAATGAACCACCGACCCCACTTTAGGGCGGATTGCATTTTGCCCCTCCACGCTGATCTCTCCAAGTGGCTCTCCAAGGGAAAACACTCCCAGAAGACAACCTGAACTGTTCTAAATATATTTTTTCCCCAGGACTATTTGTAGAGGTCAAAGCTGCCCTGCTATTGAAAAATCCAAGGCGGTATCATACAAAGTGAAATCTTGTGCCTTTAGATGCTTACCTCTCCATTTTGTCCTGCCAGCCCATTTCGTTCAGGGCTTTGGGGAGTCTAGTAGATTTTTTCTGTTGTGTTTTGCACTTGGCATGTTAAGGGGTTGGAGGGCGGGCCTTCTTTTAAGGAAGGTCGTGCAGGGAGGGCTTATTTTTTGGTGTGGCACCTTCCTGGAATCCTGTCCTAATTTTCTTCCACCTGCCTTCTCCAAAGATAGGATCCAGTCTGGTACAAGGCCTGGTGCTGTGGGTCTCATTGCTTATATGTCCAACCTTGGATCTCTCTACGGACGGTGGACAGAGTGCCACTTGTTGAGATAAGTGACAATGCTATATCTGTTACTTTGCTATATTGCTCATACCACCCCTCCCATTCATTGAGTCATTTTTTTTTACATTGTGTGGGAGGTAGCAGTCTTTCTGGATGGTGACGAAAAGCAGTATACCCAGACTCTTAATGATATATAGTTGTCCCCATCGAATACTGCTTTGCTAGATTATTGTTCATTTGCTTTAGGCATTAATAGCAATTACCCACCAATTTGTTATAGCAGTGTCATTGAAAGTGTTGGGGGGGGACCTCATGGCCCTTGTTCCCGATTCCTGAGTTTTTTCACAGTTGAACTCCTTGTCCTAAATTATAAAGGGGTCGTTCAGATGAGGATGGGGTAATGCATAGTCATATTATTTTCTAAATTTGCTGCACCCCTCTGGTCCTTGTTCCACGCAATCATGCAGCATTTGGATGAGTGTCCATCTTGGTGTCCCCCCCGGGGTGGTTCTTGTTATCAATCTTGACTCAGTGTGAGAGTATAAGTTTTATTATTGCACTTAATTCTTCTTTAATGATGTTTATGGTTTATTTGTTACTGTTGGAGAAGTGAGGAGTTTTTCCAGCCCATTCGCGAAGTTTCAAAAGAGAAAAAAGGGCATGGGTTGTGGTTTCCTGTGTTTTCTGGGGACCCCTAACCTTTTCAGTCCTTAGCAGAGTGTTGTTCCCTTTTGGGGTGTAGTTCTTCCCCCCCCCCGTGTCCGCTGGGGTAATTTCTATTACCCTTGAAGGACGCTTTGGCTCTTAAGCCACACAGTACCAACGGCTTTACATCATTGAGCTCCTTCTTAGGAGCAAAAACTAATAAAATGTTTGTTGCATTTATGGTTACAATGTACCTAATGTTTTTTTTGTATGTGTCTACTGTTCTTTGCTCTCTTTCCTTTCTACACCTATCTTTCCTTCTATTTTCCTGAGAGAGGATTATTTTTTGTTGCATGGGCCCATGGCTGCAGGAGTGAACACAGGTTGCCCACAAGTCCCTGGAGTCTTCCCAAACATAGATAATGGCTGATTTGAAAATCTGTTCACTTAATGTAAAATGAATCAACAATGTAATTAAGCAAGCTAAAGTTTTAGCTGAATTTAAAAGGGAGAAATGTGATATTTCCTGTTTACAGGAGACCAGGTTGACCTCAGGAGAGCACATGAAACTGCGTAGGGCTTGGGTAGGTTCAGTATGCTCAGACGAACACCCACAAAATAAAAAGGGAGGTGTCGTCATCCTTTTTCGTAGGGGGCTTCCTTTTCAAATTCAGTCTGTTGTTAAGTCAGGCTCCAGACATCAATTAATAGTCTCTGGTATTTATAAGGGCTAGGTATTACATTTGATGGGGTATATGTCCCTACCCTACCCTCTGGAGAATTTTTCGCTCCCTTCTTAATTCCGTAGCTAAGTTGCCCCCTGGACAGGTAATCCTTATGGGGGATTGGAACTGTGTGGAGGACGTTAATAAAGACAGAAACTCCACCAAAACCCCAGGATCTAAGTCCTGTTCTTCATAACCTATGCATAGAGGCAGGACTTGTGGATCCATGGAGGCACTTCAACCCCCCCCCTGAGAAATTATTCTTTTTTCTCTCCGGCCTCAAATATGTACTCCAGGCTAGATAGATTTTACACTCATAGAAATGCTCTGCATATGTTCAGGGATATCGCCATCCTTCCAATCACGATTTCTGATCACGCCATGATAAGGGCTCAGCTTCATTGGGATACAGTAGTGGGAGGTGGATTCTGGAGATTTCACCCAGGTTTATTAAATGATAAACAGTTTAGGGAGTCCACTAAATGGGTTATCCAGTGCTACCTAAAAGAAAACACTGAAGCACTTTCTAGACCCAAATACCTCTGGGATGCCTTAAAGGCCATGGTGCAGGGACACACGATAGCTTTTGCTTCTCATAAGCATAAACTACATCAGCTCATATACAAGCACTACCGTGACCAATTTAGAGTCAACATAAATGTACAGGTCTAATCACCCTTAAAAACTCAGGGAAGCCAGGGACCTATAATTCATTAATAAAAAGACGGTAGAGAACTCCCTTAGCTATGTGCAGGGCAGAGGTACTATGAGAGGGGGAGAGCTATTAATACACAGTACTCAGTTCTTGTGTGACGGTTCAGTTATTAGGTTTAAAAATAGTTGCGCAAAGGTATTTTAATTTACTGCCTCTCTGTAGAACCACTAACAAAACTAATAGTGGTATAGATGTTCATGATGTCTCAGCCTATGACAATAGTCATGACTGTGAATATGAATGCTTAGCATAATGTTCGCCATCGTCCATTATATTTTACGGTTTGTTACTACAGTTTACTGGTTTGTTCGTTTGATTATATAGCAGTGCAGCAGATAGTGTTAATAATCATTCGAATACATAATTTGCAACTGTTGGGGTGATATTGGAGCCGTTTCAAACATTAAACCCTGGTGTGTAATGGTAATATTATTCATTCATAGGTATAGAGGTAGAAAAATGTTGTTTTGCCACCACTGATACCACATGGTAGAATGTGTATGCAACATAACTTCGTTTATAGTTACAGAGTCAGACAAGGCAAAAAGACTGAACTAGTAACATAGAATGGTTTGGGTGGTACGGTGTCATATAGAGCTGTTAAGGTAAAATAATAGTGAAGAATGACTTGGTGGTAATACTGCACTGATCCAATTTTTCTTATGGCATGGTAAGAGACATTGTTGCCATTAAAATCATTAAGATAGATATCTAGCATGACTTTGAATACCATAGTGGCAGCAGTATTTCAAATAGTGGAGGCACACAGTTTGCTGTTTAAAATGACCAAGTTTTCGCCAACTGAGCTGTTGTATGTTACCATGTGAGGTATCAGGTCTGAGGTTCCACATTGATGGCATTCTACAATGAAGATGATTGTGATACTGCTGTCGAGAATAGTATACTGACATTGTCTTTTTTGGATAACATCAGAGTATTATGATCAACAAGGGCTGTGAATACTGCAGATATTGCGTCTTGTTATAGTGCTGATTAACACTGTCATTGAGAAGATATACAAAATCTGTTGATAAATGTATACTGTGGTAAAACGTGATGGGCATATGCATGGCTGGGATAAGTCACTTGGATGGCAGCAGAACTTGCACACTTGTTGTGCGATGATGTATGTGTCTTGTAGTGCGTTTATTGTTGTGTTATTTCTGTCATCTGCTTTGTCTGTGATTGGTGGTTGGTTGGTCCTGCCACCTACCGTATATGTGTGTGTGTGTGTGTGTGTGTGTGGAGCTGGGGGTGGGGGGCGGGGAATACGGAGTTAAGGTTTAAACCCTAACACGAATTTCCTTGTCGGCTGATGGTCAACTCAACTGATGCATTAAATGGGTTTTTGCCATGACTAGATAGATGGATAGATAGATAGTAGATAGATAGATAGATAATAATGATATCTGTTCATTAATATGGGTCTTTAATATTCATGAGCATTCACATTAATGGCAGTCTATTGATGTTCATAAGCAGCTCATTAATATTCTTCAGCGCTTTGATGTGTATATTCAGTCCCAGAGCGTCTCTGGTGTTCTTTAAAGAGTTTTCTGTGTCCTCCACTGCATATCTCAGTTTAAGTGATTTTGGGTCCAGGGAACTGAGATAGCTCCAGATATACCTATATGGCAAGTAAATGGATGTGCACAACATGCATGCTGATCTGTCATCTTGCATCTTGGTGGTTTCCAAGCGGATCTGTGTCTCACCTCTGGACCCTTTGCTGAAGAAATGTGTGTGTCTCACCAAATTTTCAGTATAGGCATTTGAACCCAACCCGCAATGTCACTATCATCTATTTACCGCCCCAAAGTGATGTCACAGTCCTGCGGAATTGATTTCAGGATTCAAATTTGGGACTGATGAACAAAATGATAGTCCTGTGCTCATGAGGGGCTCCCTGAAGTTCATGTTGAACATCTGGTGCCTGAAATCCATAAAATTTCTGGCGTTAATGTGTGCAGTTTTACGCACTCCAAAGCTTTGCCATTTTAATATTTCTCCGATTTTCAACATTGCCATTTTTTCAGCTCATGAACAGTGCTGCTGTTGTTTCTCATCATGTCTGAAATGTGTTTTGTTCCTGCCAGAATGGTTAGTCATGTATGTAAATCAACTTCGGGATTGTTAGCAAAATCACAGTGTCAGTGTGATGAGGTTTCCCAAAAGCTCTGTTGAATATTTGGTTAAAATATTCCCCAAATCTTATATTGCAAGTGTGTGTGAACAGTTTCTCATGGGTATTAGCTTCCAGTCATCTTTTCAATCACAGTTTCAGTATTACCTTTGCCACTTCCTCATGACAGTACAGTTGTCATTTTTCTGTCTATGATTTGCACCCGCAGAATGGCACATTTATTTTTTGAACTCAGCTTTGGGACAGATTATTAAAATGGCAGGACATTGTTCACGAGGTGGATCTCTAATGCCATGTTGAAAATTGGTGGAAAATCCTAAAATTGAGTTACATGCATCCATTGAATTGTGGCACCCCGGTCTCAAAAACGATGTGAGATACACAACTCATCCATCCATTTTTCTCATGGATATCTCGCTGTCGCATTACAGCGTTATGAATTTTTTTCCGCTGCTACGGTTACTGAGATATACACAAATTAGTGTTTCTGGTGTTCCTGCACTCAGGGCTGCTGATGGTTCTGTAGCTATGGGTGGGAAGCTCACGACCCAGGGACCACGCCCCCACAGACATCTATCATTATGCAGAATGGGACGGGGGCGCCGCCCACCAGCACATGCTGTTTATACTTATATTCCTTTTCTAAAGCGTGATTTTGCAAAGCCTTTGTTTAATACATCAATTAGGGTTAAAGTGACAAAGCGGAAAATGAGACAGTTATGTTGTTCATCCCCATCCTCGACGCTAACAAATTCAGGGGATGCCATGGGGTCGTATTAACTCTCTTGTTCTCCTTTACTGCAGCATGTCAGCCTGTTTACATGGAATGGTGTGAGCTGGGCCTGGTCCCATGGCACCTCCCATCTGTCAGACTGCAGATGGGGCGGTGTGGGAGGTGGTGGGGGATTTAGGAGGCTCAGCCCTGGTATCTCATTTCCACTTTGTCCTTATCCCCAACGGATGCATCTTTTTGCAATGTATTAATAGATAATAATAATAGATAGATAGATAATGGATGAATATGTTGCTCGTTAATGTCATTAATATCAATGAGCAGTTCATTAATATTAACGAGCATCCACTGATATTCATAAATAGCTCATTAATATTCTTTAGCAGCTTATTTTGATGTGTATATTCAGTTCAGAGCTTCGTTGGTGTTCTCTAAACAACTGTTTTTGCGTGCCGCCCACTGCTCATATCTCAGCTAAGGATGTGGTCCAGGGGCTGATAGCCTGAGACTTACCTTTCATTTTAAGTGGATGTGCACCAACACGCGTGCACAGACCATCATCTCTATTCTTGGTTTGGCTGCAAGCGGATGTCGTCACCTCTGGCCTCCCTCTAGAAAAGAATGTCATGTGTCTCAATATTTCAGCATAGGCATTTTTGGACTACCCATGAACAATGTCACTATCATCTAGTTATCAGCCCAAAGGTGATTGCGGTCAGTGCAGATGCCGGGATCTTAACTACCGGACTGATGAACAAATGACGGTCCAGTGTCATAAGGAGTCTCCAAGAGCCCTTTTGAACATTTGCACAAATCCATAAAATGGCTGTGCTACAAGTGCATTGTGCAGTTTATACATTTCGCTTTGCCAATTTTAATATTTTCACTTCAGATTTCAACATTGCCATTTTCACATTTCATCATGAGCTGTGTCATTTCTACATCCTTGAAATGTGTTTCACTCCTCTGCCATAGCATGTGCTGTCTTGAGAAACCAACTTTGGATTCGTTAACAAAATCACAGTGTCAGTGTTGATGAGGATTTCAAACGCTCATGTTGAAAATTTGGTTAAAATTCCCAAATGGCCCGTTATGAGCGTGTGTTGCGTAGTTTCTGTGCCTTTTCACTTTGCCATTTTTCATATTTTTCCATCTCCGTTTTCAACATACCTTTTCCACACTTCCTCATGAACGAATACGGTTGTTTTTTGCAACCTGCGAAACATGGTTTCGACCTGTGGCTGGAATGTCATTCACTGTGTGAACTGGTCTTTCAGTTAAAAATTGCTGACATTGTTGTCGTGGTATCCCAAAATGCCATGTTGAAAAATTGGTGAAAAAACTTAAAAATGTCTGAGTTATGTGACCATTGAATTATGGCACCATATCTCGGAAACAATGAGATACATCTCATCATCATTGTTTCTCACGTGGATATCTCGTCGCGATATAACAGCATATGAATTTTTCCTAGTTGCTACAGTTACCTAGATATAGACAAATTAGTGTTACTAGGTTCTGTCCTATGGGGCTGCTGTATGGGTCTGTAGCTATGTATAAGGGAGCTAGGGCCCAGCACCCACGCTCCCAGACACATATCATTATGCATAAATTGGGGAGTTTGGTGGGAGCGCAGGCCCCATAATACATGTGTTTATTACTTATTGCCCTTTTTTCAAAAGTACAGTTCTTTGCAAAACCTTGTTAAATGCATCAGTTGGGTTAAAGAACAGAGTGGGAATATGAGACGTTAGTGGTGAGCCCTTCACCCCCATCCTCCATGGACAACAAATACCAGGGGTTGCAAGGTCATAGCCTAACCTCACCCATTCTCATTTCTAGCATGTCAACCTGTTTACACATAGAATGGTTTGGAACTGGGCTCCGACCCATGGCACACCCTAATCTGTCAGTCTGGAGCAGCTGGGGCAGTGGTGGTGTTGTGGTAGGGTTGGGGGCTCCACCTTTCCCCCACTTTTGTCCTTTAACCTAACTATGATTAAACAAATTTTTTGCAATGAACTTGTAGATAGATGAATGAAAGATAGATATGGTAGATTAATAGATAGAGGATAGATAGATAGATAGATAGATAGATAGATAGATAGATAGATATTCTGCTCATTAATAGGGCACATATTATTAGTGAGCAGGCCACTGATATTCATAAGTAGCTCTTATTCTTCATAGCTTGTTTTAGTGTATAGTCGCCCAGAGCAGTTTGTGTTCTTAAACAATAGTTGCTGTGTCAGTTCCACTGTCACATCTCGCTAAGTGATTTTGGGGTCCAGGGAACTGGATATGTCTTCGAGACATACCAGTCATGGTGAATGGATGCACCAGCATGCATGCACAGACTGTGATCTCGCACATTCTTGGTTTGGCTGCAAATAGATGCGTCTCACCTCGGACCCTCTTTACAGAAGAAATGTCATGTGTCACAGATTTTCTCATAGGCTTTTTTGACCTAACCTCATGAACATGTCACTATCATCTCATTACTCGCTCAAAGGTGATTGCGGTCACTGTGGAATGGTCTTTCGGGATGTGAAATCACCTTTGGGACTGATGAACAAAATGACAGTCCAGTGTCATGAGGGTGTTCCCAAAATGCCATGTTGAACATCTGGTTTGCATCATAAAATGGCTGTTACAAGTGTGTTTGCGCGGTTTCTCGCCCTCAAGCTTTCCAATTTTTAATATTTTCATTCTAGATTAACATTGCCATTTTTCACATCTCTCATGAAGAGTGCTGCTGTTTCTCACATCTGCTGAAATGTGTTTACCCTCTGTCGTAGAATTGTACTGTAACTTGAAAACTTTTGGATGGATTAATGTAATCACAGTGCTGTGTTGATTTCCCAAAAGCTCATGTTAATTTGGTTGTATATTTCAAAATTTCCACGTTATGGTGTGTTTACTGTTTCTATGGAGCTCATAACTTTGCCAGTTTTCATAGTTTCAATCAGTTTTCAGCATTACCCTTTTTCCTCATTAATATATACAGTTGTCATTTTTACAACTGCCCAAAACATGATTTGTACCTGTGGCACAGAATGGCACATTCGCTGTGTGAACTCAGGTTTTGGGACAGATTAAATGGTGATATTCATGGTGGTATCTAAATGCCATGTTGAAAAATTGGGTGAAAAAATCCCAAATGCCCAATTTTCAGTGTCCATTAAGGTGGCGCCTGTTTCTGAAAGCGAGATACACAATCATCCATCCGTTGTTTCTCGTGTGACATCTCACTGTCATGATTACAACAACACATTACTTTTTCCAGCTGCTTGCTACGAGACAAGGCAAATTAGTGTTAGGGTTCCTTGCCTATAGGGCTGCTGTGGCTCTGTAGCTATGTGAGTGGGGCGCGGGTCAGGGGATACGCTCCCACAGACACATGTCATTATGCACAAATGGGGCTTGGTGCTGAGGCTTTAATAAATGCTTTTTGCTACTTATATTGCCCTGTCAAAGTAAGGAATTTCTTTATTTAAAAACTTTTTTAATGTATTAGTTGGGTTAAAGAGACAAGAGTGAAATGAGACATTAGTGTGAGCCTCCCCCCTCATCCTCCATGGGAAATAAACACTGGGGCATGCTATGGGGTCAGTTCTTCTCACCCTGTTTCAGTTACTGTAGTATGTCAACTTGTACTTAGAATGGGTGAGAGCTGGGCCTCATGAGCCATGGTACACCCTAATGTCTGTGGGTCTGCAGCAGATGGGGTGGTGGGGCTGGTTAGGTTAGGGGTTAAACCTAATACTTCATTTCCCACTTTGTCCTTTAACCTAACTGCTCATTAAACAAATTTAAATAATTTATAGATGGATAGATAGTTAGAAAGATAGATGATAGATAGATGATAGATAGAAGATATATTGAGAATGGTTGATAGATATTCTGCTCATTGTTAGGTAGGGTCATTATTAATGAGCACTTATTATATGTGAGCAGCCTATTGATATTCATAAGTAGTTCGTTTGTTTGGCAGCTTATTTTGATGTGTATATTCAGTCCAGGCAGTCTTGTGTTCTTAAACAAATGGTTTGCTGTCTCGGCTCCACTGTTCGTTATCTCAGCTAAGTTTTTGGGCCTGAACTGGTATAGCTCAGAGACATACCTATCATGCAAGTAAATGGATGCTTAATAATATGTATGCACATTGTCATCTGCTTACATGGTTTGGCTGTGAAGCGGATCTGTGTCTGGCCTCTGGACCCTCTTTACAAGAAGAAATGTTTTGTGTCTCACTAGATTTTGCATAGTATTTGGATCCAACCTCGCGAACAATGTCATTATCATGTTTTCTGTTCCCAAAAGGTATTTCTGTCACTGCATGGAATCACTGAATGTTAATCATTTTTGGGATGGATGAACAAATGACGGTCCCAGCTCATGGGGGAGTCTCTTAGCCAGGTTAGCTGTGGTGCACAAAATCCATAAATGGCCATGTTATAAGGTGTGCATTGGCAGTTTCCCAATACGGTTGTAGTTTTGCCAATTTTAATATTGACTTCAGGTTTTCAACATTGCTATTTTTTCACATTCTTATGACCATGTTGCTGTCATTTCTCATCCTGCCTGAAATGTGTTTCTCCTCTGTCAGCATGGCAGGCGCTAGCGAAACCAACTTCGGATGGACTAACAAAATCACAGTGTCTGTGATGAGGGATTTCAAAACGCTCATGTTGAAAATGGTTGAAAATCAAATGGCCCATATTACGGCGTGTGTTGCGCGGTTTCTTCGCCTTTCTGAGTTTTGCTAGTTTTCATATTTTCCTTCCAGTTTTCAACATTATGCTTTCCACTTTCCTCGAACTGTATACAGTTGTTATTTTTCAACCTGCCAAACATGTTTCCACCTGTGGTGCAGAAGTGCGTTCGTGTGAACCTTTTTACAATTAACAAAATGGCGGTGAGACGTTATGATTGTTGCCAAATGCCATGTTGAAAAATGGGTGAAAAAATCTTAAAATGCCGAGTTATGCATCCATTAAATTATGTTTCTGTATCTCGCGTGATGTGATACACATCTCATATGTGTTCTTGTGTGGACAATGTCATTGTCATGATTATAACAGTATATTACTTTTTTTCCTAGCTGCTACAGTTACTGAGAGAAGATTAGTGTTATTAGGGTTCCTTGTCTATAGGGCTGCTGTATGTCTCCTTGTATGTAGAGTGTTAGCGCAGGGCCCAGAGGACCCATGTTCACAGTGTCATTATGCAATGGGAGTTTGGTGGGGCGCGGGCCCCCTAATAATGCTGTTTATTTATATTACCCTTGTCAGAATGGTATTTTTGAAAAACTGTTTAATGCATCGTTGGGTTAAAGACAAGAGGGAAATGAGACATTAGTGGAGCCCCACCCTCATCTCCATGGCAGCAACACCAGGGATTCCATGGGGTGAAGCCCTAACTCTCCTTGTTCTCCTTTACTGTAGTAACCTGTTTACACATAGAATGGGTGAGGCAGCTGGACTGTGTGGCACACTAACGACTGTCAGTCTGCAGCAGATGGGGTGGTGGCTAGTGGTAGGTTAGCTCAAACCTAACACCTTATTTTTGTCACTTAACCTGACTGATGCATTAAACCAATTTTCAATAATTATAGATGATATGTAGCTAGATAGATAGATGGGTAGATAATGAATGAATGGATGCATATGACTGAATATTCTCTAATAATAGGCGGGTCATATTATTAATGAGCTTCATTATGTTAATGAGTGATCGTGATATTCATAATTGGCTCATTAATATTCTTCAGCAGTTTGTTTGATGTGCATATTTGTCCCAGACGGTCTCTTGTGTTCTTAACAAATAGTTTTGCTATCTCAGCTCCACTGCTCATCTCAGCTAAGTGATTTTGGGGTCCAGGGGCTGGGATAGCTCCAAGTACCTATCATGTAGTAAATGATGCATGTACGTATGCACCGTTGTCATCTCAATACATTCTGGTTTGGCTGCAAGCGGATTCAGTCTCACCCGACCCTTTATAAGAAGAAATGTCATGTGTCTCACTAGATTTCAGCATAGGTATTTTGGGACCCAACCTCATGAACAATGTGCTATCATCCTCGTTCTCATCCCGAGGTGATTTCCAGTCACTGCGGAATCGCTTTTGGGGATCTTAAATCACTTTTGGGATGATGAACAAAATGCCAGTCCCAGTTCATGAAGTCTTAAATCCCAAGTTGAACATCTGGTGCACAATATCCATAAATGGCCATGTTACAAGTGGTGTTGGCAGTTTTAGTATCGCGAATGCTTTGCCATTTTTTTAATATTTTCACCAGATTAACATTGCTATTTTTCACATCTCCTTATGAACAGTGCTGTCATTTATCCTCTGCATGAAATGTATTTCGCTCATCTGCCGTGAGACGTTAGCGCTGAAACCAACTTTCATGATGGATTATCGCAATCACAGGCAGTTTGTGGGGATTTCCCAGCTCATGTTGAAATTTGGTTTCAATTATTCCCCAAATGGCCACGTTATGTGCTGTGTTGCTGTTCTGCGCTCTCGTAATTTCCATTTTCATTTTTCCCATCCAGTTTCAACATGACCTTTCCACAGTTCTCATGAACGGTATTCATTAGTCATTACAACCTCTTTAACATGGTTTTACTTGTGGTGCAGAATGTATTCGCTGTGAGCTGAACTTTTGGGACAGATTAAAATGGCAGTGACATTCTGAGTGTTATCTAAAATATCATGTTGAAAATTGGGTGGAAACAATTTAAAATGCTCAGTTACATGCATCCATTGAATTGTGGCGATTGTCTTTGAAAAAGATGTGAGATACACATCTGGTCATCCATTTGTTTTTTTGCATGGTACTGGTCACGATTATAACCGCACATTACTTTTCTTTCTACTGCAGTTACTGAGATATGGCAATTATGTTACTGGGTTCCTTGCTTATAGGGCTGCTGTATGGCTTTAGTTCTAGTGTAAGTGGGCGCGGGTGCGGACCCTCCCACAGACACATATCATTATGCAAATGGGGGCTTGTGAGATGAGGCCCCACCAACACATGTATTTATACTTATATTACCTTTTTCAAAGTAGGACATCTTTGTTAGGGGCTTTAATGCATTATTGGGGTTAAAGAGACAAGTGGGAAAATGAGACGTTAGTGTTGGGCCCTTCACCTATCCTCCTGGACAACAAACACCTGTCCATGCCATGTGGTCTGAAGCTTGCGCCACCCAATCTCTTTGTTGTAGTATGTCACCCTGTTTACATATGGGATGGGATGAGAGCTGCCTCCTTCATGGCATTCCCATCTGTCGTCCTTGTAGATGGGCAGTGAGGGTGGTGATGGGGTTAAGGGTTCAACCCCAATTCTCATTTCATTTTGTCATTTTAATCTCAACAGATGCATTAAAGAGAGTTTTGCAATTCATTTATAGATAGATAGTTAGCTGATAGCTAGATAGTTAGATAGATAGAAAGACAGTAGATTTATAGATAGATAATAGATGGATTAGATATGCTGTTTATTGTAGTTACTGTGTTAACGAGCGGTTCATTGTATTAATGAGCAGCCAATTGATATTCATATTAGCTCATTAATATTTATCAGCACATTATGGTGTGTTCGGTCTAGAGCGGTCTCGGTTCTTAAACAAATAGTTTTTCTGTGTCTGCATGTAATTTCAGCTAATGATTTTGGGTCAGGGGGTTGGATAGGTCCAGAGACATGCCTTCATTCGATAAATGGATGGCACTTGTGCATGCAGAGATCGTCATCTACACATTCTTGGTTTGGTTGCTAGCGACTCTCGTCTTACTTCGGGGCCTCTTTACAGAAGAAATGTCATGTGTCTCATCAGATTTTCAGCATAGGTATTTTGATTCAACCCTGAATATGTCACTGTCATCTTGTTCGGTTTAAGGTGATTCGTGGTCACTGCACGGAATCGCCTATCAGGATGAAATTATGTTTTGGGACTTGAACAAAATGATAGTCCTGGTGTTTGTGAGAGTTCCCAAAAGTCTATGTTGAACATCTAGCACAATCATAGTATAGCCATGTTACCGGCGCGTTCGTGGTTTATATACTCTGGTAGGTTGCAATTTTTAATTTTCATCAGTTTTAACATTGCCGTTTTTGCATCTCTTTATGAATGGTGGTTGTGATTTCTCATCCTGCGTGTTTTGTTCCTCTGTTGTAGAAAGGAGTACGTGTGCGAAACCAACTTTCAGGATGGTTAACAATTCTGTGTCGGTGTTGATGAGGGAATTATCAAAAGCTAATGTTAAAAATTTTGTTGAATTCCCCAAATGGTACATTAGAGTTGTGTTGTGCGGTTTCACACACTATAATTGTCTTTTTCATATTTTCCTCAATTTTTCAACGTACCCTTTTACGCTTCCTGAACAGTATACAGTTGTCATTTTGACAACCTGCAAAAATAATAGTTTTTGTGGCAAGAATGGTGGTTTGCTGTGTGAACTCAACTTTTGGGATGGTTAAGAATGGCAGTGACATTGTCTGTTGGTATCCCCAAATTCCATGTTGAAAACTGTGAAAAATCCAAAAACGTCTGGTTAGTGTGTCCATTGAATTGTGTTTCCAGGTCTCAAGAATACATTAATATCTCATCATCCATTATTTCTCGTGGACATCTAGCTGTCAGATTACAACCACACTTAATTTTTTCCAGCTGCTATAGTTACTGAGATATATAAATTAGTGTTTCTAGGTCTTTGCCCTATATTGCTGTATGGTTTCAGCTATGTGTGGTGGGGCGCATGGCGCAGGGGATTCAGCTCCCACAGACACATATCATTATGCACAAATGGGAGTTTCTGGGGCGTGTTTACCAACATGCTGTTTACTACTTATATTACCCTTTTTCAAAAGTAAATTTACTTCTTTGCTTAATGCACCTGTTAGGGTTAAGTGACAAAGTGGTAAATGAGGCGTTAGTGGCGCTCCCTATCCTCCATGGATTAACAAAACACCAGGGCATGCAATGAAGCCACTCACCCCTTCTCCTTTACTTTAGCATGTCAAACGGTTTACATAAGGACTGGGTTGAGGGCTCACGACCCCATGGCACCCATTGTCTGTCGGTTTGCAGCAGATGGGGCGGTGGAGGGTGGGTGGTTTGGGTTCAACTTTACATCTCATTTCCCCACTTTTGTCACTTTAACTCTAACTGATGCATTAAATAAAGTTTTGCAGTGAATTTATAGAGAGCAGATTGATAGATAGATGATAGATAGACAGATGAAGATGAATAGATATGTTGTCATTAATGGGGTCATTCATATTGAGTGTCACTATTATTAATTGATATTCATAAGTAGCTCATTAATATTCTTCAGCAGCTTATTTTATGTGTATTCGGTCCCAGCGGTCTCTGGTGTTCTTTAAACAAATTGTTTTGGTGTGTGATCACTGCTCTTATGTCAGCTAAGTGATTTTTGGGGTCCAGGGGAACTGGGATTGCTCAGAGTCATATCTGTCATGCAAGTAAATGGATGCGCGCCAACACGCATGCAGACTGTCGTCTCACATTCTTGGTTTGGCTGCAAATCGATGCGTCACCTCAGACCTCTCAGAAGAAGTATGTTGTGTCTCACCAGATTTTTCTGATGCATTTGGGACCTACTCATGAACAGTCACTATTATCCTACTTGTTTCCAGGTGATTTCAGAGTCACTTAGGGAATCGCCTTTGGGATCTTATTCTGCCTTGACTGATGAACAAATGACAGTCCCAGTGTTCTGTGGTGTGTGCAAAGCCCAAGTTAACATCAGTGCTAAAATCCATAAATGGCCATGTTACAAGTTTATGTTCTTGGTTTCTACGCACGTGCGTGTTTTTATGATTTTAATATTTCACTCAGTTTTCAACAATGCCATATTTTCGCTCCTTATCAATTACTGCTGTTCTCATCCTGCCTGAATGTATTTCACCTCTGCCTGAATTATTCGCTGCGGAACCAACTTTTGGATTAACAAAATCACAGGTCATGTGATGAGGGTTTTAAAGCGCTCATGTTGAAATTGGTTAAAATTCCCAAATGGCCACATATGAGCATGTGTTGCGCGGTTTCTTTAGCCTTTTCATCTTGCCATTTTTCATATTTTCCATCGTTTTTACATTACCCTTTTTCCACACTTCCTCATGACAGAATACAGTTGTCATTTTTCAACCTGCCCAAAACATGGTTTGCCACCTGGTGCAGATTGTTTCGCGTGTGAACTGAACTTGGGACAGATTAACAAAATGGCAGTGACATTGTTCATGAGGTGTTATCCTAAATGCCATGTTGAAAAATTGGGTAGAAAATCTTAAAATGTTCGAGTTACATCGTCCATTGAATTATGGCACCTGGGATTATGAAAGTTATGGAATCGTATTCATCCATCTGTTGTTTCGCTGGACATCTGCTGTCGATTACAACAGCGCATTTTTTTCCCTAGCTACAGTTACTGGGAGACAGCAAATTAGTCTTACTTGGGTCTTACCCTAGGGCTGCTATGGCTCTGTTGTATATGGTGGTGCAGGGCCCAGGGGACCACGCCCCACAGACACATATCATTATGTACCAATGGAGCTTGGTGGGCGCCTCCAGTAATTTTGTTTGCTACTATATTACCTTTTGTCAGGTAGAGGCCCTTTTTACTGGCACTTTGAATGCACTGTTGGGGCAAGGAGACAAGGTGGGAAAATGAGACATTAGTGTTGAGCCTTCCCCCCTCATGGACAAAACACCATGCATGCCATGGGGTGGTGCCTAACTCACCCATTCTCATTTACTGTAGCATGTCATCCTGTTTACATATAGAATGGTGAGAGTGGGCCTCACGGCCCATGGCACACCCAACGTCTGTCAGTCTGGCAGATGGGGTTGTGGGGCTGGTGGTAGTTAGGCTCAGAGCTAACACCTCATTTCCCACTTTGTCACTTAACCTAACGATGCATTAATCAAATTTTTACAATGGTTATACATGGATAGATAGCTAGAAGAGAGAGAGATAGATAGATAGATAGAGGATGAATAGATAGATAGATAGATAATAGATGTTGATGACTGATGTTCTGCCATTATTAGGGGGTATTAATATACTAGAATTCATTAATATTAATCAGCAGACCATTGATATTCGTAAGTAGTCATTAATATTTTTCAGTAGCTTATTTTGATGGTATATTCGGTCAGAGCAGTCTCGTGTTCTTTTAAACAATAGTTTGCTGTCTCAGCTACACTGCTGTTATTCAGCAAGTGATTTGGGGTCCAGGGGAACTGGGATGGCTCAGAGACATACTGTCATGCAAGTAAATGGATCTTAATATACATTACAGACTGTCATCTACCCATTCTTGGTTTTGGCTGCAAGCTGATCTCGTCTCACCCGGACCTCTTTACAGAAGAATGTCATGTGTCTGACTAGATTATAGGCATTTGGGATCTAACTATGAACAATGTCACCACTGTTTCTCAGCCCAAAAGGTGATTTCGCAGTCACTGCATTTAAGCCTTCGGGATGTTAAATCACTTTGGACTGATGAACAAACTCAGCCGGTCGGAGTGTTCATGGAGTCTCCCCTGAAATCAAGATTGAACATCTGGTGCTCAAAATCCATAAAATGGCTGTGTTACATGTGTATTGGCTGTTTCTATGCGGTCGTAGCTTTTCCAATTTTAATATTTTCGCTAGTTTTCAACATTGCCATTTTTCACATCTCTTTAGAACAGTGTTGCTGTCATTTCATCCGCCTGAATTCTTTCTTCGCCATAGAATGGAGTGTCGCTGTGCGAAACCACCGGGATGGATTATCAAACCAGGCAGTGTTGATGAGGATTTCCTAAAAGCTCATGTTGGAAATTTGGTTGAAATATTCCCCAAAATACGTTAAGGTGTGTTGCCTGTTTCTATGCGCCTCGTGACTTCAGTTTTTCTCTTTTTCCTCCCTTTCAACATTACCCTTTTCTGGCTCCTCATGAACAGTATACATTTGTCATTTTCAACCTGTCAAAACATGATTTTGCATGGCCAGAATGGCACATTCACTGTGTGGTGAACTGGACAGGTAACAAATGGCAGTGACATTGTTCACAAGGTGGTATCCCAAAATGCCATGTTGGAAAATTGTGGAAAAATTTAAACTGCTCGATTACATGTGTCTTGATTGTGGCAACAGTATCTTCAGCGATGTGAGATACTGTCGTCCATCCATTGTTTCTCGCATGACATCTCGCTGTCGCGATTATAACCACACATGGTTTTCTAGCTGCTTCGTTGTCGAGATAGGTAAGTTGTGTTACTAGGTTTCCTGCCCGGGAGTGCTGTAAGCTCTGTCTGTATAAGTGATCATAGGCCCAGAGGACCTGCCCCACACACACCTCATTATGAAATGGGACTTGTGGGCGCAGGCCCCAATCATGCTGTTTGCTACTTATATTCTTTTTCAAAGGAACTTTTTGTAGGGGACTTTGTTTAATGCATCAGTTAGTTAAAGAGTGTGGAAAATGAGACGTTGGTGTTGAGCCCTCCACCCCTCATCCTCCATGGGACAACAAACTCAGCTGTGCCATGGGTCATGAAGCTTAACTCACCCACCTCCTTTTACTGTAGCATGTCAACCTGTTTACATGTGGATGGGATGCGATGGGCCTCGCGACCCTATGGCACACCCAAATGTCTGTCGGTCTCCAGCAGATGGGGCAGGTGAGGGTGGTGATGGGGTTATGGTCAACCTCAACATCTCATTTCCCACTTTTGTCACTTTAACTCCTAATAGATGCATTAAAGAAAGTTTTGCAATTAATTTATAGATAGATAGTTAGCTTGATAGCTAGAAAGACAGATAAATAGATAGATAGATAGATAGATGATAGGTAGATAGATAGATAGATAGATATGCTAGATAGATATGCTGCTCATAATAGGGGTATTAATATTAATCAGCTGTTCTTAATATTAATGAGCAGCCATTGTTATATTCATAAGTGGCTCATTAATATTCGTCAGCAGCTTAATTTTGATTTGTATATTCAGTCCCAGAGCAGTCTCTGCGTTCTTTAAATAATAGTTTTGCTATGTCAGCCCACTGCTCATATTTCAGCTAAGTGATTTTGAATTTCAGGGAACTGGGATAGCTCAGAGACATACCTATCATTTGATAAATAGTTTGCACCATTGATGCATGCAGAGATCATCATCTCACACATTTGGTTTGGCTGCAAGCAAATTCTATGCCTCACTGTGGGCCTCTTTACAAGAAGAAATGTTGTGTGTCTCACCAGATTTCAGTATAGGCATTTTGGGATCCAACCTCATGAACAATGGTCACTGTCAACTATTACGCCCCAAAAGGTGATTTCGTAGGTCACTGCACGGAATCGCTCGATGCAAAATCATATTTTGGGACTGCTGAACAAAATGATATCTCCAGTGTTCATGAGGAGAGTCTCCTCAAAAGTCCATGTTGAACATCTGGTGCACAAATCCATAAAATGGCCATGTTACAAAGCGTTGCGTTATGTGGTTTATATGCACACTCGTGAGGTTTGCCAATTTTTTTATATTTCACTCCAGATTTTAACATTGCCATTTCACATCTCCTTATGAGCGGTTGCTGCTGGATTTCTACATCCTGCCTGAAATGTATTTCGTTCCTCTGCTGTAGAAAGGCGCATCGCTGTCAGCGAAACCAACTTTCGGGATGGATTAACAAAATCACAGTGTCAGTGTGATGGGGGATTTCCCAAAGCAACATTTGTTAAAATTTGGTTAAAAAATTCTAAAATGGCCATCGTGTAGAGCGTGTTGCGCAGTTTCTATGCGCGCTCATAACGTTGTCTTTTTTTCATATTTTCCCTCAAAGTTTTCAACATTACCCTTTTCCACACTTTCTCATGAACAGTATACAGTTGTCATTTTTGACAACCTGCACAAAATAATGATTTTGCACCTGTGGCGCAGAATGGCGCATTCACTGTGTGAACTCAACTTTTGGGACGGATTAAGAAAATGGCAGTGACATTGTTCACAAGGTGGTATCCCCAAAATGCCATGTTGAAAAACTGGGTGGAAAAATCCTAAAATGCCTTGAGTTATATGGTCCCATTGAATTGTGGCACCCGTATCTCAAAAGCGATGTGAAATGCATATCTCATCCATCCATTATTTCTCGTGTGGACATCTAGCTGTCAGGATTTCAACCGCGCTTGAAATTTTTTCCTAGCTACTATAGTTACTGTGAGAGCAAATTAGTGTTTTGGGTTCCTTGCCCTATAGGGCTGCTGTATGGCTCTGCAGCTATGTGTAAGTGGGGCGCGAGGGTGCAGGGGACCCACGCTCCCACAGACACATATCATTATGCACAAATGGGAGCTTGGTGGGAGCGTGGGGCCCCTCACCAACACATGCTGTTTACTACTTATATTACCCTTTTTCAAAAGTAAGGAGTTTGAAAAATCTTTTGTTAATGCAGTGTGGGTTAAAGTGACAAGAGTGGGAAAATGAGGCGTTAGCATTGAGCGCTCCCCCTATCCTCCATGGAACAACAAACACCAGGGCATGCCATGGGGTCATGAAGCCTAAATCTCACCCTCATTCTCCTTTACTTTAGCATGTCAAACAGTTTACACAATGACTGGGTTGAGAGCTGGTCCTTACTGTGCCCCATGGCACACCCATTGTCTGTCGGTCTGCAGCAGATGGGCAGTGCAGGGGTGGTGGTGGGGTTTAGGGTTCAACCCTAACATCTCATTTCCCCACTTTTGTCACCTTAACCATAACTGATGCATTAAACAAAGTTTTTGCAGTGAATTTATAGATAGATAGATAGATAGATAGATAGATAGATTAGATAGATATGCTGTCATTAATGGGGGGTCATTAATATTAATGAGCAGTTCACTAATATTAATAATTGATATTCATAAGTAGCTCCATTAATATTCTTCAGCTAATTTTGATGTGTATATTCAGTCCCAGAGCAGTCTCTGGTGTTCTTTAAACAAATTGTTTTGCTGTGTCAGCTCCACTGCTCATATGTCAGCTAAGTGATTTTGGGGTCCAGGAGAACTGGGATGGCTCCAGAGAAATATCTGTCATGGCAAGTAAATGGATGCGCACCAACACACATGCACAGACTGTCATCTCGCACATTCTTGGTTTGGCTGCAAGCAGATGTGCGCCTCACCTCCGGACCCTCTTTACAAGAAGAAATGTCATGTGTCTCACCAGATTTTCTCTTTAGGCATTCTGGGACCCAACCTTGTGAAGAATGTCACTATCATCCTCGTTATTGGTCCCAAAAGGTGATTTCTGCAGTCACTGCATCGAATCACCTTTCGGATGCGTAAATCACCCTTGAGACTGATGAACAAAATGACAGTCCCAGTGTTCATGAGGGGAGTCTCCAGAAAGCCAAGTTAAACATCAGGTGCACAAAATCCATATAATGGCCATATTACGTAGGGTGCGTTGCAGCAGTTTCCTACTGCACGGTTGTAGCTTTGCACATTTTTAATATTTTCACTTCAGATTTCAACATTGCCATATTTTCATCTCTTATCAACAGTGCTGTCTTTCTCCATCCTGCCTGAAATGTATTTCACTACTCTGCCATAGAATGGCGCGTCACTGTGCTTAAACCAACTTTCGGGATGGATTAACAAAATTACAGTGTCAGTGTTGATGAGGGATTTCCAAACGCTCATGTTGAAAAATGTGGTTAAAACCTCTAAATGGCCACATTATTTAGCATGTGTTGCCCAGTTTCAACGCGACTCGTAACTTTGCCAATTTTTCATATTTTCCATCTCAGTTTTCAAAATTACCCTTTTCCACACTTTCTCATGAACAGAATACAGTTGTCATTTTTCACAACCTGCCCAAAACATAGTTTCACACCTGTGGTGCAGAATGTCGCATTCGCTGTGTGAACTGGTCTTTTGGGACAGATTAACAACATGGCAGTGACATTGTTCATGAGGTGTTATCCCCAAAATGCCATGTTGAAAAATTGGGTAGAAAAATTTTTAAAAATGCCCGAGTTACATGCGTCCATTGAATTATGGCACCCGTATCTTGAAAACGATGTGAGATACACATCTCTTCGATCCATTGTTTCTCGCGTGGACATGTCGCTGTCATGATTACAACAGCACATTACTTTTTTTCCTAGCTGCTACAGTTACTGAGATGAAGGCAAATTAGTGTTACTAGGGTTCCTTGCCCTATAGGGCTGCTGTATTGCTCTGTAGCTATCTATGAGTGGGAGCGCAGGGCCCAGAGGACCCACGCTCCCACAGACACATATCATTATGCACAAATGGGGAGCTTGGTGGGAGCACAGGCCCCCCAATAAATGCTGTTTGCTACTTATATTACCCTTCGTCAAAAAATAAGGAAATTCTTTGCAAAAAAACTATGTTTAATGTATCAGTTGGGGTTAAAGAGACAAGAGTGGGAAAATGAGACATTAGTGTTGAGCCCTCCACCCCTCATCCTCCATGGGACAACAAACACCAGGGGATGCCATGGGGTTGTGAAGCCTAACTCTCACCCTGTTCTCATTTACTGTAGCATGTCAACCTGTTTACACATAGAATGGGGTGAGAGCTGGGCGTCACGACCCCATGGCACACCCCAACGTCTGTCAGTCTGCAGCAGATGGGGTGGTGGGGGGCTGGAGGTAAGGTTAGGGGCTCAAACTTAACACCTCATTTCCCCACTTTTGTCACTTTAACCCTAACTGATGCATTAAACAAATTTTTTTACAATGAATTTATAGATGGATAGATAGATAGATAGATAGATAGATAGATAGATAGATAGATAGATAGAAAGATAGGTTGATAGATAGATATTCTGCTCATTAATAGGGCAGGGTCATTAATATTAATGAGAAATTCATTAATATTAATGAGCAGATCATTGATATTCATAAGTAGCTCATTAATATTCTTCAGCAGCTTATTTTGATATGTATATTCAGTCCCAGAGCAGTCTCTGGTGTTCTTTAAACAAATAGTTTTGCTGTCTCAGCTCCACTGCTCATATCTCAGCTAAGTGATTTTGGGGTCCAGGGGAACTGGGATAGCTCCAGAGACATACCTATCATGCAAGTAAATGGATGCGCAATAACACGCATGCACCGACTGTCATCTCACACATTCTTGGTTTGGCTGCAAGCAGATCTCATGCCTCACCTCGGACCGTCTTTACAAGAAGAAATGTCATGTGTCTCACTAGATTTTCAGCATAGGCATTTTAGGACCCAACCTCATGAACAATGTCACTATCATCTCATTTCTCGGCTCGAAAAGGTGATTTCGCAGTCACTGCACGGAATCGCCTTTCCGGATGCGAAATCACCTTTTGGGACTGATGAACAAAATGACAGTCCCAGTGTTCATGCGGGGAGTCTCCCCAGAAATCCCAAGTTGAACATCTGGTGCACAAAATTCATAAAATGGCTATGTTACAAGTGTGCATTGCGCAGTCTCTACTGACTTCGTAGTTTTGCCAATTTTTAATATTTTCACTTCAGATTTTCAGCATTGCCATATTTTCACATCTCCTCATGAACAGTGCTGCTGTCATTTCTCACATCCTGCCTGAAATGTATTTCGCTCCTCTGCCGTAGAATGGCACGTCGCTGTGCGAAACCAACTTTCGGGATGGATTATCAAAATCCCAGTGGCAGTGTTGATGAGGTGATTTCCCAAAAAGCTCATGTTGGAAATTTGGTTAAAAAATTCCCCAAAATGGCCACGTTACGAGCGTGTGTTGCACAGTTTCTACGCACCCTCGTAACTTTGCCAATTTTTCATATTTTCCCTTCCAGTTTTCAACATTACCCTTTTCCACTGTTCCTCATGAACAGTATACAGTTGTCATTTTTCACAACCTGCCCAAAATATAATTTTGCACTTGTGGCGCAGAATGGCGCATTCGCTGTGTGAGCTGAACTTTCTGGACAGATTAACAAAATGGCAGTGGCATTGTTCATGAGGTAGTATCCCCAAAATGCCATGTTGGAAAATTGGGTGGAAAAAATCCTAAAAATGCTCGAGTTACATGCGTCCATTGAATTGTGGCACCCGTATCTCGAAAACGATGTGAGATACACATCTCATCCCTCCACTGTTTGTCACATAGACATCTCGCTGTCACGATTACAACAGCACATGAATTTTTTTCCTAGCTGCTACTGTTACCGAGATATAGGCAAATTAGTATTACTAGGTTTCCTTGCCCTATAGGGCTGCTGTAGAGCTCTATAGCTATGTATAAGTGGGAGTGCAGGCCGGAGGCCACACTCCCACACACACATATCATTATGCACAAATGGGGAGCTTGGTCGGAACGCAGGCCCCACCAACATATGCTGTTTATTACTTATTTTGCCTTTTTTAAAAGTAAGGAAATTCTTTGGAAAAAACCTTTGTTTAATGCATCAGTTAGGGCTAAAGAGACAAGAGTGGGAAAATGAGACATTAGTGTTGAGCCCTCTACCCCATCCTCCACGAGACAGCAAACACCAGGGCATGCCCTGGGGTCATGAAGCCTAACTCTCACCCCATTCTCCTTTACTGTAGCATGTCAACCTGTTTACACATGGGATGGGGTGAGAGCTGGCACTCAAGACCCTATGGCACACCCCAACGTCTGTCAGTCTCCAGCAGATGGGGCAGTGGGGGTGGTATGGTGGGGTTAAAAGTCAACCCCAACATCTCATTTCCCCACTTTTGTCACTTTAACCCTAACTAATGCATTAAAGAAAGCTTTTTGCAATGAATGTATAGATAGATAGATAGCTAGATAGCTAGATAGAATAGCTAGAAAGATAGATAGATAGATAGATAGATAGATAGATAGATAGATAGATAGATAGATAGGCTGCTCATTAATAGGGGCCATGTATTAATGAGCAGTTCATTAATATTAATGAGCATTCCATTGGTATTCATAACTAGCTCATTAATATTCTTCAGCAGCTTGTTCTGATGTGTATATTCAGTCCCAGAGCAGTCTCTGGTGTTCTTTAAACAAATAGTTTTGCTGTGTCAGCTCCACTGCTCATATCCAGCTAAGTGATTTTGGG
Source organism: Neoceratodus forsteri (assembly GCA_016271365.2). Lineage (NCBI taxonomy): Eukaryota > Metazoa > Chordata > Ceratodontiformes > Ceratodontidae > Neoceratodus > Neoceratodus forsteri. The sequence goes on from JADMNL010000024.1 coordinate 214,773,089, forward strand.
GTCCAGGGGATCTGGGATAGCTCCAGAGAAATACCTATCATGGCAAGTAAATGGATGCGCACCAACATGCATGCACAGATCATCATCTCGCACATTCTTGGTTTGGTTGCAAGCGACTCTGCGTCTCACTTCAGACCCTCTTTACAGAAGAAATGCTCATGTGTCTCACCAGATTTTCAGCATAGGCATTTTGGGACCCAACCTCATGAACAATGTCAATATCATCTCATTACTCTGCCCCAAAAGGTGATTTACAGTCACTGCTGCGGAATCGCCTTTGGGGATCTAAATCATATTTTGGGACTGATTAACAAAATGACAGTCCCAGTGTTCATGAGGGGAGTCTCCTCAAAAAGTCCATGTTGAACATCTGGTGCACAAAATCCATAAAATGGCAGTGTTACATGCGTGCGTTGCACAGTTTATATGCACGCTCGTAGGTTTGCAATTTTTTCTCTTTTCACTCTAGATTTTAACATTGCCATTTTTTCACATTTCCTTATGAACGGTGCTGCTGTCATTTCTCACATCCTGCCTGAAATGTATTTTGTTCCTCTGCCATAGCTAGGCGCATCGCTGTGCGAAACCAACTTTCAGGATGGATTAACAAAATCACAGTGTCAGTGTTGATGAGGGGATTTCCAAAAGCAATTGTTGTTTGGTTACAAAATTTGAAATGGCCACATTATGGCGTGTAGGTTCGTAGTTTCTATGTGCACTGTAACCTTGTAAATTTTTCATAGTTTCCTGAAAGTTTTCAACATTACCCTTTTCTACACTTCCTCATGAACAGTATACAGTTGTCATTTTTGACAACCTGCACAAAATAATGATTTCGCACTTGTGGCACAGTATGGCGCATTCGCTGTGTGAACTCAACTTTTGGGATGGATTAACAGAATTGCAGTGACATTGTTCACAAGGTGGTATCCCCAAAATGCCATGTTGAAAAATTGGGTGGAAAAAATCCTAAAAATGCCCGAGTTATGTGCGTCCATTGAAATGTGGCACCCGTGTCTCGAAAATGATGGGAGATGCACATCTCATCCATCCATTATTTCTCATGTGGACATCTCGCTGTCAGGATTACAACCGCACTTGAATTTTTTTCCTAACTGCTACGGTTACCAAGATATAGGCAAATTAGTGTTTCTAGGGTTCACTGCCCTATAGGGCTACTGCATGGCTCTGTAGCTATGTGTAAGTGGGAGCGCAGGACACAGAGGACCTACGCTCCCACAGACACATATCATTATGCACAAATGGGGAGCTTGGTGGGAGTGCAGGCCCACACCAACACATGCTATTTACTACTTATATTACCCTTTTTCTAAAAGTAAGGAAATTCTTTGCAAAAAAACTTTGTTTAATGTATCAGTTAGGGTTAAAGTGACAAGAGTTGGAAAATGAGATGTTAGCTTTGAGCCCTCCACCCCCTATCCTCCATGGGACAACAAACACAAGGGCATGCTATGGGGTCATGAAGCCTAACTCTCACCCCATTCTCCTTTACTTTAGCAGGTCAAACTATTTACACAAGGACTGGGTTGAGAGCTGGGCCTCACGACCCCATGGCACACCACATTGTCTGTCAGTCTGCAGCAGATGGGGCAGTGGAGGGGTGGTGGTGGGGTTAGGGGCTCAACCCTAACATTTCATTTCCCCACTTTTGTCACTTTAAGCCTAAGTGATGCATTAAACAAAGTTTTTTGCAATGAATTTATAGATAGATAGATAGATAGATAGATAGATAGATAGATAGATAGATATGGTGCTCATTAATGGGGATCATTAATATTAATGAGCAGTTCATTAATATTAATGAACAGTCCATTGATATTTATAAGTAGCTCATTAATATTCTTCAGCAGCTTATTTTGATGTGTATTTTCAGTCCCAGAGCAGTCTCTGGTGTTCTTTAAACAAATTGTTTTGCTGTGTCAGCTCCACTGCTCATATCTCAGCTAAGTGATTTTGGGGTCCAGGAGAACTGGGATAGCTCCAGAGACATACCTGTCATGGCAAGTAAATAGGTGCACACCAACACACTTGCACAGACTGTCATCTCGCACATTCTTGGTTTGGCTGCAAGTGAATCTGTTTCCACTTCCGGACCTCTTTACAAGAAGAAATGATATGTGTCTCACCAGATTTTCAGTATAGGCATTTTTGGACTCAGCCTCATGAACAATGTCACTATCATTCGTACTCGATCTAAAAGGTAATTTCAGTCACTGCACGGAATCGCCTTTCAGGATGTGAATCATATTTTGGGACTGATGAACAAAATGACAATCCCAGTGTTCATGAGGGGAGCCTCCCCAAAAAGCCCATGCTGAACATCTGGTGCACAAAATCCATAAAATGGCCATGTTACAAGCTCGCGTTGTGCAGTTTCTATGCAAGCTTGTAGCTTTGCCAATTTTTAGTATTTTCACTCCAGATTTTCAACATTGCCATTTTTTCACATCTCCTCATGAACAGTGCTACTGTAATTTCTAACATCCTGCCTGAACTGTGTTTTGCTACTCTGCCATGGAATGGCGCATCGCTGTGCGAAACCATCTTTTGGGATGGAGTAATAAAATCACAGTGTCAGTGTTGATGAGGGGATTTCCTCAAAAACACATGTTGAAAATTTGGTTATTAAATTTCCCAAACTGGCCACATTATGAGCGTGTGTTGCGCAGTTTCTACCTGCACTCATAACTTTGGCCGTTTTTCATATTTTCCCTCAAAGTTTTCAACATTACCCTTTTCCACACTTCCTCATGAACAGTATACAGTGGCATTTTTCACAACCTGCCCAAAATAATAATTTTGCAACTGTGGTACAGAGTGGCGCATTCACTGTGTGAACTGAACTTTCGGGACAGATTAACAAAATGGCAGTGACATTGTTCATGATGTCGTATCCCCAAAATGCCGTGTTGAAAAATTGGGTGGAAAAAATCCTAAAAATACCTGAGTTACGTCGCGTCCATTGAATTGTGGCACCGTATCTCAAAACCGATGTGAGATACATCTCATCCATCCATTGTTTCCCGTGGACATCTCACTGTCACAATTAAACCGCACTTGAATTTTTTTCCTAGCTGCTATGGTTACCGAGATATAGGCAAATTAGTATTTCTGCGGTTCCTTGCCCTATAGGGCTGCTGTATGGCTCTGTAGCTATGTAGACATGGGAGTGCAGGGCCCAGAGGATCCATGCTCCCACAGACACATATCATTATGCACAAATGGGGAGCTTGGTGGGAGCGCGGGCCCCCACCAACACATGCTGTTTATTGCTTGTATTACCCTTTTTCAAAAAGTAAGGAAATTCTTTGCAAAAACCTTTGTTCAATGCATTAGTTATGGTTAAAGTGAGAAGAGCGGAAAAATGAGACGTTGGTATTGAGCCCTCCACCCCCATCCTTCCAGGGCCAACAAACACCAGGGCATGCCATGGGGTCATGAAGCCGAACTCTTAACCCATTCTCCTTTACTGTAGCATATCAACCTGTTTGCACATGGAATGGAGTGATAGCTCATCATGACTCCCATGGCACAGCCCAACGTCTGTCGGTCTGCAGCAGATGGGGCCAGGGGGTGGTTGTGGTGCTTAGGTGCTCAACCCTAACATCTCATTTCTCTTGTCACTTTAACCTAACTGATTCATTAAACAATTTTTTGCAATGAATTTATAGATAGATAGATAGATAGATAGATAGATAGATAGATAGATAGATATGCTGCTCATTAATATGGGGTCATTATATAATGAGCAGTTCATTATTAATGAGCATATATTGATATTCATAAGTAGCTCATTAATATTCTTCAGCAGCTTATTTTGATGTGTATATTCAGTTCTAGAGCAGTCTCTGGTTTTCTTTAAACAAATAGTTTTGCTGTGTCAGCTCCGCTGCTCATATCTCAGTTAAGTGATTTTGGGGTCCAGGGGAACTGGGATAGCTCCAGAGTCATACCTATCATGGCAAGTAAATGGATGTGCACCAACACACATGCACAGACCGTCATCTCACACATTCTAGGTCTGACTGCAAGCGGATCTGCGTCTCACCTCCGGACCCTCTTACGAGAACAAATGTGCGTGTCTCATCAGATTTTCAGCATAGGCATTTGGGACCCAACCTGATGAACAATGTCACTATCATCTCGTTACTTCGGCCCTGAAAGGTGATTTCAGCAGTCACTGCATGGAATCCGTTCCGGATGCGTAATCACCTTTGTGACTGATGAACAAAAGACAGTCCCAGTGTTCATGAGGGAGTCTCCCAAAAGCCCATGTTGAACATCTGGTGCACAAAATCTATAAAATAGCCATGTTACAAGCGTGTGTTGTGCATTTCAAGCACACTCGTAGGTTTGTCAATTTTTTATTTTCACTCCAGATTTTCAACATTGCCATTTTTCACAACTCCTGATGATCAGTGCTGCTGTCATTTCTCACATCCTGCCTGAATGTATTTCACTCCTCTGCCATAGAATGGCGTGTCGCTGTGTGAAACCAACTTTCGGGATGGATTAACAAAATCACAGTGTCAGTGTTGATGAGGGGATTTCCCAAAACGCTCATGTTGAAAATTTGGTTAAAAAATTTCCCCAAATGGCCACATTACGAGCGTGTGTTGTTCAGTTTCTACGCGCACTCGTACTTGCCAATTTTTCATATTTTCCATCTCAGTTTTCAACATTACCCTTTTCCACACTTCCTCATGAACAGAATACAGTTGTCATTTTTCACAACCTGCCCAAAACATAGTTTCACACCTGTGGTGCAGAATGTCGCAATCGCTGTGTGAACTGAACTTTGGGACAGATTAACAACATGGCAGTGACATTGTTCATGAGGTGTTATCCCCAAAATGCCATGTTGAAAAATTGGGTAGAAAAAATCTTAAAAATGCCCGAGTTACATGCGTCCATTGAATTATGGCACCCGTATCTCGAAAACGATGTGAGATACACATCTCATCGATCCGTTGTTTCTCACGTGGACATCTCGCTGTCACGATTACAACAGCACATTACTTTTTTTCCTAGCTGCTACAGTTACTGAGATAATGGCAAATTAGTGTTACTAGGGTTCCTTGCCCTATAGGGCTGCTGTATGGCTCTGTAGCTATGTATGAGTGGGAGCGCAGGGAGCAGAAGACCCACGCTCCCACAGACACATATCATTATGCACAAATGGGGAGCTTGGTGAGAGCACAGGCCCCCCAATAAATGCTGTTTGCTACTTATATTAAGCTTTGTCAAAAAGTAAGGAACTTCTTTGCAAAAAAACTTTGTTTAATGTATCAGTTGGGGCTAAAGAGACAAGAGTGGGAAAATGAGACATTAGTGTTGAGCCCTCCACCCCTCATCCTCCATGGGACAACAAACACCAGGGGATTCCATGGAGTTGTGAAGCCTAACTCTCACCCTGTTCTCATTTACTGTAGCATGTCAACCTGTTTACACATAGAATGGGGTGAGAGCTGGGCGTCACGACCCCATGGCACACCCCAACATCTGTCGGTCTGCAGCAGATGGGGTTGTGGGGGGCTGGTGGTAAGGTTAGGGGCTCAAACCTAGCACCTCATTTCCCCACTTTTGTCACTTTAACCCTAACTGATGCATTAAACAAATTTTTTTACAATGAATTTATAGATGGATAGATAGCAAGATAGATAGATAGATAGGTTGATAGATAGATATTCTGCTCATTAATAGGGCAGGGTCATTAATATTAATGAGCAATTCATTAATATTAATGAGCAGATCATTGATATTCATAAGTTGCTTATTAATATTCTTCAGCAGCTTTTTTTGATATGTATATTCAGTCCCAGAGCAGTCTCTGGTGTTCTTTAAACAAATAGTTTTGCTGTCTCAGCTCCACTGCTCATATCTCAGCTAAGTGATTTTGGGGTCCAGGGGAACTGGGATAGCTCCAGAGACATGCCTATCATGCAAGTAAATGGATGCGTAATAACACGCATGCACCGACTGTCATCTCGCACATTCTTGGTTTGGCTGTAAACGGATCTGCGTCTCACCTCCGGACCCTCTTTACAAGAAGAAATGTCATGTGTCTCACTAGATTTTCAGCATAGGCATTTTGGGACCCAACCTCATGAACAATGTCACTATCATCTCATTTCTCGGCCCGAAAAGGTGATTTCGCAGTCACTGCACGGAATCGCCTTTCGGGATGCGAAATCACCTTTGGTACTGATGAACAAAATGACAGTCCCAGTGTTCATGAGGGGAGTCTCCCCAGAAATCCCAAGTTGAACATCTGGTGCACAAAATTCATAAAATGGCCGTGTTACAAGTGTGCATTGTGCAGTTTCTACGCACAGTCGTAGTTTTGCCAATTTTTAATATTTTCTCTTCACATTTTCAACATTGCCATATTTTCACATCTCCTCATGAACAGTGCTGCTGTCATTTCTCACATCCTGCCTGAAATGTGTTTCGCTCCTCTGCCGTAGAATGGCACGTCGCTGTGCGAAACCAACTTTCATGATGGATTATCAAAATCCCAGTGGCAGTGTTGATGAGGTGATTTCCCAAAAAGCTCATGTTGGAAATTTGGTTAAAAAATTCCCCAAAATGGCCATGTTACGAGTGTGTGTTGTGCAGTTTCTATGCGCCCTCGTAACTTTGCCAGTTTTTCATATTTTCCCTTCCAGTTTTCAACATTACCCTTTTCCACTGTTCCTCATGAACAGTATACAGTTGCCATTTTTCACAACCTGCTCAAAATATGATTTTGCACTTGTGGCGCAGAATGACGCATTCGCTGTGTGAGCTGATCTTTCGGGACAGATTAACAAAATGGCAGTGGCATTGTTCATGAGGTAGTATCCCCAAAATGCCATGTTGGAAAATTGGGTGGAAAAAATCCTAAAAATGCTCGAGTTACATGCGTCCATTGAATTGTGGCACCCGTATCTCAAAAACGATGTGAGATACACATCTCATCCCTCCACTGTTTGTCACATAGACATCTCGCTGTCATGATTACAACAGCACATGAATTTTTTTCCTTGCTGCTACTGTTACTGAGATATAGGCAAATTAGTATTACTAGGTTTCCTTGCCCTATAGGGCTGCTGTAGGGCTCTGTAGCCATGTATTAGTGGGAGTGCAAGGCCCAGAGGACCCTCGCTCCCACACACACATATCATTATGCACAAATGGGGAGCTTCGTCGGAGCGCAGGCCCCACCAACATATGCTGTTTATTACTTATATTGTCCTTTTTCAAAAGTAAGGAAATTCTTTGCAAAAACCCTTTGTTTAATGCATCAGTTAGGGCTAAAGAGACAAGAGTGGGAAAATGAGACATTAGTGTTGAGCCCTCTACCCCATCCTCCACGAGATAGCAAACACCAGGGCATGCCCTGGGGTCATGAAGCCTAACTCTCACCCCATTCTCCTTTACTGTAGCATGTCAACCTGTTTACACATGGAATGGAGTGAGAGCTGGCACTCAAGACCCCATGGCACAGCCCAACGTCTGTCGGTCTGCAGCAGATGGGGCCAGGGGGGTGGTTGTGGCGTTAGGTGCTCAACCCTAACATCTCATTTCCCCTCTTTTGTCACTTTAACCCTAACTGATTCATTAAACATTTTTTTTTTGCAATGAATTTATAGATAGATAGATAGATAGATAGATAGATAGATAGATAGATAGATATGCTGCTCATTAATATTGGGTCATTAATATTAATGAGCAGTTCATTAATATTAATGAGCTATATATTGATATTCATAAGTAGCTCATTAATATTCTTCAGCAGCTTATTTTGATGTGTATATTCAGTTCTAGAGCAGTCTCTGGTTTTCTTTAAACAAATAGTTTTGCTGTGTCAGCTCCACTGCTCATATCTCAGCTAAGTGATTTTGGGGTCCAGGGGAACTGGGATAGCTCCAGAGTCATACCTATCATGGCAAGTAAATGGATGTGCACCAACACACATGCACAGACCGTCATCTCACACATTCTAGGTTTGACTGCAAGCGGATTCATGCCTCACCTCCGGACCTCTTTATGAGAAGAAATGTCGTGTCTCACCAGATTTTCAGCATAGGCATTTTGGGACCCAACCTGATGAACAATGTCACTATCATCTCGTTACTCGGCCCTGAAAGGTGATTTCGCAGTCACTGCATGGAATCGCCTTTCGGGATGCGAAATCACCTTTTGTGACTGATGAACAAAAAGACAGTCCCAGTGTTCATGAGGGGAGTCTCCCCAAAAAGCCCATGTTGAACATCTGGTGCACAAAATCTATAAAATAGCCATGTTACAAGCATGCGTTGTGCGATTTCAAGGCACACTCGCAGGTTTGCCAATTTTTTATATTTTCACTCCAGATTTTCAACATCGCCATTTTTTCACAACTCCTGATGATCAGTGCTGCTGCCATTTCTCATATACTGCCTGAAATGTGTTTCACTCCTCTATCATAGAATGGCTCATCGCTGTGCGATACCAACTTTCAGGATGGAGTAACAAAATCACAGTGTCAGCGTTGATGAGGGGATTTCCCAAAAAGCGCCTGTTTGAAAATTTGGTAAAAAAATTCCCCAAAATGGCCACATTACTAGCGTGTGTTGCGCAGTTCTATGCGTGCTTGTAACTTTGCAGTTTTTTGATAGGACTTCCGGTGACGTAGCGGGCAGGAATGGCCACTTAACTCTTTGCCCCAAGTTCTCCGGCAACATATTGCACCGAATCTTGTGCACTGTGGTGGCATCCTGCATTTTTGTCTCGCGCTCTGGCTACGGGAGTGGACCCGCGATGGTCCATACAAAAAAGAGGGGTTCATTGATCGTGAAATATGCTACAGCTAACCCACAAATTAGACCCATGTCGGGCTTTAGTCCAGCTCCCTGTCGGTCGTCTGTGCTTTCTGGGTCCAGGGCTGAAGACTCCTGCTCAGACTCCGGCTCCACCAGTACCAGATCAGAATCACAAAAAAACCTGAATCTACTGCATAAAATAGATGGCAAAGTTTCAGACATCCAGCGCTATTTCAAAAAACTGGAGTCCAGGACGACCTCAGTGGAACAGCATCTCGAGGGTCTACAAGCCGAGCACATGGCATACGGTCACTCATTAGCTTTTCTATATGGCAGAGAGAAAGCCTTAACTGCCAAAGCGGAGGATGCAGAGGCGAACTCCAGGTGTAATAATGTCCGAGTTGTCGGTATCCCCGAGGGGGCAGAGCAAGCCAACATGGTGGCCTTCATGGAGTGCTGGCTGAAAATGGAGCTGCAAATCGATGAAGAGACTCCACTGGAAATTAAGAGGGCACTTAGGGCCCTAGCCCTGAAACCCAAGCAGGGTGCCCCACCTAGAGCTATCATTATTAAATTTTTATGGTACCCAACAAAAGATAAAATTCTCCCACTCGCTTGGGCAAAGGGGATCTAAACTTCGACAGGACCAAGGTCTTTATAGACCAGGACTTCCCTCCTGCATTGGCCCAGCATTGGAGAAAGGTGCTCAATGTAGTCAAGCAGCTCAGGGAGAAGGGAATGAAGGCCCAACTGCACTACCCCGCTTGACTTTGGATAGATCTCCCTGAGGGTCCCAAAATCTTTGAGACATTACTACTGGCAAATGATTTCCTGGTTTCCAAAGATATTCAGATTCCAGATATTAAAGAAGAAATCATGGAAAGGGAGATAGAGCAACTTCTCTGGGCCGTGGCTCCGGGTCCCAAAATGAACCACCGACCCCACTTTAGGGCGGATTGCATTTTGCCCCTCCACGCTGATCTCTCCAAGTGGCTCTCCAAGGGAAAACACTCCCAGAAGACAACCTGAACTGTTCTAAATATATTTTTCCCAGGACTATTTGTAGAGGTCAAAGCTGCCCTGCTATTGAAAAACAAGGCTGTATCATACAAAGTGAAATCTTGTGCCTTTAGATGCTTACCTCTCCATTTTGTCCTGCCAGCCCATTTCGTTCAGGGCTTTGGGGAGTCTAGTAGATTTTTTCTGTTGTGTTTTGCACTTGGCATGTTAAGGGGTTGGAGGGCGGGCCTTCTTTTAAGGAAGGTCGTGCAGGGAGGGCTTATTTTTTGGTGTGGCACCTTCCTGGAATCCTGTCCTAATTTTCTTCCACCTGCCTTCTCCAAAGATAGGATCCAGTCTGGTACAAGGCCTGGTGCTGTGGGTCTCATTGCTTATATGTCCAACCTTGGATCTCTCTACGGACGGTGGACAGAGTGCCACTTGTTGAGATAAGTGACAATGCTATATCTGTTACTTTGCTATATTGCTCATACCACCCCTCCCATTCATTGAGTCATTTTTTTTTACATTGTGTGGGAGGTAGCAGTCTTTCTGGATGGTGACGAAAAGCAGTATACCCAGACTCTTAATGATATATAGTTGTCCCCATCGAATACTGCTTTGCTAGATTATTGTTCATTTGCTTTAGGCATTAATAGCAATTACCCACCAATTTGTTATAGCAGTGTCATTGAAAGTGTTGGGGGGGGACCTCATGGCCCTTGTTCCCGATTCCTGAGTTTTTCAGTTGAACTCCTTGTCCTAAATTATAAAGGGTCGTTCAGATGAGGATGGGGTAATGCATAGTCATATTATTTTCTAAATTTGCTGCACCCCTCTGGTCCTTGTTCCACGCAATCATGCAGCATTTGGATGAGTGTCCATCTTGGTGTCCCCCCCGGGGTGGTTCTTGTTATCAATCTTGACTCAGTGTGAGAGTATAAGTTTTATTATTGCACTTAATTCTTCTTTAATGATGTTTATGGTTTATTTGTTACTGTTGGAGAAGTGAGGAGTTTTTTCCAGCCCATTCCGGAAGTTTCAAAAGAGAAAAAAGGGCATGGGTTGTGGTTTCCTGTGTTTTCTGGGGACCCCTAACCTTTTCAGTCCTTAGCAGAGTGTTGTTCCCTTTTGGGGTGTAGTTCTTCCCCCCCCCCGTGTCCGCTGGGGTAATTTCTATTACCCTTGAAGGACGCTTTGGCTCTTAAGCCACACAGTACCAACGGCTTTTACATCATTGAGCTCTTCTTAGGAGCAAAACTAATAAAATGTTTGTTGCATTTATGGTTACAATGTACCTAATGTTTTTTTGTATGTGTCTACTGTTCTTTGCTCTCTTTCCTTTCTACACCTATCTTTCCTTCTATTTTCCTGAGAGAGGATTATTTTTTGTTGCATGGGCCCATGGCTGCAGGAGTGAACACAGGTTGCCCACAAGTCCCTGGAGTCTTCCCAAACATAGATAATGGCTGATTTGAAAATCTGTTCACTTAATGTAAAATGAATCAACAATGTAATTAAGCAAGCTAAAGTTTTAGCTGAATTTAAAAGGGAGAAATGTGATATTTCCTGTTTACAGGAGACCAGGTTGACCTCAGGAGAGCACATGAAACTGCGTAGGGCTTGGGTAGGTTCAGTATGCTCAGACGAACACCCACAAAATAAAAAGGGAGGTGTCGTCATCCTTTTTCGTAGGGGGCTTCTTTCAAATTCAGTCTGTTGTTAAGTCAGGCTCCAGACATCAATTAATAGTCTCTGGTATTTATAAGGGCTAGGTATTACATTTGATGGGGTATATGTCCCTACCCTACCCTCTGGAGAATTTTTTCGCTCCTTCTTAATTCCGTAGCTAAGTTGCCCCTGGACAGGTAATCCTTATGGGGATTGGAACTGTGTGGAGGACGTTAATAAAGACAGAAACTCCACTAAAACCCCAGGATCTAAGTCCTGTTCTTCATAACCTATGCATAGAGGCAGGACTTGTGGATCCATGGAGGCACTTCAACCCCCTGAGAAATTATTCTTTTTCTCTCCGCCTCAAATATGTACTCCAGGCTAGATAGATTTTACACTCATAGAAATGCTCTGCATATGTTCAGGATATCGCCATCCTTCCAATCACGATTTCTGATCACGCCATGATAAGGGCTCAGCTTCATTGGGATACAGTAGTGGGAGGTGGATTCTGGAGATTTCACCCAGGTTTATTAAATGATAAACAGTTTAGGGAGTCCACTAAATGGGTTATCCAGTGCTACCTAAAAGAAAACACTGAAGCACTTTCTAGACCCAAATACCTCTGGGATGCCTTAAAGGCCATGGTGCAGGGACACACGATAGCTTTTGCTTCTCATAAGCATAAACTACATCAAGCTCATATACAAGAAGCCCTTACCATTATTGTCAATTTAGAGTCAACACATAAATGTACAGGGTCTAATCTCACCCTTAAAAAACTCAGGGAAGCCCGAGACACCTATAATTCATTAATACAAAGACGGGTAGAGAACTCCCTTAGCTATGCAGGGCAGAGGTACTATGAGAGGGGGGAGAGGGCAGGTAGGTTGCTTGCACAAAGACTTTGGAAGCAGGTGGCCGATAGGTATGTGGCAAAGGTCAGTTCAGGATCTTCCAGTCCAATCTATAAGGTTCTCCCTAATGAGATAGCTCAGGAGTTTGCCAATTTCTATAAGCAACTTTATACAGTGGAGGAGATACAAGATCATGGTGAGAAAGTCTTGAATTTTCTGCAGAGATTGGAGCTCCCTGTCTTGTCTCATACTCAGAGAGAGTCCCTGGAGGCTCCTTTCTTGGAGGGGGAAGGGGCGGATACTGAAGCTCTCGGGTCTGGCAAGGCTCTTGGCCTGGATGGATTTACATCAGAATTTTAAAAAGGATTTCAAGATGTGATAACCCCGCTGCTTACTAAGGTTTGTAATGTGGCGCAGGAGCCGGGGGCCTTGCCGGACACCTGGGGGGAAGCACTCATATCAGTATTGCCCAAACCAGGCAAGGACCCTGCCTTATGTGCTGGCTACCGGCCTATCTCGTTGCTCAACCAAGATGCAAAAATATTTGCAAAGATTATTAGTGAATGTTTACAGAAGGTGGTCTCCGCTCTCGTTCACCCGGACCAAACTGGGTTTATACCCGGCAGACACATCCAGGACAACATTAGATTGTTGCTGAATGTTATTTCCTCGACCCAGCTCCCCATGGATTCTCCTCTCTCTGCGATTCTGTCCTTAGATGCAGAGAAAGCATTCAATCATTTAAATTGGAACTATTTGGATCTGGTCCTGGGGGGCAGTGGGTTTGGGGATAAATTTCGGTCCTGGATCACCAATCTGTACACTAGACCTAGGGCTAGGGTCCGGGTGAACGGGTTGGTTTCTACCCAGTTTGGGATTGGGCAGGGTACCAGGCAGGGCTGCCCTCTCTGCCCTCTCTTGTTTGCCCTTAGTTTGGAACCCCTCGCAGCATATATTCGACAAACCAATATTTTCCAGGGTCTCCGAGTCCAAGGGGTGGAGGTCAAGATTTCTTTATATGCCGATGATACCTTATTATATATTTCTAACCCGGTGGTGGCTATTCCCAGGATGTTTGACCTTCTCTCCAAATTTGGAGCCCTTTCGGGCTACAAGGTAAATTTTGATAAGTCTGAGTTATTTGCCCTGGGTGGCCCCTTAGGTCAATCCCTGCCTGAGGTGCAGCGAGTTAAGTGGTGTAAATCTGGGTTCAGATAGTTGGGGATCTGGGTTCCCAGGGACTACAAGGCTATATACTCCACAAATCATTTGAGGGTGCTCCAGGAGATTTGGGAGGACTGCAACAGATGGAGGGAGCTTCCCCTCTCCCTCTCTGGCAGGGAGAATCTATCTGCATGACTATCCTTCCCCACCTGTTGTTCATTCTGGGTGCTATTCTTCTCAGACCTCCAAGGAAATTCTGGCAGGATCTGAACTCCACTCTTTCCAAATTCATCTGGTCCGGGAGAAGGCCTCGAATAAAATGGAGGGTCATGCTGGCCCCCAAGGAGAGGGGGGCTTTGGGATTCCAGACATCCAGAAGTATTTCTGGACCTCCCAGCTATAACCACTGATCACTATGGTTCAGGACTCCCCTCCCAAATGGGTTCCCATTAAGTTAGCTGACTCACCCTTAGGCAACATTTCAGATTTAATATTTCTGGATATTTCCAGATTGCGTTTGCTGGATTTCAGGAACCCCTTCATGAGGGTTATCTCCCAGACATGGAGGGACATGAGTCAGAAACTTGGTCTACCTCTAATGATTAGCCAATCCACAACAATACTAAGTTGTCAAGACTTTGGCCCATTGAAGTGGGATCTGGCTTTCACCGATGGGGCAGAAATGGCTTAAATACCCAAAGTCAGTGTTTTAATGGGAAACACATAAAATCTTTCCAACAATTAAGGGTTGAATTTAACCTTCAACACTCAGATTTCTTCCATTATCTCCAGCTTAGACATTATATCCGTCAGAATGGAATAGAGGGAAGGTATGGAGAAAGGCCAGTGGAAAATCCAGTACAATCCATTCTGATTTCCCTGATTTTATTTTTATTTAGTTTTTGTTGACTGGGTAAGTGTTCTAGACAAATCCTGCCTATTTTCAGGTATGACCTGTGGGAGGGGGATACAGATGAATGCCAACTGACCTTGAACCAGATTAAGCTGTTGGTGGTATTCTTTAGTGAATGAGGGAAATTTGGCCAGGACACTGGGGAAATTCCCCTACTCTTTTTGATAAGTGCCATGGGATCTTTAACATCCACCTGAACTACCACCAATCCAGGCAGATGGGACCTTTAACATATCATCCAAAAGACAGCACCTCAGAAGTGCAGCACCCCTCTCATGCTGCACTACAGTGTCAGTACTGGGATATTAACGCAAGTGCCAGATGTGGGAACTGAACCCACAGCCCTCTGATCTCCTGGCCTCAGAGGTGAGTGTGCTACCTACTGAGCCACTGACACATGATTAATGATCCCCACCAAAAAAAAATGATTTCTAAAATAGTGCAGGGGATGAACTTGGTGGAAAGGGACCCCCTGACATCAGTTAAGGATTCCTGACACAAAGACTTTGGTGTGGTCCTATCAGACATGGATTGGACTTCCATATTGAATGGCATCCAAAGCACCTCAGCATCCCTTTGCTGGTGAGAATTTCAATGGAAATTGGCTGTCAGGTACTTCAGACCCCAGTGGTGGCAAAACATTTTGGGTTACATCACTCTGACCTTTGTTGGAGAAACTGTCAGTCAACTGGATCCTACTTTCACATTTACTGGGAATGTAGGGTCATTCAGGATTATTGGAAGGAAATAAGGGATATTAAGGAGAAGATTTTCGAGACCATATTGCCAGAGACCCCTCAATATTGGTTATTGGGGCTGTTCCCACCCTCTCTCAATTCCAGATCCTCTCGCTATCTGTATGTTATTTTAGTGGCTGCAGCCCTCAAGGCTATCAATTTGTTGTGGTTCATCCTGGATAGGCCCACCACCACCTCCCGGTACAACATCCGTATCAGGATTTTAAACATGGAGTACCTGACGGCCAAATTAAGATTATCTTTAGATAAATTCAAGGGGAAGTGGTTGCCCTTTCTACATTTCATGGCATCTCGTGAGGGGAAACCTATTCTAGAGTTGTTGGCCAGATATGCTTAGGGCTTTGCTCTAGGATTAGCTGAGATATATAAGCTGAGAATGTAATGGTGATGCCTCCCTCCCCCCCCCCCGAGGCTTATATGCTATATTTTATATTTATATATTTTTCATATATAATCCACTTGCACCCTCTTTGATCTACTCCTCTTTGGGTCTCCTGTATCTGCAGTTGTATTTATATCAATGGGAGACACTAGGTTTTAGGTATGAAACCATAATTTATGATTGACAGCTAATAAATTTTCACTCCCTCCTTTTCTCTTTTTCTTTGGTAGCAATGGCACTCTCTCTTCTCTTCTTCCTTCCTTCCTTCCTTCCTCCCCCCTTCTTTCTCTGTTTTTCTTCTCCTTTCTCCTTTCTCCCTTCATCTCTTTTCTTTTTATATTGGTTTATTATTGTTTAGAGGTTAGAAGTTGGTTAATGTTTGTTTGTGTATATATGTGTTCTAACTGAGAAATTCTTCAATACATTTTGATTTAAAAAAAAAAAATTGCAGTTTTTCATATTTTCCGTCCCAGTTTTCAACATTACCCTTTTCCACACTTCCTCATGAACAGTATACAGTTGTCATTTTTCACAACCTACCCAAAACATGATTTCACACCTGTGGCACTGAATGACGCATTCACAGTGTGAACTCAACATTTAGGACAGATTAACAAAATGGCAGTGACATTGTTCATGAGGTGGTATCCTGAAAATGCCATGTTGAAAAATTGGGTGGAAAAAATTCTAAAAATGCCCGAGTTACATGCGTCCATTGAATTGTGGCACCCGTATCTTGAAAACGATGTGAGATACACATCTCATCCATCCATTGTTTCTCGTGTGGACATCTGGCTGCCACTATTAGAACCACACTTGAATTTTTTTCCTAGCTGTTACGGTTACCGAGATATAGGTAAATTAGTGTTACTAGGGTTCCTTGCCCTATAGGGCTGCTGTATGGCTCTGTAGCTATGTGTAAGTGGGAGCGCAGGGCCCAGAGGACCCACACCCCCACAGACACATATCATTATGCACAAATGGGGAGCTTGGTGGGAGCACGGGCCTCACCAACACATGTTGTTTACTACTTATATTACCCTTTTTCCAATAGTAAGGAAATTCTTTGCAAAAAACCTTTGTTTAATGCATCAGTTAGGGTTAAAGTGACAAGAGTGGGAAAATGAGATGTTAGTGTTTAGCCATTCACCCCCCATCCTCCACGGGCCGACAAACACCAGGGCATGGAATGGGGTCATGAAGCCTAACTCTCACCCAATTCTCCTTTACTGTAGCATGTCAACCTGTTTACGCATGCAATGGTGTGAGAGCTGGGCCTCGCATCCCCATGGCACACCCCAATGCCTGTCAGCCAGCAGCAGATGCGGCAGTGGGGTGGTGGTGGTGCGGTTAGAGACTCAACCCTAACATCTCATTTCCCCACTTTTGTCACTTTAACCATGACTGATGCATTAAACAAAGTTTTTTGCAATGAATTTATAGATAGGTAAATAGATAGATAGATAGATAGATAGATAGATAGATAGATAGATATACTGTTCATTATTGGGGGTCATTATTATTATTGAGCAGTTCATTAATATTAATGAGCAGTCCATTGATATTCATAAGTAGCTCATTCATATTCTTCAGCAGCTTATTTTGATGTATATATTCAGTCCCAGAGTAGTCTCTGGTGTTCTTTAAACAAATAGTTTTGCTGTGTCAGCTCCACTGCTCATATCTCAGCTAAGTGATTTTGAGGTGCAGGGGAACTGGGATAGCTCCAGAGACATACCTATCATGGCAAGTAAATGGTTGCACAGTAACATACATGCAGACCGTCATCTTGCACATTCTAGGTTTGGCTGCAAGCGGATGTGCGTCTCACCTCCAGACACTCTTTACAAGAAGAAATGTCATGTGTCTCACAAGATTTTCAGTGTAGGCATTTTGGGACCCAACCTCATGAACAATGTCACTATCATCTTGTTACTTGGACCCAAAAGTTGATTTCGCAGTCACTACATGGAATTACCTTTCGGGATGCGAAATCACCTTTTGGGACTGATGAAGAAAATGACAGTCCCAGTGTTCATGAGGGGAGTCTCAACAAAAAGCCCATGTTGAACATCTGGTGCAGAAAATCCATAAAATGGCCGTGTTACAAGCATGTGTTGCGCAGTTTCTAGGCACGCTCATAGCTTTGCCAATTTTTAATATTTTCACCCCAGATTTTCAACATTGCCATTTTTTCACATCTCCTCATGAACAGTGCTGATGTAATTTCTCACATCCTGCCTGAAATGTGTTTTGCTCCTCTGCCGTAGAATGGTGCGTCGCTGTGCAAAACCAACTTTTGGGATAGATTAAAAAAATCCAAGTGTTAGTGTTGATGAGGGGATTTCCTAAAAAGCACATGTTGAAAATTTGGTAAAAAAATTCCCCAAAATGGCCTCATTACGAGCATGTGTTGCGCAGTTCTACGCGCGCTCGTAACTTTGCCAGTTTTTCATATTTTCCCTCCCAGTTTTCAATATTACCCTTTTCTTTTTTTTTTTGAAATTCTCTTTTTATTAAGTTTGAATAACAACAAATCATATGTACAAACACAGGTATAATACAACAGAATAACAAAATCCAACAGGAAAGACATGGGATAATAGACATAGGATAAACTAAAAAAAAACCTCCCCCCACCCCTAGAAGGTGTCACCACTGAGGAATAGAAGAGAGCGGAGAAAGTTGATAAATAGGGGAAAAGGAAGTTACCCAGTCAAAGGACACAACAACAGCCTGCCCTCTAAGTATCGGGGGGGAAAAAAAAAACAGCTCCAATGATAAGTGGTTCCTGGGGAAGGAAGGGTGCATCAGGGTACCCATAGGGGGGTATATTGTCAGAATTAAATTAAATCAAAATGGACTTGGGCCTAGAAGTCAGTGTAGGTATCACGGTATAAAGCTTACCCATTTTTCTGAAAGGCAAGGGAGCAAGTCTGGAATCGGCTATCAGCTTCGACTTTAAAACACAGACATTTCTTCCACCCAGTCCATGTAAGAAAGCTCTAGATGGTCCACCAGTGATGCAACACTAGTCTTTGACCGCCATTGAAATAAGAGCCATATGGTACCTTATTTCCTTACGTTAATATCTGAATAGATACCCAGTATACAAATCTCTAATGTAAAAGATCTTGCAAACCTAAAATGGGGTCTAAATTATCCTGAATAGCATTCCATAGTGGAGCTACTTTGGAACAATACCAGAAAATATGGGGAATACTACCCAAGTCCTTACCACATCTGAGACAATTGGGAGAACTGGACTGGTCGAATTTCAATTTTTTAATGGGCGTAAAATACATGTTATTAACAATAAAATATTGAATGAGTCTATTCTTGTCAAGGGTATTGTATGTGTACAGATCTTTCCAAACCTGGTTCCATGTGAAAGAAAGACTTGGAAGCAGTGGAATCCAAAATTTGGCTCCAGTTAGAGCATCCGGAAAGCTGACATTCATCAGGTATAAGTATAGCTTGGATACTCCATGGGGCTTGGCCGCACAGTCTTTGACTTCCATTAAAAGGGGTTTGATTACCGACACTGACATTGTATTGCCAAAATCTTTATTTATGAGATTCTTTAATTGATATACTTTGAAAACCATTTGGGGGGAGACATTTAAAGCTAATAGTAGCTCATCCGTCGACCCAAGACCCCCTCGCACGAATAAATCTTCCACTAAAGTCCCTGGATTGAGGTAACCACATCAGAGGTATCCATTTGGTACCAATTTTAATATTGGGATTGGAAACCAGTGGTTGTCCGGGGTCTTGTGTGTCGATTTTAACTGTAGTAGAATTGGTTCAAAACCCTCACCGATGTTCCCACTGCCGAGTTTTGAATATAACGAGGTAAAATTGAGAAGTTACAGTAAAACAAACTAGAGGGGTCTATATTTCCTTGCTTAATAAGATTAAGGTCTAGACTTAGCCATAAGGGCGAGGATTCTGCCTCACTGTTACCCAGCCATTTACCGGCTTTAGCTAGATGGCTAGCCCAGTAGTAATATTCAAAATTAAGGAGACGAAGGCCTCCTTTATCTTTAGGTAAACAGAGTTTGTGAAAAGCTTGTCTAGGAGATTTGTGATTCCAGATAAAGCGAGTCAGAATTGAGTGTACCCGTTTAAAAAAGGTTTTAGGTAACCAAATATCCAATAGATTCAGGGGATAGAAAAGACGCGGTAAAATATTCATTTTAACAATGCTAATTCTACCCCCTACTGATAAGGGGAGTTTGTCCCATCTTTGTAAATCGGAGTAAATTTTATCTACTAGGTCATCCAAGTTTAATTTTAACCAAATCTGGGTCGTGGGCCAAATAGATACCGAGATATTTAAGGTGGGATGAGGCCCATTTCATGCCAAAGTGGGACATACTGGACTGGGGTGTATACAAATTGAGAGGGAATATTTCGGACTTAGCCAAATTAAGTTTATAATTAGACACAGCACCAAATTGTTCTACTATGTTTAAGATTACCCGCAGGGAATCAGCTGGATTGGTTAGCTGTAGTAGAATATCATCTGCAAAGACAGATATTGTGGAGGTTTGCTGAGCAATAACACACCCTTGGATCTCGGGAGCCACCTTAAGATTAAGTAGCAGGGGTTCCAGGTAGAGGTTAAAGAGATATGGCGAGAGGGGCAACCTGACGGATGCCTGAATACAGCCGATATGAGATGAAAAACCCGCTGCAGTAAATTTTAGCTGAGGATCTTTGTATAGGACCTTACCCACTGAATAAATTTCTCCGGGAAACCAAATTTAAACATAGTGCTCCACAAGAAATCCCAATTGACACGATCAAAGGCTTTCTCAGCATCTAAAGCCACTAGTGCCATGGGAGCTTGAGAGGTTTGGGCTGCTTGGAAAATTTAAGATAGAACTCTCATATGATCGGCAGCCGATCTACCTTGCAAAAGCCTATTGTTCCTTTACTCAAAGTGATTGCCATACTTGTTTAATGCGCGAAGCCAGGATTTTAGACAAGATTTTGATATCACAATTGAGTAGCGAAATAGGCCTATAATTAGCTGGATCCAGAGAGGATTTGTTTGTTTTGGGAATCAAAATTATAATAGCTTCTAATATGGTTGGGTCCAATAAATCAGAGGAAAGAATGAAGTTGTAAAACTCCAAGAGATTGGGGATAATTCCTTGCAGAAGGTCTTATAAAATTGGAGGGTAGGTCGTCCGTCCAGGGGCCTTATCTGGCAAAAGATTGTGGATAGCCTCCTACCTCTCTCAAGGATAAGGGAGTAGAGGAAAGCTGCTTGGTCCTCAGAAAAACTTGGTGGGGAAATTGGTTTGAAGAAAGCCTCGATTGCGGGCAAAGAGAAAGGGGTTGATACAGCTCCATACAGATTTTGATAAAATAACCTGAAAACCTCCACAATATCTCTGGGACCTGTCTTGATGGAACCATCATGTGCCTCTAAAGTGGGGATCAATCTTGAGTTTTCCACTTCCTTAAGTTTTAGGGCCAAAAGTCTACTCGGCCTCTCCCCTTGGTCCAAGTATCTAGCTTTGGACCTCAGCAGCGCAAATTCAGTCTTTTCTCTGATTAACTCCTCATGCTCATTTTTAAGTTTGTATAACTGTTCTAAACTCTTTTGGGACTTAGAAGAAGCGAGGGAGTCTTCTGCCGCTTTAATCTGGCTAGATAAAAGAAGAAATTTTTGAGTTCTGAGTTTTTTCCTCCTAGAGAAAATTTTAATGAATTCTCCCCTTAAAAAACATTTTAATGAGCACCATAGTATATCATGTCTGGACACTGAACCCTGGTTAATGTCCAGGAATTCTCTAATTAAGGACTTAACCTGAACGTTGGATTGCTCATCCTTTAGGACTTGAGTATTGAGCTTCCAAATTGAGTCGCTGTGCCAAAGAGAAGGGATTAAGTCGAAACCATATGAGGGCGTGATCAGAAATTACAATAGGCTCAATACCTACAAGGGGTATATTAGCCATGAGAGGGGTGCTTACCAGAAAATAGTCCAACCTAGACCAAGAGTTATGGAGCGGAGAAAAGAAGGTATAACTCTTATTAGAAGGGTTCAGAGTCCTCCGGGATCTACCAAACTCAATATGTTACCTAGATCTCAGAAAAGCAATTGCGCTTGGGGATGGAGGTTCAGAGGCTTAGGTTTTGTCTTAACTCTCATGATGGGGCTATGTTCCAATCCCCCAGGATGAGGGGAGTTGGAATAAACACTCAGTTTATCTATTAGTTGCATTAAGAAACCAGCACCTCCCCAACAGGGCCATAAACAGCACCCAGGATTATAGCCGAATTATAAAGGGAGCCCTGCACAAAAATAAATCTGCCCTCAGGGTCTAGTGTAAATTTCTCCGGTGTAAAGGGAACCCCTTTTTTAATCATGATAGCTACCCCTTTTGAATCAGAGGAGTCACCGGCAACAAAAACTTGAGAAAAGCCTTTAACCTTTAAAATATTGGCTTCTGACGCGGTTATATGGGTCTCTTGTAAAAAAAGAATGTCAACCCCCAACAGGGAACAATTAAACAGTATACGGTTCCTTTTGTAACATTACCCTTTTCCACACTTCCTCATGAACAGTATACAGTCTCAGAACCTGCCCAAATCATGATTTCACACCTGTGGTGCTGAATGGCGCATTCACTGTGTGAACTCAACTTTCAGGACAGATTAACAAAATGGCAGTGACATTGCTCACGAGATGGTATCCCCAAAATGCCATGTTGAAAAATTGGTTGGAAAAAATCCTAAAAATGTCCGAGTTTCATGCGTCCATTGAATTGTGGCACCTGTATCTTGAAAACGATGTGAGATACACATCTCATCCATCAATTGTTTCTCGCGTGGACATCTCGCTGTCACGATTACAACCGCACTTGAATTTTTTCCCAGCTGCTACGCTTTCTGAGATATAGGCAAATTAGTGTTACTTGGGTTCCTTGCCCTATAGGGCTGCTGTATGGCTCTGTAGCTATGTGTAAGTGGGAGTGCAGTGCCCAGAGGACCCACGGTCCCACAGACACATATCATTATGCACAAATGGGGAGCTTGGTGGGAGCGCGGGTTCCCTCCAACACATGCTGTTTACTACTTATATTACCCTTTTTCAAACAGTAAGCAAATTCTTTGCAAAAAAACTTTCTTTTATGCATCAGTTAGGGTTAACGTGACAAGAGTGGGAAAATGAGATGTTAGTGTTGAGCCCTCCACCCCGCATCCTCAATGGGCTGACAAACACCAGGGCATGCCATGGGGTCATGAAGCCTAAATTTCACCCCATTCTCTTTAACTGTAGCATGTCAACCTGTTTACACATGGAATGGGGTGAGAGCTGGGCCTCATGACCCCATGTTACACCCCAACATCTGTCTGTCTGTAGCAGATGGGGCAGTGGTGGGGGTGGTGGTTGGGTAAGGGGCTCAACCCTAACATCTGATTTCCACACGTTTGTCACTTTATCCCTAACTGATGCATTAAACAAAGTTTTTTGCAATGAATTGATAGATAGATAGATAGATAGACAGACAGACAGACAGATATGCTGCTCATTAATATGGTCCATTAATATTAATGAGCAGTTCATTAATATTAATGAACAGGCCATTGATATTCATAAGTAGCTCATTATTATTCTTCAGCAGCTTATTTAGATGTGTATATTCAGTCCCAGAGCAGTCTCTGGTGTTCTTTAAACAAATAATGTTGCTGTGTCAGCTCCACTGCTCATTTCTCCGCTAAGTGATTTTGGGGTCCAGGGGAACTGGGATAGTTCCAGAGACATATCTATCATGGCAAGTAAATGGATGTGCACCAACATGCATGCACAGACCGTCATCTTGCACATTCTTGGTTTGGCTGCAAGCGGATCTGCGTCTCACCTCTGAACCCTGTTTACATAAAGAAATGTCATGTGCCTCACCAAATTTTCTGCATAGGCATTTTGGGACCCAACCTCATGAACAATGTCACTATGATCTCGTTATTTGGCCCCAAAAGGTGATGTCACAGTCACTGCACGGAATCGCCTTTTGGGATGCGAAATCACCTTTTGGGACTGATGAATAAAATGACAGTCACAGTGTTCATGAGGGGAGTCTCCCCAAAAAACCCATGTTGAACATCTGGTGCACAAAATCCATAAAATGGCCGTGTTACAACCGTGCATTGTACAGCTTCTGCGCACGCTCGTAGCTTTGACAATTTTTAATATTTTCACTCCAGATTTTGAACATTGCTATTTTCTCACATCTCCTCTTAAACAGTACTGCTGTCATTTCTCACATCCTGCTTGAAATGTGTTTCGCTGTTCTGCCGTAGAAAGGAGCGTTGCTTTGCAAAACGAACTTTTGGGATGGATTAACAAAATCACAGTGTCAGTGTTGATGAGGGGATTTCCCCAAAAAGCTCATGTTGAAAATTTGGTTAAGAAATTCCCCGAAATGGTCACGTTACGGGCGTGTGTTGCGCAGTTTCTACGCGCGCTCGTAACTTTGCCAGTTTTTCATATTTTCCCTCCCAGTTTTCAACATTACCCTTTTCCACACTTCCTCATGAACAGTATACAATTGTCAGTTTTCACTACCTGCCCAAAACATGATTTCACACCTGGGGCACAGAATTGCGCATTCGCTGTGTGAACTCAACTTTCGGGACAGATTAACAAAATGGCAGTGACATTGTTCATGAGGTGGTATTCCCAAAATGCCATGTTGAAAAATTGGGTGGAAAAAATCCTCATCCACCCATTGTTTCTCATGTGGACATCTCGCTGTCATGATTACCACCACACTTACATTTTTTTCCTAGCTGCTACAGTTACCAAGATATAGGAAAATTAGTGTTACTAGGGTTTCTCGCCATATAAGGCTGCTGTATGTCTCTGTAGCTATGTGTAAGTGGGAGCGCCGGGCCCAGAGGACCCACGCTGCCAAAGACATATATCATTATGCACAAATGGGGAGCTTGGTGGGAGTGCGGGCCCCCACCAACACATGCTGTTTACTACTTATATTACCCTTTTTCAAAAAGTAAGTAAATTCTTTGCGAAAAACCTTTGTTTAATGCATCAGTTAGGGTTAAAGTGATAAGAGTGGGAAAATACGACGTTAGTGTTGAGCCCTCCATTCCCCATCCTACACAGGCTGACAAACACCAGGGCATGCCATGGG
The DNA here is from genome assembly GCA_016271365.2 of Neoceratodus forsteri. Taxonomy (NCBI): domain Eukaryota; kingdom Metazoa; phylum Chordata; order Ceratodontiformes; family Ceratodontidae; genus Neoceratodus; species Neoceratodus forsteri. Next base: position 214,797,816 of record JADMNL010000024.1, read on the forward strand.
GTGAGGAAGCCTAACTTTCACCCCATTCTCTTTAACTGTAGCATGGCAACCTGTTTACACATGGAGTAGGGTGAGAGCTGAGCCTCATGACCCAATGGTACATCCGGCGTCTGTCAGTCTGCAGCTGATGGGGCAGTGGGGGGGTGAGGGGGTCAAGGGCTCAACCCTAACATCTCATTTCCTCACTTTTGTCACTTTAACCCTAACTGATGCATTAAACAAAGTTTTTTGGAATGAATTGAAAAATAGAAAGCTAGAAAGATAGATAGATAGATAGATGGATAGATAGATAGATAGATAGATAGATAGATAGATAGATAGATAGATAGATATGCTACTAATTAATATAGGGATCATTAATATTAATGAGTAGTTCATTAATATTAATGAGCAGCTCATTGATATTCATAAGTAGCTCATTAATATTCTTCAGCAGCTTATTTGATGTGTGTATTCAGTCCCAGAGCAGTCTCTGGTGTTCTTTAAACAGTTTTGCTTTGTCGGCTCTACTGTTCATATCTCAGCTAAGTGATTTTGGGGTCCAGGAGAACTGGGATAGCTCCAGAGACATACCTATCATGGCCAGTAAATGGATGTGCACCAACACTCATGCACAGACCGTCATCTCGCACATTCTCGGTTTGGCTGCAAGCAGTTCTGCGTCTCACCTCCGGACCCTCTTTACAAGAAGAAATGTCATGTGTCTCACCAGATTTTCAGCACAGGCATTTTGGGACCCAACCTCATGAACAATGTCACTATCATCTCGTTACTTGGCTCCAAAAGGTGATTTCGCAGTTACTGCACGGAATCGCCTTTCGGGATGCGAAATCACCTTTTGGGACTGATGAACAAAATGACAGTTCCACTGTTCATGAGGGGAGTCTCCCCAAAAAGCCCATGCTGAACATTTGGTACACAAAATCCATAAAATGGCTGTGTTACAAGCGTGCGTAGTGCAGTTTCTATGCATGCTTGTAGCTTTGCCAATTTTTAATATTTTCACTCCAGATTTTCAACATTGCCATTTTTTTATGTCCCCTCATGAACAGTGCACCTGTCATTTCTCACATCCTGCCTGAAATGTGTTTCGCTTCTCTGCCATAGAATGGCACGTCACTGTGTGAAACCAACATTCGGGATGGATTAACAAAATTACAGTGTCAGTGTTGATGAGTGAATTTCCCAAAAAGCTCATGTTGAACATTTGGTTAAAATATTCCCCAAAATTTCCAAGTTACGAGCGTGAGTTCCCCAGATTCTACACGCGCTCGTAACTTTGCCAGTTTTTCATATTTTCAGTCCCAGTTTTCAACATTACCCATTTCCACACTTCCTCATGAACAGCATACAGTTGTCATTTTTCACAACCTGCCCAAAACATGATTTCGCACCTGTGGCACAGAATGGCGCATTCGCTGTGAGAACTCAACTTTCGGGACAGATTAACAATATGGCAGTGACATTGTTCATGAGGTGGTATTCCCAAAATGCCATGTTGAAAAATTGGGTGGAAAAAATTCTAAAAATGCAGAGTTGCGTGCATCCATTGAATTGTGGCACCCGTATATCGAAAACGGTGTGAGATACACATCTCATCCACCCATTCTTTCTCGCATGGACATCTCGCTGTCACGATTACAACTGCACATGAATTTTTTTCCTTGCTGCTACAGTTACCGAGATATCAGCAAATTAGTGTTACTTGGGTTCCTTGCCACATAAGGCTGCTGTATGGCTCTGTAGCTATGTGTAAGTGGGAGCACAGGGTCCAGAGGACCCACGCTCCTACAAACACATATCATTATGTACAAATGTGGAGCTTGGTGGGAGCGCGGGCCTCCACCAACACATGCTGTTTACTACTCATATTACCCTTTTTCAAAAAGTAAGGAAATTCTTTACAAAAAAATCTTTGTTTAATGCATCAGTTAGGGTTAAATTGAGAAGAGTGGGAAAATGAGATGTTAGTGTTGAGACCTCCATCCCCCATCCTCCATGGGCCGATAAACACCAGGGCATGCCATGGGGTCATGAAGCCTAACTCTCACCCCATTCTCCTTTACTGTAGCATGTCAACCTGTTTACAAATGGAATGGGGTGAGAGCTGGGCCTCTCGACCCCATGACACACCCCAGCGTCTGGCGGTCTTCAGCAGATGGGGTGGTGTGGGGGTGGTGGTGGGGTTGGGGCTCAACCCTAACATCTCATTTCCACACTTTTGTCACTTTAACCCTAACTGATGCATTAAACAAAGTTTTTTGCAATGGAATTTATAGATAGATAGATAGACAGATTGATAGATAGATAGCTAGATAGATATATAAATAGAAAGAAAAGATAGATAGATATGCTGCTCATTAATGGGGGTCATTAATATTAATGAACAGTTCATTGATATTAATGAGCAGGCCATTGATATTCATAAGTAGCTCATTAATATTCTTCAGCAGCATATTTTGATGTGTATATTCAGTCCCAGAGCAGTCTCTGATGTTCTTTAAACAAATAGTTTTGCTGTGTCAGCTCCACTGCTCATATCTCAGCTAAGTGATTTTGGGGTCCAGGGGAACTGGGATAGCTCCAGAAACATACCTATCATGGCAAGTAAATGGATACGCACCAACACGCATGCACAGACCGTCATCTCGCACATTCTTGGTTTGGCTGCAAGCGGATCTGCGTCTCACCTCCGGACCCTCTTTACAAGAAGAAATGTCATGTGTGTCACCAGATTTTCAGCTTTGGCAGTTTGGGACACAGCCTCATGAACAATGTCACTATCGTCTTGTTATTCGGCCCCAAAAGGTGATTTCACAGTCACTGCACGGAAACTTCTTTCGGGATGCGAAATCACCTTTTGGGACTGATGAAGAAAATGACAGTCGCAGTGTTCATCTGGGGAGTCTACCCAAAATGCCTATGTTGAACATCTGGTGCACAAAATCCATAAAATGGCTGTGTTACAAGCGTGCGTAGTGCAGTTTCTACGCATGCTTGTAGCTTTGCCAATTTTTAATATTTTCACTCCAGATTTTGAACATTGCCATTTTTTCACATCTCCTTGTGAACATTGTTGCTCTCATTTCTCACATCCTGCCTGAAATGTGTTTCACTCCTCTGCTGTAGAATGGTGCGTCGCTGTGCGAAACCAACTTTCAGGATGGATTAGCAAAATCACAGTGTCAGTGTTGATGAGGGATTTCCCAAAAAGCTTATATTGAAAATTTGGATAAAATATTCCCCAAAATGGCCATGTTATGAGCGTATGTTGCGCACCTTCTATGCGCGCTCATAACTTTGCCAGTTTTTCATATTTTCCCTCCCAGTTTTCAACATTATGCTTTTCCACACTTCCTCATGAACAGTATACAGTTGTCATTTTTCACAAACTGCCCAAAATATAATTTCACACCTGTGGCGCAGAATGGTGCATTCGCCGTATGAACTCAACTTTGGGACAGATTAACAAAATGGCAGTGATATCGTTCATGAGGTGGTATTCCCAAAATGCCATGTTGAAAAATTGGGTGGAAAAAATCCTCATCCACCCATTGTTTCTCCCGTGGACATCTCGCTGTCATGATTACCACCACACTTACATTTTTTTCCTAGCTGCTACAGTTACCAAGATATAGGAAAATTAGTGTTACTAGGGTTTCTTGACATATAAGGCTGCTGTATGTCTCTGTAGCTATGTGTAAGTGGGAGCGCATGGCCCAGAGGACCCACGCTCCCAAAGACACATATCATTATGCACAAATGGGCAGCTTGGTGGGAGTGCGGGCCCCCACCTACACATGCTGTTTACTACTTATATTACCCTTTTTCAAAAAGTAAGGAAATTCTTTGCACAAAACCTTTGTTTAATGCATCAGTTAGGGTTAAATGATAAGAGTGGGAAAATGCGACGTTAGTGTTGAGCCCTCCATTCCCCATCCTCCACAGGCTGACAAACACCAGGGCATGCCATGGTATGAGGAAGCCTAACTTTCAACCCATTCTCTTTAACTGTAGCACGTCACCCTCTTTACACATGGAGTAAAGTGAGAGATGAATCTCATGATCCAATGGTACACAAGGTGTCTGTCAGTCTGCAGCTTATGGCGCAGTGGGGGGTGGTGGGGGGTCAGGGGCTCAACCATAACATCTCATTTCCTCACTTTTGTCACTTTAACCCTAACTGATGCATTAAACAAAGTTTTTTAGAATTAATTTATAAATAGAAAGATAGATAGATAGATAGATAGATAGATAGATAGATAGATATGCTACTAATTAATATGGTGGTCATTAATATTAATGAGCAGTTCACTTGGGAGCTTAAGCAGCAGCCAGGTAGGAAAGAGGGCTGGAGTTATATTCTGTTTTAACTGAAATATTTGAATAGTTTGTAAGTGAAATTAGTTTTATGTGTTAAAAATTATTACCTTGAATTAGAACTGTTACATTGTAACTTTGGTGGCTTGGGATAGTTGTTTGGCAGGGATACTTAGAGGAAATTTAAATGTGTTGTTTGCCTGGTGTTTGGTAAGAGCCCTCCCACCCACCCTGTTTTGTATGCCTTCTTAAATACTGAAAGCCACTGGGGTTGGGATTAAAGGGCTGAGTATTTCTGTTTGGGACTGAAATTCGAAGCAACAGGAGCTGGTGGGCCTGTGACATCGTATGGTACCTGATGTCTGCTTACATACACTGTTAGTGGGACCGAACACACACTGGACTGTATGTGTTTGTGAGACTTGGGAACGTTATTGGTGGGGTTGAAATTGGGTTTGTAAATAACTACAGTCAGTATAGAGAGAAACTGTACTCCAGGGGAAAGGGACTGAGAAAAGGGGTGTGCTATTATAAACAGAGGGGAAAATCAGGGTGGCCATATTCCACCATGGCAGGCATCTTTGGAAGGGTTGTAGGCTGCACAGGCTGTGGGATGGCAATAATTCTAAATTGGGCCTGAGAGAGGAGGCTGCCCATTCTGTAGACAGCTATCTTGTATCAGGAGTGAGGTATATTGGTTAAGGAGTAAGCTGTGGGAGCTGGGGGGGTGTCCAAGGATAAGGGGTGTGGATATGGGCAGCAGAAGGGTGGGGCTGAGGAGAGGCTGGGGCAACGCTCTGAAATTACAGGACGTTATGTTACAGCAAGCAGAAGGGGGGATATTAGGGACAGAGGACCCTTAGATAGGGAAGTTGATGCTAAGGGGAAAGCGTATGGGGTGAACATTCTGAATACAAAGAGACTGGAGGGGGAAGAGTCAGGAGGGGCTGTTGTGCGGAAGCCTAAAACCGCAGACTGTGGGAAGGGAGCTCCTAAGGTGAACAGTGCAAGAGAGGAAGAAGAGGGTCAGTTTAGAGATGCAGTTAGGGGAAACTCGGGTTACTTGATGGAGGCTGATATAGAGTGTCACAATAAATTTGAACTACTAAGCAACCTAGAGGGGGAGGAAGGGGTTGGTGGAAATGAGGAAACTTATACAGAGGCCGGGGGAGGGAGTCGGATACCCATAGGGCATCACAGACCAGCTATGGAAAGGATAGACATAGTCCCAGAGGAGAAGGAAACATATATGTTAAGCAAATGGGGTGATGCAACATATTCCAGACATGAGGGAGGAGAGCATGATTGGAGAGAAACTGGGAGACAAGGAGGTGGGAGAGGAGCCCCTTCAGCTGGGAGGTCAGTACCAAGGATGGGGCCCTAGCTAAAGGAGACCCACAGAGAACCTCTGGAAGCAGGGTACTATTACAAGGGGAGGATGGTGGTGGGGGGAAGGGAAACCATCAGGGCCAGGATAAATGGTTCAGATAAGAGAGGGTTAAAGGGACACCTATTCAGAGGGGTTTGAGTTAAGGGGCAAATAGCAAGGGAGGCAGAAAGGGAGGGTGACAAGGGGTCTCTAATAAGGCAGGAAGACTCCCATGAAATTGAGATCATGAATAAAGGGGGGAAGGGGGCTGAGAGGACATAGTGGAGGTAACTCATAAGGATGATGGCAGTGTTAAGGTTCTGTTACTGGGAGACTCGATGATTAGGGGTATCCATTGGGAGGGACAGGGGGGTGGATGCCATAGCCAGGTGAAGGTAGTGAGTATCTCTGGGCTGACAGTGCACAGAGCAAAGTTCATGGTGTATGAAATGGTTAGGGATTGTGGAGGGAAACCGGATTTCCTGGTGCATTTGGGAACTAATGATCTAGAGGGAAATAGAATTTTGGAAATCCAAGCAAGGTTCCAAGAACTTGCCAGAGTCTGTCGGGATAATGGATGCAACATTTCCTTTTCGGAGATATTGCCAGTACCAAAGGCCTCAGTGGAGAAAAAAAGAAGCTCACAGAGGTTAATGACTGGCTCAGGAAGTGGGGTGAAGAGAATGGGTTGGGGGTGTTAGGGAACTGGAATGGAGTTTGGGAGGATAAGGGACTATATGCCAAGGACAGGTTTCATCTTGCCCCATTAGGGAAGGAAGTCCTTAAACAGGGGATGGCTGACTACATACAAGAAAGGTGGGGTTTAAACTTGTAAGGGGGGGAAGGGATGAGGGAGGGGCTGACCAGAAGCCCTCTCCTCCAGATGAGGGGAGTAGCCATCAAGCCCAAGAGGGGGGGGGAAACAGACTGGAGGTGGAGGTTTCAGGAGGAGCAGGGGGAGGATGGAAGTATAAGGAATCTGGGTGGGTTCGACAAAGAGGATCAGGGATAAGGGGTGGGGTTGGTGTTAGTAAATGCCAGGAGCTTGGGAAATAGTTGCTGGAGTTCCAGGCCATGCTGTTCGAGGGGGGTGGATGTGGCGGCGTCACGGAGACGTGCCAACAAAACCACGACTGGGACCTAAATGTACAGGGGCACACTATGCTTAGGAAGGATAGAAAGGAGGTCAGAGGGTGGAGTGGCTATGTTCATTAGAGATGATATAGAAATTGCTATGGTAGAAGAGGCAGAGGAAACGTGGAGGCCTTATGGGTCACCTTACACATCCCCAGCAGAGGAGATAAGGTCAAGCTGGGAGTAGTATATAGCCCCCTGCATGAGTGATGTTCTCAGAGGATGGTTTGCTGGGACAACACGCTGCCCAGTGTGGTCCAAAAGGGGAAGGAGTGGTGTTGATGGGGACCTTAATATGCCAGGTACAAACTGGGGAACCATGTCCTCTAAGGTGGCCAAGGAGCAGAGGCTGCTGGATGGCTTCCAGGATGTGTTCTTAACACAGCATGTGATGGAGCCTACAAGGGAGGGGCATGTCCTGGATGTGGTTCTGGCAGATGGGGATCTGGTAAGGGACATGGTTGTACAGGACCCCTGACTGGGAGCGACCACAATACTGTCTGGTTTCAAATAAGCATGGGGAGGGGTGATTCAGGACACTGGCAGTGGACTTCAGGGGGCAGACTTTATGGGCATGGGAATATTCTCAAGGATCACTTGAAGGGATTACCTCAATGACAAAGTGTGGAAAGGAGATGGGAGGTCATAAAACGGGACTTCAAGGAGGCAGTCAGGATCTGCGCTAGTTGAAACGTAAGGGAGCAAGGTCACGAAACCATGCTGGTGGTCCAGTGAGGTACAGGTAGCAGTCAGAGAAAAGAAGGCGACCTACAAAAAATATAAAACAACAAGAGGGGATAGGGATAAGGAAATGTACCAGCTTGCATCTAGAAAAGTCACCCGTATGGTGAGGGGAGCAAAGTCCAGTAAAGAGCAGCGGCTGGCACAGGGAATACATGGAGGGGAAAAGGGGTTCTTCCGGTACATTGGGGAGTGGAGAAAAACTAAGGGCCATCTCAGCAGATTGAGATCAGAAGGAGGGTGGGTGGAAGAGGCGAGGGACTCAAGTAGCTCATTAATATTCTTCAGCAGCTTATTTGATGTGTATATTCAGTCCCAGAGCAGTCTCTGGTGTTCTTTAAACAAATAGTTTTGCTTTGTCAGCTCCACTGTTCATATCTCAGCTAAGTGATTTTGGGGTCCAGGGGAACTGGGATAGCTCCAGAGACACACCTATCATGGCCAGTAAGTGGATGCGCACCAACACTCATGCACAGACCGTCATCTCGCACATTCTTGGTTTGGCTGCAATCAGTTCTGCTTCTCACCTCCGGACTCTCTTTACAAGAAGAAATGTTATGTGTCTCACCAGATTTTCAGCATAGGCATTTTGGGACCCAACCTCATGAACAATGTCACTATCATCTCGTTACTCAGCTCCAAAAGGTGATTTCGCAGTCACTGCACGGAATCGCCTTTCGGGATGCGAAATCACCTTTTGGGACTGATGAAGAAAATGACAGTACCAGTGTTCATGAGGGGAGTCTCCCCAAAAAGCCCATGCTGAACATTTGGTACACAAAATCCATAAAATGGCTGTGCTACAAGCGTGCGTAGTGCAGTTTCTATGCACGCTCGTAGCTTTTCCAATTTTTAATATTTTCACTCTAGATTTTGAACATTGCCATTTTTTCACATCTCCTTGTGAACATTGCTGCTCTCATTTATCACATCCTGCCTGAAATGTGTTTTGCTCCTCTGCCATAGAATGGTGCGTCGCTGTGTGAAACTAACTTTCAGGATGTATTAGCAAAATCACAGTGTCAGTGTTGATGAGGGGATTTCCCAAAAAGCTCATGTTGAAAATTTAGTTAAAAAATTTCCCAAAATGGCCACGTTACGAGCATGTGTTGCGCACTTTCTATGCTCGCTCGTAACTTTGCCAGATTTTCATATTTTCCTTCCCAGTTTTCAATATTATGCTTTTCCACACTTCCTCATGAACAGTATACAGTTGTCATTTTTCACAACCTGCCCAAAACATAATTTCACACCTGTGGTGCAGAATGGCGCAGTCGCTGTGTGAACTCAGCTTTCGGGACAGATTAACAAAATGGCAGTGACATTGTTCATGAGGTGGTATTCCCAAAAAGCCATGTTGAAAAATTGAGTGGAAAAAATCCTAAAAATGCCAGAGTTATGTGCGTCCATTGAATTGTGGCACCCATATCTCGAAAATGATGTGAGATACACATCTCATCCATCCATTGATTTTCGCGTGGACATCTCGCTGTCATGATTACAACAGCACTTGAATTTTTTCCTAGCTGCTATGGTTACCAAGATATAGGCAAATTAGTGTTACTAGGGCTTCTTGCCCTATGGGGTGTTGTTTGGCTCTGTAGCTATGTGTAAGTGGAAGCGCAGAACACAGAGGGCCCATTCTCCTACAGACACATATCATTATGCACAAAAGGGGAGCTTAGTGGGAGCGTGGGCCACCATGAACACATGCTGTTTACTTCTTATATTGCCCTTTTTCAAAAAGTAAGGAAATTCTTTGCAAAAAACCTTTGTTTAATGCATCAGTTAGGGTTAAAGTGACAAGAGTGGGAAAATGAGATGTTAGTGTTGAGACATCTATCCCCCATCCTCCACTGACTGGCAAACAGCAGGGCATGCCATGGGGTCATGTAGCCTAACTCTCACCCCATTCTCTTTTACTGTAGCACGTCTACCTGTTTACACATGGAATGGGATGAGAGCTGGGCCTCATGACGCCATGTTACACCCCGACGTCTGTCTGTCTGTAGCAGATGGGGCAGTGGTGGGGGTGATGTTTGGGTAAGGGGCTCAACCCTAACACCTGATTTCCACACGTTTGTCACTTTAACCCTAACTGATGCATTAAACAAAGTTTTTTTGCAATGAATTGATAGATGGATAGATAGATAGCTAGACAGACAGACAGATATGCTGCTCATTAATAGGGTCCATTAATATTAATGAGCAGTTCATTAATATTAATGAGCAGCTCATTGATATTCATAAGTAGCTCATTATTATTCTTCAGCAGCTTATTTGATGTGTATATTCAGTCCCAGAGCAGTCTCTGGTGTTCTTTAAACAAATAGTTTTGCTTTGTCAGCTCCACTGTTCATATCTCAGCTAAGTGATTTTGGGGTCCAGGGGAACTGGGATAGCTCCAGAGACATACCTATCATGGCCAGTAAGTGGATGTGCACCAACACTCATGCACAGACCGTCATCTCGCACATTCTTGGTTTGGCTGCAATCAGTTCTGCGTCTCACTTCTGGACTCTCTTTACAAGAAGAAATGTCATGTGTCTCACCAGATTTTCAGCATAGGCATTTTTGGACCCAACCTCATGAACAATGTCACTATCATCTCGTTACTCAGCTCCAAAAGGTGATTTCGCAGTCACTGCACGGAATCGCCTTTCGGGATGCTAAATCACCTTTTGGGACTGATGAAGAAAATGACAGTACCAGTGTTCATGAGGGGAGTCTCCCCAAAAAGCCCATGCTGAACATTTGGTACACAAAATCCATAAAATGGCCTGCTACAAACGTGCGTAGCGCAGTTTCTATGCACGCTTGTAGCTTTGCCAATTTTTAATATTTTCACTCTAGATTTTGAACATTGCCATTTTTTCACATCTCCTTGTGAACATTGCTGCTCTCATTTCTCACATCCTGCCTGAAATGTGTTTTGCTCCTCTGCCGTAGAATGGTGCGTCGCTGTGTGAAACTAACTTTCCGGATGGATTAACAAAATAGCAGTGTCAGTGTTGATGAGGGGATTTACCAAAAAGCTCATGTTGAAAATTTGGTTAAAAAATTTCCCAAAATGGCCACGTTATGAGCATGTGTTGCGCACTTTCTATGCTCGCTCGTAACTTTGCCAGATTTTCATATTTTCCCTTCCAGTTTTCAATATTATGCTTTTCCACACTTCCTCATGAACAGTATACAGTTGTCATTTTTCACAACCTGCCCAAAACATAATTTCACACCTGTGGCGCAGAATGGCGCAGTCGCTGTGTGAAATCAGCTTTCGGGACAGATTAACAAAATGGCAGTGACATTGTTCATGAGGTGGTATTCCCAAAAAGCCACGTTGAAAAATTGGGTGGAAAAAATCCTAAAAATGCCAGAGTTACATGCGTCCATTGAATTGTGGCACCCGGATCTCGAAAATGATGTGAGATACACATCTCATACATCCATTGATTCTCGCATGGACATCTCGCTGTCATGATTACAACTGCACTTGAATTTTTTCCTAGCTGCTATGGTTACCAAGATATAGGCAAATTAGTGTTACTAGGGCTTCTTGCCCTACGGGGTGTTGTATGGCTCTGTAGCTATGTGTAAGTGGAAGCGCAGAACCCAGAGGGCCCATTCTCCTACAGACACATATCATTATGCACAAAAGGGGAGCTTGGTTGGAGCGTGGGCCAAAATGAACACATGCTGTTTACTTCTTATACTACCCTTTTTCACAAAGTAAGGAAATTCTTTGCAAAAAACCTTTGTTTAATGCATCAGTTAGGGTTAAAGTGACAAGAGTGGGAAAATGAGATGTTAGTGTTGAGACATCTATCCCCCATCCTCCACTGACCGACAAACACCAGGGCATGCCATGGAGTCATGTAGCCTAACTCTCACCCCATTCTCTTTTACTGTAGCACGTCTACCTGTTTACACATGGAATGGGGTGAGAGCTGGGCCTCATGACCCCATGTTACACCCCGACGTCTGTCTGTCTGTAGCAGATGGGGCAGTGGTGGGGGTGATGGTTGGGTAAGGGGCTCAACCCTAACACCTGATTTCCACAGGTTTGTCACTTTAACCCTAACTGATGCATTAAACAAAGTTTTTTGCAATGAATTGATAGATGGATAGATAGATAGATAGACAGACAGACAGATATGCTGCTCATTAATAGGGACCATTAATATTAATGAGCAGTTCATTAATATTAATGAGCAGGCCATTGATATTCATAAGTAGCTCATTATTATTCTTCAGCAGCTTATTTAGATGTGTATATTCAGTCCCAGAGCAGTCTCTGGTGTTCTTTAAACAAATAGTGTTGCTGTGTCAGCTCCACTACTCATTTCTCTGCTAAGTGATTTTGGGGTCCAGGGGAACTAGGATAGTTCCAGAGACATATCTATCATGGCAAGTAAATGGATGTGCACCAACATGTATGCACAGACCGTCATCTCGCACATTCTTGGTTTGGCTGCAAGCGGATCTGCATCTAACCTCTGAACCCTGTTTACTTGAAGAAATGTCATGTGCCTCACCAGATTTTCTGCATAGGCATTTTGGGACCCAACCTCAAGAACAATGTCACTATGATCTTGTTATTCGGCCCCAAATGGTGATTTCACAGTCACTGCACGGAATCGTCTTTTGGGATGCGAAATCACCTTTTGGGACTGATGAATAAAATGACAGTTGCAGTGTTCATGAGAGAAGTCTCCCCAAAAAACCCATGTTGAATATCTGGTGCACAAAATCCATAAAATGGCTGTGTTATAAGTGAGTATTGTACAGTTTCTGCGCACGCTCGTAGCTTTGACAATTTTTTATATTTTCACTCCAGATTTTGAAAATTGCTATTTTCTCACATCTCCTCTTAAACAGTGCTGCTGTCATTTCTCACATCCTGCTTGAAATGTGTTTCGCTGTTTTGCCGTAGAAAGGCACGTCGCTGTGCGAAACGAACTTTTGGGATGGATTAACAAAATCACAGTGTCAGTGTTGATGAGGGGATTTCCCAGAAAAGGTTATGTTGAAAATTTGGTTAAAAAATTCCCCAAAATGGCCATGTTACGGGCGTGTGTTGCGAAGTTTCTACGCACTCGTAACTTTGCCAGTTTTTCATATTTTCCCTCCCAGTTTTCAACAATACCCTTTTCCACACTTCCTCATGAACAGTATACAATTGTCAGTTTTCACAACCTGCCCAAAACATGATTTTGCACCTGGGGCACAGAATTACGCATTCGCTGTGTGAACTCAACTTTCGGGACAGATTAGCAAAATGGCAGTGACATTGTTCACGAGGTAGTATACCCAAAATGCCATGTTGAAAAATTGAGTGGAAAAAATCCAAAAATACCCGAGTTACGTGTGTCCATTGAATTGTGGCACCCATATCTCGAAAACTCTGTGAGATACACATCTCATCCACCCATTGTTTCTCACGTGGACATCTTGCTGTCACAATTACAACCGCACTTGAATTTTTTTCCTTGCTGCTACGGTTACTGAGATATAAGCAAATTAGTGTTACTATGGTTCCTTGCCATATAAGGCTGCTGTATGGCTCTATAGCTATGTGTAAGTGGGAGCGAAGGCCCAGAGGATCCATGCTCCCAAAGACACATATCATTATGCACCAATGGGGAGCTTGGTGGGAGTGCGGGCCCCCACCAACACATGCTGTTTACTACTTATATTACCCTTTTTCAAAAAGTAAGGAAATTCTTTGCAAAAAACCTTTGTTTAATGCATCAGTTAGGGTTAGAGTGACAAGAGTGGGACAAAGAGATGTTAGTGTTGAGATCGCCATCCCCCATCCTCCACGGGCCGACAAACACCAGGGCATGCCATGGTGTCATGAAGCCTGACTCTCACCCCATTCTGCTTTACTGTAGCATGTCAACATGTTTACACATGGAATGGGGTGAGAGCTGGGCCTCTCGACCTCATGGCACACCTAAGCATCTGGCGGTCTGCAGCAGATGGGGTGGTGTGGGGGTGGTGGTGGGGTTAGGGACTCAACCCTAACATCTCATTTCCCTCCCTCTTTTGTCACTTTAACCCTAACTGATGCATTAAACAAATATTTTTCCTATGGAATTTATAGATACATAGATAGATAGATAGATAGATAGATAGATAGATAGATAGATAGATAGAAAGAAAGATAGATAGATGGATATGCTGCTCATTAATAAGGGGTCATTAATATTAATGAGCAGGTCATTGATATTAATGAGCAGGCCATTGATATTCTTAAGTAGCTTATTAATATTCTTCAGCAGCATATTTTGATGTGTATATTCAGTCCCAGAGCAGTCTCTGATGTTCTTTAAACAAATTATTTTACTGTGTCAGGTCCACTGCTCATATCTCAGCTAAGTAATTTTGGGGTCCAGTGGAACTGGGATAACTCCAGAGACATACCTATCATGGCAAGTAAATAGATGCACACCAACCTGCATGCAGAGACCGTCATCTTGCCCATTCTTCATTTGACTGCAAGCGGATCTGTGTCTCACCTCCGGGACCCTCTTTACAAGAAATGTCATGTGTCTCACCAGATTTTCAGCATTGGCAGTTTGGGACCCAACCTCATGAACAATGTCACTATCATCTCGTTACTTGGCCCCAATAGGTGATTTTGCAGTCACTGCATGGAATCGTCTTTCAGGATGCGAAATCACCTTTTGGGACTGATGAAGAAAATGGCAGTCCCTGTGTTCATGAGGGGAGTCTCCCCAAAATGTCCATGTTGAACATCTGGTGCACAAAATCCATAAAATGGCCATGTTATAAGCGTGCTTTGTGCAGTTTCTATGCACGCTCGCAGCTTTGCCAGTTTTTAATATTTTCACTATAGATTTTCAACATTGCCATTTTTTTTTATGTCTACTCATGAACAGTGCTGCTGTCATTTCTCACATCCTGCCTGAAATGTGTTTCGCTTCTCTGCCATAGAATGGCACGTCACTGTGTGAAACCAACATTCGGGATGGATTAACAAAATCACAGTGTCAGTGTTGATGAGTGAATTTCCCAAAAAGCTCATGTTGAACATTTGGTTAAAATATTCCCCAAAATTTCCATGTCACGAGCGTGAGTTGCCCAGTTTCTACACGCGCTCGTAACTTTGCCAGTTTTTCATATTTTCAGTCCCAGTTTTCAACATTACCCGTTTCCACACTTCCTCACTAACAGTATACAGTTGTCATTTTTCATAACCTGCCCAAAACATGATTTTGCACCTGTGGCACAGAATGGCGCATTCGCTGTGTGAACTCAACTTTCGGGACAGATTAACAATATGGCAGTGACATTGTTCATGAGGTGGTATTCCCAAAATGCCATGTTGAAAAATTGGGTGGAAAAAATTCTAAAAATGCAGAGTTACGTACATCCACTGAATTGTGGCACCCGTATATCGAAAACGATGTGAGATACACATCTCATCCACCCATTCTTTCTCGTGTGGACATCTCGCTGTCACGATTACAACTGCACATGAATTTTTTTCCTTGCTGCTACAGTTACCGAGATATCAGCAAATTAGTGTTACTTGGGTTCCTAGCCACATAACGCTGCTGTATGGCTCTGTAGCTATGTGTAAGTGGGAGTGCAGGGCCCAGAGGACCCACGCTCCTTCAGACACATATCATTATGTACAAATGTGGAGCTTGGTGGGAGCGTGGGCCTCCATCAACACATGCTGTTTACTACTCATATTACCCTTTTTCACAAAGTAAGGAAATTCTTTGCTAAAAACCTTTGTTTAATGCATCAGTTAAGGTTAAATTGAGAAGAGTGGGAAAATGAGATGTTAGTGTTGAGATCTCCATCCCCCATCCTCCATGGGCCGATAAACACCAGGGCATGCCATGGGGTCATGAAGCCTAACTCTCACCCCATTCTCCTTTACTGTAGCATGTCAACCTGTTTATAATGGAATGGGTGAGAGCTGGGCCTCTCGACCCCATGGCACACCCCAGCGTCTGGAGGTCTGCAGCAGATGGGATGGTGTGGGGGTAGTGGTGGGATTGGGGCTCAACCCTAACATCTCATTTCCACACTTTTGTCACTTTAACCTTAACTGATGCATTAAACAAAGTTTTTTGCAATGGAATTTATAGATAGATAGATAGATAGATAGATAGATAGATAGATAGATAGATAGATAGAAAGAAAGAAAGATAGATAGATATGCTGCTCATTAATAGGGGGTCATTAATATTAATGAACAGTTCATTGATATTAATGAGCAGGCCACTGATATTCATAAGTAGCTCATCAATATTCTTTAGCAGCATATTTTGATGTGTATATTCAGTCCGAGGGCAGTCTCTGGTGTTCTTTAAACAAATAGTTTTGCTGTGTCAGCTCCACTGCTCATATCTCAGCTAAGTGATTTTGGGGTCCAGGGGAACTGGGATAGCTCCAGAGACATACCTATCATGGCAAGTAAATGGATATGCACCAACACGCATGCACATACCGTCATCTCGCACATTCTTGGTTTGGCTGCAAGCGGATCTGTGTCTCACCTCCGGACCCTCTTTATAAGAAGAAATGTCATGTGTGTCACCAGATTTTCAGCTTTGGCAGTTTGGGACACAGCCTCATGAACAATGACACTATTGTCTCATTATTCGCCCAAAAGGTTATTTCGAGTCACTGCACGGAACCTTCTTCGGATGCGAAATCACCTTTGGGACTGATGAAGAAATGACAGTCCCAGGTTCATGAGGGAGTCTACCCAAAATGTCCATGTTGAACATCTGGTGCACAAAATCCATAAAATGGCTGTGTTACAAGCGTGCATAGTGCAGTTTCTACGCATGCTTGTAGCTTTGCCAATTTTTAATATTTTCACTCCAGATTTTGAACATTGCCATTTTTTCACATCTCCTTGTGAACATTGCTGCTCTCATTTCTCACATCCTGCCTGAAATGTGTTTCGCTTTTCTGCCGTAGAATGGCGCGGTTGCAGAGTAAACCAACTTTCAGGATGGATTAACAAAATCACAGTGTCAGTGTTGATGAGGGATTTCCAGAAAGATTATATTGAAATTTTGTTAAAATATTCCCAAAATGCCACGTTATGGCGTGTGTTGCTCAGTTTCATGCTTGGCGTAATCTTTTGCCAGTTTTCATATTTTCCTCCCAGTTTTCAACATTATGCTTTTCCACACTTCCTCATGAACAGTATACAGTTGTCATTTTTCACAACCTGCCCAAAACATAATTTCATACCTGTGGCGCAGAATGGCACATTCGCTGTGTGAAATCAACTTTCGGTACAGATTAACAAAATGGCAGTGACATTGTTCATGAGATGGTATTCCCAAAATGCCATGTTGAAAAATTGGGTGGGAAAAATCCTCATCCACCCATTGTTTCTCCCGTGGACATCTCGCTGTCACGATTACCACCACACTTACATTTTTTTCCTAGCTGCTATAGTTACCGAGATATAGGCAAATTAGTGTTACTAGGGTTTCTTGACATATAAGGTTGCTGTATGTCTCTGTAGCTATGTGTAAGTGGGAGCACAGGGCCCAGAGGACCCATGCTCCCAAAGACACATATCATTATGCACAAATGGGCAGCTTGGTGGCAGTGCGGGCCCCCACCAACACATGCTGTTTACTACTTATATTACCCTTTTTCAAAAAGTAAGGAAATTCTTTGCACAAAACCTTTGTTTAATGCATCAGTTAGGGTTAAAGTGATAAGAGTGGGAAAATGCGACATTAGTGTTGAGCCCTCCATTCCCCATCCTCCACAGGCTGACAAACACCAGGGCATGCCATGGGATGAGGAAGCCTAACTTTCAACCCATTCTTTTTAACTGTAACACGTCACCCTGTTTACACATGGAGTAGAGTGAGAGCTGAACCTCATGACCCAATGGTACACCAGGTGTCTGTCAGTATGCAGCTGATGGGGCAGTGGAGGGTGGTGAGGGGGTCAGGGGCTCAACCCTAACATCTCATTTCCCCACTTTTGTCACTTTAACCCTAACTGATGCATTAAACAACGTATTTTGGAATTAATTTATAAATAGAAAGCTAGATAGATAGATAGATAGATAGATAGATAGATATGCTACTAATTAATATGGTGGTCATTAATATTAATGAGCAGCTCATTGATATTCATAAGTAGCTCATTAATATTCTTCAGCAGCTTATTTGATGTATATATTCATTCCCAAAGCAGTCTCTGGTGTTCTTTAAACAAATAGTTTTGCTTTGTCAGCTCCACTGTTCATATCTCAGCTAAGTGATTTTGGGGTCCTGGGGAACTGGGATAGCTCCAGAGACATACCTATCATGGCCAGTAAGTGGATGCGCACCAACACTCATGCACAGACCATCATCTCGCACATTCTTGGTTTGGCTGCAAGCAGTTCATGCCTCACTTTGGATTCTATTTACAAGAAGAAATGTCATGTGTCTCACTAGATTTTCAGCATAGGCATTTTGGGATTCAACTCATGAACAATGTCACTATCATCTCTATTTGGAGCCCAAAAGGTGATTTTCAGTCACTGCACGGAATCGCTTTTCGATGCGAAATCACCTTTGGGACTGATGAACAAAATGACAGTCCCAGTGTTCATGAGGGAGTCTCCCCAAAAGCCCATGCTGAACATTTGGTACATAAAATCCATAAAATGGCTGTGCTACAGCGCCATGAAGTAGTTTCTACG
The DNA here is from genome assembly GCA_016271365.2 of Neoceratodus forsteri. NCBI lineage: Eukaryota > Metazoa > Chordata > Ceratodontiformes > Ceratodontidae > Neoceratodus > Neoceratodus forsteri. Next base: position 214,816,091 of record JADMNL010000024.1, read on the forward strand.
CATCTCGTTAGCTTGCCAATTTTAATATTTCACACCAGATTTTGAACATTGCCATTTTTTCACATCTCTGTGAACATTGCTGCCTCATTTCACATCCTGCCTGAAATGTGTTTCGCTCCTCTGCCGTAGAATGGTGCGTCGCTGTGTGAAACCAACTTTTGGGATGGATAAACAAAATCACAGTGTCAGTGTTGATGAGGGGATTTCCCAAAAGCTCATGTTGAAAATTTGGTTAAAAAATTCCCCAAATGGCCACATTACGAGCATGTGTTGCGCAGTTTCTATGCTCGCACGTAACTTTGCCAGTTTTTCATATTTTCCCTCCCAGTTTTCAATATTATGCTTTTCCACACTTCCTCATGAACAGTATACAGTTGTCATTTTTCACAACCTGCCCAAAACATAATTTCACACCTGTGGCGCAGAATGGCGCATTCGCTGTGTGAACTCAGCTTTCGCGACAGAGTAACAAAATGGCAGTGACATTGTTCAGGAGGTGGTATTCCCAAAATGCCATGTTGGAAAATTGGGTGGAAAAAAATCCTAAAAATGCCAGAGTTACGTGCATCCATTGAATTGTGGCACCCGTATCTCGAAAGTGATGTGAGATACACATCTCAGCCATCCATTGATTCTCACGTGGACTTCTCACTGTCACGATTACAACAGCACTTGAATCTTTTCCTAGCTGCTATGGTTACCAAGATATAGGCAAATTAGTGTTACTAGGGCTTCTTGCCCTATGGTGTTCTGTATGGCTCTGTAGCTATGTGTAAGTGGAAGTGCAGAACCCAGAGGTCCCATGCTCCTACAGACACATATCATTATGCACAAAAGGGGAGCTTGGTGGGAGCACAGGCCACAATGAACACATGCTGTTTACTTCTTATATTACCCTTTTTAAAAAAGTAAGGAAATTCTTTGCAAAAAACTTTTGTTTAATGCATCAGTTATGGTTAAAGTGACAAGAGTTGGAAAATGAGATGTTAGTGTTGGGACATCCATCCCCCATCCTCCACTGGCCGACAAACACCAGAGCATGCCATAGCGGCTGTAGCCTAACCCTACCCCATTCTCTTTACTGTAGCACGTCTACCTGTTTACACATGGAATGGGGTGAGAGCTGAGCCTAAGGACCCCATGGCACACCCAACATCTGTCGGTCTGCAGATGTAGGTGGCGTGGGTGGTGGGGGTGGTAAGGGGCTCAACCCTAACATCTCATTTCCCCACTTTTTTCACTTTAACCCTAACTGATGCATTAAACGAAGTTTTTTGCAATGAATTTATAGATAGATAGCTAGATAGATATGCTGCTCATTAATAGGGGAGTCATTAACAGTAATGAGCAGTTCATTAATATTAATGAACAGTCCATTGATATTCATAAGTAGCTCATTAATATTCTTCAGCAGCTTATTTTGATGTGTATATTCAGTCCCAGAGCAGTCTCTGGTGTTCTTTAAACAAATAATTTTGCTTTGTCAGCTCCACTGCTCATATCTCAGCTAAGTGATTTTTAGGTCCAGGGGAACTGGGATCTATCTCCAAAGACATACCTATCATGGCACGTAAATGGATGTGCACCAACATGCATGCACAGTCCGTCATCTCACACATTCTTGGTTTGGCTGCAAACGGATCTGCATCTCACCTCCGGAACCACTTTACAAGAAGAAATGTCATGTGTCTCACCAGATTTTCAGCATAGGCATTTTGGGACCCAACCTCATGAACAATGTCACTATCATCTTGTTACTCCGTCCAAAAAGGTGATTTCACAGTCTCCACACAGAATTACCATTCGGGATCAGAAATCACCTTTTGGGACTGATGAACAAAATGACAGTCCCAGTGTTCATGATGGGAGTCTCCCCAAAAAGCCCATGTTGAACATCTGGTGCACAAATTCCATGAAATGGGCGTATTACAAGCGTGCCTTGTTCAGTTTCTACGCATGCTCGTAGCTTTGCCAATTTTTAATATTTTCACTACAGATTTGCAACATTGCCATTTTTCACATCTCCTCATGAACAGTGCTGCTGTCATTTCTCACATCCAGCCTGAAATGTTCTTCACTTCACTGTGAGAATGGCGTGGTCGTCAGCAAAACCAACTTCTGACAGATTAACAAATCACAGTGTCAGTGTTGATGAGGGATTCCTCAAAATGCTCAGTGTTAGAAATTGGTTAAACAATTCCCCAAAATGGCCAGGTTACGAGTGTGTGTTGCGCAGTTTCTACGCTCGCTCGTAACGTTGCCAGTTTTTCCTATTTTCCCATCCAGTTTTCAACATTTCCCTTTTCCACACTTCCTCATGAACATTATACAGTTGTTATTTTTCACAACCTGCCCAAAACATGATTTTGCACCTGTGGCGCAGAATGACACATTTGCTGCGTGAACTCAACTTTCGGGACAGATTAACAAAATGGCAGTGACGTTGTTCACGAGGTGGTATCCCCAAAATGCCATGTTGAAAAATTTGGTGGAAATTATTCTAAAAATGCCCAAGTTATGTGCCTCCATTGGATTTTGGCACTCATATCTCGAAAACGATGTGAGTTACACATCTCATCCATGCATTGTTTCTTGCGTGGACATCTCACTGTCATGATTACAACCGCACTTAAATGTTTTTCCTAGCTGCTACAGTTACCGAGATATAGGCAAATTAGTGTAACTAGGGTTCCTTGCCCCATAGGGCTGCTGTATCGCTCTGTAGCTGTGTGTAAGTGGGAGTGCAGGGTCCAGAGGATCCACGCTCCCACAGACACATATCATTATGCACAAAAGGGAGCTTGTTAGGAACGCGGGCACCCACCAACACTTGCTGTTTACTACTTATATTACCCTTTTTCCAAAAGTAAGGAAATTCTTTGCAAACAACCTTTATTTAATGCACCAGTTAGGGTTAAAGGTACAAAGGTGGGAAAATGAGACATTAGTGTTGAGCCCTCCACCCCGCATCCTCCACGGGCTGACAAACCCCATGGCATGCCATGGGGTCGTGAAGCCTAACTCTCACACTATTCTTCTTTACTGTAGCATGTCAACCTGTTTACACATGGAATAGGGTGAGAGATGGGCCTCACAGCCCCATGGCACACCCCAATGTCTGCCAGTCTGCAACTGATGGGTCGGTGGTGGGGGGGTTAGGGGCTCAACCCTAACATCTCATTTCCCCACTTTTGTCACTTTAACCCTAACTGATGCATTAAACAACATTTTTTACAATAAATTTATAGATAGATAGATAGACAGACAGATAGATAGATAGATAGATAGCTAGATAGATAGATATGCTACTAATTAATATGGGGTCATTAATATTAATGAGCAGTTCGTTAATATTAATGAGTGTCCATTGATAGTCATAAGTAACTCATTAGTATTATTTAGCAGCTTATTTTGATTTGTATATTCAGTCCCAAAGCAGTCTCTGGGTTCTTTAAATAAATACTTTTGCTGTGTCAGCTCCACTGCTCGTATCTCAGTGAAGTGATTTTGGGGTCCAGGGGAACTGGGATAGCTCCAGAGACATACCTATCATGGCAAGTAAATGGATGCACACCAACACGCATGCACAGACCGTCATCTCGCACATTCTTGGTTTGTCAGCAAGCGGATCTGTGTCTCACCTCCAGACCCTCTTTACAAAGAGAAATGTCATGTGTCACACCAGATTTTCAGCATAAGCATTTTGGGACCCAACCTCATGAAGAATGTCACTATCATCTTGTTACTTGGTCCCAAAAGGTGATTTTGCATTCACTGCATGGAATCGCCTTTCGGGATGTGAAATCACCTTTTGGGACTGCTGAACAAAATGGCAGACCCAGTGTTCATGAGGGGAGTCTCCCCAAAAAGCTCATGTTGAACATCTGGAGCACAAAATCCATAAAATGGCCGTGTTACAAGCGTGCGTTGCAATGTTACTGCGCATGCTCGTAGCTTTGCCAATTTTTAATATTTTCACTCCAGATTTTCAACATTGCCATTTTTTCACGTCTCCTCCTGAACAGTTCTGCTGTAGTTTCTCACATCCTGCCTGAAATGTGTTTCTCTCCTCTGCCATAGAATGGCACGTCGCCGTGCAAAACCAACTTTCGGGATGCATTAACAAAATCAGTGTCAGTGCTGATGAGGGGATTTCCCAAAAAGCTCATGTTAGAAATTTGGTTAAAAAATTCTCAAAAATCGCCACGTTACGAGCGTGCGTTATGCAATTTCTATGAGCCCTCGTAACTATGCCACTTTTTCATGTTTTCCCTTCCAGTTTTCAACATTACCCTTTTCCACATTTCCTCATGAACAGTATACAGTTGTCATTTTTCACAACCTGCCCAAAACATGATTTCGCACCTGTGGCACAGATTGGCACATTCGCTGTGTGAACTCAACTTTTGGGACAGATTAACAAAATGGCAGTGACATTGTTCATGAGGTGGTATCACCAAAATGCCATGTTGAAAAATTGGGTGGAAAAAATCCTATAAATGCAGAGTTACCTGTGTCCATTGAATTGTGGCACCAGTATCTCGAAAATGATGTGAGATATACATCTCCTCCATCCATTGTTTCTCGCATGGACATCTCCCTGTCATGATTACAACTGCACAAAAATTTTTTTCCTAGCTGCTATGGTTACCGATATATATTCAAATAAGTGTTACTACGGTTCCTTGCCCTATAGGGTTGCTGTATGGCTCTGTAGCTATCTATAAGTGGAAGTGCAGGGTCCCAGAGGACCCACACTCCCACAGACACATATCATTATGCACAAAGGGGAGCTTGGTGGGAGCGCAGGCCCCCACCAACACATGCTGTTTACTACTTATATTACCCTTTTTCAAAAAGTAAGGAAATTCTTTGCAAAAAACATTTGTAGAATGCATCAGTTAGGGTTAAAGTGACAAGAGTGGGAAAATGAGACGTTAGTATTGAGCCCTCCACCCCGCATCCTCCACGGGATGACAAACCCAAGGGCATGCCATGGGGTCGTGAAGCCTATCTCTCACACTATTCTTCTTTACTGTAGCATGTCAACCTGTTTACACATGGAATGGGGTGAGAGATGGGCCTCACAACCCCATGGCACAACCCAACATCTGTCAGTCTGCAGCTGATGAGGTGGTGGTGGGGAGGTGGGGGGTTAGGGGCTCAACCCTAACATCTCATTTCCCCCACTTTTGTCACTTTAACCCTAACTGATGCATTAAACAACAGTTTTTACAATAAATTTATAGATAGATAGATATGCTGCTAATTAATATGGGGTCATTAATATTAATGAGCAGTTCATTAATATTAATGAGCAGCCATTGATATTCATAAGAAGCTCATTAGTATTCTTTAGCAGCTTATTTTGATTTGTATATTCAGTCGCAAAGCAGTCTCTGGGTTCTTTAAATAAATAGTTTTGCTGTGTCAGCTCCACTGCTCGTATCTCAGCGAAGTGATTTTGGGGTCCAGGGGTACTGGGATAGTTCCAGAGACATACCTATCATGGCAAGTAAATGGCTGTGCACCAACACGCATGCACAGATCATCATCTCGCACATTCTTGGTTTGTCTGCAAGCGGATCTGCATCTCACCTCCAGACCCACTTTACAAGGAGAAATGTCATGTGTCACACCAGATTTTCAGCATAGGCATTTTGGGACCCAGCCTCATGAACAATGTCACTATCATCTCGTTACTTGGCCCCAAAAGGTGATTTCGCAGTGACTGCATGGAATTGCCTTTTGGAATGCGAAATCACCTTTTGGGACTGCTGAACAAAATGGCAGAGCCAGTGTTCATGAGGGGAGTCTCCCCAAAAAGCTCATGTTGAACATCTGGAGCACAAATCCATAAAATGGCCTTGTTACAAGCGTGCATTGCAATGTTACTGTGCACGCTCGTAGCTTTTCCAATTTTTAATATTTTCACTCCAGATTTTCAACATTGCCATTTTATCACATCTCCTCCTGAACAGTGCTGCTTTCGTTCCTCACCCTGCCTGAAATGTGTTTCTCTCCTCTGCCGTGGAATGGCACGTCGCCATGCGAAACCAACTTTCAGGATGGATTAACAAAATCACAGTGTCAGTGTTGATGAGGGGATTTCAGAAAAAATCATGTTAGAAATTTGATTAAAAAATTCTCTAAAATGGCCACGTTACGAGCGTGCGTTATGCAGTTTCTATGCGCCCTCATAACTATGCCAGTTTTTCATGTTTTCCCTCCCAGTTTTCAACATTACCCTTTTCCACCCTTCCTCATGAACAGTATACAGTTGTCATTTTTCACAACCTGCCCAAAACATGATTTTGCACCTGTGGCACAGATTGGCGCATTCGCTGTGTAAACTCAACTTTTGGGACAGATTAACAAAATGACAGTGACATTGTTCATGAGGTGGTATCACCAAAATGCCATGTTGAAAAATTGGGTGGAAAAAATTCTAAAAATGCAGAGTTACGTGTGTCCATTGAATTGTGGCACCAGTATCTCAAAAATGATGTGAGATACACATCTCATCCATCCATTGTTTCTCGTGTGGACATCTCCCTGTCACGATTTCAACTGCACATGAATTTTTTTCCCACCTGCTATGGTTACCGATATATATTCAAATTAGTGTTACTACGGTTCCTTGCCCTATAGGGCTGCTGTATGGCTCTGTAGCTATGTGTAAGTGGAAGCGCAGGGCCCAGAGGACCCACGCTCCCACAGACACATATCACTATGCACAAATGGGGAGCTTGGTGGGAGCGCAGGCCCCCACCAACACATGCTGTTTACAACTTATATTACCCTTTTTCAAAAAGTAAGGAAATTCTTTGCAAAAAAACATTTGTTTAATGCATCACTTAGAGTTAAAGTGACAAGAGTGGGAAAATGAGACGTTAGTGTTGAGCCCTCCACTCCCCATCCTCCATGGAACAACAAACACCACGGCATGCCATGGGGTCGTGAAGCCTAACTCTCACCCAATTCTCCTTTATTGTAGCATGTCAACCTGTTTACACATGGAATGGGGTGAGAGCTGGGCCTCATGACCTCATGGCAGACCCCAGAGTCTGTCGGTCTACAGCAGATGGGGCAGTGGGGGTGTGGTGGTGGGGTTAGGAGCTCCACCCTAACATCTCATTTCCCCACTTTTGTCACTTTAACCCTAACTGATGCATTAAACAAATTTTTTGCAATTAATTTATAGATAGATAGATAGATATTCTGCTCATTAATAAGGGAGTAATTAATATTATTGAGCAGTTCATTAATATTAATGAGCAGGCCATTGATATTCATTAGTAGCTCATTAATATTCTTCAGCAGCTTATTTTGATGTGTATATTCAGTCCCAGAGCAGTTTCTGATGTTCTTTAAACAAATAGTTTTGCTGTGTCAGCTCCACTGCTCATATCCCAGCTAAGTAATTTTGGGGTCCAGGGGAAGTGGGATAGCTCCAGAGACATACCTATTATGGAAAGTAAATGGCTGTGCACCAACAAGCATGCACAGACCATCATCTCTCACATTCTTGGTTTGGCTGCAAGCAGATCTGCGTCTCACTTCCGGACTCTCTTTACAAGAAGAAATGTCATCTGTCTCACCAGATTTTCAGCATAGGCATTTTGGGACCCAACCTCATGAACAGTGTCTCTATCATCTCGTTACTCTGCCCCAAAAGGTGATTTCGCAGTCACTGCACAGAATCACCTTTCGGGATGCGAAATCACCTTTTGGGACTGATGAACAAAATGACAGTCCCAGTATTTATGAGGGGAGTCTCCCCAAAAAGCCCATGTTGAACATCGGTTGCACGAAATCCATAAAATGGCCATGTTACAAGCATGCGTTGCGTAGTTTCTACGCACGCTCGTAGCTTTCCCAATTTTTAATGTTTTCACTCCAGATTTTCAACATTGCCATTTTTTCACTTCTCCTGATGAGCAGTGCTGCTGCCATTTCCCACATACTGCCGGAAATGTGTTTCGCTCCTCTGTTGTCGAATGGTGCGTCGCTGTGTGAAACCAACATCGGGATGGATTAACAAAATCACAGTGTCAGTGTTGATGAGGGGATTTCCCAAAAAGCTCATGTTGAAAATTTGGTTAAAAAATTCCCCCAAAATGGCCACATTATGAGCATGTTTTGCGCAGTTTCTACGTGCGCTCGTAACTTTGCCAGTTTTTTATATTTCCCCCTCCCAGTTTTCAACATTACCCTTTTCCACACTTCATCATGTACAGTATACAGTTGTCATTTTTCACAACCTGCCCAAAACATGATTTCGCACTGGTAGCGCAGAATAGCAAATTTGCTGTGTGAACTCAACTTTCAGGACAGATTAACAAAATGGCAGTGACACTGTTCACGAGGTGGTATCCCCAAAATGACATGTTGAAAAATTGGGTGAAAAAATCCTAAAAATGCACGAGTTACATGCGTCCATTGAATTGTGGCACCCGTATCTCGAAAACGATGTGAGATACACATCTCGTCTATTTTTCTGTCGTGGAAATCTCGCTGTCACGATTACAACCGCACTTGAATTGTTTTCCTAGCTGCTACGGTTAGCGAGATATAGGCAAACTACCGTTACTAGGGTTTCTTGCCCTATAGGGCTGCTGTATGGCTCTGTGGCTATGTGTAGTGGGGCGCATGGTCGCAGAGGGCCCAGCTCCCACAGACACATATCATTATGCACAAATGGGGAGCCTGGTGGGAGCGCGGCGCCCCACCAACACATGCTGTTTACTACTTACATTACCCTTTTTCAAAAAGTAAGGAAATTCTTTGAGAAAAAACTTTGTTTAATGCATCAGTTAGGGTTAAAGTGACAAGAGTGGAAAAATGAGACGTTAGTGTTGAGCCCTCTACCCCCATCCTCCATGGGCCAATAAACACCTGGGCATGCCATGGGGTCGTGAAGCCTAACTCTCACCCCATTCTCCTTTACTGTATCATGTCATCCTGTTTACACATGGAATAGGGTGAGAGTTGGGCCTCACGACCCCATGACACACCCCAGCGTCTGTCGATCTGCAGCAGATGAGGTGGCGGGGGGGTGGTTGGGGGTTTAGATGCTCAACCTTAACAACTCATTTCCCCACTTTTGTCACTTTCACCCTAACTGATGCCTTAAACAAAGTTTTTTGCAATGAATTTATAGATAGATAGATAGATAGATATGCTGCTCATTAATAGGAGGGTCATTAATATTAATGAGCAGTTCATTAATATTAATATGCAGGCCATTGATATTTATAAGTAGCTCATCAGTATTCTTCAGCAGCTTATTTTGATGTGTATATTCGGTCCCAGAGCAGTCTCTGGTCTTCTTTAAACAAATAGTTTTGCTGTGTCAGCTCCACTGCTCATATCTCAGCTAAGTGATTTTGGGGTCATGGGGAAAGGGGATAACTCCAAAGACATACCTGTCATGGCAAGTAAATGGATGTGCACCAACACGCATGCACAGACCATCATCTTGTATATTCTTGGTTTGGCAGCAAGCGGATCTGTTTCTCACCTCCAGAGCCTCTTTACAAGAAGAAATGTCATGTGTCTCACCACATTTTCAGCATAGGCATTTTGGGACCCAACCTTATGAACAATGTCACTATCATCTCTTTACTCAGCCCCAAAAGGTGATTTAGCAGTCACTGCATGGAATTGCTTTTCAGGATGTGAAATCACATTTTGGGACTGATGAACAAAATAACAGTCCCAGTGTTCATGATGGGAGTCTCCCCAAAAAGCCCATGTTGAACATCTGGTGCACAAAATCCATAAAATGGCCATGTTACAAGCGTGCGTTGCGCAATTTCTACACACACTCGTAGCTTTGCCAATTTTTAATATTTTCACTACTGATTTTCAACATTGCCATTTTTTCACATCTCCTCATGAACAGTGCTGCTGTCATTTCTCACATGCTGCCTAAAATGTGTTTCACTCCTCTGCCGTAGAATGGCGTGTCGCTGTGCGAAACCATCTTTCGGGATGAATTAAAAAATCACAGTGTCAGTGCTGATGAGGGGATTTCCCAGAAAGCTCATGTTGTAAATTTGGTTTAAAAATTCCCAAATGGCCATGTTACGAGCATGTTGTTGCGCAGTTTCTGTGCCTTTTCATCTTTGCAATTTTTTCATATTTTCCATCGAGTTTTCAACATTACCCTTTTCCACTTCCCTGATGAACAGATATACAGTTGTCATTTTTCACAACCTGCCCAAAACATGATTTCGCACCTGTGGCGCAGAATAGCGCATTCGCTTTGTGAACTCAACTTTTGGGACAGATTAACAAAATGGCAGTGAAATTGTTCATGAGGTGGTATCCCCAAAATGCCATGTTGAAAAATTGGGTGGAAAAAATCCTAAAAATGCCAAAGTTAACTACGTCCATTGAATTGTGGCACCCATATCTCATAAAAGATGTGAGGTACTCATCTCATCCATCCATTGTTTCTCGCGTGGACATCTCACTCTCACGATTACAACAGCACTTGAATTTTTTTCCTAGCTGCTGCGGTTATTGAGATATAGGCAAATTAGTGTTACTAGGGTTCCTTGCCCTATAGGGCTGCTGTATGGCTCTGTAGCTATGTGTAAGTGGGAGTGCAGGGCCCAGAGGGCCCATGCTCCCACAGACAGATATCATTATGCACAAATGGGGAGCTTGGTGAGAGCGTGGGCTCCCACCAAAACATGCTGTTTACTACTTATATTACCCTTTTTCAAAAAGTAAGGAAATTCTTTACAAACAACCTTTGTTTAATGCATCAGTTAGGGATAAAGTGGCAAGAGTGGAAAAATGAGATGTTAGTGTTGAGCCCTCCACCCCCCATCCTCCACGGGCTGACAAGCACCAGGGATGGCATGGGGTTGTGAAGCCTAACTATCACCCCATTCTTCTTTACTGTAGCATGTCAACCTGTTTACACATGGAATGGGGTGAGAGCTGGGCCTCATGACCCAATGGCACACCCCAGCGTCTGTCAGTCTGCAGCAGATGGGGCAGTGGGGGGGTGTTGGGGGTAGGGGCTCAACTCTAACATCTCATTTCCCCACTTTTGTCACTTTAACCCTAACTGATGCATTAAGCAAACTTTTTTGTAATGAATTTATAGATAGATATGCTGCTCATTAATAGGGGGTCATTAATATTAATGAGCAATTTATTAATATTATTGAGCTGTCTATTGATATTCATAAGTAGCTCATTAATATTCTTCAGCAGCTTACTTTGATGTGTATATACAGTCTCAGAGCAGTCTCTGGTGTTCTTTAAACAAATAGTTTTGTTGTGTCAGCTCCACTGCTCACATCTCAGCTAAGTGATGTTGGGGTCCAGGGGAACTGGGAAAGCTCCAAACACATACTGTACCTATCATGGCAAGTAAATGGATGCTCACCAACACTCATGCACAGACCGTCCTCTCAAACATTCTTGGTTTGGCTGCAAGCGGATCTGCGTCTCACCTCTGGACCCTCTTTACAAGAAGAAATGTCATCTGTCTCACCAGATTTTCAGCATAGACATTTTGGGACCCAACCTCATGAAGAATGTCACTATCATCCCGTTACTTGGCCCCAAAAGGTGATTTCGCAGTCACTGCACGGAATCGCCTTTCGGGATGTGAAATCACCTTTTGGGACTGATGAACAAAAGGACAGTCCCAGTGCTCATGAGGGGAGTCTCCACAAAAAGCCTGTGTTGAACATCTGGTGCACAAAATCCATAAATTGGGAGTGTTATAAGCGTGCGTTTCATAGTTTCTATGCACCCTCGTAGCTTTGCCAATTTTTAATATTTTCACTTCAGATGTTCAGCATTGCCATTTTTTCACATCTCCTCATGAACAGTGCTGCTGTCATTCTCACATGCTGCCTGAAATGTGTTTCATTCCTTGGTCGTAGAATGGTGGGTCGCTGTGCGAAACCAACGTTTGAGATGGATTAACACAATCACAGTGTCAGTGTTGATGAGGGGATTTCCAAAAATGCTCATGTTGGAAAGTTGGTTAAAAAATTCCCCAAAACTGCTCACGTTATGAGCGTGTATTGCGCCCAGTTTCTACGTGCTCTCGTAACTTTGCCAGTTTTTCATAATTTCCTTTCTAGGTTTAAACATTACCCTTTTCCACACTTCCTCATGAACAGTATACAGTTGCCTTTTTTCACAACCTGCCCAAAACATGATTTCGCACCTGTGGCGCAGAATGGTATATCTGCTGTGTGAACTCATCTTTCGGGAAAGATTAAGAAAATGGCAGTGACATTGTTCACAAGGTGGTATCCCCAAAATGCCATGTTGAAAAATTGGGTGAAGAAAATCCTAAAAATGCCCGAGTTACATACGTCCATTGAATTGTGGCACCTGTATCTCGAAAACGATGTGAGGTACACATCTCATCCATCCATTGTTTCTCTCGTGGACATCTCGCTGTCACAATTACAACCGCACTTAAATATTTTTCCTAGCTGCTATCGTTACCAAGATATATTCAAATTAGTGTTACTAGGGTTCCTTGCCCTATAGGGCTGCTGTATGGCTCTATAGCCATGTGTAAGCGGAAGTGCAGGGCCCAGAGGGCCCACGCTCCTACAGACACATATCATTATGCACAAACGGAGAGCTTGGTGGGAGCACGGGCCCCCACCAACACATGCAGTTTACTACTTATATGACCCTTTTTCAAAAAGTAAGGAAATTCCTTGCAAAAAAACCTTTGTTTAATGCATCAGTTAGGGTTAAAGTGACAAGAGTGGGAAAATGAGACGTTAGTGTTGAGCCATCCACGCCCATCCTCCACGGGCCAACAAACACCTGGACATGCCATGGGGTCATGAAGCCTAACTCTCACCCCATTCTCCTTTACTGTAGCATGTCAACCTGTTTACACATGGAATGGAGTGAGAGCTGGGCCTCACAACCCCATGGTACACCCAAGTCTCTGTCAGTCTGTAGAAGATGGGGCATTTGGTGGGGTGGTGGTGGGATTTGCTGCTCAGCCCTAACATATCAATTCCCCACTTTTGACACTTTAACCCTAACTGATGCATTAAACAAAGTTTTTTGCAAAGAACTTATAGCTAGATAGATAGATAGATATTCTGCTCATTAACAAGGGGGTAATTAATATTAATGAACAGTTCATTAATATTAATGAGCACTCCATTGATATTCATAAGTAGCTCATTAATATTCTTCAGCAGCTTATTTTGATGTGCATATTCAGTCCCAGAGCAGTCTCTGGTCTTCTTTAAACAAATAGCTTTGCTGTGTCAGCTCCTCTGCTCATATCTCAGCTAAGTGATTTTGGTGTCAACGGGAACTGGGATAGCTCCAGAGACATACCTACCATGGCAAGTAAATGGATGCGCACCAACACGATGCACAGACCATCATTTCGCAAATTCTTGGTTTGGCAGCAAGCGGATCTGCGCCTCACCTCCAGATCCTCTTAGAAGAAGAAATGTCATGTGTCTCACCAGATTTTCAGCATAGGCATTTTGGGAACCAACCTCATGAACAATGTCACTATCATCTCTTTACTCGGCCCCAAAAGGTGATTTCGCAGTCCCTGCACGGAATCGCCTTTCGGGATGCGAAATCACATTTTGGGACTGCTGAACAAAATAACAGTACCAGTGTTCCTGAGGGGAGTCTCCCCCAAAAGCCCATGTTGAATGTCTGGTGCACAAAATCCATAAAATGGGCGTGTTACAAGAGTGCGTTGCGCAGTTTCTACTCACACTCGTAGCTTTGCCAATCTTTAATATTTTCGCTCTAGATTTTCAACATTGCCATTTTTTCACATCTCCTCCTGAACTGTGCTGTTGTCATTTCTCACATCCTGCCTAAAATGGGGTTCACTCCTCTGCCGCAGAATGGCGTGTTGCTGTGCGAAACCAGCTTTCGGGATGATTAAAAAATCACAGTGTCAGTTTTGATGAGGGGATTTCCCAGAAAGCTCATGTTGGAAATTTGGTTAAAAAATTCCCCACAATGGCCACTTTATGAGCGTGTGTAGCGCAGTTTCTAAGCGCGTTCGTAACTTTGCCAGTTTTTCATATTTTCCCTTCCAGTTTTCAACATTACCCTTTTCCACACTTTCCTGATGAACAGTATGCAGTTGTCATTTTTCACAAGCTGCCCAAAATATTATTTCACACCTGTGGTGCAGAATGGCGCATTTGCTGTGTGAACTCAACTTTCGGGACAGATTAACAAAATGGCAGTGACATTCTTCACGAGGTGGTATCCCCAAAATGCCATGTTGAAAAATTGGGTGGAAAAAATCCTAAAAATGCCTGTGTTAACTACTTCCATTGAATTATGGCACCCGTATCTCACAAAAGATGTGTGATACACATCTCATCCATCTATTGTTTCTCGCGTGGACATCTTGCTGTCACGATTACAACCACACTTGAATTGTTTTCCTAGCTGCTACGGTTATCGAGATACAGGCAAATTTGTGTTACTAGGGTTCCTTGCCCTATAGGGCTGCTGTATGGCCCTGTGGCTATGTGTAAGTGGGAGCGCAGGGCCCCGAGGGCCCACACTCCCACAGACACATATAATTTTGCAAAAATTGGGAGCCTGGTGAGAGCTTGGGCTCCCTCCAACACATGCTGTTTATTACTTATATTACCCTTTTTCAAAAAGTAAGGAAATTCTTTACAAAAATCCTTTGTTTAATGCATCAGTTAGGGTTAAAGTAACAAGAGTGTGAAAATGAGACGTTAGTGTTGAGCCCTCCACCACCATCCTCCATGGGGCCGACAAGCACCAGGGCATGACATGGGGTTGTGAAGCCTAAATATCACCCCATTCTCCTTTACTGTAGCATGTCAACCTGTTTACATATGGAATGGGTGAGAGCTGGGCCTCACGACCCAATGGCACACCCCAGCGTCTGTCAGTCTACAGCAGATGGGGGGGTGTTGGGGGGGCTAGGGGCTCAACTCTAACATCTCATTTCCCCACTTTTGTCACTTTAACCCTAACTGATGCATTAAACAAAGTTTTTTGTAATGAATTGATAGATAGATAGATAGATAGATAGATAGATAGATAGATATGCTGCTCATTAATGGGAGTCACTGATATTAATGAGCAGTCCATTGATATTCATAAGTAGCTCATTAATATTCTTCAGCAGCTTATTTTGATGTGTATATTCAGACCCAGAGCAGTCTCTGGTGTTCTTTAAACAGATAGTTTTGCTGTGTCAGCTCCACTGCTCATATCTCAGCTAAGTGATGTTGGGATCCAGGGGAACTGGGATAGCTCCAGAGACATACCTATCATGGCCAGTAAATGGATGTGCAGCAACACGCATGCACAGACCGTCATCTCGCACATTCTTGGTTTGGCTGCAAGCGGATCTGTGTCTAACCTCCGGACCCTCTTTACAAGAAGAAATGTCATGTGTCTCACCAGATTTTCAGCATAGGCATTTTGGGACCCAACCTCATGAAGAATGTCACTATCATCCCGTTACTTGGCCCCAAAAGGTGATTTCGCAGTCACTGCGCGGAATCACCTTTCAGGATGCGTAATCACCTTTTGGGACTGACGAACAAAATGACAGTCCTAGTGTTCATGAGGGGAGTCTCCCCCCGGAAGCCCATGTTGAACATCTGGTGCACAAAATCCATAAAATGGCCGTGTTACAAGCATGCGTTCCTCAGTTTCTATGCATGCTCATAGCTTTGTCAATTTTTAATATTTTCACTCCACATTTTCAACATTGCCATTTTTCACATCTCCACATGAACAGTGCTGCCGTCATTTCTCACATCCTGCCTGAAATGTGTTTCGCTCCTCTGCCATAGAATGACATGTCACTATGTGAAACCAACTTTTGAGATGGATTAACAAAATCACAGTGTCAGTGTTGATGAGGGGATTTCCCAAAAAGCTCATCTTGGAAATTTGGTTGAAAAATTCCCCAAAACGGCCACGTTATAAGTGTGTGTTCCGCAGTTTCTAAATGCGCTCGTAACTTTACCAGTTTTTCATATTTTCCCCTCCCAGTTTTCAGCATTACCCTTTTCCACACTTCCTCATGAACAGTATACAGTTGTCATTTTTCACAACCTGCCCAAAACATGATTTCGCATCTGTGGTGCAGAATGGTGCATTCACTGTGTGAACTCAACTTTCGGGAAAGATTAACAAAATGCCCTTGACATTGTTCATGAGGTGGTATCCCCAAAATGCCATGTTGAAAAATTGGGTGGAAAAATTTTTAAAAATGACCGAGTTACGTGCGTCCATTGAATTGTGACACCCATATCTCGAAAACGATGTGAGATACACATCTCATCCATACATTGTTTCTCGCGTGGACATCTTGCTGTCATGATTACAACTGCACTTGAATTTTTTTCCTAGCTGCTACGGTTACCAAGATATAGACAAATTAGTGTTACTAAGGATCCTTGCCCTATTGAGCTGCTGTATGGCTCTGCAGCTATGTGTAAGTGGGAGTGCAGGGCCCAGAGGGCCCACACTCCTACAGACACATATCATTATGCACAAATGGAGAGGTTGGTGGGAGCGTGGTCCACCACCAACACATGCAGTTTACTACTTATATTACCCTTTTTCAAAAAGTAAGGAAATTCTTTGCAAACAAACCTTGTTTGATGCATCAGTTAGGGTTAAAGTGACAATAGTGGGAAAATAAGACATTAGTGTAGAGCCCTCCACTCCCCATCCTCCATGGGCCGACAAACACCTGGGAATGCCATGGGGTTGTAAAGCCTAACTCTTACCCCATTCTCCTTTACTGTAGCATGTCAACCTGTTTATACATGGAATGGGGTGAGAGCTGGGCCTCACAACCTCATGATACACCCCAGCATCTGTCGGTCTGCAGCAGATGGGGCGATGGGGGTGTGTGTTTTGCGGCTCAACCCTAATATCTCATTACCCCACTTTTGTCACTTTAACCCTAACTGATGCATTAAATAATGTTATTTGCAATGAATTTATAGAAAGACAGATAGATAGATAGATAGATTGATATGCTGCTCATTAATAGGGGGTCATTATTATTAATGAGCAGTTCATTAATATTAAGGAGCAGGCCACTGATATTCATAAGTGGCTCATTAATATTCTTCAGCAGCTTATTTTGATGTGTATATTCAGTCCCAGAGCATTCTCTGGTGTTCTTTAAACAAATAGTTTTGCTCTGTCAGCTCCACTGCTCATATCTCAGCTAAGTGATTTTGGGGTCCAGGGGAACTGGGATAACTCCAGAGACATACCAATCATGGCAAGTAAATGGATGCGCACCAACACACATGCTCAGATCGTCATCTCACACATTCTTGGTTTGGTTACAAGCGGATCTGCGTCTCACCTCCAGACCCTCTTTTCAAGAAGAAATGTCATGTGTCTCAACAGATTTTCAGCATAGGCATTTTGGGACCAAACCTCATGAAGAATGTGACTATCATCTCATTACTCGGCCCCAAAAGGTGATTTCACAGTCACTGCACGGAATCGCCTTTCGGGATGCGAAATCACCATTTGGGACTGACAAACAAAATGACAGTCCCAGTGTTCATGAGGGGAGTCTCTCCAAAGCCCATGTTGAACATCCGGTGCACGAAATCCATAAAATGGCCATGTTACGAGCGTGCATTGTGCAGATTCTACACACACTCGTAGCTTTGTTTTTTAAGATTTTCACTCCAGATTTTCAACATTGCCATTTTTTCACATCTCCTCGTCAACAGTGCTGCTGTAATTTCTCACATCCTGCCTGAAATGTGTTTCACTCCTCTGCCGCAGAATGGCATGTCACTGTGCGAAACCAGCTTTCCGGACGGATTAACAAAATCACAGTGTCAGTGTTGATGAGGGGATTTCCTAAAAAGCTCATGTTGGAAATTTGATTAACAAATTCCACAAAATGGCCACGTTGCAAGCGTGTGTTGCACAGTGTCTACGCCCGCTCGTAACATTGCCAGTTTTTCATATTTTCCCTTCCAGTTTTCAACATTACCCTTTTCCACACTTCCTCATGAACGGAATACAGTTGTCATTTTTCACAACCTGCCCAAAACATGATTTTGAACCTGTGGCGCAGAATGACACATTCGCAGTGTGAACTCAACTTTCGGGACAGATTAACAAAATGGCAGTGACATTGTTCATGAGGTCATATCCCTAAAATGCCATGTTGAAAGATTGGGTGGAAAAAATCCTAAAAATGCCCAAGTTACATGAGTCCATTGAATTGTGGCACCTGTATCTCAAAAATGATGTGAGATACACATCTCATCCATCCATTGTTTCTTGTGTGGACATCTCGCTTTCAGGATTACAACCACACTTGTATTTTTTTCCTAGCTGCTACGGTTACTGAGATATAGGGAAATTAGTGTTACTAGGTTCCTTGCCCTGTAGGGCTGCTGTATGGCTCTGTAGCTATGTGTAAGTGGGAGCACAGGGCCCAGAGGGCCCATGCTCCCCCAGACACATATCATTATGCATAAACGGAGAGCTTGGTGGGAGCCAAGGGCCCCCACCAACACATGCTGTTTACTACTTACATTACCCTTTTTCAAAAAGTAAGGAACTTCTTTGCAAAAAAACTTTGTTTAATGCATCACTTAGGGTTAAAGAGACAAGAGTGGGAAAATGAGACATTAGTGTTGAGTCCTCCACCCCCATCTTCCACGGGACAACAAACACCAGGGCCTGCCATGGGGTCATGAAGCCTAACTCTCACCCCATTCTCCTTTACTGTAGCATGTCAACCTGTTTTCACATGGGATGGGATGAGAGCTGGGCCTCACGACCCCATGGCACACCCTGGTGTCTGTCAGTCTGCAGCAGATGGGGCATTGCAGGGGTGGTGGTGGGGTTAGGGGCTCAACCCTAACACCTCATTTCCCCACTTTTGTCACTTTAACCCTAACTGATGCATTAAACAAAGTTTTTTGCAATGAATTTATAGAAAGATAGATAGATAGATAGATAGACAGACAGACAGACAGATATGCTGCTCATTAATGGTGTGTCATTAATATTAATGAGCAGTTCATTAATATTAATGAGCAGTCGACTGATATTCATAAGTATCTCATTAATATTCTTCAGCAGCTTATTTTGATGTGTATATTCAGTCCCAGAGCAGTCTCTGGTGTTCTTTAAACAAATAATTTTGCTGTGTCAGCTCCGCTGCTCATGTCTCAGCTAAGTGATTTTGGGGTCCAGGGGAACTGGGATAGCTCCAGAGACATACCTATCATGCAAGTAAATGGATGCGCACCAACACAGATGCACAGATCATCATCTTGCACAGTCTTGGTTTGGCTGCAAGCGGATCTGCGTCTCACCTCTGGACCCTCTTTACAAGAAGAAATGTCATGTGTCTCACCAGATTTTCAGCATAGGCATTTTGGGACCCAACCTCATGAAGAATGTCACTATTATCTTGTTACTCAGCCCCAAAAGGTGATTTTGCAGTCTCTGCATGGAATAGCCTTTCGGGATGCGAAATCACCTTTTGGGACTGATGAACAAAAGGACAGTCCCATTGTTCATAATGGGAGTCTCCCCAAAAAGCCCATGTTGAATATCTGGTGCACAAAATCCATAAAATGGCCGTGTTATAAGCGTGCATTGCACAGTTTCTATGCACGCTCGTAGCTTTGCCAATTTTTAAGATTTTCACTCCAGATTTTCAGCATTGCCATTTTTTCACATCTCCTCATGAACAGTGCTGCTGTCATTTCTCACATCCTGTCTGAAATGTGTTTCGCTCCTCTGCCATAGAATGGCGCATCACTGTTCAAAACCAACTTTTGGGATGGATTAACAAAATCACAGTGTCAGTGTTGATGAGGGGACTTCCTAAAAAAGCTCATGTTGGAAATTTGGTTAACAAATTCCCCAAAATGGCCATGTTATGAGCATGTTTTGCACAGTTTCTATGCATGCTCGTAACATTGCCAGTTTTTCATATTTTCCCTTCCAGTTTTCAACATTACCCTTTTCCACACTTCTTCATGAACAGTATACAGTTGTAATTTTTCTCAACCTGCCCAAAACATGATTTTGCACCTGTGGCGCAGAACGGTGCATTCGCTGTGGGAACTCAACTTTCGGGACAGATTAACAAAATGGCAGTGATATAGTTCTCGAGGTGATAGCCCCAAAATGCCATGCTGAAAAATTGGGTGGAAAAAATCCTAAAAACTGCCCAAGTTACATGCGTCCATTAAAATGTGGCACCCATATCTCGAAAACAATGTGAGATACACATCTCATCCATCCATTGTTTCTCGTGTGGACATCTCGCTTTCAGGATTACAACCGCACTTGAATTTTTTTCCTAGCTGCTACGGTTACCGAGATATAGGCAAATTAGTGTTACTAGGTTCCTTGCCCTGTAGGGCTGCTGTATGGCTCTGTAGTTATGTGTAAGTGGGAGCACAGGCCCAGAGCACCCACACTCCCCCAGACACATATCATTATGCACAAATGGAGAGCTTGGTGGGAGCGCAGACCCCCACCAACATATGCTGTTTACTACTTATATTACCCTTTTTAAAAAGTAAGGAAATTCTTTTGCAAAAAAACTTTGTTTAATGCATCAGTTAGGGTTAAAGTAGCAAGAGTGGGAAAATGAGATGTTAGTGTTGAGCTCCCCACCCCCATCCTCCATGAGCCAACAAACACCAGGGTATGCCATGGGGTCGTGAAGCCTAATTCTCACCCCATTCTCCTTTACTGTAGCATGTCAACCTGTTTACACATGGAATGGGGTGAGAGTTGGGCCTCACGACCCCATGGAACACCCCAGTGTCTGTCGGTCTGCAGCAGTTGGGGTGGTGGGGGGTGGTGGGGGGTTAGGGGCTCAACCCTAACATTTCATCTCCCCACTTTTGTCACTTTAACACTAGCATTTCCTTCAGGAAGTGGCAGACTTCATCATTGACATGGCATTGGAGTCACCAAGACTGATGGTTCTTGGCGACTTCAGTGCCTGGGTCGACGATGAACTCTCGCAATTTGGACATTTCCTCCAGTTGATGTCTACTCTGGGCCTGACACAGGTGGTTACCTCCGCTACTCATTGACATGGCCACTCGCTTGACTTAGTCTTCCTCCTAGGGATTGAAGCTTCTGATTTGGAGGTGGATCCAGTCGGGTGGTCCGATCACTGCACTGTGGAATTTAGTTTTTATAACCCCCTGGTAGGCCTACCCCTATGGAAATGGTCAGGTACCACCCTTTATGAGATGTAAGTTCTCAGGGCCTGCTTGTCCTATCGTCTTCCTCGTTTGCCAGTGGTGATCCTGAGACTCTCGTGACAGCCTATAATTTGGCTGTCTCGACAACTTTGGATTCTATTGCCCCTGTCCGCATTCAACCTCTCCCCCTTCACCCTCGATCTCCCTGGTTTTATGGGTTTTTGAGGGATCAGCAGAGACTAGGTCGTAGGTTGGGGCGTTGCTGGCAGAAGTCCACCCTTGATGCCGACCACTTTAGATTGCTGGAACATTATCAAGTCTACCAATCTGCAATCTCCCGTAAGAAGACAGAATTCCTGTCCAGGGAGATTGCAGTTGCTCAGAATCGACCAGCTCAGCTTTTTCACACTGTGGACAGACTGTGCAACCCAGCCTGTCTTCAAGTGCGGAGAGCTTTTTTGCAATTAGAGTGCGATGAACTTGTTCGATTCTTTGCAAATAAGGTGGCCGACATCAGGGTGGGACTCCAGCCGGCACACTCTATGGGGGTTGCTGTTGATCAGTGTGAGGTTACTACACCTCAGGTGTCTTGGAGTACCTTTGGCCGTCTGGAGTTCATGGATGTCATGTGGATTATCCAGAGCATGCACCCCACTTGCTGTAGATTGGATCCTGGACCTACTTCCCTAATTTTGGGAGGTATTAAGGTTATTGGTCCAGTCCTGGCATGGATTGTCTGGTGCTCCTTGGAATCTGGAGAGTTTCCTAGCTCTCTAAAAGAGGCGGTGGTGACACCTCTCTTGAAAAAAGCTTCCTTGGACCCAGACTGCCATGCCAACTACAGACCTGTCTCTAGCCTTCCTTTTATAGGAAAGGTTATTGAGAAAGTTGTGGCTGCACAATTGTAGGACCATTTGGCCATCCATGACATCTATGAACCACTTCAGTCTGGTTTTCGTAAGAGACATAGTATTGAAACAGTGCTGGTTCAGGTGCTCAATGATCTCCTGATGGCTAGAGATTGGAAAACCATTCCATCTTGGTCCTTCTTGATCTCTCTTCAGCTTTTGACACCGTGGACCATGAGGTGTTGTTGGGTCATCTGAGGACTGTCTGGAACAGTTCTCAGGTGGTTTTCATCTTTCCTCATGGGTAGATCTCAGAGAGTGGTGTCGGGAGTTTATTCCTCGGACCCTACTTCTCTGTCATATGGAGTCCCTCAGGGTTCAGTCCTCTCACCCATGTTGTTAGCGGTGTATATGCTGCCCCTCGGAGATATTGTAAGAAGGTATGGGCTGAGGTTTCACTGCTATGCTGATGATACCCAACTCTACCTATCTTTTGCACCCAATCAGAGTGGAGCTGTGTCGGTCTTTAACAACTGTCTGAAAGAAATCCAAGACTGGATGGATTCCAGCTGGCTAAGGTTGAACCCAAACAAAACTGAGGTGTTGGTTGTGGATCCAGGTCATCGGATGGGGGTTTGGGGGAAGGTGAACCTTCGGGAATTTTTCTGGGTGGCACCTCACTCCCAACCTCTGAATGGGTACGTAGTCTGGGGGTAATTTTTGACGAAGGGCTGACCTTGCATTCGCAGGTGTCAGAAGTCATCAAAACTTCCTTTTACCATCTTAGAAATATCACCAGGATTAGGCACTTTGTTCTGTCCGATGATCTTCTGACATTGATCCTCACCTTTGTTTCCTCTTGCTTAGATTATTGCAGCTCCCTTTACCTAGGGCTTCCTGGGGTAGAAATCCACCACTTGCAGCTGGTGATGAATGCAGCAGCCCTACTTTTGATGGGGTCTTTGCGATCTTGTCATATTTCACCAGTACTGCGCGAGCTGCACTGGCTGCCAGTTCAGTGGCGGATCACCTATAAAGTCAGCTTGCTGACTTTTAAAGCCCTACGTGGACTCGGCCTGGACTACCTGAAAGAGCTCCTGATTCCCTACCAGCCCCATCGATTACTCCGCTCATCCGGCAAGGGGTTTCTAGAAGTTCCAAGAGTATGCTTAAAATCTTCCGGTGTAAGAGCATTTGAATTCACTGCGCCTACCCTTTGGTACTCTCCACCCCATCAGATTTGGGAGTGCGCAACTTTGGAGTCATTCAAACAAGCTTTAAAGACTTATTTGTGGTCTCAGGCTTTTAATAATTGAGTTTGTTGGTTGTATTATGATTGTGTTTGATTTTATTTATGAATGATTATTTATATATTTGATTTGCTGATTTTATTATGTACGGAGCCTTGGTTTCTTGAAAGGTGCCTAAAAAATTAAAATATTATTATTATATTAAATATTATTAACTGATGCATTAAACAAAGTTTTTTGCAATGAATTCATAGATAGATAGATGGATAGATGGATAGATAGATAGATAGATATAGATAGATAGATAGATAGATAGATAGATAGATAGATAGATAGACAGGCAGACAGACAGACAGATATGCTGCTCATTAATAGGGGTCATTAATATTAATGAACAGTTCATTAATATAAATGAGCATCTATTGATATTCATAAGTAGCTCATTAATATTCTTCAGCAGCTTATTTTGATGTGTATATTCAGTCCCAGAGCAGTCTCTGGTGTTCTTTAAACAAATAGTTTTGCTGTGTCAGCTCCACTGCTCATATCTCAGCTAAGTGATTTTGGGGTCCAGGGGAACTGGGATAGCTCCAGAGACATACCTATCATGGCAAGTAAATGGATGCACAGCAACACGCATGCACAGACCGTCATCTCTCACAGTCTTGGTTTGGCTGCAAGTGGATCTGCGTCTCACCTCCATACCCTCCTTACAAGAAGAAATGTCATGTATCTCACCAGATTTTCAGCATAGGCATTTTGGGACCCAACCTCATGAACAATGTCACTGTGTGTATATATATATATATATATATTCCTGGCAAAAAAAACTCCATTTAATGTATCAGTTAGGGTTGTTTCACAGTGAACAAAGTGAGGACATTCATTGTTAGGGTTGAAAAAACCCCTTGGACCCCCTCGTCCCACCCAACAGATCAGGGGTGTGCTAGTCATCGCCCCAATCCTCACCCCATCACTACGCGGGAACAAGCTGAGGCATAGGAGAATGGGGTGAGAGTTAGGACCGATGACCCCAACGCACACTCCAATGTTGGTTGGGTGGGGCGATCTGGGGGGGTGCAAGCAGGGTTTTCAACTGTAACACCAAATTTCCTCACTTTTGTCACTGTGGAACAACCCTAACTGATGCATTAAATGGAGTTTTTTGCCTCTAATTTCCCTTCTTTTTGAGAATGAGGACTATAAATAGTGAATGGAATGTGGTGGTGGGAGTGCAGGGCCCACTACATGATTTTTTGAGACATGGTAACGGTAACAGCAATGCAAACGCAAGCGGTAATGGTTACGCACATGGTGACGTAAACTTAAATTGTAAAGCAATTGTTAATAAAAAAGCAGGTGTAAAGTGACACTGTCATTTTGACCATAATCTAGAAAAGTAGTATCGTGATTTGCGACACCTTCCAGATGTATGTCAGGTGCAAAGTGTTGCAAGCTA
The DNA here is from genome assembly GCA_016271365.2 of Neoceratodus forsteri. Lineage (NCBI taxonomy): Eukaryota > Metazoa > Chordata > Ceratodontiformes > Ceratodontidae > Neoceratodus > Neoceratodus forsteri. The sequence continues at coordinate 214,840,875 of JADMNL010000024.1, forward strand.
TTACTTTTCCCAGAAATTTGAAAAATATATTCCTGGGTCTTTAACCCCAAAATAAAGACATGGTTAGCATCCTCAGGGCTTGAACAGGTAAACACAAAAAGAATGATGTCCCTAGATGGTCCTAGTTTTAAATGCCAAGCATTTCTGTAATCAGTAACTGAAAACAAAATGGTGATTTGTGACACTACTAGGGTCATTTGCAACACTAAAAAGTGCATTTGCAACACTTTTGAACTTTTTGTTAACTTTTCCCATTGACTTATAATGGGAACTTGTTTTCTGAATAACTTTTGAACCATTCAATATTTTTTTCACAAAATCTTCAAAAGGCACATCAGGGACCCTGGCCACATGTCCCCTTAAGTTTTCAGACCAGTCAGGCAAACCGTACAACCTGTAGGCATGAGCAAAGAATGTGCACAAAAAAGTAATTGCGCACACGGATGTCGCTTAATAATTCTGCAGCCGCATATCCGACCGGTACTAAAGTTACCAGATCACAAGATCTATGGTTATGCCCCATGCCTGATAAATTTCAGGCAAATCTGTTTAACAGTGGCAAAGTTATTAAGGTGCAAAATCTCACCATTTAACCTTAAAAGGGCTACTCAACCCTAACTATGGTAGCACTACTATGCTACCATAATGTATGTATATTATAGGGGCATAATTGTGCCCCTATAGTTAGGGTTGAGTAGCCTGTTTAAAGTTAAACCTCAAATTTTGCACTTTAATAACTCTGCAACCAATCAATATATTTGCACAAAATTTGGTATTGGCAAGCATTTAAACTAGCCGAGAGGGGGAGGCACTGAAAAGAAGCAGGGAAATCCTAGCCCCCCCAAAAAAATCAGGGTAGTTAATGAGGTAAACACCACGGTAGAGACTTCGATATGGAGAAGGGCAGGTGTAAATGGAGACAAAGGCAAAGGCAGTAAGGACAGGGATAGGGCAAAAAGGGGTAAGGCCATCAAACAATGGAGGGTAATGAGTACCAATGCCTGCAGTCTAGGTAACAAGCTCCCTGAACTGGTGGCCTTGATGTAAAATGGATGCCTGGATATTGTGTCAGTCACAGAAACATGGTACACAGAGAACCATGACTGGGATGTCAACATACCAGGGTACACAATCTACAGGAGAGACAGGGAATGTAGAAGAGGAGGAGGAGTAGCTCTCTATGTAAGGGAAGAGATCAAAGCAATGGAACAAAAGGATAAACAGGGAGGTGAGGAGGCACTGTGGGTCACCCTGGAGACTGGAAATGGCACCACAATCCGCACAGGGGTTGTATACATACCCCCATCCCAGAGGGAGGAACTGGACAAGGAAATGATAGAAGGCATCCTTAGGATGGCTGAGAAAGGGGAGATATTGTTGATGGGGGACCTGAATATGCCAGATGTTAACTGGGACACCTTTGCTGCAGCCACATCCAAGAGCAGGGCCATTCTCAATGCCCTATAGGGGGCATGCCTCAGACAGATAGTGTTGGAACCCACCTGGGAGGAAGCAATCTTAGACCTGGTACTGTCAAATGGGGACGGAGAGAGGATCTCAGATCTAGAAGTGGATACCCATCTGGGAATATGTGACCACCAAACATTGGGGTTCACGATAAACTCAGCTACAGAATCAAGCCATACAAAAGTGAGAGTACTGGACTTCAGGCTGGGCTGACTTTGTCAAAATGGGAGAGTGCCTCAGAAAAGCACTAGCAAACATGCAAGAAGGAGGGGTGGAGCAACAATAGGGAAACATCAAAACTGCCATCACAGAGGCAATACGCCTTTGTGTGAAGCAAATAAACAAATCAAAATGAAAGAAAAAACACTATGGTTCTCAAAAGAGGTGGCGAGGAAGGTTAGGGAGAAAAATATAGCATTTCAGAAGTATAAGGAAACACAGAAGGAGCAGGACAGAGAACTGTACCAGTTTAAGCAGAAGGAAGCGGGGAAGGCAGTCAGAATAGCAAAGGCCCAAACTGAGGAAAAGATAGCCAATTCGATTAAGAAGTGGATAAAACCTTTTATATGTACATTAGGGAGTGAAGAAAGAAAAAGGGAGGGATACTGAGGCTGAATAAAGAGGAGGGTGGGTGGGCAGAGAGGGACAGTGAAAAAGCAGGGATACTGAATGTATACTTCTGCTCAGTACTCACAAAAGAAGAGGAGGGGGAGGTACCTAATCCCTTCAATAGAAGCACTCTGGATAGGGGGATCAATCCCAGTCCTTTCACAGAAGAAAGGGTTCTGAAATAACTCCTAAAACTGAAGGTGGACAAAGCAATGGGGCCTGATGGGATTCACCCCAGAATTCTAAAAGATTTAAGGGGAGAACTAGTGACACCACTGACTAGCCTTTTTAACAAATCATGGGAGGATGGTGTGGTACCTGTGGACTGGAGGAGGGTGGATGTGATTCCCCTTCACAAAAGTAGGAGCAAGACAGAGGCAGGAAACTACAGACCTGTCAGTTTGACCTCAGTGGTAGAGAAAATGATGCAGTCACTTCTGAAGGAAATAATTATTGAATACCTAGAAGCCAGTGGGGCACAGGACCCAAGGCAGCATGGATTCACAGTGGGAAGGTCATGTCAGATGAATCTAATCAATTTCTTTGACTGGGTGACCAAAGTAGTAGACCAGAGAAGGGGACTGTGGACATGGCCTACCTAGACTTTAGCAAGGCATTTGACACAGTCGCACACAAAAGATTAATAAACAAATTAGCCAGCCTGGGAGTGGGTCCTAGGGTGGTAGCCTGGGTAAAACATTGGCTGGACAACAGGATACAGAAGGTAATAGTAAACGAAGTCCACGGTGGGGTACCGCAGGGTTCCGTACTGGGTCCGGTCCTTTTTAATGTCTTTATAGGTGACATTGCAGGGGGACTAGAAGGAAAAGTATGCCTCTTTGCAGACGACACAAAGATCTGCAACAGGGTTGATACACAAGGGAGGGTGGAAAGGATGAAAAGGGACTTGGCAAGGTTGGAGGAATGGTCAGAAGTATGGCAGCTTGTATTCAGTGCAAAGAAGTGCAAAGTAATGCACCTGGGAAACAGAAACCCAGGGGAAGAGTACACAATGGGGGGGGTGGTGGAGGTAGTAATAATAACAACAAAAATGGAAAGGGACCTGGAGGTAATCATATCAGATGACCTAAAGGTTAGCAAGCAATGTGAGAAGGCAGTAGGGATGGCTGGGGGGATACTAGGATGTATAGGGAGAAGCATCACCAGTAGAAAACAGGAAGTTGTTATCACTCTGTACAGACAGTTGGTGAGACCCCTTTCTGGAGTACTGCATCCAGTTCTGGGGACCCCATCTCCGCAAGTATATAGACAGGATGGAGACAGTCCAGAGGAGGGCAACTAAAATGGTGCAGGTTCTGCAACAGAAGCCATACAAGGAGTGACTAAAGGAGCTTAATATGCACATCCTTGAGGAAAGGAGGGAGAGGGGGGACATGATAGAAACTTTTAAGTACCTCAATGGAATCAACAAAGTCCAAGAGGGTAGCATCTTTCAGAAAAAGAGATGTGCAAGAACAAGAGGACACAATTTGAAGATGGGGGGGACAGCTCAGGGGTAATGTGAGGAAGTATTTTTTCACAGAGAGGATGGTGGACGCATGGAACGGCCTTCCTGAGGAGGTTGTGGGGTCAAAAACAGTGGGGGAATTCAAGAATTCATGGGACAGACATAAGGCAATTCTTGTGGGGGTAGGAAGAAATAGGCTGTTGATTAACTAGGATCTGCAGCTTATCCTGTAGGTAGGGAAATGGGCAGACTAGGTGGGCCAAGAGGTCCTTATCTGCCATCAAAGTCTATGTTTCTATGGTATGCGCTGTCCTGTAGGGTAGATCTCTTGATGTGGCAAGTTTCTTTCTGGTTGGATGAATGGTTTCTGAGATCTGGATAGTGCTACAACCTTAAAAGTTGCCAATTTTTGCAGTTTTTTCCTCATCGCGTTGCATCCACATGGTGTGGAATTTTGCAGTGATTTTTTTATGGTAGAAACGGTTTGGGTAACAGAACTGCCATGCTTTGTTTGGTGAAAAAATATTAATCTGGTGCAAAGTTATTACATTTTTAAGTTCCCATTGTTTTCAATGGGAAGTTCACTGTCCAGATTAGAGGAATAAAGTTCAACATAGGACTGACCTCGTGAAAAAGGATTCTACCCGCCATCATGTTTTTTGTTTCCACGAACTAAAAAGCATGAAAATCATAGAAAAAGTTTGTCATTTTACAAATCAAACACTAGAATCTAGCTAAACAGACCATGTTTAGCTAGATTCTGGTGTTTGTTTTTCCCAATTAGGGTGAGAAATACTTTTACTGGGCACCCAAAATCCTGGGTGCCCAGCTTAGCAAGAGGAGTCCTCCACTGTGATCTCTGTATGAGAATATCACATTTTATTTAGTTCTGCAGCCACAGCTGAACTCCTGCTGCTAGCTGCAGTTCAGTTGTGAGCTCCCTTGTTTTCCTTGGTGTCTAGTGGCACCCCTCATTCCACGATCACTATCCCTGCATATTCCCTGGTGTCTAGTGGAACCCCCACCCTCTGATCTTTGTCCCCGATGTTTCCCTAGTGTCTAGTGACACCCCCACCCTCCAATCATTATCCCTGATGTTTACCTGGTGTCTAGTGGCATCCCAGCCTCCGATCATTGTCTCCAATGTTTCCCTGGTGTCTACTGACACCCCCACTCTACAATCATTATCCCTGATGTTTCCCCTGGTGTCTAGTGGCACCCCCAGCCTCCGATCATTGTCTCCAATGTTTCCCTGGTGTCTAGTGACATCCCCACCCTCCAATCATTATCCCTGATGTTTTCCTGGTGTCTAGTGGCACCACCCACCCTTCGATAGTTGTCCCAGTGCTTCACTGGTGTCTAGTGGCACCCCCACCCTCTCACCCTCTGATCACTGTGCCCTAGTCCTTTTGTTATTTATACATAATCCCATACCGGGATGCCCATCCCCAGTGTCAGATCCCCCCCCCCACAGCCCCTTGTTTTATTTATTTGCTGACAGAAGGCCCAATCCCCAGGTTGTCATTTAGAGCCCCCCCCAAGTAGTGTGGGATACTGAGGAGCCCACTCCCAGCATCCCCAAATATTTTTCTAATTTAATCCTTTAAAAAGAAAATAGTCCCCCAACGTCTTTTTATGTTTTTAACCTGAAAAAAAGAAAACAGCCTCTCGTCATTCCCGCCATCCCATCTCTCCCATCCTGACCCTCCCACTGAGCACCCACCAGGCCACACACACCCTTATGCTATACTTACCACCAGAGGTCATAGGCTGTCATCTTCTGTGGATCGGACACATCTGCACTCTTCAAAGCCGAACCGTGAACTAAGGAATCAAGGTAAGTGCTGTATAATGTACTTCAATTATGTTTTGAACTTATGTTCCTAACTTTGCCATTTTTAAGAATTTCATCACCAAATTTTCAATGTAGCATTTTTGGGACCCCACCTCATGAACACTGGCACTGTCATTTTGTTACGCCCAGAAGCTGATTTTGCAGTTGCTGTGCGAAATCACCTCTTGGGACTGAGTAACAAAATTTCACCACCAGTGTTCATGAGGTGGGGTCCCAAAATGGCTGTGTTGAAACTTTGGTGAAAAAATTCCTAAAAATGGCTGATTTATGAGCTTCTGTTGAAATTTTTCTATGTACATGAATAACTTTAGTAATTTTCATTATTTTGATTCCAAATTTTAGACATAGCCACTTTTTCATACCACCTCATGAACAGTACAGCTGTCATTTTCACATCTTGTCTGAAACATGTTTTTGCACCTGTGGTGTGGAATGGTGTTTTTGCACACATGTGAAAATTTTCACCTACAGGGTGTCCTACAGGCCACAATTAGCAAATTGGATCACAAAGTGGCTGAGGTGGAGGCAGCAAAGGGTGGTAGTAGGGGGTGGAACTCTCATCACCGAGAGCAGTGATGAGAAGAGCGCCACAGGGATCTGTACATGAACCAGTGCTGTTTGGGATATAGATAGCCAATATTTTGCATCGGATCATGAGCAATATCAGCCTGTTCGTGGATGATACCAAAATGGGAGCTGTGGTTGATGACAGTGAGGGGTGGAATGGGCTGCAGGAGGACTTGACTAAACTGCAGGAGTGGGCAGAAACACGGCAGCTGGATTTCAATGCCAAGAAGTGCAAGGTGTTGCACTTTGGAGCAAAGAACCAGGGGAGGGCTATCACTTGAATGGAGTGCAGTTGAGAAGTACCGCAGAGGAAAAGGACCTAGGAGTAATCATAACAGGGAGCATGAACAACTCAGCCCAGTGCAGGAAGATGGCAGCACAGGCCAACAAGATGCTGGAGTGTATAGCAAGTGGGGATCTCTTCCAGAAGGAGTGAGATTATTCTGCCCCTGTACAGTTCTTTGGCCAGGCCCCACCTGGAGTATTGTGTGCAATTCTGGAGCATGTTTATGAAAAGGGATATAAGGTTATTGGAGGGGGTGCAACGCAGGGTCACAAAAATGATGCAGGGTTTGGGAAACAGGCCTTATAAGGACAGATTGAGAGAGCTGAAAATGTACTTGCTGGAAGAGAGGAGGGATGGGGGAATATGATAGAGACCTTTAAGTATCTGAAAGGGATTAACAAGACTAACACAGAAGGGATCTTTCAGCTGAGGAGAGGGAGAGACACAAGAAGGCATGAACTGAGATTAGAGGGGGAAGGCTTAGAAGGGAAGTAAGGAGACACTTCTTCCACAGAAAGGGTAGTGGGCAGGTGGAATACCCTACTGGAAGATCTGATGTCCTGTAAGACAGTGGGCAGTTTCAAAATGGGGCGGGACAGAGTAAGGGGAAGGCATACGGTGATGGGGGTCTGGAGGGGCAGCTGCAAGATGAAGTGCTAGCTGCACACTCGGGCAGACTTGATAGATCATGTGGCCTGTTTCTGCTGGTGATTTTGTATGTTCATATGTTTATGAGGTAGAGTCATAAGAAGACTATGTTGAAAATTTGGGGTAAAAATATGAAAAAATGATAAAGGTTATTAACATAGAAACATAGAAACATAGACTCTGTCAGCAGATAAGGACCATACAGCCCACCTAGTCTGCCCATTTCCCTACTTGGTTTGGCAATCCCTACTCTTATCTGGATTGCCTTTCCCCTGCTCTGCTGTACAGCAGGGTGTCTTTATGCTTATCCCATGCGCTTTTGAATCCCTGTACTGGTTTCAGATTCATTGCAATTTTGTTAAGCCCATTCATAACTTTTGAAATTTAAAATGCTTTGACCCCAGATTTTAAACATAGCCTTCTTATTACCCCACCTCATGTATGTCACAGCTGTCATGTTTTAAATCCTGCCTGAAATGTGTTTTTACACCTGCGGCATGAAATGGTGTTGCAGTTGCACAGAATTATATTTTGGAGGGGATTCAAAAATGTTTCTGTAGTGGCTACATGAGGTGGGGTAATAAGAAGACTATGCTGACAATTTGGTTACTGTTGTCCTATAAATGGAAGCACAGGACCCAGAGGGCCTTGTGCTTCCACAGCTACATATATATACGCACTTACTGAGGGATAGGAATGTAGGGTCCAAAGGACCCTGCACTCCCACAGTAAAATAAGGATACTATTATACTGTCTCAAAAAATGAGGAAAGAAGTTGCAAAATTTTTTATTAATGCTCCAGTTAGGGTCAAAATGACAAAAATTAGGAAATGAGGCATAAGGGTTTATAACCCTAACACTCCACCCTTCAAACCAGGCAGGAGAGCAGGTGTGGGTTGTGCCTTGGGCTTCTCAAGCCTAACGCTCACCCCATTCTCATAAAGTCTACATATCTGACCTTATTTACAGATGGAATGGTAAGTGTTGGGACTGAGAAGCTCAAGGCACCCACCTGCTCTCTGTTGAGAAGGGTGAGGTGTTAGAAAACCCTAACACCTCATTTCCCAACTTTTGTCACTTTGACCCTAACTATAGCATTAACAAAGTTTTTTGCAACATGTCTGTCTGCCTGTCTATCTATCTGGGTTTATGTAGCATCTAACACCTTGGGGGGGTAAACTGCTCATTACACACACCACCCCATACTGTACTTTAGTGTATTTATAGGATATGGTTTGGGCTTATTATGTATGGAATTTGGTGGTTGCTGAAGTGTTGTGCATGTTCTAAATGTTGTGCATGTTCTAAATCTTATTGTGCACATTCTGTCATTAATATTCATGAACTGCTCTGCTGTATGCCACCTGACTGGGCAAAGCAGAGCAGTTCACAGAAAAAGTTGGAGTAACATGGCAACATCCTTTCCTGAGTGCTTCACCGAGGTGGAATGAACATGGACTGCCATATTCAGCTCCGTGATTCCAAAACAATTTAAACATTTCTTCTCCCTTTTTTTATCAAGTCAGCCATGAAAACTTGGAAGGTCCTACCGAAACAGGACTACACCAATTGACTTCATGGCAGACTGAGCAGGAGCTGCCAACACCAAGCACGGAAAACAAAACAAGGTATGAAACTTTGTAAAAACTGAAACGTGCCCAAATGTTACTTTTTTTTTTTAATTTGAGGAACCATATACTATAACAAATAATACATGGGCACCCATACACAACTTGACTGTGTTTTCATCTCAGGGCTGAGATGGTAGAATGCTCTAGAATGCTGGCAGCAGAGTGGCTGTGTCTATGTGGAGCTCCTTAGATAAGTGAACATTTCCTATATTTTTTCTAGTTTTCAAATATTTTTTGCATACAGCTTGTGGACTGAGAAGGAGGGTATTGTTGTTGCCTACATGAAGGTGTGGGATGTGTGTATTTCATGTTAGTTGGGGACAGTATAGTCAGCATGTTTGTTCTGTGGTGAATCATATATTGTGTTGGTTTCATTTTGTACAGTGGATAGACAGTTTCAGATTTTTGTGGGGTTGTCCTGGTCATGAGGATAAGCTGGCTTGATGCTTGGTGGTGGCATGTAGTTTAAGGTGGCACTGTGACTTACTTTGTCAATGTTTCATGGGATTTCGGGGCTGATGATTTAAAAGGCATCTATTAAAAATATTGTTTTTAGCTAGAATCAGGTGGTTGCTAAGAAACAGCTTCCTTGGCATAGTGTTCTAGTATTGATAGAACACGAAGTAGCAGCCTACTGAGTTCTAGATTATTAAGCATTATAAAAAAGATCTGAGAAATGGATCTTTCTGATTGGCTGTAAACATTCTAACAGCCTTATGTTAACCCTTTATTAACATACATGTAGAGCTTAATCATATGCTGAACAAGGTTTTACACTATTTAAAAAACATTTCTATTATAATAGCAATAAGGCATTCCCAGGGGTTATGTTAATGGTCAGTTAATCACACTCTAGGGGCATATGGCACTCAGCTATGCCTTGTACAGCATTGCACCCCTAGAGGGTGACTAACAGACAATGCTATAACCATAGTCACTCTGCTTTTGCCTAAATGAGACATGACTAGGGGTTATGTTAATGATCTATTAATCACCCACTAGGGGTGTAATGTGGCACAAGGCATAGCCGAGTGCTACATGTCCCTAGAGGGTTATTAACTGACCATTAACATAACCCCTGGAAGTGCCTTATTGTTATTATAACACAAATTTTTTTTTAATAGTGTTAAACCTTGTTCAGCATATGAGTAGGCTGTACATGTATGTTAATCAAAGATTAACATAGGGATGATAGAATGTTTGCAGCCAATCAGAAAGCTCTATTTCTCAGACCCTTTTTATAATTGAGATTGTAGTTACATTTTGATGGTAAAGTAAGATAGTAATTTATAAAATTTTGAATGTTCTAGTTATTTTATAGTTATGCATAACTGGAGGCTAAGAGAAGCTGGGCTGGGAGGATGTGGGGGAATAGATAAATGTATTGTAAGCAGGAGAGTGGTAAACTGCAATAGCTGTGGGGCAGCAGTCTTTCTAGGGGTGATGTGGAATAAAGGGGGATGTCCTGTGTGTAAGAGACTGCAGCAGCTAAGGGCTGAAATAAAACTGCTCAGATGGGAGCTGGGAAAGATGGTGTGGGAAGTCAGAGAAGCAGAGCAGTGGAGGGAAAGGAAAAGGGGTGATGCCCAGGGGAGTGATGCCATCAGACAGGGGATGGGAGTGGGGAGGAGCACCCAGTGTACAGGAGTATCTCTTCTTCAGAGGACTAGGGAGCCCAGGGTGGAGGAATGGCAAGTGGTAAGGGGAATGGATGGGAATGTGAGAGTAGCATCAGGGGTAAGAAATTCTAAAGGAGTACCCTTATTGAATAGATGTGTACCACTGTCTGAAAGGAGGGAGGGGGCAGCAGGTGGTGAGGTAGGGGGTCAGGTTGAGCCAGAGTTGAGAGCAGGAGTACAGGGTAGGGGGAGGGAACTAATCAGGTTGGGCAGGGAAGAAGATGCAGACAAGACAGAGTGGAGGGTGGGGGAGGGAGAGAATAGGAAAGGAAGAGAGGAGGGAAAACTGAAAGCAGATACAGATAGTCAGAAGGGGAGCGGCAGATTGGGAGATGGAAAAACATTTATGGGAATAAATTGTGGATATGTAGTTAAGTTCACCAGGGTGCAGAGGGAACAGTTAGGTGGGGAAGCAGCTAGTACCGAAGGAAAGAAAGGAAGGACAGGGAGCACAGATTTAGGTGATGGAAGAGTGACACTTGTAAGGGACTCTATAATTAGGGGTATTCACTGAGGAAGGAAAGGGGACTCAAATGCAAGCAGGAGCATGGTTTTTATGCCAGGGATGACAGCGGGGAAGGTGGGCCCAAGAATAAGGGAAATAGTAAGGGAGATTGGGGGGAAACCTAATTTAGTTATACATTAGGGAACCAATGATCTAGCTAGGGAGTAGGTTGAAATAGTGCAAAGTAGGTTCAGGGAGTTAGGGAAGATCTGCAGGGAGGAAGGAAGTTTGCTGGCCTTCTTAGAGGTGGTACCAGTACCAAGGGCCAACACAGCTAGGAAAAGAATAATAGAGGATTTTAATGACTGACTGAGGAAATGGTGCAGGGAGGAGACCTGGTCAAACAAAGCACTCTTTTCACCAGACAGGCTACACCTCAGTAGGGAGGGTTTGAGGGTACTCAGGCACAAACTGGAGAAATACATAACCACTACACTTAATTTAAACTACTGAGGGGAAGAAATGGGTGTGCAGGCCCACAGACTCCAAAAGGAGGTGGTCAGTAAACCTCTCCCCCAGAGTGATGGAAGAGGTCTGGAGGGAGGAGGTGGAATGGGCAAAAACACAGTTAGCAAAGGGTGGAGGGGGTAAGCAACACATAACAAAAGTGTGTGGAGGAGTGCACACAGAGGGGATAAATGTGAATAGAAGAAAGAGGGAAGAGAAGGAAGGTCAGAGTCTAGGCAGAGGGTGGTGTCTCTGAATGTGCAGAGTCTTGGAAACAAGATGGACGACCTGCAGAAACTATTAGCAGACGGGAGGGTGAATATAGCTGCAGTAACCGAGACTTGGGCAACATCACACCACAACTGGGACCTTGCGATCCCTGGATATAAACTATACAGGAGGAACAGGGTAGTTGGGAAGGGGTGGCAGTTTATATCGGGGGGGACTAACTTGCACGAGGGAGAAGTCAGAGGAAGGGGAGGTGGAGGCATTATGGGTTAAGTTAAGATCCAATAGACAGAGAAAGGTGAGGTTGTAGGTGGTTTACAGACTACCCAGTCAAGATGAGGAGAGAGACAGGGAACTGATCTCACAAATATTGGAAGCTATGGGGAAAGGAGAAGTGGTAATTGTGGGGGACTTCAACCTGCCCAGGGTGGACTGGAGCATACCATTCACAACATGTGCTAAGGGTCAGGTGATCGTGAAAGGACTGCAGAGTGGCTTCCTGACTCAGGGCATCACTGAACCGACAAGAGCTGAGGCAACTCTTGATCTGGTGCTCACAAATGGGGAGCATGTACAGGAAATAATGGTCAGGAAGTCATTGGGTGGAAGTGACCATTGCACAGTGTGATTCCAGTTGGATACGGGCAGAGAAAGCATCCTGATTAAGACCAAAATCTTGGATTTCAGGAGGGCGGACTTCAGGAAAATGGGTGAAGTGCTAAAGAGCCTTCTGGCGTGCATCAGAGCAGATATGGGGGTGGACCAAAGGTGGTAAATCATTGAGGAAGGAATATCAGTTGCCACAGATGAGTGCATTAGGCTCAGGGGGAAGAACACAAGGGCCAAAGCACCCAGCTGGTTCAGTTCTGGGTTTGCAAAGGCAGTAAGGAAAAAGAGGTTGGCCTATAAAAAATTCAGGAAGACCAAGAGAGAGGTGGATAGGGAAAATTTACCTAAGGTTGGCTAGTGAGGCAAGTAAGGAAGTCCAGCGAGCAAAGGCACAGAAGGAGCTGCAGATTGCTGAAGGAATTAAGAAGGGGGAGAAGGCTTTCTTTCACTATATAAGTGAGAAAGGGACAACAAGGAAGGGATTGTTAGGCTTAAGAAAAGGGTGAAGTGAGTGGAGGATAATGGAGGAAAAGCAGAGATACTAAATGAATACTTCTGTTCCGTCTTCACCAGGGAGAAGGACAGACCAGTGCCTTCAGGCGGGAAAAGAGGAGTGGGGGGAGGGGAACACAGATGTAGTGATAGAGGAGACTAGAGTGAGGGAGGTGCTGCTGGCATTGAAGGTGGACAAATCAGGCCCGGACAGAGTACATCCAAGGGTACTAAAGGAACTGGCTGAGGAACTGGCAGGTCCACTGGCAGACCTACTTAATAGTTTACTAGAGTCAGGTGTGGTACCGCAGGACTGGAAAACAGCACATGTAGTGCCCCTCCACAAAAGTGGTCCCAAGGATGACCCAGGGAATTACAGATCAGTCAGTCTGACCACCATTGCGGGCATGCTCATGGAGACCATAGGTTGGTGGAATATCTATAGTAGCATGGTCTCCAGGATGAGATGCAGCATAGGTTCATGGGGGGGGGATCTTGTCAAACAAATCTGATTAGCGTCTTTGACTGTGTCACTAAGACAGTAGACAGGGGCCCAGCTGTAGACATCATCTGTCTTGATTTCAGCAAGGCCTTTGACTCTGTGCCCCACAAAAGGTTGATCAGGAAGTTGGTGGATCTTGGGGTTGGGAATAAGATGGCCAGATGGGTGGAAAACTGACTGAGGGACAGAACCCAGAGGATGGTTGTGGGGGGAGAGTTATCTGGCACCAGAGAGGTAACCCGTGGGGTCCCACAGGGCTCGGTGCTGGGGCCCGGTGTTGTTCAGTGTCTTCATCAGTGACACTGGGGATGGCATTAAGGGCAAAATGTGCCTATTCATGGATGACATCAAGCTCTATGGGAGAGTGGACACAGCTGAAGGGATACAGGACCTACAGGAAGATCTAGAAAAGCTGGGGAGGTGGTCCAGGATCTGTCAGCTTGGCTTCAATGCCAAGAAATGCAAAGTTATGCATATTGGAGCCAAGAATCCCAGGACACAGTACTATCTGGGTGGAGTCTGAGTATCTGCATCACAGGAGAAGGACCTGGGAGTGATGATCACTAGTGACCTGAAGCACTCCACGCAGTGCAAGAAAGCAGCAGCAAAGGCAAACAAGATGTTGGGATACATATTTAGGGGGCTCAGTAGTAGGAGAGAGGAGGTTATACTGCACTTGTACAGCTCACTGCTAAGGCCGCATCTAGAGTATGGAGTTCAGTACTGGTGCCCACACCTCAAAAAGGACATTAACCTGCTGGAGAAGGTCCAGATGAGGGCTACAAAGATGATAGTTGGTCAGCAGGGCAAGGCATATGAGGAGAGGTTGAGAGCACTGAACATGTACTCCCTTGAAGACAGGAGAGAGGCAGGGGACATGATTGGGACCTTCAAGTACTTGAAAAGGGATAAATAAGGTTGATAAGGAGAGTCTCTTTAAGCTGAGTGGTAACTATAACCTGAAGAAGCACATTCTTAAGTTGGAGGGTGGGAGGTTTAGAAGAGATGTCAGGAAGCTCTTCTTCACAGAAAGGGTGATGGACACTTGGAATGCGTTGCCAGAAGAGGTAATCTCATTGAAGACAGTAGGCAGTTTTAAGAGAGGCTGGGATAGGCATAGGGGGAAGGTAAGGATCATGGGTAGGGAGGATGGGAGGAGTGGGGAGGGAGGGCAGGGACATTAGCTCAAACTGTGGACCCTGAAATATGAGCAGACTTGATAGACCAAATGGCCTTCTTCTGCTGGCTTCTTTGTATGTTCATATGACATCAGAACCTCTCGAGCTTTGCTCTCGAGGTCCCTATGATGTCATCTCAACCCCTCAATGAAAACACAGCCTTGCTGTGTATTGGTGCCCACACACTTTTCCTTATATAATAGTGTATGGTGGAATGCTGTTATGCATGGAATTCCATGCCTGTAATATGCTTGTTGTGCTACAGTAGTGACATCATTATGTGATTGTACTGCAGTATTGAGGTCACTAATGCAGGACAACAACTTAGAATGCTGCCACACAGCTGCTTTCCTAGATCATATTGAGCTGGAAGATTTTTTTTTTTAAATTAAAACTTACAGAAACAGCTGTGGCCCATCAAGTCAGTAATTTTAGCCTACCACCAACCCTTGCATGCCTTCTCTCCAACCATGAGTTCACTGAAAGGAAGTGCAGTGTCTGAAATGGGAATGGATGCTTGCATATGATAAAAGATAATGCATGGGAATCCATACACAGACAAGCCTGTGTCCTTATCTTGAGTTTTCTATGGCAACCAATGAACCCTCAAGCTTCACTCTCTAGGTTTTGGGTTGTCATAGAAACCTCTTGATGCAGACACAGGCTTGTGTATGTTTGCCCATACATTATCCTCTGTGTTGCACTAACAAGTGACTTCAGTCAATTGACTGTTTCAGTTTGCTTTTCAAGGATTAAGTATTGCTGAGCGCCTTGTTATTATTGTTTTTGTTATGCAATAAGGCATTTCTTTCAAAAGGCACTCTTTATAATGATTACATGTAACCAAAATCCCTGGAGTGCTTAGCCATACTCAGTTACAAAAGGCACTCTTAATTAATGCATTGAACCAATGTCAGTGGAGCATTTAACCATATTTTGTGCATACTGTGCAAGCTTATGGATATTTCTCAAGTATATGGAGTTATTCATTCCTACCAGAAACACTACTGAAGGTTACCACTAGAGTGCTTATACAGTATCTGCACTTCATTTCCCTATCTGGCAGCATATATATATATATGGCAAAAAAATCCATTTAATGCATCAGTTAGGGTTGTTCCACAGCAAAAAAAAGCTAGGAAATTTGGGGTTAGGGTTGAAAGCCCCCCCTTGGACCCCAACCCACCCCCAACCGGCATCGGGGGTGCGTTAGAGTAGACACCTAACTTTCACCCCATCACATGTGTAAAGAAGCTGAAGTATAGGAAAATGGGGTGAGAGTTAGGACCAACAACCCCAGCGACACCCTGATGCCAGTTGGCGGGTGGGCTGGGTTCATGGGGGCTTTCAACCCTAACCCTGAATTTCCTAGCTTTTTTTTGCTGTGGAGCAACCCTAACTGATGCATTAAATGGAGTTTTTTGCCTCTAATTTCCCTTCTTTTTGAGAATGAGGATGATAAATAATGAAAGGAATGCAGTGGCAGCAGCGGGCCCCGCGCTCCCGCCACGTGATGTCTTGTTACACAGTAACAGGAATTGCAAAGCAAACGCAAGCGGCAATGGTAATGCACATGGCAAAGCAAACGTAAATGGCAAAGCAAACGTTAATAGAAACACAAGCATAAAGTGACGCCGAAGCAAACAGTTACGTAAACAGAGACATCAAACAGAAGTGTATGCAGAACGCAACTGGTAACACACACATTCACGGTACCACAATTGTAAATGCAAATAGTAACAGTAACACCAACAATAACACCAAAGTAAACAGAAACGCAAGCACATACAAAAATGCAAACCGTAACGCACACACTCACGGAACCACAATTGTAAATGCAAATGATTATGGTAAGAGCAACAATAAAGCCAATAAAAACAGAAATGCAAGCACATACGAAAATGCAAACTGTTATACATAAGGCCATGGTACCGCAATAATAAATGTAAATGGTAACAGTAACAGCAATAGTAAAGACAACAGAAACAGAAATGCAAGCACATATGAAAACACAAACCGTTAACGCACACGGTGGCATAGCCGGGAACGGTGATTCGAATGGTAAGAGAAGCGCAACTGGAAACGCTAACTGTCACAGTAACAAAAGGGCACACCCTTCTTTTCCCCAAAAACTGCATTGAAAAAACTAATTGAAAACAAAGGATGTATGCATTATAATTGACTTCGGAGCAGAAAAGTACGACTTGGAATACTAAATTGCTTATCTCTCAGGAACCGTATGAAGTAGGAAAACAATAAAAATTTTGTATGAATTATTACTTTCCTGGCTAGTTTTGTGCTTAGTCCCCAACTGGAGGGGCTCAGCATTTTTTTCCCAAAAAGTCTGTATCTCGCATTGTTTCTGAGATACGGGCCCTGAAAGACGCGACAGACGCCATAATGTTATCCTATGGGAAAAATCATCAACTTCGGAGTGCTGTCACTTTGCCACCCTGTAATATTTTTTCTCCAAACCACCAAAAGGTACATTTGTAGGATGTTGGTTTTTCTTCCTCCAAATTTCAGCCCAAAAGACCAAACTGTTATTTTCCAGCAGAGCAGCAAAGAATTCCTGTAATATGGAGGACGCCGTAATGTTATCCTATGGGAAAAAGCGCCAACTTTGTAGTGCCATAACTTTGCCAACCTGTAATATTTTTGGACCAGTCCACTGAAAGGCACATCTATGGGATGTTGCCTTTCTTCCCTTCAAATGTCAAGTAAAAAGACCAAACCATTTCTGAGATATTCAATGTCAAATATTGGCAAAAGTTCCGTATCTATTCCATTATAAAAAATCTGGCCATCTTGTCCCTATTTTGCGATCAAAGAATCTCACAATCAAAGAATTTGCAGCCTCACAATCAAAGAATTTGCAGGCTCATGAACAAAGAATAAAAAATGTAATAAATCAAAAAATAGAAGCAATTGCAGTAAATCACCACCATGGTTCAACAGAATGAAGCCCCCTGAGTAAAACCCACCCTCATTTGACTTCCTAGGACACCCCTGGGCTATGAAAATTTAATTGTAAATTGGGCCATCTTGTCCCTCACTCATGATGCAAGATTGCGATCAAAGAATCTCACAATCAAAGAATTTGCAGCCTCACGATCAAAGAATTTGCAGGCTAACGAACAAAGAATAAAAAATGTAATAAATCAAAAAATTGGAGGAACTGCAGCAAACCACCACCGTGGTTTGACAGATCGAAGCCCCCTGAGTAAAACCCACCCTCATTTGACTTCCTAGGGCACCCATGGGCTGAGAAAAATTATTTTTAAATTTGACAATCTCATCCCTCGCTCATGATGCAAGATCATGATCAAAGAATCTCACGATCAAAGAATTTGCAGCCTCACAATCAAAGAATTTGCAGGCTCACGATCAAAGATCAAAGAATAAAAAAGGGTGAAATATGATTTATTCCCCGATTTGAACCAAACTAATGGCATGGTTTGACAGAAGGAGCACTCCTGAGCAAAACAAGCTCTCATTTGTGTCCCTAGCCAACCCCTGAGCCAAGATATTAGTGTTTTAGGTCACAATGCAAGATCGCGATCAAAGAATCTCACAATCAAAGAATTTGCAGGCTCACGATCAAAGATCATTAGCAAGCTGAAAATTAAGATTTTAAAAGCTTATAACTCTATTTTTTGACCAATTTGGATGAACCAAAGCCATGGCTTGATAGATGAGGGTCCCCTGAGTAAAACCCATTGAAGTTTTACTTCAGAAGTGACCCCTGAGCCGAGATATTTGTGTTTGTGTGATTGGAACACTGAAAACAAGATGGTGGACCTTGCGGTCAAAGAATTTTGAAAATTCCTCAGGAACAAAGATTCTTGAACTGTGAGGCTGCAAATTCTTTGATCACCAGGCGAGACCAGATGTCCAGAACCCCCATTATTTGATTGCAAGATATATATATACATTTTCCCATTGACTTATAATGGGAACTTAAAAGTGCCATAACTTTTGAATGCCTTAATATTTTTTCACCAAACAAAAAGTGGCATGTTTGGCCACCAAAGCTCTTTCAAATGAGCTATCTTGTAGAGCAGTACACCACACAACAGCCATGCAGGACCACATTAAGAATGCCAAAAGGTGCCTCCAAAAATGGATAATTTTACATTTTTCAGCGCTTTCGTACACAAAGACCAGCACTCCAACACAAATGCAATTTGGCAGATCAAGAGATCTATTGCACCCCAACGCGTGTACCAAATTTCAGGCAAATCCACTGAATGGGTCCAAAGTTATTAATGTCCAAACTTTTGACTTTAGTACATGACTGGCTGCTCAACCCTAACTATAGTGGCATGACCATGCCACTATATATATATATATATATATATATATATATATATATATACATATATATTCATGCAGAAAACCCCATTTAATGCATCAGTTAGGGTTGTTCCACAGTGACAAAAGCAAGGAAATTCGGTGTTAGGGTTGAAAACCCTAACTGTGCATTCCACCCCAACCCCACCACCACACACACACATATACATGCAAGTAGGGGAAGGACCAAGGCAATACAACCAATCACACACATCCAGTAGGAGGTGTATACCTGTGTTACTGAAGGAAGTGGAGAAATCCAACTTCACATATGATGCATTATTTACAAAGTTGTTATTCAAGGTTAGTTCACATAAAGGTGAAGCAAGGTGGCAGTAGCAAAAATGGTGTACCTCGCTTCATTTTCAACATATGGGTGGCAAAAGGCATTATGTGCACCGCAATGTTAGTCTATGGCAAATTGCTCAATTTTGGAACAGTGTAAGTTTGTAATCCTTAAGTATTTTAGCACAATAGCAGGAAAAATCACATCTGTGGGACCAGGTATTGGCAGCCTGCAAATGTCAGCCCAAAGGACCCGATTGTTTGCTTGAAGGATGATAGCAAAGATGTGCAGTAATTAGGAGCATAGTTTAACAAAATACTGTCACAAAGATGAAAGTGTCATAGCACGATATGTGTTTAGCAGTGCGTGGAATGTCCGGGATGACAGTTAGCAGTGACGACCCCATACCACAGCCCAAAGGGAGCATGGGTGTGTGGTTTCGTGGTTTAGATAGTTGCGTTATTCCTGTTACCTGCTGCTGATTGTGTGTGACTAGTTGTGTTGCCTTGGTCCTTCCCCTACTTGTGTTTATGTGTGTGTGGTGGGGGTGGGGGGAATGCACAGTAAGGGTTTTCAACCCTAACACTGAACTTCCTCGCTTTTGTCACTGTGGAACAACCCTAACTGATGCATTAAATGGAGTTTTTTGCCATGAATTTCTCTTCTTTTTGAGAATGTGCACTATAAATAGTGAAGTAACAGTAACGCAAATGCAAGCGCAAATGGGAACGCACATGGTGATGCAAACGTTAATGGTAATGCAAACGGTAATAGAAACGCAAGCACAAACAATGAAAACAGAAACGCAAACACAAGCGTGTACGCAAACATAAATCGTAACGCGCACGGTCACGGTAATGCAACTGGAATTGCAAACGCTGACGGTAAGACCAACGATGACGCCAAAGGAAACAGAAATGCAAGCGTGTACGCAAACGCAAATGGTAATGCACACAGTGATGCAAAAGGAAACACAAACAAAAACAGTAATGGAAATGCAAATGTTAACAGTAATGCAAATGCAAACACAAAGGGTAACACACACGGTGGCGTACTCGGGAACGCTAATGCAAACGGTTACGAAAACACAAGTGGAAATGCCAACTGTAACAGTAACAGAAATGCACACCCTTTTTTCCCCAAAAGTTGCATTGAGAAACACAATGAACACAAATAATGTATGCATAATAATGGGCCTCGGAGCAGAAAATGAACACTTGGAATGCTACATTGCTTATATCTCAGGAACCATATGACGTAGAAAAAAAATTTAAATCTCATATTATTTATGACTTTCCTGGCTAGTTTTGTACTTAGCCCTGTAGCAGGGGGCTAAGCATTTTTCTGACAAAAAGTCTGTATCGCGAAGCATTTCCGAGATAGGGCCCCGAAAGGTGCAGCAGATGCCGTAATGTTAGCCTATGGGAAAAATCGTCAACTTCGGAGTGCTGTAACTTTGCAGCCCTGTAATATTTTGTCACCAAACTACCAAAAGGCACATCTGTGGGATCTTGGCCTTTTCCCCTCCAAATTCAGCCCAAAAGACCAAACCGTTCTTTTGCAGCAGGGTGGCAAAGATTTCCTATTCTTTTGGGCATAGTGTCACAAAGTAGTGTGATTTGCGACAGTTTCGCAAAAAAAGCACAAAAGTGTCGAATGTGTGACACTACTTTGCGATACTACTGTTTGAAAAAATTTCAAAAATATATTTCTGGGGTGTTTAACCCCCCCCAAAAAGACATGGTAAGCATCCTCAGGGCTTGACTAGGTGAGCGCAGCAAGAACTGTGTCCCTAGAGGGTCCCAAATTTAAATGCCAAGCATTTCTGTGACCACCAACTGAAAACAAGATGGTGGATTTGTGACACTACAGGGGTCATTTGCGACACTAAAAACTGCATTTGCGACACTGTCGAACTTTTTGTTAACTTTCCCATTGACTATAATGGGAAACATGTTTTTTGAATAACTTTTGAACCGTTTAATATTTTTTCATGAAATCTTTGAAAGACACATCAGTGACCCTGGCCACATGTTCCCTGAAGGTTTCAGACTGGTTGCGCAGACTGTGCGACCTGTAGGTGCAAGCAAAGAATTTGCAAAAAAGCCTAAATACGACTTTCTACTGCGCTGTGTAGCTCCGAAACCGTATAAATGACCATTACGAAACTTGGCAGATCCAGAGATCTATGATACTGCTCTGCACATACCAAATTGCAGGCCTATCTGTCATATGGTAGCAAAGTTATCAAGGTGCCAAATTTCACACTTTAACCTTAAATGGGGTACTCAATCCTAACTATAGTGGCACTACCGTGCCACTATAATATATATATACAGTATATATATAATATTATATTATTTGCAAAAAACTTCATTAATTCATCAGTTAGGGTTCTTCTACAGCGACAAAAGTGAGGAAATTCGATTTTAGGGTTCCCACCCTTGCACCCCATCCCCACCCTGCCCCCACCAACAGGCATCGGGGTGTGTGTTGGGTCATCAGTCCAACTCTCACCTCATCCCATGAGTAAACAAGCTGAGGTGTTGCAGTGTAGGAGAATGGAATTAGAGTTAGGGCCGATGACCCCAATGCACACCCCGATGCCTGTTGGTGGGGGTGGAGTTGGGTGGGAACCCTAAAATCAAATTTCCTCACTTTTGTCACTGTAGAAGAACCCTAAATTGATGCATTAATGAAGTTTTTGCATAGAATTTCTTACTTTTTAAGAAAGAATAAAAGATAGAAAGTTAGGTATGCTGGGCCCTGCAGGGCCCCGCTTCCCACTCAACCTGTATGCAGGCCACATTACACACTTAATGACTAAAAAGTATATTGACAACAGCAAGGCCAGCCACCAAACAAATACTAATCTAGTAGAACAATAGAAAACGCTGTCCACAAAACGTAAACTGCGCCACGCAATATCACTGCAAAGAATATATTCCCTGACACGTAAACACCACAATTAACATCTACAGGACATTCCATCAACACCCTCCAAATTTCAAGTAAAAAGACCAAACCGTGTCTGAGATATAACATGTCAAAATTTGAAATTTTCATTTGTCAGAGTGGCACAGTTCTGCACCTGTTGACATTTAACACACACAACAACTGAAAACTACATCCATGACACTAAGGCTAGGTATCCTATCAATTTTAAGCCACCACCACAAGCAAAACACTGTCCACAGAATATAAACTACGCCACGCCATGTCTCTGCCAAAAAACTATTTTCTGACACATAAATACTGTAATTTACATTCATAGGACATGCTGTAAACACCCTCCACATTTCAAGTAAAAACACCAAACCATTTCTGAGATATTCAATGTCAAAGAGTAGTGAAATGTCCCTATCTATTCCATTATAAAAAATCTGGCCATCTTGTCCCTATTTTACGATCAAAGATCACGATCAAAGAATCTCACGATCAAAGAATTTTCAGGCTTGCAATCAAAGAATTTGCAGGCTCACAAACAAAGAATTAAAAATGATATAAATCACAAAATTGAAGGAATTGCGGTAAACCACCAACATGGTTCGACAGAACGAAGCCCCCTGAGCAAAACCCGCCCTCATTTGACTTCCTAGGGCACCCCTGGGCTGAGAAAAAATATTTTTTAATCCGGCCATCTCATCCCTCGCTCGCGATGCACGATTGCGATCAAACAATCTTGCATTCAAAGAATTTGCAGTCTCATGATCAAAGAATAAAAAAGCTGTAATTTGTAAAATACAAGGAATCATGGTAAACCACCGCCATGGTTCAACAGAACGAAGCCCCCTGAACAAAACCCACCCTTATTTGATTTCCTAAGGCACCCCTGGCCTGTGTTAAAACAAATACTGTTGTACATATACCTGGTAGTCTAGTGGCCCCCCCCCGTATGAAATAAATACTTTTGTCCATATCCCTGGTAGTCTAGCGTGCCCCCCGATCAGCAGAAAATAAATAACGATCACCAATTCCCTGGTAGCCTAGTGGCCCCTCACCCAGCTTGCCAGTCCACAGCACCCCCCACCATCCCAGTCGGTGACTGGCACAGCCACCTCTCACCTCCACGGCCTGCAGCCAACTGTCTGCATTAGCAGCACTACTGCAAAGACTCACCAGAAAGAGCTTGTCTTTGCAGTAGTGTTCCCTGCACAGTCATTGGCCAGCTGTGGAGGTGAGAGGTGGGTTGTGCCAGTCGCCACTGGGATGAGTGGGGGGTGCTGGTGACTGGCACATATGGTTGGGGTGAAATACTAGACTACCAGGAAATTGGTGATCATTATTTATTTTATGATGATTGGGGTGGGGCTAGACTACACAGGAAATTGGTGATCATTATTTATTTTATGATGATTGGGGTAATGCACTAGACTCACCAGGATATAGACAACACTATTTATTTCATACAGGATGGGGGGGCCGCTAGACTACCAGGGATATGCAGCACATTATTTATTTTATACAGATTGGGGGGGCCACTAGACAACCAGGGATATGTACAACAGTATTTGTTTTATACAGATCGGAGGTGGGGCCGCTAGACTACCAGGGATATAGACAACACTATTTATTTCATACAGGATGGGGTGGCCGCTAGACTACCAGGGATATGGAGCACATTATTAATTTTATACAGATCGGGAGGGCCGCTAGACTTCCAGGGATATGGAAAACATTATTTTTTTAATCAGGCCATCTCGTCCCTTGCGATGCACCATCGCGATCAAAGAATCTCGTAATCAAAGAATTTGCAGCCTCATGATCAAAGAATAGAAAGTCCTATAATTTACAAAATACAAAGAATTGCGATAAACCACCACCATGGCTCATTAAAACAAACCCCTTGAGCAAAACCCACCCTCATTTATCTTCCTAGGACACCCCTGGGCTAAGAAATTACAATTTTTAATCCAGCCATCTCGTCCCTTGCTCATGATGCACGATCGCGATCAAAGAATCTCACAATCAAAGAATTTGTAGGCTCATGATCAAAGAAGTTGCACGCTCGCAACCAAAGAATAAAAAATGGTGAAACGTGATTTTTTTGACCAATTGAAACCAAACCAACGGCATGCCTCTATAGAACGAAGCCCGCTGATCAAAACCCACCCTCATTAGTGTCCCTAGCCCACCCCTGAGCCGAGATATTTGTGAATTTAGCTCGCAATGCAGGATTGCGATCAATGAATCTCGCGATCAAAGAATTTGCAGGCTCACGATCAAAGATGTTAGCGAGCCGAGATCAAAGATTTTGAAAGCTTATAACTCTATTTTTTGACCAATTTGGATGAAACCAAAGACATGGCTTGATAGATCAGAGCCCCCTGAGTAAAACCCATCCATGTTTTACTTCAGAAGTGACCCCTGAGCCAAGATATTTGTGTTTTTCTGATCTGAAAACTAAAAACAAGATGGTGGACCTCGCAATCAAAGAATTTTAAAAATTTTTGGGGACAAAGATTATTGAACCGTGAGGCTGCAAATTCTTTAATCGCCAGGTGGGACCAGATGGCCAGAACCACATTCTTTGTTCGCAAAACATACATATAAATTTTCCCATTGACTTATAATGGGAATTTAAAACGGGCATAACTTTTGAATGTCTTAATATTGTTTCACCAAACAAAAGTGGCATGTTCAGCCAGCAAAGCTCTTTCAAAGTAAGCTATCTTGCAGAATGGCATGCCACACAACATATGCTCAGGAACACATCCAAAATCTCAAAAGCAGCCTCCAAAATGGATAATTTAGCATTTTTCAGTGTTTTGCTGTGCAAAGACCTAAGTCTGACCTGAAATAAAATTTGGCAAATCAAGAGATATACCATGCTCCCACTGCATTCCAAATTTCAGGCAAATCCATTGAACAGGTCCAAAGTTATTAGCGGCTAAAAATTTTGAGTTTAACATAGAAGTGACATGTGAACCCTAACTATAGTGGCGCAAACGCCACTATAATTAATATATATATATATATATATATATATTAATTTTTATTATTTTTTCTTTGCCGGGCTCCCCTAGCCCCACAAGCGAGCTCGCCTGGCTCCGGCAACCTGCTCACCTCAGGGCCACCAGAGGTGGAACTGTCATGGCCAGAGAGGACAGGCACCAGAGCTGGCTCACACACAGGTGCCAGCAATTTTCTCCCTGTGATTTTTCCCCCTCAGGTGAGGATGTGTAATGACACCAGTGTCCGTCCCACCCCCTGAGACATGTGGCACCAGCCACGTGGGACCCCCAGCCTCTGCCAGGGGTCCTTGTTGTGCTGGATACTCTTTCCCCTTCTCCCTGGAGATGGACAGCACTCCACTGGACACTCAATCCCTCTCTCTCTGTCTGGCTGGATCTCCAGCTCTCCAGGATCCATTCCAGAACCCAGGACATCGGCGTCGCAGACGGACACCTTGCCGCTGCGCTGGCTGGCAGACCGATTAGTACCATTTATATTAAGGTACACTAAATATTTCTCACCTTCATGACGGTTTTACTTTTTCATTTTAAGGGAAGGCTATTAAACAGACAAAACAAAACAAAAGTAGCGATCACTTTTGAATGAGCTTATATCCCAGGGCATATCGAACCTTAATGTTAAACATGGTATGCATATAGTTCCAATTAAAGATTCTTCCTCCCACTTAGTTCTCACCCCCTTTTATGAGGATCAGCAAGCTCAGGATTCATGCTTCTTATATACTAAGTAAGTTGCCATGGATAAGGGAATGGTGAGGATCCCAGACGTGCGTGACCACACTAATGATGTCATCATATGGTGATGTCATCCACCTGGAAGCCAATCACTAAGACCTATTCTATGCGGCACATCAGTGATTGAGTGTTAGTTGCATGACTTGCCATTGATTTTGCTCTCCATACAGGCGGTTAAATCCCCAGGGAGGGAGAATGCACAATTCAGTTTTTCAAACATTAAAATGGATATTTAACTGTGATAGTATAAATTCTTTAATATTAAGCAATTTTGATTATTATGTGTTTTCTGAGGCAAACACTTGTGGTTAGACATTCAGCCTGAAGATCCCAGTCCTGTAAATGGAAAACTACAGGTCAGACAGAGAACAGGTCTCTCCACTTTTGCATAGGCTTATGACTAATTGGAAACTTGAATCTATTGTGCTCTATTAATATGTTTAACACAGTGTGAACTTTATCTGTTTGAGCATACAATGTGCACACTTGTACTCAGCAATCAAAGGACATTCAGTTAAAGCTATAAAAACATATCAGTAGCCAGTGGCTAATAGTCCACTACATGATGGGCAACCAGTCTACTCATTTCATCCAAAATGGAAGTTAGTGACCCCAAACTAATCAATCCGGTATGCTTTCTTGATATTTTTTTTTGTACCAGTCTCTACCCCTAGGTGGTGGTTCTACCTTTTCCAATACAATAAACTGGAGACTTGATATGCCATATCCTTTTTTGTTAACATGCCTGGCAACTGATGCTGCTGCTGCTGTATCTTTTCTCCTGATACTGCTGTTGTGCTCTGAGATGCCTTTTTTAACTCCCTATTGGTTTTTGCTATATATATTTACTGTTGCAGTAGCATTGGAGCATGTAAATCATATGGTCTTTTTTGGAATGTATGTCATTTTGTGCATATCATTAATCAGATTTATGAGCACAACAAATGTGACAGATCTTCATATCATTAGTAAAACATAGAATATCTTCATAAGCACTGAGACAGAGAGAACTTCAAATATATAAATGCTTGTATGAAATATATACTTATTAGCACACTGGATACCTTTATTTAGTAATAGGCTTTAGAAAGACACACATACACAGTATGATAGTTCATTAAGCAAACACATTGGGCCCGATTCTAGAAGCACCTCTGAGCATGTTGCAAGCTGTGACATGCGAGGGGTGCAGTCGCACCAAGGACCCTGCATCCGATTCTGTAAGTGGCAGGGTCCCGCAGCGAAGTCCTGTGACTTGTGCCAACCGTACAGGTATGTCAATCAGAGGGCATACCTGAATGGTTGGCCGCAAGCCTGCAGCATGCACACAGGCAGGGCGCAAGTGCCCCCCTCCAGCCCCAGTCCCCATGCCTGAAATGCCCCACAGGGCTATCAGACTCCCCTTCCCAGTCCCCCAATGTGTAAAACAAAGCCCCTCAGAGCTATCAGACCCCCCAGTCCTGATCCCCATAATGTATTAGTAACAGTCCCCCCAAGCCCCAATCCCAGCTCCTGAACCCACATCCTGGTGGTTTTTCAAACTGTAATACAATGCAAAACATATCCCCGTTGCGGCTGGCCGTGGTGGCGAGAGGTGGGCTGTGCCAGTAGCCGGCTGGGGATGGGTGGGGGAGGGTGTGGTCTGGCACTGCTGTGTGGGGGAAGGGGGGCCACTAGACTACCAGGGATAACGGGGATATGTTTTTCATTGTATTACAGTTTGAAAAACCACCAGGATGTGGGTTCAGGAGCTGGGATCGGGGCTTGGGGGGACTGTTACTGTCAGATTTTCTTTGTATATCTTCCTCTAGCTCTTGTAAGGTTTTTGTGACCTTACCTAGTGTTACTTTGTACTCTTCCAAATCTGTCTTTTGTTTTTGCTCTTACTCCAGAATTTTGATTTCCATATCCAGATTTACCTGTTCTTTAGTAAGTGCTTTGGTACAAATAAGCATGATATCTGTTGCCCAGAAGAGTAACCTAATAATGCATCAGCAGGTTCACACATGAGAAACACCAACAACTGGAAAGTGTGTGTGCTGGATACTGGCACCATTGCCAAACACAATACTCTGTCCACACAGCTGGGACTCCTGGGAGCTTTCAGTGAGGACCACTGCATATCCTCCCCTGTCATAAGGCCTTTGTGGAATGTTCAAGGACAGGTTGGAGATGTTCCTTCATTCCTTGCAGCCCCAGAGAACCTACCAGTAGTACTGTGCACCCACGAGCTGTTGCTGGCACAGTACCTCACCCCATTTTGGGGATCCTGGTCCTAGTGCATGACCAACATCCTTTGAAAGTCTCTATCATACACCCCCTTCCCTCCTTTCTCCAGGGTGTACATATTAAGGTCTGTTAGTCTCGTCTGATAGGGTCTCTGGTGCATACCCTGCACCATTTTAGTTGTCCTCCTCTGGACCACCTCTACTTTGTCTATGCCCTTCTAGAGATGTGGTCTCCAGAACTGGACACAGTACTTTAGGTTAAGTCTCATCAATGGTTTATATTGTGCTATCACCACCTCCTTCTTTCTGCTGGGGATACCCCTCCCTATGCTCCCCAGCATCTCACTGGTTCTTCTCATGGCCTTGTTACACTGTTTGGCCACCTTTAGGTCATCAGATATGATAACTCCCAGATTTTTTTCCTGTTTGGTGGTCATCAGTACCACTCTTCCCATCTTGTACTTTGCCCCTGGTTTTCTGTGCCCCAGGTTCTTGATTTTGCACTTCTTTGCATTGAAACCTAGTTGCTACACTCTTGACAACTCCTCAACCTTACTTAGATCGCTATTCATTTTTTCCACCACCACCCCCGGAGTGTCTACCCTACTGCAGATTTTAGTGTTATCTGCTAAAATGCATACCTTCCCTTCTAGCCCCTCTGCAATGTTGCTAATAAAGACATTAAAGAGGACCGGTGCCAGTACTGATCCTTATGGCACCTTGCTGGTCACCTTCCCTTCCTCGGAGTGAACTCTGTTTACCACCACCCTCTGTTGCCTATTCCAACCAATTCCTTACCCAGTTTACCACTTTTGCACCACTCTCAGGATGCCAAGCTTGTTTATAAGTCTCCTATGTGGAACTGTGTCAAAGGCCTTACTGAAATCTAGGTAGACCACATCCACCACTCCACCCTGATCTACTTTCCTGATCACCCAGTCAAAGAAATCTATGAGATTTGTTTGACATGGCCTCCCCCAGTGAATCCATGCTGTCTCAGATCCTATAAGCGCTGATTTCAAGTTATTCCCCAATCCTTTCCTTCAGCAGTGATTCCATTAATTTCCCCACCACTGAAGTCGGGCTGACTGGTCTGTACTTGCCAGCAACCTCCCTGCTACAACATTTGTGAAGTGGCACTACATCAGCTCTCCTGCAGTCTTCCAGGACCTCTCCCATCTCCAGTGAGTGGTTGAGCAGGACTGTCAGAGGTACAACCAGCACTTCTCTGACCTCGATCAATGTCCTTGGATGTATCCCATCTGGCCCCATTGCCTTATCCACTTTAAGATTTGCTAGCTCCTTCAGGACTCTCTCTTTTATAAATGGACTAGTGTCCCCCTTCCTCCCTTCCTTCTATGCTTCTGTCACTTATCTGTGGTCCCTTACCCCCCTTCCTTTGTGAACACTGAACAAAAATATTTGTTCGGAATGTCTGCTTTTTCATGGTCCTCCTCCACAGACTCCTCCCCTTCCCTCCTTAGTGTCACAATCCCTCCCTTGCTTTTTCTCCTTTCGCTTACATACCAAAAAAATGTTTTGTCCCCTTTCATTACTGCCTGGGCTATTTTCTCCTCTGTTTGTTCCTTTGTGCTCTTGACTGCTTTCCCTGCCTCCCTCTGCTTCTCTTGATGCACCTCCCTATCCTCTTCCCTCTGTGTCTCCTTATACCTCCTGAATGCTAATGTTTTTGCCCTTACCCTCCCAGCCACCTCTTTTGAGAACCAAAGTGGTCTCTTTTTCCTTTTCCTTGCCTGATACACAGGTGTGTTGCCTTCACTATAGCCCCTTTTAGTTTCACCTGCTGTACCTCTATTCCACCCATGTCTCCCCCCCTTTACCAGGTCATCCCTGAGCCATTCCCCCATCTTTGTAAAGTCAGCCCTCCAGAAGTCCAGGACCCTCACCTTTGTGTGGCTCAATTCTGGCTCAGCACTTATATTGAATCACACCATACAGTGACCACTGGTCACCAGATGGTCACCTCCCATGACGTCTGCAACACTGTCTCCATTGGCGAGTATAAAGTCCACTATTGCCACCTTCAAGAGGTTAGCATGGTGTATCTTGGTAGGATTTTTCCTATCAGGGGTCGCAGTCTCGTAATTAACCATACCAGTACATCTAACCACTTTATAAGGCCCTTGCCACTTCATTTATGGTTTGTTTTCTGTAGTGGGTAACAGTAATAAGACCTTGTCACTTAGCACAAAAACCTTTTGTTTTACCCCATGGTCATAGTACATGTTCTGCTGGTTTTGGCCTCTTCCTGATGACACATACAGGCTGTAATATAATTTTTCTGAGTGGGGTTACAAACATACAAACTTGCCAGCAGAAACAGGCCATAATGGTCTATTGAGTCTGCTTGAGTGCGCAGCTCAGTTAGTTCCCTGGAGCTGCCCCCCCCAACTCCTCCTGGAGTCATCCCCACCATCCTGCTCTCCTCCCATCTGCTTCCCAGTAGTGCCTCCTTCAGTTCTAATCCTCTTCTTCACCCTATCCCAACCCCCTTGAAACTGGCCATTGTCTTTGCTACCACCACCTCTTCCATTAACTCATTCCACCCCTTCATGGGTTCACAGGTTATCTTCCCATGTTTCTTTTATGACATCTAGTTGTCCTCTAGGTTGCCTAACATACAACATTTCAAAAGGTAAAAAAACCTTTTGATGCTTGTGGCACTTCTCTGCAAGCAAAAAGCAGGTAAGATAAGTATTGGTCCTAGTCTTTCCCTCCACCTATCACAAATCTTTTTAACGTTCATTTTAGGGTTTGATTAAAACACTCAACAAAACTATCTGTCTGAGGGTGATAGCAAGAAGTTTTGATATCTAGTAATCGGTACAGTTCATTCAGCAAGGCAGCACCAAAATTATTACCCTGATGAGTAATAATCTCTTTAAGGTATGCCCACTGTGCTGAAAATGTTGGCAAATTCTGCTGTCGCTTTTGGGGATGTAACAGTACGCATTGGAACTGCCTCTTGGTTTTGAGTAGCATAGTCACATGCTACCAAAATGAATCAATTACCCTGTTTATTTTTGACTAAGGGGCCAACCACATGCATTGCAATTCTCTCGAAAGGTACATCAATCAAGGGTATGTAGGAGCACTAGGGATACCTTGTCTGTTTTAGTTACTGGGCCTCCTTTCTGACATTCAGAACAAGAAGTACAATAGGTAGCAACATCCTCATGAATCTCAGGTTAGTAAAATCTATATAATCTATATAAGGTCGGTTTGCTGACCTTCAAGGCCCTTCATGGGCAGGGGCTGAGTTACCTGCAAGAACTCCTGTGTCCCCACTGCCTCAGCCAACCGCTCCGCTCCACCACCAAGAGATTGCTAGAGGTTCTAGGGTTCGGTTGAAGACATCTGGGGCCCGAGCCTTCTCATTTGTGGCCCCTACCCTGTGGAACTCTCTACCTCATCGGGTACGTGAGTGCCTTACTGTGGAGAGTTTTAAAAGTGCTCTAAAAACCCACCTGTTTTAGCTGGCTTTTCCAGACTATTGACTTCGCTGTAAGATGACCGGATTTACTGCATTGTATGGTATTTTAATATGTATTTCAATATGATATTTTTTGAGTTTTATTGTTAAGCACTATGATCAAGGTGAGTAACGCTCTATAAATAAATTTGATTGATTATAGCAATCCGGCAAGGGTGCGATCCCTTCCTGAGTGACCAACCATAGGACTATCATGTGCTGTCTGTAACAACTAATTTCTATACTTGGTGTGACCAATTGTTATATCTGTTCTGGCATCTGAGGATTAACACAAACTCTGTACAATAGCTCATTATATTTTTTAAACATTGGTTCACCCTGTTTTGGTTTCACCCCCACCTGCTTAAAAAAGCTTGGCGAGAAACACCAATAGTTTGCTCTGAAACAAAATTACAATCAGTTATCCGTTTAGTTTCAACATTTTCATGTATTAACCCCTTATGTCCATCAGTCTTTTGTTACCACTCTTTTTTTCAGGCATCTTCTTTCTTTCCTGGACTTCTGCATCTTGGAGCTGGGCTCAAACAAGTTTGTATCAAAGTCACCAAAAGGAGAAGTGTCCCCACCATTTGAGATTTTATTTGCCTGTGCTCATCATCACAACTGCTGAAACTGCAGGTTTTGCTCCATCTATGACTAACTTAGCAAATTCTGGAACATCATTTCCAATAATCACAGGCACAGGTCATTTTGGAACTACCCCCACTTTCATTTGGGGTGTCACCCCATTAATGCTCAGAGTCACTTGGGTGGTAGGATATCACTGAGTGTCCCCATGGATGCAGATGACCTCAGTACCTGGTCCTTTTGCGCAGTGTTTTCCCAGCACTTCAACATGTACTAGAGTCCTTCTGCTTCCCAAATCTGTGAGTCCCTTCACAGTCTTATCACCCACCTTGACATCTGTTAAATACTTGCCCCAACCTGCTAAGGCCAAATCTACTGCAGTGTTACCCTCCTTATTTTTATGGCAGTTTCTTGCAATATGGTCTGACTTATTTCAGTTATAGCAAGCAAATGTGACCCCTAGCTGGTGGTATCTCTAGGGTTACTGCCCCTGCCTGTACTTCTGACCACAGGTTAAGGGGCCTGGGTTCAATGTTAACACTTACCAGGGTTTTTCTACCCTCAGTAGTCACAACATTTTGGTGCCTCCACCCAGAGTAAGATATGTGGGGGTATCTACCTAACCTGGGAAGCTATAATCACCCACATACCCACCTAGTGACCATGTACCTTGTAATGGGGGACAAGCCCTTGTGACAGTTACCACACAGTTAGCAATAAACATTAACAATATGTACACACCCTTTGCACTTACCACCAGGATCTGGTCTTCAGCAAATCCCCTGGAACCCCCTGTAAAACAGTAGTCAGTACAGGCATGTACTTTCAGATACATTTCCCCCAAATACATTAACATTCACCCAAACAATGAGATGTTTGTGAGGCAATGTAACAGTGAAACAAACCAATCAATTTATTAAGGGGGATTTGAACAAGGGTGAGGCGTGAATCTAGAAGAATGATTACTGATTTGATTCAGGTTACTATGCATGCATGTACAGTGCTCCCTTTCTATAACAAATGGATTCGGAGCCATTCCACTCGTTTGTTATAGCACTGCATTCGTTACAGTGAGGAGCAACATTTTTAATGGCTGATTCAGGCTCATACCACCAGCTAGTAAACAAATGCAACCATACAAGCGTTATAATCAGTATCACAAACTTTATTAGGTTACTTAAAAAAAAAAGTACTGAACAGCACTACTGTGCTGTAATTAAAACTTTTTTTGGGCCCGCCAGTGCAGCGGTTGGACTTCCTATGCACGCCAGCCACCTGGTTCGAGCGAGTCTCGGTCACTGGAGGGTCAGGCCGGGGGGAGAAGGCTCGAGCATCCCAGGGACAGCTCTCCTTCTCCGGGGGGAGGGTAGGGGACTGGTCTGGCACCTTCTGGTTCCTAGCGGAGGCTGGGAGCATCGCAGGATGCACAACCTAGTACTAACTGGGGGAGAAGCGGACGTCGGCGTATGCCATGATGTCACTACGCTGCCCCCAACAGAAAGCCAGGAAAATGGCTCGCTGGCCCACCAGATGATGGCTCTCTGTTCCTAGGGGCCTCCAGTGCCTTTCCAGTGCCTCCTGTTCCCCAGCAGCATCCCCGGGCCCTAGAAAGACGTGCTGGGGTTGTCCTCCCCCCGGTGCTTTCCCCCTCGGAGGAGAGGGACCCGCCTGGTGAAGGGATACACCGGGATATCCCGGGGGTCGGCTGCGATCTGGGGACAAGAGGAGGGCCAGGCAAGGACAGAAGAGGTCAGGAGGAACTTGACGGAGCCTGAAGGAGTGGAGGACCAGTGAGCACGGGAAAAACAGATAATACAAAAAAAAACCAAAACTTTTTTTGTAGTTCAGGTTTTATTCAATTACTGTATAGCACTGAACTATGTAAGACTTTCATTTCCAAATGTCAGTAATCTTTTTTTGGACCAGTGCTCTCCTACCAAGGTCATGAGTGTAAGACAGCATTTGTTGAAGCTGAAGTACCTTAAGTGACTCCGCTCCTTCCTGACACTCCATCCATCCATTCCAGGCAGGTTTGTAACCCTGCTATAGCCACTGTTGAAGTTGCAACTTCTCTCACTTCTGCACCACTCTCATCTTCTTCACTTTCCTCGCTGTCATCCTGAATGCAGTCTAACACCGCAGCTATGATTTCATCATCAGTGAGCTGCTGAGTCATTGCTAGCGTGTCGTCGTCGTTAAGCAACCAGTCCTCAATGAGCTCAGTGGCTTCTTCATGGTGCTCAATAATGTTAAGGTCAGTAGCAAGCCTACTGATCTTCTCGTGTCGTCTGTATCGTCGACTTCTCCCGAATCCGCAACATAGTCATCTGTTTTGTGTAGAGCTGGATCTAGAGTCGCATCCCAGCAATGCTTTACAGTGGCTATGGAAACAGCTGCCCAGGCTTCACTGGAGAGGTGAACAACATCCTTTAGAGTGAGTAGCTTAAGAAAGTTAGTGAGAGACTCTGTTTGGGCAGCAAGATCGCCTAGAAGGCATTTCCTATAATGTTTTTCAAACGTGGCGATAATGCCACCATCCAAAGGTTGGATTCTGAAAGTGGTGTTTTGGGGGAAGAAAGATGGTTTTAATGCAACCATCTGGTATTTTAAGAGCAGATTCGGGGGGGTTCTTTGAATGATCATACTCCACAGGCAGGGAAGACTTGTTAAGATGGTGAAAACAATGAGGTGCTTTAAACTTTCCTATACAGAATGGTTTGAGTTTGTATGAACCAGTGGCATTGCAGCATAACAAGTAGGTTACATGGTCTACAGAAACCTTAAAGCCCCTGGAAGCACTTTTTTCTGACTTTGCGGCTAATGTCTCATCTGGTAAACACCTCCAAAATAGCCCAGTCTCATCACAATTGTAAATTTGATCATTTGTATAGCCGCCATCTAATATTATATTTGAAGCTTAGGAATAAACTCTGCTGCCGGAACATCATCACTGGAGCGTTGTTCTCCTGTGACACAGACATGGCAGATGCCATGCCGGCGTTGAAAACACCACAGCCAGCTGGTCAAGGACTTGAAGGTGTTATCCTCACCATACAGCCCTATGGCAAATTGATTTGCCTTCTTGTGAACCAGAGAGCCAGAGACAGGGACTCCATTCAGGCGCTGTTGGCTAAACCAGAGCTGGGTCACCTTATCTATCTCAGCCTCGACAGCCTTCCACAGCTTCTTATGGCTCAGACCATCGGACTCTGCACACTCCAGGACAAATTCTCCTAGTGACCCCTCTTGCTTTCTCCAAGTGCAGATGGTTGACTTGGAGTAATCCGTTTCTGTGGCAATTTTCTTCAGACTTTCGCCTCCATTGAGCTGGTCCAAGATTTCAACCTTTCATTCAACGGAATACCCAGAACACTTCATTGTGGCAGGGAGTGGCTAATCTAATTGCAAACTGTATTTTATAGACATTTCAGTACAAGTGAGCACTGTTAAATTTCTGCATCACATTGTGTCAGCCAACTTGACATTTGGTGAGAGGGAGCCATGCTGCACGTTTGTAATAACCATGCATTCACTATATTGAGGTTCATTATAGCAAGGGAGCACTGTGCTTTAGTCCCACAGAAAGCAGTCTGTCAGCGCTGGACACCCAGAATGTTATGCTGGCTGGCCAGAATCGGTGTCTGGGGGTGGCTGGCATTGCACCTGTTGTCGGGGCCCTTGATGGAAAGAAAAGGGAGTTAAGCATGCATAAACAAAACCTTGGTTATTTGTATCCCTGGCCAGTTGCCCCAATCCTTTGTAACCCTGTAACACATTGAAGCAATCAGGTGGTACCACAAAATGATTTAAAAAAAAATTGCAGGGAGCTAGCCTGAATTTACTCACAACACCAGTTAGTAGGAATTTGACCTGGCGATATGAAGACCTGTTGCAGAAGACTAAAGAGCATGGGGAAGCTAGGCCTTAATGACTCACCTCTGCTTCATGGCCTTTCCCTCTAGGCGGCTGCAACCTGTGATTCTTTGAGGCACATGGGCTGGATCCCCAAGCTAGTCTCTCACTGAGAAAGCGGTCACTGCTGCAAGAATAGTCAGCTTGGGCCGGGTTTGGCATAGGCCCAAGGCTGGATAAACACTTTGGCACTGTTCAGTTCAGTTGCTGATGAAGACCTCCAGCTGGCAAACAGTTAGGTAACTGGCAAAGGTAGGCCTAGACCCACGATAAACATTCAGCACATTTAATAGAAACAACATTTACTTTTCTGCCTCTCAGTTCAGTGTTAGGCTGGTTGCTATTACAGCCGATATGCTGTGCAATCCTCTTAATCCGCCAAGGCAGTCTCTCACACAGATTGTGGGCCAAACGCTTTACAGGAGCTCCTTTTGGTCCACTATTTTGAGCTACACTCCCCAGAATCTCAGAGCTAGCTGCCGCAGTTAAAGTTACTTTTGGATAAGTGCGTTTACTGCTTCCAGGCAGTTCAATACTGGAAAACAGTAGCAGGGAGGCAAGTCAGGCTTCTCCCTGCCAATTCTCCTCAGCTGCTTCATTGGAGCAACCTCTCAATGGCTCGAGCTGCTCACTCTCCAAACTCTAACAGCAACTGACCCACTGTTTCCTATCAGTTCTTGAGCTAGTCCATTTTCTTTGTGTTCCAGTTGGCTAGGGGAGCTGTCAATCACAGTTCTGGAGCTCCCATTTGTCAGTTTAGGTGGCAACCTATAAAACTACAAGAACTACAGTTTTTCTTCCCAAGAGGCACTTGAACTAAGGACCCCCTAAAGGTCCCCTATGTCCCGATTGGTCCAAATTCCTGGAAGTCCCGCACCAAACATGGTGACTCCCATTTGGATGAGTAAGCTGCAAGAAGGCAGGTTAAAACAAGCTCTCTAATTTAAATATAACAACAAATTAGAAGTAAATATTTACAGTACTAGTTAGAGCACCCTCTGCTTTATTGTCAACTGCAGAGTGGGGAAAATTAGGGCAATGCCTGGCCAGTCGCAAGCTCTGAAACACTCGGACCCATCCCAGACCATTTACTGTACACACACTATCTATAGTCTTAAAGAGGTACGTGCAGAAATACATTATCGCACTCTCACGCAGATCAACAGGACAACAACCATTAACCAGGGATTTACTATCTATGCAGGCCATCTGCCTGGCAGTGGGTATGGCTGGAGCCCAGGAAGACACTTAAAGTAAGCCCCAAATTGGTGGGGGAGGGGGCTACATAAAGATTTTGGGTGCATATTTGTTACCCCCACCAGAGTTCTTATTTGATCTGTACTTAAATCAGAAAAAAGAGGGTCTTACAAATCCATGGCTGTTACTTCACTGCTGCATGGTCTGTCTGGCCATCTGACAGTCTTCAGCCAAAGAAACATCCTTTTCCCCATTTTCTGGTTGGTGTTTTTTTACCCAAAGCTGCGTGTCTGTGGTGAGGATGTTGATGAACTGTTCCACTGTAAGTGTGGCAGTGATCTGTGAGACCGTTTTGCCCTCTGGCTGGAGCTATTTAATAAGGAATTCTCTGAGTCTTGTGAAGGCTTCTTATGGATTGACGACCGAGCCATACTTCAGGGACCAGAATCTCTGGCTGCAGATCTCTCCTGAGATGTCATATCTTTTCAGGATTTCAGTTTTCACAAGAGCATAGTTTTCAGACTTTGCAATGTCCATATTACTGTAGGCAGGTTGGGCTTTCCCTGTTAGGTAAGATACCAGTCTGATTGACCATTGCAGATTTGCCATTGGCAGGCTCCTGCAACCCTTTCAAAAGTGAGGGAAAGGGAGGACATCTTAGAGACATATAAATACCTCATGCGGTAAATAAGGTACAGGAGTGGGTAGTTTTTCAGAAGATAATGTGCATAAGAACAAGGGGCATGCATTGAAGCTGGAAGAGGGGAATTTAGGAGGGATGTAAGGATGTACCTCTTCACTGAAAGAGTGGTGGATGCCTAGAACAATCTTCCAGCAGAGTTGGTGGGGTCAAAAACAGTGGTAGGCTTCAAGCACATGTGGAATAGGTACAGTGGAGTCTTGGGAAGAAAGTGTGGGGTGCAAGTAGCTGAAGATCAGGTAGGGTCTGCGGTAACAGTATAGGCTGGGAAAAAGGGGCAGAGTGGGTGAGCCAAGAGGTCCGTATCTGCAGAAAGATTCTATTTTCTACATTTCTATGTTTCTATTATGTCTATCCTACACGTGCTTCAAGCCACTACTGTTTTCACCTCTACTACTTCCACTGGCAGTCTATTCCAGATGCCTACCACTCTTTCAGTGAAGTAGTACTTCCTCACATCCCTCTTTTACTTCCCCCCTCAAGCTTCATTGCATGTCCTCTGGTCCTGGGGATCTTTCTCTTTTGAAAGAGGCCCTATTCTGGCACCCCGTTCAACCCCATAAGGTACTTGTAGATCTTTTTCATGTCCCTTCTCACTCTCCTCTCTTCCAGGATATACATGTTGAGATCCTGCATATGACTTTTGGTGAAACACCTGCACCATTTTAGTTGCCCTCCTCTTAACTGACTCTACCCTGTCTATGTTCTTTTTGATTTGCAGCCTCCAGAACTAGACACAATACTCTAGGTGGGGTCTCACCAATGATTGATGCAGTGGCAACACCACCTCCCTCCTTCTGCTGGAGATACATGTCCAAGTGCATCCCAGCATCACACTGGCCCTACTCACTTTTTTGTTACATTGCCCTGCCACTTTGAGGTCATCTGATATGACTACTGCAAGGTCTCTTTCCTGCTGAGTGGCTGACAGCACCCCTTCCCCATCCTTTACTCATGTCCTGGGTTCCTATGCCTCAGGTGTATAATTTTGCACTTTCTAGCATTGAACCCCAGCTGCTATGTTTTTGAAGAAGAAGAAGAATTAGCATTTATATAGTGCTTTTCATACACAGTATCCCAAAGCGCTTTACAAGCAATGCTAGACTGGTAGTGAAGTGACTGAATGTGTGGTGGCGGCCATATCGCACATCATCACCCACACACAGCCTGGATAATTGCATGAACCGGTTTATGGGGAAGGGAATGTTGGCCAGGGCACCGGGAATGTTCCCTGCTCTTTTACGAAGAGTACCCTGGGTTCTTTTAGTTCCACCTGGACACCCACCAGGACAACACCAGGATGGGCAGAAGGGACCTCGGTTTAACGTCTCATCCGAAGGATGGCACACCCCAGCAGTACAGCACCCCCCAATACTGCACTCGGATGCCAGCGATTTTTTAGGTGCAAGTCCATCCCGGTGTGGGACAAGAACCCACGACCTTCTGGTCCAGAGGCGGATGTGCTACCAACTGAGCCACGCTGACCACTCATCAAGTTTGCTAAGATCCCTATGCATACTTTCTACCCCCTTCTGATTATCCCAGCTATTACAGACTTTGGTATCATCTGCTGGAAGGCCTACCTTCCCATCCAGTTCATTTGCAATGTCACTTATGAAGACATTGAAGAGGACTGGTCTCAGTACTGAGGCGTGCAGTACCCTGCTGGTGTCTCTCCCATCCTTACCGTGAGTGGCATTAACCACCACCCTCTGTCGTCTGTCCACTTTGGATCCCACACCTAAGATGCTCAATTTTGTTAATCAGTCTCCAGTGTGGTACAGTGTTGAAGGCCTTGTTAAAGTCCAAATAGGCCATATCAACTGCCCTCCTCTGATCTATTTCAATCAAGGAAATGAATCAGGTTCATCTATCATGACCTCCTCCCATGAATCCATGCTGCCAGTGGTCTTGCAGCCTATTTCATACAAGATACTCCTACCAACCTTCCTTTTAACAGAGTGTAACCACCCCTCACCGGCCCCCTTGTTTAACTAGGAGGGCTGTTCCTCTCACCACACGGTGCCCAAGAGAGGGATGGGGGTGTACACAAACAGTTTGCAGTACATCTACTTTTGAGCCTGCCATACACAGACAGGCAAACCAAGTGTGGCAGCTACCTGGCTCACACCTGGTGGGACCATTTACCATGGCCATCAACTTAGGTCCCTGGGAGAAAATGTTCGCTCACAATTCTGCTAGATTTGCACTTCTGCACAGGGGAACACAAATAAATCCAGACACAGTGGAAGCAATAACAGTACCGTCCAAACCAGGTTGGGATTCTAGAGTGTGGCTTTTATTCACATACACAAAGAGAATAATCACAAAGTAAAGATGGACCTCCACAGGGCTACTCCTACTGGTAATGCAGATTACTGAGGTACAGAGAACACACACACAGTGAACCCTTAGGTTCTGACTTGAACAGCGAACATTCTGGTTATGAATTACACAGCGAACTCTCTGGTTCTGAATTAGGAGATTGGCACGCATGGCCAGTTACTGGTACACTTCCCTTGACTAGGTACACACGGCCAGTACTAGGATACGTTCCCATATTTCATGAGGAATACTGGTGGCACACACGACCACCAAAGAGCACATCTAGGCTTACAGAAAATCCAATCCACGTCTGGGTAACTATTTTCATCAGGCACTGGCCAAATGAACTGAATGAAAATTGAACTGGTGCCCAAACTGAACCCAGAGAGGTAAACTGGTTACTCGAGATGGGGGGGTCTCCCACCTTTTGCTTCCAAGTTTAAATTCAGCCATTCATCTGGTTAATAACACCCTCACAGAAAACTTTTAGATGCTATCTTGAAATGTTTTGCATACTTAACATACTACATGACTAAAAGTTATGTAGTTGGACAGTCTCTCTCTCTCTCTCTCTAGACTCCAATGTAGGCAGACACTTTTAAAACAGAAAACAGTTTTGGTGACAGGGTCCCTTTGTCAGAGAAAATTCACCACAAGGAACGCAGGTGCCCCTCCTGGGCTGAACACAAAAGTACTCACAGTTTCTGAAGTTGTCACAGGCAGCTTCACTAGACAGACCGTGTGAGGGGATTGCCCCTGAACCCTGAAGATTTCCCCCATCCCTTCTGGAATGGGGCAAAGGAAAACCCACTCGGAACGGTTTCCACCACTTCAATCTCTGTCTTCTATGTTTTTCTCCTAGGGTGAGAACAAACTACCCAAAACCAGTGGTAGCTCTCTGTCAGAACTAAAATTGAGGGGCTGCTGCAGGCTGCAGCCTCCTCCTGGAACTCCACTTTACAGACTCACCAAACATTCTAAAGCTATCTCCCTTGCAGCTAGCTCGAGTGTGGCTTATGCTGCTGCGACAGTTCCATGATTACATCATCACTCCAGCTCAGCTGAGACTGAAAAACAGAGTGTGACACTGTGAAATCCATTTACCTGGCATTTCACAAGCTGCCTTTCCCTGCCTGCCACTGGTTCTAATGGGATTCTAGTAACCCCTGGGAACAAGGGGGTTACAAGTGTTTCCGTTAATTTCCCCACCACTGAGGTGAGGCTCACTGGTCTATATTTGCTAACCTCTTCCTGCTGCTGTTGTTATGTAAAAGGCCAATGTCTGCTCTCCTCCAGTCCTTCAGAGCCACACCCGAATCCAGTGAACTCTTAAATAAGGGAATCAGTGGGGAAGCCAGCACCTTCCTGAGTTCTTTTAGTGCCCTTGGATGTATTCTGTCTGGTCCCATAGCCTTGTCCACCTTCAGAGCTGCAAGTTCCTTAAGGAATTTTTCCTCTGAAAATGGACTTGAATCTGCCTCTGCCACACAACCCTCTCCTTATTCCTGTTGCTCCCTGGTGATCATGTCCAGCATTCACTTACAGAAAAAGAAGTTTGGGGTAATGAACATCTTGAATGAACAGCATGGGGGGGGCGCAGGCCATGCTGGAGCTCATGCTGTGCATAAAGTTGTATCTGGCAGCCTGGTGGGCCCTGTTGCCCCTGGTGGGGTCAGACATGCTGCCACACTTGGTTTGGTTTACTTGTATAAGGACATGTGTAAATTTATACACTGAACAGGCAGCAGAACTGTGGCACATGAGGGAAATCTGACAGCATGTTCAGTGCCTGACCAAAGAAACAGAGCCCCACCTGTGTTACATTGGATCAAACATATTTAAAAGAAAACTGTGGAAAAACCACAGCTTTTCCCAGCTGCTACAAAAACACCCAATTAGGACTTTAGACAGTAAAGACATTTTTTAATTACTTCCAAGTGCTTTTTAATGATTTACACCACGAGCCGCAACTTCCATTTTCCATTTCTGGTAGCCTCCATCTCAGGAGCGGCTGTGCACTTCCTTAGCTCACTTTATGCTACTACATATTAGCATAAAGTGAGCTAAGGAAGCACACGGCAGCTCCTGGGATAGTGGCTACCGGCAATGGAAAACCTTGCAGTGTAAATCAAAAAGCACTTGGAGGTAATTAAAAAAAAAAAATTCTTTATTGTCCAAAAGCCCTAATTGGGTGTTGTTGTAGCAGCTGGGAAAAGCTGTGGCTTTTCCATGGTTTTCCTTTAATCTCTCCATGTAGAATGCACTTGAATCAGGGGAAAGTCTGCAGCCAGTTTTGAGGGTGGCAATGAGATTTGGTGGGTGGGCAGCATCACAGACAAGAGTTTTTTGCACTTCTCCTATGGCAGGTAGTGCTGCCTTGGGGATATTGGCTAAAATAGGTACCATATCCCCCTGCTGGCCAAAAACTGTGGAGCTGAGGGTTGGAAAGACAGGGAGGGAGGGAGAGGGTGGATTCCTATGCTGTTGAGGCAGGGGATGCAGTTGGAGGGAGCTGGCATAATCTTTGCAAGTGATGGAGGTGGGAGGGACCCCTGTCATTGGATCAAATTTTCAATTAATTTTGGTAAAAAGGGCAGCTATAAAAATAACGTGCTATGTGAAAACAGTGAAGACGAGGGGCCATGATTTGCAAATTGTAGGGCAGAAATTCAGAGGAAACATTAGGAAGCACTTTTTCACAGAAAGGGTGGTGTATAAATGGAATACGCTTCCGGAAGAGGTGGTCGGAGAGACAATGATGGGAGGGTTCAAGGGGGCGTGGGACAGGCACAGGGCTCTGTTGGCAAGGGGGGGTAAAGTTAAGTCCTAGCAGTGATCTAGGCAACCTGGGCAGACTAGGTGGGTCTGGTGGGCCTTTTTCTGCCATCATGTTTCTATGTATGTTTGTATGATTTAATTTTGAATAAGATTGTTTTGTGGACTTTTGAACCAGAAAGCTGGGGGCGGGGGTCAGG
This sequence comes from Neoceratodus forsteri, assembly GCA_016271365.2. NCBI lineage: Eukaryota > Metazoa > Chordata > Ceratodontiformes > Ceratodontidae > Neoceratodus > Neoceratodus forsteri. Next base: position 214,883,813 of record JADMNL010000024.1, read on the forward strand.
TACTGGTGGCTTCTTAGACCAACACAACCACATTTCTCTAAATACTACTGTGTGGTCCTACTGCCACCTTAAGGGGTTAAGGGGATTACCATATTTAGGCACTCCTTTCCCGGCCCCTCCCATGTTGCAGCATTCTATGAATAATAATGAGCTGGTATGGATGGTAGGGACACATTCCAGAGACGGACAGACAGGAAGTGCAGTTTAGTGTCAGAGAACAGCTAGAGACAGGAGCACAGAGCTGAGAACAAAGAGAGCTGTAGAGAGAACTTGTTTTCTACGAATTGTGAATATTTTCCAAGTCCAAAGGTTTCCAAACACTGAAAAATTGCATCTCCTCACACTTCTAAACAGCGTGGATTCATATTATCGGGAAGTAGTGTTGGAAACTGAAACAGAGGATCGTGATGTTGGAGGTAAGAAGTTACTATATATGACTGTGCTTAAAAATAGCACAAAACTGGACACATGGGATTAGTTTAACACTACTTCATATTAAACTGAATTAATTTATATAGAGACAGTGGCATTTCAAGGCTGTTGGTTCTTTTTTAAATGTTATACGATGTTTTCATTTCTGTGGCCTGACTTCATTGACCTTGTAACTTTTTCTGTCTGTATCTTTCTGTGTTTCTGAGTATCCTGGCTGCATTTACCATTACCTCATTAGACTTAACTGCGGGTCACAACCTTTACTCCCACTTAGGGACAATCCCCCCACCCCTGACATTCATATTTAACATCCAATGTTTGTGAGTTTAATTAGGTAGCACTTTTCTCAGCATTGTAGTTGGGAGGGAGTCAGCTCACAGGCTCCCACCTCACAGTGCCATTCTGGACAGTCCCCCTGGTCTCCAGCTGGGTTCCTGACAAAAGGCATCATGGAACTCACTAGGGAGAAGGCCATACTGGACCTGGTCCTGTCCAGTGGTGGACATGTTCAGGATATAAAGGTGGAAGCACCACTTGTAGGGAGTGACCACTACTTAGTGTGGTTCCACCTGGACATGGGCAAAGTGATGGTCAGGATCAAGACGAGGGTTTTGGATTTCAGGAAGGTAGACTATAATAAGATGGAAGAGATTCTGGTAGGGCGGCTTGCTAGTGTCAGTAAGGAGATGGAGGTGGAACAGAAATGGGCCATAATAAAGGAGTAAGTAAGTAAGTAAACCTTTATTTTTCACATGCTCATTCCTGGGGTCTCAGTGCACTGTACAGAGTATCAATTTTACTACACATAGAATAAATATAATATAAAACAATATCAGTTATACAAAATAAAACAAATTAAATACATAAATAATAATATATAATTATGGAGTCAGTAAACTCAACCAACGGGTGAGCATGAGGAATTATTAGGCCAAATCGCTTAAAGGTTTCCACTGAGTGGGCCTCCTTTAGAGGTCTGGAAAGAGAGTTCCATAGGGCTGGGGTGGCTACTGCAAAAGCTCTGTCCCTGGAAGAGTTTAACCAGGCCCTGGGAACCACTTGTAGGCCCTCCTCAGAGGATTGGAGAGGATGGAGAGGGCAGTGGGTCAGGGGGGTCTGATGGTGGCCACTAGGGAGTGTGCCAGAATCAAAAGGAAGAATTTCAAGGCCAAAACTCGCAGCTGATTCAGAAAGGAAATGACAAATGCAATAAGGGAAAAGAAGGCAGCCTTCCAGAAGTACAAATGTACTCAATATGAATAGGATAAGGAGATCTCCAGTGTTAAATTAAGAGTGGTGAGCAGAGCTGTTAGAGAGGCAAAGGCTGCTGAGGAAGTACGGCTTGCAGAAAGAGTAAAATTGGGCAAGAAGGCCTTCTTCAAATATGTAATGGAGAAGTGGGATATTAAAGATGAAATTGTCCGGTTTAAAAAAGGAGGCGTGTAGGGTAGAAGGAAATAAAGAGAAAGTGAAGGTGCTTAACAAGTACTTCTGCTCCATTTTCACTATAGAGCAGTACAGACTAGTGCCACAAGGGGGGTGGAGGTAGGGAATAGGGTGTCACCGACTGTGTAATAGAGATGAACAGGGTGATAAGGGGCTTAAGGCCCAGTAGGTGGACAGATCCCCAGGGCCAGATGGAGTGCACCCGTGGGATCTAAGGGAACTGGTGAAGGTGCTGGTTGGCCTCCTGGCAGACCTATGTAACATCTCTCTGGAGTCCATGAGTGTGCCCTTGTTCTGGAGAACTGTATATGTAGTGCTTGTCCCTAAAAGAGATCCAGGTGATTAACTAGAGAATTACAGGCCAGTCAGACCGCAGTATAGGGGAAACTAATGGAGACTATACTGAAGGAGTAACTAGTGGGGTTTCTCAAGAAAAATGGGCTGCAAGATAACAGACAGCATGGATTTGTGATGGAGAGGTGCTGCCAGACTAATCTGGTAGACTTTTTCAACTTGATGACCAAGACAGTGGACAGGGGTCAAGCGGCTGATGTTCTGTATCTGGACTCCACAAGGCCCTTGACTCTCTGCCTTATAGGAGATTGGTCAGGAATCTGAAGGATCTGGGGGTGGGGCCAAGCTCACTACAGTAGTTAACAAGCATTTGTCAATGCCAAATGTTGGCTTGCTGGCACTGGCATTGCTAGTGCAGGAGTTAGAAATGTAAAATAGGAATGGCAGTGAAGTAATGAAATAAATTATAAACGTCAACCCCCCGTAGAGACTGAAAGGCATTGGGAGTGTGGCTTTGGGTCGGCCATAATACGTTTACTTATTCCACTTCACCCACTCCTGCAGAGAGCGACAGGTGTCAGGGTGTGCATTGGGGTCTTCGGATGAGTGCAATATCGGAGAATGGGGTGAACATTAGGGTGACAGAATCCAAGTCGCACCTCAATGCCTGTCAGTGGCTGTAGGGTGGGGGTACAATTAGGCAAACATTATGGCTGATGAACCCAAGTTACGTCCCCGACGCCTGTCAGGCTTTACAGGGTGGGTGTGATGCCAACCTATCCCCACTGATGATGGGACTAAAAATGGAATATGACAGATGGAAACCATTACAAGTAACACTGGCTGGAAAAATGTACACCCTTAAAATGGTTACAGCTCTGAAACTCTTCCATGTGGTGTCCCACATCTAAGTTGTCCTCCCCTTAGAATGGCTCAGCGCATTCAGTACACTCTTGGGGAATTTTGTTTGGGAAGAGGCACGCCCTACTTACAGCTGTAACATGCTTCATGAATCATGGAAAGATGGCTGGAACTTCCCCTAGGCCATAGGCCACCTCTAGACTTATAGGGCATTCTAGACTCTGCACTGGGTCAGACAGCCATGCCCTAACCTAACATAATGGGTAGTTATGGAAAAGTCCAGGCTCCCACAGCAGACTTTGGTCTCCCTCCTGTGCTCCCCCACTCCTCAAGAAGTGAGGACACATCCAACTACAGAACCTTCCCCGAGCTACTGAAGCAAACTGCACACGTGGATAGGCACTGTTCCATGCTGTAGGGAACCTATCGCACTTTGAGATAACCCATTCATTATGGTAGACAGTGAAAGTATTCAATGACAAGCTTGGATGATCAACGGTCTGCTACATCTCAAGGACATCCTAGCACCACAGGCATCTTGGGTAGGCACACTTCAAGCATTGCAGCACAATCCCCCAAGGCTGGACTCTGGTCAAATCTAGCAACATGGCAGGCCCTAAATAAACATGTAGCTGGCAAATCTATGAAGATGTCTGTAGTTACATTCCCAGCCAACCTGCAGAAGCTAAGCCAAAATGGGAATCCACCCAGACTCCCGAACAGAACCAGGGAAAATGCCGGACATTCTGCAATTACAACCTTCAAGGATGCATATAGTAGACTCATCCAGAATAAAATTCTACATTTCTGGCACAGAACCCGATCAGTGCTACACCAGCTAACTCTGTCACCCACAGATAAATCCAGGAGATGTGGAGAACCTGGTGGTGACCTATTCCATATCCTCTGGCAATGCCCAGCCATTCAAGCCTTCTGGGACAAGGTTTGCAACCTGGGCACTGATGTACTAGCCACTCTAGTACCATGTTCAGCGTCCCTTCTAAAATTAGAGATCACATTTGCAGTCCCATCCATAACAACTACTGGCCATAGGTGGTTGGCATTACTAAGTATGTAAGTATTCAGGCCCAAATGCTTCTCCTCTGTAGGTGGTGATTGCAGAGACTACCCTCACACCAAGAGTTGATATCCACCTTCTCACAGGTAGCTACCTTTGACTGGTTCTCCCATTTAGCATGGACTCCCTGTCGAAATGCCAAGCTTTCTGGTCACGTACTGTCAATCTCTAGTGCCCAGGAAAGGAAAAGGCTGACCTTCCTGCTTTCTCTACACCTGGACTGTTGGTCTCATTCTAACTAGGGTTCTGTGTAGTTCACTATATTACCTGTGTATACTTAAGCAATAATGCCCAACAGGGTGTGTGTCGTGCTGGGATAACGTCACGCCTCAGGTGGTTGGGCACAAGGCCGTAGGCCGAGTGCGTCCAATACCTGAGGCATGATGTTATCCCAAACGACACACACCCTGGAAGGCATTATTGCTAGTATACAATGGCTCGTTGTTCTATATAAATAAAAAATAATTTTAAAGTATGTTTTTATTAGTGTGGAAAAATATTTTAGTTTCTTAAGAGGAGATGCAAAAAAAGAGTATCCAAATGCTCCTCCATATTGGTTCACAGTGCTGAGACTAGAGCCGTGATGTTGTGCTGGGATAACATCACGGGTCCAGTCCCAGACTGACCAATCAGAGACCAGGATTCTTTCTTTCCATTGTATAATTACTGTCTTCACATAGTTATACTGCCTCTGAGTTCTTGAAGTTACATTGCATGAAATATCACAAGTAAAGAGAGTGCACAAGAATTGTGGTGCTCATGCAGAGAAACATAAAGTAGTATTAAATCAGGAGACCTACATTTCTTGTATATTGGACACTGGAGCTTTAAGAAGGTAAACATTAATGTTTTAAATGCTACATCAGACAACCTGACATGTTTCAGATAAAGCCTTTGATGAAGGACTTAAGTTTACCTTCTGGAAGCTCCGGTGTCCAGTATATAGTGTGGGTGTGAGAGCCACAGTTTTTGTACTACTATTGCATGAAATATGTTATATATTATGACTAGTTTAATGTTATCTTTTTGTTAGATAATACTCTGGCATATAAAGACGGCCACCCTTTACATACTGTGGGAAAAACCTACTGGCCTCATGTGCTTGAACACTGATTCCTTAACTGAACCATATATCAACAACAATGCCTACCTTTGTACATTTTGATGTCATCTGCAATATATGGAATACTGAAGTACAGACGTATGTATATAAAAGTTAGGCCAATAAAAAAGATTAACTTCTAAAAAGAATGCATCTTCTGGCTTACAAGGCAGTGTACAGTTGTAAAAGTGCTTAAACTACTTCTTGTGGTCATGGGGTCTTGGTGCCATGTGTAATGGGTGGTGGGGGGTGCTATGGAAACACTGTGTACAGCACATCATGGCTTTGTAGCATATCAGTGCCATAATTAGCAAGGTCTTCCCCTTTGTTTGAGCTGTTACAATGACCTGTGCAAAAGGTCAGGTAAAAAGTTGATACGCCCCCCTTGTACTTAGACAAAGGGGTGTAACTCATGAGTTATGTAAAAAAACATAATGGCTTGCCCAGTGGCACTGAGGACTGAGGAGCTGGATGCCTTACTTCATGCTTTGCCGGTGACCTGGATTCGGGAACGACCTTGGGTCATCGGGGAGCCAGTGTGGGGGTGGGGAGTGAGATTGAGCAGCCGCTAGACAGCTCTCCTCTCCCAGGGTGGTTGTCTGCCCCCGTAGCTCCACTCCCACTGGGTGGAGGTCCAGTGGGAAGCGCAGGCAAGAAGGGGCAGCGATGATCACCAGGGATGGGGTGGAAGGGGCCGAGCTGGTACCTGGTGTGCGCCTCCACGCAAGTGCGCATACGTGCCCGGGTTCCAGGTGAGGGGAGAAAACGGGGATAAAAAAATGAAAAAAAAATACTACAAAAAAGAAAAACAAACAAAAAAACCATAATGACCTCCAGGGTGTAACTCACGAGGTACATAAAAAAACATAATACCTTCCCTTCAATGTGAATAGCATTTGATATGTTTGCAATGATCCAGTGCTGGTTTCTAGCAAATTAGCAGTCCAAAAATTAAGGACCATATAGATTGCAACACAGAAAGTGTCATCTATGTAATACAGTGTCCGTGTGACAAACTGTATGTGGACAAACAAAAAGAGCTCTAAAGAAAAGGATACTAGAGCATAAGGGAGACATCAGAAATAAAAATGAAAATTCACCAGTAGCAACACATTTCAATAAGGAAGAGCATACAGGAGTAGCCTTAAGATTTTGGGGGTTGGAAGTGGTTAGACCACCTGGTAGAGGTGGAAACTACAAAGAATTATTAAATAAAATGGAAATGAAATGGATTTTTTTATTGAAAACGTTAGATCCAAATATTGGTATGAATATAGAATGTAATTGGCAGGCATGCTTTTAGAAAACAAAAACAAAAGGAAAAAAGTAAATATTTAATGTTAGAGTGCACCAACCAGCTGGTAAAATAGGTGGTTAATATGCAGTCTAAACAATAGCAATGTTATTTCCAGTAGTTCTCTCTCTGATTATATTAAAATTAGAGTGTATCTATCTGCTGGTGAAATGGGTGGAAAATGTGTACAATTTGAATAACAGAGATGTCATACTCCGTAGGACCCTACCCAGTTTGCTAAGAAAACCCTAGTTCTGTACAAATTATAACTAAAGATAACAAGAGTGGGATAGTATGATGAATTTAAATAATGAGTAGAGTTAAAAATATCCATGTAAGTAGTTGGATTGCTGTTAAGCCCCTCTATTTTGAATAATTGAAAAAATATGGTAGCACTGTAAGCATTTTGTAACTGGTGCTCAGCAGGAGATAAAAGAGCCTGTTCATTGACACCGATTCTCCCCATATCTAGGAGAGAATGTACAGTTGCTTAGCAACAATTTCGGAGAAATCCGAAGGTACAGTACATGAAGTGATATGTCACTTTGGAGGGAAAAACGAACAGGTTGAAGAGGTAAGCCACACCTCTTAAGAGCAAAAGGCAGTGTGGAAACGCCATTACCAAAGCAAGCAGCATGCTAAGTAAATCGCTTTATGTTGACAAAAGGATTTATATACTGTGAGCAACAGACAGCGTCTTGAGGTAATTCAATTAAGAAATGGGGTTTTTCAAAGTAAAAATTTGAGTAATAAAAGTAAAGTCTAATGAAAGATGATTTGAAAATATTTAGACGCTGAACAAACTCACAGAGAGAATCGGAGAGTTAAATTATCGCTGAAAGTAAAAGATAATGATGAATTGGGGAAAAAAAGTGATAGCGCATTGCTTGCTGAGGTAAGCGACAATAAATGAAGTGATTGGCATTAGCCTTGAAAGTATATTTAGTAAATGCTAGCTAGAAAGTGTATGTATACAATTTTTGAAGGAAATTTAAGGGTGAATTTGATTAAATGTATGATAGCAATTGTTTTAACACAGTATTTCGTCATATGGAAGGGGAAAGATGTTTGGAAAAAGGGTAAAGCTCTAAACAAGAGAATGTGGACAACTATGGGGAAAACAAGTTTAATACTGAAATAAATGATTTTTTCTGCTGAGTATTTGGAACGAGAAGCTATGTGCAAATGATGGTTGTTTGATGTTCTGTGTTTATAGGGGCTGATATATATAGCCAGATGGAAACTGTTTGTTGAAAAGCGTTACAAAGAACTGTATGTAAATGATAATTTGAACACAATATTCCGAAATGAAAATTAACATATTGAATATATGTGGAATCTAAGTGGTAATATTAAAATGTGTAATTTCTATTTTAAACAGACAGAAACTATATTATGAAAAATGCCCCGTGAACAAGCTCTGAGGAGCGAAACGTAAGGGTTGGAATTGAATAAAGAAAATAAGAAGTGAATGCTGCTTTCGAAGTGGAATTTTTTTGCTGTGTCAAGCAATTACCCCCTGTGACTTTAAATAATATTTATATCAGTTTGCACCTTTGAGGGGGGTTATGGAAGATAACCATTACCCAGTTGATTCAGTGTTTTGTGATTGAGGATGTCTCCTCCTTTTAATACTTCAGGGTTTGGTTGGACTGTCACCTTGATTTCTCAATATATCTGGATGCCATCCACCAGAAGCTCCACTCTAAATATGGTGCGCTTTACAGGAGGAAACTAAGTGTCCTACTTTCTGCCCACAGACAGTGTTTCAATTATGATATTCCCTATTTTCAGTTATTGTGACATTGAATACAGTGTCGGTCCCAAGTCCACCCTAGCTGGACTGGGCACACTCTTTTTGCCACATTGCCTTATACTGTCCTCCTCACACCCACCACTGCTCCCTGTACTCCTCCCTCCTCTCCCTCTCTCTCACCTCCCTTGATGCCACATGGCTCGACCATTGTGCTTGCCTTAACTCCAAATTCAGACTTGGCTCACTTCCCTCATACCTTTCCTCTCCTCTCCTCTCTCCTCTCCTCCTCTCCTCTCCTCTCCTCTCCTCCTCTCCTCCTCTCCCTCTACTCTCCTCTCCTCTCCTCCTCTCCTCTCCTCTCCTCTCCTCCTCTCTCTCCTCTCTCCTCTCCTCTCCTCTCCCCACCACCCCATACTCTCTTCTCAGCACTTACTTTCATTCCATTTCCCTTCTTTAAATGAAATCCACTGCAGATCAAGCTAGCTGCCTTATCCTTTAATTTCTCTGTAATCTGTTCCTCCCCTCACCTGACCATCCCCTCTGCCTCTTCTCTGTGCTCCCTCAGGTCTCTCCTCAGTGACTTCATAATGCACTCCTGCAATTGCTCCTGACCCTGTGTCATGACCTGCTGTCCACCACACTCCAGCGACTGCTGTCCCAACACTCTGAATTTGCATTTGTGCATCCCCCCATACCGACCCTCCCCTATTTACAGTTACAGTATTGTTCTTACTCTACTTTATAATGCCTTTTACACATTTGCAATTTTATTAAACCTAATGTTCCTTATTGTACTGCGTGTCTGTGCACCTGGTATTTACCTAGTGCACAAATGTTAATTTATTATACTTATTACATAGTTATTGATCTTCCGTATCACCCCCCCCGACACATCAGGAAGTACGTAGGTATTAGCTCAGTTTGATTTTTCCTTTTAAAACTTTTGAAATAAATAAAACAAATTAGTGTATGCAAATCATAAACACAATTAATTACACTGTATTTTGATGACTTGCAATCTGGAGACCCCACCACTACCATTCCTGTGCACTGGCAACAACAACAAAATGAAAAAGTCAGACTCTGTGCTTTTCAGCTGGCCAATCAGCACAGCTCTAGCACTATTGCTTGCTACCCTGATGACCCTGGTTCAGAAGTGAGCCCAAGTCGTTGGGGGCCGGCCAGGGGGAGGAGCATCGAGCAGCCCAGAGGATGCTCTTCTCCTCCGTGAAGGGAGGACAGCCTGCTCTGGGGTGCTGCTGCCACCTGGGTGACCACAGCTGGCAGTGCACTCAGAAGCAGCTTAGTGGGTAAGGTGGGAGAGAGAGATGCCAATGGTTTACATGCGCCACACGCTGGTCTGTGTGCTTACATCACACCCCTGGTCAACATTTCAGGAAAGGGAGAAAAACAGGAGGAAAATGGTAGGCCCAGGGTACAATGATGGACTGCTCTCCCACAGGCTCCACAGTGGCAATGTGGTAGCCCTCCCAGAGAACCACTTCCATGATGCAGTAGTTGAGGCCCTGCCATACCCATGATGGGGAGCGGGGGTAAGTCATGGGCAGACATGGGAGAAGATGTAAACCAACAAGATGCCCGGTGTCAGAGCTGTGATTGGTCCAGGAGGAGGAGGAGGCACAGCCTGCCAGTGGAGGACAAAAAGAAAATCCTTCACTTTTTAACAATGCTATTCCATTATCCACCTTTCAGGCATGCTGAAGATGCTGACATGCCAAACTACAACTGAACCCTCTCCATCCCCTTTCTGTCTGGCCAACATCTTGACAGAGCAGCATGTCAGACCACAAATGAACACTTTTCTGATCTGCCAACAGGCCTGCATCTCAGCAGAGCAGTATGTTGCCATAGGCTCCAACCATGAGGTGAGGTGTGGAGACGTATTCAGTTGTGTTCTGGCATAATGGCACACTGCTCTGCTGAGGGAGAGAGGGAGGGAGGGAGGGAAGAAAGAAAGAGAGAGAGGGAGGAGAGAGAGACTGACATGCTGAAAATGGGTTGTTGATGGTACAGTTATATTTTAGCATCTTTGTAATTGCAAAAGGTAGAGAACTTTTAATTAAAACAATAATCTGACTTGACTATTTCCAGTCAGTGTGCATGTGTTCTGATTGCTGTAGTCATGTCTGTGTGTGTGTGGGGGTGGCATTGATTGTTTCTCTGATAAGACTGATTTAAAAAAAAAAAAAAAAAAAAAGAACTTGACCCTTGATGCCATTTCTAGTCAGTGTGCCTGAAATGGAGGAGTGCTTGTGCTCTAAATCCCTGGTGCTGGAGGGCTCTGGGCTGCTACTGATGTGCATGAAAAGGAAGTGTGTACTGTGGAATGATGCCCTACTCTGCAGACCAGCAGCTTTCTGCCTCCTGATCTTAGTGCGAGTGTGTCTGAGTTGGACTTCACATGCTGCACATTCAGGCTGCTGCAGATGAGACACAAGGCACTATACTGTGATTAGATATTTTCAGCAGCACTGCTGATTTACAAAGCAAGACATCAAACCTAAGCACCCCCCTCCTTTCAACACACACACACCCACCCCAACAGGGATCCTGAGCCCCTCAGTAACAATGATCCAGAGCTAAGCACCCTCCTTCATACGCACTGTATGGAAAGGATGCAAAAGTAAAATTCTAGTTCTTTAATCAATCAATACAGTCCAAGCGATCCCGAGCCCCCCTTCAGCAACAGTGTAGAGCGCATTTCACCCTTTCATGGACAGTGACTCGAAATAAAAACATTCTTTTTCAATTCAATTCCCTACATCAAAGCACACATCTCCCCATGCACACTAAGTAGAAATAAAAACAACAGTGAAATTATTTTTGTTAAATAAATACAGTCCACCTAACTTTTCAAAATAGTGCCATCTGTCTGTATTTAGTGGAAAACAGTGGAAAAGGCACAGCTTTTCCCAGCCACTACAAACATGCCTGATTAGGGCTTTTGGACAGTAATGAAAGTCTTTTAAATTACCTCCAAGTGCTGTAAAAAAATAAATAAATTGAAGTGTTATTTTACTTCGAGTCTGAGTGCATGAAGTGGTGTCAGCAGGTTCTGATTCATGACTCAAAATAAGAATAACAGTCGTGTTTTTTTTTTTTTAAATAAATATAGATTTCAAAATACTACATCCACAGCATCCACACCCTCCCCCCCCAATTCAGGCTCATTGACTCAGTATATGCACATTATTGTCAAATTCTTTCTTTTTTTCTTTTAATAAATACAGCCAGGTTCCCTACCTGCCAAGGATGTGGATATGCCAACATGCCGAACTAAGACTGAACAGTCTACAACCCTTTTCTGGCACATAATGTAGGTATAAGCCATACCAGGGTGGCATTCAAGAGCAAACCTGAACACTTTACCTGGCGTACTAGCATGCCAGAACAGCTTTCAACTCATAGAACCCATTCAGCAGTTGTTAGGAAGATGAAACTCTAGTCCCTGTCATCTATATGTTGTGCTTCTCAGTTGCTATGCAACAGATAAATGTTGGGTATCAGGGATTGTGTTGATGATTTGACTGAACTGGAGGGCTGCAACTTTTCTTTTAATTCTACCCGACCCATTACTCACTCAACTACCTTTGAAAATGTAATAAATCAGTGTGATATGCGGTGCAACCCACAGAGGTACTGCATCTTGTAATGTCAGAATTAAAGAAAAAAAAAACTGCAGACATGCGTAAACCTGGCACTATGGAACTCAATGTCTTCCTCAGAAAAGGTTTCCCATTTTTCAATGAGACAGGGACTTTGGTGTGAGCTATGATGGCTTGTGGAAATTAGAAGCAGAAACCAACTACTGTGCGAAACCGCATGCCTAACCGACTAATGGGTAAGAGGGAGGGAGGTTGAGGTGCTGCTCGGCTAGCACTGTCTGGTAGTGCAACTTTGACAGAGTTAGCCTTGTTTCTTATAAGAACCGGTCAGGTGAGAAGAGAGCAGGCTCCTTAAAGTTGTAGTATTTAGTCGTTAGTCCCTCACATGAAGAAAGGAGTGGTAAACGTTTTAAAGTTGTTTCTTTGTTAAATATTTCATTTTCATGCAGTGCCTCTTGTGTGGTTGTGATCAACAGCAGTTTAGTTCACAATCCACCAGCGCAGTAAAGAGTGTATCTGTTTTTGAGTGATGAATACAAAATGTTTTTTTTTTTTTAATGGTAACTCTGGAAGGAAATCAAGAAAAACGTGCAGTCTACTAGCACTTCCAGGAACCTTTCAATGTACCACTGCGCAGTTGCACCCTGTATGAAAATAGTTTTAGTTTGTGTAATGTGAATTTTAGCACAAACATGCTCTCAGCCTAACTGCTCGCAACACTTGGCAATACAGCAGCGGCTGAGCTAAATATCTACAAATTAAAACATAACTTATTGCTGTTGGAGCTTTTGTACCTTGTTTTTTTTTTTTTGTCTGCAGACTTGATGTGCAATGTTTCACCAGGAAAAGCACATCAGGAGGCTTGTCATCTGTGCCGCTGCATGGCAAACTTGTCTGTGATTGCAGTGGCACTTTTCTTACAAGTTTTGTCCACTTTGCATAATGTGTGTGCCAGCGTTAGCATGCGGCCTAATTGGTGAATGAGGGACACACCTACTAAAGCGTGCCCTGCATTCTCCAACACTGACACACCTCTGAAATGTGCTACTAGCACAAGATTTTGCTTGTGCAAGCCAACATAAAAACTGGTTAAAAAACAGAAGCCAAAAGGTGGTGGCTGGGGAAAATTCTCAGAAGTTGTGCTTGTGACCAGTAGAGTTCTGCTGGGCTCAGTGCGTGGTCTGGTATTGCTTAACATCATCAGTGACATAGTGAATGGAATGGAGGGTAAAATCTATTTGTTCACAGATGACTTGCAGCTCTGTTGGAGGGATGACATGGGGAAGGAGAGACAGGAAGTAAGCGAGAACCTGGCTAGGTTAGAGAAGTGGGCTGGCATGTGGCAACTGGGGTTCAAATAAAGAAAGTGCAAAGTTATGCACTTGGGGCAAGGAACCCTGATACCAAACACTGGCTGGGTGGTGTACAGGTCACCAAGTGTCATGAAAAAAAGGATCTGTGAGTTATTATCAAGAGTGACCTAAAGCACTTGGCACACTGCAGAAGAGTGGTGGCAAAAGCAAATCAGATGCTAGGCTGCACAGCCAGGGGGATTACCACCAGAAAGGCAGAGGTCATATTACCACAGTATGGGTCACTGGTAAGACCGCACCTACAATATAGTGTGTAGTATTGGTGCCCATATCTTAAAGAGCTACTGATGCCTCAAAGAAAACTTTAAAAAACATAATAATTAAGTGTGATTCTGCTTGCATTCCATTTATATTTGATATATTTCTCCTCCCCATAATTTATTACTTAAGAAATGTGTATGAATTTGATTGTTGTCCCTTTAGAGTTCATTTTGAGGTCATCTGTCTCTATAGCTTACTCCCTACTTCAAGTCATAATCCTTTGGTGTGACATCACAATCTGTTGCCATGGGAGTAACTGTGAGGTCACAAGCCATGCTCTGTCTTCAGGTAGGGGGACAGCAACAGGAACAGATGAACTCTTGAGGAGCAAAGATCCTGTTTTCATGCAGATTACCTCACTACTAAATAATGGGGAGGCGGAATACAGAACTAATGGGAAAGACAAGCTGGACAGTGTCTAAATATTAGGGTTTTTTAAAGTTCTCCTGAACATGACACCGACTCTTTAAGAATGATGTCAGCTTGCTGGGGACAATTCAGATAAGGACAACCAAAATGACCCAGGGGCCAGCAGGGCACCAACTACAAGGAGAGGCTTGAGGGACTCAGTGTGTACTCCCTTGTGGACTGAAGGGGAGAGGGGTTAGGATTGAGACTTTCAAATACTTTAAAGGTATTAATAGGGTGAATACAGAGGGCCTCTTCAGTCTCGGGGGCACAAGTCCAATGGGAGTATAGTGTAAATCTGGTAGGGGCAAGATTCAAGAGGGAGATGAGGACCAAGAGAGCGGTGGTCAGGTGGAACGAGTTGCCAGAGGAGGTAACCTCCCTGAAAATGGTGAATAGTTTCAAGAGAGAATGGGACAGCATGAAGGGGAAAGTTGCTGGGGGAGGGGGGAACTGACGGGAGTCAGGGAGAATTTGTGGAGGGGGGCAGGTCCCACTGTAAACACAGGGGGGACCTGCACAATCAAGCAGGTACGATAGATTATAAGGCCTGTATCTGCTGGCACCTTCATTTGTTCGTATGCAGTTGTCAGATAATGTTTATGTAACAACAGGAGGTTGCTCCTGGGAAGCAGAACAGCTCTTTTTGATAGGATCAGCATGAATTGCCCACGCATGCCTCTGTGTCCATTTACACAGATAGTGATCTGCTTGTCACAGAGCTCTAGCTCTAGATCAAGTTTGTTTCACCAGAACTCCATTGAGCATACTCATTTACAAGGAAGCTCTATGTAGTAGCTGCAAATGGACTGTAGTCTGCCTAACAAAGTCCTCTCCTGTAACCTACTTGTCAATTCAGATTTTTTCCTGTGACCTTTAAACCCCTACTGACCACCTGATGCATGTCAGTGTTCCTCTGTGAGGCAAGTAGTGGAGTTACTCTACCTCAGCTTCAGTAAGGCATTTCAATGGGTGCTACACAGACAGTTGCTGAAGAAATTAGAGGATCTAGCAGATGGTTGTGATAAATGGAGTCAAATCAGAAGAGAGGGAGGTCACCAGTGAGGTGCCACAGGGGTCAGTTCTGGAACCAGTTGTTTCAATGTGTTTATCAGTGACCTAGAAGAAATACAGGGCAAGATGAGCCTCTTAGCAGATGACGCTAAACTCTGACAGGGTAAACAGTGAGGAGGAGGAGGTAAGGGAGATGCAGAAGAACTTGCAAACTAGAGAGGTGGCATGGTTTTAAATAATCGATTAGCAGTTTTTTTTTTCCTGGGACAACACTAACTGTACAGAAAGTATTTATATAGGTTTTCTAGAAGTCTTATGTTTGTTAAACACAATGAGCCACGTGCTGTGCGTTTTTACTATGTTTTAGCACTTTTATGAGCAAAACGCTAATCAATTTTTAGAGTTAAATAAAACCCTGGGTGGTCTAAGTTTTGGCTGTTTGAAATGCAATGCCAAAGTGTGTTGTGCTGCACTTAGGAAACAAGGACACTTGAACACAGTATTGTATGGGAGGGATTAAGCTGGGCAGTACTGCTGAGGCAAGGAATCTGAGTCATCAGAAAAACCAACATCTAGGTCAATGCAATAAAACCCCGTAGCAAGGTGACTAAAATCTGTCTCTGTATGTGTATCTATCTCTGTCTATCTGTCTGTCTGTCTGTCAATCTATCTATCTATCTATCTATCTATCTATCTATCTATCTATCTATCTATCTATCTATCTAAAAGTTTAACCAGGAAGTACATATTGAGCTGAAAACAGCTTGTTTCCAGATGTGTCCTGGGGAATAGGAGATAGCTAACAATAAAAAAATAAAAAAAAAATAAGGTAAAATACAATAATATAGTTTTACAAGCAGAATCATAAATATTATAGGCAGAATAGTAAATGAAGGCATCTAGAAAATAACACACACTCTAATATATACAGAAAGACAAAATAGCAGAACAGTAAGAAGAGGGCAAGACTAGAGAATATTGAGGGGTATCTGGCTGCATTGGGGACTGGTGACCTATCTGGGGGAGGGTAAGGGCCTATACAGAGATGATGGCCTGCATTCATCTGGGAGGGGAATCTCAGTCCTCAGTAGATGGTTTAAATGTTATTTAGATAACCATTTAAAGTGCAACGTTTTCAGTACCTCCCCCCAGAAGTATAAAAATCCCTTACCGGGCTCCGAGTCCACTAGTGCCAAAATTTTAAGTTTTCTGTGCCCACATTTAGGGAGGGAAGGGATTGTAATTTGGCTCTGTGGAGCCGAGCTGCGATGATCCCTTCCACTTCTGTGTATCACTTCAGGCTGCGGACAGCTCCCGCGCTACATAGTTTTTAGACATCATTATTTGTAGAGCATGGGGGCACGCTCCATATACTGTAAGGGGGCCTTTTTTTAAAGTAAAATTTGTGTACTTTACATTGCCAGTAGGAACTAATCATGGCCACACGCTTAACTAACAAGGATTGTTAGTTAGCGGTGGCCATATTCCTACTAATGTAAAAAATACACAAGTACTAAAAACCCCTATATGGAGCAACCCCAAACTCTACAAATAATGATTGTCAAAAAATAGCAATGCGGGGTGAATTGGGGCGGCTGCAGCCTGAAGTGATACATGGAAGTGGAAGGATCAGCTTAGCTAAATGGGGACACAGAAAATGTTAGCAATTTTGGCACCTGGGGACTTGGAGCCCAGTAAGGGATTTTTATGCTTCTGGGAGGTACTGGAAAGAGCACGATAGTTGCTCTTTTAAGGGGACAGGAAATTTGCGTTAATTGGCAACTGTTTGTAAAGTTCTTATTTGCAGAAATGATACACATTTCCCTAAATTAACCGTATATAACTGTGTAACCCCCAGGTGGTGCTATTCCAAAGGATACTACCCCTGCCTGCGTGACTAAGCACAGGTTGAGGAGCCTGAGTTCTGTGAACGGGTTCCTCCTCCAGGAGGGTTGGTTTAAGGGTAGCGTAGCTGCTCTGGGTACAGCCCTCCGGGACACTGATACCCTTCTCTAACCTCTCTAGTGGCCTATACTGGTCAGCAATTAGACAGTTACAATGAACACCAGAATGCAATGTTATACCCACACTTGGCACCCTTACCACCAGGGCTGAATCAGCTGCACTGGCCGTGGAGACCCCCTGCAAAACAAGACCTGCAATAGAAAAAGGCAATAGCAACACAGCATCTGCACCCCAAAGGTACACAATAGCCAGTGCAAATGCAGAAAAGATTTAGATCTGATTTATTGAGGGATGTGAACAAGAGAGGGGCAGCAATATGGTGTTTGATTCTGGATCTGATTTAATAAGGCTAAGCACGCATGCCCCTAGGAGTCCCTCTAACACAGTCACACATACTCTGGGTACCCAGTTGGTCTGCAGGTTAGCCTGAAGTATTGCCCGGGGTAGGCCGGCATTGCAGCTGTTGTTGGGGCCCTTAGGAAGGAAAAACACAACATGCACTTTAACTCACAATTTGTATTCCAGAGCCGGAGGGCTCAGTTCGTAATGATCAATCAAAACAATTAAATCAGGTGACACACTTTGATTTGAACTTTGTTGCAGGGAGCTATCCTGATGTTTACTCATGCTACCCAGACCAGGATGCAGGATGGACAAAATGAAGACCTCAGGATGATTTGTTGGTTTGGTAGGGGAAGCAGGGCCCAAACAACGCACCATGGTGGTCGAATCCTGTTTGATGGCGTTGAGCAGGGAGTCGAATCCCCAAGCGGGTCTTTCGTTGGATGATTCTCTGCAGCGTGAATGGCAATCTAGGTCGCGATGGTGAGGCCCAGACCAGGTGAACAGTTCGGATACAGTCCGGTAAACTGCTGGATACAGCTTCCAGCTAGTGTGACACATTCAAGCAATGTGGGGAACCAAATTGCGACCCACACTGCACATTCAGCACACTTATAGTAAAGGATAGGCAAAATACCACAGTTCAGATGACAGTCTGGTTGCAATCAACAGTGTCTCTGTGCAAACCGTACGCTCTGCGGTTGTCTCAAGTCCTGACAGGCCGATCACACGGAGGCAAATCTTTGGTCCACGCCAGGCAAATTTTACTTTGTCACAATTCAGGATTCCGGTCACAAATCGCAGCAAATTTGGATAAAGTCCGAGATATTAATGCAGACTTCTTCACTCGAGAAGATGGTAGCAGGGAGGCCAGACACAACCTTCCCGCCGATTCCCCCACACTACTACGCAGGAGCAGCTGCTCAAATGTCTCGAGTTGTTCACTCTCTCAATTCGAACTACACACTGACTCGCTGCTTCAGGCAGCTCTGGGACTTCCCAGTGATCCAAAAGATTCGGTTGGTTGATCCATCTGTCTGTCACAGCAAGGGCTCCCTCTCCAGGTCCATTTAGCCGCCAAATAGTAAAAACTACAATTCCTACAGAAATTTACTCCCACAAGACACCTGGGGACAGTCTCCATTTTAGGGTCCCCAAAGATACTGATTGGTCCAAACTGGCAGTCCAGAACCAAGATGGTGGTGCAAAACAGAAAGTCCATGCTGCAAAGGAAGGCAGGTTAGACAAACTACTATATCATTACTATCAAATCGGATAATCAGCAAACAATCACAGATTCTAATAAAGCTCCCTCTGCACAATTAGTGATGGCAGAATGAAGCGGCTGTATTGCAGCCCAGGTGGGACTCAAGCCTAAAACCACTCAGACCCCACCCAGAATAATTATAACCCACGAAAATGATGCCTCTTAAAGAGACAGGCACGGAGGCTAATAGGGCACTCACATGCAAGCACGTTTAACGGTTAAAACACAGAACATCATCCTGGCAGTGGGCATTAGGCAAGCCCAGGAAGACATTTTAGGAACCCCCATTTGTGGGGGGGTTACAACTGTATCTGAATAAAAACTGGTACCAAAAACTGTATTATGCATTGTTTTGTTTTTTATGGACAGCACTCTGTTACAGTTATTTTCTTGGAACCAGAAATTTGGAGTTTTTGTGTACAGAATGCTAATTCTGAGCTGTTGACCTGTCAGAATTATGCTTAGAGTTCTGTGCATAAATTGTGACATAGTTAAAATGTCAGATCACAGGTTCCATAAAAATGTAACCCCTAGGTGGCAGTATCCCAAGGGCTACTACCCCTGCCTGCTTGGCTAGTTGCAGGTTAAGGGGCCTAGATTCTGATACGGGTGCCTCCACCTGGAGGTCAGGTTTGGTAGTGGTCAGCTGACCTGGGCACAGCCCTCCGGGACACTGTAACCCCCCTTTTCTCCTTCTAGTGGCCTGAACAGTACACAATAATCACTTTCACAGTGACCCCTATTCATCAGGCAATTACCCACACTGTTTGCACTTACCACCAGGGCTGGTTCCTCTAGCTTGACCCTGGGGACCCCCTGTAAAACAAGGTTAAGCACAGCAAATAACAGTACAATACTCTTGGCACAAACTGGAACCACAGTCACGTTAATTGCAAACAAAGTTAAATCTGATTTATTCAGGGTATTTGAACAAGGGAAGGGCATAATCAGGATGATTTGCTTAAAAGCTATACTAATCAAACAGTTATGCATGCAGTTCAGAGTCCCTACACAGTCACACACTCTGGGTACCCAGGTAGGAAAACAGGCTAGCCAGAAATGTTGCAGCTGGTTGGGGCCCTGTGATGAAAGAAAGCAACATGCACAACACACACTATTTGTAATCCGGAGCCGGAGGGCTCAGTTCGTGAAAGAAAAGGCAACAAGACAATCAGATGACAACACTTTTAGATTTAGCTGTTGTTGCAGGGAGCTACCCTGATGCTTACTCACGATACCCAATACTGGACACAGGCAGGACAAAATCAAGACTGCAGGCTGTTGAGCTGGAGTGCCCAGAGAAGAAGGGCCCACACAAATCACCAAGGCGTCGTTCCTGTTCAAGGCATTGAGTGGGGGGGCTGATCCCCAGGCCGGTCTCTCGTCGATGACTTTCTCTGCGTAGCAGGTATTCTGGCTGGGCCAGTGTAGCAGAGCCCAGGCAAATGGAAATGGATACGGATTCAGTCCGTGGAGCTGGATACAGCCTCCAGCAAGCAAAACACAGTTCAGACACACAGTGGGGAAACAAATCACGACCCGCTATAAGCACACATCACATTCACATGTAAGGAAATTCCACTGTACCAGGCAAATGGCTCTCCGGTCGCAATTATAGAGTCTCTGCATAATCTGGGAGCTCAGAGGTAGCTGGAAGTCCTGACAGACCAATCGCATTCAACAAATCTTCGGTCTTCTTCAGGTTAAAGCCTGGTCACAGTTCAGTGGTTTAATTCGCTCTCCAAGTTTGGATTCAGTCCGAAAAAAGCACAAGTTCCCTCTCAGAAACAGCAGGCAGGCATGCAGGCCAAACTCAGGGCTTTCCACAGTTCTCCCATGCAAATCTACTATGGATTGCTGCTCAAACTATCTCAAGCTGTTACTTCTTCACTTCCCAGCTCAGATCAAACTGAAACTGCAAGTGGTGTGGGACTTTCCCCAAGATCCAAAAGGTTCGGTTGACTGATTTGTCTGTCAGTCACAAGGGCTCCCCCTCCAGGTTATTTTAGGTGCCAAAAGCCCAAAACTACAATTCCTACAAATTTTGGCCCCACCAAGCCCCTGTTGGCAGGCTCCATTTTAGAGTCCCAAATGTACTGATTGGCCCATTCTGCAGTCCAGGACCAAGATGATGGAAGCAAACAGAACTGTCCATGCTACAAAGAAGTACAGGTTAGAACAAACTGCAATATTATTACTACTCTAACAAATGATCAGCAGACAAGTACATCTTCTAACAGAGCTCCCTCTCAGATTATGACTGCAATCCAGGCAGCTCTTAAAGAGACAGTACACAGAGGCTATACAGGCACTCTCTGGCAATCACATTTAAACTGCTAAAACGCAGGACACCAGCCTGGCAGTGAGCATTTAGGCAAGCTCAAAGAAGATTTTTCGGGAACCCCTTTTTGTAGGGGGGTTACAAAAAGAACTGTAACAGAATGCTGCCCATAGAAACAAAGCAATGCAAAATACAGGTTTTGGTATCTTTTTATTCAGGTAAAGCAAAATATGGATAATTTAGGGGAATGGATAGTATTTTTGAGAATGGCTACCAAGTGGAAAATGTTTCCTGTCTTCTTTAAACAAGCCAAGGGGGTGACATAAGAAATCAGGGAAGCATAAACTGCCCTCACCCACAGATTGAAGCAGAGAGGAGGACTTGTGGAGACGTAAACCCCCCATGTTGGAAAATCAAGAAAAAAATGGAGCAGTAGAAATAAAATGGAGAGGGGAACGTGAGCTGTAAAATGAAAAGAGAAAAGCAGGAAGGGCAGAAAGTAAACAGAGGGGGTATCTGACACAGTGATAACCAAATGTGGAAGGTCATGTGTGCAAACACAAAAACTCCAGGAAATAAAATTTTTATCCTACCTACAGTATCGCTGCAGACCCTACTTGATCTCCTGCTCTTTCTGCTCCTTTATGACTATGTCAAGCATTCTTGTACCATACCATTATTTTTAACCCCATCACCTTCACTGGAAAGTTGTTACAGGAATTAACCACCTTTCTGTGAAGAAGAACTTCCTTACATCTCTCCTGATTCTACCCCTTCCAACTTCATAGCAGGTCCCCTTGTCCTTAAGCTCCTTTTTTTCTAAAAAATGCTGCCCTCCTGTACCTTATTTGCCCCCATGAGGTATTTAAAGGTCTCTATCATATCCTTCCTCTCCTCCAGGATGTACGCATTGAGATCCTTTACTCTCTCCTAGTAGAGCTTTTGGTGCAGACCCGAGACAGCAAATACCGCTCCACTGCTTGAGTGTGCCCAAAGTGTATCAGAGAGCAAAAAGGGCAAACTCTGGCACCACTCAACAGGTACATGCAAAAGCTTTTTTCAAAAATATGCAAACATACCGTCCACAAACTGGTTCGCTAACAAGAAACCCTGACCGATTTCGCACTACTGCTTCATCAGGGGATCCCTGTGCAAAACTGGTCGGGGTTTCTTGTTAGCGACCTGGTCTGTGGATGGTTTGTTTGTATATTTTTGAATAAAGCTTTTGTACAGTATGTACCTGTTGAGTGGTGCCAGAATTTGCTCTGTTTTGGTCTTTTGGTACAGACCCTGCACCATTTTAGTTGCCCTTCTCTGGACCACCTTCACTCTTTCTGTATTCTTTGTGAGATGTGGTCTCCAGAACTAGACACAGTACTCTAGCTGGAGTCTCATCAGCAATCTATATAGGGGGCAGCATTGCTTCCTTCTTTCTGCCTGTGATGCCCCTTCCTGTGCACCCCAGCATCCTAATAGCCCTCCCAACTGCCTTGTAGCACTGTCTGGCTACCTTTAGATCACCGGATATGATTACCCCCAAGTATCTCTCCTGCTTGGTGGTTGTCAGTACCACCCTACCCATTTTTATTCCTTCCCTGGGTTTCTGTGCTGTAAGTCATTATTTTGCACTTTTTCGCATTGAAACCCAGCTGTCATACCTTTTTGTGTTCCACAAGCTTCCGCAGGTCTCTGCTCATCCTTTTCACCCCCCAAGGTGATCATTCTGTTGCAGATTTCAGTGTCATCCATGGGAGACCTTCTCTTCCAGCTTCTCTGCAATATCATTTATAAAAAAATTAAGAGGACTGGTCCCAGCACTGAATCCTGAGGCACCCTGCTGGTCACCTGTCCCTCCTCAGAGTGTTCCGTTTGCCACCACCATTTGTCACCTATCTTCTAACCAGTTTCTTACCCAGTTTATCACCTTTGGTCTCACTCCTAAGCTAACCCACTTTGCTTACTAGTCTCCTATGTGGAATGGCATTGAAAGCCTTACAGAAAGCTAGGTAGGCCATATCCATGGCTCCACCTCGATCTAATTCCTTGGTCACCCAGTGAAATAAATCTATCATATTTGTTTGACATGATTTCCCCGGCCACCCATGAATCCGTGCTGCCTCGGGTCTTGTAATACATTGGATTCAAGATATTCCACACTCCTTTTCTTCAGTGGTGATTCTATTAATTTTCTCACCACTGATGTCAGACTGACTAACCTATAATTGCCTGCCTCCTCTGTGCTACTACTTTTATGAAGTGGGACTACATCTGCCCTCCTTCAGTCTTCTGGAACCACTCCTGTGTCCAGTAAACTGTTAAATAAGGCTGCCAGAGGTGCAGCCAGTACTTCCCTGAGCTCCCACAATACCTTTTTGATGCACTCCATTTGGCCCTGTTGCTTTGTCCTCTTTCAGATTAGCGAGTCCCTTCAGTACTCTCTCATCTGAAAAAGGACTAATGTCCACCCCCTTTCCCCAGAGCACCTGTTACTTTTTTAGCACCTCCCCTTTTTCTTCTTCAGTGAACATTGAACAAAAGTACCTACAGGCTATCTTGGCAGAGACAGACCTGGATATCTTGGCCATTACTGAGTCGTGGTGGACAGGAAACCATGACTGGGACATGGCCATACCAAGCTATACTTTTTTCAGAAAAAATTTGGTGGAAGCAAAGGATGAGGACTGGTGCTCTATGTAAGGGAGGGTATCTAAGTGACAGAGACATGGAAATCCTGGGAGGAGGGGAAGATGGGGTTAGAAGTACTGTGGGTCACCCTGGAGATTGGAAACAGTCACTATTCACAATGGCATGATGTATAGATTTCCAACACCAGGGGAGAATTTTGATAAGGCACTGGTGTAAGCCATTGGCACAATGGCAGGTATAGTGGAGATACTGCTGTTGGGAGACTTCAGTCTGCTGAATGTAGATTGAAGCCCCCTAGTCATAGCTTCAGCTAGAAGCAGGAACATCCTGGACTTCCTGCAGGGGAGTTTCTCAGGCAACTAGTCAAAGAGTCCGCTCATAATGGTGCAGTACTGAATGTGGTGCTCATTAACAGGGACAGTATTGCAGATGTCATGGTGAGAGGTCACTTGGGGACCAGAGATCACTGTACAATGTGGTTCGACACAAGGATGGTGGTGGAAGTGAGCCACAGATGAACGAGGGTCCTGGACTTCATGAGGCCAGATTTTAAAAAAATGGGTGAATGCCTCTGAGACGACCCGGGGGGGGGGAATGTGGAGGGGGGGGAGAGAGTGGGCTAAGTTAAGGGAAGACATAGTGAAGGCAGCACACCTTTACACAAAGGAAGTGAGCAGAAGCAAGAGGAAAGAGACCATTGTGGTCCTTGAGCGAGGTGGCTGAAAAGCAAAAAGTTTAAAAGGATAGCTTTCAGATGGTTTAAAGAGACACTCAGGGAAGAGGATAGAGAAATGTATCAGGAGAAGCAGAGGGAGGCAGGAAAAGCAGTGAGGAGCACAAAGGGGCAACCAGGAAAGAATAGTCCAAGGGGTAGCAAAAGGGGACAATACATTTTTTAGGGACATAAGTGAAAGAGGAAGACTAAGGGAGGGATTGTGAGGTTAAGAAGGCTAGGTGGGGACTGCTCAGAGGGGAATCAGGAAAAAGTAGCTATCCTATACACATACTTTTTTCCAGTCTTCACAGAGGAAGAGAAAAAGGAAGGGGATGGGCCGCATACAAGCAATAGGGGCACTGGAGGGGGGAAGTACACACTATTCCCTTTACAGTAGAGAGAGTTCTGAAGGGACTCACAAATCTGAAAGTAGACAAAGCTATGGGGACAGATGGGGTATTGAGGGAGTTTAGGAAGGTAGTCTGCACATCTCACAGTCTTTTTAAAAACTCTCTGAAAATATGAGTGTTGCCAGAGGATTGGAGGAGGACAGATAGATGCAGTCCCACTTCAGAAAAACAGTAGCAAGGAAGAGGATGGCAACTATATGCCAGTCAGCCTGATATCAGTCATGAAGAACTTAATGGAGTCACTGCTAAAGGTAAGTATTATGGAGTATCTTCAGTCCAGCAAGTTACAAGACCCAAGGCACATTGGAGAGGGAACAGTCTGAAGTTGGAAGGGGGAAGGTATAGCAAGGAGATGAGGAGGCACTACTTCACAGAGAGAGTGGTGGCGGGTTGGAACACAATGCCAGAGGAGTTAATCACTCAAAGGACAGTAGATAGCTTTACGCAGGGTTAGTACAGACAAGAACACAAAGGGGGAAGGACCGGGAAAGAGGAGGAAGGGAGGGGTTTGGTTGAGGATGGGGCAGCTGTAGTGATATGAAGCTAAGAGCTGCACAATCAGGCAGACTTGATAGATCTGTGGGCCTTTTTCTGCCGGCAATTTTGTATGTTCATGTGGGGGCGAGGGCATGTCAGACAAATCTGATCAGTTTCTTTCACTGGATGACCAGGGAAATGAATCAATGTGGTGCAGTTGACGTGGCCTACTTATATTTCAGTTAGGCTTTCAACACTGTTCCACAGAGGAGGTTCATAAGAAAACTGGCGGCTTTGAGGTGGTTCCAAAGGTGGTAAACTGAGTAACAATTTGTTTATGGGCTAGACAACAGAGGGTGGTGGTAAATGGCACTCATTCCAGGGATAGGATAGTGACCAGTGGGATGCCACAGGGCTCAGTACTGGAATGAGTCCTCCTTAGTGTTTTTATAAGGGACATTATATATGAACTGGAAGGGATATTCTGCCTTTTTGAGGATGACACCAAAATCTTCAATAGGATGGACACTCCTGTGGGGGTGGAGAAAATGTGCGGAGACCTGAGAAACCTTGAGCAGTGGTCACTGGCATGGCAGCTGGGTTTCAATGCAAACAAAGTGCAAAATCATGTACTTTGGGCACAGAAACCCTGAGGAGAAATACAAATGGGACAGGAGGTATTGAAGGTCACCGAACAGGAAAAGGACCTAGGGGGTGATCATGTCTGATGACTTCAAGGTGGCAAAGCATGGCAACAAGACAGTGTGTAGGGTAATTTGATGTTGGGGTATATAGCAAATGGTATCAGCAGTAGAAGGAGGGAAGTAGTACTGCCACTATATAGACTACTGGTGAGAACTCCCTGAAGTACTGTAACCAATTCTAGAGACCATTTATTTATTTATTTATTTTTGTTAATTTGCAGTTTTTGTGGTTTCCCCCCAGTTTTCTCCCCGTAGACCTGGGACCCCAGTACATGGCTGTGTGTGCATGTGGAGGCACACACACACACTCCATGAAGCCAGCTTGGCCCCTTCTGCCCACCCCTTGCATTTGCTGGGTCCCCCCATAACCCAAGCTGCCATCTGTCCTCTACTGGGTGGCCGCCTAGGGCCTGGGAAACCCTAGATCCCTCCCCGGGAGAGGAGAGCTGCCTCACAGCTACTCAGTCCTGCTCCTGCCCTCCCATCTGCTGATCCCCGACAACCCAGGCTTGTTCCCGAACTGGTGTCGTCAGTATGGCGTGAGGTGTGGCGTCCAGCACCATAACTCTCAGCGCCACTGGGCCGGCTGGAGACCACTTCTCTAGAAGAACATAGACAGAGTGGAGACAGTCCAGAGGAGAGCAACTAAAATGGAGCAGGGTCTGCATCAGAAGCTCTGTGAGGAGAGACTGAAGGACCTCAATATGAACACACTGGAAGAGAGAAGGGAGAGAGGAGAGAGGAGAGAGAGGAGATGTGACAGAGATCTGTAAATGCATCACGGGGTAAATAAGGTACAAGAGAGGAGTATTTTTCAGAGAAAAAGATGCACAAGGGCAGAGGAACATGCAGTGAGGCTGGAATGGGGTAAATTCAGGAGAGGTGTGAGTGAGGAAGCACTTCCTCAATGAAAGAGTAGTGTACGTCTGTAACAGTCTTCCAGTGGAGGTGGTGTGGGCAAAAACAATGGTAGGCTTCAACCATACATGGGATAGGCAAAAAGGTGTCTTATTGGGAATCAAGGGGGGGAAGGAGCCGTAGATCAAGTAGGGTCTGTGGTGACAGTATGGGCAGGGATAAAAATGGTCAGACTGGATTGGCCAAGTGGTCCTTATCTGCTGTCAGATTCTGTGTTTGTATTGAGAGTGGCTTTGATAGCAGAAGGAAGAGGCATCTCACTATAAATCACAGGTGAGGCAATATCTGGAGTATGTTGCAGCATAATGTAATCAAAATTATAATAATGGTACTTGCAATGGAGCATATTGACTGGGTTCATAGAGTCCACCTACCTTACATTAATTTTTAATTAATACTTGTTGTAAAAAAACTCAGTTACTGCATTAGTTAGTGTAGCGTATAAAAGTAGAAATCAAAGTGCTATGAGTTTCCAACCTCACACACCCCACCTTCCCTGCACCAACAGATGTCGTGGTGTGCCTTGGGGTTGTCAGCCATAACGCTCATCCCATTCCATAAGTAAATAAGCTGAGAAGTGCACAGTATAGGAGAATGGGGTGAGTGTTAGGGCTGAATACCCCAAGGCACACCCCCGGCGCCTGCTGGCATGTGGAGGGTTGGGTTGGGGTGTTAGGATTGAAAACCCTAATGTCACATTTTCCCACGTCAGTTGCAAAAAACTGTGTTAATGCAACAGTTAGGGTTAAATTGACAAATTTCCTTACTTTTTGAGATAGTATAACTATATCCTTATTTGCTGGCCCTGTGCTCCCATCCTTCCATAGATGCATATATGTATGTGGCTGTGGAAGCACAGGGCCCTCTGGCCCCTGTGCTTCCATTTATAGGACAGCTGTGACCAAATTGTCAGCATAGCTATGGTATTATGGTTTACCCCACCACATGTACTGGTGCAGAAAATTTTAAAATCCCCACCAAAATGTAACTTTCCTAAACAGCAATGCCATTGCGCGTCACAGATGCAAAAACACATTTTGGCCAGGATTTGAAAAAATGACAGCTGTGACATACATGAGGTGGTGTAATAAGAAGGCTATGTTGAAAATATGGGATCAAAACATTTAATATTCCCAAAGTTATGAGTGTGCATAGTTAAATTGTAACAAACGTTCATAACACTACCATTTTTAATAATGCTGACCCCACATTTTCAGCATAGCTTTCTTATGACCCCACCTCATGAACAATATGAGAGTCATTACACAAATCCTGCTGGAAAGGTGAGTTCACCAACCAACAGAAAAATCACCTTTCTGGCAGGAGTTTCATAATGACAATCCTATTGTTCATGAGGTGGGGTCCCCAAAAGCCATGTTGAAAATTTGGGGTCAAAATCTTAAAAAATTCCAAAGTTATGTATAAAAGTTGAAAACCCCATTGAAATACATTGAACTGCATTTACCTTAGTTTCTCATAATACAGTCGCCAGTTCCAGCAGTAAGATGCGTCTTTGATCATGAAAGCGGATCTCAAACCTGGGACCTCTTCAGGTGAGTCAGGGTGTGTGGGTGTGCCAAGGGAGGTTTGGGAGGTAAGTGTGCAGTGGGAGAGATCGGATGGGGGGTGCAGGTTTGATCGGTGATGGATTTTTTTTTTTTTTATTTTTTTTACAGGTTAAAAAAAATTAAAGACATCGAGGGATAGTTTTCTTATTTTCAGCATACAAAGAACATGGGAGGATGGGGAGGGGAAAGCCACTAACCACCAATGAAATGAAGAAATGTGTATCAGGAGGGAGGGTCACTAGACCACCAGAGAATATTATAATTATAAGAGTAAGAATATCAGGGATTGGGGAGGGAGGGCCACTAGACCATCAGGGAAATATAACATCATGAATGGGCGGTTACATATAACGATGTGGGAGGGCATTGGGGATTAGGGAAGGAGGGCCACTAGACCACCAGGTAATTAGAATCATGAAAAGTAGTAGTGTACTGTGCCATAACGTGCATGTTCTGCAGGCGGCACTGTGCAGCCACAAATTGAGGGAAAAGATTGATTTTTCGTGAAACAGTCGAAGACTTTTCTGCAATTTGTGTAAAACATGTTTTTTTTTGTGAAAGCAAGTGCTGCAGTTTGTGTCACGGTGGGGTGGGTGGGGGTCTGAGGTCACATGCTAGGGAGGACCTCAGTGGGTTGATAAGGCACTGGCATCAGCCAAAGGAGGTCCTGGCCAGTGGTGTTGGGGTTAAAAGAAATACTTCCTCACATTCTTCTTTCACCCCAACAAAAACTTATAATCATGCTCCCTGGTCATCCCGTTTTCACTTGAAAAAGTCCTGACAATCTACCTTATTTTT
Organism: Neoceratodus forsteri; assembly: GCA_016271365.2. Lineage (NCBI taxonomy): Eukaryota > Metazoa > Chordata > Ceratodontiformes > Ceratodontidae > Neoceratodus > Neoceratodus forsteri. Next base: position 214,912,849 of record JADMNL010000024.1, read on the forward strand.
TCCCTTCAGAAGTTTGAACATTTCTATCATGTCACCTTCTCACTTCTAGCCCCCAATGAGTAACTGTTTAAACTGGCCAGACTCACCTTGCTGTCCCCCAATCTTTTTTATAGCACACCTCTGGGCTGATTCTATATGGTCCCTATAATTTTTCAGGTGTAAGATCCAGAATTGGACACACTACTCCAGGTCTGGCCTCACCAGGGATCCATAGATGGGCAACAGTGCCTCTTTTCTCCTGGGGTCTGGTGAATCATAATCAAGAGCCAAAGTCCTTGATTTTTAGAAGGGCAGACATTAATAGGCTGAAGTAGCTGATCAGAAATAAGTTGGCAGGGGTGGACAACCTAGATGGATTGGAAGAGAGATGGGTTCACGTAATGGGTGCCATTCTCAGCGCATCTAAGGTATGCATGAAAACGGCATCTAAAAAGAGCAGGTTCAAGACAGCAATATGGTTCTCAACAAGGTCAAGGAAGCAGTGAAGGCCAAGAAAAAAGCATTTGACAAATTTAAAGAAAAGCAAGGGGAGGAAAAATGGGAAGAATATTTACTGAAAAATAAGGAGGAAAAGGCAAACACTGAACTGCATATTGTGGGTAAGGTCAAGAGTAAGGAAAAACAGTTCTTAAAGTGTATTAGTGCAAAAAGGAAGAAAGGAGAGGGAATTTTGAGGCTAACAGAGGAGGATAGAGTGACTGAAGTGGAGGGGCAAAAGGCCACCATCCTTAATGATTATTGTTGCTCAGTTTTCACTAGGGAGGATGGTGGGCCATTGCCAGAAAGTGGCATCAAAATGGCCATTAAGGGGGTCCTGAAGATCAAGCAGCCAACAGTTACCAGCAAAAGGGTCCTGAAAGGGCTAGTGGCTCTAAATTCAGTTCAGTGGCTGGGGTCAAACAGGGAAGCTACTTCACTGTGACTGTGGCTCATATTAAGATTGATAAGTCCCCAGGACCAAATAGGTTGCATCTGAGGATACTGAGGAATTGGCAGTGAAACTAATTGATCCCCTGTTAAGTCTGTTCAACATCTCTCTAAGGACCGGCGGTGCTGAAGGACTGTAAGGTGGTGAACATAGTTCTGCTTCATAAAAGGGGTGGGGGGCAGCAAGGAACAAGCAGGGAACTAGTAACTTGTCAGTCTTATCTCTAGTATAGGTAAACTGATGAGTCACTGGTCAAAAAGGATCTTGAGGACTATTTAAAGAGCAACAGGCTCCAAGATAGTCAGCATCACAGATTCATGTCTGGGAAGTCTTTGTAGAGTAAAAATATAGTTTTCTTTGACTGAGTAATGAGGGAATTGGATAGGGGCCACTCTGCTGATTTGCTCTATTTCGACTTCGGCAAAGCTTTTAAAAAGGTACCCCACACATGCTTGCGGAAGGAGTTGGAAGATCCATGTGCAGCTAAGGTCATAATAAATTTTGTAGGTAACTGGCTAAAGGGGAGGCAGCAGAGGGTAGTGGTCAATGGGGTTGAATTGGAAGAGAGAGAGGTAATGAGCAGGGTTCCACAGGGACCTGTTCTGGGTCTGATTCTCTTCAACATGTTCATCAGCGACACTGGTGAGTGGATTCAGGGCAGGCTGTGTCTCTTTGCAGATGATGCTAAACTCTATGAGAAGGTGGATGGTGATGAGGGATTAAAGGAAATAGAGAGAGACTTGCAAAAACTGGAGGCATGGTCAAAGGTTTGGCAGTTCAAATTCAATGACAAAAAGTGCAAGGTGATGCACCTAGGGGACAGGAACCCCAAAGATGGAGTACTGGATGGGAGGGTTGAAACTTAGTACCACGGCTTAGTAATGAGACCTTGGAGTTATCATCAGTGACTCCCTAAAGTAACTGAGTCAGTGCAACAAGGCTTATAGCAAGGCAACTAGGATGCTTGGATGTATCGAGAGGGGTATTGATAGCAGAGAAAGAGATAATATTTCCCCAGTATAGATCCGTGTTGAGGCTACACCTGGAATACTAGACCCAGTTCTAGGGTCCTCACCTCAGGAAGGATAGGGATAGGTTCAAGACGGTACAGCGTAGAGTAACAAAAACTATTCAGGGACAACAGGGCGTGTCCTATGAGGAGTGCCTCAAGGCACTGAACATCTACTCACCTGAGACCAGTAGGGAGAGGGGAGATATAGAGACCTTCAGTAAACCCCAAATCAGTATAGCCTTAATTCCTTGTTGCCCCACTAATATATATATTAGACCAAACTCCAATTGGGCTAGCAATGTACTCCTATAAATGCCCAGCTGACCAGGTTTTCCCCAATTGTACTATTATATGTACCTGACCAGGCTCCATTTGGGCCACCACTGTAATTGTATGCGTCTCTTCACTGAACCTTTGACCAAGCTCCCTATGGGCTAGATTATGTACCTTAAATGTAATGTAATGTGATACAACCACAACTGACTTGGAACCTTTAGAAAAGAGCACTTGTGCTCAAAGGTGTTTTCTGAAAATCTAATAAATAAAAGTGCTAAAAGGAATTAACAGGGTGAACTGTGAGGAACTTTAATTTGAATACCAGCTTGCGGCCACATGGTCATGAGTGGAAGCTAAGAGGAGTGAGGTGAGGAAACCTGTTTTACAGAAAGGGTGGTGGAGCCATGGAACAGGCTGCCAGCCGAGGTGGTGGGTGCAAAAACTATTAGTGGTTTTAAGCATGACTTGACAGGATGAAGGGTATAGTGGTTGCTCAGAGTGTTAGAAATGGGAGGAGAATAAGGGGTTGGGAGGCCTAGGACCATGGAGGAACAGTAAGCCCCAGGGCTAAATAATAGGGAACTCGTGTAGACTGGTTGGATCTTTGTATTTGGTGAAACCACCTCCCCTTGCACCCCAGCATTCTGTTGTCTGCCCAAATTCCCTGGTGTGCTGAGCTGCCAACTTGAGACCATCACTCATGATAACCCCCTAAGATACCTTTCTTGTGTGGTCTGGTTGTTTTTTTCACCTCTCCCATCCAGTGGTTTGTGTTTGGATTCCCCTGTCTATAACATTGCTCTTCTTAGCATCGAAATTAAACTGCTAAACCTTAGATCACCTCTCCAATATTTTAGGTCCCCCCATACTCCTGCCCCCCCCCCTTCAGTGTCTGCCCTACCTCCGGTTTTGATGCCATCCACACAGATACAAAATGTTTCCCTTGATTCCTTCCCCAGTGTTACAGATGGATACATTTAAAAGAAGCAAAAACAGCAATGATCATTGCAGTACTCAGCTTATCACTTCACTCGCTGCAGAGTGCTCTCCATTTAGTACTACTTGCTTGGTACTCCCTCTTAACCAACTTGCTATCCACTTAGTTAGCTTCTCACCCATCCATAGGACCCATAGCTTCTCTATTAACCTCTGTGGCACTGACTCAATGGTCTTGCTGGAAGCCAGATACAGGGTAGTCATCGCCTGGCCTTTTTCCACTGTTCATGTAGCTGAGTTGAAGAATGTAATTTGGTTAGTTTGTTATGACCTTCCCTCCATGAAGTCAAGCTGCTTCTTAGTTTAAAGTTCACTTACCTCTAAAAGGTCTATTGTCTGCTCTTTATTGATCATCTGCAGTAGCTGCCCCACTACAGAGGTCAAGATAGTCAGCCTGTAGTTTTACAGACCATCCCTGTACCCATGCTGCAGTTGACCAGGACCACCCCCGTCTCCATGGAACAGGAGAACAAATCCACTAGAGACACTGCAAATTCCTTCTCCAGTTCCCTCAGCACCCTAGGGTGCAACCCACCTGGTCACAGAGACTTGTCCATACTCCATGCACACAGTCCCTTAAGCACACGTTCTGCATTACTAGGCCCAGTTCCAGCTTCTGCATACCCTATCTATTTGGATGCATACCACACTAAGTGGACCCCCATCCGTTGTGAAGACAAAGAAGAAATATTCATGGAGAAGGTCAGCCTTCTCCCCATCTTTCTCTAACCAGTCCTTCTAAGATTGCATCCTCATTATGACCTCTTTAGTTTTCCTCTTTTCATTGATATAACAGAAGCAGGTAGGATAGTGGGTTCAAGACTGAGACCGGTCCTCTTCATTATCTTCATACGTAACATTGCAAATGAACTGGAAGGAAAGGTATACCTTTTACAGATGATGCTAAAATCTGTAATTGTGTGGACAGTAAGGAAGATGTGGAAAGAATGGTTAGGGATCCTGGGAAGCTCAAGAAGTAGTCAAGAACATGGCAGTTGTGGTTCAGTCCCAAACAAATGCAAAATCATGCACCTAGGGCGTAATAACCCAAGAAATGATTATAGGATGGGGGGGGGGAGAAACTGTCAATCACTAAATAGCAAAGGGACCTTGGGGCTATCATATATGCAAGCAATGGGAGGGCTTTAAGCCTGAGGTTGAATGGGCAGAGCAACAACGTCACTCCCCCATCGAACTTAAAAGGCCCCAACATCCTGGGCCTCCCCAGGATTCTTTTTCGTTGCAGCCGGAGGCGCTGCTCTCCTTTCCCTGCTTCATTCTGTTGTTTCCCCATATCTTTGCAGCTGCCTCCGGCTGCCCCTTTGTTTCTCCCCAATTTTCTGCCCATTTCCATCTGCCTTTTCCCTTCCTGCAGCAAGTGTTATTTTGTTCCGTTGGCTCCTTCTCTGTCCATGCTTTAGAGCGCTTCTCTCCCTTACCTCGCTCTGACACCCCCCATGCTTCAGCCTCCCCTTGCCACCGACACCTGCAACCTTTGCAGCTCCCCTCTCATCGATGCTTCCTCCTCCTCCCCCCCCCAGTTGCTCACCTGCTTCCTGGCTAACCCTTGCGGGCATTCCCTTCTCTTCCCTCTTGCTTTTCACTCCTTTCCCTTTGTTCTTTTGAGCCCTCCCTCCAGTGCTTCTGTCCCGCTCCTATTGCCCGACCCATACAGTCTCCTGCCTCGCTTTCTCCTCCTTTCTGGTATGGAGCTCCTCCTGTTCCTCGAAGCCTTGTATTTGGCTCACATACTTTGGGCCTACCAGCTTCAGTGGACTGACTACCTGGCTCGCCAGGTGTCTGTGCCGCAGAACTCCATTTCTAGTCGGGACCATCTGTTACTTCATTTACTTCAGCACATCGAACTGGTATTTAAGGCCATTAACAATAGTGATTTCAAACCATGTCTTAAGTATTGAATTTCCAGCCCATGAAACAGTCTCAAGAAGTCATACACTACAGTTCAAGGGTAGGTAAATTAAACCGTAAGGAGAAGAGCACAAAACAAACAAAAACGCCACCGTCAGCTTCGCCTGCCTTGCTCCTGCTCTGGTCTAATGTCTATGGGATCCCCAGCAACCTCTCTGGACCCGTGCCCGCCACTTAGCTGTTTCTCAGCTCTTAGAGAAACTAATCTGTAGGCAGTTAATCAACTACTTGGTCACATGGTTTATTTGATACTCATCAGTCCAGCATTCAAACTTCTGGACGGCTGTTTAAAACTGTTGTCTTGCCATTCAGCGGAGAAGCGCAACACGCTGCATTTATTGAGGGTTTAACAGGTGAAGACTGGTGAGGACTACTGTTGTGCTCCAGTCCAGTGTCATAATTCATTCTATCTCATTCAGGGTTACAGCGCTACCTGCTAAATCTCGGAGGTCTCCGGCGCACACACTGCGTGGGTAAAAAAAAAAATACCACTAATGCCTTCTGGAATCATTTCAATGGGTTATTATCTAGGATGTACCTTTGGTGCCTGCACAGTAAGGACTAGGGTGGTGTGCGACAGGCTCCTGTCTTTGGGAGCTCTTCTCCAGCCAAATTAACCCCGGCTTCCTGGTAGGACAATGGAGCCCCACATCAGTCTTTCTGAGTCTTCCTGACGTCTGACCCAGGTCCAGTTCACAGAAACATCAGACCTCTTCAGTTATGGAGCTCTGAAACATCTGCATTCAAGAGGTAATGTGCAAATTATGTTACCTACACAAATGCTTCAGTACATTTAATAGAACTTCTGACACCTTTATGTATAAAACTGTTGGAGATCTTGCAGCTGCCTGCTAGGTAAGCACTGTCTTTCTAAAAGTTAGTGCTGGCTGCTGTTCCCTACTTTTCAGCTTTGAGTTTTGATTAGGTTTTTTGGTCTTCCATCCTGCAGCGGTGTTCCTAGTTATGAGAGCTACACTTTTGACTCCCATCCTAGCCACATCAGTAGCCCCAAAATGTCTAGTGGCCAGGACGCAGGCCCCATTTGTGAGCTATGACTCTTTCATCAGGTATTGCATATGTCCTTACACTGCACCCTATGCTCAGCTATCAACAAATTCCAGCAAGTAAACATTAGTTCAGTATCTCCTGGTACACCTGATTGCAAATATTTCTGCATCATTTTCTGTCCCAGCTTTCTGTATCTTTATGGGTAACGGCACATTGCAGAAAATGTTTGTTTTCTCAGCCCTACCTACCCACCCACGTTAGAACGGTGGATGCTCTCCCTCCTTCTTCATCCCATGCTTCGTCACAGCTTCCCTCCATCTTCGTCTTATTGGTTTCATGGTCTCCTTCTGGTCCTCTACAGGGTTTTAATTAATTGATTAGCAGTTTTTTTCTTGGGATGATACTAACTTTACAGAAAGTATTTATATAGATTTTCTAGAAGTGCTTTGTTTGTTAAACACAGGGAGGCAAGAGCTATGCATTTTCACAAAGTTTTAGCAATTTTATGAGCAAAACGCTAATCAATTTTTAGAGTTAAATAAAACCCTGCTCTATGATTCCCTCTGTTATCATACCCATTTACTATTTCCTGTCTCCTACCGGCCCCTGCTTGTTCTGCTGACCGCTTCATTTGGCCGTTGTCAGTCCTTGCCTCCTCCCTCAGGGATCCGATGCCTCCATTGCCCTTCCAGATCCTAAGTGTCTATTTCCTCACCTCGCTCATTCCAGTGTACCTCTCATTGGATCTTGTGCTGCCTCTTTCTCCTGCTGCTCTCCTGCGGCGATCATCATCGGTCTTCCTTATCCTCAATCCACATCTGGTTATCGCCATATCCAGCTGATTCCATCTTGCCCGCTATTGATACTTCTTTTGGGCATACCTGTCCTTAATCATATGCTCTGGCTACCTCCGTCCAGCCTCATCCGACTCGACCTACTGCAGTTCTCATCCCATACCGGCTGGGTTCTATGCTACCCAATTGACCTCCCGTCCTTCATCCTTTCCTACCCTGCTTTCCCGTACCGGCCTCCATGGCTTCAATCTATCATCGTACTTCCTCCATTCCTTTTACCTTTCTCGACCTAGTGCCCATTCTCATCCCAGCTGTCATGGATTCTCTCCACTTATGACCGTCGTAGATTCTTTCCACTCATGGCTTCCCTTTCCCCTCTGGCTCACATACCCTCTGGTTCCTGACGCACCTTCTTGGCCTCAGAGTCTGCCTCCTTTCGAGGAGCATCATTGTTCGCATCGCTCCATTGTGTATAATACCCTCATTCAAGTTCATTTCCAGTTCATTCCGTCCTTTGCCCTTTCATGTCTCGCTTTCCTGTACCCACCTGCATGGCTTCAATCCATCATTGTACCTCATCTGTTTCCTAATTTACCTTCCTTGTTCTGGCGCCTTTTCTAGTACCAGCCTTCATGGCTTCACTCCACTCTTAGTTTCACTCCTCCATCATACATCATCCAATTTTGCTCACTCCTCATCATACCTTGTCCAATTTTGCTCCTCAATCGCTCAACCTGAGTTGCCTCTGGTTCCAGATCTACCTTCTTGACATCGGAGTTTACCTCCTCTTGAGCAGCCTACTTCCTTTTACTTCCTTCATTCAAGTTCATTTTCAAGTTCATTCCTGTCTCCTCCTCCTCTTCTAATTCCATACCAGCCATCCAGGATTCACTCCAATCGTGGCCTGCTATCGATATTTCTTTTTGGGCGTACTTACCATGACTTCTATGCCACCTTATCAACCTGTGGCCATCTTGCCACATGTATTGAGTCCATAACTACAGTCATTATTCATTCAGCCTTACCTCAGGGTTCATCTATTTACATCGCTTCCTCAAACATTCCTATTATTGAATCTTATGCTACCTTATCGACTACAACCTCAGGGTCTAATCGTTCACAGTCTAATCATTGACATCGCATAATCCAACATGCCTCTTTAACCTCAGTGTCTGCTTACTCGCATCGCTCCATCAAGCCAGTCTGCATTGTTCTTGGTCTTCTCATCAGCACATCTGGAATCTCCTTGTGTGCACATCTGGATAACCCATGCTCCTCTGACTTCTACATAGATTTACTCCCTCCCATTGACAATGAAAGTATTCCTTGTTGCCTCATGTTCCTTCTTCAATCTGCGTGCAGCCTCATGTTCCCTCCTCGATCTGTGCTTTCTTTTGGGGATTTTCCCTATTCCATCACCATCCTCCCTACTCGTATTCCTCTCGTTACTGAACCCTTCTTTTTAACAACATACATCCTCAAATCAAACATCCCAAAGTGTTTGTATTAGAGGCATCATGTCTGTAACTCTCCCTGTAAACAGTGGTGTACCTCAGGGCTCAGTATTGGGACCAATACTGTTTGATATATTTGTATCTGATAGGACTATTGATACTGATAGTTTTGTTATAAAATTTGCAGACAATACAAAATTAGTAGCAACAGTTGAAACATCAGATGACTGTAGTAAACTTGTTAATGATCTGAAAAAACTAGAAATTTGGGCAGACAAAACTTGATGTCCTTCAACATCAATAAATGCGAAAGTATGCATTTTGGAACAAAAAACAAAAAATTTGAATATAAACTACATGGTAAAGTTTTAACATCTATAACACAACAAAAAGATCTGGGTGTTATAATTGACCCTGACTTATCTTTTCAGAACCACTATATAAATACCATCAATAAAACTAACAGTTTAATAGGATGCATAAAGAGGAGTTTTACCTCTCATGATAGAGGATGTATACTGCCATTATATAGGGCATACGTGAGACCACATCTGGACTATTGCTTCCCCTTGTGGAGCCCACATCTCAGATGTGATGTGAACCGATTGGAAGGGGTACAATGGAGAATGACCAAAATGGTTTTCTGTATGAGTAATAATAGTTATGACAAAAGATTGGAGGAATTGGGTATGTATACACTGGAGCAAAGAAGAAAATGAGGTGGCTTGTTGTTAATGCATAATATTTATGCTGATGAGTTACTATCCCAGTTGGATATGTCCTATAACGTACGAAATTGCAATCTCAGAAGTCACAATCATCAGTTAACATTAACTTACCCCAGAACAAACAAAAGGAGATTCTTTTTTACCCAAAGAATAATTCTCCTATGGAATTCTCTCCCAAGTTCATTATTGGAAATTACAGATCATAAAAAATGTAAGCATCACCTAGATATTTTAATGTTAAAATAATTTGATGTACCAGCTTGGCTGGAGACATGCTTATATGGGCTTCGGCCTTCTGTATGTCTATACATTCTTAGTATCTTAGTATCAGCCTGGAGGGAAGGCGACCTAGGCCTTGGATCCCCAGAGGTTTCCTCCTCAAAGGGTGTTTTTCCTCTCCTCCGTGCCAATGGTCATAATATTAGTTAGAGTTAGTGGTTCTCCACATTAGTTGGTTAGGTTCCGCTGTTGGATGGAGGTGGATGGTAGCCCTGGCTTTCCTCTCTCTCCTTAGGAAGTTAGCCCTTCTCTTCACAGAATTTATTCATAATCCTCGCCTCTTCAAAGCTTGACATCTTTGGGTGTTCTTTTTGGGCTTCTTCCTAACCTACCTTTAGCTGATGCATTCATTCCTGGCACCTGTAGGGGGGGGAACCCTCCTCTAGGGTTCCTTGTGTCATACCCGTACAGGGTGGTATATCCCACAGATAGAGAGGCGGAAAGCCACAAAGCAAATCAAGTTACACAAGCATCATCTTTTGTCTTATCCAGTTGCATAAGCACATTGAATGGGAGGACTTTAAGCCTGAGGTTCAATGGGCAGAGCAACAACGTCACTCCCCCCATCGAACTTAAAAGTTCCCAACATCCTGGGCCTCCCCAGGATTCTTTTTTGTTGCCCACCATCCACCCCTCCTCCTCCAGTGGCTCATCTCTCTTACCCATGGGCTTCTTCCTAACCTTCCTTTAGCTGACGCATTCATTCCCGGCACCTGTATGGGGGGAACCCTCCTCTAGGGTTCCTTGCATCGTACCCCTACAGGGTGGTATATCCCATGGATAGAGAGGCAGAAAGCCACAAAGCAAATCAAGTTACACAAGCATCATCTCATATCTTATCCAGTTGCATAAGCACATTGAGTAATACCCAACAAGGTGGGTGGTATTGGGAAATACCCGGACTGCCAGGGACATAATGAGACTGACAGAGGCGAGAGCCATAGCACCTGGAAGGTATGGCTGCCTATACCACCCACCCCTGGAGGGTATTATTGCACTTAAAAATGGCTATAGCGAATTTGTTGAGAAAATATATCAAATAAAAAATTTAACACATAAAAAAAAAAAAAGAATTAAATTAACTTTTCTGGTTAAGTAGTCCCTTTATTACAATCGCCACTGGAGGGCACTGCTGTGTTTATTGTTAATTGTTTCTTTACTATCTTCCAGCTTGCTGCTTTGTCCCCCCCCCCAAACAACACACACAGAAACAATACCAGTGCAGAACCATATCTTTTATTAGCTTTTATGAGTGCAGAGTTGGAGTAGCTGGAGCTTCATTTGAAGAGAGGTAACTTTTTTTTGTTATCGGGTTTCAAATGTGGTGCACATCTCCAGTGCCAGTTCCAGTTCCATAGTGCAAGTTCATCGAGATGGAGTGCTGTACTCTGCACCTCAGGAGAGTGGTGTTGTTAAAAAAAAAAAAAAAAAAAAAAAAGATTTGGAGGTGCAGCACTCGGTAGGGATAGCAGATCTACAGTTTGTATTTTGGAGGTATGGCAAAGTGCAGTCGACGTTTGCAGTGTTACAACAGGGCTGATGGCATACTAAGAGTGGACTGTTCACCCACTTGCCGATTGAAATGAAAACTGATAGTGTGGTAGGCGCTTTGCTCTCCCTTTGATGTGCGCTTTTTTGGTAGGTGAATTCTTGTGTTGAAGTGATTGGAGCGATGATGTGTGTTGCTGAAATGTGGGGAGAAGTAATTCTGTGATGCAAGGAAGTTCAGTGGCTGGGGTCAAGCAGGGAAGCTACTTCACTGTGACTGTGGCTTATATTAGGATTTGACTTCTTTATGTGAAGCTGTTTTTATTTAAAACTACATACACTGGCAGCATGGGGGAAAGGTTGTGAGCGTCTGTCAGTGTATGAAAATGGCACTTAATTTAAGAACGAGGGTTGTACCTGGTGGGGAGCTCTATCTCTCACTAAGCGAGAAATAAAATGATGGTTATTTCAAATTCAGTAGGGTGCTTTTGGCCAATAGGCAAGCAGGGTGGGCACAAGAATATGTGAGTGGGTGAAGGGATACTTGGGCTGGTACTTTTTATTTCCTGGGCATCTATTGAAAGTTATTGTACCACCTTGGCAAGGGTAACAGCCAATCAGATGCCAGGAAATAAAAAGCCCATTTTCTAAGATGAACTCAAAGTGGCAGGTCAGTGTGACAAAGCAGTGGGTAGAGCCAGTGAGATGCTGGGATTCACAGAAAAGGTTATCTCCAGTAGGAGAAGGGACTAGATTGCTCGTTGGTGATACCCCACCTGGAGTATTGTGTCCAATTCTAGGGGCCATACTTCAAAAAGGACATAGGGTAGAGGTAGTCTAGATGATGGCAAGTAAAGTGGTGCAGAGGTTGCACAAAAAGCCCTACAAGGAAAGACTGAGGGATCTCAACATGGACACCCTGGAAGACAGGAGAGCGAGAGAGAACATGATAGAGATCTGTAAGTACGTCACAGGGTGAACAGGATGCAGGAGGAGAGTCTCTTTCAAATGAAGAAGAGTAACATAACCAGAGGGCATCCAATAAAACTGGAGGGGGAGTTTAGGAGGGAGATGTGGAAGTACTACCTCCATGAAATAGGTGGACTCCTGGAATAGACTGTTAGCAGAAGTGGTGGATGTGAAACAGTAGGCAGTTTCAAGTATGCATGGGATAGACATAGGGGAATATTAGGAAGTGAGCAGGGAGGAAGGAAGGTCCCGAGAGACCAGTTAGGGCCTGTGGAGGCAGACTTGGCAGGGATCATCTCGGCAGACTGCGTGGGCCAAGTGGTCATTTTCTGCCAACAAATTCTGTGTTTCAGTGTTATCTGAAGAAAGCCAGCCTTGTTGTCTTTAATGCCATCAGTTGTCCTCAGCTGTGTCTCTGCCCTTCTGATGACTTTTTTGGCCTCTTTAAGCTTGCCTAGTTATAGCTCCCTATTTCCTGTAGACTGATCCCCACTGTATGTTATGAAGTCTACCCTCTTTCCTCTTGCTGCATCTCGCAATTTCCTGGTATACTAGATTGGATTTTCATTTTTTTTTGTTTGTTTTTCCCTGCCTGCTTCAGACAAGCTTTAGTGACCTCTGACAGACTTTCTTCAGTGATGTCCCACTTCTGTCCACTCCATGTATCCCTTTCTCCACCTCAGTTTGTTGTGGAAGATTTCTCCCAGTTTTACAAGATTGGTTCTCCTAAAATTTAAGACCACGATCTTTGACAGAGGGTTATGGGGCTTCTAGGGTAATATTGAAGCACCCAGAGTTGTGATCACTCGCCCCCAGAGGCTATTTCACTGTGGCCTCTCCTACTATGTTCTAATTTGGCAGTACCAAGTTAAGGATGGCTCCATCTCTGGTTGGCTCATTCACCCATTTTAAAAGACAGCAATCCTGCATTGTATATACAAGAGCTTGACTCCCGGCACTCCTAGCCCCCAGTGTTTCCCAATCTACATCTGGTAGGGTTAGAACTTTCACATCAGGATCACACTGCTCATTGTGATTGCCCTTCTGATTTGCACCTCAAATGCCCTTTGTCCTCCTCAGACTGGTTTGGCAGTCTGTCAACAGTCATCACTCCAAGATTCTGCCCTCCTTCAACTACCAGGTGAATCTACATTTTGTCAACCCCACTTCCCCTAGATTCTTATCTTCTGTTAATCTTATGTGGCCTCAGTATACATTGCAATCTCTTCTCCTCTGCCTTTTTCCATGGTCTACTAAATAGGGTGGTTCCTACTAAATAGGGCGTATCTCAGGATAGTGAGGTCCCAATCATGGATTTTGTCACCCATGTTTCCATGGTGATAGCTCTGCCCACCTTGGCCTCCATTACTGTTGCCTAGATGCCCTCAATTTTATTCCCCAGACTCCTGGCATTGAAACAGACATCCATTCACTGGCTAGGTCTACCACCTCTGACTTGGCTGACTCCACTTACCCCCTTCCTCTAGTCCCTATTTCAAATGTGTTTCCCCCTTGCCTGCCATATGTTACTGTTTCTGCTTTATCCATCTTCATGTGTTGAGGGAGTGGCAGCAAGGCCTCTTAGACCATAAATTATAACCTTATCCATCCCCTTATTTTTGAAAAATTGCAGGTTTCTCAATGTGTGCTATGAAATCAAGAATACTTAAACATGTCTCATGTCCTTTCAGGCTCCAGAAATCTTTGACGATGTTGCTGTTGCTTTTTCTGAAGAGGAGTGGAAGATTTTAAGCAAACAGGAGAAGGACCTTCACAGGGAAGTGATGGAGCAAAATTATGAAACAATGGTTTCAGTAGGTAAGAATAGACACTATCTCTGAGGTGGCATCTTTATGAGATGGGGATGGTCTGACTTATAACTATGTTGAGTCTTATAGCATGTCGATGGTGGGGGATGGGAGGAATGAAATGACTTGGGGGTCTGCTATAACATTCTTGCTACTTTTTGAAAACAAAAGCAGTATGTACAGCTCAGTCACACTATTTTAAGTGTCAGTTTCAATGTAACTGTTGGGTAGGTAATCATTAATTCTAGGATCGTGGATATCTTCTATCCACACTGTTTGGCATGTCCCTTTCCCCTTTAAATCTTGCCAGATTATCTAAAAGCTGGCTCCTCCCACCCACCCAGGTGGTATATCCTCTACTCCACCCCTTAACACCAGATCTTCCTTTTCACTGGAAGCTTCAGGTTCCGTCCTTATCACTCCCGTGTTGAGTAGGCCCTGGCGAACAAATCTTCGGATTTACCTAAACTTGAACTCATTTGAGTGTCTCTGCATTGTTTTGGGGTCGCGACTTTGATGGAGAACAAGTCCTCACCTGGATTCTGCCAGTGCCCTTGCGGGCAGAAGATGTCTTGCACCGACAGGCATGCCTTGTGCGTCTACTGCCTGGGCCATGCCATGACATCCTGGCCTGTGACTTCTGGCCTGTGTTCCAGCCTAATGTCCTGGATGGTCATCTTGCATGACTTCAGCTTGGCCCGACCAAAGAAACGGAACCTGCTGGTCAAATCAAAAGAAGCCCATTGGGCGGTCTCTACAGCTGCAGCGTCCACTGAACAACTAGAACAGATCAAGACTTTTGAGGAGGAGGAGACTCGGGCCACTGATCATTCCTTTTCTGTGTCAGTCTTCTCCCCGCTCAAATTGGGCTCTACCTTTTCAGGCTCCTTCAAGGAGTTTTGCCAGTCTCTCCCAACCAAGGGGGAGGGTCCTTCAGGCACACATGTCTCCCGCTCCCATAAAAATGACAAGGAGTCGAGAGAAGGTTCATCTCGTCAACAACGTTCTTGGGATCGAGAGAGGTCTCGGTCCCAGGAATCTGCGATTTCAACTTCGGTCGAGGTTGCGGCTTCGGCCTTTGGCTTCACAGTATCCCCATCAAGCCAGCTGGCTAAGATGCAGGACAACGACCAGGTTAAGATTATTATCGACCCCATTGACCCGTTGTCACTCGATGAGGCCAACAATTCCTTATTCAGAACCCTAGTCCTGACTGAACCTACTGAGGAGGAGACCCAGCTTGTTGAGAATCTCTTCATGGTCCTTGACTTGGAGGAGCCGTGGTTCTCCCTTCTGAGCACCCCCATCGGTCCCCCTAGTGGTCAAAGTTGAGGTCTCAGACACCTTCGACTGACAGGCCAACAAAATCTCATAAATGCCACTCAGGGCATTTTAAAAAGCAGTGCCACCGCCATTCATCCTCACCCTCCTCAGGAGATGAAGAGGCTTCAGCACAGATTGAGTCAACACTATGAGGATCTCATGTGGCAACAGTTGGTGTTGGCCGGTCCGAAGTCGATCCCAGCTTCCATGCTGACCATCACATGGCTGTCACCCTCTAGGGTGATGCTAACTCCTCCAGAGCCGGTCAACACCGTCCCTCTGCCTGCAGAGCCAGTGAAGACCCTCCTGGCTGGGCCAAAACTGGCCTCTTCACTGATTCTGGTGGAGCTTCCACCTAAGAAGCTTCCTTCCAGGGCTCCCACCGTCGATGGCCTTCCGTACAGGCTGTTTGTCACCCTCACTCCCAACTGCCCCTGGAAGGTCGAAGGTGACATGGGTGGTTGGCCGATCTGTCTGGACTTCTCAGAGTCTGAGGATTCCAACTTGCATTCCCACCCAGTTGGATGAAGAATCCATTAGGAGTCTGTCGATGGAGGAAGATCCCATGTCCTTCATGGGCATCCTCTGTCTCATCTCCGAATCTACAGTGATGCCCTTGGAGCCCATTCAAAAACATGCAGAATATCCCCTCATTGATATCCTCAAAAGAGGGGATTCTCCGACAGGGTCCTTTCCTGTGGCCAAAGCCATTGTTGGGTCAGCCTTGGAGCTGTGGCAGCACCCAGCCTCCTGCTTTATGCCTTCAGCCTGGATGGTCTGCAAGTATGCAGTTCCCATTGGCTCCCTTTTGGGATTGACAGAGCACCCCTCAGCCGAAGGGTTGGTGACCGAGTCTGTGTTTCAGCACTCTGATAATTTGGGAGACACCAATAGACCCACGGACAAAGAGTCCAGGAAACTGGACCATTCTGCCAGGAAAGTCTATCCTTCCTCTTTGCTTGGCCTTCATCAGGCGAGCTCGGACGTCATTATGGCGCATTTTCTCATGCTCTCTTGGGCTCTCTGGATGAGGTTCTTCCTCATCTCCCCGCAGACCTCTGTACCACGGTCAAGCAGGTCCATGACCAGGGTCAAGCAGTTGCCAAACAGCAACTCCAGATGGAGCTGGACATTGGTGATTCTTGTGGCTGCTGTTGCCATGCATTGCAGGCCTGGTTGAGGGTCTCGACCTTCATGGCAGACCCTCAGTACAAACTGACAGAAGCTCCCTTCCTGGGCACTGATTTATTCAGTCCAGGAGTGGACGGTCACCTCCAGCGCACCGAGAAGTCCAGTGCCACCTTGGATTTCATTACTTCTGCCCAGAAGGAATCCCAGGGTCCTAAAAAGCAGAATAGAAGGCCCTTTCAGCCTTCTGCTCCTGCAGCCAAGCAGCCCCATTTTCAATCGGGGCAGCAACAGCGGCAGGCTTAATCTTGGTGCCCTTGGCCCAAGCCAGGGGTCTCGGTGGCCCAAAAGCCCAGAGAGAAAGGTCCCAGCAGTTCCCAGGCCTTATCTTCCTCCTCCTCCTCCTCCAAGCCCACACAGTGACAGGATGGGGGTTGTCCACCCCATACCCGTCACACCCACTCTGGGTCTTCCCATGGGGGGCTGGCTCTGCCACTTTCTTTCTACCTGGTCCACTGTTACAAGAGACAGGTGGGTCTTGGAAGTGGTCAGCTAGGGGCTGTCTCTGGAATTCGAGCAGTACTCACCAAGACAAGGAGGTAGTAGTCAAAGTCACGGATCATCCTGTTGACCCAAGGTTCATTTCCATTCTTCCTGTTCTTGAAATAGATGGGGGTTGTCGCCCCATTCTAGATCTGCACAACCTGAACCACTTTCTTAAGTCTCACACCTTCAGGATGGTAACTCTGTCTCAGATCATACCATCTCTCGAGCAGAACATGTGGTTTTGCTCACTGGTTCTGCAGGATGCATTCTTTCACATCCTGATCTGTCCATCACACCGAAGTTTCCTCTGCTTCCGAGCAGAGGGAACCCTCTTCGAGTTCCAAGCCATGCCATTCAGCCTGTCATCGGTTCATTTGGGTCTTCACCAAATGCATTGCAGTGGTGGCAGCCCATCTTCGGCATCAGTGGGATCAGAGTGTACCCCTATTGCGATGATTGGCTCATAGTGGGTCCCTCCAAACAGGAGGTGGAGAGGTCCAGGGATCTGGCCCTTCAGACCTGCATCGAACTTGTTCTTCTGATCAATGAGACCAAGTCAGAACTTGTCTCTTCGCAGGTGATCTGCTTCATCGGGGCAGAATTTGACTCTTGCCAAGCCAGAGCCAGGCTCCCTTTGTCCAATCATTTCTGGTTGGGCACTTGCGCCCTTCCCAGGACTTCCTGCACCTTCTGGGTTACATGGCAGTCTGCACCTCCATGGTCCAATGAGCCCGGTGGCATATACGCCCCCTTCAATGGGAGTTGGCCAGCCAGTGGACTCAGCGACATGGTCATTTCAACCAACTGGTTACTGTGACCCTGAAGATGTGGGACACTCGCCAGTGGTGGACCATCCTAGAACATCTGCAGGAGGGGATCCGCCCTGAGCCGATGGTCACTCTAATGACCGACGCCTCATTCACAGGCTGGGGTGCCCACATGGGGAATTACAGAGTCCATGAGCTCTGCACCCCCAAGGAATCCTGATGTCATATCAACCTGCTGGAGCTCCGAACAGTTCAGCTGGCGCAGATTGCATTCGCTCCATTCCTTCGGGGTCAAGTGGTACAGGTCCAGATGGACAATACCACAACCATGTACTATCTCAACAAGCAGAGTGGCACGCACTCCTGGCCTCTGTGCAGGGAAGCGCTCCACATTTGGACTCTCATGAGCTGACTGGAGGCAGGTCTCCTAGCCATCCATGTGGCAGGAGCCTCAAATCAACTGGTGGATGCCCTCAGCCATGTGGGCGAGGTGTCC
Organism: Neoceratodus forsteri; assembly: GCA_016271365.2. Taxonomy (NCBI): domain Eukaryota; kingdom Metazoa; phylum Chordata; order Ceratodontiformes; family Ceratodontidae; genus Neoceratodus; species Neoceratodus forsteri. Next base: position 214,930,778 of record JADMNL010000024.1, read on the forward strand.
CATGAGTGGTTTCTCCATCCGGGGGTAGTACAAAGCCTGTTCTCCCAGTGGGGCACCCCTCAGGTGGACCTGTTTGTCTCCAAGGAGAACACAAAGCTGAGGCTATTTCATGCCTGCCCCCTCAGTAGGGCTTACTGCAGGGGGATGCCTTCTTGAGGCTGTGGACCAAAGGCCTCTTCTATGCCTTCCATCCACTTCCCTTGATTCACAAGGTGCTCCTCAAGGTCAGGAGGGACAAGGCACAGGTGATCCTGGTGGCACCGGACTGGCCTCACCAGTTTTGGTACCCCGATCTCCTCAGCCTCAGTAACAGACTCCTGAGGTGTCTTCTAGCATGCCCAGACCTGATCTCAGTCAATCAGGGGAAGGTCCTCCACCCAGACCTTCAGTTCCTGCATCTGACAGCCTGGTTCCTGAGTGACTAGAGTTCCAGGCTTTGGGTCTCTCTGAAGATGTTCTCATCATTGTTGAGGCATCCAGGAAGGAATCGATCAGGAGGTGCTATGCCTTCAAATGGAAGAGATTCTCCATTTGGTGTCAGGGTAAAGGGCTGGACCCTTCATCCTCTCTGGTGGCTAGCATACTCGACTACCTTTGGTCTCTCTCTCCAAAGGGAGTCTTCGGTCTATGACCCTTAAGGGGCACCTGGCAGCCATCTCTGCTTACCGGGTGTGGGCCAGTCAACAGAAGGTGGAATGGCTTTTCTTTAAAGGCCTCAACCATATTTCCTGTGAGTAAACCACCACCACTGTGGGATCTACTGCTGATACTGGTAAAGTTCATGGGCAAGCCATTTGAACTGATGAACAGGTGTGAGATGTCACATCTGTCATGGAAGACAGTCTTCTTGGTGGTTATCACATCAGCCAGAAGGACTGGAGAGCTACAGGCACTCTCTGTCTACTCTCCCTATCTGATCTTCCACAGGGATAAAGTTGTCCTGCGCCCCCCATTCGAAGTTCCTTCTGAAGATTGTGTTGGAGTTTCACCGGAACCAGGTGATGACTCTGCCGGCATACTACCCCAGTTACACCTTGGGGGCTGAGTACAGGCTCCATACTTTGAACCTGGGATGAGCACTCTCTTATTACAAGGAGTGTACGGCTGAAGTTCAGGGAGAGGTTCACCAGCTGTTTGTCACTTACGCTGAAGCCGCACCTGGCAGACCTACAGCCAAGCAGATGACTGGCAAATGAATTACATCTTGCATTGATCTCTGCTATCGGCTGGCAGTCAAGGAGTGTCCCGTAGGGATAAGAGCTCATTCCACCAGCCATACTACTGCATCAGTGACTGCTTCTAGGGACGTCCCTATCCAGGATATCTGCAGGGCTGCTACTTGGAAGTCAGCAAACACCTTCATTTCCCATTACCACATCGACCTAGAGTCATGCTGGGATGCTGGTTTTGGGGCCTCAGTTCTCCAATCTTTGTTCCCTAAGTAGGGGGGTGTGCACTTTGCATCCCTCCTCCCAGAGAACTGCTAGGAATTGGCCAAACAGTGTGGATAGAACAACATATCCACAATCCTAGAAAAACAGGTTACTCATTTGTAACAGTAGTTCTAGGACTGGTATATGTTCATCCACACTGTTTGGCATGTCCCTTTTCCCTTCATATCTTACTGGATGGTCTAAAAGCTGGCTCCTCCCACCCACCTGGGTGGTATATCCCTTGGCTCTGCCCCTTGATGCCAGATCTTGCCCGCTGGAAGCAGAGGGTTGTGCGTCAAAGCCAGGGAGGTCAGGTGGGTTTGTGTGGAAGAACAACATCTACCACTCCTAGAACTACTGTTACAGGTGAGTAACCTGTTTTTACATTCAGCAGGGATAATTACACTGTAATTACATTTTGCTGCATGCAACTACATTGCATTTGGAATGCAGTAGTTACACTGTAATTGCAGTGTAGTTAACTGACGCTTAAATGCTACCTAAAGTTCATTCAGCTTAGCCCTTCACCTCCATTTTGTGATACTCTATGTTGTCAGAGGAGGGAAGGACAGTACAGTACAGGAGATATAGCAGAAACAAAGAAACATCAAAACTGACAGCAGAGAGTCAATTGATCTATCCACGCTCTCCTTATCCCTACATAGCCTATGAGACTGGAAGCCCTAAGGATCACTTTTCTTCTCCCTCCTCTTTTATTCCTGTCCTCTGTTGACCCCACTAAATCCATGTGTCTATCCCACCTATGCTTGAACCCTACCACTGACCGTGCACAGACCACGTCATTGGCCAATCTTTTCCACAAGTCCTCCACCCACTCCATATAAACAGTACTTCCTGACTTCCTTCTTAAACATGCCCCATACCAGCTTCTTCATGCTACCATCAGTGTTTGTGTTTGCACTGAAGGTGAGCAATGCAGTGCTATTCACTTTGGTTATCCCTTGTAGAGACGTTTTTAAACTTTATTTATGACTTTTAATGATACACAGTACAGCATATATTCCTATAGGCAGGTATATCAGATAATAAATTACTGGGAAGCCATACTTCAATATTACAGTAGAAAAATAAGTTATGCCCCTATACATGTTACACCACTATCCAAGTTATGCCACCAACAATATACCGTCAGTGTTCCAAAGTCGTCACAGTACTGCCATGAGCAGGGATAAAGCATAACCCCAAAACAAGTTAATACATCGAGCACCTTGAAATAAAGAGTAGAAGGGTTAAATATCCCCATAATCCATTATAGTTTGATGACTCTATAAAGCAACTATCTCATTTGTCTACAGTAAACCTTGTCATGTCTGTTCCCAATAGAAACACTTATGAGCTTCAAGTAGAGACATTCAAAAACCATAAAGTTGAATACAAGCTGTCTGATACTCTGGTAGGTAGATCAGCTCTAACCGTGCTTAAACAGTCTGTAGAGCTCCACTTATGCTGAATTGGGAGGGGGGGCCAAGGAAAAAGTGTCCGCCAGCACCGCTCTGAGATATTTAAATGTTTCTACCTGTTCTAGCTTCTGATTTTTATTACTGAGGATGTGAGGGGCCTTACTCTTCATCTGTGGACTAGTAAAAACATGTTTTTTGGGGGGTTGTTTTTGTAGTTGAGGACATTATTAATAGAGAAACAATTTTCTAAAGCCTCAAAGTCAACTTGTAGTTAGAGGTGAGGTTACCAGGGTTGTTGCCTTTAATGTAGATGACAGCATCATCTGTGTATAGGAAAACATTAGCTGACTTGCAGGCACCAGGTTAATGAAGAGGCCGTAGAGGAAAGGACCCAGAATGGAGCCCTGTGGCACACCTATGGCTACATTATGTGTGTCAGACAAGGAGCTGTCGATTTTCACACGCTGTGCACATTCTGATAGGTAGCTTTGGAACCAGGCTACTGAGTCCCAGGACAGGCCATGACTAAGCAGCTTTCTGAGCAGGACCTTGTGGCTGACCAGGTCAATAGCCTTAGATCGATATATATGGCTCTGACCATGCTTCCATTATCAGGGGCCTTGTGCAAATAGTTTGTAATTGTGGATGTATCAGGATGTAGGGTAGCCAGCTTATTCAATTCAGTAGAGCAAATATCAGTATAAACCCCAGACTGGTCCTTTTTCATGGATCTTTTGCCTTGTTGACTACCTCAGTGACAAACAAAAGGCAGCTCCATTTTTTCAATCCTCAACAGATCAGAGATCACTTTTGTGTTGTACAAATTATGGACTGTACTACCTGACACAGTATTGAGTCTTGCATCTATGAATGTATTTAAAAAGCAGTTAGAAAAGTATTGTCTAGTGAATTCTCAATGTTCTTGTTATTAACTTTGATGTTATTTGTATTTGTCAGTTTTTTTATTTAGTTGTAAATCCCTGGGTCCCCCTTGAAAATGGGCACCTAATGCTTTTGGGGTTACCCACTTAACAAATTGGAAATAAATTAAAAATAAATACAAAATTACCACATATTTTAGATTCCCTGGAAAACAGCTCATTAAAGGGCTAGAACAGAACAGTGTTAAGGCAGAAAGGAGAACAACTGTGAGCTACAAAGGCTGTGGGACAGTATTGTTTGTAGATACATTTTGGGAGGTTGGGCGTTGCATTGCATGCAAGATGCTGAGTTTCATGATGGCAGAGATTAAGATGCTCAGGGCAGAATTAAACAAGTTAGTAGAAAGGCGGGGGCAGGAATTGGTAGGATGGTGCAGAAGACAAAGGTTCCAGGGCTGTGGACACCTCTACCACAGAGGGAGAGAAGGATGAGGGAGGTGGGCTTGAGGACAGTTGGGAGGGGAAGGAGGGCTTAACAGGTGAATATGAATATCATACACCCCATGTGGGTTCCAGAGAAAAATCATTATCAGATTGTCAGCTCAGTGGATGGATGTATCTAGGTCAGCTCAGGAAATGAAGTTAGGGTAGTAGTCACCCAGGTGAAAATGGAGGCCTTAGTGGTAGTCCAGTGGTTGGTTAGTGAAGGGGCACTGAAAAGAAAGAGACAAAACAAGGAAAGGAAACCCAGCTGGGCAGAGCCTGATCCAGGCAGATGGCAAGAGAGGTGAAACTATTTTACATGACAGACTGATTACACGTCAGCAGGGAAGGGACCATGGTGCTCAAGGAGAGGACTGGGAAAAACATTGACGGTAGCCTAAATTTAAACTGAGCATTGGGGGAGGGGCAACTGTGGGGCTCAGAACCCAAGGTTTCCCTAATTAGGGGGCTGGGAGGTCTCCCTCCATGTAAAGGACATACTGGGTAACAGGGAACTCAGGTCTAGGGATGGGAAGGGGAGTATTACAAGGGGTAGTGAGGGGGAGTGGGAGTAGTCAGGGACATAAGTGGGGAACAAGGTGGGTTCACTGGGGCAGCCAGATAAAGTAGGGAACAAAAGGAGAGGGATGGATTGATGGAGAGAACATGAATGGTGGAATCCATCAACACTACAAGACTAGGAAACAAAATGGATGACCTCCAGTTCATGATGCTGGAGGGCCAAGTCGACTTGGTGTCAGTTATCGAGACCTGACAGCCCGAAATCATGACTGGGATCTCTCTGTTCTGGGATTCTCCCCCTACAGGAAGGATAAAGACAGAAATAGTGGCAAGAACAGAGAAAGAAATAGGGGCCAGAGTGGCGCTTTACATTAAGGAAGAGATCATTGACACAAGGGAGTACATTGGAGAAGGGGCACTGATGCAGTATAGGTGCAGATCCAAACAGGAGATGGGAGGAAAGTGAGAGTGGAAGTGGTGTATCAGCCACCTAACCATGGATGAAACCTCAGACCGGAAACTGGGGAAAGTGATTAGGAAGATTGTGGAGAAAGGGAAGGTGGTGCTAGTGGGTGGCTTCAACCTGCCTGGTGTGGACTGGAGCATCCCGTAGTTCAGCTGCAGTAGGAGCAATATGCTTTTAAATACAGTCCAAGACGGGTTCTTAACCCAAGGTGATGAAACAGACTAGGGACTGGGTCATCTCAGACTAAGTACTGAGAAACTGTGAACCTGTCGGAGTCAGAGCCCCTGGGAAGCTGTGACCACGGGTCTGTATGGTTCTATATTGATACGGGAAGGGAGGTTCTCAACAGAAAAGCACATGTTCTTGGGTTTAGAAGGTCTGAGTTCAATAAAATGGGGGTGCAACTGGGAGAGCAGTGGCAAAATTTAGGGGGTACATGGACGTGGATAAAAAATTGTCCTTGATTTATGAGGGAGTCCAGACAGTCAATGCAAACTGTTTAAAACAGAAGGGGAAAAACATAAGCATAGGAGACCACTTAGGTTTATGGAAGAGATTGGCAGAGCAGTGAATGAAAAAAATACTTCATACAAGAAATATAAGAAATCCCAGAGGGACGAGCACAGGGTTGATTGCTTGGAAAAGGTAAAAACAGCTAGCAGATTGGTAAGGCAGGCCAAGTCAGAGACTGAGCTAAAGATAGCAGAAGAGGTTAAGGATGGAGACAAGACCTTTTCTGGAGGGTAAATCTGTGAAAAAAGATCAACAAAAGAGAGTATCATTAAGCTAAAAGGGGGCCTCAGTGGGTGGAAGACAACAGAGAACTGGCAGAGGTATAAATTAATACTTCTACTCTGTATTCAAGAAGGATGCACCAGTACCACATGGAAGTTGGGGATCAAGAGGGGGAAGTGAAGAAGGATAAGGGAAGAGGTGGTTATGGAGGACAGGGTCTTCCAGAGGCTGTGGGTCCCTCAAGGTAGGAAAATCCTCTGGGCCAGATGTCATGCACCCCAGGATACGGGGCAACATGACAGCATTAATGTAGTTCCACTGCACAAGAGCAGGGCAAGGGACAAACTAGGAAACTACTGGCCAGTCAGTTTGACATCTGTACTTGGGAAGCTGATGGAAACCATCCTAAAAGAAAAGTTGGTGTTATTCCTGGAGTCAGATGGGCTCCAGAATGACAGACAGCACAGATACGTGTGTCGGGGAGGTCATACCAAACAAATTTAATCAGCTTTATTGATTAGGTTACAAAGGCAGTATACATGCTGTACCTCGACTTCAGTAAGGCCTTTCACTCTCTTTGCCATTTGAGGTTGATTACAAAAGTTGGAAGACTTGGGGACGAGTAACAAATTGACCAAATGGGTGGCAGACTCGCTGGGGGGAGAACCCAAAGGGTGGGGGGGGGGCTATCAGGGTTAATGGAGCTCACTAGTGGGGTTCTGCAGGGGTCACTGCTCATGCCAGTTCTGCTCAATGTGTTGGTCATGAACAGTATTAAGGACAAAATCCTGTATTTTTGCAAACAACACCGAGCACTGTGGGAGGGTGGACATTCATTCATTCATTTATTTATTTATTTATTGTAATGGTTTCACCAGGAAAGGCACACTGAGCAACAAGATGCTCGTCTCCTGGTGTGACCTGGGGGGGTGGGGGTACACATGGATATGATAACATGTAGGTTATCAATTGAACAGTTAACAGAAGCAAATAAAAAGCAGCATAAGGATACACGATTGCATGAATATACAAGCAGCACACATTGAATGCTTAGGTTATTATAGTATCAAATAACAATTTTTTGTGACAAGAAGCAGCAGACAAGGTAAATTAGCACAGTAGTAACAGCTGTGAACAACAGAGGACGTATATCACAGTTATACGCAGTACATAGGGCAAAACAGGTCCAGGACATAAGTGCAAGGTTGGGGTTATATGGAAGAAGGCATCCAAGATCTTCAAGATTTCCAGACAAAGTTAGAGAGGTTTTCTGGTATATGGAAACTGGTGTTTTTTTTTTATATATAATTGCATTTGCTTAAATTTTCTATGCTACACACAGAAACAAACAGTCAACAACACTACCAAATTCACCTGTCTGTACATTCGGTATCTTAACTTTATAATCTGCCACTATTTCCAAATAAAATTGTAGTGGCTCCGGCACCCATCTACCAGCTCCCGGCTGGAAGCCAGTTAGTGATGCACTGGAAAAGAAAGGGCACCTGGAAGGCTGGGAACTGCACATCTCTCCCAACCTGTTGCCCCATCTACCATGCTAGCAGATGTAGCTGTGCTCGTAAGTTATGAACAAAAGTGGGGTCTCTCACCATAACATACCTTACCCAATGATTCTGTCTATTTCAGCCTTTGTCTGTCTGATTTTTAATGATGTGGGTCAGGATTTCTAAACTGTAGATGGAGTTAACTAACGTTATCCAGTCTGCCTGCATGGGGGGTTCTGCTTCTAACCAATGGTTAGTTATACATTTCTTTATTGCACTCAGTAGTATTCCCAATAAGTACTTGCTAGCAGGACCTTTCAGTCCCTGTAGATATAGTGTAAAAAGCAGTAGTTCTTTAGTGAGAGATATGGTGGGTGAACATTTTCTGCAGGCCCCCCTTGATCTCCCAAAGAAAGGGGGCAAGATTTGGGCAGTCTCACATGATATGAAAGTCGGAAGCCTTGGGTTTCCCGCAGTATCGCAGGCAGTGCGTTGTCTGGGCAATCCCTCTCTGGACCTGCAGGAGCAGGGTGATAAAGTAATGGATTAGACATTTCTAATTAAACTCCTTCCAGGACATGGAGGAGGATATCTTGTGTGTATTCTGGCAGACTGTTTCCCATTTGTCTTCTTCTAAAAGCCTGTAAAAAAAGGGGATTTATTTAATTCCTGAAATGCCCTATAAAGATGTGAGATAAGGTGTGGCAGCTGGTGTTCAGTGCAAAAAAAGTGAGGTGGAATGCAATAACCCCTGGTAGTACAGACTAAGGGGCGTGAAGGTCAGTGTCGGAAAAAGAGACAGATCTGGGGATAGCTATCGCAGGTAATCTAAAACCATCTATGCAGTTCTAAAAGGCAGTGGATAGGGCAAACAGGATGCTGAGTTGCATAACTGGTGGGTTTAACAGTAGCCACTGGAGAGAAGAAGCATCATGGGTCAGAGGGCAGGCACTGATTATTTTATTGCTGCCCTTCCCTTGCACTGGACACTGCTGCTTTGGCTGCCGCCTCCAGCTCCTGCCGAAATGCTCCATCGCTGCCTCCCCACTGAAGGATTTCAGCCAGTCATGGAGCAGTTCTGTAAAGGTGCCTGAATTTGAATCTGTGTCTGCCTTTATAATTCACTGTGGACTGCTGCACCCACCAGAGACCACCGCCGGAGAGAAGAAGCATCGGGGGTTGGAGCAGGCATTGATTGTTTTATTGCTGCCCCTCTCCTGCACCAGACACTGCTGTTTTGGCTGCTTGGGCTGCTGCATCCAGCTCTTGTCATAATGCTCCACCACTGCCTCCCCAACAGAGGATTTTTGGCCCTCCTGCCCACCCCCCACCTGCCCAGCTACTGAATGGACGGAAACCTCTGAATGACATCTGACTCTGAGCAATATTGCTCCGACCCACAGTGTGACATTTAAGCAGGAGGGGTGAGTGAGCTAAAGGTCTGGCTAATCTAAGCAGATGACCATGGGTGGTATTGTATATCTGATTAATTGCATTCCTTAACTGAATAGGGTAGTTCACTGCTGCAGAATTTACTAGGTGCCATTGCTGATCAATAAGTTGGTAATCCCTGTTTAATACTGAGGCTTTTTTAGGAGTTAAGTTCCCAATTTGACTGCACTCTATTTTAACAGTGGGGTTCTCTCAGCTAGGTATAGCTGATTATTAAGTATGTCTTCCAAACTGCTATAATTGAAGTTAATGTGTAACATGTTGAAAGTCGAAAGCCGCTGATCAGCATGTAGGATGAGGCACCTGAACTGCTGAGGTCCTCACAGTGTGGGGAACCTGGTTCACTATTATCCAGCTGTGACACTAATCTTGATTCTGTGCTACAGGCACCAGGTGCTATGGGAAACTTGCTTGATATTTCTAACTGCCTCACTTACATTGCTTTTGAGAAATAAGATATTTCAAGAAGTAATTACTGGCGTTTATCTATAACTGCTGGTCCACATTAAGTAACCTGTATGTGACTGAAACGTTATTTGATCCTAGACTAGGGGGAGTCCATGCAGCACCAACTTAAAGACTTACCAGTTACCTTTCTGCTCTTCCCCCATACCCCTATTTGCAATACAGTGCAAATCTGATAGAGACCTTCACATTATATTGCTGTCTCCGTCTAGGTACTTCTTGCAAGGTGCACTCCCCTTATTGCCCCTAACTTGCCTCTCTTCTAGTTCTTGTAGGGGAGACTATGTCCAATCTAACAACTGACGTACTTGGGCTTCTCCTACACCTTGCATTTAGAAATACTGACCCCACCTGCCTCCTTCACCTGTGTACAACATAACATTAAACTCCCTGCATCACTGCTGACCATGGCTCTAAGGGAAATAGCTATGGCCTTTCTATACATTCTCATGTCCCAAAGAGTAGATAATTTGCTTTATAGCTGCCCATGCATCCCTTGGGCATTCGGATGGCACCATCCCTCCTCTAGTCCCATCTGCCTCCCCCTTGAAGTATGAAACTTCCTTGGCTATACTGCATGGGTTGTCTCAGAAAGGGACTTGTTATCTAATCTTTTCTGCCTCAAATGTCAAAACAGGAGAATGTGTCTCTGGTAAATTATCCCAAGCTGTAAACCTATTATCTTGTTTGTTAATATTACTTTCAGGAGATGTACAATCCAACCCGGGTCCCTCTTCGTTCAATCATAATATTAGCACCCCTGCCAATCCCAATTGGGTCTGCTCTAGGGGCTTAAAAATGGTCCATATGAATATATGCAGCCTGCGTCCTAAGGTGCATGAACTGCAGTGCTGAGTTGACCTCTATAAGGCAGATCTCCTCACTGTATCTGAAACCTGGCTGAAGTCACAAATTCTGATACATAAGTTAGAGTTCCTTGGGTTCAAAGTCTTCAAGAATGATAGAGTGGGGAACAAGGGGGGGCATCCTATTCAAGAAATGCTTTATGTGCCTCTATAACTATAACTACTCCCCCCCCCCCAGATAGCGACGACAGCGAATCATTATTCATAATGCTTACCCTCAGTAATGCAAAATCCCTCACAGTGGGCTGTATTTACCATCTACCTAGAGCAGCTGCTTCTGCTCTTGATGCTCTCACAAAGATGCTTGCTGAACATGCCCCTTCAAAGATAATTATTTTGGGAGATTTCAGTCTCTGTTGGTTTCTGGACTCTGAGCCAGGGTTCAAAGCGCAGTTAATAGATGGATGGCTAACCCAAGTCATTTGCGAACCTACGTGGCACAATAGCAACACAGGAAATCACTCATTACTTGACTGGGTCCTAGTATCTAACCCTGATAGGATACAAGCTGCTGGTATATTTTCTGATGCCCTAAACGACCATTCCCCTGTCTTCTGTATTTGGAAGAACTGCCCCCCAAAGTCCCACTAAGAACGATTGTAGCAAGGACTTCTCAATTTTTTTCAGCTGAATCTTTTCAGGCTTCCCTTGCTGAAATAGATTGGAGTCCTATCCTTGAGCTTCCTAGCATAGATACTGTCTTTGAGTACTTTACTGATAACTTTTTATCCACTGCCACAACACGTGCCCCACTAAGGAAGCTTAGGGTGAAAGACAAATGTTATAGGAACTTACCAGAACATCCAGTGACCATTTTGAGGAGCCAAGTGGTGGACAGCATTTTGAGGGATGAGATCTTAAGTCTGCAGAGGCCAGCGACAGCTATTTTGTGGAGATGCATGATGGTTGTCATTTTCAGTGGCAAGTTGTTTTGGAGTTTGTCATTCAGTTTCAGTTTCTGTTCTCGTTGGTTAGCAGTTTGTTTATGGTGCCATTTTCAGATAGCCATGTGCAGGCTGAATGGTGGCTGTTTTATGGATCCCCATGATGTTTATATATTTTGGTAGCTACTTGTTTTTCCTGCTCTTAAAGGTATTTTTCCCAGTGTGCAAGGCACTAGAGGGCCTACTATTCAAAGAATGGGACACTCTGGAGCCTGCCAGAATGAGCGAAAAGGTAGCCTTTGACATGAAGTACATTCTATCAAATAAACACAAGCAGGAGCTGTGGTCTTTTTCCCCCAGGGTAGGTCCGCAGATAGTCACCACATGGTTCTCCTATCTGAAGGGTCCACAACTTTGAACAATCCAGCTTTAAAAAAGTGAAAGAATACTATCAGAAAGACTTGCAAGAAGCTAAGCATTTCAACTGAGCAGCCATGGCATCCATATATATCTCCAAAACCATTCTGAGATGGTTAGTTGGCATCCAAGAAGACCTTCCTAGCACCAGCAAGGCAACAATGGACCACTATCCAGGCCGTTAGATACTTGGTGGACATGGCCATGGATACCTTCAGAATGATAATGCTTCCCACAGCCATAGTCAGTTAGGCTAAAAGACACTTGTGGTTGAAACTGTGGCGAACAGATCAAGAGTCCAAGAGAATGCTGGGAAAATTTCAGTTGAAAAGTCACATGGTGTTTGGACCAGGACTAGAGAACTACATCAAGCACAAAGGAGAGGGCAAAAAAATCTGGCAGCCGACCAATCAGGCTATTTTCTGAGTTTCAGGAAAAACAGATTTTGGAACAACTTTTGAAGAGGCCTCAACTACTTTAAAAATTGCAGCGCAGGAAATATTGGAATCAAATCAAATAATGTCAATAAATGGGGAAATTTTTCAAACAATAGGAGCCAAGGAGGATGGACCAGAGGTAGAAGAAGCAATGGACTCTCCTGTGGCAACAGAAGCTTCAAAGCACAAAGTGAACAAGGCCTAGGAATCAAAAGAAGCAGCTGGAAAAAGACTCCAACTTTTTGCCCAGACATAGGCAGACTCACTAACAGACAAATGGGTGCTAGAAGCAATCCCAAGGGGGTATGCCATAGAGTTCAACCAACTACCCAGAAATAATAAATTATTTCAGAATCTCCACAAGCAGGTCACCCATACCACAAGTCAGTGCCTTATCAAACAAACAAGATGCCACCATCATGCCAGTACCAAAACAAGAGCAACAGTCTGCAGTGTACTCCATATTCTTTCTAGTGCCAAAAAGACAGGGAACCTGTGGCTCATATTGGATCTGAGGTTTATCAGTCAGTTTTTCCAATACAAAACATTCAAAATGAAAACCCTACATAAAACAGTTGTGACATCAGAAAAGGGGTTTACCTCACATCACTAGACCTCAAGGATGCATATCTACACATCCCAATTCAGCCAACACCTCAGAAATTTCTAAGATTCTGCATTCTGTGTAATCTTTTTCAGTACAATTGTCTGCCCTTTCCATCTAGCAGCTGCATGCAGTGTGTTCACAAAAGTAAGGGTGGTCTTATCCATAATCCTAAAAAAAAGGTGTACACCATCCCATGCCTGGATGACTGGCTGGTAAGAGCCAGGTGCAAGGAAACGGCTCTCCAGACAAAGTGCAGGGCACAAGAATTACTGACTGAACATGGCTATGTGGTAAACAGGATGACAAGCAACCACAGCCCAACATCAAAACTGGAACACCTGATGGCAGTGTTTGATACAGCATGAGGAGTTGTTTCTGAAAGGGACCATCAGGTGGCTGAATCAAAAATCAGAAACACCTTTGCGACAGGGTAATAGCTCACAAATACTCAATAGTATGGGACTCAATGCCGCTTCCAGGACTCAAGGTGTCATGCACCGACATAACACAACTGCGCCAGACTGCACATGAGACCACTTCAGAGGTTCCTGTTACACAGCTGGGAACTTGCAGCATGACATTATCAGAAGAGACTGCTGCTGTCCCTGCAACAAAAACAATCCAGTGGTGATCTCATCCTCACACAACGAGCAACCCTGGGCAAGCAATGTTTATCATGATTAACAGAGATGCAAGTCTACATGGAGAAGTCAATGATGCAAGGGAAATGATTGCCAACAGAAGCCAAACTACCAATCAGTTTTCTAGTGATCAGTGTGGTCAGACTAGCTCTAGTACAATTCCAACAAAAAATACAAGGTCACCACATCAGAATAAGAACAGACAATAGGATCATGATGGCATACATCAACAAGCAAGGTGAAACAAAGAGCAAGTAAATGGCCTTGGAAGCTACCTTTCTCTTAACTTGGGCAGAACATCATCTAGAGAGCCAATCAGCCATTCCCTTGGCCAGGGAGTCAAATAAACAAGCTGACTGACTCAGACCTCGGACTCTGACTCCAGGGGAATAGCAACTCAACAAACAAGTGTTCCACATGATCCAAAACCATTTGGTGCCGTTCTGTCTCAATCTCATGACCACAAAGGAAAACAGGCAGGTTTCCAACTTTGTCTCAGGGTACAAGGACCCAGAATCCTTAGTTGCAGACATTCTACCCACCCCATGGAGATTCCCAAATTACATATTCCTTCCAATATCCCAGGTGGTGCAAGTAATCTGCAAAAAACAGAATTCCAGGACAACAGCGTTCATTGTTGCTCTGAACCGGCCCAGGAGACCTTGGTTTGCCTCCATCATGCAGTTGTTAATAGACACTTCAATACTGCTTCTGAGCAGGCCAGATCTGCTGATTCAAGTTGCCATCCTACACCCTGTACCCAAGTCCCTCAAACTGACTGAATGACTGCTCAAAGAAACAGACTGCTAGCCATTGGACTGTCATCAGGGTAATAGATATTATGTTACAGTCCTGCAGAGGGTCAACCAACAAGACCTACAGTACACATTGGGCAATCTTTCCTAGTTGGTACGAGGTTCACAAGGTCAAAGCCACTACTTGTTTCATCCCCCATCTACTATAATTCTCCCGGATGAATTCAATTAAAGGGATCACCTTTGCATCTCTAAGAGTTAAAGCAATGGTTATAGGACCAGCTCGAGGCACAATCAATGGCTTATTACCCAGAGCACACCTGCAGGTTCTTACCTTTCCTATGGCACTGGCCAGTATTAGCTCTAAGCAGAAATCTCATGTAACTCATGGCAGTTGAATGTAGTACTGGACGCCTTAACCTAAAAAAAACATTTGAGCCTACGGAAAATGTCTCTTGGTATTTCCTCACCCCAAAAACAGTTTTTTTGACTGCCATATGTTAAGCACATACAGTAGGAAAAGTGAACTTCAGACTCTGGCCATACCAGACCTGTTCTAATATTCCAAGAAAACAGGCTGATCCTCAGAACTGCGGTATCCTTTCTCCCCAAAGTGTTATCACCTTTCCGTCTGGCACTGGAGACTTCACTCCTATCATTTGACCCTGGTTCAGGTGACTCATACAGACAGTACCTCCTTAGCCTAGATGTTATCAGAGTGGTCAGAAACTATCTAAGCAGAACAGCACCCTTCAGGAAATCAGAGAGACTGTTCAAACTATTCCACAAGCTCAGACAAGGGCTACCTGCTCTAGGACAGCCATAACCTGGTAGTTGAAGGCAGCTATCTTAGAGACCTACGAGGCTTTGGACCTCTGAATACCTCCCAATCTGAAAACCCATTCTAACTGGGCAGGTTCTACCTCCTGGGTGAAAAGAAATTTGGCATCTGTTGCAGAGATGTGTGCCGCTGCTACCTGAACTTCTGTTCACAGTGTTTCTCATCACTGCAGACTTGCTACTTGGGAAGATGGGAAACCCAATTGTGACTGAAAGAATCTAACAGCTAACAATGTATTTTCTCCTCATCCCACACATATTGGTTCAGGTACTGCTTCTTAGATCACCCTGTGGTCATGGCTGGGAATGCTGTAAAAAAGTATGATTGATAATGGAAGTTTGTTCACCTGGTAAAAATGATGGCAGAAGCACATTTTACAGCACTCCACAGCTCAACCAGTGAGTAGAAAGTGTTGAAGAATCAGGAATGTAATGCAGATGTACGTGACAGTTATTTCTTTCTGCTACTAGTTACATATGCGGGTTTGCTCTGTAGAACTGTGTAAATAGGGCTTTTTCCCCAGTGACTAGATTTATCTTAAGAAATTATTGTTCTTTAGTTTTCAAATTAGTATAATAAAGCCCACTGAATATGATATTCTTTTTCTCCGTAATTTAATCCCGGTTTTTTCTGTGTACTGATGAAAATTTGTTTTTTCAAGTAATTTTAGTTTTCAGGAATACAGGTTTTGAAGACTCATACTGAGGAATGGCTTACAGAAAGAGGTGGAAGCAGGATCAGATTCAAAAGTTTCTGTTTGTGCATCAGCCTATCAGAGGATGCTTTTATAACCCAACGGCCATGGCTGGGAGTGCTGTAAATGATGGTGCTCCTATACTCACCTTTACCAAGTGAGTAATCTTCCATTACTTACCAGTCCTCATTTTCTACCAGAGGTCATGTCTGCGAGAAAATGAAATCAGACCATTGACCTTCCTGATTATTTCTCACCTCCCTCCGATAATAAGGAACATTGCCTACATATGGTGGACATCCACAGGATGCTGCGTTGGTACGTGGATCATACCAGGGATTGTAGATAATCCTCTCAACTCTTTGTGGCTCTTGCTCCCAGAATGGTGGACTCCCCATAACAAAGCAGGGCCTTTCTAAATTGTTGACCTGTTGTATTTCTTTCTGTTACTAAAAGTGTGGTAAACAACTTCTTGGTCCTATCCCTGCTCTCTCCACCCATAGGGTGGCAACTTCTGTGACTTGTTTTCATGATGTGTCTACCATTCACATATGCTGCTGCCACTTGGAGTACTATTCCTACATTTACTAAACATTGCAGCCTAGACATAGTTCCTCGTAAATGGGCGAGCCTGGGTCTTACTGCCTTGCATGACCTCATCCTTAAGTGTCCTTAGATACTGCATTCCTCAGTGCTTTAGTACTGCTTGGGAATTGTTCCATGATGTGGTGCAATGGAGGGAGATGTCCTTGAGGAAGATAGAAAAGTTACTGAGCTTAACAGTATATCTTTGAGAGACTCTTTTCCATTGAGCCACAGCTCTCCTTCCTCCTTGTTGGATGACTGGAGATTATCCTGCCTGATCTCGCATGCTGTTTCTCCTCTTATGTCTAATTTGGCATGTTTATTCAGGTTTCCATATCCTCTCTAGTAGGGTCTACAGAAAAAATAAAAGTAATAAAATAGGCAGACTAGGTGGGCCAAGCGACCCTTATCGGCTGTCAGACTCTGTTTCTCTCCTTTGTTCCTGGTTCATTATTGCTTGCTTTAGTCCCTGCCAGTCAGATGATCCTCCGAGCTGATTTGTCCTGGGGAACTGATGCATGCTGGGAATGTCCACATTATATAGGTGATGATAAGGCACATCAACTTGGGTGGCCCCAGCCTGCAAAAATGTCCTGGTGGGTCTGATGCTGACAGCTTACAGTTCCATGATGTGGCTCAATGGAAGAGATTATTTTGAAGATTTACTGGTACCGTAAGTGACTATTCTTTATTTAGATACATTTGAGAAAAAAAAGAAAACAAAGGGGAATTGTTGGCCGAGCAGACACAAATGTACTGAACAGCTGCTTCTGCTTGGTATTCATGGTACAGGAAGATGGACCTCTACCAAAGAGCATGGAATCAAGGCTTCCCATGGGGGGGTTATGATAGGGCAGGTGAGGAAGGGACTGGAAGCCCTCAGGGTAGACAAGTCAGTGGTCCTGCACCTCAGTGTACTTACGGAATTTGCCATGAAATTGGCAGTACCCTTAAACTGACTAGACTTGATGAAGTCAGGCATGGTCCCAGCTGATTGGAAGTCTGCCAATGTAGTGAAACTCTACAAGGGGGAAGGGACCTGGAGGAATCAGGCAACTACGGGCCTGTCAGTCTTACCTCCATTGTAGGTAAGTTTGATGGAGTACATCAAGTGTTGAAAGTGTAGCAGCTAAGATTCAATGCAAAGAACTGTAAATCGTGCATTTGAGGCACAGAAATCCAAGGGAGGAGTACATGATCGGGGAGGGTACTGACTGCCACCAATCAAGAAAGGGACCCAGGGTAATCATATCCGATGGCCTAATGGTAACCAAACAATATGAAAAAGCTGTGGGGAGAGCCAGTGGGATACTAGGTTGCATAGGGAGAGGTATCACCAGCAGAAAAAAGGAGGCGGTTATGCCACTGTACAGATCACTAGTGAGACCTCATCTGGGGTACTACTTCCAGTTCTAGAGGCCGCATTTGCTGAAGGACATAGATAAAATAGAGACAGTCCAGAGAAGGGCAACAAAAATGGTGCACAAATTGCTCCAAAAGTCATATGAAGAAGGACTAGAGGACCTCAATATGTATTCCCCGGAGGAGAGGGAGGTTAAGATAGAAACATTCAAGTACCTCAGGGGTATAAACAAGGTACAGGAGGCTAGCATCTTTCAGAAATGAAAGTGTACAAGAACAAGGGGGCATGATATGAAGCTAGAGGGGGGTAGGTTCAGGGCCAATGTGAGGAAGTACTTTTTCACAGAAAGAGTACTGGATGCTTGGAACGGCCTCCCTGCAGTGGTGGTGGGAACACAATCGGTAGGGGAATTCAAGAATGCATGCAATAAACATAAGAGTATTCTCACAATAGGGACAAGAGTGTAAGCCACAGATCAACTAGGGTCTGCGCTATTGCATTAGGCAGGGGAAAAGGGGCAGACTAGGTGGGCCACACGGTCCTTATTTGCCATCACCTTCTGTGTTTCTATGTAGATTTGCTGTACTTTGACTTCATCAAGGCCTTAGATTCACTACCATACAGGAGGCTGTTAAAAAAGTTGGAGGACTTGGGGAGTGGAACAGGGTATAGTCTGGTGGGTAGGAATTTGGCTTGGGGAGGCAATAGAAGGTAGTCATTAAAAGGGCCAAGGCACTGGACAGAGCGGTCACAAGCTGGGTACTGCAGTGGTCAGTTGTGGGACCTGTCCTACTCAATATGTTCATCAGTGACATAGGGGAAGGTATCTAAGTTGTCTCTCTTTGCTGATGACACTAAGCTCTGTGTCAGGGTAGATCACAAGGAAGGGGTTCAACAGCTCCAGATAAATAGAGAAGCTGGAGAGATGGTCTAAGATCTGGCATTTGAGATTCAAGGCTAAGAAGCACAAGGTAATGCATTTAGGGAGACAGAACCCACACACTGAATACTGAACAAGAGGGGTTAGGCTGACCCCTTCAACAGAGGAGAGGGATCTGGGGGTTGTCATCATCAGTGACTCCCTCAAGCAAATGAGTTACTGTAACAAAGCATATAGCAAGGTGTCAAGTATTCTGGGGTGTACAGGAAGGGGTTTTGATAACAAAAGTGAGGTGATACTGCCCCTACACAGATCCTGGGTGAGGCGTCATCTGGAATATTGTGCTCAGTTCCCGAGTTTGCATCTGAGGAAGGACATAGTCTGGAGCTAGTGTATAGGAGAGAAGATGATTCGGGGCCAGCAAGGCAGATCCTATAAGGAACAGCTGGTGGCCCTAAGTATGTACTCGAAGGAGGCCAGGCATGAGAGGGGGACATGATAGAAACAAGTCGGTTTTTGAGGGGTATACACAGAGAGAATAACAAGGATCTGTTTATAAGGAATAGAGAAGCGGTCACTAGGAGGCATGACTGGAGGATGGTGGAGGGCAAGTTCAAGAGAGACATGAGGAAGCTTTACTTCACGGTAAAGGTGGTGAAACCATGGTTGAGGTAGTGGGAGCAGCTACCCTAACTGAGTTTAAACATGGCTAGGACAGGCCATGGGGATTCATAGTCTTTAGGGGTGGAAACATGGGATTGAGAGTTGAGGGAGTGTTGGGAAAAGGATACAACACACCAGTGCAGTAGGTTAATAGTGTGACATAGTGTAGTATGGGCAGACTTGATGGACTCTCGGTCTCAGCTATCAGACTCTGTGTTTCCATGTTATGAACCATCATCCATAAATTTACAGTTATTACCAACAACATGTAAAAATGCATTTTTTTTTCTTGGAAGAGTGTTTTGTAACATTTATCTAGCTCTGATCATAAATAACACTTGTATTGCCTTCTGATTTTGATGTACAGGCTACAACATCCCAATGGAGCAGTTGTTATTGCTGTTTGAGCAGGATGAGGGTGTGAAAGAGGAGCAGGCTGCACCAGAAAAGGATCATCTTGAAGTCCCTCCCACCAGTAAGTAGAGTAGATGATCAGATATTATGCTTTTATGGCATTTTTCCAACTATGGTTGAGAGAGAATTGGGAAGAAACTTAAACAGTCTAGAGTCGGAAGAACAAATAATTTGAGATTACGAGTGTGTAATGATGTCAGAAAACTTGGAAAGAGTAAAGCCAGGGAGTATTTCAAAAAGATATAGTGGATGTTTTTCAGAAACTATGTTAAGATAACATTAGGGTCATGGACTAGCCTCAAACATCTGGAAATGACCTAACTCTTCATGTTCTGTGTATTCAAGATGGTAGAATTTCATATCTCTGGTGTCTGGATCACTGACACTTCAGCTCTATACAGCACCTAACTAACACCACTGTGAAACTGTACTACCTTGCTTACACAGACTACTTGTGGATTTATGTAATAACAGAATTATGGCACTCCAGGGGTTGGGTTATCTTTTGTTAATCTAAACCTAGGGACTAAGACGCCTGAGTATGCCATGTGTCTCATGGCTTTGAAACATAGAAAAAGATGGAAGGAAAAGTCAGCGGTAGGGTTGTCAGAACACTCTGAAGTTCTGAGTTCTAGTTCTAGTCTAGAACTTTTGAAAAAGTTCTAGGGTTCTAATCTTTTTTAGAACTTTTTAGAACTCAAACCCTATTTTTTAATTGTGCTGCCAGTAATGAAGATAGTAATGAAATGCATGTAAAGGAAAAACTGCTTAATATAAGGGGGAGAGAAGTGATCATGTGTGACATTGATAGGAATACAACTAGGTTTATCTATGGTTTCTTCTGTTTGCTAAAGCCAGCAACTTGATACGTAACAGGCCCACCCACCCTCCCACCCATATGTTAAAAGTTTTCCTGCTGCAGCTGCATCATAGTTCCTTAGTGAAAGAAAGAGGCACATTAGCCATTAATGAACTCTGTTATATATACTCATCGTCATGAATTATTAGAAAAAATAACTGATATTACCTAATTTCAGCTATTTGCTGCTTTGTGTTTTAAATGAGTAAATCAAACATTGCTATGTTTAAAAGAAAGCTTTTATAACAAAGTCAAGCCAAGATACTGCAGACGCAGCACATGGAACTGTTGCAAAACATATTATGTCATAACGTAGTCAGTCAAGACATTTGAATAAAAAATATGCCAGTCATGTTTGCTGGCAAAAATAGCATGCAATTTCTAAGATAATGCATACATATACCAACATTCTTGTTGGCAAATTGAATAATACATACAACTTTCTAAGATGATGCATTTTTCCAGCTGATACGTCAATAAAATCTGTATTTCAGTGACATAAATAAAAAAAGTGGTTTCCTCACCACATACTAACTTAAGGAACATTTAATGTAGCTGCAGCAGTTGGCATGTGATGTTTAAGGGACAGTGTCTGTCAACCCCATTATGTATCAAATTATCACTACTTGTAAAGCAAAAACACTTTATGATAGGTAACATTCTGTAAAAACTGCTGATGCAGATTTTCTTTTATTTCTGATTCCTTTATTCTTTTTTTTAAAGGGGACGGGCCACTTGTGCTAGGTGGCAGCAGTTTGCAATGTATTTAATAAGGAAAAAAAAAAAATATATATATATATATATACACACATATATAATAATATCTGTAGTAGGTTCCACAGAGGGCAATCGGTGTAGCCCTCCCATACCATCGGTCTGTCATCGTCTTTTTCCTCACCATCCCAAGCCAATCACGAACCTGTAAACAAAAGGACTAAAACAGCACCCACCTTTCACCCCAGCACCCATTCCACTTTTCTTCCACCACCCTCATCTATGCAGTAGCACCCATATCACCCTTACACCATGTGTTAAAACCAACCCACAACCCTCACCCCCCTCAAGCACATATTCCACCCTCCTCCCTCACCCAAATGTTTAAACTACCCCCACACTTAGTCATGAACTACCATTCATGTCACCCTTCTCTGTCCCTCACCCATGTTAAAACCCACTCCCCCAACCATCACCCATGTACTAACAACTATGCCATGTTTCTCCCTCCTGCATCCATGTTAAAACCCACCTCCAACCCTTACCCATGCACTAGCATCCATGCCATCTTTCTCCCTCTTGCATCCATGTTAAACCAACCTCCAGACCTTTCCCACCCTCCAGCACCCACCCTCCTCCCACTCTCAAATGCTAAAACTACCACATGCTTACTCAAGAAAAATTAAACTCTTGCCTCCAAATGAGCCATTCTTAACTGTTCCTTAATAAACAACACTTATGTGAAAAACTGTCTTTTCAATTGCTTTCTTCTTATGGACAACATTCTGTACAGTCCTCTTCATGGAACCAGTAATTTGAGAGTTTGTTGCTATTATGCCATGGCCTGTGTACAACAGAATGTTAAACACAAGCTATTGTGGTATGAGACCTATGCTTACAGAATATGTGCTCAACCATGACATAGGTAAAACTCCAGATGACTCTTTCCCGGAAGAGACTTGTAACAGGATGCTGCCCACAGAAACATAACAATGCAAAATGCAGTTTTTCCCACAATTTTTAATTCAGTAAGATAAGTTTTTTTTTTTTACACTTCAAACTTTATTAACAAAGTTTCCACAGCACAGGGGACAGAAATGGTAACATATACAACATGCTCATAAAACAATACATGATCTGCCCCCCCCCCGGGACAGCAGTTCACTACAATGTTGTAGTACAATATCATATTACAATAACCTTTTATAAGCTGAGATAAACAATTGCCAACAACTCATTTATCCATACCAACCATAACTAAGGTGTGAAGGGGATCCCAGATACGCTTATAACTCCGTAACCTGTTCTGGAAACTCGCTATAGCTTTCTCTGTGCGAAGATTAGCAAGGATTTCATGAATCCATTCCTGATATGTTGGGCTAACTTCATCCTTCCAATGCCTAAGTATGATTGTTTTGCAGATAATGCAATCATAGCGATGTGAAATCTCCGAACGTTAGCCTTAATAGAAGACAGGTCACCCAGCAAGCAATTGTCAGGAGGAAAGCAATCCTGCAAAACCAGTATGAGGTCCAGTTTGGCTTTAATTGAATCCCACAGTGGAGTTATCTTGGGACACGACCAGAAAATATGAAGAAGTGTTCCCTCTTCCTGGGAACATCTGGTACACAACTCTGATTCAAGAAGACCCCATTTCGCCAATTTTACTGGGGTATAGTACATGTTATGTAAAATGTGATATTGCATAAGTCGTAGTCTTTCTTGAGACACGTATTTGTGACAGAACATCCATAGAGCTGGCCAATTAAAGGTATATTGGGGAAAAAGGGAGGCCCAGAACATGGTGGGGCTGTAGGAACCCCCATACTGCCAGTGGAACAAAACTTGATATATTCTGGAAATAACACTTGAGGGTCCAAGTAGGGAGGAAAGCTCAGGTATCAATGAGAAAGCCAGTGGGCAGGGAGGGGTATTACCCAGCACCGTGGTAAGCAGATGCTTTAATTGGAGAACCCTGAATTGCTGAGTTACTGGAATGTCAAATTTTCGGATAATTTTAGTTACAGAGAGCCATGCCCCCTCACCCTCCAGAAAGGTGGATACTATTCCATCCCCTACTTGGGGCAACCACATGCAGGGATCCTCTGTTTGTTTATAGTAAAGGCCGAGGAGTTCCATATGGATTGGGACAGGTTCAGGTGTGGAATATATTGCAAAAAAGAGCAGAGCTGCGCATGAACTTTTAATGAGGTCATAAGGGTGAGACATTTACGGACGTCTTGTAGAGAAGAAATCTTAACATATAACATGGTCAAGGGGTCCATGTTCATAGCATGGATAAAGTCTAATTCAATGTTGAGCCAAACCGGTCTCAAGCCTTCGGTACCCGGACTCACCCACTTCAGATGTTTTGCTAGATGACTAGCCCAGTAGTAGATTGCCAGGTGAGGAATACGCAGTCACTCATCAGCTTTTGGAGCAGCCATCTTATAGTATGCCAGTCGAGAATGTTTGTTAGACCAGATACAATTGGTAAAAATTCTATGCATTTTCTGAAAACAGGATAATGGGATAAATGAATTAAGGTGCTAGAGGGGATAAAAAAGACAGGGAAATACATTCATCTTAATTATATTGATACGACCCCATAGTGAAACAGGAAGCTTAGACTATCTATCTAGGTCCTGAACAATCAGCTGGGAAAGGGGCTCCAAATTTTCTTTGAACCATAGGGAAGGATTGCGTGTTAATTTAATACCCAGATATTTAAGAACACGGGGTGACCAGCACAAACCAAAAGGGATAATATCGTTCTTAAAGACCTTATGGTTAAGGGGGAAAATAGATGACTTGTTAGCATTCAATTTATAATTAGAAAAAGAGCTAAACTTGGCAATCTCCCCTAACATAACCGGGATAGATGTTACCGGGTGAGACAAGTGGAGGAGATCATCAGCATATGCCGTGATCTTCACCACATTGTTCCCTATCGGTATACCTTGTATCCCTGCATTATTTAAGATATTTCGGATAAGGGATTCCAGATGTAAATTAAATAATAGAGGGGAAAGGGGGCAGCCCTGTCTTGTACCTGAGCATAAGAGAAGGGTTTTGAAAGTGCTCCATTACCTGAAATCCTAGCAGAGGGGGAACGATATAGAGCACAAATCCAGTCTATGAACATGGAAGGAAAATCAAATGCCCTGAGAACCTGAAATAAAAAATTCCAATTCACACTATCAAATGCCTTCTCGGCGTCCAGGGAAACCATCACAGCAGGAAAGGTGGCGTCCCTGGACTCCGAGAAGACATGTGAAAGGGTACGTAGGTGGTCTGATGATGAACGTCCCCTCATGAATCCCTCCTGGGACATGCCGATCAGATCTGGAAGGACCAGAGTTAACCTATCGGCCAATATCTTCGAGAGAATTTTAATATGCTGGTTCAAAAGTGATATAGGCCTATAACTCTGTACTAACTCAGGATCTTTGTCAGGTTTGGGGAGAAGGACAATCAGAGCTTCAAATAGACAGGCATCTACAACTACCCCGGAGAGAATGTGGAGGTACAACCGATGAAGTACCAGCAATAACTGTTCTTGAAAAACTTCATAAAATAATGAGGAAAAAACATCCGGTCCCAGGACTCTGTCCGAGGGCAGGGCTTTTATTACCTCCGAGATTTCCTCCAAGGATAAAGGGGAGGACAAAATAATTCCTCTGTGAGTCTGACAGGGAAGGGAGATGGGACTCCCTGAGATACGCCTCCAATGTCACCAAAGGAGGAGGACTGTCCGTGTCCCTGTATAATTGCTCATAGTACAACACAAACTCCTGCACAATCTCTGAAGGGGATACCCTCAAGGACCCATCTGCCTGAGCCCTGACTGGAGGAATAAACCTTGCAGACTCCTGCTGCTTTAACCTTAAAGCAAGCAGACGCCCTGCTTTTTCTCCCTGATCAGTGTAACCTGCTTTAGTGCAGATAATGGCTAACTTTGCCTTTTCCCTCAACAAATCTAAATATCTGTCTTTAGCTACCAAAAGTTTCTTCCTGTCCTCATCCAGAGAACTGGGGGATAAATTGGCTTCTAGGGACCGTACTTGGGACAGTAAGGATAATAGTTCAGCCTCTTGGGCCCTTTTTTCTCTTTGTGGCTAAACTAATAAGGATCCCCCTCATGTAAGCCTTAAAAGTGCCCCATAAAATATCCAGCGCCGTGCCTTCTATTGAGTTGGTACAAAAAAAGAAATCAATCTGCTCTTTTACTAGGTTGCAATACCTAGCATCCTTTAATAATTGTTCGTTTAATTTCCACCGGGTCTCTTTCTTAGGAATATTAAGGAAAACCAAGTTACATACCGCCAGGGAATGATCAGATACAGGACCTGGCTGAATCAAGGTGGACAAAACCCCTGGGAAATTAATAATCAATGTGAGACTGTGATCCGTGCACTGGCAAACTAAAAGTGTATTCCTTGGAGTTGGGGTGCAATACTCCCCACACATCACACAGTCCACATTGATCCAACAAATTCCTAAATGCTCTCTGCCCAGGAGAAAGTTCCCTTAACCCCTTACCAGACCTGTCCATATTAGGGTCCGAAACCAAATTGAAGTCTCCTCCCATAACTATCGCAATAGGAAGCATAGGGAGAATAATGGTGATAAGCTTCATAAAAAAGCTGGGGTCGTCTGTATTAGGCCCATAGATGCTGCAGAGTAAAAGTGGCATGGACCAAAGAGTACCCTGAACCAGAACGTATCTACCACCTGGATCCCTAAGGACCTGTGTGGAAATAAAGGGAATGCCTCTGTTGACAATTAACATGACCCCACAACTGTTAGTGGACCCCAAGGCACTAAAAAACCTGTCCTACCTGTTGCCTCCTGAGTTGTAAAGCTTCAGAGTCTAGCAGATGGGATTTTTGCAAAAACATAATCTGGGAACGCAACAAGTTCAGGTGTTTAAGCACCTGATTTTGTTTAGGTTTTTTCCTTATCCCCTTCACATTCCAAGTTGCAAAATTAATATTGCTAGCCATCTAAATTAGTAAAAAGTAACCACATATGTAATATCCAGATGTTACTACCACAGGTGTCCAAAATCCAATACCCGCTGTTTACTGCTGTACCACCCTCCCAACCCCACACCCTCCTATCCGGGCCAAATCCCCTGCAGTCCCACCCCCCCAGTACTCCCCGAAATCCCATAACATAGATAAACCAAATCTCTTAAGTCTGACCATTACTCCACCCACCCTACCACCCCAACTGTCACAAACAACGATCAACAAACTACCGCTTCACTTCCTCTCCCTCCCAGCCTCCCAGCATTACCCCCACAAACCCAAACAAGTCCTACATTCCCTCCTTTTGAAAAACAGGTGACTGTTAAGTAAATATGAAAGGAAATACAACATTTCAACTAACATCACATAACTAGCGAGCTCCGGATAGCCAGAGGGAAATGCTCAGCTCTTTGAGACCAGAAATTCAACTAAAATACTGGCATAGTAAAATAAAAGCAAGTAACCTGATGGCTAAGCACAATTACATAACTACTGCAAATGGTAAGCAATACAAGGTGAAATGAAACCACCACGGAGCTATGCCAGCAGCAGGACTAAATGATCTAGTGTTAAATATGCTAATCCCAGGCCTCTGACAGAAAATTCCTGCAAGAAAAGTAAGATCCCGGGTTATCTAGTAGCACTAAGCTGCTAGATAAATGACTGGAGCTCCCGCTAGCGAAACTGAGGCAAAAGCGCACGGCAATGCACATTATAAAAGAGAAAGCCCAGCTGTATCCCAGATTGGTCCCTCCATTAAATAAAATAAAAGAACCAAGGAGGCAAGAGCCTGGTAAATAATCACCCTGATGCACATGCAAATAGGCGCCTATCAAGCTCTTTTCAGGAAAAACCATCCCCCAAATAAGCTGACCTTCAACTGAAGCCGTCTCCTGATGAAATCAGCTGTCCCAGGAGTATAAAAGACTGCTAAGTGCTATAAAGAACCAAATAAGCACAGCAACATGATGTCCCTTCAGCCTTCAATAGCAGGCTCTCTCAGTCTCAAATGGAAATTATCACTCGTCCCCCTCGTACATCTCGAGGAGCCGCATCATCCTGCCAATTCAGATTTCTCCAATTCAGAAGGTGCAAGTCATGGATCGTGAAATAAATCAGGCAGGGCTGACTTTAAACCTGAAAGCCGCAGCATCTGGATCATCATAGGCTGACCAGGTACCAGCCACTTGCACCTGCAGCCTAGTTGGGTACCTCATCTTGAACTTAAACCCTGCAGCAATGATTCTTGAAACTATAGGGTGGAATGTTGTGCATTTCAGCCTGACAGAACCAGGTAGATCTTGTGCAATCCTGAGTTTTGCATTTTCCCATCTGACTTCCTGTAATTCTTTAGTTTTTGCCAGAAAATGCTACTGCTCTAAATAATTCAAAAATTGGCATATGATGGGATGAGGTGAAGCTCCTAGGAGAGGCTTTGGCCGCAAGGACCTATGTGCCCTCTCGATGATGTAGTTGGCCCCAAAGGGAGAGGGTCTGGTGATCCTTTCTACCAACCTTTGAATAAATTCAATGACATTCTGGCCCTCTTCTCCCTCTGGAAGCCCGAGGATAACAACATTGTTCCGGCAGCTGCGAACCTCGAGGTCTTCTAACTTTACTTCGAGGCGTGAAAGCTTCTGCTGCATAGCCACAAGCCTGGGGTCGATCTTTTCCACATGCTTCTCCAAAGAGGAAATTCGAGTTGTGTTATCCAAGGTTGTAATAGAAACCTTGTCAATTTTTTTTATAGGGATTTGAGCTCAGAAGAAATTTCCTTTATTTCCTCGAAGAAGGGCTTGAATTCCTCCAAAAACCTGCTCAAGGTTAGCGGCTCCTGCTCCATGGCCAGGTTTGAGTGCTCTGGCTTATCTGACACACTCGAGGCCCATGATTTCTTCTGGGCCTTCTCGGGGGTAACCGGATGGGTGTGTTTCTGCCGCGCCTTCTTCATGTAAACATCCATCAATGTAGCGACCTGCCAAACTGAAGCTCAAGATGATAAGGAGGCAAAGTAGAGTAGATTTTGAGGGTTTTAGGTGGTTTTATCGATCCAGAATACCGAATTATTGAGTCAGGAGGCTAGAGCTGCAATGAGGAGCTTCTACCTGGTACCCTGCATCACGTGGTCTCCCCAGTAAGATAAGTTACATATGGATCATTTTGGTTTATGGCTAATATTTCTGTAATTGAAAAAATAATAAACAGCTACCAATTAGAACTCATTGCTTTGTCCTCTTTAAAATTGAAAAATGGACCACCCGGTCCCAGCCCATACTGATGCACCACGAAGTCACAGAAGGTAAATCCAAAAATATATGTTTGCACTTTAACTATAAATAATATGATATAGAAATGATTAACATGACAGTGTCCCTTTTATGCCAAATTTGGGTCTGTTCCCCACTGATGTTAAAATTGCCCTGTATATAAAATTTGTTGACTTTAGACCCTAGCTACAAAGCAGTTTGCCATGAAATGGTGAAAGTTTTTTTGGGTATATAGTCCAAGGTAGTAGATCAAGAAAGGAGAGAGACAACCAATGTCATCACAGTTTGTAAAAGTTTCCTTTTTGGTACAGAGAGACTCTGTCTCACACAATATTTACCAGCCACCACCATCTGAGTTGTCATCACCATCAACATCCACAACATCAGTCACTTCAGGATCAGTTTGTACACTCTTGTAGGGATACGAAAATCTTGACTTATTAAATTTAATAAAAGTTAACGTGTGTACATTTTCTGGCAGCAACCTATTTCTGGTGTCTGTCACAATATTGCCAGCTGTACTAAACATGCGTTCTGAAGAGACACTTGTTGCAGGACAACCAAGATATTTACAGGCTTCATCATATAGCTCTGTCCAAATTGACTTTTTTTGATCTCCAGTATTCAAAAGGCCATGCATAAATAGGAATAGGCAGTTCTTGCAGGTAACTGTTTACCATGATGGACAGAGACCGCTCAGAAGAGGAATCAGCATAAACTGGTATGGTAGCAATTTGGGAAAGGTTTTGTCACAAATTTAGCTTGCTACTAAGGGTTGAAGAAGTGGCAGTTGTGGAACAACTACTGTTAATGTTTGGTGACTTTTCCAGTTCTGTATCCCTTTGTGAAGATGAACCTGCATGTTGTGGTGATGACAACCTGAGGGTACTGTGCGTGTCTGTGTTTGACTCCTGTGAGTGCTGCAGCTCATCTAGCAACAGACATTTGTACTGCTCTGTATCACCTGTTTTTGGAAGATGTATAGCCTTGAACCTGGGATCTAAGAGAGTTGCAAGGATGTAGTGTTTTGATTTCATCATTGCAACTGATTTGTCATTGGTTTTGAAGTGCTCACTCATTCTCTTTACGAGATTCCCATGATTCAAGCAACATGTTGTCTGAGCTTCAGATCTTTTTCTATTTGTAGATTTAGAACACTAAGATGATGTGAAATCAGCATTATGAGTGGGATAACCTGACTCACAGATACGCCCTCAGAAGACATGTCCTTTGTGGCTGTCTCAAAAGGAGCTAGGATGCAGCACACTGTCTCCATTAATTTCCACTGCAGCACAGACAGCATAAGGTCATTTTCAATAATGTAACTGGAGCAATACTCATGTACAGCTTGCTTTTGCTCCAAGAGGCACTGCAGCATATAAAGCACTGAGTTCCAACGAGTGGAAACATTTTGAATCAGCTTTCGCTGGGGCAGCTTGTGTTTTTTTTGCAGTTCGGACAATGTCCGTATAGCCTTGGTTGAATGTGAAAAGTGAGTCACATTTTTTTTGCAAACAGCAATCATACTATCCACTTGTGTTTCATTGCTGGAAATCCTATGACAATTAAATGTAAGCAATGTGCAAAGCAAGAAGCACGCATAAATCCTCCATCCTGTACTGCTTTCAAGATGTTGGCTCCATTGTCACTTACTTGAAGCCACACAAGAACGATGACCCAATGAGCGGTAGAGACATGTAATCTATGTTTTGAGTGCTGGTCCACATATCTATTGTGACATGAATAACCCACCTCCGCAGTTTTAAGTGCAAGCATCACTGTCGCTTTTAAAGCCTGATAAATGTTTGGTATTTCAACATAGGAAAAGTACCTTTGATGAGGAACATTGTAACGAGGCTCTGCTAGTTTCAAGAGCTCCCTAAAATCCTCATGATCTACCAAAGAGTATGGTAGAAGGGCTCCAGCTAACAGTTCACCAGTTCTGTGATCAAGATGAAGGGTCTTCGGATGATTTTTAGTAAAGGTATTCTTCCTTTCAAATGCCCTAGACAGTGTTAGCTGTTTACAACATGTCCCTGCTGGTTTATTATACACCGTGCTTTGATGGGCAGATGGATGCTGGGATGGTGGACTAGGACTTATACATTCAGTGCCATCACTGGATGTGCAACTGGTACTAATGGTGCTGGCATTGGTGGTAATGGTGATCCTAGGGCTGGCAGTGGTTCTGTCCACATCAAGTTCAGACAATTCAGTATCCATTTCAGATTCCTGACCCTTCTCACATGCGGTCTGGAAGATGAAGGACATGGGTTTTGGGCTATCAAGCAAAATTGAATGCTTTTTCAGATGGCGTTTAAGAGCTGTAGTGCCAAGGCATGACACAACTTTACCACAGCTCTGCATGGATCAGTTTTACTGACAGAGAAATAATTCCACACCTCAGATGTGACAGATTTTGTTTGAGTGCTAGGAAGATAGCTAAAGACTGTTTGCGTCTTTTCACCTGTCCTAACAGAACCTGGGACGTGCTCCTTAGTGCTGGAAAAGTGGGCAGAAGACTCTGATGGATTTTCATTGCTGGCTGACACAGAAGTGGTGGATTCAATTGATATGTCCTTTTTATTGCCAACAGTGCTGGATGTATTTGCAAGTGCACAACCTGATTCATTGTCAGCAGACTTGCTCATTTCACTTTGTTGAGGAAGTAACGATACGTCGCAAGACACAACAGTGTTGGACTGAGACAAAGAGCTACTGTCTGAGTCTGAGTCAAAGAGGGACTCACTGTCACTTGCATTATTACTGCTAGTCACAGGGATTTTAACAGCATGAACAGCATACCTTATGGTGCCTCTCCATGTGACCCCAGCAGCTGCACAGGTTTTCTTAAACGGTCCCCCTTTACCACACTTCACTGTTGCTCTTTTGCTGTTTGTTGAATTTTTATCATGTGAAACATTTTGGTTATTTCTGCTAGCACCAGGATTTCCACTACCACCGACACCTGCTCCAACACCAGCACCAGATGCTTCATCTATGTTGGTGTCAGCCATAACAGTACCAGTATACTGCAGTGAACACACCCACACCCACACAATTCCTGTGTAAGAAAGCAATGTGATCTGTGATCATTGGCTACAACTCCAAAATGTTGTTTTGGTTGTGTGACACTGTGATGCAGTGGACTGAAAGTAACTGAAGAATATGACTGTTTGCAACTAAAGGATCCCAGGTTCAAGGTTTGCAGAATGATTGGGCTGCTGGGCATAGGCATACGCATAGCAGTCAAGGGGTGCACAGCAGCAGGGTGATGGGCTGACCACAAGAGACGGAGTTACACACACAAACCGAGGAAAGAGATTTTTCTGTGTCTCCTCCCAATGGGGAATATAGTTTTAGGCTTCTGTCACATATTTAAGGATAATGCCACCACACAACTGGCCACTGGGCTTCACACGGTAACACACACTGGGTAAGGTACAGTGCAGTCAAGGGGCGCACAGTAGCAGGGTGATGGGCTGACCACAAGAGACAGAGTTACACACACAAACTGAGGAAAGATTTTTCTGTCTCTCCTCCCAACAGGGAAATATATTTTTAGGCTTCTGTCATGTATTTAAGGATAATGCCACCACACAACTGACCACTGGGCTTCACACAGTAACACACACTGGGTAAGGTACAGTGCAGTCAAGGGGCGCACAACAGCAGGGTGATGGGCTGACCACAAGAGACGGAGTTACACACACAAACCAAGGAAAGAGATTTTTCTGTCTCTCCTCCCAACAGGGAAATATATATTTTTTTTAGGCTTTTTTCGTGTATTTAAGGATAATGCCAGAAAGTTTAGTGAAGACCCCCCACCAAGCACAGTCCTGGCTGAGAGACCCTGTCTTCCATACAACTTCTGGGTGGGATTGGGACCAAATTATGTTTTCCTTTTTTGTGGGCTTAAAATAAAACATCAAGTATTCACACAAAACCTCTTTTTTTCCCCTCTCAGGAAAAATCCTTCTTTTCTTCACCCCCCTCTCCCAGCCAGGAGATCTCCCTCCTCCCAAGAGTGTCACGAGTCACATATAATTCAGCAAGCAACCAGAGGTATGTTTGTTGTGTGCAATGCAGATTGAGCACTCACACACAGGCAGTCTCCAGGCAGCAGTCTGCTGTAAGTTAATTATTCTTTCTGATCTGAAGTAAACAGTCCTCTGTCCTCTCCCGTTCTTAGCTCCTTTCCCGCCCTAGTTTCATTTTCTTTCCTCAGTTCTGGATCCTGAGTCCCCTTCGTCCCGAGTACTGCCCCCTTCCTTTTCCCCACCAGCCCATTAACTTTTTTTAATTTTCAGGAGCTGGCTGGCTTGGCTGCATACACGATACGTTTAATAAGTTCACAGTACAAGTTTGAACTGAGAGCACAGGCTGTGGCTCCTTCTCCGCTACAAAACTGAATGCAAATGGAGCCGGCTACTCAGACAACTTCACCCATCATCATGCCAGTCACTTTAACTCCACGAGACGGCGGCTCGGGTTGCTCTACCACTACCACCTAACTGCATAGCAGATGGTCAGGTGGTATCATACCTCCAAGATTACAGTGATGATTTAAACCCTTTTGTGAACCCTGTAGTGTTCGAGTTCTAAATTAGAACTCAAACACCAGGGTTTGAGGAGGGTTCGAATCTTTCTCGAACAAGTTCTGACAACACTAGTCAGCAGCCCATATAGTCTACCCACCCTATCTAGCTGCTCTACAAAGGTCCAAGGTACCGTCTGTTCCTCTTATTTCCCCACCCCCCTTTTTCCTCTTACTATGGCCATGTGCTTTTCTCACCCCAACTTGAGCCCCCTCTTACCCCAACTGACAGTGCTGAATTTGTAAAGAAAGAGGTGCCCGGGCCCAAAAGCCAGGGCTCTGGAGGCTACCAGGCCTCAGAAGCTCTGGGGTTTTAGATGTTCTGTGATGAGTTTTTGGGTGCTTTTATTGAAGATAAAAAACACTTTTGTTATATCTTCCCTACTCCTGACTCCAAGGGAAAAAAATATTTCAGAAATATTTTTTCCCCTGAATCAAAATAATGAAGGAGACTCTGGCTGACCTTATTAAGCAACAAAATGTACCACAGAGCATCTGGTAGGGCACAGCTTTCAGCTGGTGGCAAAACCGATTAAATCTGAAGCATGCACATTTTTCTATAGGTGAAGGATAGTGGGCATAGAGAACGCACTGCCAAAACATGTACTTAAAACTAGATTATTGAAGGCTCTTTTCAAAAACACTTTTGATGCATAAATGAATCTGGGGCTCATTGATCACTGGTACTACTGATAAGTGAGGAATGGACATGACGGGCACCGATGCTTTCTTCTGTCTTAACTACCTAATGAAGAGCCAAGTATAGGATTCTTATGGCCTGTCATAGATCTCAACTACAGACACTTACTTTTACGACTCAGAACTTCAGAAGCCCTTTTGCACACACAGAGGTGCTTCTGACCCAAGGTCCACATGAAGATTTTAAAGAGACCATAAACCTTACTTAACCTTTCTCTGTGATACTGGAAATCATGGCTAGGGTGAACACATGGCCAAAGCTCCAGTTACATTAACAAAGATATGTTTTCAATCATAGGTTTTTCAGTTTTTGAATAAACAATCCAATTAATACAGCAGGTAGGCAATTAGGCTGTAACATTATAGCATTTTTACAACAATAGTGTAATCTGCCCCTGCACTTTGTTAGAACATTAGGGGGTTAGCTGAAATAAGAACAGATAACTCCATCATGCAATCTACAATAGCAGGAATAAATAAACATACCTCAATATACTACATCAGTATATGAACAATTGTACATAACAAAAGTATAAAACCCTACAGAGTTAAATCCAGTTGTATAATTGAAAATTAGTTTTGTTGCTATATTGGTCCTTGTCACAAAAGATCCAGAAAAAAAGAGATGTGTTGATACATTTTATTGGACCAGCATAGATGTTACAAAAGAAAACGGGTGCTTTAGTTTTCAGACTACATCAAGTCCTTAATAATAATAATAATAATAACTTTATTTGTATGGTGCCTTTCCAATTCCAAGGCGCCTTATAGCTTTAGCATCAATGAAAACAAACATTAAAATCCGCAGTCTTAAATATAGATAAGAATCATATCCAAAAATCAGTTCAAGTTCCCAGGAAGGCCATTTGCCAAAGAAATGTTTTTTAGTCCTCTTAAATTCCTCCACGGAGGTGCACTCCCGTAACTGACTGGGTAGATAATTCCAAAGCGTGGGCGCACCCTCGGAATCTCTAGCAACCCCTCATCGGCCAAGCGAAGTGGTTGGCCAGGGGAGTAAGGAATCGGAAGTTCTTTCAGATAGGCCGGACCCTGACTGTGAAGGGCTTTATAAGTCAGTAAACCGACTTTAAAGGTGATCTGCCACCGTACATGCAGCCAGTGCTGTTCACACAGCACCGGGGTAATAGAACAGGACCTATTAGAGCCTGTCAAAACCTGGGCCGCTGCGTTCTGCACTAGCTGCAGGCAGCACATTTCAACCCCTGAAAGCCCAAAGTAAAAGAGAGTTGCAGTAGTCCAAGCGCGAGGACACAAAGGCGTGGACCAATGTTGGAAGGTTGTCAGACGGAACCAGATGCTTAACTCTGGTGATGTTCCTAAGATGGTAAAAGGAAGTCTTGACTACAGATGATGCCTGCGGTTGCAGTGTCAGTCTGTCATCAAAGATCACCCCCATGCTACGCACCCGTTCAGAGGTCGGTAGAGAGACGCCACCAAGAAAAATTCCTGAAGGCGTACCAACACCTGACCCCTCTATCTGTCGACCCGGGTCCATAACCAGTACCTCTGTCTTTTCTGAGTTCACCTTTAGCCAGCTAGAATCCATCCATTCCTGGATTTCTTTCAGAAGGTTGTTAAAGACCGAGAGAGCTCCATCCTGGTCGGGTGCAAAAGACAGGTATAGCTGGGTATCATCTGCATAACAGTGAAGCCTCAGCCCATACCTTCTTACAGTGTCTCCGAGGGGTAGCATATACACCGTGAATAGCATGGGTGACAGCACAGAACCCTGAGGCACCCCACACAACAAAGCCGTTGAGTCCAAGGAAAAAATCCTGGATACAACTCTTTGTGATCTCCCTGTGAGGAATGAGGTGAACCATCTAGGGACGGTTCCCGATATTCCACATATGTGCTTCAGGCGTGCTAACAATACCATGTGATCCACGGGTGTCAAAACCTGAAGAGAGATCTAGGAGAACCAAGATGGAGCGTCTCTTCTGATCTCTTGCCCTCAGGAGATCATTGAGCACCCGAACCAGCACTGTCTCAGTGCTATGTCTTTTACGAAAACCGGACTGGAGGGGTTCATAGATGTCATGGATGGTTAAATGGTCCTCCAGTTGCTCTGCGACTACTTTCTCAATCACCTTCCCAACAAAGGGAAGGTTAGAGATGGGTCTGTAGTTCGTGAAACAGTCTGGCGGCAAGGTAGCTTTCTTCAAGAGTGGTGTCACCGCCGCCTCTTTCAGGGAGCTAGGGAACTCACCCGACTCCAAGGAGCACCAGACTATTCGCACGAGGACTGGACCGATGATATCACTACAACCCAAGATTAGGGAGGTCGGTCCAGGATCCAAACTACAGCATGTAGGCCGCACACTCTGGATAATCCTCATGACATCCATGAAATCTAGCCAACTGAAGGAACTCCATGAAAACTGATATACAGTGAGCTCGCACTGTCCAACAGCATCCCCCTTAGAGGATGCTGGCTGCAAATCCGCCCTGATATCGGCCACCTTATTTGCGAAGAATCGAGCAAGTTTCATCAGAAACTAATGACATTGTGTGTCTTTTTTATCCAAATTCTGATTTGGCACTCTTCCCTCTTATCTCAAATCCTTTCTTTCCCCTCCTCCTCCTTCTTCCTCCTCCTATCCTCTCTGCTATAATACTTTCCATTCTTTCTCTTTTCCTTCTAGAAAATCTATTGTTGGCCAATCTGAGTTTTCTTACCGCTTTCCAAAACGTTGGTCCTCCCATCCTCTTTCTATTCATTCTGCCTCTTCTCCTTCCTCCCTAAAGTCTCTTCTTTCTGACTTTTGTCATCCTGCCTGCAACTGCTTATGATCCTTCATCTTTTTCTTCATTCTCTAGTCTTGTCCTCTTTTTACTGTTCTGCTGTTTTCCCTTTCTTTATATATGAGAGTGTGTTATTTTCTGGATGCTTTCATTTACTAGTCAGCCTATAATATTTATGATTCTGCTTGTGAAACTATATTGTATTTTAGCTTTTTTTTTTTTATTGTTATCTATCTCTTACTCCCCTGTCCCCCAGGACACATCTGGAAATGAGCTGTTTTCAGCTCAGTATGTACTTCCTGGTTAAACTTTTAAATAAATACTTAAATATATGAAATGAAATACTGCCACGAAAGTAAGGATAATTTTCTGTTGAGTCTGCACTTGGTTTGTCACTCGAGCATCACTTTTTACGCCTTTCCAGTAAGAAAACAAACACGAAAATAGGGTTCTGCTCTTCTTATCCAGAAAAGATCATACAATTTCCATATTTGACTTGTTATCCTTGTGTTTTCTCTCCTTACTTCTTGTGTCATCAGCTGCTCTGTGCCCTTTTGCAAGTCACAAACAAGCATAAGGGATAGGGTTCAGTTTCTTCAACGGTGGTCCAGCTAGATTCAGAAATAGTAATCATGAAATAGTTTCAATAAACATGGATGCTCGTGTTAACATGCAAACGAGTTTCATTTGTGAAAAGCCTCACTCACACTCAGCACTGGACATAGTAATAGTGCTCACAGCCATCAACAGGTCCTTACACTGCTTCTAAACTTCTTTCTCACCAGACTCCTTATATATACCCTCTCTGCCCGAATGGTTTCACAAGTGTTGCCAATGTCAAACCTTTCACAAAGAGACTCAGTCTCGCTTTCTCTGTACAGTGTAGGTAGCTCATCGGGCCAGTACTGCTTATAACACTTTCATTTCAGTTTCTCATATCCAGTCTTGTCACCAGTGGTACCTCCTGCAGACAGCATACGATTTCGCAAATTGGCTGCTAAGCTGTGAAAAAAATTGTCCTGGGTGAATTTTCTTGTCGTAGCATTTCTTTCATGCAAGACCATGACCTGAAATATCTTCTCTTCTATGGCTTTCTCACACTGTGCAGAATCCATTTTCCTCGCCTTTCTACCATTACGTTAAACACCGATATTTGGTGGCAGATAGTTCAGTGTGCATCAATGATTGTACAATCATGATGTTGCAGTTCAAAAGATAACTTGGACAGGTCTTGCAGCACATCATACATAATTCCAAGATTACTGATGAACTGAATGGATGATAATCACTTGCTTAGACCTGAGTGAGTTTTGTGTGCTGTGTTGTGTTGTCAAGAGAAACATCGTCAACTTCCGATTTGAAGTGCTTATACAGAGCAGGATAAGCATTCCAAACAGCCTTCACAATTCTAACGCTTGATGCAACACAACCCATTAAGTGTCTAACACTCGACCTGTTTTGCAGAACTGAACGTCAAGAGCCTAGCGCACTCTTTTCACTCTAATCGATTTTTTTCCCAGATGTGCTATAAAGCAAAGAAAGCTTGTCTAGCAACCTTTTAAAGTGATTCGTAGCGCCAGTGTCTTTCATAGCATCACCAACTGCAAGCTCTAGGTGATGAGCAGAGCATTGCCATGCTATAATATTTGGAAGTTTGTCTTGCAACCTCTTCGCCACACCAGTATTGCATCCAAACATCACTGAAGCTCCATCAGAAACAACTGCTACCAGGCACTTGACGAGAAAGTCTCCAGTTACGTTAACCTTTTTGAGTGCAGACAATAAACTGTTCACTATTCCCTCAGAAGATGGATCATGTAGCTCAACGAATACAGTAGCAGGAGACTCCATACCTGGTAACTGCATCCGCATATAGACAATTATAGCACTTTTCTTATTTATGGCAGTAGCTTCATCGGGTAAAAGACTTATTTTAGTGGCAAGCACTATAATTTGGGCAAACAACTTTTTCTTAATTTCAGAGGAAATGTGATGTTGAATATTAGAGCATGCCACATTGGAATGCAAAAGCTGTCCCATGTCCAGTCCATTCAACTGCTGGCAGTTGGTTTCTATTTCAAAACCATACAAAGGCCTGTTACGCTTTGCTTCTTTATAAGCAGTATGGAAGATTCTGTCCATTGTAGAAATTTGAGCAGACTGGGCATTTGTAGCTATTTGCAACAATGTGTCTTTCATTGCCTGCTCCAAAATATGAGAAGCCGCAAGATGTGACTTGGTGTGTGCATATTCTCCTATCTTTTTCAGGACTTGTTTTTTTTTGGGCACCAGATGAACTGACACTAGCTTCTATCTATTCTTTAGACAACTTCATTCCTGCAGATTTTTCAGGACCCAAGTTACTGACCTGATGACACACACTGCAACTGAGATTTGATCTGTTGATGACTAACCACATGAATTTGCTTTGGAAATATCTTTATAATTCATGTTTCCATCCTGCAGAAAGCAAATCTGTTTTGTGAGCCACAACATGTTGTGGTAAGTTGTCATCTTTGCTACAGTACCAGTGCTCTGCAGTTCAGAATCACTATCAGCAGAAGTGCTTTCCACTCCACTCTTGCCTGCAGTTTCATGAACTTGATTTTCTTCAGCAGGGCTGACGCCACTGTCACATGTAACAGAAGCACCTGGAAAATCTTTTGGTTCTTTTCTATTGTTTTCATCTGCATCCTTTTTCTCCCACTTACTAACTGTCTCTGCCTCATTTGCACTAGCACCTGATTTAGAAAAGTAAGACCTTGCGACATTTTATCTGATCAATGACATCTCAGTTGTCAGTGTCATTGAAAGCAATATAAAACTAAAATGGCCACGTGCGGAAGCACTGATACACGACTGCCCCCTTGGCACAAGCAACGCTGTGCCTCCACTCACACATCAGCTGCCTAGTACAAATATTAACGTTCCTGACAGCAGACTGTCTCTATCTTTAGTGCAAGAACTTGCAGAATGGAAACACTGGGCCGATTCCAAGTTGGCTCCGCTGTGGAGTAGTGCAACTTGCGTCAACACAGATAGCGTAAGTCACACCTTGTGCCATGCGTTCCGCTGGCTGGGATTCCAAGAGGCGGCCTGCGCCATGGCATGGGCAGCTTGAGCCCAAGGGGACATATGCCACCCAAGTGCCCTACGGTACAGCAGAAGGGGGGGGTTACAGCAGCAGCTGCACCCTATTCCGGAAGGGCAGCTGCCATAACCCTGCAATGCCATTCCAAGTGGCACTGAGGGGTTAGACCAGCTCCTAGCTGGTGTACATGACATCCGCCCTGGCCAATAGCCTGTTGCTCCCCTCCCCACAGTGCCACGACTGCACACAGCCATGCCACCCAGACCCCCCCACCGCCCCGCAATACCAAGGTTCCATCTGTTAGCACCTGGGACCGTGGTATGCTGATGCCACCCCCAGTGCCAGTGCCACATTGCCAACACCCCT
This sequence comes from Neoceratodus forsteri, assembly GCA_016271365.2. Lineage (NCBI taxonomy): Eukaryota > Metazoa > Chordata > Ceratodontiformes > Ceratodontidae > Neoceratodus > Neoceratodus forsteri. The sequence continues at coordinate 214,970,580 of JADMNL010000024.1, forward strand.
CCATGTCCCACAGGGGCTTGCGGGCATGTTTTGGGGCTTGAGGGGACTGTGCCCTGACATCGGGCTCATTGGCGGCTTGCGGCACCCAGGTTGGGTGCGCCCTTCCTGTGGCTCAACCCTGGAGCTGCCATAAGTCACTGGGCATAGGTGCCGGGGACCCTGCCTGTTCTGGAATCTGGCAGAGGGTCCCCAGCGTAGCGACGTATGTCGCAACCCGCATCCACCAGCGAGTTGCGACATACGTCTTGGAATCTGGTCCCCTGTGTTTAAACGTCATTCAGTGCATTTGTAATATGCCTGACTGAAACTGCTTAATTCTCAGACAGCAGGATCCAGAGAAAAAACTTTACTTGTGTTACAGTTCTTTATTTAGCTGCAGTTTTCAACCCGAAGGAACCGGATAAAGCTGCTGCAAAGTAAAGAAATTGACTAACCTACTCTAAACTAATTAAAAAAAAAAAGCAGAGGTGAGAAATAAATAGAAACAAAGTACTTATTATTGGGAAATAAAAGTTGAAAGGTGAGTCTACTGAAAAAAGCTTTTTGGGGGTGACTTGCTTTCTCCAGACCAACCCACTCAAGACTCTGAATCAGTGAACCACTTACCCTGGTACTTCAAACATGTTTTTTTTCCATGCTTGTTTTTATTTATTTATTTCTTCTTTGTTAACCAGGTAGTAAGGCCCACTAGCTGGCACAGGTGCCTGTTTTCAGGAGTGACCCGGGAGCATGGGGAGGTTAAGTGACTTGCTCAGAGACAATCACAGAATATCCAAGTGGAGGTTAGGGGAATCAAACACAGGTCAGTCTGCTGGATGTACCAAGCTCATACAGCTTGTTATTCTCACCTCTGCATTACCTTAGTTTTTTATTTCTAGTTTAATGTTTATTTATTTTATTGTTTGTTAACCAGGTGGATCTAGGCACAAGTACCTGTTTTCAGGGGCGACACAGGAGCACTGGGGAGGTTAAGGGACTTGCTTAGAGACAGATAGTCACACTGTATGCAAGTAGCAGTTGTGGGAATCAAACCCAGTCAGTCTGCTCTGTTGGATGAACCAAGCTCATACACACAGCTCAAGCTCAAACCAGTCTGCCTTGTTATTTATCCTTTTTTTTTTAACTTATACTGCAGGCTTACAGCAGCCCTTTCTTCCCTTGTCTTCCCAGCTTGCCAAGGGCTTCCCTGAATAATGCCCCTCCTCCCCCAGCCAGGGATCTCCCACTCTCCCTGCGGTCCGGTTCTTTCCCACTGCCACCTGGCCACTCTTTTTTTTTTTTCCCCCATAGCTGTTTCATTTCTTTTTTTCTGGGGTTCAGCTAGTATATTTTTTTTTATTAAGTGTTTTGTTTTTTTTTCCACAGAGAGTTGATCATCTGTGAGAGACTAGAGTAGCTGCCCAAAACAACAAGCATTGCAGCAACAGCACAGTGACAGAAAGAAGTAAGAACTCTCTTTAAAACTCTGTCTTGACTCCTGATCCTCCTCACTCTGATTCTGACCTTCCCCTTCGGCACACCACCTGACTGTATAGCAGCAGGCCAGGGGATGTGGCACTGACCGGCAAATGGCGCAAGCGCAGTAGTGCACTGAGCATACAGACTTGCTGCTGCCAACTGCCCCCAACCCCCTCCAGACAATGAGGAGCCTGATGGAGTGGAAGCATGCGCAGCAGCAGACCTACTGTACTGGTAGCCAACAGGGAGGAGAAGGAGGAGCCACGGAGACAGTTTACTCCTGACGGTTAGTAATAGTTCATTTTTTTGTCACCACGGCAATTGGAAATGCTGACAAGATGATGTCCTGCTATCTCTCAGGCACAGGTGGCTGAACACACAACCTGCGGTGAGCCACTGCAGCCAATTCAAAAATTAATTAAAGGTCAGGGCAACAACAATTACATTTATAACTTGATAGAAGAGGTGCCAGGGCTCAGCCCTGGCATGAAAAGAAGTGACAGGGCTCAGCCCTGGATAGTCCTGGCACAAATTAAGCACTGCCTACTGACTTGGCCTTCACAGAAATCTGTCCCACTTATCCACCACTCTTTCAGTGAAAAACTGCTTGCAGATGACCCCTCTAGGGTTTGAAGTACAGATGGCTCTACATCCCAAAATCATGTCTTAATAAATAAATTTATTCAATAGTCATAAGACTAAGACATATTTATTTATGTATCCTTTAAGCAGGGCCTATTTTCAAAGTGTCTAGGGTCATATGCAACAGCTTAGCATCGATCAAATATATTTCATACGTACAGTTGAGGTTGACAATACAATAGGAAATATTACAGATGCATTGATATGAACTATAATGAATTGTGATTAAAGCAGGACAACATGACACAAGTGGGTATCTCATTGAACATAATGGCCCAGATTTTCAAACTGCGCCATTCTGAGGCGCAAGCCCCTTCGCTGCTCAAAATAGTTGCGCAGGGGTGTGGCTGGTGATATTCAAAGGAGTGCTGTTGAGCAACTCCTTTGAATATCACCCAATTCCAGCAACACTTGGCGATGAGCGCAGTGGAACTTGCGCCACGCAGAATGCCAGAGTTGAGCATTAAACTTGCGGTGGCGCCAAGTACCATTGCGCCATGCTCAAATTTCCGATATTCAAAAGGTGACATGCAAATGGGGCCATAATTTATGCAAAGGCGCGGAGGGCCATTTGCATCTATTTAGCCCCATTTGCATGCCATTTGCATGTAAGTGGCCCGATCCCGAGGACTTACTCCAGGCACGCTGCCAGGCAGCAGCCCGTCGGGGACCGGCCTAATGCAACCGATCGCGGGCATCACAGTTACATGAAACCCCCACACATATCCCACAGCCCGATCGCGGGCAGTACAGGTACATGAAACCCCCACACATATCCCACAGCCCGATCGCGGGCAGTACAGATACATGAAACCCCCACATATCCCACAGCCCGATCGCAGGCAGTACAAGTATGAAACCCCCACATATCCCACAGCCGATCGCGGGCAGTACAGGCCACAACCCCCCACACACATCTCCCACAGCCCGATCGCGGGCAGGAATATATGAACCCCCGTTCCGATTGCGGGCAGAATGCAACCCTCCCCCAACCGAATATCTCCCTGGTGGTCCAGTGGGCGTAAAAGCCTGATCGTGGGCAGAATGTCCATCGCCCCCCCAAACATCTCCACAGTATCTGTGTCCCCACACCGCGAAGCCCCTCCACCCCGCCCCGCGGCGGCGGGCGACAGTATCCACCCGCCCTGCCGCCCGCCGCCCGCCCGACTAACTGTCGGTAGGGCTGCACCCATTGGTGCAGAGCTACAGCCAATGGGCGTGCAGCCCATACCATACAGCACACAACATATAATTTTTTTTTTGTTCATTTTAGTTTATTTTTTTGTGTCTTCTCACTCCATGTTACTTCCGCGATACTTTGACCCCTCTGAGTCTTCTCTGTGATCGCGAGAGTTCGTGTTCGGTCATAAACCAAAATAAATTTGTAGGACATTTTTTTTAAAAAACATTTCTAGGCAGTGGTCATCGTTACTGTACTTTACGTTGTGGCTTTACCGCACAGCACTAATTTCTTGTGCTGCTTTGTTTGTTTTGTTCTTGACCCTGATTCCCCACCCCCGGCGTTCTCGCGCATTGCATTATGGTCCCGAGAACTGCGAACTCGAATGGGCAGAATAAAAAGTAATATTTTATTACTGTGGGCAATATTTTAATAATTTCTATTGGGGGGTAACAAGCAGCGGCAGTGTTTGTGTGACTCAGATTTGCTGTGGAGTGGCGTCCTCTTGCTGTCAACTTTGGGATGTGGCACTGGCGTTAGAGAACTGGAGCAAAACTGGATCAGCAGCACAGGTCAGTTGTTAGTTTAAATTTCAGCACTGTCAGTTTGATTACTACCCCTAAAAAAGCTACATTTAATTAATAAGTTGTCGGATATGTTAATGGATGGTATAAAAGGGGTTGGGCTTTCTACTTGGGTATGGCATGGTGGGGGAATGCCACAACGCGGAAGTCAGAAGCATGGTGGAATCGGCTGTTCCCAAACTATCTCGGCTCATCTTTACAGCGGCTCAGAAAGCACTGATAGTAAAGTTTGCTGCAGAGAACTGAAAAGCAGCTAAGCTGCTGTGACATGACATTTTTCCACCCTGTGGAATTGTGTGGTGGCAGGAAGAACCCATAGGGGACATCCTGGCAAGGAGGGAAGAGTGGTTGGGGCATGAAAACTCAGCAGACACTCGCAAAGCGAAATGGTCACTTAAGCATGCTGAGCTGGAGGAGGCACTCTTTCTTTGGTTTTCAAACGCCAAGGCCAATAACATCCCAGTTACTGAGGAGCTCATAAGGCAGAAAGCTAAGTATTTTGGCTTTCAGTTTAATGTGACTGACTTTTCATATTCTAACGGGTGGCTGCAAAAGTTTAAAAGCAGAAGCAACATTGCCTATCATATCATTTCTAGGGAAAGTGCTGGTGTTAATCGAGAACTAATAAATGAAGGAGTGCTAAGTGCTAGAAGGATAGCAGAGCAGTATGATGAAAAGGAGTGCTTCAATATGGATGAGACTGGCCTATTTTTCAAAATGCTTCCAGACAGGTCACTGAGCACCAGTAACTTTAAAAATGGGGTCAAAAGGTGCAAGGATTGTATCACTGTGGTTCTTTGTTGTGATGCAGATGGCAGTGAAAAATTAAAACTCCCTGGTTATTGGGAAGTCTGCTAATCCCAGATGCTTCAGTAACTTTAACCATACACTTTATGTTGACTATAAATGTAACAGAAAAGCATGGATGGATTCCACAGTATTTTCTCAGAGGCTGCAAGAACTAAACATAGAAACATACAAGTTGATGGCAGATAAGGACCGCAAGGCCCATCCAGTCTGCCCATTTCTTTTTCTACCTTATAAATGTGCCATCGACCTTTGCTCTCAGTGGCCTATCTATTCATACTCATTTGTATTGCTCCCTTATGCCTATCCCATGCCTGCTTGAAGCCCTGCACTGTATTCATAGCCACCACTTCTTGAGGTAGGCCATTCCATGCATCCACCACCCTTTCTGTGAAAAAGAATTTCCTCACATTCCCCCTTAATCGGCCCCTCTAATCTCATGCTGTGTCCTCTTGTCCTGCTATTTTTCTTATATTTAAACATGTTAGACTCTTTCATCTTGTAATGGCCTTAAGGTGTTTGAATGCCTCGATCATATCACCTGTCTCCCTCCTTTGCTCAAGGGTATACATATTGAGCTCTGTTAATCTGTCCTCATATGTCTTCTGATGCAGTCCCTGCACCATTTTGGTTGCCCTTCTTTGGACTGCCTCAATTTGGTTAATGCCCTTGTGAAGGTGTGGCCTCCAATACTGCACGCAGTATTCCAGATGGGGCCTAACCAGTGTCTTGTAAAGAGGGATTATTACCTCCATCTTACGACTTGTGATACCCCTACTAATACACCCTAACACCCCCTAGCCTTACCTACTGCTTTAGAGGTCTGCTTGGATGATTTCAGGTCATCAGTGATGATGATGCCCAAGTCTCTTTCTTCCTTTGTGACTGCCAGCAACTCCCCTCCCAGCCTATAGGTGGCTTCAGGGTTTCTCTTCCTATGTGCATGATCTTGCACTTCTTTGCAATAAATCCCAGTTGCCACTCTTCTGACCATTTTGCTAGTTTATCCAGATCTCTTCTCATTTTAGACCCATCTGGATCATCTACTCTGTTGCAGATCTTGGTGTCATCTGCAAACAGACAAGCCTTACCCTCTAGTCCATCTGCAAGGTCACTAATGAAGATGTTGAAGAGGACTGGCCCCAGGACTGATCCCTGAGGTACCCCACTTGTGACTTGCATCTCTTCTGACTGTATACCATTTACCACCACTCTCTGTTTCTGCCTGTCAACCAGTTTGCCACCCAGTTGACCAACTTCTGACCCACTCAAGCCTACCCAGCTTATTTATCAATCTTCTATGTGGAACAGTGTCAAAAGCTTTGCTGAAGTCAAGGTAGCGACATCAACTGCTCCCCTTGGTCCACCACTCTGGTTACCCAGTCAAAGAAATCTATGAGATTAGTTTGACAGGACCTTCCTTTGTAAACCCATGCTGTCTTGGATCCTGTGCCCCTATGGATTCCAGGTGTTGCACTATCCTTTCCTTAAGGAGTGCCTCCATAATCTTGCCCACTACTGAGGTAAGACTGACTGGTTTGTAGTTCCCTGCCTCCTCCCTGCTACCACTCTTGTGGAGCGGGATCACATGAGCCCTTCTCCAGTCTTCTGGGACCTCTCCTGTGCTCAGAGACTCACTAAACAGTACTGCTAATGGCTCTGCTAGTTTCACCTTTAGCTCCTTAAATACCCTGGGATGTATGCCATCAGGTCCCATTGCCTTGTCCACCCTGAGCTTAGCAAGCTCTTGTAGGACCCTTTCTTTTGTGAAGGGAGTAGTGCTCACCTCCCTCCCCCCTGTGTCCATGGTGCTGAGCTGTGGGCCCTGCCCTACCTTCTCTTCAGTAAATACTGAGCAAAAGTATCTATTTAAGATAGATTCTTTTACATGGTCCTCCTCCTCACATGCTCCCTTTCTCCATTGAGCTTAGCAATACCCTCTGGACTTTCTCCTTTCACTAATGTATCTATAGAAAGTCTTGTCACCTTCTTTTACTGTTTTTGCTAGTGTTTCTTCAGTTTGGGACTTTGCCTGCCTTACTGCCTTCCCTGCTTCCCTTAGGGAAGTTTGGTATGCCTCCCTATCTTCATCCCGCCGTGTTCCCTTATATTTCCTGAAGGCCAGCCTTTTGGCTCTGACCTTTTCTGCTACTGTATTTGAGAACCAAAGTGGTTTCCTTCTTCTTTTGCACTTCCTTTTCTGTCTAACACAATGGGATGTTGCTTCAAGTATTGCATCCTTAATGCTTGCCCACTTTGCCTGTACCCCTCACCTGTGTTTCTTTTTGCCAGGGCTAGCTTAACTCTGTTGGCCATCTTATCAAAGTCAGCTCCTCTGAAGTCCCATATTTTGCCTTGAATGGGATGATTTAGATGTAGTAGCCAAATTGAACCATACCATGTGATGGTCACTGGCCCCAGGTGACCTTCTACCGAGATCTGTGATCCCTTCCCTGTTAGTCAGTACTAGATCTAGGATAGCCCTGTCTCTTGTGGGTTGTTGTACCAGTTGTTTGAGGCCCTCCCCTGCAGGGAATCCACCATGTGTCTAGTTCTGGCAGATGTTCCTGCTGGTATTGACCAATCTGTATCCGCATGTTGAAGTCTCCCATTATCAGAACCTCCCCTTTAGCTGTCATGTTTTGTATATATTCTAACAGTAATGTGTCTATGTCCTCCCCCTGGTGTGGGGGCCTGTAGACAACTCCAGTTCTTATGGCTGTCCCATTTCCTGTTTCCAGGGTGACCCACAGTTCTTCTGGCTCCTTATGTGTATTCTGAATTTCTATAGCTTTGATATTTTCATTGACATACAGGGCCCTCCTCCCCCCTTTTTGCACCTCGGTCTCTTCTGAACAATACATAGCCAGGTACTGAAGTCTCCCAAGTGTTGTTACTGGTAAACCACGTCTCACTAATTGCTACTATGTCCAGTTTAGCCTCTGACATTGTGCCTGCAGGTCTGGGATCTTATTTCCCAGGCTGTGAGCATTATTACACGATTTTCCATTGGCCAGATTTGATTGTGTTAGTTGTTGGGTGAGGTTTGGCATTACCCTGTGCGTTGTATGGGGAGACAAACCTTTTTCTTACCTGGTGATGCAAATGAACAGACCTCTGTCTGTTTCAGTCATGAGAAAAAAAATAATAAATTCTGTTAATGATGGACAGTGCGTCCACCATATTGTCACAAAGCATTTAACTATGCCAACATCCACTTCCTACCACCCACCACAACCAGTCACTGCAGCCACTAGATGTAGGAATCATACAGTTATTTAAGGGCCATTATGGGAGGCAACATCTGGCACATCTTATTGACTGCATGGATGGTGGTAAAGATCAAACGCTACTGTAAGTGATGCAATCCACTTCATAAAGATTGCCTGGGACTGTATGACCACAGACTAGGGTCGTATACCAAAAGGTCCTGACCCTTATTATCAGGGTCAGAATCCAGGCCAAAGTCCTGGTAAGTTCTGATTAGTTCTGATTCAGATTCAGAACCTTTTGTAAATGTGATGAAAACTGCAAATCTGCTATATAATTGCACAAAATGACACTGAGATATGTGGCACACATGAAGAATTGTAATCAGCATTTCAAGATATGAAAACTGTGAGTTTATAGCACTGAGGTGCTGGTCTGTTGAATATGGTAGTCATGCAGTTGACCTCTGTCTGTTTCCTGTCTCAGAGTCAGTAGTGCTAGTGCTACAACTGTAAACTGACCTGTCTGACCTCCAGAGGAGCAATCCAATTCCCATTTAGTAGTATACACTATACATTATACAATGGACATCTCACAGAAACATAGAATTTGAATTTGACGGTACATAAGGACCGCTTGGCCTACCCAGTCTGCCCATTTCCCTAACTGTTGGATAAGCTGCAGATTTTAGTTAACCAACAGCCTACTTCTTCCTAACGGATATCAGTTTATTATTATTGTACCAGTTCCTTCTCTGCTCCACTGAGTCATGCAGTTATTTTCTATGGCATGGGGTCCCTCCACCCACCCACCCAAACTGATGACACATTTAGGGACCCCTACCAAAAAAATAACTGCATGTCCTTAGGAGTCCAGAGACCTATCTACTGTGGTGGAAGAAGGAGTGTGGCTGTGAGGCCGAGCCTGCACTGAGTGGGCAGAGACCTACATTCAGGCAATCCAAAACATAAAAATTAGATGTCCATTAGTACATGCTGAAAAAAAGGTGTGGCATCGTGTTCAGGCAATCCAAAAATCAGGACATACTGAAAACATTGTGCCATCAGTCTCAACTTCAGGCAGTCCAGAAATTACAGAAGTCCGTTAGGACATGCTGTGAAAAGTGTGCCATCAAGTTCAAGCAGTCCAAAAATTAAATTACTCAAGTCCATTAGGACATGCTGCGAAAAGTGTGCCATTAGGTTCAGGCAATCCAAAAATTAGCAAAGTCTGTTAGGACATGCTGAACACATTGTGCCATCAGGTACAAAACTTGTGTAGGCCACATATGGGCTTACGTGAGTATTACTGATTTATTTTTCTGAAAAAAACATGATCTTTCTACTCTTCCAAGTAGTCATCTTTGAGGTTGCTGTGAAATGTATTTGCTGCCTCCAGGTCCTAGGTGTAACTAGTCAATGGAAGGTTTACTTTAAGAACGTTAACTCTTCAATATTTTCTGGTAGTAGCCTAGATCTCAGATCTGTTACCACGTTTCCTGCACAGCTAAAGTCGCTCTGAAAACACACTAGTTGAGGGACAGACCATGTACTTCAAGGCTACGTGCACAAGTGCAGGCCATACAGGCTTCTTCCTTTGCTAGTATTTAATGGGATCTTAATTCCATTCGATACCTTTTTCTGGTAGATAGTAGTCAACCATGGTCTGGGCAGAAGCAGTGACATATGGAGAAGGAAGGGCTGATTTTTCAAGGACAGCAGCATCCAAGTGACCCTGGGCGTAGAACAGATGGCAGCAGCTGACTGTTTTGTAGCCTAAGAAGAGAGAGCTGTGAAGGTGAAGGAGGAATGGATGAGAGGACTGCATCAGTTGTCATGGTTTTTTCAAAAGCTAATATACTTCTTGAATGATTTTCTCTGTGCAGTTTTGGAACATATTTGGGTCATACTGTGAGGTGTTTCATCTTGTACCATGGGTCTAATACTGTTGCAATAATGTAATGTTCTGCCAGGAGCATTTTGGAGTTTCCCATCATCTCTGACTGTTTTAATCATTCTATGTACTATGTAGTGTTTTATTCTGGGTGGCAAGTCCCTTTCAGTTACACTAGACTCTCCCATCTGAAACTGGCTTATTGTACCTTCCAACTCATCCCTGATTGCATTCTGCTGAACTCTAAGAATCTTTATTAATGAGATTATTTGGTTGAGTGTGGCACTGTTGGAACTCACTTCCCTAATAATTTCTTCAAAGGGCCACAGTAGTTTGATAAGAAGTTCTAAAATAGCCCACTGCTGAGGAGTAATGTACACATCAGCATCATCTATGCTGTTCTCTAGTGTATACTGTCTTACAGACTTTTTTTGCTCCAGCAGTCTTTGGAACATGTAAAAGGTAGAGTTCCACCTCGATGCAACATCCTGGATGAGTGTATTAGGAGGCAGTCCGTGTTCTTCTTGTAGGGCCCGAAGACGTTGATATCTTTTGCTGGAGTGGCTAAAATGTGTGCATATTCTTTTTGCCACATGTGTGAGAGCCTTTATATCTCTGTCCTCTTCCATAAATGCATGTACAATCAAATTTAGGCAGTGTGTAAATCATCGAATGTGGACAAAGCCCTCATCAGACAATGCTTTCTTTATGTTTGAACCATTGTCAGCCACAATAAAACCTACAGAAAGCCCTTGTAATGTAAGCCAGTACTGTATCTCTCTATTGAGCTCATCCAGGATGTTGGAAGATGTGTGATCCTGCGGGTTATACTGGATGTGAAGGGAAGCCGGTTTCAGAGGGGGAATTGTCAGTGTCACTACAAGGAGTAAACGATACCCAATGCGCAGTCAGTGGCGTAAATGGTCCTGGCTGGCAGCTTGTCCATATGTCAGTAGTCAGATGGACAACCCCAGCAACTGCATCTTTCAAAGCATTTTTCAGTTTAGCATGTACTAAATCATACATCTGCGATATTGTAACAGTCAAGAAATATTTCTTGGATGGAATATTGTGTCATGGTGACAGGTGATTCAAAAGCCTTTTTGAATCCTACATGCTCTACAATTCTGCAAGGTTGTAAGTCCAGTGCTATCATCTCTGAAATTAGTTTTGTTATAGCAATTGCCTCAGAATGACTACACTGGTACTTAACTTTACATTCAATTGTCTCTGAAATCGTGAGCTGTCTTCTAGTAGTTGAAGTTTTCAGATGGCCAGCATTAGGAGTGCTGGATGATGAGAAGGGCAAAAGGAGACTATTTGTAGTACTTATTCTAGAAAAAGACTGAGAAGGAATTGACAGTACAACTGAAGCAGCAGGGCTGCTACTGCTATCACTTGATATAACAGATGGAGCAGGTGTAGTCTGACTTAAGTCGGCCTGCATGTTGTTGTCTTTTTTCTCTCTGACTAAAAAATCACACCCAAGACGTAATGGGTGACATCTCACAAAATGTCTTTTTAATGCTGAGGTACCCAAAGCACCTTTTTTGCTCCCTCTGCTGATAGTCTTTTTACATACAGAGCAAACTGCTCATAACTCATTATTGGCTGTCAGAGAAAAGTAAGACCACACATAAGATGTCACCTTTTGGTTTTATTACCAGGCATACTACACTGTCCTCCTTTGGCACTTCCACTATGTTGTTCTTTATCAACACTGGGAAGCTGCTCATCATAGTTTTTCTGTTTCACCATTATCATCATCCAACAGCTCCTCCAGGCCACTAACAGAACCGAAATCTGAATGCACTGCCCCCTCATCTGGTTTCTCCTGCACCTGCACCATGCTGTTCATGCACAAAAAACCCATCTCATCATCCAATCCAAATCATCACATTCATCCTGCGTCTGTGCAGCTGCCACCTCTACCTCATTCTGGCTTTCCATTTGTTTCTGCTTTTCTCCCTCCTTGTCTACATCCTCCATTTCATAACCATTACTCTCATCAGAGCTGGATATCCCCGTTTCATTTAAATCTGTACTGGTGCTACGGTACACATAGGTACCATATCTTGACTTGCCACTCCTTGTGGTGCCGACTACTCCTTTTGTTTTAATTAAGGCAGTTTTGGCCTTTCCTGTTTGGACAACACTGTGGAAGAACCACTACTGCTACCAGATGAAGTACCAGCAACTGGTCTTTTACCAGTTAGGCTGTGCAGTGGTGTTTGTGCCATTCGTTTCCCCATACCTTTACCCATTTCAGCCTCCACCTCACCCAGTCTGGTGCATATTTCCAGTTTTATTTTCAATTACACACAAAAATGTTTTTTCCAGCATGTGTTTGCTTTTTATTTAGTCCTCTCAGTTGTTCCCAAGTTCCTCAGCCCACTAGTACAGGCTTTGCCTCACAGTCAGTGTCCCCCTTCCACCACAGAAGTTAGGTTTATTTTTTTAAATGCCAATGGCACAGAGAAATATTTTTTCCTGTAGAAATTTTATTCTTATTTAGTCCTCTCAGTTGTTCCCAATTGCCTCTGCCCACTCAGTACAGGTCCGTCCTCACATCCACACTCCCCCTTCCACCACCGTACCTAGGGTTTTTTTTATATTACACACAAGGAAATATTTCTCGACTGTTGCAATATTGCAGATGTATGTAGTCCTCTCAGTTGTTCTCAAGTTCCTCTGCCCACTCAGTACAGGTTCACCCTCACAGCCACACTCCCTCTTCCACCATAGTACCTAGGGTTTTTTTCATTATACACAAGGAAATATTTCTCATCGGTTGCAATTCCACCGATGTATAGTCCTCTCAGTTGTTCCCAAGTTCCTCTGTCCACTCAGCACAGGTTTGCCCTCACAGCCACACTCCCCCTTCCACCACAGTACCTAGTTTTTTTTTATTACACACAAGGAAATATTTCTCAACGGTTGCAATACCACAGATGTATGTAGTCCTCTCAGTTGTTCCCAAGTTCCAGGCCCACTCAGTACAAGTTTCACCCTCACAGCCATGCTCCACCTTCCACCACAGTAGCTAGCTTTGTACATAGTTGGAATCTGCACTTTATTCACCTGCTCTGTTATGGGACTATTTTCCTCTGTATTATGTAATTAAGCGATGGCTTTTGCAATGTATTCTGTCTCTCCCCATCCTTCTATTTGTAATGCTGTATTGCCTTTTTAATGATGTATAACTGACAATGCCTACTAGTTGCTTCTGTTTTTCTCCACTTTCCATGTACTTGATGTTCCCCCACCCTCTGTTCGACGAGGATCCTTTGTAAATGAGCTTTTAGCTCAAAGGTTGTAATTCCGATTTTACAATTAAAAAAATAAACAAAAATGTTTTTTCCTTAATGTAGTTTCTTTTTAGACATCAGCTGTACCCAAGTTCCTCTGTCCTCTCAGGGATCAGGGCAGACTTGCTCTCACAGCCACACCACCCTAGTGTTACTACTATGTTATGTTTTCCTTTCTTTTTAGCTTGTTTTAATCTTTCTTTTAGATGTTGGGACTTATTTTAGTTTACTTTGATTTAATTTAGTACTATAGATAAGATAGTAGTAGACTGTAGTAGTAGTAGTAGTACAACTTCATTTAATGTTTTTTTTTTTTTTTTCATTTTAGCTTTTGGGATTCTTTAGTTTCAGTAGTACTGTAGAGAAAAGATGGTGGTGGTGGTAGTAGTAGTAGTAGTAGTAGTAGTAGTAGTACATACATACAACTTCTTATGTTTTTTTTTCTTTCCAGCTTTTTTTTAGCTTCTTTCTTTTCAGCTTTTGGTCAGGTGTTCAGTAGTACTGTAGAAAGAGAAGAGTGAGAGAGGTACTATGGCCCCTTCCTTGCAGAGATGTCCCATGGGGCCATGCCCTAGACAGCCACACAAGGCCTTGATCTTCTTCGCTCCCTTCCCCCACCTCCCTTCCGTCCCCTCCTTTTACTTTTTCAATTTTAGCCTCAACCGAAAATGCTTATTTTTATTTTTTTTTTTTAGCAAGCACAAGCAAGCAGCACAACACAGTCACAACAGAGTAGAGATGTATTACAATCAAATGGCAAGATCCACAACAGTTCGAGAGACAGACACACACATCTGCTCTCTCCAGTGTTTCAGTTGCAAATGGCGCCTCTCTAATCTGCGACCAGACATGCAAGCAGCCGAGCTCCGCTCCACCCACCCACCCACCGGATAGGCCAGTAGCCAGACTGACACAGCCAGCATTCATTCAGCTATAGGCTGCCACCATATCAGTCTGGCTAGATAGCCAATAGAGTTCTAGAATGTCTGCCCTGCAGTGGTCTCGCTCGTTCATGAGCTAGTGCTCGGCTCACTTGATCTTGCGGTGTCGCCCCCGGTTACACTAATTATGCGTGCGGCCCGTGTGCGTGTCAGGAAGGAGGCAATGCAAGGAGCCTGGCGCACATGACTAACTGGGTGGGGTTCATGACGGTCACGGGCTCCTGAAAAAATGTTCCATCTTCCACCTCCAGTCCAGTACCATTCTCCATTCCATCAGGTACACACAATGGTGTTTTTTTTTTTTTTTTTTTGGCAGGGGACTTGTGGTTGACGGACCCGCATCAGTACATATAACCACTTGGCTCTTATTTGTCTGGGTCCATCAGACTGTATTGGATCCGGGAGGTTCTGATTTATCGTGAGTTGGTCCACCCACCCTACCACAGACACAATTAAAAATTGCTGGGTCCACACTGGCATCATACCTCGCTTGCTGGCTTAACAACAAATGTGGAGGTGGATGACGGTGAGCTTACTGCCCTGATCAGGACTCGCGGATGATGACCTTTCCAATCAATCTGAAATTAGAATTTCTGCTGCAGATTATGCCACATTTGAAAATGACTGTGAGCTTTTTGAAAACTTAACTGATTAGGACATTGTCACTATGGTTAAAACTGAAAATGAAAAAGAACCAGAAGATACAGTTGATGAGACACTTGATGATGATGATGATGATGACGACTCCCTAGAACAAAAAATCCCCTCTGTGCAGGAGGCAAAAGAGGCAATTAACACAGTACTTAGGTTACTTGAATCCCATGAGCTCACGGAGGAGTCTGATATACAGAAGTGCTTAACACTTGATAGCAAAATTAAACAGCTTGCTTCCACTAGAGCAAAACAAAGGACTATCACTGATTGTTTTAAGTTGGTATAATGTGCAAAGTGTAATGTACAATGTGCAGTGTGTAATGTGCAATGTGCAATGTACAGTGTGGAATGTGTAAAGTGCAATGTGTAATGTGCAGTGTGCAATGTCGAATGTGTAAAGTGTAATGTGCAATGTGCTAATTGATATTTATAATACTGCTCTGCTACCTATCTAAGCCTGTATTGCTATTGCTACAGTATTTGCTATTTATACAGTATCGTTACTTTTATTATTATGTTTTAAAAGGCATTTTTAAAGTTTTCTACAGTAATAAAGTACAAAAATACAAACTAATGAAGTAAAACAATTAAATCTCAAACAGCTGTTGTATGCCTTGTAATGCTCATTACCCAGTAATATGCACTATAATAGGTTCACCACTAACATCAGCACAGAGCCAGGCTATATACAGGTATTTATGTATCCTCAGTTATCCACCACCCTCTATTATCCACCAATTTTCCACTGTACCAGAGTGGGCGAATAAAAGAGGGAGCACTGTAGTTATTGCTTTAAATGTGCTGAATGTGTTTCGTGGGTTGAGACCTGCTTTCCAACGAAAGAACCTGTTACACCAGCTGGACGCTTCACCAGCAGAAGATCACAAACTTTGCAGACTGCTTATCCTGCCTGGGCTCTGCTACTTTGGCCTAGGCCGCTACTCCATCACCAGAGACTGTCACGGCAAGAGACCAGCTCGGGGATCCAGCCCCAGCGTAGTAACAACATGCAGGTTGCGGCCACCTGGAGGAAAGGTCATGAAGAGGAGGTGTGTCGTGCCGGCCCCGTTTCCCCATGCTTTTTCTGTCATCATCATGAGGTTTCCATATCGCCTGCCTTGTAGCAGATTCCTGGTAGCGTGACTACAATCAGTTTAGCTCCCTGCAATGAAAGCTTAAATCATTTGTGGTACCATCTAATTGCCTCAGTTTCTTGGGTTTACATAGGACTGAGCCAACCGACTCGGATTACAAATAATCTGGGTGTTTGCATGTTAACTGTGTTTCTTTCATCAAGGGCCCAACATCAGCTGCAATGCGCCACCCCTGGGCAACATCTCTGGCTAGCAGACTTACCATCCTGGGTACCCAGTGCTGTGTGACTGTTAATGGCATCTCCACTTGAGCTGTGCTGGACAGTGGCTTGCAAGTCACTACTGTGTTCAAAGACTGGAATGACCAGCACTTGTCTGACCTCCCGCTCTTACCCCTTGAGTGACTGCATGTGTGGGGGTTCAGTGACAGATCTTACCCTTACCAGGGTTATGTACGACTATGGTTATCTTTCCCTACTCCTGTTGCTGGAGTGGACAATCCGTGGAGACCCTGGCCCTGGTACGCCCTCCAACTGGGATGTATGATGGTATCCTGTTGTTGAGCGGCACTAACGCTCATATGTTCAGATGGCAAGCCCAGCTTTGTCGAGAAACAAGCCAACCAGACTGGGAGGGCCCTACACATTCTGGCCATGGTGCGCAGAGCATATGAGTTACAAATACAAGGTAAAGAGGTTGAGAAAGATGAACCAGTGGGAGTAGTGTGGAAGAAAGATCCAGAATCACTTGTATTGCCACCCAATGCTCAGTGTACCATCAGTGACGAGGTGCGAATTAAAAAAGATGTTAAAAACAAGATTCTTATGTTGGATGCCCCAGAGGAGGGAAAACTGCCTGAAAGACTGTTGGTAAAGCCTAGCATTCTACCGGCCCAAGCTCATGCCTACGCTCGCCGGGTAGTGGTGCAAGTCCAAAACATGTCTGACCGGATATCAGAGTAAATCGAGGCTGCACCTGGCTACTGTATACTGTGCAGATACTGCTGTGTTGCTCTAGCAAAAGTGCACCAGAGAGAATGAGAGGTGTGAACCACAATTAATCAAAGTGAGTTAATGTTTATTAAAATTTCAGCCAATCAGTTGCTCTTCCTGCTAAAACCCACTGTGCCAGAATCTGAAACCGTGACTTCAAAACTGGGAGAAACCCAGGGCTTGCCTGACCAGGGGTCTAGTGTAAAGTTGCCTACAAGTTTAAAATGGTTAAAACCTAGAGTTTAAAAGTGTTTTCTAGGGCCCCAGTGCCGCCAACCCATGGCAGCGTCCAGGCCTGCACCAATCCTAAGTACCCAGATAGACTAAAGGGAGCACTGCTACCAGTGGGGAGAAGGGTTAATGTGCTGTTGGGAGGTGAGCACTGTTGTTGAAACTGTTTGCATATTCAAATTACAACTATTTTTCTGCTCTCCCATTCCCCTTTTCCCACAATAAAAGAAATTGGTTGTTACTGTTAAAAAGTGGTTGTGAGCATATTTTAGCTACAGCCTTTAATTGCATGTGTTTTACAAAGTTATAGTTTAAAGTGGTATTCTGTGTGTGGGGTGACTGGAAGGGGAGGTGGGTATGTACAGTATCCCAGGGGGTTGTACTATGCAAACACCTGGCCCACTATAATTTTACTGTGGGTGAAGGCACCCCGCTATTTATTAGTACCTTTCAGAAAGAACCCCAGTTGTCATCAGAACAGAACCTAGGCCCCTTAACCTGTATTGCAGCCATCAGGCAGGGGTAGTAACCCACTGGCACACAGTGCCGGGGCTACATTGGGACAGTGTGAGCGGGGAGGAAGTGTGTAACCACTGCAGTGAGAACGGTGCTGCATGTGTTTGGGGGCGGCAAGCATGCGGTTGGGAGTGGAACTGTGCAGGAGGGGGAACGGTACTGTAATTTGTGGTGTTTCTGGCATTTAAGTTGCCGGGCTTAGTCTGATAGGTGAGAGTTTTTATAGTGCTGTGGAGCAGAGTAGGGGAAGGGGGGAGCAGTTTGAGGGCTGCTGTTTGTCTTGATGTCTGGAGCCAAACCGAGCATGGTTGGGAAGTGGGAGAGCACTCATGGAACCCAATGATGAGCCAGCAGTGGCAGCACAGGTTTGAGGAAGACAAAAAAAACTCGAAATCTTGCATTAAAAACAGTGAAGAGTAAGACACAGCGGTCAAAATTAAGATTTGCAGCCACAAGCTATCAGGGCTCGTGACCGAGAAAATCCAGTAACCCACAGACTTTCCATTGGCCCAGCTGGTGTACTCATTGAAATGCTACCTTCTCCAGAAGAAACTCATGGGACTAGTTAAAGGAGAATCTTACTAGCGTGACATAAAATCTACCAGCATTTGGCTAGTGGACCAGTGCCAGTTTTGACCCCTGAGACAGCTACATGGCTTTCTTTTGGGATTTTAAACTGAATTACTGGGTTATGACTTGTGTGAACATGGTGGCCGTAGTGTCATCTAATGCTTGGGGGGAAAAAAATGGCTGCTGCTTGAAATTTAAAATGCAGACTGGCACAGGGATACTAGTTTACTAGTGGGGTAGAGTGTCTGGCACTTGTTATCTACCGGGCTGAAACTGCAAGTTAATGTACCCCTGGCAGCCAATCAGATTTCTTATATTTTGAAGCCCATTTTCTAAGGCACTATACTGCAGCCACACCTACCAAAAAAGGATACTGTTCTGCTGAATAAGGAAAATTTAAGTTAAATTTACAATCTACCCAGAATTCCTTGTTGCTGTATATAAAGCAGCATATTACCTGTTACTCTGTTGTAACCACTACCAAAATAAGACTTACTTGATTTAAGAGAAAGGGACTACTTTTATATCTAAATGTTAAAATGAAAGGGACGCAGAGGAGCCACTATATAATAGCAATAATGCACTCCAGGGTGTGTGTCATGCTGGGATAACAACACTTCTCAGGTGTGGGATGCACTCGGCCTGCAGCCTCAAGCCCAACCACCCGAGGCGTGATGTTATCCCAGCATGACACACACCCTGTTGTGCATTATTGCTTAAATAACATCACTGTATCTAAGGGTCAGCAGTCAGCAGGGAGGGATATTCTTTAGTGTACTGCAGTCATCTTTGTGCCTGCCCTAGATACAGTGATGTTATTGTCAAATAACATCACTGTGTTTAGGAGTCAGCAGTCAGTCAGGTTGCTAGAATTTTTTTTCATTGTATAATGACAGTTTATACATCCAAAACAATTCTTTTATGTCCAAGGTCGATATTCTGTTACCCCCTTCCCATTTTGAACATGCTCTAGCAGTTGAAATTTCAAACCTCTAGGGTCACTTCCATGCTTCTTTTATAATGCTGCCCCAAAGCATTCTGTAGAGCCACCTTTCACTATAGCTCTAACATGTTTCTGAATTCTATTTCTCAACTGCCTTTGAGTTTTCCCCACATACATTAAGCAACATATACACCATGCAGCATGCATAATGTGTCTTCTTGTAGTGTGCATAATGATTCAAAAAATCTATGGGATAGGTACAAGGAGAATCTTGGTTGGGAAGCAGGAAGTAGCTGGAGATCAGGTGTGTCTGATGTGACTGTATAAGCAGGGACAAATGGGCAGACTAGGAGGCCAAGCAGTCCTTCTATGCTGGCAGTTTATGTGTTTCTCTGCTGAAGTTGGTGGATGTGGGCACCTTAAATATCAGAAAAAAATATACTGGACCATTGGACTTCAAGCATTTGACTTTACTGGAGGACGTCCTGACAAAGTTCATTTGCACAATAAGTAATCATGGGCACAAAGACCACAGTTCATCAGCTCACACACAGTTCATTTAGGTAATTCAGTTTTCCTGGGTAGTCATTTCACTCCTTGTCTCGGTAGCATGTCAATACAGTGAAGTCTTTTGAGCTAAGTCAATACAGCAAAGTCTGTTCAGCGAAAGATAAGTTAGCGACCATGTTAATATAGCAACAGTCAGTTTGTGCAAATCAGTCTTTTCAGCGATACCCCTGAGTCAATGTGCAACTCGGAGTAGGAATCCTAGAGCTAGGGGGGTTTGGGAGGTACAGCCCCCCATGGGGGTGCGGGGGGGGGCATAACCCCCTGCAATTCCATAGCATTTTAATATTCCCGTTCTTACCTTAATTGGAGCCAGCTGCTGTAAGCCCGTAAAGGGTGCTCTGTTGCCTGGTGGGACAGCTCGATGTTCCAGGATGTCCGTTGAAGTTTTGAGGAGCCAGAGAGGAAAGCCTATGATCCTATATGGAGGGATTGTGTATCTTAGGATAAGGAGGTGGGCCATAAGATCTAATGGCACTGTGCTGAGTATCACCGATTCCGATGCCCTGCCTCGTGCACACAGTAGGAGTAATGTGGTCGCTGTTACCGTGTGCATGACCATGTAGTGAATGCTGCTGCAGTGGGTGCATTTTGGTGACTCCTTAATAGTGAATGCTAAAAATGTGTATTCGCTGAAATGTCCAGTCGCTGAAAAAGTATGCTGTGTAATAGATGCGCTGAAATTGCATTCTCTATTTAGGAGTCGCTGAAATAACATGGAGCCGGACTACACAGCATGCTAGATGCATAACAGCCACCTGTATGGAGCATTGTATCCATTCCTTGCTGTCAACAGTTCTCCCTTAGAACACAGTCTGATATTCTTTGTTCTTCTCGGGTGATATGCACCTACAGATAGCCTATCCAAAATTCTCAAGTAGCAGAGTGTCCAGGGATTCCTATCCCCTTCCATGTGTAACAGCCCTTTGACTCACCTAGGCTGCACCAGGCCCTCGTGGTAATTCAGCACACACCTCTGAGGGGGCCGGCCTGGGTTCCCCAGTGGCAGCAGATGTGGCGTGGTGCCTCTACTTGGGGAGTGGCAGGGAACACCTGTGGATAAAGAACAGGTTACCGCCTCCCAGGAAATAAGTCACGCTGCCTCCTGTAATACTTTTCCCACACAATAACAGATTCCCACACAGTAGGCACCACACCCATACCCCCTTAGCAGTACTCTCTTTCAATAACACACAGTGACAGTGGATAAAATGCTAACAGTAACCTTATTTATTTGGGGAGGGGAAATGAGGAGAATGACAAACACCATTAACTTTTAGTTACATATTAACTTTTCCCATAGCAGTCCCTTCTCCCACTACTGGGTGCACCGAGAATGTCCCTGTATGGTGGGTACCTCACCGCTCGTGATGCAGGCCTGGGGTCTTTCGTCTGGGCCCAAATAAAACATCGAACACACTTTCAAACTTGAAATCCTGGTCTAGCACAACTTAAATGTTACTCAAATCCTGTTCGGAAATTACCCCAAGATCCTATCTGGCTAACTAACTAATAGACTCCCCAGAGCTGCAGCTTGGGGTACTCACAGTTTTTGCAGTTCACACAGGGGGCTCACAGCTGGATGAGTTGCAAGGTACCATGGACGGTCTCCATTGGTGATGCACCACAGGTGGAAAACATTGAAACTGGACAGACTCGAGGCATAATGATCTTCACCTGCCTGGCCTTGCCAACTTCACCTACAGGCCTTCATAGACAGACTTTACTCAGGCAGGCTTGTTATGTCCTTCTACATCCGGGGTGTCGTCTTCGGTCTGGGGAACAAAGATTGACGAGGTTCTCCAAACTTCTCCATTGCACCTCTAGTCACCCTGCAGGACCGGAGCAGGGCAATGGGCTTCCACAGTCTCTCACCTCACAGCCCCTATCTCCGGAGATGCCTCCTCAAGCAGTGCTGGGTCCTGTCGCAGAGGCTTGCCTCAACACTCACAGTCTCTCCCCTGGCAGAACGTTCCCTTCTCCAAACAATTTCGCCGCCAAGGGGACCAGTGGCTCACTCAGTATCAGCTGCCTAACTCTTTTTCCAGTTCAAAATGCTGTCCAACTGCTGGGGCTGATAGAGAACAATTTCTCCTGCTTTGATAAAAAACAAAAAAAACCACTGCTATTCCTCCTGCACTCAGCTTAGTAGTTTTATGTAGAGTCGGGTAGAAGCAGCAAAGCAAAACTTCAGAGACTTTGGCCCAGGAGCCCACATAGTCTCTTTCCTCACAGCCACACTGCAGCTCCTCTCAATTACTCACTTCCTCTGGCGCAAAACAATTCTATTTATTCTCCCAACAGCCTCCCTCTGATTAGCTGCAACTCCCCAGGTGATCTCAGTGCAGGCTCTGTATTTACCCAGCAGTCCTGTTCTATAGTTTTCTATGGGGCTGCCATTTTGTCTCTGTTAGGGCCCCTGCAGTCTAGCCTGATTTTTTGATTGAGCCCTCTAACAGGGCTAAAGCTATGTTCCCCTTTACCGGAGGCTTTCTGGTCAATATTTGTTTAGATCCTTGGCTCCTCTGCTTATCCTAGAGCCAGGGATATACTGTTTTACTAATGGCCACATGGCCAAACTAGATTTGGAGCGCAGCTCCTTTAACTTTTAGTTCTGATGGCCGCGCATGCTCAGAGGGGACACTGCCGCCATCTTGTTTAATAACTTTGCAGTCCCGGCTTTTCAAAACACCAGGGCTGCAAGTTCCATTTCTTTTAGTGCCTGCAGGCACGGAAACCATGTTTTGATCCTTGGCCCCTTTGTACAGTGATCACATGGGGCTGAGGACAGTGACAGCATCGGAGGCCACAGCTGCGAGGTGACAGGTGGTACCAGGGTCCGAATCCCACCGGGGACCCCTTGGAGCGGCATCAGTGCTGGGTCGGGGTCGGAGCGCACAAGGTAAGCCCAATTTGGGGGGCTTACATGTGCTAAATCCTGGCTTGTCTGCTGTTTAGTGATGCTACATGTACACATGTCCCATTATTTGTTAGAGAACATGGCATGCTGGCAAGGCACCCAATAATAAGGGTGAACTCCTGGCAAAAGTAAACTGTCAGCCTGGCACTTCTCTCACCAGGTCTCTAGTGCTCCTTCACATTTTCAGTCAACGTAGCTTGATGAGCATCACTCACACCCCTCTTGATGTATACCCAGGCAACCCTATGAGCCACCCTACTGGGATGGCATTCCTGCGGCACAGGTCATAGGCTGCCATATTTATTCTGTTTGGGGACTTCCACTCCTCACATATGTTATGGAGCTAAGTCTCCTACCTGGCTTCTGCTGTCTCTATGCAGTACCTGCTTCATCTGTTTCTTGGTGCTCGATGGCATCAGGACACAGATCTCAGGGTCCCCTCTCCAGCAGGATGGCACATGAACTTTGGAGAACCTGCCTCAGGCTTGAAAGCCTTCAGATGTCCCTTAAGTGCAAAACCCTTGGGATTCCTGCACCCTCCTGGTAGTTCTTCTAAACTCCCAAACTATTGGAAAAGCCCCATATCCTCACCCACCAGTCCCAGTGATACGGGGCATGTCCTGGGTGCCTGATGTCCCTTCTTGATGTGTAGTGTCCCTCCCTGTTAAGGTACCGCTTGATGTTACATTGATGCCATTACTGCAGAGAGGTGTCCAGGACCTCCTGCCACTAATGAGATCAGACAGTGACTGGCACTCATGCTGCTGGGAACAAACATCTAAGGTCTCCTGTGCCCCCCTACCCAACTCCTGCAGCCAATCACTTGGTGGGCATGATGTGTGCCCACCTCAGCCATACATGTAGGCATATCCTTGACACCCCAGCACCTTGCTGGTAGTGCCTGGTTGCCTCTCATTAGGCACCCATACCTTAAGTGCCCCAGTTGACCCCTAACTTGCATCCCTGGGGCAGTTACCCAGCAAGGGCATATGAAGCATAACACTCCCCTGCCAGTTTTCTGGCACCTAGCTGGTTCTCCTACTTCAAAGAGCACCAACTAATTGCCTCAGGAACATGGAACCTCAAGAATGCCGGCACCTCAAGGGCACCCCATCTATATACTCACTGTAGCTCCTCCCACACATAAGTTTCACCAGTAGTGGATGATGTCAGGGCACCATTCCCCCACTGGCCACCTATGGTAACAACCACCTTCTCCTACTGTATTGGGGGTTACATCAATAAAATAAAAGTTAAAAAGTCCTATACTGCCAAGTCACCACTCGTTTTATATTAGTGCTACAAAAAAATGAGCAGTGGTCATCTTGCCTGCTAGCTCACTCCTCAGATCATTGAACTGTAACTAATCCATCATCCATGATGGTGAGATGGAGAATTGATTATCCTTGGTGAATGGGTGACTGCTTCATCCTCATACTTTAGGCTGCAAATTTAACTGTGCCTGTCTTCTTGTTGTTGAAAAGTTTCAGATTTCTCCCTGTATATTGAAATCAAGATCAATGAAACACATCTTGTGTTCTTTCAGATACCAGAAACCTTTGAAGATGTTGCTGTTGTTTTTTCAGAAGAGGAGTGGAAGATGTTAAGCAAACAGGAGAAGGACCTTCACAGGAAAGTCATGGTGCAGAATTATGAAAACATGGTTTCAGTAGGTAAGGACAGACACAGTGTCAGAGGTGGGATATTAATTTCATGTGGAATGGGTCTGGGTGTACTTTTAAAACTTCAAACATGGTGTCATGTCAGGAAGAAGGGATGAATGGACTGCCTCAGGGGCTCCATGGTAACATTTTGTACCTTCTAAAAAAACTGAAGCAGTGCATGAAGAACATTGAGCTTATCCCTCCAGTTCCATTCTGTGATTCTCTAAGTTGTTGAAGTGAGGTAAGACTTCCTAGGATAGGGCAGATGTTAAAGCACAGTTTTGGTTTTAAAACTGTACACATATTATGGTTTCATTACTTGAAGGAGAAGGTAAATGTGCCCTGTCTCTAAGATTCTGAAGCCAATTAAAAGATCTTTTATAGAGGTAATGACTTCAGCTTACTTGTTGGTGTGGTAATTCCACGGCGATAAGTATGGCAACTACCCATCTGTTATTACAAGGCCACAGTGGTTTCGTGGAATCTTGAGACAGAAACAGGTGTCACTGAGGGGCAAACTTAAACATAAAGCTTGCCTATCCGTAGCATCAGCTTCTGTCTGAAGATTCCTTGAAATGGCTCCAGCCTTAAAGGAAAACCCTGGTTAATAGAATAAACTCTGGTCAAAGCCGTTATGGCTGTGGAGAGCTTTTGGAATGCTTTTATCCATTATTTCTAAGGCATCCAGTGGGAGGGGCAGGGGAAGGGTAAAACCTGTCTGATCAGAACCAAATGCCACCCAGGCCTGACGGTGCACAAGGCCAAGCATGAGTTGTATTCACTAGCAAGGGAATGCGGGGGAACCCCAGACATTCTAGTGCACTTGGGGACAAACTACATAAATGGTAATAGTGAACTAGAAATTCAGGCAAGGTTCTGGGAGTTGGCCAGGTATGCCTTTCCATAGGCTGTAAGATCTCCTTTGGTGGCTAGTGTGGAAAACAAGATGAAGATTAGGGAGATAAATCAGTGGTTAGGAGTGGTGTGGGGAATTGGGATATGGGCTGGTGGGGGACTGGGGGGGAGACCTGGGAGGATAAGGGGCTGTACGCTAAGGAAAGGCTCCACCTTAATTTGGAGGGGAAGGAAATCCTTAAGCTCAAACTAGCTGGGTTCATCATTGAAAGGTGGGGTTTAAACTTGTGAAGGGGGAGGGATCAAAAAAGGGGAAGTGCCAGCAGGTACGATAAATGAGGGACATGGTCTCCACTCCTCTAGGGGGCTAGGGAGATGTGGAAATGGGTCACCAGGTAGGGTGCAGGAGCTGAGAAATGGGAGCTCAAGGGGGAGAAAGGAGAGGAGGAAAAAGGGGCGGAGAGTGGTCCTGATAAATGCCAGGAGCTTAGGAAATAAAATGCCTGAGCTCTAGGCGATGCTAGTTGAAGGGGAGGTAGATGTGGCAGCAGTCACTGAGACCTGGGCCACTCAAGGGCATGAGTGGGACCTAAATCTGGAGGGCTACACTATGTTCAGGAAAGACAGGGGGGAGGGAAGGGGGGTTGGTATAGCACTGTTAGTCAGAAATGGCATGGGTATTGGAGGTGTAGAGGAGGCAGAGGGGAACGTTGAGGCTATTTGGGTCACCTTGCTGACGCTGATGGGTAAGAGAGTAAAGGTCGGAGTGGTATACAGACTACCAGCACTAGCAGAGGTCCTGGAAGAATGTTTGGTGGCAAATCTCGAGGGACACTGTAGATTGGGAAAGGGAAGGGTAGTGGCAGTGGGGGACCTCAATATGCCAGGAACAGACTGTGGGACTATGATGTCACCAGTGGCCAGAGAGCAAAGGCTGCTGGATGTCTTCCAGGATGCATTTCTGACACAGCAGGTGGGTGAGCCAACTAGGGATGCCTGGACATTGGACGGGTCCTGGCGGACAGTGATCGATTGGGGCCTAGAGGTGTGGGACCCATTGGTGGGAGGATCATGCCACAGTCTGGTTCTTCCTGGATCTGGGGGGAGCTTAACAAGGACAGTAGTAACCAACTTTAGGGGTGCAGACTTCAGGGAGATGAGAAGGATCCTTAAAGATCATCTGGACAGGACAAGGCCGGATATGGATGCTGACAGCAGGTGGGGGATCATTAGGAGGGGAATACAGGAGGTTACCAGATCCTGCACAAGGGAAAGGTGGAAGTTTGGTAAGGCCAGAAAACCCTGCTGGTGGACCCGAGAGGTACAGGAGGTGGTGAGGGAAAAGAAGGCGGCCTATAGGCACTTCAAGTGTTCAAGGAGTGAAAGGGATCAGGAAGAATATGAGCTGACAGCTAAGAGAGTCACCAGGGTGGTGAGAGCAGCTAAGGTAAAAAGGAAAAGTCCCTGGTCAGTGGGATCTGAGGGGACAAGGGTTCTTTAGATACGTAGGGAAAAAAGGAAAGTAAGGGGCAGATCAGCAAGATAAGGATAGGGGATGGTTGGACACAGGAGGCAGGGGAACAGGCAGAAGTCCTAAATGAGTACTTTGCCTCAGTTTTTACGGGGGGATGGAGGGGTTATGTCTTGCAAGGGGAGCGGGAAAACCGGAGGAAGGGGTGGGACCGGTAGAGACCAGGGGCCCTGATGGGTCTGGGAAAAGGGAGTGGCCACCACAGACAGGTGGGGGCCCAGCAGTGCAGGGTGAAAAGGGGGAGGACGTGGAGGCTGAAATCCCGGTAGAGAGAGTAAGGGAAGCCCTCAGGTCCCTTCGAACGGAGAAAGCACCTGGGATAAGATGAGATACAACCCAGGATGCTGAGGGAACTGGCAGAGGTCCAGGCAGTCCCTCTAGTGGAGCTTTTCAACATCTCTCTGAGGACTAGGTGGGTGCCGCAAGACTGGAGGGTGGCCCATGTCATGCTGATCCACAAGGGGGGATCAAGAGAGAAGGTGGGAAATTACAGGCTCGTTAGCCTGACATCAGTGGTCGGCAAGTTGATGGAGGGTATTGTCAAGGAAAGGCTGGGGGGTTACTGGAGCAAACTGGGTACTTGGATGATATGCAGCATGGCTTTGTCATGGGAAGATTGTGCCAGACAAACCTTGTTGAGTTCTATGACTGGGTGACGAGGGTCCTGGACCAGGGTAGGCTAGTGGACATCCTCTTTCTGGAATTTAGCAAGACGTTTGATTTGGTACCCCACAGTGGCCTGCTGGCTAAGCTGAAGGAAATGAGGGTAGGGAGACAGTTGTTAAGATAATTAGGAAATTGGCTCTCTGAGCGTACTCAAAAGGTGGTGGTTGGAGGGTTAGCCTCATCCCAAGGTGGGTTAGTAGTGGGGTTCCCCAGGGGTCAGTGCTGGGGCCACTCCTGTTCAATGCCTATATCTCAGACATCAGGAGGGGGATCAGGAGTGAGATGAGTCTCTTTGCACATGACTCAAAGCTGGGGGCAGTGGTGGATGAGAAGGAGGGGAGGGTGGCCTTGCAGGAGGACCTGGAAGCTCTAGAAAGGTGGCCAGGAAAATGGAAACTAAAATTCAGTGTGGGGAAGTGCAAGGTTCTGCAACCTGGAGTCAGAAATCCAGGCCAGGTGTATACCCTGGGAGGAGACATGATTCAAGTCACGGAAGGAGGGAGGGACCTGGGGGTAGTTGTAGATGTCAAAATGAACAACTCGGAGACCTGTAGGAGTGCAGCGGCAAGGGCAAATAGGATGCTGGGATGCATCGCCAGGGGGATTACCTCCAGAAAGGTGGAAGTGATCCTTCCACTGTACAACTGCTTGGTTAGGCCACACCTCAAGCATTGCGTACAGTTTTGGAGACCACATTTAAAGAAGGACATTACACTCCTAGAAAGGGTCCAAAGGAGGGCAACCAAAATGATCTGGGGCCTGGGGGAGAGGACCTATGAGGAGAGGCTCAAGGAGCTCGACATGTACACCCTGGAGGAGAGGAGGGACGGGGGGACATGATGGGGTCTTTAAGTACATGAAAGGGATCAATAAAGGAGGCCCAGTCAGGGTGCTCCAAAGGAAGGAGGGTGGGGCAACGAAAGGTCACGGGTGTAAGCTGGAAGGGGCAGGCTCAGAGGGAAAGGAGATGTTATTTCACTGAAAGGGTGGTGGAGCCATGGAATGAACTGCCCAGGGAGCTGGTAGAGGTGGAGACTGTGGACAGGTTTAAGAGGAAATGGGACAGGTACAGGGGGAGGATAAATCTGACCAGGCCCAATACAGGTGGAACATCTGGGACTGGGGACAGTATAACCCAAGGGGGGGGGACACCAAAATCGGCCCTCAGTGCGGGATGCTGAAAATCGAGCAGACTCGAGAGACTGTTAGGCCTATTCTGCTGGTGTTTTAGTATGTTAGTATGTTAATTTACACAATGCAGATATGCTGAGAGGCAATTTCAGTGTGGTCTTCCTTTTACACATTTTTACAGTGTGTTTTCCTAGAACATGCCTGTTAATTGCTATATATTTAGCCTGGATAGTTCACAGAAGACATGGTGTCTTATTTTCAGCAGGGCTCTACATCTACACAATATTATGTTGCATTTGTGTAAAATCAGAACACATTGAAAACAATATTTTACATCTGGACTAGATTACCCTGAATAAATACATTATAAAAATGGTAAAATCATGACACCACTGAAAACAAGATATTGCATCTAATCTGGGACCGCCTGAGTAAATACAGTGCAAAAACATGTAAAATGAAGATCCCTATGACAATGAGTTGTAGCATCTCCCCTGCGCTATCCAGGATACAAAATATAGGATAAGAAATATTTAAAGGAAATGTACTGTAAACTGAACTTCACCGTGTTCCCTGACATAAACGAACAGTTTCTTTATTATTTTATAACATATTAGATTGCAGTATTTATTTTGAACGTTGTGGCTATGAGGATGATGTGTGTGCGTGTGTGTGTGTTTGTTGTAGCTCAATATATTTTTTTCCCAAAAAGCATAGTAAAAATGCCTGCTGATTGCTATATATTTAACCTGGATAGTTCACAGAAGATCTGACATATGTCTGAGACAGTACTTATCGGATAGTGTCTTAAGAGGTTAAAAAAAACAGTGTAAATCTTTTTAAAATTCTTTGCTGGGAAAGGGTGACATTTATGAAGTATGAATCATTCTTGAAAGACAATACCTGTCCAACTGAAACTAGTAGCAAGAAAATATTTAAATGCTAAGTATTTAAATGAGCAGGTTGTTGCATTTCAAAGGGGGTAAACAAATCTCCAGTTTAATAGGCAACCAGTATTTAACAAGCTGTTTCAGTTTCCGAATGGTCATCTGATAAGCAGCTTGGAGTTCTGTCTCCATCATTCTAAACAGAAAGGAGTATTTTATTTCATGTGGCATAGTAATTTGTAGGTGTGGAAGGATACATTGAAAACTCCAAAAATGTGTTCCATGGTATTCCATTTTTCCAGCTACAGACAGCAAGATGGCTGTAGGCTCTGCCCACAGCCATAAAAATGGCTGCAGTTGCATCTTGAGGAGGCAGGGACATTGGATGGGGTCTGTGCAAAATGGGAAGCCATTAAGAATGCAGTATTAGATGTTTACAAATGGGGGAACCCTAATCTTAAAATTGATGGTAAAGTTCTTCCCCTTGGCTACCACAGCTAACTGTATGCACTCTCTCTTACTTCCTAGATGAAGTAACAGGGTCCTGGTTATCTTCGCCTGAGATTTTAATTAAGTCAAGTATTCCAAATTCCAACATTTTTAAAATCTTCCAATTGCGCCACCTGCTGACGAAAACTATAGGGGTGATCCCTTCACTGTCTACAGGTCCACCTTTTGGCACAAGATTGGTCCCTCTAGCTGGCCTCCCACATGCTGTGTCCAAGATGTTTAGTGCCCTTTTTGATTGGGTCTACCCAGACCATTTTGGTCCATCTAACTACTGGGCCCCTCTTTTCCCAGAGACAGTTATAAATTGGCCTGTTCTCTGGCAGGGGTGTCACAAGTTTATCACATAGGATAGGATCCGTCTTATGCAATTCTATATATTGCACAATTTATATTATGCACCACAAAAGCTGGCCAGATATGGTATTGCCTCTTCCTCTATTTGCACCAGATGTGCACAGGATGAAGGCAGTTTGCTTCATATCTTCTGGACCTGTCCCAAAATAACCCCTTTATGAACACTCATTAAACAAAGAGTAGACCCCCTCTTAGGCCTTAATGATTTGTTTTCAGCTAAAGTTTGTCTTTTGGGGGACTTCTCGGAAATCCCGGTCCTTGCCCGCAGGTTTCACATGGCCTAATATCAATGTCAGTCAAAACATTAGTACTGAAATATTGGAAGGACAGTGAAGATATTTTTGCACTGAATGGCTGAGAGAATTACTAGCTATTCTCAGATCAGCGAGATCAATTGCATAGAAACATAGAATTTGACGGCAGATAAGGACCACTTGGCCCACCCAGTCTGCCCATTTCCCTACCTGACGGATAAGCTGCAGATTCTAGTTAATCAACAGCTTACTTCCTCCTGCCCCCCACTAGAATTGCCTTATGCGTGTCCCTTGCATTCTTGAATTCTCCCACTGTTCCTGACTCCACAACCTCCTCAGGAAGGCTGTTCCATGCATCCACAACCCTCTGTGAAAAATACTTTCTAACATTACCTCTAAGCTGTCCCCCCCATCTTCAAATTGTGCCCCCTTGTTCTTGCACATCTCTTCTTCTGAAAGATACTACCCTCTTGTACCTTGTTAATTCCCTTGAGATACTTGAAAGTTTCTATCATGTCCCCCCTCTCCCACCTTTCCTCAAGGGTATACATATTAAGCTGCTTTAGTCTCTCCTCGTATGTCTTCTGGTGCAGACCTTGCACCATTTTGGTTGCCCTCCTCTGAACAGCCTCCACTCTGTCTATATCTTTGTGGAGATGGGGTCTCCAGAATTGCACACAGTACTCCAGATGGGGTCTCACTAACTGTCTGTAGAGAGGGATAACAACTTCCTGTTTAATACTGTTGATGCCTCTCCTATGCATCCCAGTATCCCCCAGCCCTCCTTACTGCTTCTCACATTGCTTGCCCACCTTAGGTCATCTGATATAATTACTCCTAGGTCTCTTTCGATTTTGTTGTTGTTATTAACTCACCCCCATTGTGTGCTCTTCCCTGGGTTTTGTTTCCCAGATACATTACCTTGCACTTCTTTGCATTGAATCTGAGCTGCCACATATTTGACCATTCCTCCAGCCTTGCCAAATCCCTTTTCATTCTTTCCACCCCACCTTGTGTGTCAACCCTGTTGCAGATCTTTGTGTCATCTGCAAAGAGGCATACCTTTCCTTCCAGGTGCTCTCCAATGTCACTTATAAAGATACTAAAGAGGACTGGTCCTCAGGTACCACTCCATCCTCCCATGATTTGTTAAATAGAGTAGTCAGTGGTGTTACTAGTTCTACCCTTAGTTCTTTTAGTATTCTTGGGTGAATCCCATCAGGCCCCATTGCTTTGTCCACCCTCAGTTTCAAGAGTTCTTCAAAACCCTTTCTTCTGTGAATGGACTGGTATCGACCCCCTATTCAGAGTTTCCCCTTGTTTGGTTTAGGCACCTCCCCTCTCATCTGTTGGAATACTGAGCAGAAATATTCGTTCAGCATCCCTGCTTTTCACTGTCACCCTCTGCCCACATTCCCTCCCTTTATTAAGTCTCTGTATCCCTCCCTTGGTCTTTCTTTGCTCCTAATGTACCTGTAAAAGTTTTATCCCCTTTTAACAGAGTTGGCTATCTTTTCCTCAGTTTGTGCCTTTGCTATTCTGACTGCCTTCCCTGCCTCCTTCTGCTTTTATCCTATAAAGTTCTCTGTCCTGCTCCTTCTGTGTTTCCATATTTCCTGAATGCTATCCTTTCTCCTTAACCGTCCCTGCCACCTCTTTTGAGAACCATAGAGTTTTTTCCTTCGTTTTGTTTTGATTGATTTGCTTCACACAAAGGCTTGTTGCCTCTGCGATGGCTGTTTTGATTATTCCTCATTGTTCCTTCACCCCTCCCTGTTGCCCATTTGCTAGTGCTTTTCTAAGGCACTCTCTCATTTTCCCAAAGTCAGCCTTCCTAAAGTTCAATGCTCTTGTTTTTGTATGGCTAGACTCTATGGCTGTGTTTATTGTGAACCACACTGTTTGGTGGTCACTTGTTCCCAGATGGCTACCCACTTCTTAATCTGAGATCCTTTCTCCTTCCCCATTTGAGAGTACCAGGTCTAAGATTACTCTCTCCTGAGTGGGTTCCAACACTAGCTGTCTGAGGCATGCCCCCTGTAGGGCATCAAGAATGACCCTGCTCTTGGATGTGCCTGCAGCAAAGGTACTCCAGTTAACATCTGGCATATTCAGGTCCCCCATCAACAATATCTCCCCTTTTTCTGCCATTTTAAGGATGCCTTCTATCATTTCCTTGTCCATTTCCTCCCCCTGAGATGGGGGTCTGTACACAACCCCCATGTGGATTGTGGTGCCATTTCCTGTCTCCAGGGTGACCCATAGCGACTCATCAACTTCCTGTGTACTCTTTAGTTCTGTTGCTTTAATCCCTTCCCTTATATAGAGAGCTACTCATCCTCCTCCTCTTTTACCCACCCTGTGCCTCCTGTAGACTGTGTATCCTGGTATGTTGGATACAGTCTACAGAAGGGACAGGGTGGGTAAATTGCAAGCCTCCGGAACACCACTGCTAGAGTTAACAAAATTTGGGGCCCCCTGCAAACTCTTTATTCCCTACAAACTGCCTAATATTAGGCTCATGACTACAAACTCTAGTGTTGTATGTATATTCACACTGTGCAAGATTGTGGGGGTGGAGTGGGGAAGGACTCATCAGTCTGTCATGTATTACCTATGTTCTGTATTATTTACGGTGATTTGTCCTTTGTATGAAAAAATGTCAATAAACTTTGAATTGAAAAAAAAAGATGTTTACAAATGTTGCATGTAAAAAGTGAGGAAAGGCAAGCGGCACAGAAATCTTGTATGGTTCGCTAACAGGGTTAGGGAAGCAATACGTAGCTAAGAAGGCAGCTTTCAAAAATACAAAACTGGATCAGATAGACAAGAGTAGGGAAGTATGCCAGAACAGAAACATAGAATTTATTGGCAGAAAAGGACCACTTAATTCACCCGGTCTGCCCTAGTGGTCCCTGCCTATTCTGTCTCCATGTACCCTGATTGGTCTCCAGTGACCCTCCCTCCTCCCTGCCTACTTACTAATATTCCCCTATGTCTACCCCATTCATGCTTGAAGCCCTGCACTGTTTTTGCCTCCACCACTGCTGATGGCAGTCTATTCCAGATGTCTAACGCTCTTTCAGTGAAGTAGTACTTCATCACATCCCTCCTAAACCCCCATACGAACATATGAAAATGAAAGTAGAAAAAAGCCAAAAAGTCTATTTTATCTGCCTGTTATGTGGATCCCTCTGTGCTGGTGTTAAGTGATAAGGGCGAGTTGTGTAAGTCACGTACCAATAACAGCGATTAAACGACCGCCTGAAATCACAAAAGCAAGCAAAAACAGATTGACTGCCTCAAACAGCGACGATCAATACATTCATTTACCAACAAAACAATTAAACAGTTTTATGCAGGGGTATAGTGCCCCACCCCACCCAACTAACAGATTCTCAACTCCTGGGGTGACTTAAAAAAATAAAACTGAAGGACGCACAAAACTCATATCCAGCCCCAGGATGTAAACTCGGATCCTTCAGCTTCACAGGCGGTGGCTCTAGCCACTATGCCAAATGGCCAGCTCAGTGGAGGTTGGCTACACTGCCCCTCTTTATCATCGACAAGTGAGTGCAGATCATGGATACACTCGCTTGCATCTGTCTCGGCCCCCAGGTCGCATCTGGAATCGAGCATATTGCTCAGTATGCCTTCCTGGTAAAACTTGTAAATAAATAAATATTGCACCAATAGCTCTTCCGATGAGCAGTTTTATTGAGTCGCCCTTATTGAGTAGCTCAATGAAACTCACTCGTATCACGATACCCTCTGGGCTTACTGAGGGTTCCTCCCCATCCCCCATGAGTACATATCCCTTCCCCTCCCCGCTATGAGGCCTCCCACTCGTCCACCTTTTATTGTAACCCTCCCTTTTGATTTGTCCCAACTCCTTTTAAAGCTGTCCACTGTCTTTTGGGATACTACCTCCTCTGGCTACTCATTCCACTTAGCCACCACCCTCTGTGAAAAAGTGCCTCCTCATTTCTCTCTTGAGTCATCCTTCCACCAGCTTGAGGCAGTAGCTAGTGGTTTTGTTATTGTTAGCATGAAGAGATCCTCAGTTCACCTAGTTTCTACCTTTAAGGTATTTAAATGTTTCAACCATGTCTCCCCTCTCCCTCCTGTCCTCCAGGGAGTACATGTTGAGGTCCCTGAGTCTCTGTTCATATGCTCTGCCTTGTATGCACCTTCCTGATGCTGATTCCCATGGCTATGGAGCTCAACATTCTATTTGCTTTGGCTGTCACCTTCCTGCAGTGTGGTCAGGTCACTCATGATGATGACTCTCAAATCCTTCTTGTTCTTTGACGTGGTAACCTGCACACCACTCAGACAGTATTCGGTCTTTGGGTTCTATGTCCTAGCTGCATGGCTTTCACTTCTTAGCATTGAACCCCAATTGCCAAACACCTGACCACTTCTCTAACATAGCTAGATCATCCCTGAGGTCCTATATCCCCTCCTCAGTGTCCACTCTTCCACAGAGCTTGGTGTGTATGACAGGCAGATCTTACCTTTTACTCTATCTGGTAGGTTAAACATAGAAACATAGAATTTGACGGCAGATAAGGACCGCTTGGCCCACCCAATCTGCCCATTTCCCTACCTAATGGATAAGCTGCAGATCCTAGTTAACCAACAGCCTATTTCTTCCTAGTCCTACCCCCTAGAATTGCCTTATGACTGTCCCATGCATTCTTAAAATCCACTGTTTTTGACTCCACAACCTCCTCCGGAAGGCCGTTCCATGCATCCACAACCCTCTCTGTGAAAAAATACTTCCTTAAATTACCTCTAACCCCCCCCCATCTTCAAATTGTGCCCTCTTGTTCTTGCACACCTCTATTTTTGAAAGATGCTACCCTCTTGGACTTTGTTGATTCCCTTGAGGTACTTGAACGTTTCTATCATGTCCCCTCTCCCTCCTTTCCTTGAGGCTATACATATTAAGCTCCTTTCGTCTCTCTTCATATGTCTTCCGGTACAGACCCTGCACCATTTTAGTTGCCCTCCTCTGGACAGCTTCTATCCTGTCTATGTCTTTGTGGAGATTGGGTCTCCAGAACTGCATGCAGTACTCAGATAGGGTCTCACCAGCTATCTGTACAGAGGGATAACAACTTCCTGTTTTCTACTAGTGATGCTCTCCCCATGCATTCCAGTATCCCCAGCCCTCCTTACTGCCCTCTCACATTGCTTGCCCACCTTTAGGTCATCTGATATGGCTACCCCAGGTCCCTTTCCATTTTGTTGTTGTTTATAACAATATGAGCACTCAGCCTTATAGGTCCCCACTAGTGATGACCCTAGCCCCTGAGAATTCCCTCCTGATCACTACCCTATGACTTCTGCCCTACAACCAGTGTTTTACCCAGGTCATTTGTTTTATCCCCACCCCCAAATCCTTCAGCTTCCTGATTAATATCTTCTGGTGAACAGAGTCAAAGGCCTTGCTAAAATCCAGATACAGGATTTCCACCGCTTGGCTCTTGTCCACAATTTTGGTTACACAATCAAAGAAATCAGTTAGGGTTGTTTGGCAGGATTGCCCTGCTACAAACCCATGCTGTCTGTTATCCTCGAGCCCATTATCCCTCAGAAAGCTCACCAGTCTTTCTTTAAGCATGGTCTCCATAAGCTTTCCCACTGCTGAGGTCAGGCTGGCCAGTCTGTAGTTGCCAGGACATTACTCAGCCCGCTGCTGTGGGGCAGAACTACATGCGCTGTTCTCCAGTTTAAAGGAACCCCTCCCCCAACTCCAGTGAACTGTTAAACAGGTCCATTGGGGACCTCCCAGCACATCTGCCAACTCTGCCTGCACCCTCATGTGTTCACCATCTGGGCATAGGGATTTGTCCACTTTCAGGGCCCTCAAACCCTGTCTTACCCTGTCCTCACCAATAACCCCATCTGTGTCACCTCCTACCGCATTGCTCCCCCCCATTCTTCCCATGAGGCACCGAATCATCCTTCTCCCTGGTGAACACTGAGCAAAAGTACTTATTTAGTACTTCTGCCTTCCACCCACCCATCCCCTTTTTATCCTGACAATCCCATTTTTCATAACTCTTTACCCCTGATATATTCATTGAAAGCCTCTGGATCTGGTAATTTTCTCGTGAAAGAGACTCCCACCTGCAACCTGTTCACCCCTGTGAGGTACTTGTAGATTTCTATTGTGTTCTCCTCACTGGCCTCTCTTCCAGGGAGTACATGTTGAGATCTTAGTCTTTCACCATTTTAGTTGCCCACCTCTGGACTGCCCCACCCTATGTCCTTTCTGAGATGTGGCCTCCAAAGCTGGACA
The DNA here is from genome assembly GCA_016271365.2 of Neoceratodus forsteri. Taxonomy (NCBI): domain Eukaryota; kingdom Metazoa; phylum Chordata; order Ceratodontiformes; family Ceratodontidae; genus Neoceratodus; species Neoceratodus forsteri. The sequence goes on from JADMNL010000024.1 coordinate 215,007,252, forward strand.
CAGTACTCCAGGTGAAGTCTCACCAGCAAATTATGTAGTGGCAACACCATATTCCTCCTCTTACTGGAGATACTCTCTCTATGCATCCCAGCATCCCGCTTGCCCCACCCACTGCTTTTGTCATACTGCTGTGTCACTTCAGGAATATAATATGATTGCTGCAAGGTTCCTTTCCTGCTTTGTGACTGACAGTACTTCCTCCCATCCTATATTCTGCTCTTGGGTTCCTATGCCCTAGGTGCATGATTTTGCACTTTTGGCACTGCCATGCTCTTAACCACTCCTCTAGGAGTATGTAACAGGGTATGGGAAGTGAGGTCAGTGGTAAAGAAAGGCCAGAGCACAAGATAGTGGAGGGAGGTAAAGGAGAATGATAAGTCCTTCTTTAGATATATTAGGCAGAAGAGGAAGAGCATAACAAGGCCACAAAAGGAGGATTGTAGGTGGGCAGGAAGAGAGGAAGGCAAACCTATTATGGCCGCCCCAAACAGGGGCTTGTGAGTGTCTCCCTGGGCTCCAGAGATGCTCACTGCCAGGCAGACGTCCCTCAGAGATGGTAAATCCATGGTTGTTGGTGTCCTTCTGTTGATCTGCGTGAGAGTGCCATGCTGTGTCTCTGCGCTATCCCTTTAAGTGCCACAGCCAGTGTGTATACTGTAAATGGCCTGGGCTGGATCCAAGTGTTCTGGAGCTCGTGACCAGCCAGGCATTTCCCTAATCTGCTCCACTCTGCTATCACTAACAAAGCAGAGGGAGCCTTACATGGTACTGTAAATATTTACTTTTAATTCATTGCTTATTTAAAATAGAGACTATTGTCTAACCTGCTTTCTTTGCAGCATGTATTTCCCAATGGGAGACACCATGTTTTGGTCCGGGACTTCACAGTTTGTGCCAGTTGGGACACAGGGGACCTCAAGGGGTCCTTAGCTCAGGTGCTTTGTGGGAGAAACTGTGAACTCGAGTGTTTGGCACCTAAAGGAACCGATTGAAACATAAGACTGTGACTGACGGCTCCCTTAGCCAACCAGATTGCAGTGAAATCGGACTAGTCCAAGAACTGCTTTCAAACAGGGGCCAATACAGCTCGAATGTTCAAACAGAGAGGAGCATCTAAGCTCTATGGGGACCTACGTAGGATAGGCCTGCAGTCATCTTCTGAGATCTTCTTCAATCCCAAGAGGGGATCGAATTCAAGAATACTGCCTTTTTGCAGACTAAGATGGTTGCTTCAGCAAGGCAGCTGAGATTGCAACCGGCAGGAACCAAAAGAGAAAAATAGAGAGTCTAGTGTTTCTTCATTTAAATGTGCTGAGGCCTGCTGTGTTAGAAGAGACTGTAATCCAGATACTCCTGATTGCCAGAAAGGAGCCAGCATTGTACAGCAATCGACTGGCCTACCAGCTTGAGGTTTCACCAACAACCGAACTGCACCATTCTAGAGACATTTTCTGCATGGGCCCAGCCATTTCTGTGCCATGCCATTTGTTCCTGTGCCAACTACAGCTTTTCAGCGAGAGACCAGCTTCGGGGATCCAGCCCCTGTGCAGCAAATCATTGCAGGTTGCAGTCACCTACAGGGAAAGGCTGTGAAGCGGAGGTGAGTCATGTTGGCCCAGTTTCTCCATGTGCAGCAACTTCAAGCCACAGGTCTTCATTTCTCCAGGCCTTCATCCATCTTCTGGTACAGTGAGTAATTCCAGGGTAGCTCCCTGCAACAAGTATTTCAATTGTCTTGTGGTACCATCTGATTGCCTTCAGTTAAATTACAAGGGTTTCAATGGACTAGGCCAGCCAGCCACAGATACAACTAGTCCAAAGTCTTTGCTTGCCTATGTTTAATTTTTTCTTTCCTTCAAGAGCCCCAACAACAGCTGCAACCCGGGCACCGAATCTGGCCAGCCAGCATTACATTCTGGGTGCCCAGTAGTTGTGAGACTGTTTTAATAAAGGGACTAAATTGATCGCATGCAAAGTAACCTGGTACAAACCAGAACAGTAGTCATTTGCTTAAATCCATGCCTCCTCCTTGTTCACATCCCCTTAGTAAACCAGATTTGCTGTTTACTTTTAAGCTGGCTCGTGAGCATATCATTGTTTGGTTTAAACTTACTGTAACCTGGGTAAAGGCATTGAAAAGTGTATGCTTGAATTTAATATTGTTTTACAGGGGGTTCCAGAGTGTTTTATCAGAAGACCAAACCCTGGTGGTAAGTGCAAGGTGTGTGAGCATATTATTAATGCCTATTGCCTATTGCAAACTGTCTATATCGAATGTTGCTAATGATAATCGTCAGTTCACAGGCACTTGGTCACTAGGTGGGATTGTGGGTGGTTATAGCTTTCCAGAGGGCTGTACCAGTCTAGATAGATACCCACGCAAACCGTACTCTGGGTGGAGGCACCAATCCATTGTGTTTACTGTGGGTAGGTGTGCCCCGGTACTTGCTAATTTGGAACCCAGGCCCCACAACCTGTTGTTAGGAAGACAGACAGGTGTAGTAGCCCTTGGAGTAGCGCCACCTAGGGGTTACAAATGTGGAGGCACCACTGGGATTACTGCCCCTTAGTGGCCAAAATGAAAAATTGCAACCAAAAATGTTCTGAGTGCCACTGAAAAAATGACTATGCAGCAGTTAATTGGTTGGTGTACGGGGAGTGAAATTGACCCCTGTAATGCTCTCTTATTGTTAGATATACACCTGGGAACTGATAAAGACAATGTAATGTCTCGAGGATGCTGTAGTAGATGGCAGTAATTCTCAATTGGGCCTGGAGAGAGGGAGGCTGCCCACTCTGTAGACAGCTATCTTGTATCAGGAGTGAGGTATATTGGTTAAGGTGTAAGCTGAGGGGGTTGTCCAGGGATAAGGGGTGTGGATATGGGCAGCAGAAGGGTGGATCTAAGGGGAGGCTGGGGCAACGCTCTGAAGTTACAGGACGTTATGTTACAGCAAGCAGGAGGGAGGATATTAGGGACAGAGGACCCTTAGATAGGGATGTTGACGCTGAGGGAAAGCGACGGAGGAACATTCCAAATACAAAGAGAGTGGAGGGGAAAGAGTCAGGAGGGGCTGTGTGTGAGAAGCCTAGTAGAGCAGACATTGAGAAGGGAGGGGCTGTTGTGGGGAAGCTCTAAACAGCAGACTGTAGAACGGAGCTCCTAAGGAGAACAGAGCAAGATGGGGAGAAGAGGGGCAGTTTAGAGGTGCAGTCAGGGGAAACTCGGGTTACTTGATGGAGGCTGACATAGAGTGTCACAATAAATTTGAGCTACTAAGCAACCTAGAGGGGGAGAAAGGGGTTGGTGGTGTAACCCCCAGGGGGCGCTACCCTTAGGGCTACTACCCCTGTCTGCCCCACAGAGGCAGGTTGAGGGGCCCAGATCCGTTGACGGGTGCCTCCACCCAGAGGTCAGGGTTAGCACAGTTAAGACTACCACGGTTACAGCCCTCTGAGCTACTGCAACCCCCCTTTCGTCCCACTAGTGACTCACACTGGGTACCAATAATTCTGTTCACCAGTACACTTACCCCATGGAAAATATAATCCAGCTTCTGGGACCCCTGTAAAAGTAAGGCACAGTTATGTTGCAATCACCAAACAGCAGTTCACCATTAATGTACACAATAGCCAGGATGTAGCTGTGCAAAAACAATCTGATTTATTCAAGGGGAAAACAACAACAAGGACGTGGGGATCAAGTTGATTAGCTTATCACTATAATTATCTACCTAGGGCTGTGTGCACAGGCCTAATCCTACAGCTTATAGTCCCGGGGTACCCAAGCCCTAACGGCTAGTCCACACTTGGCAGCTGGTTGGGGCCCTTAGCACACATAATCGTAACAGCCCTGAGCAGGTCAAAGTAAGAGGATAGTTCAATTAAGTAGACACACTACAGGGAGCGACCCTGAATTAGTACTCACAACCCCAGCAAATGATGATTCCTTCACCCTACCAGGATGGAGCCTGACTTTCACCAGTCTTCTTTCACATTCATATGGTAAACACAACAGCAGAGTCCTTTAATGGCAGCAGGATTTAACTTGAGCTCCTCTAGCCTCCTTACACATTTATATGGTAACAAGCAATAGCAGAGTCCTTTAATGGCAACAGGATTTAGCTTGAGCTACTCACACATTTATATGGTAAACAGCAATAGCAGAGGGGTACCACACCAGGCAGCAGCAGCTGGGCTCTCCAGGCTTCTCTGTCATCAAGCACTGTAACGGCAGCTTTCTCTTCACTTTCCCTTGAACTGAGGCGCCAATTCAGCAATCTTCTCCAGTCCTCTAATAAGGTCAGGCCTGGTGGGTAGCTGCACACAGTGCACAGTCTCCTCTGACCGCCAGCCCGGTGGTTTCCGACTCCTTTCCTCAGGCAAATGGCCGCATGCCTTCACGCTCTCCCGTGCGACACTCCCAGCGCAGAAGCACACAGCTCCTCTCTCCTCACTGGCACCACGAATCTGAAGCTGGCAGCACCCCAGCATTCCTCTTAGTCTGACCTGCTGTCATTGGCTGGGGTAACCTGCCAGTCACTTCTCTGCCCCATTGGTGCAGAACGAGCCATAGTCCATAATGCCTTGTTCTCTAAACAGCTCCTCTATTGGTCAGTCAACTCTGTGGGATTCCAAAGTACTGATTGGTCCAACTTCACAGTTCGGGACCAAAATGGAGGAAGCAATTGAAACTCTCTGTGCTGCAAAAGCAAGGCAGGTTAGAACATCTACATTATCATTATTTTCACAGCTTATTTTAAGCAACCACCCATATCCTTTATTAGGGCCCCCTGCACTATTAGCGATGGCAGAATGGAGCTTCACTTGGCAGCCCTGCGGAGTCGAGCATGCCAACACTCAACCCCTTCCCATTTTAACCCATTGGCGACTGCAAAAGGCAGCCCTTAAAGGGACAGTATCGTCGAGGCATTAAAAGCATTCCACGGACCTCCTTTCAGCGCTTTATGCCGACACCAACCAGGCATAAGTCACATTAGAACCCCATTTGCAAGGGATTACAGTGGAAATGAGGAAACATACAGAAAATAGGGAGGGAGCTGGATACCCATAGGGCATCACCAAGGCCCCTAGAATTCTGCGGCCACAGAATTTTGCGCAGAACTTGCAATCTACCGCAGAACTCACTCTTTTGGTGATTTTTTTAATTAATATTTCTGTTTATCCGTAGACTGTGGTTCCCTTCCCCTCTTTTTATATCCAAAACCCCCCTATATGCTCAGAATGTGATGTTATCATTGCTATATCATACATTAGCTAATGAAATGGCTGCATTCTGCAACAGAAATGAACAGTCACTTATCTACCACAGCTCCCCACTGCCAGAGACGGGTAGGCACAGCACATCATGCATGGTGATATTTGCTCAACCTGCACCGTAGCCTTATACAGTTTTTTCAGTCTTACATTGTTGCAATTAGGGCCAACTTAAACAAAACCTTGTCAATAGCACAGACCTGTTAAGTCCATACCTCACTTTGTACAAACCTATTTGTGCCTTTAAGGTATAGAGATGCCATCTGAAATGAATAACTGGTAAAATGAATTTAACTGTCATTTTTAAGAAAAATAAAGTAATTGTGACCAGAAAAGTAGAATATAATAATGTGTAGACCTATTGAAAGAATAGACCTGTTAAATAAATAATTGCGCTGTACACATTTTTGCCAGGGTTGATTACATATTGTCATTGGTTGATAGAATCACCTAAAAGTTATGGAGAAATGGGTGCAGGGCCAGCTGTTGGGCCAGAGGGTAGCATGCTGTGTTTCCATGCCGGCAACTCAGGTTCAAAGATTAACTCTGGGAGCTGGCTGGGCAGCACAAGGATTGGTGGAACACATCACTGCTCTAAGCCTGGGAAGGTATGGTGCAGTGTTCTGTCACATGGTGGACACATTGCGATGGACTGGAGACTATCTCACAATCGGTTCACATGCATGTCATGGCCTGATGGTGTTACGTAATGTGTCAGGGAAAGCAGGTTGGCATGAAAAATGAGTTTTGCAGTAACTCTTCTATTCCATTTCCAATGAGACCTGTAGAAATGAGGATGCAAGTTCATGGAAATAAAAAAAAAATATATATATATATATACACACACACACACACACAGTATCTCTGTCTCTCACCACACACACACACACACAGACACACACACATATTTGTATGTATGTTACAGATTGCATATAAATATATAAGTGATACACAGTGGGAACCTCATGAGTGTTGTAGAAAGCACATACAAATATATAAGTGCTAGACAGTGGAAACCTCATTAGTGGGATAGATAGCATGCATGCAGAAAATACCTTATTTATCACATAAGCTCCCCTCTGCATATGTCATTTATGCAGCAGGTTAGGACCTTAAGGGAAAGACATCTGTTTTGCCTTTTTAGGCATAGAATTATTTTTATAAGTCTGTTATTTTTTGAACTAGTGTTACTGTGCTTTCCACCATCCTGATTGCTATAACCACTGCCATGAAAGTGAAGTCAGGATGACAAGCTGACACCGTGATGTAGTAGTTTGTTAGTGCCGCAGAACTTCTGCAGAAATTACAAACCACTGCCGCAGAAGTTCAGCGGCAAATGGTAGTCTTGCCGCAGAACTTGGTCCCACTGTGCCACAGAAAAGTAGGGGCCTTGGGCATCACAGACCGGCAATGGAAAGGATAGAAATAGTCCCAGAGGGAGAAGGGGAAACATAAATGTTAAGCAGATGGGGGAGATGCAACATATTGCAGACATGAGGGAGGGGACATGACTGGAGAGAAAACTGGGGAGACAAGGAGGTGGGAGGAGCGCCCCCTTCAGCAGGGGTCAGTACCAGAGATGGGGCCCTAACTAAGGGGGACCCACAGAGCGCTCTGAGGCAGGGGTACTCATTATCAAGGGGGAGGATGCGTGGGGGGGAAGAAACCATCAGGGGCAGGATAAATGGTCTGATAAGAGAGGGTTAAAGGGGACACCTATACAGAGGGGGTCTGGAGTTAAGTGGGCAAATAACGAGGGAGGCAGAAAGGAGGGTGACAAGGGGTCTCTAATAAGGCAGGAAGACTCCTGCTGGAATTGAGATCATGAATAAAGGGAGGGATCGGGGCTGAGAGGGCAGTAGTGGAGGTGCAACGCTATAAGGATGATGGCAGTGTGCTATAGCTCTGCTATTGGGAGACTCGATGATTAGGGGTATCCTATGGGAGGGACAGGGGGGTGGATGCCATAGCCAGGTGAAGGTAGTGAGTATCTCTGGGCTGACAGTGCACAGAGCAAAGTTCATGGTGTATGAACTGGTTATGGATTGTGGAGGGAAACCGGATTTCCTGGTGCATTTGGGAACTAACGATCTAGAGGGAAATAGCATTTTGGAAATCCAAGCAAGGTTCCAAGAACTTGCCAGAGTCTGTCGGGATAATGGATGCAACATTTCCTTTTCGGAGATACTGCCAGTACCAAAGGCCTCAGTGGAGAAAAAAATTAAGATCAAAGAGGTTAATGACTGGCTGGGAAGTGGGTGAAGAGAGTGGGTTGGGGTGTTAGAACTGGAAAGGAGTTTGGGAGGATAAGGACTGTATGCCAAGGACAGGCTTCATCTTGCCCCATTAGGGAAGGAAAGTCTCCAAAACAGGGGATGGCTGACTACATTCAAGAAAGGTGGGGGTTTAAAACTTGTGGGGGGAGGGATAAGGAGGGGCTGACCAGGAAGCCCCTCCTCCAGATGAGGGGAGTAGCTCTCAAACCCAAGGGGAGGGGGGAAACAGACTGGGGTGAGGTTTCAGGAGGAGCAGAAGGAGGATGGAAGTATATAGAACCTGTGGTTCGAAAGGTGATCAGGGATAAGGGGGCAGGGGAAGTTGGTGTTGGTAAAATGCCAGGAGCTTGGGAAACAAGTTGCAGAGTTCCAGGCCATGCTGTTTTGGGAGGGGGGGGTGGATGTGGCGGCGGTCACGGAGACGTGGGCCAACAAAAACCATGACTGGGACCTAAACGTACGGTGTACACTATGCTTAGGAAGGATAGAAAGGAGGGCAGAGGAGGTGGAGTGGCTATGTTCATTAGAGATGACATAGAAATTGCTAGGGTAGAAGAGGCAGAGGGAAACGTGGAGGCCTTATGGGTCACCTTACGATCCCCAGCGGAGATAAGGTCAAGCTGGGTGTAGCATATAGGCCCCCCAGAATGAGTGATGTTCTAGAGGATGGTTTGCTGGACAACATCACTGCCCATTGTGGACCAAAAGGGGAAGGAGTGGTGTTGATGGGGGACCTTAATATGCCAGGTACTAACTGGGCAACCATGTCCTCTAAGGTGGCCAACGGGCAGAGGCTGCTGGATAGCTTCCAGGATGTGTTCTTAACACAGCATGTGATGGAGCCCACAGGGGAGGGGCATGTTCTGGATGTGGTTCTGGCAGATGGGGATCTGATAAGGGACCTGGTTGTAGAGGACCCCTGACTGGGAGCCACCACAATACTGTCTGGTTTCAAATAAGCATGGAGGGGTGAGATCTAGGACACTGGCAATGGGCTCAGGGGAGCAGACTTTGTGGGCATGGGAAATATTCTCAAGGATCACTTGAAGGGGATTACATCAATGACAAGTGTGGAAAGGAGATGGGAGGTCATAAACCGGGGACTTCATGAGGCAGTCAGGATCTGCGCTAAGTTGAAACGTAAGGGAGCAAGGTCACATAAACCATGCTGGTAGTCCAGTGAGGTACAGGTAGCGGTCAGAGAAAAGAAGGCAGCCTACAAAAAATATAAAACAACAAGAGGGGATAGGGATGAGGAAATGTACCATCTTGCATCTAGAAAAGTCATCTGGATGGTGAGGGGAGCAAAGTCCAGTAAAGAGCAGCGGCTGACACAGGGGATACATGGAGGGGAAAAGGGGTTCTTCCGGTACATTGGGGAGAGGAGAAAATCTAAGGGCCATCTCGGCAGATTGAGATCAGAAGGAGGGTAGGTGGAAGAGGTGAGGGATCAGGCAGAGGTATTTAACGAGTACTTTGCCTCTGTGTTCACTAGGAAGGGGGATGGGATATCTACAAAGCAAGGCACGATGGGGATAGAAGCGGCAGTGAGTGGGATCAGGGGAGCAACAGAAATGAGCAAGAGGGAGGAGAGGTACCCAGGGTGTCAGATCTGGACAAGAATAAAAAGGCCAGTAAGGTGGAGGGGACGGATGATGCTATCTCCACCAAAAGGGTGTGGTTAGCCCTCAAGGCCCTAAAGAAAGACAAATCTTCCTGAGTGGATGGCATTCAACCGAGAGTACTATGGGAATTGGTGGACATACTGGCTGCACCCCTGGCGAGCTCTTCAACAGGTCACTGGAGACAGGGAGGGTACCTAGGGATTGGCGAGAGGCACATGTGGTGCCAATCCATAAAGGGGGGTCAAGGGAAGTACCAGGTAACTATAGACCCATCAGTTTGACCTCGGTGGTGGGAAAATTAATGGAGAGTATACTAAAGGAACAATTGGGGGTGTACTTGGAGGAGGTGGGAGGTCTGGATAGTCGGCAATATGGGTTTGTGCCAGGTAGATCATGTCAAACCAATCTTGTGGAGTTCTACGAATGGGTAACATCAGAACTGGACAGGGGAAAGCCTGTGGATGTATTATTCTTGGACTTCAGCAAGGCGTTTGACTCTGTCCCCCACAATGGTCTGGTTGAGAAACTGATGGGGTTAGGAGTCGCCTCTGATGGTCAGATGGATTGAAAACTGGCTAGCTGGACGCCACCAGAGAGTAGTGGTCTGTGGGGAGCTCTCAACCCCAGAGAGGTTGGTAGTGGGGCATCAGAGGGCTCCGGTCCTGGGTCCGATCCTGTTTAATGCATACATATCTGACATCAGGGAGGGTATAGGGTGTGAAATGAGTCTCTTCGCTGATGACTCCCAAGATGGGAGCAGTAGTTGAGGGAGAAGAGGGGAGGTTGCAAGGGGACCTGAACACCCTGGAAAGCTGGGCTCACACATGGAAATTAAATTTCAATATCACCAAGTGCAAGGTGTTGCATCTTGGGCGGGAAACCCTAAACACAGGTACACCCTTGGGAGGGGAGGCTGGAGGCCTCAATAGGGGAAAAGACCTAGGGCTCATGGTGGATGCATGTATGAATAACTCTGAGCAGTGCAGGAGAGCAGCTAGCAAGGCAAACAGGATGTTGGGATGCATCGTAGGGGGATCACCTCTAGGAGCAAGGAAGTGATTTGTCGCTGTACAATGGACTAGTTAGACCACACCTTGAGTACTGTGTGCAGTACTGGAGACCACACTTGAAGAGGGACATACAGCTCCTGGAGAGGGTACAGAGGAGGGCAACTAAGATGATACGAGGGCTAGGGGATTTGACGTATGAGGACACACTTGAGGAGCTCTGCCTGTTTTCATTGGAGGAGAGGAGAGACAGGGGGACATGATTGAGGTCTTCAAGTACCTCAAGGGAATAAATAGGGTAAACATGGAGGGGATCTTTAGACTAAAGCAGGGAGGTATTACCAGAGGGCATGGTTTGAAGTTGGAGGGAGGAAGGGTGAGGGGGGAAAAGAGGAGGAGGTTTTTCACTGAGAGGGTGGTGGACCCTTGGAATGCACTGCCTGGCAAGCTGGTTCAGAGATCCACAGTGGAGGGCTTCAAGAGAGGGTGGGACAGACACAGAAAGTGGATGTATCAGATGATGGCCTGTCCCAGGGGGGTGGGGATGGATGATAGGGGTTTCTGGAACACAAGGGAGGGGACGGCCTCAGCACCCAACTAGGGATCTGAGGTTCTAGCAGACTCGATAGACCATAAGGCCTAATCTGTTGGCAAATAGTATGTTAGTAGTAGTAGGTCGACAAGCTGACCTGACCTCCCAAACACTAATGGTTCTAGTGGAATGTAGCACCCCCTGTAGACAGTACCCAGGTGCCTAAAACTGTTGCCATTGATGGGTCCCTGGCAGTCTGGAGGGTGGTCACTAAGGATAGTGAGGGTCCCTCAGAGCCAGAACCCCCAACCCTATCTGAGAGTTAAGAAAAGCTTGCTAAATTGTTACTGACTGAAGGGAAGGGGGTTGACGTACTTCGAATGCTTTTGGGTTCTGGCGGAGGGGTCCCTCCCCGTGAGGAAGAGGTTAGGCCCCATTATCTCCCTCATTTTCCCCAATTCTTATAGAAGATTAAAAATGTTTTCTGGGGTAGTGCCTGCTCCATCCAGAGAAGATGATTGGGAGACATGGGCAGACTATGCTGCACCCTCAGTGCAAGCATGGCAGTGTACAGAGGCTGAGACAAGAAAGAGGATATTGGAAAGCCTCAGAGGCCCAGCATTGGACACCTGCGAGCATTGAGGTCCACCAGTCCCGATACTCCTGCACAAGAGTATTTGTTTGCCTTAGAAACTGTTTTGGTATCCCGGAGGATGGTGAAGACCTTATGTGGGGGTTCAAAGCCACTCTGCAACAGAGAGGGGAGACCCTGTCTGCTTATCTGGCCAGATTAGAGAAGGCACTGCAAAGAGTATTTAGGACAGGACATGTAGCCTCAAGTGAACTGAATCGAGTCAGTTTGAACCAGATACTGAGGTCTGCCAAGTATTCCAGTTTCCTAATGCTCAGATTGAGACTAAGAGATCGTAAAGAAAATCTCCCCTTACATTCCCTTGATGCAAGAAGTACGAGAAGCAGAAAAGGAGGAGGAATTGGCAGATCCTTAGGTTAGTGTGGCAGCTGCAACTCCTACCCCTGGGAGGGGGCCTACCCCTGATAGTATTCCACTGGATGAGGCTCAAAGGTGAGCACACAGAGACTGTTAGGGATTCTCTGCAATTGACAGAGATACTTAAAGAAATCAGAGAACTGAAAACTGGTGCCACCAGTAAGGTCATCTGGGAATAGAGGTCAAGACACCCATCAAACCACATCTGCCATGAGAGTGGGAGGGCATGCCCAGACACCATGAGTGCATGGGGACTTAGAGACATGGATGAATGACCTGTCTAGAATGGTAAAAAAATTAATGGGACGTGGTGTGCAGCATTCGGCATGGCAAAGAGAGAGAGAAGCTGCACAAAGACCCTCTGCTGTCAGTGCCCCTGCTCAAGCGCCAAATACGCATTTCTCTCCACCCCCTAACAGTGACTATCGGCCAAGTCAAGATATAGATGTACCGGCTCATCCCAGGAGGCCTAGAGAAGGCGGGTTTTGCTACAAATGTGGGAGGGATGGGCATGTAAAGAGAGATTGCCAATCTCGGGAGGATCCAGTCAGTGTGAGAGACAGGCTACTGGTGGAAAAGCACCCAAGGCCCCACCTCAACACAAGTCTTATGTGGTGAGGTCCTTTGTGCCCTTTCCTACAAATAATGTTCCCCTTGACTGCTCTCAGAGAAACTTTGTATGAAGACTCTGACTATTTGCCTGACCTGATAGTTTTTGTTGGATTTGACTGAAAAAGTTTTAAAATGCAGCACATTTCTTTGTAAAGATTACATATATATTCAATCAAAAGGAGCAGCCATGTGGCAGTCGTGGCCCGAATTCTGCCATAATTTACATGGCTAAGTGGGAACAGGAGTACATTTACAATGCAAAGAATAATGTGTTTTATGACAAAATTGACCTGTGCAAACATTACATAGATGATTTGTTTTAGGTTTGGAAATTATACAGTGGAAGAGCTGCATGCATTTGTTACATACTTAAGAGTCCACTAACAGCAATTTCCATTTTGAATTAACATTTGACTGTCTGCAGTTCAACTTCCTGGACATTACTATAAGTAAAACTCTGTCAGGTGGTATTTCAACTACAATCCACAGAAAGGAAATGGAAAGGAACTCTGTGCTGCAGTACAATAGCTGTCATCCGTCACATGTCACCAGGAACATTCCAGTGGGACAGTTCCTCAGGTACAAAAGGAACTGCACATCTGAGTGTGATTACCAAACTAAGGCCCTGGCATTAACATCACGATTTCAAGAAAGGGGCTATAACAAAGATATTCTTACAAAGGCAAAAAATCGTGCAAACTCTACTAAAAGACAGGCCTTATTACAACCAAGTACAAGGGCAAAAAAGGTGAATCCTGGCACCAATACTTCTTTATTTGTGATGGCCTTTTCACCTCAAGCACATCTTGTCAAAGAGATTATTTTTAAAAACTGGCACATTCTGGAAACAAAAAGGAAACTTAACAAAGTCACTGACTCTGAGCCACGGATGGTTTTCAGAAGAGGGACCAACATTAAGGATGTTTTGGTCTATAGTACATATTGGGACCATCAAACAACCCTGAAGAATGGTAAACATAGGAACCCTGGGACCCATAAATGTGGGAATTGTTCATTTTGTTGATACATTAATGCTGGCCCGAACTTTGAACATCCTGTAACTAAGATTGTTTATCAGATCCAGGACTTTTATCTCATGCAATACACAGAACGTGATTTACCTGGCAAAATGTGGCACATGCCCTGCCTACTACGTAGGTAAAACACAAAGCAAACTCAAAGAAAGAATTGGACAGCATGTCCGGAACATGCAAAAATTGGATGGTACCAGTGCACTGGCACAACATTGTGAAAACAATGGTTATTTATTTATTTATTTTAGTCTTTGGTAACCGGGTATGGCCCACTAGGCACAAGTGCCTGTTTTCAGACGTGTCCTGGGAGCACTGAGTGGTTAAGTGACTTACTCAGAGTCACACAGTATGCAAGTGGAGGTTGTGGGAATCAATTCCAGGTATGGTCTTGCTGGATGTACCAAGCTCGTTCACAGCTCATTACTCTAGGCTAAACTCTAGGCTATACTGCCATAAACCATCACTTCACCTTTCAGGGCATAGAAACAGTAACTTTGGGCATTAGGGTGGTGACTTGGACACAAACACCCTACCAAGAGAAACATACTGGCAATTTACATTAAAAGCACATGGATGGCCAGGTCTGAATGGACACTTTCAGTTGGCTCCTTATGTATATATGTGGTTCATCTGATTCCTTATATATGCCTGCTGTGGTTACAATGTGCTGTATTACTTAATGATAACCGCTTCTGACTGAACTTATCTTGTGCCTTTGAAGTAAGTACGTAAATCTTTATTTGTATAGTGCCTTTCCACAACCAAGGTGCTTCACATTTAAAATACAATCATAATATTTGCAGTAAAACAATAAATATAGCTATGAATTAAAATTCGCCTAGGAAGGCTAAGTTAAAGAGATATCTTCAACTCAGTTTTAAACCTATCGATGGACAGGCGTTCTCTTAACCGACGAGGTAGAGCATTCTACAGGGTAGGTGCTGCAAAAGAAAAAGCATGGGCACCAGAAATTTTTAAATGAACCTTGGGAATCTCTAGCAGTCCCTCATCAGGGGATCGGAGAGGATGGAGGAGGCAGTAGGGAGTCAGGAGATCGTTCAGGTAGCCAGGGTCCCTGTTTGTGTAGGGCTTTAAAGGTTAGCAAGCCAACCTTAAAGGTGATCCGCCACTGACCAGGCAGCCAATGCAGTCCGCGCAACACAGGCATACTATGACTGGCCCTTGATGTACCAGTCAGAAGCCTGGCCACAGCGTTCTGCACTAGCTGCAGGCAGCAGATGTCATCCCCAGGAAGCCCTAGGTAGAGAGCATTGCAGTAGTCAAGGGGGGTGTTGACGAAGGCATGGACCAGTGTTGGAAGGTCATCCCGAGGAACCAGGTGTTTCACCCAAGCGCTATTCCTTAGATGGTAAAATGAGGATTTAACTACGTCCGACACCTGAGATTTCAGGATCATGCCATCATCAAAAATAATACCCAGGTTACACACCCAGTCTGAGGTAGTGAGCTTGAACACCATCAAGCCATAAGCCTGAAGCCTGTCCAGCCCCAAAATCCACCCCCGGATGACCTGGGTCCACTACCAGCACTTCAGTCTTGTCCGGACTCAGTCTCAGCCAGCTGGTGCTCATCCAGTCCTTGATCTGTGCGAGACAGTTATTTAGCACAGAGACTATGTCAACCTGTCCGAGTAGAAAGGACATAAACAGTTGAGTATCATCTGCGTAGCAGTGAAAATTCAAACTGTATTGCCTGATGATATCTTCTAATGGCAGAATATGCACTGCGACAACATGGGTGCCAGTATGGAGCCCTGCGGGACCCTGCAGGACAGGGAAGGGCGTCAGAGGAATAAATTCTGGTGACCACCCTCTGAGACCTGTCTGCGAGGAAAGATTGAAACCATTCAAGGACTGTACCCAACAGCCCACAAAGGAGCTGCAAGGACTTCAGAAGCACACCATGGTCTACAGTGACAAATGCTGCAGAGAGATCAAGAAGGACCAAGATGGTACGAGCCTTTCAATCTCTCGCTATTAGGAGGTCATTCAGTACTTGGACAAGTGCAGTCTCGGTGCTATGTCTCTTCCTAAATCCAGACTGGAGAGTTTCATAGACATTGTGGGTCACAAGGTGATCGTCCAGTTGCAATGGAACCACCTTCTCAATAACCTTACCCACAAAAGGCAGGTTACAGACAGGCCAGTAGTTAGGTGGACAGTCTGGATCCAAGGAGGGTTTTTTAAGGAGTGTTTGTATGACCGCCTCCTTGAGGGGATCAGGAAAGACTCCCCTTTCCAAGGAACTCCAGAAAATTTCAGCTAGGATCGGGCAGATAACATCTATACAACCCACTAATTGGGGAGTAGGGCCCGGATCCAAACTACAACTGGTTGGGCACAAAGTCTGGATGGTCTTCACAATGTCCATGAATTCGAGCCAGCTAAAGTCCGTCCAGACAGACTGAGTGCTCCCCACCACCCACCAACCTCCACAATCCCTCATAGGGGGAGCTGGGCTGATACGAGACCTGATGCTGGCAACCTTATCTGCGAAGAATCGAGCAAGATCCTCGCATTTAGCCTGAGAAAAGGCTCCCCTGGACTGGAGACAGATTGGATTGCACAATCTGTCGACAATCCAGAAGAGCTGAGCCGGTCGATTTTTCGCAGCAGAAATCTCCCTGGACAGGAATTTTGCCTTCTTACGGGTGATTTATGATTGATGGCCCTTATAATTTTCCATCAATCGAAGCCTGTCAGAATCTAGGCCAGGCATCCGCCATGCTCTCTCCATCCTTCAATCCACTTGCCTCAGCGCCATCAAGGAACCATCAAACTGAGGGGTCCTTGGGAGAAGAGTGAGTGGTCGAACACGAACAGGAGCAATCAAGTCCAGGGCATCTCCCATTGCCTTATTATAGGCCAGTACGAGACTCCCTGGACTCATGCATTCACCTGACAATCCTGATAGGTTCAGCACCGCCGATAGACAATCTGGGGTAACCCCCCTTAAAGGGCAGTACTGGACCATCTCCGTTGGGGCAGGTCCATTGGGGGGAGCCCAGAAATTGAAGCCTATGGTGTGATGGTCAGACCAACTGACTGGTTCTACCCCCAAATCTGTGATCTCCATCCCCAGGAGGAACACCAGATACAGTGAGTGACCCCTACATGGGTAGCGGAGGCAACCACCTGTGTGAGGCCCAGCATCATCATTAGCTGGAGGAGATTTTGACCAAACTGCGAGAGTTCATCGTTGACCCAGGCACTGAAGTTCCCCAGAACTATCCATCTGGGGGACTTCAGTATCATGTTGACGATGAAGTCCGCTATCCCCTGCAGGAATTCTGTGCCATCACCTGGTGGACAGTCACCGAGAACCCAGCTGGAATCGGAGAAGCCAATACAGGACCTGCATTTTCGTCCAGCCAGGTCTCTGTGAGGCATGCTAGATCTACCGTTTCAACAAGATCAGCTATAATAGCTGTCTTGTTGTTACTAGATCTGGCATAACATAACATCGCCCAAGTAGGATGGGTTGTTGAGGAAGACCTCAGCTCCTGCCCACTTACTGTGGAGCCCTTTGGTATGGGGACAAGACAGGGAATGCTCCATTTCACCCCAGGGCATCTCCTGGTCCCAACTACTTCAATTCACCCTCCCTTTCCTTCCCCCACCAGGCTCAGTTCTCCCCCTTCTCCTTTGCCTCCTAATAATCCCTAAAGCTTGACACCTTATGTAGGTCTCTGATGGTAAACAGGGACATTCAAAAAGACGCAATTCCCTGAGCCTAGTGGAGGAATACTGCCTGACTGTCTTTAAACCTTCCCGGCACATTCTCTAATACTATAAGAGCAGAACAGTCAAACCACTAAATTTACACACACTCTCCCTAATACTTTCCAACCCACTTACAAATCAACCCACAATCCCCTGCCCAACTCAACAAATCAAACACAATATTAAATTAGATTGCTTTAGAAAGTCCGGTGTGATGGTAATATCCAGGTATAAGAAGCACACCTAAAACTTCTGAAATAATTGTTTTAGGCCAAGTGAGACTCTCTCACCCTCACTCAGCTTATCCAGTCAGTGACCAGAGTTGCTGTCCTTTCACATTAGCAACAACACTAAATTAAAGTGGTAAAACAGTCTTTGGCGGTACTCTCACTACCCCCAAAAGGAAATAAACCAAAAACAAAACAAATACAACAATAAACACACACACCCCCAGAGAAAAAGTAACACTTAGAATGATGCAGTGTCCAAATAACCAATGCCCAGGATCATTGGTAAATGACGGTCAATGTCCAACTAGTTAAGCAAACATGCCAGGGCTTCAGATAATATGTAAGAAAGAAAAGATGAGGCTCTCACCCCCACTCAGCTGATACATTTTTGTCAGACTGCTGCACTCTCACTACAGCAGACACAATGAAAACTGTCACAAGTAGATAAAGTAAATTTCAGAGGCTCTCTCACTGCCTCCAACCATTATATTTCGCTGAAATAAGCCAGGATACCCTCAGAGGAAAATCCAAAAAAAGTCCTCAAGTAACAGCTGGGAACAGGTCTCCAGCAGCTCCTTCCTCTGGACAGCCGCAAATATGCCACCCCTGGAGGCAGCCACCTGGGCCTGAACAATCCCCCAGAATTAGGTCTCCCAGAAATGCAGAACCCTCTGGCACCCATCTCAGGAGCACCCCTGGGCAATCAAGGCCCCCCACTCACCGAGCAGCTTTCCCCAATGCCCCTCTGTGAGGCCGTCCACCCCAGGCAGCCAACCCCAGATCAGCAATGCAGCTTGATGTGATGATGACAGTCACAGTTTAACAGTTCCAGTCAAGCTCTTTCAAAAACCATGGCAGGCTTGGAACCTCCAAGTCTCAAACCATGCAATGACAGTCCTGCTCAGGCTACCCGAGGACCAAAGCCCCAGATATGAGGTTGTCCAACTTGTCCTATGACAGCCTCCCTCTGGATAACCCTTAGCAACAAACAGGCTTCCCACACCCTTCAGCAGGAGTCCCCGCTGCAGCTCCACAAGCAAACTGAAACCACCACCCCACAGCTGAGACCGCAGAGCCCCAAAGAAATGCCCACCACCGACATTAACTGCTATATCTGCAGTGGAACACAATCCTGTAATTCGCTTGCTGGCCCACTCACCACCTTCAGACCACTCAGTCTCCACCACTTCAGGTCGACCAAAAGCTTTAGTTTCTGATCCATTCTCTTCCAACGAACCACTTGGAACTCCTCAATAATCCAAGCAGGCAGACCCAGCTTACAGCAGGGAAATGACACAGTCACAGAGTTAAAAGTAAAAAATGGAATAATGTAATCCCACTCTTAATTGGTCAAACAAATTGGCACCAAAACGAGAACAGAGAAAATGTAAAATCAAGTTCACTAGTGATATTAAACTGCTTGTTTCCGGCATCCAAAACGTGTCAGCGTAGAAATGGTAGATGCCGAGATAACTAAAGGTAGCAGACGCTGAAACAAAACAAACACTCAGAAGCCCCGACACGCACAAAACCTCCCTAGTCTGTTTCACTGGGGGATCCCTAACTAAGCTAAAAAGAAAAGAAAATAAAAAAAAATACTAATAAAACAAGCAAAAATGCTAAAACAAAAACATTTGGCAGCTGACTATTCATGTAGACCCATATCAGTTGCCATCTTGGATGGGGTGTAACCCCTCTTTTACAACATGAGTTGCTTATCCCTGTATACAGTATGTATAGGATGAATAAATATAGCTAGCTGGTTAGATAGGTGTGTTTGGATATATATGCGTTTTCAGCTATCTTTCTTTATCATCGAGTGTGCTGTATAACTTGTGTGCCATTAGTTATTTCGTCTGTACACCTTGGTATCTTATCTTGATGGTTTAACTACTTTTGCGCTCCAATTTTAGCCTCTTTGGTAATATGCTACTATGCCTTTTTATCCACTTTTTAACAGTTTAATATTTTAGCTTATTTTGAACATATCACAAAATTTATTGTACACCTTAAGTTTTTACTGAGCATTCATTGTTCACTTTTTTCAGAATTTTTGCTTGCACTTTGCACTGGACTTTTTCTTGCCTGGAATGCACATATATTTTGTCTACATTTTGTTTGCAGTTTGACTTAGCACTTTAGAACATGAACTTGTCACTTTAAACTTTCATCTTATAACACACTGTATTCTCTATTCTCGCCAGTCTTGAGAAAGCATCTCTCGTGTGAAAATGTTTTACAGGGTGCAAGAAGCTGTTTGTGGGAAGGGATCTGCCAGTGCCTTGGTGACGTTCTGATCTTTTACTTGAATTATTTTCAGCATTTGGATGTTTTTATCGAATAAAGGAACTTTTTATTGCATCTGCTTTGCGCTTGGCCTCATCCTTTATCTGGAACATCTCTTTGGATGGAGACCATGCTGCTGACTGTCTGTGAGTCAGGGTTCAGGAATGTGAGAAGCGGTGTGCCACAGGGATCTTTACGCAGACCGGTACTTTTCAATATCTTCACCTGCAACATAGGAGAGGACATACAGGTAACAATTAACTTAGTCACAAATGAAACAAAGATATGTAGCAGAGTGGACATAGAGAAGGGGATTAGGGCAATGAGAAAGGACCTGCAGAGACTGGAAACTGTGCCCAGGATCTGACAGTTCCAATTCAATGCAAAAAATGCAATGTTATGCATAATGGCAAAAAGAGCCCTTAAACAGAGTATTGCATAGGAGGTTTCAGAGTGGGCCAAACGGGAGAATAGGGACCTTTGGGTAATCATTAACAAATATCATCAAACCAGGTGCAACAAGGGGTATGCTAAGGTCAGCAGAATGCATTAGGAAGGTGGGGTGTGGTCATGACTCTCTACAGATCCCTGGAAAGGACACACCTGCAGTACTCTGCAAGTTTGGGGACCTCATTTTAAGAGTGACACAGATCATCTGGAAACAGTGCAGTGGAGGGTTACTAAAATGATGTATGGTATGCAGTAAAGGCCTTATGAGTAAAGGTTGATGTGGCTGAAGTTCTGTCCTGAGGCCAGAAAGGAAAGGGTTGAAATAGTACAGAGATTGCCTGGAAACAGGTAGAGGAAGGCCATCAAAATTATACGTGGTATGCAGGGAAGGCCTTATGAGGAAAAACTGAGGTGGCTGAAGTGCTCACTTGAGGCCAGAAGAGAAAGTGCTGAAATGATACAGAGATTGCCTGGAAACAATGCATAGGAAGGCCACCAGCGTGATACAGGGTATGCAAGGAAGGCCTTACGAGGAGAGACCTGCTGAAGTACTCACTTGAAGCCAGAAGGGAAAGGGGAGACATTATAGAATCTGCCTGGAAAGAGTACAGAGGAAGGCCATCAAAATGATACATTGTATGCAGGGAAGGCCTTATAAGGAAAGGCTGAAGTACTCACTTGAGGTCAGAAGGGAAAGGGCTGAAGTAATACAGTGATTGCCTTGAATCAGTTCCAAGGAAGGCCACCAGATGATGCATGCTAGGTAGGGAAGGTCTTATGAGGAAAGGCTGAGGAGGGTGAAGTACTCATTTAAGGCTAAAAGGGAAAGGGAAGAAATTATATAAACAGTTAAGTACTTCAAGGAGATCAACGGGGGTGGGGATTGTAAATGATTGTTTAAACTCTGCAAAGGGACCTGCATTAGATGCATAGATGGAAACTGGCCAGAGTTAGGTGCAGGAGAGATGTGAGAAAAGACTTTTTCATGGAGAAGGTGATGGACAAGTGCAGTTGTCACTAAAGGAAGCAGTTGAGGAATAGATGGCGCAGGGATTAAAATTGGGGTGATGTAGGTATCAGGGTTTGAAACAGTGGGAACAAGGGAGGTGGGAGGAGGGAACCTACTAAATAAACAGAATGCATTTCTAACAGGGTGCTAAGGCTAAGCCCCTCAGTGATAGGCTGGAGTGGAAGTAGGTAGGACCAGAGCAGACTGGATGGACCTGTGGTCTTTCTCTACCTGTTATTGTTTCAGTGTTTCTCATTCCATAGTGAACTGGGGGTAGAGGAATATGTAAGCATGGAGAGAACAGAGGGTGTAACAATATGGAAGTATGGAGAGAACAGGGTATGTGGGAACATGTAAGTCTGGAAAGGAGACGGGTTTCAAGAATATGCAAGTATGGTGAGAGCAGTGTGTGCAAGAATTATGTAAGTATGGGGAACAAAAAAGTGTTATCTAAGGAGACAATGCAGGGTACAGTAATAGGTGTAATCCGGGTGCTGAGTACCAGCAGGCTACTACCCCTGCCTTGCTGGCCCAATCAAGGTTAAGGGGTCTGGGTCCTATTCCTGGTGGTAAAGGGGTTCTTTCCCAAGATAATAATAAATAGCGTGGTGCCTCCTCCCAGAGTTAAGTATAAAGTGGGTCTGATATTTTAGCAGTACAACCCCCTGGGATGCTGTACCAACCCACCTCCCCATACAGTCACCCCATACATGGATTACCATATACCAAAAACCACATTTTCAATAACTTGGAATTATTGATTTAAGATAATAATAATAAGCTCACACAGGGTACAAATAATATGCTCACAACACATTTTGTAAAAAGAGGTTAACCAACAGTTTATTTATAGGGGTGTAGGGCTAGGAATGGGAAATTGGAGGAAGAGACCAAACAACATTTGTATTTCGGCATTTGTAAGTAGCAACATTAGACAATCATTTTACTTTAAAATTCAAAATAATTTTCCAATGCCCACCACCCACCAGCCTTCTAATGGTTGCAGGTTAAGGCTTTCTATCTATCTAGCTGTTTATGGTCAGTAATACAGACCCCCAAATGGTATCAGTCCCCAGATTTTAAATAAGAGCCCGGCAACTCTATCCACCCCTGGGTACCCAATACTAAAATGTTGCAGGCCTAGTGTCGGTGCAACAGGTTGACCGGTGTTGGCATGCTTGAACAACAATTTAACTTCCACTCTACTTTTCCAAGATTTGTGGCAACAGCCATTTAGATAAGCTTGAACCTTTGAGCTGAAGTGTTAAATTCAAACTTGGTGGCAACTATCTTTAGCTTTTAAAACCTGGTAACCATTTATGGCAACTATTTACAGTTCTCCAGGTGCAGGACAATCCCTGCTTTACTAACGGTTTTGCAAACAGCCTTTTGGCTTATACAGCTGATGACTCATAGACAGTAGATCTGTGGTAGACACAATCAGTAGAATTGGATATATTGGAAGCTGGAAATGCTGAGGTGGGCAGCAAGGGCTTGCAGCTTGCCCATTTTCTTGAAGCTTGCCTATTTTCTTGCAGTTTGACCATTTTCGTGCAGCTTGCCCATTTTCGTGTAGCTTGCCCATTTTCGTGCAGCTTGCCCATTTTCTTGCAGCAGGCTCGTGCAGCTTTAAAATGGCTGGAACTTCTCAGCATTTCTGGAAGTGGTCATCTTAATGGTGACATTACAAACTGGAACAGGCCAGCACCGGGGATCTGGACTGGTATACCTCAACCCCCACCTGTAGGCATGACCCCTCAGGGGAGACACAATGTCAGTGCCTCAATGGCGACACCACCAGGCTGATTCCCCAAACTGACCCTGAGTGGCAGTCTCTTTCTCTGTCAGATATTTAGTCACACTCAGCTACAAATCACATTCAACCACACTGCCAGCATAGCAGCCATGGTTCTCTCATATCAGGACACAGTCTCTGTGTTTCTCCACTGAAGGTTAGCGGAAAACATTCTTTGAGACCCAGACATTTCAGCTAAAATCACAAAGAAAAACAAATCTTCTCACTTGAACAGTACCAACATACTGGATGGACGCTTGGTCACCTTTCAGGTGCTTACTTGAACAGAAGAGGGACTCTCTTCCCACTTTCCTTAGCAGTAGGCACTGGAGATTATGGCACATCTCCCAAATAGACAGAATACTTTTCACACTTTAGCTTTCCACAAGCTGAAACACATTCAAACAGTTCCTCTTGGCTGGCATGGCTCCAGAGGCCCCAAGCCGGACATCAAACGTCTCACAGGCATCACTGCCAAATTTCCTTTCTCCAGGGAGACTCCCAGATGACCCCTGTAGATCTGGACAGAAACAACAATTCTTAGTGCGGACATCCACCCTGTCCTTGTGCTGGATCAGTGCAGGGTGACATAGCACAGAAATGAGCACCTCCTTGACTAGTGGCTACACGGCCTCCAAGCAGGTCTCCATCTTATTTGAAAAACACAGGCTTTCTTTCACAGGAATCTCTTAGGCAGCTCTCTCACAGCTGACAATGTAGGTTATTACAGTGGTCTCACTGCTGAAGTTGCAGGTCAAAATTCTTTTAAGCAAATTCTTCCAGATGTGAAAAGGCAACACAGACCCTTGGGGACTGTAGCTGACCAATCCCCAGGCAGGCCACTTTCTGCCTTGCAGTCACATCTTTTAGCAAGGAGGCCAGAGCCCTCCTCCCTCTGGAGGGTCTCCTGCGAAACTGAACTTAGAACCAAAAGTCTCTTGGATTTTGGAAGCTGCAGATAGCTCCTTATTGGCTGAATCAATTGTCCCACTGAAAAATGAATAGTTATTAAACTCCTTCGATGCTTGATTGGTCCTTCATTTGGGCACCAAGGATTGTCCCTGGTTTGCCCCCCATAAGTCCTTGCACAGTCCCATAAGACTCTCTGAAATAGCCTGGCTTTCCAATTGGCTGGGCTGGGGTCAAAGGCTGCAAACATGGCTGCTGTGTAAACCAGTTTAGGTGCAGTCCATATAGTGTCCCAACTTTTCAGTCCTGGTGCAGCCAAAATAAACATTTGTATTTATTAAATGCCCCACAGTCTTTTAACGTCCCCGTCTTCCCTATTATTAGAGTGTAGAGTTTAATATTCAGTTCGCTGCCTGTAACTGCTGCCGATAACTGCAGTCCTTAGGCAGCAGACAGGCTTAATAATATTCATAGACCTCTTCATTAATTTTTATAAGTAGTCTCCTTAGCATTGGTGATCTTTAAATAAAACAAATTTCAGCTCCTCACTTACCTCCCTCGTGTCTCTGGTCCCTGTCTAGCTGAATTTGGGGACCGGGAGCAACAGAGGACCTTTCACTGAGCTGCAGTCATGGCAAGAAAATGGACATGTACTACTGTGCATGCGTGCACTGCCAGCTCTCACATTCATGCAGCTGCAGCACGGCAGTCCCATGACTTAACTCTTCTAGCCCCCTTTGAAAGGAAATAACATGTTGTGTGTGGCTGGAGGGAGATCTGGGGCACTCAGGACTCAGGCCAGGTGGTGGTGCACAGAACAGGGGATTGGGGAAAGGAGGGCAAATATGGTAAGCTCCCACAGGAGGGTTACATATGCAAGTATGGAAAGCAATAATCTGGCCTCAGAGGTGGCCATTCTTTATCCCTAATTTGTGATGGAATAGTGGTGTAGTTATGGACCATCATCTGTCAGTTTTTAAGTATGAATAACTACAGGTACATTTCAAATATTCCCTGGATGGCCTTTCCTACCATTATTTAGCTTTGATTATAAATACAATTTATATTATTTTGTGTCTATTCATTTTAATGTGCAGGATACAACATCCCAAAGGAGCAACTGTTATTGCTGTTTGAGGCGGACGAGGAATTCTCACATGGTGATGTGGAGGGGGAAGAGACTGCACAGCAGAAGGATCTTCATGAAGACACTTCCAGCAGTAAGTAGGCAGCTAGATAATGAGATTATATGTGATTTTTCTAGCTGTGGATGAAAGGGGGTTAGGAGGAATAGGGAAAAAGGGTAGAGCTTGAGGAACAGGGATTATGAGTAGATTGTGATGATATCAGAAAGACATAAATGAGTAAAGGGAAGAAGAATTTTAGAAGAAACTGACAATGTATAGTGGCTATGGAACTAAACTGGGAGTTGGCAGACATGACAAAAGGTTTGACTTCATGGGGACTTTATTCCAGGAGTGAGTGAGCAGGTAGATATTTGCATTATAAACATTGTGTTATTTAGAGAGGAGACACTTGGGAAGGTCAGGGAGTGAATTACTGTAGTCAAGATGAGAGGAGATAAGAGAAGAAGAAGAATTTGTCAATGCCAAATGTTTGCTTGCTTTTATTGGCATTGGTAGTGCAGCAGTTAGAGAGATGCATAATAGGAATGGCAGTGAAGTATGGAACTAACGCCATCCCCCACCCACACTCTGCAGAGACTGACAGGCGTTGTGGGTGTGCATTTGTGTCATCAGCCATACCATAACACTCGCACCATTCCAGCTCACTCCACCCTGCAGACACCGACAGGTGTCGCAGTGTGCCTTGTGGTCTTCAACCCTTATGCTCACTCCATTCCATAACGAAATAAGCTGAGATAGGTGCAGTATAGAAGAATGGGGTGAACGTTAGGGCCAAAGAACCTAAGGCACATCTTGATGCCTGTCACTGGCTGCAGGGTAGTGGTGGGGGTGGAAAGGTATGAGCATTATGGCCGACGACCCCAAGTCATCACCTGATGCCTGTCAGTCTCTACAGGGTGGGGCATTATGGTTGGAAACCCTAACGTCCTGGACGTTTGTCAGTATTTTCACTCTGGATTTCAGCATGGGCTTTTTGGGACCCCACCTCATGAGCAGTGGCACTATCATTTCGTTACTGAATCCCGAAAGTCGATTTCCCACAGTGACCATGCCATTCTGCGCCACAGGTGTGACAACCCATTTCAGGCTGGATGTGAAAAGTGACAGCTGTACTGTTCATGAGGAGATATGAAAAAATGGCAATGTTGAAAATCTGGAGTGAAAATATTAAAAATTGGTGATGTTACGAGCATGCGTAGAAACTGCGCAATACACACTCATACTGTATGGGTTTCTTGGGACCCCACCTCATGAACAGTGGCACTGTTGTTTTGTTAATCTGTCCTGAAAGGTGATTCCATACAGTGAATGCAAAATCACCTTTTGGGACTGAGTAACGAAATGACAGTGACATGTTCATGAAGTGGGGTCCCAAGAACCCCATGTTGAAAATTTGGGGCCACAATTCCTAAACATGGCTGAGATATCAACCTGAGTTGAAACCCCCCCATTGACTCCCATTATACAGCGCTTACCCGATTCCTCAGCTCGTAGTTCAGCTTTGAAGAATGCAGACATGTTCCAGTCCAGAGAAGATCGCTGCTCCTGACCTCTGGAGGGTAAGTATGGGTGGGGGGTGCGGGAGGTGGGTGCTCAGTGGGGGGGGAAGGGGGACTGGGGAGACGACAGTGGACTGTTTTCTTTTTCACAGGTAAAAAAAAGACACTGAGGAGACGGTTTTCTTTCTTTTACAGCTTTAAAAAACATTTCGGCACGCTGGGGTGGGCTCCCAGTGTGCCACAATAGTGGTGGTGGTGGAGGGCATGTTGGCACGGGGATTGGGCACCCCAATGTTGGCAGATTACAGACAGGTTTTGGGGGGCACATCCAACCTGGGGAGTGGGCATCCCAGTGTCGGAAACATTTTAGCACACTGGGGTGGGCTCCCAGTGTGCCACGTTAATGGAGGGGGGATACATGCCGACTTGGGAATTGGGCATCCTGATGTCTGCTTTCCTTGGTGTGTGTGGCGGGTGGCAGGAGCCATGGCTCATTACTTGTTTCACCAGGAAAATCACACAGAACAAACAAGTTGTTGGCAGAGCACGTGCCAGGGATAGAGTGCTGGGCGGCAGGAGCCGACAAGATTGCGAGGAAGGGGGGAGGTGCTGCTGCAGTGATGAAACTGTTTGTGATTGCAGTGGCAGCTTAGTTTCAGCTCCTTGGCTCTCTTTGAAACTGCTGTCATCGGCAGCTTCCCCCTTCATTGGTGGCTGAGGGACATTCCCAGTAAAGCGTCCACTGCATTGGCCACAACACTGACACACCTCTGAAATGTGGTCCAGTTGCATGATGTTTCTTCTGCATGCACTGTGTGCGTGTGCGCAAGCAAACATAAAAAAGGGTTTCAGCAGAAGAGTAGTCTAAAAAGTAACAATATGAGCAGTATTGAAAAGATGAGGATTCAATGTATGGTGACTTTCCATAAAAATGCTCAAGGCACTGTACAGTACATTAAAATACAATAAAAGTCTGACAGACTCATCTGAATACATGCACATTCTGTAGCACATTATAACATCATTGTACAATTCTTGATAATATATATAAACTACCTTATACACTGAGTCATCATAAGCAGTTTGGAATAAAATGTTTTCTGTGGAGAATAGCATTTAATTATTGATGTCACTGATGTAATGTACTCTGGCAAGATGTTACTTAATATAGCTGCCCTGACTCTTAAAGACCAACTCTTATTGCCTTCATTCTAACTTTTGAAACTGAGAAAAGGTGTGAATTTCAGTAATGAAGGCCACAAATGAAACGATAAACATAGATTATGAAATGAGTACTAAGAATTCTGAATCCTGATTGGTTGAGAGCTGCTTCCGGCCAGGCCATTATCCCAGCACACAACAGCCCGGCTGAAAGTCCTCCCAGACCAACAGACTGCATGCACAATTAGAGCCGTCCACCTCCGTCACTGTGGATCACATGTCTTGCTGCTGAACGCAGTTCATTTCAAACTTGTGCCCAAAATGCCTGCAGTACCAATGGCTGCCCTGGCATCACCTGAGGAAATGGCATAACAACACAATGACTGCAGCTCTCTGTAAAACTTCACGCTTCTTTCAGTATATTCTAAAACCATAAATTCCTGGTTCACTTGCCTGCTGTATGTTGCCCATTACTGCCACTGATTAAATCACTGCGCTCCCTGACCAAGAGTATTACCCCTCAGCAGCCTACTCATGCCACTGACTAGTGCGCCTGGTTTCAGCTCCAGACACTTTCTCCTCCATGTGGTAACAGTACAGCCTTACCAGCAACCGGTGGCAAGCAATATTTTTCTTAAATCCTCCTGTGAGGACCTGTGCAGTCTCCGAACAGCATACACTTGGAACTACACAAAAACACTGCTCACCTGTTAGCACTCGCTCCCTCTCTTGCCGGCTGCTCACACTTCAACCTCTCTCTCCCTCTCCCCCATCAAAAAAAAACCGCTCACGAGCAGTAAACCCAACGCTGTAATTAAAAAAAATTAAAAAATGATAAACCCCAATAATGGACAAACGGCGCTCAGAAAGGTGTGTGTGTGGGCTATCATGTCCCACCTTCCCATCAAAGACACGGCAGCCACTGTAATTAAAAAAAAAAAAAAAAAAAGGAAACCTCAATAACTGACAAACGGGAGCTGGGAAGGAGTGAGGTGTGTTATCACATTCCACCTACCCATTGAAGCCACGGCTCACAACATTGCTTTAGTATCTTCACTGTGCTGGCCATAGATTCTGATACATACATTTAAAGAGTGTTGGTGCCACCTATTGGAGTAATACAATAAAAACATTATATGGGGAAAGGGAATAATTTTTTTTTTCTTTTTTGCAATTTATTGCTACTTTTTGTAGTTTTTTTAACAATTTAAGAACACAGATACTGTTTATTTTTAATATTTTAATTTATTAATACTGATGGACCCATTTCATAATCGCAATAAGGCACTTCTGTATGCGCAGCGCACATGGCTGGATTTCAGTGTGGGTTCCTTAAACACAGTGTTATCCTTTGATGTCCATAAAATGTTTGGCTTCGCCTCATGCTTCAAGTTTCAACCTGCCCAAGGCTGGCTGTTATCCCACCATAACGCACCTCCTGTCATGCCTTATTGCTTAAATAACTCCTTAATAATTCCTTAAAAAAAACAGGAGTTATGTCATGCGAGTATTTATGTCAGCAAGCTAATTTAACAATTAATTCTTCTACAGTGAGCCAGTCAAGTTGTATTAAAGTAGGATAGATGTGAGCAGAGGGTTTTTGTTCCAGTTACAGTACGAGTAGCTGAATTCATAACCAATTGTAACTTTTTAAAGGAGTTGTAATGAAGATAGACAAAATGCCATTGCTATAGTTCCAGCAGCCGAACTATAGCATCAGTTGCATCAGCATTTTCTCTGCATCCAAAGTGATATATTTATGAATTTTTGTAATGTTTCTAAGATGATAAGTTATGTACCAAAGTGCATTTTTATGGACATCACAGGATAACCTTGTGTTTAAGGAACCCGTGCTGAAATCCATCCATGAGCGCTGTGCAGACCGGAGTGTTGTGTAACTTTTAGTGCAGCAGGGAGATTCTTAGATAGTTTGGTCTGACCAGGGCATGCTTACTGGCTGAATGTGGGGCCATACTGGCGCTACGCATAGTGACTGTGCGCTGTGCTGACACAACCCACAGCAGAATATCGCCCACAGGGGAGCCTACTGGAGAGTGTGCTGCCCAAACAGTATAGCGCCAGGGCTCCTATGGGCCATGTTTAGCCCTAGCATGCTAATGAGCTCTTTGGGCATGCAAGGTGCCAAGAGGTCATTTGCATGCCCATTATGAGCTCAATAGCATGCCTGCCCAGCCCCAGAGCACTCACCCTGCCTATCTGTTACAGTAATGCCTGGTAGTCTTGTGCCCCCCCTCCCCAATTGCCATTTCTGTATTTGTATGAATGCTGCAGATCTAAAACCCCTTCAGGAACACAGGTGTTCTAGCAGCAGACAGAGGGTACCTGAACATTCTAAGTGACAATAGGATAGAATGAGTTAAAATAATGCTTTACTTTGCCAAAACCAAACCAAACTGAGTTATGTGTCTTTATTACCTTTTTTGTTTTGTTTTTTGTTGTCCTCCCCCTCTCCTGCCATAGGGACGCTGGGATGTGTTCAGGGAGACAATTCTATTTCCCAGCAGATAAACCAAATCAAAAGGGAAATGCAGAAAATGCTGGATGCTAAGATAGAACAGACCCTCTTCTTTCTCAAACACTATTAATATGAGGAAGGGGCCAGGAGGGCAAGAAACTTGGCAAGGGTGCTGCGAGCACAGAAATCTCGGGTGTGCATCACACAAATGGTCAACATAGAAACAGGAAAGCTTGTATCACATCCATCTGCTGTCTGGGCTATACTAGCTAAATTTTTTATAAAACATTATATACAGCTGACTCAGAAGCATCAGCACAAATTATAAAAGCATATTTAAATTCACTCAATCTTCCAAAAATAGATGAATCGGCGGCAGAAAAATTGGTGGCCCCATCACCTTTGGAGAACTCCAGGGAGCGATCCGGGACTCCAAGTCTAGGAACGCTCCAGGACTGGATGGGTACCTATAAGCCAACAAAATATTTAAAAAAGTTTCATTCATTGCTTTCTGCAGTCCTTCTCTCAGTATTTCATGCTGTTCAGTGCGGAGATCCCCCTCCACCCACCTGGCATTATTCAGTGATATCGGCACTCCCAAAACTGAATAAAGACACGAAGTATGCGTCTTTCTACTGACCTATTTCACTACTAAACTACAATTATAAAATGTACATGTCTTTCTCAGGATATAGGTTGGAAATTATCCTGTCTAACTTAATTTATCAAGATCAGGTGGGCTTTGTGCGAACCCGACAAGCACATGATAGTGTGAGAAGGACCTTTTTATTACTAGAATATGCAACAACTCGATCAATCCCATTGAGCCTGTTGAGTCTGGATGCTGAAAAGGCCTTTGACAGGGTGGCTTTGCCATTTCTGTGGGCCACCCTGTCAGTTTGGCATTTTGGATGAATTTATTTGCACCTTACAAAACATCTATAAAGAATCCCAAGCATATGTTAAGCTTAAATGGCTCTCTACTGGACCCCTTCCCCTTAGAACAGGAAACCATGCAAGGTTATCCCCTGCCCCCCCCCCACCTTTTTACCCTCTACTTGGAACCGTTGGCCACATGTATCCTGCAAACGTCTCAAATTTTTGGGGATCCCGGTGGGGTGCAAAGAATATAAACTCTCACTGTCTGCGGACGATTTGCTTCTCATAGTTACCTCTCCGGAGGAGTCAATACTTACACTTTGGAAGATATTTAGTGAGTCTGGAAGTATTTCAGGCTACAAACTGAACACATCCAAAACAGAAGTTATTCTGTATAATTATACACCGTCCAAACAGCTAAAGAGCAAATTCCCATTTAGGTGGAATAAATTAGCATTTTAGATATTTGGGAATTAAAATTACACGTAATCTGGAGCATCTTGAACTCTTGAATTACGAACCTGTAAATATACACATCATGGAAGATCTTTCCAAATGGACTCACATTCCACTGGGATTCTTCCAATGTATTGAAATGATATGCCAAAGTATACTACTGCGTTTACTGTATTATTTGTAAACCCTGCCCATAATACCAGATAGGCAATACTTTAGAGCATGGGATGGGGCAATTTCTCAATTCATATGGAATGGGAAACCCCACAAATTAAATTCTCAGTACGGCAACTTCCGGGACATAGAGGATGCATCAATTTGCCAAACCTATCAAAATATGCCCAAGCTGCTTTTTTGTGCATCATATGCATCTGGGTGTCTCCCTCACAAAATCCATATTGGAAACAAATTGAGTTCACCTTAAATGACTTTCATAATTATGACCC
This sequence comes from Neoceratodus forsteri, assembly GCA_016271365.2. Lineage (NCBI taxonomy): Eukaryota > Metazoa > Chordata > Ceratodontiformes > Ceratodontidae > Neoceratodus > Neoceratodus forsteri. The sequence goes on from JADMNL010000024.1 coordinate 215,039,111, forward strand.
ATATCTATTTGACAATCCTCCAGTGTGTGTTCCAGTAACAAAATTCAATAAATATATGGCAACGGTACTAATCCAGTGGCTGCAAATAGGGGAAAAGTATCTAACTCCCACACATCGCTTCCTTCTCAGAGCTCTAGCATACAATGTAGACTACCACCCCAACCAAATGGATGGGATATTTTATATGTGGGCCAAACTGGGTCTCTGTTTCTTTTTCCAACTAATGGATAAACATGGACCCCTTCCCTTTACCATGCTGCAGACTGACTTCCATTTGCAGAAGGCAGATAATTTCCAATACCTTCAAGTGATATCATATATTGAAGACCGATTAACGGTATCCCACACCATACTCACAGATTCTCCCTTACTCTTATAGCTCTTGATATCCTGTCTAAAATGATTCTCACTAGAACACCTAATTGGATGTGCTTATAAGGCAATCCAGGAGGTGGCAGTGGAATCTACAAAGAGCACCCTGCAAAGATGGAATCTGGCATTAGATATGGCTCATACAATGGAGGAATGGAACACGTTTTCCATCAAGGCATACCGCTTCATGTCCTCAAACAACTGGAGAGAATTTTTCTGTAAATGTTATAACAGATTTTTTAGAGCCCTGGATGTGGTGGCCAAATATGCAGGTGAGGGGATGGGTGTGTGCTGGAGGGGATGCGGGCAGCTCACAGCAGACACAACACATTTCTTTTGGGCCTGCCCCAAAATACAGCCTTATTGGCAAAAGGTTATTCCTGAAATAGAGGCCACTTTTGATTGTCAGGGTGTGCTTACAGCCTCACTAATACTGTTAGCAATCCATTCAGAGGGTCAGGAGCTGAATATGGCCATGCTTAAGTCTGGTATCTGTTCTGGCAGCAAAAAAGCTGTAATGAGGCTATGGCACATGACAAAATAACCAACTGGGAAGACATGGAGATCCATTTTGATGGACATATACTATATTGAATGTTTGACATATACCTATGTGGACAAGCTCCCCCATTTTGAGATATTCTGGAGGAAATGGACACTATATCAATTAGTACATTAACCAGATTTTGTGCCATAAGGGGAAACACCCTTCACTCAAATAGACAGGGACTCTCGCTTTTCTCTTTTTTCTATGCTTTGCTATTTCTGTCATTCATCTAGTAACCTCTATTTACAAATTAAAATCCTACCTATTGGTTATCATGTATGGTACTGGGGGACAGCCTTGCAAAGGAGCAAAAGGTAATAGAAAAGTATGGTATATGAACAGGATGGCTCCTCACAATATAGTATAGACTGAATTCCTAGGATACCATATAAGGTGTACCAAAGCAAATAGAAACTGATTACAGTATTAGTCTATTGACCTTAATTTTTTGTACAGAAAAGTAAAGTGTATTATGTACTGTTCTCTTTGCTGTTTGGCAAAATAAAAATAGAATATTAAAAAAAAACAGATTGGAGCAGAGCCACACAAAAAGTAGAGTCCCTAGGCCGGCCCAGTGGTGCTGAGGGTTGAGGCCCTGGACGTCACACCTCATGCCATGCTGGTGACCTGGGTTCAGGAATGACCTCAGCTCATGAGGTGCTGGCCAGGGGAAGAGTAAGGAGCAGGATTGAGCTACCTACTGGTGGCTCTCTTCTCCTGGGTTGGAAGCCATCCCGCCTATAGTCCCGTCACCACTGGGTGGAGGTCTGATGGTGGCGCAGGAGGTTAGAGGGATGGTTAGTACGGTGGGGCATCCCATAGGTCATGCCGTGTGCATGCCTCCACACGTGTGCGTCATGTCAGGGATGTGCAGCATTGGGACCGGGAGAAAAATGCAAAAACGGCAAAAAGTACTAATTAAAAAAAAAAACTAGGGTTCTGGATTTTAGAGGGGCAGACTTTATAAGGTTGAGGACATACCTGAGGTAAGCCCTAACAAGACTAGGGGGATGCAAGGGGTGGAAGAGAAATGGAATGGGATCAGGGAAGCTATTAAAAGGGCAACTGAAACAGGAGTCAGGAGGGTTGGTAAAAGTAGGTAAAGGAGGACACCTATATGGCTCACGAGGGAGGTAGTAGAAGGGGTGAGGGCCAAAAAGAAGGTGTTCTTAGTCTACAAGACAACACAGAGTAGGAGGGACAGGGAAAGATATCTGGAATTACAGAAGGAGGTGGGGAAGGCTGTTAGAAGGGCAAAAGTGCAGAGGGAGTTTAATATCACTAGTAAAGCCAGGGAAGGGAATAAGATGTTCTTTAGATACGTCAAGGAGTAAAGGAAAAATAAGATGGGTATAACAAGATTGGAGGGGAGTTAGTGTAGAGGAAGATGGCCTTAAGACAAATATACTGAACAGGTATTTTTGCTCAGTATTCACAAAAGAGGACAAGGATGGGGGACCTAAGATGGAGAGCGGGGGGGATGGATACCTCACCCTTCATGGCAGATAGGGTCTTTAGGGAATTAGGCGGTCTTTGAGTTAATAAGACCATGGGTCCAGATGGAATGCTCCCAGGATCCTGAAAGAGCTCAGGATGCAATTAGCAGAACCACTGGTGGAACTGTTCACCCTGTTGCTGGAAATGGGAGAGGTTCCAGAGGACTGGAGGAGGGCAACCGTGGTATTGCTTCACAAGGGGGTGACAGCTGGGAAGTGGGAAATTACAGTCCTGTGAGCCTAACATCAGTGGTTGGGAAGATCATGGAGTCACTCCTAAAGGAAAGACTTGCTGACTACCTGAAAGGGAAGGGACTAGTTGATCACAGACAGCACTGATTTGTTAGGAGGAGATCCTGTCAGACAAACTTAATAGGGTTTTTCGACTGGGTGACGGGAGTGGTGAACCAGGGAGGGGCAGTGGACGTGGCCTATCTGGACTTCAGAAAGGCTTTCAACACTGTTCCCCAGAAAAGATTATTAAACAAGATGGAGGGCCTAGGAGCAGATCTGGCCATAATAAGGTGGATGGGAAACTGGCTGTTGGGTAGAATCTAAAGGGTGATGGTAAACGGGGTGCTCTCTGAGGAGGGGAGGGTCACGAGTGGGATGCCACAGGTGGTCTATACTGGGCCCAGTCCTTTTCAACATTTTCATTGGGGACATTACTGCAGGTCTGAAGGGGAAGGTGTGTTTTTTCACAGATTATACCAAAATATGTAATAGAGTAGACACCCCGGGTGGGGGGTTGAAAGAATGAGGGAGGACCTTGTTAGGCTACAGAGGTGGTCCAAGGTCTGGAAGCTAGGTTTCAATGCAGGTAAATGCAAAATTATATATATGGGGCATGGAAGTCCGGGAGCAAAGCAAGTGATTAACAGGGAGGAAATAGCAGCTGTGGAACAGGAGAGGGACTTGGGTGTCATCATCTCATCTGATCTGAAGGTGACAAATCAGAGCCAGGTTGCAGTGGGAGGGGCAACCAGAATGCTGGGATGTATTAGTAGAGGCATTGCTAGTAGAAGAAGAGAGGTCATCATGTCCCTGTATATGGTCCTTGTCAGACCTCATCTCGAGTGTTGTGTTTAATTCTGGAGACCACACCTGAAGAGCGATGTGGGGAGGGTGGAGACAGTCCAGAGGAGGGCTACTCGGATGATTTAGGGGATGCAGGGGAAGGCATGTGAGGAAAGGTTGAGGGAGCTGGACATGTACTCCCTAGAGGAGAGGAGAGATGGGGGGGAGGATATGATTGAGACCATCAGATATCAAAAATGTATTATCAGGATGCAAAGGGGGAGCCTATTTCAAATGAAAAAATGTTCAACAACCAGGGGACACAGTATGAAGCTGGAAAGTGAACTTTTTTAAGGGTGACACCAAGTACTTTTTCACGGAGGGGGTGGTGGATGCTTTGAACAGTCTACCAGAGGAGGTGGTTGAGATAGAGATAGTATCGGGTTTCAGGCGTACATGGGATAGGCACATGGGAATCCTAGGGGGGAAGCGGGGAAAGGGTAAGAGCTGGGGGGAGGGGGAGCTCAGTAGCAGGGGTGATACTGGGCAGACTAGGTGGGCCACATAGGTCATTATCTGCCAGCATTATGTATGTATGTATACACATAGAGTCTGTATTATTTTTAAAAACATTTTTCAGTAAAAAGATTAACTGAAAAAAGCTTGACTATGAGCTTCCATTTAAATCCATGGGATAAGAGACTGCAGAAATAACTTTAAGATTTGCTTTTGTGGGTACATGGGCTGTTGTATTTCTCTTTGTGTTTATATTCAGAATGTGCTAATACAATATTTCCATGATTTAAAAATACAGATTTACAAAAAAAAGTCTTTTTTTAACCCTGTGCCCTTTTGAACTTCAGCCCCTCAACTTTCTTGCATGTTGCAACATCCATGTGAGCAGCCTTCAGAGAAGAAGAAGAAAGAAATCAAGGTAAAAAGAAAGTCCAAAGGTATTAAGGTGGTGTCATCAAAGAGACAAAAGGAAGACAAGCCACGGGGCAGCAGGCCAGACAAGGTGGGGGAAGAGGAGCAGAGATCAAAGAAGGTGGCAGGAACAAAGCAGCCAAAGGACAAAGCAGGTGAGCATTTACATCACAGTAGTGACTGACTGTGATGAGGAACATAGAAGGGCTGAGAGGGAGACGCGTTTCTGGAATTTCTACTATGGGAAGGGAAACAACAGCAAAGGGAGCTAGCTCTGCCAGTGCTACAAGCTCCTTTCACCCCTGAGATGGCAAAAGAAGTGAGTCAGACAGAACACCACAGGGAAGCAGTGCAGAGCTGGGAATGAATGCAGTAAAAGAAAAAGAAACCCCCAGAGAACAGTAGCAGAGGGAATCAGTAGTTATCCATAGGCACTTTTACACACAGGTCTATGTAACGGAATAACTGTTACGGAAACAGTATTCCGTTACATCCCTTGTGTGTAAAAAGCATTTGTTTAGTTCCTTTGGTGAACGTTCGTCCAAACTGCAATCTCTGCTTCTTGCGGTTTGCACGAATGTGTTTCGTTTGATCTGGCTGTGTAAAACAGCCATTCCAGTACCACTGCAGAAACTGCCATTAGAGCAGCAAACTCTGGGGGTGCCGAAACAAATGGAGGCGGGATTCGCCGGAATACTCGCAGGGGTGTAAAAGGAAACCCGAACACAACAGAGTACAACGGCGCCACACAGGCAACGCTTTTTTTGTTTTACAAACCTGTGTGTAAAAGCGCCTCATGTGAGCATGTCTAAAAGAAGAGCTTTGCAAAGGATACTTTAACAGTGGTTTAATTTTGTTACATAAAGATGCAATTAAAAGGTGGAGGACAAGGCCTCTGTCATAGCCTGCTCCTTTCTTAAGTGTGGATGAAAGAATTGCACACAGTATTGTAAGTGTGGCCTCACCACAGAATCGGTACAGTACAATACAGAATCACCCTCCCCTTCTTCTGCTGCTGATGTCCCATCCTTTGCACCCCAGATCCTTCCCGACTGCTCTATTACATTAAACTGATTGTTTCAGGTTGGTTGTAATCATCTCCTCAAGGTCCCTCTCCTCCCTCCTCCATTCCATACCCTTCATTCTGCACTCTGTTTTCAGGTTGCTGACCCATATGTGCCTGACATTACTCTTTTTGTATTAGATCCGAGCTGCCAGACTAGCAGCTTTTCATATCTTCTGCAGAGGCAGATCGTTCCCTGAATCCCTGCCTCAGTGTCACATAAAGATATTAAAGAGGAGTGGGCTCAAGATTGATCCTTGGGGAGCACCACTTTTGACTTCCCTAACCTCTGAGGATTTCCTGCTCAAGACAACCCTTTGCATCCTTCTCCCAGCCCACCCTGTCCTTCACTGCCTCTCCCACCTCCTATGTGTACCTACATATGTTTACCTACTGCCTTAAAGAGATTTTTAGCCTTCAGTACCCCTATTAAGTTATACTCCATTTGCAGTCTGCTTCCACAGCATCCTCCACCCTCTCTAGTTTTTCTGAGTAGCTCTTTCAGTGCCTCCTGCTTCTTGGTAACATCATCCCTCCGGAAATCCAATACTGTTGTTAGTGACAGCTTTTTTCTACTGCCAGTCTTATTTCAAGACCACACGGTCTGGTAGTCAATGGATCCCAGAAGCTCATGAATGGAGACAAGTAGGATGTACAGTCTAAAAACGTTTGCGTCACAAATTAGTTTGCAAAGTTCCACTTGGCAGTATGATATCAAATTGGCAAAGCTGTAAATTGAGAACCCGTCTGGTGAAATTGACTTCATAGGCGAAGGTCTCTGGAAGGAAGAAATGTATGGGTGACTGCAAGTCACGTGATACTGAAACTACATGTACAGTATGTCATGAGTAGGCTGTGTTGACTGCAGTCTTGTGAATAGAGAGTAGGAGATAAGTCTGTCTCTGTGCTTGTCCAAGCAAAAAAAAAATGTTTAAATCCTTCAAAACTGAGCTTTTTCACTCAGGATCCCTCGCAACTTGTTCAAGTGTGCTTTGTGCATCTAGTGTATGTGTTTTAGTTTTCCTTTTGAAGCTCACTGAGTTTGAAATAATGTTTTTTGTTTTGTTTATAGGGCAACACTGCTGTGGGGGAGTGGCGGTGCTGGCAGCCCTGAAAAGCCAGTTGTTTTTGACTGATCAGGAGATTTGCCCTTTTTCTGTCTTTCTTCTGCATTACTTTTCGGCTGTGGTGTGTGATTTCTCAAAGTAATGAAGAAGAAAGCCAAAAAAATAAAGGAAATCTGCTCAGTTAAAAACAACAAACCTTTCAAGGCTGCCTATACCTCCACTCCCCCACAGCAGTGCTGCTCTAGAGACAAAATAAAAAATTATTTAAAACGGAGTGCTGTTCAGAAACAGTTACCAAAACACACAGAATAGATGCACAAAGCACACTAGAACAAGTGATGAGCAGTTCTGCGTGAAAAGCAAAATTTTAAGGAATTTAGTTTTTTTTTTGTTTGTTTTTTTTTTGCTTGGAGGACTCTGCTGGAGCTACTATATCCTCATGCAGTGAATAAACAGTTCTGTACAGGGCACAGTCCCTTTCTGTGGACCCTACCTTCCAGGCTTTGATGAAACATCCAGGATATTTTGAATTTCTCCCTAACGCAGGTTGTTACTCAACCACTTGCCCCTGCTGTCCCCTCTACGGCCTTGTACTACCCAACCCCCTCCTTTCAGAGGAGGAAGATTAGGAGTACAGTCCTAATCCCCAGGATGATAAGAAGGTTTTATTTGATTTTTTAATTTTTTATTTTAGTCTTTGGTAACTGGGTAAGGCCCACTATGCACAAGTGCCTGTTTTCAGGGGGTGACCTGGGAGCACTGGGCAGTTAAGTGACTTGCTCAGAGTCGCACAGTATGCAAATGGAGGTTGTGAGAATCAAACTCGGGTCTGGTTTACTGGATGTACCAAACTTGTTCATACCTCGTTCCTCTAACCTCTAGGCTATACTGCTAGCCCAGATTGCTGGGGCTAGAGGACTCTTCTGGACCTACTACTGTAGATCCCCATGTAGTGAAGAAGGAGTTCTGTACATGCCACATTCCCATCCTGGGGACCCTACTTTCCAGGGTTTAATAAGACAAATCCAGGAGATTTTGAATTTCTCCTTGGAGGAAAAAGATTCCTGAAATGGAATCTGTGTAAAATTTTGGAGAGTGAATGTGCTTCCTCAGTGGTCATCTCTACTATCCCCATGGCTTTGGAAAAAGCTACCCTGACTGTAGGGCACAGGCACAATACCCTACTGGCCATCCCTAAGAAAGCAGAATGTGGCCCTAGGGGCCAGATTATTACTTTGCACGGTCTTTCACTGACTCAGTGGTAATGACGGCTGTGCATGACAGGTCTCAGGCTCACCAGAGAATGAGCAGAAGAACTCGTGACAAGAAGTCCAGAAAACTGGACATGCACCTTGGCCTCCCTTGGCTTCTGCATTGATAGTTACCAGGTGTATCTAGCCTAGTAACAGAACCACATGTCAAGGAACGTAAGCCATGTTGTCATCAGGATTTCTGATGTGTTCCTGAAGCAAGAGGCCCTCACCTGCGTGTCCTGGGGCTTTGATATTGGCAAGCACCTTCTGAGGTTAGTCTATGATGCCTCAGATGTCACAGCTACCGCTAGCATTTATGTAAGATGGCTCTGCAGTGTCCACATTTCATATTTTGCACGGTATGTATGGCATTAAGTCAATGTTTTGGAGAACAAAGGGAAGATTCTAACAAAGGATTTTTACATCCTGCATATGCCCTAGACCAGTGTTCATCACCTTCAGGAATGTAACACTTTCTGAGTCTTTGATCTACAGTAACAATCAGTTTTCTGGTCCACAGTAGCTCACCATGAGTCACTCAGGAACACTCACCCGTGCTACAGTAAACATTTGCAGTCTCCTGCCAAAACTGGCCACTCATATACTGGGAGGATGAATCCTGCTTCTGATACTGCTATTATGTTTACATGGGGTATCTACTTCTGTTCCAGTCAACAACCACCATAGAGAGAATACCTCACAACACAATGACTTTACTTTCTCCAACCAAATTGCCGAAACACAACATGTGCATGCCTACACCACCCTTATCCTTCTGAAGGGTTGTACCTACAACTCGTTTTGTGTGCTCAGAAAATACAAAATGACACAACTGGTTCATCTCCCATTCCACACTATTAAACTGTGGTTTCTCCTACTCCTCCTCAACCTATTGTCAGGGGACGTAGAACTTAACCCTGGCCCCTCTGTCCACTACTCTCCCACTGACCTATCGACTGTCTCAGGAAAAGGACTTCTCATTGCCCATATGAATATTAGGAGCATTACCAGGCACTTTGCTGATCTCGAAGCATGGGCAAAAGTGTACAATCCTGACCTACTGTGCCTGTCTGAAACATGGCTCAAGCTTCACACTCCGGACTCCTTATGTTCCTTGCCCAATTACTCCTTGATACGGAGAGATAGGCCTTACCCAAAACATGGAGGGGGGGGTTGCTTTCCTGTATAAAAACCATCTAAATGCTTCATTGGCAAGCTTTTAAATTAGTCAAAGGGGGATGCACTGATAAGCAGCAGGAAAATCCCAGCCTCCCTACAAAACAGGGTACTAAATGAGAAAACACCGAGGTAGAAAGGTCAGTGGGGGATGCTGCAACAGAAGGTAAAGCCATCAAAAAATGGAGAGCAATGAGTACCAATGCCTGTAGTCTGGGTAACAAGCTTCCTGAATTAGTGGCCTTGATGGAGGAGGAACATCTGGATATTGTGGCAGTCACAGAAACATGGTACACACAAAACCATGACTGGGACGTAAACATACCAGGATACACTATCTACAGGAGGGACAGGGAGGGTAAAAGAGGAGGAGGAATAGCTCTTTACATACGGAAGGAATAAAAGCAACAGAACAAAAGGGTAAACAGGGAAACAGGCAATGGCACCACAATCCGCACAGGGGGCTGTATACAGACCCCCTTCTCAGGGGGAGGAAATGGACAAGGAAATGATAGAAAGTATACCTAGAATGGCAGAAAAAGGGGAGATATTGCTGACAGGTGATCTGAATATGCCAGATGTTAACTGGAGTGCAGTTGCAGCAGCCATTTCGAAGAGTGGGGTTATTCTAGATGCCCTACAGGGGGCATGCCTTAGACAACTAGTATTGGAGCCCACTCGAGAGGGAGCAATCTTAGACCTGGTTCTCTCAAATGGAGATGGAGAGAGGATCACAGATGTAGAAGTGGGTAGCCATCTGGGAACTAGCGACCATCGAACAGTATGGTTCACAATAAACACAGCAATAGAGTCAAGCCATACAAAGGCAAAAGTACTGGACTTTAGGAGGGCTGACTTTGCTAAAATGGGTGAGTGCCTAAGGAATGCACTAGCAAATGGGCAGGAAGGAGGGGTGGAAGAACAAGGGGGAATAATAAAAAACTGCCATCACAGAGGTAACGAGCCTTTCTATGAAGCAAATAAACAAAACAAAACGGTGTAAGAAACCACTATGGTTCTCAAAGGAAGTGGCAGTGAAGGTTCAAGAGAAAAAGAAAGCATTCAGGAAGTACAAGGAATCGCAGAAGGAGCAGGACCAAGAACTGTATCAGTTAAAGCAAAAGGAGGCTGGGAAGGCAGTCAGAACAGCAAAGGCCCAAACCGAGGAAAAGATAGCCAACTCAGTTAAGAAGGGGGATAAAACCTTTTATAGGTACATCAGGGAGCGAAGGAAGACCAAGGGAGGGATAGTGAGGCTTAATAAAGGGGAGGTAGGGTGGGCAGAGGGAGACTGTGAAAAGGCAGAGATACTAAACAAATGTTTTTGCTCAGTATTTACAAATGAAGAGGAGAGGTACCTAAAACAAACAGTAGAAACACTCTGGATACAGAAGTTGATACCAGCCCATTTACAGAAGAAAGGGTTCTGAAAGAACTCTTAAAACTGAAGGTGGACAAAGCAATGGGGTCTGATGGATTCATCCCAGAATTTAAAGAACTAAGGGTAGAACTAGTGACACCACTGACTACCCTTTTAACAAGTCATGGGAGGATGGGGTGGTACCGAGGACTGGAGGAGGGCAGATGTGATTCCCCTTCACAAAAGTGGGAGCAAGGCAGAAGCAGCAAACTACAGACCTGTTAGTTTAACCTCAGTGATAGGGAAAATTATAGAATCACTTCTGAAGGAAAGAATTGTCGAGTATCTAGAGGCCAGAGGGGCACAGGGCCCTAGGCAGCATGGATTCACAGCTGGAAGGTCATGCCAGATGAATCTGATAGACTTCTTTGACTGGGTGACCAAAGTAGTGGATCAGGGAGGGGCTGTGGACATGGCCTACCTAGACTTAGCAAGGCATTTGACACAGTCCCACACAAAGATTAATATACAAGTTAGCCAGCCTGGGAGTGGGTCCCAAGATGACAGCCTTGGTAAAGAATTGGCTGGAGAACAGGACACAGAGAGTAATAGTAAATGGAGTCCACTCAGAAGAAAAGGGGGTTACTAGTGGGGTACCACAGGGTTCAGTATTAGGACCGGTCCTCTTCAATGTCTTTATTAGCGACATTGCAGAGGGACTGGAAGGAAAAGTATGTCTCTTTGCAGATGACACAAAGATCTGCAACAGAACTGATGAACAGGGTGGGGTGGAAAGGATGAGAAGGGACTTAGGAAGGTTAGAGGAATGATCAAATGTATGGCAGCTTAGATTCAGTGCTAAGAAGTGCAAGGTAATGCATCTGGGAAACAAAAACCCAGGGGAAGAGTACACAATGGGGGGTGAGATACTAACAACAACAAAATGGAAAGGGACCTGGGGTAGTCATATCAGATAACCTAAAGGTGGGCAAGCAATGGAGAGGGCAGCAAGGAGGGTTGGGGGATACTGGGATGCATAAGGAGAGGCATCACCAGTAGAAAACAGGAAGTTATTATCCCTCTGTACAGACAGCTGGTGAGACCCCATCTGGAGTACTGCGTGCAGTTCTGGAGACCCAATCTCCGCAAAGACATAGACAGGATAGAAGCTGTCCAGAGGAGGGCAACTAAAATGGTGCAGGGTCTGTACCGGAAGACATATGAAGAGAGACGAAAGGAATTTAATATGTATAGCCTCAAGGAAAGGAGGGAGGGGGGGACATGATAGAAACGTTCAAGTACCTCAAGGGAATCAACAAAGTCCAAGAGGGTAGCATCTTTCAAAAAAAGAGGTGTGCAAGAACAAGAGGGCACAATTTGAAGATGGGGCGGTCAGAGGTAATTTAAGGAAGTATTTTTTCACAGAGAGGGTTGTGGATGCATGGAATGGCCTTCCGGAGGAGGTTATGGAGTCAAAAACAGTGGTGGAATTCAAGCATGCATGGGACAGTCATAAGGCCATTCTAGGGGGTGGGGATAGGAAGAAGTAGGCTGCTGGTTAACTAGGATCTGCAGCTTATCCAGTAGGTAGGAAATGGGCAGACTGGGTGGGCCAAGCGGTCCTTATCTGCCGTCAAATTCTATGTTTCTATGTTTCTATCTTGGTGTTATGGTCTGCCCACCCACTGGCTCACCCTCAGTCTGTGAGTCCCTACACACAACCTTTGCCCTTGGCACAAAAAAACTTCACATTATCTGCACCTACAACCTGCCCACTGGAGGTATCACAGGTCTTCAGGATTTACTTAATCAAACCATCACAAACGCCAAGCAAAATGAGGTCATAATCTTAGGTGACTTTAACCTAAACTGGCTGGGACCAACTCACAGCACACTGCTGACACTGATGCAGAGCTATAACCTGCACCAGATCTTAACCGAACCCGCTAGAACCACCCCTTCTCTAACTACCTCCACCCTCATAGACCCTCATAGACTGGGTACTGGTGAAGTGCCTTGACCATGTGCAAAGTGCAGACATCTTGGCAGATGCTATCACAGACCACTCCCCCACTTTCTGTGTATGGACTGCTCCCCAACCCCCTTCATGCTACATCACAATTACCTACTTTGCCAAACTGGACGTGGAAGCTTTCCTCTATGATGTATCCTGTATCAACTGGTCTGACATCTGTCACTCCCATGATGTTCAAATAGCCCTTGATATCTTCATTGATAATTTCACAGCACTTCAGGATAAACATACCCCGAAGGTCACCAGAAGGATCAGGGGTAAACAAACAAGATAGCTACACAAGGACCTGCTGGCTAACCTGCGCACACGGGACAAACTCTGGAAGAAGTATAAAGTGTCCAGACTACCGGAGGATTACCATACCCACAGGGCCTCTCAGAGCGCCTATAAAAAACAAATCAGAACGGCAATGAGCGTCTACTGCAAGTAACTACTCACAAACTCTGCTGGTGAGCCTAGAAAATTCTGGACACACATCAAGACCTTTCTTGGGGCTACCCAGTCATCGACCCCAGGGATATGATCCTAAATGGTGTGCATTGCAACAACTTGAACACTATAGCGAATGCCTTGAACAGATTATTCACAAACCTGTCTCAGTATACCTCGTCCTTCGCTTCACCTCCCACAGCATCTCGGCCTTACTGCATACCCCAGAGATCTGCATCTGGTGCTGACCACTGCCAACTAACTACTACCCCCCCCTTCCACTTTAAAGCTATATCTAGATCCGAGGTCCAAAGGCTATTGCAAAACATATCTGACAACATTAGCCCCGGCTCAGATTCACTCGAGCCACGACTCCTGAAGCTAGCGGCACCATTGATTGCCTCGCCACTGGCCAATATTTTCACTCTGTCTCTCTCTCTTGGCAGCATCCCAGATCTCTGGAAGATTGCCCAAGTTACGCCTATCCTTAAAAAAGGAGACCCAAAGGATATCAACAACTACAGGCCCATAGCCATCCTCTCTGTACTAAGCAAGCTACTGGAGAAGTTTGTTGCAACCCAAACCATTGACTATCTCACAAAGAACAACCTTCTCTCAGACACTCAGCATGGTTTCAGAAAAGGGCACAGTACCTCAACCGCTCTTCTCAAATTCTCCACCGATGTACTCTGCAACATGGACAAAGGTCTACTCACTGGAGCAGTATTTGTTGATCTTACCAAAGCTTTCAATCTTGTTGATCATCCCCTGCTTCTCTCAACCCTGCATAGACTTAACTTCTCATCCTCAGTAGTTGACCGGTTTAACAACTACCTATCAAACAGATTACAACTTGTTTAATTCAACTCCGCTCTCTCGGATGTGACCAGCACGGACATCGGAGTACCCCAGGGCTCCATCCTGGGACCCCTTCTTTTCTCGCTATACATCAACAACATAGATTATGCCATACTATCCTGCTCAGCTATCCTATACGCTGATGACCTCATCCTCTATTCCAGTGCTGACAAAGTTAACATCATTAACAAAACCTCTTCTCGGATTTCAGGAATGTGCAAACATGGCTAAGTGCTAATAAGCTCATCCTCAACACAAAAAAGACCCAAGCCATGCTATTTGGCACTGCCCCCAAACTCAGGGCCCATAAGGAACCCCTCCTAGTCCATGCCTCTGGGGGGTCTCTCATCGACTGTGTCACATCCTTCAAATACCTGGGGGGAGTCCTTGATAAATCCCTTGATTTCAGTCTGCACATCCAGTCAACCTGTAAAGCAACAAATGCCAAACTTGGAATCGCCTATAAGACATGTCACCTGCTAACACCATCCGCCAAATTGGCAATTGCCAAGGGTATTCTGCTTTCAGCGCTGACATATGGTGTCTCCACTTTTGCTAATGCCCATAAGAATGCTCTCCATAAATGAGATGTTGCGTATAACAACATATGTTAGTATGCTACCTCTTCCCATCACCTCAAGCACCACTGCACACTGTATAGCGACCTAGGCTGGCTCTCCCCAATTGCCTACCGACTATACTCCCTAGGGACCCTCACTGACTCTGTAATCCGTAACCAAACCCCCTCCTCCCTTGCAGCTCTACTTGTACCACAGACACCTGCCCACGGACTATGCTCGGCAAACAAATTTCTACTTACTGTACCCAGGTGTCTTACTTCAAAAGGCTTTGGAGCATTTCACTGCACTGCACCAGCCACCTGGAACTCCCTCCCTCCTGTCCTGAGGCAGGCTAACTCCCATCCAATCTTCAAAAAAGAACTACAGTATATCGCCACCTATCCTGGGACCCCTGCACATGCTTTGATCCCACTTAATGCCTCACAGCTAACCACCCTATTTTGCCCAAGACACTGTTGCACTTCTAAACAAGCTTTGCTATAAAAATGTCTTTATAGCTGCCACTTAGCCCAGTTTCAGTTATTTGCATGTACTAATGCAACTTTTGTCATCTCTGCATAACTATATGTATTATCTCGAATGCTGTCTGACTTGATCTGTATTCTAACCTACTTGTACTATATACTATGTACCTGTACTATATACTATGTATTGTATGATCTCATCTCATTTTATGTATGTATTCTCCCGGGTCGTGCCTGAAAATAGTCAACTTTGGCTAGCACACCTAACCTGGTTATCAAAAGCTAAATAAATAAATGAATGCTCCCTTTAAAGGCATCACCTCCCCCCAGACCCCTCGAACCTCGTGAGAAGGGGTCTAAAACGCTACACCTATTCGTGTATGGAGTAACCCAAAAGGGAAACTGTTATAACCTATTCTACTACCTCAGCACGTGTGACCGACGGAGGCTCCTCTTCACCCCCTCCAAAAATTATTGGGTACCTTACCAGCCGTAAGCTTGCACTGGGGGGCATTGAATCAAACCCTGGTCCCAGCTCCCCTAATCTTATACTCAGTGACCCTACCAACCCTCTCTGGGCCAATGCCAGGGGTCTCAAGCTGGTGCACATGAACATCGGCAGCCTAAGGCACAGAGTCCAAGACCTTGAGGCATGGACAGCACTGTACAAACCCGACGTACTAGCTGTGACTGAGACCTGGCTCAAGCCACAGATCCTCCCTCACGAAGTTGACCTGGTTGGCTATCATGCTTTTAGAAAGGATAGAGTAGGGAAAAATGGTGGTGGGGTTCTCATCTATGTCAGCATAATCTTACATGCTACGCAGCTTGATTACCCTCCCCTTTGTGACTCAGTAAGTGAGATCATATTTACTAAAGTGCTCCTCAGAGACACCAAACCTTTGTACATAGGGTGCGCCTACCTCCTGCCCCAGTCGTCTGCCTCTTCCCTTGAATCTCTAACCCATGCCTTGGTGGAGCACCCTTGGGGGAGATGATTCTCCTTGGGGATTTCAGTCTGAACTGGATTGCCCTGGGGACTTCCGTTAGCAAGAATCCTATGCTGGACTCCACCCTGACCCAAGTCATCGACCTGCCTACTAGGCATAATGCTAAATCTGGCAATCATTCTTTACTTGACAGGGCACTAGTCTCCTGCTTGAACCATATATTGACAGCCAGGATCATGGCAGACTCACTGAGTGATCACTTACCAATCTTCTGTATCTGGTCTAATAAGCCTTCTTAACTTGCTGCTAGGGTAATAGACACCAGGAACTTTAGCAGGCTCGTACCAGCTGACTTCTGCTCTGATTTGCAAGCTGTGGACTGGGATCCCATAGCCTCCCTCCCCATACTGGATGAGGTGCTTGACTACTTTACCAACTTGTTTCTGTCCATGGCCAATTTACATGCCCCGCGAAAGAAATTAAGGGGACAGGGCAAGTGCCATAAATGGCTTAGCCCTGTTCTCAAGTGAGGTATGATGCTCTGAGACAGGGCTTGGGGACTTTACAAATCCTCAGGCTGCAAGAGAGGAGGGGGTTTGGTTACGGATTACAGAGTCAGTGAGGGTCCCTAGGGAGTATAGTCGATAGGCAATTGGGGAGAGCCAGCCTAGGTCGCTATACAGTGTGCAGTGGTGCTTGAGGTGATGGGAAGAGGTAGCATACTGACATATGTTGTTATATGCAACATCCCATTTATGGAGAGCATTCTTATGACTGGGAGAAGTACAGGGAGCTGAGGAACCAATGCAAGAAAGCTTCCAAACATGCAAAGTCCAAGTACTGTACCTGCGTGATCTCCAGACTAGTCACTTACGTGACCCTAAGAAATTCTGGGGTCATATTAACATGCTTCTCAAGGGTGCCCCTAATGCACAAGAAGGTGCACTTCTGGTTGGGAATACCCTGACCCATGACCCCTCTGCAGTAGCAGAGGCATTCAGTGCTTCCTTCTCCAACACAGGGGTACTTTCACCCCCTGTCCTCTCTGGTGTTCCCTGCAACAGCAGTGCTGATTGGGAGCATGCTCGGCCTCAGTTCCACCTGAAGCTGGTCAAACCTACAGATGTACTTCCCCTTCTACTCAAAATAAATCCTAACTCCTCCCCAGGACATGACCTGCTTGAACCGAAGCTGCTGAGGGCCGCTGCCCCTGCAATCGCCTACCCTGTCACTTTGCTCATCAACAGGTCCCTCCTTGAAGGAACTGGCCCAAGTAAATGGAAGGTAGCGACCATTGTCCCTGTCCATAAAAAAGGACCCAGGGACAAAGTAGGGAACTATAGGCCAATCTCCATACTCTGCCCTCTCGGGAAAGTGCAGGAGAGATTGGTATACACTCAACTGCAGGATTACCTCGAGCAGCACCTACTCCTAGTTGATATACAACATGGCTTTAGTAAAGGTCATGGCACCGACACAGCCCTTATCAGACTCACGTCCGACATCCTCAATGCCATGGACTGGGGCTTCAAGATGGGGGCTCTATTCATCGACCTGTCCAAGGCATTTGATGTGGTCAGCCACAGACTTCTTTCCAAACTCCACTGGCTAGGACTGGATGTGCACTCACTTTCCTGGTTTGAGAGCTATCTGCTCAATCAAACCCAAAAAGTTCAATGGAGAGGAACACAATCCAGCACCAGACATGTGGTCTCTGGGGTACCCCAGGGCTCGATCCTGGGTCCCCTGCTATTCACCCTCTTTGTCAATGACATTGAGGGGTCTGTGGGCTGAGCAACCTCATCCTTTATGCAGATTACACCGTTGTCTACTGTAGTGACCTGCTACCTAGCATCATCTCTGCCAAACTGCTGGCCAGTCTCTGTGCTCTTGAAGCCTGGTTCTCCTCCAACTCACTTGTACTGAACGAAGATAAAACTAAGGCTGTTCTGCCTGGGACCAGACACCTGGGTACTGACAGATGTGAATTGCTCCAGCTCAACACAGCCCAAGGGAAGAGAGTTGAGTTCATCGACAGGTTTAAGTACCTTGGGATCCTCCTTGACCAGGA
This sequence comes from Neoceratodus forsteri, assembly GCA_016271365.2. Lineage (NCBI taxonomy): Eukaryota > Metazoa > Chordata > Ceratodontiformes > Ceratodontidae > Neoceratodus > Neoceratodus forsteri. Next base: position 215,056,777 of record JADMNL010000024.1, read on the forward strand.
GCTGTCCTACAAACCCCACATCGACTCCTTAACTAGATCCATCCACCAGAGGCTTGAACTCCTCTACCGGCTGGGCAACTGTCTTTCTGCCGAGGCAAGCAGTAGCCAATTGCACCCTTCTTCTCTCCATCCTATATGGGGCCTCCCTGCTACAGTTCCTCCGAGAGAGGGAACTAAGCAAACTTACCCTGCTCTACCATAGAGTGGCATGCTTTGCTACCAACCCCCCCCACCCCAGGAGGCACCACTGTGAGGTCCTCGTGGACCTCCACTGGCCCACCGTACGGCACAAGTTGGCCTACTCCTCTATTTGTTTGACCTTTAAATTCACCACTTCCGGCCCTCCTCCCCATCTGAGTAGGCTACTCACTCCCAAAGTACAGTACTGTGACATGCGATCCTCGGCAGGCTGTTCCTTCGACATCCCTCAGGTTCGCACTAACCAAGGCAAGCGATCTTTTCAGTACACTGCTCCGCACTTATGGAACATCCTCCCAGCAAGTCTGGTTGACAAGCCCACTCTCCTAGGGTTTAATTCAGGCCTCAAAGTGTACCTTCTGGAACTTAGTCTCTGCGGCTGTACTCGCTAGCCCCTTGCCTGAACTTGTTGTCATGTTTGTCATGCCTCACTACTCCTATTGCCATTACTGTTTCTCCCATGAGACTGTTGTGCAAAATTATCTAATGTACTGTGTGTCTGTCTAACATTTTGTGAGCTTGCTGTTTCCCTGTAAGTGCTTAATGCCCATTCCTTTGTATATATCTACTGTAACTACTGTAAATTTATTCCAATGTATGTAATCTTCTGCTGTAACTAATTCCATGTTGCCCCTGAAAAAGGGACTTCTGGTCTCAGTGGGCTTACCCAGTTAGCAAAATCTAAATAAATAAATAAAACTCATAGGATTTTATGTCAGGTTCATTCCTAATGACCTGGTGACCACCTAGAAATCTGTTAGGACTATCTGGTCTCTGACACTATATACTTCCCAAAGTGGCCATGTTTGCTTTCACTAAAGCTCTTGCATTAACTAGCTCTTTAGTCAGGGACAAGGTTTTTCTACCCAACAGCAGCTCATGAGAGACCCTTACAAATCTCCCATGGGGCATGGGAAAAAAGACCAAACACCACCACTACCTCAACCTTCTAACTCCCTGCCCCCTCCTCCAGATCTCTGCTCTGGGTTGGGTGCATTATCTCTCTTTTTATGCAACAATGGGAGGTTGTGACCTCACACAGATGTGTCTCACATACTATCAAGCAAGTTCATGCCCTGAAATTAGGGTCACAGCCTCCAGCAACACCACTCATTCTCTGCCATTGCTCCCTTTATAACCATTCAGTCCTGAGGGAAGAGTAAAGACTTCTGTGCAAACTAGATATCCAGTCATTTCTCTGGCAGAAATTAATCAGAGTTTTTGCTCCAGGTAGGTCCTGGAACCCAAGAAAACTGGTGGTTTATGGCCTATTTTGGACCTCAAGGGCCTTAACAAGCATGTGGCATATAAACAGTTCTGCACACTGTCCCTGAGCTCCCCCTACTGTTTAGGGAAGATTTCCTGTGCACTCTGGATATTATGGCACATACCTAGAAATCAGAATCAGACAGTACTGCAAGCAATAACGCTAATTTTGCTTTGAGGGGCACCATTTCCAGTTTAGGACTTGCCCTTTGGATTGTCATTGATACTACTTGTCTTTACCAAATACTTTGCTATGCTGCCTGTGGTGCTATGTCATAGTTTCATAGTGAGTTAACGAGTTCAGGAGGCTTGGGGGCCTTTTGTGAACTTGCCACCATGTTAATGGTGGTATTCAAATTTTTTGTCTCCCATGTGTATGCCTAGTCTTTTCTTAAAAATAGTCATGATTTCACTTTCTACATCGCATTTTGGTAAGGCGTTCCAGTGTGATACAAATCTTTGGGTATACCATTAACTGCATGTAGTGGTTTTATAATGGTCTTCCTTTAATTTTAAATTATGAGATCTAGTAATATTATTAGTACTGTTTTAACTAATCCAATAGTTTCAAAAGTGGCATCATTATGTATTGCAGTATATGCTAGACATAGCTCTCCCTGTAATCTCCTATAGTGCATAGAATATAGTCTTAGTGTCTTGAGTCTGTCAGCATAGTTTATGTTCTCAAGGTTGGAGATTTTCTTTGTAGCATTCCCCTGTACCCTTTCAATTAATTTCTCCTCTTTTGTGAAAACTGGGGCACATAGAGGGGAACAATACTCCAAATGTGACCTCACCAGACTAGTACAGAGTGGCACAAGTAGTTGTGGTTGTCTGCTTTTTATATTTTTGAGAATACAACCTAATATTTGTTGACCTTTTTTTTAACAATATTGTTGGAGAGTGTGTCAAAGGATAATTTCTGTGATATAACTACACCCAAATCTTTTTCATTTTCTGTTGTTTGTAGTACAATATTATTAAGTATGTAGTTATACCAGGATTGTTTTGTCCCCAAATGCGTAACCTTGCATTTGGCTTCATTAAAGCTCATTTTATTTCTCTTTGCCCAATTATCAAGATGAGTAAGATTATTTTGAAAATGTTGTGCACTTTCTTTGCCCGTTATAATACCTCCTACCTTACAGTCGTTTGCGTATTTGCAGAACCAGATGTTATTTAGTGGTAGCATAGATGACACAAGAATATTGAACAGTACTGGGTCTAAAACGGAACCTTGGGGCACACCACTTGGTTACTGTACTCCACGGTGACTTGTGCCCCCTAATGGCTACACTTTGTTTTCTGTTTGTCAGCCATGAATTTACCCAGTTAACTATGTTTGGATGAAAATTTAGGCTAATCGTTTGTTTTATCAGTACTCTATGTGAGACTGTATCAAATGCATTTGAATAAGCAAGAAAAATAGCATCAACTGATAGTCCGTTGTCTAAAATGGAACTAACAGGTTTGAAAAAATGAAGCAAGTTTGTTAAGCGTGATCTACCCTGGACAAAGCCATGCTGTGTTGCATCCATCTGCCCCTCATCTTGTAAATGTAAGGTAATATGCTGTTTTAGCATTTTTCCAGTAGTTTCCCCCCAAGACTAATGTTAAACTTATCGGTCAATAATTTTTAACATCATGTTTACTGCCATTTTTGTATATGGGCAAAACAGTGACCTTGTTCCATTCTTGGAGTGTCTTTCTCTCTATTAATGATGTATTGAATAGTAATGTTAGGGCACCGACTAATTGGTTTACAGTTTCTTTAAGGAACTTTGAGGTTATCCCATCTGGGCCAACTGAGCTATTAGTTTTAGTGGCCTTAATTGCTTCAAGAACATCAGATTCATGAAATGGAATAAAAGGGGGCCAAAGTTGTTAAATGACCAAGGTTTACTTTTTCTTTGCATGTACACTAGTAAAATAGTCGTTCATTTCTGTGGCCATTGAACAACTATTTTTCTAGTGTATGTTGGTAGATGGTTTATTTCTTCCCTTACTTGGGTGACTAGCTCCTGCAAGGGGCATTGGTGGGTGGGGATGGAGTACACTTTGCACTGCACCAGACTCCTATTGGACAACCTTGGGCTTTGGTCACTGTGGTCAAATGTTCTGGTTCCTTCTTACAGGCTCCAGAATATAAAGTTAGTACTGAACTCAGCCCTCTTAACCTTCTTACTTGAAGACAGAGCTTTAGTGGCCATAGTGACTTTGGTTGTGTGCAGTAAACAAGCAATCGGGTTTTGGCCTACAACATGCTCTGCCTGCTGGGTCTCATGGCAGCCTCCATAATCATGGTCCACTGGTCTGTCTGCATATGAGAGTTCCATAATGGTTACTACATGCTCAGAGGTCTCAGGCCGTGCAGTCACTCGGCCACTTGATTTTCATTTGCTGACTCTTGTGGGATGCCCTACACTGGTGGCAGAACAAGGATTTCCTGCTTGTGAGTTATTCATTTCTACAACTTCAGCCACAGGTGATCTTCACCACAGATTCCTTTAACCTGTGGTGGGGCACCAGACCCAGGGATACTGGGCTCCATTGGGACAAGGTCTTTACATAAATGTGATGAAAATTAGAGGAATTCTGTACAGTCTCCAGCCCCTGGCCTCCTGGATTCAACTAATCTCTCTGCTGGTGCAGTCAGACAATCACTGGGTAGTGTATTACCTAAATGAGCAAGAGGAAACATACTCCTACACCCTGTACCAGGAAACAATGAGGTTGTGGGACTGGGAATTAGCCTAATGTGACTCACATACTGTATCACAGTTGCAGGCTCTCTTAATGTCCTGCTAGACAGCCTCAGATGGTGTGTAGCTCAGCCTTATCATTGAAACTCGGTCAGGCTGTAGCAAATCAATTTTTCAACTTGTGAAGAAAGCACAACACAAAACTAACGTGTTTTTGCTCACTCATTCCAGGCTGTGCCATTTGTTTGCCAAAAGGCATTGTCCCTCTGCTAGAAAGGAAGATCTCTCTGTACATTTGTCCCTTTGCCATTGATCCTGAGGGTTCTGACCAAACTCAAACAGGAACCAGGCACGATGATCCACTGGCACCCTGGTGGCTGAGGCAGACCTGGTTCCCCCTTCTGTTGGAACTGGCCCCATTTCCACTGCCCCTTCAGCAAGACCATTTATCCCAGAATCATGGCACACTGCCTGTATCCAGACCTCTGGGACATAGATCTCTCTTGGTTTGGAATCTCAGGCTGTTCTTGGCTGTGCTTAACTGTCTACCAGGCATACTTACTTTCTGAAGTGGAAGCACTTTGCTATATGGTGTCGGATGGAATCCTTCACTTGCCCACTGCAGAGGATGCTAGATTACCTCCTGACTGTCTCAGATGGGTTTGCAGTACTCCTTGGGGAAGGTTCCCTTGTCAGTCATGTTGGCTTTTTATGCCTCTATCAGAAACAAGACAGTGGCCTTCTATGTAGTGTACCATTTCCTAAAGGACCTTTTGCACATAACCCCTCCAGTTCACAAACTGGTTCCAGTCTGGCACCTGAGCCTTGTACTGGAACCTCTGATTAAAGCCCCTTTTGAGCCTGCTTCTTCTTGTGACTTGAAGTATCAGTCTTAGATGATTTTATTCCTTGTTGCTATTACTTGGCCAGCAAAAGTGTCTAAACTACAGGCCTTGCTTCATGAACCACCTTTTCTGGTGTTTTACAGAGAGTGGTTGGCATTAAGTATTCACTTCACTCCTTGGATGTCTATAGAACCCTGGGCCTTACAAAAGGAGTGTGCCTATTCATCTCAACTGTTTGTTTCATTTGGCTCTGGAACTGGGGTAGACCAGTTTCCAAACAATGCACTTCCAAGTGGATCTTTTACATTGTGTTCTACTACAGGCAAGTGGAGCAGGACCTGCTGGGTACCATTACTACACATACCACATGGGGCATGGATGCCTTGATCACCTGCTTCCAGTCAGTTTCAGCAGCTGATATTGGCAGGCCTGCTACCTGGTAGTTAAGCTATACTTTTACTAAGCAATACAGTTTGGATCTGATCTCACATAGATGGGCAGGTTTTAGCCTTGCTGTCTTACAAGAATTGCTGTCCTGGTTGACCAGTCTGCTGTTTTACCAACCACCTACTTGGGATTGGTACCGTTTAATAATTTTCTAATCTATTACATCTCTATAAAGACACTCTCAAAGAAGATAGGATCATTATGTACCAGTTACAGTGGATCTTTGCAAGGCTGTCCATAAAGCCAAAACCTTCGTGCCCACCATCCCTCTGATAAGGTAGACCTTTCCTTTCAGCTTATTACCATGGCACTGAATAGTGAGTCTACCACTATTATCCCATGCTACCACTTGCTGTGTACTGGGCAGTGTTTGCTGTATTCTTCCTGTAACTCCGTGCATGATTGGTGGATGTTTAGTACTGCATTCAGTGATGGTGAGAAACTGGAGCTGCTTGGGGCCACCCACATACTATAGGCATCAATGTGTGCCAAAGATCTGTATGTAGGCACATTGACTTAGGCAGTCCCATCATACAAAAGCTTTCTACAGGGTCTTGAGACCAATGGCTTACAGTGCATTATGGCTCTGTGGAGATTCTCACGAAAATCTACTATTACTGGTAAATAACAAACCTTTACCAGTAATGGTGCTCTGTGGCCCACATTTCCATCACTGCCACCAAACCCATCTGTGATTTTTAATTGAGGGGTGATGGAAGGGGGAGATGGTTTCCATTTTGTGTCAGTGCTGGCACAATGTAGAGCCATGCTACCAATATCACTGATGCTCTCTCCAATAGCCAAAGGTATGAACAGAAAAAATCTTGGGGAGAGGCATTCTCAGAGTAAGAAAGAAGGAAATATCACCTATAAATACTGCAAAGGTACCACTTATTTAAACATAAAGAGCAAGTGCAAATGCAAGCTGGAGGTGCTACTAGACCGCAGGGTTTTGCATGACTAAGAAACACTTCTTTTGAGACCTTTATTTTACTCTGTCTGTCAATTGCCTGCATGGGGGAGAAGGTAACTGCTGTTGTATTTCACTCTGCCAAGCTACTGACTGCTCTTTAAAAAGGTGAGCACTTGGGAAGAACAACAACAGTTATATTTTACTCTAGATCTACCTACTGCCTGCATTTTGAAATGGTAAACTTGTTTTTAATTGGGGGGGTATAACCATTTGTATTAAACTCTCTGTCAGGCTACTGTCTGCAATTTAAACATTTAAACTTTTCTTTACTGTATTTTTTTAGGTGTATTTTACTTTGCCTAGCTTTGGCTACTGCCTGCATTTTGAAAATGTGACTTTTCATTTTTTTTTTGGGGAGGAGGACTTGTCATGTGGTGATAACGATTTACATAATAATCTTTTGTCTTGTTTGGTTACTGCATTTGGTTAGCATAATCCTTGTGCCATGTCTTTGTACCTGTTGCGATACCCCCTGTGACCAGGTTCTGACACATGAGAAAGAATTGGTCAAACCCATGCTATAAATATTATCCATAAAAACAAGAAATTGAAATGTCAAAGAATAATGTAATCCAAAGTATTTTAAATGGGAATGTAATAAAAATCACCTTGCTGTGGTTAAATCTAGACAAAGTTGTTATAATTCACACAAAGGTTAAAGACAAATATCTGAAACATTTGTTTCCTTATTGTCAGAAAATACTAATAAAACTATTTTCAGTCAGCAGGATCCTTGAGTACTGTGAGAACTGGAGCCAGCAATCATTGCTTGGAAAATACCAGCTGTGTCACACAACAGAAAAACTTCATCAGTATCCTCAGTGTGGGGAGAGTTTCCATGGCCTTCATCTCATTTCTGTACAACAGATACAAAAAAGAGAAGGGACACATAAATGTGCTGAGTGTGACAAGCATTTAACAGCAGAGAATACACTAAAAACACATCAGCTAATTCATGTGGGGGAGAGACCATATAAATGTTCTGAATGTGACAAGAGTTTTGCATCACAGACTAGCCTTATAATACATCAGCGAATTCACATGGGAGAGAAACCATATAAATGTGCTCAATGTAACAAGAGTTTTACATCACAGAATAGCCTCACCAAACATCAGCGAATTCACACAGGGGAGAGGCCATATAAATGTACTGAATGTAACAAAAGATTTGCCCATAAGCAGCACCTAATAATACATCAGCGGTATCACACAGGGGAGAGGCCATATAAATGTGCTGAATGTAATAAGAGTTTTACATCAAAGCAGAGCCTCACAAGACATCAGGCAGTTCACACGGGGGATAAACCACATACATGTGCTGAATGTAACAAGCAGTTTGCTCAGAATAGTCACCTAGTAATACATCAGCGGGTTCACACAGGGGAAAGGCTATATAAATGTGTTGAATGTAGCAAGAGTTTTACACAAAAGAGTAGCCTAATAACACATCAGCGAGTTCACACGGGGGAGAAACCATATAAATGCACTGAATGTAAGAAGAGTTTTGCATCACAGAGTGGCTTCATAATACATCAACGGGTTCATACAGGGGAGAAACCTTATAAATGTGATGAATGTAACAAGAGGTTTGCCCAAAAACAGCACCTCTTGAAACATCAGTGGGATCACACAGGGGAGAAACCATATAAATGTGCTGAATGTCACAAGAGTTTCACATCACAGCATAGCCTCAAAACACATCAGCGAATACACACGGGGGAGAAGCCATATAAATGTGTTGAATGTAACAAGAGTTTTACAGCAAAGAGTTACCTAATAACACATCAGCAAGTTCACACAGGGGAGAAACCATATAATTGTACTGAATGTAAGAAGGGTTTTACATCACAGAATAGCATCATAATACATCAACGGGTTCACACAGGGGAGAGACCATATAAATGTTCTGAATGTAAAAAGAGGTTTTCCCAGAAACAGCACCTAAAACGACATCAGCAAATTCACACGGGGGAGAGACCACATAAGTGTGCTGAATGTAACAAGAGGTTTGTCCAGAATAGTCACCTAGTAACACATCAGCAAATTCACACGGGGAAAAACCATATAAATCTGCTGAAGGTAAAAGTTTTACATCACAGAATAGCCTCCTCTAACAGTGAATTCACACAGGAGCGAGACCATATAAATGGCAGTATAGCCTAGTGGTTAGAGTAATGAGCTGTGAATGAGCTTGGTACCTCCAGCAGACATGGGTTTAATTCTCACAATCTCAACTTGCATAGTGTGTGACTCTGAGCAAGTCACTTAACAACCATGTGCTCCTGAGTCACCCATGAAAAAAAAAAAGGCACTTGTGCTTAGTGGGCTATACCTAGTTACCAAAAAATAAAATAAATAAATGTACTGAATGTAACAAGAGGTTTCCCCAGAAACAGCTCCTAATAGTACATTTGCGGGATCACACGGGGGAAGAGGCCATACATATGTGCTGAATGTAACAAGAACTTTACATCACATCAGAGTCTCATGAGACTGGTCAGTTTACACAGGGGATGAACCATATAAATGTTCTGAATGTAACAAGAGTTTTACACAACATAGTAGCCTCATCATACATCATCTAGTTCACATGGGGAAAAACATATTAATGTGCTGAATATAAGAAAAGTTTTACATCACAGAGTAGCCGCATAACATGCCACTAAATTCTAGCTAAATTTTGTGTTACTGTATGATAAATATTAAAACTGATAGCTCTTAGAATTAGCAGCAGACAAATACATTCAATGTTTTTTACACTTCTGCTGTCTCTAGTCTTTGATTTTATGTCTGTTGGCCTATGTTAACAAATTGGTTTTAAATCCGTGTATTATGTGAACTACCACTCTATATTCTGCAGAGTTACCCATCCTAACCAGGATCTCCTTGTAAATGAGCATTTCTCGATGGAGCTTTTTTCCAGGTAAAATAAATACAAACACAGCAGTGATGTCACACGGGGGAGAAAACCATATACATGTGCTGACTGTATCAAGAGTTACATTTCACAAAAAAACTTCATAACACATCAACCAGTTCACAGAGGTCCTAGTGCCTACATTGTCCTATGTAACCATGGGAGAAATGTAAATTTTACCATCTCCAATAACAAACTTAAGTTCTCTGCTCAAGCCGAGAAGCTCAGAAGATATGTGGAAAAGAACAAAGAAAAAACACAAAACAGATGATTCAGAGAAGACCCGAAGAAGTTTAATAGGTAGCTGGGAACAAAAACAACCAAAGTAACAGCACCACTGGAAAAGAAAGAAATTGAGGAATTCTGGAGAAGCATTTACAAAGACCCAGTTGAACATAATAGAGATGTAAAGTGGGTACAGGAAGTAAAAGACAGTTTAATAAATGTCAATAGTGGGGATATGGAATGGCCTGATGTAATAGCTAAGGAGGTAAAAATGAAGCTAATAAATGCCCCAACTGGAAAACTGCAGGTCCAGATGCTGTGTCCAACTTCTGGCTAAAAGTATTAACATCCCTACACCCTGACTTACCCACCTGCGAAAACCATGTATATGCACATCCCAAGCTGACACCCACCTGGCTGACAACAGGGAATACCACACTCCTGATCAAATCTGAACCTGCCAATCTCCCCAAGAGCTATCGCCCAGTAACTTGTTTGCCAACAACATATAAACTATACACTGGATTTGATGCAGACAGCGTCTACAACCATTTAGACCGCAGCAAACTCATGACAATAGAACAAAAAGGCAATAATAGAATATTGTATGGTACAATTGACCAACTTCTGAACAAAGCCATAACAGAGAGCTACAGAAATTGACAAAATCTTAGTGTAGCATGGATTGACCACAAAAAAGCATTTGACAGAATCTCATACTCTTGGATCATTGAGTATTTACAAATCTACAGGGTACATCCCACACTGATAAACTTCATCACAGCTACTATGAGAAAGCAGCAAACCACCCTGGAATTAAACCACAGGAAAGGTTGAATCACAATACCAAGCATCATGATCCAATGAGGGATATTCCAAGGTGACTCCTTGTCACCACTTCTGTTCTACCTTGCCCTCAACCCATTAAGCAGCCTGATCAATAACCTGGGCTATGGATACAACCTCAAATCCAGAAACCAGAACAATGAAAAAGTAATACCTCACCTCCTCTTTGTAGATGCTAGAGCTTAATAGGTCATCCAATAAACATCTGAAAATACAACCACAAACTGTCAAGACTTCTCTGATGATATACAGATGACATTTGGCATAGACAAATGTGCCATAGCAACGTTTATAACAGGAAAGTTAACTCATAAAGAAAACATTAACCTAGTGGAGGGGTTGTGATATAAAAGAATTCCAACAAGAGGGAGTGTACAAATACCTAGGAATAGAGGAAGGAGCAACAACACAACATGAAGAAGAAGAATAGAAGAAGAATCAGTATTTATATAGCGCTTTTCATACATCCAAAGCGCTTTACAAGCAATGCTAGACTGGTAGTGAAGTGACTGCCATATCGCACATCATCACCCACACACAGCCTGGATAATTGCATGAACCGGTTTTATGGGAAGGGGAATGTTGGCCAGGACACCGGGAATGTTCCCTACTCTTTGCAAAGAGTGCCCTGGGTTCTTTCACTTCCACCTGGACACCCACCAGGACAACACCAGGATGGGCAGAAGAGACCTTGGTTTAACGTCTCATCCGAAGGATGGCACACCCCAGCAGTACAGCACCCCCCAATACTGCACTCGGATGCCAGCGATTTTTAGGTGCAAGTCCAATCCCGGTGTGGGATGAGAACCCACGACCTTCTGGTCCAGAGGCGGATGTGCTACCAACTGAGCCACGCTGACACCTGAACACAGAGCAAAAATCAGCAAGGAATATTTCAGAAGTCTGGACCTTCTAATGAAAACTGCTTTAATAAGATGAAACAGAAGTGCAAGCTATAATTCAACCTGCCCTTCCTGTGATGTGATATACAGCTTTGGTGTGATTGACTGCCCTCAGAAAGTGCTGGACCAACTAGATATAAAAACAAGAAAACTACTCCATGCCTACCAGTCAATACACAAAAACTGGTGCATGCCACAATTATATATCCCAGGGTCTAAGGGAGGCATGGGCCTCCTCGAGATTGATTACACATACAGGTCCACAATTGTGGGTCTGCAGACATATTGACCGACATCCCTGGACACAAACATAGTCAAGGTCCTTTATCATGAAGAAAACAAGCCTAAGATAATGTCTATCATCAAGTTAGGCGACACCTTCAGGAGGGTAGCAGAGATGGATGTTAAGCCACCAGCAGATAAGGAACAACCAGCAACAGAAAGGGCAAAGAAGCAGAAAAAAAGCATATAAGGACAAAGATCAACAGAGAAGAAATGACAACTGGAAGGCCCATAAATACAGGGGGCTGATGGAACAACCACAAATCAATCAAGAACTGACCCAAAAGTGTTTAAAAAGAGGTGAATTTGAGCCACAAGAGGAGAGATCGGTAATAGCAGCCTATGATAGTGGACTATGCACAAGATGGTTCACAAATCCATAGGAAAAACAGACAGGTGTAGATTCTGTAGTACAGAGTTAGAAACAGTTTCACATCTTGTGGCTGGATGTGATGTACTCATAGCAGAAGGCATGTATACTGAAAAACATAACAACATAGCAAGACTGATCAACCTAGTGAGACTGATCCACTGGAAATTACACAAACACTATAACATACTACATATATGTAGCAGAGAAACACTGGAGACAAGAACCACAGAGAATGAAGTAGTGATTACATCACACCCGATACCAACTGCCATGAAAGTGGAGGTGAAAAAAAAAACAGACATTGTAATAGAAAAAAGAACAACGGTAGCATTGCTGATCTAAGTACCACCCCTAGTGATTTTAGCGTCCTGTGCACAGAGGCACACAAAATCATGAAATACCTAGCTATGTAAACAGAAACAACTGATGTGGAACAAAGATACACAAATAATTCCAGTGGTGCTCAGAACAATAGAGCTAATCAGAAAGAACTTGCAGGCACATCTAAATATGCTACAAATATCTGTGACACCCTATGAACTGGAAAAGGGAGCCATCCTGTGGATGCTGCATATGCTGAGAAGAGTGCTCTCAGCAAATATCAAAGACTAATGCAGTATTGATTTTCAGATTTTTGAATATGTCCTGGCTTAAGAATGGGGTCCATTCTCATCACAACAGTAGAAATCCCTAAACATTTGGAGACAGTAACCCTGGGAGAAACCATATAAATATGTCAAATGTAACAAGTTTTATACAAAATAGGAGCATCATGAAACAGCAGTGAATTCACATGGGGAGAAGCCATATCAATGCATTGAATACAAGAGTTTTATGAAACAAAGTGGCTTCATAACCCACCAGCAAATTCAAATGGGAGGGACAATTATAAATAAGTTGAACGTAACAAGAGTTTTAAATTACAGAGAACTCTCATTGCACATCAGGGAATTTGCAAGGGGATGAATTATATAAATATGCTGAATGTAACAAGGAGTCTTACCACACAGAATAGCTTCATAACACCTCAGCACATTCACCTACGGGATAGATCATAGAAATCTGCTGAATGTAACAAGAGGTTTGTCAGAAACATTACTTATTAATAAATCAGTGGGCCCACACAGGAGGGCACATTTAAATATGCTACCAATATCTGTGACACCTTATGAACTTCAAAAGGAAGCCATTTTAGGGATGTTGCGTGTGCTGTGAAGAGTGCTCTCAGCTAACATAAAAGACTAATACAGTACTGATTTCTTCAGTTTTGAATATGCCCTGGCTTAACAATGGAGTTCATTCTCGTCGCGGTATCAGAAATCCCTAACCATTTGGAGACACTAACCAAAGAGAAACCATATAAATGAGTTGAATGCAACAAGAACAAGAGGTTTGCCCAGAGGAGTGATCTGATTATACATCTGCGAATTCAGATGGGGAATAGACCATAAAAATGTGCTAAATGTAACAAGAAGTTTTCCAGGAAAAGTGACCTAATAGTAAACAAAAAGGGTAGTTCTTGACAGTCTTGCTTACAGGTGGTTTAAGCACTATCTGTCTAACAGGAAACATGAATCATGAATGAAACTGATCTTAAAGATATAACTGATGGTGTGCCCCAGTATTCCATTCTTGGCCCTCTGCTCTTCTCATTATATGTTAATGATCTGCCTGCTAGCTGTGGGGGAGGCAACAAGCTACAGCTATATGTGGATGCTGCTGTTCTGTAAAGAAGCTCATCTGACCTCCCTCAAATCAACCGCGACCTAGATGGTGATTTCAAGCTACTTGAAACTTGGTTATTAAAATATAAATTTGTCCTAATTGCCCCAAAAAAAAAAACAAACAAAAGCTCTGCTATTTGGCCCAAGAAACCTAGGTATTGAAAGATAGGAGTTACTTAAATGATCTACCCTCTCTAGTGTAAAGGTTGAAGTGGTTAACTTGGTGAAACACCTAGGGGTTCACCTACACCAAAACCTTCCTTGAAACTTCATGTTGATGCAGTTACAAAGTCCTTCACTAAAAGGTCGGTCTGCCCTCTAGACATAATACCTATCCCAATAAGGAGGCACAACTAGCTATGGCTACCAATACTTTGTTGACTGTCCTAACATATGGTGCCCCATACTTCATTCCCTATGAGAAATTGAGCTTGATAGACTGAGTATGCTGTGCAGTAGTGTGCATGGTTTATGGTTGGTGCCCACTACTGCACAGTTCTCTTTGCCCAGAACTGGCCCATCCTTGAGGCAAGACTAGTCTACCCACTACTCTGCCTTGCCTATAGACTTGCACTAGACACTACCCCCTCTGCCAGTTTTAGGGGGCTTTTCACATTTGAACCTCAACAACAGCTCCTCTATTCCTGTAACTGCTCCTTGCTCAAAGCACCTATGTCTAAGATCTACTCTGACATGAGGTCATTTGTGGTCTCTGCACTGTTCCTTTGGAACAAACTTCAGTTTGACTTTCAGAATTACCATTGCTCCCTATACTACTCTCTGTCTACCCTTAGATCGCCAGTCCCACTGCATCTCCTTCATCTCTAAATTCTAGTTTGGTTCCCTGCCCTCTTTGCTGTCCTCACTTGTTTCTGCTATTCTCTCTGCCTCATATGAACATATGAAGAAGCCAGCAGAAGAGGCCATTTGGTCTATCAAGTCTGCTCATATTGCAGGGTCCACAGCTTGAGCTAATGTCCCTGCCCTCCCTACCCATTCCTACTATCCACCCTACTCATGATCCTTACCTCTCCCCTGTGCCTATCCCAGCCTCTCTTAAAGCTGCCCACTGTCTTCAATGAGATGACCTCTTCTGGCAACACATTCCAAGTGTTCACCACCCTCTCTGTGAAGAAGTGCTGTCTGACCTCCCTCCTAAACCTCCCACCTTCCAGCTTAAAACTGTGCCCCCTTATGTTATGGTTGCCACTCAGCTTAAGATACTCTCCTAATCAACCTTATTTATCCCTTTCAAGTACTTGAAAGTCCCAATCATGTCCCCTCTCTCTCTGTTTCTCTCTCTCCTGTCTTCCAGGGAGTACATGTTCCTCCTCTCCAGGGTTCCTTGCACTTTCTTCCTTTCCTAACCTCACTCCTCTACTGGGCAGTGAGCCTTCTATCACCTTACCTCCCTCTGGAACCTGTTTCCCTCTTTACTGGTAGCCCAGCTCCCATTATAGGTGGCACATCCACCAGTATGTCGAACAGACCACGCTGGTGGTGGATGCCATGTACCCCAGCAGCCTCAGGAAATTCCAGGCAGGGTGCCAGCACCCAAACTGAAATGATCAGCCAAAGGAGGTAAAGTCCTGAGTCCGGTCTGCAGAAAGGCAGGTTTTGGTGCATAGTGAGTCCAGTTCTGCCCTGATGAACTTGATCACCTCTGAGGGGATCAGTTTGAACTTGTCCAGGTTGCATACCTCTCAAGTGTCCCTGATTTTCAGGGATGTCCCTGATTTTGCCTCAAAATTGTACTCTGTCCCTCCTAAAATTTGTGTTTTTGTGGCTAAACAGTGGGGACTGGAAGCACAAAACAATGTCAAGCATTAAAGTTACAGACTTTTTCTTCTTTAGAAAATGCATTTTGCATTAAGCCCCATATTCTACCAGCTTTCTGGATGGATATCTCTAATTTTGAAGATGTGTCCCTGATTTTGGTCCTTTGTCCCTGATTTTTTTAAGCCTTGTCCCTGATTTATGAGGCAGGAGGTTGAGAGGTATGCCAGGTTGACCAACAGGCCCAGGTTTCTGACATGGAACTGACAAGAGGACCCTCTCTGTGCAGAACTGTAGGTTCCACCAGTTGGACAGATAAACTGGGATGTGGAAGAATGTGTCCTGAAGATCCAGGGAGAAGAACCACATGCCATGCCAAAAAGATGGCATAATCTGAGTCACAGTGACCATCCAGAACTTGTGTTTCCACATGTCCTGGTTCAGGTCATGCAAATCCAGTTTGGGTTCCTAGCCCACAATCAGTTTGGGCCAGGAAGTACATGGACACATACCTGTGACTTGCAGAAGTGTCCTCCCTGAGGGCGGACTGTGTGTCCTGTGACCTTGTGGACTCCCAAGTAACATGGAGCCAATGAGGTGGGAGAGCCTCGAAGTCTAGAGGCAGCCTTCTAGCTACCACCTCTAGCACCCACTTGTCCATAGTAATGATAAACCAGTGTGGCAAGAAGTGGTATAGATGACCCCCCACTGAAGTTGGGTCAGGGATTGGACAGGTGGGAGGATGACACCACCTGACTCTTCACAGGGTAGTTTTGAAGGGGGCTGCACCTCCCCTACCCCCACTTCTTTTCTACTCCTGACAGCTGAACATGGGATGTGGACTCCAGGCATGATATTGCCCCTGCTGGGGCTGTTACTGGGGCTGAAAGGAACAATACTGGAAGGTCTTCTTCTTCTTAGGCTTCTGGGCCTTAGAGCTGTTCTGGGATGATGATGTAAAGAAATTAGAGTGGCACTGGACTTCTCTGTTTTAATGAAATGTCCCTCCCCCCAGGGCTGAAGAAGTGTGTACCCATGAATGGGACATCGGCCAATTTGTGCTGGGTATCTGCTATGAAAATGGAAAGCTGCAGCCAGGCCTTGCAGTGCATCATGATGGCTGATGTCATGGCATGGGCAGAAGATCTGCCTATGTCTAAAGTTATCTGGATCTGGTGTTTAGCCAGCCCTTGACCCTGCTCTCTGACCAACTTCACCTAAAGTGGCCAATCAGCAGGAAGGTGATGAAGGACATTATCTATCACTCCCAACAAGGAAAGATCAAGGTTGGCTTTCAGGACAGTGTAGCTTGCCTGACTGAGACCAAGAGAGGAAATGGCATCGACCTTCTTAGCCACAGGTCAAGCTTTTTAGTCTTCTCATCGGGGGGCTTGTCCATGTCCCCTTGGTCACTGGACTTCTAGAAGGCCAACTCCAAGACCAGTCCTTTAGCTGAAGGGTGGTTTGAGAACACCAGAAGGGACCCAGTAGGGACCACATACATGTGGACCATATGGTAGAGGGTGCCAAGCAGGATGCTGGACACTGCCAAAGCTCTGTGGTCATTCTCAAGATGGTCTCAGTCATGGAAAGGCAACTGTCAGGGATTCATCCCTGCCCAAGATATCAATAAAGAAAAATGTAGCCTTCTGCACTGGCTCCAAGGGCACATTCATGGACTCTGACATGAGGTGGAGTTGACCCACAAACACCAGCCCATGGTCAGTGGTCACATCATGGTCTGAGTCCTGGCTGAAAGTGTGGGTCCTTGATAGCAAATATGACTCCTTAGAGTTGTCAGAGGACTTATCAAAAATGGCTCATGACAGGCCGGCATGGTGGCATTGAGGGCTGAGGTGCTGCATGCCTTACCTCAAGCCACGCCAGCGACCCATGTTCGGGAACGAGCATGGGTTGCCGGTGGTTGTCGGGGAGGAGAAGGATCAAGCATCCATTGGACTGCTCTCCTTCTCCAGGGTGGGGGGACATTAGCTGTCGGCACTCCACTGGCCCCTAGCAGCTGCTGGGGGGCAGCACACTGATGCTACAGCTGAAGGGGAGGAGACGGGGCAGACGCTTGGTGAGAGCGTGTGCGGAAGTGTGCGCACTCTCACCACAGGTGTCATTACACACCCTGCTTCCACACAAGGGGAGAAAAGTGGGGGAAAAAAAACAGCTCCAGCAGAATGAAGTGGTCCCCACAGCGCTGCCTCCATGAAGGCATCTCCCTGGCGTGGATCCGTTTGGGGTGGGTTGAGTCACTTCCCACCACCCTGCCACAAAGGGTAAATTGTGGGGTGCACAAGGGAGGGGGTCTAATCTTCAGGGCTGCGCTGGGGGACAACTGAAGGCAGGCTTGCAAGCTGGGAGCTCTGAAAGAAATAATACATCAAAAATGGCTAATGATCATTTACCACCGTGAATCACCCAGGTTCCTTCAATTAGGTGACCTCGACTGACAGATGGCCTGAAAAGCTGATCACAGTACAGGAGTCTTTAGTCAGAGCTCTAACCAAGGGCTGCAGTGGTGACAGTTATAGCCTCAGGGATGGAGAAGCAGATGGTGGAGACATCTGCTGTGGATGGTCCAGTGTGGGCATAACTGGTGGCTGCTAGGTGACCAAGTGGCCAGTGGGTAGAGCCCTACCCTGCTCTGTGACAGTCCACTGCTGCCAGAGAAGTTCCTCCTAGTGCTTCTGTATCCTGTAGTGGTGTCTCTCCCTGCCTGAGAACAAGGAGGTCAAGGATCATTGACAGTGGCACCTCCCAGATGAGCAAAGTGTCAAGCTCAACTGTTGATCCGGGGACAATGTCAAGGAGAACCTGTGGAGGATCATGACAGACCCCGTGCTGAGCACATTCAGCAGCATCAGCTTCAGAGGCATGACCACCAGATGAGGCTGGTCCCAAAATGACCTGGTCAGGGACACTGACCGAGCCACGCCCCCTGGAGTGAGGACAGAAATCACCAGGGTCTGGGAAATTGACTCCTCATTGAGCTCCTGCAACAACTGATCAGCAGGGTCGATAATATTCTCAATTGCCTGCTCAACTAAAGTCAAGGTCAAAAAGTCGAATTAACATACCCAGGAGATTTCAACAAGGCCCTTAACTGAAGACTGCCTGACCACAACTGAGCACCCAACAAACACTGAACAGTTGAGGGAATTTAAAGAATGGGAGGATCATGATCTTTCTCCATCCCACAACATGCATTGGTGGCACTTATGCTTTTTGCACCAGTAAAAGA
The DNA here is from genome assembly GCA_016271365.2 of Neoceratodus forsteri. Taxonomy (NCBI): domain Eukaryota; kingdom Metazoa; phylum Chordata; order Ceratodontiformes; family Ceratodontidae; genus Neoceratodus; species Neoceratodus forsteri. The sequence goes on from JADMNL010000024.1 coordinate 215,075,503, forward strand.
TGCTCTCCCCAAAGGTCTGGAGGGCCAGAGTCATCTCACAGAAATCCTCTTTGAAGGACCTTCCAATGCTGGCACCAGCTGGATGGAGCACTGTGGCCACAGCAGTGACCATCTCCTCAAGAGCTGCAATCCCTTTAGTGGACCCAGCAGCTGCCTAGGCCTTCTTGCTTCTCTCTAGTCAATCCTTAGGATCCCATTCTGAGGATCAACCAAGGACAAACCTGGCCTGTCAATATTCCAGTGATGCTGGACATACTCCTTGCCAAAGTAAGTAAGCTTTCATTTCTTAAACACCTAATCCCAGAGGATCTGGGTGCTTTACAAAAGAGGTGTAAACCATACAATCATACATTTACAATAAGGATCAGGCAGAATAAATAAAATTCAATAAAACAAGTTAGTAAATAATATAAACAATAAAACACTAAGCTGGGCTGTAACTAAATTCCAAATGCTTCTTTAAAAAGATGTGCTTTCGGACCCCTCTTGAAAGTCTCCACAGATGGAGCCTCCTTCAAAGACTTGGGGAGTGAGTTCCAAATGGCTGGACTGGCCACCTCAAATGCACAGTCTCCCAAGGTTTTCAGCCTGGCCCTTGGAACCGCCAGGAGGCCATCGGTGAAGAAACGGAGTGAGTGCCCTCAGCAGACAGGTCTCAGGAGGTCACTAAGGTAGCCAGGCCCCAATCCTTATAGGGCCTTATAGGTGAGCAAGCCCACCTTGAAGGTAATCCTCCATCTGACCAGCAGCCAGTACAGATCATGCAGGACTGGGGTCACATGGCAGGACCTGGGTAGGCCTGTCAGCAATCTGGCTGCTGCATTCTGCACCAACCGTAGTCGACGGAGGTTCCCTCCACTGACCCCGAAGTAAAGAGTGTTACAGTAATTGAGCCTTGACATGACAAAAGCGTGTACCAGCAATGGCAGGTCACCAGGCGGAGTTAGGGGTTTAACCCAGGCTACATTCCTTAGATGATAAAACCCACTCCAGACGACAGATGACACCTGTGCTTCAAGTGTCAACCGTCGTCAAGGATGATGCCCTAGTTTCTCACCCTAGAGGAAGCTTCCAGTGGAGTAAGGCCCAGGAACAACCCTATTCCTAACCCAGCAGCAGCCACATCACGGCAGCAACCAGGCTCAATCACTAGTACCTCTCTCTTATCGGGGTTACATCTCAGCCAGTTAGAGGACATTCAATCCTGAATCTCGGCCAAGCAATTATTCAGCAGCTCCACAGCATTACATGTCCTGGTAGCAAAGCACATATGCAGGTGGGTGTCATCTGCATAGCAGTGAAAACCCAGACTGTAATGCCTAATGATCTCCCCAAGGGGTAGCATGTTCACCTCGAACAACATTGGTGACAAAATGGAACCCTGAGGAACTCCACAGGGCAGGAGTTTCAGGCAGGAGGAGAAACTCCCCATCACTACCCGTTGCATCCTGCCTGTGAGAAAGGACTCAAACCAATTAATGACAGTACTGGTGAGTTCACAAAACATTCCAAGGTGATCAAGTAGCACAATGTGATCCACGATGTCAAACGCTGAGGAGAGATTGGGGGAGAACAAGAATTGACTGGTATCTATCTCACGCCCTGAGGAGGTCATTTTATACCCTGATCAATGCCCTTTTGGTGCTATACCTAGATCTAAACCCAGATTGGAGAGGCTTGTAGATGTCAAAGGCCATGAGGTGCACCTCGGGCTGCAGAGCCACCACTTTCTCAATAACCTTCCCCAGAAATGGGAGGTTTAAGACGGGTTGATAATTCACCAAGACATCAGGGTCGAGTGATGGTTTCTTCAGAAAGGGCCTCACCAATGCCTATTTCAAGGCGTCAAGGAAGAACCTCTCTGAGACCAAGCACCAGACAATCTCGGTGAACACTGAACCAATGGACTCCACACATCTCACTAGGAGATGGGTCGTGCCCAGGTCCAGTTCATAAAAAGTGGGTCACAGCTTTGAAATTACCTCCATGACCTTAGCCATCCCCATGGGCCAAAACTTAGCCCATACAATAAGAGTGCCTCTGCCCATGCAAGGCCCATCACTGTGGGGCTGATCTTGCCACACTGATGAGATCACCAACTGAATAGAGGACACCCAGTCAGAGAAGAACTGAGCAAACTCTTCACACAAAGTGACTGAAAATGCTCTTTTTGGCTTCAGACAGTCAGGATGAAGTAGCCTGTCCTTAGTCTGAAAGAGCAAGTCTGGTCTGTTCCTCCCTGTAGCAATCTCCCTGGACAGGAACTCTGCCTTCTTATGGTTGATTGCCCTTTTATTTTCACTGTAGTGAAATCTCAAAGCTAGTCTATCCTTTTTGGACTGAGTCCACCACCAGTAACGCTTCAACTTCCAACACTTGGTCTTCGTCTCTTTGAGAGCCCCATCAAACCGTGGGGGTCTCAAGCAAGAAGACCTGGGTCGAACCTTTATGGAACTAGGTCTCAATCTAAATTTACTTTTGAACTTCCTCTGTTTCGTACTGTTCTTGGACAGAGATCTATATTGTACAGGGCCCCGTTGTTTTTTTTAATTCAGTACTTATTAATACTGTACAAAGTAAGACTTTATGGTCTTTTAAATCTAGACTAAAATACTGGTTGATGGATAATGATAATTGCACATGTTTTACTGAGTATTTGTAATGCTATTTATGGTTTTGTATTTTGTATTTCATATAATGTTTCATGCTTGTATGTATGAATCTGTATGTTTGTGTCATTTGTAACTTGACGCTGGTGAAAACGGGCAGTTTTGCTCATCCTGCTTACAAGTCTAAAAAATAAAAATGAAATGAAATGAAATATGGATCGGTGTGATGGTGTCAAGCACCTTGGAGACAGCACTATTATATGCTATCACTGCCTCATCCATGCCCACCACACATGCAGTGCTCACACCAGAAAAATCCACAACCACCAACAGTCCCTCTGGGGACAATCCCTTCCATGGGTGGTAGCGGATCATCTCAGCAGGGGAGGGACTATCAGGGGCCACCAAATGAGAATTCCACTGTGCAATGATCAAACCAAGAGACCAGATCAGTCCTGAAGTCAGGGACCTCAAGCCCCAGTGAGAATACTAAGTCCAAGGCGTGGCCATGGCGATGAGTCCCAGAAGCAAATGCTTGTGCGAGGCCCAGCGATGTCCTCAACTGGAGGAAGTTTTAACCAAAATGCGAGAGTTCATCATTGACCCAGGCATTGCAGTCACAAAGAATCAACCATCTGGGCAACTCCAACACCCTGTTGGTGACAAAGACTGCAACTTCCTGCAGGAACTCCCCCTTGCACCCTGGAGGGCGATATACGAGGAGGATCCTACAACCTGCACCTGGACCCCAACACACAGCCACGCATTTAAACAATGAAATATATCCCACTGGGTGCACGGAGAAGTTCAGGTTAGATCTAAAACAGATGGCCACACCCCCACCCCTCCATTCCCTCCTCAGGCAGTGCACTGCAGAATACCCGGCCAGGATCAATGCCTCCAAAACTGGGCCTGCATCATCCCCCAGCCAGGTCTCCGTAGTGCAAGCCAGACTGACAGTAGAAATCAAGTCTGCCATAACTGCGGTTGTGTTCCCCACCGATCAGGCATTGCATAGCACTGCCCGAAGGGGACCTGTGGAAACTGCAGGCCCACCGGCTACCTGTCCACTCAGTCTGGTGGAAACCCTAGGAATGGGGACCAGCTATATCTGGCCTTTCTTAAGGCCCTATTTCACTCCTGGAACTCACCACCCCAATGCCACTCACCTCCATAATACCTTCAGTACTCTGCCACCAACCCACTCTCCCCCTACAAATACCAACCTCCCTACAGTGCCTAACCACCACAGCTGGTAAAGGGGGGTCAGAAAAGGGGAGGAGGTCACACAGCAGAGATACCAAGCAGGCAATACGTAATACAAAGGCTCCAACCCTCCGTCTTATACTGCTTCCCCAAGCGGTACAGGCAAGATGTGGGTGCTGGTGTTCAGCATTTTTTGTCAACGCTGCATGTAGAATTTAAAACCATGTGGTGGCTTCCTCTCTTCCTTGCTGAGATTGATGTCAAAGGCAGAGCGGGAATGAAAAGAAGATGAAGTACTCTACAACATTTGAGGAAAGAATGTTCACTAAAAGTGAGAACTATGGAGAATCCTCAAAAGCTGCAGAACTGTGAAGGAGGATACCAGTCCCTTCTAGTAAAAATAAAAATCTGATTTCAAGGGTTAGAGCCTTAGACTATAGGACCCTGTTGGTGGGAGGAGCTTAGCTTGAAGAAGTCATCTAACAAATCATCCTGTTCCAATGGAACTGCCAATGTGTGGATAGTGAATTGTATCCATACCCTTAGAACTACTATGTTACAGTGTGACCCCGGGTCATCATGTCTGGGTTCAGACCTCTTTCTGGTGACTGTGCAGAGCCCATCTGGTTGAAGGGTTAGGTTTGCTCCTTCTCCTGTGGTGGTGGTGGTGGGGGTCCCAGAGGAAAAAATTATCCACAGTGGGGAGATCACATGATGCCGGTGATGAGCTAGCAGCACTTCTTTTGAGCTCCCCAGCATTGTAACTTTAATCTACCTAAAAACCTCAACTTTTGACTTCTTACATGACGGAACAACTGGCCTTTGCTTCAGAGCATCGAGTGGCTGCAATATGTCAGCAGAAGAAGTCACTATGGCAGAAGCAGCACCACAAACTCCCTTGCCGGTGTCAGATGGGGAAGAGGATCAAATGGCAACCCTAGAAGCCAAATGCCCCCATTGGAGCAACTCTTCAATCCAACCCACTCTAACAAAGCCAGTTGATCTCTCTCCAGGGCAAATCTACTCCGAGCTTTCAGAGATTAAGTAAGCTGAGCTCCAGATGATAGTCGACATGAAAGAAATTAAACCTACCTTATGGGAGCTATCTACCAGGGTGTCAGACACAGAGGTTCGCATCTCATCTCTTGAGGATCACCGAGCTCGATCTGAACCAGAGATGGTGCAACTTAAACAGTCTTTGGCAACTCCTGATTCCAAAGTTGATGATCTGGAGGGAAGAAACCACCAAAAAATCTGGTAATCCTTGGTTTGCCGGAGGGGGAAGAGGGGCAGAATACTCTTGACTTTGTGCAAAAACTGTGTGTTAAATTAACAGGCTCCTCACCCAATGACCCTCATTATGTGGTGGAGCGAGCCCACAGAGTGCTTAGGGCTAAGTCTTCTCCAGAGGATCCCGCCCCCTGACCGATCATTTTTAAACTGCTGAATTTCCTAGACTGATACCATATTCTTAAGAAAGTATGGAGTTTGGATTCCGTTCAGTGGGCCGGCTGACATATACAGATTGTGCAGGATCTTATGGCCAAAGTTTGCCAAACCAGAGCTGCATACTGTCCTTTGCTTAACAAGATTTGGGCAGCCCAAGTGAAACACAGGCTCCTCTATTCATCTAAGCTGGAAGTAACCACACCATCAGGTAAGCGCCACTTCAACACAGTGGATCAAGCAGCAGCAATGTTACCCCAACTTTTCCCGGACTTATTTCATTCTAAGACCTGAGCAGGAGTCGACATAAAACAGCTGTGTTTCATTTTCACTTTATTTAACTGTGAACTGTTAGCCGATCAGGATATCAGGTGTATATTTGGCATTTGGACTTCCCCCAGGTGCTGTTATGCCTGATGCTCATTGGTAAAATCTATCCTTTTAGTTATCTATCCCCAGCAAACATGGACATTGAATGTACCCAGCAATGCTCGTCTGTTTATTAACACTGCCAGTAACCTGAACAACCAGTCCAACTTTTTACAGTCTGCACCTTATTATTTTAGGAGTGAGCCCTTTTTGTTATTGGAGCATCATCTGCTGGCTAAGAGTTTTGTTGCTGTAGCTCCGGTTATCGAAGTGGCACCATTGTCATTGTGTTGCATACTTTTGTGTGTCCTTGAGAAGGAGTTCAGTGACATGTGGGATTCTGTTAATTTTACATTTATTTTTATCCGAGTGCAGCTTAACTGAAGCTAAGCAGACTCGGTGCAGTCCCATTATGATGCAAGTTCTGCTTGGAATGTCAATGCTATTTGGGGACATTTTCATTGTTTAACCTGGGGAAATATCTTTATATCTAATGTTCTCTGTCAAGGGAGTGGAATGAGGTTTTTTTTGTTTTTCTTGCAGTGCCTCAGTGGACACCACAGATTTAAAGCCCACTCTTAGAAAGGACTGCAAAGTTGCTTGATAACTTTCCTTTGTTCATGCTTATTCCCTCTCTAAATGAAGACAGACATCTGAGTACTACATATATGTTTGGGAATAAGGCTATGGTTAAACTAGACATGGGCATCAGATCTTGCTCTTTTTTCTTAGTTTTTATCTTTGACTAAATGTTTATGTAATTTCTATGCCACTACAGTGTCAGATGTTATTAGATAGATGATTGAGGTTCTTATATTCTTGGTATGTGGAATGATGTTGGGGGCTAGCTCCGCCGTGCCTCGGATCTTTAGTATTAGGAGTAGGCAGTAGGCCTGAGTTAGGTCAGTTAGTGTAAATACTTCATTTACCTTTTTTTGGGGGGGGGTTAGTCATCATTACTGTTATTGTGGTCCTTGTTTGTGGATTGTTAGATGGGGGTTGTTGGGGTAGTGCTGGTTGATTGTTTAGGGGAAGGGCTGTAGTGCATTGGTCTTGGCAATGTTAAGTATATTTTTTAAGCATTACTTCATTTCATCATGACTAATCCTATTTTTTTATAACATGGAATGTTAAAGGGGGGAAGGACAACAGGAAAAAGTGTGTTCTACTGAGACACCTGCAGCAATTTACTCCCCAGATTGTGTTCTTGCAAGAAACCCATTTGCTAAACTCTCAGATGTCCTTTTTTGACTAGATGTTGGGTTCACAAGGCATTTGGAGCTGGCAATAGTTCATGCCAATGAGGTGTGGCAATTCTTATCTCCAAATCTGTTCCTTTTACTCAATTAGCAGATATAAAGGACCCTGAAGGGCATTTTATATTTGTGCATGGTCTTTTAGGGACTTTAGAACTCCTCCTGGGTTCTGTTTATCGCCCAAACTCACCTAGTTTTTTTCCCAAGCTGGCCACAGCCCTGGCTTCTTTTGGTCACCTGCCAATTATTTTAGGCGTGACTGGAACCTTGCTTAAGCCAGTGATTTAGACCATATCTACCACACAAAAGCTGGACTGTCCTCAGGGCTGACAGCATTGAATGAATTTTCAGATCTTTTAGGTCTGGCAGACCCCTGGAGAATTCTCCACCCTACTACCCGGGATTTCACTTTCTTTTCTATACCTCATAAGGTGTTCTCCAGAATAGATTTTTTACTAATAAGCAAGCACTTAATACTGAATGTTCAGTGTAGTCGTATTCAGGCAAGGGTTGTCTCGGACATTCACCTGTCACCTTAGTGGTAGGCTTTCCAACTTCTCCCTGGCATCCGCACACCTGGTCATTAAATAACCAGCTGTTGCAAGATCCAAATGTTACTGTCCATTTCAAATGGTATATGGAGGTTATTATTCAATGTAACAAAGATACCTCGCCACCATTAGATATTATTTGGGGGAGTCTTAAAGCTACATGGAGGGAAGAACTTATTAGGTTAGCATCCCTTAGAAAATGAAAAAGGCAGGCACAGTTAACTGATTGGCTTCAACAAATTCGATCTATAGAAAGTGCCCTTTCTGCTTTAACACCAAACCAGACCCGGAATCTGTTAGCTCAATTACGGGCTTCATATTCGGAGCACCTCCTTGAAAAGGTTGATAGAACAGCTGCTAGACTAAAAGCTACATATATTGGGCAGGGTAATAATGCCGGCAAGCTTTTAGCCCTTAGAATTAAGCAACAATCAAGCTCTAGATGGATACCCTTCTTAGCCTACTGGCTAAAAAATCCTTGTCAGGGCTTTGCCCACCAGGGGTCTCTGCTCCACTGCAGCTGGCTGTCCGTCCCCTGCCTACCCGTAACTCCATCACAGACACTTTCATAGTTCCCAGGGCTAGGACCTCTCACTGTCAAAGATCCTTCCATCATAAAGCCCCCCTTTGGTTCAATTCCTTCCCTGAGGCTATCTCTAAGATCCCCGGATTGGCCAGTTCAAAACTGCCTCCGTCAACACATTATTGACAGTTGATGCGGCAATGTCGATAGATGACCTAACCAGCCTTTTGCCTTGTTTCCCTGGCTCCTTTAGATGACTGGGCTCTGTCTAATACTATGTTGTTTTAAATTAATTGATGCGAATATGATGTATAATATGGAAGTTAATATATGTATTTACTGAACTTATGATTGTACTTGTATAGTTGCCGCCTGTAACTCCAGGTGTTTTGTATCTCACCTGTTTGTAATTCCATGTCCTATAACCTCACTATTTGTTGTCTCCCCCCCCTTCTCGACGAGGTACCTTTGTAAACGAGTCGCTGACTCAAAGGTTGTAAAACTGATTCCTCATTAAATGAATAAATAAATAAATAAATAGATGATCCGGAGATGGATCTGCCAACAACTGACCCCAAGCAGATGGCTGCAATTTTTTCCTGTTTTTATCAGTCGCTTTACATCACTCCTTCAGTTGACCAAGATAATAGAGCTGCCTGTGGCAGAGTTAGACTACACCCTCAGCTGTGACTGATGAACCACTTTTCCATCTCCTGATTTCCTAGCAACAGTTAATGCTTTTCTCTTTGCTGTTCTTCTTTTTTCCCTCTACCCTAGGTTGGCACCTAGCATAGCTCTTTAGTGTCCTTACTAAACTTCCTACTAGTTCTCTCTTTTCATTCTTTTTCCATTTCCATCTATCCAGACCCTGGAATGATGCCAAACACCTGCAGCCGGTTGCACAAAAGAGATAAGTCCGTGTTTAAGACATGTTTTTGGTCTTACAAAAGCAAGGTGGGCTTAACAAATTTAAGCCTGTTGCACAAAAATTGTTTTACATTTCATTGGTCTTATTTAGAGACTTTAATTTAAGCCTCCTATGTACCAGACTTATTTGTTGTTAGTAGGCTTATCTTGCTATAGTTATTTATAAGAAAATGTACTTCAATGCATGTAACTATTCTTAATAGTGTATATTAAAAAATATATACTGTATACACATAAGTGCACTGATTACCTGTTTAAGGGACTGCTATTTCCCATATCTCATCTGATGTTACCAAGAAGAACATAATATAAATACTAATATATATATATTTATAAAATGGGTAGAAAAGATCATGCATTTTGATTGGCTAAGAGGTACCATTAGCTATGTCCTTATCAGGGCATACACTGGCAACTGGCACTACTTAAGCCAACCAAAACTCATCACACTGACGTATCAATGCTTGCCTGAAATGGCTTTCCTGGTGCAGCTCCCTACGTAACATCTGACAGAACCGTAACAGCTGCACTGGTAGAGCACACTGCCACCAACACAAAGCAGTTATTCCATCTGAACCCCCCATTGTCAAGTTTCATAACTTTGCAAGAATAATCTGACCTTAATTTACATTTGTGCACCACTGAGATGTCTGAGGCAGGTAGCTGATCCACAGCTGTCCTGCAGACTGTCTCTGCTGCAGTTCTGTTCCAACTTCCACTGTGTTTCTTCGCTCCCAGTCTCCACATCGCGCTTCATTGCTCGGCCTACACCGACACGACCCCAAGACAGAAAGTGAGAAAATGCCCATTCTCCTGGTAAGGTGGCTTCCAGTTGGTGAGCAGAACTAACTGTGCTGCTGAAGTGACAAAGCTGACCGCAATTAAACAAGCATCCCGATGCTGCCAGAACACGGTGTTCAGATTACAAACGGACCCCCACTACTCTAGAAGGTATTTGAATTATGAGTGTACCTCTTGCTTATTTTTAAAATAATGATGACCCAGCCTTGACAGGTAGTGGAAATACAGGAGCTGCTCTCTGCTGGCTAAGCTCACTGTGAGAGAGGCATTGACAGTGAAAGCCTGTGAGCTAATGCGGCTGCAAAGGACACACCACTCCGCAGTCCATACAAAGAGAAACTGAGAGAAAAAATACATTTGACAAACATCCTAGTGTGTTTTTTCTTCTGCCCAAGTCATATGCCACACCATACCATGCAGTGATCACTTGTGCTCAGGTGGATATCTAATGTGATGTCTGCATTTCTGTCCCTGTTTGTAAGTACCTGGTCCAGCACTGCTCCATCTCATTTTACTGACTCCCCACTGGCTAGTTTAAACACCCATCAAAGTATTATTGAAACCTTCCACCCAGGACTGCCATTCCACTCACAAATGGATGGAGGCCATCTCTCTTGTACAGGTCTCTATCCCACCAGGTAGCATCCCAGTCCCAGATGTATCCAAAACACTATGCCTTCAAGCATTCATTGAAAGTGGTGCAATGTTCCCTAACCTCCAACCAGCCATATACAGGTACTGCCTCAGTTAAAGCCACTGAATGATCTACCTGCTTCAGGCCACCTTGACCTTTCTTGTAACAACCCTGTTACTTCCCTTGCCAAGTCATTTGTCACCAGATGGACAGTGACATCGAACTCCTCTTCCGCCCCAACCAGGATCTCGCTTTGTCTCTAACCTTCCATGATAAAGCCCCAGGCAGGCACCCCACCAGCCTCTTCCTCTCCTGCCCTGCTGCCAAATCTACACTATCTATTGAATCTAACAAATATCACACACACTGTGACATAGAAATCCATATATTGACTATAGCACCGCAAATCCCCCCCCCACTAGCAGCTATCACATAATTAGATATCAACAAAGTGATACAGACTTTGCCACCCATATACACACACTCATGCAGCCAAATGTTGACAATATCACATGCACCACTCTTCGCCCCCATCCATCCACAACCCTTGTCTAGCAACAAAATGCTGAGGACACAAACACACACACACACAAAACACACACACACACACACACACACACACATACACACACACAACACACACCTGTGGCAACTAATGAGCATAGCATACAGGATATGCCACCAAACAGATAGCGAACTTTCATGCAGTTAAAAATAGCTGTGACATAAGGCTGGCCCAGTGGCTCAAGAGGGCCCGAGGCGCTGTGCACCTTACCTCCCACCAAGTTGGTGACCCAAGTTTAGGAACATGCCCAGGTTGCTGGAGGGTTGCCGCGGATGGGAACAAGAGGACTGAGCAACTGTCAGACCTCTCTCCTCTCCTGGGGTGAGGAGGTATGCTGACTCAGCAGCTGGCTGCCACAGGTGAAGGCTGGGGGGTAGTGCTAGAAGCATGTGCAACATCGAAGGGATGGAGCATGGTTCCATAGCATGTGTGTGCTACCATGCATACACTTATGTGCCACCATGACAGGGGATCGAAATGGAAGAATGGAGAAATGGTTGTACGTATGCTTCATAAAGCCCTGCCCGCCAGCCTCCATCCTGTGCTACCACCTGTACCACCAGCACAATTCTGTTTGGGAGTCACTGCATGGGGCAGGACAGCCTTCCTCTCTGAGCCCCACCGGGAAGGAGGCAATCAATGGGAGGACTTTGGGTTCTGCAGTCTGGGAAGGTGAATGCCAGATGGAAGAGGCAGGGACAGGCTGAGATCCCACCTGCATGAACCGCCAAGGCAAAAGGCTTTGTGGAAAAAAGTGCCAGTTTGTGTAACCTTACACACACACACACACACACACACACACTCTAACGGGCACAACCAAATCCTGACAGTAAACCCATCAAGTGTAGGTAATATGTAGAGGGTGCCTTACCTGGGTGCCAGGGAGCCAGAAGTAGGACTTGAAGGAATGAAGTTCATTGGATCTGTAAAATAAAATAGAGGAAAGAAGTCACAAAGGATCTGTAGTTCTTTGGCAGTAAATAGGAAGGACAGGACAGGTTAGACGAGAGTAATACTTATCTGATAGGGAAGCAGTCAGCATCCTGTCAGACCTATTAAAAGAAAAGAGACAAACAGGTTAATATGGAGAAACTACAGTAGTGAGAGCAGAGACACAGAGGACAGATACAAAGTAGAAACAGAACAACATATAAGTTAAAGAAATGAGTTTTAGACAAAAAATAACAGTTAAGGCTAATTAGGAAGGCAGAGATATAGGAAGAAAAGAAAATCAGAGAACAGATAGAAAAAGGAGAAATGTTGTTTGTTTGGGGACTCAAAAAACAAACACAAAATGTCACCTAGATGGCCTACTTGCCAGTAATTATAAGTAGTAGCCATGGTGGTGGCTAGTGGAGAATCTTGGACTAGTGGCCCAGCATTATTAAAATAATTTATCATTGGTGATCCATGGGTTAGCATTGTGTCAGTGAGTTAGAGTTTTATATAATACCCTAGCCTGGATATTTAGACTGTGCCCAGCAATGGAGCAGCGTGGCGCAGCACAGCTGGGCTGCACTGGGGCTAGGGCCAGGTGATTTTCAACTGTGATACGCCATGGTGCAGCACCACTAAATATGGCACGGACTGCATGTGGCGCAGTGGCACTGTGCACGGTGCAAGCCACAGATAGGGAGCACGGGATGCACTACCACAATGCAGTGCCTGGTGCAGCACTGCAATATTATTCAGAGAGGGCATGCAAATTAGGCCATAATATATACATGGCACAACTGGGGTTATTAGCATGTAGTTATGGCCCCATTTGCATGCATTGCGCAGGGCAGCCCGGTGAATTGCACCTGGCGACCTGCACAGACTGACATGTGGACTGAGGGGGTCCTAGCGCATCCTCCACCCCATAGCCATGATCGCAGGGGAATAGGACGGAAAACACATCCCCTGGTAGTCTAGTGGTACCCCTTCCCTCCCGTTGGCCCGATTGCAGACAAATGTACAACTGAAATCCCTGGCAGTCCAGTGGTACCCCCCTCCTTCCCCATAGCCGCGATCATCAGTTACATGAAATATATATTCCCTGGTAGTCTAGTGGCACCCTCCCTCCTGTAGCTGCGGACCACCAGTACAGACATATACACAATCCCTGGTAGTCTAGTGGCCTTACCCTGCCCGTAACCCCAATCACAGGTAGCTCCCAACAGATCATACCCTTTGGTGGTCCAGTACACCCTCACTCCCACCCACACAGGACCCTTGGCCACCCAGACCCCCCATCATTGCAGTAGCAGCAACCCCACATACTGCCTGTCGAATGACAGATTACAGCATGGTCTGTAAGCCCATTGGTCCACACTGTGGATTGTGAGTGCAGGGCATATGTATTAGGACAGCCACAAATATATGAATGACTTCATTCACATATTTGTGGCTGTCTATTACAGTATGCCCTGCAAGCCCATACTGTAATCTGTCATTCAGCAGGCGGCCAGCCGGTATGCGGGTGGGTTGCAGCTACCTGCTGATGATGGGGGAGGGAGCTGGGTGGGCAAGTGGTCCTGTGTGGGTAGCAGGGGTGGCATTGCCACTGGACCACCAGGTGGTATGATCTGTTGGGCTGACCGCAATCGGGGTGAAGGGGTCAATAGACTACTCGGAAGGGCAATGGTTCATCATACTGGTGATTGGGGCTAAGTGAGGAGGAACACTAGACTACCAGGGATAAATTATGTCATGTACTGGTGGTCGCAGCTATGGGGAGAGAGGGGTGCCACTAGACTACCAGGGAATGTATATATTTCATGTAACCGGCGATCGCGGCATGGGAGGGGGGACACTGACTGCCAGGGATTTCACTTGTATATTTGCCCACGATCCAGCCAATGAGAGGAGGGGTACCACTAGACTACCAGGGCCTGTATGCGGGTGCTTTGGATGGTGTTTCGGTGGGAGGTGGCCACCACAGCTGGCGGCTGCTGTGTTGCGCCTGCAATACAGCAGCCTGTCTGTGGGTGGCCAGGAGTTGTTCTCCTTTCACTGGCTCAACTTTGAGCCCCCATGTGGTGCAATGCAGGGTTGTGCCAGCATATACGCCGCACATCCCAGGCTGAATATGGGATGTGCCACATATGCATGGGCATGCCCCTGCATTTGCACCACATACATTACTATTACACCCTGGCACATCAAGATTTGTGCTGTGCCAGTCAGCCTTTGAATATCCCAGTGGTGCTGTGTGGGTTGTGCTGGTACAACTCTGTTGTGCCAGGTGTAACCCTTTGAATATCCAGGCCTAGTGTACCAGTGGGCAAGTTTTCCTGATAGCAAATATATGAAAACAAATTAAGAATCCTTTCCTGGTGTTCAGCGTGGGGGTCAGGTCCCAATATTGTGTAGGCATAACTTCAACTATCCCACACAATTATGAGGAATGGTTTCAATTTACCTCATCAAAGCCTCCTGTTCCACAATGAGAAGATCTCTACCATATCCAGCATTAAGGTTTTAATGCAAAGAAATCTAGTAATGAATGTGAAACTTTTATTATTAAAATAACAACACATTTCGTGCAAACCAGGTGGTGCTGAGGCACCGGACACCTCACTTCTTGCCACATTGACGACCCATGTTCGGGAATGAGCACAGGTTGTTGGAGGTCAGCACAGGGGGAGGCTGCGGTGCAGAACAGAGCTGCCAGCTGGTAGCTCTCCTCTCCGGGGAAGTATCTGTGCTTCCCTCATCTCTTGGGTGCCTCGTGGTGGAGGTCAGGAGGCAGCACAGTTGAGGGTGCCAGGGCACAAGGCCAATAGAGTGGTGGAAGAGGCTGTCACTGAGTAAGAGGATGCATGCACCTCCATGTGCATGCATCTCTCTGTCTGGGGCCTCAGGTAATGGAGAGAAAACCAGGAGGAAAAGTGATGGGCCATGGCAGGATGAAGCCTCCAAGCTGGCTCCAGGGGGTTCACCGGACACGCATAGCATTAGAAGCTCCCAAAGACCCCAGAGTTTGGCAGGTTGGGAACCATAGCTGCAGCCCACCAAAGTAGTATAACCTCGATGGAAAAAAAAGGGCACATTTTGTGAGCTTCACTCATATTTATACAGTGCTCCGAACTTCATGTTAAAGATTTGATAGCATCCCACATTTTGCCTACTTGTACCACATTTTATGGCATACCTTGTTCCACATTTTGGGGTGAAATGTTGATAGGTATTTGTTTGACGAAGGAAGGTCTGGCGCAACTCACATTGGTATAAGGCAAAAAACATCTCATAACAGAGGAGCTACAGCCAGTCAAGCCCTGAAACTACTCAAACACTGATTGGATCAATCAAGCCCACTCACAAAAATTGAAATCTGAATAAAAACAATTTATTAATTCAAATATTAATCCAACCAAAAATAGCCCCTGCTTTTCAGGGAGTACCCCTTCATAAGAGAATTCTTGCTCAGTCAATCATCTATAACCAAAATATAATTTAAAATAAAATAACACTCAAAAGAAACAATTTAATCAAAATAGCCATAACAGCAACCAGCACTCGCATTAAATATGGGCTGAGATGCACATGTACATCAGTTATTTTTTCTTTTATTTCTGTAAATAAATGTGAATATAATGCAGTATTCCTTTCACTGTATATAAAGCAAAAAAGATCTATAAACTTCCTTACACACTTTATGCAATCTGATTTTAACGTAATATGCCATTTATTATTTATTTAACTTGAAAGTTTCACCTGAAAAAAGCATACTGAGCAGTATTGCTCGTTTCCACGGGAGGGGCATTGTAACAGACAAACAATTTGCCGATTACGGAATACTTGGCTCACAATACATTGCGGATGTCATGATCTGCACTTTCTGAGCTCTGAACATGAGCCCGTCCTGCTGTATCAATGAAATCTATCCTGGGGCAGCTGCTGGTAGCGCGAGTGAACGTGCAAAGAGTGAAAATGCCAGGCGGCACTTACTACTTTAACCCGTACGGAGCTCAGGCTTTGGCCTGCTCCATGTGTGGGTGAGAGATGGGGGCAGTGCAAGTGCACCTCTCTGCATGTACTGGAGCTGCCACTCTGACAGCAAATATAATTGCCTGCCACAAGGAATTTGGGAGCAGGAGACTCAGTATCTGGCAGACTGCAATGCAGCGAGTCACACTCACGGCTCTTAAACAACAACTAGTCAGAAGTTAAAGGCAACGAGAACTGTCAGACAGCCTAGCCACATCGCGGCGAGTACCGAAATAGTCCCGTGGCAGATTTTATGGTGGTGGGATGGGGGGGGATTATTAAAGCCACATGGTAGCTAACTTTACAGTGCTCGACTGGCCCTTATTTACTTAAACAATGCCTGCTGCACAGGGTGTTGTTCTCAACCTTGAAGGGCTCAGTATGAGCGGCAGGGTGGAGGCTGGGTAGGAGAGGTGGACTGAGATGGGAATGTATAGTGGGGGCTGAGTATAAGAGAGTGTTGAATTATACCAGTATTGGGGAAATTATGAAGGTGCCCGAGTATGAAGGAAGGCTGGAGTATGAAAGGGATAGGAAAGTGTTATACAGGGGCTGGTTGGGCCAGTATAAAACCGCGACAGTGAGCAGCTGTATCTGGCAACAGATTTGATAAGACTCCTATGTTTCAACAACATCAAACAAAAGGAAAGAAGTCATATAAGTTCAAAATTAAAGTAAGCAGTATGTTTGGGGACAAAAGTTTCTCACCACTAGTGTGCTGCAGAATACCAGTTTCTTCTGTAGCTCTGTTTAGTACATTCACTACTGTTGTTAACATAACACTCTTCTTGCAATTGGTAGCCATCTTGGTTTTTTTTTCTTCAGCAGTGTACAAGTCTGATTTGAAGTCCAGTCTATGTTGCTAGGCAACATCAGGATAAGACCTGTCTTGTGTAAGTCAAGACAATTTTTTGATCCTGCAACTGTCTTAACTGCCAGACTTAGACAAGACCACTTTTAAGTCATAAGATCATCTATTTAGGCTAATCATAAGCCAGGTTTTATGCAACCGGCCACTGGAGAGGTGTTGTGTAAAGTGCATAAGTGCATTTTGTGTTCAAAAAAGCATGAAGGCTACTTCAGATAGCATGAATGAATACAGTTAATAAAGCCTTTTAAAGAAAAATGATTAGAAGCCATATAAAACAATAATTTCATGATTAGTACAGTTCCAAGAAATCCTTAAGGTATTTTTATAAAGTCAGACTATAAACCTGTTACTGTATAAGGTTCTATGTATGAGAATGTGGTATACTTTATAAAAGTGCTTAGTCACTGTGGATCAGAGATATAGAGAGTCAATATCTGTGGAGATATACACTGTACCTTTAACTGAACCAGGAAATCCTCTGAAACAACCCTCCGCCCAGTTATGAAACATGTTCAGACACGAAACAGCATATCCAGACATGTACAGTACATAGAAAAGAGCTCAGTCAGGTGATCCCACCAAAAGATGTTAAAACCTTTTCACTGAGTTCACTTCAGTTCAGTCCAGTAGGGCTCAGCCCTGAGAGAGGAGAAGAGAGACAGACAAGCTGCTGAATGCAGATGGGAAGGGTATTAGGAGCTCTAAGATCCAGGACTGTATTATGTGAGAAACTACTGATGTTAAGTAGTGATTTTCTTTGCAATTTTTTTTTCATTTATTATTTTTCAAATGTTTGAAAAATAAATATCACAGCAAGGTGTGTTTTAAACCTGTAAATTTGCCTCATTTGAAGTTTATCCCCACACGCTGTGAAAAACTTGGTGTTAGAATTGGGATCATACTGGTTGTTCAGAGAAACGAGGAGGAGACCAGTATCCAGTTACCAGCCTTGGTATCCATACATAGGGGGCAAAGAGCAGGATGGCATACCTCCAGGATCTCATTGATGCCAAGGATCTGTTGAAGGAGGAGAGGCTTCCCGGTGTGCATATCAGAGCCCAGGATAGGTGGACCAGAGAGGAATTAATAACTGGACTGGAGTTTGATGGAACACGGAGGTGGACCAGCACCAGAGAGAGGTGGAGCACTGCTGCCAGGTGCTGATGGAAGGTTCCCACAGGAGGATTTCGTGGTGAAGGCAAAGGACCAGGATCCATGGGTTCTAGAGAAGGAGAACCCCCTGATGGAACCTTTGTTGCCAGTCACTTTTGAAATCCCATTGTTGCCCATTTTTCCGGGCTGCTGCTACTTGGAGGATGATGAGATGAAGGCCCCAGGTAAGACTGTTTCAGGACATGTGCATACTGAGGTGAAGACTACAAGCAACAGGGAAGACACCATGGTGGCTGAAGGGACTTTCCCATGTTTTGAACCCCCAGTGATATGGGATGAAATGTATGAAACATAGAAACATAGAATTTGGCAGCAGATAAGGACTGCTTGGCACACCTAGTCTGCCCATTTCCCTACCTAATGGATAAGCTGCAGATCCTAGTTAACCAACAGCCTATTTCTTCCTGCCCCCCACTAGGATTGCCTTATGTTTGTCCCATGCATTCTTGAATTCCACCACTGTTATTGACTCCACTACCTCCTCAGGAAGGTTGTTCCATGTATCCACAACCCTCTCTGTGAAAAAATACTTCCTCACATTACCTCTGAGCCATCCCTCCTCTATCTTCAAATTGTGTTCCCTTGTTCTTGCACATCTCTTTTTCTGAAAGATGCTACCCTCTTGGACTTTGTTGATTCCACTGAGGTACTTGAAAGTTTCTATCATGTCCCCTTCTCCCTTCTCTCCTTAAGGGTATACATATTAAGGTCCTTTAATATCTCTTCATATGTCTTCTGGTGTAGACCCTGCACCATTTTAGTTGCCCTCCTCTGGACTGCCTCAATCCTGTCTATATCCTTGTGGAGATGGGGTCTCCAGAACTGCATGCAGTACTCCAGATGGGGTCTCACCAGCTGCCTGTACAGAGGGATAACAACTTCCTCTTTTCTACTGGTGATGCCTCTCCCTATGCATCCCAGTATCCCACCAGTCCTCCTTACTGCTTTCTCACATTGCTTGTCCACCTTAAGGTCCTCTGATATGACTACCCCCAGGTCCCTTTCCATTTTTGTTGTTGTTAGTATCTCACCCCCCATTGTGTACTCTTCCTTTGGGTTTTTGTTTCCCAGGTGCATTACTTTGCACTTCTTTGCATTGAATCTAGGCTGCCATACATTTAACCATTCCTCCAACCTTGCCAAGTTCCTTCACATCCTTTCCACCCCACCTTCTGTATCGACCCTGGTGCAGATCTTTGTGTCGTCTGCAAAGAGACATACTTTTCCTTCCAGTCCATCTGCAATGTCACTTATAAAGACATTAAAGAGGACCGGTCCCAGTACTGAACCCTGTGGTGCCCCATTAGTAACCCCCCTTTCTTCAGAGTGGACTCTATTTACTATTACCCTCTGCATCCTGTTGTCCAGCCAATATTTTACCCAGGCTACCACCTTGGGGTCCACTCCAAGGCTTGCTAATTTGTATATTAATCTTTTGTGTGGGACTGTGTCAAATGCCTTGCTAAAGTCTAGGTAGGCCATGTCCACAGCCCCTCTCTGGTCTACCACTTTGGTCACCCAGTCAAAGAAATCTATTATGGGTAATTATATCAGATGACCTAAAGATGGGCAAGCAATGTGAGAAGGCAGTAAGGAAGGCTGGGGGGATACTGGGATGCATAGGGAGAGGCATCAATAGTAGAAAACAGGAAGTTGTTATCCCTCTGTACAGACAGTTGGTGAGATCCCATCTGGAGTACTGTGTGCAGTTCTGGAGACCCCATCTCCGCAAAGACATAGTCAGAGTGGAGGCTGTCCAGAGGAGGGCAACTAAAATGGTGCAGGGTCTGCACCAGAAGACATACGAAGAAAGACTAAATGACCTTAATATGTATACCCTTGAGGAAAGGAGGGAGAGGGGGACATGATAGAAACTTTTAAGTACCTCAAGGGAATCAACAAAGTCCAAGTGGGTGGCATCTTTCAGAAAAAGAGATGTGCAAGAACAAGGGGCACAATTTGAAGATAGAGGGGGGACGGCTCAGAGGTAATGTGAGGAAGTATTTTTTCACAGAGAGGGTTGTGGATGCATGGAACAGCCTCCCTGAGGAGGTCATGGAGTCAAGAACAGTGGGGGAATTCAAGAATGCATGGGACAGACATAAGGCAGTCCTAGTGGGGGGTAGGAGGAAGTAAGCTGTTAGTTAATTAGGATCTACAGCTTATCTGTTAGGTAGGAAAATGGGCAGACTAGGTGGGCCAAGCAGTCCTTATCTGCTGTCAAATTCTATGTTTCTATGTATTAGATTCATCTGACATAACCGTCCTGCTGTGAATCCATGCTGCCATGGGTCCTGTGCCCCACTGGCCTCTAGGAACTCAATTCTTTCCTTCAGAAGTGATTCCATCATTTTCCCTACCACTGAGGTCACACTAACAGGTCTGTAGTTTCCTGCCTCTGTCTTGCTCCCACGTTTGTGAAGGGGAATCACATCCACCCTCCTCCAGTCCTCAGGTACCACACCATCCTCCCATGATTTGTTAAACAGGGTAGTCAGTGGTGTCACTAGTTCTACCCTTAGTTTTTTTAGAATTCTTGGGTGAACCCCATCAGGCCCCATTGCTTTGACCACCTTTAGTTTTAAGAGTTCTTTCAGAACCCTTTCTTCTGTGAATGGACTGGTATCGACTTCCCTATCCAGAGTGCTTCTATTCTTTAATTTAGGTACCTCTCCCTCCTCTTTTTTTGTTTGTGAATACTGAGCAAAGTATTCATTCAGTATCCCTGCTTTTTCACTGTCACCCTCTGCACACCCTCCCTTCCCTTTATTAAGCCTCACTATTCCTCCCTTGGTCTTTCTTCATTCCCTAATGTACCTATAAAAGGTTTTATCCCCCTTCTTAACTGAGTTGACTATCTTTTCCTCAGTTTGGACCTTTGCTATTCTGACTGCTTTCCCTGCTTTCTTCTGCTTTAACTGGTACAGTTCTCTGTCCTGTTCCTTCTGTGTTTCCTTATACTTCCTGAATGCTACCTTTTTCTCCTTAACCTTCCCCGCCACCTCTTTTGAGAACCATAGTGTTTTTTTTTCCTTCACTTTGTTTTATTGATTCACTTCACACAAAGGTTTGTTGCCTCTGTGATGGCTGTTTTGATTTATTCCCATTGTTCCTCCACCCTTCCTTCTTGCCCATTTGCTAGTGCTTTTCTGAGGCACTCCCACTTTCCCAAAGTCAGCCCTCCTGAAGTCCAATACTCTTGCTTTTGCATGGCTTGATTCTATGGCTGTGTGTATCGTGAACCACACTGTTTGGTGGTCGCTTGTCCCCAGATGGTTACCCACTTCTAAAACCGAGATCCTTTATCCATCTCTGTTTGACAATACCAGGTCTAAGATTGCTCCCTCCCTCCTGAGTGGGTTCCCTTATACTTGCTAAATGCTATATTTTTCTCCCTAACCTTCCCCACCACCTCTTTTGAGAACCGTAGTGTTTTTTTCTTTTGTTTTGATTTGTTTATTTGCTTCACAAAAAGGCTTGTTGCCCCGTGATGGCAGTTTTGATGTTTCCCCATTGTTGCTCCACCCCTTCTTCTTGCCTGTTTGCAAGTGCTTTTCTGAGGCACTGTCCCATTTTGACAAAGTCAGCCCTCCTGAAGTCCAGTATCCTCACTTTTGTATGGCTTGACTCTGCAGCTGAGTTTATCATGAACCACACTGTTTGGTGGTCATATGTTCCCAGATGGCTACCCACTTCTAGATCTGAGATCTTCTCTCCTTTCCCATTTGAGAGTACCAGGTCTACGACTGCTCCCTCCTGAGTGGGTGCCAACACTATCTGTCTGAGGCATGCCCCCTGTAGGGCATCAAGAATAACCCTGCTCTTGGATGTGGCTGCAGCAAAGGTGCTCCAGTTAACATCTGGCATATTCAGGTCCCCCATTAACAATATTTACCCCTTTTCTGCCATTCTAAGGATGCCTTCTATCATTTCCTTGTCCACTGCTTCTCCCTGAGATGAGGATCTGTATACAACCCCCATGCAGATTGTGGTGCCATTTCCTGTCTCCAGGGTTACCCACAGTGCCTCCTCTACTCCCTGTTTATCCTTTAGTTCCATTGCTTTCATCCCTTCCCTTACATACAGAGCTACTCCTCCTTCTCCTCTTTTACCCTTCCTGTCCCTTCTGTAGCTTGCGTACCCCCGTATGTTGACATCCCAGTCATGGTTCTCTGTGTACCATGTTTCTGTGACTGCCATGATATACAGGTGTCCCTCTTGCATCAAGACCACTAATTCAGGGAGCTTGTTACACAGACTATGGACATTGGTACTCATCACCCTCCAGTTTTTGATGGCCTTACCCCTTTTGGCCCCATCCCTGTCCTTACTGCCTTTTTCTGCATTTACCCCTGTCCTGATCCCTATTGACTTCTCTACCTTGGTGTTTTCCTCTCTAACCACTCTGTTTTGTGTGTGGGGGGAGGCTGGGTTTTCTCTGCTCCTTTTCAGTGCCTCCCCTCTTGGCTAGTTTAAATGCTTACCGATGAAGCATTTAAACCAATCACCTAGGATCCTGGTTCCCCTCCTGGACAGATGCAGACCATCATGGAAGTATAGGCCTGTATCCCTCCAGGTGGACCCCCAGTCCCCAATGAAGCCAAAACCCTGAGCTCTGCACCAGTTTTTCAACCATTCATTGAATCCCATGGTGTGGAGTATCCTGGCATCACACTTTCCATAGATAGGCAGCACCTCTGAGAAGTTTACAGTATGTGCTACTTGTCTAAGGTCCCATCCCAATTCTTCAAACTCCTTTTGCACTGCTCTGATCCCATTCCCAGCCAGGTCATTTTTCTCTAGATGGACAATGACATCCAGCTCCCTCCCTTTTGCAGCTGCTCCCATGATCCTGAGGATTTGCTCCCTGTCCCTCCAAGATGTGGTGCCAGGCAGGCACTTTACCTCCCTCTCCCCTTCCTCCCCCAGTTCTATCCCCTTAATGATTGAGTCCCCCACTAGGAGTTGTTTCCTTCCCCTGTGGGGTCCCATGCCACCCTCCAGTGAGTCTCCTTTGTGGAGGTTCTCAGCATCCTTCTTGGTCTCCACTGCAGGTGCCTCCATAGAGGAACCACTCTCCACCAGAAGAGCATATGAATTGTGGAGGGGTACAACTGGAGGAATGTGCCTCTGTTCCACCACCCTCTCCCTCCCAGAGCCCACCTTAGTCCAACCACTCCTCTTTCTTGGCAACCTCTGAGGTAGGGGCAGTGGCCCTGGTGGTCCCTGGGTGGGACAGATGGTCTCCTAAATCCTGGTCAACTCAGCTTGGAAATAAGCAACCTCCTCCCTCAGCCCAGAGAGGTGCCTGCAGATGGGACAACACCACATCCTCCAGAACATCTCCTGAAAGACTGCTGCTCCACAGCCACTACACTGAACTGTACCACTTCCATCATATCTTATTTGTGGCCCCTTAACTGTTGTTTTGTATACTTATTCTTTCCTCTCTCTGTTTGTTTGTTTTAATTTTTATATATTTTTTTCTCCCTACTTTCCTACTGCCTGTGTGCCCTTAAAACCCCTTATCTTCCTGTTCTGAGACAGTGAGTTCCTATTTTCCTCAGTAGTCTCCTTCTTACTCACTCAGAGTCAGACCTCCAGCAGCTGGGGTGGAGAGCTACTCTTTTCCTTCCAGGATGGTGAGTCTTTGTGCCTCTGTGATCACTCCCTGCCTGCTCCCAAACAGGAAGTTCCTGTTGTCAGTCAAATCCTGTGCCTATAAAAATAGAACTAGCTATGGGTGGGGGTGGAGGGTTGGGAGAGAGGGAGGGCTATATAGCCCCAGTAGAATAGTATAGTTCTAACAGCACCTCCTTCCTCTTGCTGTTCTCTGCCAGAAGCTATCTAGGGCAGTTTTTAAATCCAAAACACCTGGCTTCCTTCTTCTTAAGCCACTCCCCCAATTGATAGTTTCCTTGTTCACCTAGCTAACTGCTAACTGCACAGATAACAATTCACTTCACCCAACTCAAACACACCAACTCCTTTTTTGTTTGTTTGTCTCTACCCTATATTGAAGGTCCCAGTAGTAGAGTTCTAGTTCTTTAGCTCCAGTAGAGTAGTATAGTTCTAACAGCACCTTCTCCCTCTTGCTATTCTCTGCCAGAAGCTATCTAGGGCAGTTTTTAATCCCCAAACACCTGGCTTCCTTCTGCTTAAGCCACTCCCCCAATTGACAGTTTCCTTCTTTGCCTAGTTAACTGCTAACTACACAGATAACAATTCACTTCGCCCAACTCAAACACACTAAATCCTTTTTTTTTAAAATAAAACATGAACATGAAACATGTAATGTTTAAATGAATATAATTTTTAAGGCTGGTGCTGAGTACAGTCAGTTGAGGCTACCAGAATGATATAAGGGTTGAAAAGAACCCCCTGGTATATTAAAAATAAGGGTTGAAAGGAAACCCCAAAGGTTTTAAGAGTTAGGAACTGGCTGGTTGATGCTCAGCATGAAAAAGTTCCTTGTCTACCAGAAAATACATGAAAGGGAAATGGATAAAGGAAATGTATGAAATGATTTAAAGAAATGTATAACTAAAATAAATGTCTAATCTGTATGATATAAAATGAGGAACCTAGGGTCATGAAGCATCTAAGTATGGGGTAGAATCTATGATTGGGCCCCTGAGTGGAAACAATGGGGTTAGAGCTGGGTACAACTCACCCGGGAAAAAGTTGTGGTATAGGCCTGTATGGCCACCCTGATAGCTAGACGGAGGAAGCTAGAAGTCAGCATAAAACTGCTGTGCATTACTTCCTCTTTTTTTAATGTACTGATAAAGTACAAAAGTGGGTGCACAGGGCTGAAACAATGCCAAGTGATGGGTATGGAGGAAGCTAGACGTCAGCATAAAACTGCTGTGTATTATTTCCTCTTTTTTAATGTACTGATGAAGGTATGATAGTGGGTGCACAGGGCTGAAATGATGTCAAGTGATGGGTTCTGAAATTATGCCAAGTGACTGGTGTTGAAACAATGCCTATTGATGGGTGCCTGATGTTACATATGAAGTGTCTGAGTTGTAGTAACCAGAGTAAAATAGTTAGGGGGTAGACAGTCACTACAGACTGAAATTCTCTGACAGCATAGATGGGTACTGTGCTGAACTGTATGACAGCCCCAGGGTAATGTGAAAGTATTATTGTATTGCAGTAACTTGGTATGGTGGACAATACTAAAAATAGCTAAATTAAGGGACCCTAGGGTGAAGCTTTCATAGTGGGTGAAAGAAAGTTTCAACCAAGCCCCATTCTACTGTTTTGGTCGAATATTTATGACTGAGGGGGGTTCTTGAAAAAAACAGTATAGTTTTGAGAACTGTTTTTTTTCTTAAGGAGGGAGGTGTGTGGAGGTGTTAGGCTACACCATCAGCTGTGACCAATGGATCACTTTTTTATCTCCTTGTTTCCTAGCAACAGTTAATGCTTTTCTCTTTACTTTTCTTCTTTCCCCCCTACCCTAGGTTGGCACTTAGTGTAGCTCATTACTGTCCCTACTAAACTTCCTACTAGTTCTCTCTTTTCATTCTTTTTCCATTTCCATCCATCCAGTCCCTGGAATAATGCCAAACACCCGAAGAAGTGTTGTGTAAAGTCCATAAGTGAATTTTGTGTACAAAAAAGCATGACTGCATTTCAGCTGAGAAGGCAATTAAGAATGATACCTTTCACCCACTTGGAACTGGGATATGCTGGACAGAGCTTTATTCCTTTCTTACTCAATAATTCTCTGATAATGAGTTTAATTTGTAGCCTAGTTAGTTGCTGAGGCAGGTGCACCAGTGGGGGGTGGGGCTTGGGGTTTTTGAAGATGATTTTTATCTTTTATCTTTCTTTGTCTTCATGGTTGTACTGTTTCAACAATTTTTCAATAAAGTATATTAAGCTGCAAAAAAAAAAAAAATACCCACAGTAATAATGTTTCTTCTCAGGGATTCCTCACTATGATTTTACATTAAGAATTATCTTCCTGGCAGAGAGTGATACCCCGGGGATAGAATCGTATGCTAATTATGGAACTTAGATTGAAGGTTTAAACTCTACACTGGTGTACGCCCCACTCTAGCCACTAATGCTAGATTTGGTTCCACAGGTAGAGGGAGATATGACTACTAAAACTATCTACAAGGCTACCAAAATTTCTAAAAAGTTCTAAACAGAATTTTGAAAAACACCAAACAAATTTACGATAGACATTTTGAAAATGTGAAAAATATGTAACCAACCACATTTTGCAATTGTCAAAGTACTGAAATAGTAATGCTCAAGAAACTGTAGAGGAGGAGGAGGAGAAGTATCTCCTCACCAGAAGCTTCAACTCATGTCTGAATGAATAGTGCAGAGAGGAGGGGTTTGGCTACATTGGCAACTAGGGACCCCCCCAGCAGGATAAGGGACTATACATGGATGTACCTGTAGTATGTTCCTCAGATATGCTACTTGTAATTAAATGCATATTCCACAGGTATGATATATTTAACTGTATGTTATGTCACAAATGCGACTGTATAATTATTGCTATTCTTTAACTGTATGTCTTGTTACAAATGTAATTGAATGTTTAATTTCTCAGATATGTTAAATATTAAACTGTATGTCTAAACATTTCAGTAAATAAATAAATAAACATGGGTGATGGCTTGCATCCATCTGGAAGGGAAACTGAAGTTTTTAACAGATGGTTTAAATGTTACTTCGAGGAACATTTAAACTTGCTGAAGGGGTTGGCAGAAGCAATCAGGGAGGCAGAAACTGCCCCCACCACACGATACAGTAGAGAGTAAGGAAAACCTGAGGGGAGAGGAATCTCCCAGGGTGTAAATTAATGAAGAAAGCTGAATGGTAGAGACAAAGGGGGCAGGGAATGGGAACATTAAAAAGAGAGGGAAGAAGGGGAGAGGGCAAAAAGTAAAAAAGGGGGGACAACAAGCAGAGTGGAAACAAAATCTGTGAGGCCATGTGTGTGAATGCTAGAAGTCTAGGAAATAAGATTCTGGACCGAAAGGCCTTCATGACAGAGGTCATCCTGGATATTGTGACCATTATCGAGTCATGGTGCACTGAAAACCATGTCTGGAACATGGCTATACCAGGCTATATTCTGTTCAGGAAGGACAGAGTGGAAAAGAAAGGGAGTGCTTTATGCAAGGAAAAGCATAAAAGTAATGAAGGTACATGGAATACAGTGGAAGGCAGAGGTACTGTGGGTCACCCTGGAAATGAGGCATGGCACCACTATTCGCACTGGGGTGATTTACAGACCTCCACCACAGGGGGAGGAATTACATAATGAACTGGTGAAAGCCATTGGCAAGATGGCAGAAAAGAGGGAGGTACTACTGATGGGGGGACTTCAACCTGCCAGATGTAGACTGGAGCCTCCCAAAAGCAGCTTCAGCTAGGAGAAGGGACATCCTGGACTCTCTGCAGGGGAGTTCCTCAAGCAACTAATCAGTGAACCCACTTGAGATGGGCAACACTGGACCTGGCACTCACTAACAGGGACAGTGTTGCAGACGTAAAGGTAGGAGGTCACCTGGGGACCAATGATCACTGTATGGCATGCTTCAGTATAAGGATGGCTGTGGAACTGAGCCACACAAGGGCAAGAGTACTGAACTTCAGGAGGGCAAATTTTATTAAGATGGTTTAATGCCTCAGGGATGACCTGGTGGGGGAAGGGTGGCATGAGTGGGGTGGAGGAACAGTGCGAGAAGCTAAAAGGGTGCATAGTAAAGGCAACAGACCTCTACGTCAAACAAGGGAGCAAAATCAAGAGGAAAAAAGAGACCACTATAGTTCTTGACTAAAAAGGTAAAGTTGGCATCCCTTCTATACTATATGTTCAGACAATGGAGCTTTGTGAAGGTGTGCACTGTTTTCCAGATAACAGCTTTGCAAATGTCCAGTAGAGAGATGCCCCTTGTGGATGCCACAGAGACACAGGTGCGCATTGTAGAATGTGCCCTCAGGTCTCTGGGAGGGATTTTCTCAGCTTTCTCATAACAGAACTGTATGCAATGGGCTATCCAATCAGAGATAGTCCTTTTGGATGCTGGTTTGCCTTGGTCTACCTCACCATAGGCAACAAAAAACTGAGTGCTCTTGAACCTGACATCCTTGGTCCCGTCCAAGTCAATGCCAAGTACTTACTTCAAGTCCAGGCTGTGCAATTTCTGCTTGTGTGTGCTGGAATGCTCAGGGTAGACACTGAATGGGCAACTGACTTTTTCAGTTGGAATTCTGAAATCAGGAGCTTTCTGTTGGTTCTAAAGACTACCTTGTCCATGTGGAAGGTAATGTAGTTTGGTTCTGAGCAGATGACTTTCAGCTCACTTGACCTCCTAGCAGATGTCATGGCAATCAGGACAAGATCTGGTCAGAGTTGATATGGCTGTGTAGAGCTTTTAAGAGTGGCAAGGGCATTGAAAAGAATATGCAGTGCTCTCACAGCACCAGAGTCAGATGTAACTAATACTGCAGCAATTACAGAACTGTGCATGCATGATACTGGTACATGTGTAGTTTGCCCCCAAGTCAGCTGTGCGTAACATGGCAGTGCTGGCTTGACTACACATGCGCGATACTTGCATATGTACAGTTTATGTCAGTGCTGCCATGTTGCACACGGTGGCCATCTGTATCTTAGCAAAGCTATCCTGTGTCAGTACATTGTATGTAGATGTAAACATGGGTAAAAGTAAGACTCCACTGACAAAAGATACTGCATCTCAGCTAGGCTAGCTGTGCATTGCAAACATGGGTAAAATTAGGATCCCCTGAAAATGAAATACTGCATCTCAGCAAAGCTATACTTTGTCAGTACATTGCCAAAATGGATAAAAGTATGACCTAACTGAATATGATATACTGCATCTCAGCCAGGTTATCCTGTGTCAGTACATTCTAACAGGGCTATAATGCCATCAAGAGGTTCTGAGGACATATGAACGTTGAGAGCAAAACTTGAGAGATTCCAACATTTTCAGAGCCTCTGTGATATACTGCAAGTGAGTTTTATCATTTAAAATAAATAAGAACACATAAAACACCCTTAACATTTGTTATAGTGATTTTATTGACGGCATAATGAAGTCAGTTGCATACATGTATTGATTTGAGCATACAGGAAAATGTACAGGAGTTTTGTCCCAGTTTTACATGTAAAATATAGGGAAAAGGAGGGTGCCCTACAAGGAAATGCTTTGTTCAATCTGGGAACGCTGCAGTTGACACCACTATGATTTCTTTGTAATCCCCTATGATGTCCCTAGCAACCTCTGAAAACCCATAAAACATTAGCTGCCTAGCATTTATCCTTCCTGCAAATGTAAAATCATGAGAGTTTCAATGCCACTAATAGATAGGTCCTGAAAGGGTTAACATAAATCAACTCTTCAGAGGAAATAGTGTAAATCATTGCTACACTTATACACACATTGGGAGAGAGAAGGCATCTACCCAAGGATGTTAAGGGTGCGGCGAAGGGAACTAGCAGTGCTTCTGTTAGCCCTGTTCACAGTGTCACTCAACACGGGTGTGGTTCCAGAGGACTGCAGGAGGGCACATGTAGTCCCACTGCACAAAAGTGGCAGTAGGGAGGAAGTGGGGAACTACATGTCAGTCAGCCTCACCTCAGTGGTTGGAAAGATCATGGAGACACTGCTGAAAGAAAGGACAGTGGTACACCAGGCGTGCCCAGAATCTGAGGCAACATGGATTCACAGCAGGAAGGTCATGTCAAATGAATCTGATAAATTTGTTTAATTGGGTGACTAGGGAAGTAAATTAGGGAGGGCCAGTAGATGTCGCCTACTTAGATTTCAGCAAAACCTTTGACATCATCCCACATAGGAAGCTGGTTAACAAGATGGGTAGTCTGGGCATGGGAAACAAGGTGGTGAACTCAGTTAGGAACTGGTTAACAGACAGGAGACAGAGGGTGGTAGGAAATGGGGTACAATCTGGGGAGAGGGAAATGACCAGCAGGGTACCACAGGGGTCAGTACTGGAACCAATCCTGTTCAATGTCTTTGTTAGTGACATTGCAGAGGGGCTGGAAGGAAAGGTCTCCTTGTTTGCAGATGATACCAAGATCTGCAACAGGGTGGATACTTCAGAAGGGGTGCAGAAAATGAAGAGGGACCTGGAGAAGCTTGAAAGATGGTCAGATATGTGGCAACTGAGGTTCAATGCAAAAAAGTGCAAAATAATGTACCTGGGTAGAGGGAACCCTAGGGAGAACTAAAGGTTGGGGGGAGGAGCTGACTGTCACCAAGGAGGAAAGGAACCTAGGGGTTATCTTTTCTGATGACCTTAAGGTATCAAAGCAGTGAGGAAAGGTGGCAGGGAGGGCCAGTGGCATGCTGGGGCAATTAGGCAGAGGTATCATTAGCAGGAGGTGGGAAGTGGTGATACCAATGTATAAAACATTGGTAAGGCCTCACCTGGAGTACTGTGTGAAGTTCTGGAGGCCATATCTGGATAAGAACATAAACAAGGTGAAGAGTATCAAGAGAAGGGCAACAAAGATGGTGTGGGCCTTACGCACAAAACATATGAGGAGAGACTAAGGGACCTCAATATGTACTCATTGGAGGAGAGCAGAGAGCGGATGACATGATTGAAACTTTCAAGTACCTAAAGGGCATAAACAAGGTGCAGGTAGGGGACATTTTCCAATGTAGAAAAAGTACTAGAAAAAAGGGGCACAATATGAAATTGGAGGGGGTAGATTAAGAGGTAAAGTGAGGAAATTTTTCTACACAGAAAGGGTAGTTGACGCTTGGAATAGTCTACCACGGGAGGTAGTGGAGGCAAGCACAGTGGAGGGGTTTAAGCATGCCTGGGACAGGCACAAGGGAATCTTGAGAGGGGAGGGAGTGATGAAAAGCCATTGATCACATAGGGTCAGTGGCTACATACAATGTATACAGCCTATGGGCAGACTGGATGGGCCTAGTGGTCCTTATCTGCCAACAATTTCTTTGTTTCTATGATGACCAAGAATGTGATTTGAAACTGCTCTGCAGTAAGATGCTGTATCTGTTGGCAGTCATGTCAGTAAATTATTAGTCTCCAAAGATAGCAAGTCACATTGCAATAATAAACAAGCTGAAAAAAGATTCAAAGAAACACATTATCAGATGCCTGCACTGTACCTGCCCTGTCCATGACCCTACAAACAAACAGGGGGCTTCAGCCTCAAGTGCTGTCAGTCCCTTGTCTTCCATCAACATTAAATGAATTACACAGTGGGCACACCTGCATGGCATCTGTCTATCTGGGTAAACAGAGGGCTTCAGTCTCCAGTGTTGTTAGTCCGACATCTTTCAACAGAATAAAATACTTCACAGAGTGATTAAAATCTGCACTGTACCTGCCCTGTTCATGGCCCTACAAACAAACAGGGAGCTTCAACCTCCAGTGCTGTAAGTGACCAGTCTCTCACTTTTCACAGGCGTTAAATACATCACACAGGGGGCACACTTTATTTATTTAGTTATCTTTAATATACGGATCTTGAATTTAATACTATTGAAAAGCATTCAAAAAAACTCTGGTAATACCATCGATCCCTCAATGGTAATACCACTGTTAGACAGTGATAATCCCATTGTTCGAATGTGATAATACTATTGCTCCACTCCTGAACGATAGTATTATCACAACTACCAAACAGCGCAAGCGCCCACAAAGATGCCTTCTGCCCCCAACGTCGTCCTAAGCGGGCCTCCTGATTGGCTGCTTTTGATGTGTGGGCAGGCAGAACAATTTTAAAAACATAGCAGCTCGCTCTCTCGCTTAGCAAGACTGTACTGCCTCTGCACATTTCTTCTGCGTTTTTTTTCTTCCTTGCATGAAAAAGGGAATGCAGAGCGGAGACCAACAAAAGGAAAAGGTAGGACTGCCTACCAGTTCTTGTCATACAGTGAGATGAAGGCGGGCGGGGTGGGCTGAGAGCAGCGGCAAGATAGCTCAGCAGTTGTCCAGGACTGAGACTCCTTCTCTGAAACGGCCAACTGCCAGTCACAAAATAAACAAATAAATAAAAATTGCATCCATATATTAAAAAAAATAATGAATAGCTTACTGTACATTACAAGGGAATAATTCCATCTCGAGGTTCTGGGGACGTGAGAACCTCTCGAGCTTCACTCTCGAGGTTTCTACATCCCCAGAACCTCTCGATGGAATTATTCCCTTGTAATGCACAGTAAGCTATCCATTATTCTATTTATGTATATACAGTATGTATGTATACACGTATTGATTTTATTTAAAATTTGATGACCAGGTAGGCCCACTGAGACGTGCAAGTTGTATAATACAATACATGGGAGAAAATACCAAGTAAATAAGATATTCTACATACAGTAAACATTAGTTTATCACAAATTTGTGTAGACACACGATACCTGTCGTTCTGGGTAAACAGAGGGCTTCATTCTTCAGAGCTGTTAGTCCCTCACCTTTCACCAGCATTAAATACATCACACTGTGGTGGAGCCTCAGCCTACCCTGTACTTGCTTTCACTCTCTCTCTGTAAATAAATATAGGGCTTCAGTCTCCAGTGCTGCTAGCCCCCACCTCTCACCAGCAACATATATACAACAGAGTGATTAAGTCTTATGTTGGAGTCAGTATAGCATAGTGGTTAAGGACACCGACCTACAAACCTGGAGCCCCAACTTGCATATCATGTGACCCTGAGCAAGTTACTTAACTTCCTTGTGCTCCCAGGTCACAGTTACCACATTTTAAATGAATACCCACAGCACTGGGTGAAGGTACAGTAGGGAGGTGATGGGGCTAGGAAATCATGGGGGGTGGGGGGTGAGTTGATCAGAGGATAAAATCGTTGTGGGGAGAAAACAAAAAATGAAAAAAAAAACATCAAAGAACAAAACAAATCCTGACCTGGCCGTGTTCAGGTTCCCAGGTTCAAGGCAGCCTCAGGTCCCCATGTAAACAAAGTTGGGTGGCTCATACATGCACTGGCACACGGACTTTGACCTCCCATTCATACAAACATCGTCACACTTGGCAGTCTGTTCAAAAGAGGCACAGGATTGAGCTGCCACTGGGATCAAATCAAAGTACTTTAAACTGTTCTTCATTGGGCAAACTGTCCCCTTTTGTTCTCTTTTTAACCATAGGAATGTAACTCTTTCATGTCCATGCAGGCAGGAGATGAGGCTCCTTAGCACTGGCAGTGCATGTGGCGTGCCTTACACAAGCATGTTCCTCATTTCTGCAGGTTTTTGAGGGGTTGCCTTCTGCCCTGGAGGCAGGAGGTAATGACCTTGTGCTCCCGGTTTTTATGTAAACTAGTGTAGTAGGCAATTGGAGAGCATTCTCCACCACAGACAAAGCAAAACTTGACAAACCCTCTCACTATAGTGCTCCCCTCCCCACCCACAGACTCACCAGAGGAGCAGTAAAGGAGCATTGCTCCTGTCCACACTGTATCTGTCCAGCTACCCTGTAATGTACCTGCCCTGCACTCTACCTGCCCCAGCACTGTACCTGCCCTGCTCTTTACCTCCCTCATGCTGTATTTGCCCCAGCACTCTACCTACCCCACACTGTTCCTGCTCATGCAATGTACCTGTCCCCACACTATACCTAGCCCCACACTGTTCTTATCTACACTGTACCTGACCCACTCTGTACCTGCCTCCGTACTGCATCTGCACTCTCACTGTAAGTAACAGAGGGTTTTCAGTCTCCAGTGCTGTCAGTCTTTCAAGTCGCCTTGCACCAAGGGCACTAAACACACCACAGTGTGGTGAAGCCTGCACTGCACCTGCCCTGTTCATGGCCCTGCAAACAAACAGGGGGCTTCAGCCTCAAGTGCTGTCAATCATTTGCCTTTCATCAACATTAAATGTATTATACAGTGGACACACCTGCATGGCACCTGTCTATCTGGGTAAACAGAGGGCTTCAGTCTCCAGTGTTGTCAGTCCCACAACTTTAACCAGAATAAAATACTTCATAGAGTGATTAACTCTGCACTGTACCTTCCTTGTTCATGGCCCTACAAATAAAAAGGGAGCTTCAATTTCCAGCGCTGTAAGTGATCAGTCCCTCACTTTTCACAAACATTAAATATATCAGACAGGGAGCACATTTTATTTAGTTATGTATGTGTGTATTTATGTATGAATTTTATTTAAATGTTGCTGACCAGGTAGCCCACTGAGACATGCAAGCTCTGTAGTACAATACACAGGAGAAAACACCAAGTAAATAAAAGATATTGTACATACAGTGAACATTAGTTTATCACAAATTTGAGTAGACACGCATGATACCTGTCGTTCTGGGTAAACAGAGGGTTTCAGGTGTCAGTGTGACTCAGTTGGTAGCACATCCACCTATGGACCAGAAGGTCATGGGATCTCATCCCACATCAGGATTGGACCTGCAGCTAAAAATGCTGACATCTGAGTGCGGTATTGGGGGGTGCTGTACTGCTGGGGTGTGCCGTCCTTCAGATGAGACGTTAAACCGAGGTCCCTTCTACCCATCCTGGTTGGTATCCAGGTGGAAGTAAAAGAACCCAGGGCACTCTTAACAAAGAGCAGGAGACATTCCCGGTGTCCTGGCAAACATTCTCTTTCCCATAAAACCAGTTCTTATAATTGTCCAGGCTGTGTGTGTGTGTTGATGTGCAATATTGCCACCACTACACATTCAGTTACTTCACTACCAGTCTAGCATCGCTCGTAAAGTTCTTTGGGATACAATGTGTATGAAAAGTGCTATATAAATGCTGATTCTTCTTCTTCTTCTTCATTCTCCACAACTGTTAGTCCCTCAGCTTTCACCAGCATTAAATACATAACACTATGGGGGAGCCTCAGCTTACCCTATACTTGCTTGCACTCCCTCTGTAGATAAATATAGGGATTCAGTCTCCAGTGCTGCAAGCCCCTATACACAATACAGTGATTAAGTCTTATGCTGGAGTCAGTATAGCATAGTGGTTAAGGACACTGACCTACAAATCTGGAAATCTGGGTGTTAATCCACAGTCCCAACTTGCATACTGTGTGACCCTGAGCAAGTTACTTAATATCCTTGTGCTCCCAGGTCACACCAGGAAACAACTTAGGTTTAGTGTGCTTTTGCTGGTTATCTGGCCCCCACTGGTTGTCTCCTTCCTTACATCGGGCTTATTCATTAGGTTGTCTGACTGACAACATTATTCGTTCTTCTGTCCCCTCCACACTCGCTGCTATGCTCACCCCCATGGACTGCCCTCATTCCCTTTGTTCAATGTCTTTAGCTCTGTTATCTGTCCCAAAATGCTGTACCAGGATGGGTGAACTTACCTTCTCCTTCTATGCCCCCAAAATGTGGAACTGTCTCTCACTTGATCTTAGGCACTCCAAATCCCACCCCACTTTCAAGAAAGGCGTCTCCAATTACCTCAACTCCCTTGACATTTGCAAATGTCCCTAGCCTCATGAGTCACACAAATCTACCATTGTCCTGCACTTAAATTTCCCTGTGGCCTCTTGATTCCTCCCATCCCCACTCTTCCTCAGCTGCAGCTACGCACTTTGTTCCCTGTCTCTGCTTGGGAATTTTCTCCTTGCTGACTTACCAACAGCACTGTCATGTTTTGTACATTATTAACAGTAAATTTTGCCTTTTTGTCTGTTTTGTTCATATTATACTGCGTGATATGTACCTCCTCTATGTACTATGTAACTTGCACGTCTGTATAAGTGTTTGGAATCTCCTATTGTACAACACTGTAAATGTATTTGTTTTTTACCTGTTTCTTGATTTGTACTCTCCAGGGTCGTGCCTGAAAATAGGCAGTTCTGTCTAGTGCACTCACCCGGTTACCAAAAGCAAATAAATAAATAAAATAAATATACCAGTTTTCCCACTCCCTAAGTCTGCCCAGTACCTGCCATCTCTATGCCTCTGCCTACAGACAAACATACAGCTTCAGCTTCCAGTGCTGTCGGTCCCTCACCTTTCACCAGCATTAAATACATCACACTGTGGGGAAACCTGCACTGTAAAACATCCTGCATGATCTCTGTCCCTGTAACTAAACAGAGGGTGTTACTGTTAGTCTCTTCCCTTTTGCCAGAAATCAATACTTCCTCACTACACCTCTATCTACAGACAAAAATAGGCTGCAATAAAAACAAACCAAAAAAACAAACAAACATTTTGTCCCAGTGTTAGGCCTCAGAAAGTTGGTAGCTTTATGCAACAGGGTTGATTCACTGGGGGGGTGGAAAGGATAAGAAGGGACTTGGCAAGGTTGGAGGAATGGTCAAATGTATGGCAGCTTAGATTCAATGCAAAGAAGTGCAAAGTAATGCACTTGGAAACAAAAACCCAGGGGAAGAGTACACAGTGGGGGGTGAGATACTAACAACAATAAAAATGGAAAGGGACCTGGGGTAGTCATAGTAGATGATCTAAAGGTGGACCAGCAATGTGAGAAGGCAGTAAGGAGGGCTGAGGGATACTGGGATGCACAGGGAGAGGCATTACCAGTAGAAAACAGGAAGTTGTTATCCCTCTGTACAGAGAGTTGGTAAGACCACATCTGGAGTACTGTGTACAGTTCTGGAGACCCCATCTCCACAAGGACATAGACAGGGTGGAGGCTGTCCAGAGGAGGGCAACCAAAATGGTGCAGGGTCTGCACCAGAAGACATATGAAGAAAGACTAAAGAAGGTTAAGATGTATAGCTGTGAGGAAAGGAGGGAGAGGGGGGACATGTAGACACACCAGCGGGTGTAGACAGAATGAGAAGGGACCTGCAGAAACTTGAAGAATGGTCAGGGGTTTGGCAGTTGAAATTCAATGCAAGGAAGTGCAAGATAATGCATATGGGGCACAAAAACCCTGGCACAATATATCAGTTGGGGGGTGAGGATATAGCATGCACCAAGCAGGAAAGGGATCTTGGAGTTATCATCTCTGATGACCTCAAGGCAGGGAAACAGTGTGACAAGGCAGCAGGTAAAGCAAATAGGATGCTGGGATGCATAGGCAGGGGCATCACCATCAGGAAAAGGAGGTCATAATTCCACTATACAAGACACTAGTGAGGCCGCACCTGGAGTACACTGTGCAGTTCTTGAGACCTTACCTACGTAAGGACATAGACAGGGTAGAGAAGGTTCAGAGGAGGGCAACAAAGATGGTGCATAGATTGCATCACAAGTCCTATGAGGACAGGTTGAAGGCACTGAACATGTACTCCCTGGAGGAGAGGAGGGAGAGAGGGGATATGATAGAGACATACAAGTATCTTACAGGGAGGAACAGGGTGCAGGAATGCACTATTTTAAGCGAAAAGATGTTCCAGGACTAGAGGGCATGGGATGAAGTTGGAGGGAGGATGATTCAGAGGAAACGTGAGGAAGAATTTCTTCACAGAGCGGGTGGTGGACAAGTGGAACACCCTGCCAGAGGAAGTGGTGGGGGCTGAAACAATCAGGGATTTAAGAATGCATGGGATAGACATAAAGGAATTCTGGAGGTCAGGGGTAAGGGGCAACAGACTTCCTGGAAAACATAAACTGAACTTACAAACTTAAATGGGCAGACTGGGTGGGCCATAGGCCCTTATCTGCTGACACTGTCTATGTATCTATGTATCTATATAGAACAACTCCCAGCAGTCAGATGTAAGCTGATTAGAGAGGCTTGTGTTGATTGCAAATAGAGCAACAAGCAGATGCAAATACATAAACAAATACTCCTCACTTTCATTAGTTCGCAGCACCCCTGCAGAAAAATGCAACATTATCCTTATTTTCAGTTGTGAACAAATAAGTCACTGCCTGCCAAAACTGGCAGCCTTACCTTAACATGCAGCACAGCAGACTCAAAGAAACACATTGTTAGACTAGCAGGACAGTTAAGGGGCATGGCATTTTGGAGCCCTTATCTTAAAGATCAGATGTTATTTGTGTTAGAAGCATTTGACACTTCTCAAGACAGCAGAGTTTCTCAGGCTCCCTAGACAATGTAAGGGGCTGGAATCCTTATCTTAGATGCTACAGTTTATTATTATTTTTCTGTTGAAAACACTTGACAGGTTATGAGTTCAAGAAACCCAACAGAGAGAAGGGAGTATTTTATTCAGCTGGGTAGTGATTTGTAATTGTTGTAGACGGATACACTGAAAAGTACTCATTTGTGCTTCGGTATCCCATTTTCCCAGCTGCAGACAGCAAGATGGCTGTAGACTCTGCCCACAGCCATAAAAATGGCTTTCCATGTAATGTATTTTAAGTTAGCAGTAGCCATAGACTTAAAGCGAGCCTCCATCAGCTGGGCAAGATATATTGTATGTTCAGGTCCCATGGAAAGACTGTGTCCCTTACAAGGGATACAGGTGATTTAGGCCTTTAAAGAACTTTTAAAAATAGGTTGAGAGGCCAAGGACTTGTCTTGCCCATTGAAGTGTAGGCTGACACTGTTGCCAGATGTACCTTTAGTGCTGAAGGCCTTAGATCTGAGAACTGCAAGTGTACTAGGTAGTCCAGGACTGTTGGCAACTCTGTCTGCATCAGGATTATCTTTCTGTGGCACATCAGTATGAGAATCTCATCCACTTACATGAGCATGCTTTACTGGTTGCTAGTTTCCTGAAAATCTTAAGGACCTCATCTGACAGATTCAATCCAGAAAATTCTAGCTCTTCAAGAACCATGCCCTGAGGGATAATTTCCTGAGGCCTGTGAATGTTATACTTGCTCAGAGATAGGGTCATAGCAGGTTGCATTTTGGTGGCAGGCTGAGTGGAGTCTTGCTGGACGGGCCAGAAGCATTTGTTACCAGGCTTGCCTGGCCTAGTCTGGGGCCATTAGGATCATTGTTGCTGGCTCTCTTCTGAGCTTTAGGAACACACTGTATGAGTGGGAATGGTGGGAAGACATACAGAAATCTCCCTTTCCACTTCAAGGTTAGGGCATCCTCTTGAACTGTGCCCTTGGCTGGTGGCCTGCAACAAACCTTAATGAGCTGATTGTGCTCCCAGGATGTGAATTTCTAAACTGGTCCAAACCTGCTGGTTTACAGTCCATGATTTTCTTGGCTGAGTCTTTTTTTTTTATCATCAAAAGTTTATGGGTAGGATTCACAAAGCATTTCCACATGGCGCATCTAGCTGCCCCAGCACAAATTAGATGCGCCATGCCTGAACTGTGATATTCACAGAAGATGCACTGGGGAATGCTCCTGGCACAGACCCTCTGTGAATACCACAGTTGTGATGGCGCAACCCCCTGGTCGGGCAGGGAAACCAATGTGGCAGCTCATCTCCAGATGTGCTGCACCTAATGTTGCCATTTACAGCCACGCACACATGCAAGGTGCAATGGGGCCATTTGCATGTCATTATGGCTCCAGTTTCATGAGTCTTGCAGGGATGCACCTAGCAGAATGCACTGGGCACCCTGCAAGTGCAGCAGTACAACCATGAACAGAACACCCCTGGTAGTCTACTGGCCTCCCCACCCCACCTGCATCACCGATCATACAGTTAAACACCCCTAGATAGCCCTGGTGGTACAGTGGTACCTCCCCTCCCACCTGTAGCCCTGAATGTGAAGTAAAAGCCCCATAGATAGCCCTGGTGGTATAGTGGAATTTATTTTCATTTCTGTAGAATTACTGTTCCCTATAGTCTGTGGGTGTAGTATCCCGCATTATCTCTGTAAATATCTGAAAGTACTGTATTAAAATGGTATTGTGTTTCATTGACATGGAACCTTTGAAAAAGAGCTCATGTTCAAAGACTGATTTCTGAAATATCAATAAATAAAAATAAATGAATAAAATACATTCATATACTGTACTTCATGATTCTGTGACTGACTCCTTTGAGGTTCAGCTAACTGATTTATAATTGACAAAACGGTATATCTGCCTCTGAAGAGAAGGCTACCATTACCATATTCTATTTCTAAAGTTAGGCATTTTCAGTAGTGCTGTGTGGAATTTTCATATTCTAGCGGAACAAAATTTTGTTGAATTTTCAAAATTCCAAATTTCACAGGAAATGGAATGGTGGAATTCCATGGCAGAAAAATGTGGAACGAGTTTTTCACATTTTCACAGAATTTCATTCTATGGATCTAAATATTTTCTGCTGAAATGGCCATGGAACAAGTTTCCACTGAAAAACTGGTGTTCTGCAGAATATTATTCTACAGATCATAGCAGGCAAAATTCTGCAGAAGATCCAGCAAACTTCCAGCAGAAATTCCACTGACAGAATGGTCATTCCGCACAGCACTAGTTCTCAGCTGTGATAGAGAGTAGTGGGTCATGTGCCCTTGAGAAAGGAGTGCTATACTGTGTGTTCAGTGGCTCTGGAGGGACTCATACCTGGAGATACTCCAAGAGTGTTTCTGGGCTGAATGGTGATAGCTACCAATTACCCATGCAGGCATCTGAAGTGTTTGAGAAAGCTGGTAATGCCGACAGACTGAGTTTGGGAAAATCCAGTTTGTCTCAAACTGGAGGCAGTGGGTGGGACCTGAAATGGTTTTATCAGTACAAAAATGATCTGTCCAGTCACAAAACAGGATATACATAAGGGGGAATGTATAGTCTACTTTTTTTTTTTTGTTAAGAAAGAATAGAGAGAGATACAAGACATTATGCCTGGGCCATATGAAAAGTGATCACTTTTTTAACTGCAGGAGTTGTGCCAAAAGAGTTAACTGGCTCATGAGAAGGGTCAAACACAGCCAGAACTGAAAGCTATCCTTGTAAAAAGTGACCAGGAAAACCATGCAGAAGGGGTCACTGCTAGACAAATTTGTGAGATGGAGGCTAGTAAGAATGAAGAGCCAGAGCCTGTGGCTGGGGAAGCTATACAGACAGATCAGGTACAAATGTTAGATCTGAAGCTTGCCCTGGTTGAGGCAAAGGCAGAACTTGAGATCCAGAAGATGAAACTGGAAGTAGAGGAGAAGTAGTGATAGACTGAGGAGTGAGAAAAAAAAAAAAAGAGCCAACATGAAATCCAGTGAGAGGAGCGAGAGAAATAGGAGAAATGAAAAGCTGAGGAGGGGAGGTGAAAGGAAGAGGAGTAAGAGAAGCAGTGCCAGCATGAGGTCCAGATGAAGAAGCTTAA
Source organism: Neoceratodus forsteri (assembly GCA_016271365.2). Classification (NCBI taxonomy): domain Eukaryota; kingdom Metazoa; phylum Chordata; order Ceratodontiformes; family Ceratodontidae; genus Neoceratodus; species Neoceratodus forsteri. The sequence goes on from JADMNL010000024.1 coordinate 215,116,556, forward strand.
GCAGGACTGTCAGATAGAGATTCTGCACCAAAGAACAACACCACAAACTGCGAGTAATGGCATGAGGGTGTGACCCAGGAATCCATAATTAATTCTAAAACATTTCCTGATATTAGGAGGGGGAGGATCTTGATTTGTTTTTTAGATCTTTTGAGAGAATCTGTGGGCAACTGGAATTGGGCAGGGCTCCTTGGGCAACTCGCCTATTACCACTGCTTACAGGCAAGGCATTAAAAGCTTTTGCCCAAATGGACAATGTTGATTGCATGGACTATGATAAAGTGAGAAATGTCTTGCTAATGCATTTTGAGTTAACCTCTAAGGCCTATAAGCAAACATTTAGAGAGATCAGAAAGGCACCAGGTGACAGCTGTGCTGAAATGTGTTTACAGCTAAGTAGCTTGTTAGAGTGCTGGGCAGAGAGTGCCAAAAGCTTGCTGTGTAGAGGAACTAAAAGATTTATTTCTTCTGGAACAGTTTTGAAAAGCTATACCTGAGGATCTGAGAATATGTTTGTTGGATATAGAAACAGGAAAACCAGGCAACTCATCACCACATGTTACTTGACACTGCAAAATAGATTAAAAAAAAACATTTTATTGCACACACTTGCTTGCCTGGTGCATTTCTGATCCTGCAGGACCCTTTCTCAAAGGCTTGTTGGATAGAAGAGCTCTGCCATAGAGATAGCCAAGAGGTCTGATCATTTAATATCCAGCCAACCATCCTCTCAGCACAAAGGTAATGGGTGAGGAACATCAGGTGGTTTTAGGGGAACCCCAGAGTGGGCAGCCTAAAGGAAGCCAGCCTGTGCCTAAAAAAAAGGGAAGTCACCTGGTCTGGGAAGCAAGCAGACTGGTGAATGCAGATTCTATATCTGCCAGAAACAGCCCAAAAATGTAAAAAAGGGTGCAATTGCAGCTGGGGGGGGTAGCCCAAGAAGCTCACTGCAGTTAGCCTATAAACAGAGTGCACATGCACCCTAGGTGTATATGGGATGGTGACCCAGGGATTGAGGGACACAGGGGCCTCCATTTCTTTGGTGAAGCAGGATTTTATTCAAGAGGAACAAATCATGCCTGGCCAGGATTAGAAGAGTGATGGGGTCTGCAGTCTCAGTGTCACTGGCCCAGATCTTTCTAATCTGGGAAGGTAGCAAGGGCATACAGGAGGTGGGTGTTGTAGCAGACCTGTCCATGGACATAATCAAGGGTTAGGACAGGGTTTGTAGGGAGATAGCAGGTCCTGCAGATACCTAGGCTCCAGGCCGTACAAGGCATTATAGGTCAACAAGTCAACCTTGAAGGCAATTTGCCACCTCCCCAGCAACCAGTGAAGACCATTTAAGGCCAGTGTTACATGGCAGGACCTGGAAAGACCACCACATTCTGCACCAGCTGCACCAGATCTCTGCCCTATGCCCTTTCTATGACTTTTATGCTGGATTTTCTACCTCTGGTTCCTGATGATGACCCTCACCCCCCCACATACCTCCCCATATATGGGTCTTGACTCACAGACTGGCTTTGTAACACTTGAACACCGATCACAAAGATATAGGACTAGCAATGGTCAGTGTGTGTTACAGAGCACACAGCTTGATTTATTTATTCATATAAACAAGATCGGGGAAAGGGAAGCAGGACAGGTCAGTATGTTTGTTCTGGAAAAAGTGTAAGGGACAGTGAGATTGATGTGGGATGAGAAGAGTCATGTGAGACTGTGGAACTATGTAAGTTCACAACAGAAACTGTTTAAAACACTACCTGCTATTTTTTGCCAAAGAGAGTGAGATCAAGGGGCAGCTGGGAGGTAGTGGTGCATGGCATTGGCTGAAAAGAGAAGACAGCAGAATTTGGAAATAATGCCTTTGATATATAAAACAAAAAAGGAAAGAAAAGTGATCAAGGAGTCACACAGAGTGATCAGCTCACTAATTGGAGATAGGTTCAGCGCAAGAGTGATGTGAGCAGTTGTGTTTCATGGAGATTTAAAATCTTTACATACTCAGCAGTGGTTTTAGAAAGAAACAAACTCTGCCTAACAGCTGCATACTTTAAAAGTGTAGGTTTCCATAATTTAAATAAACAGCAGAGGTGGGGAACAATCGAGTGGCTGGGGGAATTAGATCAAGAAAGAAAACACTGACAGTCAATGGCTCTATAGCTTCAGAAACAGGTGAAAGGTTCTTCACTATAAGAAGCTGGTCTACATTAAAGTAAATATCCACATGTAAGGTATGCAGTGCCTCAACAAATGATTATGTGGTTTACAGGGTTTGGTCAAGTTTGTGGCTAGTGATGGAAAAAAAAAAGGGCAATGATTCAAAAAATGAACATTCTGTGTGCTTCTTAATGCCTATTTGCTTACATTCAGCTGTGTTTACTTGAACTTGTTGCTAATCGTGCATTAGACATTTCCAATGCGTGGCTAGCAACCAATCAAAATACAGGATTTTTCACTACTCATTTTGTAATAAGTTTTAAAGCATCTTCTGCTAATTTGATTTATTTACCTTCTCTTTCCTCTATGATCACATCAATAAGGGTGTACATAAAATCACAGGAGGCTCTATTATGGATCCCATCCCAGTTATGCATGAGTTTTACTGAATTAATACCTAAATTCGATTTGACCGTAATCCTGAGACCCTTTGGAATCCTATTGTATTCTAAATGTTGTGTCATGGTTAAACCATGCCATTCTAAATAGCAGTTCTTGAATTTAAGGTTTTCAATCTTTTGTGCTAGGCTTTTAGTTGTATCTCCTACAGTGTTGTGCAAAATTCTGGAATTTTTATTCTGCGAAATATTTTGCAGATGTGAAATGCAAAATTCTGCTGGAGAAATGTGGAATTTCACCACACGAAGGTGAAATTCTGCTGCTTGTGGGCAAAATTCTGCATTTCGCGGGTGAAATTCCGCATTTCACACCTGTGAAATATTTCAGGGAATGAACGGAATTTTGTGAAATATTTTGCATGGCAAAATTCATGATTTCAATGAATTTCACTGGCGAAAAAAATTTTTTGCGGCATCTCTAATATACTATTTGATTAGATAAGGCCCTTTCACCCCTCATAGCCTGAAATAACTTCCTCTTTACATCTTCTGAATAATGCATTGAATGTTGTACAATTTGCCTCATATCCTGAAATGCTTCCATTCCAGGACCCTGCATAGAAATAATATGTGCTTACAGAACCTCACAATTTCACAACTTTAATCCACTATATTACATGCTGGTATTGCAGTATGCGTTAACCAATTTTATAAAGTAACAGTCATTTAGGTAGACCAATGCCCATGGATAACTACCAGCCCTCCTGGTGGATATATGCAAACAGTTCCAGGTGAAATCCAAAGGAAATGGTCTTGATTCTAATACAGTGTCCCTGAGGTGCAGAAAATAAAGTCTTTGGAAAAAAAGCTGGGGATTACTTTGAATTCTTCAAGAGCAAAACAGGCATTGTTGAATTTTTTCAAAATGTTTTTTTAATTTGCCCTGTTTCACTCCCTAAACTGGAGCTTATTCAAGGGGCTTTTAATATGTAATAAGTTCATAACCTTCATAGTAACATCAAATACTGTATTTATAATTGTGTTATATACTTTGTGAATAATTAGGATAAAATACATGAAATTTCCAAAAGTTCTGTTCAGTATACATATGTTCGAAAAATATTGTTCAGACATATATATTTATCTGGGCCACCTAAGAAGTATAAAGATATATATATATATATATATATATATATATATATATATATATATATAATGTTATAGGAAAAATGAAATATACCAAGTTTCCATGTGTGCCACCACCACCAATGGTCAGTGTTCTGTAAAAGTTTAAATGCAGCTCAAAAGAGCTCATCATACCCTGTGGCTGAAAATGCTCCTTCCTATTGCTTTTTCTTTGAATGTATCTACTGAAAATGATTGTTTGCCTGATATTAACTCATTTTCTCTTGGTGGCCATTTGGGGTTGGATCCAGTAATGGATGGCTCCGATGCCATATGGTATCTATGGGAACAAATGAGTTAATGCAAGCTTGGTTACATTCCTACATTTAAACAAGAACACATACTGTATGAACCAATGAACTCTCAACAAAAAAGAAGCAAATTTCAACTCATAATAATCATTCTTAATCCATCACTTTACATACTTTCCTATTTATTTAGAATTAGATGAATATTTAAACAAGTTCTACCACCACCATAAATGTTAAATTGTGTCTCATTAAGCAGCTTAAAACAAGTTGAATAGTGCCTTAGCTCAAAAACACTGCATGCCTGGCAAGTTTAAAATTGTTTACAAAAGTGCCTAAGTTTCTCAGTTTGTTACCACACAAAGATATCCTTTGAGAAATCTGTAAAGACAGTCTAAGTTATAGCCCCAGGACTTAATGCTCACAGAACTTTGTATTTTGGGCATTTTTTGTATTTTAAGCAGTTCTCTAAAACATTTTGTGATTCAAATTACATTCAGATACCTGGGCTGTTTTGGCATTCTGGTACAGAAGTAATGGCGTTTGCATGCTGAAACTGTTTGTGAGGAGCATTCCCTCTCTTCTTAAGCCTGATCAACTTACCTTGTGTGACAGAATCACTGGAGGTCTCGCGCACAAATCCGTGCATGAGAACAGTTGCTAGGCAACCTTACACAACGCCAGTATACTGACACTGTGCTGCTGGGTGATTGGGCTCACAGAAACTTAACCACGGTGGCTCACAGCACTAAAGAGTTATTGTGGATTATGAATATAAATGTTATTACATGCTAGATTGGGTAAAATAAGGACATAAATCTAATCTTTGGTCACCTAGAGTTGTGAATAAAAAATTGTTCTAAAAACGGGGGAGGTGTGGGAATGAAGGATGACCTATTGAACGCAGCCACATGACAAGGCAGTATTTTCTCTGCATGATATACATTTCTCCTGTTGTATCTGTTTGTATTATAGTAAGTATGACAAATGAATTTCAAAGTAGGATAGCTAATGCAACATTAATGTCAAATGAAGTATATTAACTGTTGGTCCATCTATTTCTGGTGTTCAACTATATAATTTTCTTTTACCACCTAAAAAAACACCAGCATGCCTGCCAATTCATGTCTGAATTTATTCCTATGTTTTTATCTAGTGTTTTTAAACTGAATTTCCATTTCATTTCTGCTCTATCAATTTTCTTCTGATAGTTACCCCCTCCCAGTAGAATGGATATACTGCTTCAAGTCCCCAGTAATTAACCACTCCATATGCTTTAGAAATGCCCATATGACTGCACAGTATGCACGTAATATGGTTAAGTGTGCCACTGACATTGGTTCAATGCATTGATTAAGAGCGCCTTTTGTAACCCAGTATGGCTAAGCATCCCAGAGATTTTGGTTAAATGTAATCATTATAATGAGCACCTTTTGAAACTAATGCTTTAATGCATAACAAAAACATAACAATAGCAAGGTGCTAAGCATTAATTAAACACATAGCAATCCTTGAAAAGCAAATTGAAACAGTCTACTGATTGAAGTTATTGGTTAGCACAACACAGATGTAAATGTATGGGCAGCCATACCCAGCAAGACTATGTCTGCATCGAAAGGTTTCTATGGCAACCAGAAACCTAGACAGAAAAGATTGAGGGGTTCAGTGGTTGTCATAGAAAACTCAAGAACATAGACTTGTCTGTGTATGGATGCCTGTGCATTATCTTTTATCATGTGCAGGCATCCATGCCCATTTCAGGCACTCCACTTTCCTTCAGTGAACTCATGTTTGGAGCAGGATGCACTTGAGGGTTGGTGGCAGGATACAATTACAGACTCAGTGGGCCACAACTGGTTCTGTAAGTTCAAGTTAAAAGAAAAAAACTTCCAGCTCAACTGTATAACGGAAAGCAGTTGTGTGGCAGCATTCTAAGTTGTCCTGCATTAGTGACATCAATACTGCAGCACAGTCACATAATGATGTCACTACTGCAGCACAACAAGCATATTTGAAGCATGGAATTCCATGCATAACAGCATGCCTCCATACACTATTATACTAGATTACATTATAGAAATGTTTTTATCTGTTTTTCCTCCCTGTGCTGACCAGCACCATCCACCAATCCCCCCAGCCCTGTCACCCTGGCATCCTCAGGGTCTTACCTTGTCCGGCTCTTCCCCCAGGGCTTGCTCCCCCAGTGGGTTCAGCAGGGCCGCCCATCAAGCCCCACCAGAAACACAATCCAGTTTGCCTGAATGTGCCCAGATAGGGCCTGCAGGAGACTGGTGTCATCTTACTGGTCAGCATTTCCTATGTTCTTCCATCCCTGACATGGAGTAGGTGGCATGCAATGATGCCAATGTCTGTACTGTACACATTCCCATATGCTGCACGCTAGGCATCTGCACACTACAAGTGTCTGCCCTGCTCTGTCACTCTTATGCACTGTGTCAGCATGCTGACCTCCCAACCACCGCTAGGGGCCAGGCAAATGTCAGGTACTGGTCCCTCAGAGGAGGAGGAGAGCAGTCCCTGGGACACTCAATCCTTCTTCACCTGGCCAACCCTCTGAATCCTGAGGTTACCCCTGATCTTGGGACATCAGTTCCACAAGAAGTAGTGCTACCACTGTGCCAGGTGGCCAGCTACATTATAGAAATTATGATAAAACTGAAATGAAAAAATTGTTTATACACAAATTAAACATCAGTGTATTATCACCACATGAGACATCAGTTTATTCATATATTGTACAGCAGTAGGATTAATATTTAATGTTTAAAATATTTATTTAAAAAACTCTACCTGAATTAGCAAAAAGTACATTATTAATTTAAAGAATATTCAAGTAAGAAATGCAGCTCTATACTAATATGGTATGCTGGAAGAAGAAGCTTCCTACACATTTATTTTCACTAAAATATGTCATTAGAATATTGAGTGAGAGTTTTTATATAGAGAGAAATTTACTTATTTACAGACCTAAAATCACCAAAGCATCATTCACCTAGGAATTATGGCTCTGTGTGCAGGTATGTTCAATTTACTTGAATAATCAAATTTAATGGTGGACTGACCATCCATGTTTATCATTGAAACTGTCAATAGTGTATACCAGATTATTTTTTTTTTATTATTTGTAGATCCTGGGCTTGATTTTTCAGAAGTCCACGACTGCTGCAAGCCCCAGGTGTGCTGAAGATACAGTGCATGGGGCTTGCAGCACTCACCCATATGGCGATTGGGATTTTCAGTTCCACATGCCAGTTGCCATAAGTTAGACCAACTTTTTCTTGTTTAGCTTGCAGTAGTCCCTTGGACTCTTTTTACAGTGCTTACACCAAAGAATTTGAGCAAGGTTCCCATAAAGCGTCACAGGTGTGTCCGACATACCAAACATGGGCGCAGTTGTGGCAAAGATGACTGGTGCAGCTGCATCAAAGCAAGGTGTTGATACAAGGCTTGATACAAGCCCTTTGAAATTTTTTCCTGTTTTGCTTTGAAAAAGCCAGTCCACTGGCAAAACATTGACAACAAAGGTAACATATTGGCCACATGAATAAAACTGAGCATATGCTTCATTGGGTCACAGTTCTTACTATCTGTACTGATATATGGCTCTTGCACCCGTTTTGTTATTGTTCGGGTCAGGTCACCATTAAGGCAGAATTTGCTACTCTTCTGGGCAGACCTCTTGTTATAGCCTGCATATCATATGATCTCTCCCAAGTGAACTCACAGATTTTATATCTATAATTCAGCACATTTCTTTGGTTTCTTCTCCATGTGAACCCACTTATGTACTATTAGGTTACTCTTCTGGGCAAACCACTTTTTACATTTAGCACATTTCTGTGGTCTCTTCCTGTGTGAACTTGCTGTCTGATGAAGCTTTTCTGTGATGTAAAACTCATGTTACATTCAACCTGTTTGTATGGTTTCTCCCAGGGTTAGTGTCTCCAAATGTTCTGGGATTTCTAGTGCCATTTGATGTTTCATTAGGTGTTGTTTCTGGGCAAGCCTTCTGTTGCATTCATCACATTTCTATGGTTTCTCCTGGAGTTGGTGTCTCCAACTATTCAGGGATATCCAGTACTGTGACAAGAATGGACCCCATTCTTAAGTCAGGGCATATTCAAAACTCAGGAAATCAGTACTGTATTAGTCTGTGATGTTTGCAAAGCGCGCTCTTCTCAGCACACACAATGTCCCCAGGATGGCTTCCTTTTGCAGTTCATACTGTGTCACAAATATTAGTAGCACATTTAGATGTGCCTGAAAGTTCTTTTTTTTATTAGTCCCATTGCTCCAACCATAATGGAATAATTTGTGTGTCCTTATTCCACATCAGTTTGGTTTTTGATTGCATATCTTGGTATTTCATGATTCTGTGTCTCTTTGTACACAGGACACTGTAGTCACTAAAGGTGAATATTTCGATCAGCAATACTACCTTTGTTCTTTTTTCTTCTTCTATTACAATATCTGTTTTTTGCGCTTCCACTTTCTTGGCAGTTGGTATTGGGTGATCCCATGTAATCATTACTTCTTCATTCTCTGTGACTCTTTGTGGTTCATGTTTCCAGTGTTTCTCTGCTACCTGTATGTTACAGTGTCTGCACAGTTTTCAGTGGCTCAATCTTGCTACGTTGTTGTGTCTTTTGGTATACAGACCTTCTGCCATGAGTACTTCACATCCAGCCAGAAGATGCACAACTGTTTCTAATTCTTTACTACAGAACCTGCACTTGTCTGTTTCTCACATTTTTTTCTATGGATTATGTGAACCATCTTGTACATAGTGAGCTACCTTGGGCTGCCATTATCAGTCTCATCTCATGACCTAAATTTGCCTCTTTTTAACCACTCATGGGTCAGGTCTTGATCGACCTGTGGTTGTTCCAGCAGCTCCCTTTATTTTCCACTGTAATTATGGTCTTTCCAGTAGTTCTTTCTTTTTTGTTGGTCTTTGTCCTTATATTCCTTTTTCTCATTCTTTGCACTTTCTGTTGCTAGCTTTTCCTTATCTGCTAGAGGCTTAACATCCATCTCTGCTACCCTCCTGAAGGTTTCTCCTAATTTGATGAGTGAAGTCATCTTATGCTTACTTTCTTCAAGATGCAGGACCTTGACTGTGTTTGGGTCCAAAGATGTCAGTAGGTATGTATGTAGCCCCACTATTGTGGACCTGCATATATAATCAATCTCAAGGAGGTCCATGCCTCCCTTAGACCTTGGAATGTATAATCTTGGCATGCACTGGTTTTTGTGCATTAGATGGTGAGCATCAAGTAGTTTTCTTGTTTTTATATCTAGCTGGTTCAACACTTTCTGTGGCCAGTCTATCACACCAAAGCTGTATGATATCACTTGAAGTGTGAGTTGATTTATAGCTTGCACTTTATTTCATGTTGTCAAAGCAGTTTTCAGTATGAACTTAAACCTTCTGAAATATTCCTTGCTGATTTTTGCTCTCATTTGTTCACTATGTGTTGTTGCTCCTTCATCTATTCCCAGGTATTTATACACTCCCTTGAGTTCTTTTATGTCACTGCCCACCTCCAGGTTGATGTTTTCTTTATGATTTAGCTTTCCCGCTATAAATGTTGCTTTGGCACATTTGTCTAGGCTAAATATCATCCGTATATCATCAGAGAAGGTCTTAACAATTTGTAGTTGTGCTTTTAAGTGTTTGTCAGATGAACTATAAAGCTTTAGGTCATCTACAAAGATTAGGTGAAATGTTAACTTTCTCCCCATGTGAACCACTGATGTACTATTAGGTTAGTCTTTAGGGCAAACATGTTACCACATGCAGCAGATTTATGTGGTGTCTACCTCAGGGTTAGTGTCTCCAAATGTTTGGAGATGTCTAGTGCCATGATGAGAATGGACACCATTCTTAAGCCAGGGCATATTCAAAAATCAGTACTGTATTAGTCTTTGATGTTTGTGGAGAGTGCTCTTCTCAGCACATGCAATGTCCCCAAGATGACTTCCTTTTGCAGTTCCTACAGTGTCACGAATATTGGTAACATATTTAGATGTGCCTGAAAGTTCTTTTTGATTATCCCCATTGCTCCGAGCACTACTGGAATGATTTGTGTGTCCTTATTCTACATCAGTTCGGTTTCTGTGAATGCGCTGATGTGTCATGAAGCTACTCTGTTGTGTGAAACTCTTGTTGCATTCAGCACATTTATGTGGTTTCTCCCCTGTGTGACTTCGCTGATGTGATATGAGGTGACCCTGTTGTGTGAAACTCTTGCTACATTCAGCACATTTATATGGTTTCTGCTTAGTATGAATTTGCTGATGTGTTATGAAGCTACTATGTGTAGTAAAACTCTTGTTACATTCAGAACATTTATATGGTTTCCTCCCCATGTGAACCCGTTGATGTCTTGTGAGGGCACCCTGTATTGTAAAACTCTTGTTGCATTCAGCACATTTATATGGTTTCTGACCCATGTGAATTCGCTGATGTCCTATGAGGCTACTTTGTTGTGTGAAACTTTTGCTACATTCAGTGCATTTATATGGTTTCTCCCCTGTGTGAATTCTCTGATGTGTTATGAGGCCAGTCTGTGCACTAAAACTCTTGTTACATTTAATGCATTTATATGGTTTTTCTCCTGTGTGAATTCGCTGATGTGCTATGAGGCTACCCTGTTGTGTGAAACTCTTGTCACATTCACCACATTTATGTGGTTTCTCCCCTGTATGAATTAGCTGATGTAATACGAGGCTACCCTGTTGTGTAAAACACTTTTTACATTCAGTACATTTATATGGTTTCTCCCCTGTGTGAATTCTCTGATGTGCTATGAGACTACCCTGTTGTGTGAAACTCTTATTGCATTCAGCACATTTATATGGTTTCTCCCCCATGTGAACCCGCTGATGTCTTAGGAGAGTACTCTTTAGTGTAAAACTCTTGTTGCATTCAGCACATTTATAAGGTTTCTCCCCCGTGTGAATTCGCTGATGTGCTATGAGGCTACCATGTTGTGCGAAACTCTTGTTACATTCAGAACATTTATATCGTTTCTCCCCCGTGTGAACCACCTGATGCATTTTGAGGTGACTCTGTTGTGTAAAACTCTTGTTGCATTCAGCACATTTATACGGTTTCTCCCCTGTGTGAACCCACTGATGTATTATCAGATAACTGTTCCTGGCAAAACCCATGTTACATTCAGCACATTTATATGGTTTCTCCCCCGTGTGACCCTGCTGATGTATTATTAGGGACTGTTTCTGGACAAATCGCTTGTTGCATTCAGCACATTTATATGGTTTCTCCTCTCTGTGAACCCAATGATGCATTATTAGGTTACATTTCTGGGCAAAGTTCTTGTTACATTCAGCACATTTATATTTTCTTGTATGAATTCGCTGATGTACTATGAGTCTTCTTTGAGCTGCAAAACTCTTGCCACATTCAGAACATTTATAGCTACTTTCTCCTTCATGAAACTGTTGCATGGGTGTGAGATGAAGGTCATGGAAACTCTTCCCACACTGGGGATACTGATGCAGCTTCTCTGTTGTGTGACCCAGTTGGTATTTCACAGGCGACGGTTGCTGGCTCCAAGTCTCAATGCTCCTGCTGACTAAACATAGATATTTTATTGGTATTTTGTAACAACAGGGGAAAAAAAATGTGTCAAATATTTTTCCTTAATCTTTCTTTGAACTACAGCAACCTTATCTCGATTTAACTACAGGAATGTTTTTTTTGTTTGTTTGTTTGTTTTTTAACAGTCCCACAAAAGAACTATATTGGATTGAATTATTCTTTTGGTGATGCTTCAATTTCTTGTTTTTATTGATAATATTTATAGAATGGGTCTGACCAATACTTGCTCTTCCTTTGTCAGAACCCGGTCACAGTCGGTATATCATCGGGTACATGAGCATTTCAGGTTGGGGGGGGTTATACTAATCAAAAGCAGTAACCAAACAAGAAAAAAGATTATTATGAAAATTAAACAGACCCATATGACAAGGTCTCTTCTCCATAAGAAAAATGCTTAACCCAATTTTCAAAATGCAGGCAGCTGCAAGAGCCCAACCGAGTAAAATACAACTGCAGCTACCTCTTGAATAAAAAAAGAGTTTAACTTTCTTAAAATGCAGACAGTAGCTTGACACAGAGTAGAATACAACTGCTGAGTCCACCCAAGTAATAAAACAAGTTTACACTTTTTTAAAATACAGGCAGTAGGCAGACATGTAGCCCCATATTCAAAAGTCCTAGGTTGTATTGTGCAAGTGCTTGTGCCACGCAACTTAGAGGCACTGGCACAAAATAATGGTATATTCAGACAATGCACCATGGAAATGCACAACAGGTGGTCACATGCACAGGGTGCATAACTGCAATATTCAGCCGGAATATGCAAATGCTCTCATTGCACAGTCCGAGCCCATTCCCCACATTTGCAGCTCATTATGGGAATGTATTCAGGACATTTGCATACCTATGGCATGCACAGTTCCAGCTTTACAGGGCTGCCCTACCACTCCACAAAGGTGAACAGAAGGTACTGCAGCCTAGCAGGCAGGTGAGATGGAATGTTTGTGGGTGGGTGGGTGGACTGCTTTGGCCTGAGTACAGTGCTATTACCCATGGCTATGTACAGCGTAGGACTGGGGCACAGGGGGCCCACCTGGACAAGCAACATTGTAGAACACAGGGTGACACATTCTGGTTGGTATGCCACTTGAATATGAAACACTAGCTCCATTTGCAGCTTACAGTCACCTGCAGTGCTCCACATACCCCTTTTGATAGGAACATGGTGAAAACTGCAAGGAATGTCAGTGTTCAAAAGGTGACCAGGTACCTGAGGGAGTAGGTCCCACCTGGACCACTCAAGGTATCCTCGTGGGCCAGTATGACACTGCCATATATGTGCCCATGGTGGCTGCATGCTCAACACTGGAAGGGTTGGGTGTCCATGAGGCATGCCCAGATTACCCCCAGGCCACAGACTGTGCTACCCCTATCCTGTGCTGCCCACTGTTGTGCTATGTCCACCACTGGAACACTACACTGACCCACCACATTGTCCCTGTGGCTGTGTCACACTGCATGGCAGGCATCAGTGACATGTCTGAGGCTTCTGGTGGTGGGGACCTGGCACAGGTGCACTGTGTGCACCTATGGTATACCACAGGTCAGTCCCTGGCCCATGCCATGCTGCCACTAGTTCCACCAGGCTACCTGGACACCATTGTCCCACACATCATCATGGGCACACACCACCACCAGGTGGTGCCCTGCAGGCCACATGGGTGCAGGTCTTCATCCCTGGTACATGTGCTGCATTGTGGCTGTCTGCTCTGCTAGTGTGCAGGGGGAGCACCTGACAGCACTGGCATGTGGCAGCTGGGTGTCTACATCCTGGGTTCTGTGAGGAGGGTGGCTCTTAGGGTGGTGCTGGTGGTGTCCTGGCACCTCTGGCTTTGGGTACTTCATGACAGCTGTGTGTGGGTGCCTGGAGCATGTTCTAGTGCACCTCTAAGGGCTGTCTCAGGATGGCCTGTCTGCAGTTCTGCAGCCTGCCTGTGGGTGGCTGGCCAATTTAGGCCATCGTTTTTTCTGCCTAACTTTGTGCAGCACACTTCTGGGATGCACGGCATATGCGCTGCACATTTTGGCTGAATATATGGATACACAGTATATTCAGGTACCCTGCCTCTTATTTTTATGCCACATACATTATTTCTGCACGATCACACATTTGGAAATGCGCAACTCATCTCTCCCTTTCAATATCATGCTTCCGCACATTTTCTGGGATGTGCTGTGCATTTCCAATTTGGGCTGTGTATCTCCACTTAATATGTGGGCCATAGTGTAAAATACAAGTGGAGTTGTCCCCCCAACCCCATGTTCACCTCTTTAAAAAAAGCAGACAGTAGCTTGGCAGGGCAAAATACAACTGCAGTTAACTCCAAATTAAAAAGTAAGTGTACAATTTTTAAACGAAGGCATTTGACAGACTCAAAGTACAATAAAGGTCCCTAAAGAAGTGTCTCTTAGTCATGCAAAGCCATGGGGTCTGGCTAGCACCTGCAACTTGAACTTGCCCTTGTTTCTTATGTTTAAATAAAGGATGCTTTTGCAGCATTATTAGATGATATTTCCTTCTTTCATACTGTGTGAATGCCTCTCACCCTCAAATTTGTCTTGTTGTACCTTCAGCTATTAGAGACGGCATTAATATTGTGAGCATGGTTCCATTCTGTTGTAGTACTGATACGGAACAGCAGATATCTCACCCCACCCAATTATCCCCCAATTACAGATCACAGATGGATTTGGGGGCTGTGACAGAAATGTGAGCCAAAGGGTACCATTACATTTTCCATGGTGCTGAGCCTCTTAGGCTCTTACAGGGGTTTTGCCTTTCCCCTAAGAACCTGGACAACCAACTGTGTTCTCCCTCCATGTGACATAATCTCATTGGGTGATATATGACATCATCATGCTGGGTGATGTGTTCCATGTCAGTGGCTAGTCTGGCCAATGGGAATGATCCTCCTCTTACAAAAAGGAGGAAATGGGATCTGCCGCATGATGCTGCCTTGTGTCTGTAGCAATTGCGATCCATGCTGAGACGCAAATTCAAAAATGCGAGTAATATTTTCGCAGCCAAGGTTTACATAAGGAAAATTATATTAATTGGCACAGAGTAACAGGAACTCTATATTAGCTAAAATGCAGTACATGATTTTCCTCTTTGTAGAATTTCAGGAGTGGTAGACATGCTAGCAACCTTGGAACTTGGTAGTTTGGAAAGAGGTCTTGTAAAATTTTGAGATACAACACAGTCTGGAGCTTCCTAATGCATGCATGGAAATAAATTTAGCTATGAGAAATTAGAATAGTACTTATTATATTTTTTCAGACAAAAACAGACAGAAAAATCATGCTAGTTTCATGAAGTTGATTCTAATATGAATACCCTTTGCAAAATGATGCAGATCCAAGAAATTCTTTTGAGCATTTAATTTTAATACCAGTGCTATATACTGTAATTGGCTAGCTAATTTCTCTGAAAAGTATTTATTTTTCTGGTTTATAGGTAGCCACATTAATGAATCTGCTGTATTAGTTTCCAAGTCAGTTAGAAACTGGCACACTTATATGTGCCCCCCTCATTACTCGGCGTAAGTGTGAAGTATAACAACAACATTTGAATAAGGACAGTGTTTGTCGTAGGTGTGCTTCTTTAAGGGTTATGTCACCTGCATATCTATAAAAGTACAAGATCTATCTATTTATTTCAAAAGTTTCACCAGGAAAGACATACTGAGCTCTGAACAGCTCATTTCCAGATGCATCCTGGGGGGATGGGTCATTGGGAATATTTACATGTATGTATATGACCGCACCCCTATAGTTAGGGTTGAGTAGGTACTTTAATGTTAAACCTCAATTTTTGCATGTTAATAACTTTGCAGCTGTTCAACAGATTTGCACAAAATTGGGAATGCATGGTCTGGTACGGTAGATCTCTTGATTTACCAAGTTGCGTTTTGGTCAGACTTGCAGTTTCTGCACAGCAAAATGCCAAAAAATGCACTTTTTGGCACTTTTGACGTGTTTTTTGCCCATGGCGTTGCGACCACACCATGAGGTCTTTTGATCTGAAATGTGAAATGTAGAAAGAGCTTGGGTCAAGGAACAATCCAGAGTTGGTTTGGTAAAAAAATATTAATCTGTTCCAAAGTTATTTAATTTTTAATTTTTGGGTTCTGAGCATGCTCAATTCACTCCAAAATTTATATGTATTTTTTGCAAACTAAAAATGGTCTCATGGTCAAGGATTTTGTTGGCTTGCAGACTAGGATTTAAAAAAATCCTAGTCTGTCAGAAAAATTCCTTGCCCCCGAACCGCCATCTTGTTTTCAGCCAAACAAAATTTCATAGCATTGTCGACAGGTGACTTTTGGGGCAAATGAGGCATGGGTTTTGTTCAGGGTGACATCCTCTACAAAGCCATGCCTTTGGTTTGGTTTGTTTTTGACAAAAAATAGCTTTTTAAAAATTTAAAATTCTTTGACCGCGACTCACTAACGATCCTAATCCATGAGCCGACAAAATCCTGGTCAGCGAGACGATCCTTGTCTGTGAGCCTTGTCCGTCATGGGGTGACCAGATAGCCGGAATTTCATGACTGATGTCCCTGATGGCATGACCAGATGCCCCCTCGTGGATCAGGATTAAGTTGACTGACTGGGATTCTGCTACCTCACAAACTAAAATATCCTAGTCATCAGAAAAATTCCTGGTCTGCGAGCCACCATCTTGTTTTCAGTTTTTCCTGGAAACAAAATATTGTAACTTTCTCCATGTGTGACTTTTGAGCTAAATGAGGCATGGGTTTTGCTCAGGGTGATGCCCTCTACAAAGGCATGCCTTTTGTTTGGTTCATTTTAAAAAAAAATAAGTTTTTAAAATTAAAAAATTCTTTGCCCATGACTTGCTAACTATCCTAGTCCACGAGCCGACAAAATCCTAGTCTGCGAGATAATCCTGGTCTGCAAGCCTTGTCCATCATGGGGTGACCAGATAGCTGGAATTTCGTGACCAGATGTCCCTGATGGTGTGATCAGATGTCCACCGACGGACTAGGATTTTGACACCTCACGAACGAGGATTGATCTGATGGCCCAGGATTTTGCTATCTCTCAAATTAACAATTTTTAAAGGTATAAAGATTTTACAATTGCAGAACTCATTAACGGTTTGGTCTTTTTAACTTGAAATTTACAGGGTGTTGAGGTGGTGCCCTACAGGTGTGAACGGTGCTGTTTTGGTGTTGGGGAATTAAGAGGTTCTACAGATATGCCATCAAGAATTTGAGATTTTCCCCCATAGGATAACATTACGGGGTCTGGTATCTTGAAAACAAAGCGAGATACAGAGTTTTCGCTACTGCCAGCCTAGATCACATTTAGGTGATCTAGGCTGCTGGATCAAGATTTGAAACTATAGAGTAAGCCTGCAGTGGTTTTTGTTTTATAGGTTGCATGGTTAATGAGATTTTGTGAAATTAGTGTCACATTAGTGCCACAAGGGTTCAAAGAGTGCCTGTCCAGTGCATTTCAGTGCTCGTATCTCAGAAACTATGTGAGATATGGGTTCAGCTGTTAATTATCATGTGAACTACTTGCTGTCACGGTTACAATGACACTTTAATTTTTTTTCTACCTCTTACGGTTCCCAAGATATGGGCAAATTACTGTCACAAGGGTTCCTTGCCCTATAGGGCTGCTGTATGGCTCTGGAGCTATGTGTAAGTGGGAGCACGGACCCTGCAACTTGGTAGGAGCGCGGGGCCCGACCAATACATGTTTTCTACTAGTTATATCACACTTTTTCTAAAAGTAAGGAAATTCATGGTAAATAAATGCATTTAATGCATCAGTTAGAGTTAAAGCACCAAAAGTGAGAAAATGAAACTTTAGAGTTGAGCCCCTACCCCCCTGCACAACCCACATACCCATCCTCCACAGACTGACAGATGCCGTGGTATTCCATGGGGTCATGAAGCCTAACTCTCACCCCATTCTCCCTTTCTGCAGTATGTCTACCTGCTTACACATAGAATGGGGTGAGAGTTGGGCCATACAACCCCATGGCACACCCCAGCATCTGTCAGTCTGTGGAGGATGGGTGTGTGGGTTGTGTGGGGGGGGTTAGGGGCTCAACCCTAATGTTTAATTTTTTCACTTTTGTTGCTTTAACCCTAACTGATGCATTAAATGTAGGTTTTTTTTGCCATGAATAAATACACACACACACACACAATCACACTCACATTTACAGGGTATTCAATAACCACATAAATTATACAGTGAAATGGCAAAATATTTACGCAAGGTATAATGTTTCTGTATTTTCCTGACAAGAAATGAAATTATAATTACAGCAAGTATGGTATAGTTGAAAAAGTAAAATTAACATTTAATTGAGTGACATGCTCTTTTGATGAACTTAGTGTCTGATCCCTTCTAAGTTCAATTACTATACCACGCATTATCGCAATTTAATATAACTGATAAGGGAGAAACTACCATTATTTCTTGCTTAATTGTTAGATGTAAGTCAATGTTCCCGAAGAAGTAACATTTGTTACAAAATGTAAAGGCAGTCTCTCTTTTTTTTAGTTTTAAACATCCACCAGTCATTTATGGAGAGGTAGGATGAATGCAGCAAACACTGCTCAACACACTATACAGTGCCATTCTAAGAAGCTGAAAGGACAGGTTCACCATATTGGAGGGATGCTGGGCAGGAAAGCTATGGCTCTATGGAGATCCTCACAAAGATTTATTGTGACTGGTACATAATAAGCCATAAAGACAGGAAAATTACTAAAATGTACCAAACCTAAAGAGGTAGTTGGTAAAATGGCAGACTGGCCTATCAGGAGAGCAAGTCTTATAACACAGAAAGGTTGAAACCTGCACTCCTATGAGAGATCAGTTCCAAACTGTAACTTTGGGCTGCGCCTGAAAATGAGCCTCAGATCAGTGTGCTTTTCCTAGTTACCTATTTTTAATAAATAAATGTTTTGTAACCGTATGGCTCATGTGCCAGGTAGCAGGCCTGTCAATATCAACTGCTGAAAGTGACAGGAAGCAGATCACAAAAGCTGCCATGCCCCATGTGGCATGTCCAGTGATAACTGGCAGGTCCTGATCCAGCTGCCTGTAGCAGAACACAATGCAGAAGATCCATTCGGAAAGGCATTGTTTGGAAACTGGTCTCCTTATGGTTCCAGAGCAAAAGAA
The DNA here is from genome assembly GCA_016271365.2 of Neoceratodus forsteri. Classification (NCBI taxonomy): domain Eukaryota; kingdom Metazoa; phylum Chordata; order Ceratodontiformes; family Ceratodontidae; genus Neoceratodus; species Neoceratodus forsteri. The sequence continues at coordinate 215,135,373 of JADMNL010000024.1, forward strand.
AACAAGCAGTTGAGAGTAATAGGCATTGTCCTTTGTAACGTCCAGATAGTACCGAAGGGTGTGGAGGACATCCAAGCAGTGGGGTGAATATGTAATGCCAACCAGTCCCTGTGAAACTCCAGAAAAGGGGGGGGGGATAATAAATAGAGATGCCAAAAAGTTTTAATTTGCCTGCAAATTTCCATCAAAGTTGCCAAATCTGCCTCCATGGATCATTTTGCGCAGTTTTCCTGTTTAATAGAAAATTCACTATTTGCAACTTTGCCTTGCTTTTGTATTTTTTAGTGCAAACTGCACTTAGAAAACCCAGAAGCAAGGTGAAGTTACAAATGGCACATTCCTCCCTGCCAACTGCCACCCGATGTTGATTATTCTCTGTTGTCTAGTGGTTGCCCCCTGCTGATCGCCAACCCGATCTTTCCCTGGTGTCTAGTCTCCCCCCCACCAAATGCTGGTCTGATGCTAAGAATGACACTTTCCCTTTTGTCTTCTTGTCCCCCCCCACTGACTGCCAGCCTGATGTTAATTATGGTACTTTCCCAAGTGTCTAATGGCCCCTTCCCCCACCTGCACTCATGCCTGATTTTGACATAACAATTCACTGGTGTCCAGTGGTCCTGATCAACACTAGCACCCATGCCAGATCTTGACATAAGGATTCTCTGCAGTTCCCCCCATGAGCACCTGCCTGACATAATGGGGCACTTTCCCCGGTGTCCAGTGGTCACCCCATCCTGATCCCCTACAGTAGATGACTCCCTGGTGTCTAGGAGACCCCTTCCATATCCCTGATCCCCTGTAATAAAAAAAAGGTAATCCATTCCCTGGTATACAGTAGACCCCCCCCACCCCCCATACCAGCAGGTAGTGCCCCACCACACCACTCCCACCCCAACCGCAAGCCGGCAACTGGAACAGCCCTCAGCTCTCCACCATGGGCAGCCACAGACTGAGCTGTCAATGAATGAGTGTGTACTTGTACAAGTATACACTCATTCATTCACATGACAGCTCAGTCCATGTCCCGCCGTGGTGGAGAGTGGAGGGCTGTGTCGGTCGCAGGATCAGAGTCAGGATAAGGGGGGAATGGTGTGGTGGACCCCCTCAGGCATGTACTTGTACTTGTCACCTATCATGTCAATGAATGAGCACATACTTGTATAAGTGCGCACACATTCATTGACATGACAGTTCAGTCAGCGTGCAGCCGCGGTGGAGGGCTGAATTTTTTTTTAATACAAGGGTTCAAGGATAGGGAGTGGCGTCTGCTAGACACCAAGAAATTAACTATAAGAACATAAGAAAAGTGTCAGCAGATGGGGACCATGTGGTCCATCTAGTCTGCCCAAGGTGGCTACCCCAATTATATTTTTTTCCTAAGTTGACCACGTTGTCTGTCCCAAGCACATTTGAATTCCCCTTACTGTCTCTGATGCCACCACTTGTGTGAGCAGGCTGTTCCATGGGTCTATCACTCTCTTGGTGAAAAAGTACTTTCTAGAGTTGCTTTTAAACTTGCGTCTCACCAGACACAAGTTGTACCCTCCTGTATGCGCCGCCCTGTTTTCCTGGAAGAGGTTTTCCATCTGAGATGCTGAGTTGAGTTTCTGAGTGTTCTGAGCATCATTCATTATGTTAAGATAGGGCATGGGTGCTGGACCACTGGACACCAGGAAATCATTATGGCAACCCATGGATACTAGAGAATCATTATATACTGTATTGATTTCAGCATTTTAACTGTTCTTTATCAATGATTAGAGTCTACCTTGCTGTGATTTAAATCACCAAATACTGTTAGAATTTTAGACTGTGTGCTCCTCTCCACCCTGTAACTCTGCCTGAGCTGACTAAGTAGCGTTAAGTGCACCACGGTACCCCATATCTTTCTATCAATTTTCATTTTTTCTGAATTAAGCCTCTTATAATTTCACACTGCTACCTAGCTCTGTCCTTTACCCTGATTTTTTTCTCTCTCTCTCTCTTTTCTCCTTGCGCCCTTCCTTGTGCTTTGCTGGTCTTCTCTCCCTCTCCCCCTCCCCCCCATAGCCCAAGGTGTTACAGCTCTTTTTTGTTAATTTTAGTGTTCCTTTTGTGCAGAGCCTTTTGTCATGCAGTCCGCCTTCTAGCCAGTATCGCATCAAGGGGATTAGCTGCCACTGCCTTTGCTGCTTTAAACTGACTGTCCCTTCTCCCTTCCACAGGCTACTTTGCCTGAATGGGCGCTCACCTCCAACTTCTCCCCGTGGGAGCCGCGCCTTTTCTGGTGGCTCTTCCACAGCGGCCTGCCTGACTGCCAGACAGCCCACATTTTTTTTTTTTTTTTAAGTACTGACTTTCCATTAGCAGCTTACAACTGCTAGAAGTGTCACTCAATGGGCTTGCAGTGCATACTGTAAGCTGTCATTCATTGACAGTTCAGTCGGCGGGCAGCTGTGGTGGTGTGTGGAGGGCTGTGATGCTTGCCAACCAGCAGGAGGTGCTGTGGTGGGGGAAGCAAGGAGGGATGCGATACCGGAGTGGGTAGGGGGCTGGGGGGACCACTACACTATGAAAAATGTTTCTGCACATTACGGGTGGGAGATCACAACCGTAGAGGTGGGACTTGTTTGTATGCATCGAATCGGAATCCAGGGTGGGGAGGGACCACTATACTATGGAAAGGGGAATTTTTTTTTATAGGGATCAGGGTGGGGAGGGAACACTATACGATGGAAACTTTTTTTTTTATCTTTAATTTAATGAGGATCGGAGACTGGGGTGGGGGGAGGGACCACTGTACTACCAAAGGGGAATGTAATATATTATATTATGGGGTTGGAAACTGGAGTGGTTGGGGGCTGCAGTACCTCTGTAACTCAATAGGGTTTGCAGGGAGTACCACTACGTTTTTCTGCACAGTAATTTGCTCCATGCAATGGCCTTTGCAAAAGACCATTGCGTGGAGCAAAAGTTTGTGAATGGGATTGCTGGGCTATGCAGGTCCCCTTCCACTTACTTGCATTGCGGTCATAGATACATACATAGATACATAGACAGTGTCGGCAGATAAGGGCCTATGGCCCACCTAGTCTGCCCATTTGAGCTTGTAAGTTCAGTTTGTTTTCTTAGAAGTCTATTTCCCCTTACCCCTGGCCTCTAGAATTCCTTTATGTCTATCCCATGCATTCTTAAATCCCGTGATTGTTTCAGCTCCCACCACTTCCTCTGGCAGGGTGTTCCACTTGTCCACCACCGTTCTGTGAAGAAATTCTTTCTCATGTTTCCTCTGAATCGTCCTCCTCCAACTTCATCCCATGCCTCTAGTCCTGAAACATCTTTTCGCTTAAAATAGTTTTTCCTGCACCCTGTTCCTCCCTGTAAGATACTTGTATGTCTCTATCATATCCTCTCTCCTCCTCTCCTCCAGGGAGTACATGTTCAGTTCCTTCAACCTGTCTTCATAGGACTTGTGATGCAACCCATGCACAATCTTTGTTGCCCTCCTCTGAACCTTCTCTACCCTGTCTATGTCCTTACGTAGGTATGGTCTCCAGAACTGTACACTGTACTCCAGGTGGAGCCTCTCACTAGTGTCTTGTATAAGCGGAATTAAGGACCTCCCTTTTTCTGCTGGTGATGCCCCTGCCTATACATCCCAGCATCCTATTTGCTTTACCTGATGCCTTGTCACACTGTTTCCCTACCTTGAGGTCATCAGAGATGACAACACCAAGATCCCTTTCCTGCTTGGTGCATGCTATATCCTCACCCCCCAACTGATATATTGTGCCAGGGTTTTTGTGCCCCATATGCATTATCTTGCACTTCTTTGCATTGAATTTCAACTGCCAAACCCTTGACCATTCTTCAAGTTTCTGCAGGTCCCTTCTCATTCTGTCTACACCCTCTGGTGTGTCTACTCTGTTACAGAGCTTTGTGTCATCAGCGAACAGTGAAATTCTGCCTTCTAGATCCTGTGCAATGTCACTGATGAAGATGTTGAATAGGACCGGTCCCAGCACTGATCCCTGTGGTACCCCACTGGTCACTCTTCCCTCTGTGGAGTGACAGCCATTTACCACCACCCTCTGTGTCCTGCCACCCAGCCAGTTACCTACCCACCACACTACTGTCCTGCCCACACCCATATTCCCCAGTTTGTGTAATAGTCTTCTATGTGGCACAGTGTCAAAGGCCTTGCTGAAGTCCAGATAGGCCATGTCCACTGCCCTCCCCTGATCCCCCTCCCTAGTCACCCAGTCAAAAAATTCAATGAGGTTGGTCTGACATGACCTCCCCCTGGTGAAACCATGCTGCCTTGGGTCCTGTAGTCCATTGACAACCAGATGTTCCACCAATCTCTCCTTCAGTAGTGCTTCCATGATCTTTCCCACTACCGAGGTGAGGCTGACTGGTCTGTAGTTCCCTGCTTCCTCTTTGTTCCCACTTTTGCTTCCCCCACCACAGCACCTCCTGCTGGTTGGCAAGCATCACAGCCCTCCACACACCACCACAGCGGTCCCCCTCACTGCTTTGCCTGGGTGCAAACCCAGTTTGCGAGGGCAAACTGGGCTTTGTGAATGCCAGCTATTCACAAAACTCAGCTGCCCCAGGCAAACTGGTTTTGTGCTTGGGCAAAACTTTGTGAAGCCTGCCCCAGAACAGGTAATCGTAAATGCCACTTCAGAAGTGCTGAACAGCTGCTGCAATGCTGCTCATTTTGTGACCCCGGTTCCTATTTCTTCATTTTTGTTGTAATTATCATGGTTATGTTTCTTTTGCAAGTTATCAGTGTCTTGATCTATCAGAAGTTCAGCCTGTCTCTAACCAGGAAGTCAGATGTGAAACTCTCTCATGCAGTAAGTACTAATACGTCACAAGATAAGTCAGAGAGTTCACATTAGACGTCGCTCATTGTTTGACACCATGAACTGAATCAAACGGTGCTGACTCTTGGAAAAAAAAGTAAAACCACTTTCTAGGAATGGGCTCACTTTTAAAACATTTAAATGAGTACAGAGTAACAAAAAAAACATAGAAAGCTTGTTCTTTTGTGATCAGTTTCCAATTTTTATTCTGCAGGCAGCTAGGAAATAAAAAATGGAGAGAAAAATATTAAACACTTGCACTTGATGGAAAATGGAGTTTGACCACTGGCAATCAGTGTCAGAGTTGTATATTTGCAGGTATTTTGGATAGTTTATTTTTATGTTATAACATCCTGAAAAAAGTGCAAAAGTGTGAAGTCGGTAAACTGATATGGTGGTGTAGGATGATGTGGAAGAATTTATTTTTAGGAGGTTGTGAAGTTTATGGTTTAGTTCGTTTTTAAAATATTTAACATTAAACTTCGGGTTTGATGCGCAGGTGGAGGGAAGGGTTTTACTATGATTATGAAAAGCTACTTATTTAATCAGGTGAGATCTCAAGACACAAAGGCTCGTAGTGCTGCATTTAAGAGCCAACTGAGCTGACCTGTCCTGTGGGGCTCTATGGCAGTCAGGTTTTGTCAGTGCGCTAGGTACCCTTTTGTAAGAAGTGGCATGGCATGGAATGGCATAAAAATCATGATGGCAGAAAAAGACTCAAGTTCCATCCATTCTGCCTAAGGTCCCTACCTTTTCTGTATTCCCTTTGGCCACACTAACTTTGTTTTTTTCTCTTTTAGATATTTCCTGAAGAAGACCTAAAGTCGAAACGTAGATTTTTAACTCTATTTTCTATTTTCAGCGTGCATTTAAAATAACCATTTTGTTTTGCTTTTAGACCACATGCTGATGCAGTGCCTTGTTTTTGTTTTTACATTTTATATCTACATCATGATTGCTTGGCAAGCAATGAGCTCCAGTGTCTGTATGGGCACCCACAATTTGATAATCCATATGGGATCCCTAAATTTGTCCCCATTCCTGAACAAGTTCTTGTTGCTGAGGATCTCTCTGCTTTCTGCTGTTAGATTTTGTGGAAATATCAGGGATGTAGATGATCCTGAGATGCCGGGACAGTATACAGTAACACCATGCCACTTACTACATGGCCATGGAGGGGAGTGACTTCCACCTGAAACTTTTGGGCTATAAAAAAAATTAAAAAAATAAGGGTGGTAAAAGGAGGATACCATTGGACTAGCCACCATCTTGGGAGTAAGGAATGGAGATACTACTGCAGTGCAAGGAGACTGTTTGGAGGGGATGGTGGGAAGGGGTACCACTGGCCTTCAGGGGTTTTCTTCAGGGCAGGGTGAGGGAAGGGAGTACAACTGGACCTCACCTGCTTTCTTTTTGTATAAGAATATTTTATTAGTATTTATATATAAACATACATACCATAACCACAGCATAAATTCAATAATCTGTTCAACAGGAGAATACATATATTAATACCTCAGTTAAATTTATGAAACATAAACAAGTAATAAAATCTTAGAAAGGGTCTGACGCAGCATCTCTGCTGAAGCTAATATAAACTAACTAAAAATCCATCCTTCTTTTTTTTAAACTAACAAATTTATCTGTTTACCACCCCAACAATAGATAATACAAGGGCCCACACCACCTGGAATTTAGACAAAGCTCCCCTCCTCCAATAAGGAATTGTTTTAATTTTTATTTATTTATTTATTGAAATGTTTCACCAGGAAGGCACGCTGAATAACAAGTTGCTCGTCTCCAGGTGCGACCTGGGGGGGGGTACAATTGGATGAAGAATTAGACATACAGTTTAACATTTAACATATCCGAGACATTAAACATTCAATTACATTTGTAACAAGACATACAGTTAAAAACATCATAAATAATCATACAATCACATTTGTGACATAACATACAGTTAAATATATCATACCTGTGGAATATGCATTTAATTACAAGTGGCATATCTGAGGAATATAGTACAGTAATTTATTGTAGCCTTGGAGCCAACTCCTTGCAGATATGGATCATGGTTAAAAGGCAGATTATTTAGCAATTACTGAACGAATAAGGTGCAATGAGGGGACATCAACGAGGGTAATGGGGTAGACAGGGGAAACCATCTGGGGGAAGGAAAGGATAAAGATGGGGGGAACTTTACCAGAGAAAAGTGAGCAAAAAAAAAAAAAAAATCAGTTGTGAAGGGCAAGTTAACAGAGGGCTAGTGCAACCTGGGAGCACTTCAGATGGAACAAAAAGTGCAAATTATTAGCTCAAATGAACTAATACCTTTGATTAAGTGCAGGTGGTAGACAGGGGGGCAGGAGAGTGGTGGGGGTAAGGAATAGGGTAGGGAAGGATGAGTCATATCTGGAACTTGCCCCTTCAGAGTGCAGAGATCGTTGCCAGTGGCGGAATGAGGTGAGGACTTAGAATAAGGAGCAGGAGTAGGTAAGAACAAGTTGGGTACAGACAGTAGATGGGATGGTAAAGGGAAGGAGGAGGAGGATATGGGAGAAACTTGCCTAAGACTAGGCCTCTTCAAGATGCTAAGAACCCTGCCAGAGAGCGAAGTCAGGTGAGGAGAAGTTAGGTAGACAGGATAGAGGGGAAAGTGGATGGAGGGAAGGAAGAGTCATTTCCCAGTGTTGGACCCCTCAAGGATGCTGAAAACCCTGCTAGGGAGCAGAACTAGGTGAGGATAAGTTGGGAAGAGAGAAAAGAAAGGATGAAGGGAAGAGAAGGGAAAGAAAAAGCTTGCCTAAGACTAGGCCACTCCAGGATGCTGAGAACCCTGCCAGAGCACAGAATCAGGTGAGGGGTAGTTGGGTAGAAAGGATAAAGGGAGAGGGGGAGTGAAGGAAGAGTAATTGCCTAATGCTGAGCCCCTCCAGGATGCAGAGAACACTGCCAGGGGATAGAAATAGGAGAGGACAAGTTGGGCAGAGGGAATGCGGGGAGAGAAGAGAAAAGGAAAAAAGAAGAAGGGAGGGAGGGAAGAAACTTACCTGAGAGTAGACATCACCAGGATGCTAAGAATCCCAACAGAAGGCAGATTTTGGTGAGGACCAGTTGGGTAGAAAGGAGAGAGGGAGGGGGGAGGGAAGGGGAGGGAGGAGACTTGCCCAGTACTAGACCCTTCCAGGATGCTGAGAACCCTGCCAGAGGTCAAAACTAAGCAGGGGTAAGTTGCTAAAGAAAAAGGGGTAGGAGTGAGGGGTTAAGCAGTGATGGGAGAGGCGAGCATGCCGAGAAGCAGGCTCGGGAAGGGGGAGGAAGGTTTAATGGGGATGTGAGTCATGGAGAGGAGCAGAGGTATATGAGGACGGTTAAGGAGGGTTAAAGCAGGAGCAGTTAGATGAGAGAAAGTTATGCAAGGCAGAGGCAAGGGAGTAGAAGGAGTGCCATATTTGGAGGGGGGGGGAGTTCCAGATTTGCGGGAAACGATGGGTAGAGCCTGACTGATCGATAAGAGTGGTTCAATGGGGGACCAACAAAGTGCAAGTGTCAGAGGATCTGAGGGAGTGGGGGGGGGAGTGAGCATGAGAGGTAGGAGAGAAGTTCTCCTAACCAAAATTTAAAAGTGAGTTTGACACAATGAGTGAGGCACCTGTTGGCAAGTTGGGGAAGGGACAGGGCATGGTAGAGGGTCACAGTGATGAGTGCATGATGGAGCATCAAGGGCAAACTGACAGAAGGAGTTTAAGAGAATGTCTAGTCTTGTTAGGGAGGATTTGGGAGTGGTGCCATAGACTACTTCACAGTAGTCAAAAATGGGGAGGATAATTTTCTGGACTAGTTCACGCTGCACCACAGAAGGGATGCAATTATGGTTCCTGAATAAGGCACCAAGCTTGGGGCACAGTTTTTTCAGGATGGCATCAATGTGGCCAGAGAAGTTGAGGTGTTGGTCCAACTAAACCCCAAGGTATCTGAATGAAGAAGTGTCCTCTAGGATTTTCCCATCAAGGGTATGGAAAGACGGTAAAGGGTGGAGCCTAGAGAGTCTCTGCCTAGAGCCAAAGGACATGGAGACAGTCTTTTCAGCTGATGTGAGGCAAACCATAGCTGAACCTGGTGGAAGTCATGCTGAAGGGTGGTTGCTACATTGATGGCACATTTGCCAGAGGAGAACAGGATGGTGTCATGGGCATAATATGGATAGAGGAGGGCCGAGCATACTAAGGGCAAGTCATTTAGGAAGATGGAGAAGAGAATGGGTCCAAGCACTGAGCCCTGTGTGACTCCTGTGGAAATGGGGGGGAGAGACTATATCCTGGCTCTTGACTGATTGCGTTCTGCCTGAGAGGTAAGCTCTAAACCAGTTTTGGGCAGAAGTAGACAACCCAGCAGCCATAAGGGAGTCAAGAAGTAGGGCATGGAAGATTGTGTCGAAAGCCGTGGCGAGGTTATCAAAGATGGCAGAAGTCATGAGGCCATTATCCATCCCAGTGCGGATGGAGTCAGTGAGCCTGAGTAAGGAGGTGGTAGTGGAGTGGTTCATCTGAAAACCAGATTGGAATGGGGTGAAAAAGGAAGAGTAATCGAGGAAGGAGGTTAGTTGAGAGAGGACCAGGTGTTCTTGGAGTTTAGCAAGGGCAGGGAGGAGGGAGATTGGGCAAGAATTTGCAGGGGAGGAGGGGTCACCACCCTTTGGGAGAGGGAGGACCACTGCATGTTTCCAGGATGAAGGGACAGATGAGGACGAGAAGGAAAGATTTAGGATTAAGGAGAGAGGGTAAGCTATAGCAGAAGCTGAAAGGTAGAGGAGTTTAGGGTCAAGGTCATCCAGTGATGAGCCTTTAGAAGGATTAAGAGAGAGAAGGGCCATTAATGTTTCTTCTGGGGAGACAGCAAAAAAAGAGAAGGAAGGGTGGGCGTGGAGGGGTTGAGTGCTGGGTGTGGGAGGATGAGGAGGGGGAGGTTAGAGGGAAGGGGGTTTAGAAGTGTCGTGGTGCAGGAGGTATAATAGGAGTTAAACTCTTGAGCCACTGTGCATGGTTTGGAGACCAATGAGTTGTTTATTTTAAGCACAGGGGGAGGCAGATGTGAAGGGGGGAGAATAGGGCATGGACCACTTTCCAGAATTTGGAGGGGAATTGCTGTTTTGGAAAAAGATGATTTAAAATATTCAGACTTGACAAGTCTGGTAGCTTTTGTGAAGGCATTTCTTACCATGCGATACCTGGCATAGTCTGGGGGAAGATGGGAGGCCTTATGTTTCCTCCAAGCTTTGTCTCGCTCCCTAAGACAGGTCAGTAACTCAGGAAAGACCCAGAGATGATGGTTGCCATGAACTCTAGTGCATTTAAATGGAGCGTGGGAGTTCCATATAGTTAGAAATTTATCTTTAAAACAAGCGAGGGCTTGGTCAATGGAAGGGGCAAAGGCAATAGGGACCAATCGGAGCTGGCCAGTTCATTAAGAAGGGGATTAAGGTTTAAGGATCTGAAGGAGTGGAGTTGCAGAATTTTGCGTGGTGGTTTTGGTCTATGGACTTTCCTGACTACAAAGATTGGGTGGTGATCACTGAGGGCATCTGGGAGGATGCCTGATTTAATGACTCAGTGGGGTGAAAGCCCAGTCTATCTGGGAGTGGTTAAGGGTTTTATAATTTAGGTAGGTGGGTTCCAGGATGAGTTGGGAGAGATTGAGGGCCGTGATGTCATTACGTGTCTTGGCAGTTGTTGGTGATAGCCAGTTTAGGTTTGCATCACCCAGGAAGTATAGCTCGCCTTTATGTGAGAGGGAGGTTATGGAGGTAATGAGATCCAAAGTATCAGATACCTTGGAACCAGGTTGACAGTAGATGCCAGCGATGAAGATAGGGTAGGAAAAAGGCAAAGTAATGTTTACTACAAGTGCTTCATAGGCAGAGGGTAATGAGGATGATAGAATGGTTGTGAACTGAAGTGAGGGCAGGATACACATGGCTACTCCACCACCCCTGCCAGTCCTGTCCTACCTGATTATGGAATAACCTGGGATATTAATGGTGAGAGCAGGTATTTTAGCGTTTAACCAAGTTTCCATTAAAATTAGAATATCAGGTGTGAGGGAGATTACCATAGGATGTAAAAGGTCAATTTCTGAAATGAGACTGCAGATGTTTAAGTGGAGGAGTTTCAGGCCCTTGGGGAGGGCAGAAGGGGGGGGGTTGATATGTTAGTGGAAGGACTGCAACTGGCAGAGGTGGGTGTAGTGGAGCCAGGATTGGGATGAACATTTCCTGATGCAAGTAGAGAGAATACTATTATGAGGGTGGAGTTTATGGCATTTGTGATGGGCGAGGATTTTGGAAGCATGGGGGGCTAGGTGAAGATAAGGCAGTGATAGAAAGCTAGGTGGCTAGGGGCTGAGACTAGAGTAGCGGGGGGAGGTGAGAGAAGTGAGATCAGAGTATTTGAGGTGGTGTTGGAGTTATGGCAAGGATAAAGGTAGGGGCTAGAAGAGCAGGGGGAAAGGTGAGAAAGGTTTATTGGACTAAGGAGAGTGCGGAGCTGAGGTAGATAAAAATGATAGAAGAATTAGAAGGAGGGGAAGTGGCGAAGGAAGGGTGGGCATATTGTATGGATTGGGGGAGAAAGAATAGATCAGGGTATACTAATCCGCAGTAGGGAGTAGATCAGTGGCACTGGCAGAAGTAAAGTGACTGTGAGTAGTGGAGGACAGTAACAGTTGCCAGCAGCAGCAAGTAAATTGAGTTGTCGCCCTCTAGTGGCTTTGCAGTGTAATTTGCAAATGGGAAAGTAGTAACTGCCTACCTTCAATGGGACATTGTAGGAATGGGGGATGAGGCCCATTTCAACAAAATTAACCTTTTTGTTTCCAAAGCTATAATATACAGTAAAGATTTGTATTTACTGGCCTCCCTGGGCAACACCGAGAAATCCCTTAAAAGCCAGAACTTGGGAGAGCGAGAGAGTGGCATATCTGGAGTCCATTTCAACTTTCCAATAACAGGGGACCACCAGTCAGAAATCAAAGGACATGTTCATAAAGTATGAAACAGAGCCCCTGGCTCTTTATTGCATCTTCAACATAACCCTGAGGTTGCAACCCCATTCGCTTTAATTTTGTCTGGTGTCCTATACTATCTGCACAGAATATTTTTCTGAATTAATTGTAGTTTTGGATCTTTTGAGACCCTGTGAGCTTCAGACCAACAAATATCCCATGTCTGCTCATCTAACCATTCCTGCATCTTATTTTCCCATTTCAGCTTATGCGCATCCCAACTAGGGAGATATCTCTGCTGGAGGAGATATCTCTGTTGGAGTAATTTATAAATAACACTAGTATGTCCTCTGATGAGCAAAACTATTTAGTAAGATATTTAACTGGCTCGATCTGTTTAAGGACATGGGTCTGTCGTAAAGCACTTAGAGGAGACGTGTCTGATCTGGAGGAATTTCCAAAAATCCCTAGAAGGCAGATGAAATTCCTCTTGCAATTGCTGAAACAATTTGAGGAAACTTCTTTTGAGATCTATTAAATTAGCAAGGGTTCTCATCCCTTTGAAGGCCCAATCATGCCATGTTACTGGGTATCTGCCTATCCTGATATTGGGAATATGCCATAAAGGCCCAAATGAGCCCAAGAATTCCATCTCCCCACTGTAATACTTTACACAGCTTTCACCAAACACACAAAGTAGGAATCATAGGCATAGTGCCATTAGCAGGGATCCAAGCTGGGTCAACTAAAGCGACTGCCAAAGAAACAACTCCCACTATGGACTGCTCTCCCTCCACCCACAATAGGGCAACAGGAGATAGCAGATCCAGCCAAGAAAGAGCTTGTCTTAGGCCATGACTTAAATAGTAGTCCCAAGGCCATGGCAAATTCCAACCCCCCTTCTACACTGGAGCCCTAAGGATCCCTCTCCCAAAATGGGGGTGTTTCCGTTCCCAAATAAAGTTAGAAAATAGTCTGTATAACCTACTCCAAAAGCCTGGTATAATAGGTATGAGGAGACTACTCAGATAGAAGAAAACTTCTGGAAAAGCCATCATTTTTATAGTAGCAATTTTACCAGGTATTGTCAAATGTAATTCAGCCCACCTAGTCATGTTCCAGGAAAAATATTCCAACAGTTCTTGTAGGTTCTTGGCACCCATATCCTGAATTGAGCTGGTAATATGCATGCCTAAATACCTAATACCAGAAGTTGCCCATTTGACTGTTTTCCCACCCAGATGGGCCCAGCTCGGACTGCCTTGGCAAAGGGGCAGAAGCTCTGTTTCTGACCAGTTTACTTTCAAACCAGAGATAGCACCAAACAAATCAATTACCCCCCAAGCTCTAGGCAATGATGTTTCTACACATGTCAGGGTGAGAAGAAAATCATCTGTATAAAGCAGCATAGTGTAAGAGCCTTCTCCCATTTTGACTCCAGATATATCTGGATGCTGTTGTAAGGCACCATCCAGAGGCTATATTGATGATAAAAAAAGGAGATGGCTAAAGGAACACCCTTGATGCATACCTCTAAAAAGTGGAAAGAGTTCAGACAGAATACCATAAGCTAAGACCTTTGCCCTAGGCAAAGAGTATATGTCTGGAGCCATGCAAGGAAAGGGTCACCTATCCCAAATGCTTTAAGAGCTGCACATAAATAATCCATTCACTGGGATCAAATGCTTTTTCTGCATCAATTGCAACTACAGCTGCAGAGTCTGGGCCCCTAGCCGCAATTTGTATAAGAGCTATCACTGCTCGAAGGTTATCACTGCCTTGTCTTCCCCACAAAAACCCAGCTTTTGACTTGTGTATTAAGACCAGGAGAACTTTTTCTAGCCAAGTTGCTAACACCTTGGCTAATATTTTTGAATCAACATTACGCAAGGAAATAGGTCAATAATTAGCACACCAGGAGCGATCCTTGTTCAGTTTCAGCAAGACAGTGATAACCACCACTTGCACGGCTGATGGCAAGGTTCCTCCTTCCCGCATGGATCCATATACAGTAGCTCTAATAACCTAGGAGAAAGGTGGGGTTCAAAACCTCAGTAAAAATCCGAGCTAAGTCCATCCGAACCTGGGGCTTTACCATAAGCCAAAGCCTTGATTGCTGCTGTTATCTCAGATAATGTGAGCTCTTAGTCCAAGGCCTTCACCTACTCCACAGAGAGCTGTGGTAGGGATATCTTATCAAAAAAAAGGACACAAAATCCAGCTGATCACAGGAAATAGAAGATTTATACAAATCTGAATAGTAAGATGAACATGTCGCTAATGGCATTCGGGTCAGCAATGAGCCTACCATCTTCCACTCTTGAATAAGGAATTTGACCATCTATAGCTTTTTTTCTAAGCCTGAAGGCGAAAAACATCCCGGCTTTATCGCCAGACTCCCAGTACGTCTGATTCAAGAAAAACAAAGCTCTGGTGGCTTTTTTGATGGAGATTATTATTAAGACGTATCTCAAAGCATTCACCTGCTGCATCAATTCATCCTGACCCTGAGGATCTCTATAAATGGCCTCCTCCATTTGTTTAATCTAGGTAGAAAGTTCAGTGACTTCTTGCCTTCTCAGCTTATTTCTCCAGGAGGCATGAGAAATGATGTGGCCTCTGATAAAGGCTTTAAAAGCCTCCCATACATTAAAAGTACTAACTTCTGAGGTCACATTCAATTCAAGATATGAAGTAATCGCAGCCAAAAGCCAATTCAGGACATCTTCAGAGTTTAACAATGTAAATTAAACTGCCATCTGGGAGATTCAGCTCTACTGCTCTGGGGCACCTGCCTACAGGAGTGTGATCAGAAACTGTCATAAGTAAAATAGAAACCTCTGTCATATTAGACATCAAATTAGAGCTACACAAAAAGAAATCCAATCTATTACACATTTGAAATCTAGAAGATTGAAAAGTATAAGCCCTAGTATCCAGGAGATGAATTCTCCAACAATCCACCAACTCAAGCTAGGAGCAAAGAAGTTGGACAGTATCCCAAAAGTGGTAATGTGAAGGGGTACCTTTGTCTGGGGGCATCCAGTCTTGAGAGGGGTCTAAAACCAGACTAAAATTCCTCCAATTAAAATATCTCCTGGGTACTGGGAAAGATCTGATATAGCCTGGGCCAAATAAGAGAAAAAAATCCAGGGCACAATATTAGATGCATAGAGATTCACCAAAATAACTTGATTTCCATACAAATTACCCAACAAAAGGATCCACTACCTTCTCTATCCTTAACAATGTTAACCAACTGCAAAGGACTTCTTTAGTAAAAATTGACACTCCTCAATTCTGAAAGGAGAAAGTAGTAGAAAAGGCTTGCCGCACCCAACCTCGTGGCAGTTTATCTGCTGCCTGTTTAAGAAGATGAGTTTCTTATAATAGAGCAATATCAACATTACTAGATTTTAAACAAGACAGTATATTTTTCCATTTGATGGGATGGTTCATACCCTGCACATTTCATGTTAAGCTCTTTAGACTAGCCATTATCCAAGAAGGTCCCAGAAAACATAACAAAATGAAGGATCCCATTATTCCTACAAAAAACTCCCTAACAAAAAAACAGACGATGCTGCCATGCCATCCCATACCTTACTTTAAAGATCAAATGCCAATGTTTTACAGATTTACAATAAGCACAGGAATGCAAGTTCCTGTGTTATGATTAGTGTTTCCTGAAAATATCATGCTGTTTGGTTTTGTGGTTTTCTTTAAATCAGCATCTGTTAATGTGCTCTGCAGTAACTGAAAACAGTTAAAAACCTGTGAAGATTTTTCTGTCCCTATCAGTGAGTGATGACATCATTCCTGTCCAGCCTGTTGCTGCAGCATTTGAAGTCCTTAATTGCCTGTAACAGCTGTTGCACTTCCCAGTCAGATCGATATGTAGGGCTAATTGTCTTAACTCCAAGTGTGTTACTAACCCATCTGGTTTGTGGTTTTTTTTTGTGTTATATATTTTTCATCCTTCCCCGTCTGGTTTGTGTTTAGATAGATTGTATCATTTTGTTCTCATAAAGAGTTGGTCATTTGTGTTTCGGTGGGTAACTGAAGTGGTATAAAAGAATGCTTGTGAGAAATCTCCTGCCTATATCACAGCTGCGTTCTTTCACATCAAAACTCTGCATTGTTTTTTGGCTATATAAACACAGGGTTGTTCAATGGATATAAAATAAATCTAAAGTTTAAGTGATAGAAGTAGTGTGTCCTTGATATAGCCTCCATACATACGTTCATGTGAGAACAATATTGCTGTTATGTCAGATTGACAAACAGAAGTCTGCCACACTTTGCTGTTTCAGGAACATGTACTATATGAACTCACAAAATTCAGTTCTGAGGGATTCTGTGAGGAAATACATCATGTATGTATGTAACTAGACATACTATATGTCATCCTGATGCCCCTGTCTCTTGTCCCTCAGTTGAGGTTGCTGCACTCTACTTCTCTCTGCCCCCCCAAGTCAGGGTCAATGCCCCCTGTTCCAGTCTGCACAGACAGGACTGCTGTGCTCTGCTAAGCCCTAGAGTCCCAGGGCTTCTGCCTCCACAGTTAGGGCTGCTTCACAAGGCCAACAAAAGGTGGGGATTTTGCTGCACCCTGCACTGCCCCAAATGGGCAGGGCAGCTGCAAGATATGCACCTTGTCTCACAGTCAGGGCTGCTGTACCCTGATGCCCCACTGTGTTCTGCCCCACAGTCAAAACTTCTGCACCAAGTTGTCCTCTGCCCCTACCACCACTGTGCCCTGCTGCACCATAGAGCCTCTTGCTTCCACAGTTAGGGTTGTTGCACCATGCTGCTCTCTGCCACCAGAGTCAGACCCTTTGGTACACTACCCAAGCTGCTTGAAATAAAAAACAAGCACTTTCATCTTGTGTTATAGGGTGAGGAGAGAGGGTAGCAGGGTGCAGCAGCCCTACCTGTGGAGGCATGGGGCTCTAGGGCACAGCAGCCCACAGCAGCCATGACTGTGTCAACATGGTTGCAGGGTGCAGCAGCCTTGGATGTGGTGACAGAGAGAGAGGACAGCATGGTGCAGATGCCTCGACCATGTGGCAGGACAAAGGGTGGCAACAGGGTACAGCAGCCCTGACTGGGAGACAGAGTGCACGTAATGCAGCAGCCTTGCCTATTTGGGGGTAGTGGAGGTGGGTAGCAGGGTGCAGCAAATGTCTCACCTTTGGTGGCCTTGGGCAGCATGGTGCAGCAGCCCCAACTGTGGAGACAGAGGCCCTAGGACTCTAGGGCTTAGCAGAGTACAGCAGTCCTGTCTGTGGAGACTGGAACATGGGGCAACAGGTGGCATTGGCCCTGACTTGGGGGGCAGAGGGAAGCAGGGTGTAGTAGCCTCAACTGAGGGGCAAGAGACAGGGGCATCAGGATGACATAGTATGTCAAGTTGCACACATACGTGATGTATTTCCACACAGAATCCCTCAGAGAACTGAATTTTGTGAGTTCATACAGTACAGTACATGTTCTTGAAACAGCAAAGTGTGGCAGACACCCGTTTGTCAGTCTGACATAACAGCAATATTGTTCTCACATGAATATATGTATGGAGACTACATCAAGGGCACACTATTTCTATGACTTAAACTTTAGATATATTTTATATCCATTGAACAACCCTGTGTTTATATAGCCAAAAAACAATGCAGAGTTTTGATGTGAAAGAACTCAGCTATGATACAGACAGAAGATTTCTCACAAACATTCATTTATACCACTTCAGTTACCCACTGAAACACAAATGACCAACTCGCTACAAGAACAAAATGATACAATCTATCTAAACACAAACCAGATGGGGAAGGAGGAAAAATATGTAATACAAAAAAAAACCCCACAAACCAGATGGGTTAGTAACACACTTGGAGTTAAGACAATTAGCCCTACAGATTGCTCTGACTGGGAAGTGCAACAGCTACTACAGGCAATTGAGGACTTCATTGCTGCAGCAACAGACTGGACAGAAATGATGTCATCACTCACTGATAGGGACAGAAAAATCTTCACTATTTTTTCATTGTTTTTAGTTACTGCAGAGCGCATTAACAGATGCTGATTGAAAGAAAACCACAAATCCAAACAGCATTATATTTTCAGGAAACACTAATCATGACACAGGGACTTGAATTTATGTGTTTATTGTAAATCTGTAAAATACTGGCATTTGATCTTTTAACAACCCCCCCAACCTGAATAGGTAATAATAGTAATACAACAGCAATATAATTTCAAAAGCAGAATGTCCCTTAATCTGTAAAGCATACAAACATACGAAAATACCAGCAGATACAGACCCATCAGTCTATCTAGTCTGCTTGAGTGTGCAGCACTTCAGTCTTTCAGAATGCAGCTGCCTCCCTCCCTTACCATTGATTTTGCCTGTGTATCCCTCATTCCCACCCCCAGTCCCACTCCCATGGTTTGAACTCTCCCTCTGAACCTGTTCCAACTCCTTTGGAAGCTGCCCACTGCCCGCAGTGATATCACCTTCTCTGGCAGTGTGCTCCACCCTGCCACCACCCTTTCAGTGAAATTGTGCCTCCTCATTTCCCTCCTGAATTTGCCTCCTTCCAACTTCAAACTGTGCCCCCTGGTTTCCCTTCCCCCTTTTAATTTGAAAATACTTCCAGTGCTTACTCTGTTCATACCCTTCAGGAACTTGACAGTCTCAAATATATCCCCCTCTCTTACTTCTATCCTCTAGGAATACATGTTGAGCTCTCTCAGTCTCTCCTCATAAGCTTTATCTCCCAATCCCAGGATCATTTTCATTGCCCAGCATTGTACTCCCCCCCCCCACAATAGCTTGATGTCCTTTTTCAAGTTGGGTCACCATTACTGCACGCATTACTCCAAGTTCAGCCTCACCACAGACCTGTACAGGGGCAGGATGACTTCCCCTCTCCTAGAGGTAATTCTCCTTGCGATGCACCCCAGTGTTCTGTTGGCCTTTGCTGCTGCCTTCCTGCACTGGGCTGAGTGGTTCATTTCCCCCCGTCACCAGTACACCCAGATCCTTCTCTTCCTTTGACTTGGATAACAAGGAAGCAGTATAGTGCAGTGGTTTAAGGCTCTGAACTGCAAACCTGGAGACCTGGGTTTGAATCCCACAGCCCCCACTTGCATACTGTGTGACACTGAGCAAGTCACTTAACTTCATTGTGCTCCCAGGTAGCACCTGTAAGCAAGCTTCAGCTTAGTGTGTCTCTCCTGGTTAAAAAAATAAATGAATAACTGCACTCCCCCCAACTAGTAACCATTTCCAGGGTTCCTGACTCTCAAGTGCATGACTTCGCACTTCTTGCCATTGAACCAAAGTTGCCATGTGATAGACCATTCCTCTAGTTTTGCCAGAGAACTGCACCAGTTAAAGCAGAAGGAAGCAGGGAAGGCAGTCAGAATAGCAAAGGCCCAAATTGAAGAAAAGACAGCCAACTCAGTTAAGAAGGGGATAAAACCTTTTATAGGTACATTAGGGAGTAAAGAAAGACCAAGGGAGGGATAGTGAAGCTTAATAAAGGGAAGGGGGGTGGGTAGAGGGTAACAGTGAAAAAGCAGGGCTACTGAATGAATACTTCTGCTCAGTATTCACAAAAGAAGAGGAGGGGGAGGTACCTAAACCAAACAATAGAAGCACTCTGGATAGGGGGTCAATACCAGTCCATTCAGAGAAGAAAGGGTCCTGAAATAACTTCTAAAACTGAAGGTGGACAAAGCAATGGGGCCTGACAGGATTCGCCTCAGAATTCTAAAAGAACTAAGAGTAGAACTAGTGACACCACTGACTACCCTTTCTAACAAACCAAGGGAGGATGGTGTGGTACCTGAGGACTAGAGGAGGGCAGATGTGATTCCCCTTCACAAAAGTGGGAGCAAGACAGAGGCAGGAAACTACAGACCTGTTAGACTGACCTCAGTGGTAGGGAAAATGATGGAATCACTTCTGAAGGAAAGAATTATTGAGTACCTAGAGGCCAGTGGGGCACAGGACCCAAGGCAGCATGGATTCACAGTGGGAAGGTCATGTCAGATGAATCTAATCAATTTATTTACTGGGTGACCAAAGTAGACCAGGGAGGGGCTGTGGACATGGCCTACCTAGACTTAAGCAAGGCATTTGACAAAGTCCCACAAAAAAGATTAATAAACAAGTTAGCCAGTCTGAGAGTGGGTCCCAGGGTTGTAGCCTGGGTAAAACATTGGCTGGACAACAGGACACAGAGGGTAACAGTAAATGGAGTCCACTCCGAAGAAAGGGGTGTTACTAGTGGGGTACTGCAGGGTTCAGTACTGGGACCGGTCCTCTTTAATGTCTTTATAGGTGACATTGCAGGGGGACTGGAAGGAAAAGTATGCCTCTTTAAAATGACACAAAGATCTGCAACAGGGTTGATACACAAGGGGGGTGGAAAGGATGAGAAGGGACTTGGCAAGGTTGGAGGAATGGTCAAAAGTATGGCAGCATAGATTCAATGCAAAGAAGTGCAAAGTAACGCACCTGGGAAACAAAAATCCAGGGGAAGAGTACACAATGTGGGGGAAGGTACTAACAACAACAAAAATAGAAAGGGACCTGGGAGTAGTCATATCAAATGACCTAAAGGTAGGCAAGCAATGTGAGAAGCCAGAAAGGAAGGCTGGGGGGATACTGGGATGCATAGGGAGAGGCATCACCAGTAGAAAACAAGAAGTTGTCATCCCTCTGTACAGACAGTTGGTGAGATCCCATCTGGAATACTGCGTGTAGTTCTGGAGACCCCATCTCAGCAAGAACATAGACAAGATGGAGGCAGTCCAGAGGAGGGCAACTAAAATGGTGCAGGATCTGCACCAGAAGCCATACGAAGGGGGACTAAAGGAGCATAATATGTATACCCTTGAGGAAAGGAGGGAGAGGGGGACGTGATACAAACATTTAATTACCTCAAGGGAATCAATAAAGTTCAAGAGGGTAGCATCTTTCAGAAAAAGAGATGTGCAAGAACAAGGGGGCACAATTTGAAGATAGAGGGGGGATGGCTCAGGGGCAATGTAAGAAAGTATTTGTTCATGGAGAGGGTGGTGGATGCATGGAATGGCCTTCCTGAGGAGGTTGTGGGGTCAAAAACAGTGGGGGAATTCAAGAATGCATGGGACAGACATAAAGCTATTCTAGTGGTGGGGTAGGAGGAAGTAGGCTGTTGGTTAACTAGGATCTGCAGCTTATCCAACAGGTAGGGAAATGGGCAGACTGGGTGGGCCAAGCTGTCCTTATCTGCTGTCAAAGTCTATATTTCTATGTTAAATCCTCCTGGAGTACTGTACTGCCTTCCCCTTCATCAACCTCCATACAGATCTTGGTATCATCACACACAGATCTCGGTGTCATCGGCAAAGAGACTGATCTTACTCTTTATCCCTTCTGCAGTGTCGACAATGAAAACGTTAAACAGCACTGGTCCCAGCACCGAGCCCTGTGGAACCCAACTTGTTACAGCCCTGGGCTCAGATACCTCACCCCCCCCACTACTACCTTTTGCTGTCTATCCTGTAACAAACTCCTGACCCATCTAACCAGTTTCCTCCCCGCTTCCAGGTTGCTCAGTTTGCTGGTCAGTCTACCATGTGGCTTTGAATCAAAGGTCTTGCTGAAGCCCAGGTATGGGACATCCACCACATGACCCTAGTCCAGTGCCCGCATCACCCAATCAAAAACATCCACCAGGTTCGTCTGACAGGATCTGCCCAAGAACTGTGCTGTCTGCCATCCTGGAGATCATTATCCTCCAGAAATGTTACCAGCCTTTCCTTGAGAATAGTCTCCATTAGCTTACCCACAGTTGAGGTTAGGCTAACTGGTTTATAGTTGCCTTGTGCAACAAACAACCCTGAACACCAAACAGTATCAAATTTCAAAACAGTAAACCAATCATACGGTATGATGAAAGAATTAGACCCACAATATAACATCAAATAAAACATTTCAGAATTTAATGAAAGAATTCCACCACATAATGATGGCCACTTAATTTGCTCAGTAGAGAGTTGCCAAGGAAAATAAGGTAGACAAGTAACAACCTCCTACTTAGGCAGGAAGAGTGGGATAATAGGGACTGGCGATAAAATACCACCCAGGTCCTCCCACTCCTCTGCAGGTAAAAAAAAGCGCTTCAACATCTGACCCGCATAGTTAGCAGCTACTGCCCACTGAGCATACCCTGCTCTCAGATAAATAACATAATAAGCCTCTGGAAATTCTACCAGAGAAAAAGGTATATAGGCCCCTCTTAAACCACAGACCTGCGCCCAGATGTAACCTTAATCAGTGAAATTTGAAACGTTTATCTGCACGTAAGGGAATAAAGAAAACAGTTTTCCCCATATATTGTACAAATAGTCTTTTGAAACTCTAGCTAGAAGTCCAACAAACTGAGTCCCAATATGTAACAGCTCACTGCCATGGAGGAACTTGCAGCGAGCCAAGAAAAAAAAAAAAACCTTACTCTGTGTGTAAGGCCCATGCAACATAAATCCGATCTCTTCATTCAAAGAAAAATCGCAACCTTGTGGACTGAACACATCTCTGTAGCTGTTAAAAAAGAAGTTAGAAGACTCGCAGAATAACTAGTTGCATCCTGATCCACGTGGAAGTCATTTTCTGCTGCAAAAACTGCTGCCGGTGTTCCACCTGAGAAGGAAAGAAAAAGATACAGAGAACATTAGGGTGTTTATCAATCTCCTTCATTCATCTGGCCAGTTCCACTAGCATCGTCGATTGCAGCAGCTGCTCTCTGCTGAGGCTGACAAGGGTGGAGTCAGTGTTACCTCTACCAGGGTATTAGAAGCAGAAGCGGTGCTGGTAATGTCAGTAGAAGGGAGGGTGGTGATAAGCTCCTCTTCTTCATAGTCTGACCAGGCTATCTCCGAAGATTGCAAGGGCAGGTCAACAAGAGTCAGGGACATCCTAGGATGTTTAGGGTCAGGGGAAGCAGACCATCCCATAGGGCTGGATGATGGAGATGTCCGTAGAGATGGCACACTTGAAGTCTGCAGGTTACGAGACATACTAGTCTTTTGTGAGGGATGAACAGTCCCATTCAATGGAAGATATCTCTTTGCCTCTTAGGTTTGGGGTCAGGATCTTTAAAGCCATGTAACAAGGTGAATGGGGATGCACCATGAACATTCTGAACTGAATGCTGAACTGTAACCATCTGGGAATAAGGCTGATCCCCATTAATTTTTGCTTTATCTGATCGATTATTATTTGGAGCAGCCTGTGTTTGCATCTTAGGTCCTGCCGCAGAGGATGAACCATTTCGTCGAATGTCCTTTAGGAAACGTTGAGCCTCTAATGCGGAATCGAACTTGCTTCACTTGCCTTCCCACAGAATAGATAGGATGGCTGGGTATCTCATTGCATACTGAATGTGGTGTTGTGCCAACTCTGGTCAAATTGGGGTGAAAGCTTTACGATGTGCAGCTATTTCTTTTGAAAAGTCCTGAAAAAAAATACAGTGACCATTCCATTTTTAAGGTCCCCATTCCTGTGCTGGACTTAGAACCTGCTCTTTTATTGAAAATCTTAAGAAATATGCTAAGATCAGTCTCAGTGGCATTCCTCTGGCAGGTTTAGGGCCTAAGGACCTATGGGCCCATTCAGTCTCTAATGGCACATCCTAATGATAACCCAGAGCTTGATTTCTGAAGAAATTTGCACATATTTGTGCCTTCAGAGCCTTCCAGGATTCCAACAATCTGAAGATTATTTCTTTGTCCCTAATTCTCTAAATTGTCCACTTTCTCCCATAAAGGGTGGACTTGCTGTTCCAAGAATGCAATTTTTACTTTATGAGTTGCAGTGTCTGACTCCACTTGTAGGGCAAAGAATTCTGTATCAGCAATTCGTAATTCAGCCACTTTAACCCTCTCGTCCAGTTGTGCCACCTTTGACTTGAGACTGGGTATGTCTTGTGTGACAGCCTGTAATGTCAGAGAGATTGGCTAACCCCACCATAACATGCATGCTCCTGGGGGTCTGTTCAGCCATTCTGAAAGCTTCAAGGAGCGATGTAGCACAGCAGTCTCTAATGCTCTCAAAAACTTGACTGTAAGTACCACTTATTAAACCAAAAGTAAGGATCTATAGAGAGTGGATACCATAGAGTAAAATAAACATTAGTGAGGCAAACTATTCAAGGAAAAGTGATGGATAACAGAGCAGTGTAACCAAGTTCTCTAGTTAGGCAGCCATTGATGGTCTAAATGGCAGCATGTCATTTGCTACACAATTTCTCCACGCTTTCTTTGAGATATTACAAGAGAGATTTCCTTTTTTAAAATGTAAGGAAATCTTTCAAAAATTACCTTAAGATAACATTACGGTCATGGACAAGCCTCAAAACATCCGGAAAAGTTGAGTTAGGGTGAAAATTACCCTAACTAGCATGTTCTGTGTAAGCAAGATGGAAGGATTTCATATCTCTGGTATCTGGATTACTGACACTTCAGTTCTATGCAGAACCCAACTAACAGCGCTGTGAAACTCTACTACAGTACCTTGCTTACACAGACTACATGTAATAACAGCACTATGAAACTCTACTACAGTACGTTGTTTACACAGACTACATGTAATAGCAGCAGTATGAAACTCTACTAGAGTACCTTACTTACACAGACTACATGTAATAACAGCACTATGAAACTCAACTACAGTACCTTGCTTACACAGACTATGTAACGGAATAGCCATCTCCTAGTTATGTGTATAATTTTGATAAATACTGTATATGTTTCTTTGAATTTCTGTTTATGAGACACGGCAGGGTCGCAGGCCCATGGGCAGGGCCCCATGTTTTCTGTGATTCTGCGGTTGCAGTAGTGGCTGCAGAAATCAGGTCTGACTGCAGAAATCAGTGCTTGCTGCAGAAATCAGGAAAACCAGCCATACAGCCGCAGAAATGCTAGCTATGCTGTGCAATCACACAAGGCAAGGGCATAGCTATAGATGTGTTAAGTACGCCATGGCACACATGCTCATTAGAAGGGGCAGCAAACTGATGCCGTCCACTCCAAAGCTGAAAAGCTAGTGGCTGCACATAGCATCTGGCTCATGCTGGCTCTTATACATAACTCCTTCCAGCCAGTGGTGTGTGTGTGTGTGTGTGTGTGTGTGTGGCGAATGACCATAGTAGCAGAGCCTGATTAGGTCCACGGCAGTTATGATTTGCTGCTATGTAGGTGTGGGTAGCTCAGCCATATTTTTCATTATGAGACTGCTCATGGTGCATGCTGAATCCTTGGAAGATGAATTTGGAAGGAAGAACTGGAAGGCAAGCTGTAGTCAAGAAGTGAGAAGATTCAGTGGTGTCCGTGGAGGTGGAATTGATCTCAGGGTGGTGACAGGTATCGGAGGAGGAGCCGATTGCAAAAACATTGTGCTGGCAGCAGACTGAGCAGAGGACTCGGTCCCCACTGGTGGACATCTGTCACAGTTTTGATTTGTGGGCTGCAGTTCTGTACCTGCAAGTGTGAGAGTAATTTCTTGGCAAATCTGAACCTGCAGCCTAAATGGTGGCATCAAGCTCAATTCTTAAGGAGGGTCAAGTTGTCCAGCTGCAGCAGAGTTGGGGACCAGGGTATACCAGAACTGGAGCAAACTGGTATGGAAAAAAATCGGAATGGAAAGTTTGATTGCTGCTACACATAAGTGAAATAAGGGTCACTGACTGAAGAACACCACCACCCACTGAGTTGCGAGGAGAAGAGAACATGCTAACCAAGGTTACTCCAGCTTAATAAGAATGAGTTGCTTGCATTTTTTAGTGTGCCTCCCAAAAAGAAAAATCAGGAGTCAACAAATCCTACAGATACTGCAAGCTACACCCTCCTTCACTGTTATAGGAAGACAATCCCCCCCCCAAAAAAAAACCACAGATTTGTATATTGCACTCAGCATGTTTGTTGCAAGGCAGCTGGAGTATTCCTAGTTTACAAAAATAATAATTTAAAAGAACATTGATCAAAATTAGAAAAAAATGGCCTTCAAGTTGGAGTCTCTCTTTATATCTGCTAACTGTAAATATAAAGCAGAAGAAATCCAAGCAGGTTTTGCCTTCTGTGTAGTTTTAGCTAAGTGTGTATGTCCTTCTCTGATTATAACCTAGGAGAACAGCAAAGGCCGCCAATTTCCAGAAGAACAGATGAGCCTTCCAATTTGGGGTGGGAGGGAAAATTCATTAAAAAAGAACACTGATGCCAATGACTGTGCCAGGTTTGGGTTATTGCTGTTTAATATTTGTGATATGAAGACTACATACTGTTATATGGCCTGCTGTTTCACTTTCAGTGTAGCAGAGTGGTTGCACAGAGGCAGTCAAAGGGTAACTAAGACTTAACCCCTTTGAAGGTATGCTGTTTAGCCACAATTTATCTGCCGCAGAATGGCTACAGAATCAGCAGTTGTTCTGCTGCAGAAAGTATGAGGTCCTGCCGCAGAATGTAGGTCCACTTTGCTGCAGTAAACATGGGGCCCTGCCCATGAGGAAGACTAGCTTTTAAAGGGGCCTGACCTTTTGACCCCAAAGCAGTTGCTTGCTGGGGCTACATAGCTAGAGTTCCTTTCCTGTGTTAACACTTATCCGTTAAACTTTCTGAAACTGTTATAAAAAAACAGGTTGACAAACCACTGCTTTGAACCTAGGAAACTGGTCGTAAAATATTGCATTTTACAACACCAGGAGGGAAGCCAGTTCTGATAGATACCTGTGAAAATTCACACTGCTAAGAGAATTGTTTTTCAGGATGTTTTTCTGAAACATCAAAGGGGAATGCAACCATAACTTATACTTTGATGTACAGAGACTGTATAATTTGATATTGCTATCTTTGCAGATTTCAAGCAAGCAACAAGATGAAACCATTTTGATTACACTTGGTCATGTTACAAATTAATTACAGAGCTAAAAAGTGACCTCATGTGCTGTGACATCACAAGGAGGTTGGGACATTAACTTTGAATATTACCAAGCTGGCTGAAAGGACTGTGGCTCACTCTTGTTCTAAACTTTGAAAGAACAGACACATTTGTGTTCTGGACTCAGAGGCACTTTTGACAAGCTAGGTAACACACAGCTCAAAACTGAGTTAGAACTAGTAATTCAGTTACAAGGTGTTTTGTTTTGTAATTTCCATTTTCTTTCTGACTGTAAATATTAAATGTATATATGTTCTGTGTTTTGGATTTATTTACTATTTTTAATTTTAGTAAACTTGTTGGTTTCCTTAATCCTGCCTGAGACATTTTTTTCATTTTGAGTGTGAATGCTGGAATAGTATTGATAATTCTGATATAACTGTTAAAGTGCTTAGTGTGTCAACATATGCAGCCACGTGAACAAGGACCTGTGTAAAGATCCAGCCAGGTAAGGAAATGCCTAGGTCTCAACTGAGTCAGAAGGGGGATCGTGAACCAGGTTGGTTGTATGCCAGCTGGGATCAAGTATTGCGCTGCTTTCCCTGAAGAGGGTGTGATATTTGGACCTGTTACCTGGGGGTACTAGCTAAAAAGGGTTCATATTCGACCCCAGGATTCGAGACTGGTAGTTGCTCTAGACCCAAAACAAACAGGAGGGTGTCCCTGTTTGTCCCTACTCACATATTGCACTTCGAGGTTGGGCACTGTGGGAGCAGATGGCCTGACCACAGGAGTGCGTTTGTGACAGACTACATGTAATAACAGCACTATGAAACTCTACTACAGTACCTTGCTTGCACAGATTACACGTAATAACAGCACTATGAAACTCTACTACAGTACCTTACCTACATAGACTACATGTAATAATAGTATAAAGACACTCCAAGGGTTGGGGTTAATCTTACCCCAAATTGTTTAAATAGAGAGTGACCATGGGGTACCTAACCCCACTGACTTACTAGCTCCCCCTGAATGCAGCCACCGGGAGGCCATTCCAGTGGTACTGTTGTCGCGCCCCATCATTCACTGACTGACATTTATATGCTTTTCCTGTTAATCCTGGTATATCTCACAGGTATAAACAAGGTACAGAAAGGGAGCATTTTCCATCAAAAAAGATGCTCGAGGACAAGGGGTCATACTATGAAGCTGAGGGGGATAGACTGAGGAGAAATGTAAGAAAGTTATTCTCCACAGAAAGGGTGGTAGATGGTTGGAACAGACTAGCAGCAGAAGTGGTAGGGGCAAAGCGGGTAACAGGATCCAAGAACGCGTGGGACAAATGTAAGGGTATTTAAAAGAAAAATGAAAATGGGGGGGATCTGAGGATCATATAGGGTCTAAGGTGGCACTGTAGGCAGGAGAAATAGGGCTGATAATGCGGGCCAAGAGGTCCTTCATTTCATTTTTCATTTAATTTCATTTATTGATTATACTGGAAAGGCATGTGAGCATTGCTGCCTGTTTACACAAGCATCCAGTTACAAGGAACAAGGACAGTGACAAACAATTTAAACAATCATTCTAGAGATAAAACAATCATGACAAAGACATGTGTGGTCAATTTCAAACAAGAAGGGCAATATACAATCTGCCGTCAACTTCCATGTTTCTATGTAATGTAACTGCTGTAACCGATATAAAACATGTTGTTGTTTATACTGAAAATGTCACTACTAAAACTAATGTACTATACCCTTACACAGGGCAACTTTGAAAATAGGACCATGGTGGTCCTAACAGTTTTCTCCTGTCAAAATAATAAAGATTTTTACTGTTACTACTACATTTCTGACCTATGCTGTTTTGCTGAAATATTGCACTATGACATGATCACATTTGACCAACCACACTGCCTGATTTTTCTTAACCATTTTATAACTCATAATAATGAAGAAGGTGTCAGCAGCTTGGTAACTAACATTTCAGGAAATAATTTGATATTAAATACATGGCCAATGCATAGCCAGCAAACAAATGTTAAGAACTTATGTGCAAGATAAACGTGGAACTGTGTAGATGAGTTTGAGAGACAACCAACATTTAAAGACATTTTGTGGCTGGCAGTACAGCCTAGAGGTTAGAGTAATGAGCTGTGAATGAGCTTGGTACATCCAGCAGACCAGACCCGAGTTTGATACTCACAACCTCCACTTGTATACTGTGTGACTCTTTGCAAGTCACTTAACCGCTCAGTGCTCCCAGGTTGCCCCTGAAAACAGGCACTTGTGCCTAGTGGGCCTTACCTGGTTACCAAAGACTAAACAAACAAAAAAAAAAAAGACAATTGCATTTGCAAAAACTTCTCGCCTTGATGAAGTGCGATCATCTGTGACACATCAGTGAGGCTGATAAACCAAATATACAGCCAACAGGTGTCCAGATATAGCACACAGAAAAAAAGTAACTATTGGATATTTATTTGAGTCGCTGCAATTCTGTTACTCCTTCCCTTACTCTAATAATACATTACACAATCAGGAAGTGTTAACATGTTTGAAAATAAAAAAATACTTAAAACCTGCCCAATTCAGGGTAGCTGCATATGAAATGATCAGCTATAAGCATCATCTTAGTTTGCCTCTATGAGCAAAACATAACATATTAACCTAATCTAAATTAAATTAAAAGACATATTGGCCCAGATATTCAAAAGGGTTGCTCCATGCGCAACAGGGTTGCGCATGCGCAAGTCCCACATTGCGCCATTCTGCGATATTCAGCAGGAGGCAGTTGCTCCACTGGCAACAGGTTGCGCAAAAGAGCAATGCAAATGAATGCATGCTCAACAGGAGGGGGAGGAACCTTGCATAACCTGCGCAACCCAATATTCAGTCGGGTTGTGCAGAGTTGTGCATGCGCAACCCCCAACCTGCGCCTGCACAACCTTGAGCCAAAAAAAAAAGGATCAAGTTGAGGGCCACCCACAGGTGAGCTGCTGTATTGCAGGGCGCAACACAGCAGCTGCCACCCCTGGCTGGCCCCCAACTCGGTCCCTGTGCCCCCCCACCAGCCCGATCGCGGGCATAGAGTAACACATACCTCTCAACTGTCCCTGATTTTCAGGGATGTCCCTGATTTTGCGACAGAATTTTCCTCTGTCTCTCGTAAAATTTGTGTTTCTGTGACAGAACAGTGGGGACTGTAAGCATAAAATAATATCAAACATTAAAAATACAGACTAGTTCTTCTTCAGAAATGCATCTTATACAAATCCCCTTATTCTATCAGATTTCTGAGTGAATATTACCAATTGTTAATGTGTCCCTGATTTGGCATCTTTGTCCCTGATTTTTCAAGCCTTGTCCTGATGCATGACACAAGAGGTTGAGAGTATGGAGTAACAAGACCCCCCCCCCTCCACCCTTATGTCTCCTACAGCCCGTCCCTGGGCATCCTCATTCTGAAACCCCCACATATCCGAAGCCGATCGCGGGCATCACAGTTATGAACCCCCACATCTCCCACAGCCCGGTCAGCGGGCAGAGCGTATGTAACCCCCCTCCAGTGCCGATCATGGGCAGAAATAACCCTCCCCCAACCTGAATATCTCCCTGGTGGTCCAGTGGACCGTAAAGCCCGATCGCGGGCAGAATGTCACATCACAACCCCCAAACATCTCCTGGTGTCTGGTGTCCCACCCACCCCACCGACAGCCCCTCCACCCGCTCCCCGCGGCGTGACGACAGCATCCACCCACCTGCCGCCCGCCCGCCCGCCCGACTCATATACAGGTAAGCATCTGCTCACCCCAGTGACCCATGGCTCACAGCACTTACGCCAGCCCACCGAGTCATGGATTACAGGTACATACCTGTTTCACTGAAGTAGCCACTCCTGGTTTCCACCTCACTGTTCTTCACCTTCCAACTTCACTGAGAGTCCTCTGGTGGACACCGCCTCCTGGTGGCTGTTCTGGTGTCCCGGCAGTCAAGGAGTCACCCAGAGCATCACTCACTGCCTCATTATCCCTGTTACCCTCGCTATCTGTGTGCCCCCATCCCCTACATTAGCCTGCTTGTCTCCTCCTCCACTCCCCTGCCCAACCATGTCCATCCCCAGGCCGAACCCATATCCTCATTTATCCGGACCTCCTTGGTTCCATTATATCCTGCAGGATCACTGTGGACAATGACAGTTTGTACTGCCAGAGCCAGGCCCCACCCCACCGTCCCTGCCTATAGAGCTTCCTCCTCACTGAGCTGCCACCTGAGTCTCTTTCTTTTGCCAGTGATGCTTAGGGGCAACCTAGTATCTCCTACAGGAGCATTGGCCCCCACCACCCCAGCTCATTTCCCCCATCTTGACCAATGCCAGTACTGTTCTCACTTTACTTGTGTCTCCTCCAGGTGCCCCCCCCCAAAAAAATTTATTTCTTGTTTGGGGGAAATTTTATAGCTCCGAAGAGAAGTTCCCCCTTGTCTCCAAGATTGTGTGCCCTGGAACCCTGCTCCGAGGGAGTGTCTCCTTTCTTCCTTGCTCCTGATCGTTCCTCAAATGGTTACCATCAGTTGCTTCCTTCCCCTGTCAGTGTGACGAGGGGTGCATAACTGTTTTCATGCTGGACACCCAGGCTTGTCCTTCTCATGTTTGTTGTGCCCATCTGAATGTAGCCCACAATATCCAGCTTCTTCCTTCATTTTCCTGAACCTACTGTTCTTCCCAACACTCCTGAGCCATATTTGCTTTCAATGCCTCTCGATCTCCTTGATGTGTCCCTCTTCTGTGCTACTTCACCCTGCCTGGTTTGTACCCACACAGCTGTAATAGTTCCCTGTCTTAACATCAATGATATCTCATCATTTGCATCCTCCCATCCGCTGACTTCTTACCAATGGTGTAGCAGGTTTACATGACTGAAGAGACTTAGCACGCCAACCCATGCCCACCCCCCTTTGAGGCTCCCCCTGGACACCTCTGGTCACTTTGCTAATTCTGTGGAAATGTCCACCTGCCATAGTTGCTCGCTTCCTGTTGGATGAAAGTTGCAACAGTCTCGCAACAATTCCCACTTATACCTGATTTCACCTCCCATTGTCTCTCATCACCCGCACCAAAGGCCACAGTTGCATGCCAAGCCAGTTTCTCCCCTCACTACTGTCTAATTGTGTGTCAAACATTGAAATTGATGCTATTGTGCATCTCAGCAAGAGGGGATATCAATAGTATAACAGTGTGAACCAAACCATTGCTGATTGACTGAGAACATACAACATTGTGTTTATACTTATGGCATTAATTTGAGGTTTTGAAAAGATGAGTTACAACTATCACCTTAGTCATTACTTGCCCTTTTACTATATATATCCCTTACATAACGCACTTGTCATAGTTTGGCCTGTGCCCCACACACTCTACAGCACCTGACAATGCCACCTTCCTGGCAGCTTCACCCCACCTCTCATCTCTTCTCTTCTCATTTTCTTACCTGCCCTTGCCCTCCCATTCTTTCTACCACCCCCAATGTCCTCTTCCTTTCCACTTTACCCTCTCCTGTCTGTTCAAAATTAATTTGATATTATTTACCCTTATTTGTGTAACAATTTTGTCTATTGTCATGTGATACCTATGTCTTGACGTGGAACCTTTGTAAAGAGCCCTGGGCTCAAAGGTAATTGTAATCCTAGAATTGAAATAAATAAAATTTGTCAACTTTGCAGTCACCCACCCAAGCAACCCACCCACAAAAAATATTAACCAGGCATTGTCAAGATGCTTCAAACAGCAGCTGATCCACAACTATCAGTGCTTATGTATCCCCATGTGGTGCTATCCCAAGAGATCTTAGGTCCAGCAGGTTCAGTTCAGGTGGCCAGTGGAGCAGTCAGACCAAATTTGCACTCAATAGAACAGCTGACAGGAGCTACCCTGATTTAGTACTCACGACTCCTGTAGAAGGATCTCTCACACCACTTGCAGGACACAGGCCTGTGATCCAACACTTCTCCACACATGTATATGTAGGACAGAGGGTACCATAACAGGTAGCTGCTTTAAACTCCAGAACGCTTTTCACTGCACGAACCAGGTAATGTAACGCAGCTTCACTTTTGCTGACAGACCGAGCGGATTGAAGCAGATTCTCCAGTCCTCTACAGGTGAGTTTGGTAGGTAGCTGTCACATATACAGCCTCCTCTGCCTGCATGCCACAGCGGATCTTGGCGGCTCCTTCTGGCGATACTGTCACCCAACTTCTTGGCCTTCCACGTGCGCATCCCACGTGAAGACTATACAGTGCAGGAGCCCAGAGCGCCTTCTCTCCTCATGGCCACAATGACTCTGCTCCCTCAGCCATTAAGCAGGGGGTCCTCATTCAGGTGTGACACAATGCTATTGAAGGGCTCACACTGCCAATCCCCTCTGCCTCCTTCTATTGGTGCAAAAAAGGAACCACCTTCTGGACTTCAGTTCCCAGATCATGGGCCATACCTCCCATTGGCAGCCAGCTCCCAAAAGAGTCCCAGCCCTGATTAGCTGCACAATGCTCTATTTTAAGTGCACCTAGATCCTCATTGGACCCCATAGACAGTCTGGGTCCAAAATGGAGGGCAAAATGCACAAAGTCCCGCTGCAAGGGAAAACAGGTTAGACAAACTACATTCCTTAATACTCAGGAACATATAATAGATAAATACCACGGCCCAATAAGGGGCCCGCTTTGCATATGTAGCAATGGCAGCAATAGAGCACCTACCACAGCTAGGTGTGGGACTCAAGCAAGAGAACCCACAGTCCCTCCTTCTTAGTAAACTGACTAGGTCAGCAAGCTGTCAGCTCTTAAAGAGACCACTAGAGGCATTCTAGTAAACTCCCATTTATAAGGGGGTTACACTTAGGAAAATGAGAATATGCACCAAGCAGCAGACATAGTTTAATTTTTGAATCTCATTCTCACCATGCTGTCTCAGAGGTGGTAGAACATGTTGAAATGCATTGCCTGTAAATAAAGGAGATAAGTGAGGCACCACTATTCAGCGCATCTTTACATTGCACAGATAGTTGAATTTAGGTAATGTTATTCACAAACTGGTATGGAAATTATTCATGTTCCTGTGCCCCCACCACCCAAAAACAAAATGTATACAGTAATACAAATTCTCCACACAACAAATTAATGGTGATCTAGTGCAACCACCCTCACACCACCTCACAACACTTACTACAACCGAACCCTGAAGGAGGTGCAGCTGTATATCATCCTCTTCTCACTACCACTACAAGCTGATGACTGACTGTCAATGAGTGGGAATGTACACTCCATTAACCATATAGTGAACTTCAACAGTACATATGCACAGTGCAGTCACCAAACAGAGGTGTTGGTGATAGGGGCAATGTGTCAAGGTGATGGCATGGGGTTCGTGGAAGGTGGTGGGTACATCATGCATGATAGCAGGTGGTTCAGTCAAAGTAGACCACTGAGCATGTGCTTTTTTTGGGGGTATATATGGAGCATGAACTGGCAGCCTTGGATGTAAAAAGAAACGGTGATCTCAAAGAAGTAAAGTCAGCATCGTGGAAAGGGAACACTGATGTATAATAAACATCTGTATTACAAACATCAGCAAGGAGCAGAACACTACAGTGTGGATGGAGACACCGACATTGAGGAGAGTGATTGCGTATCAATATTAATAAGCACTAAATCAGGGTGATGAAATGTGGGATTTATTAGATCAAGGAAACCATTAAGACTCTGAGAGGCAGATAGCATACATACAAAATTTATTAAGTGCTGCATTAGGGAACATGACATAGGAGTGCATTACAAAAAGTATAAATAAGATGTGTTACAAGGCAATGTTACAACAAATGTGTGTCTTATCATCAGTGCACTTGTAGACACCTAAAGCTCATGGGGTGCTCACTGACACACTGATAACTAATAAATACAATGTGTGAAAAGTGCAGCAGGCTACAGTACAACAGAAATGATAGATAAATAAAGCTATAAATAATAGGTTTCATTGTGCATTAGATCATTTGTAATTACCAATTTTCTAGCAATTCTGAGGTGAAATTGCAAGACTTTGGGGAATCTTATAGGCAGGATGATACTAGCTGTCATGCACAAGGAGAATGGGACAGAAATGGGGAAGTAAATATAAAAGGACTGTAGGAGGAAGGAAGTAGGATCAAATTACTGATAGTGGCTGCACACCTCCCCCCACCTGCTTTAGGCATTGTTAGAAGTGCAGGCAGAACCAAGGGCAGGTTCTTATCAAACCAAAGGCGGGGGTCTCACACAGCACAGAATAGCAAAGTTATATTTAGATTTCTTACAAAAGTACAAGGAAGAAAAACAAACAAATGCTTGTGTCTTGATGGATGAAATCTGGAGCACCACTGAGCCTAAATTCAGAATGGTGAGTGAGATTACCGATTCTTAGAAAAATCTGACAGTGCAGCTTTAAAGAGCAGCTGATGCCTCAAAGAAAATTTCAGAAAGCATAATATTAGGTACAATTTAGCTTGCATTCTATATGTGGTATACAGATTTCTCCTCCTTGTTATTTATTACTGAGGGAATCTGCATGAATACATCATCTTTATCCATTAGCATTCATCTGTCTCTATAGCTTACTCCCTACTTCAAATCATCGCCATTCTGTCTGCTACCTGCAAGCTTCTGGAGAAAGTTGTTGCCTCTCGGCTATCCCACTACATCCAGAACCCACAACCTCCTCTCTCCCGCACAACACGGCTTTAGGAAAGGGCACAGCACATAGTCACCTCGTTGATCAGGACTGCTGCTGACCAAGGCAATCTTACCAGAGCTATCTTTGTGGATCTCTCCAAAGCCTTTGATAGGATCGATCACTCCCTCCTCAGCTCCACGCTTCTATCCCTTGGGTTCTTCCCCCCTGCCCATGCTTGGTTCCTAAACTACCTCTCTAGCAGGCTGCAGTACACTAACCTTAATCAGACCCTCTCCAACCCCTCATCAGTCCTCTGCGGGGTCCCTCAGGGATCCATCCTTGGTCCGACCCTATTCTCTCTTTTCATTAACGAACTGCCGTCCATCACTGCCCATGGACATGCCACCCTTTATGCGGATGACCTTGTCATCCTGGCCAGTTCACAGGACGTCTCCACAATAAACTCCCAACTAAATTCTGACTTCAAGCGCATCCAAACCTGGCTAGTGGACCACAGGCTTACCCTCAACCTCAAGAAAACCCAAGCCATGCTTTTTGGTTCCTTGAACAAAACAAAATCCTGCCCTGCTCCCTTACAAATCTATGGGGCTGGTGGCTCTCCCCTGCAGACGGTGGCCGCTGTCAAGTATCTGGGCGTCACCCTGGACCCACAGCTGGATCTTACCCTACACATTCGGAATGTTTGTAAGGCAACTAATGGTAAGCTTGGTCTTGTCTATAGAGCCAAAAACTGCCTGGCCCTGGCTGCTCGTATGGCTCTAGCCAGGGGGGTCCTCCTCCCTACACTCTGCTATGGGCTTGTAACCTTTGCCCCGGTACCTAAATCCAGCCTCTCGAAATGGGACTGCGGCCTACAACAATATCTGCCACTTTGCGCTCTCGCTCCTCCTCTCACGCACCGCTGTGATCTCTACACGCGTCTGGAGTGGCTCCCTCAGGAGAAGCACCGCACCGTCGTACTCGGAAACTTCGTTGACAACATTATCAGATCGGCCACCCCTTCTGCCCTCACCCTTCCCCTCGAACTCGGCACCCCATCCTGCCACCTAAGATCTAGGGCGACGCTGGATCGCTTGGTTCCTAAAACCCGCACCCTTGTAGGCGATCGGGCCTTCACCGCCTATGCTCCAAAAATGTGGAACTCGCTCCCTGCCCTAACTCGGTCCTCCTCCTCCTCCTCCAATCCCAGCTTTAAAGCCTCCCTTTGGAGCTTCCTGAAATTATCCTTCACATGTCCCTGCACCTCGTAGCACACTAGCGGCGCCCCACTCTCTCCCCCTAGCCTAATATGGTGGGAGCTTCAGCGGTAATTAGCACTTATCCTCCTGTAACTGGTCGAGTTAACTATAACTTGACAACCTTGCACTGGGCCCGCTCCCTGCCCTCCTGCTCCATTAGAACACCTGGCCCTCTAGCCTCTTCCCTCTTGTTTTTTTCTTCCTCCTGAGTACCTGCCTAGTGCACCCTCCCCCTGCTGGCACTTATTTTTTAGTCCTGTTTGCCCTGATCGAACCTGTTATGTATTATGCTGTTCGCTACCTAATTCATCCTGTATGTACCATTCTGTATTTATCCAGACATGTTCTGTCATGTGCCTAATTGTTTCTAATGCTGTTAGCTACCTATTCAATACCTGTTATGCCTGTTATTTTCTGTATGTTTAATTTGATTCCTCTTTACTGTTCCTGTATGTATCTACCTTGTAACCCTCCCGGGTCGCACCTGAAAATAGGCACTTGACTGTCTAGTGTGCTTACCCGGTTAACAAAAGCAAATAAATAAATAAATAATCCTCTGTTGTGACATCACAGTCTATTGCCTTGGGAGTAACTGTGCTGTCACAAGCAGTACATTATGACCTCAGGTAGGGAGAAAGCAATGGGAATAGATGAACTCTTCAGAAGCAAAGGTCCTGTTTTCATAAAAATGACCTCTGTAATAAATGATGAGAAATACAGAACTAATGTGAAATACAAGTTGGACTGTGTCTAAATACTGTGTTTTGTGAAAGTTCTCCAGAAGATGTCAGCTGCTCTATAAGATAAATCTTTCTATTCCCTGCTGCACAGTTCACAATGGTCCTCTGCAGTTTATTTATTCCCCCTCTGGTGAGAACTAAGGTGCCAGTACTCCCAGACCCTGCCCCCACACTGCAGTGACATTTTGGTGCATGGGGAATCTCCCCCCAACCGCAGCCCACAAACGACTCTCATTTTCTTTTGTTTCTTTCTGTTGTTCATAGTTCGCCATCCCTGAGTAATCCCCCACCCTTCCCCAGTATAGCAATGTACTTCCATAGTGCTGCCCAACTGTTTCCACCCTAACAGAACTGGGTTTTAGCTGGGATCTTTGTAAAGCAACCTTGGTGGGAAGACTTGCTGAGATGGGCTCCTCCTGCCGACACTGAGCTCTTTCACTTTTGTTCTGCTGCATCTGGAACCACATACTTTTAGTATTTTATGGTGAGTGAACTATCTGGGGTGTTAATTCCTGCTTGGGATTTTATTCCACGGCAGCTAAGGAAAGCTATAAATGCTGTTGGGGTTGACAGGCATGCCAGGGGAACAACAATCATTAAGCAACGATGCTCAATCGTGGTGCCGCAGCCATGTCCCCTTCCCCAATGTAGGCACCAAGTAAAAGCAGTACCCTGAGAAGCCTCAACATGTGCACTCACCATCTGCACAAAAGTCCAAACGAGGTATTAATTATCTGTTGTGTCCATTAACTGTAAGATGCAGTTCAGGTTGTTCAATTGAACCTTTCTCATTCTGATGAGATCATTTATTTTATTACATAATGCACTTACGAATAATTATTTCTTAAATAACTATAGCTCTGTCCCCCCCCCCAGTAGAAGTGGTAGTAGTAGCAACGATGAAGTGGTCACTTTGGACTGCCTGGTGCTCTTGTTCGCTCACATTGCTTCACATTGTGTTCCATACCGAGACTTGTTGCTATGCTAAAATAATTAGTGACATACAAAAAACACACTGACCCCTTCTACAAAAAGTCTGACTTAGGAGACTGGTTTAAAAAAAAAAAAAAACGTGATCTGGGACATTCCTGCCTTTTGACCGCATCGTCGTCATCCTGGGGGTGGATGGGAGGTGCAGCTAGTACATCACGTTCACGGCATCACGTACTGGTAGCAACTGTGGCAGACAAGTCCCTGATCTCACACACAGTAGCTTTCTCATTGTGACAAGATCACTTATTTTATTACCTAATGCACCAAAGAATAATTATTTCTTATATAACCATAGCATTGCCCCCCCCCCCACGATAGTAGTGATAGTAGTAGTGTAAAGGGCACTGTACTGGTAGACCTTGGGGTTCTTCACTCCAAGTGGTGAATGTAACTGTCTCGCTACCAGCAGTACCAGCGACACCCTCAGCAGGTGGGATGGCAAGAGGCCGCTGAAGGTTCGAATGGGGTGGGTGGATGGAATCACCCAAGGAAAGGCAGGAGTCATACACAGAGATCCAATGAAACATAGATGTTCATTTGTCAGGAGGGGAAGGAGAACATGGTCATACAGGAAAATACCAACAGTAAAAACCACAGGGAGTAGGGACAAAAAAATTACTCATCACAGTAATCTTCTTTCTTCCAAGGGGTCCTTTAGCATCAGTAACTTTTTTGCACTTAGGTGGCTAGGTGCAACTGCCCTGGAGGTGTGCCTTTAAGAGATATTTAAATGAGCTTAGGGCCAGGCCAATCAGAAGACAGGAAGGGAGTGAGCTGCATGAGAGCTGTTGAAGGCTTCAGAATTTTTTCAAGGAAAAATGAGGGCAATTGTCCGGATAAAGAATCAACAGGATTCAAAAAACATGCAAATGTCCACAAAGAGTGGAAACAGAAACAGCAGCAACATGAGCTAAAAACTCATCAATAAGAAACTCCAAATTTGGTAAAAGGTGAATTAAAGAGCCCTTCTCCGACAGGTGAACTGGGGAGGAAGGATGGGAGCTTACTGATGCTAAAGGACCCCTTGGAAGAAAGAAGATTACTGCGGTGAGTAATGTTTTCTTCTTACCCCAGGAGTCCTTTAGCATCAGTAACTTTTTTGCAGACTACCGAGCAGTACCAAATTGGAAGTGGGCAGAGAACCTACCTAGGAAAGAGGCTCTGCAGAACTGCCCTGCCAAATCTGGCATCAGATCTGGTCTGCACATCCAAACTGTAGTGTTTCACAAAGGTGTGCACAGATTTCCAGGTAGCTGCTTTGCAGATATCCAGTAGGAGAATGTCCCTTGCTGCTGCAAGCGAGGCAGCAGTGCCCCTGGTGGAGTGGGCCTTGAGCCCCACTGGAGGTTGGTGACCAGCTTTCTCATAGCAGAATCTAATACAAGAAACCAACCAATGAGAAATTGTTCTCTTAGTAGCTGGTCTTCCTCTGCCCACATCCCCGTAGGTGAGGAACAACTCAGTGGAAGAGCCTCTAGACTGTCTAGTATGCTCTACGTAGTGAAAGATGGCTCTTTTGACATCCAAGCTATGGAGCTTTTGTTCACCAGGAGTGGATTGCTCAGTAAAGAAGACAGGCAGAGTAATGGACTGGTTCAAGTGAAACTCTGAAACCACCTTTGGCAGAAATTTCCTATTTGTCCTGAGCTCAGCTTTATCGTTGTGAGGGATGATGTAATTTGGCTCAGTCCACAGGGCCTGTAGCTCTGAAATCCTCCTGGCAGAGGTAATGGCTACCAAGAAAACTGTCTTCCAAGTTACAAACTTGATGTGGGCCATGGACATAGGCTCGAAGGGTGGATTCATGAGCCCGTCTATGCAAAGGTTCAGGCTCCAAGGAGGAACAGGCTCTCTGATTGGAGGTTGGAGGTGTAAGAGGCCTTTGAAAAACTGTTTAAAAATGGCGTGGGAAAAAATAATTTTTCTTTCCCACTGCAGCCAAACGAAATTAGCCGCCAGGGAGTGTAACGAGGGAAGATGGTTTCAAGCCTGGCGCCTGTAAATGTACCAGGTAGTCTAGCAGCTGAGGGTCTGAAGCTGATAGGGGTTCGACCTTTTTGCTCTTGCACCAGAGGGAAAACCTTTTCCATTGGGCTGCATAAGTCTTCTTAGTGTTCAGGTTTTTAGCCATCCTCAGTATCTTAAGGACCTGTTCAGAGTACTGTAAGGATGGAAACTCTAACTCCTCAAGAACCAGGCCTTGAGGTGAAGAGAGTGTATGTCTGGGTACTGCACTCCCGTCTGAGGAAGGGTCAGCAGAGACTGAGTTGGAGGCAGGCGAATGGGCCTGCTGCAGGACACTGAGAGAAGGAGAGGGTACCAGGCTTGCCTGGGCCAGTCCGGAGCCACTAGGATCATCGATGCAGGCTGCTGTCTGAGTTTCAGCAAAACCCTGAATATCAGAGGAAAGGGAGGAAATGCATATGGGAACCTGCCTGATCAGTCCAGAATCAGGGCATCCAGAGGAAGTGTTCCCGGGACTGGGGGCCTGCAACAGTACTGAGGAAGCTGAAAATTGAGGGGAGAGACAAACAGAATCACGTCAGGTGTTCCCCACTGCCTGAACACTGGCTAGTACCTGCTTGTTCAGCGTCCATTCATTCTGGCCTTGACTGGTGCAGCTTAGAGCATCTGCCAGAGTATTGAGTTTGCCTGGGAGGTGAATAGCTGAGAGGCTGACTCCCATGGAGAATGCTAGAGACCAGAGCTTCAGAGCTTCCAAACAGAGTATTCCTGATCTGGTACCACCCTGCTTGTTTATGTAAAACACTGCAGTGGTGTTGTCCGTTCAAATTTGAACCGCCTGCCCATCTATGCTGAGAGCGAAAGCTCTGAGAGCTAAGAAGACCGCTCTGAGTTCCAGAAGATTTATGTACAACTGTGACTCTTCAGGAGTCCAGTTGCCGCTTACTGAGGCACTGTCTAGATGCACTCCCCAGCCCAAAAGGGAGGCATCTGTGGTGATCACCTCTGTGGGAAGAGGAGCTTGAAAAGGAACCCCTGCCTGCAGATTTGAAGGGTTCTTCCACCACAGCAGGTTTTGGAGGAACTGCTCCAACACAGGTATCAACTTTGAAAATGTGTTGCTTCTCTGAGACCAGCGAGCTCTGAGGTA
This sequence comes from Neoceratodus forsteri, assembly GCA_016271365.2. Classification (NCBI taxonomy): domain Eukaryota; kingdom Metazoa; phylum Chordata; order Ceratodontiformes; family Ceratodontidae; genus Neoceratodus; species Neoceratodus forsteri. Next base: position 215,176,958 of record JADMNL010000024.1, read on the forward strand.
GGCTTGCAGGAGTCGCATCCTGTACTGGACCCCTGGGACTAGTGCAGTCATAGAGGCCATATGTCCCAGAAGTTTAAGGAAATGTCTGACTGGTCTTGGCTGTCCCCAGATTAAAGAATCTGCCACTGAAAGGAAACTGTGAATTCTTTCCTGCGGGAGGAAAGCATATCCCTTCTGAGTGTCCAGCTGGGCCCCATGAAGGTGAGCAGCTGGGTGGGTTCCTGGTGAGATTTCTTTAGATTTACCAGGAACCCCAGAGACTCCAGAGTGCGTTATGTGAGGGAAAGAGATTCCTTGACCTGTCAAGGAGACTTTGCTACTATGAGCCAGTCATCCCGATAGTAGTAGAGAGCAACACCCAGTCTCCAGAGATGTGCTGCTACCACTGTGAGACACTTGGTAAAGACTCTTGAGGCCAAGGATGGACCAAAGGGCATTTCAGCAAACTGATAGTGACCCAAAGGAAGTTTGAACCTGAGAAACTTCCTGTGACATCTCCTTATACTGTAGGTATGTGGAAGTAGGTGTCCTTTAAGTCTAGGGATGCTAGCCAGTCTCCCTGCTGTAAGGACTGTATGACCAGTGACAGAGTGACCATTTTGAATTTTTTTTCAGATGTTTGTTTAAATATCTGAGATCTATGATAGGTTGCCACTCCACAGTTTTTTTTTGTGTCAGAAAATACCTGGAGTAGAGGCCCTTGTCCTTCTCGTGGGCAGGGACCATCTCCACTGCTCATAGAGCCAGAAGGTTTTGTACCTCCAATTCCAACAGTGGGATCTGTGTTGGGGACAGAGGTCTTGACACCTGGGTATGCTTGAGGTCTGGCACCTGCTTGAACTGTAGTGGCAGACCCTTCTCCACTATCTCCAGCACCCACTTGTCCGATGTGATGAGGGACCAGTGCTGAAGATAGTGGGAGAGTCTGCCTCCCACCGGAAGTGGGGAGACGACCTAAGCACTCACATCAGGACGTAGACTGAGAGGCTGATGGCTGGGCAGAGGTGGTTCTTTTTTGGCCCCTTCTGCCCCGCCTCTGAAACCCCTCCCATACTGACCAAAGTCAGATTTGGAATAGGGATTATAAGGCCTGGGAACAAAACTTCTGCCCCTACTGCTCCTGGGACAGGATCTCTGAGGGGTGGTGGGCTTAGGGTTGGACGAGTGGCTCTGCCAGGAGGCCTTGCGCTCATCAACTTTTTTCATATAGTCAGTGGTTCTGTAATCAAACAACATATTTTGATCACAGGGAAAATCCATGGCCTTGTTCTGAATGTCTGTGGTTAGACTGGTTGTTCTAAGCCAGGCGAAGCATCTCAGAGCGATGGCATGGGCCATCACCCTAGAGGCTACATCATTGTTGTCTGCCATGTGGAATTGGTGCATAGTAGCTTCCAGGGCAGTTTTTGACATATCCACCAGCTCCTGCACCATAGAGTCTGTTCCGTTGCGGGCAATAGCCTGGACAGATTTCCAAAGGGTTTTCTGATATTTGGCTGTGAACGCCATGTACGAAGAACATTTGAGAAGCAGGGAAGCTATGGCATACATTTTTTTTGCTATAAAGTCAATTCTCTTGAAATCCTTGTTTGGGGGAGAGGAGAACAAGGAGACTCCAGCTTTCTCACAAGCTGTCTGCTGCACTATACTCTCATGGCTAGGGTGTGCAGACAGGAACTTTTTTAGACAATTTATATTTTCTCTCAAGCCACTTATCAACCCCTGATACTGAAGTGGGGTGTTGAAGCAGCTTCATGGTATTTTTTCTAAATGCATTATAGATAGGGACAACCAGGGTCTTTGGGGTTGAAAGATCTCTCACCTCCCTATAATCTTCATCTTCATTGACATCCTGGTTGGACTCCTGCATAGAGAGGTCCAGAGTGTCCAGCATATTTTGTATAAAAGTAAACAGAGGAGGGATCCTCCTGGTCACCCATAGGATCCCCGAGATGAGGGTCTGAGGACTCCTGGGGCTCAAGGCCCTCAAAATCCATGTCAGGGGCATCATAAAATTGTTCTCCATCATCTGCATCATTGTCACAGTCTACAGAAGAGAGAACTGTGGAAGAGTGCTTGCTAGCCCCAGTAGACAGATGACCCATCTTTTGAAGGGTCTGAAGCAGTTGCCATCCTTTTTCCAAATCTTGCACTGATTGAAGAACCTGAGCAGACTTGGTTTGTAAGTGTTTTATTTTTTCTGTATGCTTCAAGCTACCTGTTGTCTTGCTATTGGCTTTCCCAGGAGCAACGGGAGCATTTTTGTCTTGACAGAGTTTCTTGTTAGCCACTTCATCAGAGGCTTGATCAAGCTTCCTTTTTTCATCATTTCTATTATTTTTTAATTTGTGAGGAACTTCATCTCTGGAGGCTTTATTTTTTGGCTGGGACCTGGAGGGTTCCTCAGCATCTCTGCTTTTATTATTAGTACTTTTGGATGGCCCCTCGTCAGAGGCCTTTTTATTTGTCCTCAGCCATAATAATCAAAGGTTTGTCTGCTATGATTTTTCAATTTAAGCAAAGCAAACCAGTCCTGGACCTACAAGCTGAGTGCAGGGTTCTGTGAAAACGCCACTGGCCAGTTCTACCCCAGTTAGCTAACTCTGTCTATTACTAGTTCCTTTTTTTTTTGGTTGTAGAACTGGATCTATACTGGTGCCAATCTTAATAGAAACCCAGTAGTACTGGTCAACTGCACACAGGTGGCTGCTGGACCCTTACAGACAGTCCTGTGACAGATGATACCAAGGTCCAGTAATATAATAAAAAAGGTTCCTCCTAACTGCCAATCTAGAGAGAAACCCAGGCACTGTTTAGATTTGAAATCCACTGCAGGTGCCTCGCAGCAAACCCTGCGAGGTCTGAGGTAAAAACAAGGCAACTATCCCTAATTTGTCGGTTCCCACAAGAATTTGCCCAAAAATGAAGGGAACCATCAAAAATAAGCACCCGCGATAACATTAGGGTTTAAAATGAATAGTCGCAGTAAAAATAAAGTCAAAACAGCACGGTTGCACTAAAAATAAAAAGTTTGTGCGGCACTAATGAAAAAGTGAAACTTTCACTCAGCACACTGTTAAAAATGAAATATGAGGAAAACTTTACCCAGATAAGCACTAGGAGGCTGTCAACAAGGAAAGTTGGGAGACACCTTAGGAGCAAGGTTGCTCAGTCCAGTGGAGAAAAAATTCTGAAGCCTTCAACAGCTCTCATTTAGCTCATCCCCTTCCTGTCTTCTGATTGGCTTGGCCTTAAGCTCATTTAAATATCTCTTAAAAAGCACACCTCCGGGGCAGTTGCACCTTGCCAGCTAAGTGCAAAAAAGTTACTGATGCCTAAGGACTCCTGGGTAAGAAAGTATAGTTATGTAAACAGTAATCACACGTGACTATAACATAAACTCTAAACATACTATAAGCTCTAAATATTCTACAAATAGCTCTACAGGCTATGTCAATACTATACAGACTGTAACAGTTATGCTGTAAGAGCGTCCTATTTCTATTCCCTGTAAGAGGGTGACTCTATAACAAAGTGATCAATTGGCTGTAACAGCTACACTGTAAGAGCGTCCTATTTCTCACCTCTATTCAGAACTTTCTAAGTCAACCTCGAGGTGCACCTCTAGCTAGTACCTGGAGTACTCCACCCTATCAATCACTCTACATACTTTAGGAAGAGTCTATACATATGGCGGATGACAGTTTATGCACATTCGGATTTTCTCTGTTGTCGAGAAGAAAATGTCCAGTGCAATGCTGAGAACCGTTTTGGAAACTAGGGGAATGCAGAGAGGATTTTTAACAGACCATGAGTTCTCGGCCACATCCTACCTCTCTAAGGTCGCCGGAATACAAGCACAGGATCAAGATTTCTTCTGCTAAGAACCCACTGAGGGCTGCTGGAATGGGAACACACAAAATCCAGCTGCAGTCTGCTTCTGGACTGCCCAGAAAGGGGAAACGATGCAAACCACCTGGCCACAATCTGCTTCTGGACTGCCAGGTGAAGGATTCGATGCAAACCACCTGGCCACAGTCTGCTTCTGGACTGCCAGGTGAAGGATTATGAAAAAGATCACCCTGCCACAAACCGCTTCTGGACTGCTGGATGAGGAAGACAAGGAAGAAGATCACCCTGCCACAGCCCGCTTCTGGACTGCCAGATGAGGAGAATGCAGCAGACTCCACTGGATACAGAAGTCTGGATAAGGAAGTCTCTGGATGTCAGAGTACGATGGTCTTCTGAGCTCCAAGGCCAGATGAGCCAAGGGCTCATGTGAAACAACAGACCTTACGTCAAAATGCGACAATGTTTGGGGCTCCAAGGCCGGACGAGCCAAGGGCACACTTAAAATAACAAACAGAGCATCACTCAGAGAACTGGAAATGACAATTCAGACGGCACTCTGATACGGACATCAAAATAAGAAAATGGATGGCAGATTCTGCACTGGGCCAAGCCGTACTTGGGGATCTGTCAGAGGTAAACAATAAACAGGGCAATGCAACTTGAGACGACTGTGACATGGTTCTTCATGGAGTTGCTGTTGGCTGCTTCCGGGATACACTGAAAGATGATTCCTGAAGAATTGATGAAGACTGATAACGGTGCACATGGTTGAAGTGACTCTGGAGATTGTTGAAGATTGATTCGGGTACTTTCCCAGCACCGAAATGCTGGCACAAAACAATGCAAAGACAGTTCTGGCACTTAGCACTGTTCATAGGGTGAATAGCAATGCAATAAATGTCACGGTTCCTACTGTGGTAGTCAAGTGTACAGTCTCAATGCCCAGACCCACAGTAAATAAACAGACACTCTACTATTCCAGGTGAACCCTAGCTTCCAGTGGACCTAACAAGGGGCCCCACTTAGCTAAATTAGGTTCTCCTGCTACTGTGGATATGCTGCAATTGGGAATAGGCTTTCTGGAAAGGCTATAGGCTCCAATGTCTGACCAGGCCCCTTTAACACTTGTAGACCTGAATGGCTAGCTAGGCTCCTCTCTGCCTGCCTTGTTCCGCCCCTCTAATGAATATTTATGAGCCCCTTCTATGGGCCTTTCGGTACTACCCCTCCCCGTGTGCATCACCATTCCCTGAATATTCAATTATTTAAATCTGGGTCTCTCTAGCCCACCCCTTTTCTTGGCTGTTGTCTGATTCACTTGCACCTAACGTACAATTTAAAAATAAATAAACTGACTTTCAGTTTGTTTCTGGCTGTCAGCAATTTTCTTGTGCTGCTGCCGACTCACTGCCCTGGCCCGGGGTGAAGACAAGGATACTGAGGGAAGCAAGAGGTTCTGCTGGCAGTGGAGGGGCTGCAGGCAGAAAACAGATGGACAAGGATCTTGCAAGGTCCTAACTGCTACTCGGCGACCAGCTGCTTCGCTTACAGTGCGGCACTGCTACCGCAACCTTTGGGGGACCAGAAACTTTGTTTTTAAAATAAAAATAACAAAACGGGGCACCAAGCCCTTTTCCAAATGGGGCGCTCTCCTCTTCTCTTTTCTGCTGCTACCGACAGCACTTCCAACTGCACAATTCTTCAGCTGGCAGGATGCAGGGACCAGAGGCAGCAGAGGCACTCGGACAAGCCCTCAGGGACAGCTTCAACCCTCCAGGTAAGCTCTGTGGTCCCTTTATGCTTTCTGTGTCCTCTCTCCTCCACAGCCACCAGGATTCACACTGTAACAACTATTTTTCTCAAAAACCAACACTCTGGGTTCTGGATTCTGGAATTAGAATGCTGTGCATGTGCAGCTCAGCACAGCATTCCTGGGCACACTGTTTATTTTTGCCACGTGCTGGCAAAGCGACCTTAGCTTGCATTATTTTAGGATGTGATTTGGCCACCTTTACTGGGGTACACTGGGGAGACTGGGGAACTGCTGGGGAACTCCAACTTTGGGGTATTACAGTAGTAGTGGTGAAGTGGTCACTTTGGACTGCCTGGTGCTCTTGTTCTTTCACATTGCTTCACATTGCGTTCCATACCGAGACCCATTGCTATGCTAAAATAATTGGTGACATACAAAAAACACACTGACCCCTTCTACAAAAAGTGACTCAGGACACGGGTTTAAAAAAAAGAGAGATCTGGGACTTGCCTGCCTTTCGATCGCATCATCATCATCCTGGGGGTGGGTGAGAGTGCAACCAGTACATCACGTTCCCAACATCACACATCACTGTACTGGTAGCAACTGTGGCAAATAAGTCCCTGTTCTCACACACACAGTCGCTTTGTCATTTTAAGGAGATCATTTACCTAAATGCGCACAATTAAATAACCACATTGATAAATGCTGCCAGCTCTGTTTTTTCCCCCGGTAGTAGTGGTAGTACTACTACAAAGTATAATTATTTAAACACACTATTATCCCCTTCTAAAAAATCAGACTCAGGAGGAGACCATTTATTTACAAACTAAGATATCTGGTCTGGACTTTCTTGTCATCGCAGTCACTTTCTCATTCTTTTCTAAGCAGTCATTTTTGGTAAATGTGCCTTAACCACATTGATCTCAGTGCTGGTAGACTACTTCTGGTTTTCCCTTGATTGTAGTAGGTGGGGGTAGTAGCAGACTGCAGTCCTGAAGTGGTAGCTGGCTGACTGGCTCTCTCTCTGACTGGCTGCCTGCTGCTCTGGCCTGGTGCTGTTTTTGTGTTCCTGGCTTCTTCTTTATCACTTAACTGTCTAAAACACATCTGGTGCCTGCCTGTACCTGTTGAGAAACAGAAATCACTACTGCTAATAATATAACTTATACACAGTATTAGTAATAATTTCTTAAATGTCAGAAACAGAAGAGTGATAAGAGAGCATTCTCTACTACCAAACAGTGGTTTAATTGTCTTTTTTTCTACAGATATGTTGCTTAAAAGCAGTTTAAAATGATTTTTTAACATACGGTTACCATAAAACAATAAAGGTCATAAAAGGTGCGGGTAAGGTTCAGATAAGGATCTGAATCCTTTTTTGCTTATCAGAACCTTTTAGAACCTCAGAACCTTTTGCGGTTCACCATCCCTAGTTGCTCAGTAGATTAGGGCAGGCTAGTTATAAACTGAGATGTTTCTAGGTAAATAATCGATGGTCAGGTGTCGTGTGTTTTTAATAGGTATACTTTATTCAGGTTTTGTCAATAAAGGTGCAACACATAACAAACAGCAGGAACATGCATAATAAAAAGAAAGGGATACAATAGAGGGTAGAAAAACAAAACATGCACAATGCTCTTTCCGTCCCTCCCTCCCACTCAGTCAACAGTATCAGCCTCCTGGGTAAAGCAGTGACAAATATGGCTCAACATGCTGAGATGGAAGTGAAGGCCCAAAAGCGATCTATTTGGGAGATGATTATCCACGCTATGTCAAATCCATGCTCTCCAGTACAACACAAAGTGCCTCCCAATGGCGATGGAACGAAGCATATCTGTGTCACAAAGAAGCAATTATTTTTTCTATGTGAAGAGCTTGCAAGGCTTCTGCATGCCATTGCTAAAGAGTAGGAGTAGACACACCTTTCCAATGCCAAAAAATCACTTTCTTAATGGCCAATGTAATGCGCATAAAGTGGTATTTATCGTAACCCATGAGGCATTCAACTCCCAGTACCAGCAGGCAGGTTTCAGAGGTGAAGGCATTCTGTAGACCCAGGCTGGGCTCAAGCTGTTGAGTAATGTAGTGCCGTAATGACTCCTTGGGACAATTCCAGAGGATGTGTTTCAACGTACCAACATTGGAGCTGCATTTTGTACACACAGGAGAATCAGTCTTGTAGGCATGCAATTTTTCAAGAGTATAATACATATCTTGTAAGATTTTAATCTGCAGTAACCTATAGCAGTCTATTGTGATATGTGTGGGTGGCCATTCCAGTTGCAGTCAGAAGCATCTCAGGACAGGGCTCCCTCCCAATAGATAGATGGCTGCCCAAATCTGTGTGGCACCAGGACGCAAATGGCTTTGTATGAGGAGGAAATGGGTTGGGGTGCACTGGCAAGTTGTATCAGTTGGGGCAAGGTCAGGGATTCTGGGTCCCTGGGAGGTCTGGTACCCCAGACTCCCACCACAACGTGTCTTATCTGGAGAAATAGTGAAAAACTCCTTTGAGGGAAGGAGACAGTAGGCTTGCAGTTGGGCAAAAGTGGCCTGATTGCCATCATGAGAGAGGTTAGCAGGAGTGGACAGGCTGCTTGCCTGCCAATCTGGCCAATGTGAAGGTTTCCACCAACGTGAAAATTGTGGTTGTGCCAAATGGGTTGTGTCAATGATGTCTCTAGAAGGAGTTTAGTAAACCTTAGCAACTGAGCATGAATAGAGAGAGACGTGCAATAGAGGTGTTTCTGAGGGCCTTATGAAGTGAGAACAAAGAGGGAAGGGTAAGGCCATGTTGAGCACAGAGGCCTCCTTCTATGGTAAGCCACTGAGGGCAATAGGAAGTATTCTGGGGAAGAGGGTGGAGCCAAACTGAAGGTATTGACTGCCTAGTGTCACATAATGGTAGACTAGAAAATCAGGGAGGCCAAGACCTCTGTCCCGCAATGTAAAGGGGAGGGAAGCCCATCTATGGAGATCTTGTTTGAGTGCTGACAGCTGGGTCGTGAGATTATCCATGATTAGGCGATGCCAGAAGGTCAAAATGTGAATGCCCAGGTACAAAATGGAGGAGGAGCTCCAAGTTAGACTGAGGGGAGCCAGATCTTGCCTGCAGACTTTATGATCAAGGGGGAAAACCATGGGCTTAGTAACACTGCACTTATAAAAAGAAAGGTTACCATACTCTTAGATTTCACAAACAACAGCCTCGAGGGGAAGTGACAGGGTTTTGAAGATGTAGCAGGATGTTGTCTGTATAAAGGGAGGTACTGTGTTCCTTTCCCCCATAGGAATGCCTCTAATGGACTTGCTGAGCTTAAGTTTGATAAGTAGGGGGTCCAGATATAAATTCAAATGATAAGAGGAAAGGGGACATCCTTGTCGAGTTCTGCTGGATTGAGGGAAGCCCTAGGACAGGAATCTGTTGCAACAGACCTTGGCTGAAAGGCTAGAGTATAACAGGCAGATCTGTTGTATGCCGGCATAGGAGAACCCATAATGTTCCAGGACACGGAACAGGTATGGCCAAGAGACCAAAAACTCCAACAGCTCTGGCATGCACTACTGCAATAATTGATGAACTCCAGCAATTGCAGCAAGAAAGATAACTTTTTACTGCCCAGTGGATGACAGCAGCGGCATAAAAATGTAAAAGCACCTGTCTGACGCATTTCCAATCCCAACAGAGCCTTTATCAATGGCTGAGGCTAACAAAAACACACAACATTTGTGTAGTGCAACCACATACAACATCATAGTGATGTGTGTTACAATCACATAGTTCACTGAATAGCTAATACATTTAAAAATTGAAAAGCAACCGATTAGCATTCTAACAATACATTTCAGTACAAAACACACTAAGATAATAATATACAGTAGATATAGATACAAAGTATGGTTTTCAGAGAAGAATGGGCCTGATTCCAAGTCGCATGGCGCAGCTCACAGGTGTATGTGAGTTGCACCATGCGCCGCTACGCAGGGGACCCTGCACCCTATTGTAAGACAGGCAGGGCCCGATTCCAAGTTGCATTATGCCTGGCACAAGGAGATTTATGCCAAACCCTAAGGTGCAAATTGCACCTTGCGCCATGCGATACGCAAGTTGGTATTCCAAGATGAGGCTTACAGCATGCCGCATGGGGCTTGCACCAAAGGTGGGCTACGCCACCCACTATGCCCACAACCCACTGCGGCATGGCTCAAGGGTAGGTTGTGGCAGCACCTGCGTCCTATTCCAAAAGGGCAGCTGCTGTAAACCACTTATGCAATTCCAGGTCCGGACATGGCACTACGGGGTTAGACCAGCATGGAGGTGGTCTACAGGGCATCCGTCCTGGCAAAACGATGGATGCCCCCCTGCAGCACCACGGAAAGCACATTAACGTGCCCCACATACCCCCCCCAGCACAGTCATGCCCCAACCCCCCCCGAATTTCGGGGACCTCCAAGGTGCCACCTGGCCAGCCACCCCCCAAGGCCCCCAGGTGCTTGCAGGAGAGTTACGGGGTGGGGGGACTCCGGGGGGGCAGTTAACTGTGGGCTGTGACTTGGGGCACCCAGGTCAATTGCACCATTCCCATGGCGCAACCCAGCGGCTGCTGCAAATCACGGGTTGTAGGTGCCGGGGACCCTGCCTGTCTTAGAATAGTGTGCAGGGTCCCCAGTGTGAGCGCATGAGTGCAGCTGCACGCACACGAGTTGCACCATCGAGCTAATCAGGCCTGCAGGGTCACGGCACCTACAACCTGTAACTGCAGCAGCCGCAGGTTGCACCACAGGAATGGCACAAGAGACCCGGTGCCGCAAGTCACAGCACGCAGTTAACTGCCCCCCAGATCCTCCCCACCTCGTAATCATCCCAAGCACCTGAAATAGACAGTGGCACAGGCACATGGGGCATGATGAAAAATGGACCTGGGACGTTCCAGAAATTCGGAGGGTGGGGGCATGACTGTGATAGGGGGTTACATGGGGCACGTTAATGTGCTTTCCACGGTGCTGCGGGGGGGGGGACATCCATTGTTTTGCCAGGACGGATGCTCCTTAGACCACATCCATGCTGGTCTAACCCCGCAGCGCCATTTTCCAGACCTAGACTTGCTTAAGTGGGTTACGGCAGCTGCCCTTTTGGAATAGGGTGCAGGTGCTGCCGTAACCCACCCTTGCACCATGCCACAGCAGGTTGTGGGTGTAGTGGGTGGCATAGCCCACCTCTGGCACAACCCACATGCGGCATGAATACCAGCTTGCATATCGCATGGCGCAAGGTGCAATTTGCACCATAGGGCTTGGCATAAATTGCCTTGTGCCAGGCGTAACGCAACTTGGAATCAGGACCAATGTCTGGGAAGCAGAAAGGGTGACTGGGAGAGGGTGGCACATGTTTAACAACTCATTCGAACAGTACTGAAAAACCATAAAATACAGACAACAATACTGCAATTATCTCCTGTCTTCAAGACAGGGGTATAAATCAAAGCCAGTATTTAATCCAAGGCTTTGTATTGCTTCAAGTAACAAAATCCAAACTGTTTCACGTTTAAGTACCAAATTATTATAGTTGCCTCCCCTTGGGTTATGACTTACCCTATCAATAGCCATAAAGAAGAACACATGAGGGCTACCATCTCTCAAAATTAATAACATGAGCAGCAGTCGCATAACTTAAATTTCCCCCTTTCCGTTCCTCTCTAGTGTTTATCGAGGCGTACCTTGAAACATTTAGTAATTTTCCCGATATAGAAGGCTTTGCAAGTGACTAAATAAATAACCCTTTAGAAAATGGGTAAAACACTCTGAGGATTCCGATTGGCTGAGGGACTTCTTTAGGTGGGCATTTATGAGACAATGCTCACTTAAAACAAGTCCCTCTGCGAACTGCCCTATTACCCACAGAAATCCTTGGTCCATGTTCAAATTAAAGTTTAAAACCACCATTTGTTTCTCTCTCTAGTCAGCTGCCAACCCAACCCCCTGCCACACACAGTTTACCTCTGTAGCCCTGCTCAGTAACCCTGCTCCAAAGTCAACAGCAAAACATCCTGACACAAGCACCCCTTTCATCTGAAGTAAAAAAAAAAAAAAAAATTCTTTTCTGGAACCCCTGCTGCCATCTGTTTCCATTCAGCTCCACTGCACAGCCCACTGTCAGTAGACAGTGTTCTCACCGAGAACTCTGCTCTGACATGCAGAACATGCAGATACTGGCTCTCTTCCTCACCGCCACAGCCAAAAAAAAAAAACTTTTTGTAATGCTCACATTTGTTCTTTACTGCCGCCTCATTTGATCTCCCTCAATCTGCAGCTCCCGACCGTTCACCTCAGGTTACGAACATGCTTCTTTTTTGCAACTTAAAGCAATACCAAGCCCTGCTCAGTTCTACTCTACCAATCACACCGCGATCCTACTTACGGCACATTTACTGACTGCATCACACTACAGTAAAACTTAAAAAAAAAATAAAAAAAAGTAAAAGAAAAATAATCTTGCTACACAACTGAGAGGATTCAACAGACTACTGCCAAGAAAAGAGCGGCTGCTTTACAACCCCGCCCATATGTCCGGGTAACACTGTCAGCTTCTGGCAACTCAGAACACACACTCTCAAATCCCTTCTCCCTTACACAGAAAATGAAGCTACAGTAGTGCAGCAGTTTGTGTCCCCTGGTTTGGGTGTGTGTAAAAGAAATGCATTCTCTTGTTCTAGAGGTGCTATGGGGGGTTATTATAATAAAATGGTTCTATGACACGTGTGTGTGTGTGTGTGTGTGTACGCGCGTGGAGGGGGGGCAACAGGAGATGTAACAGCACGCAAATGGAGGAACCACTTTACCAAGGAAAGGTTCTTTTCTGGTGTTTCATTCATTTTGAAAGTGATTTCCTTAGTAAAATTATTACATAATTAAAATATACACACATACCCATTTTCTAAGCACAAAAATACCCTCCAGGGTGGGTGGTATGGGCAATACTGCCCTTGCAGGGGCTATAAGACCTCTGCCTGTGGTGTCGGGCCTCACACTTTCATGGGTATAGCCTAATATCACCCACCCTGCCTGGTATTATTGCTTGCACTGGTACTGCATGAAATGAACTGTCAAATTTTAAAACTCCTGTTACAATTAGCAGTTAAGTGGCTATGGACAAGCATGTCATTAAGGCCCGTAGCTCGTCGTATGACATCCTAGGTGACTCTGTCATTATTGCTTTCATGTTTTTTATTATTGCTTTCATGCAGCTGGCATGCACTGAATAAGTTGTAACCACATTGAATCAGGAACCAGCTCCGGTCTCCTGGTTCTTATCTTGGAGAAGGACTGATCTGTCACAATTTTCAGCAAACCCTCAAGCTTGAATAAACTTTTTTCTGACTATAACCTCTTTCTAACAGTCTATTGTGTAGTGCAGTAGCTCCCATATCAAACCCCTCATTAGTGCCACAGTTTCTTTTGACCCTAAAAATTGACCCTTAGGTATGTTCTAGTAACGTGTGGTGGACGGCAGCTGAATGCCAGCAGTACAGTACTGCCATCCACCAGCTTCCTAAAAATGTCAGTTGTTATTGCCCCATTTGGTTCCTTTTTTCAGAGTTATATCAAGATAGGAAACATGTTCTTTACTGCAAGTACATGAACATTTCAAATTGAGATTAATACTATGTACATAGGTCACAAAATTGGGGAGTTCAACTTCGGTGCCATTCCAAATTAAAATCACATAATCAATTAACCTTTTCCATAGTAATATTCTACATGAAAATGGATTCATGTTTGCATCATAAATTAATTCTTTTTCCCATCATTCCACATAAATACTCGCCACTGATGGGGCACAAGTTACCCCATGGCTGTCCCTTTAACTTGAAGAAACATGCCTTTATTAAAAATGAACATATTGCATTTTAAAATAAATTCAAGCAACTTGATTAAAAACTCTGTAGGTGGTGAGACATCAGCACTTCTAGTGTTCAAAAAGTATGCCGTGGCATCCATGGCTCCCTCATGGGGTACATTTGTGCATAAGGCTTCTATGTCTAAAGTCACCAGTAAAGAGTTTTCATTTAAAAACACATTATTCACAACCTTTAAAACATATTTGGTGTCCTTTATGTAACATAGTAGTTACTCCACATAGGGTCCGAAAAAAGAATCCAAGTACTTAGAAAAAGGTTCTGTCAAACAGCCAAGACCGCTGACAACTGGGTGGCCGGGGGTGGGGCACTATCAAGAGTCTTATGAACTTTTGGCAAACTGTACAAAGTAGCACAAACTGGGTTTGCCATTATTACTTGCACTTTACCTGTCTGTATGGCCAAGAGACCCAATCAAATGCCTTCTCAGCATCCAAAGAAGTGAGGACAGCAGGGACCCCTGCCTCCCTAGATGCCAAGATAAAGTAGAATAATTTTGCATGTGGTCAGAAGATATTCTGCCATTGTCGAACCCAAGCTGCTCTAGGCCAATCAGGCTAGTCCAAACCCACTGCACCCTGGCAGCTAACAGTTTTGCCAAGGTCTGTAGATCTCTGATGAGTAGGGAAACAGGGCAGTAGTTTTGCACTTGAGTAGCATCCTTCCCAGAATTAGCCAGCACAGATATGGTAGCATCCAATGTGCGAGTCTGGGGGCCTCAACATACATAGCACGTAAGGGAGCCGCGATCTCAGCCCGAAGAGATTTGTAAAAATAGGTGGAGAAACTGTCAGGACCAGGGGCTTTGTCAAAAGACAGGGTGGTAATGGCTTGATGGATTTTCTGAGTGGTGATTGGGAGGGTCAAGAACCATTGCTGGTCCAGAATAAGGGTGGGGAGCGGACTAGAGGACAGGTAGGCATCATTGTCTTCCAGGGAGGCTGGCAGAAGTGGAAGATTGTATTTGTGAGAGTAATACATTTGGGATGCATGGTGATGCACCTGTGGTCCGTAAGTACTTGTCCCATATCAGGGTCCACTAAGGACAAGATGGTGCATTAGATTTCCTGTTGCTGGAGATGTGAGGCAAGAAGCTTGCCAGCTTTCTCCCCTTGCATGATGCATTAAGTTTTGGTCTTAAATAGGGCCAATTTAGCCTGATCTCTATCAAGTTCATGATATATTTCACAGAGGATGCCCAGGGCCATGTGGACCTCTGGGAAAGTGAAACCCAAAAGGGATTTTTCAATTTCCTGGATCCTACTAAGGAGTGCCAAGGCATGTGAGTGCTTGCTTTTTTCCCCCCATTTCGTAGAGAGCCAGATCAACTCCCATTAGATGGCACATTTGTAAGCATTCCAGAGGGTGGCAGCAGCAGTGACTGTGCCCGTATTCTTGTGGAAAACAGTGGTGGTAAGGTGTTTGAGGGGGCCTAGGATTTGGTGCTCCTGCAGAAGGTGATCATTCAATTTCCAGGTCCTATCACACTTAGACTCTCCATCCAAGATCAGAGACAGGCAGACCAGAAAGTGGTCAGAGATAACCTGTGGGAGAATCTCCACATTATGCAGACCAGATATAAGGTCAGAGCTCATTGATGTGGAAATAATCTAAGTGGGACCAGGTGCTAAGGGGAATGGAGTGAAAAGTAAAATCCTTGAGTGTAGGGTTTAATACTCTGCATGGGTTCACACAACTAAGGCTACCCACGAGGTCCTCAGGGCCCACTAATCATGGGAGAGTCCTTTTTTGGAAGTGGGTGATCTAAGTCAGTATCCATCACAATGTTCCAATCTCCCTCTATGATAAGGGGGTATTGAGACATCTCAGTTAAGTGGGTGAGTAGATTGGTGAAGAAGGAAGGGTCACAGTGATTAGGGCAGTAGATGTTGGCCATGACAGCTGTGTACCTATCTAATATACCTTTCAAGAAAAGAAATCTCCAGTGGGGACTGGAAATTTGGTCTAACATGCATAATGGAGTATATCTGGCTATTAAAATGGCAATGCCAACTTTCCTAGACATAAGACTGACACCAAAGGCTTGTCCCACCCAACGGCATCATACAAAGGGAAAATGTGGGGCACCGAGGTGAGTGTCTTAGAGAAAAATGATGGAAGGGGCATAGCATTTTAAATGAGAGTGAATTTGAGCACATTTCTGCAGAGAGTTGACTCCTTTCACATTCCACGTAATAAGAGAAGTAGAGGTGTTAGCCATGGGGACCGCTATAGGTACCTACGATATTCAGCTTGGCCTGTGAAGCCGGAATCCTGTGGGGACATCCAGGAGAATATTCCAAGGCAAAGGGTCCTAATTTCCAGAGAAGCATGACTACCACATGACTGATATTCCATCCGAGGCATTGCACTGTATAAATAATGGTCTGAGCTGGGCCTAAGCCAAAGGTCCATCTGCTTCCTTTATGCGGTGTAGGTTGCATAGTCTCAGCCATAATGTAGGAGAGAAACATAGAAACACAGAATTTGACGGCAGATAAGGACCGCTTGGCCCACCCAGTCTGCCCATTTCCCTACCTACTGGGTAAGCTGCAGATCCTAGTTAACCAGCAGCCTACTTCTTCCTACCCCAACCCCCTAGAATGGCCTTATGACTGTCCCATGCATGCTTGAATTCCACCACTGATTTTGACTCCACAACCTCCTCCGGAAGGCCGTTCCACGCATCCACAACCCTCTCTGTGAAAACATACTTCCTTAAATTACCTCTGAGCCACCCCACCTCTATCTTCAAATTGTGCCCTCTTGCTCTTGCACACCTCTTTTTTTGAAAGATGCTACCCTCTTGGACTTTGTTGATTCCCTTGAGGTACTTAAACGTTTCTATCATGTCCCCCTCTTCCTTCCTTTCCTCGAGGCTATACATATTAAGCTCCCTTGAGTCTCTCTTCATATGTCTTCCGTGGCAGACCCTACACCATTTTAGTTGCCCTCCTCTGGACAGCTTCCATCCTGTCTATGTCTTTCGGAGATTGGGTCTCCAGAACTGCACACAGTACTCCAGATGGGGTCTCACCAGCTGTCTGTACAGAGGGATAATAACTTCCTGTTTTCTACTGGTGATGCCTCTCCATGCATCCCAGTATCCCCCCAACCCTCCTTGCTGCCCTCTCACATTGCTTGCCCACCTTTAGGTCATCTGATATGACTACCCCCAGGTCCCTTTCCATTTTTGTTGTTGTTAGTATCTCACCCCCACATTGTGTATTCTTCCCCTGGGTTTTTGTTTCCCAGGTGCATTACCTTGCACTTCTTAGCATTGAATCTAAGCTGCCATACATTTGACCATTCCTCTAACATTTGCCAAGTCCCTTCTCATCCTTTCCACCCCACCCTGTGCATCAACTGTGTTGCAGATCTTTGTGTCATCTGCAAAGAGACATACTTTTCCTTCCAGTCCCTCTGCAATGTCGCTTATAAAGACATTGAAGAGGACCAGCCCTAATACTCTAAGACTAAGACTCCTAAGACTAAGACTACCTAAGACTCTTGCCATCTCAACCTAGTCACCAACCAGGGTGGACCCTTAGTTCACAGAGTCAGGCAGGGACCCATGCCACCAACACCATTATATCCTGCAAGTGAGGACACCCCCCCCCCCACACACACACCTGAACCAACATCCAGCAAAAACATCATAAACAGTGGGCAAAAAGACTACTGTGTAGAAGTCTAGATGCAACTACATCCAAAATAGCAAGAAGCAAAATAGCAGTTAAAGAAAAAAACAAAACAGAGATAGTCCCATCTATATCCATACATAATGCCAACTGAGTCCTGAGCTGGTGATATGAGGGTGGAGGCCATCAACTGCAGAACCTGGGTTGTGAAGGTAAAGAAGGCTCAGTCAGAGGGGGAAGCCTTCCACACCATACCAGTCTGTCATGGGGGGCTAAGTGTATAGGTAGCCCAGGCTATGCAGTGAGATCTAATTACCTGGGCAATGTGTCACAACCACCAATCTGGTAATATGCTGGAAGCAATGCAAACTCTAGAGGCAAGAATTGGAAGACATGGCTAAAGCCTGCAATAGGTGCAATCTGCCTCTACCCAATTCTGTGTCCAGCAACAATCTGAGCACTGCCGTGTAAAGGGAAGAACTACTGTTGTCAGATGAAAGGAAGACTAATGACACACACTAGGAACATGGCGGCTGCCTAGCGAAAGGCAAGAAAAGGTAAGCCAGCAGAAGGAGGTCACAGAATCACAGAAGCTTGACACCAGAAAAGGACCATACCAGCCCATCTAGCTTGTCCTTTTTTCCTCCACTATGATTCCCCCTCCCTGCCAGCCCCCACTCCCCCATACTCAGCTCCATATGCTTGTCCCATGCCCTCTTGAATTCTTCCACCGATTTAGCCCCCACCACTGTTTGGTAGTCTGTTCCAGGGCTCCACCACCCTCTCCGTGAAGAAACACCCTCTCACATTGCCCCTATATCTTTTTCCTTTCAGACTGAGGCTGTGCCCTCTAGTTTTGACCCCCTCCTTCCTCTTAAGTAAACCCTCTTCCCCCACTTTGAGCCTCTTTACATATTTAAAAGTTTCAATGATGTCTCTCCTTTCCCTCCTTGTCTCCAGCATGTACAGACCCAGCTCCTTATACCTCTGCTCGTATGACTTTCCCTGCATACCCAGCACCATCTTGGTTGCCCTTCCGTGAACCCTCTCCAATGACTCTATATCCTTGCAGAGATGTGGCCTCCAGAACTGAACTCCATACTCCAGGTGCAGCCTCATCATGACTTTGTAAAGGGGCATTATTACCTCCCTCTTTCTGCTAGTAATGCCCCTGCCTATGCATGCCAACATTCCACTGACCTTTCCCGCCACCCTGCTACATTGGATTCCTACCTTAATGTTTGAGGAGACTATGATCCCCAGATCCCTCTCCTGTTCTGTTACTTTAATTTCCTCCCCACCTAGGGTGCACCCTGCTCTTCTATTCCTACTCCCCAAGTGCATCACAGCGCACTTCTTGGCACTAAATTTCAGCTGCCACATCCCAGACCATTTTTCAAGCATCTTTAAGTCCTCCCTCATGTTCTCCACCCCGGATGTCCACCCTATTGCATATTTCAGTATCATCAGCAAATAGGCACACCCTCCCCCTCAAACCCTCAGCAATATCACTGATGTAGATGTTGAAGAGAAGTGGACCCAAAACTGATACCTGTGGTATTCCACTCTTCACCCTCACTGTCCCAGAGTGCACCTCGTTTAGCACCACCCTCTGAGTTCTTCATGACAGCCAGGCCTTCACCCAGTTTGTTATTTTCCAACCCAATCCCAAGCTTTCCATCTTGCTCACCAGCCTCATATGGGGGACAGTGTCAAAGGCCTTACTAAAGTCCAGATAGGCCATGTCCACCACCCCCCCCCATCAATCACCTGAGTCACCCAATCAAAGAACTGAATTAGGTTTGACTGGCAGGACTTACCCTTCATGAAGTCATGCTGTCTGCTGTCCTGCAAGCTGCTCTCCTCCAGGTAATCCACCACCCTCTCCTTGATTAATGCCTCCATTACCTTCCCCACCACTGACATGAGGCTGAAAGGTCGATAGTTCCCCCTTCACCTCCTTACTACCACCCTTGTGTAAAGGCTCTACATCTGCCCTCTTCCAGTCCTCCAGCACTCTCCTTGTAACCTGGGACAAGTTGAAGAGCCTTGTCAAGGGTGCAGCCAACTCCTCCTTCAATTCCCTGATCACCTTGGGGTGTAACCCGTCAGGCCCCATTGACTTGTCCACCCTCAATCTATCTAGCTCTGCCCTAACCCTATACACAGTAAATGGGCTCAGATCCATCCATTTGCCCTCCTTCCCATTTGACTTTAGCTCAGGTCCCCTACCGTCCTCCTCCTCTGGGAATACTAAGCTAAAGTACTTATTTAATAACTCTGCTTTTTCACAGTCCCTTTCCAATTTTATTTTTCTCTCCCGCCTCAGCCTAGTAATCCCCTGCCTTGCCCTTCTCTTCTCCCTCACATATCTGAAAAAGGTTTTATCCCCCTTTTTGGCCTTTTTTTCTATTTTCTCCTCAGTATCTGCTTTTGCCCTTCTGGTTTTCTTCCCTGCCATACTCCTCTTTTCCCTATACTCTTCCTTATCTTCCTCACTGAGTATCCTCTTAAATTTTCTGAAAGCCCTCCTCCTCCTTTCCCTGACTGCCCCCGCAACTTCCTTTGTAAACCAAAGTGGTCTTCTCCCCCTTTTGCTCTTCCTAACCTTTTTATGCACATTTCTGCAGCTTTCAGTACCCCTCCCTTGATAGCCTGCCATAACTCCTCCACTGCCCCTATATTTTCTGTACCCTCCATTGTCTCCCTTACTATCCTTCTCATCTTGTCAAAGTCCATGCATCTGAAGACCATGACTATAGTACTGGTTTTACTTGTCTCCCTCCCTGCCCTGACCCTGAACATTATCAGGTTGGGTAATTGGGTAGTAGAATGGGTTGAGTAGTCTAGGAGATCCCCCCATGGCAGGCAGTGCCTTACCACCCTGATCTCCCCACCCCGACCCCAAGATGGCAACTAGCACAGCCCTCCACTCTCCACCATGACTGGCTGCCAGACTGAGCTCAGTGAATGAGCACGTACCTGTACAAGTATGTGCTCATTCATTGCCATCTCGTGCTCATTCAATCTGCTCTGTTGGTGGGGCAGACAAGAGTGGAGGGCTGTTCCAGGGGTTCACCACATAGTTCCCCCATCCTTACCCTTTGCTGGCAACCAAACAGCCCTCCACTCTTGTCTGTGCCACCAATAGAGCTGGAAGAGGTGAATGAATGAGCGCAAGCTTGTACAAGAATGTGCTCATTTATTGACAGCTTGGTAGTTGGCTGTGATGGAGAGCGGAGGGCTGTGCCAGTTGCCGACTTGAGGATGGGACGGGGGGAGTGGGGTGATGGGAAACTGCCTGCCAGGGTAGGGGGTCCACTAGCCCACCAGGGAAAGTGATAACTATGGGCAGATCAGGGATGGAAGGGGGGTCCACGACACCACCAGGGAAAGTGATTTATTAATAAGGGCAGATTGGGGACAGGGAGGGGGGCCTAATAGACCACCAGGGAAAGTGATTTGTTTTATTTATATGACTAAGGGCACATTGGGGATAGGAGGGGTTCTGTGGGGAATGGTGTAATTGGGTAGGGTAACACGTTACCTATCTCAAACTACCTGACCCGTGAAGTACACTGTTATGTCAGGTAGGGTAGTAAATTATCCGAACTACCCTACCTGGCCAAAAATCACCAATACCTGACAGGTAGCCCATCCCTAGCTTAAACCCACCTTTAGACAGATCTCTAACCCTGATTCAGAAACTTCAAATTAGTTGAAAGTGGCTCTGACAGAGGTACATATTTTAGAAAGGCAGAGGGGCAGGGATGGTCAAGATCATGGCAGAGGAAAGGGTTGGAGAAGGCAGCCGTACAGAGACAATTACAATCAATATCATGAAGAGGGAGAGGAAAGATCCAAGTACATCATGACAGGGTACAAGGCAAGCTGCAATAATGAAGAAAAAAACAAACAATCAGAGACACAGAGACCAAGAAAAAGAGAAACAAAAACAAAAACAGAAATCACCCAGGGGGGTCTAGTAATGAGGTGAGATAGTAAAACCAAGGCAAAATAGGGGAAATACTAGCATACAACCTATTGGAATGTACTCTGGATACTGAGGAAATTTCAGTCCTCAGTAAGGGTCTTTCCTTTTGCCCCCATAATAAAACTGATATCTTATGGCTGCAGTGGATGGAGTTCTGTAACCGTTTTACAAGCAGTGAGAAAAGGAGCTCATGGGATATCGACTGCACTTTTTCCTGCATTTCCGGTAGTAGAGGTGGATGCAAATCCTTGGGCATCCACTGCACTTTCTTAAGTGGCCGGAACACAGCACTGTCTGCCGTGTCCAATACAGCCGCCAGAGTGCAGTACTAATGCACAACGACTCGTGCATGCGCACTTAACTCTGGAACACCGGCAGCACAGTCTGTTGTGTCCAAGATGGCCATTGGTGCTTACTGTACAAGCGAGTTGCTGCACATGCATAGGTAACTCCAGTGGCCATCTTGGACATGTCAGACAGTGACGCCGGCATTCCAGAGTTAAGTGCTTGTGTGGGAGTTATCGCGCATGCGCACTGTACTCCAGCGGCCATACTGGACACAGCATACAGTGCTGTATTCCATCTGCCTCCTCAGCTGCAGTTGTATTGGCTCTGTCCAGAGTTTGTTTTATTGTGCAACTGGACATTCAGAGTTTTTTCATATAAAGTAGGACTGAGGCAATTATTTAATACAGAAGAAAAAAATACCACCAGACACACACACAAAAAAACCCCCAAGAACTTGGTATGGCAATGGGACATAAATCCAAGTCAAGTCCCCAGCTGGGATCATTCACTCAAATGTAGAAACCTATATTAAGGTTGTTGAGAAAGACCTAGAAAAAATTATCAGGAAGAAATGTTGGTAGAATGATTACATGCAAAGTCTCAGAAAACAGATTTGCTGCACCTGTAAACTTAGAAAACAATCACACAATGGTAAACAAAACAGCTGATAAAGGCAAGGTATAGTCCTGTTAGATTACAAAATGTACCAGGAAGAGTGCCCCAGACAATTGAGTGCAGAGGACACGTACAGGAAGTTACAGGGGATCCCACAAAAAAAAAACCCCACCACATTTGGTGTTTTGGTTCCTAGAAAAGGGCTATGAAGAAGGATGACTGACAGAATGAAAGAAAATTACATTTTTTAACTCTAAACCAGTAACACCTTTTTTGTATATTTTACCTAAAATATACAAATCAGCTTCTACCCCCCCAGGCAGGCCCATTGTGGCAAGAGTTGGGGTCAAGTCTTGGAACCCCTGTCAGTATTTGTAAATTATTTCATCAAGCCTATTGTGCAGACCACACCAGGTTACCTAAAAGACACTGGCTGTGACTGGCAAATCAAACAATTAAGTGAAAGTGCAGAAAACCTAGCTTCAAGTATCCTTGCACCATTTGACGTCAAGGATCGCTACACAAGCATTAAACATGAATGGGGACTAGTGGCTCTGGAGATAGCATTAGGACAGAGACCAGAGATAGAACTTTCTCCAAATGCATTTTACTTGATTTTGCCCTGACTGTTGTAACAAAAAATTTTCTTAAATTTGAGAACAACTTTTTACTCACAAACAAGAAGGATGGCCATTGGTTTTGGCTACGGTACCTATATGTTAACCTGTTCATTGCACTGTTTGAGGAAAGGTTTATTCTAGGCAACAGCCAGACCCCAATTAAAGAGAAAATAACTAACTGGAAATGCTTCACTGATGGTGTGATAGTGAACTGGGAAGGTAACCAATAAGAACCAACACAATTCCACAGATTTTTAAATGAGTGCCTTAGGGTCTGGAGTTCACCCTCACATCAAGTACAGAAGCAATCCCCTTCTTAGACTGAGTCATGTTTAATGTTGACAAACACTTGGACATAAGGATTATACAGGAAGAATACTGATAAAAACACTGTACTTCATGCACAGAGCTTCCACCTGAGAAAACTCATCAATAGCATTCCATATGGCCAATTCATAAGGAGAAAAAGGAACTTCTCAGAACCGGTAGACTATACACAATCAGAAGCAGATCTGACAACCGAATTTTTAGAAAGAGGTCATCCCACAAGGGTACTGCATGGTGCAAGAATGAGAGTGAAGGGACATAACAGAAGCCACCACTTGGTTACAAAACCAGCATATAATAAGCAAATGGACAGAATCATTTTTTTCTATTACCTTTTGTCCAGCATTTTGGAGACATAAGAACTATAATTTATAAGCAATGGCACATTCTGAGGTCCACAAATTCAGAGACAGATGTTAAAGAAAAAAAAACACATAGTGACTAAGAAAGAAAGAAATTTAAGAAACAGATTGTCAAGAGCACAACATACATTGCCACAACATGAAGGAAACGTTGGATGGAGCAGCACAGGACATTAAAGGTTCATTCCCCTGTGGTCAGCGTGCTAAATGCAGCAATACAGCCTAAACAAACACTGTCAGGAACACATATCTGTATGAGGACATCTATCAACCATTTCATTACATGTAACACAGACCATATGATTTATATGTTCAAATGCCAGTGCAACATAATATATATAGCAAAAACCAATAGAGAGCTAAAAAAAGCATCTCGGTGCACAACAGCGTATCAGGAGAAAAGATGTGGCATCATCAGTTGCTAGACACTGTAACAAAATAGGATATGGCATAGCAAGTCTCCAGCTTATTGGACTGGAAAAGGTAGAACCACCACCCAGGGGTGGAGACTGGTACAAAAATACTTACCAAGGAAGTATACTGGATTGATTAATTTGGGGCGACTAACTCCTGTTTTGGACAAAATTAATAAATAGACAGGTTGCCCATCATGTAGTGGACTATTAGGCATTGGCTACTGATATGTTTCCATAGCTTTAATAGAATGTCCTTTGATTGCCGAGTACAAGTTTGCACAGTGTATGCTCAAACAGATAAAGTTCATACTGTGTTAAATGACATTGTGAAATTAATAGAGCATTAACAATAGTTTATATGCAAGTTTCCAATTAGTCGCAAGTCTATGTGAAAGTGAAGAGACCTAGTCTCTGTCTAACCTGTAGTTTTCCATTTACAGGACTGGGATTTTCATGCTGAATGGCTAGCCACAAGTTTTTGCCTCAGAAAATACAAAATAATGTAACACTCTTAATATTAATGAATTAATACTGTTACAGATAAATATCTATTAGAATGTTTGAAAAACTGAATTGTGAGTTCTCCTTCCCTGGGGATCGAACTGCCAACATGGAGAGCAAAAGCAATGGCAAACCATGCAACTAACATTACATGCTATATTGAAATGACAGCTTACTCACTGATTTGTTAGGCATACAGACACGTAATCGGTCTTAAAGACTGGCTTCCTGGTGGATGACATCACTGTATGATGACATCATTAGCATGGTTACGCACATCTGGGACACTCACTGTGCTCTTATCCATAGAAACTTAGTATATAAGAGGCGTGAGTCTTGGGCTTGCTGATCATCATAAAAGGGGGTGGGAACCAAGTGAGGGGAAGCATCATGGTGTGGTAAGCTTCTAACTGTTGAATCTTTAATTGGAACTATATGCACCACACGCTCCACACGTTTAACACTGAGCTTCAGTATGCCCAAGGATACAAGCTCATTCTAAAGTGATCACTAGTTTTGTTTTGTTTAATATCCCTCCCTTACAATGAAAAAGTAAAACAGTCATGAAGGTGAAAATTATTTATAGGGCATCTTAATATACATTCTGCCAGTTAGAGAAATGAAGTCCTTATACTGTATAAGCGCTCTAGTGGTAACCTTTAATAGCATTTCTGGCAGTAATGAATCACTCCATATACTTTAGAAATCCCCATACACTTATATAGTATGCACATAATATGGTTAAGTGCTCCACTTACATTAGTTCAATGCATTGATTAAGAGTGTCGTTTGTAACTCAGTATGGCTAAGCACTTCAGGAATGTTGGCTAAATGTAATCATTATAAAGAGCACCTTTTGAAACAAATGCCTTAATGCATAACAAAAACATAATAACAAGGTGTTCAGCATTACTTAAACACATAGCTATCCTTGAAAAGTAAACTGGAACAGTCTACTGACTGTACTCACTGGTTAGTGTGACATAGAGGACAATGTATGGGCAGCCATACACAACAAGCCGGTGTCTGCATCATGAAGTTTCTATGACAAGCAGAAACTTAGAGAGCAAAGCTTGAGAGGTTTACTGGATGCCATAAAAAACTCAAGAAAAGGACACAGACTGTGTATGAATGCCAATGCATTATCTTTTATCGTGTGCAAGCATCCATTCCCATTGTTTTTTTTATTTTATTTTTTTTAAACATTTGGTTACCTGAAAAGGCACACTGAGCCTAGGCTCATTTCCAGGTGTGACTCAGGTGAGGGGAAACAAGCATACATACTCTTTGGGAGAATAAAACAGCTTGTAAATGCTATACGTATAGGTATACTATAAGTAAGAGAAAAATAGTACTGCAGAAGCAACAAATGAAAGTACATAGTGTTAGTTATTTACAACAAGCATGAAACAATCAGCAGTAAATATTACACAGCAGTATGTACATCTGTATTCAAAAAGAATTGCTTACTGAAACACAGAGTCCTCAGCAATGAGCAGTAGGTGTGGCATTTGACTGACAGGAGCATATGGGGAGGCAGTAGGCAAAGCTGCAGTTTCATAGAATAGTGCGAGTGAGAGTTTCTGATGGGAGGAGAGAGTTTGTTCCACAGGCAGGGGAGCCTATAGGAGAAGGCAAATTTACCAGCTGAGGATGATGGTAGAGGCAGTGCGAAGGATCTGAAATCCCTGGACCGTAGTCCGTAAGAGAAGTGTTTTGTCAGAGAAAGGCACTCAGAGATAGGAAGGTAGCAAGTTCAACCAGTATTTGGATATAAGATTAAGAGAGCAGATGTAACATCGATGGGATAGAGGTGCTATACCTAGAGATGCATAAAGGGAGCAGTGGTGTGTTCTGAAGGCGGAATCTGTGGCGAAGCAGCAGAATGAATTTAGGAGGGTGTCCAATCTGGATAAGGTTGTTGCCAGGGCAGTGTTGTAAACTATGTCTGCATAATCAAATATGAGAGGGATAATTTTAGATAGGATTTCACATCTGACTGGCAGTGGGAGGAACTTTCTGTTTCGGTACAGCATACCTAGTATTGGTTGTAGTTTAGAGCTGACAGCTTCTATGCGATTCAAGAAA
Organism: Neoceratodus forsteri; assembly: GCA_016271365.2. Taxonomy (NCBI): domain Eukaryota; kingdom Metazoa; phylum Chordata; order Ceratodontiformes; family Ceratodontidae; genus Neoceratodus; species Neoceratodus forsteri. The sequence continues at coordinate 215,203,334 of JADMNL010000024.1, forward strand.
GTCATATGGGGGTCCAGCCATACACCAAGGTATTTCTATGTTGTAACAGAGTCCAGCAATGTCCCATCCAGCGAGGTAATGGGAGGTGGGGGGAGCTCTGTTTAGTTTTTGTAGGGTCTATGTGATAATGGCAAATGCCTAAACGTGATCACCGTTATTGCTCAGTCAGAGTGCCGAGCGCATTTTCGGCACTCTGACAACCCTGGTGCACCAGCACAATAGCCGCCAGGACATATTTTTACTACTTTCTTGTGGGCTGTGTACTTCATTGACCCCCTTCCCTCGGGGCTTTAGTTCTCGCACCACCCTACTTAACGATTCTCAACTCCAGGGGGTGCATGTTGGGGGTGGAAAGTAGTAAAATAAAAAGGTTCAGGCTGGCGCATACAAATCGCACCAGCGCCTGACCGAACCCAGTACCTCAGCCACCCCAGCCATTGCCCAATCCCGGGCGCAGCTCGACCGGCAACAGCAGCCCACCCCCTACAGCCTCCACCCCCCTCCCAGCCCACACTGCCGTGCTCGCCCCAGCCCCACCCCGCCAGACGACGATAGCAACATCCTGTCGCCTAGTTCGCCACCCCCTCATCCGGTCGCCCTACCTGTTGGTCGCCGTGAGTGGATTGTACGAGGAAGGTGTCGCCGTAACGGACGGCACCCTTCCTCATGCACCCACTTCATGGGTTACTGTTTCTGTACCATTCTGGATGTCATAGATACTGTTTTAGAGGTATTTATTTTTTTTATTACCAAATTGGTTGTTTTTGAACCAGCTCCGAATGCTGTAATCACTCTGGAGGGTAGATTGAACATCAACTAGGACAGGACCAGAGGTGGAAACAATAGTGTCATCCACATACATATGTATGTGGGAATTTGTGCAAACAGTGGGAAGGTAATTTATGAATACTGAATATAGGATACGGCCGACAATTAATCCCTGAGGTACACCCCTGAGAATTGGCAGTGGGGAGAACGCACAGTCAACCACTCTGACTGATTGGGGCCTGTTGTTTAGGTAGGATTAGAACCACTGAACTGTGATGGGGCTAATCCTGCAGCCTCAAGTTTCACCAGGAGAAGGGGGTGGGAAACTGAGTCAAAGGCCTTAGCCAGGCCTACAAACACAGCAGCTGTTACATGGCCTTGATCGGATGCAGTGTGGATGTGTTCAGTAATATGCAGCAGTGAGGAGACTGTGGAGTGCTGTTTCCTAATCCTGATTGGAAAGGGGAAAGGAATTTGGTAGCTGTGAGGTACTCTGTTACCCTGGTTTGGACAAGTGATCCTTGCACATTGGCAAGGACTGGGAGGAGGGAGATTGGCCTGTAATTACTAGGCCCTGAGGGGTCATCGCCTTGATGTAGGAGAATTATGCATGCAGATTTCCAGGCTTGTGGTACTGTGCCTGATGTGAATGATAGGTTTAGGAGGTGGGCTAGTGGTTTGGCAATTTCTGGAGCCAATATGAGCAGGATCCCACTGGACTGGACTTGGTGATATTTAGAGAAGCGGAGGGCAACAAGGACCTCTTGTTCAGAGAAGGGTCAAACAGACCCTTTTAGTGAACTCGTGGTTGGAGGGGGGAGGCACTTGAGGGTTGGTAGTAGGCTAAAATTACAGATTCAAAGGGCCACAGTTTCTGTAAGTTCAAGTTAAAAGAAAAAAGCTTCTAGCTCAATTGTGTATAGGAAGGCAACTATGTGGCAGCATTCTAAGTTGTGCTGCAGTGGTTACATCAATATTGCAGCATAGCAACATAATGGTATCACTACTGCAGCACAACCATATTCCAGGCATGGAATTCCATGACTGATAGTATTCCACCATACACTGTTATACTAGATCAAATTATAGAAATTTTTTAAAATCTGTTTTTCCTCCCTGAGCTGACAGGCCCGCATCCACCAATCCCCCCTGGCCCATCACCATGTCATCCTCTGGAAATGACCTTCTCTGGCTCTTCCCCATGGCTTGCTCCCCCAGTGGGTCAGAGGGACCTCCTCAAGCACCACCAGGAACACAATCTGGTTTGCCTGGACATGGCTGGATAGTTGGGTGCAGTGCCTGCGGGAGACTGGTGTCATCTTACCAGTTAGCATTTCCTATATTCTTCCACCCCTGGCACGGAGGAGGTAGCATGTAATGATGCCATAGGCTGTGTTGTACACACTCCAGTATGCAGCACTTCAGGCATTTGCCCTGCCTTAGCCATCCTTATGAACAGTGTCAGCATGCTGAACCCCCCCCTCCTATAAACCAGTGCTAGGGGCCAGGGTAATGCCAGGCACTTGTCCAACCCCTCCCCAGAGGAGGAGAGTAGTCCCTGGGATGCTTGATCCTCCTCCTCCTCCTCACGGCCAGCCCTCTTGACTCCTGAGGTCACTCCTGACCTCAAGTCATCAGTGCCACAAGTGGTAGCACTACTGCCGCAACAGTGGGCCAGCTACATTATAAAAATTACTGTGAAACTAAAATGAACATTTTTTATACACAAATCAAACATCAGTATCTTGTCGCCATGAGACATTAGTGCTTATTCATACATTGTACAATAGTAGGATTAATATTTAATGTTTAAAATATAAAAAAATTCTATGAATTAGCAGAAAGTACATTATTAATTTAAAGAATATTCAAGAAAGAAATGCAGCTCTGTACTAATATGGTATGTGGGAAGAAGCTTCCTACACCTTTATTTTCACTAAAATATTTTATTAGAATACCGAGTGAGAGTATATATATATATATATATATATATATATATAAATGTATTTATTTACAGATCTAAAATCAATCCCATACACCAACTGCCACAAGTTGAATCAACTTTTTCTAGTCTAGCTTTTGGCAATCCTGAGGACTTCTTTTAAGGTGCTTGTGCTAAAGAGTTGGTGCAAGCAGCAGTAAATTGAGTAAAGTGTCACAGCAGCTTCTGACTTACTAAACTTAGCGGCAGTTGCGGCAAAGGTGATTGAAACAGCTGCAGCAAAGAAAGAGTTTGACGCAGGGCTTGACACAAGCCCTGCACCACTCTTTGAAAATCAAGGCCCCTGTTTTGCCTTGAAAACATGGGTCCACCAGCAAAACTTTGACAAGCAATGTAACAGGTTGGCCACATGAATAAAATTGAAAAAAATGCTTAATTAATGGCTTGATTGGGTTATAATTCTTACCAGCTGTACTGATATATGGATTTATGGGAAAAGGACTCCTTGCTTCTGTTTTTTAATCTTTCAGGTCAGGTCAGGTGGCCATTAGGGCAGGACTTGCTACTCTTGTGGGCAAACCTCTTGTTACAGTCTGTATATTTATATGACCTCTTCCGGGTTAGTGTCTCCAAATGTTTAGGGATTTCTAATACCGTGGCAAGAATGGACCCCATTCTTTAGCCAGGGCATATTCAAAACTCAAGAAATTAGTACTGTATTCATCTTTGATGTTTGCTGAGAGCACTCTTCTCAGCACATGCAACGTCCCCAAAATGGCTTCCTTTTGAAGTTCATAAGGTGTCACAAGTATTGGTAGCATATTTAAATGTGCCTGAAAATTCTTTTTGATTAGTCCCATTGCTCCAAGCACTACTGGAACAATTTGTGTGCCCTTATTCCACATCAGGTTGGTTTCTGACTGCATAGCTTAGTATTTCATGATTTTGTGTCTCTCTGTATGTAGGACACTGTAGTCACTAGGGGTGGCTATTTCAATCTGCAATGTTACCTTTGTTCTCTTTTCTTGTATTACAATATTGGGTTTTCTCGCTTCCACTTTCTTGGCTGTTGGTATTGGGTGATCCCATGTGATCATTACTTCTTCATTCTCTGTGATTCTTTGTGGTTCATGTTTCCAGTGTCTCTCTGTTACTTGTATGTTAAAGTGTTTGCACAGTTTCCAGTGGATCAATCTTGTTACATTGTTGTGTCTTTCAGTATACAGGCCTTTTGCCATGAGTACTTCACATCCAGCCACGCAATGCGCAACTGTTTCTAATTCTGTACTACAGAACCTGCATTTGTCTGTTTCTCCTGTTTTTTCTATGGATTTTGTGAACCATCTTGTGCGTAGACCACTATCTTGGACTGCCATTATCAGTCTCTTATCTCGTGACCTAAATTCACCTCTTTTAAACCACTCATGGGTCACAGCTTGATCGACCTGTGGTTGTTCCAGTAACTCCCTGCATTTTCCACTATAATTATGGGCTTTGCAATTGTTTTTTCTTTTCTGTTGATCTTTGTCCTTATACTCCTTTTTCTGATTCTTTGCACTTTCTGTTGCCGACTGTTCCTTATCTACTTGTGGACTGACATCAATCTCTGCTACCCTTCTGAAGGCTTCTCCTAATTTGATGACTGAAGTCACCTTAGGCTTATTTTCTTCATGATGCAAGATCTTGACTATATTTGGGTCCAAAGATGTCAGTAAGTATGTATGTAGTCCCACTATTGTGGATCTATATGTGTAATCAATCTCAATGAGGCCCATGCCTCCCTCCGACCTTGGGATGTATAATCCTGGCATGCACTGGTTTTTGTATATTAATTGGTGAGCATGAAACATTTTTCTTGTTTTTATATTTAGCTGGTTTAACACTTTCTGTGGCCAGTCTATCACTCCCCCATGGGAACCCACTGATGTACTATTAGGTTACTGTTTAGGGCAAACCTGTTGCTACATTACTCAGATTTATATGGTATCTCCCTCGGGGTCAGTGTTTCCAAATGTTTAGAGATTTCTAGTGCCATGACAAGAATGGACCCCATTCATAAGCCAGGGCATATTCAAAACTAGGAAATCAGCACTGTATTAGTCTTCAAGGTTTGCTGAGAGTGGTCTTCTCAGCACACACAGCGTCCCCAAGATGGCTTCCTTTTGCAATTCATATGGTGTCACAGATACTGGTAGCATATTCAGATGAGCATGAAACCCGCTGATGTTTCATGAGACTATTCTATGATGTATAACTTTCGTTTCATTCAGCACATGTCTATGGTTTCTCCCTTGTGTGAATGCACTGATGTTTCATGAAGCTACTCTGTGCAGTAAAACTCATTACACTCAACTAGTGGTGGGTGGATATATAATCCAATGTCACGAGCCTGCTGGATATCATGCTATCAGACCAAATCTGGTCTGATCGGATATTGGTATTTAAAATGAGTCAGTTAGTGGCTGGTTTTAGATGCTGAACTACCAGAGAGATAACATCTCCCAGGACGTGTTAATTGCCATGCAGCAATGCAATAACACTCAGAACTGTATCCTTTTCAAAACGATGATGCAGTTTCGTGATTTGGGGCTCCTGATCTACACAGCCCTCTATGTTGGTGCTTGCAACCTAGTTGCCACATCAGCAGTTAGTATGTTTACTGAGGAATTCATTTTGTATTGCCAAGTGGGCTCATTCCACTGAAAATGGGTGCAAAGTGTTAATATTACTGACTTTTTGTCTGGCGTGTGCTGTGAAAATTGCAATGAGACTTGATGAGACCCTTTTGTTACCAACATCTGATTCTCAAAGGCAACTTGGTAAGTTGGTGTTTTGCCTCACAGCATGTTCAGCATGTACATTTTTGAATACAGACAAAGCCTAGTTTCTGTTGTTGCAGTGTGAGTGAGGTTACTAGTTGCATGAGCATTTGCCTAAATTTTTGGAACAAATTTTTCTTTTTTCTTAACCTATAAAGTTCAACTTAGTCAAGTACTGAAAGGCAATTACATTTTTGAAATGAGTTCAAGCTCAGTTTAACTGAAGAAGACCTACTTTAATAAACTAATAGATTTGCATAACTTACATACTCAGAGAGCAAAAGTACATGCTTATGAAGTACCACCTGAAGCAGGCAGATTTCAATCAAAAGGGAACATGGCTAAAACTGTAGTGAGAGCTAAACATCAAAATTCAAAAGAAGAAGATTTAGTGGAAGGTTAGCAAGTCACATCATTTACTACTATCTGACCCAAGCAATGCTCGATTCTGATCGAATAGTAGCCATTGGATATCTGGATCTGATATCCCTACACACTTGGAGACACTAACCCCAAAGGAAACAAATTTTAGATATCTGCTCACCCCTACCCCTACCCCACGCATTAATATGGTACTCTCTTGGGTTAGTGTCTCCATGTGTTCAGGGATTTCTGATACCGTGACAAGAATGGACCCCTTTCTTAAGCCAGGGCATATTCAAAACTCAGGAAATCAGTACTGTATTAGTTTTTGATGTTTGCTGAGAGCGCTCTTCTCAGCACAACGCCGTCCCCAAAATGGCTTCCTTTTGACGTTCATCAGTTGTCACAGATATTGATAGCATATTTAAATGTGCCTGAAAGTTCGTTTTGATTAGTCCCATTGCTCCAAGCACTACTGGAATGATTTGTGTGTCCTTATTCAATATCAGTTTGGTATCTGATTGCATATCTTGGTATTTCATGATTTTGTGTCTCTTTGTACGCAGGACACTGTACTTGCTAGGGTGGTTATTTTGATCAGCAATGCTACCTTTGTTCCTTTTTCTTGTATTACAATATCTGGTTTTCTCACTTCCACTTTCTTGGCAGTTGGTATTGGGTGATCCCATGTGATCATTACTTCTTCATTCTCAGTAGTTCTTTGTGGTTCATGTTTCCAGTGTTTCTCTGCTACCTGTATGTTACAGTGTCTGCACAGTTTCCAGTGGATCAGTCTTGCTACGTTGTTGTGGCTTTCAGTATACAACACTTCTGCCATGAGTACTTCACATCCAGCCATGAGATGTGCAACTATTTCTAATTCTGTACTACAGAACCTGCACTTGTCAGTTTCTCCTGTTTTTTGTATGGATTTTTTGAACCATCTTGTGCGTAGTCCACTATCCTGGACTGCCATTATCAATCTCTCATCTCGTGACCTAAAGCCACCTCTTTTTAACCACTCATGGGTCAGGGCTTGATCAACTTGTGGTTATTCTAGTAGCTCCCTGTATTTTCACCTATAATTATTGTCTTTCAAGTTGTTCTTTCTTTTCTGTTGGTCTTTGTCCTTATACTGCTTTTTCTGATTCTTTGCACTTTCTGTTGCTGGCTGTTCCTTATCTTCTAGTGGATTAACATCCATCTCTGCTACCTTCCTGAAGGCTTCTCCTAATTTGATGAGTGAAGTCATTTTAGGATTGCTTTCTGCATGATGCAGTAGCTTGACTATGGGTTTCTCCCCGTGTGAATTTCCTTATGTTTTATATGGCTTGGTTTGTGCAACAAAACTCTTGTTACATTCAGTGTCTTTATGTGGTTTCTCTTGGAGTCAATGTCTCCAAATATTCAGGGCTTTATAGTGCAATGACAAGAATGGACCCCATTCCTACACCAGGACATATTTAAAAATTAGGAAATCAGTAATTTATTAGTCTTTGTTGTTAGCAGTTTGCTGAGAGCACTATTGTGTGAATTCTCTGATGTGTTATGAGGCTACTTTTTGCAGTAAAACTTTTGTTACATTCAGAACATTTATATCGTTTCTCCACCATGTGAACAACCTGATGCTGTCTGAGATTACTCTGATCTGTAAAACTCTTGCTGCACTCAGCACGTTCATATGGTTTCTCCCCTGTGTGAATTTGCTGATGTTTCACAAGGTTACTCTGTTGTGTGAAACTCTTGTTACATTTAGCATATTTATATTGTTTCTCCCCCGTGTGAACCACCTGATGCTTCCTGAGGTTACTCAGTTCTGTAAAAAGTACAGTTACGTAAGAACGTACCGTAACAGTAGATCTTCGAGAGAGGCTCTTGCAGTAGGTAATTACATATAGGACTGACGTCGGCAGGTGGCAGGACCCCACGAAAAAATGTCTAGCTAGCAGTCCCTGGCGGGGACTGCCCCCACGTCAGGTGACCGGCGTCAGGCGACGCCGGTATAAAGGCGGTCCCGGACCCACCTTCCAGTTCTTTCCGCACAGGCCCGGACGAGAGAAAAGCAGATATTTCCTTAATGGAAAAGGAGCTGAAAAGCCTAGGGGGATGGAGGCGGAAGGTGTTACTACGAAGAGCCTCTCTCTCGAAGATCTACTGTTACGTAAGTCTCACGAACTGTACTATCTTACTTCGAGAGGGCTCTTGCAGTAGGTAATTACATATAGGACAGAATCCCAAGCAGTCTGGAACAAATGAAAGGCACCGGGAGGAGGAACTACTCCAAGAAATAGCAAAAAACCTTGCAAACCTCAAGATAGGAGGCCTTGCAAGACAGCTAACCCGAAGCCTGCTCTCCGGCGAGAGGCAATGTCCAAACTGTAATGTTTCGTAAAGGTATGGATGGAAGTCCAGGTGGTGGCAGCACAGATGTCTGCCGCAGAGACATTATTGAAACAAGCCGCAAAGGCTGCTTCTCCACGAGTGGAGTGACCTCTGACTTGATCCGGTAGGGTCTTGTTGTACTTGTCATAACAGAAAGTGATGCAATGAGCCAACCACTTTGATAGGCATTGCCTGGAGACAGCATTGCCTTCCCTTTTGTGAGCAAAAGAGACGAACAACTGATCAGTCTTTCTGAGATCCTTCGTTCTATCGATGTAGTATCTCAGAATCCTGTGGACATCCATGGTATGGAGCAAGTATTCTCCTTGGTTGGAGTACTGCGTGAAAAAGGCAGGTAACTTAATACACTGATTTAAGGTAGACTCCACTACCACTTTCGGGAGAAACTTAGGATTCGTGCGAAGAGCTACTCGTTCTTTGTGAAAAATCAGATAAGGGATTTTACACATAAGGGCCTGCAGCTCGGAAATTCTGTGAGCAGAAGTAATGGCCACCAAGAAGAGCGTCTTCCACGATAAGAACTTCAAGTCTGCGGAAGCCGCAAGCTCAAAAGGAGGAAGGGTAAGTTTCTTGAGGACAAAGTTCAAGTCCCAAGGGGCAGCCGGAGTCCGAACAGGGGGCCTGAGATGAATGACCCCTCTGAGAAAGGTCTTGGATACCTCCAATTGGGCAAATGCTTTATCAGCGAAGGGAACATGGTAGGCTGAAACAGCAGCCATGTGAACCTTCAAAAGAGAAGTGACTGAGACCCAGGTCGAAAAGATAACACAAATAATCAAGCAGAACGGCCACAGGACAGGAGAAAGGCCCCACGTTCCTGGAGGCAGCCCAAATGGAAAATCTCTTCCATTTCGCAGCGTAGGTGGACCTAGTGGAGGGTTTTCTAGCCTCCACCAGAATCTCGGCCACCTTAGGAGAGACGCCAAAATGGGATTGGGCTAGGTCTGCAGGAGCCATGCATGAAGTTGAAGAGACTTGAGTCCCGGATGGACCAGGGTCCCCTGATCCTGGGTCAGCAATCCTCAAGATAAAGGAAGAGGAAGAGGAGGAACCTCTGAGTATTGTTGTAGAAGAGAGAACCAGATTTGTCTGGGCCAGAAAGGAGCCATCAGAATCATTCTCGCTCCTTCCAATGCAAGTTTCTGCAGCACACGAGGGACCAGAATTGGGGGAAAAGCAAAGACAAATCTGTCCTTCCAGCTTAGAGATACAGTGTCGCTCCAGAAAGCGCCTCGCTTTGGAGCAAGCGAGCAAAAGGTTGGAAGCTTTGCGTTTTGGGAGGAGGTGAACAGGTCTATCTGTGGAGTCCCCCAAATCTGGAAGATGCTTTTTAGAACTTTTTGGTCCAGTTCCCACTCATATGGCAGAGCCGAAGAACGACTTAGCTTGTCTGCCAGGACATTGTCGACTCCCGGAACATGGATCGCAGTGAGGTGAAGGTTGTGAAGCATTGCCCATTCCCAAACCCTCATCGCTTCCCTGCACAGTGGGTAGGACCGAGTCCCTCCCTGCTTGTTGATGTACCACACCACGCACATGTTGTCTGTTTGGACAGCTAGGTGACCGGGAAGAATGTATAGGTGAAGGGCCTGGAGAGCATACAGCACTGCTCGTAGCTCGAGCACATTGATGTGGAGAGCTAACTCCAATCTGGACCATAACCCCTGGGTTCGGTGAGGACCCAGATGGGCTCTCCAAACTTCGCCTGATGCGTCCATGGTCAGAGTCCGGGCGGGGGGAGGATGAAAGAAGGGGACCCCCCGGAACAGGTTCTCTCAAACCATCCACCATTGCAAGTCTCTTGTCATCGGCGAGGAGATCAGCACCAGATGATCTAGGTCATCTACAAGTTGATCCCACTGAAAGCGGAGAGTCCACTGAGAGATCCTCATATGGAGCGCGCAGCAGCGAACTGTCCGGGATGGCAGCCGCCATAAGCCCCAGAAGGCGGAGCACCGACCTCGCCGGAACCTTCCTGCATTCCAAAGAAGGAAATCTGGGACTGGAGGAGGCCCCTTGTCGAGGCAGGAAGGCCCTGCACACTGTCGTTCGAGGACTGCCCGATGAACTGGAGTCTCTGGGAAGGGTCCAGATGAGACTTGGAATGGTTGATGGTGATACCCAGACCAGTGAAAACCTGCTGGGTGAGGGAGAGAAAATGCAGGAGTTCCTCCCTGGACGAGGCCGCCAAGAGCCAGTCGTCTAGGTAGGGAAAAACCTGAACTCCCAAAGTATGCAGGTGGGCCGCTACCACCGCCAGGCATTTGGTAAAAACTCGGGGAGCCGAGGAAAGACCAAATGGGAGCACCCAGAATTGGTAATGGTCCCCCTGGAACACAAACCTGAAGTACTTTCGGTGCGAGGGGCGAATGGGGATGTGCAGGTATGCATCCTGCATATCCAGTGCACAAAGCCATTGGCCCGGCCAGAGAAGGGGCAAGAGGGTTTGAAGGGAGAGCATCCTCAACTTTTTGTATTCCACATAGAAGTTCAGGGAGCTGAGATCGAGGATAGGTCTGAGATCTCCCGTCTTCTTTGGTTCAAGAAAGAAATGGGAATAGTAACCAGTCCCGTGAAGGTGAGGGGGGACGGGTTCTATGGACTGCTTTGCGAGGAGAGCAGATATTTCTTCCGACCAAGGAAGATGGTCCCTTGAGTAAGAGGAGTTCAGAGGGGGGTGGCGTGGAGGTTTCTGCAGAAACTCTATAGAGTGCCCCTCTGCTATGATCTGAAGCACCCATGAATCCGATGTTATCCTCTCCCAACCCGGAAGGTGGAGGGAGAATCTCCCTCCTACTGGTTCCTCCGGGGAGTCCGGAGGCGGTGGGAGAGGGAAGAAGTCAGGTGGTGTGAGGCAGCGCCGCAGCTGGGGCACCCGCTGCTTTTTTGGGCGGCGGGGGTCTGGCAGCTGTGGGGGCCCGACGTTTAGTGGCCTGCCTTCCCTGGTGTTTCGCATGAGGCCGGCTGCATCTGTGAAAAGGACGGCGCTGCGGGGGATGGGGATGGTACATGGAATCCACAGATTTGAGGGCCGTCCCCTTCTCCTGCAAGTCGGTGATGATGTCCTTGACATCACCACCGAAAAGTACCAAACCTCTGAAAGGTGCTTCTTGAATTGCTGACTGCACCTCTGGGACCAGACCTGACACACGGAGCCATGCGTGACGCCGAAGACTTACGGCGAAAGCGGAGCTCCATCCTGCGGCGTCCACTGCATCGTAGGTCATCCTCAGAATGTGACGACTGGCCGAACGAGCAGAACGGACAAGGTCAGCTAACTCCTGCTTGATTTGGGAGTCATGCAAGGAGTCAATCTTAGATTCCTCCTGGGTAAGGACAGCCTTCTGGTAATCCCCCATATGTGCAACATAATTTAGGGCCCTGATCCCCCATGTGGAAGAAGCATAGATCTTCCTTCCATACTGATCCAGAAGGTGAGATTCCTTATCCGGGGGAGACGAGCTTAAATGTTTCGGGTGTGCTGACCGGCCGTGAGCGGCGCTAATCACAACTGAGTCTGCACGGGGGTGAGAGTCTAGAAAGTCTACACCCTCCGGGGCCTGGTATACCCTGTTGGGCTTCTGAGGAAGTGGGGCTAAAGCCGACGGTTGTTTCCAAATGGTGGAAACAAGGTGGGCATGAGGCTCAATCCAGGGTGGCACTAGAGTAGGAGCCGTAAGGGGCAAGTCCAGATGTTCAGCGAGTTTAACCCGCTGAGGATCTGGCTCTAAGGAAAGCCACTGATGGACTTCCTGGATCTTCCTGAGCAACTCCGTGAAGGAAGGATCCTCCGGAGGAGACTTCGGAGGAGTCCTCGTCCGGGGCTTGGATGGAGAGCGAGGCTCATTGTCTTTCTCAGAGCATCCGTCAGAGGAATCCGAGGAGTCCAAGAGAGAAGAAGAAGAAGAATTTGAAGCAGAGAAAGACTCCCTAGCTCGTCTAGGGGGAGGAACGGGTTCCTTAGGGGGGATCCTGGGCGCGTGTCCTGCCCCTCTCTGGATCCCAAGGGGAGAGCTCAGGAATCCGGAGGCGGAGAGGGAGTGTGCCGTCTGGGGCGTATGGGAGCCAGAGGTGGCACCGTCGCCATGAGGCAGCTCTTGACTTCCTTGGTGAGCTGAGCCTTGGCCTCAGCCCACCAGGAGGCCAGAGTCTCCTGAAGATCCACCGGCAGCCCGGGGGGCGGTGGAGGAGGAGGGGGATAGTTGTATGGATTATATCCGTAAGGTGAGTATCCGTAACCCGGCTGCGGGAATACCGGAGCTGGGTATTGCGGTGTCGGTGGAGTCGGCGCCGGGTACTGCGGTGCAGGATACTGTGGACCCGGGTAAACCGGCGATGGATAAGATGGCGGATACCCAGGTGCCGGAGGAGCTGCCAGAGCAGACGGCCCAGTAGGGAACTCCACGGGCGGATCAACTGTGATAGGCCCGTGGGGTGGAGGGCCCGATGGGAGAGGAATATCCCCCGCTGGCTTCGAAGGGGCTGGCATCGGAACCGGCGTCGGCGAGGCCGGTGTCAGGGCCGGCGTTGGTGGAGCCAGCGTCCGGGGGGCCGGCGTCAGATCCGGTTCTGTAGGAGGAGGATCTGACAGCGGAAAAGCATCCCAAGCATCACCTGGGGACGGAGGAGAGAAGTCCCCGGGGTCAGGCAGGGGGGACTCAGGCTTCCCGGACAGCAGGCGAAATGCGAGGAACCTGGACGACGAGCGATGGAAGGTCTGTTGTAGCTCCGATGCCCGGCGCCGCGTCGAGGAGCCGAGCGTGCGACTTAGGGGCCGAATCCTGGCGGACGCCAGAGGAGCTGGCGTCCGAATTAGGGGGTCCCTCGTCGGAGGCGGGCCGAGGGTGGGAAGCGGCCCGGTCCGAGGGGACACTGCCGTGCGCCGCCCCGGAGGGTCGGGAGTCTTAGCGGCCTTCTCCCGGCGGACGTCGGAGGAGCCGACGTCCGGCTTATGGGAGGCGCCCACACCAGTAGCAGAAGCCTCCTTTGGCCCGGAGGCACCCGGCGGGTTCGAACGCGAACCCGACAGGTGGGCCAACGCCTTCTCCAAAGCCTTGGAGGCTGCCATTGGGCAATCCCCCGGAGTCACGGAAGAGGAGGCCTTCTCCCGGTGCCTTTCTTTGTCCCACTTCTTGTGTCCTTCTGGGGGGGTCGACGCCTGCCTAAGCTTCTTCAACTCCTTCTCCATTGCGGACATCTTCTTTTTAAGGAGATGGGCTTCCAAGACTGCTGGCATCGTCTCGGGTGCGCGTTGAAATGCAAAGCAATGCAGGCACTTGTCGACCCGGCGTGGTCGGGGCCTAAATAAAAAAGGCAGAGAGTGACCCGTCTTTGTGAGGCAATTGGGCGCCGCACAAGTCGCACTTATTTTTTGAAGGGGACGACATAAACCGACGTTCACCTGACGAATAAAATGTAAAATACTGGTACTTTCGGTAAAAAAAAGACGAAGCAACAGGGCTGAGCACGAACTTCACCGTGAGGCGCTGCACGAGCTGACAGCAGGAAAGAACTGGAAGGCGGGCATCCGGGACCACCCCTTTATACCGACGTCGTCTGACGCCGGTCACCTGACGTGGGAGCGGTCCCCGCCAGGGACTGCTAGCTAGAAATTTTTCCATGGGGTCCTGCCGCCTGCCGACATCAGTCCTGTATGTAATTACCTACTGCAAGAGCCCTCTCGAAGTAAGATCTCTTGTTGCACTCAGCACATTTATATGATTTCTCTCGGGGTTAGTGTCTCCAAATGTTTAGGGATTTCTAATACCGTGGCAAGAATGGACCCCATTCTTTAGCCAGGGCATATTCAAAACTCAAGAAATGAGTACTGTATTAATCTTTGATGTTTGCTGAGAGCGCTCTTCTCAGCACACTCCTGTGTGAATTCTCTGATGTTCCATAAGACTACCCTGTTGTGTGAAACTCTTGTTACATTCAACACATTTATATGGTTTCTCCCGGGGTTAGTGTCTCCATATGTTTAGGGATTTCTAATACCGTGGCAAGAATGGACCCCATTCTTTAGCCAGGGCATATTCAAAACTCAAGAAATTAGTACTGTATTAATCTTTGATGTTTGCTGAGAGCGCTCTTCTCAGCAGACGCAACGTCCCCAAAATAGCTTCCTTTTGAAGTTCATAAGGTGTCACAAGTATTGGTAGCATATTTAAATGTGCCTGAAAGTTCTTTTGATTAGTCCCATTGCTCCAAGCACTACTGGAACAATCTGTGTGTCTTTATTCCACATCAGTTTAGTTTCTGACTGCATATCTTGGTATTTCATGATTTTGTGTCTCTCTGTACGCAGCACACTGTAGTCACTAGGGGTGGCTATTTCAATCAGTAATGCTACCTTTGTTCTCTTTTCTTGTATTACAATATCAGGTTTTCTTGCTTCCACTTTCTTGGCTGTTGGTATGGGGTGATCCCATGTGATCATTACTTCTTCATTCTCTGTGATTCTTTGTGGTTCATGTTTCCAGTGTCTCTCTGACATTCCACTTTTGTGTGGTTATTCTTTTCTTTGTGATGTTTGCCATATCTGGATGTCTCTGTCTATATGTCTGTTCGAATACGTCTGTAATTTTCGTTGTTGTGCTGGTAAGAGCTGCTTTCTTTTTGGCATAAATGCTACACCATATCAGATCCCTTTTCTTTGCTGTGTCCCATGTATCTGCTCTTCCTGCTATGAAAGCCTCTGGTACCTCTTTCTTCTCTTTTGCTACCTCTTCACTTGCTTCCTTCTGTAGTCTGCCCAAGTTAATCTCATCTATGTACTTTTTTGTTTTTATTTGTCCTATTAGGGATCTAAAGTTTGCATCTGTCACACTGTTCAGTTTGTCTGTGGCAACTATTTTTCTCTGCTGCAATTTGTTCCGAAGTCTGATGGTATATCCTCTTACTGGAAACTCGGGGTGCGTCATAATAATAGCAATACATAATTTCTAGTTTGTCCTCGTAAGTCCACTTAACTGTTTGCAGTCCTCTGGGCTGGCCTATCAGTCTTTTTACTGTTTGTGGCTTGCTGGCTTCTGCTGCCACTGTGGGACAATGCACTCCATGGTCTGACACTGTGGCAGGGGTGGTACTATTACTCGAGGATACAGCACTATCACATCGTCCAACCCTTGCCCCAGTGCCTAGGCTAGGGTTGGGCACTTTTTTATGCTGGGATCTGTGCGTCCAGCTTTCAGTTTCATTTTTATCTCTTTCCATACTATATATTGTCTATACAGTAGTATCGCCTTGGTGAGATTCTGTTGAAACAGGGCCCATCACGTGAAGGTACTCACCAAGACTTGAGCACGAAATAACTATGGCTTGTCACTAGTGTCACAAATTGCTCCACCACCGATTCGTCACTGTCACTTCATCACTCCATCCGAGCCCCCTGTGTGAATTCGTTGATGTCTCATGAGGCTACTCTGTTGTGTAAAACTCTTGTTGCATTCAGCACATTTATATGGTTTTTTCCCACTGTGAACCCAATGATGTATTATTAGGTTGCATTTCTGGGCAAAGCTTTTGTTACATTCAACACATTTATATGGTCTTGTATGAATTCGCTGATGTATTATGAGTCTTCTTTGTGCTGCAAAACTCTTGTCACATTCAGAACATTTGTAGCTCCTTTCTCCTTCATGAATCTGTTGTTGTATGGGAATAAGATGAAGGTTATGGGAACTTTCCCCACACTGAGGACACTGATGCAGCTTCTCTCTTGTGTGACACAGCTGGTGTTTCCCAAGTGATGATTGGTGGCTCCAACTGTCAGTGCACTCAATGCTCCTGCTGACTAAAATATATATTTTATTACTATTTTATAACAACAAGGAAACAAATGTGTCAGATATTTTTCCTTTACCTTTCTTTGAGCTACACCAACTTTATCTAGATTTAACCACAGGAATGAGCATTTTTTAAACATTCCCATTTTAAAACATTTGGGATTGAATGATTCTTTTGGGGATGTTTTAATTGATACTATTTATAGAATGTGTCTGATCTCTACTGGCTCCTCCTTTGTCAGAACCTGGTCAAAGTCAGTATATCAATGGGTACAAAAGCATGGTGGGGGAGGGGGTTATACTAACCAAACACAGTAACCAAACAAGACAAAAGATAATTATAAAAATTAAACAAGACCACATGACAAGGCCTCCTCTCTATGAGAAAAATGCTCAGTCCCATTTTCAAAATGCAAGCAGTTGCCAAAGCCTGATAAAATACAACTGCAGCTACCTCTTGAGTAGAAAAACTTTTTAAAATACAGACGGTAGCGTGACACAGAGTAGAATACAATTGCTGAGTCTCCCCAAGTAATAAAACAAGTTTACACTTTCAAAATGCAGGCAGTAGCCACACATAGAGTAAAATACAACTGCTGCCCCCCCCCATACATGTGCTCACCTCGTTAATATGCAGGCAGTAGCTTGGCAGTGTAAAATACAACTGTAGTTAACACCCCCTTCCCCCAAGTAAAAAGCAAGTTTACACTTTTTAAATACAAGCAATGGACAGACATATAGTACAATAAAGGTCCCTAAAGAAGCGTCTCTTAGTCATGCAAAGCCCTGGGGTCTGGCCAGCACCTCCAACTTGCACCTACTCCCTATGTTTAAATAAAGGATGCCTTTGCAGCATTAACAGGAGACAGTTCCCTTACCGTGTGAGTGCCTCTCATCTGTGATTCTGTCTGTCTGTACCTTCGGCTATTAGAGACGGCATTAGTAATATTGTAAGCATGGCTCCATGCTGTGCTAGTACTGATATAGAATGACAGCTATCTCCCGCCACCCCATCGTCCCCCAATTAAAGATCACAGATGAATTTGGTGACAGTGACAGAAATGTGGGCCACGCGGTACCATTACTAGTAAAGGTACAATATTTCCCAGTAACAGTAGATCTTAGTGAGGCTCTCCATAGAGCTACAATGCTCTGGATTTTAAGCCACTGGCATCAGGACCTTACAGAAAGCTTTTGCATGATAGGGTGGCCCATGTCGATTTACCTACATAGACATTTTCAATGCACAGTAGTACCTATAACACGGGCAGCCCACAACTACTTCAGTTTCCTGCTGTCATTGACTGGAGTACTAAATATCCACAAACGGCAAATGAGCAGGACGCTCTCACTCACCAGTCTTTTATTGAAACATATTACTAGTGCCAATATACATATAATTTTCTTTCAATGTTCCGTAACAAATGTTTCTTCTTCTTCAGGAAAGTTGAATTACTGTACATCTAAAATTTAACCAGGAAATAAAATCAACAAATATTTCATGGGAATTCTCTCCTTATCAATTATACTAAATTCTGTTTAATGCATAGTATATTACTTGAACTTACAAGTGGATCAGACTTGAAGGCCATTAAAAGTGAATGTTATTCACTTAAATCAGTTATTTTTACTTTTGACTCTATACCTGCAATAATCATAATTAAATTTATTTTCAGGAACATACATGAATAATATAAGTTTTATCTATATGTTATTATACTTCACACTTACACCTTAGTAAGAAGGGGGCACTTATAAGTGCAACAGTTTCTAACTGACTTAGAATATAATACAGCAAATTCATTAACTTGGCTACCCATAAACCACAAAAATAAATACTTTTCAGAGAAATGAGCTAGTCCACTGTAATAAATAGCACTGGTACAGAAGTTAAATGGTCAAAATAATTTTTTAGACTTACATTATTTTCAAAAGACATGCAGTTCTTTTAGAATCAACTTTTTGAAACTAGCTTGATTTTCTGCTTGTGTCCATCTGAAAAAATAATGTAATAACTATTATTCTAATTTCTCATAGCTAAATTTATTTCCATCCAGGCTTTAAAAAAAACACTCTATGTTGTGCCTCAAAATTATTCAATAGGACCTCTTTCCAAACCACAAAGTTCTAAGGTTGCTAGCATGTCTACCACTTGTGAAATTCTAAAAAGACTAAAAACATGTACAGCATTTTAGCTAATATGAAGTTCCTATTACTCTGTACCAATTAATATAATTTCCCTTGTGTAAACAACAGCTAAGAAAATGTCCCTCACATTTTTTAATTTGCTTCTCGGCATGGATTGCCATTGCTGCAGATGCCAGGCAGCATTGTGTGGCAGATCCTACTTCTTCCTTCTTTATGAGAAGACAATCATTCCCATTGGCTGGACTAGCCACTGACATGGAAGGCATCATTGTGTCATCCCATGTGATGACGTCATATGTTGGCCGGCATGATATCATATGGAGGGAGAATGCGGTTAGCTATCTGGTTGCCTAGAAGATAGACACACCTCCTTTAAGAGCTTAAAAAGGCTCAGCACCATGCAAAATGGTGCTAGGAACCCAACGGAACTAATACATTTTGCCAATATTAATGGACTTTGACAAATGACATGTTATGAAAATATAATTGAAGTGAACTAGTGCACCCTCTGAAACACCCTACTCCCTGCTCCTCAACAGAGAACATTTTGGTGAATATTGTACCAGGGAATCAACCCTCAGAACAAAAAACAACTACTTTATTTATCCTTTACTGTACATGTGTGAAGATGGCATCACACATGTACAGTAAAAGAATGTTATCCATATATGCAGTCCGAGGGAGTTAAAGTATATGTTTAAGAGATCCCTACAGAGCTCCTATGATCGCTCCGGAGCACTGTCGCTCTGATGACATCATCACATAAGCATGTCATGGCCATCTTAGGCTGCAGCCGGAGTGGGGAGCTTGAAATTCTTGGAGCTTTGTTTACATTTTTTTAAAGTTGATGAAATACTTGTAAAATACTTTTCTGGATAAAATGAAGGACATTACTTCACAGGTAAGGGCTTAGTCTACAGCCCTATGTTGTCAGATGTTGTCTACTTCATTTAGTTTAAATAGCCGGTTTAGTTGTCCTTTAAAATCCATATCTCTGAACACAACAGTAATATTATGAACAAGGCTGAACGATCACCTTTAGTGAGCCATTTTAATCAGGAGGCCCACTCTGTGACAACACTGAGTTTTTTTGCTATAGAGTTAAACCAGTTAGAGAGGGTAATTGGGATTGTTTATTATTAAAAAGGTTAACAAGGGAGGCATGGTGGATTACTAAACTAAACACTACTAATTCTAGATATGGGCTTGATTTATATGAGTGGGTCATGTTTATGTAAAACAAAATTTATTTAGCATTAGGTTGAAAGGAAATGCAACATGGGTTCAACGATGAGGTCGTTTGCTTTTTTTTTTGCCCCTAGGGTGGATTCTCTGGTGTTCACCAACATTTTCTCTGTTGAAGAGCAGGGAGTAGCATGTTTCAGATGGTGAACTAGTTCCATTCAATTCTATGTTCATGGCATTTCATTTGTTAAAGTCAGTTTACTCTGGCAAAATTCATCAGTTCTATTGGGGGGGGGCTACTGACACCAGTTTGCATGGTGCTGAGCCTCTTCAGGCTCTTAGGCTCTTACTAGAGCTTTGCCTTTCTCCTAGGAAACTGGACAACCAACTGTGTTCTCCCTCCATGTCACATCATCATGCGGGATGATGAGTACCATGTCAGTGGCTAGTCCAGCCAATGGGAATGATCCTCCTCTAACAGAGAAGGAGAAAGTGGGATCTGCCACACAATGCAGCCTGGTGTCTGCAGCAATAGCGATTCATGCTGAGAAGCAAATTAAAGAACATGAGCAACATTTTCTTAACCAAGGTTTACATAATGGAGATTATATTAATTGGCATGGAGTAACAGGAACTCTATATGATCTAAAATGCAGTACATGATTTTCCTCCTTTTAGAATTTCACAAGTGGTAGACATGCTAGCAACCTTGGAACTTTGCAGTTTGGAAAGAGGTCCTATTGTATATTTTAATATGTCCCGGAGACACTCGCTGCTGTATAAGAGTGGTTCCACGCGCATTCGGTTGGAGCGAGAACAGTGAAGCAAAGCTGAGCTGTTCCAGCTCAAACTGAAGGCAAGTGAAACCACTCTTATACAGGAATGAGTGGCGATGGGGGACATAATATATTATTGATCGAGCGCGATCAATAATATATCTAAAAAAAACCTTCCCAGAACGTGCTGTTTCCAGGGCATCTGCGTGTGAGATGCTTGTCACAGAATAAGAGTGTCTCATGTGTAGGGGAAAGGAGTGCTCCGATTGGTAGGGAGCACTCCCTTCATCTCTAATATAATTTTAAGGTACAACAGAGTCTGGCACTTTCTAATGCCTGGGTGGGAATATATTTAGCTATGAGAGATTAGAATAATAGTTGTATTATTTTTACAGGCAAAAACAGGCAGAATAATTAAGTTAGTTTCATGAAGTTGAAAGAAACAGGCAGAAAAATCAAGCTAGTTTCATGAAGTTGATTCTAACAGAAATGTACGCCCTTCGAAAACAATGCGGGTCCAAGAAATTCTTTTGATCATTTAAGTTTTGTAACAGTACCATATATTGTAAAGAATTAGCTAATTTCTGAAAAGTATTTATTTGTGTGGTTTATAGATGTTAATGAATTTGCTGTACTATATTCCAAGTCAGTTAGAAACTAGCACACTTCTAAGTGCCCCCCTTGTTACTGGGGGTTAAGTGTGAAGTAGAATACCAACATTTGAATAAGGACAGTGTTTGTTGTAGGTGTGCTTCTTTTTGGTTTATGTCACCTGCATAACTATAAAACATACATGATTTATGTATGTTTCTGACAAGAAATTCAATTATAATTATTGCAAGTATAGCTGCAAAAGTAAAAATAATTGATTGAATTGAACGATACTTTTTTCAATTAAAATTTTATTGACGTTTTCCAGTTTAACAAAAAAAGCAAGAAAGACATTTTTTTAAAATCAAAATTATATAAAGTAAATCTGATCCACATTCCATTTCAACCAATTCAATATCTATAAATGAAAGTGTCAACATATCAGACTATTCTGTTACTTAAAACTTACTAAGACTGTCTTGTACAGGTAAGAACCTAATACTGTTTAGCTTGTGCAGGAACAGTAATTTAGGAAAGAGCCCCAAATACTTTCAAAAATGTCTTTTTTGTTTAGAAAAGTATAACTGATTCTTTTGTTGATTGCTATGTTACCCAGTGCATCTAAAAAAGATTGAAAGAGGGCACTTTCCTTTCCTTCCAGCATTGAAGTAACAGCCTTTTGTAGGCCAGGGATGCTGTAAGAATCCACAGACCTTCATGCTTATTAGAGTAAGGTATAGATGGAAGATCTCCCAGAATGAAAAGTATTGGGGGGAAGGGGATAGCTATCTTAAATATGGATTTACACATTTCATGGCACTCACTTTTGATGAACTTTGAGTCTGATCCCTTCTAAGTTCAATTAATATACTATGTATTAACAGAATTTAATATAATTGATAAGGGAGAAAACTCCCATTAAATATTAATTTTACTTCTCGCTTAATATTTAATATTTAGATGTAAGCCAATGTTCCTGAAGAAGTAACATTTGTTATAAAATGTAAGAGAAGTCTCTTTTTTTTTTTTTTAATTTTAAGCCTCCACCAATCATTCACAGAGCGGCAGGATGAATGCAGCAAACGCTGCCCAGCACACTGTACAGTGCCATTCTAAGCTGAAAGGACAGGTTCACCGTATCGGAGGGATGCTGGGCAGGAAAGTTATGGCTCTATGGAGAGCCTCACAAAGATTTATTGTCACTGCTACATAATGAGCCATAAAAGACAGGAAATTACTAAGAAGTCACTAAAAAAAATACCACCAACAGCTTAATCCGTTTCAAGGTCAGTCAGCATTCATCTGTGTGTGTGGTGTAAGTGGGGAGAGGGAGAGGGGAAGGGGCAGCTGCAGAAAGAGAGTGCTAGCTGCACACTCGAGCAGACCTGATAGACTGTGTGGCAAGTAGTAAGTACGTAAGTAAGAAGTACCAACCCTAACAAGGTAGCTGGTAAAACACAGCACCAGCAAAAAGCCGCACCACTCAGTCGTATTCAAACGTATATAAAAATACTTTATTCAAGTAAAAGACACCAAAGGGTCGGTCATAACCACAAGACACAAAAATCCCAACCAGTTTCGTACCAACTAGTACGTCATCAGGGGGATCCCCTTCTCTCATGCATCAGTCAGTGGTAGTTTAATACTACCATCTCCCAATCGCCCATTCTTCTTTCATGATACATTTTCCGGTGCTTTAGTGTTCCTCCCACCCCCCAATTGCCCATCCCAGGATGAGTGATTGGGAGGTGGGCAGCCCAGTATATACTACCAGCAATTGATGCAGGTGATTGGTGGGGACCACAAAACCACTAGGGATTGATGAATAAGTGTCTTTCAATGTAGATTTTAGTATATTTTCACATGCTGTAGTACAGTGCTTTGAGCATTTTTATAGAAAGGCAAAGTTTAAAATAAAGTGATTGATTGATTGATTTACTATCACCTTCACAAAACTGCTTCTATTATCACTTACTAGACCCCTTTTCCATATCCACCCTTCTTGACTAAAGTAATTTCCTCCTCTACACAATTCCCAAGTCCTTCCTATCAGAATGACAACATATTTATAACACTGATATTTGTCTGCTCACCTAATCCTGGATTTAAGACTACGTGATTCCTGAAGATCAGTTAGGATCTGGAGTATATGCAGTAGGTAGGGAAATGGACAGACTGGATGGGCCTAGCAGTCCTTATCTGCTGTCAAATTCTATGTTTCTATTCCAATCCTTTGTCATGTCCACCAGTTCTCAATCCAATCCCATACTATAGGGGAACAGTAATACCCTATAGTTGGGGTCAGTGGTGAGTTCTATGTTAAAGGTGATAGGAAACAGTTTTTACACCTCTCGATGCACTCCAGTCGTTCTTTTATTGTCTACCCAGCATTCAGATATGTTTTTGACCATTACTGGTAAATTAATATTCTAATTTTGTTGCCTTTTTAACTACCCTGAATCTCTTTCTCCTCAGCAGTTGCTGCTGTCTCTTTCCATACTGCCTGAACATTCTATTACATCAGTAACACCCATTCAGGGCCATTCAGATGACTAGTATGGAATGGGAGTTATTGATGTCATAGAATGTCTTAGAAATATAAAAAGAAAGAAGTAGCTGGTGAGGAGACTGGAACTCTACGTAGATCTGAGGGCACACCAAAGCCAGATTATTTAGGTAACAAAAAATTATCAACGCATCTCAGAATATGTAACTGGCGAGGGGGATCACGTGATGCAGGGTACTGAGTAGAAGCTCCTCTGCATAGCTCCAACCTCCTAACTGCAAAATATCGCTATTTTGGTCAGTATTTCTTCCTAAAAACCAGAAAGATTACGTATTACTGCCTTCTTAATATCCTGAGCACCTGCCAGCTTGTTTTCATCGATTATGGAGGTCTACATGAAGAAGCCTCCGCAGAAGCACATGCCGCCAGTCACTCCTGAGAAGGCCCCGAAAAAAATCAAGGGCCTCGAGTGCAGTGGATAAGCCAGAGCTTCAAAACCCGATTACCAAACTAGAACCCCTAACCTTGTGCAGATTTTTAGAAGAGTTTAAACCCTTCTAGGAAGAAATCAAAGAAATCTCAGCTGAAATTAAATCCCTTTCTAAAAAACTCGAAGAGGTCACGATGAAAACTTCAGATAATGCAGCTCGAATCTCCTCTCTTGAGAAGCAAGTGGAAAAAAAAATCGATCCCGGTCTCATAGCTATGCAGCAAAGGATTTCTAGTTTGGAAGCCAAGCTGGAAGATTTGGAGGGCTGCAACTGAAGAAACAATATAGTTATTTTGGGCCTTCCAGAAGGAGAGGCAGGCCAGAACATACTCGCATTTGTACAGAAGTTGATTGGAAAAGGTCACTGGTCCCTCTCCCTTCGGGGCCAAGTACATCATTGAAAGGGTGCATAGGTCCTTGCGACCCAAGCCATCTCCAGGAGCAACACCACGTCCCATTATTTGTCGCTTTTTAAATTACCTGGGTGACAACATTTTCTGGCAAAGTAGAAGAGCTGCGAGAAAGGTGAAATAGAGAGCTTGAGCTCAGAACTGCCAAAGATCTACAGGTCGGTTGGAAACGAAGCGCACTGCTTTTCACCCTGCTGTATCGAAAGTCATAACAGCAGGCCTTCACTTTAGAATGGGTTATCCAGCTAGACTGCAGGTACTAGTGGATGGTACCTGATCAACATACGAGAATCCTGAAGCTGCTCTTATGGGACTTAAGGCTGCTTTGCCTGATCTGTTTCAGGACACTTGATCTGATTGGTTGGTCCCATCCTACCCTGCGACGGAAGGGAGAAGAATTTTCTCATGCTACTATACAAAAAGAGGAATGAATAACTGCCTGGTTTTGAAGGTCCTTGAATACCACGATGGAGGGGACTATCCTCATTGGAATCCTGTTCTTTTATACTTTCCATCTCAGTGCTCAGTGTTTTGGAGCTACTTCATATCTTAGGATTTTGTCTATGGGGGTTGTGTCTTGTCTGGGAGGAAGTCCCTTTTTTCTCACATGGATCACATTCTCCGGTTTCTCTTTTACAAGGACACCAAATTATTCTTCATGATCTAGTTATTATAATGCAAGCCCTCAGGCTGGTGTTTTTGTTTGCTAGGTCACTAGTTAAGAGAGCAACCTTCTGGTATCAGCGTTTTTGAGATAATATCACCAGAGGGCGCTCTTGCAGTATACTTGGTGGATCAATCCCTTTATTTGTCTTGGGAATTTATTTTTCCCAGTTAAAGATAACAGTGGGGGCTTGGGAACAGATGGAGATCCACTACTTGGGTGCATTTAGTTGTTTTGCTAACATATGTCACTGGGAAAATTTTCAATTTTGCTAGTGGCATCAGTTACGATAGCATATTCTGCTATTATGCTTTATATTGCTTGTTTCTTTCTTTCTCAGGTATTTGGGTTTTCTGGACTGCTCCCAAGTGGGGGTTGCTCTCTCTTCCCCTTTTCGTTCTCGCTCTCTGCTTTCCTGGATATCAGGAGTCCAGTACTTGTTTATCACCACTTACATTATCTTTACCTTCGATTAGATATTATTGACCACTGTTTGTATAAGAAGGTTCACATATTAGGGCAGGGTTTTGGGTACATGTTTGGGAGGTTGGAGGAGGGAGGAAGGAAAACGAGTATTGTGCTGAACGTTGCTCATGACAGTTGGGGTGGGGGTGATACTGTGTTCACAACTTTCATTTTACTTGTTCATTGGGTGGGTTCGGAATATTTTGGGGGGGCTGAGGGAGGTGGGTGGAAGGGAAGTTGATGCTGGGTTGGGAGGGGAATACAGCAGCAAACATGGGTTCTGGTCAGTTAATTCCGATTGTTGTAATCCCTAGATCTCACGTAAGAGTCTCCTTTTTTTTTTTTTGTTTACTTAGATGGCCAGTAGTATAAATCTTGCTACATGGAATGTGAAGGGGATAAGGAAAAGAGTTAAACAATACCAAGTGTTAAAACATTTAAGCTTATTATCTTCTCAGATCACATTCCTGCAAGAATCTCATTTACTGGAAAGTAAATCTCTGCAACTTAGGAGGCAACAAATTGGGCAGGTGTTTACTGCCTCGGGGTCCACTAATAGCTGTGGGGTTATGATTCTGGTCAATAGAGGCATTCCCTTTATCTCTAAACAAGTTCTCAGGGACCCGGACGGTAGATATGTCCTGGTCCAGGGAAGTCTCTGGTCTATGCCAATTTTACTTGGCAGCATTTATGGGCCTAATGCAGATGATCCGGGCTTCTTTATGAAGCTTATCTCCATACTCCTTCCCATGCTTCCCATTGGTATAATTATGGGGGGACTTCCATTTGGTTCTTGATCCTGAAGTGGATAGGTCTGGTAGTGGGTCGAGAGGTTTGCCGCCCGGACAGAGGGCCTTTAGGGACTTTCTGGATCGGTGCGGACTGTGTGATGTGTGGCGTGTACTACACCCCAAGGACAGGGAGTATACCTTCAATTCACCTGTGCACAGAACCCAGTCTCGCATCGACTATCTTTTTCTCTCTCAGATCCTCTTGCCCGGGGTCTTAACTGCCTCAATTCAGCCAGGTCCAGTCTCAGATCACTCTCTGGTGACTTCCAATTTGGCTTTCCTTAACATTCCCCATAAAGAAACCCGATGGAAATTAGATGGCCAACTGCTTAAAGATACCAAATACTGTGACCTAATAAAGGAACAGATTGATTTCTTTTTTTCCACTAATTCCTCTGAGGATATGGCACCTGATATTTTGTGGGGTGCTTTCAAAGCGTATATGAGAGCGGATTATTAGTCTAGCCACAAAAGGAAAAAGACTCGAGAGGCTAAACTACTAGCTTCATTATCTCTAATTAGGTCTCTGAAACCAAGCTATCCTCTCTGAGGCCTCAGAAGAGGACTTGAGAGGCCGTAGCTAAAGATAAATACTTAGATCTGTTGAGGGAGAAAGCAGAGTTATCTATTATTTGCACCAAAGCAAGCTATACCGATCAGGGGGAAAAAGCAAGTTGCCTGCTAGCCTTAAGGTTAAAGCAGCAGGAATCTACTAGAGTCATACCTCCAATTAGGGCCCGGGCAGATGGATCCCTGAAGGTGTCCCCTTCTGAGGTTGTGCAAGAGTTTGCCTTATACTATGAGCATTTATATAGGGAAATGGACAACCCTCCTTCCTTAGAAGGGCTTGAGGCCTACCTGAGGAACTCCTCTCTACCCTCTTTATCTGAACCACAGAGGAAATTCCTATCCTCCCCAATATCTCTGGAGGAAATATCAGAGGTCATCGGGGCTTTGCCCTCAGACAAGGTCCCAGGGCCAGACGTTTTTTCCGCTTTATTCTATAAAACTTTTCAATCACAATTATTACCGGTTCTTCACCGGTTATACTGTCACATTCTTTCTGGTACAAGAATAGATACACATCTGTTTGAAGCCCTGATTGTTCTCCATCCTAAGCCCGATAAAGATCCAGAACTAGTGCAAAGTTACAGACCAATTTCGCTATTGAATCAAGATGTTAAAATTCTCTCAAAGATATTGGCCGATAGAATAACACGGGTCCTTCCTGACCTGATTAATATGTCTCAGGTGGGGTTTATGAGGGGACGTTCTTTGGCTGACCATCTTCGTACCCTGTCACACGTTGTCTCGGTGTCCAGAAACGCTGCCTTTCCCGCGGGATTGGTCTCCTTGGATGCTGAGAAGGCGTTTGATCACGTCAACTGGAATTTCCTGTTTCAGGCCCTTAAAGTATTTGGTTTCCCGGCCAAGTTTATAGACTGGATTCGGGCCTTATATCAAACTCCCTCTGCCAGAGTTTCCGGCAATGGAGCATTCTCCAAACCTTTTCTTTTGTCTTCCGGTACCAGGCAGGGATGCCCTCTTTCCCCTCTCTTATTTAATTTATACTTAGAGCCCCTTATCCGAAATATTCTCAATAACCTGGAGATAAGTGGTATCCCGTTAGGTAATCAAGTGGTGAAGATCACGGCTTACGCTGATGATCTCCTCCTTCATTTATCTCATTCAAAAATATCTATTCCCGTCATGTTAGGAGAAATCGCCAAGTTCAGTACTCTCTCAAACTATAAACTGAATATAAATAAATCCTCCATTTTCCCTCTTAATCATAAGGTTTTCAAAAATGATTTGTCTCCTTTTGGTCTCGGCTGGTCTCCTCGTGTTCTCAGACACCTTAGTATTAATCTGACACGTAACCCCCCCCCCCGGTTTAAAGAAAACTTGGAATCTCTTCCCAAGTGATAATTCAGGACCTCAATAGAAGGTCTAAACCCCCCCCTCGGGGTCACATCAATGTAATTAAAATGAATGTTTTTCCTCGCTTGTTTTATCCCGTCTCGCTCCTTAACTCTTTTACTCAGTTATCATGGTTTCAGAAAATGCACGGAATTTTCACAAATTTTATCTGGTCTATTACACAAGCCAGGTTAGCATATTATAAGCTAGCCACTCAGATAATGGATGGAGGACTGCAGATCCCCCATCTGGCAATTTACTACTGGGCTAGTCACATTGCAAAGTATATGCGTTGGGTGAATCCGGGTCCGGAATGCTTAAGACTGGTCTGGCTCAAAATTGAGTTAGCCTTTATTCAGTCTGAGAACATAGACCCCCAGATGATGTTCTATCTTAAAATAGCGTCCCTTCCTGACACCTTTAGCTGTCCTATTATTCGTACGTCCCTTAGAGTTCACATGCAGCTTTGTTCATTTTTGCGGTATTCCCCATACCTGGACTTGTCTCAGTCTATTTGGAATTCCCCGTCTTTCACAATAAACAAAATGATGATATCCTGTAAATGGTTGCCCCAAATTGGGGATGGGATAATCTCTACATTTCTGGATGATGCAGGGGAATGGCTCTCAGTCTCTAACATAATTCGTAAATTTGATATCCCGTTAGCTTTTCACTTCAGGGTGGTCCAATTAAAGCATCTCCTCTCTACAGTACTTGGTAACATCCCTCCTCACCCACCTGCCTTTCTGTTTGTATCTGATCTCTCCTCCTTGTTGGGGTCACCAGACACTATTTCCAAAATATACAGTGTCCTATTTTATTAGAAATATGGGAGACCTGAAGGCCTCACCAGGCTCTGGGTCTCTTTTTTTGCTCAATATACTCCCAACTGGTCAGCTTTATGGAAGTTCTGCCATAAATCGTTTCTCAGGATAGACTCCTTTATGCAATACCACATTATCATAACATGTATTATACCCTGTGAAGCTGAGGAAATGGGGCCTTATAAGTTCGGGGGCTTGTACCAGAGGATGTCAAGAGGATGGCATGCTTCTTCACGTCTTTTGGTCATGCCCCAAGATAAAGTCTTTGTGGGTAGCTATACAGACTAACCTAGATCCTATATTGGGTTTGCAGGATTACTTCACCCCAGACGTATGTTTGTTGGGAGATCTATCCTCTATCAAGATGAGAATCAGGAGGTTTCATATCTCCATGATTGTATTATCTGTTAAAAAAAATTGTGCTTTGGCACTGGAGGGATGCAGTGTGCCCAACATAACAGGAATGGGTTAATGAAATTCTGGCTAACCTACGTACAGAGAAAGCGATAACGAGCCTCCATAACAAGCTGCAGTGGTACAAGAGTATGTGAGATCCCCTTCATATGCTAATCATGGCCATATTAGGTAAATGAGTCACTATAATCAATGATCCTTGATTTGCGATACTATATAGTATTTCTCTATTATTGCACGGACTCTGCTGCTGTATGGGGTGGGGGAAGGGGGGATGGGGACAGCTCATGTAACATTTGGAGTATATACAGAGTATGTTGTAACTCTCTGTCCCCTGTAATGGAAAAATTTGTTAATAAAATATGAATTATAAAAAAAAAGAATATGTAACTGGCATGGAAAGGAAGATGAAAGGGCAGTTAACCACGTAAACATTTCCTATTTCCTTTAAACTTGATTTTATGTTTGCTGCTTACAGAAAGACGGTTCTACAGATTTGTATGAAACTTTCAGGATTTGTTGTCTATGACAGACTCTTCAATTCCTTAAAGTTTAATGTACATGAATTCAGAATGTTTAGAGATATTAAAGGGTGAAAAAATAAAATTTTCTATTGATTTCAAAGGTTTTTTTTTCTGAATTTTTGCTCTCATCTACAGAAAAAAACTGTAGAGCTTTAAACAGTAAAATTTTGTATGGTTGTGTAGGCTGGTGGGGAAGGATTTCCTATGGTGCTTTGATGTTTGGGAGTTTTGTATTTTTTTAAGATATCTACATTTGAAAAATTAGGTTTTTAGTACTAAAGCGTCTGCTGTGAACGATCAGCTGGAGATAACATACCGCATGAGCAGAACAGTTTCAATGCTGTTGAATGGGGATTGGGAAAAGTAAAAGAAGTCATGCTTGAGTTAAAGTATTGCAGGTGTAAAGGAGTGAAGGTGGATCGAGAACAATCTACCATATCTACAATGATTACAATAATTCTCGATTTTGATGGTTAACGTACGTCACAGCATGTTATACACAGCCAAACACATTATGAATATTTAAGATATAATTTCGCAAGTCAGCGCTATGATAAAATGCAACAAAGAAAGATCAATTTATTTTATGTGATTTGGACTCGGACACAAAATCAAACTGCATAATTGTGGAGGACTACCATTTATATAGAAAGCAATGGTTTTGAAAGGAATTCTAACTTGATTATGCCCTCCCATAATAATAGTATGCAGAAAGATGTTGTTTTAAAACACAACTAACCGCATTCTTAGATACTTGATACAAAATTTCTAGTGGTCCATTTTTAGCTGGACTATTTGGCAAAGGCAGGAACATATTAAAATACTGATGTCTGTAACACAATCTACAGAAATGTCTCTAAATAATTCAATAATAATTTCCAAATAACTATTTGATGAGGAGACAATCTTACTATTCAATTTAACTGGTGCCAGACTGCTGGCATTTACAGTAGATTGTAGTTTATCGTATGGGCTCATCGTAAATTCACTCATTAAAAGTGACTGTAATTACGATAATGTGCAATGTCAGACATGATAATTCAAGTTTGAGTCTATACACATGTGCAGCTGTGACTCTGTGAATCACCAGCAAGGTACAATAGCTTCTAAGTTATACAGGTAGTCGAAAGTCAGTGCCTCTTGTGATGAAAGAATTGAGCTAGAGCCAAAAACAATGGTGCAAGTAGAGCCACAGTGTAAACAGGAACCACTTTTGGGTACTACATCATGTAAGTAACAATGATATGTGCTGCAGATTTGCTTTTGCTTCATAACTGCCTGTTTCAGTTTTGCCTTTTATTAAGTAAACTTACCCCTGCAGTTATACACCCAAGCCGACAGGGGGCACATAACACTACATAAACCCTAACTTATTTTTTGGGGTGGGGCACGGTGGTGAAAGGGGAGAGGGGTTCGAGCCAGGACAGTGGGGGTGCAGGAGAAAGGAGGGGGGACAGGAGTTCAAGCTAGCACGGTGGGACTCGGGTTCCAGCCAGGATGGCGTGGCAGGGGTTTGAGGAGTGTACGAGAAGGAGGGGTGTAGTATGCTAACAAAATGGTGGGTGGCAGGGTTCAAGGATGTACAAGAATGAGGGGCATAGGACACTTACTAAATGGTGGTGTTATGTCACTTCCAGGGTTTCAGTGTGGGTCATTTCCTGTGCAAGTGGGCGGGACACGGGTTCACACGCATGTCATTTCCTACACAAGGGGCGGGACACGGGTTCGAGCTTACGTCACTTCCACCGGAAGTGGGCGGGGCTAGCACATTTTAGGGCGGTACTTCCAGTTTAACAATGGGCGATTCCGATTGGTCCATTTTAGACCACGCCCACCTGTCAAATGATGTGGCACACGCTAATTGGCTGAAATTTAACATTTGATGAGATATATGAACTTATGCTACTGACGCTTACAAAATGGTGGTGTTATGTCACTTCCAGGGTTTCAGTGTGGGTCATTCCCTGCACAGGTGGGTGGGACACAGGTTCACACGCGTGTCATTTCCTATGCAAGGGTTGGGACACGGGTTCGAGCTTACATCACTTCCACCAGAAGTGGGTGGTGCTAGTGCATTTTAGGGAGGAACTTCCGGTTTAACAAGGGACGATTCTGATTGGTCCATTTTAGGCCACGCCCACCTGTCAAATGACACGGCACATGCTGATTGGCTGAAATTTGACGAGATATATGAACTTATACTACTTATGTGTATTTGCTGTTTGCTAGAGTACCTGCCTCATTATTTTTTAGTGCAGGATCTTGTTTTCTGGCTTGCAGAACTCCAGCTGTTGCCTGACCTTGTACTAGTAAATTCAGGGAGGTTACAGACATATGGTAGCTGCTGTTTAGTTACACGATCAAGTTAAAGACAATGGTGGCTTTTTCTCGTATTGCAAGTTTATTGCTACAGAAACTGATGTCAGTGCTCTAGCAATGCTTCTACAAGTCTGTCTATCATTGCCAAGTACTATATCCTTTCCAGAATGGTGACAGCACAGTTTTGTGTTAAGCACTGCAATTCAAGGGAGACTACTATGGCCATACTGTAGGTTGCTAACATTTCTTAGTCACATATTCATCATGCTGTCAACACCACTACAGGTTCTCAAATAATAGTATTTTAGATCCCTGAACAGTTTCAGAGTATAGTAGTCTAATAAAGCAAAGGATGCCAGGTTCCAATGCAATTCCCAAAGCTGTATTGGTCCAGCAGAGCTAAGTCAATAACCCACCAGGATTTAGACATTTAGCATTTCTGCCTCCCTGATATGGAACATGTGTATGAGTTTTCTGAACTCAGTAACAGCTCCCAATACTAACGTGACTCAGACATCAAGTTTATTTGACAAATTTTAATGAACAAAAAGTACCACGATGCACGTCTTCGGTATTATTACCCATGAATGTGTAGCCTGGTGACAAGTTGACTCATAAGAGGTATCTAGATCTGCTACTTTGATGCAAAAATGCAGTACTTCATGTAACGAGAACAAATATCAAGAGACTGGGTTTATAACAAGATACAGTAACAGAAGTACAGAAATGAAACAGATTTTGACAAAGAACTGGGGGATTCTTCAAGTGGAAGAGAAATTGAGGAAGCAAGTAGGTGAAAGGCCAAGAAGAATTTATAAACGTGCACTAACAATTGTAGATAAAGTGGTGAGGTGCTATTTAGCTTTGGAGAAAAGGTGCAATATCCTATGGTCAATACCACCACCATTTGGTACAAAAACAAATGTGGCTAATGTAAGTTTTGTCCCTATTTACAAGTAACAGACACATTTCAAAATCCTATTACAAAGCAAGTTTTTGAGATTAAAGAGCTTATTTTGTGCCACACCACTGCTGAAGTATATTTGCTTCAATGTTCATGTGACTTTTTTTTTTTTTTTTTTACAATGGCAGGACTACTAGAGAATTTCGAGTCCGAATAAGTGAGCATTTGAGAGCACTTGAAAGGAAAGATATGACTTATGCCATAGTGCAGCATGTGAACAGCTGCAGGGACCATAGCGTAGTACATGATATCAGAGTTACTGGGCTGGAAAAAGTTACAGTTGGACCGAGTAGAGGAAATCTGAAGCAAATGATTGGCCAGAGGGCAAGCTTTTGGATTTTTGTATTAAGATCTAGAGAGGGCACGGGCTTGAATGACAATATTGATTTAGCAGCATTCTTATGAGTACAGTGGATGCTTTCATCCAATACAACTAAATTAGCTTTTAAAACAAATTCTACTGATGTACAAAGGTACAAATATTTGTGATTTTTTTACAATATTTGATCAAGTATGTAGCCTTCTAAATAAAGGTTCTACTTAAAGTATGGATTTTTAAACTGTAAATATTAAATGGGGTTTTTAGACCCTGGGACCCAAACATATTGGCAAACTTTAAAGACTTGCTATAAATTGCAAGCTTTAATTCCCACTGACTTGGCATGAAATAAATGCATTTTGTTCTCAAATGGAGCATATAAAATGTTAATTGGGTGGCTTACATGTTACGTTCCATAAGTAATTGTGCCTCAAATGGAACTGAGACAAGTCTCTATTTGAAGTACAGCAAGCAATAATAGTTTTTGATTAATTATCTCAATTGTTGAATAAGCATGTTTTGTAAGCATCACCATGAGGTTTTTTTGTATATATATTTGGTGGTTTGAACTAGCTAATTATTTCTTATGAAGCCTGGTGGGTAACTGGGCAAAACGTAAGATGTGATAGCCTGCCTGCAGTCATTATGGTTATGAGCCAGAAATCTTTACACATAGCACTTTGAATAAAATTTATTTTTAAACAAGTCCTGGACTGACTTTTCTGATGTTGTTGATTTATAAGACTATAGTGGAAACTGATGTAGAAACTCAAGACTTATACAGTATATAATGTACCAGTAAACAATATGAAAGCGCCTTCACACGCCCCTCATTTTCAAAGAAGCCCAAATCCATTCCACTTTCACTCCCCTGTCTCAATCTCCAAGTACTGCGGCTTCAGCCACATCTAGCACTCAGACACGCTGAACTGACAATGAAGAAACCTAAAACCAGAACCTGCTCTTTGCTCTCTCTTGCTGTCTGCCAACATGGCTCCCTGCTTCCTCTCTCCCCAACCAAGCACCAATCAATATATCTCTTTCTCTCTCTCTCTCTCCACACTCTCTGTCTGCCCAAATGTTCACCATGTTCTTTCTCTCCACCTGATCCTGATCCATGCAACCTCTCTCTCTCCACCTGGCTGGTATGTCAGCTGTTGCAAAACACATTACCGATAGGAATGCTTCATGTCTAACAGCTCTGTGTTCTCTTGATTGATATCTCTGTGCGTGATGCCTGATAACTCCTTGTTCTCTAATGCCTGATGGGTCCTTGTTCTCTCTCTCCACAGGTGATGGTCCAGGAGGGCAGTTTGAATAGAAGCCACCATCCAACTGAAGCTGCACTCTAATGGAAGCCATGGCTCAGAACACACATAATGTAATAGAAGCCACAGCTTCAGTTAGAAGATATATAGTAGTTGCTATGAAGTGGGTGTGGGGTGGGTTGAGGGGGTTATAAAAAATGTTTTATTTTGTGTGTTTTTTTTCTCAAAAGCAATGACAAATCTGAGCTGGTGTGCTTTTTACTTAAACACAGCTGCTAATATATTTTTTATATTTCACTGGGTGGCACAGTGATATCAATGGCTCTCTGCCCTGGTGCCCCAAAAAGTGGCAGCCATAGGATTGCTGTCCTATAAGGACACAGGTCCTCACCAATCAGGATGCTGGATTTACTCCACCTGTTTCATAAGTGAAAATTAAAACCAAGGGCCCCACACCCCATAAATGGCACAGACAGCAGTGGAAGGAGAATCCACAGGAGTTACTCTAGGTGTCTCTCTGGACAGAAAAGCACAAAAAGAAGTTCACAAAAGGAGATATATTGACACAAGCAAATTACAAAATTTATTGCTGGCATCCTGGGGATCCAGTACTAACACATTTTGCACATGGAGTGTTTAATGTATCTTCTTGTATGCACTGCTTTTAGTGCCGTTTTGTTCCACAGAGATTACTGCAGTAACTCCTGTGCACCCACCTTTGTTTAGTTCTGTGTTTCCCAGGTATCCATTAATGTTTGGGTGCTGTGTAGTGATGCATCTGTATAGGTATTTTCTGGTGAATGTTTATTATACACTTTATATTGATTTGCCATTGTACATTATCTATGCAATATTATCAAGGCATAGGATATTTTTGTTAAGCTATTACTGTGAAGTACAAATATTGATGTCTATGCATGAACGGGCAGGAAATACATGCCAGAATAGCTCCATGGCCCCAGGAAGCAGAGCCGCAGACAGATGCCCCATGGGTGCATGCGGTAGTGAATACCGCGCACCCAGTGCCTGCCCCAGCACGCAGGACTGCACAGGGCAGCCAGGGAAGGAGTAGTAGACCCAGGTGGGCATCCAATCGGATGCCCACCCTGGGTCCTGTAGTGGATCCCTTGTGCCAAGGCGCAGGTCCAGGTGAGTGAATACCACCCGCAGGCACTCAGACCCGCGCGCCCATACCCCTTAGTCCAGCCATCCTCATTAAGACCCCTCCAGCACACAGGCAGCCCCATCTCCATCAGAGTGCAGTCACCCCCCCGACACATATCCATGTCCCAGTCCCCGTAACGCATAAGCATACCCCTTGCCCCTGGATACACAGGTGCCCTAGTCCTGGTGATAAATGAGCCCCCAGCACACACAGGTGCCCGGTCCACCTGTCCATTCCCCAACCCAGGTATCCTGTACCCCACATTGGTGTTCGGTGGTCTCCCCACACCCCACATTCCCTGTACCTGCATGTTGGTGCTGTGGAGTCCAGAGCCGTGGCACCAACATGCGGGAATGGGGTGGTGGTGTTGTCAGTACCACAGAGGGTGGGGGACACCAGTGAACACCAATGTGGGGGTAGGGGTACTGGGGTCAGGGAATGGAATAGTTTGGACCAGTGCACCTGTGTGCATGGGGGAGCATTTTCATCACCGGGACCTTGGCACCTGCGTGTGCAGGGGCGGTAGGTTCTTCTGCAACATCGGGAGTGGGGCACCTGTGTGTGTGCACAGGGGAGCTTGTGCATTACTGGAGAAGAGGCTGACATGTGTGGGGTGGGGGTATGCCTCGGCACAACAGGTAATGGGGCTGCCATGTGTGGGGTGGGGGGGCCTTGAGTATGACTACCAGGGACGGGGCTTGCCTGTGCTGGGGGCAGTACTGGGCCCGGGGCACCAATGTGTGTGGGGAGGAGGCACTGGCATATGAGATGGAGGAGAGGATGCTTTTGGGCCAGTGGGTTTGCCACCGCCGGCTACTGTGGGTGTTCTGGTGTGTACTGCAGTTATGGCAAGGTCCCCCCTGCAGTAACCTGCTCAGCCCTATGCCCCACTGTGGGCAGCATTACATGCCTTTGTGAATGGCAGATAGTGCTGGCATGGCCCCATGTGCCAGGGATTGGGTGCATACAGGATGCGCCCTTTGCGCATCCGGGTAGGGGCACAATGGGTAGGGTGGCTACGTGCCACAGATACGTGGTGTGTAGGCACTCCACACATTCATGCATAGGGCCCAAAATGCACAAAAGGGGCTTTTATACTATCAGATCTATCCTGGTGCCAGCAGTGCAGATGAGTTGCACTGGTGCAGATCTGGCAGTGTAGAGAGCTCTCAGAGCATTGCAAGCTGCTTTGTTGTGGCACAAAGCATTTCCTGGTTTGTCAGGAACATGGAGAAGAGTGCTCCAGTGCAGACCTGGCAGTGTAGACAGCTTCCGAAGTGTTGCAAGCTGCTCTGTTGTGGCACAGAGTGCTCCCTGGTTTGTTGGGAGCACGGAGCAGAGTGCACCGGTGCAGATCTGGCAATGTAGAGAGCTTCCAGAGCATTGCAAGCTGCTCCATTGTGGCACACAGCGTTCCCTGATTTGTTGGGAATGCAGATCGGAGTGCACCATTGCAGATCCTGCAGTGTAGAGAGCACCCAGAGCATTGCAAGCTGCTCTGTTGTGGCACAGAGTATTCCCTGGTTTGTTGGGAATGTGGAGCACAGTGCACCGGTGCAAACATTTTTGGCAAGCATGTAAAAATGTTACTTATGCTAGCACTGGTGCCACTTCAATTCACTAACCCATCCACCAGAAATGCCAAAACACAGGTAGGCCAGCAGGAATGCTGCACAGTCGATGCGTGTAGAAGAAGAGAGTGGTGGTGCGATTGGAGTGGAGCAAGCTGATTCAGACAGCATCTCTCCAGGTAAACTAATGTAAAAGTGCCTAAAAAATTCAAAGTCTGCCAAGACTCCCAGACCCTCCCTCATTTTAGCGTGGATTATATAGCCCCTCACAAGAAAGCTACTTGAACTGCCCTTAAGTATAAGGCTTAGATAACACTAATGATATGGCTTAGATAACACTAATGATATTTTGCCGCCGTGCATTAGGTGTGGAATACTGTAAAAGATCAAAGAAGGTGGATTGCAGCCTGTTTGTCAAATAATCTGTCTCAAAAGGTGTTTACACTACAGGATCTGTACCACTGCAAGCGCTGCAGATGAGTTGCACTAGTGCAGATCCTGGTGTGTAAACACCTGCCAGAGCATTACAAGTTGCTCGGCTGTGGCTTACAATGATCCCTGTTTTGGTGGGATCATGTACCGATCAGGCGTTTTCTACTTGTGTGTCAACAAGCTGCTCTGCATGCACCAGTGCACCCCAATGGCACCAGTCGACTAGTACCAGTCAGGCTCAAAAATAAACTGCTGAATTCTGAGATCACATGATGCCTGGGTTCTAAACGAACGACTTTGAACCAGCACTGCTTGAGCGTCGAAATTAACGTGGCTAAATATTGCTTTCAACCAGCTGTTACAGTTTTTTTGGTTTTCTTGTTAGCCTTTTTACTGTTTTTGTATCGTTTATCAGTAGTGGAATGGCAAATATGCAAGAAACACCAGTTATGGAGGTGTCTAAATCTTCCCCTCTACCTACTTGGCCGCCATCATCTAAACGCCAAACACTTTCCAAGATGCTGGAGGGAGAAGAAGCTGAAGGGGTTCATGAACGCTTAGATCGCTTTTTCATAGAACTTGTTTCTATCAAAGTAACTCTCTTGGAAGTGGCTGATGACCTAAAACTTTTGAAACCCTTAATGGAAGCTTTGACTCATCGGATCGGCAATGCGGAGGCCAGAATAAGCTCCATGGAAGACCATCAACCGAGGGATAAGAAACAGTTCCAGGAGCTAAGGAAAAAAGTCAGCAAATTAGAAGATTGCATAGAGGATCAAGAAAACCATTGGAACAGGAACAATTTTTGTAGGTATTCCTGAGAAGGCTGAGGGTCAGATATGCTGCAGTTTATTCAGGCTCACCTCCCTATGCAGATTGCTATTTTATAGAATGGGCAGATCGATCACTGAAGCTGGTCTCCCCCCCCACCCCTGAATAGTAAACCTTGTATCATTATTATTCACTGTTAAGACTTTCAATAGAACGTCAATATACAACATAAGGTGAGAGAAATCTGCTGTCTTCTGAAAAGGACACAGATATTTTATCTTTAGTGATGAGACCCCTATGGTACGAGATTGGCAAGTGGCTTATAAAGGTATTAAAAAGGCAATGCATGACTTGAATGTCAAATTTAAAATGCTCTATCCAGCCCAACTAATTGTTTCAATGTCACAAGGTTCTGTGGAATTCCATTCTGCTGATTCGGCTAAGCTTGAGTTTCCTAAGCTAATCCCTGGATTTCAGTTTCCCCCTGCTTGATCAGCTATTAATAGTCTTCTGCACCTTTTTGCTTTACCGAGAAGGGTTATGTTTTTCTTTGCGTTTATGCACGCAGGTTGACTGGGGTCTACCAGGCTCTATACAGCATTACTATGTACTGGACACGGACAGTTAGCATAGGAAGTGACATTTGCTGGCTTGTGAGTTTTAGATGTTGAATTTCTTCTTTGGTTTTTATGTGAATGGACCTCAAAATGGCGCTAGGAGAGCCTGCAGATAGGTGCCATGACTGCTCCAATTTCAAACTGTGTCACTGTTTACTTTCATTTTTTATATACTCTATGTCTGCTTACTGACAGTAAAGAGACACCTTTTAGGCTTCTCACTTTGCTCTCTATACACTTCAAGCAACGACTATTTGAATATCTGTGATCTAAACCCCTCTCTTCTCTTTCTATAGATAAGACTTTATTTTGACAAGTTGTCAAGCCCAGCAGAGTTTTGGCCTGCATTTGTTTTATACTATGTTCTCCACGGCCTTTCAGCCAATTTTCGCAGACTTTAGTGATTGTCCTCATACGGTCTACACTGGCGATGTTACAGGAAGACCCTGAACTTCATGGCAGAGCATGGAGATAATCGACAATCTGGCCATATAGTTACAGATGCCTTGTCATATTCTTTCATCTTTTCAGCGTCTAGGACATTCTGAGGAGGACTCATATTTATAGTGGGCCTTTCCTATATTACACTGATGCT
This sequence comes from Neoceratodus forsteri, assembly GCA_016271365.2. Lineage (NCBI taxonomy): Eukaryota > Metazoa > Chordata > Ceratodontiformes > Ceratodontidae > Neoceratodus > Neoceratodus forsteri. Next base: position 215,243,145 of record JADMNL010000024.1, read on the forward strand.
ATTGTGCCAAGTATCTGTTCTAGGGTACTGGTACTGAGGACAGAGGCTCCCCCCCCTTTTTTTTGTTATAAATACAGCCAATGTTTTTGGCTGTGCTGCCTCAGGCTATCATGTTATCTCTTTCTCTTGGTATACTATGCTGAGCTTGGGAAATGAAGGACTGTGCATTTCTTTATAGGATTACTAGCATTGATTGTTTGTTCTATGAATCATTTACAGTGAATTTGAGGGTGGAGGGTGGGGGTGGGGTTCAAGGGCCTTTGATTATTACGGGTCGATATCTGTTCTCCATTGCCTCACAGCAGTAGACCAGTCCACGATGAGCGGACAATTGCTTCATGGTCTAGCTGCATTTTTCTGGTGCTTTATCGCCAGTTGGGAATTGCCACAGGCCCAAATCCTATTTGACATGTGGTTCGAACTGGGCGATACATGCAGGGTGGTTTGCCATGCAGGAGTGATCATTCGCTGTTTCACTATGACTCTGAGTCTGCTTGTTAGATTACAGCTTTCAATGTATACAGTTTTATTGTTTTTTGTGGTTTATAACTGGTTTTGGTTTGTCTTATCTTTAGGTTGTTTACAGAGCAGTAGAATGTTGGGGCATATGTTATTTTCTATATGTTGCATGCTGAGGCAGGTAGGTTCAGGATCAATTGATCATTTTATTTTGGGTATCCGGGGTATCTATTTAGTGTTCCCTTCTTTGTATGGCCTTGGGGTTTGTATATATTATGGTATGAAGTATCAGAGCCGCACAAATAGGGTGCCATTTTATTCTTTGATATGTAACGAGTATCATTATCTATTTTATATTAATGGATAATGCTCAATATATGTTTGTTACATGGAATATAAAGGGCACCCAGACTCCAGAAAAGTGCCACATGGTTCTCCGTTATCTTAAGTTCATGGGAATGCATAATGCATTGTTCCAGGAGACCCATACTAAACAGCTGGATGAAACCAGGTGGCACTGAACCAGGGTGGGAAAGGTCTATGCTGCCGGGAGTAGTAACTGGAGGGCTGGGGTTTGTGATATTGTTGGCTCACTCAGTCCCTTTCCAGCTGACTACAGCAATCAGGGACCCAGAGGGTCAGTACATTATTATTACAGGTCTTCCGGGATTAACAGAAGTCATCATAGCTTGTGTCTATGACCCTAATGTGGATACCCCATCCTTCTTTACACAGTAACTCAATTTTTTGGCAACTCAGGGTCGTCCCCACTTATTTTAGGAGGGAACTGGAACCTTGTACAAGGCTCTCAGTTGGATAGGGTGTTGGTTAAGAAAGTGGCCTTTTCTCCTGCTCAAAGGGCCTTAAGTGACTTCAAGGATAGCCTTGGCATGACCGACCCCTGCAGGATGCTTTTGATCCTTTGTTGTGCCTCACTGGCGTAGGCACTGAGAAGTTAATTGGCCAGCAAAGATACCATATGGCTCTCATTACAGCTACAGCTTGGCAAATCATTGCTAGGCACTGGTTAGATGATCAGGCTCCCACTTATAAGGAATGGCTAACTGCTATTCTAGAAGCTTTACATATGGAAAGTATGTTAGCCAGTATGAGACATGTTGAAAAATCCTTTCATAAAAGCTGGGAGGCATTACAAACACAATTGCAGCTGCAATCCTCTTAGAGGTCTTGGCCGTTCCTCTCTCTAGCTGGTCCAAATTTTTTCATCCTGAATGTTTGTTATATATTGTACTGGGTGACAGATATTGTTTGTGGATTGCAGTACAGGCCCCTTGCATTATCAGATGAAAGTTTCTGTTCTAGCTGCCTCTTTTATCTTTTATATTTAAAGTCTTTTTTTCACTATGGGATATGCCACTTTTAAAATCTGCTGCCCATTTATTTGACTGTTTATCTAGTGTGCATTGTGTTTTTTTCTTTGTTATTGTCTTTTATTGTTTTAGATGTTATTATATGGAGAAATCTGATCAAGTTGTAATGTGTTCTGTACCGATGAGGTGCTTGATGATTGGACCACTGAAAATGTTCATATTTATTTGTACCTGAATGTTCCAATCTTGTATTTTTGGCAAGATCTGTCTATGGTTTAAAATCAAAATAAAGTATTTTCAGTAAAAAAAACTGTTGAAATCTGAGTCGCTGCCACTAGACTACTTACTTTTATGAAAAAGATAATGTTGTTGAGAAAACCACGAGATTGATAACCACGACAAGTGAACCTTTTTTTACTCTAAGAAATGCTGCAAATGAGATATGAGGGGGTGAATCAAGAGACAACGGATTCTTACAAGAGCCTGCTGGCAGTGTTCAAGCTTTGCCAGCATCAGAGAACTCATGCTGAAGTTCATGCATCGGCATTACTACTATATTACTCACTCTGCATTCATTATCAAGCACTAATGCTTTACTGAGTGTCTCTGCTATTGTGCAAAGTGGGGGGAGGGGGAGAATGAGGGCAGGCTGTAATGAGTGGAAGAGCAGACTGCTGCCTTTTTCTGTATCAATTTCGTTTTTTATTCTATCATGTAGCCCTGTTGAGAAATCCATGACTGATTACATTAGGGTATCTACGTCTTGTAGGTTGGGCGCTGGGTATGGGGTCTGCTTTTCACTCATCCAAGCCTGCCCTCAGTCTCCCACTGCCCCCACTTCACAAAATCACAAAAATACTCAGTAAAGCATTGGATTTTGATAGTGATTGCACAGTAAGCGTCATAGTAGCAACTAATAAAGCTGAAAACATACTTCTAGCTAGATCAACTGTACTTTGTATCTGAGAACAGGTTAGAACAGTTGATTGCAACTGTCAGTAAAGAAATGGTCAACAGCTACTGCAATCAGTAGTGTAGTTCGTTTTGTGAACCCAGTTCTTACTCATAATCATTTTTTTGTGTTATAATGATTCTGGCAATGTTTCCTCTGTAAGGGACCGGTGTATGCTAGAGCTTTCACATAAATAGCCTGCCTCTGATCATCATGAATCATGGAATCACTATTGAAGGTAAGGATAGCGGAATACCTTAAAACAAGTGGATTGCAGTATCAAAGGCAACAGGGTCCTGACTACTTGAAAGAGCTCCTGGTTCCCTACACCCCTCTGCGACAGCTCCGCTTGGCTGACAAGGGGTTGCTGGAGATTCCAAGGGTTAGTTTTAAAGTCATCTGGGGCCTGTGCCTTCGGGTTTGTTGCCCCTATCCTCTGGAATTCTCTGCCCAGTCAGCTATGGGAGTGCAGGACAGTGGGGTGCTTTAAGCAAGTATTGAAGACCTTTTTATGGGGTAAAGCCTACTCTGAGTTTCTTTGATTTTATTGTTAGTTATTGTATTTGCTGATTTTATCTGTTTGTTCAGCACCTTGATATTTGAAAGGCGCTATATTAAATAAAATGTATTATTATGGTGTCACAAGGGGGAGGTCTTGCCAGACAAACCTGATGAAGCTCTTTGATGGGGTGACCAAGGAAATGGATCAGAGCGGAGTGGTGGATGTGGCCTACCTAGATTTCAGGAAGGCCTTCAACACCGTTCACACAAAAGACTGGTGAACAAGTTAGCCTGCCTAGGAGTGTGACAGAAAGTAGTAAACTGGGTTAGAAGCTAGTTGAACAACAGGAATCAGAAGGTGGTGGTAAATGGAGTCCGCTCGGGAGAAGTCATGGTGACCAGCGGGCTCCCTCAGGGGTCAGTACAAGACCAGGTCCTCTTCAATGTCTTTATTAGTGACATTGCTGAAGGGCTAGAAGGGAAAGTCTGTCTGTTTCTGGAAGACACAAAAATCTACAACAGGATGGACACACTGGGGAAAGGGGTAGAAAAAAATGAGGAATGCTTTGCAGAGGCTAGAAGAACAAGTGTTTGACAGCTGGGTTTCAATGCTAAAAAATGCAAAAGCATGCACTTGGGGCACAGCAACCCAGGGGCAATGTACCAACAGGCAAGGGAGGTACTGGCAAACACCAAACAGGAAAGAGATCTGGGAGGTAATCATTTCTGATGACCTGAAGGTAGCCAAGCAGAGTGAAAAGGTGGTGAGAAAGGCTAGTAGAATGCTGGGGTGCATAGGGAACGGTATCACCACTAGGAGGATGGAGATAATATTACCCCTGTACAAGTCACTGGTAAGACCACACCTCGCATACTGTGTACAGTTCTGAAGGCCCCACCTCTGGAAGGACAAAGATAGGGTGGAGGTGGTACAGAGGCTGGCAACCAAAATGGTGCAGGGACTGCAGCAAAAGCCCTACAAGGGGAGACAGAGAACTGAATACGATTTCGCTGAAGGAAAGAAGAGAAAGGGGGGCTATGATAGAAACATTCAAGTACATAAACAAAAAATAATAAGGTACAGGAAGGTAGCATTTGCTGCAGAAAGACAGACTGAAGGACAAGGGGTCACATTATGAGGCTAGAGAGGGAGGGAAGGAGGCTCAGAGGGGATGTGAAGAAATACTTATTCACAGAGAGGGTGGTGGAAGCCTGGAATGGCCTCCCACTGGAGGTGGTAGGTGCCAAAACAGTTGCAAGATTCAAGCATGTATGGGACAGATACAAGAAGACCATGGAAGCAACACAAGGTGTGGGGATGACCGGAGATCATGAGGGTCTGTGGAGGTACAGTATGCAGGGAAAATTAGCAGACTGGATGGGCCAAGGGGTCTTTATCTGCTGACAACGTCTATGTTTCTGTGTTTCTATGATCAGAAAATATGATGATGCTCTCTCTCTTTCTGCAATAACTAAATTATATTTCATCATTTTTGATGGCATGTATGTTATTTAAGTACTATCTTATTTGCTTAACTACTGTAAGAACACTGGATTTTGAAATTAATGCATGGAAGCAAAATAATAGTAATGACAAGCGGGTTGCCAATGAACTTCTGGCTGGATCAGTTATGATGTGCATCTGAGAAGATGTCAGAACAGCTGATCAGGCTGCTGCAATCAGTAGCGCTGTTCATTTTGTGAACCCATTTCTCGTTTATTTTTCGATTATAATGATTCTGGCAATGTTTGTTTGTACTGATATACAGTAGGTATGACAGCACTATCACATATTCAGCATGCCACTGATCAGGAAATACACTGACGCTCTCTGAGTCTCTGCATTAGTTAAATGACCTTTCACTTGTTCGTATACTATGTATGCTACAGCATGTAAGTGCCATCTTACTGTAGAACTCGAAATCTTCACTGTAAAAAAAATTTCACTATATTCGCTGGAGACTCTGTTTCAGCAAAATAATTTTTACAGCTAAGTTTACTTGCATTGTCATGGCGTATAATATCACCAGACCACCAGCTTCTCAACAACACCAACATCGGTACAGTGCTACTCGTTCCTGCATTCCAAAAAGCTGTATTAAAAGTACTGAATTACAAGTATCCACTGAGTGAACCAATGACCCTCATATAGTGAACATTGAGTGAACATTTACAGTACTTTATTCTACTTTGAATGTACAGTAGTTGCCTACGGAGGAAGGGACGTCCATTTACTGGATTCGTTACCAAGAACCAAGTGGTCGGTCAGTTTCACTTCCGCGTTACCGGCGAAAACTTTTGGCGTGTCTGTCGTGTTTGGTTGGAAATACCACAAAAGAAAAGAAATAGTGAGGTGAAGCAAATCTTTATTTGAAACTATTGTGTGCAGAAAGCAACAATTCCAAAATCTGATTCTCGATCAGACACAATCCCACATATGAAGCTGCTGCTGCTTGACAGAAAGAACATCAGCATCCAAATTGTCAGTATGTATAGCTGAGAAACCGTGCTTACTAGCAGGTCTCCGAGGTGAATTTAACCACTTCACTAGAGACATCCTTCAAAGTTGAACAGAAGTAACGAAATGAAACACAGTGACACACGATGACAATCCATGGAATCAAAGACCTTGCCGTGCGATTTTATATTGGTGCAATCAGGTAATTGGTGTCTTGAGCGCGACATAAACTTTGCGCAAATATTTCTAGTTCTACAGTATTTGTTTCACTAAAACGGGATTTTCTATTGTACTTCTGGCTGGATCAGCTGTGCTGTGAGTCCAAGAAGACATTAGAACAGGTGATCATTACTGCCACTTCAGAAGTGCTGAATGTCTGCTGCAGTCAGTAATGCTGTTTGTTTTGTGACCCCGGTTCCTATTTATTTTTTTGTAATTATCATGGTTGTGTTTCTTTTACAAGTTCTGACAGATCTGTCAAAAGTTCAGCCTGTCTCTAACCAGGACGTCAGATATGTAACTCTATTTTGCAATAGGTACTAACACTTCGCGAGATAAGTCAGAGAGTTCACATCAGACAGCACTCCTTGTTTGACACCATGAACTGAATCAAACAGTGCTGACTCTTGAAAAAAAGTAACACCACTTTTTAGAAATGGGCTCATTTTTAAAATATTAAAACAAGTACAAAGTTAAAAAAAACACAGGAGGCATGTTATTTTGTGATCAGTTTCCAATTTTTATTCCGCAGGCAGCTAGGAAATAAAAAATGGAGAGAAAAATGTTAAAACACTTGCACCTGATCTTTAAGAAAATGGAGTTTGACCACTGGCAATCAGTGTCAGAGTTACTGTATATCTGCTGGCATTTGGGATGTTTATTTTTATGTTTTAACATCCTGAGAAAAGTGTAAAAGTGTGAAGTTGGTAAACTGATATGGTGGTGTAGGATGATATGGAAGGATTATTTAGGGGTTGTGAAGTTTAAAGTTTACTTAGTTTTAAAAATATTTAACTTCAACCCCTTCTGGTCTGATGTGCAGATGGAGGGAAGCGTTTTACTGTTTATTCATTTATTGAAATGTTTCACCAGGAAGGCATACCGAGCAACAGGTTGCTCGTCTCACAGTGCGACCTGGGTGGAAGGGGTACAATAGGGATGAGACATTTTACACTCAAGTTACAAAGATCAATGTAGCATAGCAAACCATTAATTGAGGCAGTTCTTACAAACACTGTGATTGTGAACAGCTACCTGTTTAGTCCTGTAGGTTTTTAGGACACAAAGGCTCATAGTGCTGCACTTAAGGGCCAGCTGAGTTGCACTGTTCTGTGGGGTTCCAGTGTAGTTAGGCTGTGTCAGTGCACTAGAAATCCTTTTGTAAAGAAGTGGCATGGCATGGAATGGCATAGAAACATAGAAATCATGACGGCAGAAAAAGACGCAAGTGCCATTTATTTTGCCTAAGGTCCCTACCTTTTCTGTATTCCCTTTGGCTGGAGAAGTGCCATATCTACCTCATGATTGCTTGGCAAGCAATGAGCTCCACTGTCTGTACGAGCACCCACAATTTAATAATCCACATGGAATCCCTAAAGCTGTCCCCATCCCTCAACAGGTCCTTGCTGCTGAGGATTTCTCTGGTTTCCTGCTATTAGATTTTGTGGAAATATTAGGGATACAGATGGTCCTGAGATCCTGGGACACTATACATTAATACCATGCCACTTACTACATGGGGGGGGAACGTAACTTCAGCCTGACACCTTTGGGCTGGAAATAAAAAAGGGTGGTGAAAGGAGGATGCCATTGGACTGACCACCATCTGGGAGGGGGGTATGAAATGGGATACCACTGTAGTGCATGGACATTGTTTGGGGGAGGGTGGGAAAGGGTACCACTGGACTTCAGGGGTTTCTCTGGGGCAGGGTGAGGGAGGAGTACCACTGGACCTCACAGACTTTCAATGAGATACTACAAGAGAAATTTCGTTTTTAAAATGTAAGAAAATTTTTTCCTAAACTATGTTAAGATAATGATAGGGTCATGGGCAAGCTTTAAAACATCTGGAAATTCTGAGCTAGGGTCAAAGTGACCCTAACTCAGCAGGTTCTGTGAAAGCAAAGATGGTAGGATTTCATATCTCTGATATCTGCATCACTGGCACCTCAGTTCTATGCAGAACCCAACTAAAAGCACTATGCAACTCTACTACATTGCTTACACAGACTACATGTAATAATAGCATAAAGGCACTCCAAGCATTGGGGTTAATCTTACCCAAAATAATTTAAATATAGAGTGACCAAGGGGTACCTAACCCCACTGACTCACTAGCTCCCCCTGAATGCAGCCACTGGGAGGCCATTCCAATAACACTGTTGTCTCTCCCCATCCTTCAGTGTCTGACATTTATATGCTTGTCCTGTTAATGTAATTGCTGTAACCAATGTAACACATCTTGCCTGTCTATATTGAAAGTGACACTACTATAACTAATGCTCTATACTGTAACACAGGACAACTTTGAAAATAGGACCATGGTGGTCCTAACAGTTTTCTCCTGTCAAAAAATAAAGATGTTTTCTATTACTACTACATTTCTGACTTGTGCTGTTTTGCTGTAATATTGCACTATGATATGATTACATTTGGCCAATCACACTGCTTGATTTCTCTTAATCATTTTATAATACATAATAATGAAGGGAGTGTCAGCAACTTGGTAAATGACATTTCAGAAAAGAATTTGATATTACACACAGTATATGGACAATGCATAGCCAACAGACAAATGTTAAGGACTTACGTGCAATATAAAAGTGGAACTGTTTAGACTAGTTTGAGAAACAACCAAAATTTAGAGACAATTACATTTGCAAAGACTACTGGCCTTGATGAAGTGCGACCATCTGTGACACATCAGTGAGGCTGATAAACCAAATATACAGACAATAGGTATCCAGACATAGCAAATAGTAATAAAGAAACTATTGGATACTTATTGGGAGAGTTGTTGCAGTTCGGTGACTCCTTCCCTTACTCTAATAATACATTATGTATCCGAGAAGTGCTAATATGTTTCAAAATATTAATCTAATCTAAACTGAATGATTCGACATGTTATACTCAATGAGATATGTCTTAGTCTTATGATTATTGAATATATTAATTAAGACATGATTTCAGGATGTAGAACCATCTGTAATTCAAACCCTAGAGGAGTCATCTACAAGCAGTGTTTCACTGAAAGAGTGGTGGATAAGTGGGATAGATTTCCTGTGCAGGCCAAGTCAGAATGGGTAAGGGGACTTATGTTAGGGTGAGAGAGGCAATGGCCATAGTAAAAGGAAGGGGAGCAGAGGTAACAGGGACAGATGGTCCCTTGGGCCTTCGTAGAATAGAGCAACTAGATAGGGTGGATAGATTATATGGGCCGCAGACCTTTTCCTTCCATCTTTTTCTATGTTTCAGAGTCATGAGACACACGGCATACTTGGGTGTCTTAATCCTTAGGGTTAGATAAACAAATGGTAATCCAACCCCTGGAGTGCCATAATTCTGTTATTACATAAATCCACAAGCAGTCTGTGTAAGCAGGGCAGTAGAGTTTCATAGTGCTGTTAGCTGGGTTCTGCATAGAACTGAAGTGTCAGTGATCCAGATACCAGAGATATGAAATCCTACTATCTTGCTTACACACGACTTGCTAAATTAGGGTCACTATGACCCCGACTCAGCATTTCCAGATGTTTTGAGACTTGTCCATGACCAAAGCATTAGTTTAATGTAGTTTCTGTACAAAATCCACTATAATACTGAAAAGTTTCTTTTTAAAATACTCCATGGCTTTACTCCTTCCAGGTTTTCTGACATCATTGCCTACTTGTAATCCCAAACTCTTTGCTCTTCTGACTCTAGACTGTTTCAGTTTCTTACCAATTCCCTCTCAACCAAAGTTGGAAAACTTCCATATAAGCATAATATCTAGCCATCTACTCTACTCACTGGTGGGACTGACTTCAAGATGATCCTTCTCCTGTATAGTCTCTTTGCCTTTCACATTAACTAATGGGAGTTCCTCATCCCTCTCAAACAGCAATAACAACTGCTCCATTGGGATGTTGTAGCCTGTACATCAAAAACAGAAGACAATACAAGTGTCATTTATAATCAGAGCTAGACAAATGTTACAAAACACTCTTCCAAGAAAAAAATGCATTTTTACCAGTTGTTGGTAGTAACTGTAAATTTATGAATGATGGTTCATAACGTAGAAACATAGTCTGATGACAGAAGAAGTCCGACATCCATTCTACACAATCTCACTCCATCAACCTACTGTATTGGTGGGTTGTATCCTTTTCCACAAACTCCCTCAACTCTCAATCCAGTGTTTCCATCCCTAAGGACTAAGAATCCTCATGGCTCATCCCAGCCATGTTTAAATCCCTTTAGGGTAGCTGCTCCCACTTCCTCAACCGTGGTTTCACCACCCTTTCTCTGAAGTAAAACTTCCTCATGTCTCTTTTGAATGTGCCCTCCACCATCTTCCAGTCATGCCTCCTAGTGACTGCTTTTGTATTCCTTATAAACCGATCCTTGCTACTCACTCTTTGTATACCCCTCAGAAACTTATTTGTTTCTATCTTGCCCCCCTCTCGTGCCTGGCCTCCAGAGAGTACATATTTAGGGCCACTAGCCGCTCCTCACAGGGTCTGCCTTGCTAGCCCTAAATCATCTTCTCTCCCATACACTAATTCCAGACTGTCTATGTCCTTCCTCAGGTGCAGACTCTGGAACTGAGCACAATATTCCAGATGATGTCTCACCCAGGATTTGTGTAGGGGCAGTATCACCTCACTTCTATTATCAAAATCCTTCCTATGCACCCCAGCATATATAACACCATGCTATATGCTTTGTTACTGTGATTCATTTGCTTGAGGAGTCATATGCGGTATGGGCTGCTGCGCCCATTGGCTCTTCTCTGCACCAATGGTGGTGCAGCCTACCCGGCTGATCAGTCGGCGAGGCCGGGCGGCAGGCGGGTGGATGCTGCCGCCCGCCCGCCGGGGAGCGGGGTGGTGGGCTTCGTGGGTGGTGGGTGGGGACACAGCCACCAAGGCTATGTTCGGGGTTTGTTCAACATATACATCCCGCGATCGGAATGTGCCACTGGACCACCAGGGATGAATTCTCGGGGTTATTAATAACCACTGCCCGCGATCGGGCTTTTCGTCCACTGGACCACCAGGGATGAATGTGGGAGGAGGGGGTTTCATAAACTACTGCCCGCGATCGGGCTTTTCGTCCACTGGACCACCAGGATACGCTCGGGAGCTACATTGCTGCCCGCGATCGGGCTGGTGGGGGTTTAAACTATGCACGCCGATCGGGCCAGTGGGGGGTGGTGGGGGATTTACAGTTGGCTGCCCGCGATCGGGCTGCGGGGGGGCACAGGGACTGGGTTGGGGGCCAGCCACAGGTGGCAGCTGCTGTGTTGCGCCCTGCAATGCAGCAGCTCACCTGTGGGTGGCCCTCAACTTAAGCCTTTTTTGGGGCTCAAAGTTGTGCAGGCGCAGGTTGGGGGTTGCGCCTGCACAACTCTGCACAGCCCTGCTGAATATCGGGCTGTGCAGTTTATGCATGGTTCCTCCCCCTCCAGTTCAGCATGCATTCATTTGCATTGTGCTGTTGCTCAGCATGTTTTCTGTGGCACAACTGCCTCATACTGAATATGGCATAATGGAGCAAGTTCGGACTTGCACAGGCGCAACCCTATTGCGCATGGCGCAACCCTTTTGAATATCTGGGCCTCTGTCTGCATCGTTGACACCAGTATATTGAACAATGTCGGTCCTAGTGCCAAGCCTTGAGGCACACCACTGGTAACATTTCCCCAGGTAGACATATTTCTCCTTATTCCCACTCTCTGCCTTCTGCCATCCAACCATGATATAATCCATGCTACTATACTAGTACTGAAGTTTAACCTAACTAGTTATTCTAATAATATTCTGTGGGACACTGTGTCAAATGCCTTTGAATAATCTAGGAACACAATGTCCACGGGCAAACCCTTTTCCAGTGCTGCACAAACTGGTTCGAAGAACTGTAGTAAGTTTGTTAAACATGATCTTCCTGTACAAAATCCATGTTGTGTTACATCGGCTAATCCAGTTTGGCGAATATGTGCTATAATACGCCCTTGTATTAATCTTTCAAGTAGTTTACCTACAACAGAAGTTAGACTTTTTGGTTTGTAATTCTGAACATCCTTTTTTCTACCTCCCTTATGTATAGGTGTGACTGCAGCGTCCTTCCGTTCTCTTAAGGCCCTTTCCTCTCTTAACAATGCATTAAATAGGCATGTCAAAGGTCCTTTAAGTTCTTCTACAAGTTCTTTAAGCAGTTTTGGGTGAATATCATATGGTCCAGCAGAACTGTTTTGTTTAATAATTTTTATTGTTTGTTTTACCTCTTCTGCAGTAAAAGGTATATGTTCATCTGGTTTTATCTCTTTACTTTTGATTGACTCTTTTGGTGTATAGATACTAATAAAATAGTTAATTAACCCATTAGCTATTTGACTTTCATCTTGAATTATTCTACCATGAATTTCAGATGGTCCAATAGTTTTTTGTCCACCCTTCAGAGATCCTACACAATTATAAAATTTATTTTTATTGTCCGTGACTGATGTGGCAAGATATAACTCTCTTCTCTGTTTTGCTTTCTTAATACTGTCCTTAGTTTTATTTGGCACTTTTTTATATTGTTGTAAGTTATGTTCATTAGGATTCCTTTTTTTAATATTTAAAATATAATTTTTCCTTTTTCCTAATTTTTATTTTTATTGTCTTATTCCACCATGGCGGAACCCTTTTAATATTGTCATAGTTATTAATTGTTGGTACCCAGCAATTAATACAGGTGGCAATATTTTGTTTAAGTCTTTCCCAGATGTTGCCCATGTCTAAATTGTTTAGTTCTGCTTCCCACTTCCAGGTTTTTAAATATTCTTTCATTCTCTGATAGTCTGCCGTATGATAGTTTCTAACCATGCTTTTTCCTTTTATGGGCCTTCTGTCTATCTTCATTTTGCGTTGTAGAGTTTGATGGTCACTGTCTCCCAAATACATTAGTACTTCTATATCCTCTGTACCTCCCTCTATATTAGTAAAGATCAGATCTAAAATGTTACTACCTCTGGTACTTTGTTTGACTAGTTGTTCTAAATTAAGTTGCATTGTTAGATCTATGAATCTATTTTCCAAGCTACTATTTCCCTGTACTGTGTCCCAGTTGGCATTTTGGGAAATTAAAATCTCCTATAAGTAGGAGGTCTCCTGTAACAGTAATTTTCTAAATTTCACAGATATAGTTATTATTTTCCTCCATATCCAGACTTGGTGATCGATATCTGACACCCACGGTTATAATTTTTGTTGGTAATTGTACTTTTGCCCATACCAGCTTGCTGTCATTATCTACTCCTGTATGTTAATTTATTTCATGGGCTTTGTATTCATTGCCTATATATAAGGCAACTCCTCCACCTCTCTTGTTCTTCTGTTTTTATTAAATATAGTGTATCTTGGAATGTCAGTACCCAATTTTTCATCCTTATACCAGGTTTCTGTAACTGCACAAATTGAGATATGTTCTGTATACCACCTATGTTTCAGCTCATCAATCTTATTTTGCAAATTCCTAGCATTAACCAGTAAAATTTGTATGTCTCTGTCATTGTTATTAATATTTATTTGTCTTATATCCCCATTTTCCTTTTATCATTTGGTTAGCTGTTCATTGTTGTATTTCAAATTCTTCTTCAGTGGGATTATTTGATACTGTGTTTAATCCAATGTCTGGTGTGTTAGTGCTTTTTAGCCCCTCACCCCTCTTATTTAGTTTAAATATTTACTAATGCATTCTAGAATTTGTTTTTCCAGGAGATTACTACCCTTCTTACTAAGATGTAATCCATCCTAGCAAAATAGTTTGTTTTTCCCATTGAACTCTTCCCAATGCGTAATACATACAATGCCTTGCCTCATGCACCCTTTTCTCATCCAATTATTAATTTCCCTAACTTTTTGTAGATTATGTTCAGTTTCTCTTGGAATGGGTAAGATTTCTGATAACACGATTTCGCAGCCCAGGTCTACAAATTTATTGGTTAGTGAAACATAATGTTGCTTAATCTCTTGAGCTGAGTTCTGTCTGATATTGTTTGCCCCAGCATGGATGACCACCAGGGGTCTCTCTCCTGTATTTTTTAAGATATCGGTAACCATGTATGTGATGTCTGCGATCTAAACACCTCTGAAACATGACAACATTCTACTAGATTTACTGTGAGTACACATTGTACTGTCCAAATGTTTTATAATAGAATCCCCCAGAACTATGACTTCTTTTTGTATATTGTTGACTGGACTACCAGTATCCATTAACTCTTCTGTATTAGCCTCAGTATGGATTGGGGTTTCTTGCTCTTGGCTATTTATTATCATATGTGCATGTATTGTATTATTGAACAATGGTGTATCCAAGTTTGGTATAAGTACACTTGGATTATCCACAAGACTACTACAAGAGGGTAGTGACTCCAAATTCTGATTTTGTGTTCTCACATTGTTAGAAGATAGACTATTGGTGTGAGCTGCACTGTCAACTATAACATTTGCATCCTCAGTAGTTTCGATTGGGTTAGTTGCATTTTGATCCATCAACAGTACTTCTTGTGTTCCCGTAGTTGTAGTAGATAAGGTGAGGATGTTATCATCCGTTATTGTACTAATCAGATCAAAATGATTAAATGTGGACAGTAGGAAATGATCCACTTTCCTTCCCTTTTTGGCTACCTTTGAACTTTCTACGAGGTACCATTCCTCATCTGACCCTTCTATGACCTCCTCGTTTCCTGTTTTATTTTTTTGTATTCCTGTAGATGTGTCACATATTTGTTTCAATTGGTGTACTCGAAGTGCTGGGACAGCTATCAGAAATGTTATTCATTCTTAACGTATTTTTGTTTTTAAATGTGATTTTATTTTGTTTAAAAGTTTCTGCATCACACTGTACTCTCTCTGCCATATCATTTTGACTTGTTTCAAGGGTTGCTAGCCTATTGTTAAAGAGACTGATTTATTTTAAGAGTTAAATGTTTTGTTTACATTTGTCACATGTATAATTCTTTGTGTGCACTATTTTTACTGATATTGCATACATCAAATATGAGACACATTTTATCCCCACCTCCCCTTTCAAGTGTCATTATTGTATCGAACATTATTACTGATGAAACAGATACTCGGACAATAAGGAAGTACCTTTCAGGCTCTAGTATACAAGGCTTCAGGCCTTCTACACTTGTACAATACTTATAGGTTTTGGTAACTAATACTTTAATTATTGTTGAAAATACATACAAATATCATTCTACTGCTAACCATACTCAAGCTGTATCTTGATAATCAGACACATATTTTTAATTTTAACCTTCAGCCAACTCCAGTAAGGTTTTGTTTTTGAGTCACAGACCTACCTTGGCTCTAGTGGTATATTGTGCCTCCTTCTCCACCTTTCCCACCAAATGTGCCTAACACTCGCAGACATGCTTGTCTTGGCACGCGTCTCCATGCATGGTGGTGCGCATGCCCTGCTCACTCGCCCTGTTCATAGCAGGGCTATCTAAATACTGGTGAGTGACCCAGAAGCTCTTGTCAGGTCACAGAAAGTGAAATAATTTTGCCCCTTCTATAACATGCTAAACGGGTAAAAATCACTCATACGTGATCTTGGCAACATTTTGTAGCACAGATTCAGCCCCAAATAAGAAAATACAGCTGCCTTGTAAGTCAGTAGTTTCACAGTCAGCCCAGTGAAACTACCTGACTCCTCTTCCTATTTCCTGTTTGCACAGTAATAGGGCTCCAACTGCACTTGAGTAGTGCAACAAGTACACAAAAGGTTTAAAATAATTAAAAGTAGCACCACACAGAGTAGAACAGGCTAATACAGATCTCTGCAGTCAGAGTCTCTGCCTATTTGAGGTTTGAGGCATCCACTTGTAGCAGGGCTATCTAAATACCTGTGAATGACCCAGAAGCTCTTGCGAGGTGGCAAAGGCTTGCAGGCAAAGCAGAACAGCCCTCATCTCCTGAGTGATTGCTGTGTAGAACTGTATCCAAGGGGGATCATTGGCCCTGAGTCTAGAAGGAGCACAGATGGGTGCCCCAACCCAAACCTGAGGCATCTGTCATCACAACCATATGGAACAGATCGAGAAAGGGGGATCCCATCTCCAGGCTGCTGCTGCTGCTCTGTGTCCATTCATAAAGTAGCAGATGATACAGTTCTCTTGCCCTCTGGCTCCTCTGCCCCTGACCTCATGAACCAGCTCCAAATGGACTTTAGCAACATCCAGCACTGGTTCCACGAAAATCAGTTAGCCTTCAATGCGAAAAAAAACAGTCTCCATGACCTTTGGCACCGGGTAGAGGCTTGCTAGAGTATCCCCTCTTCATTCTTTTCAGATCCTAGGTGGCACAACTATTGAAAAGGTCTCCTCCTTCAAGTACCTTAGGATCTGGTTGGATCACCACCTTGATTTTTCTGTTCATGTGGATGCTATCCACAAGAAACTCCACCCCAAACCTGGAGCACTTTAAAGTAAGAGATGCATTCCATTTCCTTTTCAAAGAGAAATCTTCAGTGAGATGATTCTCCCCATTTCTGACAATGAAGATACTGTTTACAATGCTGCTCCAAAGTCCACTTTAGCTAGACTTGATCCCCTCTTTCACTCCTTTTACAACTGTGCCCTTGACAAACCTCTGTGTACTCATCACAGTTCACTGTATACCACCCTCTCCCTTATCTAGTGATGCCAGGTGCCTTTCCCACTGTACCTCATTCATGTCCAAATTTTGGTTTAGCTCCCTCCCCTCATATCATGCTTCTCTCCTGTCCTACGCCCTTCTACCTCTTATGCATTTCACAAAACTCATGTTTGCTCTCTTGTTCTTCCACCAATGAAATCTACTGCTGGCCAAGCTGCCTTCTCCTTCCGCTTCTCTAAAATGTGGGCCTCTCTCCCCCCTTGCATTCACTCTGCTCCTTTCCTCCACACTCTGAAATCTCTCTTCCATGATTTGTCTACTCGCTCATGCAGCTGTTTGTAATACTGGGGTGGACTTCTGTCACCAGCCTTCCTCCCTACACTGACAATAGCTTATCCCCTCTACCCAAGTTAATTCAGTCACTACGCCTTACTCCTTACATCATCATTTTGTTGCTCACAGTTCTATGTTCTTTTGCCTGTTTTGTAATTTACTGTGTTGTATTTACTCTACAGCAATTTTTATTCTGAATTTGCTGTTGTAATTTGTATATATTGTTTTATCCATTTTCATTCTGCTGTATTATTTGTACATTGTACCCTGAATCTGTTCTATTCTCTTCTCTTCTCTTCTATTCCTCTTCCTCCAGGTTTCATTTGGAAATGAGCTGTTAACAGCTCAATATGACTTTTCGGGTAAAACTAACCACAGCAGGAAGCAATGGAGCCACCGCTATGAGACAGTCCAGTTCATCAGAATGCTGAGTCTACTAAGCACTGAGGAACCATTGTGGAATACTCATGTGCAGATGCTCCAGTGGCAGTGGGACAGTCAGAGTGGCAGCAGCCATGAGACCTGTGAGTCACAGGCAGGCAGGCAGCAAGGATGGATCAGCATTTATATAGCACTTTTCATACACACTGTATCCCAAAGCACTTTACAAAAAATGCTAGACTAGTAGTGAAGTAACTGAATGTGTAATGGCAGCCACAGCACACATCAACACCCACACGCAGCCTTGGACAACTGCATGAGCCAGTTTTATGGGAAGGTGAATATTGGCCAGGATGCTGGAGAAAATCCCCATCTCTTATGGGGTCCCCTCCAAGGCACGTAAAGCTAGGAAAGATGTTTCTTTCTTTTCTGCATTAAAGGATGAACATGGAAATATAGTCTCTGCCCCAAACAGTTGCACGACATTGTATCAGGATACTTAAAATCATTTAAGGAGACAAATCCACCATCAGAGAAAGATAAATGATTACTTAAATCCCAGTTCACATATTATAGATCCACAAATAGCACAGGAAATGTTACAGTCCATTACAGCCCAGGAGATCATCAAAGCAATAAAACCTTGAAGCTAGGTAGTTCTCCAGGGATTGACGGTTTACCATACAAGCTACATAAAGCATTCCCTGATGAATCTGCGGTATGTTTAGAAAAAGTATTTGCATATTTCCTCCAAGAGAAACAAGTCCCTACATATTTTACACAAGGTCTGGTTGTTTTTCTCTTTAAATCAGGCAATAGACACCTTATGTAGACTTGGCAACCAATCAGCTTGCTGAATGCAGACTTTAAAATCTTATCTCAAATCCTGAATATCTGGTTAAGGAAGACTGCTACCACATTAATTCACCCCACCCAATTTTGTGACCTACCAGGAAGGAAAGTGCAACACACATTAATTATTATTAGGGAACTGGTAGAATTTTACAATACACATAATAAGTCAGAGTATGTTATCTCCCTTGATCACAGTAAAGCATATGATAGCGTTAATCATTCCTTCCTTCTTTTATACACTAAAATCTTATGGAATCCCAGATAAATTTATACAGTGGCTAAAACTACTTTACTTTTCTGCAACCCTTTTCCCTATCATGACAGGAAGAATAGGAACAGAAATTAAAATGTCAGGAGTTAGACAAGGGTGTTCTCTAAGCCCTCTTCTATATGTTTTTTTCCCAGACCCCCTAATCAGAAAACTCATTCAAAACACCCACATACAGGGCCTAACAGGATCCCAAACTAATGATGACGTGAGAATTTTGGCATATGCTGATGATATCTACCTCTTTGTTAAAAACCTAGAAAGTATACACATTATGATGCAGGAATTACACCACTCAAAGGCATCAAATGCTAAACTTAACTTAGATAAATGCAAAGGGATAGGACTAGGGAACACACAGAGTACCACCACAAATCCGTCTGGATTGTGCATTTCTGATGAACCCATGAAAATCTTAGGTTTACACTTTGGAGGCCAGAATATGGTACTTCTGAACTGGGAATCAGCCTTAAGCATCTGTGAAACCAAAGTGAAACGGTGGAAAGGGTGGAAACTTTCTAAACTTCAAAAGGTACAAATCATTAAAACAATTATAATACCCTGTCTGTTGTACACTGGTATTGTTTTCCCACTCCCTATTTCTTTAGAAACCAGATTATATATCTGTTTTTTTTTTCAAATGTTGTGCGGTAGCTGACTGAACACCATCAAGAAAGCCTTTACGTAGCTGCCAAGAAAAAGGGGGGGTATTGGCATGATTGATCCACTGGTATTTTTCCATACTCTCTTCCTCTCTCAGACAATAAAAAAAGGCCTCATCCCCACAGAATCATTACCTCATAAATGGATCTGGAATAACTTAAATAGTTTATTCAGGGCATGGGACCAGATTCCACCTAAAGCATCTAAATATCTCCAAATCCCAGAACACATAAAATCCACAGTACAGAAATTGAGGAAAGTGAATATCTCTAAACTTAATATACTTCAGAACACAGGACCCCAGTTATACAAGATTGTCGTGCAAGACATATGCCCTTCAGAACCTGATTTTAAGAATTGCCCCCCTAGCAAAAGGGGTACAGTACTGAGACAATTAAACAACGCTAGGATACCCAAGCGTATGTGGGAAACACTATGGCTCTGTGCCTATGGTTGACTGAATGTTAGGGGTAATAGTAAACACAAGGCCATAGAGGAACAAGCATGCCCATATCCTGATTGCATAACCTCAGAGGAGACAATAGAGCATTTCTTACTATCTTGTGCATATGCCCGAAATCTTTGGAATTTTTTTAGCATAAAAATGGAATTTACCGTGGGTGGCAAAGTTTTCTTATTATATCATAGTGCTAGGTATTTATCACACCAGTCTTAAAAAATATTATGCTAGTACCTTGGCTGTATTTTTCACCTGTATAAAGTTTTACTTGTGGCATGCCAAATGCCAGTGCGTACTGCAACAGCAATGCACGTCTTATGAATCCTTCAGTAGACTCTCTATAAATGCTTTACAGGAAATATATGAACATGAAGTTTCTAAACGTCCATTACCAAAGGTGCATATATGGTCAAAAGACCTTGCCTTTTTCTTAAAGTATAAGTAAGAAACTGCAGAGTAATTTATGATTTTGATTAAACACTGTTAGTGATTGTATATGATTTGTTTTTCTTGTGTAATGCTCCCCATGGGGGCTTACCTTTTTGCCTGTTCTCCCATACACTTCTGTCTGTCTCCTGTGGTGCCTGTTGCATCCCTGATCTTGTCCCCGCATCACTGCCACAGTCCGAGTCCAAGTATGTGCCCCAGGTATCCCCAGGACAGCCCGTTGCTTAGTTTGGCCCATCTTGGGTTCAAGAGCTAAATCACGACACCCCCACTGGTTGTGGCGGCACTCCAGTGCTGGCAGGGATCGAGCATTTGATCTCTCGACCGCTGACTTTGCGGTTAATTGGGAAATAGTTTGGTGGTCCTGGTCCTCATTTAGGGCAGTGCAGGAACTGGTGACCTCAGCCAGGGCCAGGAGAACCCTCTGTATTTACTAAATCAGAAGCACTACAAGCGCTACAAAAGGAGGGCTCATGAATATTAATGAGAGCCCTAGGAGTGGCTTGCCTGGACTCCCACGTACTTTTCTATGCAGATGACGCTGTTGTCCCCTATTGCAGCAGAAGGTAGCAGAATCTCATACATAACCTTCAGCGAAGCTTCACGGCCTTGAAGCACTGATTCCTCCAAAATAAGCCAATATTAAACTGCAACAAAACTAAGACAATGCTGATGTCATGCCCACAAAAAAAGAGGGGTCTCCAACCTCTTATTATCCTTGCTCAGGTGGGAGCTGTCTTGAAGCAGGTCAGCACCTTCAGATACCTAGGTGTATACCTTGATGACCACCTTTCCTCTGCACATCATGTAGAAGAAATGGTAAAATCAGTAAATAAAAAAAACTCATGCCCTTTACCGTTACAAATCTCTTATGACAGAGGAGACTAGGTGACTGGCAGTTGCCTCCTCAATACTCCCAATAATTGACTACGGACTAGTGGTTTACCGCTGCTGACTCAATCCTAAATAGAGTAAGAGTAGCTCTGAATAATGCGTGTCACCTGGTCCTAGGAGCTGACAGAATGGCACATACCTACAATCTCTACACTAATATGGGTTGGCTTCCTCTGGACCTATGCATTGACTACCAAGCATGCCTGCTGGGAATTAAGGCTCACCAGGGCTGCTACTCCCCCACCCTACAGTCCTTCTTCCTCCCTGCCAAAAGCAAGCATGCAACCCATGGCACCTTCAGGAACTCCTTTCATGTCGCCTTCTGTAGGACTAACCAGGCTATGCGCTCCTTCTCTGTTAGATCCCCAGCATGGATAAATGAGCTCCTGTCATCCTTCATGGTGTTAACCGGCCCGACCCAAATCAAAACATAGAAACATAGAATTTGACGGCAGATAAGGACCGCTTGGACCACCTAGTCTGTCCATTTTCCTACCTAACAGATAAGCTGCAGATCCTAGCTAACCAACAGCTTACTTCCTCCTACCCCCCACTAGGACTGCCTTATGTCTGTCCCATGCATTCTTGAATTCCCCCACTGTTCTTGACTCCACGACCTCCTCAGGGAGGCTGTTCCATGCATCCACAACCCTATCTGTGAAAAAATACTTCCTCACATTACCTCTGAGCCGTCCCCCTCTATCTTCAAATTGTGCCCCTTGTTCTTGTACATCTATTTTCTGAAAGATGCTACCCTCTTGGACTTTGTTGACTCCTTGAGGTACTTGAAGTTTCTATCATGTCCCTCTCCCTTCTTTCCTCAGGGGTATACATATTAAGCTCCTTTAGTCTTTCTTCATATGTCTTCTGGTTGCAGACCCTGCACCATTTGGTTACCTCCTCTGAACAGCCTCCACTCTGTCTATGTCTTTGCGGAGATGGGGTCTCCAGAACTGCACACAGTACTCCAGATGGGGTCTCACCAACTGTCTGTACAGAGGGATAACAACTTCCTGTTTTCTACTATTGTTGCCTCTCCCTATGCATCCCAGTATCCCCCTAGCCTTCTTTATTGCCTTCTCACATTGATTGCCCACCTTTAAATCATCTGATATAATTACCCCCGGGTCCCTTTCCATTTTTACTGTTGTCAGTATCTCAACCCCCACTGTGTACTCTTCCCCTGGGTTTTTGTTTCCCAGGTGCATTACCTTGCACTTGTTTGCATTGAATCTGAGCTGCCATACATTTGACCATTCCTCCAACCTTGCCAAGTCCCTTCTCATTCTTTCCACTCCCTCTTGTGTATCAACCCTGTTGCAGATCTTTGTGTCATCTACAAAGAGACATACTTTTCCTTCCAGTTCCTCTGCAATGTCACTTATAAAGACATTAAAAAGGACCGGTCCCAGTACTGAACCCTGCGGTACCCCGCTAGTAACCCTCCTTTTTTCACTGTGGACTCTGTTTACTACTACCCTTTGCGTACTGTTATCTAGCCAATTTTTTATCCAGGCTACCACCTTGGAACCCACTCCAAGGCTGGCTAACTTGTGTATTAATATTTTGTGTGGGACTGTATCAAATGCCTTGCTAACATCTAGGTAGGCCATGTCCACAGCCCCTCCCTGGTCTACTACTTTGGTCACCCAGTCAAAGAAATCTATTAGATTCGTCTGACACGACCTTCCCATCATGAATCCAAGCTGCCTTGGGTCCTGTGCCCCACTGGCCTCTAGATATTCAACAATTCTTTCCTTCAGAGTGATTCCATCATTTTCCATACCACTGAGGTCAAACTAACTGGTCTGTAGTTTCCTGCCTCTGTCCTGCTCCCACTTTTGTGAAGAGGAATCACATCTGCCCTCCTCAGTCCTCAGGTACCACCCATCCTCCATGATTTGTTAAAAGAAAGTAGTCAGTGATGTCACTAGTTCTACCCTTAGTTCTTTTAGAATTCTTGGGTGAATCCCATCAGCCCCATTGCTTTGTCCACCTTCAATTTTATTAGTTCTTTCAGAATCCTTTCTTCTGTAAATGGACTGGTATCGACCCCATCTTCAGAGTGTTTCTCTTGTTTGGTTTAGGTACCTCCCCCTCCTCTTCCTTTGTGAATACTGAGCAGAAATATTCGTTCGGTATCCCTGCTTTTTCACTGTCACCCTCTTCACACATTCCCTCCCCTTTATTAAGCCTCAGTATCCCTCCTTTGGTCTTTCTTCACTCCATAATATACCTATAAAAGGTCTTATCCCCTTCTTAACAGAGTTGGTTATCCTTTCCTGGGTTTGGGCCTTTGCTGTTCTGACTACCTTCCCTGCCTCTTTCTGCTTTAACTGACAAAGTTCTCTGTCCTGCTCCTTTTGTGTTTCCTTATATTTCCTGAATGCTACCCTTTTCTCCTTAACCTTCCCTGCCACCTCTTTTGAGAACCATAGCGTTTTTTTCCTTCACTGTGCTTTGTTGATTTGCTTTACACAAAGGCTTGTTGCCTCTGTGATGGCTGTTTTGATTACTCCCCATTGTTCCTCCACCCCTCCTTCTTGCCCATTTGCTACTGCTCGGATGGAATGAAAAGATACTTCTCTGATAAACCCACCTACACCTGCACATAACTACAATCACTACCTTTTGTGGCATCTACTGTTCTTCTTCCCATTCCCTCTCATCTACTCTACTGTATTCTCTACCTCCCTGCCTCTCCCCTCCTCCTTACCTACCACTTGGGCAACACTTTCATGAAATGGCCTCTCTGACAAACTGGTATATACAAGTTGCTGCTGTATCCAATGAACTGTGTGCTATCTACAAATACTACTGTTATTGCTCTGTAAATGTGATGTGGAACCTTTGTAAATGAGCTCCGGTCAAAGGTGTATTCAAACCATCAATCAATCAATAAATAAATAAATATTGCCATACCTACCGTTCTCTCCATGTTTACTGGGCTGAGACAGCCATTTGTATACAGTAAACAAACAGCCTCTTCTAGATCAAAGGGGCTTAGTCATTTGTTAATACTCAAAGCATAATCTTTTAGAACAAAAATGCTCATCAGTTCACACGCAGTCTGCTTCCCTATGCGAGAACACAGGAATGCTCGAACAAAAGCCATCTCTAGCTAAAAGCTCTCAAGCCTGGGACAGTAACAGGAGAATGCAAGTTTCAATTCTCCCCAGGCCTGCTTACTTATTCTACAGAGTAACATTAAAAAAATGAAAATGAGGTTGCACTGGTGTCTCACCTTTTATCACTTTTCCTTTTACACTCATGTTGGCAGCTTCAGCAATGGTGTTACAATGATATAAAACAATTTGGTATCTTATGGATTTTTCCATGAAAAGTGATTAAGGCTCACCATGTAACTTGATACGTGTGGCAACACATTTGTTGTTGTGGATTTTAAATGTTTAAATGGCCATCTTGTACTGTGCAAAAAATTATAAACTTGATATAGGGTTGCAGAAACACGGGGGAACATCCTTAAAATGTACTTGCTAGAAACCAGGAGAGAGCGGGGGTATAATAGAAACATTTAAGACTATACAAAGTTGTTTCTTTTCTCGAACAAACATTTAAAATTCTCTTTATCTGTATTACCTTCGCAGGCTACTGTAATATTAGATGCCAGGATTTGTTACAGTTTGTGGAAGTTGATCACAGCATGCTTGTGGGGAATTCGTGTTCTGGCTTTCTCAGTCTAATAAATGCACCAGATGACTTTTTACCTTCAATATTAAGTATGATTTTTTTTTTTATTTACATTATCATGAGTGCTGCTGTTTGTGTTTTTTGTTCTTCATTGTTTAGTAACTTGGTATTCAGTTTGACAAATGTATAATAGCATTTAGTTAGCTAGAAATATCTGTGATAGTGAAATCTACATATGTTTAAGCACTTTTAGAACTCATCTCCCTATTAGAGTATCAGACATCTTGTATTCAGCTTTATAGTTTTTTATTGTCTCTATATGAAATTCATATGTGTTTCTATTGAGAACAGATATGACAGGGCTTACTGCAGACAAATGAGATAGTGGACTTATAGAGTTATCAAACTATAATGGGTTATGGGGATAGTTTTCCATTCTACTCTTTATTTCAAGGTGCTCGATAATGTATCAGCTTGTTCTGGGGTTATGTTTTATCCCTGCTCATGGCAGTACTCTGGCTATTTTGGAATGAACATTGGTGGTATACTACTGTACTTACTACGGTGGCATAACATGGATAGTGGTGTAATATGGATAAGGGCATGACTTATTTTTCTAATGTAATGCTGAAGTTTGGCCAGTAATTTATTACAGGTTTGTTATATATCTGATATACCTGCCTATAGGAATGTATGCTGTACTGTGTATCAATAAA
Organism: Neoceratodus forsteri; assembly: GCA_016271365.2. Lineage (NCBI taxonomy): Eukaryota > Metazoa > Chordata > Ceratodontiformes > Ceratodontidae > Neoceratodus > Neoceratodus forsteri. Next base: position 215,268,367 of record JADMNL010000024.1, read on the forward strand.
AGTCATAAATAAAGTTTAAAAATGTCTCTGCAAGGGATAATCAAAGTGGACAGCACTGTACTGTTCACCTTCAGTGCAAAGTTGCAGTGGGGCAACTCAAGGATTATATTCAGTCTCAAGAGCTACTGTCTCTCTCACAGCATGGCTTTTGAAAAGGGCACAGTACAACCTCAGCCCTGGTCACTGTCACGTCTGGGATAAGGGCTGCTATGGACCAGGGCAGACTCTCTGGGGCTATCTTTATTGATCTCTCTAAGGTCTTTGACCTAGTTGACCATGCACTACTTTGCACTCAGCTGAGATCCTTGGGCCTGTCCCCCTCCTGTGCTCAGTTGGTTCTCCAATTACCTTCAGGGCAGGCAGCAACTTACCAGATATGGTAAGGTGCTCTCGGACGTCACCACAGTGTCCTCAAGGGTTCCCCAGGGGTCAGTCCTTAGACCCCTGCTCTTCTCCATATTCATCAATGATCTTCCCTCCTCTGTTGCTTCTTGCAGGTCCATACTGTATGCCGATGACCTTGTTATTCTCACTCATTCTCGGGATACTGGGGTCATTAACCACCAACTGAGTGAGGATTTCAGGAGTATCCAATCCTGGATATCATCTCATAAGCCGGTCCTAATTCTTAAAAAGACCCAGGCCATGCTGTTTGGATCCCAGGCTAAGATAAAGTCCTCCCCTGTTCCTCTGTGCATCTCGGGTAGTGATGGTGCTCCCGTTCTCATCATCACCACAGTCAAATACCTTGGGCGGCACTTGATCCTCAGCTTGATCTTGGTCACCATATCCACAATGTGTGTCGTACTGTTAACTGGAAGTTGGGTTTGGCGTATAGAGGAAAGAATAATCTTACTTCGGCTGCTCGCCAACCATTGGCCAGAGGTGTGTTTCTACCATCTCTCTGCTATGGGCTACTTTTGTTTGCCCATGCTTCCAAGGTCCACCTCACTAGGTGGACCATTGCCTACAATAACATTTGCCGTTTTGCGCTAGCAGCCTCTCGCCTCACTCACCATTGCGATCTGTACGCTAAGCTTAACTGGCTCTCCCCATCCAACCAACCACATGAACTTTGTGGTGGGCTGCTTTACGGGTAAGGTGCTGGGCTCAGGTAACCCCCTTGGATTAGCAGAGATCCTTGCATCTGCTGCCTCCTCTGTTTACTCCCTAAGGCCCATGGACCCTGCTATCCTCAAGGTTCCTCCTAGGCGCACCCAAATGGGGGACAGGGATTTTGTGTCATGTGCCCCCAGATTATGGAACTCCCTTCTCGTTCTGGTCCATTCCTCCCCCTCACAGGCATGCCTACGAACCTCCCTGTGGACACACGTGAAGCTCTCCTCAGTATGTGACTGTCTTAAACCCCCTTAATTTCCTTGATTACCTGGCCACCTGCATTGTACTTGAGCATATTATATCCTGTACCTTGGCTCCGGTCCTACTGTGGTTGCCTGCCCGCCTGGGTGTGGCCCTGTGTTAAGTGTGAAAATTTTGTATATATCTGTATATACTGCTTTGAACATTGTCATAGTGACTATGTATTGATCTTATATTTGACTGCTCCACTGTTGTAACCAGAGTTGTCTTCTATGTATGTTATGCTTTTTTCTGATCTCAGTGTATCTACCCTATTTGCTTCAAGTTGTACTCTGTATGCTCTTTTAATTCTTGTACTCTCCCAGGTCGTACCTGAAAATAGGCATATGTGTTGTCTAGTGTACTTACCTGGTTAACAAAAGCTAAATAAATAAATAAATAAATAAACACGGTAAAACAAAGAAGCTGGTATGCGGCACGTTCAAGAAGGAAGTCAGGAAGTACTTTTTTTATGGAAAAGGTGGAGGACAAGTAGAAAAGATTGTCCAGTGAGGTGGTCTGTGCACAATCAGTGGTAGGGTTCAAGCACAGGTGGGATAGATACATAGGTTTAGTGGGGTCAACAGGGGACAAGGTATAAAAGAGGAGGGAGAAGAAAAGTGACCCTTTGGAGTTTCAGTCTCATAGGTTATGCAGGGATAAGGGTAGAGACAATAGACCAACTGGCTTTCTGCTGTCAGTTTTGATATCTCTATTTTTCTGCTGCATCTCCTGTAAAGCTCTTCCCTCTTCTAATAACACAGAGTATCACAAAATGGAAGTGCACGGCTAAGCTGAATGAACTTTAGGTAACAGTTACATGTCCGTTAACTACACTGCAACTGCAATGAACCTCCATGTAACAAACATGTAATTACAGTGTAATTACCCCTGCTACATGTAATAAATGACTGCCTACCCCACAGTTACATTGAAACTGACACTTAAAATAACGTGACCGAACTGTACATACTGCTTCAGTTTTCGAAAAGTACCAAGAATGTTATAGCAGAGCCCCTAAATCAGTCCTTTCCTCTCATCCACCACCACTGACATGCTAGAAGACTTGACATAGTTATAAGACAGACCATCCCCATCACATAATGAGGCCACCTCAGAGATGGTGTCCATTCTTACCTACTGAAACCATGGTTTCATATTTTGCTCCACCACTTCCCTGAGAAGGTCCTTCTACTGGTTGTTTAACATCTTCCACTCCTCTTTAGAAAAAGCAACAGGAACATCGTCAAAAGTTTCTGAAGCCTGTAAGGAAATGAGACATGTTTAACTGTTCTTTATTTCACAGCACACATTGAGAAACCTGCAATTTTTCAAAAAAGAAGGAGATGGATAAGGTTATGATTTGTGGTCTAGAAAACTAAGGGGCCTTGCCTGCACTCCCTCAACACATGAAAATGGATAGAGCAGAAAAAGTAACGTACGGCAAGCATGGGGGTAAAACACATTTGAAATAGGGACTAGAGGAAGGGGGTAAGTGGAGTCACCCAAGTCAGAGGTGGTAGACCTAGCCAGTGAATGGATGTCTGTTTCAATGCCAGGAGTTTCAGAAATACATTTGGGGGCATCTAGGCAATGGTAATGGGAGGCCCAGGTGGGCATAGCTATCATCATGGAAAACGGGTGACACAAAATCCATGACTAGGACCTCACTATCCTTAGATACACCCTACTTAATAGAAACATGAGAAAGGGCAGAGGAGAAGAGATTGCACTATATACTGAGGCCACATAAAATCAATAGAAGATAAGAATCTAGGGGGAGTGGGGTTGACAAAATGTAGATTCACCTGGTAGTTGAAGGAGGGGAGAACCTCAGAGTGGTGACTGCTGCTAGACTACCAAACCAGCCTGAGGAGTGGAGAAGGCATTTGAGGTCCAAATCAGAAGGGCAACCACAATGAGTAGTGTGATCCTGATGTGAAAGTTCTAACCCTACCAGATGTAGATTGGGAAACACTGGGGGCTAGGAGTGCCAGGAATCAATCTCTTGTATATTCAATGTAGGATTGTTGACTAATCAGAGAAGGTGCCTTCCTTAACTTGGTACTGTGAAATCTGAACACAGTAGGATAGGACAAAGCAAACAAGCCCCTGGAGATGAGTAATCACAACTCTATGTGCTTCAGTATTTCCCTAGAATCCCAATACCCCATGTCAAAGACCATGGTCTTAAATTTTAGGAGAACCAGCCTTGTAAAAATGGAAGAAATCCTTCACCACAAACTGAGGGGGTGGAAGGGATACAGGGAGTAGACAAAAGTGGGAAGTCATTAAGGAGAATCTGTTAGAGGTCACTAAAGCTTGTCTGAAGCAGGTAGGGAAAACAAGCAAAAATATGAAAATCCAATCTAGTATACCAGGAAATTACAAGAAGCAGTAAGAGGAAAGAGGGTAGACTTCATAACATACAGTGGGGATCAGTCTAAGAGAAATAGGGAGATATAACTAGGCAAACCTAAAGAGGCCAAAAAAGGCATCAGAAGGGCAGAGACAGAGTTGAGGACAGCTGACGACATTAACAAGAACAAGAAGACTAGCTTTTTTCAGGAAACACAAACATAGAATTTGCTGGCAGAAAAGGACCACTTGGCTCACGCAGTCTGCAGAGATGGTCCCTGCCAAGTCTGTCTCTGCAGACACTCCTTCCTCCCTGCCCATTTCCTAATATTCCCCTATGTCTGTCCACTGCATACTTTAAACTACTGTTTCACCTCCACCACTTCTGCTAGCAGTCTATTCCAGGAGTCCACCAGTCTTTCATGGATTCTGTACTTCTACACATCCCTCTTAAACTCCCCCCCAACTTTACTGAATGCCCTCCGGTTGTAGTACCCTTCCTCATGTGAAAGAGAGCCTCCTTCTGCACCCTGTTCACCTCTGTAATGTACTTGTAGATCTCTATCATGTTCCCTCTCACTCACCTGCCTTCCAGGGTGTACATGTTGAGATCCCTCAGTCTTTCCTTGTAGACTTTTGATGCAGCCTCTGCACCATTTTACTTGCCATCCTCTAGACTGCCTCTACCCTATGTCCTTTCTAAAATGTGGCCTCCAGAACTGGATGCAATACTTCAGGTGGGGTATCACCAACAAGTGATATAGTCCCTTCTCCTACTGGAGATACCTTTCCTATGAATTCCAGTATCACACTGGCTCTACCCACTGGCTTTGCCACACTGACCTGCCACTGAGTTCATCATATATGATAACCACAAGGTCCCTTTCCTATTTAGTGACTGACAGTCCACCCCCCCTCAAATAATCATTTCTTGGGTTACTATGCCCTAGGTACATGATTTTGCAGTTTTTTGGGACTGAACCCCAACTGCCTTATTGTCCACACAAATACAGATTTTGATATTATCTGCAAAAGGCATACCTTCTCTTCCAGTTCATCTGCAATGTCACTTATGAAGATACTGAAGAGGACCAGTTCAGTCTTGAACCCAGTACCATACTTGCTTCAGTTATATCAATGAAAAGAGGGAAACTAAAGAGGTCATAATAAGAATGCAATCTTAGAGGGACTCGGTAGAGAAAGATGGGAAGAAGGCTGACATGCTCCATGAATATTTCTTCTTGGTCTTCACAGCAGATGGGGGTCCACTTAGTGTGGTGTGCATCCAAAAAATAGGGTATGCAGAAGCTGGAACTGGGCTCAGTAATGCGGAAAGGGTGCCTAAGGGACTGTGTGCATGGAGGATGGACAAGTCTCTGGGACCAGACAGATTGCACCTTAGGGTGCTGAGGGAACTGTGGAAGGAACTTGCAGTGCCTCTAGTGGATTTGTTCTCCTACTCCATTGAGACTGGGGTGGTCCTGATCCAGCATGGGAGCAGGGATGGTCTGTAAAACTACAGGCTGATTAGCTTGACCTCTATAGTGGGGACACTACTGCATATGATCAAAATAGTGCAGATGGTAGACTTTCTAGAGGTAAGTGTTTGTTTGTTTGTTGAATTTTGTTGACCCGGTAAGCCCACCGGCCTAGAAGTCCATTTTCAGTGTCGACGGGGAGAGGGGGGATACAGATGGTAAGCAACTGAAATTGAACCAGATTAAGCTGTTGGTGGTATTTTTAGTGAATGAGGGAAATTTGGCCAGGACACCGGGGAAATTCCCTACTCTTTTCAATAAGTGCCATGGGATCTTTAACATCCACCTGAACTACCACAAATCGAGGCAGATGGGACCTCGGTTTAACGTCTCATCTGAAAGATGGCACCTCAGAAGTGCAGCACCCCTCTCATGCTGCACTATAGTGGACTCTAAAATAAGAAGCAGCTTGGCTTTAATTCATGAAGGGAAGGTCATACCAAACTAACCAAACTGAGTTCTTTGCCTGAATTACAAGAACAGTGGACAAAGGCCAGGTGATGGCTATCATGTATCTGGCTTCCAGCAAGGCCTTCGAGTCAGAGCCACAGAGGTTAATAAAGAGGCTATGGGACCTATGGATGGGTGAGAAGCTAATTAAGGGGACAGCAAGTTGGTTGAGGGAGAGTACCAAACAAGGAGTACTAAATGTAGAGTACTCTGCAGTCAGGAAGGTGATAAGCTGGGTACTTCAATGGTCATTGCTGTTTTCAGTACTTTTCAATGTATCCATCTGTAACGCTGGGGAAGGGATCAAGGGAAACATTTTGCATCTTTGCAGATGACACCAAAACTGGAGGTAGGGTAGACACTGAGGCAGGATTAAGGGTATGATGGCAGACCTAAAAATATTAGAGAGGTGATCTAAGGTTTAGCAGTTTAATTTCAATGCCAAGAAGTGCAATGTTATACACTTCAGGGGAATCCGAAAACAAATCACTGGAAAGGAGAGGTGAAAAAAAGCAACCAGAGCACACAGGAAAGGTACCTTAGTGGTCATCATAAGTGATAGTCTCAAGCTGGTGGCTCAGCATACCAGGGCATTTGGGACAGCCAACAGGACGCTGGGGTGCATGGGGAGTGGTTTCACCAGTGGGAAACAGAAACACAGACAACAATGGCAGAAAAAAAAAAAAAAAAGGTCCAACCAGCCTGCCAGAGTTCCCTATTTAGCCTTGGGACCTACTGTTCCCCCAGGATCCTAGCCTTCCCCACCTGCCCCTCCATTCTCCTCCCAATTCTGACACCCTGAGCAACCACGATACCATTCGTTCTGTCCGTTCTGCTTAAAACCGCTAATGGGTTTTGCACCCACCACCTCGGCTGGCAGCCTATTCTATGGCTCCACAGCCCTGTCTGTAAAACAGTATTTCCTCACATCCCTCCTGAACCTCCCTGCTGTTAGCTTCCATTCCACTCATGACTTTGTGACTGCGAGCTGGTATTCAATCCCCTCTCTCTACTGGTCTCCAGCAATTTTTATTTTATTTATTTATTAGATCATCGGTTTACAAACCTTTGAGTCATAGACTAATTTACAAAAGGCACCTTGTCAAGAGAGCAATACATCACAGCAAACAAAACAGTACAGTACATAACACTTAGATTAAAAAAGCAACCAGTGTTACAGGCATTCACTGGTGGTACACACTTGGTAATAGATAGATCACAGTAGTCATAATATAGGTACACGAGTACCATGTCAGGTAGCAACCAGAGATATTTTATTACAATAGTCAGCAGATGTTGCCTGAGACCCCAGGTATATACAGCAAAAGTAGACAGGACAGACCCAGTCTTGGGGGTGAAGGTAAGGGGCAGGTGGGGGATTATGTGCAGTTACAGCAGTGAGTGCTTGTCAGATGGCTTCTGAGGGAGACCTTGAAAGGACCAAGCTTAGTGGAGTCAGCTGTGTTAGCTGGGAGGGAATTGAACCAGGAGGGAGCCCGATAGCAAAAGGATCTCTGGGCCATAGAGGTCCTTACCCTGGGGACAATAAGGGAGTTTTGACAGTGCTGCGGGTGGAGACTGAGGAGGAGGTACACTGCAGGGAGGTGGCGACCCCAAGGGGGGAGAGCCCTAGCAGGGAATTTTTTACAAGAAGGCAGGTTTGGAAGCAGAGACTTTCTTCAAGGTTGAGCAAGTTGGTGGTGGAGTACAGCAGGCACATTTGGGTGCACCTAGGGGTTCCCAGCATTAGCCTGCAGGCCTTGTTTATAGAGAGCTGGATTATTGAAAGCGCAGTGTTGTCGCCAGCAGCATAGATGGGCAGCCCATAGTCGATTAGCAACAGAACAGAGGAGGTGATTGCCAATCTAAGGGCCTCTTGTGGTAGGCAGCCCCTATGGCGGTATAACAGTCCAATACTGACATTGGTGGCAGCAGAAAGGGCATTGATATGGGAATGGAAGGAGAGTGCCGAATCAAAGGTAATGCCCAGGTACTTGTAGGTGGAAACCTGCTCAGTGGGGTTTAGTGTGCTAGGCAGTATCACGAGAGGGGTACCACTGGCTTTGCTTTGGCGATGTGAGAAGAGCATAACTTTGATCTTTTTTAGGTTCAGGACTAGCCTTCATGATGTGAACCAATGCTCAGCTCCATCAAAAGCTTGTTGGAGGGTGGCCTGGTGTGTATTGGGGTTGGGGTCAGCAGCGAAGAGCACAGCGTCATCCGCATAGAGGAGGATCTTACTTGGGCAGGCCAAGGGAAGGGAGTTGAGGTAGCAACTGAAGAGGAGAGGGCCTAAAATGGAGCCCTGGGGAACCCCAGAGCGGACATGTCATGTGTCAGATAGGGTGCTATTGATTTTTACACATTGAGTTCTGGCAGAGAGGTATCTGGTGAACCATGCAAGGGGGCCGGGGGAGAAACCAAGGCATCTGAGGGAGTCAAGCAGGAGAGGATGGCAAACCATGTCAAAGGCCTTGGAGAGGTCAATGAACACGGCACCGGCAGGACTTCCAGCAACAAGAGAAGAGTGCAGGAAGTTGGAGAATTCAAGTAGTGCAGTTGTGGTGCTGTGACCTGCATGAAAGCCATGCTGTTCAGGGCACAGGATATTGCGCATGGCCAGGTATTCGGCAAGCTGGTTGGTAACTACTTTTTCAAGGGCCTTAGAGAGTGGGGGGAGGATGGAGATAGGTCGATAGTTACCTGGGGACGCTCGATCACCGCTCTTTAGGATGGGAGTGATGATGGCAGTTTTCCGTGTGCTGGGGAACTGCCCCAGGCACAGAGAGCGGTTGAGCAGGATAGCATCCAATGTCAGACGAAGTAGCCTAGTGTCAAGTAGGTCGGTGCCGGGGTTGTTACTAATAACGGCTTTTTGCAGAAGGGGTCTAGCCTCCAATGGGGAGATGGTACGTAGGTAGAAAGGAGGTCTCTGGAGAGTGGGCAGGGGTGCTACTGGGATGGGGTCAAAGAAGTTACTGGGCAGGACTGAACTCAGGTCTGACAAAGTGTGGTTTAGGCAGTCTGCAATGCCATGGGGGTCAGAGCAGACAGTGCCATTAAAGGAGAATTGAGAGGGGGGTGGGAAGCGGGATTTCCCATTCCGCTCCTTTACATTATCCCAAAAGTTTCTAGCCGACCCCCAGGAGGAGACAAGAGCAGATTGGTAGTACTGGGCTTTGGCCTGTCGAATGGCCCAATATACTTATTAAACTCAGTGTTGTCGCTTGTATCAGCTGGTTTGCCAGATTCCGCGGTAATGTGCCATAGGTTGTCTCTCATTTTAAGTTTGTGAAGGAGGAGGGGCAACCCAGGGCATGTTTTGCTTTTAGTGCGTTTCTAGTAGAGGGGCATAGAGGTCTGAGCAGTGTTAAAGTGCGGCGAAAAAATCCAGTGCCTCGTCTATGGATGGTGCAAGCCTGACTGGGACCGATCCAGTTGTGAGAGGTCGAGTTTAAGGTGACGCAGGCTACCTGGGGGTAGGCGACGTCACTGGGTGGTTTGTGGTGCAGGTTTGCTGTTGGCAGTGGACCAAGAGAATATGACTGGGGAGTGGTCACTAAGTGAGTTGGGAAGTACACTGATATCGAGCACCCTCTGGGGGGGCGGTTGGTAATGGTAATATCCAGGAGGGTACTATTGCCAGTAGAGGGGTTGAATCTAGTTGGGGTGGTGACAAGCCGAGACATGTCAAGGGCGGCAAAGATATCTCTAGTTTGGGAGGCCGTGGCAGAGAGCCAGTTGATATTCAAGTCACCAACAATCATCTGGGACATTCTGGGTGGTAGGCCACAGAGGTAGTCAACAAGTGCCTGAATGGCGAGGTCTTGCTTTCTGGTGGGAATATAGGCAACGGTGAGAAAGAGTGGGCCCTTACCAGGGTTGGGGGGAGATTTTTAGCATGAGGGCTTGGGCCCCATTATCAAGTTTGGATGCTGGAAGTGCATGTCCAAGGAGGGAGTCACGCATGTAGACAGCACAACCACCTCCACGCTTACCCACCCAATCTTCCCTGAAAAGGGTGTAACCAGGGAGGGAGACGAAGCCCTGAACCATTTTTGTTACCTTGCACTGTACCATCTCAAACTTATCCCTATCCTTCCTGAGGTGAGAACCCCAGAACTGAGTCTAGCATTCCAGGTGTGGCCTCAGCAAGGATCTATACAAGGAAAATATTATCTCCCTTATTCTACTATCAATACACCCCTCCTGATACATCCAAGCATCCTATATGCCTTGCTTATCCCCCTCCTGATACATCCAAGCATCCTATATGCCTTGTTGTACTTAAAATTACTTTCAAGAGTCGCTGATGATAACTCCAAGGTCTCATTCTTTAGCCATGATACTATGTTTCACCCCTTTTATCCAGTACTCTCTCCTGGGTTCTTGTTCCCCAACTGCATCACCTTGCACTTTTTGTCACTGAATTTCAACTGCCAAACCCTTGACCACCCTTCCAGCTTCTGCAAGTCTCTCTGTACTTCCTTTATTCCTTCATCAATAACCATCTTCCCACAGAGCTTATCATCATCTACAAAGAGACACAGCCTGTCCTGGATCCCCTCACCAATGTCACTGCTGAACATGTTGAAGTGGACCAGACCCAGAACAGATCCCTGGGGAACGCCACTCATGACCTCTCTCTCTTCTGATTTAACCCCATTGACCACTATCCTCTGCTGCCTTCCTTTTAGTCGGTTAACTATGAAATTTACTATGACCTTAGCTGTACATGGATCTTCCATCTTCTTCAGCTTCATCTGTGGGGTATCGACTCAAAAGTTTTGCCGAAGTTGATCAAATCCACAGAGTGGCCCTTATCCAATTCCCTTATCACCCAGTCAAAGAAAACTGTCAGAATAGTCTAAAAAGACCTCCCGGGTCCGGCCCGGTGGCGCTGAGGGTTCAGGCTCTGGATGCCACACCTCGCTCCAAGCCGGTCACCTGGGTTCGGGAATGAGCCCGGGTCATCGGGGGTCGGCAGGAAAAGACTAGATTTAGTGTCCACGACAGCTCTCCTAGTCCTGGGAAAGGAGGGTGCACGCCACACTGGCGGTCCCTGGAGACACCCGAGGAACCAGCGCGCAGGTGCTCAGTGGGGGGGGGGCACGGCAGACATTTGCACATAGTACGTGGACGTCACTGCATGTCCATGCTCCCATTGGGAGAAAAAGGGGAAAGCAGCATGGTCCGTGGCAGCTTGATGGCCGCTTGCTTCACCAGCCGACACTGCCTGAATTAGGCGTGTGCCAGTAGTGGATCCTCGCTGGGCACAGGGCCTGAAGGAGGAGCCCCTCTTGACGGTCATAGCTGAATATGCCAGCTGGGCACATCGGCTTCGGGGTCGGAGGTGAAGGTAGAAGTGGTGGCTGGATGAACAGCAGGACTGTGGCTGCAAGGAGAAAAAATAGAGGAGTGATAAAAAATAAAAAGACCTCCCAGACATGAATCTGTGTTGCTTACTATCCTGGAGACTGTTGCTCTCCAAATAGTCCTCAAGATCCTCTTTGACCAGTGACTCCATCAGTTTTCCAACAATAGAGGTAAGACTGACAGGTTTGTAGTTACCTGCTTGTTCCTTATCTCCCCCCCACCCCATGGAGCTGAACTGTGTCCGCCACCCTCCAGTCCTTCGGAACCACCCCTGTCTTTAGAGAGCTGTTGAACAGACCTACTAGGGGGATCAGCTAGTTCCACTGCCAATCCCCCCCCCTCCCGAGTATCCTCGGATGCAATCCATCTCGTCCTGGGGCCTTGTCAATCTTTAGATGCCACCAGCCCTTTCAGGACCCTTTCACTAGTACATGTTGGCTGATTCATCTCCAGAACCGTTTAATGTCCACTTTGATGTCACTCTCTGGCAATGACCCATCATCCTACCTAGTGAAAACAGAGCAAAAGTAATCATTAAGGATTGCGGCCTTTGGCCCCTCCACCTCAGTCACCCTATACCCTATCCCCCCATTAGCCTCACAAGTCCCCCTCCTTTCTTCCTTTTTTCACTAATATACCTCAGGAAGTGTTTTCTCTGCTCTTGATCCCTTCCACAATATGCAGCTCAGTGTCTGCTGATGCTTCCCTATTTTTCAGCAAATATTCTTCCTTTCCCTGCTTTTCTTTAAATTTGTTGAAGGCCTTTTTGTTGGCTTTCACCACTTCTCTGACCTTTATCAAGAACCATAGTGATCTCTTGAACCTGTTCTTTTTGGGTACCGTTCTCATGCATACCTTAGATGCCCAGAGAATGACCCCATTAATTGTCCACCATCTGTCTTCCAATCCATCTAGATTGTCCACCACCATTACTAACTTACCTCTGACCAGCTACTTCAGCCTGTTGAAGTCTATCCTTCTAAAATCAAGGACTTCCGCTCTTAATTACGGTTTACCAGATCTTAGGAGAAAAGAGGTACTCTTGCCCATTTATGGATCCCTGGTGAGGCCACACCTGAAGTACTATGTCCAATTCTGGAGCTCACACCTGAAAAATTATGGGGACCACAGAGAGTCAGTCTAGAGGGGTGTTACAAACTGACTGAGGGAAAACATGAGGATAGTCTGTCCAGTTTAAACATGTACTCACTGGACACCAGAAGTGAGAGTGTGACATGATAGAAACATTCAAATCCTGAAGGGAAGAAATAGGGTAGATTGTCAGGATTTGCTTAAGTGACACACAGGATGACCAGGGAGCATGATTATAAGCTTTTGTTGTTGGGGGTGCGAGAAGGATGTGAGGAATTATTACCCCCACCCAAGTCTTTTTAACCCCGATGCCACTGGCCAGGACCTCCTCTAGCTGATACCAGTGCCTTACCCTACCCCACTGAGATCGTCCCTTGCCTGTGACCCCCAGAACACCCCAGCCCAGCATGACTTACCTGCTTGGGTATCCCTCATCTTGAACCCCCTAAAGCTGGGCAGCCTTCAGCTCTATGGCACTCCCACACCAGTATCTAATGCCCAGCAGGTGGAAGTGAAGGTTGATGGGGTCCAGGAGTGCAGGATACAATTGTGGGTATGTTGGCAGGGAGCTGCATCATCTGGAACACCAGTGGGGTATTTCCTACTTTTCTAGTTCCCTGGAGGAGATACTGTGCAGTGTTATCCTGGTGATGTCAGAGGTGCACCCATGCCTGACACACCAATGTCCACCTCTCAACCAATCTCCTTTCATCTTGTGGTCTCAGGCTCACTGACCCCTAGTTATTACTAGAGGTCAGACTATCACCGAGTGCTGCAGCCCACCCACCCTGGAGGAGGAGAGCAGTAACTGGGGTGCTCAATCATCCTCCCCCCAGCTGACCCTCCAATGCTCTCAGCTCATTCCCAAGCCCCAGTCATCACTGTCACAATCAGCAGTGCTACCGCTTGCACCAGGGGACTGGCCAAGGAAGTATTTCTTCACAGAGAGAGCAGAAGATAGATGGTGCAGTTTACCCATGGATGTAGTAAATGTAGAGGCAGTGTCAGGTCTCAGGACAGTGTGGATGCAGATATCACAGTTGGAGAGGGTACATTTGGGGGAAGGGATGAATAGGTGAACTGCCACTTGGACACTTGGCCTCAGTCACATCATCCAAAGAGTAGAGCGGATCGGGTAGGATCTAGGTAAACTCAGTGTACCGTGGATCTTTTTCTACTGGCAACGTTCTGTGTTACCCTAGACAACACAGTCAGATTTGGAACTGTAACAGAGACATACATTTTTAACATGACTATAGGACCCAGTTAGAAACATGAAAACATAGACTGCGATAGCAGAAAGACCACCGGTCAATCTAGTCTGCCATGTTATACCCTATCACACCCCAGGACCTACTGTATTGACTGGAATTTTACCGCTGTCCCTGTCTTACTGCTCCACTTTTTAACTATTGAGTCCTTTACCCGGTCTCATCTGTGCTTAAAGCCATTTATGGTTTGTGTGCCCACTACCTCAGCAGGTAGAGTGTTCCATGGCTCAACACCCTTCCCCATAAAGTAAAACTTTCTCACATCTCTCCTGTATCTCCCCCTCCCATCAGCAGACAGTCATGTCCCCATGTTACTGACTCACCCCTCCTGCCGAATAGTTCCTCATAGTTTACCTTGTTCATGCCTTTAAGGCAGTCAAAGGTCTCTATAATATCCCCATCTTCATTTCGGCCTCGAGCGAGTACATGTTCAGTTCAGAGCCCTTAGCTGATCTGTGTAAGATCTACCCTGCTGCCATGAACAGGGGATATATTAAAGCAGCAGTGCAACAATCTGGTGACAATTCTGACTTCTACTTTTTTATGCTATTTTAGATTGCCACTTACCTCCTGACTTGCATGATACCCTTCTTTTCACAGGTTGTGTCTGTTTTAGTACTTTTTCTCATGTCTGAAAAATTAAAAGGAACACTCCTTTTAATGTGGCTCAGACCAGGTTTTCATCAGTATTTGCAGCCGTTTTTGAACAAATATTGTTCTGTAAGGTCAGAAAACACTGCCTGCTGCATAATTGTTCATTTTAGTCACAACAGAAGTGATATATAAACAACTGCTGGACAAAAACAGCTGAAAATACTAATGAAGACCTGGTCCGCACCGTATTAAAAGGAGCGTTCCTTTTATTATTTCAGAAATGAAAAAAGTACTAAAGCAGACTAAAATAGTGGAACAAATGGTACCATACAAGTCAGGAGGTAAGTGGCAATCTAAAATAGCATAAAAAAGTATAGGTAAAAATTTTCACCAGATTGTTGCACTGCTGCTTTAATGTTTTTTTAATCAGCCATAGGGAAATAATTTGTCAGAAGGTGTAGCCTGGAGTGCCTTATTGCTATTATAAGGATGGTTTAAACAAAAAAAAAAAGTATAACTTCATTTTGTTAATGATCTAGTCTTGTTTGTTAAAATCTGAGAAAAAAATAGTCCCTCTGCAGAGCAGCAACAGTGGCAATGGTGCTGAACTACAGATCGATTCGTATACGTTTTTTAGGCATTAAGAAAGAATTTCTTATCACAGGAACAGTAAATATCACTGTCCTAATCCAGCAGCAAGCAAACAGCTGCCTCGATATGAACCGTACCTGAAACGCAGCCATTTCTCTCCTCTATAAATTTATGCCTGCTGCCCTATCGGCTGCCTGAATTGGCTCAGTTTCCCCTTTAGGAAATATGGACGTCTGTTTGTATAGTATGCACTCAATTGTGGCTTTTACCTGAATTACCATGAATGAGAAGGTCCTGCCCATGGAGGTTCCTTGCTAACTACAGTCACACTTTAGATCAGGGTTCTCACACTTTGCTAAGTTGAGCCTCCCCTATGGAGCTGGGACAAGCTCCAGTGCCCCCCAAGTCTCAGCACATTAGCATACACTGCAAACAGAAAAGGAATTTCACACGCAGTCACTAAACAGGCAAAATGAACTGTGGTATTATGGTTTATTTACAAAGTATGGCCCTGTACATCACAATTATTGTGCAAAAGAGCAATTAAAAGTCAATTAAAACAGCAGCACCAAATGTAATGCACATTTTTAAAGTCAGTCAACTGAAGGGAGCCTGTGAACCTGTTTTTCGCAGTCATTAAAAGATAAGGCAGCACCAAATGTACTGGAGTCTGGACATTTTTCAAAATCAGTCAGCTGAAGGGAGCCTGTGAGCCTGTTTTTTTGCAGTCAGTTGCTGGATTTGTGGCTGCACTGTCGAGAGGTAGAGGAGCAAGTCATCTTCAACCTTGAGGCGGGACCTATACTTGTTTTCATGGCAGCCAGTGCAGAGAATCCACACTCACACAGATAGGTAGATGCAAAAGGCAGGAGGACTTTCAGCACTTGTTGTTTTAATTCTGGAACTTCATATCCCAGTGACAGCCAAAACTTAGCAAGTGACAACTGTCCAACAGAGACCTTCAGTGCTGGGTCTGTGGCCAGGTCAATAAGGCTTTCCTGCTCTCTTAATGATAGGATGTCCACAGATCTTGGTTTAAAAATGAACGGATTCCTCATCCACTGGTTAAGCTCCTCTTGCTGGTATTCAGGAAAGTACTCATAGAACTTTTCTTGCAGCCCACTTAAATGTTCTGAAATGGGTACCTGGACACCATCAATGGAAAGCTCATTTTCCTGCAGGAAATCCTCCATTGTGGGAAAGGAGGAAACCAATCCCTGCTGCAGTATTGAACACCACAGTTGGAGCATCTCGCAAAATGCCTCAGTCCTGTCCCTTACAATGAACATGTTGGTGTCCTGACCCTGAAGGGAGGCACTGAGTGTGTTCAGTCTGTCAGAAACATCCACTAAATATGCCAGCAAGGCAAGCCATTGTGAATTGTGGAAATGTTCAACAAGTGCAGAGCCACAGTCAGCAAAGAAAATATGAACTTCAACACATAATTCAAAGAGACGTGTTAGAATTTTTCCCCTGGACAGTCAACGGACCTCTGTGTGCAAAAGTAATTGTTTGTGGTTTGTTCCAGTCTCCTCACATAGCACAGCAAAAAGTCTTGCATTTACTGGTCGTGCCTTGATAAAGTTCACTACTTTCACCAAGTCTACCAAGACTTTCCGTAGATCAGCTGGCATCCTCTTGGCTGCTAGTGCTTCCCTGTGAATCATGCAGTGATTCCACACAGCACTAGGAGCCACTGCTTGCAACCTTGTGACCATGCCACTATGTCTGCCAGTCACTGTCCATGCACCATCTCTACAAATTCCTACTCATCAGCTCCAGTTAAGACTTTCCTCCATAATTAATTTATTTAATATGTGGAACAGCTCTTCTTCAGTTGCTCGTACAGGCAGTGGCTGGCAAAACAGGAACTCTTCCAGGACTTCTGTCTCTGTGGCATAACGGACATACTGTAGACCAGGAGCTGTGCAGCATGAGCAATGTCAGTGGGCTCATCAGTCTGTAGTGAGAAGTATGGGCTTTGACGGACAGAGTCCAGTATCTATTCCTTAATATCAGCAGACATGTCCTCAATGCAGCGGCAAACTGTCATTGGAGAGAAGGATGGCATCTAGCTGCGCTGCTACGTTCTCTCCCAGAATTGAGCACATGTCTTGCAGCAGGAAGTAGTAACTGCTCTCCAATGTTGTGTGGTTTCTCTGCTTTTGCAATTGCAATGCCGCATGGTATGAGGCTTCCACAGCTTTAGCAGGCACAATGCCATGCCTTTCTACCAGTTTTTGTTTGGCCCCTCAGTTCATGCAGCTTTCTTTGAAAAAATTCCAGAGGTTTATAAACAAGGCTGGGATGCTTTATTTCTAGATGCCATCGAAGCTTGCAGAGTCACATGCTGTCTTGTGCCACCAGCACATATCACACATTGTGGCAGAGATGCCTCACTGGTCCCAGTCCAAGTGAATCCCATCTTCAAGTAGTCATCATCATACCTTCTGGCCTTGTGCATTGCATGAGGAACTGATACTTCATTGGCTTCAGCAACAGCTATTTCTTCATGTGGGCGTTTTCTTCCAGTCACCAGAAAGTGATCCATTATGTACGATTCAATAGTTTTGGACATTGTCAAAACATGAAACCTAAAGCATCCTGGACATACACATACATGCATGTCTGACAACACCAGGGCATTCCAAAAATAGAAACAAAATCAGCAAGGAAAATGCAGCACCCCAAACTGCATGTCAGCACAGTTCACAAGAATTATTACTGAACATGTTCCTGCAAGCAACACAGTATGCAAACACATATACTTGCATTGCAATTTCTTGCTTAAGATGAAGACGTAGATGAAGAAGCATTTATATACCGCTTTTTATACACAATGTATCCCAAAGCACTTTACAAGCAATGCTAGTCTGGTAGTGAAGTGACAATGTGTAGTGATGGCCATATTGCGCATCACTCACACACAGCCTGGACAACTGCATGAACCAGTTTTATGGGAAGGGAAATATTGGCCAGGACACCGGGAATGTTCCCTACTCCTTGCAAAGAATGCCATGGGTTCTTTTACTTCTACCTGGACACCCACAAGGACAACACCAGGATGGGCAGAAGGAACCTCGGTTTAACGTATCATCTGAAGGATGGCACACCCCAACAGTACATCACCCCCCTAATACTGCACTCGGGGCCAGCTCTTAGGTACAAGCATAATCCTGTGTTGGATGAGAACCTATGACCCTCTGGTCCAGAGGCGGATGTGCTACCAACTGAGCCACGCTGACACCTAAGCTCTTGGCACAAGGGCAACGGTCCTTTAGTACTGGCCCAAATCATTTTGGGGAGGCAGCAGCAACAATTAAAAATGAGACAAGGCTGATAAACAGGACAACAAATAAAAGCAGTGCACTGTGGTCTTCCTAAGGCAGGACTGTGCTTCAGGAGTTACTAAGTGGGGCTGGTGCCACATCAGCAGGTCCTTCACTCAAAACATGCCCAGCAAAAATCACTCCAAACACCTCCAGCAGGTTCTTCACTCCAGCCTCCACTCTCACCGCACAGGCCACATGTAGGTTTTGATTCCACAGAGGGCATTGGGTGTCGGCAGGGGAGGACAGGCAAAATTATACTTACCACGATTTCCTTTTCTGTTAGCTCTAATATTGTCAATGGGAGTTATATGGGTAATAAGCAACAGCATCAGGCTGTTCACACCAAAGCCCCCGCCCGAACACACAGACTACTCATTCCAACATCACAACATCAATTACAAAAGCTGTAGCATCTGAACCCCCCACAGAAGCGTCACAGATATAAACCACAGGCCACCATTTCAACCCCTCCACCACCACCATAAAAACTGATGGTTCAGTGGTTCAGTCAGATGCAGCTGCTTTGCAGTGAAGGGCCATAGGTGTGAGTGAACAGACCTGAGGAAGGCCCCTATCCCCCCAAGCAACACCAGCAGGCCCTTCACTCCAAAGCCTTCCACCCTAAAAGAGGAGTATCCCCATTCCACAACCATATAAACAGGGGGCCATTTCAACCTTGCACAACACGGAAAGGCATCATGTATGACTCTGCCCCCCCCCAGACCCAGAGCCATCGCTGAAACAGCCTAACCAGAAATAAAATGGCACAACACTGAGAGGTATCATGTAACTTAACAGCAGCAGTACCTGGCAAACCAGCTGAGAGGCGTCATTGTATGCCCCCACCACCACCACTGGTACCGTTTCAAACCCCCCCACTCGGGCTCTGTTAGCAGCAGCATTTTCCCTGGACAAAGCAGCCAAGAGGCATCATGTATGACCACCCACCACCACTCCAAACCCCCACTCAGGCCAGACCAGCTGAGAGGCATCACAGTCACCACCACCACCACACCCCAAACCCCCATTCATGCCAGACCAGCTGACAGGCATCACAGGCATCACCCCCCCCCACCACCACCACCACCACTTCAAACCCCAGCTCAAGCTCCTATATCAGCTGAGAGGCATCACTCCACCACCATCACCCCCAAACCCCCACTTAGTCCAGACCAGCTGAGAGGCATCACAGTCACCACTCCCACCCCCGCCACCACTTCAAACCCCAGCTCAAGCTCCAGGACCAGCTGAGAGGTACCACCCCCACCCCCACTCAGACCAGACCAGCTGAGAGGCATCACAGTCACCCCTACCATCACCACTTCAAGCACCTGCTTGAGCTCCCAGACCCGCTGAGAGGCATCCCCGCCACCACCACCACCATGAGAGACATCATCCCCCACCACCACCATGAGAGGCTTCCCCCCAACACCATGAGAGGCATCACACCCCCCCAGGCATCAAAGGCATCACCCCCCACCACTTCAAACCCCACTCAGGCCAGACCAGCTGAGAGGCATCATAGTCACCCCAAAATCCCCACTCAAGCCAGACCAAACCCCACTGGAGTTCCCAAAATGCAGCATTACTTTGCCATCTTTTTGTATTTCATTTAACTCTTTAAGTTCTGCATTCTTACCTGAAGAAGTCCAGGAAGAATCCTGTCCGCAACAGGCTCCAGACTAGGTTGATGTCACCAGAAATTGTCAGTTCCAAGTCGGCAGCTTCAAGAGTTCTCAACCAGCGGTGATCGGCGTTCAGCAGCAATGATTTCAGTCAGCTGGATGTTGGGCAATATGACCTATCCACCCTATTTATTCCCTTCAAATACTTGAAGGTCTCAGTCATGTTCCCCCTCTCCCATCTCTCCTCCAGAGCGTATGTGTTCAGGGCCTCCAACCTCTTTTCATATGCATTACCTTGCCGATCCACAATTATCTTCGTTGCTCTCTTCTGGACAATCTTCAGCAGGTTAATGTCCTTTTTAAAGGTGTGGGCACCAGTATTGTACCTTACACTCCAGATGTGGCCTCACCATCAATCTGTTCAAGGGCAGTATAACCTCCTCTCACCTACTGTGAACAGTCGGTGTTGGACAGAAAGAGCCAGGATTTGAAAGCTCTGACAAGGGTCGGTATGCTGGTGGAGTGAGGACTACCACCGGAGGACAAGCAGAGTCCTGAAAGCTTGGACTTAAACATTCTGGTAAAATCTGTAAACTGTCATCTGGAGGTGAGCACAGGCTGTGAGGACGCCAAAAGCACAGTCTTTTCCGGGACTGTGCCTTGGGTTGAGCACAGTAAGGGGGTGAGAGATCCCTGTGCTCACAAGACTAAACAGTGTGTGGTCTACCAGCTCTCTTGGTTTGAGTGGCCATCTGTTGGGTTCAAGTTAGACCCAAAGTGTCTCTCAGCTGTACTGGGAATCTGGGTAAGGGCACCTCAAGTGGGAGTGGAGGTGTTCACCTGGATTGACAAGACAAGTGTGAATGGTTATAATAGCTGCTCTGGATTCTGATACTGCACCTTGCACACTGGGCTCCCTCATTGTGTGATTTTTAAAGTTTTTGATTCTTAGTGTTGATGTTGGAATATTATGGGGGGGGGGGATTGATATTTTGTGGATAAATCTGACTGGGAGGGGTTGGAGGGAACGTGGGGAGGGGATGGTCCTCTTGCCTACTGCTGATCCCTCTGGCTATGAATCCCAACATCTTGTTTGCCCTTGCTGCTGCTTTTCTGCACTGCATGGAGTGCTTCAGGTCACTAGTGATCATCACTCTGAGATCCTTTTCCTCCTCTGGCTGCAGATATCCAGACCTCTCCCAGGTAGTACCCCATCTTGGTATTCTTGGCTCCAATGTGAGTAACTTTGCACTTCTTGGCATTGAAGCCAAGCTGCCAAATCCCAAACCACCTTGCAAGCTTTTTCAGATCATCCTGTAGGTCTTGTATCCCCCCTTTGGGTGTGTCCACTCTCCCTCAGAGCTTGGTGTCATCCATGAAGAAGCACATTTTGCTCTTAATGCCACCCCCAGTGTAACTGAGGAAGACATTGAACAACACTGGTCACTGCACCAAGCCCTGTGGGATCCCACTGGTGAGCTCCTGGTGCTAGATGACTCCCCCCCCCCCCACCACCACTACCACCCTCTGGGTCCTGTTCCTCAGCCAATTTTCTACTAATCTGATCATCTTCTCAGCTACGCCAAGATCCAACAACTTCCTGATCAACCTCTTGTGGGGTACAGAGTCAAAGGCCTTGCTAAAGTCCAGATAAAGGATGTCCACCACTTGGCCCCTGTCTACTGTCTTAGTGACCCAGTCAAAGAAGTCAATCAGATTTGTTTGACATGATCTCCTTCCCATAAACCCATTCTGCCTCGCATCCTGGAGACCATACTCCTCTAGATACTCTACCAACCTTTCCTCGAGTATGGATTCCATAAGCTTGCACATTATTGAGGTCAGACTGACCGGTCTGTAATTCCCCGGGTCACTCTTGGGACTGCTGTTATTGAGGTGCACCACACCACTCTCCAATCCTATGGTACCACACCCGACTCTAGTGAATTGTTGAACAGGCTTGCCAGTGGCCCTGCAAGCTCCTCTGTCAGTTCCCTTAGCACACTTGGGTGTATGCCATCCGGACCCAGTGATTTGTCCACCCAGAATGCTAGCAGCCCTTCCCTCACTCTATTCTCTTCTACCACCACATCTGTGCCCCTCCCTATCCCTCTTTTCCCCCTGTAGGCACTAGTCCATCTTTCTCCCTAGTGAAAACAAAACAGAGGTATACGTTCAGTACCTCTGCTTTTCCCCTGTTCTCCACCCACGAGTCCATTTTCCAAAGCCTAACAATCCCATCCTTTTTGTCCCTTTTCTCACTTATATAGAGAAAAAAGGCCTTCTTCCCTTCTCAATTCCCACAGCTCTCTGCAGTTCCTTCTGTTCCTTACTAACTGATGCCTGGTGGAGGCTAACTCCAGGGCCTTCTTTAGATCGGCCACCACCTCAGATCGTATAGGTCAAAACTGTGGCTTCTGGGTGGTATAGGGTGTGGGGATTTGTGGGTTGACAAAGGGGGAAAAACAGATACCAGTCTGCAGTCAGCCATTACCAAGCTGTTGAGTGGGCTGGACAGAAGATGGGGGACACTGATTTCAGACTGGTGGCAGTGCTGTGGCACTAACACTTAGTGCTTTTTAAAGTTTTATCGATTGGGTCAGGGATAAGGGAGGGGGTGCGGGGAGGCCAGCCATATTTCTTTGCACTTTAGTCCCCTATCATACAGGCTAGTGCTGTCTTCCCAAACACACCAAATCACCAGCAGTTTGCATTTCCCCATCAAACATGCCAGCCAAATATGATATTTTCACCCACTAGTAGTTTTATGCAAGAGTCCTCACCCCAGCACCAGCCCCTTAAGTGCACCCCCAGCACTGAACAGAGTTACAGATTCATCCCACCCTTACTGTCATATGTGCTTAGAGTCCCTTGCCCCAGCACCAGACACACAGGTTAGTCAACCCCCTTCCATAAACAAATGGACAGTAGACACAGATTCACCCACCCACCACATCAGACTCTGGTTCAACCCAATATAACATTGTCTGCTTCCATCCCCCCACACCAGACACAAGGCTCAGTTCTCAAAGGGCCCTTAGACTGATGCAAGTTGCAGCAAAAGGCAGCTTGCATCAAAGCTCAATGGGCCAGGGACCCTGCGCCCATTTCTCTATTGGGTAAGGTCCCAGCAGCAACGTCCCGCAGCATGTGACAACTGTGGCCGTGCATCAAACAGACAGCATATCTGGCAGGTTTGCTACAAGCTGCGGGTGTGGTCAGGTGGCACTTTGTAAGGGACAGAAATACCTGTTATTGGCCCAGTGGCATGGAGAGCTGAGGCACTGACGCCTTACCTCCTGCCACATTGGCAACCCGTGTTCGTGGTGCAAATGGGCTACTAGGAGCTGGCCGGGAAGGGAGAGGATCAAGTGTCCTCTCCCGGGGAGAGAGGGGACCAGTGGTCAGTGTTAGTCTGGCCCCTAGCAGAAGCTAGGTGTTGGCACACTGATGGTGCCAACATGGGGGCAGAGGCGGGGCAGATGCCCAGCATGCACGACACCACCAGTGGAGTCATTGCACACCTTACCCCCACACTGAAGGAAGAAAAAACAGGGTGGAAACACTGCAGACCAGTATGGTGATATTGGTCGTTTGCAGGCTCCACACTCGGCCAGCTGGGCACATCCGAGCAGCACAAGGTACGTCCCAGTAGATGCCGGAGTGATGGGGCTGGGGGGGCAGTGGACAGAGTTCAGTCGGGGGGGGGGACCATAAAGAAAGTATATAACAAAAAAAAGAAAGAAAGAAATGCCTGTTGTTGTGCTGCATAACATCCAGACACATACCTGAGGATACATATACTGTTTATACAGTTTATGTAAGGCTATAGTTACCACTAAATTAATAGACCACTCCAAAGAAGGACTATTAGAGGGAAATGTAGTAAAAGAGACATTAGACAGAAAGGTATAACTATATGTTAAGGCTACTAAATGGGTTAACAGGGGCACTGTCCTTTATGGGCTTCAGCTAAGGGGGAATAGGACTGCTACAAAGCAGCATGTCCCAGAAATGCAGCAAACAATGTGTAGGCCAAATAAATAATCCTGTAGCTAAAATACAGTGCAGTATAACTACCATGTGGCTAAAAAGTAAACAAATGAAACACCAACACCATGCTGCTCAGCTCTGAGGAAGACGATTAGCTGAAACGTCAGCATGTAGGGCGTGACCCACCAGGGACGCACAGTGTCTGAAGGCTGCCCACTTTTTCACTCGGAAACACCAGCATGGTGTCAGTGGTTCATTTGTTTACTTTTTAGCTACATGGTATTATACTGCACTCACGATCAACTACCGTATTATTGTTGGCCTACTACTATTGCACTATTAAACGAATTTGTACAAGCGTAAGGGAAGCTGTCTTCAATTTCTTATAGGCAGCTATTATTGAGGTGTTTTGCTACAGTGTGCCACATTTCTGGGACATGCTGATTTGTAATAGTTCTAATCCCCCTTAGCTCATTACCTCTGCATGTGAGCACCCACCAGTTTAGAAGTCAGGTTACACTTCAGAGCTCTCTCTTTCACTGCTACTTTACTTTATGGGCTTCACACATTTGCACCAGTTTTTGATGCTAGATGTAGAACATCCTGATGGAAGATCTAATGATATCTTTCTATATTGTGCAGGACAACACATGACCCTCACTGGACAATCTTGGTCAAACGTTGCTTATTTAAGAAAAGTTAAACAACACATATGTATAGTCAGTTTCTACAAATGTCTGTTAAAAAAACATAATGGAAAAGGCACCATCAGCAAATCAATATAATACCTAAACTGCAAGAGGACAAAAGACAATAATACAGTTGCTTCGGGCATTGCATATTGTACCTACTATTACACCATTATTCCACAGTGGGTAATTTAGTCTGATTAATAAGACAACCTTCATGTACATTCCTGCCCATGGAGGGCTCTGCAGGTGGTGCACAGACAATTAGACCAGCCATGGCTGGTCTAGCAGGTGTTTGTTTTTCCCAGCACTGCGCATTTTAGTGAATGCCAAAAAAGGGGATGATGCAGCACTGCCCTGGCGCAAGCCTCCTTGCACCATGCCACACCCCTTGATGTGTGCAAGGACAGCGCAAGACCCCTTTGGCACACACAGCCTGTGCTTGTAGCAGGCTGTGTTTAAGAATTGCTCTCAGTGCAATTCTTGATGCAAGCCACTCCTTGTATCACTCAGTTTGACGCAAGCTCCTTGTGTCATGCAGGATGCTTTGAGAATTGAGCCCATAGTCTGAAGCCACCTCCTTCAGAATATACTTTTTACAACAGGCTACTGTTTCTACCAGCTTATAATTTCTTACCTTAGTGTCCCAACTTTGGTGGTACACTATTTCATGAAAATGTATCCCCAAATGCAACACATGGTAAATATGCAGTAACTGGGGTGTACAGAGGAAAGACAGACAATAAAAAAATCACCACAGAACTATAATTACATCAGAATTGGTACAAGGTAATTATTATAGTCAAAAAAATTACTAAGTTACAAACTGCACTGGATAAAGACTGCAAGTAGTGTTGCAGTGCCCCAAAGTACAGCCAGGCAAATTAGACCAAGGGAACCACAGGGAGGGAAAGGGTTAACTCCCCACACACCCACCTATGCAACAAGTTAGGTGGCTGACAATTTTCCTTTTTTTCCATCTCCCTCTCTCCACCCTCCCCTTCCCTGGAGCTTTCCTACGCTGGCTCGTTTGTTCTGTCTCTGCCATCCCTTCCCCGGCCCCTGGCCAATGCCTAAGGGGGCTTCCAGCCATCCCACCCGGCTGGCCTAAAGGCCATAAATCAGCCCAAGGGGGCTGCCCCAATCCCTGGGGACCTAGTCACTTGATCAGAAGCCAGGACCACCCCGGGCTAAAAAAAGGGTCTTCCCCACTGGCCAGAGTTAGTTGTGGACCGGAGTAGCTGAGAGAGTGGAGGACACAGGGGCACGGATGCCTGGATGCTTACTTGAGCTCAGGTTCACGGCTTCTTGGGCGGTGCTCCTCTCTAGTTCCAGGTCATGCAGGCTTCTGACAGCAGCTGGGTGAGTTTCCTGGGCTGGGATCTCTGGGTCTCTCCTTCTTTCCCATGGTGCTGGGGTCTGCCATATGGGGCTACCCTGGCAGTTGCTCTATTTTTTGGTTGCTAGCCTCAGTGCCAGCTGCTGGTGGGCAGGCTGTCTTCATGTCCTGCTGGCTTAGTTTCAATTTTATTTTGCTTCTGTTGTGTTCCTTCCAGTTTCTTTTTTCTGGTGTTGTTGGGGGTGGGGTCTGGTTCTCTTAAAGGACCCCGTTTTGGGTTGCTGTCCTGTGTCTCTATTTGGTTTTAATTTTTTTATTATTTATTTGTTTTGTAGTCCCCATTCACTCTGCCCCCTGATTGAGGCAGTGTCCTCTTGGGTGATTGGTGATGGATAGTGAAGTTCCTTTTTTTTTCCACCTTCCTGGGTCTCCTGCTTTTCCTGCAACAGATTCAGGACTGCAGCAGCCTTGAACCTGACTCGCACTGTCCAGTCTGCGCTGTGACAGCAAGGGGGGCTGTGGTTTGAAGCCTAGACCGTGGTGTGCTACCACAAATTGTGTCTGGGCAAAAACGACTGCCCTGAGCTCCAGTATTCCACCCAAGCAGCAGAGAAATGAGATGGAGATGCTGGGTGGGAGCGCAGCTCCTCAGCCACCTAAGCTACACCAACAACGAGGCTATCCACACCCAGAGACCCAAGCCAAGCAGTGAGTGGGCTGTAAGACAAAGTTTTAATTATTTAATGCAACAGGGGCCAGAAGAAGGAAGATGAGGTGAAAAGTGGTCAGAGCATCCAACAGACAGAGAGGGGTACCGCAAAGCATGAGCCCCAAAATATGTAGATTTGGTGCCAGATCAGCACCCCTGGATTGGGAAGGGGACTAGAGGGAGCAGAAAAAGGGGGGTCATTTAGGATTCACGCTGAGAGCACAGGGGGTGGGGTCAAAAGTAAAGGCCCTCATGTGTATGTGCAGTAGGGGCAGGGCTAAGCCCAGGCCAACTGCACAGGGAGGCTGCAACCAAAATCATTATTTAAAAGGGGTGGGCCAAGAACAAAGGCTCTTATGTTTATGGTTTTGAAGGGTGGAGTTAAGCCTTGGTCCACTGTGTAGCCTGGCTGCAGCCCCCCCCTGCAGGCCTGTGAAAAGAAAAGGATCCCTCAGGGATTTAAAGGTCCAGCATCCCACTTTAGGAAAAACTCACTCCAGAGGCCCCTGTATTTTCCCTGGGAGTCCAAACCACCTCCCATCGTCCACCCCATTACTCTGGACTGCTTGCCAGCAGCTGGCATACCTGTAGACTGGAGACACAACCTGGGCTGCACTCCATACTGCCTGCCATCCGAACCCTGGCTTTAAGTGGGCACACCTGTACTGGAATTGTAACTGTCGGCTTCACATGTTGTCCCTGGGTCGCACCCGGGTATCCCCTCAGCCCCTGACTCTTGTGCATCAGGGCCTGGACTGTGTTGCATCAGGGTTTGAAATGCAAGCCCTGTGACCACCTAAAATTCTGTATTTCCTTGCATTGGGGCCTTAACTATTTGCCCTGCAACAGACTGCGGACACCTGTACCAGTCCCTTTCCTCCCAGATTGAGCTACTACATTTGGAAAAGCAGACAGGATGCCCAGTTATGGTGGTCCCAGCACCTGAATTGTTTGTCCTACGACAAACTGCAATTGCCTATGCCCATCTGTCCCCTTAATTTGGACTGTTGTCCTGGAGAATGCACAGGCAGCCTAAACCCCTTTTTGTCCACAACCTGAACTGTGGTGTATAGCCCAGCCCAGTGGGCACCCTGACTAAAAACAGAACATCAGAAGACTGCACCTCCCAGAGTTCAGCATCCATTCTCAATTTTGTGGCCAAACTTCATCTGCTTCCTGCCCAGCCCATCGACTACCTCTGAGGACATCCAAGACTGCAGTAGCCAGAGCAGCGATAGTCAGTTCTCCGGTAAAGTTAGCATAGGAGCTACCCGGGCTCAAGGTAGTGAGGTCCCCTTGGTAGTATGGTGGGTAGAGGGTTGCCACGTTTTTACTTTGCTTGCTTTAGATGGCCATAGTTCTCTTCTTAGGCTGGGCAGCAACCCATCAGCAACCTTCCCAAGGATCATTCACCACAGTGGAAGGCCACCTCCCGGATCAGCGCCCCTCTTCCTCATTACCTGCCTCTTTAGCTTCAGGACCAGCCTTCCTCTTTTCATCCTCTCCATCTCACCACTTCAGCTGCACGCAACTACTATTGTTCAATTTCTTCAGCCGGCCAACAAGACTAATCGGTCGACCAGGTACTGTACTGCCCATTATTCAACCTAACTAGCCATCACCTACATCTCACCAAAAGACTGTTCCTCCACATACTGTAGACCGCTATACCACAGACTGTTACCCTGCTAATTACCCTTGGCCAAGGTATCCGAGTATTGTGTATAATTTAGACTGCTAACTTCAGCGTCTGCAGACGTAGGACACTAGGTTACCCTTTTAGAGTATCTGTTATACCAAGGGCTACTACCCCTGCCTGCTTCCCTGCTTGCACGTTAAGGGGACTGGGTTTGGAAATGTGGAGTACTGTGGGGTGCCTACCAACAGCAGAACTACAATTATGGTGCCTCCACCCAGAGTAATGCTTAAGTGGGTTGTTAACAGAATTGGTACAGCCCTCTGGAAAGCTATAACCACCAACAATCCCATCTAGTGACCTTGTGTACTTAGTTGTGCAACTGCAACACTTCACACTTAAAATATAGGTTAGTACCAGCATTAATAATATGCTCATACACCTTCCACTTACCAATAGGGTTTGTTCTTCTGGCTTTCACCTTGCAACCCCCCCCCCATAAAAGATAGTTTCAGTAATACAAACATGCACTTTCAACAGACTTTGCAACACTTCGGTAACTTTAGACCAGGTAAGGAGGCAGTATAGCACAGTGGTTTAAGACTCTGAGCTGCAAACCTGGAGACCTGGGTTTTAATCCCACAGCCCCCACTTGCATACTGTGTGACCCTGAGAAAGTCACTTAACTTCCTTGTGCTCCCAGGTCGCACCTGTAAACAAGCTTTCAGCTTAGTGTGTCTCTCCTGGTAACAAAAAAAAAAAATATGTTCACAGGCCAGATTAATAGCAAAACAGCAAATCAGGTTTATTTAGGGGGGGACATGAACAAGGGAGGGGTGAGAATCTAGGCAAATAATTACTTTACTGTAATTAAGACAGGTTAGGGTACTTTTAATCACTTTATTCCATGAATTAATCAGTCTGGCAACTACTGGGTACCCAGAGTGGAACACAAGCATGCCTGGGGCGGTGCCGCAGGTTGGCCGGCGTTGCAGCTGATGTTGGGGCCATTGATGGAGAGAAGGGTGATTAAATGGAAGCAACCCATTTGGAAACCATAAACAATTTGTATCCGTGGCCGAATGGTCAATTCCTGTTAAGCACATTAAACTGGCGAACGGAATCGGATGGTACCAATAAAACAATTGAGGATTTGTTGCAGGGAGCTACCCTGGTTTTACTCACTGTACCCAGAGGAATGGAAGAAAGCACTGACGACATCAAGACCCGCTGCTTGCTTGAGCTGCTGATGGGGACCGGGGCTGACATGACTCACCTCCGCTTCATGGCCTTTCCCTGTAGGTGGCCGCAATCTGTGTTTGATTACTGCACAGCGGCTGAATCCCTGATGCTGGTCTTGTGCCAGGATGCTGAAAATGGCACAGGAACAGTCTGGCTGGGCCACTGGTGGCATAGGCCCAGATGAAAAAAATGTATTTTTAAAGTTAGACAGTGTGCTGGTAAACCCTCCAGCTGGGCTTTTGCAAAAGAAAGTCCTTACTGTACTGGAGTGGCTCCTGCTTTGCTTCAGGAATCCCAGGATCAATGTTTCCACCACATGGGGTAGGCCACAAGCTCATGGCTGAAGAAACAACAAACTTCTCCTTTCAATATCTACCTGGTTTCCCAATTATAGCGCTGGTTACAGAAACCGCACAATCCACTTCTTTTTGCTATTAGGTAGTCCTGGATTTAATCTATCCCTTTGAGAGATCAAAAAGGGTCCACAGGAGGCAAGTTCAGGCTATCTCCCTACACTGCTCCTCAGCTCTCACTGGAGCCCCTTCTCGGTGGCTCGAGCTGAACACAAATGAGTTTTGTTCAACACAGTCCCACAGTTAGTATGAGAATCCTGTATCTCAGTTGGATAAAGGAGCTGTCAATCACAGTTAGAGTGCTCCTAGTGATCCATTTAGGCACCAACAAGAAAGTTTAGTTTCCCCCATAAGGCACTGTAATTAAGACCTTTTGAGGACCCCTCGGTTCTGACTGGTCCAAACCAGGACGTCCCAGACCAAACATGGCAGCTCCCATCAGAACATACTAGCGCTGCAGTACTGGCAGTCCAAATAAATTATTTTATTTAAGCAACAGTAAGGATTTAGAAATAAATATTTAAAAAACTTTGAAGGGCTCCCTCTGTACTGTTAGCGACTGCAGAGTGGAGTCAATTAGGGTAATGCCTGGTTGGTCACAAGCCCTGTTGTACTTAGACCCAGACCAGGCCATTTACACTAAACACAAGGCTGAAGCTCTTAAAAGGGATAGAGCGGCAGCATGGATGTGCACACACATGCAGAGCAACAGCAGCACAACATGGAACATAGATTTAACTTCTACTGCTGGACATATGCCAGGCAGTGGGCATCAGAGGAGCCCAGGGAGATACTCAAGGTAAGCCCCCCCCCCCATAATGGGGGGAGGGATATATTATACTGACGTGGTAGCGCCAGTATAGTTAGGGTTGAGCAAGCACTTTAATCTGGTACATAGATCTCTGGATCTGGCAAGTTGCATTACGGTTGGATGTACGGTTGAGGAGCTGCAGAATGCAAAAAAACAGACTTTTTGCATGTTTCTTTGCTCACACCCACAGCCCGCACGATTTGACCATTTGGTCTAAAAACTTCAGGAACGATGCAGTCTGGGTCACTGATGTGCCTTTTGAAGATTTGGTGTAAAAATATTAAACCGTTCAAAAGTTATTCAAAAAACAAATCTCCCATTATAGTCAATGGGAAAAAATATATGCGTCTCACAAAAGCTGCCGACACTACATTTTCCTTTCACAAATGGCCTTTTTACTTTTGTGCTGCCGCCATCTTGTTTCCAGTTAGTGAGAGAGAAAAATACCTGGCATTTAAATTTGGGACCTCCTAAGTAAACACTGACTGTTGGATTTACCTAGTCAGGTCCTGAGGATGCCAGCCCTATCTTTTTTGGGGGTAAAATCCCCCAGAAATCCGGTTTTAAAAATTTGCGCCCTAGTGCTTTCGCAAATTGTGAAAGAAATGGCCACGACACTTTCACAATTGCAAATGTTTCATGCTGTTTTTTTATGAAACTGTCGCAATTTGCGAAAGTATTTTGTTTAAAAACTGCAAATCTTTGCCATCACCCTGCAACAAAATGGTTGGAGCTTTTGGGGCTGAAATTTGCAGGGTGGCAAGCCCCGGTCCCACAGATGTGCCTTTTGGTGGTTTGCTGCCAAAACATTAGACGGGCCCAAATTGACAGCGTTCTGAAGTTGAGAAATTTCCCATAGGATAACATTGCAGCACCTGTGATGCCTTTTGGTGCCCATATCTCGAAAACAAAGTGAGATAGGATTTTTTGCTACCTGCAGCTTAGATGAACTAAGCTGCAGAAACATGTTTGGGAATCATAGATTACACCAGCAGCGGACATTTTTTGCTACTTGCTACAGTTACAGAGATATTGGTAAAAAAGTGTTCCAAGGGTTCCATGGGTGCATTTTCAGCGTTGTTCGACACCTATATCTTGTAAATGATGTGAGATACAGATTTCATAGATTTATGTCGCGTGAAGTTCTCACTGTCATGATTACAATGACACTTGAATTTTTTACGTAGCTGCTACAGTTGCTGAGACACTGGCAAATTAGTGTTACAAGGGTTACTTACCCTATAGGGCAGCCGTATGACTCCACAGTTATGTGTAAGTGGGAGTGCAGGGCCCAGAGGTCCCGTGCTCCCACATACGCATACCATTACTCAACAAATGGCCAACATGAAGGGAGCGCAGGGTCTGGAGGGCCTGCGCTCCCAATAACACATACCAGTTACATTACACTGTCTCCAAAAAAAAAAAAAGGGAAATTCATTACAAAAAACTACATTAATGTATCAGTTAGGGTTAATAGCACAGCGACAAAAGTTTGGAAATGTGATGTTAGGTTTCAAAACCCTAACTCCGCATTCCCCCCGCCCACACACACACACACACACACATACATATGCAAGATTGTAAGACACTATACGAGTCTGTCACATCTGTAAGCACAATAATCACAACACTGTACTCATTTCACATAATACTAAGTAATGAAAAAAAACAAATACAGTATGATCGACTCTATGCTGCCAGCACAGTATGATGACACATTATTGTTGGTATATCTTCTTCATATAATGAGACTTAATCTGTACACATTTTCAAAATATTGATTTTTATGTGTCATAATTCAACAAATGGCGCACTGCAGGTATCCCTGCTATCACGTAGGCATGTGGCGCAGGAAAGATAGAGCTGACACATACATAGTACTTTTCAGATACTGCTCAGGTATGAAACTAGCATCATCACATGTTATACTGCTGCGTTACCTGGAAATACTCATTAGCAGTATGTTATGGTTAACTTTGGATGTTACAACTGTTGCTTTCATATGTTACTTGTAAACTATACTACAAAAATTACTTACTCTATCAGAAATAAAATGCACTTACATTGCAATTGTCATTCATGTTACGAACTAGATTCTTTGGGATTTTTTGTTTTCTCTGTTCATGTTCTAGATTAAGGCTAGATTTTGCTCAGCATACACACACTCATAGTTCAACTCCTCTCATGAAGCTATGAAAAGGGACTTGAGTGACTTGAATAGACGCAGGAGATATGTCTGGTGTGCTTATGTCTAGCAAAACCTGTCTAGAAACTCTGCTCTTTGGTGAGTACACTTGTACTTACTGGCTTGCATCCTGCTGCACGACTGAACTGTTTCAGGGCTCCCTTATCTTTATTGACCCTCCCATAATACTTATCCCCTTTCATTCCCATTCCCTTCTAGGTAGTGGTAGACAGGTCGAACACAGGTCCTATATCTTTCATACTGGGCAGTCTAGAATGCATGCTAGCTTTACTTGGACTCACCTGTACACATTTAGGAAAGTAACCAGTTGATTCCTTTCCTTTTCCCTTCCCTCCTCTGAATTAATTTTTGTTTCCCCTTCCCCTCCCAAATGTATCCATTCCCATATGTTTTTATTTCAAGGTTACTGCTCTCAAGCACCTGTACAATGATTCATATTTAAAGGCCTCCACCTTACTGATGTAAGTTTTGTTCTACTTTCTTTTGTTGAAAATCAATAAAATGTTACAACAAAAAGGAAAAAAAAATGCAAACATCTAATGACTGTTGATAGCCTCATCCAAACTCTCACTTCCAATAAACTATCTGTGGTTATAAAATGGCAGGGTAAAATCATGTAATCTGATTGGCTCTTATATATGTGCAAAATATGGTTTACACATAGTTTAAAAAAAAAAAAAAAAAGGACTGCTTAGCAGTGAAGAGTCTGCAACCCATATCAATGGGCATTCAGAACACAGGCATTTCAGTTAGCCCTCTACTGCCAGAACTGATCTTCCACCACAAACATAGCTGCTACCTTTACACTGTAAAAAAAGTCAACTAGGCCCAAAAATTAAAACTACCTTTAATAAAAAACAACAAAATTAATTAAATGTTGTTTCCCTAATTATCACACTCTCCTTACATACATAAACAAATTAGAAACAATAAGTATTGTTTATAGTTTTCACTACAACTGTTTCTTTGCTGACAGTGAAAAATCCTCCTATCTTTAACTACTGTATTTATCAGGGAACTCTCTTCTTCTTCTTGCCCTGACAGTGAGATAACTGAGTCTCTGGCTGTAACAAAGGCCTTTGTTGTCTGTGTGTACAGTGTGTTGGGAGAGAAACATGCTGCCAGTGGTACTGAGCAGAATTTTGAATCCATGTATTCCATGGTAAACATTCCACGATAAACATTTCATATTTTGAATGTGGAGAACAACAGAGAAAAAAAAAAACAGGAAGGAGAAAGTAGGCAATAATACAATGACATCCTCAATGACATCACTTGCAGTGTGGGCAGAAAGACCACTTTATCACAAATGCACACAAGTAAATCTATTTTTTTCTACATATAAACACGCTTTTCCCAATAGTCAAAAGTAGAAAAAAAAAAGAGGAGCCAATTTTATAAGCACACTAAGGCACTCAGTGGTGTATATAAACCATATTTTACAGCACGGCCAGCAGCTGAAGTCACTAGGCCTTGACCTTACTCTGCTCTGGCCGTGTGTAAAATAGTGTTTACACACACCCCTTTGTGCCTTATTGCTTACATAACATACTGTGCGTTTCATCACATGTTCATAGGTTCACAGGGTAATACAAGCAGGTAAGTCCATAGACCCATTATTGCTTGCCACTTATGCAGTGGTGATACTCATCTTTCCTGTTACCCATGTATTGATCTAGGGATGACTTGAAGGATCCCATAGTCTTACACGTAACTATAACTCAGAGA
Organism: Neoceratodus forsteri; assembly: GCA_016271365.2. Taxonomy (NCBI): domain Eukaryota; kingdom Metazoa; phylum Chordata; order Ceratodontiformes; family Ceratodontidae; genus Neoceratodus; species Neoceratodus forsteri. The sequence continues at coordinate 215,302,659 of JADMNL010000024.1, forward strand.
GGGTGTTCCATGCTGCAACCACTCTTTGGGTTAACTATTGAAATATAGGCATCAGCCTAAATCTTGTTATTGATGTTTGTAACATAAAAATGCTTACTGTGGTCCATCATCCATGGTTGCCCAGCATGCGTGTGTACCCCCAAGGCACTATGATGGCAGCAGAACTCATACAGTTGGCGGACCATGATGATGGAGGTGTCTTGTAGTACGTTTAGAGAGTTGTATGCTACATCTGTTACCTGATGCTGGTTGTCTCTGATTGGTTGTGTTGCCTTGGCCCTTCCTCTGCTTGCATGTGTGTGTGTGGGGGGGGACATGCGGAGTTAAGGTTTTGAACCCTAACATCACATTTCCAAACTTTTGTCGCCTGTGCTATTAACCCTAACTGATGCATCAACTGAGTTTTTTGCTATGAATATATATACATATATATATATATATATATATATATATAAAAAACACTGTCTACCCATATATATTCATATTTATCCTATTCGTATATAGCCACCTGCTTTAAATATAATCATATATTGCCTAACAATCATTGCAATTGCTTTTTACGTTGCAACTGAATAAGTAACCCATTATTTTCCAGCATGACCAGTGGCAATAGTAATAAAGCTGTTTATTGCATCTGGAACTGTTGTGCCTGTCTCTCCTTTAGATGAAGTGATGAACCGCCCTCATAAGTCTAGTCACTACAGTGTAACTGGAGGGAACATAAGTTTTAATGCTCACAAAAGTCACAAAACTACCTAATCAGGACAAGCAGTGAGGCCAGGTTTCAAACATTCACTAAAGAATGTCTCTGCCAAGTCTTCTGTGAAAAGGTACCATTTGCAGCACAAATGCCCAGCTGAAATAACCCATAAATACTGCAATGTACACAAGACAAATGATAACACATCCCCTGCTAAATAGACTCTTTCTTATCATAGCCCTAAATATGACTTTAGTGACCTTCCCTCTAGAAACAGTGTAATGGAAAGCCTTAGAGTCGGGGGAGGGAGGAGGAGCTGAGGAATCAGGACAATTTGCGGTTTGCAAAAACTGTTTTAAACTGAAAGTTTACTAGTGGTTGACAAAATGCCATAACAAAAAAAAAAAAAGGCAGATGAAAGGTAAACATAATCGACCACAACACACTCTTAGTCTGATAAATATGTTTATAACATGGGGTAGTGAAATACAGTCACATCATTGGTAGAACAGCATCAGGTGACTGTTGATTAATCCTTGATATACGCACAGCTGCTGTTACGCATCCCTAAAGGAAAATTCCTGGGCTGGGTGGCACTCTTTTTTTTTGTGCAGAAAGCTGCAATGACAAAGGCAGCCATTGAAGCATTCCCCCACTGGTCGAACCTGATGCTGTTGTATCATTGAGGTGAGTCAGGTTTTAGTACCCCATGTTATAGATCTTGCAACTATATGAGTTATGAGTGAGAGCTCCGACCCGCTGTTAGTCCCCGGGGGAGATTCTGTGCCCATGTTGTTCTTCGTTGTCCCCTACAGCAGTTGTGCTTGGCATACTCAGATGTACTGCGTGCAACGCTGAAGTGAGAGTAACACATAGTCCCCCCAGCATGGCTTGCTTAACCATGTGGGGAGAGCTCTTTGCATGTTGCATAGTTCCCAGAGCAGGAGCAGCACACAGTTGTACAATGCTGCTGTTCGTTAATGTTTAATTTAATGTATAGTTCATAGCATAGTGCTTGTGTATACTTATGAACTTGAAATTACAGATTTGAATGTTATGAAATTGATGGTTTATGATTTGGAATTTGGCCTGTCTCTATTCCCACCCTTGGTAGGAATGCTAGGTAGGTGTAGGAATAGAGGCCCAGCGTTGAGGGTGAGCTAAGAGTGCCAGAGAAGGAGGAGGTCATGAAGGATGGTGGGTGATGCTGAAACAGTCTAAGCTGAGTGACTGGAAGGGCAGCACTTAAGTAGGGGATGTGGGAGGAGCTATTCCACCCCCCACTGAACCTCGGGCTTAAACTCTCCCATTCAATGTGTGGTTCACAGCGTAGTGCTTGTGCATACTTATGAACCTGAAGTTACGGATATGAATGTTATGAACTTGAAGGTTTATGATTTGGAACTTGGCCTTTCTCTATTCCCATCCTTGGTAGGAATGCTGGGTGGTGTAGGAATAGAGGCTCAAACATTAACTGTTTGATTACTTCCTCCAACTCCAGAGAGTGTGACCACTGGCATACAGGAGAGGGAAAAAAAACCTGTGGGGGAACCTCTGAGGATCCATGGCTACTCATTTGCTCGTCCTCCGGGCATACTAGGAGGAGATAATCCTAAAAGATGTGGACTGAGGTTTGAGTCTGGTTATGCCGAGAGTCTTATCCTCAGAGTCTTGCTGGTCGAGGAGATCTGTCCTCTGAATCTTGACTATGAGCAGGAAGGCTAAGTCTTTGCCATTGTGAGTAGGCGGATCGAGTCTGGAAAATGAAACAGAATTCAATTCAGATAGATGTTCACATGAAGAATGATGGGTGGTTAAGCAATGTCCAGGGTTTCTGGAAGGTCTATTGATGGTGAGCAAGAAGGTCAATTCTTAAATATGAAGGTTTCCGGAAGATGGAGAAGAATCTGATTCAGAAGGATGTCCAGATGAAGGAAGACTGGTGGTTGAACAATGTCCAGGATTTCTATTGCAGTATTCGAGTAACGGAAGACTGAAATCGAGGATGGATCCAGGGAACAAAATTATATAGATGGTTGAGCAATAGACTGTGGTGTACTTGAAGGCCCCAAAAGGAATACACAAGGAGGAAGTCCAGGAGGCAATCCAAAGCCAATCCAAAGGTGGGGAATCCAGGTGGAAGACAAAGGAGGACCAGCATAGAGGGAACCCAAGCAGGTAGATGATGGAAGGAAGGAAGAGACAGATATTAGGCACAGACTCCCATCACTGGCGGGTGGAAAGGCCGGCCTTTGCTTGATGCTGCCAGGCAGAGCAAGTGATGGAAACTGCTCGAGGAGCAGAATGAAGTGGAACAAGTAGAGAACGAAGTCGGAGACAGGGACTCCCATCCCCGGCGGCCAGAGCAAGTGTGCTGTCACTCAATACTCCAGAAGCAGAGCTGGGGACGGAGACTGTCGATTGAAGGTGATAAAGAGGATGGAATGATAATAGACATGGAAATGAGGAACGGCTCCTTGGTAATGATGTCACAGAACAGGGCTCTGGTCCTGAAATGAAGGAAAGTCCATTGCCACAGTGCGGAACAGGAGGTGAAGCAGTCAAAATGTAGTCTAGGTAAATTCACAGGAGAAGCTGAGCAGGAGGCATTGATGCAACCCCAAAAAGGCTGTGAGAGGAGGACACAAGGAGAAGCACAGGTCAACCAGCAGCAGAAACTATGAGGGCAACGGGCAGTGATGAGGACAGAGCCAAAGAGATAAGTGCAGAGTTCAGCTCACACCTAGAAACGAGCCCCAGCTCAATGTGCCTGCCCCAGATATCAAATTTCAAGGAAATAAATTAATTAGGCAGAACGGAAGTCAAATAGGAGTCCTATAGAAACTGAATGTGGCACATAAGAACATATGGAACATGACAGCACTCAAAGCAACAATATAATGGCACAAGAGAGTATTATCTATTGAGGTCCATGTAACTGCGGTGCCAAAGGGAAAGAGATATGATGCTACCCACTGCAGTCTGAGAATGCACTAATATAAATTAGGGAAGGTCTACCACTGCAAAGCAATGCCAGGAGAATGACAGGTAGGAGCAGGGCTAGGTTGATTTGAGTCCATGCTATTGGGCCAAAACAAGTGATAGGTAGGAAGGCTATACCGGTATGCTGGAGGAATGGAAGGAAGTCGTTGGAGCAGGGAGAGAACCTTGAGCGAGGATCTAGAAGCAAGTGAAATGGCCACAAAGCAGTCGGGAGCAATGACATGCAAAGTTGCACCCGCAACCTGCGATGAGGTGCACAGGGATGTTGTCATGCCCCGGAATGCCGGGCCAAACTACCCCACAAGCAGAAGCTGCAAGGAGCAGCAGACAGTCCCACCGAGAAAAGGAGATCTGCAGCACAAAAATCCGCCGGGCCACGGAAGTAGGTGGGTCCAAAGTATGCAAGCCAAACGCGAGGCTCCAAGGAGCGAGAGGTGTGCCACACCAGAGGAAGTGAGGTGGTAGAACTGTACCAGTCAGGCAGCAGAAGTGGAGCAGAGGAGGCGGCTGGAGGGAGGGCTTGAAAAAAGAATGGGAGAGGAATGGAAAACAAGCGGGTGACAACCAGGGAAAAGTAGAGAAAACAGAACGGGGGGACGAACAGGAGGACACCGAGAATACAATGAGGGGACAGAAACGATGGGGGGCAAACAGGAGCAGGGTAGAATGAGAAGAGAGAGAGAGAGAGGGAGGGAGGAGGGAGAGGGAAAATGAAAACAGTAGAGCAAGGATGGAAAGAGAGAGCCCAACCACACCAGCAGCTGCAGGAGACTGATGTCAAAACGGTCAAAGCTGAGTGACTGGAAGTGCAGCACTTCAGTAGCGGATGTGGGAGGAGCTATTCCACCCCCCACTGAACCTCAGGCTTAAGCCCTTCCAATGAATGTTGCCATTCGTTAATGTTTAAAAGTAACCTTGGAGACGTACTGTGAAAGTGTCAGTCTTTTTGCCGCACCGTGCATAAAAGCAGCTGTCTGTGTAGAGGTGTGTCACGTTTTGCTTTTAAATGTTATTTTTTCTTCTGTGGAGACTGTCCCTGTCATCTCTGCACACATGCACCCTCTGCCATATAAGAGCAAAGATCATTCTGTCTGTACTGCTTCATTATGAAATATCATGGGCATTGCAACAGTGGAACTACTTTCTGTGGGGGAAGGATAAATAATAAAATGTCGACGTTTTCATCATTTTATGTGAGGTTCCTTTATTTTTATAACACTAGGCTGACCCCATGTTATAAGCGCAATAACCCACTCCAGGATATGGGGTTATTTGGGATTAAACAACATCCCGAGTGCTGTGAGGGCACTCACCTTGTGGACTCTTGCCTCTCAACGCACCTGGGGTGTTGATTAATCTCCAATACCCTTCAGTGGGTGATTGCTTACTTGTAGCATTGTGCTGGGACAAGCAGCAATCACACTCCCTCCCATCCCTGCTTGCTTAAAGCACGATTCCTAACCTTGTTGAAAGCACCAGCACAAACAAAATGCAATGTAAATTTAAATCTTCTGAAGATCACTAACATGCTGTGTCCACTGCCAGGCTCCCAAAAAGTATTTGATACTCTGAGTCAGTGGTCTGTGTAATACCTGACCATCTGCATTATAGACCCAAGGTAGCGCGGATTCACAGCGGGAAGGTCATGTCAGACGAATTTAATAGATTTCTTTGACAGGGTCACCAAAGTAGTAGATCAGGGAGGGGCTGTGGACATGGCCTACCTAGAATTTAGCAAGGCATTTGACACAGTCCCACACAAAAGATTAATAAACAAGTTAGCCAGCCTGGGAGTAGGTCTCAGCGTGGTAGCCTGGGTAACAAATTGGCTGGACAACAGGACACAGAGAGTAATAGTAAACAGAGTCCACTCTGAAGAAAGGGGGGTTACTAGCAGGGTACCGCATAGTTCAGTACTGGGACAGGTCCTCTTTAATGTCTTTATAGGTGACATTGCAGAGGGACTGGAAGGAAAAGTATGCCTCTTTGTAGATGACACAAGATCTGCAACAGGGTTGATACACGGGGGGTTGTTGAAAGGATGAGAAGGAACTTGGCAAGGTTGGAGGAAAGGTCAAAAGTATGGCAGCTTAGATTCAGTGCAAAGAAGTGCAAAGTAATTCACCTGGGAAACAATAACCCAGGGGAAGAGTACACAATGGGAGGGGGGTACTAACAATAACAAAAATAGAAAGGGACCTGGGGGTAGTCATATCAGATGACCTAATGGTAGGCGAGCAATGTGAGAAGGCAGTAAGGAGGGCTGGGGGGATACTGGGATGCATAGGGAGAGGCATCACCAGTAGAAAACAAGAAGCTGTTATTGCTCTGTACGGACTCCATCTGAAATACCACGTGCAGTTCTGGAGACACCATCTCTGCAAAGACATAGACAGGATGGAGGCAGTCCAGAGGAGGGCAACTAAAATGGTGCAGGGTCTGCACCAGAAGTCATACGAAGACAGACTAAGGGAACTTAATATTTATAGCCTCGAGGAAAGGAGGAAGAGGGGGGACATGATAGAAACTTTCAAGTACCTCAAGGGAATCAATAAAGTCCAAGAGGGTAGTATCTTTCAGAAAAGGGATGTGCAAGAACGAGGCAGCACAATTTGAAGATAGAAGGGGGACAGCTCAGGGGCAGCATGAGGAAGTATTTTTTTCATGGAGAGGGTGGTGGATGCATGGAACAGCCTTCCTGAAGAGGTCATGGGGTCAAAAACAGTGGGAGAAATTCAAAAATGCATGGGACAGACATAAGACAATTCTAGTGGGGGTAGGAGGAAGTAGGCTGTTGGTTAACTAGTATCTACAGCTTATCCAATAGGTAGGGAAATGGGCAGACTGAGTGGGCCACACGGTCCTTATCTGCCGTGAAAGTCTACATTTCTATGTTTCTAGAAACTGAAAAGTAATATCTTGAAAACTGCAACACTTTTCTCACTGCACTGCAGATAGGTGAAAACACTTGCGACTCCCTACTTCCAGACCAAGACAATGAATATTGCAAATACTCACCCAACAGCCAATCAGCTGGCTCAGCAGTTTGTTTTCCTCATGTCTGTCAGCCCCCCCCCCCGTCCGTCATGCCCCCAGTGCTCATCTCATTCACTTCTCAATCCTCTCATGTTGTAGGCAGTCAAGCAACACCAGAAACAACAGATTACAGTAAGGACAGGCGTGGTACAGAAAGAAAACAAAGGAAGTCTGAAATGGTGGAGCCCCATGGACATTCTAATGATGCCCAGTGTTAGGAGTTTTGTTGATTGTGTACCCTGCATATTCCTGACACCCGTGTGTGGAACACATTCTCTGCACTGGCAGGGATTTAAAGGGACAGATAAAAAGATGAGGGTTCAAAACAAAAAAGGGTTGGTCAGTCGAACCTGAGGAACCCCAGCTGGCAACAGACCTGTGTAGGTCTATATCATGTCCCCTGTCTCACTCCTCTAATTTCTAGGGCATACATGTTAAGATCTCTCAGTTTCTCCTCACAGGGCTTTTGATGCAGCCCCTGCCTTTAGTCACCTTTAAAAGGAAGAGTTCTGAGGGACATAAATGGTATATATAGTGCTAGGAAGTGGGAAACATTACTGTATCATGGCAGGATTGAGTTATAAAAAGTAAAGTTCAGGGACAACTATGGAGTTTATAATATGAGAGGAAATGACTGTGCACAGCTCAACAAAACTGCTGTTTGAGGATGCAAAAGTGTACAGGGGGATGCCCCCAAGTGGAAGTAAATCTTGCATCCTGCAGTTACGGCTTGGAATGGCAAATACAGCCAGGATACTCAGAAACATGGAAACAAAGTTACAAGGTCAGTTAAGTCAGGCCACAGAAATGAAAACAGTATAACACTTGAAAAAGAATCAACAGCCTTGAAATGCCACTGTCTCTATATAAATTTTATTTTATTTTAGTTTTTGTTGACCAGGTGGATGCACTAGACAAAGTCTATTTATTTTCAGGCACGACCCAGGGGGAGGGGGATACAGATGAATGCCAACTAACTTTGAACCAGATTAAGCTGTTGGTGGTATTTTAGTGAAATTGAAATTAATTCAGTTTAATATGAACTAGTGTTACACTAACCCCACGTGTCCAATTTGTGCTATTTCTGAGCACAGCCCTATACAGTAACTTCTTACCTCCAACTTCATGATCCTCTGTTTCAGTTTCCAACACCAGCTCCTGACAATATGAAACCACACTGTTTAGAAGCGTGAGCAGATGCAGTTCTTCAGTGTTTGGAAGCCTTTGGACTTAGAAAATAATTACTATTCACAGAAAATAGGTTCTCTCTAGTGCTCCTTTTGTACTCTGTGCTCCTATCATGAGCTGTTCTCTGAGATTAAACTGCACTTCCTGTCCACCTCTGAAATGTGTCCCTACCAGTCATACCAGCTCATTAATATTCATAGAGTGCTACAGCAGGGGAGGAGCCCAGAAAGGCGTTCCTAAACATGGTAATGCATTAAGATGACAGGCATGCACTGTTGTATTTAGAGAAATGCTGTTGTGTGACTGTGTCTTTGGCCACGGAGACCTCCTGTACCTCCCCAGCAATTCTGTCCCCTTTGTGGAAAGAAAGACACACACCTGCTTTCTGGTTCAAAAGTCTGCAAAACAATTTTATTCAGAAATCAAGCCATATAAATATACATGTGTAACCACCCCTCACCCCCCTTTTATGTCTAGGGGTCCTGACGGTAATCTGGTTGGGGGGGTGCGCGTACAAGCCGGAAACCTTCCAGGCACAAGACCTGTAGCTAAAGCAAGAAAATAAGGCCTCAGCTCCACTGCAGATCTCATTTAGCGTAGTGCAGATTGTTCTCACCAAACTAGGCTGTAGCTTACCAGCAGCTGCACCTTTAGGCCCAGTCCAGGGTCGGTGGAGACTGAATTTTTCTTGCGAGGACGAATGGAGTTAGTTCAATCAGTAATACCAGCGCACACGAAGTAAAAGAACGAATAAAGAAATTTAATTCTGTTTCTATTTAAAATTAATAAATAAATAATGTGAGTGCACAGCACCAGGGAGCCGAGAGACAGACAGGCCAAAGGGCATATACAGTACAGGAGGTACAACCAGTACCAGGCTGGTAAAGATGCTTTAAAATCCAGGTGTAACCCCCCTGCAAATGGGGGTTCCCAAAAAGTCTTCCAGAAGCTTGCTTGAATGCTCCAAGCCTGAATGGTGTTTGGCGTTTAAGCTGTTTATCTGTGAGTGCTTTTAGAGCCTCTGGTACTGTCTTTTTAAGAGCTGTCTGCTTGCAGACATAGTTTGTATGGGGGGGGGGACTGTGTGTTTTCCTGCTTGAGTCCCGCTTGAGCTACTGCCGAATCGCTCCATTTCTGCCATCGCTAAGTGGGCAGAAGGAGCACTCATCAAAGATGTAATTGTTTGCTTGTAACCTGTTAGAGTAATAATGAAAATGCAGTTTGATTTAACCTGCTTTCTTGTAGCAAGGACAGTGCAGAGTAGCTCCGTCATGTTGATTCTGAACTGCTGAATTGGACCAATCATGGTGAGGATCCTTTAAAATGGAGCCTGCTCTGGTCGAATCAGAACTTGGACTTTCTTCTGGAGCCTGCTGTAAGGGGATTGTAAGGGCAGTGACTCTGGGAAAAGTAGTTTTGACTTCGGTGCCTTTTTTCCACCAACGGGGGAGTTTACTGTGAGTGACAGCCAAACCAGCCAACTGAACTGGGAGGAACTCAAAGGAAATGCCAGGCTCTGTCTACTGGAAAGATCAGATCAGTTTGGGCTGTGAAGAGACAGGGAGCTGTGTGCTTCTTCAGTGTGTAGTTTTAGTGCGGGAATCTCATGTAAGGCCCTAAGTCTCGGTCTGCAGTTTGTGCAAGTGCCTGTTCGGACTGAAACCGACCTGTGAAGAGAATCAAGGAGATCTGAAGAGTAGAAACCAGGCTCACTCTGTAGAAGACTGGAGAAATTGCTGAATCGCGCTCGGTCTGTCAGGAACTGAATCTGCTGTGTGTTCTCCCTGGTATTGTGCAGTAATTGTGATCGGGATAGAGAAGCAGCCTACCTGGTATAGTACTTTCCTTTTACATATAAATGTGTGTAGTGCTTGTGGGGAATCACGTTTCAAATCCCCTGTACAGTGAATGGAGTGCATGAAGCTGGAAGTGAACCCCAGCTTAATCCAGTCTACATCCATTTGCTCTAAACTGCAGTGGGGTCCAGTCACAAGGACCTTGTCCACATGGTCTGCTCCTCCTAGCAATCCAGGACAATCTGCCTTCCATCTAGTTCCCTGTGACAGAAATGGGAAGGAAAGAGTTAATGGTTTGGATTCTGTAGATGCCTTATTTTTTTAGCAGTGTGAAAAAAATACACTGAGGCTGAAATCCTCCAGCAGCAACCAGCTGGTGGAATTCCTAGCTGCTAGATAAGAGCTGGGTCATAAATCTCGAGTGGACATCTCCAGACACACACAGACCTTGCAGACACGGACACAGGGCAGTTTGAATGGATTGGATCATTCAAATATAAACTTAAGGTGAAAAGGAATATAATTGGTCACCAATAGGTGTTCACTCTGATTGGGACAATTAAATACATACATGTTAGTTGGTTGGTGCATTTAAGGGAGAATAGGAATGACCTAGTCTCCATAGACTATATAAGCTTCTGTAAGACAGAGAACTTTCTCTTGCCCTGGAAGCTGTGAGGGAAACATAAGCTTGGAGCCTACCTGGTATGTCCGTGGGAGCTGGCAGTTAGAACAGGTCCAGTGTCTCTTGTAAGGACAGGAAGGGTAAGTTTAGTGATAGTATATTTCAGTAATAGCCTTCTTCTTTTGCCATCTGTTGTTTAAAAACATTTGTTTACTTTTCCTGTATAAGTGTTATTCTCTTGTGTTGTAAATACATTTCCTGTAAATGCTCATTGCACTTTCTGTTAAGTAAAAGCTATTTATTTGCTCAACAGTTGTGACTCTGATGTCATTTTTCTAAGGTAATGTAACCCCTGCAAATGGGGGTTCCCAAAAGACTTCCAGGAGCTTGCTTGAATGCTCCAAGCCTGAATGGTGTTTGGCATTTAAGCCATTTATCAGTGAGTGTCTTTAGAGCCTCTGGTACTGTCTCTTTAAGAGCTGTCTGCTTGCAGACATAATTAGTTTGTATGGGGGGACTGTGTGCTTCTCTGAGTACCACTCGAGCTGCTGCCAATTCACTTAATTTTGCAGTCACTAGGAGTGCAAAAGGGAACCTATCTGAAAGATGTAACTGTTTACCAGAAATTATTTAGAGTAATAATGAAATTACAGTTTGTCTAACCTGCTTTTTGCAGTCAGAACTGTGTCTGCTAGTTCCCATTCTAGTTTTGAACTGCTGAACTGGACCAATCAGTGTGGGGTAAGCTAGCTCTAAATGGTGCCTTGGACGAATCAGAACTTGACTCATAATCTGAGCCAGCCACAAGAGGATTGTATGGCAGTGACTTGGGAGATGTAGTTTAGACTTCAGTGCCTTTTTGGACCAACAGCAGCAGTCTATTGTGAGTGACAGCCAATCCAGTCAAGAACTGGGAGGAACTCAAAGGAAGTGCCCGTTTTGTCGGTTGGAGTTTCAGTTGAGCTTTGCAGTGAAGGAAGGAGCCCTGTGCTTTTCAGTGTGCAGTTTTAGTCAAAAACGTGTGTAAGGCCCAGAGTTCCGTCTGCAGCTTGTGTAACAGCTTGTTAGGACTGAATCTGTCCTGTGAAAAGAATCAAAGGATCTCTGAAGAGTAGAAACCAGGCTCACCCTGTAGAAGACTGGAGGAATTGCTGAAAATTGCACTCTGTCTGTCAGGAACTGAATCTGCTGTGTGTTCTCCCGGTATTGTGCAGTAATTGCGATCGGATACAGATGCAGCCTGCCTGGTATAGCTTTCTTTTATATGGATGTGTGAAGAGGTTTGTGTACCTCAAGTGAGCCCTGCTGACATTGAAGGACCCTATCTTATTTGGAGGTCGGAGTACTAATTCAGGTCGCTCCCTGTTGAATTGCCACATTAAATCAAATGGAATTACTGTACTGCTGACTGTTTAATTCTCCTTTCTCTCTGGTGAAAGGGCCCTACCAGCTGCCATGGTTTGACTAGCCACTAGGGCTTGGGTACCCAGGGACAGTAACTGATAGGGATAGGCCTGTGCACAGAGCCATAGGTAGATTATTAGAGTGATAAGCTAATTAACCTGATTTCCCTGTCCTTGTTATATCCCCTAAATAAATCAGAGCTGCTTGTTTCAGCAAAGTTATACTGCCTGAGGTATTTGTCTATGTTAAAGTACTGTACTGTGATTGTTGCACTGTATCTCATTTCACAGGAGGTCCCAGTGCCGGAACCAGACCTGGGGGTAAGTGTATACTGTGAAGGTAATTCTGATATATTGTGTGGGCCACTAGTGGGAAGAAAGGGGGGTTGCAGTGTCCCAGAGGGCTGTGACCAAGTTAGTTTAACTATTGCAAACCCTGACCTCTGGGTGGAGGCACCCGCCATTGGATCCAGGCCCCTCAACCTGTTAGTGGCAAATCAGGCAGGGGTAGTAGCCCCTGGGATAGCGCCATCTAGGGGTTACAGTAAGATTTGGTTTTCCACTGGCTAAGGTAAACTCTGTGTAGCATCCGCCACCTGAAAGAGACACACTACCAGACTTTAACTTGTGCAATTGCACGTGTGATTTTTCAAGTTTGTACACTTGAAAGAGGTGCCGGAAAGAAAGTCCGTCTGGTGGCAGCGAATACCTGAGGACACACACACACCTCTCTAAAAGCTGTTTCAGCCCAGAGGGAGAGGTGGGTTGTCACATTCCCAGCATTGAGTTTGTGAGTACAAAGCAGGGTAGCTCCCTGCCATCTGGTTATCGAACTGCAAGTGTGTCATCTAATTGTTGGTTTTTTTTTCATTTCTTCATGAACTGAGCCAACCGGCTCCAGATTACAATTTGGGTATTGTGCCAGTGTTTTTCCATCACAGTGCCCCAACCAGCTGCAACCGATCCTGGCTAGCACCCCCCCCCATCCTGGGTTCCCAGTGAAAGTGACAATTTGGGACTCTGACTATGTGCACAGTACTGTGATTAATAATGTGTTTAACCTAATTAACCTGATTTCCCCCTTCCTTGTTACAGCTCCTTAAATAAATCAGATCTGTTGGTTTCAGCAAAGTTACACTGGCTGAGGTATTCGTTTATGTTAAAGTATCGTACTGTGGTTTTTGCACTGTATCATCTTGTTTTGCAGGGGTTCCCTGGGGTCCAGTCAACGGAGCCAGTCCTGGGGGTAAGTGTACATTGTGAAGATATTCCTAATGCATTGTGTGGGCCACTAGTGGGAAGAAAGGATGGGTTACAGTGTCCCAGAGGGCTGTAACCAAGTTAAACTACTGCAAACCCTGACCTCTAGGTGGAGCAACCCGCCATTGGACCTAGGCCCCTCAACTTGTTAGTAGTTAAGCAGGCAAGGATAATAGCCCTTGGGATAGCGCCACCTAGGGGTTACATCTTGGAGGCTCACCGCTGGGATTGTGTGTCCTCTAGTGGCCATATTTATGAACCACTGTTAAGAAAAAAAAAATGAGTACCCCGACTGAAGTGGCTGTGCACCGGTTGGTGGAGTGGTGTACTGGGGAGGAGATTGACTCCCAAAATGCTATGCTTATCCTGGACATCCCCCTGGGTATCAATACGGACACTAAACAGGGGGTACTTTCCAAGGTGGAAGGTTTACAAAACCCTGTGGTGGTGGGTCGACATGCTAATCTGCTCACCCACACTTTCCTGGCCCTAGTAGAGTTTAAGGATCCCATAGATAGCTCCAAAGTGCCACAGACTGTTACCCCAGAGGGAGCCCTCTGCCTGGAGAGTGATAACTAAGGACAGAAGACCTGGGGAATGAGTCCCCCCCCCACTATCTGAAACTTTTGAGGAGAAATTTGCTAAATGGTTGCTGAGGAAGGAAAACTGTGGAGGACTTGAAGAAACTATTCTTGCCACCTGGCGGTGTTCCTCCCCCAACACCCTCTCTCGCTCCAGTACCATATGGTGGCTGAACCAATGCAGGCTCTTATTTCTGCACCTGCCATTAGTCACGACTCTTACCAAAGGTTGAGGATCTTCTGGCACCTCCCACCCCAAGGGAGGATGACTGGAGACCTGGATAGACTATGTTGCCCTCAAGTGCTAGAATGCCAATGCTCGGAAGCCAAAAGTGAAAGAGGGTTGGTGAGAGCCTCTCGAGGTCCTGCCCTGGCTACCATCTGTGCTAAATGGGCCAGTAACCCTGAAGTGACTGCACAGGACTATCTTGAGGCCTTGGAGAATGTGTATGGGAGCCCAGATTCTGATGAGGACCTGTGGTGGAGAGTAAGAAATGCACAACAGTACCAAGGGGAGTTGTTGTCTGTGTATGTATCTCGGCTGGAAAAATTGTTGCAAGAATGCCTCAGAAAGGGTAGTTTGCAGGCGATTGAACTGGACCGAACCAGGCTGGACAGGATCCTTAAGTCTGCCCCCTTCTCAGAACTGCTGTTGCTTCAGTTATGCCTGGCAAATCGACTGGAATCCCCACTCTCCTATGATGAGCTAATGAGAGAAATTCGAAGAGTTGAGAAAAGGTGACCTTGGGAGGGACTTGCACCAATAGCTGCGGCTACGACCCGAGTGACTGAGGGTGACCCATCAAGTGAAGTTCAGGGGCAGAGGTTGGCAGTTAATGAGTGCTCTGAGAAGGAAAAAGATATGCCACAATGGGGCGAACTGTTGAGAGAGTTCGGGGAAATAAAAACAGTCTCTTTATGAAGGCTGCTCCTGCAAGTACAGACCCCGACCCTCATCCGACTGCATCTGCTATGGGGTGGGGTACCCACCCATGCATCTCCTGCTGACAACAGTTCAAAACTCAATGTCTTGACCATGGAAGTGGGGAAATTGACAAGATGTCTCCAAACGCTTATCACGCCGCAGACAGAGGTGGCACCAAGGTTTCCAGTTAGTGGTACCCCCGCCCTGGCTCCTAGTGTGATGCCTCGGCCAGCTGAAACTCCAGAAAGTATGTTTTGCTATAATTGTGGGAAAGATGGGCACATGAAGAGAGAATGCCGGTCCCCAAAAGACACAGACAAAGTTGCATATAGGCTACAAGGAGAGCTACGGAGAACAAATCAGTGGTTAAGAGGTGCATGCAATGATCCCAGTGAGGGCCCCAAAAATGCTAACTCATGTCCCTTTGTGGCAAGGTCAGTTGCCCAGGCCCCCTCTACCGCCTCTCCAGACTGGTCCAGAATAGTGGGTCCCTCCCTGGAGACCACTGTAAAGGTGAATGGAGTGTCTACAAGAGCTGTATTAGACAGTGGCTCCCAAGTGACAATTATGTTCCAAGACTGGTATCAGAAGCATTTGTCTGATGTACCCATACAACTGTTGGAGGGGCTGCATGTCTGGGAGTTAAGTGAGAAGGCCAACCCCTACTCTGGATATATCCGAATTTGGCTGTCTTTTCCCACCTCTGTTGCTGGAGTGGCCGAGCAAGTAGAGACTCTGGCCTTAGTGTGTCCCCCTACTGGACTGTATGATGGGGTTCCTCTACTAATTGGGACTAATGCTCATATGTTTGGACGGCTGGCACAGTTGTGTTATGAAAAACAGGGGTCAAGGGCTGGTAGAGCTTTAAGAATCCCGGCCTTGATTAAGAAGGCCTAGGAGGCACAGAGAGATGTTGAAAAAGTAGAACCAGAGGAACCGGTTGGAATTGTCTGGAAAAAGGATCCTGAGTCTCTGATCCTGGTGCCAAATGCCCAGTGTACCTTACAGGGAGAGGTCCGTATCAGAAAGGATGTCAAGAATAAAACTTTAATGTTGGATGCACCAGACGATGGAAAATAGCTGGAGGGACTGCTGGTCAAGCCTAGTATTTTGCCTGCTAGAGCCCATGCTTATGCCAGAAGGGTATTGGTTCAAGTTCATAATGTGTCTGACAGAGAGATTCGAGTAAATAGAGGTTGCACCCTGGCTCATGTGCATTGTGCAGACACTGCAGTGCTACCCAGTAGCAAGAGTTCAGGGAAGAATGACAGAGTAACGCCTGACTTGTTTGATTTCAGTGACTCCCCGTTGCCAGCTGAATGGAAAGTGAGGATCAGTGAGAAGCTTGCCCAGAGAGACCAGGTGTTTTCTTCAAAGGAATGGGATGTAGGATGCGTGCAAGGAGCTGAGCACCATATCCGACTGCATGATGAAAGGCCATTTCATGAGAGGTCTCGACGCCTGGCACCTGCTGACATAGACGATGTGAGACGGCATCTGCAAGAGATGCTAGCTGCTGGTGTAATACAAGAATCCAGAAGCCCCTATGTTTCCCCCATTGTGGTAGTGAGAAAAAAGAATGGGACAGCAAGGATGTGCGTGGATTATCGCACTTTAAACCAGCGGACTATCCCTGATCAGTACACTATGCCCCACATTCAGGATGCTTAGGACTGTCTAAACGGGAGCAAGTGGTTCTCTGTGCTGGATCTCCGCAGTGGGTACTACCAGATCCCGATGGCCCCCAAGGACCATAAGAAGACAGCCTTAATCTGTCCACTTGGCGTCTATGAATTCATGAGGATGCCTCAAGGGATTTCAGGTGCCCCCGCCACTTTTCAAAGATTGATGGAACATGCAGTGGGGGACATGAACTTACTAGAGTGCCTGGTATCCCTAGATGATGTTATTGTGTTTGGCAGCTCACTGGAGGAACATGAGAGCAGATTATTCAAGATGTTGGACCGACTGGAAGACTTTGGCCTTAAACTGTCCATTAATAAGTGTCAATTCTTTCAAACATCAGTAAAGTATGTGGGACACAAAGTATCCACCGAGGGAATAGAGACCGACCCAAGTAAAGTTGAGGCCTTGACCACCTGGCCACAGCCCAAAAATCTAAAAGAATTGCAAAGATTCCTGGAATTCTGTGGTTATTATCGGCGTTTCATCAAGGACTATTCAAGAGTGATCCGCCCTTTACTTAACCTTACTCAAGGGTATCCCCCAACCCACAAAAGATAAAAAAAAGTCAGCGTCCCTCGAGACTGAAAGAGTGTATTTTCATCCAAGTGAAGTATTTGGGGCTTGCTGGACTCCTGATTGTGAGACTGCTTTTCATGAGATCATATACAGTATCAGTTGTGTTCCAGGACAGTAGCTGCTGCTGTTGTTTTCACAGGGTTCTTGTGGATTTTACTTGGTAGGTTAGTCCTTTTCTTTCTTACTTCTAAGGGGCTAGCAGGGTATTGTTTTGGGTGCTGTTGGATGTTTGTAAACTGATTTGGTGGCTGTAAGTGGGGCTCATTTTGTGGATGTTTCACTGTGTAACAGGCTGCGCTGGTAGAGGCCTATTTCTTCTGATTTAAAACCTATTTGGTGGGATTTGCTTGGAGATGGTTATTTGAATTGGAGACCTATATCTGTTAATTTCAAGCCTATTTTGATGTGTTGTTAGTGAAGCTGATTAAATTGGAGTCCTGTTTCATTGGCAGCAAACATATTTTGGGGCTTTGACTTGAATTTTGATTCCTTGTGCTGACTCCATTAGCTGTAAAGGTTACTGCATAGTGGGGAGGTGTTAATGGTCTGGCCAGGTCTCATCAGCCAATTGACTGGAGGCAGAGCTGAATCAGGTTGAGGTGTTAGCTGCTTTGTCTTCTCAGAAAGAACTGGAAGGGACAGGATCAGTTGTGTTCCAGGACAGTAGCTGCTGCTGTTGTTTTCACAGGGTTCTTGTGGATTTTACTTGGTAGGTTAGTCCTTTTCTTTCTTACTTCTAAGGCCAGCTAGGGTATTGTTTTGGTGCTGTTGGATGTTTGTAAACTGATTTGGTGGCTGTAAGTGGGGCTCATTTTGTAGATGTTTCACTGTGTAACAGGCTGTGCTGGTAGAGGCCTATTTCTTCTGATTTAAAACCTATTTGGTGGAATTTTCTGGGCCTAGTTCTTTGGCTGCTGGGCTTGAGGGGACACAGGGCTGATACACTCTTCTCGAGTCAGGTGTCTGCCACGCCCACCCTCCCCACCCCCTCCCTCCCCAGAAGTCTGCAAATTTATAGGGAACACCTGCCCTGCAATTGGAGGAAAAGGCTGCAGGTGCAGCTCATGTAGTTCTAGCCACTGGGGGTAGGATTTAAGGGCTGGGAGAGAGAGCTTGGGAGTAGTTCATTTCCTTATAAGTTTAATGTGTTGTACTGCACCTAGTAACAGGGTTACTGGTGTACAAGTGGGACTGTCTGTAAGATTAGTGGGTGACCTGATTAGGCAGTAGGGGTATCTTGGACTAGGGGGGAACCTGGTGGCTCACCCAAGGAAACCTATTTGGAAGGAATGGAACCACACATCATTAGGGCCAGCATCTTTGGGAGGGTGGTGGGGTGCACAGGGTGTGGAGCAGCCATGATACTGGACTGGGCTTGGAGTTGGTGGTTGCCCAGTGTGCTACCAGCTAGCACAGCTTAGGGAGGAGGTTGGCGGGATTAGAGCTGGGGAAGGGGTGGTATGGTTGGGGAAGGGGCTGAGAATCTCCACAGGGTTGCACCAAGCACTGGGGTGGGGGGCATAGGAAAGGAGTGCAGGAGAATACTCAGGGTCACATAGGAACCTGGCAGAGGGGTCAAAGGACACTACCAAGGAAGCAGGCAGGTAACTGGGGCCCCTCAAAAGGGGGACGGAGGGACAACATTTCAGGGAAGTAGGCAGATGGCCAGGGCTGGACAGAAGGAAGCAAGGCGGGAAGTGGATCAGACCTTACACTCAGTAGCCGCCTAATTCTCTTCTTCTGCTCAAGGATGAGGGGTGATGTAGCCATGACAGGGGTAGTTAGAGATGGAAAGAGAGTGGGAGGCAGGAGGCAGGGGCCAGATGCTAGGAAGAACAGGGGACCTGGAATGCAGGAGAATGGGGAGCAGTGAATCAGAGCAGGAGGGGTAGGGAAGAGGGAGGAAAGCAAGGAGAAGGACCAGTTGGGAGGAAAGGTAAGGAGAAGGACCAGAAGTACAAGGAGGATTCAGTAAAGGGAGCTGAGGGTTTAGGCTAGGGGAGCACGCGAGCAAGGAGGAACTAAATGGAGACAGGAAGGAAGGAGGATGAGCCAGGCTAGTTTAGCAGATGGGAGAAGGACCAGTTGTAGGAGCAGTGAGGGGAATTATCAAGGAACAGAAGGATACTCAGGAGGAGGCATAGGATTGGAGAGGAGGGGTGGCATGTGGCACCCAGAAAGGGGGAACACCGGAGCCAGCTGGGTGGAGGGCACCTGTAGAAAGGATGAGGGACATGGAAGGGGGGAATGGAGGAAAGGGTGGTCAGAGTGCTCCTGCTGGGGATTCTGTGATCAGGGGTATCAAATGGGATAGGGAGGGAGAAGCCTGGCCAGTTAGAACAAGATGCTTCCTGGACTAACGGTGCACAGGGCTAAGCACGAGGTATATCAGCTGGCAAAGGATTGTGGGGTTCCCAGACATACTGGTCCACCTGGGTACAAATGACATTGAGGGAAGAGAGGCTAGAGATACAGGCAAGATTCAGGGAGCTGCCAGGGTCTGTCATGACATAGGATGCACAGTTCCTTCTCAGAAATCCTGCCAGTGCCAAGGGCTAGTGGGGAACACAAAGGATAATTAGGAGATAAACCAGTGGCTCAGGGAGTGGTGTGAGGCCAGAGGGTATGGGTTGATGGGGAATTGGGGAGACCTGGGAGGATAAGGAGCTGTATGCTGATAGACTACATCTCAATTTGGAGGAGGGAATCCTTAAGTTGAAAATAGAGGGTTCATTGGTGAAAAGTGGGGTTTAAACTTGTGAAGGAGGGTGGGATGGGAGAAAAGGCTGTCAAGGGGTGCCAATAAAGGAGGGACTCTGTCTCACCCCCTGGGGACCGAGGATTGCAGAAAAAGGCCAACTGGCAAGGTGCAGACCGAGGGAAAACAGAATCCCCATGGGAATATGAGCAGGGGAAATGGAACTATAGGAAAGGGTGGAAGGTAGTCCTGCTAAATGCCAGGAGCTGGGCAATAAAATGCCTGAGCTCAGGCGATGCTAACTGAGGGACAGTGGATGTGGCAGTGGTCACTGAGACTTGGGCCACTGCAAGACATGACTGGGACCTGAACCTGGAGGGATACACTGTTCAGGAGGACAGGGGGAGGGAAGGGAGGGTGGCAATGATAGTCAAAAACTGCATTGGCATGGGGGGACTAGAGGAGGTGGAGGGAACCGTGGAGGCGTTGGGTCCTTGATAACAAGGGGGCAAGAGAGTAAAAATAGGAGTGGTGTATAGACCCCTTGCCTGGCGGAGGAGCTGGAGGACAGTCTGGTGGCAGATGTTAGAGACACTGCAGACTGGGCAGAGGAACGGTGGTGGTGTTGGGACTTAAACATGCCAGAACAGACTGGGAGACTATGACATCCTCTGTGACCAGGGAACAGAGGTTGTTGGATGTCTTTCAAGACGCTGCCTAACTCAGCAGGTGAGGGAACCGACCAGGAGGCACGGTACTGGATGTGGTCCTGGCAGACAGTGACCAGATTGGGGCCTGGAGTAAGGGACCCATTGGCGGGAGGACCATGCCACGGTCTGGTTCTGCCTGGACCTAGGAGGGTAGAAGGCTGCACAAGGACAGAAGTAACTGGCTTCAGGGGGCAGATTTTAAGGAAATGGGAAGGATCCTTGAGAGCATTTGGATGGGATTGGGTCAGACATGGGCTGATAGTAGGTGGGAAATCATCAGGAGAGGGTGCAGGATGCTACCAGCACCTGTGCAGAGATGAAGACAAAATGCGGTGGGGCCCAAAACCCTGTTGGTGGACCAGGGAGGTCCAGGAGGGTGGTGCGGGAAGAAAGTAGCCTATAAGCAATTCAAGTGCTCAAGGGTGAGAAGGGATGGGGGGTGCAGGCTGATGGCTGAAGGGCCACTAGAGTGGAGGAGGCAGCTAAGGCAAGGAAGGAGCAGAACCTGGCCAGGGAAATTGGAGAGGAACAAGGGTTCTTTAGATACATTGGGGAAAACGAAGGGTGAAGGGGCAGATTAGCAGGATTAAATCAGGGAGGGATGGGCACAAGACCGGGAGCAGGCTGAGGTACCAATGAGTATCTCACCCAGTTCTCACCCAGGAAAATGGAGGTGCTGCATCATACATGGGAGGAAACAGAGATACTGAGGAGGGGGACCCCACCGATCGGCAGGTCTGGGGAGAGGGGAGGCATCACTGGCAGGTGGGGAGGGCCAAGCAGGAAGAAGGGGGACCGGAAGTGAAATCACAGCTGAGAGTGGAGAAAGCCCTCAGCCCCCTTAAGTCAGAGAAAGCACCAGGGCCGGATAAATTACATCCCAGAGTGCTGAAGGAACTTGCAGATGTCCTGGCAAAACCCCTGCAGAGCTTTCACCATCTCTCTGAGGACAGGGTGGTGCCCAAGACTGGAAGGTGGCGCATATAGTGCCTATCCACAGGGGGATCAAGGAAGTGGCAGGGAACTACAGGCCTGTCAGCCTGACCTCGTGGTGGGCAAGGTGATGGAGGGCATTGTCAAGGAGAGGCTGGGGGACCTGGATAAGTCAGGGTGCCTGGACGATAGACAGCATGGATTCATCCCGGGAAATCGTGGTCAGACAAACCTGGTGGAGTTCTATGACTGGGTGACAAGTGCCTTGGACCTGGTAGACCAGTGGATGTCCTCTTCTGGACTTCCAGCAAGGCATTTGACTCTGTTCCTCACATGGGCCTGTTGGATAAGCTGGGAGAAATGGGGTGGGAACCAGATGATCAGATGGATAGGCAACTGGCTCAGGACTGGACCCAGAGGGTCGTAGTTGGTGGGATAGTCTCATCCCCAAGGAGGTCGATGGTAGGGTCCCACAGGATCAGTCCTTGGGCCCCTTCTGTTCAACGCCTCGATATCTGACATAAGGACAGGAATCAGGAGTGAGATGAGTCTCTTGCAGATGACCAAACTGGGGGCGTGGTGATGGGGAGGAGGGAGGGTGGCTCACAGGGGACCTGGAGGCTCTGGAAAGATGGTCTAGAGTGGAAGCTGAGGTTCAATGCAGGGAATGCAGGTACTCCACCTGGGGCCAGAAACCCAGGTCAAGTGTACACCCTGGGAAATGCTACAAGTCTCGATGGCTGAGAGGGACCTGGGGTGGTGGTGGATGTCAAGATGAACAACTCTGAGACTTGTGGGAGGCAGCAGCCAAGGCCAACAGGATGCTGGGATGCATCGCTAGGGGATCACCTCCAGAAGGAGGAAGTGATACTCCCTCTGTATAACTGCTTGGTGAGGCCGCACCTTGAGTACTGCATGCAGTTTTGGAGGCCACACTTAAAGGGAATTAACCTCCTGGAGAGGGTCCAGAGGAGGGCAACCAAAATGATTTGGGGCTTGGGGACAGGACCTATGAGGAGAGGCTCAAGAGCTAAATATACACATTGGAAGAGAGAAGGGACCAGGGGGACATGATGGAGGTCTTTAGGTACATGAAGAGGGTAAATAGGGGAGGAACAGTAGGGGTGCTTCGAAGGAAGGAGGAAGGGGCCACTAGAGGGCATGGCTGGAAGCTGGAGGGGGGAAGATTCAGGGGAGAAAGGAGGAGGTGCTACTTCACTGAGAGGGTGGTGGAGCCATGGAATGCACTGCCTAGGGGGCTGGTGGAGGCAGAGACAGTGGAGGGGTTCAAGAGGGGGTGGGACAGGTACAGTGGAAGGGTTCTGGAAGCAAAATCCAATGCAGCAAGAATATCCGGAACTGGGAAGGGAGAAGCCAGAGAAGGCGAGGGGGACAGCAAGGTCAGCACCCAGGTTGGGGACTGACCAAACGAGCAGACACGAAAGACTGTTAGGCCTATTCTGCTGGCATTTTAGTATGTTAGTATGTTAGTATCAACTTACCCATGCTCCAGTGTTGGCCTATGCCGATCCAACAAAACCTTATGTCCTGCACACTAATGCTAGCTTGCAAGGGTTGGGATCTGTGTTGTACCAAGAGCATGAGAATGGCCTGAGACCAGTGGCCTTTGCCAGCAGAAGCCTGACCCCATCCGAAAAGAACTATCCAGTACATAAGTTAGAGTTCCTAGCTTTGAAGTGGGCCATTGTTGACCAATTCCACGAGTACTTGTATGGGGCTAAGATACTGGTAAAAACTGACAATAATCCTTTGACCTATGTGCAGACTTCAGCTAAACTGGATGCCACTGGCCATAGGTGGCTTTCTGCATTATCTACATATGACTATGCTGTTGAATACAGAGCAGGCCTGAACCACATAGATGCTGATGCTCTCTCCTGGAGGCCTGTTCCCCAGAATGACTGGGTCAGACTGTCAGAACCTGATATTCAAGCACTTTGTCAGAAGTTTGACAGGGAGGAACAAATGTCCATGGACGCAGTGGACTGTATGGTGGATTGTCTGGGACCTTCTGAGAACTGCATACCTGCTGCTTATTGCCACTTTTCTGCAATAGACATTGGTGCACTGCCTCAGCTGGACAATGACAGTATTCGGCTGGCTCAATCCCGAGATCCCATGATCAAATCAGCTTTAGAAGCCCTCTGTGCAGGGAAAGATGTGTCCAAATTACGTTCCACTGATTTGAGAACTGCATTGTTATACAAAGAAGGTCCGAGTTGAAACTGATCAATAGACTGTTATACAGAGAAACAGTAGACAGAGGACAAGTAGACAAACAACAACTAGTGCTGCCCACTGCTTTTCGAGACTCAGTGCTGAGGTCCTTACACAACCACATGGGGCACCTTGGTATAGACAGAACACTTGACTTGGTGAGATCCAGATTCTATTGGCTAAGATGGGGGCTGATGTGGAGCAACACATTCGAACTTGTAGTCACTGCTTACAGAGAAAAGCTTTGCCCCAGATGGCTGCCCCCCTTGTTAACATCACCACCAGCGCACCCATGGAGCTGGTCTGTATTGATTTTCTAAGTTTGGAGTCAGATCAAAGAAATATTAGTAATGTGCTGGTGGTCACTGACCATTTTACGAGATATGCCCAAGCTTTTCCCACCAAGGACCAGAAGGCATCCACTGTGGCAAAAGTACTTGTAGAAAACTTTTTGTTCACTATGAGCCACAAAGAATCCATTCTGATCAGGGAGAGACTTTGAAGTCATCTGATCAAATAGATGCTTTCTCTGTGGGGAGTCGAAAAGTCCAGAACCACCCCTTACCACCCCCAGGGGGACCCACAGCCTGAACGTTTCAACCGCACCTTGCTAGATATGCTAGGCACCCTCCACCCAAAGGGTAAGCCTAGATGGAGCCAACAAATTAGCACCCTGGTACATGCCTACAACTGCACCAAAAGTGATGCCACTGGGTTCTCCCCCTACCACCTGATGTTTGGAAGAGAAGCTTGACTGCCGGTAGATGTGTGCTTTGGGGTCTCTCCTGATGGGGTTCGAGCTGACAACTATTTACAGTATGTGCAAAAATTAAAGGCCCAGCTAAATCATGCATACTAACTGGCTCAAACCATGGCTGCCAAAAGAAATCTGGCCAGCAAAGAAAGGTATGATAATAAGGTGAAAGCACAGGAACTCCAGGAGAGAGAGCGGGTATTGCTAAGAAATCTGGGACTGCATGGCAAACACAAGATTGCTGACAGATGGCACCATCTTCCTCACATTGTAGTGGGCAAACTAGATGATCTGCCTGTGTACAAAGTAAGGCCTGAGAATAATTCAAAGGATGTTAAAACAATGCATAAAAATCATTTACTGCCCATTGGACAAATCTTGATTGAGTGTGAGCCCCCAGAAAATGCCCCCTCTGGACTAGTGACTAGAGCTGCTGCTAAGAAAAAAAATCAAGAAAGTCTGCACTTGCAGAAGTTGAGTTAAAGTGTCCCCCCAACAAGTCCCAGTTGAACATGACTGTCAGTCCACGTCAGAGGAAAGTGAGTATGGTTTTGAATACTACCCTTCTTACGAACTGAGTCAATTGTTTCGGGGCAATCCCCTAGTCAATTCTGGAGATGAAGCTGGGCCTTATGGACTGTCTAAGCCCCCAGCTTTGTCCCTGGAGCCAATGCTCCCAGAAAGTGAAGTGCAAAGCATTAAGCCAGATGATATGGAATCATTGTGTATGGTTGAACTGTTTGAGCTTTCAGAGGAGGAAAATGATGGACTGGAGCAGACTGGTGACATACCAGAACAAGAAGAGTGTGTTGAGTGCCCTGATAATTCACTGTCAGTGTCATAAAGCTCTCCATGTGAGCCAAGTGTTGTGGACTCAGAGATTGTAACTCCTGGAGCTGAAAGTGCCCCAAGTTCTAGCTGCTGTACCCCATTGGAGACTCCCCTGACAAGTGAGGACAATGCTGAAAATAAGGCTCAGAGTGCAGAGACTGTAACAGTTTCCTCTAGAAAGACTGGTTGAGCTGTAAAGCCTGTCATGCACCTCAGTTATGATTCCCCTTGGAGGCCCGTGGACTTGCCTCTCAATGTTGTCCATAAAGGAGTGTATGTGTCCCCAAGCTCATTGCCCAAAGTGAACATCAGTGCTAACTCCAAGTTACTTGTGTTACCCTCTAGGTATGGTGCCCCTGCCCCATCCAGCCCCAAGGTAGCTGAAAGGGAAGGGCCCCCTATCTTCAGGTTTCATGTACAAGAGGTAATAACCTGAGTTATGGTACAATGTGTGTGTAATACTGTGTAAAGGGTGGTGTACTGCAAAGTTTCAGAAATGTGTTTCTGGTAAAGTGATATATTGACTGATGATTACATGTATAAGCCTAATGTGATACTGATGTAAATGTATATGGGTGTATTGAAACTTATAGGGGTACTTGCTTGACGCGGACGCCAAGCTTTCCCAGGCCAGGAAGGGTGTAACCCCCCTGCAAATGGGAGTTCCCAAAAAGTCTTCCAGGAGCTTGCTTGAATGCTCCAAGCCTGAATGGTGTTTGGCATTTAAGCTGTTTATCTGTGAGTGCTTTTAGAGCCTCTGGTACTTCCTCTTTAAGAGCTGTCTGCTTGCAGACATAATTAGTTTGTATGGGGGGACTGTGTGTTTTCCTGCTTGAGTCCCTCTCGTGCTACTGCCAAATCGCTCCGTTTCTGCCATCGCTAAGTGGGCAGAAGGAGCACTCTTCAAAGATGTAATTGTTTGCTTGTAACCTGTTAGAGTAATAATGAAAATGCAGTTTGATTTAACCTGCTTTCTTGTAGCAAGGACAGTGCAGAGCAGCTCCCTCATGTTGGTTCTGAACTGCTGAATTGGACCAGTCATGGTGGGGATCTTTAAAATGGAGCCTGCTCTGGGCAAATCAGAACTTGGACTCTCTTCTGGAGCCTGCTGTAAGGAGATTATAAGGGCAGTGACTCTGGGAAATGTAGTTTTGACTTTGGCGCCTTTTTTCCACCAACGGGGGAGTTTACTGTGAGTGACAGCCAAACCAGCCAACTGAACTGGGAGGAACTCAAAGGAAATGCCAGGCTCTGTCTACTGGAAAGATCAGATCAGTTTGGGCTGTGAAGAGGCAGGGAGCTGTGTGCTTCTTCGGTGTGTAGTTTTAGTGCAGGAATCTCATGTAAGGCCCTAAGTCTCGGTCTGCAGTTAGTGCAAGCGCCTGTTCGGACTGAAACCGACCTGTGAAGAGAATCAAGGAGATCTGAAGAGTAGAAACCAGGCTCATCCTGTAGAAGATTGGAGAAATTGCTGAATCGCTCTCGGTCTGTCAGGAACTGAATCTGCTGTGTGTTCTCCCTGGTATTGTGCAGTAATTGCGATCGGGATAGAGAAGCAGCCTACCTGGTAAAGTACTTTCCTTTTACATATAAATGTGTGTAGTGCTTGTGGGGAATTGCGTTTCAAATCCCCTGTACAGTGAATTGAGTGCATGAAGCTGGAAGTAAACCCCATCTTAATCCAGACTACATCCATTTGCTCTAAACTGCAGTGGTGTCCAGTCACAAGGACCTTGTCCACAGGGTCTGCTCCTCCTGGCAATCCAGGACAATCTGCCTTCCATCCAGTTCCCAGCATTGAGTTTGTGAGTACAAAGCAGGGTAGCTCCCTGCCATCTGTTTATCGAATTGCAAGTGTGTCATCTAATTGTTGTTTTTTTCATTTCTTCACGAACTGAGCCAACCGGCTCCAGATTACAATTTGGGTATTGTGCCAGTGTTTTTCCATCACAGGGCCCCAACCAGCTGCAACCGATCCTGGCTAGCCCCCATTCTGGGTACCCAGTGAAAGTGGCAATTTGGGACTCTGACTATGCGCACAGTACTGTGATTATTAATGTGTTTAACCTAATTAACCTGATTTCCCCCTTCCTCGTTACAGCTCCTTAAATAAATCAGATCTGTTGGTTTCAGCAAAGTTACACTGGCTGAGGTATTCGTTTATGTTAAAGTATAGTACTGTGGTTTTTGCACTGTATCATCTTGTTTTGCAGGGGTCCCTGGGGTCCAGTCAACGGAGCCAGTCCTGGTGGTAAGTGTACATTGTGAAGATATTCCAAATGCATTGTGTGGGCCACTAGTGGGAAGAAGGGGGGGGGTTACAGTGTCCCAGAGGGCTGTGACCAAGTTAAACTACTGCAAACCCTGACCTCTAGGTGGAGGCACCCACCATTGGACCTAGGCCCCTCAACCTGTTAGTAGTTAAGCAGGCAGGGGTAGTAGCCCTTGGGATAGCACCACCTAGGGGTTACACAGGCCTAAAGTAATAGATCAAGTGCAGACTCCATACAGATAACTTGAGCTGAAGTAAAGCTCAAAACCTTAGAGGGCACCATAAATGACCTAAACCAGTACCTTGGGGAGTGCCTTACTCCTCACCCTGAAACAGCCAAAACCAGGGATATGGCCTTTAACGTACCATGGCCACCCTGAAAACCTTGCCAGAAAACCAACCAATTTGTAACCCTCTTCCAAACAGGGACAGGATGCAGGGATAGTTATAGCTTGTGTGACTTGACTCCTTCCTTGAAGTTACTCTTACATTGCATTCCTTTAGGGGGCCTAACACAGGACCTGCCCAAGACATGGGCATGGCAGGCCCAATAAAATGAGATCCCAAAATGCAGTCCACCCAACTTACCCTGGCAGCATGCCACACCAGGAAATGACCACCTCAGAGCTGCCACCTCCAAGGGGCCCTGCCACTGCCATGACAACCCCACTGCCAGACCTTTCTCGAGGACTCCAGGACCCCCAAACCCAGATATACATGGGCTTATTTCCAGATTGCTGTTACCCAGCTGCTGCTCTTACCAGGACCCAATTTTCTCCATGGTCGCCATACTCCTACCATCCTCCCTGTTGGAGTTATAGCAATGCGTAGCCATCGATGCTAACGCCAGCTGTTACTTACCGGCAAAGCAGCTACACCAACTGGGGGTGGAACATGGAAATGCTGAATTTAAGGGAACCTAACCAGAAGGGAGAATACGGTATAGTAAGTCAGCCTTACACATAGCCCATTATTTTCATTGCTGTCACTATCCCGTGCAACCTTTCTAGTGCTCAGACATTCCTCACAAATGGGTTATCTTCCATCCATCCTATAGGCTGAGGCACGATCATAAATTTTGGGACTGCCAGAGGCCAAGCTCCCAGCCAGGATAACAGTGTCCAGTTTACTGTGTGCATCTCTAAAGACTGGTCGTGATCCCTGATCGCTCCCAAACCTTAAGGTATTTGTAACAGCTAATTAATTCCTTTTTACCCCTTTTCTATTCTATTATAGCACAACATCGACATCTACACATGGGGCTAATCTCAGGGCTTGTGCTAACATCTTTCCTGTATTCTTTATGCCATCAAGCATGGTAAAAAAAAAAGCCAGAGGTTAAGTGGCACACTTGTGCCTCCAGCATATTTTCCATGGGCACAAGACAAGCTGGACCCTCCAGTAGCATCCAAGCTTGAATCCCCTGGGCTGGTCAGGACCCTTCTGCTGCATCCCCACCTAACAGCTCTCTGAGGAATTGGAGCTCCCATAGCACCAGCTCCACATTCAGGCAGCAGACACAATGAACTTCAGGCACTTTGCATCTCCTGGGCTGGTTGGGACCCTTCTGCCACATCCCCACCTAGCAGCTCCCTGAGGAGCTGAACCCTCCTGTAGCGTCCATTCCACATTCAAGCAGCAGACATAATGAACCTCAGGCACCTTGCCCGATTTCTCTCCAGCAGTGTTCATTGCTGATCTGGCAACAACAGACACTCATTAACCGGAGGGCTGATGTACAGTAGTCTCTCTGTACAAAAGTGGGAACAAGGAGGAGGCAGGAAACTACAGACCTCAGTAGTGGGGAAAGTCACGGAAACACTACTGAAGGAAAGTATCATGGAACACCTGATGGTCAGTGGTCTACAGGACACCAGGCAGCATGGTTTTACAGGAAGAAGGTCATGCCAGACTAACCTCATTGAGTTTTTCAATTGGGTAACCAATGAGGTAAATCAAGGGGTGGCAGTGGATGTGACCTAACTAAATTTCAATATGGTCTTCGACACCATGCCACATCAAAGGTTATTAAAGAAGCTGGAGCACGTGGGAGTAGAAAAGAAAGTGGTGCAGTGGGTGGGAAGTTGCCTGGCTAATAAATCCCAGAGGGTGGTGATAAACAGCACTCACTCTGAAGAAGTTAAGGTGACCAGTGGAGTACCACAGGGATCAGTTCTGGGCCCGGTCCTCTTCAGTGTCTTTATCAGTGACATTGCTGAGGGTCTAGAAGGGACAATCTGCCTGTTCACTGATGACACTAAGCTTTGCAATAGGGTGGACATGCCAGGGGGAGTAGACAGAATAAAAGGGGACCTAAAGAAACTGGAGGATTGGTCAAGGGACTGGCAGCTGAGGTTCAACACAAAAAAGTGCAGGATAATCCACATGGGACACAAAAACACAGGAGCAACACACCATCTGGCGGGGGAGGAAATAGAATGCTCCAAGCAGGAAAGAGACCTGGGGGTGATCATCCCTAGTGGCACAGTTCAGAGGGAGGGCAGGTGGATCCTAGGGATTGCTAGGGCACTGGCAAGGAGGGGGAAGCTGGACATCATTGTGCACTTGGGGACAAATGACATGGCAGGTGAGGGGACAGATGTAGGAAAAGTGCAGGAGGAATTTAGGGAACTGGGGCAGTGTCTTGGGCAAGTAGCGCACTCTGTTACCTTCTCAGAGGTTATACCTGTCTATGGCAAGGGAGAGGGTAGAGACATTCGCACCATGGAATTCAACACATGGCTGCAGAAATGGTGAGGAGAGGAAGGGTATGGCTTCACTGGGGACTGGGATCTCACCTGGAGGGATGAAGGACTGTATTCACCAAACAGCCTACCTCTATCTGGAGGGGGCAAAGGTATCCTCACTGAAAAGTTCAAATGCTTCCTCCATGAGCATTTAAACTAGCCAAGGGGGAGGCAAAAGCAGTCAATGGAATAAAGGTAGCCCCTCTCTCCCCACATAACATATCTGAAATAAGGGAGGATCCAATTAGTACAAGGGCACTATCAAACCCGATAAATAAATTAGATACAATTGTGGGGAGGACATAAGGTGGAACCCAAAAATGTCACAGGGCTGAAAAAAGGGAAAAGGATGGTGGGAGCACAAACTAGAAAGTGATGTGCCCAAATGCCCACAGTCTGGGGAACAAAATCCTAGACCTAGTGGCATTAATGTGAGATGCAAACCTGGACATAGTAGCTATTGCAGAAACATGGTACACAGGGAACCATGACTGGGATATAGCCATGCCAGGATACACACTTTTTAGGAAGGGAATGGAAGGGGAGTAGCTATGTATGTGAAGGAGGGGATTAAAGCATCAGAAGCTCAAGGGTTACAAGAAGGAGCAGAGGTACTGTGGTTCACCCTGGAGGTGGGAAAAAGGACAGCCATTCACACTGGAGTGATTTACAGGCCTCTGGCACAGGAGGAGGAATCAGATGAAGTTCTTGTGGAAGCCATCCACAAAATGGCAGCCAAAGGGGAACTGCTACTAATGGGTGACTTCAACCTGCCTGAGGTAGATTGGAGCACTCAGACTGCGAGTACAACAAGGGGCAGGGACTTCATGACTAATTTTTCAGATATTTATATCTGACTTATCCACTAATATTAAAAGTAACATTATCAAGTATGCAGATGACTGTAAAATTAGTAATATATGTGTATCATTAGATGACCATTGGATCAATCAGGAAGATCTAAACAAACTAGAGGAATGGTCTGTTAAATGGAATCTTCACTTCAATCCATCAAAATGCAGTGTTCTTCCTTTTGGTAAAAAAAACCCCACTAAACATCAATACCTTCTTTATGGTAAAATATTATTGGCAAAAACTAATGAGAGAGATCTAGGGATTACAGTTGATTCATGTTTGAATTTTGATACTCGTATTACTAATATCATTAGTAAAGCCAATAAGATCTGGTGGGCAATACACCATAACATCACATCTAATGATCCAAGCATCTTGCTACCACTATATAGAGCCTATGTAAGACCCATCTTTGATTATGTTTCTCAGTTATGGAACTCTTACAAACGTAAAGACGTGGCTAGAATTGAAAGAGTCCAGAAAAGAATAACAAAGTCTTGTCATTTCTGACAAGGTCCTGTTATAAGAGGACAGCTTACTCAATTTCAGCCTTATGTCCTTGGAAAATAGGAGAATTAGAGGTGATTTATTGTTCACATGGGACATTATACAAGATCCCTATTTAACTGGCATATGTGGCCTGGAATTCAAGCAGGTTTATGTAAATACTAGGTGTCATCCATTACAACTTGCCAGGAGTAAATGCAAAACAAAGAAAAGAGCCCACTATTTCTCACAAAGAGTTGTAGGGCCTTGGAACAAACTGCCCCTAAACATTATTGTCAGTGAAAATAAGTCTACATTTGAAAATAGACTTGACAGGCATATGAAATCTGGTTCCACTTTAAAATACTATCTGTAGAAATGAAGCACTATGGGCCTTGTGCCTTTCAGCTTCATTCTTTTTCTTAGTATGATTCTTAGTACCTCACCAAGCATGCAGTGTCCATTTGTGACACCTCTCAGCCCCTATCTTCACTCCCACAATTGCAGAGCCTTTTGTTTTAGCACTCAGGGCACCAGGAGGTATTCTGGGGACCTGCATTCAAGCCCTGTTGGTATCTTATGAGTACAGCAAGGGACGAAGGGGCAAAAAAAACAAGTCATCCAGTATCTGTAAGCACTGGGGTTTGACTAGACATCTACAGCAGGCTCCCAGGATGGGAGGTTACATGTTTGGACAAACGGCCTCCTTGGCACCAGATCCACAAAGTCACAGTGCTGGTGATAGGTTCTGACTGGACATGGGAATAGTGGTATTTTCAGCTCAGAGCAATGTTTGTCGATGTTCCTCAGCATCTTCCTCACTGCCTGGATCTCTTCAACCAAGGAGCAACCCCAAAGTCCTCAGCTGGAATTGCATGGATGTTGAAATGCAAAGCCTGTTGAATGGGGGGCACCTCCCCAGAGTGGTCGACCCATTTTTCAGCGATCTGCTAGACAGTCAACACATCAAACTTATTAGGGATATTGACAGATTCTCTGTAAATGGCATGCCAAAAGCCATGTTCCCTTTGGTTGTGGGCCTTTCCCACTAAATCAATTTTCTCCATGATGGGGTAGACAGGATCTTGCATAACCTCTTTGAGGGTACCGATTTTTGATGATCTCTGCAGTGCTAGTCTCAATTCCCAGTAGGGGGCAGATCGGTTCTAACCTAGGGATCATCCTGCTGCTAGGTCCAGTACAGACCACACCTTCCCGAACTAGCACCACCTGCCCCAGGGCAACTTAGTCTGGTCTTGGATGGTCTTCACAAGTCCCCTTTCCTCCCCCGTACTACATGACCCTCAGAACCGTCTTTTTGGATGACTATTTGCTCAGCCAGATGGGTGAGTGCGTGGCAGAAACTGTCGTGCTGGAAACAGTTACTGGTTTTCCATAATGACAGGCTGTCTCCAAACAGTCCCTTCCTTCACTCGAAAGGGAGTATTGCCATTCCACTTTGAACAAGAAATTCACCTACCCGCTATGCTCACAGACTGGGGTGGCCCTGCTGTGGTCCTTCATTCGCTGGGCATAAAGTATCTGATAAGGGACTTTCCACTTGTTTCTGAAAGTTGTCCATACATTGGATAGGCTGTTCATTCATTTTTTCAGGGAAAAAAGCAGCCTTGGCTGCCTCTAAAGGACTGATGGCTGGCTGAATGATGGCAGCTATTGTGGCTGCCTACTAAAGGTCAGGCCTGGACCCATTAGAGCAGTCAGGCACATTCAACCATGCCAAGGTCAGCCTCTTCGGCAGAGAAGGAGGGTGCCTAAGTGCAGGACATCTGCACTGTGGTGACCTGGTCTTTTGACTTTACTTTTGTCCATTTTACAGACTGGACATAGCCTCGGGAGACGGCGTCTCTACATTGGTAGTGCTGTGCTTCAGACATCTTCAGGTTCCTGGTAATATATTGGTCGTCTTCCCACCAGGGTTTTTTCTTGGTCGGGGGGCTGATGGGGGGGGACAGCTGGGACAACTGCTCCGGGCCCGGTGGCTCAGGGGAGCCTGGGGCTGGCCAGCTGATTATCAATATTTTCCCCCGGCCAGTGCCCCCGCCCAAATTGCTGACACTGACAGACGGTCGTCGTCGGATGCTGCTGAGCCACCCCCCTTGACCACTTACTCTTTCTCTCTGCCCCCCCTACCCCAGACCCACTTGTCTTACTCCAGACCCCATCATCGTGCCAGCAGAGACAGTGTGCTGGCTGTAGTCCAGACAGCAGCAGTCTCCAGGCCAGTGCTTTCTTTCTCCCCCTTCGCTCTACAGTACTTCCTGATCCCACAATTTTCCAGCAGGCGGGGTCAATGAAGGTCAGGAGGCTGAGCACTGGCAGTCAGAGCTGAGGTCACACAGGGGAGTCAGAGGTCAGGTAGGGCCAATGGCCAGCACCCTATGTGAGGTCACGGCATGACTCACGTGTGCTGCTGCTCATACGTGTGGCACACAATTCTTCCATCATTCGAGAAGAGGAGAAACTGACTGAGTCCAAGACAGTCCGTCGTCGTTGGGAGTGGGACTTCTGTTTTAACGATCTGACTGACCGCCGCCCGGGACTCCCTGGAAGTTGAACTGCCACCTGGTCTGGAACTTGAAAGAGGAGAGGAGGACAACAGTCTGACCCCAACTTAGAGGCTGATGGAGGAGGATTCCAGCTGCAGCTGCAGTCAGTGCAGCAGGGCCTGGGTGGGCTAACCTAGGGCTTGGGGCCATGGGGGCAATACCAGTGGGTAAGAATGCAATGCTCACTCAGTTCTCCACTCCTAACCTATCTAGGCTATCTTGATATTTTGAACACAAGCATTAATCCAAATAGTGTATGTCTCTGCCAGCCTGGCTACAATGCACTTCAAAAAATTATTTTTTTAACAAAAATGTTATCTACCTATACTGATTACTTACACCTCTGCTCTGAAGTGAATGTAGCAGAAATGAAAATAATGTGTTATTAAACACACCCTGCAGTCAGTGAATGTAGAAGTAGCAGAAATGAAAATACGTTTCATATTGATCTGTAACATCTCTGGTCTTGTCTTCCTTATGGAGGACAGGCATGAGCAGACCAAGGCTTTTGTATAATATTCAGTGGTGGGTGAATGTTTCTTTGGCAACTAGGAGAAAATCTATGGATCAGATAGAGAGAGAGAGAGAGAGAGAGAGAGAGAGAGAGAGAGAGGGAGGGGAGAGGGAGACAGACGGACAGACATATGCTGATATGATATGATATGAAATGATATGATACATGGGCTATCTGAAGAGATGTGGTATACCCTTCATTCACTTCTATATTCTAGAGCTGGTATGGTAATGAGGCTTGTCACAGTATCAGTCTCCCAATCAGTTTTGATTACCATTTTATAGAAGTATGCAACAACTTGAGGAATGAGTTTGCCAGTATGAAAGTGAGGAGATGGTATTTATCTTCGGGGACTTCAGACTGAATTTGGAGGGAGGGTGTACAGTGGAATGCACCTACTTTTGTTATGTAAGTTAGTCAAGTACAACAAGTAAAGTACTAATTCTGTTATACAATTTTGATAGTCTTTTTTTCGTTAAGCGGCATGGTGGTGCATTATTTATTTAAATATAAATGTATGCATTTATTGATTTATATATGTCTTATGAGAGGATAGGAGAGCGAGGGGGGCCCAGTCCTAAAGGTGTATCCTGGGCCCAGAAATTTCTATCAGCACCTCTGTTCTTGGCACGTCTATGAAAGTCCCATTTGTGAGTCTCCTCCTGTGAATTTGCTTATGCCTTATGAGGCTAACCTGTGATGTAAAATTCTTGTTACATTCATCAGCAATAACCTAAAGAAGGGCACGAGTTTCTAGAGAATTTATTTAAGTTTTTTGTAACCACGTAGGAACACTAGGCCCAGGGTGTGACCCAGAAACTGACAAAGTAAAAAAATGGAGGGTAACAAACATACAAAGGTCAACAGAGTTACATGGTATACATTTACACAAAAAAGACAGAAATAAAACCATTACAATGATTCATAGGGAGAGGCTACCTAAGACTGGGGTCTCGGAAGAGCACAGGTAGAGTGGGTACAGTAAAGGGAAGACCAGGGAAGGGTGGACAGGCTGGAGGGCCATTGTCGGAGAAGGAAGAGGGTGGGAGAAGTGCTTCGGTAGGAGGTGGACAGCAGACAAGGGTCAGTGGGTCAGAGAAGTGCCAGTTTGCAGATGAGGGTACGTGTGGTGGGGTGGGGGGGTAGAATGGAGAAGAGGGAAGAGGGAGGAAAGGGTGGGAAAGGGCAACCGGGGGACTGCAGAAGCAGGTAGAAAGTTGTGTAAGAGTATTGCGAGCCATCTTAGGCTCGTGTATGTGGGGAGGTGGCCTCCATTAGGTGAAACAGTCACAGTTACTGGTAGAGGAGAGGTGCTGCTGAAGCAGGCCTTTGAAGGGGCCAAGTCTGGGAGTTGTCAGGATATCATGGTTGAGCACATTGTACCAATGAGGTGCTCTGTAGGCAAACGACCTCTGCCCCATGGAGGTCCGACATCTGGGGACCTGGAAGGTTTGAAAGCTAGCACTTCGGGTATGCTGGGAGCTACAGTGGGCATTTAGGAGCTTTTCAACACCTGCTGGCATGAGACCAAGGAGCACCTTTTTAGCTAACAAGCAGGTCTGATATTTGATCCTGCTCAGTAGCAGAAGCCACCCAGCTTTGGCGTACAGGTCAGAGGTGTGGGTTAGATGGGCAGCGCCCGTAAGAAGTCTACAAGCTTTGTTGAGTGCCACAGTTGTCCTGCAGAGGGCAGTAGGGGAAGCAGAGCTGTAGATGGCTAGGCTGTAGTCGATGATGGAGGTTACAGAACTATGGACTGCCAGTCTAAGGGCATCCGCAGTCATGCTATGCTTGTGCCTGTGTAGCAGGCCAATCCGAATATTAACATCCTTTGTAACATTGTCAGTGTGCTGTGAATAGGAGAGGAGGCTGTCCATTGTGATGCCTAGATATTTAAACTGTGAGACCTGATCAAGCAGAGCATCAGAGCAGTTCTTGATGGAGAGGTACTGGGATTTGTGTTTACTACGCACACTGCCGAATAGCATAACCTTGGTTTTGCTGTAGTTCAGGAGCAGTTTGTGGGACCTGAACCATTTTTCAACCTGCTCAAAGTCAAGCTGTAGATGATGCTCAAGGAGCATAGTGTCATGGTGACTGGAGTAGATGACAGCATCATCTGCACAGAGCAGTACTTTCTGGTGACGGGTGCTAGGAAGGTTGTTCCAAAAAAGACTAAAGAGTAGAGGTCCCAAGATGGAGCCCTGGGGTACACCAGAGAGGACTGGCTTTCATTCTGATGTGACATTGGCAATCTTTATTTGCTGGAACCGGCCCATCTAAAAACTTTTGAACCAGAGTAATGCATCATTGGAGAGCCCTACAGAGGACAACTGTCTGAGAAGGAGCGGGTGGTTGATGGTATTGAAAGCTTTTGTTAGGTCAATGAACACCGCACCAACACAGTTTCCCTGATCCAGTGTATTGTGAATGAAACACATAAATTCCAGAAGGGCAGTGGTGGTGGTGCTGTGCCTGTTTCTAAATCCATGCTGTTGTGGGCATTGGATTTCGTATTTTTCCAGAAATTCAACCAGCTGGTCCGAGACAATGCATTCCAGTGCTTTGGATAATGGAGGGAGGATAGAGATAGGCCTGTAGTTGGTGTGTAGTGCCCTATCTCCACTCTTGTGTGCCAGAGTTATGAGTGCCTGTTTCCAAAGTAATGGGAACTGTGCCAATCTTAGTGAAAGGTTCAGGATCTTTGTGATAGGCACAAGGATTTCTGCAAGGATGAGCACCACCAGCTTTAGGTTGAGGGAATCTTCGCTGAGTCCAGGTTTACAGATGGCCTTGCGAATGTAGGTTCTGGCCAGATGCAGTGGAATCTCTTTAAAGTAGAACTGCGGGGTGAGTCTTCCCAAGGATGCTGCATCCTGGGGAGTACTAGTGGAGTGGGTATCAAAGAAATCAGGTGGAAGAACATTGCCCAGATCTGAGAAAGCTTCATTGAAGGTGTTGGTTATAGTTCCAAGGTCAAGCATCGGTTCACCATTGATGTTGAGCATAGTGAGTGGCAGCTTTGGATCTTTCCCAGTGAGGTCTTTCAGGTGTTTCAGAACTTTTTACCATCACCCCAGGAGTTAGAGAGTGTTTCCCTGAAATATTTGTGTTTTGCATTTTGAATGGCTCGTGTGCATTCATTTCTGGCAGTTCTGTATCTTTGCACATCCACTAGCTTAGACGTGGCTCTTGCACATTGCCAGAGGTGGTCCCTTAGTTTTAGATGAGTAATGAGCTCAGGTGTTATCCATGGGTTGGTATTCCCTTTAACCTTCTTTTTTCTTACAGGCACATAAGTATCGAAGGCTGCAGTAAATTGTTTGATGAAAAGATCTAGCGCTATGTTAATATCATTAATTGAATCAAGTAGAGTCTAGTCCAGTCTTCAAAGATGTGATTTGAATGGTTCAATGAGGCCCCATTTTAACACCCTGATATACAATAACTTAGGAGGGGTCTTGTTGAACTTGTTAGACCAAGCACAGGTAATGGATGAGGGGTCACTTATGGTGTCGGGAAGCACAGCTACCTGAGAAATACATTCCGGGTGAGTAGACAGTATCCAGTCAAATAGGGTATTTGAACCTGTCTTGTAGTTACATCTGGTGGGAGTGGGGACAAGTCGAGTGAGGTGCTGTGCAGTGACAGCGTCCTTATATGTGCAGGCATCAGGCAAGAGCCAGTTTATGTTAAAATCTCCCAGAATTATTGTTTCTGAGTTAAGACACAGGCCCATTAGATATTCCATGATGCTGTTGAAGCCTGTAGCCTGATCCTTAGAGGGTAAGTACACAGATGCTATTGTCAGCACTTTGTTATGATCCGAGAACTTTGATGGCAAGGACCTGAGATGTGGAGCTGGAGTTAGGCATAGGTATGGTGTGGCCCATATAAGTGTTCCTGAGGTATATGGCACAGCCACCACCATGTTTTGTGGTCCTGTCCTGCCTAAATATAGTATGTCCTGGGATAGCAACTGCAGCATCCGGTATCTTTGGGTTAAGCCATGTTTCATCCACAGATAGGATGTCAGGACTGTGTTGCTGTAACCAGGTTTGGAGGTTATCTGGTTTGCTGAGTGGGCTACAGACATTGATTGATGCCAATGTGAGGGACCCAGCCTTCCCATGCCAAGGGTACATGGCTGGTGCAGCAGGCCCAGGGTTAGGGTGGACACTACCAGACAGCAGAAGAAGCATTAGCAGAAGTCTCAGGAGGTATGTCTTAAACATTTTGTAGAAAAGTTTGTTAGTTAGTCATCTTTTCATTTTAAGACTACCCTTATGTGTCCGTGCTGCAAGGCAGAATGGTATTGCCAAAGGGGGATGGCTCTAGATAGGGCTGGGAGTAGGTGTCCTTAGAAGGTAGACTAGGATCCAGCTCGGGGTGAAGCGATCAGAAATATTATATTCAGTAGCTCCA
The DNA here is from genome assembly GCA_016271365.2 of Neoceratodus forsteri. Taxonomy (NCBI): domain Eukaryota; kingdom Metazoa; phylum Chordata; order Ceratodontiformes; family Ceratodontidae; genus Neoceratodus; species Neoceratodus forsteri. Next base: position 215,341,468 of record JADMNL010000024.1, read on the forward strand.
GTGGCCATGGCTTGAACGTAGCGTATGTTAGTACGAATTGAGTACTGGTAGGGAGGTTGTTTGTGGTGCCATCAAGAGTACCAGGGCAGGACACGGCCACCACCAGTATTAGCTTGAGAGCCGAGGTAAAGCAACCCATGCTAGAGGCCACCAAGGTTGCAGCTCTGCTGGGAATTGACACTAGGCTTTGGCTATACCAGAGCAATCAGGGTAGCCCTCCCTTGGCCAAATAAGGTGGTTGCCTGGGGAAAACTTCAGTAAGTATAGGCTGTCTTGTGGTGAACAGACCGTGATACACGGAATGCAATATAGTTAGCTCTGCAGTTTGGCAACGCACTTTGGCTTCGTCTGCGTGCTGTGGCCAAGATGAATAGGGACCAAAGAGTGTATGTAATCAGGGAGTGCAGTAGTACTGATTTCCCAGATTCCACAATTGGCAGAGAAGGGCTAGCAGCTGAGGTAGAAAGTGTGGGGTGTTTCACAAAGCACAAGTAGTTTTTTGCTTGCACTTTCCAGTGAGGACAGGTAATGAGCAGGGTCGGTGTGAGCCAATTGGGTAGGTGCACACCGAGGAGGGAGGGGCAAGAGTGTATTTAAAGAAGGTCTGGTAGGGGGCAGGAGAAAAAGGTGATATAGACAGGAAGACAGGAGAGAAAGTACAAAAAAAAACAATTTTTTTGAAGCCCAAGAGCGGTCTGGAAAGGCGCACCAATCAGAGCGGCCATGCTATCAGGCGGACCAATCAGGGCCGCTAACAAAATCTTACGCGCACCAAATCGGGAGAGCTGCTAGAAAGTCAGTTCTGAATTCTGATCAGCAGCTGTACCTTGTTCTTGGATTGAGTGGGAGAACCAGGAGGGCAGCCAGGGAATTCAGATCCTGGTGGGCGGCGGCTGAGTAGATGGCCATTAAGTGCCGCTTTGCAGTCCAGTGCACCGCTTGGGGTGAGGATCCCTAGTGGAGGAAGGAGAGAGGGTAGAATAAATATAAAGGCCTTGCTGCTGAGTGCAGGAGGGGCCGGGAGGCTGGCAGCAGACCGTCAGCGAGGAGGGGTGATTAAGAATAGACAAAGATCTAGTGAGAAAATTGGCAGGGATGGGGTTGCAGGAAGACAAAAGGAAGATTAAGGACAGTAGACTGAGAGGGCATTAGAACAGGGAAGGGGGTGGAGTTAGAGTCCAAGTTCAGTGAACTCTTGAAAGATTAAAATGGAAGAGTGATGGGCAGGGTGCAGTGGGCTAGGTTGAGAACAGGCCAGGGAGAGGTGGCATTAGGCAGAATAAAGCAGAAAAATAGGAGGAGGGCAGACAGAGCAAAGGAGGACCTGTGGCAATCCCTGAACACAGTTAACAGTAGAAACAACACTTCAAGGATCTAGCTGGCTTGCGCTAGGCAGTTTTAAATAACATTTGCATTTTACATTCATGCTGGCTAAAATCCTAACATTCTGAATGAAGGCAATCCAAATTAGGCTAGAAGAAAAGATGATATAGGCAGCAAGACAGGAGAGAAAGTACAAAAAAAACAGTTTTTTGGAAGCCCAAGAGTGGGCTGGACAGGTGCACCAATTGGAGAGGTTGTGCTGCCAGGCGGGCCAATCAGGGGCCGCTAACAAAACACCACACCAATCAGGAGGCTGCAGTAGTGAGTCGGTCCGAATTCAGATCAGCAGTTGTACCTTATTCTTGGATCTGGGTGGGAGAACCACCCACCTTGCAGTCTGGTGCACCACTTGGGGTGAGGATCCCTTGTTCTTGGATCCAGGTGGGAGAACCAGGAGGGCAGCCAGGGAATTCAGATCCTTGGGGGCCGGCGGCTGAGGAGACGACTGTTAAGCACTGCCTTGCAGTCTAGTGCACCGCTCGGGGCAAGGATCCCTTATTCTTGGATCTGAGTGGAAGAATCAGGAGGGCGGCCAGGGAATTCAGATCCTAGTGGGTAGCGGCCAAGGAGACAGATGTTAAGTGCCTCCTTGCAGTCCGGTGCGCCACTCGGAGCAAGGATACCTTGTTCTTGGATCCGGGTGGGAGAACCAGGAGGGCGGCCGGGGAATTCAGACCCTTGTTGGCGGCGGCTGAGGAGACGGACTTTAAGTGCTGCCTTGCAGTCCGGTGAACTGCTCGGGGTGAGGATCCCTGGATTGGAAGGCACAAGGCCAGTGGTAGAGTGACTTTCAATGTACTCAAGAAGTGCATTAATCCTCATGAAATCCATGCACTGGAGTGGGTTATTGTGCTTATAAAATGGAATTCTTTTTAAATGAAAAGGATCTACTTTCTTTTAGTTAGGTTGTTGCTTGGTAGAATAGATCAGTTTGGTAAAAAAGGCTATGTACCTTTGAATGAACCCAGAAACTGCATTTATTTTGAAAAAAAGAACTATGCCATGTTGTCAGTTTTTGTGTTTAAAAAGTGGGGAAAATGTATTTTAATAGAAAAATATTTAATTTTCATTTAGTAAGGTAGTTGGTCAGTAAATTAGAACAGGTTAGATATAAACTGAAAAGTTTCTAGGTAAATAATCAACGGGCAGGTGCTGTGTTTTTTTTAATAAGTATGCTTTATTTAGGTATCATCAACAAAGGTACAACACGTAACAAACAACGGGAACATGCATAATAAAAAAAAAAGGGATACAATATAGAAAACAAAACACACAACAATCCCACTTTCCCCGACCCTCCAGCTCAGTTAGGAGGGTCAGCCTACTGGGTAAAGCAATGACAAATATGCTGAAACTGACTAACTTTCATCTGCCTGCAGCTTTGCTCAGCATACCGCAGTTTCCCTTTGTGTTTGCCATCTGTCTGCGGGGAATTGTGTCAGTATTGCCTTTTTCATTTTCTGCTAGACCCCCCCCCGTATAATTTAATTATCTCCCTTGCTCCCGGTAACCGGAGCTTGAGTACTGTCCTCGAGGGAAGGAAGGAGTCAAGCAACATCACAGAGGAGGAGGGGCAGCCTGCTACAAAAGACCCGCGCTGTTTAAATCCCATGTACGCTGAAACTGACTAACTTTCATCTGCCTATAGCTTTGCTCAGCGTACCACAGTTTCCTTGTGTGTTTGCCATCTGTCTGCAGGGGAATTGTGTCAGTATTGCCTTTTTCATCTTGTGCCAGTGCTCCCCCCCCATATAATTTAATTATCTCCCTTGCTCCCAGTAACCGGAGCTTGAGTACTGTCCTCAAGGGAAGGGAGGAGTCAAGCAACGTCATGGAGGAGGAGGGGCAGTCTGCTACAAAAGACCTGCGCTGCCCCCAGCGCGAGCACTGTGGCGTGAGCATGAGTGGCGTGAGCGCCACTCGGCAGAAGAAAAAAGAAAGAAGATAAACTGAGGAATATCCTTTGGTTTGGTGAGCACAAGGGACATTTAAGAAATTTATGTAGTAGTTTTTAATGTTTTAAAGTTTTCAGAAACAACACTTGAAACAAATGCATATTATACTGTATAAAGGGGTTGGAAAATATTGCCCCGAGAAAAATATATAGATAGCTAGTGATATCAGGATTGTCTTTTTGTTTTAAACATATCTGCTGTATATTTGTAGGGGTACCTTATGGTGTTGAGATAGTTTTTATTAAGAGACTAAACCCTGTTATATTTGGAAAATCTACATACAGTATGGTAAATTTCATTAGTTTTTAGTTTGGATACATACCCTGCAACGTCGGCAGAACATTAACCATTTTTCTGGTGATAGTATGTTCTATGTTTTGTATTTCTTTTAAGCCTGGAAATGTAAATTTTAAGCATGGAAATGTGACTGGGGATAGTTTGGGAAAACTATCTGTTAAACAATATGGGGATACTCAAACTTTACCTTTAATTATCTTGGGGACAAAGATTAGGCCAATTGCCCAGCTGTTAACTCAAATTTAAAGTTCGATATTTTGCAAATTGGCTGTTTTAATAGGTAAATGGAAATTGAATTGTGAGGCAAATTATAGATATTATTTTTGTCTCATGATTTAAAGACTTTTTTTAAAACAGTATGGAATGGTTGCAAAATTGAAAATTCTTATAATTCTGAGTTTATTGATGTCAGGAAATATCCATTTAAATCCAGGGCCAGGTGATGAGAATATATATACAGCTGATATTTCGCACAGTAATAAGCTTTCGTTTGTTCAGCTGAATACTAGGAGTTTTGTTCCAAAATTTGATATGATACGGGAGTGGATTCTGGAATATAAACCAGATGTCATAATAATAACTGAATCCTGGTTAAATAAAAAGGTACAGGATGAAGAAATACAGGTACCTGGTTATCAAATATGGAGGCACGATCGTAGGAAAAGGGGTGGGGGTGTTTTGGTTTATGGTACTACACTTTTGGAAATTAATCATCTAAATTGTGTTAGTACACCAGGTATGGAAAATGTAGTTTTGGAGATAAAAATTCCATATTGTAGACCATTATTACCGGTGGGTTGCAACCTTCCCTCTAAGGGAGATGATCAACAGTTTCTTGTCCTCCAAGATTTTCTGCTCCCTTATAGGGAAAGCCATGAGTTTATGATTGTGAGGGATATGAATACCGATTGGGCGAGGGTACCACCCACCAGCAAATTAATGGATTTAAAAATAATGTTGGGTTTGTCTCCGTTAATTACTATGGCTACAAGACTGAATGCCAAAACTCCCAATTCTTCCACTATTTTGGATCTGATGTTCACCTCTGATCCTATTAAATATTCAGTGGCTGAGTGCTTCCAGACACTTTTAGTGATCAGATAACTTTTTGTGTTAGGAAAACAGACAAGCAATGGAGTGTTCCCCAAGTTAAATTTTACCGTAGTTTTCAAAACTTGGACTATACATCTTTCATGGTTGAATTGGAATCTAAAAACTGGAATAGACTAACTCTGATCCCTGATATAGATAGTGCTTGGTCATATTTTTGCTGCAGATTTATGTCTGTATGTGACATTTTTGCACCTACTCAAAGTGGAAAAGTTAAACAGAAAAATTCCCTTTGTTACACTGCAAAGTAAAGAATTTACCGTAAGAAAAGAGATGTTGCATGGAGGTTAGCAAAGAAAAAAATGAGAGAGTGCTTTGGGAAAAATATCGAGCAGCATGCAATCTGTATATTACACAAATAAGGAAAGCAAAATCAGATTTTTATTTAACCGGATTGGCAGCCGAACAGTTTAAAAAACCTAGGTATTTTTGGAATATGGTTAAAAACTTACAAGGAAATAAGATCTCAGAGTTACCTAATGTTTTTATGGTAGAAAGTGGCCCATTGAAACTCTCAGATGGGGCAGCTGCTGTATTAAATAAAATGTTTGTTGATGTAGGGCTTTCCCACATTAATGTATGTCCTCCTCTTGGTACAATACAGCAAGAGAAAAACCAAGAAAAGAGGGCTGAAAATGGACCACTGTTCTGTTTTCAAAATATTATTCCATGTCAAGTTTATCGGGAGTTGCTGAAACTGAATACAAATAAGGCCCAAGATCCAGATGGGATTTCAGGCAGTTGAAATTCAATGCAAAGAAGTGCAAGATAATGCATATGGGGCACAAAAACCCTGGCACAATATATCAGTTGGGGGGTGAGGATATAGCATGCACCAAGCAGGAAAGGGATCTTGGGGTTATCATCTCTGATGACCTCAAGGTAGGGAAACAGTGTGACAAGGCAGCAGGTAAAGCAAATAGGATGCTGGGATGCATAGGCAGGGGCATCGCCAGCAGGAAAAGGGAGGTCATAATTCCACTATACAAGACACTAGTGAGGCCCCACCTGGAGTACAGTGTACAGTTCTGGAGACCATACCTACGTAAGGACATAGACAGGGTGAGAGAAGGTTCAGAGGAGGGCAACAAAGATGGTGCATGGATTGCATCACAAGTCCTATGAAGACAGGTTGAAGGAACTGAACATGTACTCACTGGAGGAGAGGAGGGAGAGGGATATGATAGAGACATACAAGTATCTTACAGGGAGGAACAGGGTGCAGGAATACACTATTTTAAGTGAAAAGATGTTCCAGACTAGAGGGCATGGGATGAAGTTGGAGGAGGATGATTCAGAGAAACATGAGGAAGAATTTCTTCACGGAAAGGGTGGTGGACAAGTGGAACACCCTGCCAGAGGAAGTGGTGGGGGCTGAAACAATCACGGGATTTAAGAATGCATGGGATAGACATAAAGGAATTCTGGAGGTCAGGGGTAAGGGGCAACAGACTTCTAGGAAAACATAAACTGAACTTACAAGCTCAAATGGGCAGACTGGGTGGGCCATAGGCCCTTATCTGCCAACACTATCTATGTATCTTTCCTGCTTAAAATTGCTGCCCCAGTGATAGCCCCAATACTGGCTGACCTCTTTAATTTTTCATTAAAAACTGGTACCTATCCATTAGCCTGGAAACCGGCAGAAGTGATACCAGTGTTTAAGGGAGGCCAGAAAAATGATATGCGAAATTATAGACCAATATCATTGCTTTCGGTCACTTCTAAAGTGTTTGAAAAAATTGTGGTTTCTCAATTAAATAGTTATCTTGAAAAAAAATAAAAAATATAATAAATATCAATCAGGTTTTAGGGCACAACATAGTACCACTACTACACTTGTTAAAGTTATGTCGGACATCCAGGTGGCCATGGACAGGGGCCTCCTGGTTGGGGCCATATTTATCAATCTGTCGAAGGCTTTCGACACTTTGGGCCATCAGGTGTTGATGGAAAAACTGAGATCTGTTGGCCTCAGCCAGGGAGCCCTGGACTGGTACCATGGCTACCTGGATGGCAGACAACAAAGGGTTAGGTTGGGCAGTAATTTTGTATCCAGTTATTTAAATATTAAATCTGGCATACCACAGGGGTCAGTGTTATGACCCATCCTATTCAATATATATATACAAACGGTGTCGGACATCTGACGAATGAGGTCCGGCATCATTTGTATGCAGATGATACAACATTGCATCTTGAAGGGAAATCTGTGGGACATATACAGGAAAAATTACAGAAATAAGTTAATATACTACAAATATATTTTTCAGAACATGGTTTGGTTCTAAACCCACAAAAGTCACAGGTAATGCTGTTTTCAAATAAAAAAGTACCTATGGATTTGGACATAGAGACATTGGATGGGTGTAGCCTGGCCTCTGTGGACTGTTATAAATACTTGGGAGTCTGGTTGGACTCCCATTGCAGTTGGGATTTTCATATTGATAACTTGATACAAAAACTGAGTAAAAAGTTGGGGGCATTGTATAAACATAGAAATTGCCTCTCATTTGATGCTAGGTTAAAGATTGTGAATTTGATGATAATTCCTCATATTGATTATGGTGATGTTGTATATAATGGGGCAGCTAGGGGCAGTTTGGGAAAGCTTGATGTTATCTATAATAGATATGTGCGTTTTGTTTTGGAAAACACACCAGTGCACCCTTTACAGGAACTTAAATTGGATATCCTTGACAGAACGGCGAAATATGCATGTGCAATGGTTGATCCATCGCTGTTATCTTAAAAAAGCACCAGGATATCTAGTGGAGTTCCTGGAGGAGTGGAATATTAAGGAAGGGCTGAGATCTGCAGGGGAAATAAAATTTAGGGTACCATTTATGAGAACAGTGAGGGGCCAACATTTTATATATATGAGGGTCCGAAATTGTGGAACTCATTGCCAGGACATCTGAGGTTATGCACAAATAAAACATCTTGGAATGTAATAAAATCATGGCTTGTAAAGGAAGCAATGTCTTTAAAAACTTGTATTTGAGATATTTGTATATATGGTATATTGTTGTAACTTTTTTTCTTATCTTTCTCTGTCCATGTATGTACTGTGTTGCATGTATGTATGTATAATGTATGTATTGTATTTTCTTAGAATTAAACTGATATTTTTGTACAGTAGGACCTCATTGTAAATTAGCTGATGCTAAATTGGGTTTTATTCTGTTTCTGATATCAGAAATAAACTTTTTACTAGTACTAAATAGACAAGGGTCAACACGTGGAGGCAGAATTGAAGACCCAAAAGTGATCTACACAGCAGACAAGTGTACACACTATGCCAAATCTGTGATCTCCAGCAGAGGATAAAGCACCTTGCAACACAACAGCAGCAGAGAAAGCAAATCTGTGTCTCAAAGAAGCGAGCACTTTTTCCATGCAGAGAGTTTGCATGTCTTCTGTAATAGAAGCAGATGTGTCTTGCCAATGCCATAAAATGACTTTCTTAACTGCCAATGTAGTGAGCATAAAGTGGTATGTATTGTGACCCATGAGGCATTCAACTCTTGACCCCAGCAGGCAGGTCTCAGGGGTGAAGGCATCCTCTAGACCCAGGAGGGGGTCAAGCTGTTGAGCTACCTTGTGCCATAGTGACTGAACCTTGGGACAATCCCAGAGGATCTGTTTCAATGTACCAACCTCAGAGATGCATTTGGTACACAAAAGAGAATAAAGTCCTCACAGACATACATGCAATTTTTAAGGAGTATAATACATACCTTGTAAGATTTTACCCTGCGTTAACCTACTGTGGTCTATTTTGACATATTTGTGGGTGGTGCACCAGATACCTTCCCAGTTGCAGTCGGAGGCATCCCCAGACGTTATTCTCTCCCAGTAGTTGGATGGTTGCCCAAATCTGTGTGGAACCAGGGAGGAAATGGCTTTTTACAAGGAGAAAATGGGGTGGGGTGCATTGGTAAGTTGTATCAATTGGGGCAAGTCTGGGGATTCTGGGTCCCTGGGAGATGGGATGCCCAAGACTCCCACCACAGCATGTCTAACCATATGGCTTTTTCTCTTTTGTGAGTCCACACTGGTGGGCTATCAGCCCTGTCCCTGCCACCCCATCTGGCATCCACCTCCCCAATCAACCGTACCTGAGAATTCCCCCATGGATTGTTCCCCGTGGCAGGGCCTGGAAAGGGAGGGCTGTCTCCCCCCCCCCCAGCTGAAGACCCACGTCTAGAATTGGATGTGGTGATCAGTTGGCGATGTGGGAATGGAGGAAGGCAGGGCTTCACAAAGTCAGCACCTTCCCATTTTCTGTTTTCTCCCACTGTCCCCTGGCCGCGGCATCATGTAAGTGTACGTGCATGGGGGTGTATGCACGCTACAAGCCCATGGCCCTCTCCCTACTTTGGCACTCTTAACTCTGGCACTGCCATCCAGCCTCCACCAGATGGCAGCAAAGGAGCAAGATGTCATCCTCCTCCCTCCCTCCCCGAGAGAGGAGAGGAGAGCAGTCTATCAAATGCTTGATGCTGTACTTCACTGGCCAACCCCGGCACCCCAAACTCGCTCCAAAACTCGGGTCACTAGCATGGGAGAGGTATGGAGCAAGGTGCCTCAGCCCTCTATACCACTCAGCTGGCTAGAAAAATCCTTTTGATAGAAGATGATAGTGGGCTTAGAGCTGCACAAAAGTGGCCAAATTGCCATTGTGGGAGAGGTTGGCAGGAGTGCACAGGCTGCTTGCCTGCCAATCTGGCCAATGTAAAGGTTTCCCTCCGATGTGAAAATTGTGGATATGCCAAAGGGGTTGTGTCAATGATGCGCTAGAGGGGTTTTAACAAGCCTTGCCTATTGAGCATGAATAGGGACAGAAGTATAGTAGCAATCTGAGTATCTCTGAATGCTGTAGGTAGGGCCACCTTTGTGTAGAACAAAGAAGGAATGGGTAAGGCCGTGTTGAGCACAAAGATCTCCCTCTATAGTAAGCCACTGAAGGCAACAGGAGATACTGTGGGGAATGGGGGGGGGATTCCCAGCAAAGGTATTGTATACCTTGTGCCACATGATAGTAGACTAGGAAGTCAGGGAAGCCAAGGCCTCCAGCAGCTTTGGGGACTGCTAGGCTGATAATAAGCATGTCTGGGACATTTTCCTTGTCAGAGGAAGGAGGAGATAATCCCATGGAGAGTTTGAAACCAAGTAAGGAAAAGCCAAACAGTGAGCATATTAAGGGGATATAAGAGGCAGGGGAGGATGTTCATTTTGATAATGTTGATCCTGCCCCACAATGTAAGGAGGGAGACAAGTCCATCTGTGGAGGTCTTGTTTAAGAGTGGACAGCAGAATCATGAGATTATCCATGATTAGGCAATGCCAGGAAGTCAAGATGTGAACGCCCAGGTACAAAAGGGAGGAGGAGCCCAAAGTTAGACTGAGGGGAGTCAGATCTTGCCTGCAGACTTTGCAATTAAGGGGGAAAACCATGGACTTAGTAATACTGAGCTTGTAAAAAAAGCTTACCAGACTTCCGGTTCCACCTCCAACCTGAAGAGACTGCAGACTTCGGAGCTCCGACCCCAGGGGATTCTTAATCGCTTTAAAATCATAGTTTTTGGTGCCCATTGAGAACCTACAAATGCTACTACACTAACCTGAAACATCACGGGTCAACATGCCGCCAAAAGGAAAACCAAAAGAAACTCTGATGGAGTTTCTCAAACCAACAACGATACCGGACCCCCGAGAGGCTTGGGCCTTAGGGAAGAGCAAGGCCCCTACTACTATCGCACCTCCTGCAGACCTCCCTGAGGAGGAGGCCGAGGAGAACTTTACCATCACCTCCTGCAAATTGTGTCAGGAACTGCAGAAAATAAATGAAATCATGTAGAAAATAGAACATACTGCCCAAGAAACAAAAAAAGAACTGGCAGAGGTAGCGCAGCGCACTGTGGACCTTGATGCTGGACTTACAGAGACTGATGCAGTGGTTGAAGAACACGACAGGGCCATTCGGTATCTCCTAAAGAGGGACAAAGAACTGACCAAAAAACTGGATGACTTAGAGTTCCGTTCCCGAAGGGACAACTTGTGTATTTACTGGGTTCCAGAGGACACTGAACAGGGGAAAATGGAACCATTCATAGAAAGCTTTCTCAAAGAATTACTTGACCTGCCATGATTTCTGCCGAGCCCACAGAGCCCTTGCAAAGAAGCCAACGGGGCCGAAGGCAACCCCCTGCTCAATTGTCCTCAAATTCTTGGACTACTGAACAAAAAACACTGTCCTCCAGGCAGCCTGGGCGAGGAAGGTCGTTCTATTTGGTGATACTCGCCTCTACTTTGACCACGATGTCACACCCTTCACCCAGCAAAAGAAGAGGACTTTGCTAGACATAAAGAAATTTCTAGCTGCCCAAAACATCAAGATGCACCTGATTGCCCTGGCTCAGCTGAAGTTATTTCTCCCCAAGGGCCCACTCTTCTTCCGAACACTGGCGGAGGCCCATCCCACCCTCCTGAAGCTCAACGTCCCCCAAGCTCTACTCACCAAGCCTGGACCAATCTCCGATGAATCCCTGATGATGCAGAAGGAACCCTGTTTGAGGGCAGCTGGATCCAGAAAGCGAGGCTGTGCAGAATCCTCAGAGTTTCCACCCCAAAGAATGGAGCCGACAGCGGGGAGCCAGGGGAAGATTTGAACCACTGGCAGATGTCGACACTGAATCCAGAGTGCCGTGAAGAGCGCCAACCCTAGGCCATGTAGGCCACAACATGCACTAACCCACAAGCTCTAGGACACTTATTGCAACTGGCAGTGGCAGTCGCTGAAGACTTTGGCGAAAAAGTTACATTGTTTAAAAAAATGGGGGGGGGGGGACTTTTTGGGCACCGGGAATGAATCATTGCTTCAGAGTTGGGGAGGGGGTGTGAGAATTAACTGTCCTGTACCTTAATGCCTTCTAATAATTTCCCTTCTTTCCTCCTTGCTCTCCCATGTGCAGGTCTCCTGGGCATCTGAAGATGGAGCAGCATCCCCCCTCTGGTGATGTGGCCACCGATCCCACCACAGAGTGCTGCAAACTGACAGGTGACCGACCGTGTGGAAGGAAAACCCCAGGGATGTTCTCTTATTCCCACTGCCAGATGGACCTGTTGACCCCCTCCAAGCCAGACTCCCAGGCCCGCTGTGCACTTTCTCGCCTCACTGGAATACCGCTCATGCAAGACGGTTGGAAGGTAGGAGCTGGTTCTTGGCTGCTCAGGTCTACTCCTTTCTATCTTTCCGTACTCCTAGGGGAATCAGGACTCTGGTCTTGGGGAAGGGGGAGGAGGACGGAGTGTTGCAGCCAGATCCAGGGCACAAACCTCAGGGAACACGAGGCCGGTGAGTGTGGCCTGGGGAAGGAGGAGGCGATGAGAGCTGTGGCTGGTGAGCTGGGTCCGACTACGGTACCACAGGTTAGATTCTGGCCCGATGATTCGGGGAGAGTGTGCCTGCACGATCTGGGGCTCAGTCCCTAAATTGGGAGGGGCTGGCTCTGGCTCCAGTAGCAGGCCTGAACTTGTGTAGCTGGCAGCTGGCTGGGGGAGGAACTAGGCCTGGGCCCTCGACCTCCGGCCACCACGGCAAATATCATTGAATGGGGCGGGAAGGAGGTCACCCTGTGGTCGCTGACACTGGTACTGGGGGTGGGAGTTGATCGATGGTGGTGAGGACCCCCTATCTGCTTGGCAGAGACCAGAGGGGTTTGGGAAGCCATGTCACAGGGCCACGGAACTCTCTTTGGGCATGTTGGTCTTGGGTGTGTCTCCATCCGGCTATCACTTCACTGATGGGAAGGCAGCATTTGAACACTGTGTTAAGTCATTCGAGGAACCACAGCTAGGATCCATGAAGCGGCACCGTTTACCCTGGCCTAAGTCTAAGCTAGCAGGCTGCTACTGGTGTCATTTCCACAGCTCTGCATGTCCATGCTGCCAGGATAAAAGGGGACCACCACAAGTTAAGTAGGCCATTGCTTGACTGGCATCAATTGTAGATGAAATATACACGCGCAAATGTAACTTCCCCTGAGAGATGTGAGATTTGAACTACCAGAGGGGACCTCATAGGGCAGCCATCACTTGCAAGGGCCTGGGGTGATGACTCGGGTGCTGTGAGAGGTGAGATGGAATAGGAGAGGAATGCAAAAGCCGGACCCTTAGGGGAGATGGGGTGGGGGAGCGGTTGGGGATGTGCCCTGTGGGGATTTGATCACTGGCATAGAGCTTCGACATGAAAAACATAATGGGATTGCCCCTCATGTCACGCCAAGGTGGTGGGCCATGGAAGGGAGGCCCTGATCTCGGCTGGGGGGAGGTGGACTCAGCAATGGTCATGGAGGCCAGACCGGGGGGGGGAGATGACCTGATAAATTTCAATTTAGGACAGGGGTACGAGATGGACACCGAGGAATTACACACTGTCACCCCAACCGCACACCTTCTCGGGGGGGAGAAGGAACGCTACCTAGTAGATTGGGTGAGCATTGTGATATTAATTTAAATATGACAGGTTCCGGGCTAACAACCTGGGAGGCATGGTTGCATAGGAGAGTTGCACTGGTATGCATACAAAGCCAGGCAGCTCGTAAGCGCATATTCTGCACATGGCCCTTAAAGAGGGAGCCACACCCCACCTACTTAGAAACAGCTGACAAGAGGGCAGGGTGTCCACAAAGCATTGGAAGCACTATCTGGTTATATATAGTTCATGTTAGTTTTCATTATACCCAGTTTGAGGTGTCTGGAGAAACTCTGTAGCATAATAGTGGGCAGTTGGGGCGGCCCCAGATTAGTAATGGCAGAGGGCAACATAGTCACATATAACGTCAGGGGTCTGGGCAGTCTGGCTAAAAGAACAAGGGTTCTAAATGAATTGAAAAAGGTCCAAACTGAGATTGCTTTCCTCCAGGAAATGCACCTGTGCCTGAAGGAAACTGCCAAGTTAAAAAGGGCTTGGGTGGGCCAGGTATTCTCTGCATCATATGCAGAACAGCCACACAGGAGGGGTGTGGCCATCCTAATCCACAAGAACTGCCCCTTCCAACACACTGGCATCCAACAAGATGTGGAAGGCAGGTACCTGATAGTAAATGGCATCTACAAAGATAACTCCTGCACTTTAGTGAGCATCTGAGACAGAACCCAACTCAGGGTGATGCCACCACCAGGGAAACTGTTAGTGGTGGGAGGGGACTTTAATGTTGTCCTCAACCCCATCTTGGACAAGTCAGGCACGAGGCCAGGACCGATCTCCCACGTTACCAAGACGCTGGGTAGGCTCAGCCGGGAGTTGGGCCTGGTAGATGTCTGGTGCCACTTTCATCCCAGGGATCGAGATTATTCCTGTTGGTCTACACCTCATCAAACATACTCCAGGCTAGACCTGAGATTGGTCTCGGCAGACTGGCTGTACAGGGTTGAGGAGGCGAAGATACACCCCAGGACCATGTCAGACCATGGGCTGGTATTCATGAAGCTGTGGCCAGCACCTAGGGCAAAAAAACTCCTCATGGAGGCTAAATGTATCCATCCTGAACAGGGCAGAATATAGGGACCTGGTCAAGGGGGCAGTCAAGGAATACACTGAGAATAATCCTACCCAGGATACATCAGCTGCCATCTGGTGGGATGGCCTGAAGTCATTTATTACAGGCAAAACTATACATTATGCCTCCCTCCTCAAGAGGAAAAGCCAGAAAGAGATCTTGAACTTGGAGGCCAGACTCTGGGACCTTGAAGTCGAACACAAGATAGCTCTTGACCCAGCGGTCAAAGAAAGCCTTGATAACACTCAAAGGTTGAATAAACTACTGGATGAGAAAATTGAAGGCCAGCAGACTTCCGGTTTCAGCATGGTGGAGTGAGCTACTAGAACGAGGAGACCTCCCGCACAATCAAACCTAATCCTCCTCCAGACTTCTTTCAAGCCCGGAACTATCCTTCCCTACATACAGCCATACATCTCTGGAAGCATAAGATTTAAAAAATTACCTTACTACGATGTCCCAGAATCAAAGAAACTGATTCTAATTGCTGGCAGACATGGAGTAAATGGAGGACCACAGCGACTCAGACTCAGAACAGCAACTGAAATCATCGACAACGAGCGACCAAAAAAAACAAAGTCTAAACGCTAAAGGAGGTGAAAAGATCTCCGAACCTCCCGACAAAAATGTTATTTTGCAGGCCATTACCAAGTTCAGAACGGAGTTGAGAGACTCGATACGCGATCTCCGCACCGACATTGGGGCCCTCCAGTCTAGGATGGCAGAGGCAGACCAGCAAATTACTTTAAATACAACCTGCCTAGACACTGTGGAGGAAACTCCGAAAATTTTAGCATCTGAGCAACTACTCATGTCACTGCGCCAGGAAGACACAGAGAATAGGGGGCACAGGAAAAATATTTGCATATTCAGCTTACCAGAGGATGAGGAGGGTTGAGACCCCATAGCCTACTCCGACTAGTCCTGGAACTGGAGCCAGATTTTCAACTCGATGTCAAGAGTGCTCATTGAGCCCTTGGGCCCAAACCAACAAGATCAGACACCCGGCCTCACTTGTTTGCAATACGCTTTCAGAGCTACCATATTAAAGAACAACTACTAAGCAAAGCATGGCAGCAGCAACGAGTCATGTTGGGCCCCCACCGCCTTATCTTTGATAATGACTATGCTCCCTGCACACAAAGCCTAAGGCAAGAATATGCCCCACTGTTTCCTCTCCTGTGAGCCCAAAAGCTGAAATTTAAAACCCCATACCCAGCTAAACTTGTGATGTTCTTTCCAAATGGCCCAAAGATGTATACCACAGCGAATGAAGCTACAGAAGATCTCAAGGCAAGAGGCATCTTCAGAGAACAAGGATTGGCCCAGAGAATCCTAAATCACGAGTAACTCAATCAATAGAAAAAGACAAGTACAGCCTGAATTTTACTCTACCTGAAATAATGAATAAATTACTAAAGTTGTGGAACCCCACTTTACTAACCTGAGAGGTACCCATAGCATTTCTTTTTTTTTTTTCTTATCTCACCTCTTCAGTCTGGGTTGAGGGATGGGGGGGCTGGGAGGCGGCTGGAGGTGGTTGGGTGTGGGATGGCTCCTCTCCCTCTTAGCATCCTAATGATACTATAAAATACAATACAAAATATAACCTTATATTATTTTTTTCTGCTGGGACCTTCTAGCCCTTTTATACTTTCCAAAAACATACCCTCTCCTAAGTGGTTGGGGAAACTCTGAACTGCCCTTTTAACTCAGAGATGGCTTCTCTTCCCCCTCTTAGCTCACCTCTAGGTAAAATAATCCGGGCTTTTTGACCTTACTGGCTTGAAATTCAGAGCCCCCTAGAGACACTTAATTACCAGAGAAAGGGTACTTACTATCTTAAATCTGATGAGCCTTCAGGGGGTCTCCCCCCAATGGATATCCCTTTCCCCCTGCAGTCACCACTCGTGGGCAGGTGCCACATAAGGATGCTTGCTCTTTGGAGGGTTCTGATGACCCTACAGTGAGTTTCTTCCTCAACATTGGGGATACAGGTCCACGATTCTCATCCGAAGTCTCTGATTCGGACCTCGGGCTGGAACAGCAGGAGGTGGCTAGATTCCCACACCTCCATTCTGGAAGTAGCGATGTATATAATTTATACTATTACTGTATTGGGTAGTTTAAGCCCAAAAGTTTAAGATCTGTTGTTATTGACATGGAATTGGTATACTGGAATAGTATTAAGAGGAAAAGGTTATTGTTTGGGGGGGGAGAAACACATGAGTCTGACAAAAGTAAGAATAAATGAAGCTTTATTTTCTCTGGAACAGTGGTCAAAGGAGGATGTGGTGGGGGTGCTTGCTTGTGGATCCTGTCTCCTGGTCCCAGTCTACTGCCTTGGATCCTATGGGATGGCCGGATGCGGGGGGGGTGGGGTCCTTGAGCAGTGCTCTCTTCAGCTCCATACTCCCTGGGGAAGTGATCCGGATAGACTCTGGAGTAATTTTCCTAAAAAAAAACAACAATGTAATGTCAACACACCCACTGAGGATTTTCTCACAGAACATCAATGGGTTACATAATCCAATAAAACATTCTAGATTTATGCAGTATCTTAAAAAAACAAGACACAGATATATACACCTTGTTCAGGAAACTCACCTCTCAGAAACTGAACATTTGAAACTATGCTGGGGGCATAGATATTCAGTTTACACTTCCTCCCACTGTAGTGGACGGAGAAGAGGCGCCGCAATACTGGTACCCGCTACCACCCCTTTGGAGGTACATAAAACCCATATAGATGGACAGGGATGCCTTGTTATAATAGAGGGAAAACTCTATGCATAAGAGGTCGCCCTAGTGACCATGTACCTCCTTCCTCAATCTAAAACCCCAGTGATCAGATCTTTTCTAACTAAAGTAATGGACCTTCACCAAGGGCAATTAATATTGGGTGGTGATCTAAACATGACAATGTCCACCAGTTTAGATAGCGCCAACCCTCAGATCTACCACCAGTCAGAAGCAGTTAAATATCTTAAAGGCATGTTGGATCACCTGGTACTGGTGGACCTAAGGCACAGAGTGATTCCATCGGCCCCGGGATACACTTTCTATTCAAATGGATACCACTCCTACTATAGACTTGACTATTTTCTGACAATCTGTGAACATTTCTCCCTTGTACTACATGTTACGATAGGTCCCAAAGTGTTATCGGATCACCACCCATTGATACTAAAACTAGACCTAGGTAAAGTTAAAAAACAAACTCTTTGGCACCTCAACTCAATGCTCTTAAAAGACCAACGATATCTAGAGTACGTCAAAAACAGGATCCTGCAGGTCCTAACAGAAAACTTCTTTCCAACCCATTCTGATGCAATATTATGGGATGCATTGAAAGCAACACTCATGGGAGAAATTATTGCATACACTATTAAGAAAAAAAGGGAGATGGAATCCAAATATATAGAACTCATGGATCAACTTCAATGTTATCAGATACTATATAGGAATGGATATAAGCAACTTCAACATAAAATCCGGGAGACTAAAGCAGCAATACAGAAATTAATAGATTATAAAATCCAACAAGCCCTACTCTACTTCAAACAAACTAACTATGAGGAAGGAACAAGGGGTACATACCAGCTGGCTCAATGTTTAAGAGCCCGCAGGTGTACAGCCACAGTACTGAAAGCCAAAAACCCAATTACAGGACAGATGTCCCATAAAGAATCAGAAATTAGGCAAATTTTTTGTGGAATATTATCAAAGGCTATATCAGCGGAAGGGTCAGATGGACCCTGAAGAGGGACCACGTTTCCTAGAAGAGCTCCCCCTTCCTCAATTAACAGACACCCAGATAAGATCACTAGAGGCCCTATCAAATTGGAGGAGGTTCAGAATTGTATAAAATCACTGTCCACCCAACGCTGCCCGGGACCTGATGGCCTCCCAGCAGAATGGTACAAAGTCTTTTCGACAGAACTGACACCAAAAATTCTATCAGAATTCAGGGAAGTGGTGAATGGCGACCCCCCCCCCCCGAGATTATGCTACCTTTACAGCACTTCCCAAACCAAATGAAGATAATACGGATCCATGTACCTACCACCCAACATCTAGTCTAAATACAGACTATTAAATTTTTACAGCCATATGGGCAACAAGATTGGAAAAAATCCTACCCTATATAATACACCCGGACCAGACGGGATTCATCACACATAGAAATACAATGGACAACATCCATAGAACTCTTATTTTGGTGGAATATATCCAAGCTAGGAAAATTCCAGCCGCCCTTTTAAGTCTGGATGCGGAGAAGGCTTTCGACAGGGTGTCCTGGCCTTTTTTATGGGACACCCTGTCAAAATTTCACTTCCTAGATTCCTTTGTGACTTGACTACAGAATATTTACGCAACCCCGCTTGCGTACATTAGAATAAATGGTGGCATATCTGCCCCTTTTCCATTGCAATGAGGCACACGCCAGGGGTGTCTATTGTCTCCTTTCCTGTTCGCACTTTATATGGAACCACTGGCAGTGGCCCTCAGGGAAGCAACTGAAATAGAAAGGATACCTGTGGGTCAACAAGAATATAGAATCAGTATGTTCACAGATGATGTTCTCTTGACTCTTCTCTCCCCTGAGAGATCAATCCCGGCAGTTTGGAAAATTATTCAAAAATCTGAAAATGTGGCAGGATTCAAATTAATTATCACTAAAACAGAAATCCTTCTATTTAATTACTCCCCATCAAACTCGATACGGCTCCTCTGTCCGCTTCGCTGGAGAACAACAAAAATTAAATATTTGGGGATCCATGTTCCCCTTGATCTGGGAGTTCTAGAAGTGGTTAACTACGAGCCCCTGACATTTACTATACAAGCTGACCTAAATAATTGGTCCAACCTTACTCTAACATTTTTCCAATGAATAGAGATCATCTGAATGAATATTCTACCTCGTCTCTTATATATATATATATATCAAAATATCCCCTTCTTCCCCTCTTCTTACTTTTTGAAATCATGGGACAAAATGATCTCTGACTTTGTGTGGGGAGGCCAACGTCCAAGAATTTGTTCATCCATACTGCTGCTTTTGCTCCTCTCAGGCAACATTTACCCTAGCTCCGGCCCACCACAACTTGGCCACAAGGTTACCAGCAGTGCAGGATCACTCTCCATGGCAAGTATTAACATCTGTAGCCTTGTCTCCAAACTTGATATCCTCTCTGCCTGGGTTTCCCAGCACAATCCAGACATCCTATCAGTGCTGGAAACATGGCTGTCTCCGAAGATACCACAATAGCAATTCCCGGATATGCAGTTTTCAGACAGGACAGACTTACCAAGAAAGGAGGAGCCTGTGCTCTCTACCTTAAAGAGTCCCTCATGGGTCATGTCATGCCCTTGTCCATCTCCAGAAATAACATTCAAATCCTTGCTGCCAAAGTACTTCTCAGAACTCATAAGAAGATCCTGACTGCTGTCTCTGTCTATATAACACCCAAGTTGAGCAATCTGGGCTTTCACTCCCTCCTTGACTGTATCAACTCCCTGTGTCAGAATATAGAAGTTATCCTGCTCGGCAATTTCAACGTCAACTGGCTGGTCTCCAGCTGGAATAGTTATAAGGATGCCCTAGCTGCTGCTAACTTCTCACAAACAGTCAAATCACCTACTAGAGTAAACTACAGAACAGGGACCTGTACACTTCTGGACTGGGTGCTATCTAATCCTCCAGAGGATATCTCTGAAACTACAGTCCTCCCAGACTCCTTAAGTGATCATTCCCCTATCTTGTGTATCTGGACCAACAAATACACTGAACTTCCTCCCAAAACTATTAACAGGAGAATGCTGACCACTGGTCATCTTGAGTCACTTAAAACACTTCTTCGTGAACATGACTGGTCACCAATTGTTATGGCCCCCAATGTAGACACAGCACTTGAATACTTTAACACCTGTTTCAACTCAGTCTGCGATGTTCATGCTCTGTTCAAGAAGGGTAAGATCAAGGGTGTCAATAACCCATGGATGACACTAGGCCTCCTTACACAAATGAAATCTCGAGACCAGCTCTGGCATTGTGCTAAGGCTACTGGCACCCAGACTGACATCCAAGCCTACAAAACAGCGAGGAATGCATGCACCAGAGCAATCCGCCATGAGAAGGCTAACTATTACAGGAACACCTTAGCCAGCACCTGGAATGACAGGAGTAAATTCTGGCATAACCTTGCTGAAGTGAGTGGAAAGGATCTCAAAACATCACCCATAATGTTGAACATAGATGGTACCATCACTCTTGACCATGTAATCATTGCCAACGCATTTAACAATACTTTTTTTTACTTTAGTCATGTGCTACCCCCTAACTTTTTTGATCTCACCACAGTCACCTCAGCTCCTGTTAGTTCAGGTTTGCCACCAGGGCACCCTCCTTTTCATTTCAAAGCAATCCTGGAAAGCCTAGCTAAAACACACATTCTTAAAGTGCTTGGAAAGTCTAGGGTCAGTGGCGATTCACTGGATATGAAACTTCTCCCCCTCACCCTTGACAAAGTCCTGCTCCCACTAACCAAAATCCTCAACTGTTCCCTCATGCTCTCCCAGTTCCCCCAAAAGTGGAAACTGGCAGTGGTGACTCCAATCCATAAAAGCGGTGACAAGACTCTCACGAACAACTACAGGCCTATATCCATCCTCCCCCCTCTATCCAAAGCATTGGAATGGATAGTGGCTGATCAGATCATGGAGTACCTTATAAAATACAGCCTGCAATGTTCCCAGCAGCATGGCTTCCGCAAAGAACACAGCACTACCACGGCACTCCTCGAATTCACCACATATATCCATCATGCACTTGATCAGGGCCAGTTGGTTAGCGCCTCTTTTATTGACCTGATTAAGGCATTTGACACTGTCAATCACTCCATTCTCCTCGAACAATTATTCCTCCTTGGTCTTTAATGTGAAACTACCCTCTGGTTTCAAAGCTACCTCAGTAACCAGACCCAACAGGTCAGGATTGGTGAATTCCTCTCGTCATCCCTACCAATCCACTCTGGAGTACCCCAAGGTTCTATCATGGGTCCCTTGTTATTCAGCATATTCCTGAACAATCTCCCTGCCTCCTGCCATGACAGAATGTTACTGTATGCAGATGATGCAGTAATCTTCACTTGCCACACTGACCCCACCTCCCTTCAGTCTCAACTACAGAAAAGTTTCACAGAAGTGGAAGACTGGTTTTGCTCACATAAACTCATCCTTAACCACAAAAAAAACTAAAACAATGTTGTTCCATCGAACCCACAAGTACAAGGACCATGAGCTCATAATTAACAACCTTGAAGGCGTCACCCTTGAGCAGGTGGATATGTTTAAACATCTGGGCCTGACCCTTGACTACTCCCTTTCCTATACCAAACACATTGACGATATCGCTAAAACTGTGAACTCCCACATAGGGCTACTATACTGTACAAGCATAAACATTGCCTAATGGCTGAAGCCTTGAACTTCGCTATCCAGAGCTCTGTTATCTCAACTATTGACTACGGGCTCGTTATCTATGGATCTGCTACTGATACTGCACTCTGGTGCATAGCTGTAGCACGTAATAAGGCATGTAAATTCCTTATTTCAGCTGCCTGCCTTTCTCACACATGTGACATTTACGAGCAGGCTAACTGGCTCCAGCTATCTGGCAGGCTAAAGTACCAGACCTGCATCCTAGCTAAGAAGACATCTCTGGGCCTTATGACCCCTGGAGTCCAATCAATATTGACCCTGCAGTGTGTCCACCACCTAAGTAGAAAATCGGACAGTCAAACCTTTACAATACCTCGCTGCCGGACCTCTCAAGCTCAGCATTCTTACCTTGTCAGAGCCTCCACCTGGTTCAACTTGCTACCTACAGAAATCTCCAACATTGCCACGATTGGTGCTTTTAAGTGTAAACTATGTCAACACTTCGTGGCTAGTGCTTTCTGTGATTGCTTCTTATAATCCCCTCCAGGCACACTACCCTCAAGCATCCCTCCTCACTGCCTCAGCTCTTCCTCCTCTCCTACCCCCCATTACTGGGTATAGGATGAATCTGTCTTCTCTTCCTTTTCATTATCCCCAGTTTCTCCTCCCTTGCTATTTCCCATCTACCACATACCCAACACAATGCCCTCCCTATTTCTCCCCTCCTCCCACTCTCTCTCCCATACCACCCTTTCACCACCACACTTCTTTCTCTTTTCCCACTAACCCACTCCTAACAAAGCTTCACTGAGCTGCCTATGACTTGTACTGTATAATTAACTCACAACACAATTCCTTGACAATGCTTTTGGCTGCTATTATTGTAACCTTACTTGTCTTTTTTTTTTTTTGTAAGTTCCATTGTAATGATCATTTTATGTTTTGTACCTTATTGTCTTTATTGCCTTGATGTGGAACCTTTGTAAAAGAGCCCTCGGCTCAAAGGTGTCATCTGAAATACAAATAAATAAATAAATACTACAACTATCCCTGGCACAGGGTGGAACAAATTTATCCAATCTAAAATGATATGCTAAGGTAACCTTTTTTCAGATCCTTCTTTTATGGTTAACAAACAACTATCAAGTTCCATGGAAAATCTTAGAATTCCATTTAAATGTTTTGCACGGCATAAACAATCTCCTGTTCTTCTCAGAGGTTAAAACCCCACTGTTGAGAGATTTCAGGCCTATAACGTCTAACATATTAAAACTATGGTACCTGATGAGAAAGAGACCCAAACTTAAACCAGTCTATGGTTACTGCAAAATATTCTCCGAGGATGAACATTTCTATCCGTCCCAATCTGACCTGGCCTTCACAAGGTGGAGACACCAAGGTCCGTCACATGTATATCAATTCCTGGGGATGGATGGAATTCACCCCTTTGAAAAGCTCATGAAAGATTATGGCCTCCAAAGGGGTGAATTCTTTAGATATCTACAGGTAAGGAATTATATCCTTCGACACCATACAATAATAGCTAAACTACCCTCCCCAATGCCACCCTTGCTTAAAATACTCACTGACTTCATACAGGGAAATACCTGGGATCACTTAACCGGGTCCCTATACAAAATCCTGAGGGACATAATGGGGGATTTCACTGAAACTATATTAGCAGGCTGTAACAAAGAACTGGGATTAGAGGTACCAATGGTCTCATGGACCAAAGTCGCTGTATCAGCAGTGAAGGTGACTTCCACCCCCCTGCGAAGGGAGTTTTCCTGGAAATGCAGGAGCAGATACTTCTGCTCCCTGACTATTTTAACAAAATACCTTCTTGCTAGATATGGCTATTGCTGGAGGAAATGTGGTTGCAAACTGGCCGATTTGAGTCATATATTATGGCAATGTCCTCTGCTCATGCCCTTTTGGAGCACCTTTCAAATAGAATTGACTGGTTGTCTGGGAGAATCCATTGAACTAACCGCCAAAATGATTCTGATGTCTATATATCTGGATCACCCACCCTCTCCCATGGGCTAAGACTCTACTGCCTATATATATATGATCGCAGCAAAGAAAACACTCACCAAGAAATGGATGACACAGAAGGTGCCTTCCATAAAAGACTGGAGATCCATCATGAAAAAAATCTACCAAATGGAGAGTCTCACAGCAGCTTTAAAAGACTGTTCCCCGGCCTTTCAGGCAAAATGGCAAAGATGGATATTCCATCAATCGGGGGTGAACCCAGAGTTCACACTCTGAACAATCTTGGGATAACTGGGGAGGGGGGCTGGGAGATCCAGGGGATATCATATATTTCATGTTTGTATCCATGTTTTCTGTACAGCATGAATAACCTCTCTGACCTAAACCATTATAAAGGTATGGGGAAAAGCCATCAGTTGCTGAACCATAAGAACTCTATCCTTTACAAAGAATCAGTTCTATTATGTATACTGCTGTTTCATAACATAATACTGCTGTCAACTGGTGTGTAATAAAATCTTCCAATAAAAATATATTTAAAAAAAAAAGAAAATTGAAGGCCAGCTGAGGTATTCCCGCCAGAGATTTTATGAATCAGGAGGCAGGGCAGGCAAACTCCTTGCATGGCAGCTCAGGAAAGAGGCATCATCCAGAACAGTCCTCAACCTGAAAGCACCACCGGGCAGGAGGGAGCTCATCTCTGACCCAGAGAATATCGCGACACGATTCCGGGAGTTCTACAAACACCTTTATTCCCAAGATCCCATAGATGAATACCAGAATAAACTGGATGCCTTCTTCTGATGGGTCAAACTACAAGGACTCACCCAGGAGGAAAGAGACACCCTAGATAACCCAATCACAGATGAGGAAGTCCTATCCAGCATACAGGTCCTGAAGTTGGGGAAAGCCCCTGGGCCAGATGGGATGGCAGCCAAAATGTACAAAACCCTAAAGGAGATCTGGTCTCCACTGATTGGAAAAACATGTAGGGAGGTCCAAGAGGAAGGGGCGATGCCACCAAGTTGGCAGTACATTCAAATAACCGTGACACACAAGGAGGGCAAGGACCTGACTGAGTGTGGTTCATACAGACCGATCTCACTGTTGAATGTAGACCAGAAGATATACACCGCTATCTTGGCTCACATGCTGCAGGATTCTGTGGGGCAGCTGGTCCACTCAGATCAGACAGGGTTCATCAATGGGCAAATTCTGCATCACAGTGTGAGATGCCTGTTGAATCTGATCACTCACTAACAGACCTCCCAGGAACCCACACTGGCGGTCTTTATGGACACTGAGAAGGCCTTCGACAGGGTGAACTGGAGATTCCTCTGTAGAACCCTGCTGGAGATGGGGCTGGGTCCCAAATTCAGAAACGGGGTGGAAGCCCTATATGTGGCCTCACAGGCCACAGTCAGGGTCCATGGATTCACTACGGCGAGATTTCATCTTACGAGGGGTACGAGACAGGGATGCCCACTCTCTCCCCTACTCTTCACCCTATGCATTTAACCCCTGGCAGTGGCAGTTAGAGCAGCTGGAGACATCTGGGGGATCAGAGTGGGTAACAGGGAACACAAGATCTCACTATTGACTCCCTCTTCTATGTGACCTCTCCAGGTACTTCCCTGCCAGCCTTGGAAAAAGAACTTAGAGAATATGGCCAGGTATCAGACTACAAGATCAACTTGAAGAAATCAGAGGCAATCAGGTTTGGTGGCACAATACCAAGGGAAGAATCAAATGGGCTTCCCGTATAAATGGGCTAGGGCAAATATAGTGAGATATCTGGGTGTTAAGAACTCACCACAGATATCCACCCTGTTCAATCTAAACTACAGGAAACTGTGGGAAGAGATTGCTTCAGACCTGGCAAGGTGGAAATTGCTCCCTCTCTCCCTGAGTGGAAGGATTGAAACAGTGAAAATGAACATCCTTCCTCGCTTTCTGTTCTTGTTTCAAGCCCTTCCAGTGAGCATCCCAAACAGTTTTTGGAAGAAGGTTAATGCTGCCCTGCTAGCTTTCATCTGGCAGGGGGGCAGACGGAGAATCAGTTGTAGACTCCTTTCACAGCTGAAGGAGAGGGGTGGTCTGGCCTTCCCAGACTTAAAATTATATTATGTGGCATCCCAGCTGGCCCCGGTGATCTCTTGGATGAAACACAGTGATGAAACTGGCTGGCAGGGGATAGAGAGACACCACTCACAGATGTTTCCTCTATCCTCACTCCCACATGCCCCAATCTCTCCAGATATATGGAGGAGTCTCACAAACCCATGGATCAAGTACACTCTCAGGGTCCTGGTGAGAGCTAGGAAAATCACTCAAATGCCAGAGGGAATTAGCCCCCCTCACATCCATCATAGGGGACCCAGGCTTAACCCCACCTTGTACAGACCCCAGATTCTGGATATGGAATACTCTATTCCCGGTCAGGTTTCACAACCTGATCCACGGAGAAGGCTTCATGACATTTCATGCAATACAACGCAAGTATCACCTTGGTAGAGCTGACTTTCACAGATACCTACAGATCCAGCACTATCTGACCTCAAATCAACTGGTTCCAAAGATTACAACAGACCTTATGGGCCTCGAGGAATTCTTATACTGGTCGACTAGGTTGACGGGACTGAGGAGGATGGTTTCAGGAGCCTATAGGGCTCTCCCAGGCGAGAATTGCCCTCAATTTCAGACTCTCAGGGAGAGATGGGAGGGGGAGCTGGATACCCCACTCCCTAGGGAGCACTGGGAACTGACCTGGAAAAGAGACTGGCAGACCACAGCATCCCCCAGTTGGAGAGAGTTCCAGTGGAAATGCCTGACTCGCTTTTTCCACACACCTCAATCACAAAGCATTTCCAGGGAGACAATCTAGATTTGTGTTGGAGGAGATGTGGTCAGATGGGAACCCACAGTCATGTCTTATGGACATGCCTGGCCATACTGGAGTTCTGGCAGGAAGTCCACTCAACACTTGACGAGATGAGGGGGGCTCGGATCCCCCTTCACATTTTCCACAATGGTACTAGGCCTGGGGCTGTCAGAGACAGGAAATAACAGACAACAAGGCCTGTTCAGGCTGCTATGCCTTGCAGCATTGAAAGAAATAACAACAAATTGACTGAGCCCTGCCTCACCAGTGTTGGGTTCCTGGAGGGCAAGGGTGGAGAGCATTGGGCACATGGAGAGCCTGACAGCCAGACTCTGACTCACAGAGAAGAAACATGAGGAGCTCTGGAGTGTTTGGGGATCCCTAGAAAGGGATGGGGGCCCAGTGGCAGAGGTAGGGGTTTAAGCCTTCAGGAATACGTAGGTGCCCACTGTGATGGGTAACATGGGAGTGGGGCTGCCCAGATGAAACTCTCCCAGATGCCACCTCTCAAAATACAACCTTTCAATAAACATGGGGATGGTCTGCATGGACATGCAGGGGTCCCTGGCACAGATGAGCCAATCGGGCAGGGCGATAGCAGGATCTCTCCAGACTGCTTTGAGACTCCAGTTGAGTCATAAGTTGAGGTTTCCTCTTTTTGCTCTTAAGTTAAAATACCTGTAAAGTTAAGGTATGGTGGAAAAAGATTACCCAGATGCTACCTCAGAAAAAGCACTAGTTTCCCTATGAATGACTACTGTGGGAGAGAAGACACATATAATAAAAGTGCATGTCGAAGGGGTAGGGTTGAGACAGTCAAAAGAATAAAATCTAGCATTAACAGAAAGGGGGTGGTAGGGCACACACAGAGGGTTGCACCTCAGATTTAAGAGGGAAATCAGGGGTTATACCAATGCACTGCCTGTATATCAGAATGTATAACACTGTATCATGTTTTTTGTCTACCCTTTCTGCCTATTCATGCAATGTGTACTGTATCTACCCGAAATAAAAATGAGCTTAAAAAACAAGCTTACCATACTCTTGGATTTCACGAAGGAAGGCCTTGAGGGAAGTGCCAGGGTTCTGAAGATGTAGCAGGATATTGTCTGCATAAATGGAGAGTTTGTAATCCTTTCCCCCTATAGAAATGCCCCAATGGACTTGCTGAGGTTAGATTTGATAAGAAGAGGCTCCAGATATAAATTAAAAAGAAAAGGGGACATCCTTGTCAGGTTCCATTGGATAGAAGGAAGCCCAAGGACAGACCTTGTTGCAACAGACATTGGCCGAAGAGCTAAAGTATAACAGGCAGACCCATTGTATGTAGGCAGGCAGGAACCCATAATGTTCCAGGATGTGGAACAAATACAGCAAGGGACCCAATCAAATGCCTTCTTGGCATCAAAGTGACCCCCGCCACCTGGATGCCGATGAGGTGGAATAATTTCCTCAGGAGATCAGAAGGCACTCTGCTGCTGATGAACCCAATCTGCTCCAGGCCAATCAGGTTAGTCCAAACCCACTACAACCTGGCAGCTAACAGTTTCACCAATATTTTTAGATCGGTGTTGAGTAGGGAAATAGGATGGTAGTTTTGAACTTGGGTAGCATCCTTCCCAGGCATAGCCAGCATGGACATGGTAGCTTTCTGAAGGAGTACGTCCAAGGTGCAGGTCTGGTGGGCCTCTGCATATATGACATGTAAGGGAGTTGAGATCTTAGTCCAAAGAGCTTTGTGAAAATTGGTGGAGAAATCATCAGGGCCAGGGGCTTTGTCAGAAGATAGGGCAGTAATGGCATGCTGGTTTTCCTGAGTTGTGACTGGGAAGGCCCCAAGAACTCTTGCTGGTTCGACATAAGGATGGGAAGAGGAACTGAGGACAGGTACGGATCAATGTATTCCAGGGAGGCTGGCAGGTATGGAAAATGGTATAAGTGAGGGTAATAGGTTTGGAATGCATGGGCAATGGACCTGGGGTCCATAAGTACTTGTTCCATGTCAGGGTCCACTAAGGACAAGATGATACATTGAGTTTCCTGTTGCCAGCTGCAAGAGGCAAGAAGCTTGTCAGCTTTCTCCCCTTGCATGATGTATAAAATTTTGGTCCTCAAAAGGGTCACTTCAGCCTGATCTCTATTAAGTTTATTTATTCATTTCAAAAGTTTCATCAGGAGAGACATACTGAGCTAATAATAGCTCATTTCCAGATGAGTGGTAGTGGGAGGGGAAGTGAGATCAGTACACAATAGAACAATAGAATATACAATAAAACTCAGTAGCATCCATAGATATAATTTAAAACCATACAATGCATTGTACATCAGGAGCGTGTGCATCCTAGGCACGTGCAACTAATAGTAAATAACAATAAATGTAAGGCCAGGGCGGGAGATGTGACACATTAGATCAGGGAAAGAACATAATATGGTAAGGCAATAGCGGATAATGGAGTGTAGGAAGGAGTGGGGAGGAGGAGCACAAATGGGGAGGGAAGTAGAGGCAAGTAACAGGGGAAGTCAAGAACTAGAGCGGAAGGGAAATAGGAAAGGGAGAATTGATGTAAAGGGCAGAGCAGAAGAGAAATAGAGGGAGGGGAGGAGAGGGAGAATTGATGAAGAGGGCTAGGATTGGGGAAAGTCAAGGAGTAGGGGAAATGTGAAGGAGAAAGATGTGGAGTGGGGTGGGGCTACGACTAAAGGCAGTTACAGGCAGGAGTGGTATGGACATGGAGTAGAGAGGAGAAAGAGTGTTTGGAAGATGTGGAATTAATAGTTAGGGGGAGGGAATTCCAGAGATTAGGAAAGCAGAATGAGAAGGCAGCCTGACCAGCAAGGGATTTATGAGAGGGAAGTTTGAGGGAATGATAGCCTGAGTTACAGAGTGTGGAAGGGGGAGGGGGCAAAGGGGAGAGGAGAGAGCTGAAGTGCGGGGCAGTGATGTCAGCCAGAACTTAGAAATGAAAGAGGCACAATGGGTTAAGTGACGATCTTTCAGGGAGGGAAGGGAGAGCGCAGAGTACAAAGAACAGAGTTAGTGCAAGGCAGGCAGTTCAAGGCAAAATGGCAGAAGGAGTAAAAGAGGGGATCCAGTCTGGCCAAGGTGGATTTTGGGGCAGTGCCATAGACAATGTCACCATAATCAATAAAGGGAGGATTGTTTTAGTGATGATGCCATGTGGGGCAGGTAGCAGGATGCAGCTTTTGTTCTTATATAGAGTGCTGTTCTTGGGGTGGAGTTTTTTATGGATGGCGTCTATGTGCTGCAAAACATCAAGGTGCCAGTCAAGCCAGACCACAAGGTATTTAAATGAGGTCATGTCATCAATTGTAACCCCATCTAGTGTGTTTGGAAGGAGGGAAGGGCTGGGAGCCTGGAAAGCCTGTCTAGTACCAAAGGACATAGAGACTGTTTTCTACACATTTAAGGATGGTTGATTTGACCTGAACCAATGGCTGGACAGCATTGAAATCATGTTGGAGCCTGGTTGTTAACTCACCTGGAGATGGCCCAGAGGCAAACAGGACTGTGCTGTCTGTGTACATGTGGATGGGTGGAGATGAGCAGGCAGAGGGAAGGTAGTTGAAGAATATGGAGAAAAGTAACTGCTGAGAATGCAGCCTTGGGGACACCAGTGCAAATGGGAAGGGGATATAGGAACTCTTCTATTCTCACTGATTGCGATCTACCTGCTAGGTAGGAGCTGAACCAGCTAGTTGCTGAGTCTTGGAGACCCGCTGACTTCAGCTTATCTAGGAGAAGGGGGTGGAAGATGGGGTTGAAAGCTTTGGCTAAATCAACAAAGATGGTGGTGGTGGTGATGGGGCCCTGGTCCATGCCTGTGTGGATGGAGTCAGTGAGCCGGAGGATGGAGGAGATGGTGGTATGGTGTTTGTGGAAGCCAGCCTGGAATGGGGTGAAGAAGGATGAGGAGTTGAAGAAAGGGGAAAGTTGAGACAGCACTATGTGCTCTTCGAGTTTAAATAAAGTTCATGATAAATTCATGATATCTTTCATGGAGGATGCTCAATTCCCTGTGGAAATCTGGGGAAGTGAAGCTCGAAAGGGAATTTTCAGTCTCCCAGATCTGAGTGAGGAGTGCTGAGACCTGTGAGTGCATGCTTTTTTTCCACTTCATAGAGAGCTGGATCAGCTCCCCTCAGAACTCCCATCAGATGGCACATTTGTAAGCATTCCAAAGGGTGGCAGCAGCAGTGACTTTGCCCATATTCTCATGGAAAAAGGTGGTGGTAAAGTGGTTGAGGGAGTCTAGGATTTGGGGGTGATTATTCAATCTGAAGGTCAAAGTCAAAGTCAACTTTATTTAAAAAGACGCCCAATCCCAAAGGCTCTGGGCACCACACAAAAACTAAACAGTATGTCATACCGTGTACATTACAATTAAAATATTATACATATAACTTAAACCCCAAAAGCCTGCACAAATAAAAAGGTCTTAAGACGACTCTTAAAGGCCTCTATAGTGGGGGCCTCTCTCACTTCAAGCGGCAACGAGTTCCAGAGAGCTGGAGCAGCAACTCCAAAAGATCGATCCCCTGCTGATTTCAACCTAGCTCTCGGAACTGTGAGGAGGCCACCACCAGAGGAGCGAAGATCCCGGACAGAGGTGGACAGTACCAGGAGATCAGAAAGGTAACCAGGGCCCTGTCCATGTAGGATCTTATAGGTGAGAAACCCCACCTTGAACAAAACTCTCCACCTGACAGGCAGCCAGTGCAATTCGCGCAATACCGGAGTAATATGACAGAACTTACTTTGTCCAGTCAAAAGCCAGGCAGCAGCATTTTGCACTAGCTGCAGTCTGTGAAGAGAAGTTCCAGAGACCCCGAGATAGAGCGCATTACAGTAGTCAAGTCTCGAAGTGACTAAGGCATGTATCAAAGTAGGGAGGTCCAGAGCCGGAACAAGGGGCTTAATCCTGGCAATATTTCTAAGATGAAAAAAGCAGGAACGCACCACGGAGGATATTTGGGCCTCCATGGACAAGTTCCTGTCAAAGATCACACCAAGATTATGCACCCTTGGGGAGGCCATCAATGACACAGCTCCTAGCACAATGCCAGTCGCAGAATCAGAGGCCATCCCATCACGAGTTCTGTTCGACTCCACCACCAGTACCTCAGTCTTATTAGGGTTAAGTCGCAGCCAGCTGGAAGACATCCAGTCATTTATCTCATCCAGACAGATATTCATCACATCCACTGCATTTGATGTTCCTGGGGCAAAGGATAGGTATAGCTGAGTATCATCAGCATAGCAATGAAAACTCAGACCATACCTCCTAATGATCTCCCCCAGGGGCAGCATATACTCTGACGAACAACATTGGGGCCAATACCGAACCCTGAGGGACTCCACATGAAAGGGGGCAGGGCATGGATGAGAAATTACCCATCACAACCCGCTGCCTCCTGTTAGTAAGGAATGACTCAAACCATTTGATGACAACACCGGTGAGCCCGCATAACTCCCTCAGGTGGAAAAGCAACACACAATGGTCCACAGTATCAAATGCTGTAGAGAGATCGAGGAGAACAAGAATTGTCTTGTCCCCCCGATCTCTAGCCCTAAGGAGATCATTTTGCACCCGAACTAATGCAGTTTCAGTGCTATGCCTGGCCCGAAAGGCTGACTGGAAGGGATCATACAACTCATGGGTCATGAGATGCTCTCCCAACTGAAGTGATACCACCTTCTCAACAACCTTTCCCAGAAATGGAAGATTGGAGATAGGACAGTAATTTGCCCTAATCTCCGGGTCCAGAGAAGCTTTCTTTAAAAGGGGTCTCACCAGAGCCTCCTTCAAGGCAACCGGAAAGACACCCTGACTCAAGGAGCACCGGACAATCAGGGCAAACACCGGGCCAACAGTGTCAATGCACCTCATCAAGAAGGTCCCATCACACTCAGACTCTCCATCCAAAGGTCAGAGATAGGCAGACTGAAGAGTTAGCAGAGATGACCTGCAGGAGAATCTCCACAGTTTACAGACTGGGTATAAGGTGCCAGCTCATGAGGAAATAATCTAAGCAGGAGTGGGTGCCTTTGGAATGAAGCATGGGATTTAACACTCTCTATGGGTCCACACAAGTAAGGCTATTCATGCGGTCCCTTGGGGCCTGCTGATCAGGGGAAATTTCTTTTTGGAAGTGGGTGATCTGTCTAGGTCAGTGTCCAATGTTCCAATCTCCCCCTAGGATTAGGGGGTCTTCGGACCACTCAGTTAAGTGAGTGAGTATGGTGGAGAAGAAGGAAAGGTCACAGTGATTAGGGCCATAGATGTTGGCCAGGACAACTGTGGCCCTATCTAATATGCCTTTTAACAAAAGAAATCTCCAGTGGGATCAGAAATTTGGTCTAACAAGTGGAAAAGAGTATGTCTGGCTATTAAAATGGCAATGCCGGCTTTCTTAGATGTAAAACCAACACCAAAGGCTTGTTGCACTCAGCATCATCGTAGAAGGGAAACATGTGGCAAGCCACACAAGAATGAGGATGTTGGACTGCAGGACAGCTGATTTTGAAACAACTGCAGTATGCCACAGGGACACTTTGTCAGGGTTGCAGGAACAAGGAAGCATAGAACAGTGGGCAGCAATGGGGGGGGGGGGGAATAGAAACAGCTACAAGACTTTGTGCCAGACATGTTGGTAAGGGTAGGAGATAGAGGAAACTACTTTGGTTCACTCGGGAGGTGGCAAAAGAAGTGAGGGCAAAGAAAACAGCCTTTAGACGGCACAAAAAAAACACAAAAGAAGGAAGACAGGAGAACTTACCAGGAGAGGCAAAGGGAGGCAATGAAGGAAGTAAAGAGGGCAAAAGTGGTAACAGAAGAAAGGATAGCTAGATTGGTCAAGGGGGGGGATAAAACCTTTTTCAAATACAGCAGGGAAAGGAGGAAGGCCAGAGGAGAGGTAGTCAGGTTACTGGGGGAAGGAGGGGCCTCTGTGGAGGAAGGCGGCCAACATTTTGAACAAATACTTACTGTCTGTCTTCACGGAGGAGGGGGAAGGAAACGGGCCTGAAATACACAACAAGGGCAAGAAGGTAGGGAATAGACACTAGCCCCTTCACTGCAAACAGGGTCCTAAGGGAATTGTCCAAGCTAAGAGTGGACAAGGCCATGGACCCTGATGCAGTGCACCCCAGGCTGCTGAGGGAGCTCAAAGAGGTACTGGCTGAGCCACTGGCAGTCCTGTTCAACTGGTCTCTGGAAACTGGAGAGGTGCCTGGGGACTGAAGGAGGGCTGAAGTCATCCTGCTCCACAAAGGGGGCAGTAGGGAGGAGTCAGAAAATTACAGGCTGGTTAGCCTGACATCAGTAGCTGGAAAGGTAATGGAATCACTCCTAATAGAAAGAACTGGAGAATACCTCGAGGACAGTGGACTGCAGGACCAGAGACAGCATGGGTTCACAGGGGGGACATACTGTCAGACCAAACCAATAGGGTATTTTGACAAGGTAACCAAGGTAGTGGACCAAGGCAGGGCAGTGGACATGGCCTTTCTGGATTTCAGCAAGGCCTTCAACACCATCCCACATAAAAGGTTGGTAATGAAACTAAGCAGCCTGGAGGCAGGGCGTAAAATAGTAAAATGGGTGGAAAACTGGCTTAGAGACAGGAGTCAAACAGTGGTCATAAATGGGGTGTACTCTGGGGAGGGGAGGGTGACTAGCAGGATACCACAGGGGTCAGTGTTGGGCCCTATACTCTTCAACATCTACGTTAGTGACTTTATGTTAGTGACATGATAGAGGGACTGGAAGGGAGGGTATGCCTGTTTGCAGATGACACAAAGATCTGCAACAGGGTTGACACACAAGGGTGGAAAGGATGAGGGAGGACCTAGAAAAGTTAGAAGAGAGGTCAAGAAAGTGGCAACTTTGATTCAGCACAAGACGTGCAAGGTTGTGCACTTAGGACAGAGGAACCCCGAGGGCGGAGTACACACTTGGGGGAGAGATACTAACTTGAGGTCACAAGGTAAAAGAGAGACCTAGGAATCATCATTTCCAATTACCTTAAGGTGGTGAATCAGTGTGGGAAGGCAGTGGAAAAGGCTAACCAGATGCTTTGATGCATATGGAGGGGTATCACCAGCAGAAGAATGGAGGTAATACTTCCCCTGTATACTTTGTTGGTGAGGCTGCACCTTGAGTACTGTGTGCAGTTCTGGAGGCCTCATCTTTGAAAGGACAGAAACAGGATGGAGACGGTGCAGAGGAGGGGAACCAAAATGGTGCAGGGCCTAGATCAGAAGATCTATGAAGAGAGGCTTAGGGAATTAAACTTGTACTTCCTGGAGGATATGAGGAGGTGAGGGATATGATAGAGACATTCAAATATCTCAAGGGAATAAACAAGATGCAGGAAGAGAGTATTTTCCAGAGAAAAAGATGTTCTAAGACTAGGGGTCATAATATGAAATTGGAAGGGGGTAGGTTCAGGGGAACTGTGATGAAGTTCTTCTTCATGGAAAGGGTGGTTGACGACTGGAACAGCCTCCCAGTAAAAGTGGTGGGGACAAATACAGTCACAGGTTTTAAGTGTGCCTGGGATAAACACATGGGTATCTTGCTATTGGACGGAGGTGGAAGACAAACCCCCAGTAGTGACTTGGGTAGCACTATTGGGGGGGATTATACAGGCAGATTGAGTGGGCCAGAAGGATCTTATCTGCCATCAAAATTGGAGAACCTATGAATCTATGTGGGGTGCAAAGGTGTGTCTCTTGGAGGAAAACAATGAAAGGGGCATAACATTTTAAGTGAGAGAGGATTTGAGCACATTTCTGCGGAGAGTTGGCTCCTTTTACACTCCATGTGATAAGGGAAGTAGAGATGTTAGCCATGGGGACCACTATAGGTATCTGCATTAGTCAGCTTGGCCTTTGAAGCTGGGATCCTGTGGGGACATTCAGGTTAATACCCCATGGCAAAGGGTCCCAATTCTCAAATCCCAGAGAAACATGACCACCCCATGACTGAGCAGGCCCTCCCCAACCCCCAAAAACAATGTAGCAAAGATAAGCCCATAAATATGTACCCACTTCCACCCACAAAGGCTGATATGTCACCAGAGGCATTGTGATGTATAAATGTTTGTCTGATCTGGACCTCAGCCAAAGGTTCAGGTACTTTACTTCTGAGGTGTAGGTTTGCATAGTTTCCATCATAATGCAGGAGAGACTCCCACCATTTCAACTTAGTCAGCAAACGGTGAGGACCCTTAGTTCACAGAGTCATGCAGGGACCCATGCCAGTGATGCCATTATGTCCCACAACTGAGGACACCTCCTACCCAACTCGAACCAACATCCAACAAAAACATCATGAAAAGTACCACTGTCTAAAAGTCTAGATGCAATGACACCCAAAATAGCAAGAAGCAACACAGCACTTAAAGAAAAAAAAAGATAGTCCCATCAACATCCATACATACTGCCAACATACTCCTGATCTGGAGATGTGAGGGTGGAGGCTGTCAACTGCAGAACCCAGAATGCGAAGGTAAAGAAGGCTCAGTCAGGGGGGGAAGAAGTGTCCAACACCATACCAATCTGTCATGGGGACCAAATGTACAAACAGTTCAGGCCATGAAGTGAGATCTTGTTATAGGGGTAACGTTGCAGCCACCAACTGGGTAATTTGCAGGAAGCAATGTGAACTCCAGCGGTAAGAATTGGAAGACATGGCTACAGCCTAAAATAGGTGCAATGTGCCCAAACTCGCTTCCATGTCCAGCGATGATCTGAGTACTGCCAAGAAGAGGGAAGAACTGCTGTTGTCCAATGAAAAGTGTCAGCAGCTACTGGGAGATGGCTATAGCAGAGTCAAAGGTGTGGGTGTTAGAGGGCAAGGACACAATCAGATGGGCTGGTAACACAATTCAGAGTTTTAACCTGTCCAGCATGAAGCTTAGCTTTAATAACATTATATGCTCTTTGTTTCTCATGACCTGCTTGGATGAGGTCATTAAAAATATAGTAGTGGTTCCCATTCAAGTACAAAGAGTCTTGGACTGGTATAGCCTGCTATATTTTGAGTTTGTCTTGATAGTTGAGGAATTTACAGACACGTGCCTGAGGCTGCTCTCCCTGTGGTGGAAGTGGCCAATGAGCCCTATACACTGGTTTGAGGAGGAAGGAGGTGCCATTCTCCAGAGATCCTGCATTTGAAGGAAAAGCCATTTGAGAAAGGCAATATGGTCTTTCCCATCAGCATGTTTTGGGATGCCCACTGGTAGCAAGTTATTGTACCTGTTGTGGTTTTCCAGGTCATCCAGTTTGTTTTTCAGGCACTGAACTTTGCAACAGAGCTCCACCACCTAATACTCTTTTTTGGCCATCCCGTCTTCCAGGGAGCTTACCCAGGCTTCAAAATTACTGATGCAGGTGGGGCCAAGGATTCAAGGGACTGTTTGACATCTGTAAGATTGCTCTTACTGGCTGTAATGATTAATTTGATGGAGGTAAGCTCGGCGATGATGCATTCCAGGACTGAGGATTCCGCATCAGGGCTTGCTGGAGAATCCAGCTCGTGCCATTTAGGGGCGTGGGAATGCACGGGGACTGGTGGCTGCTGAGCAAGGTCTGACTGGTCAGTGGGATCCATTTCTCAGAGGAACCAAAGGCTGTGAGGGTTCTGCCAGAGTGAGGGGAAAGAACGACTGATGAGTAAGACAGAGGAGAATGGGATGGGGTCCATAGACTTTGAAAAATACAGTTTTAGGCATTGCTGACTCTGGAGCTCATCTAGTACACATCTGTTTGCATCGGGTGTGTCACTGGAAGTCGGGTGCTGTTTTAACCAGTAAAGTTGTTTGACCTGGTCAGTTTTTGAACCCCTTTTTATAAAGCAAATTTACAATATATGGTGTCTCCCCATGTGCAAATGATGATGTATCATCAGTTCACATGGCAAATGTCTTGTCACATTGAACACATTTATATGAGGCCCTGTGTGAATCTGCTGATGTTTCATAAGGTTACCTCTCAGTCTAATACTCTCATTACATTCAGCACATTTACATGGTCTCTCCTGGGGGTTAGTGCCTCCAAATGTTTAGGGATTTCTAATACCGTGGCAAGAATGGACCCCATTCTTTAGCCAGGGCATATTCAAAACTCAAGAAATTAGTACCGTATTAATCTTTGATGTTTGCTGAGAGCGTCTTCTCAGCACGTGCAACGTCCCCAAAATGGCTTCCTTTTGAAGTTCATAAGGTGTCACAAGTATTGGTAGCATATTTAAATGTGCCTGAAAGTTCTTTTTGATTAGTCCCATTGCTCCAAGCACTACTGGAACAATTTGTGTGTCCTTATTCCACATCAGTTTGGTTTCTGACTGCATATCTTGGTATTTCATGATTTTGTGTCTCTCTGTATGCAGCACACTGTAGTCACTAGGGGTGGCTATTTCAATCAGTAATGCTACCTTTGTTCTCTTTTCTCGTATTACAA
Organism: Neoceratodus forsteri; assembly: GCA_016271365.2. NCBI lineage: Eukaryota > Metazoa > Chordata > Ceratodontiformes > Ceratodontidae > Neoceratodus > Neoceratodus forsteri. The sequence continues at coordinate 215,379,586 of JADMNL010000024.1, forward strand.
TATCGTGTTTTCTTGCTTCCACTTTCTTGGCTGTTGGTACTGGGTGATCCCATGTGATCATTACTTCTTCATTCTCTGTGATTCTTTGTGGTTCATGTTTCCAGTGTCTCTCTGCTACCTGTATGTTATAGTGTTTGCACAGTTTCCAGTGGATCAATCTTGCTACATTGTTATGTCTTTCAGTATACAGGCCTTCTGCCATGAGTACTTCACATCCAGCCACGAGATGTGCAACTGTTTCTAATTCTGTACTACAGAACCTGCACTTGTCTGTTTCTCACCTGTGTGAACCTGCTGATGCATTATTAGGTTACTGTTCTGGGCCACAGATTTCATGCTTATTTGTACCAAAGCACTTACTAAAGAACAGGTGAATGTGGATATGGAAATCAAAATACGGAAGTAAGAGCAAAAATATAAAACAGATTTGGAAGAGTACAAAGTAACACTAAGTAAGATCACAAAAACAGTACAGGAGGAGCTAGAGGAAGGTATAAGAAAATATATAAAAATTCACAAGGGACCTATAGGACTACAAATATAACAAGGTCTACACTTAGAATAAGTTTAGACAAAGACAAATCTATAACCCTGATTCAGAATCTTCACATTATTCTGACAGTGGCTCTGACAGAGAATACTGGGGAAAGCAAATATACTTTTTTAGAAAGGCAGAGGGGAAGGGGTGGCCAAGATCATCACAGAGGAAGGGGCTGAAGAAAGCAGCCATACAGAGACAATTACAGTCAATATCACAAAGACGGAGAGGGAAAAGCCAAGTATATCATGACATAGTACAAGGCAAGATACAACAATGAAGAATAAAACAATCAGAGACATAACACAGAGACCAAGAAAAAGAAAGAGAAACAGAAAGAGAAAAAGAAACAACCCGGGGGGGCTAGTAATGAAGTAGGGCAGCAAAACCCAAACAAAATAGGGGAAATACCAATGTAGAACTTATTGGAATGTACTCTGGAAACAGAGGACATTTCAGCCCTCAGTGAGGGTCTTTCCTTTTACCCCCATAATTAAACTGACTTTTTAATAGTGCAACTGGCCATGTAGAGGTTTTTTCATAAACTAGAACTGAGATAATTCTTTAACACATAAGAAGAAATACCACCAGATACAAACACGAAAATAAAATTAAAAAACAAGAACTTGGCATGGCACTTGGATATAAAACCAAATTCATCCCCACAGGGAGCATTCACTCAAATGTAAACATCTGTATTAAGGTTGTTGAGAAAGACCTAGAAAAAATAATCAGGGAAGAAATATTGTTGCTTGCTGCAAATATTGTATATATTGTAATTACCCTGATTCTCCACCGCTATTTTGAATGCCTGCTTGGAATACAAATATTGTAAATATGATAAACACTCTAAATTTCTTTTTCTATTTTGTGAAGGCCTGTTGGAATGCAAATATTGTATATATTGTAAATACCCTGAATTTGCTATTTCTATTTTCTTTTTTTATACTGAACTTTATTACCTCAATTTCTTGTGTTTTATGCAATGTTTTGTCTTGTTTTATTGCCTGTACAAGAGACCTCCTTGCAAATCAGCTTGCTCAATGGATCTTATCCCTTCACAATAAACCTGAACTTGAAAGAAATATCAGTAGAAGGATTAAATGCAAACTCTCAACAAAATAATTTGCCGCACCTGTAAACTTAAAAAACAATCACACAACAGTAATAAAGTCAGCTGATAAAGGGGAGGGATAGTCCCATTAGATGACAAATTGCATCAGGAAGAGTGCCTCAGACAACTGAGTACAGAGGACATGTACAAAAAGTTACAGGGGATCCCACAACAACCACACCAGGATTGGTGTTTTGGCTCCTTGAAAGGGGCTATGAAGAAGAAGGACGGACAGACTGGGAGAAAAATACACGTTTTAACTCTAAACCAGTAACACCTTTTTTGTATATTTTACCTAAAATATACGAATCAGCTTCCACCCCCCTTCCCCCAGGCAGGCCCACTGTGGCAGGAGTTGGATCAGTCCTGGAACCCCCTGTCAGTATTTGTAAATTATTTCATCAAGCCTATTGTGCAGACCAAACCAGGTTACTTAAAAGACACTGGCTGTGACTGGCAAAATCAAACAATTAAGTGAAAGTGCAGAAAACCTAGCTTCATGTATCCTTGCACCATCTGCTGTCAAGGATCACTACAAAAGCATTAAACATGAATGGGAACTAGAGGCTCTGGAGATAGCATTAGGACAGAGACTAGAGACAGAATTTCCTCCAAATGTATTTTTACTTGATTTGTCCCTGACTGTTGTAGCTAAAACTTACCTTAAATTTGAGAACAACTTTTATTTAAAACAAGAGGGGGTTGGTCATGGGTTCAAGTATGGTACCAAGCTATGCCAACCTGTTCGTGGCACTGTTTGAGGATAGATTTGTTCTAAGGAACAATCAGACCCCATTTAAAGAGAAAATAACTAACTGGAAATGCTTCATTGATGATGTGATAGTGATTTGGAAGGGCAACCAAGAAGAACTAGAACAATTTCACAGATTTTTAAATGGGTGCCTTAGGGGTCTGCAATGCAATTCATCCTCATGTCAAGTACAAAAGCAATCCCCTTCTTAGATTAAGTAATTTTTAATGTTGACAAACACTTGAGAATAATAATGATATACAAGAAGAATACTGATAAAAACACTGTACTTCATGCATAGAGCTTCCGCCTGAGAAAACCTATCAATAGCATTCCTTATGGCCAATGCAAAAGGGCAGAAAGGAACTTTGCAGAACCAGTAGACTATACATGAGCAGCAGCAGCTGTGACAATCAGGGTTTTAGAAAGAGGTTATCCCACAGAGGTGCTGCATGGTGCAAGAATGAGAGTGGAGGGTCATGACGGAAGTGGCCTCTTGGTTATAAAATCAGCACATAATAAACAAATGGACAAAATAATTCTCCCACCACCTTTTGTCTGGCACTTGGAGACATAACTATGATTAGGGCTGCCATTATTTCACTGTGATTTTGGCCGAATTTCACTGCCCCCTAGAGGCTAAAATGTGTCATTTTCACAGAAGGCTCAGAGAGTTTAAAAGTATGTATGCTTTAATATAAATTGCAATTTTAAACTGACAGCAACACTAGTGCACTTGTCATGATTAATTTGCTAAAAAGCAGCTATTAAAAACATGATTTTGATTAATAAAATATATATGTGCAATATATCTGCAGTGTTTCAATTTAATAGATTTTAAGTTTTTCGGCTTTATACTTCACCAGCATAGCAACATATCTTGAAAATGAGCACTCCACGCTCACACTATGCACTGGCATACTGAAACAGCTTAGCGCAATGTTGCTCAGGTTCGGGAAGTGGTCTTGAAGGTCATGCCAACACTGGATAACAGTTCGCTCATGCATCTGCAATTTTTGGTGCTATTTCATTAATGTAAATTCTCAGTTCTGACTTAGCTCTGATGTTGTCTTCGAAAGCTGGAAAACTGGTGCAGATCTCCTCTTCATTCACTGCCAGAGAAGCCAGTCGGGCTATCCACTTAACATGCTAAGGTTAAATAAAGGTAGGATTAAATCTGAAAAGTGATTGAGGGCACTTGAAGGTAACAGAAGTTAACAGAGGCAGTTACTGTTAATAGAGGGAAAAGCAATTGAGTAAGATGATGGAATGAGCCAAAATTTATACCTTCATTGTGTGTCTGAACTGCGCATCAATCAGCTTGAATGGAGTACACGTGTGAAAACCATTATATGTTTGCTGCAAGTTAATCTCGCCACTTCATCAGCACTAATTTGGCATTGTGCTACCAATCGGGCAATGTTTTGCTAACAATTTCAGTAAAAAAGGGGGGAAATGGAAGGATTTTACACATCTGATATGTGAGCAAGCAAAAAAATTGCAATTCCATAGTGGGTCATTGAATTCATGGAGAACATCCGTTTTCATGGAATTCGTGAACTCCGTGCTGGCCGTGATAAACTTACAGCCCTAACTATAATTTATAAGCACTGGCACATTTTGAGGCCCACAAATTCAGGGACAGAAGTTGTTAAAAAAAAATTCAGAGTAGCTAAGAAAGAAACAAATTTTAAGAGAAAGATTGTCAAGAGCACAACATGAAAGAAACTTTTTGGACACAGCAGCACAGGACATTAAAGGTTCATTCCCCTGTGGCCAATGAACTAAATGCAGCAATCCAACCTAAACAAAAACTGTTAGGACACATATCTGGATGAGGATGTTACTATCAACCGCTTCATTACATGTAATGCAGACCATGTGATTTACATGCTCAAATGCCTGTGTGACAGAATATATACTGGAAACAAAACAATAGAGAGCTAAGAAAAAAGCATATTGGAGCACATGAGCAGTATCAGAGGAGAAGATACAGCATCAGCAGTTGCCAGACATTGTAACGAAATAAGGTATGGCATCGCAAGCCTCCAGTTTATTGGATTGGAAAAGGTAGAACCATCACCTACGGGTGGGAGATTGGTGCCAAAAAATGCTTACCAAAGAAGCATACTGGATTAATTTGGGGTGACTAACTCCCATTTTGGACTAAATGAATAAATAAACTGGTTGCCCATCATGTACTGGACTATTAGCCTTTGACTACTGATGTGCTTTTATAGCTTTAATTGAATTTCCTGAGTACAAGTTTGCACAGTGTATGCTCAAACAGATAAAGTTCACACTGTGTTAAATGACATTGTGATATTAATAGGGCACTAACAATAGTAGAGATGCAAGTTTCCAATTTGTCTAAACTGTAGCTTTCCATTTGCAGGACTACGATTTTCAAGCTGAGCAGCTAACCACAGATTTTTGCCTCAGAAAATGCATAATAATCTAAAATGCTTAACTGTTACAGATAAATATTAATGTTTGGAAAATGGAATTGTGGGTTGTCCCTCCCTGGGGATTGAACTGCCAGTGTGGAGAACAAAAACAATAACAAATCATGCTACTAACACTGCAAGCTATACTTACTCGCAAATTTGCCAGCCATAAAAACACAGAATGGGTCTTAGTGATTGGCTTCAGGTGGATGATGTCACCATGTGATGATCTAATTAGCTTGGTCACGCACATCTGGGAGACTCATTGTGCCCACATCCATAGCAGCTAACTTAGCATATAAGAGGCATGCGTCCTGGGCTTGCTGATCCTCATAAAATGGGATGGGAGCCAAGTGAGGGGAAACATCATGCTATGATAAGCTTCTATCTGCTGAATCTTTAATTGGAACTATGCATACCCTTAATTGGAACTATACACACCCTATGTTTAACATTGAGCCTCAGTATGCCCAAGGATATAAACTCATTCAAAAGTGATTACTACTTTTGTTTTGTTTAATAGCCCTCTCTTTAATGAAAAAGTAAAACAGTCATGAAGGTAAGAAATATGTATAGGGCATCTTAATTTAAATGCTGTCAGCTAGAGAAATTAAGTGCTTATACTGTATAAGCACTTTAGTGGTAGCCTTTAATAGTGTTTTTGGCAGTAATGAACCACTCCATATACTTTAGAAATACCCATAAGCTTGAACAGTATGCACATAATATGGTTAAGCGCTTCACTGACATTGGTTCAATGTATTGATTAAGAGCACCTTTTGTAACTCAGTATGGCTAAGCGCTCCAGGGATTTTGGTTAAATGTAATCATTATAAAGAACACCTTTAAAAACAAATCCCTTAATGCATAACAAAAACATAAAAATAACATGGTGCTCAGCATTACTTAAACATGTAGTGATCCTTAAAAGCAAACTGGAACAGTCTATTAATGGAAGTCCCTGGTTACTACAACATAGAGGATAATGTATGTGCAGCCATATGCAACAAGCTGTGTATGGATGCCCGTGCATTATCTTCTATAATGTGCAGGCACCCATGCCCATTTCAGACAATCCACTTCCTTTCAGTGAACTCTTGTTTGGAGGGCAGGGGTGTGCAAATCCCATGGCCCCCTGTCCGGTACAAGTAAATTTCATTGAAGGGCAAGTACAAAAACAGAGTTAATTTCATTGTACTTAATAGAGGGGCAAGTAAAAATTCAGCTATAACCATGGCTGGGCAAGTAATAACAATTTTGATTTGAACACCCCTGTTGAAGGGGGAAGCACTCAAGGGCTGGAGGCAAGCTAAAATTTACTGACTCAATGGGCCACAGCTGTTTCTGTCAGTTCAAGTTTAAAAAGAAAGCTTCTAGCTCAGTTGGATATAGGAGACAGTATAGTGCAGTGGTCTAAGGCTCTGAGCTGTAGATCTGGTGATATCCAGCAGGCCAGACCTGGGTTTGACTCCCACAGCTTTCACTTGCATACTGTGTGGCCCTGAGCAAGTCATTTAACCTCAATGTGCTCCCAGGTCGCTCCTGTAAAAAAGCTTTCAGCTTAGTGTGCTATACCTGGTTAAACAACTAAAACTTAAAGAAAGCAGTAGTATGGCAGCATTTTAAGTTGTTGTGCTGCAGTAGTGACATCAATACTGCAGCACAGCAACATAATGATATCACTACTGTAGCACAACAAGCATATTCCAGGCACGGAATTACATGCATAACAGCATCCCACCATACACTTTTATACTAGATTACATTATAGACATTTTTTTATCTGTTTTTCCTCCGTGTACTAACTGGCCCCCATCCACCAATACCCCCAGCCCAATCACACTGGCATCCTCTGGGACTTACCTTGTCCGGCTGTTCCGCCAGGGCTTGTTCTCCCAGCAGGATCAATAGAGCCCCCTCAAGCTCCACTAGGAACACAATCCAGTTCACCTGGATGTGCCCAGATAGCCAGGTGCAGGGCCTGCAGGAGACTGGTGTCTTCTTACTGGTTGGCATTTCCAATGTTCTTCAACCCAAGGCACAGAGAAGATTGCATTCAATGACACCAATGGCTGTACTGTACACACTCCTGAATGTAGCACTCCGGGCATGTGCCGTGCCTCCGCCATCTTTATGTACTGTGTCAGCGTGCTGACCACCAACCACCGCTAGGGGCCAGGCTAATGCTGGGCACTTGCCCCACCCCTCCCCAAAGGAGGAGAGCAGTCCCTGAGATGCTCAATTCTCACCCCCCCGGCTGACCCTCTGACTCCTGAGGTCGCTCCTAACCTCAGGTCATCAGCAGCATGAGTGGTAGCACTACTGCTGTGCGGGCAGGCCAGCTACATTATAGAAATTATGGTGAAACTAAAATGAAAACATTGTTTATACACAAATCAAACATCAGTGTCTCATCGCCACATGAGACATTAGAGCTTATTCATATATTGTACAGCGGTAGGATTAATACTTAATGTTTAAGACACTTATTTAAAAAACTATCTAAATTAGCAGAAAGTACATAATTAATTTACAGAATATTCAAGTGAGAACTGCAGAACTACACTAATATGGTATGTTGGAAGAAGAAGCCTCCTACACATTTATTTTCACTAAAATATTTAGTTAGAATGTTGAATGAAAGTTTATATACATACTGTATGTAGATATTGTGAAATTTACTTATTATTTACAATTCTAAAGTCACTAAGCCATCATTCAGCTAGGAATTGAGGCTTTGTGTCCTGAATAATTTAATGTCAAACTGACCATCAATGTTTATCATTTTAACTGTCGGTAGTGTATACAGGATTATTTTTGTCTTTTTTATTTGTAGACCCTGGGCTTGATTTTTAGAAGCCCACGTCTGATGCAAGCCCTGGGTATCTGAGGATATGGTGCATGGAACTTGCAGCGCTCACCTAGCTGGCAATTGGGATTTTCTGGTGTAGCTTGTGGCAATCCCATGGACTTTTTTTATGGTGCTTGTGCCAAACAGTTGATGCAACCTGCCATAAATCTGGTAAAGTGTCACAGCTGCATCCGACCTACCAAACTTGGGTGCAGTCGCAGCAAAATAAGGGTTTGACACAAGCCCTGCATCACCCTCTGAAAATCAACCCCTTGTTTTGCTTTGAAAAGCTGGTTCACTGGCAAAACTTTGACAACCAATGGAACAGAATGGACACATGAATAAAACTAAGAATATTCTTCATTAATGGCTTGATTGGGTCACAGTTCTTACCATCTGTACTGATATAGGGATTGGTGGTAACAGGACTCCTTGCTTCTGTTTTGTTATTGTTCAGGTCAGGTCAGGTGATCACTAGGGCAGGATTTGCTGCTCTTCTGGGCAAACCTCTTGCTATAGGCTGAATATTTACATGATCGCTCCCCTGGGTGAACCCACCGATGTTTCATTTGGGCTTTACTGTGATATAAAACTATTGCTACATTCATCCAGTTTCTTTGGTTTCCTCCCCATGTGAACCTGCTTATAGACTATTAGGTTACGCTTCTGGGCAAACCCCTTGTTACATTCAGCACATTTCTATGATCTCTTCCATGTGTGAATCTGCTGTCTGCTGAAGCTATTCTGTGATGTAAAACTCATGTTACATTTAGCATATTTGTATGGTTTCTCCCAGGGTTAATGTCTTAAAATGTTTAGGCATTTCTAGTGCCAAGACGAGATTGGTCCCAATTCTTAAGCCAGGACATATTGAAAATCACGAAATCAGTACTGTATTAGTCTTTAATGTTTGTTGAGAGCACTCTTCTTGGCACACATGGCATCCCCAGGATGGCTTCCTTTTGCAGTTCATAGAGTGTCACACAGGGGCATCATACAGAGAGGTTTGGGGGGCACAAAATCAAAACTTTTCTAGGGAGCCTGGGGGCATACCTCCCCACACACAAAAAGTTTGAAAAACGGAAGCCAAATGGTGCATTTTGGTGAGTTTCAGTAATCTGGGAAGCAGCTTCCGGACAGCCTGCCAAAAGGCAGCAGAATGCTCTGGCATACAGATAGAAATGTTTGTATTCCATATGTAATAATAACAGACACACCTAGTCTTTTCGCTCTACAAAAAAAATTTCAAAATTAAAGGGACACATTCATGCCCAGTGGCCATTGTGACACTTGGACAGCTGGTTCTGATCACTGTATGATTTTTGGTAATATTAAAATGTAGTGTGATTGTCTGTCATGAGGAATCCTGGGCCTGGGATGATATCCCCCCCCCCCCACGGGTTCAACTACAAGCTGTTATCCTAAAAGCCAGGAGATAATTACAGGCTAGAAGAGACTTAAATTAAGGATCTCCTGTTTACAGAAACATAGAAACATACAATGTGACGGCAGATAAGGACCGCTTGGCCCACCTAGTCTACCCATTTTCCTACCTAACAGATAAGCTGCAGATCCTAGTTAACCAACAGCTTACTTCCCCCTACCCCCAACTAGGACTGCCTTATGTCTGTCCCATGCATTCTTGAATTCCCCCACTGTTCTTGACTCCACGACTTCCTCAGGGAGGCTGTTCCATGCATCCACAACCCTCTCTGTGAAAAAATACTTCCTCACATTACCTCTGAGCTGTTCCCCCCTCTATCTTCAAATTGTGCCCACTTGTTCTTGCGCATCTCTTTTTCTGAAAGATGCTACCCTCTTGGACTTTGTTGATTCCCTTGAGGTACTTGAAAGTTTCTATCATATCCCCTCTCTCCCTTCTTTCCTCAAGGGTATACATATTAATCTCCTTTAGTCTTTCTTTGTATGTCTTCTGGTGCAGACCCTGCACCATTTTGGTTGCCCTCCTCTGGACAGCCTCCACTCTGTCTATGTCTTTGAAGATGGAGTCTCAGAACTGCACACAGTACTCAGATGGGGTCTCACCAACTGTCTGTACAGAGGGATAACAACTTCCTGTTTTCTACTATTGATGCCTCTCCTATGCATCCCAGTATCCCCCCAGCCTTCCTTACTGCCTTCTCACATTGCTTGCCCACCTTTAGGTCATCTGATATAATTACCCCAGGTCCCTTTCCATTTTTACTGTTGTCAGTATCTCACCCCCCATTGTGTACTCTTCCCCTGGGTTTTTGTTTCCCAGGTGCATTACCTTGCACTTCTTTGCATTGAATCTGAGCTGCCATATGTCTGACCATTCCTCCAACCTTGCCAAGTCTATTCTCATCCTTTCCACTACATCTTGTGTAGCAACCCTGTTGCAGATATTTGTGTCATCTGCAAAGAGACATACTTTTCCTTCCAGTTCCTCTGCAATGTCACTTATAAAGACATTAAAAAGGACCAGTCCTAGTACTGAACCCTGCGGTACCCCACTAGTAACCCTCCTTTCTTCACGGTGGACTCTGTTTACTACTACCCTTTGCGTCCTGTTGTCTAGCCAATTTTTTATCCAGGCTATCACCTTGGGGCCCACTCCAAGGCTGGCTAACTTGTGTATTAATCTTTTGTGTGGGACTGTATCAAATGCCTTGCTAAAATCTAGATAGGCCATGTCCATAGCCCCTCCCTGGTCTACTACTTTGGTCACCCAGTCAAAGAAATCTATTAGATTCATCTGACACGATCTTCCAATCGTGAATCCATGCTGCCTTGGGTCCTGTGCCCCATTGGCCTCTAGGTACTCAACAATTCTTTCCTTCAGAAGTGATTCCATCATTTTCCCTACCACTGAGGTCAAACTAACTGGTCTGTAGTTTCCTGCCTCTGTCCTGCTCCCACTTTTGTGAAGAGGAATCACATCCACCCTCCTCCAGTCCTTAGGTACCACCCCATCCTCCCATAATTTGTTAAAGAGCGTAGTCAGCGGTGTCACGAGTTCTACCCTTAGTTCCTTTAGAATTCTTGGGGGAATCCCATCAGGCCCCGTTGCTTTGTCCACCTTCAATTTTATTAGTTCTTTCAGAACCCTTTCTTCTGTAAATGGACTGGTATAGACCCCGATCTTCAGAGTGTTTCTCTTGTTTGGTTTCGGTACCTCCCCCTCCTCTTCCTTTGTGAATACTAAGCAGAAATATTTGTTCAGTATCCCTGCTTTTTCACTGTCACCCTCTACCCACATTCCCTCCCCTTTATTAAGCCTCAGTATCCCTCTTTTGGTCATTCTTCACTCCCTAATGTACCTATAAAAGGTCTTATCCCCCTTCTTAACAGAGTTGGCTATCCTTTCCTTGGTTTGGACCTTTGCTATTCTGACTGCCTTCCCAGCCTCTTTCTGCTTTAACTGATGAAGTTCTCTGTCCTGCTCCTTCTGTGTTACCTTATATTTCCTGTATGTTATCCTTTTATCCTTAACCTTCCCTGCCACCTCTTTTGAGAACCATAGTGGTTTTTTCCTTTGTTGTGTTTTGTTGATTTGCTTTACACAAAGGCTTGTTGCCTCTGTGATGGCTGTTTTGATTACTCCACATTGTTCCTCCACCCCTCTTTCTTGCCTGTTTGCTAGTGCTTTTCTGAAGCACTCTCTCATTTTCCCAAAGTCAGCCCTCCTAAAGTTCAGTACTCTTGCTTTTGTATGGCTTGATTGTATGGCTGTGTTTATCGTGAACCACACTGTTTGGTGGTCGCTGTTCCCAGATAGCTACCCACTTCTAAATCTGAGATTCTTTCTCCATCCCCATTTGAGAGTACCAGGTCAAAGATTGCTCCCTCCAGTGGGTTCCAGTACTAGCTGTCTGAGGCATGCCCCCTGTAGGGCATCAAGAATGACCATGCTCTTGGATGTGTCTGCAGCAAAGGTGCTCCATTTAACATCTGGCATATTCAGGTCCCCCATCAACAATATCTCCCCTTTTTCTGCCATTCTAAGGAAGCCTTCTATCATTTCCTTGTCCATTCCTTCCCCCTGAGATGGGGTCTGTATGCAACCCCCATGCAGATTGTGGTGCCATTTCCTGTCTCCAGGGTGACCCAGAGTGCCTCATCTGCTCCCTGTTTGCTCTTTAGTTCTTTTGCTTTGATCCCTTCCTTTACATAGAGAGCTACTCCTCCTCCTTTTTTACCCTCCCTGTCCCTCCTGTCGATTGCGTATCCTGGTATGTTGATAGCCCAGTCATGGTTCTCTGTGTACCATGTTTCTGTGACTGCCACATATCCAGGCAACCCTCTTCCATCAAGGCCACTAGTTCAGGGAGCTTGTTACACAGACTATGGGCAATGCTACTCATCACCCTCCACTTTTTGATGGCCTTACCCCTTTTAGCCCCATTCCTGTCCTTACTGTCTTTGCCTTTTTTAACATTTACCTCTGTCCTTCTCCCTAATGATTTCTCTACCTTGGTGTTTACCTCACTAATTACCATGTTTTGTGGGGGGAGGCTGGGATTTCTCTGCTCCTTTTCAGTGCCTCCCTCCTTGACTAGTTTAAATGCTTGCAAATGAAGCATTTAAACCTCTCACCCAGGATCCTGGTTCCCCTGGACAGATGCAGACCATCGCACCAGTATAGGTCTGCATCCCTCCAGGTGGCCCCCAGTTCCCAATGAAGCCAAAACCCTGAGCTCCACACCAGTTTTTCAACCATTAATTGAATTCCATGGTGAGGAGTACCCTAGCATCACCTTTGCCATAGACAGGTAGCACCTCCGAGAAGGTTACCGTATGCACTACTAGTCTAAGGACCCTCCCCAACTCTACAAACTCTTCTTGCACTGCTCTGATCCCATTCCTAGCAAGGTCATTTGTCCCTAGGTGGACAATGACATCCAGCTTCCTCCCTTGTGCAGCTGCTCCCATGATCCTGAGGATTTGCTTCCTGTCCCTCAAGCCGTGGCACCAGGCAGGCACCTTACCTCCTCTCTCCTTCCTCCCCCATTTCTACCCTATCAGATTGAGTCCCCACCAGGAGTTGTTTCTTCCTGTGGGGTCCCATGCCACCTTCTGTGGGTCTCCTTTGTGAAGATTTCCAGCATCCTCCTTGGTCTCCAATGCAGGTGCCTCCATGAAGGAACCACTATCCACCAGAAGGTAGATGATTGGGGAGGGAGTACAGCTGGAGGATGCAACTCTGTTCACCACCTCTCTCCCTCCCTAAGCCCACCCTGGTCCAGCCTCTCCTCTTTCTTGGCAACCTCTGAGGTAGTGGCATTGGCCCTGGTGGTCCCTGGGTGGGAGAGGAGGTTTCACGAATCCTAGCCAGGTCAGCCTGGAGATGGGTAACCTCCTCCCTCAGACCACAGAGAAGCCTACAAATAGGGCAGCATTGCAGCCTCCAGAATGTCTCCCAGAACACTACTGCCCCACAGCCATTGCACTGCACCACTCCTATCATGTCTTATTTTGTATCCCCTCTCCTATTTCTCTGTATGCTTACTCTCTCCTCTCCTTACAACTCTCACCCTTCCTGTTCTGGGACAGCAACTTCCTATATTCGTCAGTAGCCTCCTTCTTCTTGTGTCAGCGTGGCTCAGTTGGTAGCACATCTGCCTCTGAACCAAAAGGTTGTGGGTTCTCGTCCCACACCGGGATTGGACTTGCACCTAAAAATCACTGGCATCTGAGTGCAGTATTGGGGGGTGTTGTACTGCTGGGGAGTGCCGTCCTTTGGATGAGACGTTAAACCGAGGTCCCTTCTGGTGGTGTCCAGATGGAAGTAAAAGAACCCAGAGCACTCTTCACAAAGAGTAGGGAACATTCCTGGTGTCCTGGCCAACATTCCCCTTCCCATAAACTGGTTCATGCAATTATCCAGGCTGTGTGTGGGTGATGATGTGCGATATGGCCACCACCACACGTTCAGTCACTTCACTACCTGTCTACCATTGCTTGTAAAGTGCTTTGGATGTATGAAAAGTGCTATATAAATGCTGATTCTTCTTCTTCTTTGCTCAGTGTCAGACCACGACCAGCTGGGGGGTGAGCTACTTTTTTTTCCTTTAGGGTTGACAAAACCAATGTTTCTGTATGATCCTTCCCTTCCTACTGCCAAACAGGAAGTTCCTGTTGACAGTCAAATCCAGTGGCTATAAAAGTAGAACTGGCTTAGGGTGGGTTGGTGGAGGGGTGGGATGGAGGGCAATTAGTAAGAAAAAAGGCTAGCAACAGGAAGTTGTAATTTGAGTCACCTGCTTTTATAGTGTCTAAGCCACACACCCAATTAAGCTCTCTCTCTCCTACTAGTTTAGCAAAGTAAGTTGATACAGTACCTTTCACAGCACAGAACACACACTGACTTTCTTTCTTTTCTTTCTTTTTTTTTAACCCTAAATAACACCTCTTCTACTTCTAATAAAGTATCTGTCTTGCTTAATCTCAACAGACACTGACTCCTGCTGAGATATAAGTGTTAAATTAATAAGAAAATGAAGCTTCTTTTAGTTAGCTGCTTTCTGCTCTACAAGCAAGGCTAGCAACAGGAAGTTGTAATTTGAGTCACCTGCTTTTATAGTGTCTAAGCCACACACTCAATTAAGCTCTCTCTCCCCCTACTGGTTTTGCAAAGTAAGTTGATACAGTACCCTTCACAGCACAGAACACACACTGACTTTCTTTCTTTTCTTTTAAACTTTTTTATGTGACTAATTGTAGCTTGCCAGCTGCCAAGATAGATCATAAACTTTTATGACATTCACAGGAAACACAGTTAATTTCACATGGTGTTACAAAGCATATTGCACCTCAGTGAGATCTGGCAGAGAGTCATAAAAAGTCCTTTGATGTTCTGGAGAGGGGAAACTGCTCATAAGATCAAAGAAAGTCATTTGAAAAATGAGTTTTGCTGAGGTCACAGAATTTAATTTAGCTTCTGAATAAGACATCCTGTTTGTATGATTTTTTTATATTCTGACAGGGAGGAGCTGGGTGACCTCATGCAAAGAGGTTGGCAAAGCCAGTTTTAAAACAGTATTATGTCGTCCACTAAGAGACACACATGTTTGGACTCTGAAAAAGCAACATCAGGCACTGTTAGAAGGTATATATTAGAAAGACAAGTCTAAAGGGTACTGTGGTAGGAGATTTTGTCTGCACTTTTAAACCTGTTTTGTTTAAGTGATTTGTATGTTTTGTGATATATGGTTCTATATTTACATTTTTATCTATTTTTAAGTAAACATCTCATTTTTAGAGACTACTTGGTGTGCCTTTGAAATTCTTTATTTGACAAGTGAAGCATATATGGTTAAAGCTGACACTAGGCATAGCTTACTGGTTTACCAAACTGGAAAAGGTAAGAGTTTATTCTGAGGTCCTTAATAGAGTTTTTAAGGGTTCATTTTGTACATCTGGTTACGTGCCCATAGGCAAAAGATATCTGGCCCCCCCAGAAGCAGAATTATCTGAGCCTGTACATTGGGTATGCTAGCAAGAGGTTCACAGTTTGAATCCCTCCAGAACTTGAGATGAAAGTTTGATTCGAACCCACAAAACAGACAGGAGGGTTACCCTGTTCTGTTAACTGTTCACAATACTGCGCTCAGAGGTTGACACTGTGGGAGCAGAGGGCCTGACCTGCTGAGTGGGGTTGTGATAGTTTGGTGGTAGCGGTGGGATAATTTTGGTATTACCAGCTTTCATTGTTCAATGTGTCAGGTTGAGACCGTCGGCTCACTTGCAAAGAAAGAAAAGGGCAGTGATTTATTTTTAAAAAAAGGAGACAGAACTATATCACTTGGCGTACAGTCAAGTTCCTACCCGTTTTATTTTTTTCGTCTAACATGCAAGTCAGAGTAGCCACTGTTTGGGAAGAAGATGGCTTCCAACTACAGCAGGCATACTGTAGACTACTTAAAGCAGTTGTGTGGGGACAGAGAAATCCCATTTGAGGTGAAAGCCACCAAACAGAACCTCGTGGATGACCTGGTGGTAGCAGATACCCAGAGCACCGAGTTACAGACAGTGACTGTAAGGGACCAAACCTTGAATGTAGAAGGGCTAGCAGCCAGTGCAGTGCCCAGATCCGATGGGGAGGGCAGCAGGACCACTGTCAGTGAAGGGCCACAGCAGCAGAAGAAGAAGGTCACCAGCATTCTGGAACCAGAAGTACTCAGGCTGCAGATTAAGTTTCGCCAAATGGAGCTGGAGTTCCAGGAGAGGAGAGAGCGAGAACAGCGGGAGGCTGAGTGTGAGGAGCATGAGTGCCAGTGAGCTGCAGAGGAGAAGAGGAATAGTGAACAGTGAGAGGCAGACCATGAGGAGTGCGAGCACCAAAGACAACATGAAATGGAGAAGCTATGACTCCAACCAGCAGCACCAGAGCAAGTAAGTGGCTTCGGTTTAACTGGGACTAAAGGACTGGGTTACAAATTGAATTCCAAATTGATAGCCGAATTTGAAGAGGGGGAGGATATGGATGCCTTTTTAAATTTTTTTGAAAAAGTTTGTATTCAGGTTAAAATTCCTAGGGAGTCCTGGAGCTTCCCACTATCCCCACTACTTACCGGGAAAGCTCGGGACGCATTGGGTCAAATGGACAATGAGGACAGTGATGATTACAGCAAACATAAGCTGAACTGTTAAAGAAATTTGAATTAATTGCTGAATCATACAGATCTAAATTCCGTAAGCTCAGGAGAAGCTCTGACATGAGCCACGAGGGGCTAGCCATGAAACAATGTCAGTTTTTAAAATGTTGGTGGGAAGGAATTGAAGCAAACTCTGTTGATAAACTTGAAAATGTGATTCTGTTAGAACAGTTTTTCTGGGCATGCCCAGCACAGCTGAAAACCTGGCTGGAGGACCGAGATCCAAAAACAGTGCAAAAGGCTGTTGAACTCTCGGACCGCTATGCCAAGAACAGATCTGCTCTGAGAGTGAATGGGGTGGGCATGGCAGTGTAGAAAGGGAAAAGCAAGCCTTCAGGGCAGCTAAAACCCTCACTGCTTCCACCAAAACCAGTTAGCCCCAGGTTTCAGAGAAAAGATTTTTCTGAGAAAAGAAATGAATGTTGGTTGTGTAAAGAAACTGGGCATATTGCCAGACAGTGTCCCAAAAAGGTCAGCAATACACAACATGGGGCTAGGAAGGAAGTGGGTTGTTTGTGTGTCCCTGGAAGCATGCCAGTGAACATGAGGGAACACATGCACCCAGTCATGGTGAATGGTGTACAGATGCAAGGGTTAAGGGACACAGGGACATCCTTGACCTTGGTAAAGGGGGATCTAGTAGAGCTGGGTTAGCTTATACCCAACAAATACATCACTGTACAGGACTTTACTGGTGAAGAGAAAGCATTGCCCCTCGCTAGTGTTTTTCTAGACTGGGGTAAAACAGGGGGGACTGTGCAACAGGTGACTGTAGCCAAAACCTTAGCAGTGGATGTGATCCTGGACAATAATCTAAAACAGGGGATGGTGTGTGCAGTTACCCGTAGCTAAGCGGCAAGGGAAAATTGTAGTTCCCTGAACCCCACAGAAGCCATTGTGGAAACCACTGAGAGGCTGGTTTCCCAGCCTGTGTCTCCAGATGGGGAGATTAATGAAAAGGGGGTAGAAATTTCTCCAGTAGCAGTTAACCACACAGCTACAGAGGGTTACTCTGAAGAAGGAGGGGTGACTCGTTGTCAGAGTGTTGGGATTGACAGTGATCCTGAGTGCCCTGATGCTAGTGCTAGGGATCCTAGTTTAGCGACTGAAGGGGACCTGTCCCATGCCTTGGGAATGTGTGAGAGGTTTGCAGCTGCTCAGAGAAGTGACCCTAGTCTAGAGAAGCTGAGGGCTTGGGCAGACTTTGACGGGGCACAGGGAGGTGATGTCAGACATAAGATTTATTGGGAAAATGGACTGATGTATACTCAGGCTGTGCAGACAGAGGGAGGGGTTCTAGGCAAGCTGCTTGTCATTCCCCAGGGGTATCATGAGCAATTGCTCAAGATTGCACATGATATCCCCTTGTCTCATCATCTGGAAATCGTGCGCACTACGCAGCGGTTGGCCCAGAATTTCTATTAGCCTAACTTCACCTAGCAGGTGAAGGAGTATTGCCGGTCTTGTCACCAGTGCCAAGAAATAGGGAAGGTGGGCAAGAAAACCCAAGCCTCCCTGATTCCATTGCCCATAGTGGAGAAGCTATTCCAGAGGGTGGGAATGGATATTGTGGGGCCTTTGAATACCCCCAGCTCCTCAGGGAAGAGATTCATCCTGACTGTGGTGGATTATGTCACCCGGTACCCAGAGGCAGTCACCCTATCCTCACTGAGGACAGACAAAGTGGCATATGCCTTACTTGGGATTTTCTTCTGTGTTGGGTTTCCACAGGAAGTTATCACCAATTGAGGGGGTTCCTTCATGTCGGACCTGATGAAATGTTTATGGGAGAAGTGTGGGGTGGTGCAGAGATGCACGACACCGTATCACCTACAAGCCAATGGGCTTGTGAAAAGATTCAATGATACCCTGAAGTCAATGCTCCGGGCATTTGCTGAACAGCATGGGAGGGACTGGGAGAGATACCTTCCCCACCTGTTGTTTGCATACAGGGAGGTGCCCCAAGAGTCGACAGGATTTTCTCCCTTCGAACTCTTCTATGGATGCTGGTTACGTGGGCCCCTAGACTTGATCAGGGAAGACTGGGAAGGCAAGCATGCCACCCAGGGAACTCCCATTGTGGATTATGTCCTTAGGTTTATAAAAAGGCAGAAGGAGCTTATGGGGACAGCGCAGAGCAACCTGGAAGCTGCCCAACAGAAAAAAAAGTGTGGTATGACCACAGAGCCAGAGCTCGCTCATACATGGTGGGTCAGGAAGTCGTGGTCCTTATTCTGGTCCGGAAAGACAAGCTGCAGGCTGAGTGGGGAGGACCGTATAAAGTGGTTAGGAAGGTAAATGACATGACCTATATTGTAGAGTTACCCGACTGAAGACAAACAGAAAGGATGTACTATTTTTATTTATTTATTTATTTTTATTTATTGAAAATTTCGGAATTACAACCTTTGAGTCAAGGACTCCTTTGCAAAGGCTCCACGTCAAATACATCAGAACGTAAGGACAAGACTGAAATGTACAAAGTTTTCAAGACAGTGACATTACATTTTGACAAAATGTTCAAACTCACAGCATAGGTAATGCCACATGTCAGTGCAAAACAACATTACATAGAGCAAAACATTGATATTACATTCCGACAAAAAGTTGATATCATAGCATGAGTAGGCTACACGTCAGTTGTACTAGAAGTACACAGAGAAAATGGGATTATACAGAAATTTCAACAACAGGACATTAAAATGGTGCAAACAATCACCGTGTAAGATATTGCCTAGGCTAGCAAGATCTGAGGATAGTGATCTCCTAACGGTGAGGTGGCCCCAGTGACCGACCACCTAAGGGAAAAGAGGGAGAACAGGTACAGGTCTCAGGGTTAAGAAGAAACTTCTTGATCCCAGCTTTGAATAGACTTAGATTGAGGCAAGTGAGACAGAGGATGGTAGATTGTTTAGCCAGAGTGGAGCTCGATACGGAAGGATCTTTGCCCTAGAGATGTCCTACAGTGGGGAACTGTATGGCGGTACCAGCAAGTCGTCTAGAGGTGCCCCTGTGATGGGCAGGGCGAACGAGGTGGTGGAGTCCAGTTGGTGTTAGTTTCATAAGGATCTTTTTGGCTTGGAGGCAGGTTTGGTACTAAGCCTCCCTTCTAGGGTTAGCCAGTCTGCATGATAATAGAGCAAACAGATGTGAGTTTGTCTATTACTGTTAGTGACCAAGCGGCAGGCTTTGTTGAGTGCTATATTGATGCTGCTAAGCGGTTTGTCAGCAGCGCGTAAATGGTTATTCCATAATCAACCAGTGAGAGGACTGAGCTTGTAATGGCTAACCGTGCGCCTGAGGGTAAGGCAGTGTTTGTGCCTGTAAAGAATGCCAATCCGGGTATTGACTGAGGAGGAGAGATTTGATGTGATGATGGTATGTAAGGGATGTGTCCAGAGTGATGCCTAGATATTTAAAGTGAGTGACCTGTTCAATGTGGGTACCCTGTGAGATTGAGATGGATAGCTGGGAGTTACTGAGGGGTTTTGGCGATGGGCAAACAACATGGATTTAGTTTTGTCATAGTTAAGTATTAGCGATGGTCAGAGAACCAGAGTTCAAGCTCACTAAAACAGCCTTGAAGGGCACTTTGGAGTTGGATGAGGTTGGTGTGCTTCAATATAACACTGCATCGTCAGCATATAGCAGGAGCTTTCCAGTGCAGGCTTTGGGGAGTGAGTTCAGGAAGAGAGTGAACAATAGAGGGCCAAGTATTGACCCTTGAGGGACGCCAGAGCGAACTGGTTGTTTGGAGGAGAGTGTGTTACAAATTTTTACTTGCTGTGTTCTGTCGGTCAGATAGTTTTTGAACCAGGAGATAGTTTCAGGAGCAACATGGAGGGACGTAAGGGCACGGAGTAGAAGCTCATGATTGACAGTGTCAAATGCCTTGGTCAAATCAACATAGATTGCCCCAACAGCCGACCCCTGTTCAAGAGCTTCATGAATGTAAGATGTAAATTCTAGTAGTGCCGTGGTAGTACTGTGCCCTTTCTGAAACCATGTTGCTCTTGACAGAGAAGTCCATGTTTGTCTAGGTATTCCGTAAGTTGGTCAGATACAATTTTTCTAGTGCTTTTGAGAGGGGGAAGGATCGTAATGGGCCTATAGTTGCCTGGGGTTGTTGGATCACCCTTTTAGGATGGGTGTGATAATACCCTTTTCCATAGTGTAGGGACTTGGCCAAGGCATAGCGAGTAGTTGAGGAGTTTGGTGAGATGCGGCAGAGTCTCATTAAGGGTAAGCGAAGAATTTTCAGGTCAATGGAGTCACTGCTATATGGCAATTTTGAAGGGGCTTTTAAGAGGTAGCGCTTTGCCTCATTGCAGGTGACAACACGTAGCCTGAAAGGAGGTGTGGGGGACAAGGTGTATCAGTAGGCGTGAGGGAAATGGGGTCAAAAAGTTTTTAGGAGGACATGACTAAGGTCGGAGAAAGTGGTGTTTAGGGTATTGGATATGACGGAGGGGTCTAGAGAGGGTGCCCTGCACTAGGAGTTGGTAGGTTCTGAGTTAGTGATTTCCGCAGAGTTCCTTGATATTGTTCCAGAAAGATTTCCCAGAGCTCCAAGTAGCGGTAAAAGCTTGATGATAGTGAGTGGCCTTGGCTTGCCGGATAGCCCTCGTGCATTTATTTCTTGCCTCTGTAGAGCTGTCTATCATGGGGCAGCTGGGAAGATAGGGCCCTGTGCCAGAGGTTATCCCTATGTTGCATAAGTTGTAAGAGGGACTGAGTTATCCAAAGGTTGTCCCAGGTTTTTATTATCTTTTGTGAAGGGGCAAATATGTCACAGGCAGCATTGAAAATAGTAATAAATGCAGTGGCGCAGCGCTAAAGATTGGGCATTATGGACAGTATCCCAGTCACAGGTGGCGAGGTACACTCTGAGGCGAGAGAGGGCACCTTTTTTGAGGTGCCTTTGGAGCGAAATTTTAGGTTTGTTTGGAGCATTTTTATTTGTCCACCGGCATGTGACAGGGGAGTGGTCATAAGTACATCAGGAAGCACACTGACATTGGAGAGGTGGTTAGGGAGGTTTGTAAGGATTAGGTCTATAAGAGTGGAGGAGCCTGTCCGAGGAACCTGCCTAGTGGGTGTCAGTACTACTTGGGTAAGGTCATAGGCATTAGCTGCCTCTTTGTAAGGAGCCGCGCGCAGACTGCCAGTTCACATTAAAATCACCCATAATAACCAGTTCACTTTTGGTGGAAGATAAGTGATTGCAGATAGGATGGAATCAAACGCTAGCTTCTGGTTTGCTGGGGGATGTAGACTGCCATAATATAGAGTGGTTTGCCAGGAGTACCAAGGGTAACTTTGATGGTGATGGCCTGAGCTCCATGTTCAGGCTTAGGAAGAGGGACTAAGAGAGGTTTGAGGGATGTTTTAGCATATATGGCACATCCCCCACCCCTTTTGCCTATCCTGTCAGCCCTAAAAAGGGTAAAATCCCTGAGGGAGACCGAGGCATCAGGGACCTTTTTTGAGAGCCAGGTTTCTGATAAGGTAAGGATGTCTATGGGGTGTTGCGTAAGCCAGGCCTGCAGCAGGGTAAATTTTTTTGGTAGACTGCAGATATTGAGGGTGGCCAGGAAGAGGCCATTATTTGCACCCTTCTTACTGCAATTTGGCATAGGAGGACCTGGG
This sequence comes from Neoceratodus forsteri, assembly GCA_016271365.2. NCBI lineage: Eukaryota > Metazoa > Chordata > Ceratodontiformes > Ceratodontidae > Neoceratodus > Neoceratodus forsteri. Next base: position 215,401,575 of record JADMNL010000024.1, read on the forward strand.
TTGGGATGGACATTGCCGGATATTAGGAGGAGGAGAAGGAGAGTATGCCGGAGAGCGAGCATCCTAAACAACTTGTTTGTATTGCAGCAAGTACCAGGATAGGTAGTCGATTTGGCAGGCCTTGTAGGTATAGGGAGGTGTATATCAGGTGGGTTAAGATAGTTAGATTTACTGAGGGGTATGCTAGATGGTGGGAGTCTGCAGGGGAGGGTGTGGGGGCAAGCAAGTATCCACTAATGGTACAGCTAAAACTAGGGGTACAGTTTTGGCTGAGAAAGGCTAATGAGCCTGGTTGTAGGTGCTTTGATACTGCTGTGTTTCCAGAGAGATAGGTATAGGGGCAAGCAGTAGGGTCCCAGGTAGGTTTAGGCAACCACAGGGTAAGCAGGGAGTGAGAAGCAAATATCAATATTAAAATAGAAGGTTGTGGGATACAATAGAGGTGTTCATATTGTTGAAGATGAAAGGTCTGGGATGAGTGAAAGAGAGGAGCCCTCTTGTGGTGCTGCAGTATAAGCTGCAAATGGCAAAGTGGGCTGATTGGTTTTAACACATTGCGTGGTCTACACTATAAGATCAGATGTCGACCAAGGGTGGTGGTGAAGCCAGTCAGAACCGGTAGCCACAGCGCGGGGACAATCTGTGCTGGAAGCAAACTGGTACTACAGGGAAGGCAGGCTGAGCGCGATGCGCCGCGAGTCCGATTCGATTCGTACCTGGCTTCAGTGTATGAAGGGAGGGCTGCTGGAGAAATTCAAAATTCAGCCCTTCGCGGTTCACGGGCGACGGAGGACTTCTTGTGAGGGAGGGCAGCTTATGAAGCCCCTCGCGACCTCTCCAGGGAAAGCTGTGGACAAGGGAGAGAGGGAATAATTATAAAGGTAGGCTGAGGGGAGGGTACAAACAGTGAGAAATTGGGATTAAGTGCCTGTGGAAATACTGATTGGAGCGGCAGGTTACAGAAATGCTTAACAAATAAAGGTTGCATTTGCTTAGAAACCCCACCTTTTTATTTATTCTTTTTTTTTTTCAAAAGACAGTTTGGCGCCTAAAAGTTCTGCGCTTAACAAGTAGCCCTACCTCTACTATAATTGAGTTCACAAATCGTGGTTAAGGTAGCAGGACTTAAGCAACAATATAGAGAAACAGGTAAAAATAAAACACAATAAAGCAATAAAGCAAATTTTTCCCAATGTGAGGGACCAATCTGTGCTGGAAGCAAACTGGTACTACAGGGAAGGCAGGCTGAGCGCGATGCGCCCGTGAGTCCGATTCGGTCATCCACCTGGCTTCAGTGTATGAAGAGGAGGCTGCTGGAGAAATTCAAAATTCAGCCTCCTGCGGTTCACGGGCGTACGGAGGACTTCTTGTGAGGGAGGGCAGCTTAGAAGCCCTCGCGACCTCTCCAGGAAAGCTGGCTTCAGTGTATGAAGGGAGGGCTGCTGGAGAAATTCAAAATTCAGCCCTTCGCGGTTCACGGGCGACGGAGGACTTCTTGTGAGGGAGGGCAGCTTATGAAGCCCCTCGCGACCTCTCCAGGGAAAGCTGGCTTCAGTGTATGAAGGAAGGGCTGCTGGAGAAATTCAAAATTCAGCCCTTCGCGGTTCACGGGCGACGGAGGACTATGTCAACATGATGAAGCCATATGCAAATAGGGCTAACATTGTGTTTGCAGTGTGTAGTCCTGGGAAGGGGACAGATGAAGGGAACCCCCTTCTGGACTTGCCAGAAGAAAGCAAGTGGGAGTCCTCTGTGGAGGCAGTAAAATTGTCTCCCCAGCTGGCCCTGGACCAGATCCAGGAAGTAAGGGAGGTTTTAGCAGACTTTGCCCCATTGTTTAGCACCAAGCTTGGGCTAACCCCCTTAGCGATGCACAATGTGGAGACAGGGACATAGACACCCATACGGTGGACAGCATATCTGGTGTCAGAGGCTGTCCAAAAGGACATTAGGAGGGAAGTGGGGGAGATGCTGGATTTAGGGGTAATCCAGGGATCCCACAGCCCCTGGGCTTCACCCATAGTCCTTGTGCTCAAGCCCAGATGTCTCTACTCATTTCTGTGTGGACTATTGTGGACTGAATGCAGTCACGAAGTCAGGCACCCACCCAATGCCCCGGACAGATGAACTCCTGGACAAGTTGGGGGGGTGACCTACCTTACGACTATTGACCTGACTAAGGGGTATTGGCAGGTAGAGTTGGCGGACAGAGCTAGGGAGAGGTCGGCCTTCATCACTCTGATATGCTTATTTGAATTCAGAGTAATGCCTTTCGGAATGAAGAACATCCCTGTCACTTTCCAAAGGTTGGTGAACCAGGTGTTAAATGGTGCTGAGGAGTACACTGTGGCATACCGGGATGACATTGTCATTTTTAGCACCAGCTGGGAGGAACACCTGTCCCACCTTAGGGAAGTGCTGGGCAGGATACAGAGGGCCAGGCTCACTGTTAAAGCCAGGAAGTGCCAGGTGGCCATGGGAGAAGTGGCATATCTCAGGCATGTGGTAGGATGAGGACAGCTCCGTCCCTAACCAAATAAAAATAGAGGTAATCCAGGCATGGTCCACACCAGAAATGCAGAAGCAGGTCAGGAGTTTCCTCAGGACAGCAGAGTACTATAGAAAATTTGTACCCAATTACAGTGCCCTAGCTGATCCCCTATCTGACCTGGTAAAGAAAAGGATGCCAAAGAAAATTACCTGGGGGGGCCAGCCTGTGAAGAAGCCTTTAACAGATTGAAGGAGGCACTATGCAGTGCTCCTGTTTTGACAAGTCCTGACTATAGCAAACCCTTTATAGTTCAGACTGATGCCTCAGACATGGGTATTGGGGCAGTACTAAGTCAGACATCCAGCCAAGGGAGGGATCACCCAATAGCATACCTGAGCAAAAAGTTACTTCCCAGGGAGCAGGCATACTCCACTGTGGAAAAGGAGTGTCTTGCCATAGTGTGGGCCCTAAAGAAGTTGGAGCCATACTTGCATGGGCAGCATTTTGTGGTACAGACTGACCACAACCCCCTGGTTTGGCTGATGCAGATGGGGAAAAACAATGGTAGATTGCTAAGATGGAGTCTTGCTTTGCAAGGGTATGACATGACAATTCTACATAGGGCTGGAGCCAAAAATCAGAACTCCGATGGCCCGTCTTGTGCCTACAAGGAGTGCACTGATTTGGGAAGCTCATCCCATGCAGGGGATAGAGCCCCCAAATTCAGTCTAGGTGGGGAGTATTGTGACACTTGGACAGCTGGTTCTGATCACTGTATGATTTTTTTGTAATATAAAAATGTAGTGTGATTGTCTGTCATGAGGAATCCTGGGCCTGGGATGACCCCCCCCCCGGGTTCAGCTACAAGCTGTTATCCTAAAAGCCAGGAGAAAATTACAGGCTAGAAGAGACTTAAATTAAGAATCTCCTGTTTATGTGACTATAGTAATTGTAGCTTGCCAGCTGCCAAGATAGATCATAAACTTTTATGACGTTCACAGGAAACACAGTTAATTTTACATGGTGTTACAAAGCATATTGCACCTCAGTGAGATCTCGCAGAGAGTCATAAAAAGTCCTTTGATGTCCTGGAGAGTGGAAACTGCTCATAAGATCAAAGAAAGTCATTTGAAAAATGAGTTTTGCTGAGGTCACAGAATTTAAGTTACCTTCTGAATAAGGCATCCTGTTTGTATGATTTTTTTATATTCTGACAGGGAGGAGCTAGGTGACCTCATGCAAAGAGTTTGGCAAAGCCAGTTTTAAAACAGTATTCTGTTGTCCACTAAGAGATACATATGTTTGGACTCTGAAAACGCAACATCAAGCACTGTTAGAAGGAATATATTAGAAAGACAAGTCTAAAGGGTACTATGGTAGGAGATTTTGTCTGCACTTTTAAACCTGTTTTGTTTAAGTGATTTGTATGTTTTGTGATATATGGTTCTGTATTTACATTTTACATTGTTATCTATTTTTAATTAAACATCTCATTTTTAGAGACTACTTGGTGTGCCTTTGAAATTATTTATTTGACAAGTGAAGCATATATGGTTAAAGCTGACACTGGTCATAGCTTACTGGTTTACCAAACTGGAAAAGGTAAGAGTTTATTCTGAGGTATTTAATATAGTTTTTAAGGGTTTATTTTGTACACCTGGTTAGGTTCCCATAGGTGAAAGATATCTGGCCCACCCGAAGAGCAGAATTATCTGAGCCTGTACATTGGGTACACTAGCAAGAGGTTCACAGTTTGAATCCCTCCAGAACTTGAGACCAAAGTTTGATTGAAACCCACAAAACAGACAGGAGGGTTACCCTGTTCTGTTAACTGTTCACAATGCTGCACTCAGAGGTTAGTACTGTGGGAGCAGGGGGCCTGACTTGCTGAGTGGGGTTGTGACAGCCATCACAGTCCGAAAGCCCATGAAGAGCTCATTCAAACAAGGTATTGGGCTCATCTGTAGCTAGAAGCACCCCAGAGATACAGATGACAGTCTGTTCTGTATTAATACTACATTACAACCAATTTTAGAATCTTGTGATGTCAGTGATGAACAAGCTGTGATTAAGTCAGTACAGTTAGGCACAGTTTGTTCATTAGTGTCATCACAATGTTCTAAAAATATCTGTAATGTAGTATTAATACTGAACACACTCAGTTATCTGTATCTCTTGGGTGCTTCCAGCTACAGATGAGCCCAATATCTCATTTGAAAGAGCTTTTTGTGGGCTTTCAGGCTGTGATGGCCACTGGGCATGAATGTGTCCCTTTAAAGCAAAACCAAAATGGTACCTTCTGTTGGCTTTTAGCAGGCTGGGAAGGAGTTCTACAACTGCTAACTAGCAATATAATGGTATGGCATGGCAGTGATGCATTCTGATATCTGTTCAGGCTATGAAGTGGTTGCACAGCATGGTAAAAGACAGAAAAATGTGGAGTTACACATATCAAAGCAGTAATCATTTAGAATAGGTAACAGCAATGTGTGACACACAGAAAAGTTTGGAAAACCAGTAACAATGGTAGCTTCTGTTGGCTTTTGGCAGGTAGTGAATCAGTTTGACAGCTTGCTAAAAAGCAGCATAATTCTGGGGCTTACACACATCAAAGTGTCTACAGTACAGTTAATTAAAAAAGACATGCCTGCACTTTTTTCACTTTCCTCCCTGAGCCTGGGCACTATCCAGGCTTCATAAAGGACAGTAAATTCAATTGCTGTAAATGATCCAGCAGCACTCACTTAGCATATTGTATTGACTGTGTCTTTATGCAAATACAGATCAAATAATGGCTAAATACAGATACCTGAAATATAAAGATCTGCCCAATGCAGGTCGCTGGCAGCCTAACTATAGGACACAAGTAAACAGCAGCATTAGCATAACATATTCCTACGGAAAAGGGATGCACATACTGCACTCCATCCTTTTGACCCTCTTAAACTATTTTTGTCACTGAAATGTGGGACACTGACTTGCCAAATGTGGCACACTAGTCTTCATACTGTGATAGGCTCTCAGTGTCACATCAAACGTACACAGACTAGGTCTGAACACTGTGGTCACAACAAGTCAACTGCCTTTGTATATTGTGCAGAGGTTTGCTTTGCATTACATTAGTATGCTTGAGCATCACACAGTATTACTGTTCTGAGTGGGATATATACTACAAGCACTATCAAATACTGAAATACCGAACTTTTCAGAACACTAAGGAAACTAATAGCACTGCCTTTTTGTGCAGTGTTTAAAACTGTTTCAATAATGTAATTCTATTGCTGACTCAGTGCTGCTGGGTTTTTTTTCCACTTTTTATCATACATACATGAAATTTCATACTTCCTTTCATCTACATTTTTGATGGTTTCCATTCTAACATCTGTATTTCTATTACCTATTCCCCTCTCACCATACCTCTCAACTGTCCCTGATTTTCAGGGACGTCCCTGATTTTGCCTCAATATTTTACTCTGTCCCTCCTAAAAATCATGTTTCCGTGACCAGTGGGGGTTGTAAGCACAAAATAATGTCAAACATTAAAATTACAGACTTGTTCTTCCCTAGAAAATGCATTTTACACAAAACCCCTTATTCTACCAGCTTCCTGAGTGGATACCACCAATTTTGAAGATGTGTCCCTGATTTTAGTCCTTTTTCCCTGATTTTTTTAAGACTTGTCCCTGATTTTTGAGGCAGGAGGTTGAGAGGTATGCCTCTCACCATGACTTTAGTCTCCACTCTCGTAGGTTGTGCCTGAATTGACATTTTCTTGTCTAGTGCACCTACTTGGTCAACAAAAATGAAATAAATAAATAAATGGAAAAGAGCAATTTCTCTTCCCTTGGAAAGAATGCAAACTTCAGGGAAATACACGAAAACTGCCCTAGAGCTACAGGGAAAATAACAAATCAGTCCCTGAGCACTGCTGCCATATCATACACATATGATAACTGGAAAGGTGTGCACTTTTAGAAGTATGAACTCCAGCAGCCCCTATGACAGTGGCACAAGCTAAAATAGATTTTGATCTGTAATACCATCATTTTAACATCAGATCAGTACTGAGAATCCATGATGTCAAAACAATGGTATTACAAGGTAGTATGGCTACTTTTTCCCTATGGAGAAAAATGGGGCCCATGTATTACTGGTAAGTACACGGAGCATCATGCAACAATAAACAACAGAAGTAATACACAGAAATCAATAAGTAATCAAACAGCAGTAAATATAGTTATACGCATGTGTATTCAACAGTACATATGACTCGATTCAAAGAACAGTAAATACAGTTAAGTACATGGAGTAGCACACTGTTGTATACAACAGAAACAGTTCACCTCTAGGTCTGGAGAGATGCAGGGAACCAAGAGTGATCATATCACAGGGGGGTATTGCTCAGGTACAGCAGATATAGATGACTGTAACCTATAAATTTATTGTTACTGAATAGAAACATATCACTACAGATACTTTCTGAGTATCTGATGTTTGATGTACCCCCAAGACACTGGGTCTGGCATTGAACGCTGCAGTCAGAGACTGGGATTTTTAATGAGTATGCCACAGATGCATACGTGGGATCAGCGCATGGCTATGGCAGCCCAAATGCAGCCCAATTGTACTGGGGGTGATCATCAAAGAAGTCTATTTATGTGCACAGAGCCAGCTTTGCAGCATACTTTGCATGTGACTGACAGTCATGTCCAAAAGTGCTAGACCAGCTGTAGTTAAACTTTTTATTAATTATTGAATATAGAAACCAGCAGACAATCATGCATGAAAGTCACAGCCTGATGAACTGTAACAACTACAAACTACGGAATAAAAAGATTAACATAACAGAGCAAGGTTATCATTCATCATGTCACTTAGTAGGCTTATAACTCAACATTGCATCAGACTCTGGTACAGAGGTTATATCTCACAGTATAAGTGATAAGATCAGAAACCCACACCAAAACTGCAACTCTGGGGGATTTCAAATCAATAACCTATATACACTTGGTACCTAGTTGGAGATGTGGCAATTCAACACACCCTCAGAGCAATAAGGAGAAACCAGACATTCTGACAGATAACTCTTAGCTACAACCCAATGTTTAGAATTCATTGGGGGGGTGGGAAGGTGACATCACTGGGGTACCAACCCTAAAGTAATGGCACTCTGAGTCAAAGTAGGTCAACCCACCCCTACCTTGGAAAGCAGAGTAGTGGCAAGGGGAGAGGCACTTTCTGTCTCAGAAAGTGAAAGAAGAAGGCCCAAACCTCCCAGTACTGTGCCATTGTGCAGGATGACATATGGGTGATGTGTCTGAACTGAACTAACTGTGCTAGAAGACAGGCTGTATATTCCATGACAGTGGGAATTTACTGTATGCACCATAGGCAAAAGAGGAGCCATTTGGTCTCCACACAGATCTGCACAATACATCTTTGCTCCTTGGGCCTGAAACAGGGGGATTCTCCTGGGGACCTTAAGATCAAGAGTGCAGGGGAGTCTGGAATCTGACAGCTGAGCACCTGACTGAAAACATAATGTACCTACCCCAATAACACTGAATAGAGTTCTGTAATTCAAACACTGTGAGTGTGAGGTCTACCCTTCCTCACCCTTTTCTGCTACAAGTCCACCCATCCCAGAACATGTTGGGATCCTTAAAGCACAGTACGCTGCACTTGCACACCAGCACCTTGTATCCCTCCTACCACAGCCCAGGCCCACAGATCACCTTCTTGCAATGTGGCTGCTCCTGCAAGCAGTCATCGCTGTCAAGCATGGTGGCATCAAAGTGAGCATGTAGTCTGGCAGGACCGTGTTGCCGACTTTCGGACCACTACTACACAGCCTCGCTGCACCTACGTGCCATTCACTCTGAATTCTGTAAGCACAAATGTCTGTAAAGGTGGCTGGGTCATACCCATAGAAACGTTCTCTTCAACAAAGTTACTCTTGATTGCTTATTATCACATACTGATACATTATTGCATTTTATCTTAGCTTTCACCCTGGTATCTATTTTTGGTTCTTATTTGCCAACTTTGACAAAGTCTGATATAATGACTGCTCTGATTGTTTTTTGTTTTTTTGTTATATCCATGTCATGTGTTTGTTACATTGTTGTATTTAGCTAATTGTTATGATTTCTTTCCGATGTGAAACCTTTGTAAATAAGTCTGTGACTCAAACATATGTCAAATTCTGAGCCTGTAATAAATAAAATTATCACTCCCCCTGCCCCTTCCCCCTTAGGAGTCCTCCAAGTCCTAGTAGCCATGCATCCCAGCAAAAAAAGAAAAAATATTGGTGCTGTTCCATTGCACTGCTGTACTGCATGACAGCACTGGGAGACTATTTGAGAGGGGCACATATTCCCCCTCTGGGCTCCAATGGCACGATGCCACTGCCGTCACATATACTGATATCATATTTAGATGTGCCTAAACCCATTGATATTTCATGAGGCTATTCTATGATGTATAACTTTTGTTTCATTCAGCACATTTCTATGGTTTCTCCCGGGGTTAATGTCTCCAGATGTTCAGGGATTTCTAGTAACATGACGAGAATGTACCCCATTCTTAGGCCAGGGCATATTTAACATATCAGGAAATCAGTACTGTATTAGTATTTGACGTTTGCTGAGAGAATGCTTCTCATCACATGCATCGTACCCTGGATGGCTTCCTTTTGTAGTTCATAAGGTATCGCACATATCGGTAGCATATTTAGATGTGCCTGAAAGTTCTTTTTGATTAGCCCCATTGCCATCAGCACTATTGGAATGATTTGTAGATCCTTATTCCACATCAGTTTAGTTGCTGTTTGCATCTTTTGGTATTTCATGATTTTGTATCTCTCTGTACACAGGACACTGTAATCACTAGGGGTGGCTATTCTGATCAGCAATGTACCTTTGTTCTTTTTTTCTTGTATTACAATATCTGGTTTTCTTGCTTCTACTTTCTTGGCTGTTGGTAACGAGTGATCCCATGTGATCATTACTTCTTCATTCTCTGTGATTCTTTGTGGTTCATGTTTTCAGTGTTTCTCTGCTAACTGTAAGTGATAGTGTTTGCATAGTTTCCAGTGGATCAGCCGTGCTACATTGTTGTGTCTTTCAGTATACAGACCTTCTGGCATGAGTACTTCACATCCAGCTGCAAGATGTGCAACTGTTTCTAATTCTGTAATACAGAACCTGCACCTGTCTGTTTTTCCTGTTTTTTCTATGGATTTCATAAACCATCTTGTGTGTAGTCCACTGTCTTGTGTTGCCATTATCAATCTCTCTTCTTGTGGCTTAAATTCACCTCTTTTTTAACCACTCATGGGTCAGTTCTGGATCGACCTGTGGTTGTTCCAGCAGATCCCTGTATTTTCCACTGTAATTATGGAGTTTCCAGTTGTCCTTTCTTCTTTTTTGATCTTTGTCTTTATATTCTTTTTTCTGCTTCTTTGCACTTTCAGTTGCTGGTTATTCCTTATCTTCTGGTGGCTTAACATCCATCTCAGCTATTCACATGAAGGCTTCTCCTAATTTGATGATTGAAGTCATCTTAGGCTTATTTTTTCCATGATGTAGGACCCTGTCTATGTTTAGGTCCAAGGATGTCTGTATACAGCCCCACTATGGTGGTCCTGTATGTGTAATCAGTCATGAGGCGGTCCATGCCTCTCTCAGACCTTGGAATGTATAATCTTGGCATGCACTGGTTTTTGAATATTAACTGGTAGGCATGGAGTAGTTTTCTTGTTTTTATATTCAGCTGGTTTAACACTTTATGTGGCCAGTCTATCACCCTGAAGCTATATGATATCACAGGAAGAGCAAGCTGATTTATAAGTTGCACTTTGTTTCGCATTGTCAAAGATGTTTTCAATATTAGCTTTAGTCTTCTGAAATATTCTTTGCTGATTTTTGCTCTCATTTGTTCATGTTGTATTGTTGCTCCATCTTCTATTACCAGATATTTGTACACTTCCTCTTGCTCGAGTTCTTTTATGTCACAACCCTCTGTGAGGTTGATGTTTTCTTTACCAGTTAGCTTTCCTATAAATGCTGCTTTGGCACATTTATCTAGACCAAATGTCATTCATATATTATCAGAGAAGGTCTTGACAACTTGTAGTTGTGCTTTTAGGTGTTTCTCAGATGAACTGTAAAGCTTCAGGTCATCTACAAAAAGGAGGTGAGATGTTAATTGCTGATCATTCTGGTTTCTGGAATTCAGTTTGTATCCATAGCCTAGATTATTGATTAGGCTACTTAATGGGTTTAGGGCAAGGCAGAACAGGAGTGGTGACAAGAAGTCACTTTGAAATATCCCTCATTGGATAATTATGCTTGGGGTGGTGGTTTGACCTTTCTCGTGGTTTAATTGCAGAGTGGTTTGCCACTTTCTCGTAGTAGTTGTGATGAAGTTTATCAGTATGGGATGTAGCCTACAGATTTGAAACACTCAATGATCCAAGAGTGTGGGGTGCCGTCAAACAATTTTTTTGTAGTGAATCCATGCTACACTAAGGTTTGGGCATTATTTGTAGATCTCCCTTATGGCCTCATTCAACAGAAGTTGGTCTTTTGTACCTTATGATTTTCTTTTATTGCCTTTTTGTTCCAACACCTTAAGCTTGTTACAATCTAAATGGTTGTAAACTCTATCTGCATCAACTCCAGTGTATCATTTATATGTTGTTGGCAAACAGGTTATTGGGTGATAGTTTTTGGGGAAATTGGATGGTTCAGATTTGATCATGAGTAAGGTATTCCCTGTTATTAGCCAGGTGAATGTCGACTCAGGATGTGCATGTAAATAGTTTTTACAGGTGGCTAAGTCATGATGTAGGAATGTTAATGCTTTTAGCCAGAAGTTGGGCACAGCATCTGGACCTGGAGTTTTTGGATTGGGAGCCTTCTTTAGCTTTGCTTCTCTCTCCGTAGCTGTTACATCAGGCCATTCCATTTCCTTGGTAGTAACATTTCTGCTGTCTTTTACCTCCTGTATCCACTTTGTGGCTCTTTTGCGTTCGACTGGATCTTCGTAGATGCTTCTCCAAAATTTCTCAATTTCTTTTTTATCCAGTGGCATTGTTACTTTGATTGTGTTCTTTCCCAGTTCCCTATAAAACTTCTTTGGGTCTTCTCTGAACCATCTGTTTTGTGTTTTTTCTTTATTCTTTTCTCTCCTATGTGAATTTGCTGATGTGTTATGAGGCTAGTCTGTTGTGTGAAACTCTTGTTGCATTCAGCACATTTATAAGGTTTCTCCCCCATGTGAACCACCTGATGCTTTCTGAGGCTATTCTGTTCTGTAAAACTCTTGCTGCATTCAGTACATTTATATGGTTTCACCCCTGTGTGAATTCGCTGATGTTTCATGAGGGTACTCTGTTGTGTGAAACTCTTGTTACATTCAGAACATTTATATCGTCTCTCCCCCGTGTGAACCACCTGATGCTTTTTGAGGGTACTCTGTTCTGTAAAAGTCTTGTTGCATTCACCACATTTATATGGTTTCACCCCTGTGTGAATTCGCTGATGTTTCATGAGGTTACTCCGCTGTGTGAAACTCTTGTTGCATTCTGCACATGTATATGGTTTTTCCCCTGTGTGAATTCGTTGATGTCTTAGGAGGCCATTCTGTTTTGTAAAACTCTTGTTGCATTCAGCACATTTGAAAGGTTTCTCCCCTGTGTGAATTCGTTGATGCATTATGAGGCTAGTCAGTTGTATAAAACTCTTATTGCATTCATCACATTTGTATGGTTTTTCCCCTGTGTGAATCCGCTGATGTATCATGAGACCAGTCTGTTGTATAAAACTCTTGTTACATTCAGTACATTTATATGGTTTCTCCCCCGTGTGAAGCTGCTGATGCATTTTGAGTTGACTCTGTCTTGTAAAACTCTTGTTGCATTCTGCACATTTATATGGTTTCTCCCCTGTGTGTATTTGCTGATGTCTTATGAGGCTCTTCTGTACAGTAAAACTCTTATTACATTCAACACATTTGTATGGTTTCTCCCCTGTGTGAACCTGCTGATGTATTAACAGGTTACTCTTCCTGGTAAACCCCTTGTTACATTCAGCACATTTATATGGTTTCTCCCCCCTGTGAACCCAATTATGTATTATTAGGTTACATTTCTGGGCAAAGCTCTTGTTACATTCAGCACATTTATATAGTCTTGTATGGATTTGCTGATGTGTTTTGAGTCTTCTTCGTGCTGCAAAACTCTTGTCACATTCAGAACATTTATAGCACCTTTCTCCTTCATGAATCTGTTGTTGTATGGGAATGATACGAAAGTCATGGAAACTCTTCTCACACTGAGGATACTGATGCAGGTTCTCTTTTGTGTGATACAGCTGGTATTTACCAAGAGATGATTGCTGGCTCCAACTGTCAGTGCACTCAATGCTCCTGCCAACTAAAATACATATTTTATTACTATTTTATAATGACAAGGAGACAAATGTGTCAGATATTTTCCCTTAACCTTTCTTTGAGCTACTACACCTTTATCTAGATTTAATCACAGGGAATGTGTTTTTTTTTAAACATTCCCATTTAAAAATGTTTTGGAGTGAATGATTCTTTCAGTGATATTTCAATTTCTTGCTTTTATTGATAATATTTCTAGAATGGATCTGACCAATACTGGCTCCTCCTTTGTCAGATCCTGGTCACAGTCGGTATATCAATGGGAACAAAAGCATTTGGTGGGGGTATACTGACCAAAAAGCAGTAACCAAACCAAACAAAAGACTATTATGAAAATTAAACAGAACCACAGAACAAGGCCTCCTCTCCAGGAGAAAAATGCTATATCCCATTTTAAAAATGCAGGCAGTTGCAAAAGCCTGACAGAGAAAAATAAAACTGCAGTCAGCTCTTGAGTAAAAAAAAAAGTTTAGCTTTTTAAAAAGCAGACAGTAGCCTGACACAGAGTAGAACACAACTGCCAAGTCCACCAAGTAATAAAACAAGTTCACACTTTCAAAATGCAGGCAGTTGCCAAACATAAAGTAAAATTGAACTGCAGCTGCAGTGTTCACTTTTTTAAAAAGCAGGCAGTAGTTTGGCAGTGTTAAATACAACTACAGCCCCCCAAGTAAAAAAGCAAGTTTATTTTTTTTAAATGCAAGCAGTGGACAGGCATAGAGTACAATAAAGGTCACTAAAGAAGTGTCTCTTAGTCATGCAAAGCCCTGTGGTCTGGCCAGCACCTGCAACTTGCACTTGCCCTTGCTCCTTACATTTAAATAAATGATGATTTTGCAGCATTAATAGGTGATAGTTACTTCTTTCTTACTGTCCAAGTGCCTTTTCGTCTGTGATTTTGTCTGTTTGTACTTTCAGTTTTTAGAGACGGCATTAGTAATATTGTGAGCATGGCTCCATGCTGTACTAGTACTGATACAGAATGGCAGCTACCCCAACCCAACCACCCCAATTAAACATTACAGATGGATTTGGTGGTAGTGACAGAAATTTGGCCCACCGAGTACCATTACTGGTGAAGGTTCATTATTTACCAGTAACAGTACATCTTAGTGAGGCTCTCCATACAGCCACAATGCATTGGATTCTAGCCCACTGGCATCAGGACCTTGCAGAATGCCTTTGCATGATAGGACTGCCCAAGTCGACGTACATGCATAGACATTTTCGATGCACACTGGTACCTGTATAACATGGGCAGCCACCAACTACTTCAGTTTCCAGTTATCATTTCATGGAGTACTAAATATCCACAATAGGCAAAACAGGAGCACAATCTCACTCACCAGTCTTTTACTGAAACAGATAACTAGTGCCAATATACATGTAATGTTCTTTCAATGTTTTGTAACAAATGTTTCTTCTTCAGCAGGACTGGCTTATATCTAAAATTTAACCAAGCAATAAAAGCAGTAAATATTTCATGGGAATTTCCTACTTATCAATTATATTAAATTCTGTTAACACGTAGTATATTAATTGAACTTACAAGTGGATCAGACTCGAAGCCCATTAAAAGTGAATGTTATTCACTTAAGTCAGTTATTTTTTACTTTTGACTCTATACCTGCAATAATTATAATTTAATTTATTTTCAGAAACATACACTTACCCCTTAGTAAGTAGGGGGGCACTCATAAGTGTAACAGTTTCTGACATAGAATATAATACAGCAAATTATTTAACATGGATACCTATAAACCACAAAAATAAATAATTTGATAGAGATTAGCTAACCAATTGTAATACACAGCATTGGTACAAACCCTAAGTGGTCAAAATAATTTTTTAGACTTCCATCATTTTCAAAAGACATGCAGTTCTTTTAGAATCAACTTCTCGAAACTAGCTTGATTTTCTGCATGTATCCATCTGAAAAAACAGTATAATAACTATTATTCTAATTTCTCATAGCTAAATGTATTTCCATCCAGGCATGAAAAAACCCACTCTGTGTTGTACCACAGAATTATTGAATAGGACCTATTTCCAAATCACAAGGTTCCAAGGTTGCTATGTTAGAGTGTCTACCACTCATAAAATTTTAAAACAATGAAAAACATGTAATGCATCTTAGCTGATATGGAGTTCTTGTTACTCTCTGCCAATTAATATCATTTTACTTATGAAAACCACAGCTAAGAAAATATCCCTCACATTTTTTAATGTGCTCTTAGCTTGAATCGCCATTGCTGCCGACACCAGACAATGTTTTGTAGCAGATCACACTTCTTTCTTCTTTGTAAGAAGAGGATCTTTCCCATTGGTTGGACTAACCACTGACATGAAATGCATCACTACATCATCCCACGTGATGATGTCATATGTCATCTGATGTGACAATGTGACATGGAGGGAGAATATGGTTAGCAGTCCAGTTGCCTAGGAGAAAGACAAAACTCTTGTAAGCGCTTAAAAGGCTCAACATCATGGAAAATGCTGCCAGGAACTCCAATGGGACTGATGCATTAACTAATATGAATGGACTCTGACAAATGACATGTTACTGTATGAAAATATAATTGAAGGGAAATAGTCCACCCTCTGAAACACCCTACTCCCTGCTCCTCAACAGAGGAAATGCCAATACACACCAGGGGATCAACCCCCTAGAACAACAAACAACTACTGTACCTCATTCTTAAACTCATACTGCAATTCCTTTCAACCTAATCTTAAATAAATTTAGTTTTACATAAACATGACCCACTCAATCAAATCATTAACTCCATATCTAGAATTAGTAGTTTTTAGTAATCCACCATACCTCCCTTTTAAATAGTAAGTGATCCCAATTACCTCCCTCCCAAATGGTTTGTTAAGTCTCTGTATAGCAAAAAACCTCAATGTTGCCACAGAGTGCCTTCCTGATTAAAATGTCTTCCTAAAGGTGATTGTTCATCCTTGTTCTAAATGTTACCTTTGTGATCAGAGATACAAAATTTAGAGGGGGGGGTGAATAGTTTTACACATGTATAAAAGTCCACATTAACATTTGATACAGAACACTGCAGGTTTCAAATTACATAGAAGAAAATCAAAAATCTGATGTTTCATCCTTGGAAGTCTTTTTAAATTCCTTCATTTGGGTACCATTCAAACACTGGGCACAATTCCTAAGGTGGAAAAAAATGACTTATCATTCATCCATGTTGAGGGGTCTTCTTTTTGCCAATGCTGGGTCTTAACAGGTCTTTTTTCTCAAATTATCAGTGTTTTTAGATGTCACCTATGGTGTCTGTCTAAAAGCCTGTGTCCCCCACTCTGTAGATCTTAATGCACCACAGTGATTGAATATAGCTGTTTGATGACATTAAACTTGATTTAAGTATGTAGCAGAAAATGTTAGTATATTCTCCTTTTCACTAAAAGTTTTCTTAACTGTTCAATCTAAACACCTTCCTTTTTTGCTTCTTCCAAAATTACAGGAGAATAACCCTTACAATCAAATCATTTTATGTTAATTCTTGTTAATTTTGACTGTACCTTATTTCATCTTCACTATTCCTTTTATATCTAGAATACTGACTATATGGGATACCACATATTAATGGCTTGAGTGAAAGCTATCTGCTCATAAAATGGTGTTCCTATCCTTTGGTTTTCTGTACACCCAATTTGGAATTCACTTTAAAATGTGACATTAGAAAGATTCCATTTCTGGGTTTGAAAATATTTTTTGAACAGGGTACATCAACCATTGATTTGTTCAGGAAACTGGATGACAGGAACACCATCTTAAGAGCCGATAACTTTTTCCCCCAAGCCATTAATGAGTAGTATATTATAAAGTCAGTATTTGAGATATAAAAGGAATAGTGCAGAGGAAATAAGGTACAGTTGAAATTAAATTTAATTAACAGAACAATTTGTTTGTGAAGGTTATTCTCCTGTAATTTTGGAACAAGCAAACAAGAAAGAGTTCAGAATGAATGGGGAAGCTATTGTCAAGGACAAAACTTTTAGTGAGAAGCAGAATAGACTGACATTTTGAACTACATATTCAGATCAATTTAACGGCATCAATAAAATTATATTCAGGCACTGGGATGTATTAGGATCCACAGAGAGGGAGACAGGCTTTTATACAAACATATCAGTAGATAAAGGCCTTGCGGTCTATGTAGTTTGCTCAACTGTGCAGCTCCCTATGTATTTATGAAGGGAACTTCCCCCTCCCCATTTCCCTTCTCACCTCCCTCAACTTCCTCGTACCCCAACTTATACCCCTTCTACCCCCAAATTTTCTACTCACACTGTCCCAATACCCCTTGTTGCCAACCACTGTTTGCAGGGGTACCACCTCCTCTGGCAACTCATTCCACTTGGCCACCACCCTCTTGGTAAAAAAGTGCCATCTCATCTCCCTCCTAAACCTTTCCCCACCAGCCTTAGGCTTTACACCCTAGTGGTCTTGTTCCTGCTAAGGCTGAAGTGGCCCTCACTAATCACCCTGTTAATACCCTTAAGGTATCTGAAGGCCTTAGTCATGACTCTCCTCTCTGTCATTCCTCAAGAGAATAAATGCTGAGCTCCCTGAACATCTCCTCATAGGTGTTACTTGTTAGCCCTAGATCTTGAGTGACAGATAAAAAAACACCAACAATTTGAAAAAAGACTTGTAAAGATCCAACACTGGCAAAAAGGAGGAGGACCCTCAAAATGGCTAAGTACTAAGCCAGTTTTTTTTTCACCTGTGGCAGTTGTGCCAAATGTTGCAATACTTTCTGACCTGAGGAATTTAAAAATACTTTCAAGGAGGAAAAATATCAGATTTCTGATTTTTCTTAAGTGTAAAACAGACCATAAAGTATATTTTAGAAAATGTCCATGTGGACTTTGATACATAAATAAAACTATTCACCCCCTTAAAATTCATATCTCGGAACACAAAAGCAATATGATGAACAAGGATGATCACCTTTAGTGAGACATTTTAATAAAGAAGGACACTGTGTGGCAGCAATGAGTTTTTTTTTTGTGATAGAGTTAACAAACCAGTTAGAGGGGGTAATTGGGACCGTTTATTATGAAAAAGGTTAAAAAGGGAAGCATGGTGAATTGTTGAACACTACTTATTCTATATATTGGCTTGATTCAACTGAGTGGGTCATGTTTATGTAAAACTAAATTTGCCAAAAAGTGCAAAGTCAAGCACTTAGGGGGTAGAAATCTAAAAGCAGAGTAGAGGATGGGTGGTCAAATACTGGAAGTGATAGATCAGGAGAGGGACCTTGGTATAATCATATCTAATGATCTCAAGGTGGCTAAGCAATGCGAGAGGGCAGTAGCAACGGCCAGTAGAATGCTGAGATGCATAGACAGGGGTATTATGAGCAGAAGGAGGTGGTGATGCCACTGTACAAACAGCTAGTGAGGCCACACCTTGTATACTGTGTCCTGTTTTGGAAACCGTACCTCAGGAGGGACATGGATAGAGTGGAGAGGGTCCAGAGGAAGGCAACATAAATGGTGCAAGGACTGAGCCATTTGACATATGAGGAGAGGCTGAAAGACTTCAACCTGTTTACCCTGGAGCAAAGGAGGGGAAGGGAGGACATGATAGAGACCTTTAAGTACCAAAACAGTATAAACAAATCCCGGATAGTAGTATATTCTAGAATAAGAGACTCTCAAGGACAAGGGATCATGACATGAAGCTAGAAGGGGGAAGATTCAAAGGAAACGTTAGGAAACACTACTTCACAGAAAGGATAGTGAATGGGTGTAATGCACTCCCTGAGGAAGTGGTGGGGGTCAAAACAGTGAAGGGATTCAAGGTTGCTTGGGATAGGAACAAGGGAATTCTGGAGAGGGGGCAGGGGGGATATTACCCAGATCACCTAGGGTCCTTTGGCAACATGGAGATAGAACACTTGGGCAGACTCGGTAGGCCTGGAGGTCCTTATCTGCTGATGATTTCTATAGGTACCCATATTAATGAATTTGCTGTATCACATTCCAAGTCAGTTAGAAACTGACACACTTATAATTGCCCCCCTTGTTACTGGGGCCAAGTGTGAAGTAGAATACCAACATTTGAATAAGGACAGTGTTTGTTATAGGTGTGCTTCTTTTAGGTTTTTGTCACCTGCATATCTATAAAGTGTATATGATTTATGTATGTTCCTGACAAGAAATTAAAATATAATTATTGCAAGTATAGTTGCAAAAGTCAAAATAACTTACACTTACTTGTGATGAACTTTGAATCTGATCCCTTCTAAGTACAATTAATATACTATGCATTAACAGAATTTAATATATTTGACAAGGGAGAAACTCCTATTAAATACTGTTAAATATAAGCCAATGTTCCTGAAGAAGTAACATTTGTTACAAAATGTAAGGGCAGCATCTTTGTTTTAGTTTTAAACATCCACCAGTCATTTACAGAGAAGCAGAATGAATGCAGCAAACACTGACCAGCACACTGTACAGTGCCAATCTAAGAAGCTGAAAGAATAGGTCCACCATATGTGGGGGATGTTGGGTAGGAAAGTTATGGCTGTATGGAGAGCTTCACAAAAATGTATTGTAACTGGCACATAATGAGCCATAACATATAGGAGAATTACTAAGAAGTACCAACTCTAACAAGGTAGTTGGTAAAACAGCAGACTGGCCCATCAGGAGAGCAAGTTTTGTAACACAGCAAGGCATACCCTCCTATGGGAGAAATTCCAAACTTTAACATTGGGTTGCACCTGTAAGCTAGCCTCAGCTCAGTGTGCCTTCCTCAGTTACCTATTTTCAATGAATAATAAATAAATGATTGCTTAGTAAAAGTATAGCTCATGTGCCAGGTAGCAGGCCTGCCAATATCAGTTACTGAAAGTGGCTAGAACCAGATCACCAAGGCTGCCTTGCCCCGTGCAACTTGTCCAGTGATGATTGCATGTCAAGTCACATGAAGAAGTAGGCTTGAAAGAGGCTTTAGTCAGAGATTTCAGCACACAGCTCAGGTTCCAAACTGGAATCCATTTGCAAAATTGATGGGTTATGTTCAAAAGGTCTTTTAGGAACCTGTGGGCTATATTCAGCTAGGGCACTGTCTTGTTTCTGACAGAGGCATGAAAAGCCAATATGACTGACAAGGGAACCTTCACCAAGGAGTAATGCAAACTTGTCTTCAACAGTCAGGAAGTAATCCAGAATTATTTGCACTAAGCAAGTGAAGGCTGTCATACAAAACTGTATCACAAAGTGCTTACACTTCAGGGTGTAGGTGTGCCTGGTGGAAGATTTCTGAGCAGCAAGCAGGACAGCCAAGAACAGCTTGAGACTCCAAACCAAGAGAGATGTATGTCCTCAGGAGCCAGACATGGAGCTGCAGGCATGGTAGATCTGGATACAACAGTATGCCATCATTCAGGGACAAAAGGTCCTGCTAGAGGGGCAGTGGAAATAAGGCTTCCACTTCCAGTTCACACAGAAGTGGAAACCAGGTCTGCCTCAGCCAGGAGGGTGCCACTAGGATCAGCCTGTCAGATGGTGGCAGACCAAGGAGGTGAGAAGAGTACTGTGCTGGCTGCCAGTTTAATAGTGAATTGTGATTGGGGTGAAGGGGTATGGGGTGGGGTCCACAGAGGTGGGGGATTGGTGAATGGTGGAGAGGTGGGAGGATGACTACACCATCAGTGATTGATGCATGAGAGGAGACAGGTGATTGGTGGGGGGGGGGGAAGACTACTAAACCACCAGCTATTGATGCATGAGAGAAGGATAGGCAATTGGGGGGTGGGAGGACCAAAAAAGCACCAGGAAGTATATCATGAAAGAAGACAGGGTGATGGGAGATGGGGGACATTAAACCCCTCTCTTGCTCCTGCTGCCCCACTTGTGAGAATTCTCAATTTATCCATCTCAACCCAGACAGTGCCAACTCTATGGAAAACTGCTTGAGTGGTTCCTGTACACAAAAAAGGGGACATCAAAACCTGGCAAACCACCGACTGATTGCCATTCTCTCTCTAGTCTCAATTACTTGAGATGATTGTTGCCTCCCAGGTCTTGGAATATCTGCATCTTCACAATCTCCTATCTCCCACCACTCAGCATGGTTTCTGAACAGGTCATAGCACCACAGCTGTGCTACTTCAACTATCCAATGACATCCTAATGGCTATGGATAAGGGCTTGCTCATGGTGGCCATTTTTATTGACCTCACAAAGGCCTTTGATCTTGTGGATCACCCTCTACTACTTTCCAATCTGTCCTCCCTGGGCTTCTCCTAGACTGCCATCTCCTGGTTTTATAGCTATCTCACTGGAAGAATGCAATTTGTTCAAATTGATACTGCTGTCTCTGATCTTGCCCCCACTAGTGTTGGAGTTCCCCAGGGATCTATTCTTGACTCTCTCCTCTTCTCTCTTTTTATTAACAACCTGCCCTCACCGCCCTGTTCCTCCTCTATGATCCTGTATACTGATGATATGGTGCTTCTCTCTAGTGGTAAAGAGCTCACATCTATACAGGCTAATCTTCAAGCAGATTTTGACTGTTTACAAGGTTGGCTTCTACAAAACAAGCTCCTACTAAACCCCCAGAAAACTGTAGCCGTGCTTTTTGGCTCCCCCTAAAGAATCAAATCCTGTACCATGGCCCTTTCAGTCCTGTGTCTTGATGGCTCCCCATTGAAATCTGTTGACTCTTTTAGGTATCTAGGCATTACACTTGACCCATCTCAGGATTTTAACTTGCACATTGCTGCTACCTGTAAGGCGGCAAACACCAAACTAGGACTTGCTTATAAAATCAGGTCCTCCCTCAATGATGCAGCTTGGTTTGCTATTGTGCAAGGTTTTCTCCTTCCCTGTCTTACATATTGTTCCATGGCTTACTTTGATGCCAGCAAAGGAGCCTTCCAGAAGTGGAGCACCTGCTATAACAGCATATATAGATTTGCCCTCTCAGCTCACAGGCTAACTCATTGTTGTCAACTCTACTCCAGACTGGGCTGGCTCTCCCCTTCATCATGTAGACTCTATTCTGCTGGTTGCCTGATTGATAAGATAATCAGAACGGGGACCCCCTGCATACCTCTCAAGGCTGTTTACCCATTCTACCCAAGCCTATCCCCTTAGGTTGTTGGTACAAACTCCTTTGGAAATTCCTAGGTGTCTCACCAAAAAGGGTGAACTCTCCTTTGCAACATTTGCCCCTCACATTTGGAACTCCCTCCCCCAACAGGTCAAGCTTTCCAAATAAAGTACTGTTTAACGCAAGCTGTTAAATGTTGAATGTTATGTTTGGTAGCACTGAAATTTGAGTGGTTGTAATATAATTTTTGTACCAGGTGTAATAATGTTTTTTATGAGACTAAAACAGGATCACATTGCAAATGGGATGTTGATCCTAATGGTGTAAGCTCAAAGGAGAAAAGGGGGCATGTGAGTAGGAGGACCCTGTAAAAGCATCTATCCTAAATATATACTTTTGCTCAGTATTTACTAAAGAGAAAGTAGGCAGGGCCCACAGCTCAGCACCATGGACACAGGGGGGAGGAAGGTGAGCACTACTCCCTTCACAAAAGAAAGGGTCCTACAAGAGCTCGCTAAGCTCAGGGTGGACAAGGCAATGGGACCTGATGGCATACATCCCAGGGTACTTAAGGAGCTAAGGGTGGAACTAGCAGAGCCATTAGCAGAGCTGTTTAGTGAGTCTCTGAGCACAGGACAGGTCCCAGAAGACTGAAGATGGGCTCATGTGATCCCGCTCCACAAGAGTGGTAGCAGGGAAGAGGCAGGGAACTACAGACCAGTCAGTCTTACCTCAGTAGTGGGCAAGATTATGGAGGCACTCCTTAAGGAAAGGATAGTGCAACACCTGGAATCCACAGGGGCACAGGATCCAAGACAGCATGGGTTTACAAAAGGAAGGTCCTGTCAAACTAATCTCATAGATTTCTTTGACTGAGTAACTAGAGTGGTGAACCAAGGGGGAGCAGTTGATGTCACCTACCTTGACTTCAGTAAAGCCTTCGACACTGTTCCACATAGAAGATTGGTAAATAAGCTGGGTAGGCTCAGGGTGGGTCAAACGTTGGTCAACTGGTTGGCAAACTGGTTGTCGGGCAGAAAACAGAGAGTGGTGGTAAATGTTATACAGTCAGAAGAGATGCAAGTCACAAGTGGGGTACCTCAGGGATCAGTCCTGGGCCAGTCCTCTTCAATATCTTCATTAGTGACATTGCAGATGGACTAGAGGGTAAGGCTTGTCTGTTTGCAGATGACATCAAGATCTGCAACAGAGTATATGATCCAGATGGGGTGGGCAGAATGAGAAGATATCTGGATAAACTAGCAAAATGGTCAGAAGAGTGGCAACTGGGATTTAATGCAAAGAAGTGCAAGACCATGCACATAGGGAAGAGAAACCCTGAAGTCACCTATAGACTGGGAGGGGAGTTGCTGGCAGTCACAAAGGAAGAAAGAGACTTGGGTATCATCATCACCGATGACCTAAAATCATCCAAGCAGACCTCTAAAGCAGTAGGTAAGGCTAGGGAGATGTTAGGGTATATTAGTAGGGGTATCACAAGTCACAAGAGGAAGGTAATAATCCCTCTTTACAAGACACTGGTTAGGCCCCATCTGGAGTACTGCATGCAGTACTGGAGGCCACACCTTCACAAGGACATTAACCAAATTGAGGCAGTCCAGAGAAGGGCAACCAAAGTGGTCCCTGGATTGCATCAGAAGACATATGAGGACAGATTAACATAGCTCAATATATATATATACCCTTGAGCAAAGGAGGGAGAGAGGTGATATGATCGAAACATTCAAACACCTTAAGGGCATTAACAAGGTGAAGGAGTCTAACATGTTTAAATATAAGAAAAATAGCAGGACAAGAGGACACAGCATGAGATTAGGGGGAGGCAGATTAAGGGGGAATGTGAGGAAATTCTTTTTCACAGAAAGAGTGGTGGATGCATGGAACGGCCTACCTCAGGAAGTGGTGGCTATGAATACAGTGCAGGGCTTCAAACAGGCATGGGATAGGCATAAGGGAGCAATACAGATGAGTATGAATAGATAGGCCACTGACAGAGCAAAGGCCGATGGCACATTTATAAGGTAGAAAAAGAAATGGGCAGACTGGATGGTCCTTGCGGTCCTTATCTGCCATCAGCCTCTATGTTTCTATGTTTCTACCTACTTGATTCTAACGTCTGCTCCTGCACCGAAACTTGAGACTTACTCCTAGTTGTTTTCCTCCCCCGTATGGCACTTACTGTCTCTGCATTTCTGTTACTTGCCAGTTTCTACTTCCCTCACTTATCCTATTATAATAACTGGTCAGCAATTTTCTCAGTGGTCTGAACCAGTTATCATTTGCCATTATAACCATGGGTTATAACGGTGAGCATGTGGACAGTCAGTCAGAAACAGCCGTTCCCTCTATTAGCTGGTCATCTCCACCTGGGCGGGCTAATCGCTTTTTCAAACATGGCGCTCCTTAACCCGAGTAGTGAGGAGCCGCCAGATGGAGAGTTTACGTAGCTTTTCTTTTTCTTCTTACGAGTTCCATGGTCCAGAACTTAAACATTTTAAAACCAAAAAGGTATCTGCTTGATTCTGCCATTTGGCAGCTGCAGAAGACAAGAACTGCCACCGACACTGGGGAAGGGCTCTGAGTCCAACTTGGCTGACTAGGTTAAGCGCCGATCATGATCGCAATCTAAACTTTCAACTGTTTAGCAAGAAAACACAAGCTGAATTAAATAAAAACACCTCTACAAAAAAAAGGAAAAAACCTGGAGGACAGAAAAAGAGTGTGTGTGTGTGTGTGTGTTTTCTCAGCGTCGGTGAGACAGGGGTTGAGTATAGAAAAATAGGAGAAAATTGCTGACCAGCATTATAAATAATAAGAGATGGGGAAGTGTCCTAAATTTGAAATTAATGGTTGCCCTTGGTGTGGGATGCCTTAATAAACCCCTTGGGCTTCTCCCTCGGGGTTTATGTAGCATCCCACACCTACACCTTCCCCATATATTATTGTATATGTTATAACTATTATTGTTTTTCAATACTTGTTGCCTGATTTCAGTTAGTACTTTTGTTACATCTAGTACAAGTAGTTAATGTAATTAATCTGTTTGCTTGGCTCTGTAGAATAGGCTTGCTCTTAGTCTGTAAACATTATTATGTTCTTGTCCTCTTTCATGCTGTGCCATGAACAATGTCACTCCTGTTTGTACCTTGTTTCTCCTGTTATATACTCTCCTGGGTCATGCCAGAATATAGGCAATACTGTTGTCTAATGCACTTACCTGGTAATCAAAAACAAAATAAATAAACCACCATTAACTGATGCATGAGAGGAAGGTGGGTGATCAGGGGGTGGGGAGACCAGTATACCATTAGTGACTGATGCAAGGGAGAAGGATGGGTGATCAGGGGGTGGGGAGACCAGTATACCATTAGTGACTGATGCAAGGGAGAAGGATGGGTGATCAGGGGTGG
Organism: Neoceratodus forsteri; assembly: GCA_016271365.2. Taxonomy (NCBI): domain Eukaryota; kingdom Metazoa; phylum Chordata; order Ceratodontiformes; family Ceratodontidae; genus Neoceratodus; species Neoceratodus forsteri. The sequence goes on from JADMNL010000024.1 coordinate 215,427,052, forward strand.
GAGACCAGTATACCATTAGTGACTGATGCAAGGGAGAAGGATGGGTGATCAGGGGTGGGGAGACCAGTATACCATTAGTGACTGATGCAAGGGAGAAGGATGGGTGATCAGGGGGTGGGGAGACCAGTATACCATTAGTGACTGATGCAAGGAGAAGGATGGGTGATCAGGGGTGGGAGGACCAGTATACCATTAGTGACTGATGCAAGGAGAAGGATGGGTGATCGGGGTGGGGAGACCAGTATACCATTAGTGACTGATGCAAGGGAGAAGGATGGGTGATCATGGGGTGGGGAGACCAGTATACCATTAGTGACTGATGCAAGGGAGAAGGATGGGTGATCAGGGGGTGGGGAGACCAGTATACCACCAGTGACTAATGCGTGAGAGAAGGATGGGTGATCATGGGTTGGGGAGATCAGTGTAGCGCCAGTGACTGATGGATGAGAGAAGAAAGGCTGACTGTGGGGTGGGGAGACCAGTGTATCACCAGGGATTGATACATGAGAGAAGGGTGGGTGATCAGGGGAAGTGGGGAGACCAGTAAACTACCAGTGACTGATGCATGAGAGAAGGATGGGCATTTGGGGGGTGGGGGAGGACCAATATACCACCAGAGATTGATGCATGAGAGAAGGATGGGCAATGGAGGGTGGGGGTCCACTACACCATTAAGGATTGAGGCATGAGAGAAGGACAGATGATTGAGGGGTGGGTGGATCACTACACCACCAGGGACTGATGCATGAGAGAAGGATGGGTCATTGGGGTTGGGGAACCACTACACCACCAGGGACTGATGCATGAGAAAAGTATGGGTGATTGGGTGTGGGGGAACACTAAACTACCAGGGAATGATGTATTGGATGGAGGATGTGTGTTCAGGGGCCACTACACCAACTGGGATTCATGTATTGGATGAAGAATGGATGTTTGGGGGGTGGGGGACTGCTTGCCATAGGGCCGGGGATGATGAACAGCTACTCTACCATTAGGGGGTGGAAGCACTGGCTTAGCACCCAGATAAGACATGGTTTTCAGAAGCAGGTGATGTTAGACTGTGCTATATGAATATGTACACATTTAGTTTGAATGTCTTTCAATGTGGATTTTACTGTATTTTCACATGCTATAGTACAACATCTTGATAATTTTTGTAGAAAAGCAAAGTTTAAAATAAAGTGATTGATTGTTTTACTATCATCTTTGCAAAACTGCTTGTATTGTCACTTGTTAGATCCCTCTTTGGCTGAAACCCTTTATCACATCTACCCTTCTTGACTAAATAATTTCCTCTCTGCACTTCCCAAGTCCCTCCTATCACAATGGCAACATATTTATAACACATTGATTTGCCTGCTCACCCACTCCTGGAATTCTGACTATGTGATTCCAATCCTTTGTCATATCAGACATTTCTCAGTCCAATCCCATATTTCAGGGGTGCTATAGCACCCCATGGTTAAGGTCAGTGGTGAGTTCTGTGTTAAACCTGATTTTTTATTTGTTCCCTGCAGAAGGATTGTTTTACAGATTTACATGAAACTATCAGGATTTGTTGTCTACCACAGACTCTACAATCCCTGAAATTTCATGTAAAACAGTTCAGAAGTTTTACAGATATTGAAGTGTGTGAAAATATATCATTTTCAAATGATTTCAATGGTGTTTCTTCTGAAGTTTTGCTCCTGTCTAGAGGGAAAAACTGTAAAGCTTTAAATGTTGGAATTTGGTACAGTTTTGTAGGTTGGTGGGGAAGGATTTCAGGGGTGGTTTGATGTTTGGGAATTTTGTATTTTTTTAAGATATCTACATTTGAAAAATCGTTTTTTTAGCATCGGGGCATCCGCTGTGAGAGAGGTGCTGGAGATAAAGTACCACAGGTGCAGAACAGTTTCAGTGCTGCTGAATGGGGATCAGGGAAAGGGAAAGGAGTCAGGCTTTAGTTAAAGTATTATATGCGTAGAGAAGTGAAGGTGGATTGAGAACAATCTACCATATCTGCAATGATTACAATAATTCTCGATTTTGATAGTTGACATACATCGCAGTATGTTATACACAGCCACGCACATTAGAAATATATTAAGATATAATTTTGCAAGTCAGTTCTGTAACAAAATGCAACAAGTACGGATCAATTCAGAAGAGTGGCAACTGGGATTTAATGCTAAGAAGTGCAAGATCATGCACATAGGGAAGAGAAACCCTGAAGCCACCTATAGGCTGGGAGGGGAGTTGCTGACAGTCACAAAGGAAGAAAGAGACTTGGGCATCATCATTACTGATGACCTGAAATCATCCAAGCAGACCTCTAAAGCAGTAGGCAAGGCTAGGGGGATGTTAGGGTGAGTAGTAGGGGTATCACAAGTCACAAGAGGGAGGTAATAATCCTCTTTACAAGACACCGTTAGCTCCCATCTGGAGTACTGCGTGGTACTGGAGGACACACCTTACAAGGACATTAACCAAATTGAGGCAGTCCAGAAGAGGGCAACCAAAATGGTGCAGGGACTGCATCAGAAGACATATGAGGACAGATTAATGGAGCTCAATATGTATACCCTTGAGCAAAGGAGGGAGAGAGGTGATATGATCGAGACATTCAAACACCTTAAGGGCATTAACAAGGTGAAAGAGTCTAACATGTTTAAATATAAGAAAAATAGCAGGACAAGAGGACACAGCATGAGATTAGAAGGGAGGCCGATTAAGGGGAAATGTGAGGAAATTCTTTTTCACAGTAAGGGTGGTGGATGCATGGAATGGCCTACCTCAGGAAGTGGTGGCTATGAATACAGTGCAGGGCTTCAAACAGGCATGGGATAGGCATAAGGGAGCAATACAGATGAGTATGAATAGATAGGCCACTGACAGAGCAAAGGCCGATGGCATATTTATAAGGTAGAAAAAGAAATGGGCAGACTGGATGGGCCTTGCTGTCCTTATCTGCCATCAACTTCTTTGTTTCTATGTTTCAATTTATTTTATGTGATTTGGACTCTGACACAAGATCAAACTGCATAGTCGTGGAGGACTACCATTTATATGGAAAGCAATGGTTTTGAAAGGAATTATAACTTGATTATGTCCTCTCATAATAATGGCTGGAGAAGGTCAGTAAAGGATGCTGGTATAAAAAACAAGAATTATCTGTGCACTTTCTATTTTTCTGAGCACTGGTGCTGTAGTATGCACTCTGTAGAGGTCTAACATTAGACGTTAGTGCTGTAATCAAGGAATGCAGGACACCAGGATCTAGTCAACATACTCGAGTGTGGTGTCCTGGTTTGCTCATTGATTTTCTGACTACATGAGGTTCCAGCCAGTGAAGAAAGTCAAGTTTGGGCAACAACTTTTTTTTTTTACACTGGTATATAACCTGGGGAGGGAGGGAGGTAGTCACCAGCTAAAGTACACCCCATAACCAGAGAAACTTGGCATTTGTTGTCGAGTTCAGTAACTTCAAGTGGCCCAGCCCCCATCTCCTTCATGGCCCATTGTGAACATTTTCATTTATTTATTTATTTATTGATTGATTTAAAATTTAGTGAATGAGAGAGGAACACTGATCCAAAGCTTGTTTTCAGGTGCGATGCGGGGAAAAAGGAAAAGTGGAGGAACAGAGGTACAACTGACATTGCACATACAGAGTAGAAATTTGAAGGTACTAATGAAGTGTTAATTTACAATTTAGATAAGTGGAATAACATTACACAATAAATGAATAAGAAAGTACAACAAATTGGCTACGAAGAGGAGGATTGAGAAGAAGAAGGAGGAGGGGGAGATTGGGAGAGAAGACTCTTTAGACTGTGTAGAGAAGGGGCTAGAGAAAGGATGCTTGGAAGAGAGTTCCAGAGGGAGGGTAGATAGAAGGAGAAGGCTGGCTGTCTGGAAGGCGAAGTAGGATGGGGCACAGAAAAGGTGTGGGAGTCTCTGGAGCATGGCAGGTAGGAAGAAGGGGATAGAGTGGAAAGGGGAGAGGAGAGATAGGAGGGGGAGGGATCCAAGCCAGAATTTGTAGATGAAGGTGGTGATGTGGTGCTGCCATTGTAAGTAAAGAGAGGGAAGGAAGAGGAATGAGTAGAGGGAACAACGGTGTGTGTGGGGCAGGTAATTAAAGGCAAGGCAGCAAAAAGAATTAAAGAGGGTATCCATTCTAAAGAGAGAAGGGTCAGGGGCGGACCCAAAGACCACATTGGTATAATCAAAGACTAGGAGTATCATTTTTGTGAATAGCTCACAATGGACAATAGGAGAGAGGGAGTCTCTGTCTTACAATATAAGACACTAGCTTGGGATAGAGTTTAGAGAGTATGTAATCAATGTGGGAGGAGAAGTCAAGTTGATTGTCCAACCAGACACCCAGATATGTGAAGGCGGGGACTACATCTAGGACAGAATCACCAAAGGGGTGAAGGAGTGGGGGAATGAGAATTTGGATAGTTTTTGAGTGGTATCGAAGGTCATAGATACATTTGTTTGGTGTTAACCTTTAGCTAGTTTGCCTGGAATCAACAAAAAAACTTCCAGAAGTCAGACTGTAGTTTAGTCACCACTTCGGGGGAGGAAGGTCCAGGAGCAAACTGGACAGTGTCATTGGCATACAAGTGGATTTTAGAAGAGATGTAAACAGAAGAAAGGTCACTGAGGAATCAAAAACAGGAAAGGGACTAGGATGGAGCCCTGAGGGTCACCTGCTTGAATGGGAAAGAGGGATAGGGTGTGTCCTGCCCGGACAAATTGTGTGCAGCCTGTGAGATATAACCTGAACCAATCGACTACATGAGTAGAGAGACCAGTGGAGAGAAGCTTGGATAGAAGAAGAGAGTGGGAGAGAGAATCAAAGGCTTTAGCCAGGTCAATAAATATGGCAGCAGTGATGTGTCCCCGGACCATGCCAGTGAGAACGGTGTCAGTGACACAGAGGAAGGAAATAATATTGGAGTGGTTTCTTGTGAAGCTGGATTTATGTGGGGGAGAGGAGTTCTGTAGAGTTAGGAAAGTCAGTTAGATGACAGAATACTAGGGACTCTTGTAATTTAGCCAGGGATGGGAGGAGAGATATCAGTCTTTAATTGCTGGGAGAGGCGGGATCACCCCCTTTATGAAGGGGAATAACCTTGTTAGGTTTCCATGACTGAGGGATGGAGCCTAGAGAGAAAGAGAGATTCAGCAAATGGGTGAGGGGAAGTGTGATAGCAAGGGCAGAGATACAGAGAAGGTGGGGTCAAGGCCATCTGGGCTGGATTTAGGGGGTTGAGTGAGAGGATAGCATGAGTTACTTCCTGCACAGAAACAGGAAGAAGGAAAAGCCAGTAGATGAGGAGAGGCAGAAGTGACAGGGACTGGGTTGGAGGGGAGGGCACAGGTGGTGAAAAAGAAGTTGAATATTGAGGCTATGTAAGTGGGATTTGAGATGGGATAACCATTAACAAACGGGGGGGGGGGGTTTGGAAAGGGATTGAAGGGGGAGTGAAGTGTCAGCCAAAACATGGGATCAAACTGACCCCAGTTTCATCAAAGTTGATGATTAATTCAAGATGGATATGGTCTTGCATTGAATTGGGTCAAAAAGTTATTTTAAGATGGTAAAGTCCTCAGGAGTCTTTCTTCCAGCTTATGACCCCTTGCGTTTACAGGACCCCTGCCTGTTCAAAAATTGCCAAATCCATTGATTTTCCCCAAACTCAGCCATCAAGTTAGGGGAAAATGTACAACAACATGAGTTTTAACTGTTACTTTTGTGCACAGACCTTTTATTGTTTTTTTTTCATTCCAATTCAGTATCCAGGGACGCCGCAAGGACACTGAGGTCCCCTCCGGGTTGTGAGAGCTTCTCCAGCCGCTCTCCCCCCCACCATGAGACGCTAAAAGCAATACCCCAGGGACGCCGCAAGGACACCGAGGTCCCCTCCGGGTCGTGAGAGCTTCTCCAGCCGCTCTCCCCCAACCCCGAGACGCTAAAAGCAATACCCCAGGTAATTCTCCTCTAAACATTTTTGGCCTGCCTTCCTGGACTTTCTGGATGATCCGTGACAATTTTGACTTGCATTTTAAGTCCGAGGATCAAAAAGCCTTACCGGTGCCTTTGAGTTCTTAGACGCCGGCTTTACGTGTTGCCACGCGGTGTAAGCTCACCGGCTCCTCCTCGGCTAATACCATCTCTGCGAAGGACTAGGGCTAAGGACGGACTCCTGGACTTTGGCGCCATTTTTGAATTTGATTGTGCTGGGGTCGGCGTACATGTACTGATTGTTTTTGGGGGCACTGTATGAGCCGCTACACTGATGTATTTTACTGTTTCCATCTGTTACCTTAATTGTGGGCTGCTCGTGTGCTAGGCTCTGGTACTGTTGCCTCAATAGGCTTAATTGGTCCTCCTCACTCGCGGCTGCCAGGATGAGTCACTGGGGATACTGAAGACCCTGAGCTTTTGGGTTTATCTCATTATTTCAGCTGCAGAATTTTTACCTGTTTCTGTTGTGACCCCTGACCCCCCCCCTGGCCTGCTATCTCCCACTACACTCCCCCTTCCCCAGGTATAAAGGTCTTACTACTGCTTTTCTCTCTTCACAGGGATGCCACAAGGACACCGAGGTCCCCTCCGGGTCGTGAGAGCTTTTCCAGTTGCTCTCCCCCCCCCGAGACGCTAAAAGCAATACCCCAGGTAATTCTCCTTTAAACATTTTTGGCCTGCTTTCCTGGACTTTCTGGATGATCCGTGACAATTTTGTCATGCATTTTAAGTCCGGGGATCAAAAAGCCTTACCGGTACCTTTGAGTTCTTAGACGCCGGCGTTACGTGTTGCCATACGGTGTAAGCTCACCGGCTCTTCCTCGGCTGATACCATCTCTCATGCGAGACTAGCCCGCTCGGCCTCAGCTGCCCCACTCCGCCCCACCACCACCCTTTGGTGGTCACGGAGCTTTATAGCAGTAAGCACATGGGCTGATTTATCCTATCAGCCCAGTCTGCCGTTTGCAGGTTATACCCAGTCGCCACTAGAGGGCTCATCTTCACCCTCTTTCTCACTTTCCCATTGTGGAACCTTGCTTGGGCTGCTTCCTGTCTCTCCTCCTTGTTCATCCTAACAGGTCCTTCCGAACTGTTACGGTCGCATTTCTTTCCAGGGTACCAGTTGCCCTTTAGACACAGCCCAGTTGGGAGCCCCACGTCAGACACCTCCCAATTTTGCACCTGCCCCTGGGTGTGCTCGGTCAGGCTCTCACCCTCTGTTTCCCTGGACTCTGTAGCCTACATCCTGGGTCTCCTCACTGCCCATCTAGTCTGGGGCATGGCTCCTCTCCTACAGGCAGTCATCTCTTCCCCCGGTCCAGGCCCCTCAGCTACCCACCTCCCTCATAAACCCCCAACGGCTTGGTAATCTAAAAAAGGCCTGAAAATAGCCCACCTAAACATCCGCAGTATCCCACACAACCACACAGAACTGACTGCCTGGGCTGCCCTTCATGAGCCGGATATCTTAGGGATCACGGAAACCTGGCTGAAGCCTTGTATACCTGACTCCGCTTGTGCCATTCCGGGCTACAGCCTTATTAGGCGCGATAGGGGTGGTAGTAAACGTGGGGGAGGTGTACTTCTTTACTTAAGGGGCCACCTAAATGTATCTACAGTGTCCCTGTCCCCTCCTGACCCCTCCGGTTGTGAATTCATTCACTCCCTCCTACTGCTCGGGAACTCTAAAAAGGTGCACCTGGTCTGCGCCTACAATCCCCCTAAGGGAGACCTCCCAGGACTCTCCTTCCTTCTTGACCACCTAAAAGGCAAGGTTGGTTTAAATGAGGTGCTCATCATGGGGGACTTCAACCTCAACTGGCTGGGGCCTAATATCAAACTATATGAGCCGCTTCTCTGGCCTCGCCCTCCATCGGACCATCACTGATACTACTAGGACCTCCCCCTGGGGTGCCAAGGGCTCCCTTATTGACTGGCTCCTGAGCAACAGATTAGACAATATCATCCAGTCTGGTACACTTCGGATGCGATCTCTGATCGCTCTCCCATATATCTGTGATAGGGGTTCCTCCGTCCCCAAAATTCCTAGTAGAGTTATTCAGATGAGAGACTACTCCAAGTTTATCCTCAACGACTTGGATGACCTCCGCACGCCAACTGGTCCAGGGTTCTTAGCTCTAATGACCCGACTTTAGCTCTGCACCACTTCCTGGCAATTCTCATCCTCTGCAAACCGACGCTCCCCTCACGAAAAAGGAGGGTGCGGGTACAGTTACTAGTGGCTCCATGGAGGCCTACTAGCTCTCATGAAGCAGAGGGACAAGAGCTGGCTCAATTACAAAATTTCCGGGACAACCTCGACCTCCTTGAATATCGCTCACTCAGGAACTCCTGCAAGGCCGCCATCCGTGTCGCCAAGAGTGAGTTCTGCAAAACTGCCATGCTCAACTCGGCCCGCAACCCCGGCGCTTGGCTAAACATTAAAAACATGGTCGGGGTCCACCTCAAACTCAGGCTCCGACATGATTGTTGAGGGGCTAACTGTAATAACCCCCAGACTATAGCCTCTGCTTTTAACAACCTGTTCTCCTTTTGCCTGCCACCCCATCCCTCCCACCTTCCTCCCCGCACCTCCTGCACCTCCCCCCGCCTTTTACTTAAAGCAAATCTCTGTTAGGGAGACTCAAGCCCTGCTCTCTGGTCTCTCTCACCACTCTGGGGCAGGACACGATAATCTAGAGCCTAAGCTCCTCAGTCTGGGGCCCTCCTCTCGCCCCTGCCGACACCCAATTTTCAACTCCTCCTCACCCTCAGGGATCTTACCCGACGGTGAAAGTGGCCAAGATTGTCCCCGCAGTTAGCACGGCAACCCTAAGGAGATTAACAATCACCGCCCCATTGCATACTCCGCCACCAGCAAGCTACTCAAAAACGCCATAGCTGCACAAATCTCCCATTTCCTTCAGGAGTATGCGGTTCTCTCCCCTGCCCAGCATGGGTTCAGGAAGGGGCACAGTGCGGCCACTGCTATCGCCGTTGTCACCTCAGAGATCAGATCTGCTACCGACCTTGGCAGACTGACTGGAGCCATCTTTGTTGACCTTTCTAAGGCCTTCGATCGGGTTGACCACAGCCTCCTTCAATCCACTCTGCTCTCACAGGGCTTCTCCCCCCAAGCCCTTACTTGGTTCACCAGCTACCTTGAGGGTAGACTACAATACACCAGCTTCAACCGTGCTGCTTCGGACCTCTCCCCAGTCAGATGCGGCGTCCCCCAAGGGTCTGTCCTTGGTCCCTTACTGTTCTCCCTCTACATCAACGAACTCCCCTATGTGGCTACCTCTGGGTCCACCACACTCTAGCTCCCAGGACATCTCTACCATTAACGCTCAACTTAACTCTGACTTTGGGCGTATCCAAAATTGGCTCGTGGGTCACAAGCTCTCGGTCAACCTAAACAAGACCCATGCCATGTTGTTCGGGTTGGTGGCTAAAACCACATCATGCCCTTCCCCCCTTGCCATCCTTGGGGGAAATGGCTTCCTCCTGCCTGTCCTAAATTCCACCAGGTACCTAGGGGTGACTCTTGATCCTCAGTTTGATCTTGCTGAGCACCTCCGAAACATCTGCAAAGCGTCTAACAGCAAGCTTGGCCTAGCCTACAGGGCTAAGGACTGCCTCACTCCTGCCGCCCGGCTCGCCATTGCTAGGGGGATCCTCCTACCCACTCTCTGCTATGGGCTGGTTGCCTTCGCGCCGGTCCCGTGTGCCCGTCTTGCGAAATGGGACACAGCCTATAACAAAATATGTCACTTCGCCCTCTCTGCGCCTCGCCTCCTGTATCGGTGTGATCTCTATGCCCAACTGGGGTGGCTTCCCCCTGAAAAGCACCGTGCCTTTGTCCTCGGCAACATGGTTGATAATATTGTCTGTACTGCTTGCCCCTCAGCTCTTGCCCTTCCCTTCAGACACTGCACCCCGGCCTATCAACTTAGGTCCAGCTCGACCCATGTCTGTTTGATCCCACGGACCCGCTCTCTTACCGGTGATCGGGCCTTCTCCGCCTTCACCCCGAGACTTTGGAACTCCCTTCCCGCCCAAGTCCGGGCCGCCTCCCACCCCTGCTTCAAAACGTCCCTGTGGAAGTTCCTCAAGGCTGCCTCCACTTGTCTTTGTACCTCCTAGTTGCTGGGAGGCAACCCCCCCCCCAAAACCTCTCCCACATACTGATTTATCCTTAGCTCTCTCCCCTGTAGCACTTAGCCTAACCCACTACCTCCACCCCTCTCGTGGGCGCCCCTCTCCTTATCGCCCATTTCCTCCCTTGTAGCACTTGACATACCCCCATCTTTCTTGCCCCGCCTCTGGGGCTCACAATCAGGCCACTCCAGTCTGCAGGCCTAGCCAGGCCTGTGATGGTGGTCCTCATGTCCCTTCCTACCCTCTCTGCACCTCCTAGCTCCCTGCTGGCCTACTTACCTGATCTTCTCCTGGACGGTCCCCTGCCCACCCTCCTCTGGCTTCCTGATTAGCCCTTGCTCCTCATCCAAGGATTGCCACCTTTCCAGGTGTATTGACTAGTTGCACCAGATGCAGCACTCTCTACATTCTCAATCTCTAGCTGTGGAGGTTTACATGTTTGCTTTCTTGCCTATACTGTGGGTTTTTGTACCCTGCCCCCATATGTGGGGCCTGAAGCCTCCTTGACTATGTACCCAGTTCTCTGTATTGATATTTCTCTGGCCCACCTGTACTATGGGCGGTTTGCAACCATGACTATGTACCATGTTTTTCTGTATTGTGTTTGTATGCTACCGTGACTATGTACCATGTTTTTCTGTTTTGTAACCTCCCGGGTCGCACCTGAAAATAGGCATTTGTTGTCTAGTGTGCCTACCTGGTTAACAAAAATAAATAAATAAATCCTCAAGCAATAGTGTAGTCTACCTGCACAATTTAGATGGCAGCAGAGGGCAAAGCAGCTCTGGATCAAGAATAGATCTGAAGTGCTCTAGGTAATCTGCCTTAAATTTGTAAATGGTGCTCTACATTTTTTTCATATTTTCTAGCATAGTACTGGACAACATTCATGACACCTTTTATAGAGGCATGTATGCAGATTTCAAAATGTACTTCTTTGTATGCAGCATGGTCTGTATGCCTTTATTTTGGGGGGGTATGAAGCTCCTCGACAACACCGTCTGCATTTTGAATTGAAATGTCAGCTACCTTGCTCAGTACATCAGGATACAGTCCAAAAGAGAGATATCAAACTGTCTCTTTAGTAAGTAACTAAGTAAGCAGTTTATTATTTGTTTGGCACCCAATCCTGGAGGCTCTGGGCGTCGTACAACAAAATGATTTCACAGAGTGGTAAAACATTTAAATTATAGAACAGTCAGTTTAAAAAAGCAAATTAAAATGATTAAACATTTTTCTATATGAATTATATGAATTAAAAAACATCAGCTGAGAATGCTAGGTTAAAAAAATATGTCTTTAGGCCCCTCCTGAACATCTTCACCATAGGGGCCTCCCTCAAAGGTCTTGGCAGCGAGTTCCAGAGGACTGGGCTGGCCACCCTGAATAAACAATCACCTGAGGTTTTCAGCCTGGTTCTCAAAACTGCCAGAAGGCCCTCGGTGGAGGAACGAAGGGAGTGAGCTGGGGTAAGACGGTCTCACAGGTAGCCAGGACCCAATCCATATAGGGCCTTATAGGTGGGCAAGCCAACCTGGAAGAGAACCCTCTACTTGACCTGTAGCCAGTGCAGACCCCACAGGACCGAGGTCACATGACAGGATCTTGACAGCCCCGTCAGCAGCCTGGCCACTGCATTCTGGGCTAGCTGCAGCCGGCCGAAGTTTCCTCCACTTACCCTGAGGTAAAGAGTATTACAGTAGTCAAGTCTGAATGTTACAAAAGCATGCACCAGTGACGGCAGGTCTTTGGGTGGAATTAGGGGTTTAATCTGGGCAATGTTCCTTAGATGGTAGAAACCACTTTTAACAACAGCCAATACCTGGTCTTCAAATGTCAGCTTGTTGTTGAGGACAGTGCCCAGATTTCACACCCCAGAGGACGTCATCAACAATGTTTACTCCAGGATCAGGCCTGTTGTCATCCCAGAGGCATCCCCATCACGCCCGCGACCCGGCTCAATCACCAGTACCTCCATCTTGTCTGGTGTCTGTAACACTCAGAACTGAGTAAGTAGTGTTTGCTTTTCTGTAGCCATGAAATAACCAACATCCTGGCACTGTTACAATGCCCTGAAACAGACTGTAAAAGAGGTGAGAATGGTACTTTTTTATACTGTGGTGTACTGAAATTAATGGGATTAGGGAGATTAGAGCACATATTGTGCACCACACAGATAGCGCTACTACTTAATGCTATCAGCTGTCTGTGACAGGCTGTACTGTGTGTGATGTCTGACATATTATGATCAGCTGAGAGTGTGCAGAGCTGAGAGCACAAACTTTAATTGGTGTAGACAATTTTTGAGGATCAGTTTCGCAAATTTATGCAGGCATGACAACAGTTTTACAATATTTAAGATGAGGAATAATGACAGCACATTCTTGTCTGCATAACTGTCTGCTAATTCAAGAATTAGCTGTAGACATGCTGCTGTTGCTTATGTCAAATTTGTGAATGTAAACATAACAGAAGAAATACAATTAATGAACACATCTCTCTATGTGTCTTTCTACTGTAAAACGGTTAACTGTCATGCCTGTTTAATTTTGCACTACTGATCCTTAAAACTTGACTGCACCAATTAAAGTTTGCTCTCAGCTCTGTACATTCTCAGCTGATCAGTCGATCAGGCTGACATCACATACAGTACAGCCTGTCACAGACAGCTGATTGCTTTGAGCAGTAGCGCTATCAGTGTGGTGCACCAGATCTGCACTCATCTCCCTAATCCCTTAATTGCGGTTCACCACAGTATAAAAAGCACCATTCTCGCCTCTTTTACTGTCTGTTTCTGGGCATTGTAACACTGCCAGGATGTTGGTTATGTCATGGCTACAGAAAAGCAAACCACTAAAGAGACAGTTTGACTTCTCTCTTTTGGACTGTGTCCTGATGCACTAAATTAGGAAGCTGATGTTTCAATTCGAACTGCAGACAGTGTTGTTAAGGAGCTCCAGAATACCCTCCCCAAAAGCAGAGGCATACAGACTATGCTGTATAGAACGATAAAGTACATTTTGAAATCTGCATAAATGCCGCTATGAAAGGTGTCATGAATGTTGTCCAGTACTACGCTAGAAAATATGAAAACAATGTAGAGCACCATTTACAAATTTAAGGCAGATTACCTAGAGCACTTCAGATCTGTTCTTGATCCAGAGCTGCTTTGCCTTCTGCTGCTAACAAAACTGTACGGGTAGACTACACTACTGCTGGAGGATACCGAATCTGAATTAAGACAAACAATAAAAAATATGCACAGAGAAGGAGCTTTCTCAACTTAAAAGATAACTTTTTGACCCAGATTCGATGAAAGACCTTATCTATCTTGAATTAATCATCAACATTGATGAAACTGGGATATCTGGCGCCATGTTCACAATAGACCATGAAGGAGATGGGGGATAAGCAAACTGAAGTTACTGGACTTGGCAATAACCACCAGGTTTCTCTGGTGAAAGGCTGTACTCCTGCTGGTGACTTCCTTCCTCCCCAAGTTATACACCAGTGTAAAACAGAACACTGTCACCCAAACTTGACTTTCTTCACTGGCTGGAACATCATGTGGTCAGAAAATCAACAGCAAACCAGGATACCATGATAGAGTATGTTAACTAGATCATGGTGCACTGCATTCCCTGATTACAGCACTCATGGCTAATTTTAGACCTCTACAGAGTGCACACAATGGCACCAGTGTGAAAATAAAAATAGGAAGTGTACAAATAATTCCAGTTTTTATACCAGCATGCTTTACTGACCTTCTCCATGTCGCTGTAAATAAACTGCTAAAGGATTAACTTAAAACATACTTCACAGAATGGTATGTTGAACTTAACACTGAGTAGATAACTGCAGGAATTCTGTCAGCTGAAATAAATGGGGACCCGAGAATGAGCAATATAAAAACAAAACGTACTCAGTGGCAGATAAAAGCATTTCAGCACATCAATGAGCAGCATGAAGATTGTAACTGTGACTTCAGAGAAGCCGGTACTGCTCACGCACACCAGCTGTGCCTCAACCCCATGACAGAAGAAAAGTTTTCAAAATTAATAAGCAGTAAATCAGACTCAGTACTGTTAGGGATGTTCCTTACTTGTTTGTTAATTTTTTTACAGGTTCAGAGCTGCTGATGAACATTGCGACTGAGAGTGCTAAAGCAGAGTCAATGACAATGACATCCCTAACGTCAAGAGCATGCCACTGTGTTTCAGTTTTCCTTTTTGTTGTTTACTTTGCTGATTTTAAATAATGTTCTGAATAAAGGTAAATACACACTTTAACACTGCAGTCTTTTTAATTTTGCGCTTGGTTCTCATCTGCAAATATAGTGAGATTTTTTTTCTCAAGAATATTTCCTGTTCTACTGCGTATGATATGTTGAGCTTGTGTTAAGGACTGACTACACATGCTCAGATAATTAACTTGTGACAACTAATGACTGTCTTTTGAAGGGGGTTGTTATTATAGCCACGGCTGTCTCACTAAAAGGTTTTTTACAGTGTAAAGGTAGCAGCCATGTTTGTGATATAAAATCAATTCTGGTTGTAGGGGGACTGATGGAAGATCGTTCTGGTTGTAGGAGGACTGATTTGTTCATTATGTGATGTGGTTTAGGACCAGAATGACTGTACATGAAACAGATTTCATGCACGGTCACATGATATATTTTGACCAATGAGATTTCTTTATTTTGGATGCCCATTTTATAATTTATGATACCTGGATAAAACTCATTAGGTAAAAAATATTTTTTTGAAAAAGGATTTACAGCTAAAAAAATGCATCAGGCGGTCTTTTTCAGCTGCTTTGTGGCACCTGAAATAAACTTAAGCACCTTCAGCACGAATTACTGGAGCAAGCAGCGTCTTTTTCCAAACTTCATGGGTGGTGAGTACCTAACTTTTTTGTTTATTGTAAAATATAAAAATGCAGGATATTTGAATTTAGTGTGTTAAATGCAGGGGTAGTACTGGGATCAGGGAACTTGGATGGCCCAGATAAGTAGTCGCTTCCCTCCCCTAACTACATGTTGGTGGCAGGTGCAGGCCTGAGCTCGTCTGGAGGACACCAGGTATGTAATAGGATGTCACTTCTGGCTGCTGATAGAATAATCTGCCTGGTTCAGGATCTTCGTACAGCCAGAACACTGTCACAGTTCATGTAAGCAATAAGATACAATGGGATGTAGGTTGTTGCCTGATAAGAGCACACCCCAGGTGTGTAGTAAGACATGAGGCACTTGCACTGAGTGCCTGCAGCACCTGGAAGTCTTACTGAATTTATAAAATGAGTTTCCAAGTAAACTGAAAAATATAAAACTAAAAAATAATTACAAATATTTAAAAAATGTTAAAGGTGTTAAAAAATGCCAACCTAGTTTTCCCCTTCTGTAATTTTAGTGTATTAGGAGAGTTAGGGCCTTAGGGGGCCACTAGAGGACACAGGGTTCTCTGGTATGTCCTTACAGGGACTGTTGTAGCCTAACCCTTTAACCCCCACACTAACTTAGGTATTTGTTTTGGCTCATATCTGGGAGTCAAAATGTTGTTGTTTTTTATTGACTGTTAGTTGTTTTTCAGCCGTGAACTTTGGCATGGTGCAGGTTTAATTATGCTCCAGTTGAGGTCTTGTTGATGTATGCCACTCAATAGTGCCAGAAATTAGTATTTTTTAAATACAAGCAGCAGCATGTTTGGGGTTGCCAGTGAGCTGCTAAAATGAACGTGGGAATGGGTGGGGAGGCAGAGCATCCACGTGGGATGGAGTTGTGGCAGTGGCTGTTGGTGGGACAAGTCCACGTCAGAAACGCAATTGGATAGTAACAACTGCTACTCAAGGGCTGTGGATTAGAGGCATAAAACAATAAAAGACATCTAACAATAAGATGAGTCATGTAAATGACAATTCGTGAATTTATTTTAGTACTACATAACTTCTAATAGTAGTCGCCCTCCAACACAAGCCACCTTCTAGTAGCACCTGCAAGATGGAGACTGAGCTGTCAAGATTTGATTATCTTTGACAGAAGCATACAGTATGTAATGTACCAGTAAACAATACAAAAGTGTCCTCACATGCCTCTCATTTTTAAAGAAGGTCAACCCACTCCACTTTCACTCTCCTGTCTCAATCTCCTGCTAATGCTGCTTTAATGGCTACTGGCACGCAGTAAACTGACAATGAAGAAACCTAAAACCAGACCTGTTCCAGCATCAGCAGCAGCAGGGGTCTCTCTCTCTCTCTCTGCCGACATCACACTCTGCCCAAATTTTCACCATTCTCTCTCACTCACTCTCTCTCTCTCTCTCTCTCTCTCTCTCTCTCCCCCACCAGACCCTGGTCCATGCAGCCTCTCTCTCTCTCCATCTGGCTGGTATATCAGCTGTTGCAGAATAAATTACCAACAGCAATGCATGATGTCTAATAGCTCTGTGTTCTCTTGCCTAATAGCTCTGAGTGATGCCTGATAACTCCTTGTTCTTTAGTGCCTATTAGGTCCTTGTTCTCTCTCTCTCTCCACAGGTGACAGTCCAGGAGGGCAGTCTGAATACAAGCCACCATCCAACTGAAGCTGCCTTCTAATGGAAGTCATAGTCCAGAACACACATAATGTAATAGAAGCTGCAGCATCAGTTATACAATATACAGTAGTTGCTATGAAGTGGGTGTGGGGTGGGTTGAGGGTGGTTATAAAAAGAAATTATAGCCGGCCCGGTGGCGCTGAGGGTTGAGGTACTGGACGCTACACCTTGTGCCGTGCCGGTGACCCATGTTTGGGAACGGACTCGGGTCACCGGGGGCTGGCAGGGGAAGGAAGGAAGGAAGGATTGAGCATCCTACGACAGCTTTCCTTTCTTCGGGGTGGGTGAGGGATATGCGCTGCGCTGCAGTGACACCAAGCGGAGGCTGGATGTTTGACACAGTGTGGGCATCTACATGAGGGGAGAGCCGGTGGACGTCTGCACGTTAGTGTGTTGACATCATTGGACATCCGGCTCTCCAGTGGGCAAAAACAGAAAAAAAACTCAAGGGTGTCTCCGCCTGTATGAAGTCCTCCCCGGGCTTCGATTAGCTTCTGTCGCCGGATTCCCCCAACCAGATATTGGCTCCGTAGGCTGGATAGGGGACCAGTTCCACGGTCCTGCCCTCTGGGGGGAAAGCCGGGGGTGACCGGGGGATCACGGTGAGACAGTAGGTGGAAGACCGGAGGCCGTGACCAGGGCGAAAATCTGGCAGGGAGCCCTGCAAAAAAAAAATTATTTTGTATTTTCTTTCTCACGAGTAATGGCAAGTCAAAGCCGGTGTGCTTTTTACTTAACCAACATAGTTGCTAATATATTTTTTTACAATTCCACTGGATGGCACAGTGATATCAGTGGCTCTTGGCCCCTGGGTGCCCCCAAAAAGTTGCAGCCATAGGGTTGTTCTTCAGTAAGGACACAGGCCCTCACCAATCTGGATGATGGATTATCTCTACCTATTTTATAAATCAAAATGAAAACTCTGTGAAAGGCCCCTACACCCCATAGATGGCACAGGCAGCAGCAGAAGGAGGGTCCACATGAGTTACTCTAGGTGCTTTCTCGGCCAAAAATAGCACAAAAAGCAGTGCACAAAAGGAAATATATTGAAAAAGTCAACCACAAAATTTATTGCTGGCATCCTGGTGATCCAGCAGTAACACATTTTGAACTTGCAGTGATCAAAGTGTCTTCTTGTATGCACTGCTTTTTGTGTTGTTTTGTTCCACAAAGACCACTGCAGTAACTCCTATGTACTCGTGTTTGTTTTGTTCAGTGTTTCGCAGTTATCCATTAATGTTTGTGTGTTGTGTATCTATCTATCTGTATAGGTATTTTTTGGAGTGTGTTTATTATACGCTTTAAAATAACTGGCCAGCAATTTTTTCCTTAGGGCTAAGCCAGTTATTATTCACCGTAATAATAATAACCCATGGATTATTATGGCAAGCACGTGCTGAGTCAGTTATAAAGAGTCATTACCTCATTGGCTGTACATCTCCTCCTGGGCAGGCTAAACAGCTCTGAAAACAAGAGGCTCGGTATCCCTGGTAGCAAAGAGCCAGCCACCAGACCGAGATGCCTCGTCATTTTTTTTCTTTTAATTAAATAGTGCTGCATCCACTATAAAACAAGAAAATCTAGGCTGGCCCATCGGCGCAGTGGTTGGATTTTTACTTGCGACGCTGGTGACCTGGGTTCAGGGTGGCTCGGGTTGTCGGAGGGCCTGCTGGGGAGAAAGGCTTGAGCGTCCCACAACTGCTTGCCTTCTCCGGGAGGGGAGGTCAAGGCCCACAGCTTGCCTGACCCTGGGCAGAGGGCCGGGGTATTGCAAGTCCTGTCACCAGGAAGGGCCAGCTGAGACGCGTGGTGGACGTCGGTGCCTAGCGCCTTGACATCAAGGGGTGTACACCATGTCAAAGGAGAAAAAGGAGGAAAAAATGGTGTCAGTCTCCTATGTGACAGAGACCCAGCAGTGACCCTGATTGCCCGCACTTTCTTGATGTCCCTGGTGGTCCGACACAGAAAAATTCTCGGGGCATGTGGCCCTGCCCCATACCCACCTGGGGGGTACAGCCACGTATCGATGGGGACCACCGGGGCAGAATCAGGGTGGTTGCAGTGCAGCGAGAGACTGCCGTCTGTGTCTCCTGAATGAGTGGAGACCGACACTGCGGGGGAGCATAAATAGCAATTTCAAAAAAAAACAACAAGAAAATCTATCTGGTTGATCCTGCTGTTCGGCAGCCGCAATGGACACCAACTGCCAGTGGGAATGGCTCCGATTGTGGCTGACTGGGGTAAGTGTGATCTAGCACTATGGGACCAAAAAAACACAAAATACAGCTCTAAAAAAAGGAGAGGTTGGGGGGGAGAGAGAGAGAGACAGGGAGAGGGAGAGAGAGAGAGAGGGAGGGAGGGAGAGAGGGAGAGGGAGAAAGAGAAAGAGAGAGAGAGAAAGAGCGAGAGAAAGAGAGAAAGAGAGAGAGAGAGAGAGAGAGTCTCAGTCACATACTCACAGGACTCGGGCTGGAAAAAATTGCTAACTAGCAATTATATAAAATAAAAGATGGAGAACTGTGCATATGAGACTTTAATGCACATCCTCGGTGTGGGTTGCTTTAATAAACCCCTCTTATGTATTATTCCACACCTCAGATGTGCATTAAATTCTCATATCGCACACTTCCTCATCCTTTATTCTATGGTTTGCTGGGAACTTGGTGCGGAGTGCACCAGTGCAGATCAGTCAGTGTACAGAGCTCCCAGAGGCACTTTGGATAGGGGGGCTGATATTAGTCCTTTCACAGAAGAAAGGGTTCTGAAAGAACTCTTAAAACTGAAGGGGGATAAAGCAATGGGGCCTGATGGGATTCACCCCAGAATTCTAAAAGAACTAAGGGGAGAACTAGTAACACCACTGACTACCTTTTTTTAATAAATCTTGGGAGGATGGTGTGGTACCTGAGGACTGGAGGAAGGCAGATGTGATTCCTCTTCACAAAAGTGGGAGCAAGACAGAGGCAGAAAACTACAGACCTCTCAGTTTGACCTCAGTGGTAGGGAAAATGATGGAATCACTTCTGAAGGAAAGAATTGTTGAGTACTTAGAGGCCAGTGGGGTACAGGACCCAAGGCAGCATGGATTCACAGCAAGTAGGTCATGTCACACAAATCTAACTGATTTCTTTGACTGGGTGACCAAAGTAGTAGACCAGGGTGGGGCAGTGGACATGGCCTACCTAGACTTTAGCAAGGCATTTGACACAGTCCCGCACAAAAGATTAATAAACAAATTAGCCAGCCTGGGAGTGGGTCCTAGGGTGGTAGCCTGGGTAAAACACTGGCTGGACAACAGGACACAGTGGGTAATAGTAAATGGAGTCCTCAGTGAAGAAAAGGGGTTATTAGTGGGGTACCGCAGGGTTCAGTACTGGGGCCGGTCTTTTTTAATGTCTTTATAAGTGACATTGCAGAGGGACTGGAAGGGAAAGTATGTCTCTTTGCAGATGACACAGAGATCTGCAACAGGGTTGATATGCAAGGTGGGGAGGAAAGGATGAAAAGGGACTGGGCAAAGTTGGAGGAATAGTCAAATATATGGCAGCTTAGATTCAACACAAAAAAGTGCAAAGTAATGCACCTGGGAAACAAAAACCCAGGGGAAGAGTACACAATGGGGGGCGAGACACTGACAACAACAAAAATGGAAAGGGACCTGAGGGTAGTCATATCAGATGACCTAAATGTGGGCCAGCAATGTGAGAAGGCAGTAAGGAGGGCTGGGGGGTTACTGGGATGTATAGGGAGAGGCATCACCAGTAGAAAACAGGAAGTTGTTGGCCCTCTGTACAGACAGTTGGTAAGACCACATCGGGAGTACTGTGTACAGTTCTGGAGACCCCATCTCCGCAAAGACATAGACAAGGTGAAGGCTGTCCAGAGGAGGGCAACCAGAATGGTGCAGAATCTGCACCAGAAGACATATGAAGAAAGACTAAAGGAGCTTAAGATGTATAGCCTCGAGGAAAGAAGGGAGAGAGGGGACATGATAGAAACTTTCAAATACCTCAAGGGAATCAACAAAGTCCAAGAGGGCAGCATCTTTCAGAAAAAGAGATGTGCAAGAACAAGGGGGCACAATTTGAAGATAGAGGGGGGACGGCTCAGAGGTAACGTAAGGAAGTATTTCTTCACAGAGAGGGTTCTTGATGCATGGAACGGTCTTCCTGAGGAGGTCATAGAGTC
Source organism: Neoceratodus forsteri (assembly GCA_016271365.2). Taxonomy (NCBI): domain Eukaryota; kingdom Metazoa; phylum Chordata; order Ceratodontiformes; family Ceratodontidae; genus Neoceratodus; species Neoceratodus forsteri. The sequence goes on from JADMNL010000024.1 coordinate 215,448,013, forward strand.
AAAAACAGTGGGGGAATTCAAGAATGCATGGGACAGAAATAAGGCAATTCTAGTGGGGGGTAAGAGGAAGTAGGCTGTTGGTTAAGTAGGGTCTGCAGCTTATCCGTTAGGTAGGGAAATGAGCAGTTGAGGTGGCCAAGCGGTCCTTATCTGCCATCAAATTCTATGTTTCTGTGTTATGTTTCTATGTTGCAAGCTGCTCTGCTGTGGCACAGAGCATTCTCTGATTTGTTGGGAATGTGGAGTGGAGTGCATCGGTGCAGATCTGGCAGTGAAAAGAGCTCCCGGAGTGTTGCAAGCTGCTCTGTTCTGGCACAGAGCATTCTCTGGTTTGTTGGGAATGTGGAGTGGAGTGCACCGGTGCAGACCTGGCAATGTAGAGAGCTCCCGGAGTGTTGCAAGCTGCTCTGTTCTGGCACAGAGCATTCTCTGGTTTGTTGGGAATGTGGAGTGGAGTGCATCGGTGCAGATCTGGCAGTGAAAAGAGCTCCCGGAGTGTTGCAATCTGCTCTGTTCTGGCACAGAGCGTTCTCTGGTTTGTTGGGAATGTGGAGTGGAGTGCACCGGTGCAGACCTGGCAGTGTAGAGAGCTCCCGGAGTGTTGCAAGCTGCTCTGTTCTGGCACAGAGCATTCTCTGGTTTGTTGGGAATGTGGAGTGGAGTGCACCGGTGCAGACCTGGCAGTGTAGACAGCTCCCGGAGTGTTGCAAGCTGCTCTGTTCTGGCACAGAGTGCTCCCTGGTTTGTTGGGAAGAAAAAATTACTTACCATAGCAATTGTGTTTCTTCCCAGTGATGCTCAGATATTCTTAACTTTATGCAGTGAACCTGTAGGGTTGGACTGCCCGGAGAGATGGAACACGTGCAAATGATGGAACACTTTGCACGTGAGCATCTTTCAAACACTGCCTCTACTAACTGCCAGTGTTCTAACCTCTTCAGATTTTATAAAGGAGCCTGAAAAGGTGGCTCAGGATAATGTAATAATACTAAGAAATTCTTATCATTAAAATTGGGGTTACCCCATAATCTGGATTTTACTAAAAATAATCCTCCAACTGGAGGAAAAAAGTTTAAATAAGTTAGAACAACATATCAGAAAAATGTTTCCAAAAATAAACACAATGAGCTCTGTTCACCTACTTGTACAGATGCAGAGGATAATGTTCCTCCAAGGGTGTAAAGTGATGAGTGGCACCAGCATGCAAAGTGCAGAGGCTGAAGTTCTGGAAGGGGAGGTAGGGAGGGAAGTTAAGAATATCTGAGCATCACTGGGAAGAAACACAATTACTATGGTAAGTAATTTTCTCTTCTAACCTCAGTAATGCTCAGTATATTATTAACTTTATACAGACTACCAAGTAGTATCACTGGAGGTGGGCACAGAGCTTTATTTTGGAAACAGACTTTGCAGGACTGCAGTGCCAAACTTAGCATCACTTCTGGATAAAGTATCCAGATTGTAGTGCTTTGTAAAGGTGTGTACTATTTTCTTGGTAGCTGCTTTACATATATCCATTAATGGGACATCCCTGGCTGCTGCTAGAGTAGCAACTGTCTCTCTTGTAGAATGAACCCTTAATCCTGGTGGGGGCTCTCTGCCAGCACTAGTGTAACATAATTGGATACACTGGACTATCCAACGAGAAATTGATCTTTTTGAGGCTTGATTACCTATTCCTACATCCCCATAGGTCAGAAACAATTGCTTTCTATCCTGTCTAAGGTCCTTAGTGGCTGTCATGTAATAACTAAGGGCCCTCTTCACATCTAAACTGTGCAGTCTCCTTTCATCAGAAGTGGAGTGCTCAGTGAAAAAGACAGGTAGGGTGATAGATTGATTTAAATGAAAATCCGAAACTACCTAGGGGAGAAACTTCCTGTTTGTTCTGAGGACTACTTTATCCATATGAAAAGAGATATAGTCCTGATCAATACAGAGAGCTTGAAGCTCACTGATTCTTCTTGCAGAAGTCATTGCCACTAGGAAAATTGTTTTCCAAGTGACATATTTAAGGTGAGCTGTGGCCATGGATTCGAAGGGGGCAGCCATCAGCTTAGCTATACACACATTCAGATCCCAAACTGGGACTGGTGGCCTGTGAGGAGGATGTAGATGATCCAGGCCCTTAAAGAACCTTTTGAAAATAATGATAGAAGCCAATGTCACCTTTTTCCCAGCAGAGAGATAAGCAGACACTGCTGCAAGGTGGACCCTCAAGGAACTGGATTGTAGTCCTAGGGAATGTAAGTGAGTGAGATACTCCAAAACCTCTGATAAGCCAGCTTGGGCTGGAACCAGAGTCTTGCCTGAACACCAGATAGAAAATCTCTTCCATCTGGAAGAATAATTCTTTGTAGTTGAGGGTTTTCTGTAACCTCTTAGAATACTTAAAACAGGTTCAGAAAGTTTTAAATCAGCATATTCTGAGTCTTCAAGAGCCAGGCCTTGAGATTGAGAGACTTGAGGTTTGGGTACGATAAGGTTCCCTAATTCGAGGTCAATAGGTTGTGCCTCCGAGGAAGATGTATTGGATTTGCAACAGACATTGAGAGCAAAAGAGAGTACCATGGCTGCCTCAGCCAGTCTGGAGCTATCAAGATTAGAGATGATGTATGGGATCTGAGCATGGTCAGTACTCTGTAAATGAGAGGGAAAGAAGGGAAAGCATAGAGGAACCTCCCTGACCAGTCCAGACTGAGGGCATCCAGAGGAAAGGTTCCCTGGTCTGGAGGTCTGCAACAATACTGTGGCAGGTGGTGGTTCTGGTGGGATGCAAACTAGTCCACCTCTGGAATACCCCACCTTCTGAAAATAACTTGGACCACCTGCCTGTTTAGGGTCCACTCATGATGGACCTGGTTTATTCGACTCAAGGCATCTGCCAGGGTATTGTCCTTCCCTGGTAAGTGAATTGCTTGCAGGGACACTTCTAATGAATAGGCCAGAGTCCAAATCCTTATGGCCTCCAAGCAGAGGGGCCCCGACCTTGTGCTTCCCTGCTTGTTTATGTAATACATCGTGGTGGTATTGTCTGTTCTGACCTGCACCACCTTGCCCTTGACTAGGTGGGCAAAGGTTTTTAAAGCCAGCAGCACTGCTCTGAGTTCCAAGAGATTTATGTGCTGAAGAGACTCTGAGGCTGACCAAGTGCCCTGAGTTGTGTGATCCCCTATATGGGCGCCCCAGCCCAAGAGGGATGCATCTGTTGTGAGGATCACTGAAGGATTCTCCTTTTGAAAGGGAACTCCTTGTCTTAAGTTGGGTTCCTCTTTCCACCACAAGAGAGCCTGTAGCAGTGACCTTGTTTCTGGGATAAGCTTTGAAAAACAATATTTTCTTTGGCACCAGTGGGACCGGAGGTGGAACTGAATGTCCCTCATGTGAAACCTTGCACCCAGGACTGTGCCTGTGGATGCAGCCATGTGGCCTAATAGCTGAAGAAACTGTCTTGCAGTTTTTGAATTGTGAAGCTTGAAAGAGTTTGCTATCATCTGAATGTTTTTACCCTTTCCAGGGGCAGATATGCTCTGGCCTGTAGGGTACTGATTTCTGCTCCTATGAACTGCAACACTTGTGTAGGAGTGAAAATGGACTTTTTGTGATTGTTTAGAAATCCGAGGGACTCCAAGAGGTCCTGAGTGACCTTGAGGTCTTGCTGTACCTGTAGGGAAGATTTTCCTATGATCAACCAGTCATCTAGGTAAGGGAAAATAGCTATTCCCTGTCTGCAAAGATGAGCCACTACAGCTGCCAGACACTTCGTGAATACCCTTGGGGCTGAAGAAAGGCCAAAAGGCAGGGTTGAAAACTGGTAGTGACCTGAAGGAAACCTGAATCTGAGGTATTTTCTGTAAGACTCCTTTATGGGGATGTGAAAATAGGCATCTTTCAAGTCCAGTGATGCCAACCAGTCTGCTTTCTGAAGTGTTGGCAGGATCAGAGCCAAAGTTACCATCCTGAACTTTGGTTTTCTTAAGAACCTGTTTAAAGCTCTTAAATCCAGTATAGGCCGCCACTCCCCACTTTTCTTTGTGGTCAGGAAGTATCTGGAATAGAAGCCCTTTCCCCTTTGAGACTTTGAAACTGGTCCACTGCTTTTAACTGCAGTAAGTTCCGAACCTCTATCTCCAAGAGCACTTTTTCTGCTAGGTAGGTAGAGCCGAACACTCTGGATTTTTGAAAGGGAAAGGACTTTAATCCCAGGGACAGACTCTGTTCCACCACCTCAAACACCCACTTGTCTGTGGTGATTTTCAGCCAAGTTTGGAGAAAGTGGGAGAGTCTGCCCCCTACAGGTGGGGAGAAAGCGGTCTGCATTTCAGGGGGTCTGTTTGGTTTGAGGCTGAGGCTGAGTATGAGACCCTCGCCTCGAGCCTCTTCTGCCCCTGCCCCTAGAGTAACCCTGCTGTGGGTACTGCTGGTACTGGGGTAATGCCACAGGTTGGAAGAATGGCCTGGTGTAAAAGGACCTGCCCCGGCCTCCCCTTCCATAAGGCCTGGTGGATGTAGAAGCTCTCTCTTTAGCAGAGTTGCTTCTGTAAGTGGCTTTATACTCATCCACCTTCTTCATATATGCTACAGTTGACTCCCCAAAGAGAGAATTTCCTTCTAGGGGAAAATCCAGGGCCTTTAGTTGTGAGTAAGGTTCGTGGCCCTAAGCCAAGCAAACCTCCTCTGTGCCACTGTGTTTGCCATCCATCTGGCTGCAGTATCACTAGTGTCAGCAGCCATTTGGAACTGATACTTAGCTGCCTCCAACCCAAACTTGGCAGTTTCAGCTAGGTCATCTGACGAGGTCGAGGGAGCTTTCTGGGACATGGCCAGGACTGACTGCCACAGGGATTTTTGGTACTGGGCAGCATATGCCTGAAAGGCAGCCTGACGCATAGCCAAAGTGGCTGACAGGTACCCTTTTTTGGCCATACTTTCGATTTTCCTAGAGTCCTTGTCCAGAAGGTGTGAGGACAGAGGGAACCTAGCCTTGTCACAGGCAGCCTGCTGTATAATCCCCGGTGCTCAGGGTGGGAGAAGAGGAAGTCAGCCCCCTCCCTTTCCAACTGGTACTTCTTATCCATCCTCCTGTCTATAGGAGGAGTGGAATTTGGTGCCTGTAAAATCCTTAGAGCATCCTTTTTAAAGAATTTATAGACAGGGAGGAGGAGGAGAGCCTTTGTGGGTGTTAACCCCATCATTTCAAAGTACTCCATCTCCTCCTCCTCATCTTCAACTTGCTCAGTGGTGGAGATGTCAAGGGCATTTGCCATCCTTCTTACAAAGGTGAAATGGGATAAAAAATCCTCAGACACCCTTGGGGGAGAACCAAAGTCCTGTTCAGGGACACTTCTGGTTCTATTGGTCCCTCCCCTTCATCATAATCATCGTTATCATCTAAAGTTTCCCCACTTTGAAGGGGAAGAGGATGCACATTGCTGCCACCTGGGGACCCTGGGGGGGGCAGGAAGCTGCTGAGGAGGAACTATTGCCTGTAAGGACTAAATGATTTTAAAAGCCTGAGCAATCTCTTGGACTGTAGGAACAGGCAAAGTAGTCATAGAAGTCCCTGGTTTGACAGGCGTGGGTTCTGTGTGTTTTAATTTCTTTCCTTTTTTTGCAGGAACCGGGGAGTCAGCTGGTTCAATTGCTCTTTTAATTCCCTTTGTGCCCATCTTAGGGGCAGGAACTGAAGAAAATGTAGGTTCAGCCACAATGTTTTGGGGTATCGGCTGGTCAGAGCCAGAGGGACCCCTAGGAATTTTCTTCTTTAGCCTTTCAAGGTGTTTCTCAACAGTTTTCTCAGGGAATGTCCTACATATTTCACATTCCTCATTTAAGTGGTCAAAGCCCAGACAAACTACACAAAGTATGTGTTTGTCTGCCTTTGCAAAAACCTCTCCACATTGGGTACAGTTTTTGAAACTGGGCTCACCGGTTTTCTCCTTGGGTTTTTCTGACATATTCAAAATTTTAGCAACCGTTAAGAAAAAACTCAATGGCCCAGATATTCAAAAGGGTTGTGCATGGCACAACAGTGTTGCACCATGCGCAACCCACTGATGCTCCCCGGCGTGATATTCAAATGGGAAAAGTCGCGGCACAAATCCCGATCGCCAGAAGCATCAGTAATGTATGCAGGTGCAGTTAGGCGTGCGCTGCTACCCTGCACAGCCCGATATTCAGCCCGGGATGTGCAGAGCCATGCATGAGCAACCCCTACTACGCCTGCACAAAGTTGATCCAAAAAAGGAACAACTGATGGCCACCCACAGGTGAGCTGCCGCATTGCAGAGGCGCCAACCGCGGCAGCTGCACCTCTGGGTGGCCACCAGCTCGGCTGCACCTGGCGGCCCCATGCCCGATCGTGGGCATTTGGCGCAATAAAAGTACCCCAATATCCCTGGTGGTCCAGTGGACCGCTGTCTGCCCGATTGCAGGCATTTGTAGTAAAACAAATAAATATGCCCAATATCCCTGGTGGTCCAGTGGACCTGCCCGCCCGATCGCAGGCTAAGTATATAAATAATATCCTCAGTATCCCTGGTGATCCAGTGGACGGCTGTTTGCCCGATCGCAGGCTTCAGTATAAATAAAATAATAGATTCCAATATCCCTGGTGGTCCAGTGGACCTGCAAGCCCAATCGCAGGCTAAGTAAAGAAATAAAACCCATCAATATCCTTGGTGGTCCAGTGGACCCCACCCCATCCATCCGCCCACTAAATCCCACTGCCCGCTCCCCGGTCAGTGGTGGGCAGCACACCCCACCGCCTGCAGCCCATGACGCTCGCGACTGACACCACCGGTGAGGGCTGTACACCCATTGGCACTGGACCACCAGGGATATTGATGGGTTTTATTTCTTTACTTAGCCCGTGATCAGGCTTGCAGGTCCACTGGACCACCAGGGATATTGGACGGAAATCTATTTTTATTACAAATGCCCGTGATTGGGCAGACAGCGGTCCACTGGACCACCAGGGATATTGAACGGAAATCTTTATTTTTATTACAAATCCCCGCGATTGGGCAGACAGTGGTCCACTGGACCACCAGGGATATTGGAATCTATTTTTTTATTTATACTAAAGCCCGCGATCAGGCGGGCAGCGATCCACTGGACCACCAGGGATTTCTGATTTTCCTTTTTTACTGCAGCCCACGATCGGGCTGTGGAGCACATTGCCGGCTGCAGGGGGTGTCGGTCCCCGACGGCTGCTGCCTGCCAGGGCACCAGGAGCAAGTCGCCGGGGATCGGCGCACCTGCATGCAAATGGGGCCATAATGACATGCAAATGGCCCCATTTGCGCCTTGCATACATTATGGCCCCATTTGCATGTCAAGTTTTGAATATCGCGGTTGCTGTGCATAGTGCAATGGAACTTGTGCTAGCGCATCCCCATGCTCCACTCTGGCCACTTACGCTGGTGCAGTGCCACTGCGCCATGCACACTGCAGGTGGCCAGGATGCGATATTCAACGATGTTGTGCCATGGCGCAGCTCCGTTGAATATCGCTCAGTCCACACCCCTGCACAGCCAAGTTGCGCTGCACCTGGGCTTGCACCACAGCCTGGCGCAGTTTGAATATCTGGGCCGATGTTTGTTTTTTTTTTTTTTTTATCGGTTTCAGGAACCGAAGAAACCGGACCGTTTGTTAAAATGGAACCGAGATAGCGGTTCAATAACCGAGATTTATCAGTTTAAATTTTAACAATTTTAGTCAAAAAATAAAAAGAATATAGGTGGTTCTTTAGTCAGAGAACCCCGATTGTAAGATAAACTATCCCGGTTCCCCCACGGTTATACTTGAACTGAGAGGAACCGAGAAAAACAACAATTTTAACGTAAATAAGATTATCTAGACAAACAAATAGTAGAGGCAGTAAATGAAAACGAAAAGGTATACTTATACAGTATTTGATGTTTTTTTCACGCAGGAGAAAGTAGACGAACGAGACTCTGAGCGACCAGACTTTTCAGGCAGGGAGAAAAATCTGAAGTGGTTAGAACACAGGCAGTTAGTAGAGGCAGTGTTTGAAAGATGCTCACGTGCAAAGTGTTCCATCATTTGCATGTGTTCCCTCTCTCCGGGCAGTCCAACCCTACGGGCTCACTGCATAAAGTTAAGAATATACTGAGCATTACTGGGGTTAGAACTTGGAGCGGAGTGCACCATTTTTTTAGTATGGATTATATGGCGCTGTCTCAATAAAGGTTCTTGAATTGCCCTTATGTATAAGTCTTAGATAACACTAACGATATTTTGCTGCCTTGCAATAAGTGTGGAATACTGTAAAAGATCAGATAATATGAACATATGAACATATGAATCTTTCAGCAGAAACAGACCACCTGGTCTATCAATATGTGCCCTAACGTGCAGCTAGCCCCCTAGATTGCAGCTGCCCCAACCCCCTTCCCATCTGTCATTCCCATGACTGCCTCAGCCCCCTCCACCCAGATCATTCCTCCCTCATGCTCTGTCCCACACCCTCTTAAAACTTCCTACTGTCTTACATGATACCACCCCCTCTGGTAGAGTATTCCATTTAGACACCACCCTCTCCGTGAAGTAGTGCCTCCTCATCTCCCTCCTAAATCTTCCACCCTCCAGTCTTAGTCTGTGCCCCCTCGTGTCCCTACCCTTCCTCAGTTTAAACACCCCTTTAGTGCTAGCTTTGTTTATCCCCCTCAAATACTTGAACATTTCAATCATATCCCCCATCCCTCCTCTCCTCCAGTATGTACATATTCAGCTCATTCAGCCTGTCCTCATAGGCCTTGCCCTCCATTGCACACCTTCCAGTAAATTAATATTCCTCTTCAGATACGGCTGCCAGTACTGCATACAGTACTCCAAGTGCGGCCTGTCCAAAGATCTGTAGAGGGGCAGGATCACCTCCCTATGCCTGGACAAGAAACCCCTTGTAATACAGCCCAGCATCCTGTTCACCTTAGCTGCTGCTTTCCTGCATTGGGCAGAGTTGTTCATGCTCCCTGTTAACAACACCCCTAGGTCCTTCTCTTCCTCAGTGATCCCCCAGCCTCACCCCTCCCAACCAATAGTCCCTCCTTGGGTTCTTTGCCCTGACGTGCATAATCTTGCACATTTTCTCATTGAATCCCAACTGCAACTTCTCCAACCATACCTCAAGTTTGGTTAGGTCCCCTTATAGTTGTTTCCATCCATCCTCTTTGTCCACCACTGCGCCCATTTTGGTATCATCTGCAAACAGACTAACCCTGCTCCCAACTCCGTGTGCAATATCTGAGATAAAGAGCTCAAACAGCACCGGGCCCAACACCGAGCCCTGCGGCACACCGATTGTCACCGGTCTAGGTGTCGAGAGCTCCCCCCTCCACTACCACCTATTGCAGCCTCCCCTGCAGCCAGTTCCTTATCCAGTTTGTAAGCTTCATCCCCACCCTTGCAGTAGTCAGCTTCCCCCCTCAGCCTCCCATGAGGCACTGAATCAAAGGCCTTGCTGAAGTCCAAGTACAGGACATCTACAGTATGACCCATATCCAGCTCTCTTGTTACCCAGTCATAATATTCTATTAGCTTGGTCTGACAAGACCTCCCCAAGATGAACCCGTGCTGCCGCCCATCCTGGATAAGGTGGATTGCAGCCTGTTTGTCAAATAATCTCTGTCACTGTCTCAAAAGGTGTGTTTACACTACAGGATCTGCAGCATTGTAAGCGATGCAGATGAATTGCACTAGTGCAGACCCTGGTGTGTAGACACCTGCCAGAACATAGTAAGCTGCTCAGTTGTGGCTTACAATGATCCCTGTTTTGGTGGGATCATGTACCGGATCAGGTGTTTTCTGCTGGTGTGTGAACATGTTGTTCTGCATGCACCACTGCACCCCCTATGGCACCGCTCGGCAAACACCTGTCAGGCTCAAAAATAAACTGTTGAATTCTGGGCCACTGCCACTAGACTACTTACTTTTATAAAAAGTTAATGTTGAAAACGCAAACGAGATTGATACGCAGGACAAGTGAGCCTTGACAAAAGAGTCTTACAAGAGCCTGCTGGCAGTGTCCAAGCTTTGCCAGCATCAGAGAACTCATGCTGAAGTTCATACATCGGCATTACTACTATATTACTCACTTTGCATTCATTATCAAGCGCTAATGCTTTAGTGAGTGTCTCTGCTATTGTGCAAAGTGAGGGGGAGAATGAGGGCAGGCTGGGATGAGTGGAAGAGCAGACTGCTGCCTTTTCTGAATCAATTTCTTTTTTTATTATATCATGTAACCCCACTGAAAATCCATGACTGATTACATTACGGTGTCTATGTATTGCTGGGTGGGCGCTGCATATGGGGTCTGCTTTTCTCTAATACCAGCCTACCCTCAGTCTCCCCTCTGCCCCCTCCACTTCACAAAATCACAGAGACACTCAGTAAAGCATTAGATTTTGATAGTGATTATAAAGTAAGCTTTATAGTAACAACCGATAAAGCTGAAAACATACTTCTAGCTAGAGCAACTGTGCTGTGCATCCAAGAACAAGCCATTAAGGAAATGTTGAACAGATACAGCAATATGTAGCGTTGTTTGTTTTTTGAACCCAGTTCTTATTCATAATTATTTTTTGTGTTATAATGATTCTGCCAATGTTTCCTCTGTGAGGGGCCAGTGTATGCTAGTGCTTTCACATAAACAGCCTGCCTCTGATCAGAAAATTCAATGACGCTCTGTCTCTCTCTCTCTCTCTCTGCAATAACTAAATGATCTTTCACCATTTCTGATGGTGTGTATGTTATTAAGTGCACTCTTATTTGCTTAACTAAGAACACTGGATTTTGATATTTAATACATGGAAGCAAAATAATAGTAATGACAAGGGGGTTGCCAATGAACTTCTGGCTAGATCAGTTATGGTGTGCATCCGGGAAGATGTCAGAACAGCTGATCGGGCTGCTGCATTCAGTAGTGCTGTTCATTTTGTGAACCCATTTTCTGTTTGTTCATTTTTTGATTATAATTCTGGCAATGTTTGTTTCTATTGAGAAAGAACAGTATATGGCATGGCAATACTATCACATATTCAGCATGCACTGATCAGGAAATACACTGACACTTTCTCTGGCTCTGCATTAGTTAAATGACCTTTCACCTGTTCGTATACTAAGCATGCTACAGCACGTAAGTGACATCTTATTTGTTTCACTAAAGCAGGGGATTTTCTATTGTACTTCTGGCTGTATCAACTGTGCTGTGAGCCCAAGAAGATATCGGAACAGGTGATCATTACTGCCACTTCAGAAGTGCCGGACGGCTGCTACAGTCAGTAATGCTGCTCATTTTGTGACACTGGTTTCTATGTCTTCATTTTTTTGTAATTATTGTGGTTATGTTTCTTTTGCAAGTTACCTATGTCTGACAGATCTGCCAAAAGTTCAGCCTGTCTCTAACCAGGGAGTTAGAATGAAACTCTCTCATGCAGTAGGTACTAATGCATCATGAGATGAGTCAGAGAGTTCACATTAGATGTTTGATACTATGAACTGAATATAATGGTACTGACTCTTGAAACAAACTCTGGTCAGAGCTACTATGGCTGCTAATGCATTAACTTGATTAGGGTGTTTCATGGCCTTAAACATAAAGATGAATTGTTGTAGTCAGCTCCGTGTGTAAATTTCATTTTGGTAAAGGTAGATCATTTATCTGGTTGATCCTGTGTTTGCCGTGTGTTTAAACGTGAGTGGTGAGTGAGTGTTGTACTATATGTGGAAAGAGAGGGAGCTCCGCACCATGGCCTTCAAGTAATGATAGAAGGAATGGTGCAGAGAGGAGAGGTATGTCTGCACTGGGGACTGTGGGCCAAGCTAGAAGGATAATTTGCATTTGGGAACAAATGATCTGGTGGGAGAAAAGGTAGAGGTAGTTTGGAGGAAGTTTGAGGAGCTGGGACTGATACGTGAGGAGGCAGGGGGATCAGTAGCTTTCTCAGAAGTACTTCCAGTGCCCAAGGGCGAGCACTGAAAGGAAACTGAGGACAGAGGAATTTAACAAGTGGTTAAGAACTTGGTGTCAGTCCAAAGGGTATGGGCTGGTGGGGGAGTGGGGAAGGACATGGGAGGATGGTGATCTTTACGCTAAGGACAGGCTTCACTTAAGTGAGGAAGCTAGGAAGGTATTGAAAAATAGATTGGGAGAGTATATGGCAAATGTTTTGTGTTTAAACTAGGAGCGGGGGAGGGGGGAATGTGGGCAAGAGGCATGCAGAATCCACAGAATGAGAAGCCGAACGAGCTTACACCCCACACCAGCAGCAAGGGACTGAGGGTGACTATTAGAGGGGATGCTGGAAAGGGCGAGCAGGTAGGGAGAGGAGGGAATGTAATGGGGTGGAGGGTGTTCACCTTGAATGCAAGGAGCCTGGGGAACAAAGCAGCTGAATTACAGGTTCTCATGGCAGATGGGGAGGTGGACATGGCGGCCATCACCAAAACATGGACCACCCAGTACCATGACTGGGACCTGGTGGTACCAGGGTATAGGATGTTTCACAGGGATAGGGTAAAAGGGAAAGGGGGTAGCGCTGTATGTGAGAGAGGATCTGAACTGTGTTCACGAGGAGGGGGAGGAGGGCAATATGGAGTCACTGTGGATGCAATTCCAAGATTCCAAAAACAGGACTCTCAGGATGCGAGTGGTGTGTAGACCACCCTGTCAGACAGAGGAGATAGACAGGGAACTAGCTTGACAGATCAGAAGGTCCTGCAAGAAAGGTAACACAGTGATTGTGGGGGACTTCAACCTGCTGGGAGTGGATTGGAGTACCCATGACACTACAAATAAAAGGCCGCAGGTACTTCTGGATGCCTTCCAGGATAGCTTCCTGTTGCATCTGGTCAGTGAGCCAACCAGATTAGAGAACACCTTAGATCTCATGTTGGCTAATGGAGAATGTGCGAGAGAGAGCTGAGTGTGGAGGAACTGCTGGCTGGAAGTGACCACCACGCAGTGTGGTTCATGATAAATATGGGTAAGGCGGGAGTAGTGACAGGTATGAGGGTGTTAGACTTCAGGAGGGCCTACTTCAAGAGGATGAGGGAAGTAGTAAAAGGGTATCTGGACAGAATCCATGGAAATATGGACACTAACCAGAAGCGTGAGGCCATCAAACTAGGGATTGAGGAAGCAACCAGAATCTGTATCAGGGTCAAGACTAAGAGGGCTAGGGCCAAGAGACTGAGCAGGGTGAGCAAGGGGGTCAGGGAAAAGGTAAGGAAGAAAGGGCCACCTTTAGGAGGTACGAAAGAACAGGGAGTGAGGAGGACAGAGAGGATTACCTGAAGGAGTCGAAGAAGGTGACAAGCGCAGTAAGAGCAGCCAAGGTGGCTAGGGAGCTTAGGCTGGTGTAGGGCATCAAGGATGGGGAGAAGGACTTCTTCAGGTACATCAGGAAGAAAAGAAGCTGTAAGGACCAAACTGTAAGGATTAAGAGGAATGGGGAGTGGGTGGAAACAGGTGCAGAGCAGACAGAAGCGCTTAATGAATATTTCTGTTCGGTGTTCACTAAGGAGAAAGGAGGGAGCTACCTAAGGGGTGAGACAGCAGACCACGGGGGGGTGGGGAGGACAGATGGAGGAATAACAGTGGCCAGGGTACTGGAGGGTTTCAGGGCACTGAGGTGAACAAGGCTCCAGGGCCAGATGGCATAAACCCCAGGGTGCTGAAGGAGCTGGCAGAAGTCCTGGCAGAGCCCTTGGCACACCTGTTCAATGCCTCCCTGGACTCAGGAAGTGTAACACAGGACTGGAGGATGGCTCACATTTTACCCCTCCATAAGAGCGGCCCCAAGGATGGACCTGGGAACTACAGACCAGTGAGCCTCACATCCATTGTAGGTAAGCTGAAGAAGACAATCCTGAAGGAGAGTCTGGTTCACCTTCTGGAGGCAAACAGGCTGCAGGATGGTAGGCAGCATGGGTTTGTTGCAGGCAGGTCCTGTCAGACAAACTTGGTGGATTACTGTGACTGGGTAACTAGGCAGTTAGACAAGGGCCATGCAGTAGATGTCCTGTACCTGTACTTCAGTAAAGCATTCGATTTGGTGCCACATGGGAGGCTAGGAAGTAAGCTGGAGGGCACAGGGGTGGGCTGGAGATGGTGGGATGGGCAGTGAACTGGCTGCAAGGGAGATGGCAGAGGTGGTGGTGGGAAGGGAGCTCTCAGCACTGAGGGCGGTGACTAGCGGGGTGTTGCAGGGCTCAGTGCTGGGGCTGGTGTTGTTTGAGATATTTATAGCAGACATATTGATAGGCATCAAGAGCAAAATCAATCTGTTTGCAGATGACACCAAGATGGGTGCAGTGGTGGATGACCTAGGAGGGTGGCAGGGGTTGCAGGATGATCTGTCAAAATTGGAGCACTGGTCAGACACTTGGCAGCTGGGGTTAAATGCCAAAAAGTGCAAGGTGCTACATTTTGGAGCAAAAAACCCAAAGAGGGGTTACCAGTTGGGGGAGGGTTCAGATAGCCATGACAGAGGAAGAGAAGGACCTGGGGGTGATCATTATGGGCCCAATGAATAACTCAGCACAATGTAAGAAGGCAGCTGCAAAAACCAGCAAGATGCTGGGTTGTATTGCCATGGGGCATATCTTCCAGGAGAGGGGAGGTGATCCACTGCCACTATATACAAGTCGTGGACAGGCCACACCTGAATTGCCTACGTGCAAGTACTGGTGCCCATACCTGAAGAAGGACATGGGTTACTGGAGGGGGTGCAAACAAGGGCACAAAGATGATCCAGGGGCTGGGGGACATACCTTATGAGAGCAGGCTGAGGGAGCTGAACATGTACTCACTGGAGTAAAGAAGGGACAGAGGAGATGTGATCAAAACCTTCAATTACATGAAAGGAATAAAAAAGACAGGCACAGAGGGGCTTTTCAAGTTAAGGAGGGGAAGAGGACACTCAAGGCCATGATCTAAGACTGGATGAGGGTAGGTTCAGGAGGGAAATGAGAAGACACTTTTTTATAGAGAGGGTGGTGGCTGGGTGGAGACATTGCCTGTGGAAGTGGTGTTCTGTAGTACAGTGGGCTGCTTCAAAAGGGATGGGACAGGGCAAGGGGAGGGTCAAGGGGTGATGCGAAGGGCAGCTGCAGCTAAAGGCTGCTAGCTGCACAACCTGAGCAGACCCACAGACCATAAGGCCTTTATCTGCTGGCAATTTCATATGTCTGTGATGATAAGAACTCTGTACTGAGGTGATGGCCTGTTTAATCCAGGAGGCAAACACAGTCCAGAGTGGATGATTTAAATGTTACTTTGATAGACATTTAAAGTAGAAGGGGGGGATGGAAGAAATAGGGGAG
Organism: Neoceratodus forsteri; assembly: GCA_016271365.2. NCBI lineage: Eukaryota > Metazoa > Chordata > Ceratodontiformes > Ceratodontidae > Neoceratodus > Neoceratodus forsteri. Next base: position 215,463,361 of record JADMNL010000024.1, read on the forward strand.
GCAGAAAGTGGGCCACCACAGGCTGAGATAGAGAGCAGGGAGATCCCAAGGGGAGAGAGTCCCAACAGGATGCAAATTATTCAAGGGTTAGCGAAGGAAGAAGAGGGAAAAGGAGCAGTCAAAGGAGAAAGGTGTGGAAGGGGGAACAATTGGAAAAAGGAGAAAGTGGCAAGAAGAGAGGTGAGGGCTGTCAAAATGGTGCAAGGTCTGCATCAGAAGCCCTATGAAGTGAGACTGAAAGAGTTCAATATGTACACCCAGGAGGAAAGGAGGGAGAGTGGGGATATTATGAAAACCTTTAAATACCTTGTGGGGGTTAACAAGGTACAGGAGGGAGATATACAGTATTTCAGAGAAAAAAGTGCTGTAGAACAAGGGGTCATGATATGAAGCTGGAAGGAGGTAGATTCAGGAGAGATGTGAGGAAATAGTTCTTCACAGAAAGGGTGGTGGATTCCTGAAACAGCCTTCCATGGAAAGCAGTGGGGGAGCAACCAGTGGTGGGTTTCAAAAATGCCTGGGACAGGCACAAAGGAATCCTAAGAGGTAGGAAGGAAGGGAGTGGAAGGCAGAAGAGACAGTGCTGTAGGGCAAGTTGGGTCTGCAGCAAAAGTGATCATAACTAAAAATGGGCAGACTAGATGGGCTCAGCGGTCATTATCTACCATCAGTTTCTATATTTATGTACTCCCCTTGGGAGAACTAGTCTATTTGGCCCTCCCCGGGTTTGTGTGGCCTAATTTGGCCCAGTAAGGAAAAGGGTTAATTATTCTCATCACTCAGGAGGAGCCTCCTGCGGGTTGAGAGGTCACCATGGATGCATGGGGGGGATAAAGCTCAGCAGTTTAGGTGGGACGGGGTGTTCCAGTCAGAGGAGTGAGCAGCGATGGAGTGAGAGTGAGTCGGGGCCGGACAGGAGTGATTGCTCACTCTGGCCCCCAGATGGTGGCACTTGGCAGGAGACAGAGGATGAAGTGGGAGCCAGTAGCCACAAGCTGCACAGTATCTTGGAGGGCAGCTAAAGTCGAGAGGCAAGCCAGCAGCCACAAGTTGCAGAGTGCCCTGGCAGCCTGTGCCGATTCGTGTAGGAATCCAGTGGGAAAGAATGCGGCAGGGAGTGTAGTGACCAGAGAGTGAGTTGCCTTGGAGCTCCATGGGACGTGTCCCCTTCTCAATTCAGGGGAAGTTGCTGCCACTTCTGGGAAAGGATGCAGGGGTCATGAGGGAACCCACAAATCCCCAAGCCACGAGGACTGCATGTTCTGAGGGGGAACGTTGACCTAGGGCAAAAAGAGACAGAGAGATGGATATTGTTGAGAGTTTGGGTGACTGTGAAAAATAATGGGCTGTTAGGCACTGTGAACTGTTTTGGGACTTGTGCTGCCTTCAAACTTGTGACCATAGTGGTCCTGAGTTAATGCTGCCCTAAAGGCTGTGCAACCTCCTCCATCCAGGTAAAAGCTGCTATTATAGCCATACCGGACGCGTGAAAGCTGAATGTGTGCCCCACTAATTAACTGATGCTACACGGAGCTATGTGTGAATATTTTTAATGAATTTGGGATCCTTGTTGTTTCTTCAAGTTCCATGTGGACATTCCGTTATTGAAAAGAACTGTTTAATATGACTTAACCTGTTGTTTTCATCCAGCACCTCTGAGGAAAAGGGACCCTGTGTGTGACATCTGGGCCAGGGCAATGTGGCCACTGGTGTGCTTCTGCTGCTGTGGACACCACCTTCCCATGGACATATTCCATCCATACACCTAGACACGGGGAGAGAGGGCTACATTTCTATGTATGACAGGTTATGTGATTCAAATGGATACGGCACACAGCTGTTACAGTTTTGCACTCACGCAGTTGGTTTACAGGGCAAGCTTAGATACAGATATGTGTGGTGGTGGTTGTTGGGGGAAGGGATAAAGAGATGTGGGCTTGAGGATTAAATGAAACTAAAAACAAAACAAATTAAATACCTGTGCCATATTATACTATGCACTCCATCAAGCCCAGCAGTGATGAACATTACCTACATGTTCTGTAGGTTACAGTCAGTGATTTCAGAAATACATAAATGTTTTAGCCAAGCCATCAGCCTCCATTCAGTGCACATAGTAAGCTTTATTTGTAAAAGGCTGGGAAATAATTCAAAAGTTTAAGTTGACCAAAAAGTCAGGTAAGTTATCACGTTTGGTCAGCTTCACCTCAACATTTCCCTGTATAAGTCTGGTTTCTAGAGAGAAAGAGAAATGGTGGAGCTCTGTTTATCATTTAATTTTAGATGGGTCCTGAAATGGTTAACCGACATACAAACATCAGAAAAATCATTTTGTAACAAATTCACATAATGTGTGCTGCAATGCAGTAATCTAATTGCTCCAAAAGCAACCCATTGACACAAAATGAAACAGGCATTAATTCCATAGTAATGCCGCTAATTCTATGTAGATGCTGTGATCTCATCACATCACAACGCCAATTAGCCCATATGATAATTCCCATCTGCTCATTCCTCTGCAGTGTACTCTGAGAATCGCTAAAACCAAGGTGTCTGACAGTAATTGTTCTTTGAATGCAGATAAGGAGCGAAATAAGCATTGTGCCAACACAGTGTCAAACAACAGCAAACTACACAGACAAATGCAAACACATAGCCAAGCTACTGAAACTGCCAAAGATAGGCAACCTACAGCAGCAATTTTTGATGAGAATGCAGTGCTTACCTCCCACCCACCCATGGGCCATTGAAGAACTCACGCACTGAAGCAAAATCCAGATTGTACTGAGGCACCTGAATTTCGAGTTGGCACACTGCAACTCTAAACTGAGAACTTCTAAGTTCTTTCTGTTTCATAGCTTGAGCACTGTGCGATAAGCTGAATGAATGTAGGATTGAAGTATGTACATTAGGTCTCCCATCATTCTATTGATGTGGAAAGCCATTGAAAACAGTTTTTTTCAAGTGTTAGATCTCTATGAAGGGCAATATTTAGAAAATGTAATCACACTTTCCAATATTAGTGTGCAGTACTGTAGCACATGGTTAGATTTCTAAAAAGAAAAATTGTAGTAAACAACTACAATGTTAATAGATGTTGCTTAAATGAAAACCACAGTGCCAGCAGAAAAAAAATAAACATCAGAAACCTGCATCTGAGTATTTCTTTTACAAGAATATGCTTTTCTATAAACTTCTGAAGCGCTTGCCATGTTACAAGTGCATTAATGCACTCCAGAATCGGGCTCTACTAGGGAATTAATGCCTGGTTGGTGGTTGGAGGCACTCGGCCCCACAGCCAGACATTACTTCCCTAGTAGAGCCTGACTCTGGAGTGCACTAATGCTTACGTACACTGCCAGACACTCACACAGTTGGTAGAGAGAGAGAGAAGTGTAATCTGAATCGCTGCTTGAGCAATGCAGTCTCATTACAAATGCAGCTTTGATCAACAGGTAGTGGTGTAGTGCTAAACTTAAAAGTATGGGGTCTCCATGAACTATGATGTCCCTAAACTGGATCCATGACATCGGTTCAACAAAAACTATGTCCACCCTCAAGTAAATTGGGTTTTTGAGAGGGCTTTGCTCCCGAACTCCCCATCTTGGGGGCTTTCTGCCCTGCACCTCCTCGGCCTAAGATTATCAACTCTGGGTCAGAGTTGATTCGTGTGCAATAGCCGGTCAAAGCAGTGCAGGGGTCCCAAGGGTACATTACAGCAGCAACAGAGAATTGCCACTGTAATGTTGTTTGCTGTGCAGTTATCACCGCTCAGATGGCATACCCCAAACCTCCACAGGCCAGGGGTCTGGGGGCGACTAGGCCCCCAGAAGCAATGAGGTTTTAGATGCATTTTGGGGCATTTTGAGGGTTATTTTGACACTATTTAGCTGCTTTAAAGCCTTTTTTGACTTGTTACAAACAACCAATATCACCATCAAATAACTACTTTTTATTTTCTTTAAAACCAAATTAGCAAATAAAAGCAAAAAATTCCACTCTAGCCACCCTTCAAACATCCGACTATATACCACTTCTCTTGAGTACAGTCTGCTATCACTGCAGCAGGCATTGCACTTGTTACCTTGCAACCTAAACAGAAGTCTGTGCCCCCCCAACAGTGCATCACACAGTCAGACATACAATGCAGCAAGAAGGGCACACAGCACACTAACCTGAAGGTGCATGTGTCTGTCACACAGCAGACATGTACACACACCATCCATGCCAGAGAATGGAACTGATACACAGGATGCGCTGGAGGATCCCTCAAGGCCCAATACTGACACAGGATGTATACCAGGTAATAAATGCTTTATCTGCATGTACCCTGAACTGAGATGGTTGGAGTAGGGAGGGTAAGGCTCATCAAGGACAACTGCATGAAATACAGGGCATATACAGTGACATCAGAGCCCACAGACTTGACAGGCAGCAAGGGTTCTGCAACCTGTGTGAGACCTCAGACAATGGCATGACCATAATTATCACTGCTCTACAACAGGATGATGTTTCCCATACACACAGCAGCCAACCCACAAATCCTCTTATGTCATACACTGGAGCCACAGCACCATCAAGCACTCCAGCATAACCCACACATGACAGCCAACCTGCAGGGGTGCACAGCCAACTATAACATACTATGACCTAATGCCAAGCACGTCCCATGGCATGTACACAGCCCAGTCACATGGCAGGGGCAATGCCAGTGGTAGGCTCATCCCACACTAAACACCCACTCAGAAGTAATCCCAGACACTGAAGCCAAAACACACACAACCTAATGCCTCATCTGCATGCAGCATAGGCTTTAATGCTGAAGAATTGCCATCCACCATCAGATGCATGCGGACGTCACATGGGTTCACTTTCATAGTTAACTGTGCCAGTACATCTCAGCACTGTATAAGGCCTTTGCCACTTCATTAATAGTTTATTTTCTGTAGTGGGTACTAGTAACAAGACCTTTTCACCTGGCTCAAAAACTTTTTCTTTTACCCCATGGTCATAATGTGCCTTCTGCTGGTTCTGGACCTCTTCCTGATTACTATGGGCAATTTCTACATATTGTGCCAGTTTCATTCTCAGGGTACACATATAAGATGTAACACATTGTTTCTGAGTGGGGTTATCTTCCCATATTTCTTTTATTATATCTAGTGACCCTCGAGCTTGTCTACTATACAGCATTTCAAATTGTGAAAAACCTGTGGAGGCTTGTGGCACTTCTATGTAAGCAAAAAGCAGGTAAGGTAAGTATTGGTCCCAATCTTTCCTTTCCCTCTTACAAACCTTTTTAACATGTGTTTTAGGGTTTGGTTAAAACGCTCAATAATTCTATCTGTCTGATAGTGATAGAGGGAGGCTCTTATGGCAGTGATACCTAGTAGTTGGTACAGCTCCTTCAGTAATGCAGCACCACAATTACTACCCTGATCAGTAGTAATTTCTTTAGGTATACCCACCCTACTGAAAATTTTGGCAAGCTCTGCTGCCACTTTTGGGACATTGGAACTTCTTCTTGGTATTGAGAAGCATAGTCACATACTACCAGAATGAATCGATTTCCCTTTTTGCTTTTGTCTAAAGGACCAACCACATTCATTGCAATTCTCTCAAAAGGTACATCTATCAAGAGCAGGAGCTCCAGGGGCACCTTTTTTTTTTTTAGTCACTAGGGCTACTTTCTGACATTCAGCATAAGAACTGCAATAGGTAGCAACATCTCCATGAATTCCAGGCCAGTAAAGTCTGAATAGCAATCTGGCAAGGGTGTGATCCCTCCCTGAGTGTCCAGCCATAGGACTATAATGTATGGTAGAACGTTGTTATGCATAAAAATCCATACCAGCTAAAAAGTTGTTATGCTGCAGTAGCTTGTTGTTATGCTGCACCAGGTACATAGCTACTGCAGCATAACAACTTGGAACCTTTCACATAATGCTGTAAGCGCTGCGCGAGCCGCATTCTCTTTAAACAGCTGTCATAACTGTACACAGTTGCGAGTGGCGATTTTAAAAATGCAGGCACCAGATTAAAGCATGTCGACCGTTATTTTCTCCCGGAAGCTATCTGTTCATTTTTTTTTTTTTCCAGTCTACCACAATCGCTCTTGCCACCCAATGTAAGCTTATGAAATGTAAGTACTGTAAAATTCAAGAGAAACTGTTGCCGTCTTCACATTTCTGTCTCATTATGTGGGATACAGTAACAATTTTCTAATTTGTCATCACAGATAGGTGACCATACACTATAAAAGATAATGTATAGTCCTCTATCTATGACAAGTTTGAAAACCTCTTCTCGAGGTCGTCTTGGCGTCTGAACCTCTCGAGCTTCGCTATCGAGGTTCAGAACATCGCCATGATGACCTTTCAAAGAGTTTACAAACTTGTTACAGATAGGGGAATATACATTATCCTCTATATCATGTGCTATCTGTAACAACTCATTTCTATACTTTTGTGGTATAACCAATTGTTCTATCTGTTCCTGTGTCTGAGGTTTAACACAATCTTGGTAGAAAAACCCATTAAATTTTTCAAACATTGGTTCACCCTGTTTTTGTTTCACCCCCGGCTACTTAAAATAACCTTGGAGGGAAGCATCATTAGTTTGCTGTGAAACAAAATCACAATCAGTTATCAGTTTAGCGTCAGCATTTTCATATTTTAACCCCTTATGTCCATCAGTCTTTTGTTGCCACAGTTGTTTCAGGCGTCTTCTTTCTTTCCTGGACTTTCTGATCTTAGAGCTGGGCTCAAATAAATCCACATCAAAGTCACTGAAAGGAAAAGTGTCCCCACCATCTCAGATTTTACATAGAAACATAGACTTTGACGTCAGATAAGGACCGCTTGGCCCACCTAGTCTGCATTTGCCTTTTCTTTGCCTGTGCTGTTGTTACCACTGGTGCTGAAACTGCAGGATTCAGTTCCTCTGAGATTAACTCAATAAACCCTGGACAGTCATTTTCAATAATCAGGGGTACAGGTAACTTGGGTACTACCCCCACTTTCATTTTGTGAGACACCCCATTAATATTCAGGGTCACTTGTGTGGTAGGATAATATTCTGTGTCCCCGTGGATGCAAATGACACCAGTAACTGGTCCTTTTACATAGTGTTTTCCCAGCACTTCAACATGCACTAGGGTCTGTCTGCTTCCCAAATCAATAAGTCCCTTTCCAGTCTTATCTCCCACCTTGACATCTGTTAAATACTTGCCCCAATTTGCTATGGCCAAATCTGCTTCGGTGTTACCCTCCTTGTTTTTATGGCAGTTTCTTTCGATATAACCTGGCTTGTTACAGTTGTAGCAAATGTCTTTGGGTGCAGATTTGTTACCTCCACCAGAGTTTTTTATCTGATCTGAAGTTAAATTTGGAAAATGAGGGTCTTACCAATGCTTGGCTGTTATCTCACTGCTGTGTGGTCTGTCTGGTCATCTGATAGTCCTCGGCCAAAGAAATTTACTTTTGCCCACTTTCTGGTCGGTGTTCTTTCACCAAAAGCTGCACATCTGTAGGAAGGATGTTGATGAATTGCTCCATTGCAAATGTGTCAGTGATCTGTGGGACTGTTTTGCCCTCTGATTGGAACCATTTAATAAGGAGTTCTCCGAGTCAGGTAAAGGCTTCTCGAGGAGTGTCGAATGAGTTGTACTTCAGGGACTGGAATCTTTGCCTGTAGGGCTCTCCTGAGATGTCGTATCTTTTCAGAATTTCTTTCTTCACAAGGTCATAGTTTTCTGACTGTGCAGTATCCATACTGCTGTAGACAAGTTGGGATTTACCTCTCAGGTAAGGCACCACTCTGATTTCCCATTGCTGCTTTGGTCACTAACAGACTCTGGTAACCCTTTCAAAGGCTGTCAGGTATGCTTTGATATCATCAGAGGGACACAACTTTGTAAATTTAATGACTTTTAAGTTGTTTGTGTCTTGTTGCTCTGCTGGACGAATGCCAGATCCTCCAGCTTTGATAGCTTGCAAGGCATCCATCCATTACTACATCTCTTCTCTTCTTTGCTGCTCCTGTCGCTGCATCTCTTCTCTTCTTTGTTGCTCCTGTTGCTGCATCTCTTCTCTTCTCTGCTTTTTGAGTTGCTGCATTTCTTCTTTTCCCTGCTTTTCAAGTTGATGCATTTCTTCTCGTCTCTGTTTCTCCACCTCTTTTTAAAGTATAGCCCACCATTTGAAAAAGGCAGTCAGGCTTTCAGATTCTGTCACTGCCTGTCCTTTTTTTTTTTCCATCACTTCTGCTGGCTGTACAGTCTCAGCTTGGACTTCTGTCTCTGCTAGTTTGGCTGCCATCTTTCTGATAATGCCTCCTGGGCTTGCTGTTGCAGAATCCATACCTTTCTGCTATGCATCCCTGGTACCAGGTCCAGTACCCACGCACAAAACTCCTGGCTTAGAGTATGCATGGCATACATCCCACTTAGGCAGACACCATCTGTCATTGAGGCACAGGTCAGGAAGCATAGGAAAAATAGAAGCAGTTGTAAAATTCCCAAGTAACATTTTATTATCAATAACAGCTAAATAAAAATAGAAATTATTCAATATAACTATTTACAAAGGCAGTACAAACAGAGAAAACAAAGTCCTTTATCTGAGGGAATCTCTAATTCCAAGTTTCAGTTTCTCAGTCTGTCTCTCACTCTAGCAAAGGCATTGCTGCACTTATTTCTGCATCCTGAGCTCATTAAGAGAAAAGAACTTTGTAAGTTTCTTTCCTTGCAGGTGCAACAAAATAGAACATGATGTCCCAGAACTGGGCTCTTGTTGACAACTCTGCAAAAGAGTTTGTGCTACATGTCAAGGTTAACCCTTTAAATTCCAAATGGCTTTTTGCAATCATTTCAACAGTATAACTATATATGGCATCACATAATAATAGCGACCCAAAATGAGCGACTACAAAAATAGCAACTTATTTTGGGTGCTATTATTGTGGGCTATCCTGCGCAATAGAAAGGGTATGGGGTAGTGACCATGGGAAAGGGTGAATGGAAGGGGGGAATAGTGAGGGGAAAGGGAGGGACAGAGAAGGGGTTTTCATGCACTGATGTACCTGCTGCTGCTAAGCTAGCAGTGTGGCACGGTAAGGGTGTGGGTGGCTAGCTCTGGCACAGCAGGTACTGGGTTTGGGCCCAGGAGCGTGTATATTTTACCGCAGTCGCAAGCTGCAACATCTTATATTTAGCACGAAAATCCAGATTTGCCCCTCCCTGACACATGCAACCCCAGGAGTTAAGAATCCTATTTCTGGGGAGCAGGGGAAAACCTCCCCCCCAAAAATACTTTTTTCAACCCAGATATCGGGTTGCTTTTAAGTGTATATTGCTGATTTGCTTTTCAGCAATATACACTTGCCATAATAGCGATCACTGTTTTGCAATTGCTATTATGACATGGAACTCTAAATATAGTTTCAAATGAAGGGATCCCAGTATCACTTACAGTTTCACACAAAAATTCACATATATTTTTATAAATGCAAATATGGAAGGGGAAAGAAAAGACAGAAACAGCAAGTGAAGGCAGAGGGATAGCGAGAGGCAGAGAATTGCAAGACCGTCAGAGTGATCAGTTCCTAGGTCTCACAAGAACATTTGGTTGGCCAACCAAACAGACAAGGGACAGAAAAGGTGAGGAAAGAACAGATCCTTGTGTTTAACTCTTTCTGTGTAACAAATGGGATAGGGTCTTATTCATCCCCGTCACAAGGGCCATGCACATATATTAATGGGCTCTTAATGGGCATGTAAATGGGCCAGAGCACCTTCCATGCCCAAACGGGTCATTAACATTGGAGCCCGGGTTCGTCCACAAACCGAACCTGAAATGAACCCGAACTATTTGATTTTCACCTGATCCAAACCAAACTTGAACCCTTAAAAGAGAAAAACAGATGAACCCGAACTGAACCCAAACCCAGACCATGTGAGATGTGGAGAACCCACATGGAGGCAGTAAGGTGAATTCATTAGAACTTGAACTCGTAAATTACACACAAAACACCTCGAACCAAACTGAACTCGAACCCAAACTTCTGTTTATCAAACCGAACTGAACTGAACTCAAACTATATGCTGCCAAACCCAAACAAGAACCCTAAAAACATGTCAAACCCTAGCTCTAATTAGCATATTAGGGCTAAATATGGCCCACAGGAGCCCTGCCACTATCCCATTTAACCCTTGCTGCCTCCAGTGCGCTCCTGTCTGCCATATTCAGGTTGGGCCTGTGTCAGCATGGCACAAAGTCACTACGCACTGTACTGGCATGACCCCATATTTAGACAGTTTGCACACTCCAGTTGCAGTGAGCTAATTGTCTGAACATTGCCCCCCAGGCAGGCTGTGCGCAAACTTCCACAGACTGCACATGGCCAGCTCTGAATATGGGGGGCTTATACTCCTTAGCCCAGTGGAACCCAAAGTCCATGAAACAGTTGCTCATGGAGGTGAAAAAGGCTTGCCTATACCCTCAAGATACTGTTATTCTAACTTGTAACAGCATGAAAGCAAACATTTTTGGCACTGACTTAAGCTTGTTTGTTTGGACAGCAAAATATACATAGCATTATCATGTCAGCCAAATGCTTTATTTAATACAAACAGAAAAATATCACACAAGTAGATACGTAAGAGACAATATGACAAGTCAAAGCAGAGCAGTGCATTTAACTCCAGGGTCTGTGCTATTGCAAGTGTTTAATTAGGCACCACCATAGGGCAGGTAACAGCTAAGTGTAATCCCAGTTTAATGTCATAGTTACTCTATCTTACTGTTTACATGTTTGATTATAGTACTAAATAGAGGAGACTCTTGCTTACAGTACCTTGCAAGTCTCAGAGGAAAGATAGCCATTAGATCCAGACACCAATAAACTGTCATTTTAATATCAGTCAAGCGGTATTTCCAACGACACTCCTTAAAAATGTGAAATAAAGTATAACCACCCATATTCTTCCACAGGATTGCCAATACAAAACCTGGACAGAGGATTACATGATCTTTACTTACCTTCCTAGGGAATGTAATTTTAACTTAGTAAAAAAACAGATTTACTAAAAAATGAGACTGCCTGTTTTACGTAATTGGAGGCTCATCGAAATGACTGCCTGCCTGTCTCAGCCCAGCGACTCCACTGCCACAAGCTGAAACCTGATCTCAAATCACCTTGTGCTCTTTTGTAAAGGAATTCCGCAGCAAGATAAAACAAAGTTCCCTTACAGCTGTGCTACAAGACTGTTCAGTTGCCAATTTAAAACTGCTGCCTGGAGAACTACATAAAACACATAATTGAAGACTTTATGAAGTATGGGAGCACTACACCCCTGCCAACAAGGCATTGTTTAGATAAAAATGTGTAAAAAGATGATTTAGGTGTTTTTCCAGACTAAAACAAGCTGCCTGTGCTGTTTACATTCTACTGATTGTAATTTGAGCTGGCAGGAGAATGCTACATGTAGGAGAGGAACTCTTTCTCCCCCCACCCAGCACAGTGATTTCAGGTAGTGGAAGGATCATGGTTCAACTCTGAAACTATAATTTGGAAGGAGTCTGAAGTGCCCTTTTTACCCCATGTGGTACGTCTGTAGGGCTCCACCACTACAGCCGTTAAAAGTAATACCACTTTCTAGGAATGGGCTTGCTTTTAAAATATTAAGACAAGTTCAGAGTTTAAAACAAAACACAGGAGGCATGTTCTTTTGTGATCAGTTTCCAATTTTTATTCTGCAGGCAGTTAGGAAATAAAAAAATTGAGAGAAAAATGTTTAACACTTGCACTTGGATGTTTAAAAAAAATGGAGTTTGATCACGGTCAATCAGTGTCAGAGTTATTGTATGTTTAAGAAATAAACTATGACAGGGTGTGGGCTGTGCTGGGATTTACCCATGTCTGGTGTGGTTTGGTCATGAGGCTGCAGGCCAAGTGACCAAATCCATACCAGAAGTGGGTCAATTCTAGCATTACCCACACCGTGGAGTGGTTTATTGTGATTATACAATGTCTCCCCTCAGTTTTTGTATCAAAACATTACAGAAAACTACATATTTTTACCATTTTTAATAATTTGTATTGAATTTATCATTGCACAAGGAAAAATAGTTCCCTGTTGCTAGGTAGACTATGAAGAAGATGCCCCCCACCACCCCCAGAACCTAGATAGTCTTATATTTTTTAACAATACTAGTTTAGAGTTCTTTTTTGTTTTAATTTTTTTTAATACTAGTGACAGACTAGAGATGGGTATCAGCAGAGATGAGTGCCTGGGACAGCGAGAGGTATCCTGTCAGCACTGCTGAGTAAATGAGAGGTGGCACTGACTGTTATGAGAACTATTGCTCACAGTTTCTTCGGGGGGGAGCTTAACTGAATGGAGTGGGTCCAAGCAGGTTCTAAAAAAGAGCAGCAGAGGGTAATTGGCTAGAAAAATAATGAGAGGAATAGGGGAGAATGCAATGGAGTCAAGTTCTAGGCAAAGTGGAGGGTCGGTCCAGCAGCCGTGTGTAGCCAGAAGAGAGAGAAGAGAAAGCCACAGTCAGAGTAGAGAAAACCGCAGTCTGTGTTTGGCCCGTGTTCTATTTTGGAGGTACGTGTCATTTATAGGACATTAAGCACTTTTCTACACATATCATTGTATCAGAGCTGGAAATCACTACCAGCTTTTCAGTATCACTTAACTGGAAGCTGCTGTACATATCTGAAATGGGCAGGTTTTTTTTCCGATGGTGTTTAGTGGGGCAGCAGTATGGCAGATTCCCTGGTTACGTTTTGGGGCGTAGGAATGATTTCAAAGATGGGTCATTTTAAATGCAGCTGACTGGCACCTGTCCTGTGGGTTATGTCAGGATTTACCAGAGCTGAAAGGTGCCATTCAGCCAATCAGGTCTCACCATTCTGGGACCCCATTGTATACTTGCTGGTATTTTGAATAGTTTATTTTTATATTATAGCATACTGAGAAAAGTGTAAAGTCTATAAACTGATGTTGTGGTGTAGGATAAAGTGGAAGGATTTTTCTGAGGTTGTGAAGTTTAAGGTTTAATTAGTTTTAAAAAATATTTAACTTTAACCTTCAGGTTTGAGATGCAGGTGGAGGAAAGAGTTTTACTATGATTATGAACAGCTACCTATTTAGTCTGATTGGTTCTCAGGGCACAAAGGCTCGAAGCGCTGCATTTAAGGACCAGCTGAGATGCACTGTCCTGTGGGGTTCCAGTGCAGTCAGGCTATGTCAGTGCACTAGGTACCCTTTTGTAAAGAAGTGGCATGGCATAGGATGGCACAGAAACATAGAAATCATGAAGGCAGAAAAAAAGACTCAAGTTCCATTTATTCTGCCTAAGGTCCCTACCTTTTCTGTATTCCCTTTGGCTGCAGGAGTGCCATATCTACCTCATGATTGCTTGGCAAGCAATGAGCTCCAGTGTCTGTATGGGCACCCACAATTTGATAATCCACATGGAATCCTTAAATTTGTCCCCATCCCTCAACAGGTTTTTGCTGCTGAGGATCTCTCTGGTTTCCTCCTGTTAGTTTTTGTGGAAATATCAGGGATACAGATGGTCCTGGGAAGGTATTCAGTAACACCACGTCACTTACTACATGGTCATGGAGAGGATGTGACTTGAGCCTGAAACTTTTGGGCTGTAAATAAAAAAAATAAGGGCGGTGAAAGGGGATGCCATTGGACTGGCCACCGTGTAGTGGGTAAGGAATGGGGATACCACTGCAGTGCATGCACATTGTTTGGGGGGAGGGGGTACAACTGGAATTCAGGGGTTTATTTGGGGCAGGGTGAGGGAGAGAGGGTACCACTAGATCTCATAGACTTTCTTTGATGTACTACAAGAAAAATTTCCTTTTTAAAATATAAGGAAATTCTTTCATAAACTACTGTATGTTAAGGTAACATTAGGGTCATAGGAAAGTTTCAAAACATCTGGAACTTCAGAGTTAGGGTCAAAATATGGTTTGTGTAAGCAAGATGGTAGGATTTCATATCTCTGGTATCTGGGTCACAGACATCTCAGTTCTATGCAGAACCCAGCTAACAGCACTATGAAACTCTGCTACCTTGCTTACATACACTATTTGTAATAATAGCATAAAGGCACTCCAAGGTTGGAGTTAATCTTAGCCAAAATAATTTAAATATAGAGTGAGAACTGGTTACCTAACCCCACTGACTCACTAGCTCCCATTGAATACAACCACCAGGAGGCCATTCCAGTGACACTGTTGTCTCTCCCCATCCTTCAATATCTGACATTTATATGCTTATCCTGTTAATGTAACTGCTGTAACCAATGTAACACATCTTGCTTGACTATATTAAAAGTGACACTACTATAACTAATGCTCTACACCGTAACACAGGACAACTTTGAAAATAGGACCATGGTGGTCCTAACAGTTTTCTCCTGTCAAAAAATAAAGATTTTAACTATTACTACTGCATTTCTGACCTGTGCTGTTTTGCTGAAATATTGCACTATGATATGATCACATTTAACTAATCACACTGCTTGATTTTTCTTAACCATTTTATAATACATAATAATGAAGGGGGTGTTAACAGCTTGGTAAATTATATTTCAGGAAATAATTTTATATTAATTATATAGCCAATGCATAGCCAGCAGACAAATGTTAAGGATTTATGTACAAGATAAAAGTGGAACTGTATAGACTAGTTTGAGAAACAACCAAAATGTAAAGACAATTGCATTTGCAAAGACTACTGGCCTTGATGAAGTGCGGCCATCTGTGACACATCAGTGAGGCTGATAAAATATACAGCCACTAGGTGTCCAGACAGCAAATACAAATAAAGTAACTATTTGATATTTACTGGGTGAGTTGTTGCAGTTCTGTGATTCCTTCCCTTACTCTAATAACACATTATACATCCAGGAAGTGTTAACATGTTTCAAAATACAAAGAATTAAAAAAAATACTCAGAACCTGCCCATTTTAGGGTAGCTGCACATGAAATGCTCAGTTACAGCCAACGTCTTAGTTTGCCTCTATTAGCAAAATGTAACATATTGATCTAATCCAATCCAATCTAAATTGAAATATTAGACATGCTGTACTCAGTCAGATATGTCTTAGTCTTATGATTATTGAATATTTATTAAGGCTTGATTTTGGGATGTAGAACCACCTGTAATTCAAACCCTAAAGGATCATCTAAAAGCAGTTTTTCATTGAAAGAGTGGTGCATAAGTGGGATAAATTTCTTGTGCAGGCCAAGCCATAAGGGGTAAGGGTGGCTTATGTTAGGGTGAGAGAGGCACTCGGATGAAGTAAGAGGAAGGGGAGCAGAGCTAAGAGGGACAGATGGCCCCTTGGGCCTTCGTAGAGCAGCTAGATATGGTGGATAGACTGTATGGCCCGCTGACATTTTCCTTCCATCTTTTTCTATGTTTCAAAGCTACGAGACACATGGCATACTCAGGTGTCTTAGTCCCTAAGGTTAGATTAACAAAAGGTATCCCAATTCCTGGAATGTCATAGTTCTGTTATTACATAAATCTATACATAGTCTGTGTAAACAAGGTAGTAGAGTTTTATAGTGCTGTTAGTTGGGTTCTGCATTGAACTGAGATGCCAGTGATCTACATACCAGAGATATGAAATCCTACCATCTTGCTTAAACACAACGTGCTTGACTTTGGGTCATTTTGACCCTAACACAGCATTATCAGTTCCAGTTCCCTCTCCTACCATCAGCACATTGATTATGTCGCAAAAGCCACCAATATCTGGATAGGCCTGCTCTACAGCCACAAACACTGCATGGCTTCTGACACACTCTGGCTGGCCATCTACAGTTCTGTCACCTCCATCATTGATTACGGGCTAGCAATCTATGGCTCTGCCTCTGCTTCTGCCCTCTGCAGAATTATGGTTGCACTCAACAAAGCATGCAGGCTACTAATGGGGGCTGACCAATTTACACACACATGTGACCTGTACGTTTGAGCCAGATGGCTTCCTCTCCTCAGCCGGATCCAGTATTAAACCTGCCTCTTAACCAAAAAGGTCCTCCTCGGGATCATGCCCTGTGGTGTTGAAAGCTCCTCACTGACCACCACAACACCCAGCATACTAGAAGTTCACAACAACAAACCTTCCTGGACCTCAGATACCAGACTACAATGGGCCACAGGGCTTTTGCCCACAGAGCACCACAGTGGTACAATACTCTCAACAAAGAGACACTTACAGCTGCTGCTCTTGGCCCTTTTAAAGGTCAACTCTGACTACACCTCATTTCAACTAGTCATTGTGACTGCCTCGCCTCAGCTGGGGCCCTATGCTCCCTGCACTTTACTTTAGTCAGAAAAGTTACCTCCCTTTGCCAGTCACTCCTTCTCCTGTCTCTCCTTACTCCCCTACCTTGCCCACCCTCCCACCCCCTCCCTCTGGCACTTATTGACAATTTGTCCCTCACCTCCCTCCTCTTATGCGCTCCTACCTTCACCCCTCACCATTCAACAACGGCCTTCCAGCCAACCTACCCCCTTCCCTACTCTCTCCCCAGCAGCTCTTAATTCAAAGGTTGCCCATGGTTGTTGTCTCATTCTACCTAAACTTGGTTCATTTTGAGGTACTGTAATTAACTAAGCCTCAGCCTCTTGCTTCTTTTTGAAATATGTTGACCTTTGTATGTATGTTTACCCTCCATTTATTCGATGTGGAACCTTTGTAAATGAGCAGTTCCTGCTCAAAGGTATTTATAATCCTAGAATTCAATAAATAAATAAAAGATTTCCAGATGTTTTCAGGCTTGTACATGACCCTAATGTTATATTAATGTAGTTTATGAAAAGAATCCGCTATAACACAGAATTTTTTTTTTTTAATACTCTTTGGCTTTATTCCTTCCAGGTTTTCTGACATTATTGCCTAATTGTAATCCCAAACTCTTTGCTCTTCCACCTCTTGACTCTTTTTCTTCCCAATTGCCGCTCAACCATAGTTGGAAAAAATTCAATTTAAGCATACCTAGACATCGACTCTACTTACTGGTAGGAGTGATATTGAGATAATCCTTCTCCTGTGCAGCCTCTTCATCTTTCATATCCTCATCCCTCTCAAACAGCAATAATAACTGCTCCAATGGGATGCTGTAGCCTGTAAATCAAAAACAGAATACAAGTGTTATTATAATCAGAGCTAGATAAATGTTACAAAACACGCTTCAAAGAAAAAACATATTTTTACGTATTGTCGGTAGTAATTGTAAATTTATGGATGATGGTTCAGAACATAGAAACACAGAGTCTAATGGTAGAAGGAGATCGAGAGTCCATCAAGTCAGCCCATTCTACACTATCTCACTCTGTCAACATACTGCACTGCTAGGTTGTATTCTTTTCCCCACACTGCTTCAACTCTCAATCATCCTGTTTCCACCCCTAATGATTATGAATCCCAATGGCCTGTCCCAGCCATGTTTAAACCCATTTAGGGTAGCTGCTCCCACTACCTCAACCACGGTTTCATAAACCTTTCCGTGAAGTAAAACTTCCTCATGTCTCTCTTGAACTTGCCCTCCACCATCCTCCAATCATGCCCCATTGTGACTGCTTCTTTATTCCTTATAAACCATGAGTTCTCAGACATTGTGATAGTGAACCTCCCCCAAACCATGGAAAAGATCTTGAGCCTCCCCCAAATGTTGAAATAATCTCAGGCCTCCCCATGTAAAAATAGCATATCTTACACAGTACACTGGGAATAAAGTTAAACTCCTTTAAGCAACTTGCTCTCATTTTGTTCAGCTTATTGTAACACCCCCTCTCCAGGTCAGCCTACTTACTCTGCTGTTTTGATTCTCGAACCATTGTTACCCCTTGTTGCAGTACCTTGATGGGTCAAACTGCATTCTCCATCTGTTTCCCCTCCATCCATGATAACCTTCCTGCTCACCTCTGCCTCTCCTACCCTGCTCTTAAGCAACTTCAGAGGAATCATTTTGCTACCTCCTACTCTTGCTGAGAGAACCTTACTGCTGAGCCCTTGTATTTGGGCTGTTCAGCTACTAGCCTAACTGGTTCATTATTAGCTCTCATTAGTTGTTCACTGTTTCAGTTTGCTTGCACTACTATTTTGTGTTACTTGTCTGTTCTGCAGTACCTTTTGTATTGTATTCTCTCCCTACTCTTCTCCAGGTACACCTGCAATGAGCCTTGGCTCAGTGTACTTTCCTGGTCACTGATGTGTAAATAAATACATACGTTCATCTACTATTTGCCTCATCTCTTCGCACAAAATATCTTAAACTCAAAATGTAAATAAAGTACTTTTTTCAGACTTGCTTGAGCCTCCCCAGGAACAGGTTGGGGCCTCCCCAGGGAGGCCGGCCTCACCATTTGAGAAACCCTGTTATAAACAGATCCTTGCTATTCACCCTGTGTACACCCCCAGAAACTTACTTGTTTCTATCATGTCCCTCTCTCATACCTGGCCTCCAGAGAGTACATATTTAGGGCCACCAGTCATTCCTCATAGGATCTGCCTTGCTGGCCCTGAATCATCTTCTATCCTATGCACTAACTCCAAACTGTCTGTATCCTTTCTTAGGTGCAGATCCTGAAACTGAGCACAATATTCCAGATGAGGCCTCAGCAGGGATCTGTGTAGAGGCAGTATCACCTCACTTCTATTATCAAAACCTCTTCCTATACACCCCAGCATCCTTGACTCCTTGCTATATGCTTTGTTACAGTGACTCATTTGCTTGAGGGAGTCACTGATGATGACTCCCAGATCTCTCTCCTCTGTTGAAGGGGTCAGCCTAGCCCCTCTTGCCCAGTATTCAGTGTTTGGGTTCAGTCTTCCTAAGTGCATTACCTTGCACGTCTTGGTGTTGAATCTCAAATGCCAGATCTTAGATCATCTCTCCAGCTTCTCTAATTATCTGGAGCTATTGAACCCCTTCCTTGTGATCGACCCTGCCACAGATCATAGTGTCATCAGCAAAGAGAGGCAACTCAAATACCTGCATCTGTAGCCGGCTCAGTGGTATGAAGAGCTGAGGCATCACTGCCTTACCTCCTGCCATGCCAGTGACCTGTGTTTGCGGTGCAAGCAGATCACTGGGGGTTGGCCGGGGAGGAAGAGGATCGAGCATCTGGAGGACAGCTCTCCTCTCCCGGGGAAGGGTGGGGATGGAGTCCACTGCTTGTCTGGCCCCTAGCGGCAGCTGGAGGCTGGCACAATGGACCCACAGACAGAGGGGGCGGTCATGGAGCAGATGCCCAGCAAGCTGTGAGCGGAAGCGTGCGTAGCTCGGCCATTGGTGTCATTGCACGCTCCGTGCCACACACAGGGGGGAGAAACAAGGAAAAACAACACGGTGACCAGCAGAATGAAACCGATCCCTCGCAGGTGCCACACCCAGACAGCTAGGCACCTCGAGGGGACTGGTGGCGGAAGGGCTGGACGACCAGGAGAGAAAAAGATAAGGTAAAAAAAAAAAATACCTTCCTCTGTGTCACTGAGGAACAAATTAAATAGGACAGGTTCCACTGACCCCTGCAGCATCCAGCTTGTGACCTCCCTTTCCAGTGGCTTGGCCACTACTACCATCTATTGCCTCCCCAAGCCAATTTCCTACCCACCAAACTATATATACCCTGTTCTACTCCTCAAGTCCTACAACTTTTTTAACAGCCTCCTGTATGGTACTGAATCAAAGGCCTCGCTGAAGTCAAAGTAGAGCAAATCTAATTCCTGTCCTTTGTCTATCACTTTCGTGATCAGTTAAAAGTGGTATCAGGTTCATCTGGCATGTCTTTCCTGACACAAATCCTTGATGATTGCTGTCCTGCGGTTCATTATCCTCTAAGTAGGCTACCAAGTTTTCTTTGACAATGTACTCTGTCAGCTTACCTACAATGGAGGTAAGACTGACAGGCCAGTAGTTGCCTTATTCCTTCCGGCTCCCTCCCCCTTTTTAGAGTTTCACTACATTGGCGAACATTCAACCTGTTGAAACCATGCCTGACTTAATTGAGTCTAGTCAGCTTAAGGGTACTGCCTATTCTATGGCCAATACCCTAAGTACCCGTGAGGTGCAGGTCTGGTGACCTTCTACCCTGAGGGCTTCCAGTCCTTTCCTCATGTGCCCTATCATTATCTCTACCCTGAGCATTTCCTAACCCCCCCATGAGAATTCTTGATACTGTGCTGTCCAGTAGAAGTCCACTGTCCTGTACCATGAATACTGAGCAGAAGCAGCTGTTCAGTACATTTGCCTCTATTCATCATCATAAACTACCCTCCCCCTCTGCTAGTCCAACGTTTCCCAATCATTTTCCATTTTTTCCCCAAATATATCTAAATAATGAATAGTCAGTTACTGTACCAGTAGATCTCCAAGAGAATCTCTTCCATTGAGCCACATCATGGAAATGTAAGCTGTCGATGTCAGGATCACCAGGAAATGTTTGCTGGCTGGGACCACCCACGGCATTGTGCCTTATTGTCACCTATATAACATGGGTGTCCCCATCATAAATCAGTTCCCCACTGCAAACCAGCTCAGAGGATTATCGAACTGGCAGGGACTAAAGCAACCAGGACTAAACCAGGAACAAAGGAGAGAAACATAGAACCATACAATCTGACGGCAGATAAGGGCTGCTTGGCCCTCCCAGTCTGCCCATTTTATTACTTTCATTTCTTCTGTAGACCCTGCTTGAGAGGATACAGAAATCTGAATAAACATGCCAAATTAGATATAAGAGGAGAAACAGCATGCGAGAGTAGGCAGGATAATCACCAGTCATACAACAAGGAGGAAAGAGAGCTGCGGCTCAGTGGAGAAGAGTCTCTCAAAGATCTACTGTTAAGGTCAGTAACTTTTCTGTCTTCCTCCATTGTGCCGCATCATGGAACAATTCCCAAGTAGTACTAAAGCACTGAGGCAAGATCTAAGGACGCTTAGTAAAGAGACCTTGCAAAACAGTTAGGCCAAAATTCACCCATCTATGAGAAACAATCTAAAGGCTGTAATGTGTAGCAAATCTAGGAATCGTACTAGAAGTGACAGCAGCATACAGTATATGTCAGCAGTGATACACTGTGAAAACAAGCCACAGAAGTAGTCACCGTACAGGTGGAGTGAGTAGGGACAGGACCCAAGAAGTTGCTTACCGCACTTTTGGTAACAAAGAAATACAGCATGCCAACCATTTAGAAAGACCTTGCTTCATAAAGGGAGAATCCACCATTCTGGGGGCCAAAGCCACAGATAGTTGAGAGGATTAGCTACAAACCCCAAGTATGATCCAAGTACCAATGCAGCATCCTATGGATGTCCACCGTATGTAGGCAATGTTCCTTATTATCCATAGGAAGCAAGAAATAATCAGGAAGGTCAATGGTCTGATTTAGTTTTCTCTCAGACATGACCTTCGGTAGAAAATGAAGGTTGGTAAGGAATGGAAGTTTACTCACTTGGTAAAGGTAATTACAGAAGCACATTTTAGAGCACTCCCAGCCATGTCTGTTGGGTTATAGAAACGTCCCTGATACAGTAGGTTGATGCATAAACAGAAACCTTTGAATCTGATTCTGTTTCCATCTCTTCCTATGAGTCGTTCCTCAGTATGATTCTTCCAGACCTGTATTCCCGAAAACTCAAATTACTTGGAAAAAAAACAAATTGTCATCAGTAAACAGAAAAACCTGGATTAAATTATGGAGACAAAGAATATAAAAATTCAGTGAGCTTTATTATACCAATTTGAAAACTAAGGAACAATAATTTCCTAAGCTAATTGATTCACTCAGGAAAAAAAGCCCCATCTATCTGCTACAGTTTTACAGAGCAAACCCAAATATGTAACTAGTAGCAGAAAAAAATAACTGTCACATACATCTGCATTATGTATGTGGTTCTTCAACACTTTCCCTTCACTGGGTGGGCCGTGGAGTGCTGTAAAATGTGCTTCTACCATCACTTTTACAAAGCGAGCAAACTTCCATTATCAATCATACCTTTTACAGCACTCCCAGCCATGACCACTGGGTGATCTGAGAAGCAGTACCTGAACCATTATGGGTGGGATGAGGAGAAAATATATTGTTAGCTGTTAGAAGGTTCTTTCAATCACAATTGGGTTTCCCATCTTCCCAAGTATCAAGTCTATAGTGACAAGAAAATGTGTACAGAAGTTCAAGTAGCAGCAGCACACATCTCTGCAATAGATGCCAAATTTCTTTCCACCCAGGAGATAGAAACTGCCCAAGTGGAATGGGCTTTCAGACTGAGAGACATTTGGAGGTCTGAAGCCTTGTAGGTCTCTAAGATAGCTGCCTTCAACCACCAAGTGATGACTGACCTAGAGCAGGTAGCCTTTGTCTGCACTCATAGAATAGGATGAACAGTCTCTCTGATTTCCTGAAGGGGGCTGCTGAGATAGTTTCTGACTGTTCTGATAACATCTAGGGTAAGGAGGTGCTCTCTGTGTGGGTCATCTGAGCCAGGGTTGAATGATGGGAGTGAACTCTCCTGTGCCAGATGGAAAGGTGGTGACACTTTTGGGAGAAAGGAAAGAGCTGTTCTGAAGATGAGCCTGAATATTAGAAAGGGTCCATTACAGGCCAAAGCTTGAAGTTCACTTGTCCTATGTGCCGAGCATGTAGCAATCAGAAAAATGTTTTTGGGGGGGGGAGGTTTAGGTCTAATACTGGCCATTGCCTTAGGAAAGATGAGAACCTGAGGGTGTGCTCTGGGTAATGAGACATTGATTGCTCCTCATATTGCTCCAATAACTACTGCTTGAACTCTCAGAGATGAAGTGGTCAGCCAGTTAATTGAATTCATCCTTGAGAATTATAGTAGATGGAAATGGAACAAGAAGTAGCTTCAACCTTGTGAACCTCTACCACCTAGGAAAGATTACCCACTGTTTACTGTAGGTCTTGTCGGTTGATCGTCTGCGGAACTGTAGCATAATATCTATCACCCTGTGGGATAGTACCATGGCTAGCAGTCTGTTCCTTTGAGCAGTCATTTAGTCAGTTTGAGTGACTGAGGTGTGGAGTGTAAGATGACGACTTGAGTCAGCAGATCTGGCCTGCTCAGAAGCAACAATTGTCCATTAGCATCAGCATGATGGAGGCAAACAAAGGTCTCCTGGGCCAGTTCAGAGCAATGAGGACCACTAAGGAATCCTGGATTTTGCAGATTGTTTGCACCAGCAGAGATACTGGAGGGATATATATGTCTTTGTGAATCTCCATGGGGTGTGTAGAACACCTACTACTAAAGAGTCGGTTTCCTTCTATCATGAGATGAAGTTGGGAACCTGCCTGTTTTCCTTTGTGATCATGAGATTGAGACTGAACGACCCTCAATGGTTTTGGACCATGTGGAACACTTGTTTGTTGAGTTGCCATTCCCCTGAATTCAGAGTCTGATGGCTGAGCCATTCTGCTTACTTGTTTAACTCTCTGGCCAACTGAACAGCTGATAGGCTGTCTAGATGACATTCTGCCCAAGTTAAGATTAGGGTAGCATCCCTGCCCATTTACTTGCTCTTAGTTCCACCCTGCTTATTGATGTATGACATCATAACCCTGACGTCTGTTCTTACTTTGATACGGTGACCTTGAATTTTTTGTTGGACTTGTACTAGAGCTAGTCTGACCACACTGGTCACTAGGACACTGATTGGCAGTTTGGCTTCTGTTGTTGACCACTTCCCTTGCATCATTGACTTGTATGGGTAGTCTTGCATCTGTATCGATCATAATAAACATTTGCTTGTCCAGGATTGCTCACTGTGTGAGGATGTGATCCTGAGCTCACCACCAGATTGTTTTGGTTGCAGAGATGACAGCAGTATCTTCTGATAATCGTGTGTTGTGTGTTCCCAGTTGTGTAACAGGAACCTCTGAAGTGGCTTCATGTGCAGTCTGGCTCAGTCGAGTTAAGTCGATGCATGACACCATGAGTCCTAGCAGCTGCATCAAGTCCCATGCTGTTGAGTATTTGTGGGAGATTATCCTGTCGCAAAGGTGTTTCAGATTTTGGATTCCGGCATCTGATGGTTGTACAACTCCTTGTGCTGTATCGAACACTGCCACCAGGTGTTTCAGTGTTGATGTCAGGATGCCGTTTTCTTTTCATCCTGTTTACTACTCAGCCATGTTCGGTCTGTAATTCTTAAACCCTGCACTTTGCCTGGAGAGTTGTTTCCCTGCACCTGGCTCTTATCAGCAAGTCGTCCATGTATTGGATGATGTGTATGCTATCTTTTTTCAGGATCATGGCTAGGACCACCATTACTTTTGTGAACACCCTGAATGCAGATGCTAGAACAAAGAGCAGACAATTGCACTGAAAACTATGGTAGAGAATGCAGAATCTTAGAAATTTCTGATGTGTCAGGTGAACTGGGATGGGTAGATATGCTTCTTTGAAGTCTACCGATGTGATGCAGTCCCTTTCTGATGCCACAGCTGTTTTACATAGGTTGTTGATTTAGAATTTTTTGTATTGAACAAACAGATAGACAAACTTAAGATCCAAGATGGGCCACAGGTCCCTCCATCTTTTTTGACACTAGGCAGAATACGGAGTATAATCCAGACTGTTGCTCTTGTTTTGGTACTGGCATGATAGTGCCAGCTTGTTTGTTTGATAAGGCCCTGACTTGTGAACGTGTGACCTACTTGCTGAGATTTGGGACTAATCTGTTGTTTCTGGCTAGTTGGCTGAATTCTTTGGCATACCCCCTTGGGATGGCTTCTGGCACCAGTTTGTCCATTACTGATTCAGCCCAGGTCTAGGCAAACATTTGGAATCTTTCCCGAACTGCTACTTCTGATTCCGAGGCCTTGTTCTCCTTTTACTTTGAAACATCTGCTGCCACAGGAGCGTCAGTTGCTTCCTCTACCTTTGGTTCATCCTCCTTGGCGCCTGTTGTTTGAAAAATGTCTCCGTTTATTGAAATTATTTGATTTGAATCCAAAATTTCATGAGTCATAATTTTGAAAGTAGTTGCTCTTGAGGCCTCTTCAAATGTTGTTCTGAAATCTATTTTTCCTGAAACTCATAAGATAGCCTGATTTGTCCCCTGCCAGACTGTTGCCTCTCCTTTGTGCTTTATGTAGCTCTCTAGTCCTGGTCAAAACACCATGCTTTTGGAATCCTGATATGCTTGCCACAGTTTCAACCAGAAGTGTCTTTTTGCCTAAGTGACTGTGGCAAGCATTGTCATTTTGAAGGTATCTATGGCTGTGTCCACCAAATATCTAACAGCCTGGATAGTGGTTCATTGTTGCCTTATATTTGTTAGCTTTGGGGAGGTCTTCTTGGATATCCTGTAACCATCTCAGAATTGCTTTGCTGGTATATATGGATGCCATAGCTGCTTAGTTGCCATGCTTAGGGTCTTGTGAGTCTTTCTGATAACATTCTTCACTTTTTTATAGCTGGATCGTTCAAACTTGCGGACCCTTCAGACAGGAGAACTATGCGGTGGCTATCTGCGGACCTACCTTGAGGGAGAGAGACCACAGCTCCTGCTTGTCTTCTGGTAGAGTGTACCTCCTGTCAAAGACTGCCTTTTTGCTCATTCTGGCAGAATCCAGAGTGACTCATTCTTTGAATGGTAGGCCCTCTAGTGCCTAGCACACTGGGGAAAAGGTGGACATTTTCTTCCTTTCCCTAACCAATTGGTCTAGCTTTTGTTCTTACTGCAGAGCTGGTGTTTCAGATCTTAATGTCTCACACACACCCTAACAATGTGAGGGACCATACCATAGGGGGAAGAGTTGAGCCTCTAAATCCTGTCTGTGCTCCCCTTCTTCCTTGTGTGTCCCTTCCTACTCAGAGGAATAGTCATTGTCTGGATCCTCTAGGGCATTGTCTCCCTCTTGCCTGGGTCTTTTAGGTTTCTTCTTTGCCTCCTGTTTTATCTCTGGGTCTCTTGGATTAGCCTTAGTCTCAATCATTTCAACTACTTTCTGGAGCATCCACATCATCAAAACATACCAACATACTAAGATGCCAGCAGAGTAGGCCCAAAGGTCCATCTAGTCTGCTCGAAGATCAGCACCTGGTAGATGCATCCTTCACTTCCCTTCCCTTCCTAACCTCCTCCCCACTGGGTGTACATCACCCGCTCTGGCATTACTCAGTTTAATCTTCCCTCTACACCTCTCCCAGCTCCTTTTGAAGCCCTCCACCATTTTCAATTCCACCAATTCCCCTGGCAATGCATTCCACAGCTCCACCACCCTTTCAGTGAAGTAATGTCTCCTAGTCTCAGCCCTAAGCCTCCCTCCTACCAGCCTCAGGTGATGCCCCCGGTGGACACTGTCTCCTGCAACTGGAAAATCCTAACAGGGCATACCCTATTTACCCCCTTAAGGTATTTAAAGACCTCAATCATATCCCCTCTGTCCCTCCTCTCCTCCAGGGAGTACAGGTTAAGCTCCTCAAGTCTCTCCTCATAGGTCTTTTCCTCAGCCCCTGTATCAACTTGGTCGCCCTCCTCTGGACCTTTTCAAGGAGTGCAATGTCCTTTACCAAGTTGGGTCTCCAAAACTGCACACGGTATTCAAGGTGTGGTCAAACCAGGCAGATATACAGAGGGAGAATCACCTCCCACTTCTTGGAAATTATCCCTCTTGAGATGCACCCCAGCATTTTATTTGCTTTGGCTGCCAGACTCCTGCACTGTTCAGAGTTATTTATTTTGACATCCACCACCGCCCCCAGGTCTTTTTCCCCATTCGTAATCTGCAGTTTCTCCCCTCCCAGTAAGTATTCCTGAGATGTGTTTCTAAGCCCCAAGTGGAGAACCCTACACTTCTTAGTATTACATTTCAGCCCCCAGTTGCAAGACCACCCCTCAAGGGTCTCCAGGTCCTCTTGAAGGGCCCTGCTGCCCTCCTCCCCATCCACCACTGCCCCCAGCTTGGAGTCATCAGCAAAGAGACTCATCTCACTCCTGATATCTCTTCTGATGTCAGAGATGTAAGCATTAAACAGGAGTGGACCCAACACTGACCCTTGTGGAACCCCACTGTTGACCCTCCAAGGAGATGAGACCACCCCACCATCACCCTCCGCCACCACCCAGTTAGCCAGTTTCCTATCCACCTAACCATCTTCATCCCCACCCCCATTCCCTCCAACTTATCCCTCAGCCCAGGATGTGGCACAATGTCAAATACCTTGCTGAAGTCTAGAAAGAGGACATCCAATGGCCTACCCTGGTCCAGTGCCCTGGTCACCCAATCATAGAACTCCACAAGATTAGTCTGACATGATCTATCATGCACAAAGTCATGCTGGTGATCATCCAAAAGCCCCCCCCCCCGGGCTACCATGGAAGCCAAGTCTTCCATATTGTCCTCTGCTGAAATGCTTGAAGCCAGATTGTCTTCTTGCTGCTCAGTGTTAACCAAGCAGATAGAGAACATACTATAGGTCACTGGTCTGGCTGGACAGCAGGAAACTGGGGCATCTCCTGCAGATCCTGTTGTTATGACCATCTTAGAGAAGGTGAGAAGGCCTGTAAATCAGAGATGAGAAAAGAAATCGCATCTAGGACTTGACAGGGGTCTCATGGAACACAGAATGACATGAAAAGGAGAGGATCCATCACAAGAGATGTTGATGACAAAGGGTGGTTGGACACACAACACAGGAGTAAGACACCCCAAGTGGCCCCCTTTGCAGTCCTATTTCACATCCCCCAAAATCTAGAATTCCAAACCTATCCTGAGAAACACGCAAAACCCAGGAGTACCGACAGCCCCTACAGAGGGGACCTGAATGTCCAGAACCAGCACACGCTATACCTTGCAACAAGCTAACTTAAAAAGCAGGAAAAACAAATAGCTACCAAAATATATAAACACCATGGGGATCCATAAAACAGCTGCCATTCAGCCTGAACATGGCTGTCTGAAAATGGCACCATAAATAATGACAAACTCCCCCCCCAAAAAAACTTGCCACTCAGAATGGTGGCTATCATGCATCCCCACAAAATGGCTGCTGTGAGCCCCGATCTCATCCCTCAAAATGGTGTCCTCCACTTGGCCCCTCAAAATGATCGCTGGATGTTCTTGTGAGTTCCGATAACTTTGTCTTTTAAAAAGTATGGCCCCAGAAGAAAAGAGGAAATCTTGGTGCCCTGACAACCTACAGGAAACATATAGAGAACCAGAACTTAAAATGAGTTGAACGCCACTTGCCCTGCAAAGTCGCTGGTATAAGGCTCCTTTTATAATGACCACAGGATGGGCTGAGGTACAAATTGCAGCCATTGAACTCTCAATTGGCCCCATGTAAGATGGATGCTGAGATCTGAGCATCTCGTGAGATCTTGGCACCCTTTTAGCTGCTGATCCTCTGGGGATCATGGACCATGGCTGCAAAATTATGTGGCATCCAAGCAGCAGTGACCATCAACTCAGGATGCACCACAGTCATAAATCGGGAAAAACACTGATTGTTTCTGAGAACAACTGTGGGATAGACCACTGTCCGATCAATAACTTATTCAGACCATTGTGGACTGATCCTCCAGATGAAAACAAACTCGACAAAATGAAACAAACACTGCCTCTCTTAGCCCAGTCAAGCATCATGCAGCAGCACTGCAGAAACTAAAGTAAAAGTGGCCGGTCAAGCACACAGCATGCGGACAGCAAGGGAGCGGTGAAGGTATAGGCTCCCTAGCTGCCATGCTCCATCAGCAGTTCACAAACAGATGAGAACCTATATGTGGCAGCTGAAAAAGTGCAACTGTTAAGAGGCATCAGGTAAGAACCATATACAAGGTAAACGCCACATCAAGTGTTTCTTTTGGGTTGAAAACAAAACCAGACACAAGGGGGAGAACACTGACCAACATAAAACAAAGCCCACACCCCAAGACGCTCCAGGGGTAGCTTATACAAAGAATATATATATATATATTATATATCTTCATAATAAAAGCCTGAACAGGCTAGTAGTACTTTTAAAAACACTGGAGTCCAACAATTTAGCAGCAAATAAGTCATAAAATTGCAAATTTCTTACCTAAGGATGATCAGCTGGCAGGGAGCCAATATAGAATGCAAGCAGCCTACTCATATTTATTTATTTATTAGCTTTTGTTGACTGGGTAGGTGCGTTAGGCAATAACCCTGCCTATTTTCAAGCACGACCCAGGGCAGTACAATATGTAGTTGACAAACAAAACAATGGTGAAGAACGAAACAGTTTCAAATGCTAGCAATAGATATGCTCACAGGGATAGTCAGGGCATTTAAACATACAGGTAGTAGCCATCCTCGAAGGGATGGAAGGGACAGATGACAAAACAAGGCAAATATACTCAAATTTCAGAGACCAAGTAGTGCTACTTAGGAAAAAGCTGAAACAGGGGGCAAGAGGGGGGTTAGGTATAGTCACAGGAATCAACTGCATGCAGGTAGGAAAAAAGTGCAGTCTTGAAGGAGGAGTGAGATAAGCAGCACTTAAAACTGGGAGGCAGAGAGTTCCAGAATTTGGGGGCCAAGTGAGATAATTTTGTTCCCCCAATTTTGTGGAACAGTGCAGGATGGAGAGCAGCAAGGAGTTTGAAGAGCTCAGTGGGAGGGAGGGAGGCACAGGGGTGAGCACAGCCCCGATGCTGTTGGGGAGGGGTGTCTAGTAATGGAGTCAGTGGAGCAGCCCAGAGCGTATGAGTGCAGAGTTTTCGGGGACACCCAGTGTAGGGTGGAGTACAGGATGCAGTGGTGAGCAAGACGAGGGGCCGATAGGGCAAATCTACAGATGTTGTTGTAAGTGGTGTCCCATTTATGAAGAATACCAGCATTGGCATGGGAAAAGATGGGGAAGGCATACTGTAGTCTAGGGAGCAAGACACCTCTAGCCACAGGGATCCTGGAAGCAGGCATAAGGGAGTGACGCACACGGTATGCGGCACTGATCTTAATGTTAACAGATCTGCATACCTCATTTACATGAGAAGAGAAATCAAGTGCGGGATCCAGTGTCACTCCAAGGTATTTAAAGGAGTCAGTGGTAAAGACTGCAGACCCATCATGGCAAAGCACGCTAGGCTTAGGGGTCACAGCGTGGACTTTTCTAGCTGACCCGAACAGCATAGCCTGAGTCTTTGATAGACTGAGAAGTAGGGAGTTTGATAAGAGCCAGGATTGAATCTTGAACTGAGGAATGGCTCACAAGAAGGGGCAGAGACAGGATTGGATTAAAAAATTCCTGTTTGTGCATCAACCTATCAGAGGACACTTCTATAATCCAAACATCATGGCTGGGAGTGCTGTACAAGATGCGAATAATAATGTAACCCTATCCTTGTGAAAAAAGAAAAGGAGGATCTGCTATAACAGTCTGCAAGCCAGATAAGCGATGAACAAATGACAAAACCACTAGAAACAGTGTACAAGAGAGGAAATGCAGGTCACATGTAGCAGCAACCTCAAAGGTAGGCACAGTAATTAAAGTCCCACACCAAAACTGAATCTCTGACTGGGGAAGGGGAGTGCAGAAATAGAATACCTTTGAGGAACCTGCGACACCTCAAGCTGGGCCACCGTCTTGCCATCTGTGAGGGACAGAAAAGTGGACACTTTGGCCAAGTGGACCATAATGGAGGAATACGAGAAGCCTGAGTCCATAATGGACAAGAGGTAGTCCAGAACAAGACTGACCAGACATGTAAAGGGGTTCAGATGACAGGCAGTACACTAGACCAAAAAAAGTTCCAATTTTTGCAAGTAGATATACTATGTAGGTGGCTTCTGGGTCAGCAGTAGAAATCCTGCTCATCAAGGGAGCAGGACAGGGGTTCCACAACCAATTTCTGGAGCAGAGAGAAGCAAATTTGTATGGGCCAATATGTTGCCACCAGACTCAGGGTAACTGACTTGGCCCTCAGCTTGACCAGAACCCTCTGTATGAGAGGGAACGGGGAAAGGCGTACATGAACCTCCCTTTCCAAGATAGGAACAACACATCTCACCAAAAAACTCCAGGCCCTGCAACAACTAAGCAGAAACTTGGCAGCTTTGCATTGTATGGAGACAAAAAAAAATTTCTACATCTTGGTGACACCACTTTATGAAGAGGTTGTCCACGGTGAAGTTCAAAAACTACCATTCAGTGCAGAGCACCTAGGACCAATTGAGACAATCTAAAAGAGCGTTGAGGGTGCCAGGCAGAAAGATGACCAAGAGGAACATGTCATGTTCCAGGGCCCGTTGTCTGACTCACTCTGCAGTGAGGATACAAGTGGACTTAACCCTGACAGCTGATGTAGCACATCACTGAAATGTTGTCTGTATGTATCAACAGCTGATGGTGCAGAAGGAGGGTGGTGAAGGCCTGCAGGCCAAGCAGAACAGCCCTCATCTCCAGAGTGTTGCTGTCCGGAACTGTATCCAAGGGAGACCATTGGCCCGTGGTCCAAAAGGGGCTCAGGCAGGGGTCCCAACCTGAACCCGAGGCATCTGTCATCACCACCAGAAGGGATAGATGGATGGATGGATGGATGGATAAAGGGGGATCCCATCTCGAGGTTGCTGCCTGCTCCTTTGTGTCCATTCACAAGTAGCAGATGATACAGTTCTTTTCCCCTCAGGCTATTCTGCCCCTGACCTCATGAAGCAGCTCCAAATGGACTTTAACAACATCCAACACTGGTTCCAAGAAAATCAGTTATCCTTCAATGCTAAGAAAACAGTCTCCATGACTTATGGCACCTGGCAGTTGCTTGCTAGAGTCTCCACCGTTCCTTCCCTTCATACCCTAGATGGTGGAACTATTGAAGATGTGTACTCCTTCAAGTATCTTGAGGTCTGATTGGATCACCACCTTGATTTTTCTGTTCATGTGGATACTATCCACAAGGAGCTCCACCCCAAATCTGGAGCACTTTACAAAAATAAAGATGTATTCTGCTTCCTGTTCAATGAGAAATCCTCAGTAAGATGATTCTCCCCAATTTTGACTATGAATCATTGTTTACAATGCTGCTCCAAAGTCCACTTTAGCGAGAATGGACCCCCTATTTCACTCCTTTTGTCATTTTGCGCTTGACAAACGTCTGTGTACTCACTTCTGTTCACTCTATACCACCCTCTCCCTTCTTACTCTTGATGCCAGGTTCCTTTCCCTACTGTGCCTCATTTATGTCCAAATTGTGGTTTGGCTCCTTCCCCTCATATCGTGCTTCTCTCCTATCTTCCCCCTCTTGTACCTCTTATGCATTTCACAAGACTTGTGTTTGCTCTCTTATTCTTCCAATAATGAAATCTACTGCTGGCCAGGCTGCCTTCTCATTCCACTTCCCCAAAATGTGGGCCTCTCTCCCTCTTGCATTCGCTCTGCTCCTTTCCACCACACTCTGAAATCTCTCTTCCATGATTTGCCTACCCACTCCTGCAGCTGTTTCTGATACTGGGGTGGACTTCTGTCACCAGCCTTCCTCCCTACACTGATACTAGCCTATCTCCTCTCCCCAAGTTAATTCAATCACAACTCCCTACTCCTTATATTATTGTTTTGTTGCTCACAGTTTTATGTTCTTTTGCCTGTTTCATAATTTACTGTGGTATTTACTGTATGGCAGTTTTTATTCTGAATTTGCCCTTGTAATTTGTATATAGTATATGGTTAGGGCTTATTGTGTATGGAAGACAAAGGTTTTCCAAATCTTGTTGTAGGACAGTTCAAAGGCAAAAAAGTTGTACTATCGCTCTGACGTCACATCGATAGTACAGCAACTTTTCCCCCTTGAGCTCCTACCTGATTGGTGGAAACAGGCAGAGATTCAAAAAATACATACAAAAATGGCGGACTCATTTAGCGAGCGGTCTGGGGAGCAGACAGATAGTGTGGACACAGACTACCATAATCGGGTCGGTCTGTCAAAAATATCAATTTGCTGTTTGTTTTTTTAACAAAATGGCACAGTTTCAGTAAAAGCAGAGTGGGACTATGGTGAGGAGCACAGATGTGACCGGAACATGAGTGCGTAATTGCAGTGAAGAGGAGGACTGTTATCTTAGGGAAAGGGACTCAAGCGAGGAGGAGTGTAGAAGCGTGAACAAGGTATGAACCTTGTATCTATTTTGGGGAACCATATACTATAAAAAACAATGGATGGTCGCCCATCCACAACGAAGTCTGTGTTTCCATCTCAGAGTTGATGATGCCAGAGACCTCTCGAGCTTCGCTCTCGAGGTTTCTATGACATCATCAACTCCCTCAATGGAAACACAGCCTTGTTGTGGATGATCGCCCATCCACTATTCTATATATATTATTTTACCCATTTCCATTCAGCTGTATCATTTTGTACATTGTACCTTGGATCTATTCTCTTCTCTTCTCTTCTCTTCTCTTCTGTTCCCCCTTCCTCCAGGATGCATTTGGAAATAAGCTTTTACCAGTTCAGTAAAACCTTTCTTGTAAAACTAACCATAGCAGGAAGCGATGGCACTGAGGGGTCACTGCTATGAAAAACTGCAGCTCATTGGAATGCTGAGCCTACTCAGCACTGAGGAACCATTGTGGAACCCTCATGTGCAGATGCACCAGCGGGACAGTCAGAGTGGCAGCAGTCATGAGACCTATGAGCCACGGACATCCAGCATCATGGCATGGTTCAAGTCCAGGAGAGGGAGGAAAGGAAGGAAGGAAGGAAGGAAGGAAGGAAGGATGGATGGATGGATGGATGGATCAGCATTTATACAGTGCTTCTCAAACACATTGTATCCCAAAGCACTTTACAAGTAATGCTAGACTGGTAGTGAAGTGACAGAATGTGTAATGGCAGCCATTCCACACATCAGCACCCACACACAGCCTTGGGCAGCTGCATGAAGCAGTTTTATGGGAAGTGGAATGCTGGCCAAAACATTGTGGAAAATTCCCTACTCTTATTTTATTACATTTATTTTGATCTTGTCCATAAGCACAAGGTGTTTGGAATTCTTTTATAGCCGATAGTAAAATGCCAGCTCTTAAATACATCACTTATCAGGAGCTAGAATTGGGCATTTTGTCAATCATTGGGTGCAGTCTGACACATCTACCTTGATAGTTGTTTTGCAGTCATCACATTTTATTTATGGCAGTATAGGTGTGCTCATCTGTCTCAACAGAAACAGAAACAGATATCTTATCAGGAAATGATCTTTTCCACTCTAAGAGTTTTATATAAAGTATATCAGGAGGACTCATAAACAGTCAATTGACAAAAATTGGTATTACTGTAGAATAATTCTCCAATGCATTTACTATCGCTATGAATAGTGCCAATTAGTAATAGGATTTTGATGTGGCGAAAAGGAAAAAGGGGAGTTTATTTTTCCTTTGTTTGTTTCTGTTTTGTGCTTTTTTTTTTTGCTGTTAGTCTCTATGTCAAAACGGAAGGTATTTATGTTTCAATCCACATTGCCTTTCTGTTTATATTCAGCTCTTTGTATTATGCTCTTTTGTTCTTTCTTAAATAAAAATTCCCTTACTCTTGTGAAAAGTGCCTTGGGTTCTTTTACTTCCATCTAGATACCCACCAGGACAGCACCAGAGATGGGCAGAAGAGACCTCAGTTTAACATCTCATCCAAAGAAATAGGCTGTTGGTTAACTAGGATCTGCGGCCTATCCTGTAGGTAGGGAAATGGGCAGACTAGGTGGGCCAAACGGTCCTTATCTGCCGTCAAAGTCTATGTTTCTATTGGCATAGAGTGAGAATTAATTTCAGCTTGTTCACCAGACCACCCAAGTCAAACAGTTATCTTGTTCAGAATAATGTGTACACTATGGACTCTCTCGATGGTGCCTTCCCCTCCCTGACTCTCCTTCCCTTCTCCCTTCCTGTGCTCTATCTCCTCACACTTCCACTCCAAACACTGCTCATAGACCCCAGCCTGCCCTTTCTCCCCTACTCCCACTGCCCTACTCCCACCCCTGGCTCCCCTCCCATCACCCACTACACTCCCTCCCAACCCTCTGTCCTCCCTCTCATCTCCCAATTCTGCACATGACAATGTCAAATCCTAACAGCATCCTTCCCTTCTCTCTCCCCTCTGTACTCCTATGACAATGTCAAATTCCTGACAGCATCCCTCTCTGCCCTGCCCACTGTGTACCTCCTTAAGTCCCAAAACCTACTGCACTTCTTCTTTTTTTTTTCCATTCAGTTTTTATTGAAGTTTACAATACAGAGAATGAATCACAAGAAACAGAAAGTGTAACACAAAGTGGTTACCCACCACAACAGGCAGATTAATTCTCTCCCTTCCCCACCACCTCCACCCCACCTCCCCTTCCCTCTGACGCAGCAGTGTACTATAGAATTAGCAACATGTACTTTTAACAGCTAGATATCATAATTGTACCGAGTACAGGGCTTGTAAAGGACCCCATAGTTTGTTGAATTTCGTAAGTTTACTGGACAGACTTGCAATGGATCTCTCAGTTCTAAGGTTTGCAAGAAGCTCTTGGAGCCATTCTAAGTAAGACAGCCTGTCAGAGTCTTTCCAATGCCTTAAAACCAGCTTTTTAACAGACATAAAAATTAGGGCCATATAAAATGTTCTAAATCTGATTGTGATGGCGGAAAAATCACCCAGCAGACAAATTTCTGGAGAGAAAAGCCCGGAAAGTCCTAAAAGAGGATCAGCTTTTTGTTTGATAGTGGACCAGAGGGGGGCGACCTTGGGACAATCCCAAAAAATGTGGAGGGAGTCTCCGGGCATCAACCCACATCTGGTGCAAAGCGGGGACGTCAATATCCCCATTCGAGCCAATTTTTGTGGAATATAATATATATTATGTAAGATTTTGAATTGCATTACTCTCAATCTATCCTGGGATAGGAATTTATGACAGCTATTCCAAATGAGTGACCAATCAAGCTCCATGTCTGGAAAAAGGGAAGTCCAGTACGGGATAGAGAGCCGGGTTATCAGAATATTTCAAGCGATCAAGGTATTGTATATTTCAACTGCTTGAGGGATTCCAGTCAAATCAAGAAGAGAAACCCAAAATTAAAATGAGGAGACGGGGTGGATAGACCAAATGCCCCACAATACAATGCCGTAATTTATATACTTTGAAGATACTGGAGGCAGGAGACATGAGTGTTTGTAAGATCTCCGCAGAGGAGCTCCATACTCTGTCAGGTGTAATAAAATCTTGCAACAAGCAGGAATTAATGGGAGGGTACCAATTAGAAGGTAGAGGCTTGTTATCCAACTTCAGGTTGGGGTTACCAATTACTGGTTGATATATGTCCTTGGTATTATCATAATTAAGAAATGCGCACAGCTGAGAATGGGATGAGATCAAATTTGCTATGGGAGTTTAACGTAACGGTAATGGGAGAAACCGTATTTTAGACCTACTGCACTTCTTACTGAAACTTAAATGTAAAAGTTTAACCAGACTGTAGCTGTTGCTGTAACCTGAATTAACTCTTTACCTGTCTGTAACTTTCATGAATGATTGTACTCAACTCCATGTAATATGTTTTTCGCTTGTCTTGTATTTATTGTTCTTTGTTGTGACGTGGAACCTTTGTAAAAGAGTCTTTGACTCAAAGTACTGTACTCCAAGACGTGAATAAATAAATAAATAAATAAGCCAGTCATCGATATATGGGAAGATATACAGGACCTTTTGATGGAGGCCATAGACTTCCACAGGCAATTTTACTATTTAATCATATGGCTGCAACCTCTGTAATTAACTTGGTAATGACACACGGTGCAGATGACAAACCAAAGGGCAAGACACAAAACTGATGGTGCAAGCCTTGAAGCATGAACTGCAGGTACTGTCTGTGAGACTGGTGGATCTTGATATGGAAGTAGGCACCCTTCATATCCATAGCAATCATCCAATCCACTTTCAGTAGCGGGGGGAGGGGCTGCAGAGAGACCATTCAAATCCTCTTATATTTTACAGAAAGACTGAGACCGTGACAGTCTAGGATGGGCCTTAAATCCTCAGTCCATTTTGGTGCCAGAAAGTACCGGGAGTAAAAGCCCAAGTTCATTTCGGCAAGTAAGACTGGCTCTATGGCCCTCTTTCTGAGTAAGGTTTGAACCTCCACCAGCAGGAGGGCAAGATGTTCCGGACAGTAATGACTGGCTAAAGGAGGGTGCACAGGAGGGACAGAGGAACTCTAGGGTATGTCCTCTCTGAACAATCTCAAGCACTCAAGCATCAGTAGTGATCTCCCTCCACTTTGGTAGGAGGACTGAGATATGGCCTCCTACTAGTAGTGTTTGGGGCACTGATGCCAGAGAAAGAGAAGAGGAGTCAGAATGTTCCTGGGGGGGGGGTGAGAGCACCATTGACATCTGCTCCATTGGTGAGCCTGGCATGGGCACTAGGAGGCAAACTGGTTTGAGTCAGGAAGAACTGAGACAGCTGGGAGCTATGACTAGGACCTCAAGAGTAACCCCTTCCACAAAAGGAATATAGCCTAAAAAAAGAGCCCTGTCCCTACCCAGGGGCATAGGGTTCAGAGTGTGCAGAGACCTCAGGGATATTTTGGACATCTGAAGGTCCACAGGGCTGACTCAACGCTGGTGTCAAAAAGCTGCTTTCCTCTGAAGGGGGCATTAAGGACCAACTGTTGGATAACAGAGGCAAAGCCAGTAACACACAATCAGGAGTGACGATGGAGGCAATGCCATAAGCTGCCACACAAGCAGCCACATTTGAAGCATCACAGGCAGATCTTAACAGGTGTTTGATGACTTCCAAGCCATTAGTAACAGTTTATTGGACCTTATTTTATCAGGGTCTTCAGGTAGCTTTTCAGCCATGGTGGCCATAGACCTCCACAGACAATTTTAATATTTAATCACATACACCTGGTAACTGGCAATTCTCAGTCCGGGGATGGCAAAAGAAATCTTTTCCCCATGACATCCAGTTTTCTTGTCTCCCTATCAGGAGGAGGAGAACTCATGTGTTTCAGAGCCTTTGACCTGTTATGGGCAGCCTTAATTTACCAATGAGTCAGTTTCTGGTTGAAAGGAATACTAGGGCTTGCTAGGAGGTGCTGAATACTGTTTTTCTGCATTCCTTGTAACTGCAGACAGGGCACAGGTCTGTACCAGACAGCAGGAGTGGCATCCTCCAAAGCTGATTGTAATAGAGGGATATGGGAGGCAGGGGAAGTAGACACTTCTAGTAACTCATACAGATTCTTCCTTCTCCTCTGTGTCAAACCCCAGTTTGGCCTGGACCTGCTTGAGAAGAGCCTGTAAGAAGGCATCCCTGGGAGGTGACTGGAGTGTTCTTTACACTTTCCTTACTACAGGAGGACAAAGCAGAACTGGAACCTACTGCATCTAGGGGATCCAGCCCTTCCTCCATGTCTTATTCCTCCTCCTCCTCCTCCTCCACATATTCTGCATTGTACCCCAGTTCCTGATTGATGTCAAAAACTATAGGTAACAGATCGCTGGGCTGAGGAGGCATAAAAGAAAGGACAGTTGATGGGCTTACCGTTGATGGAGGATGATCCCTGCCTGGCATTACAGCAGGTAGAGGGAATTGCTGAGTTGACATCAGTGACAGCACCAGCTCTGAGGCACTGACAGGTAAGTGTTGATGATGGATGCAATGGCAAAAGCTTTTGAAATAGCTCTGACATTGTTTGGTACAGGAGCAGAGAATTGATGGGTCCCAACCAGAGCCAGCCTTAGCATAGAGTGAACTGTGCATTTGCACAGGACCCCAAGAGGAGAAGGCCCCCACAAAAGCCTCAGCTGTCCAGTTTTCCTCCATTCTTTCTGATCTTCTGTGTTTCTGTCCAGCTTTCTCCAGAGTTTAACAATGTTGTATGTATCTCCTCGTTGCTTAGATATTATGTTCTAATTCAAGAAAAGTGCAAAAATTACACAAAACTAGCTGAAAATAATACAGGGAAGCCATGGTAGGAATAAGGATGTTCCTTGGGGCCTCTTCTACTTCGGATAGGGGGCCCCAGCAAGGAGGTTCGTACAGGGCCCTGAGACAGCTGAGCCAGTGCTGGCCCTGACAGGGATGCTGATAATGGAACCATTGATAGGACAGTACCTGAGAGCAGTATTGGCTGTGAGTCCACCACTAGGGAAGCAGAGCCCATATCAGATCCCAATGTGGTGGCTGAGAGATGGCCACATGGCAGTAGAACCAGAGGTCTTGGCCTAGGTCCTGCTTTTTTTTTTTCAAATGACTTACCTATTTTCTGTGTAGATTGGAACCTACCAGGAGATGTAGTCTTTTCTGAATTGGCAACAGATGCTATCAATCATGGAGAATGGCAGGTTGATGGCAAACTGGAAAAGGGGGGAGTAGCTGATGACAGCAAAGAATGCAAACTTGATTTTAACTACAACTCTAAGGCTGTCTTGGGAGGTCTCCTAGTGGATTGGTTAAAGTCCTGGCAAATGCTGCAGGCCTTAACACTGTGAGCAAGGCCTAGGCAATGAATGCACATGGAGTGGTCATAATCTTTGTAGAGCTTCACATCGCAACAGTGACAATATCGGAACAACAGTTCTTTTTCTTTCAGGGCAGCAGAAACGTTTTAAAATATCAAACCAAGAAGTAGCAGCATTAGTGATACTTGTAGAGTTGAGTGGCATCCTTCAGCAGCAGTGGACTGATGAGTGGTTGATGGCTGGAAAACGAACTGAGGCATGCTGGGGGCACCCACATCTTATAGGCGATGATGAGGCATGTTGACATAGGCAGCCCCAGCCAGCACAAATTTCCAAGTGGTCCTGATGTTGACAGCTTACAGTTTTGTGATGTGGCTCAATGGAGATATCCTCAAAGATTAATTTTTCTCCACCTTTCACACCCCTGGCAATCTGCAGCCCTGTGTCTGCCTTTGCCTTCCTAACAATGACCTTTGCCTCTTTACGTACCACCATAACCACAACAGTATTCTGTTACAAAACTGCACATAAAGATCAGCCCCCTGTGAAGCCAGATTACTAACTTCTATGCTTACATGTCACTACACCCTCTGATCAGTCCATGTTTACATATTCCTGCATACCCTGTTCTCTCCATAGTTGCATATCCCTGCATGCCTGATTTTCTTCTTACTTATCATGATGTATTCTGCCCCTCAAATGTTCCTAAATTGCTTTTCTCTTCTGAAGTCCAAAAATATTTGTTTCTGCATGTTCACATCCTGCATGCACTAGCAAAACAGGATGCATTTACAAACACACAAACATACAAAATTGTCAGCAGAAAAAGGCCAAATGATCTATCTAGTCTGCTCTTTGTGAATCCCATCAACTTATGTTTCCAAGATGCCCCACCCCTCCTCCCCTGTTAAACATACAATCCTCTTGACTCTGTCCCACCTTCTTTTATATCCCACAACTGTTTTCTGATTAACTATTTCTTTGGGAAGCTCATTCCACTCAGCCACAACCTTCTCCATGAAGAACTGCCTCCTGACTTCATTCCTGAACCTCCCTTTCATTGAGGCACAGGTCAGGAAGCATAGGAAAACAAGGAGCAGTTATAACATTCCAAGTAGCGTTTTAATTTTTTCCAATAACAGTAAACAACAATTGTTCAGAATAACTATTTACAAAGGCAGTACAAACATAGAAAACAAAGTCTTTCTTCTGAGGGTATCTCTTAATTCCATGTTTCAGTCTCTCGCTCTCCTTATCTCTCTAGCAAAAGCATTGCTGCTCTTTTTATAAGTCTTTGTCTGGGAACTCTCTAAGACAGCCTCCTTCTCACAGAATGCTCTTCTAAGTTTACAGAATGTTCTTGTCAGTTTCATTACTTGCAGGTGCAGCAAAACAGTACATGGTGTCCCAAAACTGACCTCTTGTTGACAACTCTGCAAAGGGCTTAAAAACTGCATCTCAGGCTAACCCCTTGAGTCCCACATAACTTTTTGCAATCATTTCAACAGTATAACCATATACAGTTTTAAACAAAGGGATCCCAATATCAGTGACATTTCCACATAAAGAGTCACATATATTTCTATACCTGCAAACATGCAAGGGGGAAGAAAAGAGAGAAACAGCAAGGGAAGGCAGAAAGATAGCGAGAGGCGGAGAATTGTGAAATCGTTGGAGTGATCATTTCCTAGGTCTCACAAGAAAATTTGGTTGTGCAATTAGAGAAGGGAGAAAAAGACAGGATAGAACAGACCCTTGTGCTTAAACTCTTTCTACATAACAAATAGGACAGGGCCTTATTCAACCCTGTCACACTCCAATGCACCTGATTACATAGAAACATACAAACATAGAATTGGCAGCAGCTAAGAACCTCTTGGCCCACCTAATCTGCCAATTTTTCCTACCTGTTTCATGTACCTCAGATCCTAAATGATCTGCAGCTTACCCTCTCTTTCCTATAGCTAGAGTTTCTTTATGTCTGTCCCATGCATGTCTGAATTCCCTACTGTTTTTGCCCCCATGACCTCCACAGGAAGGCTGTTCCATGTATCCACCACCCTTTCTGTGAAAAAATACTTTCTCACATTACCCCTGAGTCTACCCCCACTCTGTTCTCACATCATGACATCTTGGTCTTAAACACCTTTTTTAATGAAAGATGCTACCCTCTTGTACCTTATTTGTACCCTTGAGGTATTTGAAAGTCTCTATCATACTCCCCCCATCCTTTCTTTCAGGGAATACATATTGAGCTCCTCTAGTCGACCCTCATATGACTTCTGGTGCAGCCCCTGCACCATTTTTGTCACCCTTTTCTGAACAGCTTCTACTCTGTCTATGTCCTTCCAGATATGCAACCACTAGAACTGCACACAGTTCTCTAGATGAGGGCTTACCAATTTTCTGTACAGTGGCATTACCACCGTCTTCCTTCTGCTGATGGTACCACTCCCTGTGCACCCTGTCATTCCACTGACTCTCTTCACTGTTTTCTCACATTGCTTGGCAACCTTTAGGTCATCAGATATGATTATCCCAAGGTCTCTTTCCTGTTCAGTGGCTGTCAGTACCTCCACCCCCATTATGTACTCTTCCCGTGCATTTCTGTGCCCCAAGTGCATGATCTTGCACTCCTTTGCATTGAATCTAAGCTGCCACACACTCAACCACTCCTTGAGCTTGCTTAGGTCCCTTCTCATTTTCTCTACCCCTCCTGGAGTGTCAACCCTGTTGCATATCTTTGTGTCATCTGCAAAGAGGCATACTTTCCATTCTAGTCCTTGTGCAATGTCGCTTATGAAGACATTAAAGAGGAATGGTCCAAGCACTAATCCCTGTGGGGCTCCACTCATCATCCACCTTTCTTTGGAGTGAACTCTGTTCACCGCCATCCTCTCTGTCTTTTCGTTCAGCCAATGTTTGACCCAATTTACCACCCTGGGACCCACTCCCAGGTTGCCCAGCTTGTTTACAAGCCTCCTATGTGGGACGGTGTTGAAGGCAAGGCAAGGCATATTTTATTTAAGAGATGCCCATCCCGGAGGCTCTGGGCACCGAACATTTAAAAGTATAAATACTATACATTATGAAACAAGATACAAAACAATATCTCAAACACAACCTACAGCATCAACAAAGAGAAAATTTATATAAACATTAGCCTAAGCAGTGACAACAAATACCTAAAAAGCTAAAAAGCTAAGGAGCTAGGGCTTACCTAAGCATAAGTTCTGCAACTAAGCAAGGACTATAAAGCACAGTCTGGGAAGGCCTGATTGTACAAGAAGGCCTTAAGCCGGGCTTTAAATATCTCCACAGAAGGCCTTGCTGAAATCCAGGTAGACCATGTCCACCGTCCCTCCCTGATCCAGCTCCCTAGTCACCCAGTCAAAGAAGTCTATTAGATTTGTTTGACAAGATCTTCCCGCTGTGAATC
Organism: Neoceratodus forsteri; assembly: GCA_016271365.2. Taxonomy (NCBI): domain Eukaryota; kingdom Metazoa; phylum Chordata; order Ceratodontiformes; family Ceratodontidae; genus Neoceratodus; species Neoceratodus forsteri. The sequence goes on from JADMNL010000024.1 coordinate 215,506,279, forward strand.
CATGCTGCCTCAGATCCTGTGCTCTGCTGGATTCTAGATATATCACAAGCCTTTCTTTTAGTAATGATTTCATTAGTTTCCCCACCAGCAAGGTCAGGCTAACTGTCCTGTAATTGCCAGCCTCTTCCCTGCTCCCACTTTGTGGAGAGGGACTACATTCACCCTCCTCCAGTCATTTGCTCCCTCACCTGTTTCCATCAATCTGTTAAACAGGGCTGTCAGTGGTGCTGCCACCTTTTCCCTAAGTCCTCTTAAATATCTGGGATGTATCCCACCTTGACCAATTGCTTTGTTTACCTTCAGATTAGCGAGTTCCTTTAGGACTCACTCCTCCAAAACTGGACTGGTGTCCACCTCCCTGCTAGTGGTTTTTCTGGTGCCTAACTGTGGTCTCCCTTCTTCCCCCTCTTCTGTGAATACTGAACAAAAATACTTGTTCAGGATTTCTGCTTTTTCTTGGTCCCCTTCTGCACACTCCCCACTTTCCCTTTTTATTCTCACAATCCCACCCTTAGTCTTTTTTTTAACATTGACATACCTGAAAAAGTTCTTGGCCCCTTTTCTTATTGCTTTGGCTATTGTTTTCTTCTGTTTGCACCTTTGTGCTCCTGACTGCTTTCCCCGCCTCCCTTTGCTTTTCTAGATACAGTTTCTTGTCTTCTTCCCTCTGTGTTGCCTTGTATTTCCTGAAAGCCCCCATTTTCACCCTTACCTTCTTGGCCACTTCCTTGGAGTAACATAGTATTTTTTTCTTTCTCTTTTTGTTTTGCTTCTTTGCCTGCTATGTGAACAGGGCATGCACAGACAGAAGGCATGCTCAGTGGCTTTCATTGAGGTGCTGCATGTCTACAACAGGGAAGAGGAGATGTATCCCTGCACCAGGAACTTCAACTCATAGTTGAAGGAGTGGTGCAGAGAGGAGGAGTTTGGCTACATTGGGGAGTGGGGATCTATCTGTAGGAATAAGGGCATATACAGGGGTAATAGTCTGCAGCCATTTGGGAATGAAACAACAGTCCTCAGTGGATGGCTTAACTGTTACTTTGATGAACATTTAAACTATCTAAGGGGGAGGCAGCAGGAATCAAGGAGGCAGAAACTGCCCCCCCAGACTGAAGTAGGGAGTAGGGAAACCCAAAGAGAGAGGGTTCCCCCAGGGTGCAAATTAGTAAAGGAAGCAGGGTGGTACAAATGAAGGGGATGAGAATGGGAGCATTAGAATTGAGTGGAGGGAAGGAGGGGAGGGCAAAAAGGAAAAAGAAGAGTAACAAGCAGAGTGTTAACAAAATCTGGAATGCCATGTGTATGAATGGTAGAGGTCTAGGAAATAAGATTCTGAAATGAGAGACCCTCATGGCAGAGACTGACCTGGATGTTGTGGTTATTACCAATCACGATACACTGCAAACCATGACTGAGATATGACTACGCCAGGCTATACTCTGTTCAGGAAGGGCAGAGTGGGAAGGAAACGAGGGGAAGTGGTGCTTTATGTAACAGAACACATAAAAGTAATGGAAATGCAGGGAATACGGGGGACAGAGGTACTGTGGATCACCCTAGAGATAGGGAATGGAGCCACTAGTTGTACTGGCATAATCTCCAGCAGAGGGGGAGAAGTTAGATAATGTACTGGTGAAAATTACTAGCAAGATGGCAGAAGTTGGTGAGGGAATTCGATCTGCCAAATGTAGGCTGGAGCCTCCCAGCTGCAACTTCTGCTAGATGTAGTGACATCCTGGATTCCCGGCAGGGGGCATTTCTCAGGCAACTAGTCAGTGAACCCACTCGTGATGGGGCAATACTGGATCTGACAGTCACTAACAGGGGCACTGTTACAGACGTCAAGGTTGGAGGCCAGCTGGGGACCAGTGATCACCATACAGTGTGTTTCAATATAAGAACAACTGCAGAATCAATCCACGCAATGGTAAAGGTCTTTGACTTCAGGAGAGCAGATTTTATAGAGATAGATGAATGCCTCAGAGATGACCTGGCAGGGTGGGATGACCTGGGCAGGGTGGAGAAACAATGGCAAAGTTAAAAGGGGGCATAGTGAAGGGAACAAACCTCCGTGTCAAGCAAATGAGCAAAAGCAAGACGAAAAAGAAACCACTATGGTTCTCGAAAGAGGTGGCTGAAAAGGTAAAGACTAAAAGTGTAGCATTCAGAAGGTATAACAAGACATAGAAGGAGAAGGAGGATAGGGAGGCATATTAACAGAAAGAAGAAGAAGCAGGGAAAGCAGCAAGGAGTGCAAAGGCACAAACTGAAGAGAGACTAGTCCAGGCATTAATGAAAGGGGTCAAGACATTTTTTTAGGTATGCAAATAAAAAGTGGAAGACCAGGGGAGGGATCGTAAGATTAAAAAGGGAAGGAGGGACTGTGCAGACTGGGACTAGGAAAAGGCAGACATCCTGAACAAATACTTTTATTCAGTGTTCAGAGAGTAATGAGATGGAGAATCCACAAAAAATTTAACACGAGCTTTGAAGGGAAGGAGAAGGACACTAGTCCTTTTTCGGAGGAGAGAATCTTGAAGGGACTTGCTAATCTGAAAGTGGACAAAGCGATAGGACCAGACAGAGTGCATCCAAGGGTACTGAGTGAGCTCAGGGTGGCACTGGTTGCACCTCCAACAGTCCAGTTTAATGGCTCACTGGAAGAAGATTAATTGGAAATGTCTAATCCATTACTTTATCACAGCAGTCCTGCAGGTCCACAGAGGGACTGCCCCAATGGCACTCTGCTGGTGACACTGCGGGGAACCCAAGGTTTCCCATTTTCATATCACGTGGGACTGCCCTAACCTTACCCCCATCTTCAAGAGATCAAGGGGGGCCTGCAGGAAATGTTCACCCCTATATATCTCACACTAAAGAACTTCTGCTTCTAACACTATATCCACAGGGATTGAAAGATCCTGCTACTAAGAACTTATTGGGAATACTACTGAGTGCAATAAAGAAATGTATAACTAAACATTGGTTAAAAGCAGAAACCCCCATGCAGGCAGACTGGATAACGTTAGTCAACTTCATCTACTATTTAGAAATCCTAACCTACACTATTAAAAATCAGGCAAACAAAGGCTGGAACAGATGGAATCGTTGGTATGTTATGATGAGAGACTCCACTTTTGTTACATAACTTACAAACAGCTACATCTGCTAGCATGGTAGATGGGGGCAATAGGTTGGGAGAGATGTGAGGTTCCCAGCTTTCCCGAAGCCCTTTCTTTTCTAGGGCATCACTAACTGGTTGCCAGTCCTGAGCTGGTAGGTGGGTGTCAGAGCCACTACTATTTTATTTGGAAATAGCAGCAGATTATAAAGTTAAGATGCTGAATGTACAGACAGGTGAAATGGTTAGTGTTGCTGACTGTTTCTGTGTGGTTTTATTTATTTATTTATTATAATCTTGAATTTGATAACACCTTTGAGCCAGAAGCTCTTTTACAAAGGTTCCAAGTCAGTGTGTAGCATAGAAAATTTAATAAAATGTGATTATTAAAAAAATAAACAAAAAACATGAGTTTCCATATACTAAACAACCTCTCTAACTTTGCCTGGTAATCTTGCAGATCCCTGATGCCCTCTTACATGTCCATCCTCCCACAGAGCTTGGTGTTTTTTTTGCAAAAATACAGATTTTGCCCTTAATGCTGTTCATGAACACATTGAGCAGAACTGGCATGAGCAGTGACCCCTGCAGAATAACACTAGTGAGCTCTATTAACCCTGACAGTTCCCCACCCCATCACCCTTTGGGTCCTCCCCCCCCAGCCAGTCTGCCACCCATTTGATCAATTTGTTACTTGTGCCCAAGTCTTCCAACTTTTTGATCAACCTCATATGGGGAACAGAGTCAAAGGCCTTATTGAAGTCCAGCTAAAGCATGTGTACTTCCTGACCCTTCTCCACTGCCTTTGTAACTCAGTCAATAAAGCTGATTACATGTGTTTGGCATGACCTCCCCAACACATATCTGTGCTGTCTGTCATCCTGGAGCCCATCTGTCTCAAGGAATACCACCAACCTTTCTTTCAGGATGGTTTCCATCAGCTTGCTAACTACAGATGTCAAGCTGACTGGTCTGTAGTTTCCTGGTTTGTCCCTTACCCTGCTCTTGTGAAATGGCACTACATTAGTGGTCCTCCACTCTCTTGGAAACACCCTTGTGCCCAGCAAAGAACTGAAAATATCAGTCTGGGGGGCAGAACTGCTATCATCTTGTTCAGTACCTTGGGGTGCATGACATCTGGCCGAGAGGATTTTCCCACCATGAGGGACCCAGAGTCTCTTGAGCACCCTGTCTTCCATAACCACCACCTCCCTCATCTTCCCTCACTGCCCCCCCTCTTGATCCTCAACTTCCCTGTGGAACTGGTGCATCCTTCTTGAATACAAAGCATAAGTATTCATTTAATACCTCTGCCAGTTCTCTGTTGTCTTCTGTCAGCTGAGGCCTCCTTTCAGCTTAGCAATACCCTCTTTTGTTACCCTTTTTCCCTGATGTACCCCAAAACAATGTCACATCTCCTTCATTAACCACTTCTGCTATCTTGAGCTCAGTCTCTGACTTGGCCTGCCTTACCAACCTGCTAGCTGTTTTTACCTTTTCCAATCAACCCTATCCTATTCTTTCTGGGACTTCTTATATTTCTTGTATGAAGTACTTCTTTTCACTCACTGCTCTGCCAACCTCTTCCATAAACCTAAGTGGTCTCCTATGCTTCTGTTTTTGCCCCTTCTGTTTTAAACAGATTGCTCTGACTGCCTGGACTCCCACATGAATCAAGACCAATCTTTTTATCCACATCAATGTACCCCCTGATTTTTGCCACTGCTCTCCCAGCTGAGCCCCCGTTTTATTGAAATCAGCCTTTCTAAAGTCAAGAACGTGTGTTTTTCTGTTAAGATCCTCTTTTCCCATATCAATATGGAACCATACAGACCAGTGATCACTGCCTCCCAGGGGCTCTGACTCTGACATGTTCACAGTTTGTCAGCACTTAGTCTGAGATGGCCCAATCTCTAGTCTGTTCCTTCACCCACAGGTTAAGAACCCATCTTGGACTGCATCTAGAAGCATTTTACTCCTACTTCAGCAGGACTATGGGAAGCTCCAATCCACACTGGGCAGGTTGGAGCCACCCACCAGCACCACCTCCCCTTTCTGTGCAATCTTCCCAATCATTTACCTCTAGTTCCCACTCTGAGCTTTCATCCATGGTTAGGTAGCCAATACATCACTTCCACTCTTACTTTCCTCCCTGCCCTGTTTGGATCTGCACACATATTGACTCAGTGTCCCTTCCAATGTTTTCCCTTGTGGCAATTATCCCTTACTTAAAGAGCTGTTGATGCCTCAAAGAAAACTCCAAAAACCATAATACTTGGGTACAAATCAGCTTGCATTCTGTATATATTCTATGGATTTCACCTACCCATTATATATTACTGACAAAATTTACATGACTACCTGATATTTATGCATTGGAGTTCATCTGCCTCTATAGTTTATTCCCTACTTCAGTTCTTAATTCTCTGTTGTGACATCACACTCTGTTGCCATGGAAGTAATTGTGATGTCACAAGCAGTGCATTATGACTTCAGGTAGGGAGAAAGCAACAGGAGTAGATGAACTTTTCAGGAGCAAAGATCCTGTTTTAATGCAGATGACCTCAGTGATAAATAATGGGGAGAAGAAATACAGAACTAATGGGAAATACAAGCTGAACTGTGTCTAAATATTATGTTTTGTTAAAGTTCTTATGAACGCGTCAGCTGCTCTTTAATGTTAAGCACCACCCCTACACCTATCTCTTTTGCTATTCTTGCCCCTATTTCTTTGTCTATCCCTCCTGTACAATATGAATCCCAGAACAGAGAGATCCCAGTCATGTTTTGGGGCTGCCCAGGTCTCAATGACCAACACCAAGTCCACTTGGCCCTCCAGCATTATGAACTGGAGGTCATCCATTTTGTTCCCAGTCTTGTAGTGTTGATGGATTCCACCATTCCTGTTCACTCCATTGACCAACCCCTCTCCTTTTGTTCCCAACTTTCTCTGATTACCCCAATGAACCCACCTTGTTCCCCACTTATGTCCCTGACTACTCCCGCTCCCCCACCTTTATCTTTGCACTCGCTACCCCTTCTAATACTCCCCTCCCCATCCATAGAACTGAATTCCCTGTTACTCAGTATGCCCTTTACCTGGGGAGAGACCTCCCAGACCCCTACTGGGAAAATGTAGGGTTCTGAGCCCCATGGTTGCACCCCCATGCTCAGTTTAAATTCAGACTACTATCGATGTTTTCCTCAGTCCTGTCCCTGAGCACCTTGGTCCCCTCCCTGCTGACATATAATCAGTCTGTTATGTAAAGTTGATCTACCTCTCTTGCCATCCCCCTGGATTAGGCCCTGCCCAGCTGGGTTCCCCACCTCGTTTTGGTCCTTTCTTTTCAGTGCCCCGTCCCTAATCTTGTACAAGCATGCACTCATTCATTGACAGCTCTCAGTTATTTTCAGAGGTTTTTCAGGGTATAAAGAAGGGCAGGGGACTTCTCCGGTCACTGGCGGGGGGGGCATGATGGGGGGAAAGGTGTTGTGAACCCTGGAGGGGTCCACAATGCTGTTCCCCCAACCCCCCAGTGACCCAGAGAAGCCCGCTTCCTTTCTCTACACCCTGAAAAATGGCAGAAAATGACCATGAGCTGTCAATGAATGAACATGTGCTTGTACAAGCACATGCTCATTCATTGAGCTCAGTCAGGCTGCTGGCCATGGAGATGAGTGGAGGGCTGTGCCGGTGGCCTGCTCGGGTCTGGATGGGGGCGAGTGGGTTGGGGTCACTACCTCACAGGGTGGGAGTGTGGGGGGTCCTCTAGACACCAGGGATTAAGAAACATAGAAACATAGAATTTGATGGCAGATAAGGACCGCTTGCCCCACCTCATCTGCCCATTTCCCTACCTAACGGATAAGCTGCAGATCCTAGTTAACCAACAGCATACTTCCTCCTACCCCCCGCTAGAGTTGCCTTATGTCTGTCCAATGTATTCTTGAATTCCCCCACTGTTTTTGACTCTACGACCTCCTCAGGAAGGCCATTCAATGCATCCACAACCCTCTCCATGAAAAAAATACTTCCTTACATTACCTCCGAGCCACCCCCCCATCTTCAAATTGTGCCCCCTTGTTCTTGCACACCTCTTTTTTTGAAAGATGCTACCCTCTTGGACTTTGTTGATTCCTTTGAGGTATTTGAAAGTTTCTATCATGTCCCCTGTCTCCCTCCTTTCCTCGAGGCTATACATCTTAAGCTCCTTTAGTCTTTCTTCATATGTCTTCTGGTGCTTCTGGTGGATTAAATTATTTTTTAAAAAATATTAATTTGTGGTCTTTTGGATGGACTTGGATCTGGACTCGGGAGACAGGGAGTCGGACAGCAATCGGCGGCGGAGGAGGGGAGCCACTAGACACCAGGGATTAAACAATTTTTTTTTTTAATATTAATTTGTGGATGGACTCAACTCGGGACTCGGGATGGAATCAGATGGCAATCAGCGGGGGGGTACTAGACACAAGGGATTAAATTATTTTTTTTTTTTTACTATTGTGGATGGACTCAGGTCAGGAGGAACTGCTGGCTGTGGGGATGGGGGGCAAGTTGCACTTTAAAAAACCCCAAAGCAATGCAACGCCAGTTTTGCAAAGTTCCCACCACAGGTGGCAACTCCTCGAAATGCTCCGTGGAGGCGGATTTTGCCACTCCGCCCAAACTTTGACAGTGAAGTAAAATGTCACAGCATCTCTACTCATTTGTCCAGCTCCACAGTGACAGTTCAAAAGCATCAAAAAGAGGGATACCTGCCATCTCTGCTTCACGGCAGACTACGTGCTGACTGACAGGAGCATGGCCATGCCCCATAACAATATGGAGTATGACTGCGATTCTGTTTTTCTTGCACGTGTGAGAAACCACTCAAGTATAGTGAGATCTACTTTCAGTGAAAAGCTCTTCCCCAGGTCAATACTATTAAAGTTTTTACTTTGGGGTAATATTTCCAAAAGTGGGGATTTGCCAAACCATTACAAGAATGCAGCTGGTCCATCACTTTCCCTTCTTTGAGTGTTGACAGAGTTGACTTCAGCACTAGCTTCAGCTTTCTGTTGTATTTCTTTTTGCTGTTCTTCTGTTTTATTCTTTTATTTTATATTGCTGCTCCTCTGTCTATCCTCAAGTAGTTATATGCTCACTCATGTTCAAGTTCCTCTATGCTATAGCCTTCTTTCAGTTTGATGTTTTCATGCAGGTTAACTTTCCTTTTAAAATTGCAGTTTTGGCACATTTATCTAACATAAATGTCATCCTGATGTCATCAGAGAAGGTCATGACAATGCTTTTTCAGGTGTTTATCACATTAGTTGTATAACTTCAAGTCATTTACAAATAGGAGGTTAGTTATTTTTGGGGTTCCATGGAGTTCTCTGGAGTTTAAACTGGACCCATATCCCCAAGAGGTTGAAAAGACTGCTTAGTGGATTGAGGGCATGGCAGAACTAAAGTGGTGACAAGGACCCCGGTAACAAAGAAGATACCCACGAAGCACTGGGCATTCAACTTGTACCTCTGTCATGGTGGTTTTGGGGCTTGAATATGAGCTTTGGGGATTACAATAATTTAGTGTGTCCAGCACTCACTTCATTTCTCTGTGACTGCACTGCAGCATGTGTGTTTGTGATCAGAAATCTCCCTGGAATCTTCTTGCTGAATTTTGCTATGGTACTTGGGATGAAGCTCAGGCCTTTATTATGATTTAGGCTTAGGGCGATTTTCTATATTCTCACTGTGATCCAAGAAGTTGATCAGAGTAGTGTTAGTTCTGTATGTGCTTGATATTCAAGGACCCAACAGTATCAGATGATATAACATGCCTTTTAATAGTCTAGTTGTGCTACATTAAGGTTGTAGTTGCTCTCTTACATCTCCATGATGATTTTACTCAACAGAAACTGATCTTTGGTGGCATGTGGTTTGTTTTTACTGCCTTTTTGTTTCATTGCTACGAGGTTGCTGGGAGTTTGAGAGACCCTCTCTAGCTTGTATTTTGTAGGCTATCAGGTTATTAAAAAATATTTCATGAGGAGACTTTTAGGGTCTAGTTTGGTGAGAAAGAATATGTTGCATGCTGCCAGTCAAGAAAGGTTTGCGCAAGTCATTCATACAGTTGCAGTTAGCTAAGTACCAGGTATATTACTTTCAGCCAGATGTTGGGCATGACATCTGGACCCGGAATTTTCAGCTGGGGCTTTCTTTAGCTTTATATCTATCTCCTCACTGTACGTGTATCATGTTTCCGCCTTGGTGGCAATGTCTACAGAATTTTGGGTTTCTGAGTATTCATCAACACATCTGAAGCTAAGCATAACTTTAGCGCACATCGCATTCTCTCTGTTCTCTGCATACAAGTACAGGTATATATGAGCATTTTGCTTTTGCCAGACTTCATCTTCTTCCAGTGAAAGTAATACAGTTAATAAAATTACTTTTGACATTTTAAATGTATACATATGCTTTAATATTAATGTACTCTCCCCTGTGAGTTCGCTGTCTATTGTGTATATTATGCAGTTATCAATAAGAGATTTTGGTTCCATTAATTCAGAGGACAGTAATGAGCCTAATCACCCCTTCATGGCACCGCCCAAGATTGCTAGAAAAATTCTTGCAATGTCACAAACTAAGGATTATGACCTCTTGTGTACACGAGCAGTTAAATCAGATAAAGCACATAGAAAATAAGTACTATTTTTATGCAAATAATCTTAGAAATAATCATGGGGAAATAACTTAAAGCTATATCAAACGAATACTGATTTTCTTCTAAATGATGCATTTATCTAAGTTTTCCCTGTACCGCTAACAACATTTTAAGGACGCTTTTTGAAATACTGTTGTTTGCTTTCTGTACATAGCACCCACATGGCACTGGGTAGGGATTACTAAATATTCCAATGCTCATTGTCCCTGGACATTACTCCTCTGCATCCTGATATATCCTCAATTACAAACTACTTACATGAGGCCTTTGATAATGGAAGCATGGCAGGAGCTATATATATATATATATATATATATATATATATACTATACATATATATATATATCTATATCTCGATCTAACTAAGGCCTTTGACCTGGTCAGCCACAAGCTCCTGCTCAGTAAGCTGCTTGGTCTCGGCCTGTCCAGGGATGCAATAGCCAGGTTCCAAAGCTACCTATCTGAATGCACACAGCATGTGAATATTTATGACTCCTTGTCTGATACCCATAATGTATCCATAGGTGTGCCACAGGGCTCCATTCTGGGTCCTTTTCTCTATGGCCTCTTCATTAACCTGGTGCCTGCAGGTTAGCTAATGTTCTCCTACACACAGATGATGCTGTCATCTACGCTTATGGCAACAACCCTGGTAACCTCATCTGTAATCTACAAGTTGACTTTGAGGCTTTAAAAAATTGACTCTCTATTAATAATGTCCTCAACTACAAAACAAACATGCCTTGCACTAGCCCATAGATGAAGATTAAGGCCCTCTCTTCACATCCTCAGCAATAAAGGTCAGAAGCTAGGACAAGTGGAAACATTTAAATATCTCGGAGTGGTGCTGGATGACACTTTTTCCTTTGCCCCCCACCACTACCACCACCACCACCACTAATTCGGCATAAGTGGAACTCTACAGACTGTTTAAGCACTGTTAGAACTGATCTGCCTATCACAGTATCAGACAGCTCGTATTCAGCTTTATAGTTTTTTATTGTCTCTATATGAAGTTCATATGTGTTTCTATTGGGAACAGATGTGACAGGGTTTACTGCAGATGAATGAGATACTTGCTTAATAGAGTCGTCAAACTATAATGGATTATGGGGATATTTACCCCTTTTACTCTTTATTTCAAGGTGCTCGATAATGTATTAACGTGTTTTGGGGTTCAGTGTTATCCCTGCTCATGGCAGCACTGTAGCGACTTTGGAACACTGATGGTACACTGTACTTACTATGGTGGTATAACTTGGATAGTGGTGCAACATGGATCAAGGCATAGCTTATTTTTCTACTGTAATGCTGAACTACGGCCAGTATGGCCAGTAATTTATTACAGGTTTGTTATGCATCTGATATACCTGCCTATAGGAATGTGTGCTGTACTGTGTATCAGTAAAAGTCATAAAAAAGTTTAAAAACATCTCTACAAGAGATAACCAAAGTGGATAGCACTGCACTGCTCACCTTCAGTGCAAATGCAAACACTGACGGTAACATGAAGAAGCTGGTACGGGGCATGTTAAAGAAGGAAGCCAGGAAGTACCGTTTGTATGGAATGGGTGGAGGACAGGTGAAAAAGATTGCCCAATGAGGTGATCTGTGCACAGTCAGTGGTAGGGTTCAAGCATAGGTGGGATAGACACATGGGTTTAGTAGGGTCAACAGAGGACAGGGATAAAAGAGGAGGGAGAAGAAAAGTAACCCTTAGGGGGTTCAGTCTCATAAGTTATGCAAGGATAAGAATAGAGAGGATAGACCAATTGGCCTTCTGCTGTCAGTTTTGATGTTTCTGTGTTTCTGCTATATCTCCTGTAATGTCCTTCCCTCATCTGACAACACAGATTATCACAAAATGGAGGTGGAGGGCTAAGATGAATGAACTTTAGGTAACATTTAAGTGTCTTTTAACTACACTGTAATCACTGTGTAACTACTGCATTGCAATTGCTATGTAGTTGCATTCAACAAACATGTAATTACATTGTAATTACCCCTGCTGCATGTAGTTAATGATTGCCTACCCCACAGTTACATTGAAACTGACACTTAAAATAGTGTGACCGAACTGTACATACTGCTTTCATTTCTGAAAAGTACCAAGAATGTTATAGCGGAGCCCTTAAGTCAGTCCATTCCTCCAATCCCCCACCATCAAAATGCTATAAGACTTGATGTAGTTATAAGTCAGACCATCCACATCTCATAAAGATGCCACCTCAGAGACAGTGTCTATTCTTACCTACTGAAATCATGGTTTCATAATTTTGCACCATCACTTCCCTGTGAAGGTCCTTCTCCTGTTTGCTTAACATCTTCAACTCCTCTTCAGAAAAAGTAACAGCAACATCGTCGAAGGTTTCTGGAGCCTGAAAGGACACAAGACATGTTTAATTGTTCATGGTTTTGCAGCACACATTGAGAAACCTGCAGGGTTTCAAAAAGAAGGAGAGGGGTAAGAAAAAATTACTTAACATAGTAATCTTGTTTCTTCCAAGTGATACTCAGGTTTTCATAACTTTATGCAGTCAGCTTTCTAAGTAGAACTGCCCAGAAAGAATTTGGAACACATGCAAATGATGGAATCTTTTGCATGAACCACTTTTCAAATGCTGCCTTACGCTAACTGCCTTTGTTCTAAACCCCTCAGATTTCCTGGAAGCCTGGAAAGACAGGCCCATGGGACTAAGTGTAATAATGATAATTACAATAATAATAATAGTAATAATAATAACAACACTATTAATCATAATATTAATAGAGGAACTTCCTTAACATTCCAAAAAAGGGGCCTCCAACTGGAGGGCATAGCATATGAAAGGATACCCTTGAATGCCCAAATCACCTGAAAATGGGAGGGGGGGGGACAACAATAGTGATCACGATCACAACATGTGTGCCAGAAATAGCATTTATACTCCCGAGAGCACAGTATTCAGGAGTGCAGAGGCCAAAGGTTCCAGAAGGAGAGGCAGGGTGGGAAAGTTATGAATACTTGAGTATCACTTGGAAGAAACAAGATTACTATGGTAAGTTATTTTTTCTTCTAACCCCAGTAATACTCAGGTATTCATAGCTTTATGCAGAATACTAAGCAGTACCTTTTGAGGTGGGCACAGAACCTTATTTTGGGAACAGACTTTGCAGGACTGCTGTGCCGAACCTAGCATCACCCCTGGAGAGAATATCCAGACTGCAATGCTTTGTAAAGGTGTGTACTGTTTCCAGGTAGCTGCTTTACAGATGTCCACCAGGGGAAAATCCCCGACAGCTGTTATAGTAGCTGCTGTGCCCCTTGTGGAATGGTCCCTCAACCCTGTTGGGGCTCCTTTCCAGCCTAGAATAACAAAAACTGAAAAAACTGTACTATCCAGTGTAAAATTGATCTTTTTGATGCTGGGTTACCCTTTCCCACATTCTCATAGGTCAGGAACAGCTGTTTTCTGTCCTGCCTACGGACTTCAATGGTTGTCAAGTAATAGCTGAAAGCTCCTTTGACATCCAGACCATGAAGACTCTTTTCACCGGAACTAAAGTGTTCAGTGAAAAAGATAGATAAGATGGACAGACTAGGTGGACTGTAGGCCCTTATCTGCCAACACTGTCTATGTATCTATGTATTTATGTATAACGGTTTGATTCAAATGGGAGTCAGAAGTCATTTAAAAGAGAAACTTCTTATTTGTTCCCAGAATAATTTTGTCTCTGTGGAATGAAATGTGGTCCTGTTCAATGCAGAGAGACCTGAGGCTACTGATTCTTGTGGCAGAAATCATTACCACAAGGAAAAAGATACATATATATTAGATATTTCAAATAAGCTGAAAACATAGACTCAAAAAGGGGGACCCATGAGCCTAACTATGCACACATCTAGGTCCTGTGCTGGCACCGGTTCCCTGTGAGGAGGTGCAAATGGACCAGGCCTTTAAAGAACCCTTTGAAGACAGGGTCTGAGGCTTGAAAAAACATTCTGTCTAACTGACAAGTAAATAGATACTGAGACCAGGTGTTCCTTTAAGGTACTGGTCTGCAAGCCCAGTGAAAGCAAATAGGTTAACTAGTCCAGCACAGCTGGAACACCAGCCTGTGCTGATATGTGCCAGACCCTAAAAGAACCTCTTTGAGGCTAGGATCTGGGGCCATTAAAACATTTTGTCCAGCTAATATGCAAGCATATACTGCAACTAGGTGGACTTTGAGGATGCTGGACTGCAAGTCCAATGAATATAAATAGGTAAGTTAGCCAAGCACTGCTTGACCCCAGCATGTGCTGGAAACCGTTTTCTGGTTGAACACCAACAGTAAAACTTTTCCCTTCTGAAGCATACAGTTTCCTAATGGAGGGCTTCCTGTAACCACATACAATGTCTAGACACTGTGAAAAAGATGCAAGGCTGCATTTTGTACAGTAGGTCCCCAAGAGGCATGACTTGGGCCTGAGTGACCCAAGGTTTTGGTACAGAAGCCTCCCGGTTGTAGGTTAGCAGGTTGTGCCTCTGAGAAAAGGCGTATTCATTTGGAACCAGACATGGAGAGTAGCAGAGAGAACCATGTCTGCCTGGCCCAGTCTGGCGTTATCAAGACCATTGATGCTGGCTGGGACCTGAGCTTGAGAAATGCATTGTATGCCAAAGGGAAGGAAGGAAAGCATACAGATGCTTCCCTGGCCAACTCAGAACTGGAGAATCCAGGGGGATTGGTCCCGGATCTGATTGACTTAGTACTGTGGCAGGTGGTGGTTGTGGTGGGATGCGAACAAGTCTACCTCTGGTATGTCCCACCTCCTGAAGATAACTTGCACCACCTGACTATTCAAGGCCCATTCCTGATGGGACTGGTTGATCTGAGTCAAGGTATCTGCCAAAGTAGTGTCCCTACCAGGCAAATGAACACCCTGCAGGGACCCAAGGAGCATGCTAGACTCCATATTTTCATAAGTCCTGAGCAGGGAGGGCTTAACCTTGTCCCTCCCTATTTATGGATATAATGCATTGTGGTGGTATTGTCTGTTCTGACCTGTACCACCTTTGTAGTAGTTGTGTGAAGACCTTTAGCGCAGCAACACTACTCTTAGCCCCCGCAGGTTTATGTGCAGGAGTAACTCTGCACTTGACCATGTGTCTTGGGTGATGTGAACCCCCAGATGGGCACCCCAATCCAGTAGGGATGCATTTGTTGTCAGACAACTGATACGGGCTCTTGCTGAAAAAGAAGAAGCCCTCCCTTAGATTGGTTCCTTCTTTTCCTCCATTGGAGGCATGTAACAATGTCCTTGTTACTAGAATTAGTTTTAAAAGAGGGTCCTGTTTCTGACACCATTGAGCCATGAGGTGACATTGAATGGCCCTGATCTGTAACCTGGATTCCAAGACAGTGCCAGTGGTAAATGCCATGTGACCAGTAGCTGAAGAAAACTGTCTTGCGATTTTTGGTTCATTCAGCCTGAATGAGCTCGCTATTAGTGGAATATTTCTTGCCCTGCTTAGGGGCAGGTAGACCCTGCCTTGCAGGGTATTTAGCTCTGCTCCTATGAACTGGAGTGTTTGAGCAGGCTGAAGGGCAGACTTTCTTTAGATTTATCAAGGACCCTAGAGAGTCCAGAAGACCCTTGGTGAGTTGCAGACTCACTTACTGGAGTGATTCTACCACCGCCAGCCAGTCGTCTAGATATGGGAAACTGTGACACCTTATCTTTGAAGGTGATCCAACTACTGTGTACACTCCTAGAGAGTGACCTGATGAGAGTCTGAACCTGAAGTACTTTCTGTGACACTCCCTTATGGGAGTGTGGACATAATTTAAGTACAGTGATGCCAGGAACTCCTTTAGGTTTTTCCTGGGGTTTGACATGCTTTGTCTTTTTGACTTTTGTGGAGGGGACCAGAGAGACAGCGGGACCACTCACCCCCCCTTTTTTTTCTTAAAAGCCTGATTCACCCTTCTCAGGGGTGTGTAAGTAAGAGACAGCAGTTTCACATGCAGATTTGGAGGGTGTTTGCTGGTCAGACCCTTATTTGGTCTCTTTTCTGCAACATTTCTAGTCCTTTTACCACTGCTGTTAGTGGAAGGAATTTGAGTTCAGAGACAATCACTGACTCACTACATCCAGGTCACTTGTCTGTGGTGCCAGAAATACCCCTGCTGTGGGTACTGCTGATACTGAGGCGCAGCCCCAGCCTGATAGAAAAAAAGGGGGCTTGCTGTGGTGTGTGTGTGTGTGTGTGTGTGTGTGTGTGTGTGTGTGTTATGTGTATATATATATTTTACAGACAAAAACTCTGTTTAATGCATCAGTTAGGGGTTCTTCCACAGTGACAAAAGCGAGGAATTCGATGTTAGGGTTGAAACCACCTTTGCCTCCAGCCCACCCCCCCAACCGAAATTGGGGTGCGCGTTGGGGTTGTCAGCCCTAACTCTCACCCCATCACATGTGGAAAGAAGCTGAGGAATAGGAGAATGGGGTGAGAGTTAGGACCGATGACCCCAACGTGCACCCCGATTCTGGTTGGGGGGGCTGGAGGGGTGCAAAGGGGGTTTCAACCCTAACATCGAATTTCCTCACTTTTGTCGCTGTGGAACAACCCTAACTGATGCATTAAACTGAGTTTTTTGCCTCTAATTTCCCTTCTTTTTGAGAATGATAATGAGAAATAGCGAATGTAATGCGGCGGCAGGAGCGCCCTCCCGCCACGTGATGTCTTGTCACACAGTAACATTGTGCCCACAAACACAAACCATAATGCACATGGTGGCGCAAAGCGAAACAGAAAGAGAAATAGTACTGTAGACAGAAATGTTAAAAACAAGGCAAATGCAACCACAAATGAAAACGCAAAGGGTAACGCACATGGTGGCATAGACATGAACGGTAAGTGAAACCGGTACAGAACCGCAAGCGGAAACGGTAATGGTAACAGTAATGTGAGCGCACAGGCTGGTTTTCTCCAAAAGCTGCATGGAGAAAGACAGTGAGTACAAGGAATGTATGCAAAATAATGACTCTCAGAACAGAAAATGAGGACTTGGAATAGTAAATTGCTTATATCTCAGGAACCGTACAACATAGAAAAAACATGTAAAAGTCGTATGAATTATCACTTTCCTGGCTAGTTTTGTACTTAGTCCTCTTATAAGCACTTTTCCGACGAAAAGTCCGTATCTCGCACCGTTTCCGAGATACGGGCCCTGAAAGGCGTGGCTAACGCCATAATGTTCTCCTATGGGAAAAAAGAGAAGTTTGGAGTGCCATAACTTTGTCTCCCTGTAATATGTTTTCACCAAACCACTGAAGAACCATTGTTTTGCAGCAGGGCGCCAAACAATTGCTGCAATGTGTCGTACGCCGTAATGTTATCCTATGGGAAAAAGTGTCAAATTTGGAGTGCCATAACCTTGCCACCATGTAATATTTTTTCAACAAAACACTGAAAGGCATATCTGTGAGATGTCGGCTGTGTTCCTTCCAAATTTCAGCCCAAAACTCCAAACCGTTCTTTTACAGCGGGGTGCCAAAGAATTGCTGTCAGTTTCCCACAGCCTAGAAAAGTACTGTCGCAATTTGCGAAAGCTTTCGCAAATTCATCCGACAGTGTCGCAAGTGCGAAAGTACTTTGTTTTCCAGAAATGTGAAAAACATATTTCTCGGGTGTTTTACCCCAAAATAAAGACATGGCTAGCATCCTCAGGGTCCGACTAGGTGAATATGAAAATAATTAGGTTGCTAGAGGGTCCCACATTTAAATGCCAAGCATTTTTCTGATCACCAACTGAAAACAAAATGGTGGATTTGCGACAGTAAAAGGGCCATTTGCGAAAGTAAAAACTGCATTTGCGACACTGTTGAACTTTTTGTTAACTTTTCCCATTGACTTATAATGGGAACATGTTTTTTGAATAACTTTTGAACCGTTTAATATTTTTTCAAGAAACCTTCAAAAGGCACATTGGGGACCCCAGCTGCACGTTCCCTGAAGATTTCAGACTGGTCGCACAAACCGTGCGACCTGTAGGCACTACCGTAGAATTCCAAAAAAGCGTAAACGCACGCGCAGATCACACTTAATAACTCTGCAGCCGTATGTCTGACCGGTACAAAACTTGGCAGATCCCAAGGCACATCAGTCTTGATCATGTATTCCAAATGTTAGGCAAATCCGTTGAATGGTTGAAAAGTTATTAAGGTGCAAAATTTTGGGTTTAACATGTAAATGGCTCCTCAACCCTAACTATGGTAGCACTACCGTGCTACCATAATATATATATATTTATTCTATGCAAAAACTTTGTTAATGCATCAGTAAGGGTTCTTCTACAGTGAAAAAAGTGAGAACATTTGATTTTAGGGTTCCCACACGCCACCGCTTGCCCCAACCAGCAGGCTTGGGGGTGTGCGTTGGGGTTGTCAGCCCTAACTCTCACCCCATCCCATGTGTAAACAAGCTGAGGTGGTGCAGTGTAGGAGAATGGGGTGAGAGTTAGGGCTGACAACCCCAAAAATGGATAATTTTGCATTTTTCAGCGTTTTCGAATGCAAAGATCGTAATTCCAACCAACACGCGTTTGGTAAATCAAGAAATCTACCATGCCCCACCACGCATTCCAAATTTCAGGCAAATCCATTGAATGGGTCCAAAGTTAATAATGCCCAAACTTTTGACTTTAGTATGTAAATGACCGCTGTACCCTAACTATAGTGGCACGACTGCGCCACTATAATATATATATCCACCGTTTTCATGTAAGCCTTTATCTTTCTCAAAAGAGGAATTACCCTTTACTGGAAAGTCTAAAATCTTAGTTTGGGTATCCTGATTGAGGCCTGTGAGTCGCAGCCAGGAAAACCTCCTCTGAACCACTGTACTTGCCATCCATATGGCAGGAGCCACTTGAACTGTTATTTGGCTGCTCTCAAACCAAATTTAGCTGTTTCAGCTAGATCATCTGATGGGGAGTCTGGACCTTGGCTGACGTAGCAGGGGCTGACTACCATAGTGACTCTGGTATTGACATAGGCTTGAAAAGTCTGTGCCTGCCTGATGGCCAAGGAACCTGATAAATATCCCTTTTTAAGACATGTTGTCAATTTTTCCTGGAATCCTTGTTAAGAGGATAGGATGCCAGGGGTATCTTTGCCTTGTCACAGGCTGTCACTTTAGCTATTCCTTGGTGGACTGGTTGGGGGAATAAATTTCAGTTCCTTCCCTGTCCAGCTGATATTTCTTAAACACCTTCTTGGGAGTTTGTAAAATCTTTAAAGTATCTTCCCTGAAGAATTTTATTCACAAGAATGGGAAGTTTTAATGGGTGTCAGACCAATCTTTCTCACCAATGTGAAGAATGAGGAATAATCCTCAGATGTTCTGTGGGGAGAGACAAACTCATGTTCAGAGGAACCTCAGATTCAATAGGTTGTCCTCCATTTCATAATAATTACATATTCTTCCTTTTAAATATTAGGAAGACTACTTTGCAAAGGTCTGCTGCTGAGAGACAGAACGGCCTTGTAAGCCTCAAAGTGTTTTCATTAGCCATTCCAGGCATTTCTCCATACTTTTTCCCCAGGAAAGTTTACAAATGTCACAATATTCATTTAGGTGATCATTACCAAGGGAAGCACACACAACTGAGCTTACCTGTCTTGGCAAGTGCTTTGAAGGAGTTGTCAGGCTTTATAGCAGATACAGAAGTCCCCAAAATGCTGTCAGCAGAGGGTTCTGTGTGCTTAGTTTTCTTTAATTTCACTGAGGGAACCAGGAAGACAGCTGGTACAACAAGCCTCTTAAAAACTGCTTATATGCTTATCTCAGGGTATCAGTCACAGTATTTGTTGTGGAGTTACCCACAGTAACTTAGGGTATCAGCTGGTTAGAGCTCGAGGGACCCTTAGGTGGTGATGGTATTTTTTTTTTACCTTATCCAGGCATTTCAGTAGTTTTTTCAGGACATGTAATGCAGATTTCACTCTGCTTTTAAATGTTGATGTCCAGATAGGCAAAACAAGCAAATGTTTGCCTTAACAAAATTTCACCACACTGAATACAAGATTTGAAACCGGGATCACCAGTTTCTTCTAGGTCTTTATTACGTTTTCAATGTAAAACCGATAACAGCTGCAACCGCTAAAAAATATTTTAATTTATACTTATAACTGAAGCCTGTGGTAAATATTACATAATAATTTAGCTCTGTATTAGCTGCCTAAATGTTAGACATTGATATTGCTGACTCTACACATTCTAGGTGGTACTATGTTGTAAGTTCTAATCCTGCTTTCTTCTGTGACAAGACAAAGTGCTGCCGTAGGTTCGCAAGCAACCCAGCCGTCAAGTGTCTCCTGCCAGTTTTGCTCTCCCCCCCCGAGGCAGGAATTGCTTGTTGTACCCCTGGTGGTGGCCTGACTTAGTTGTTTCTTCACCTAATGACCTACGGCTAGTACTTTCTTTCTGAGATCCTGTTAATTAGGGCGTGAACTGCTCTTGCTTTAGTTGCTCTATGAATCAGACTGCCGAACTTGCTTCTGCACACTAACAGTGGAAGTGCGGTACTTGGGAATTTGACATAGGCTCTATCGCCTGTAACTAACCCTTGGCCTCCAGGCCCTGCTCTTGCTATCAAGGCGAGAAGCACAGATAAGCCACATCATGCCTCCTCCCTACTGGAACAGGGGCATTATCCTGGCAACAATTTATATACTGGGGCAACTTGGGACTGACTCCCTCGCTAAAACTGCCTTCTGCCCCACGACACCATGGGGGTCGAGAGAGGAGGATCGGACACTAGC
This sequence comes from Neoceratodus forsteri, assembly GCA_016271365.2. Taxonomy (NCBI): domain Eukaryota; kingdom Metazoa; phylum Chordata; order Ceratodontiformes; family Ceratodontidae; genus Neoceratodus; species Neoceratodus forsteri. The sequence goes on from JADMNL010000024.1 coordinate 215,526,905, forward strand.
GTGTCCCTCCCAAGGTGCAATTTCCTTCTCCTGGCAGCACATGAATTCTCTAAGAAAGGGTCCTCTACAGGGTCCTTCTGTTCAGTAGGAGCCCAACCCCTAGTCAGGTCATCCTGTCCATACCCCTTCCAACACTCACTCTCCTGAGCTCACTAGCTTCCTCTACTAATGGCAGGAGATATCCAACCAAACCCTGGCCCAGAGACAGCAATGTCTCTATCTCCTCCCCTTGATAAGGCTTGGGACTGGAGCCAAGGGTCTGAGGTTGGTGCATATGAATATCTGCAGCCTGAGACCAAGATCTCAGAGGTACAGGCATGGCTGGCAGTCTATAATCCAGATCTATTAGTGGTCTCGGAGACTTGGCTAAAACCCACATTCTGGATCATGAAGTAGCAATTTCCAGATATGTCCTTTTCAGAAAGGATAGACCCTCCAAAGAGAGGCGGTGTGCTAATTTATGTTAAGGACAATATCTCTTCCTCCTCGTCAGGCAGCCCCTTGACCTGTCCCTAGATGCTGAAGCTATATTAGTTCGGCTCAAAATAGGTGGGTTTAAACACCTCACTATTGGCTGCGTATACAGCCCACCATCCAATGCTCTCGGCTCTCTGGATGAGCTCCTGAAGAGCCCAGTGGTTGACACTGCATCCAAGACTATCCTTCTAGGTGACTTCAATTTAAACTGGGGACAGGAAGGGAAGTCTGCCATCAATGAAACCCTACACAACTCCCACCTCGCTCAAATTATTACCCTACCGACCAGAATGAACCATAAATCAGGTAGGCACTCTATAATAGACTGGGTCCTGACCTCATCCCCTAGTAATGCAAAGCTGGCCGGGATCCTGGGAGATGCCTTGAGCGACCATTCACCTATATTTGTCATTTGGAAGAATAATGCTATTAAAGTCCCTCCTAGATCTTTTACTACCAGAGACTACTCCAAATTCCACCCTGACCAGTTCATAGGCTACCTAAATAGCACTGACTGGAACCCCATTAGACACCTACCTAACCTGGAGGAAGCTGTAAAATTTTTCCAAACCACCCTCACTAAAGTCACTGACCTCATTGCCCTATGAAAACCTATAGGGTCAAAGGTAGCTGTTATAAGTGGATCTCACCCCCAAAAGCCCTGATGTCTACCTGGACAAAGCATGGAAAAGTTCAGAAATCTAAGTTTCCAGTAGACTTTGCTAGCTACAGGCCCTCAGAAACCAATGCAAACTGGCCATAAAGAAAGCCAAGAAGGACTATATCACCAATCTCCAAAAGCTAACCTGGGAAACCCTAGATACTTCTGGTCACACATTAACGAACTCCTAAAAGGAGGTACGAATCAACAACCGCCCTATCCTGGTGAACGGGCAAGTATCAAGAGGCGCTCTCATCGCAGAGGCCCTAAACGGTTTCTTCACAAACCTGATGCGTATAAGGTGGGTCCCTTTAGATAACAAGAACGAACCTAATAGGCACCTGCCCTTGAACTAGACCCCCGCCTCTGTTTCATCTGCGGCTGGTTAGGGAAAGGGAGGTTCTGCTCATCCTTAAATCCCTGCAGGCGAGAGGCACTGGGGTTCTGATGGGATCCAGACTCGAATCCTCAAGGAGGGCACCCCATCTTAGCCAAGCCCCAACCTGGCTGATAAACTGGTCCTTTATGGAGGGGTCTGTCCCTGAGCCATGGAAGCAGGCCCTAGTGATCCCCATTCACAAGGGAGGGTCCACTGAGCCTATTGGGAACTACAGGCCTATCTCCTGTTGTCCTAATAGCAAAATTACAAGAGAAGCTTGTATACTCAACCGCGCGAATATCTGGAAACGCACAGATAATCTCTTCATCGCAGCACGGCTTCAGAGCGCAATATGGGACGGATACTGCACTAACCAAATTTTTCGCTGATATACTGGGCAATAATGACCTAGGGGTCAGCATGGCGCGGTCTTCATGGACCTGTCAAAGCGCTTGACCTGGTAAACCACAACCTCCTTTACAAAAAATGTGCGCTCTGGCATGGACGACATGCCCTAGGATGGTTTGCTAATTACCTTACAGGCCGGACCCAGAGGGTCAAGTGGAAGGACTATGTCTCCCAGTCTGCACCTCAAAGTAGGAGTACTCAGGGGTCAATACTTGGTCCCTCTCTTCACTTTGTTTATAAACGATCTGCACTTACATTGCGGAGCAGCAGCGCATCCAACACGCCGGACGATGCTGTCATTTTCCGAGCCTCCCCTAACTTAAGAGAACTGGGAATGCCTCCAAGAGGACATTCTTCAGATGGAGGACTGGCTCACTGAATAAAATGGTATTAAATACCAGTAAAACTAAAGTGATGTTGTTCGGCCCAGATCCTTGGGAACCGAGAGGTCACTGCTCCTTCAGCTGCAGTCCAGAGGGGTGATAAACTTGAGGTGGTTACCTCCACTAAATACCTAGGCTAACCTTGGACCAAGGCTTCACCCTAAAAATCATGTTGACCAACTCACCAAAGCCATACATGGAAAACTCGGTATCCTCTACAGAATAAAGGACCAGATTATCCCTGAAGCCAGAGTTGCCATCACAACTAGCGTCCTTCTCCCCAAGCTCACTTTTGCAGCACCTGTTCTTCAAGGCGTGGCCTCTACGGAACTTGGCAGGCTCCAGACCTTATACAATAAGACTGTCCGATTTGCAACATTATCACACCCTAGGACACACCACTGCGAGGCTCAATCCAAGCTCAGCTGGCCGTCATTGGAAGCCCACCTCATCTACCCCACACTATGTCTCGCTTTTGCTTTGGGCCCCTTACCTCCCCTAGTCCCAAAGGAGAAGTTAGTGTAAAACCAACCTGAGGAGTCTCCGTTCCTCAGGACAAAACCTCCTTGTGGTCCCCAAAACAAAGACTAAAGCTGGGTCCAGGTCCTTTGCTTTTACTGCACCTTCCCACTGGAACAAACTCCCACTGGAGGTACGGGAGGCAGGGTGAGCCCTGCTTCGGTCTAGCTCAAAGCACACCTGCTCGCCAGGAGCACTTGCCAATGCATAAGAAACTGACCTTATGCCACGGCCCTCCTCCCTCTCCACCTTCCGTATTGTAAATGCCATTAAGTCTTTCACAGTTATACAGTATGGAATTTGCCTTATGTGTTATCACTGTTAAACCATTTGGTATTTACACAAGTTTACAGCTCTGCTTACCTACTTGTACTGTCTGTTTACCTGTATGTTATTTTACAGCTCTGCTTACCTGCTTTACTGTTCTGTTTACCTGTATGTTATTTTTTACCCCCGGGTCGCCCCTGAAAAAGGGACCTCCGGGGCCCAGTGGGCCTACCCGGTCAACAAAATTCAATAAATAAATAAATAAATAAATAATTTAACGTTTATTTAGCAGTTGCGGTCAGTTCCGGAACCGATCGGGACCCAGGAACCAAGATAAAATGAACCGAGGCTATCGGTTCAGTAACCAGTATTAGCAGTTCTTAAAATAAGCTAATTTAATAAAATTAAACACAACTAATGGAGTTTTTTTAATCAGAAAACTCCAATATATATAAAATAAACCTCAGTTTGACCCTGGTTATACCAAACCGGGAGAAACCGAAAAAACTACAGGTTTACCTAAAATTACAAAAAGTAAAAGGCAGCAAATGAAATGTAAAGAATACTTATAATATTTTATAAGGTTTCTCACGTCAAAACAAAAGATGATGAGGAGAGGATCTCTGAGCATCTAGTCTTGACAGGCAGAGAGAGAAATCTGAGGGGGTTGGAACAAAGGTAGTTGGAATAAGGCAGCATTTGAAAAGTGACTCATGCAAAATATTCCATCATTTGCATATGTTCCAAATTCTCTCTGAGCAGTTCTACTTAGAAGGCTGACTGCATAAAGTTATGAATACCTGAGTATTACTGGGGTTAGAAGGTTATGATCTGCAGTCTAGAAGGCTAAGAGGCCTTGCTGCCACTCCCTCAGCACATGAAGATGGATAGAGCAGAAACAGTAACATATTGCAGGCAAGGTGGAAATGCAACTGAAATAAGGGACTAGAGAAAGGGTGTAAGTGGGTCAGCCAAGTCAGAGGTGGTAGACCTAGTCAATGAATGGTTGTCTGTCTGGATGCCAGGAGTCTGGGGAATAAAATTGACGGCATCTAGGCATTGGTAATGGAGGCCCTGGTGGGCATAGCTATTATCATGGAAACATGGGTGACACAAATTCCATGACTGGGATCTCACTATTCTGAGATACATCCTATTTAATAGGAACATGGAAAAGGGCAGAGGAGAAGAGGTTGCAATATATACTGGGATCACATCACATCAATAAAAGGTAAGAATCTGTAGGGAGTGGGGTTGACAAAATGCAGATTCACCTGATAGTTGAAGGAGGGAAGACCTCAGAGTGGTGACTGCTGTTAGACTACCAAACCTGTCTGAGGAGGGGAGAGGACATTTGAGGTCCAAATCAGAAGGGCAACCAAAATGAGTAAGGTGATCCTGATGTGGAAGCTCTAAACCTACCAGATGTAGATTGGGAAACACAGGGGGCCAGAAGTGCCAGGAGTCAAACTCTTGTATATTCAATGTAGGATTGCTGGCTAACCAGAAAAGGTGACATCCTTAACTTGGTACTGTCAAATCAGAGCACAGTAGCAGAGGCCAGAGTGAAATAGCCCCTGGGGATGAGTAATCACAACTCTGCATGCTTCAGTATTGCCCTAGAAGCCCAACACCCCATGTCAAAGACCATAATCTTAAATTTTAGGAGAACCAATTTTATTAAAATTATTATTAAAATGGGAAAAATCCTCCACAACAAACTGAGGGAAGGGATACAAGGAGTGGACAAAAGTGGGAAGCCAGTGAGGAGAATCTGTTAGAGGTCACTAAAACTTGTCTGAAGCAGGTAGGGAAAACAAACAAAAAAAATGAAAATCCAATCTAGTATACCAGGAAATTACAAGATGCACCAAGAGAAAGAGGGTAAACTTCATAACATACAGTGGGGATCAGTCTAAGGGAAATAGGGAGATATAACTAGGCAAACCTAAGGTGGCCAAAAAAGCCATCAGAAGAGCAGAGACAGAGTTGAGGACAGTTAATGGCATTAAAGAGAACAAAGCTGGCTTTCTTCAGGTAACACAGAAACCAGTGATGTGCGGTGACCTTTTTAGGAAGGCATGCAATTGTAAAAGGCTGAGGACTTAGAAGAAGTGGATGAGGAGAAGTTTATCGGCAAGAAATTCCAATCCTCCGACTACCAAGTATACCGTGCAATCCCCCGACCTTTCCACCAACCGATGGTCACCATGGATGACCACACTCCACGTTTGCTAGGTCATGCCAGGACCCTCCAGACCTGGATGGACGGGTTGAACAAAAGAGACCCACTAAACATAAAGTGTAGAGGAGGAGTATGGTTGCCATCATGATAAGTTTGGAGGAGCATCCGGGACCTTCCAGAGTGGAGTCAGGCCGAGAGGTGGGTCAGGAGAAGATTGCGAACTGAATACTCATTTCTGGATTATCCATACATGTTGGAGAGGGTTTGGGACATCATAGAAGAGATGTGAGAGGAATGGATTTACAAGGAACAACTTGAGAGACTGGAGCGTCAACCTGGAGGAGGAGTTGCCCCCTCTCAGCAGCTCTTCCAGAAGGCATGGGCAATGTGTCACACTGTGCCATGGTCTGGACTTATCCTGTTCAAGAACTTTGGCTTGGTCCAGGACTTGGTGGGGACATGCACCAAGTCCTGCGTCATCAACTGAAACTCATTCGGGGATCTAACTACCAAGCTGATCTGGATTTCTATTTCTTGCCTGGTGGGGGACCTACTACTTAAGCTCCCTGTAAAGATGCCCATTGGACTGTGCCAGAAAGATTGCTCACTGGAGCAGGATATGGTGACTGTATAATAATTTGGATGAGTGATGAAAAGGTTGATCATTGCCAGCTGTTGCTTTAGAGCTTAATGATAGCCATTTTAATTGCATTTAAAATGTTGTGGCTGGTATTGCTGTGCATGCGTATGGTGTGAGAATGGTAGAATGCCTCTAAACTGTATATAAAGGAACTTCTTTATTAGGTGGACGGGATAATCAGGGGTAAGGGGAAATGGCACTATTATGTCTACCTCAAGTGCTTACTCAGGTTACAAATTGCTGTTTGAATTTATCTGTAGCATGCCTGTTTTAGAAGTAATGTTTTATTCCTTCTAAAGTACAGCTGCATGGGGGAAGGAGCTGGATGTCATTGTCCACCTAGGGACAAATGACGTGGCTGGGAAAGGGATCAGAGCAGTGTAGGAGGAGTTTGTGGAGTTGGGAAGGGGCCTTAGACAAGTAGCATGCATGGTAACCTTCTCGGAGGTGCTGCCTGTCTATGGCATGGGTGAGGCTAGTGTGCTCCGCACCATGGGATTCAATCAGTGGTTGAAAAACTGGTGCAGAGCTCTGGGTTTTGGCTTCACTGGGGACTAGGGGTCCACCTGGAGGGATGCAGGCCTATACTAGTGTGATGGTCTGTATCTGTCTGGCAAAGGAACCAGGATCCTAGGTGATAGGTTTAAATGCTTCATTGGCAAGCATTTAAACTAGCCAAGGGGGTGGCACTGAAAAGGAGAAGGGGAAATCCTAGCCCCCCCCAAAAAATTAGGATAGTTAGTGAGGTAAACACCAAGACAGAGAAGTCAATAGGGAGAAGGACAGGGGTAAATGGAGAAAAAGACAAAGGCAGTAAGGACAGGGATGGGGCAAAAAGGGGTAAGGCCATCAAAAATGGAAGGTAATGAGTACCAGTGCCCATAGTCTAGGTAACAAGCTCCATGAACTGGTGGCCTTGATGGAAGAGGGGTATCTGGATATCGTGGCAGTCACAGAAATATGGTACACAGAGAACCATGACTGGGATGTCAACATACCAGGGTACACAATCTACAGGAGGGACAGGGAGGGTAGAAGAGAAGGAGGAGGAGGAGTAACTCTCTATGTAAGGGAAGGGATCAAAGCAATGGAACTAAAGGGTAAACAGGGAGGAGAGGAGGCACTGTGGGTCACCCTGGAGACTGGAAATGGCACCACAATCCGCATGGGGTTGTATACAGACCCCCATCTCGGGGGAGGAAATGGACATGGAAATGATAGAAGGCATCCTTAGGATGGCAGAGAAAGGGGAGATATTGCTGATGGGGGACCTGAATATGCCAGATGTTAACTGGAGCACCTTTGCTGCAGCCATATCCAAGAGCAGGACCATTCTCAAAGCCCTACAGGGGGAATGCCTCAGACAGTGAGTACTGGAACCCACTCGGGAGGGAGCAGTCTTGGACCAGGTACTCTCAAATGGGGATGGAGAGAGGATCTCAGATCTAGAAGTGGGTAGCCATCTGGGAACAAGTGACCACCAAACAGTGTGGTTCATGATAAACTCAGCTGTAGAGTCAAGTCATACAAAAATGAAGGTACTGGACTTCAGGAGAGCTGATTTTGTCAAAATGGAAGAGTACCTCAGAAAAGCACTAGCAAACGGGCAAGAAGGAGGGTGAAGCAACAATGGGGAAACATCAAAACTGCAATCACAGAGGCAACAAGCCTTTGTGTGAAGCAAATAAACAAATCAAAATGAAAGAAAAAAACACTATGGTTCTCAAAAGAGGTGGCGGGGAAGGTTAAGGAGAAAAAGATAGCATTCAGGAAGTATAAGGAAATACAGAAGAAGCAGGACAGAGAACTGTACCAGTTAAAGCAGAAGAAAGCGGGGAAAGCCAGCATGGTGATGCAGAGGGCTGAGGCGTTGGATGTCTCACCTCGCAGCACGCTGGCGACCGGGTTCAGGAGTGAGCCCGGGGTGTTGGAGGTTGGCACGGGGGGCGGGCAGAGCTGGATGGAGTGGCTGTCAAGGCAGCTCTCCTCTCCAGGGAGGTGGGGAGGCATCCCTCGCTCACAGCTACCCCCTAGTGGAGGCTGAGGGGTTGCACAAGCAAGGGTGCCGGCGTTAGGCCACAAATGGGGCGGGCAGGAGGAGGGCTGTTACCAGGACTGTAAGGCGCATGCATGCCTCCACACGCATGCATCCTTCTCCTGGGGCTTTCGGGTAACTGGGGAGAAAATGGAAAAAGACAACCAACAGCAGGATGGCGACCGACTTTGCAGGCACCGTTCCCGGACTGGTCATGGTAAGCCACGGTACCCGTAGTTGTTGGGGAGTCAGTCAGAGACAGGCCGCAGACGTAAAGAGAACGGGAAGTGATAAAAAAAGAAGGAAGCAGGGAAGGCAATCAGAACAGCAAATTCCCAAACCCAACAAAAGATAGCCAACTTGGTTAAGAAGGGGGATAAAACATTTTATAGGTACATTAGGGAACAAAGAAAGACAAAGGGAGGGATACTGAGGCTGAATAAAGAGAAGAGTTGGTGGGCAGAGAGGGACAGTGAAAAAGCAGGGATACTGAACTAATACTTCTGCTCAGTATTCACAAAAGAAAAGGAGGGGAAGGTACCTAATCCAGTCAATAGAAGCACTCTGGATAGGGGGTCGATATCAGTCCTTTCACAGAAGAAAGGGTTCTGAAAGTACTCCTGAAACTGAAGGTGGACAAAGCAATGGGGCCTGATGGGATTCACCCCAGAATTCTAAAAGAACTAAGGGTAGAACTAGTAACACTACTGACTACCCTTTTTAACAAATCATGGGAAGATGATGTGGTACCTGAGAACCGGAGGAGGGCGGATGTGATTTCCCTTCACAAAAGTGGGAGCAAGACAGAGGCAGGAAACTACAGACCTCTCAGTTTGACCTCAGTGGTAGGGAAAATGATGGAATCACTGCTGAAGGAAAGAACTGTTGAGTACCTAGAGGCCAGTGGGGCACAGGACCCAAGGCAGCATGGATTCACAGCAGGAAGGTCATGTCAGACGAATCTAATCAATTTCTTTGGATGGGTGACCAAAGTAGTAGACCAGGGAGGGGCTGTGGACATGGCCTACCTATACTTTAGCAATCTAGATTTAGTAGTTGCCGTATTGGTCCTTGCAAGAACAGATCCAGAAGCAAATGATTTGATACCTTTTTAATGGACCAACATAGATGTAACAACAAGAACAAAGTGCTCTAGCTTTCGGACCAACCAGTCCTTCTTCAGAAGCCTAATGGCCGTTGTTTAGAAAAAACAATACTTTTAACAGCTAGATCATGCAGAAAAAACAGAAAAAATCCCCACTGGTTTAAACTACTCATTTAAAAAATACAGATGATGATGTCAGAGAAGTTTTACAGTACCATATTACCTTCAGCCAGGAGGGTCCCAGGGTCAAAGGTGCTTGGTGCAAAACACATACAAAGAATCCTACTGCATATAAATTAAATTGACATAAGATAACACTGTTGGAGCAGATGACTCTTAAATCAAGCTATGAGTGTCACAGTGTGTAAGGATGTGATTACTGACAATTAACCCCCCACCCAGATTAAAGACATACTAATATTTTCTTAGGACTCTAAGATGTTTCAATGTATGCATTATAGACAAGAAGTTATCAGTGAAGTTGTCTTAAAAAACATCAGTGCATACTGTATGATGTGTAAAACTTAGCTGGACCTATCTGCGCAAAGACATAGACAGGGTGGAGGCTGTCCAGAGGAGGGCAACCAAAATGGTGCAGAGTCTGCACCAGAAGACATATGAAGAGAGACTAAAGGAGCTTAATATGTATACCCTGGAGGAAAGGAGGGAGAGGGGGGACATGATATTAAATTTCAAGTACCTCAAGGGAATCAACGAAGTCCAAGAGGGTAGCATCTTTCAGAAAAAGAGATGTGCAAGAACAAGGGGGCACAATTTGAAGATAGAGGGGGGGACAGCTCAAAGGTAATCTGAGGAAGTATTGTTTCATGGAGAGGGTTGTGGATGCACGGAACAGCCTTCCTAAGGCAGTCGTGGAGTCAAAAACAGTGGGGGAATACAAGAATACATGGGACAGACATAAGGCAATTCTAGTGGGGGGGTAGGAGGAAGTAGGCTGTTGGTTAACTAGGATCTGCAGCTTATCCAGTAGGTAGGGAAATGGGCAGACTAGGTGGGCCAAGCAGTCCTTATCTGCTGTCAAATTCTGTGTTTCTATGTTTCTAAGTGTTTGGACCTCCTGGCACAGGTAAGCTAATTTAGGACTTTAAAAAGTAGTATAGCTTGTAGTAGGTAGTGTGAGAGGGAGTCCTTTTAGGCCAAATTTTCCAGTGGTCCTCCTGCTAGCAGGCTGGGGGGATCGCATTCCCAGTCTGTTGGAGGTGGGCCGATGTCAAACCCCTCTGCCACATCATTCCCAGGAGGGAATGATTTCCTGGAATGAGGGGAGAGTGTAAGCACCCACTCATTTTGAGAGGGGCTTATAGCACCTTTATGGACCCCTTCCTTTTTAATTGCCCCCAGAGATTAGGGATCTGTTAGGTTCTGTGGGGCAATTTCTGTAAGTTGCCATGTGGTGGCAGCAGACAGCAGGGTTTTAAGAGTATAAATAAGGAGGAACAGGACGTTTCTGGGTGTTTGGTTCAGAAACTGGAGGAGGAGACCGATGAGCACTGCGTGGGGACCCCCCCACACTTTAGGCAGGCCGACTTCTACAGCGGCGATACATCGGGTTCCCTAGGTGAGCATCCGAGGGAGGGCATGGACACAGGTAGCTGTGACTGTCATTAGTGGGGTCCCGGGCTCTGGGGGTGGTTGGTGGAAATGGGAGATGCAGAATAGGTAGGTCCCAGGGTTTGGGTGGCCCCGGTAGGCTGTTAGTGGGCCTGGGTCATCGGGGTTGCAGTAGGCTGTGGCAGAGTCTCTGCATCCCAGTGTGGCAAGGCGGCCTAGGTTCCCACTGGAGAGGGGACCTGGGGGGGCCTCTAACCCTGCTAGGGCCTGTTTGGAGGGACAGGCCTGGGGGCTGCTGGTCTTTAGTCAAGTGGGCCACAGAGTACCCTTGAGGCATCCCCCAGTGCTAGTTTGCACTTATTGGGCAGCAGCAGGATGGCGAAGAAGGGGATGGTTGGGCAGCAGTTCCATCATGTACAGCCTTTAAAAGAGCAGCCTGCTGGATGGAAAGGTGTTTGGGCTGTTGGGGATCCAGGAGTTGTGGCAGGGCTTCTGTTTCTCCACGTGGCAGGGCATCTCAAATGGTTGGTAGCCAGGGGACTGGAGCACGGCCTGGGTACACTGTGTGTCTGCCATGCCTGTGTCTGGGGCAGGCCCCAGGGCCTCCATTTTATGAGCAGGACTTTAGCCCATTAGGCCATGTTTCTGCTCCAGCGGGGTAACTTGGTCAGGAAGGGGGCCACCATATTGCCGGAAGAAGTGGTGGTGGTGGTCAGGGAGGCTGGGCAGACCAGGAAGGCAACTGGACAGGAGGATGGGGGAGGTATGGTGCAGTGGGTTTTGCTGGGTACCGCACCATCCGTGACCCTGTAAGACCGGAATATGAGAGTCAGGGAATGGTGTGGGAGAGGCTGTTTGCTTCCCCTGGGAGTTAGAACAGAGTGAAGGACCCCCATCCCTGTGAAACCAGTAAGGAAGCTCACTTAGGTACTTACCAGTGCCGGTGGGATTATTTGGAGCTTCACTGTCCAGGATGAAAGGTCGTCTAAGTTCCTGGGGAGAGATCTGGTCTGCTTAGAGAGAGATATATAAAACCTTGCTGTGCCGAACGTTTACTGCCTTTAACCTCTATATAAAGTTTAGCCCCATGGAGCTGCCGTTTAAAGTAGATTCATAAGTGAACCCCTGTTGCTCAGTTAAATTGTTTTGGGCACAGGAGAAATAAAGTGATTGGTTTACAAAGGAATCAATTGGAGTCAACTTCATTTGTAAATAGAAATGATGAATTTAATAACTCCCAGGTTTTTAATCCTCTAATGAGTTTCTTTTCCAGTGGGTTTTATTTAAGATCCTGCATCTCAGACCCAGGGTCGTTTGGGGGGGGGGCTCCTCACTGAAGAAGAAAGTCATCCAAGCATGGAGAAACACAGGTTTGAAGTGATGGGGTGCTTTTCTTCCATTTTGAGACCAGCTGCCTTGAAGATACCCAGACAAGAAGACGTCTTCAGGTAGGCTCAAATGTTTCTAGTTTCTACAGTTTGAGCCTAGAAAAGTTTTGGGTGAGATTTCTGCTGTGGGCCCCCTCCTCAGTTTTAACATCTGCGATTGCTCCTAGACATCAGGAGGGTTGGCTGCATTTAAATGGCTTGTTGGGACACCAAGCATTGATGAAGGAGTGTAAGCCCCCCAAATGGGTTTACCTGTGTGGGGCAACCAAAGTGGCCCCGGTGGGGTTCCAAAAACCAGGACTGCACAATGTAAACAAAGATAGTGGCCCGTGCCACTAATGAGCATACACAGCCACTGGGAGTAAAAATGTAAAGGAGTCATGGCTCTATTTTTGGTTTCAGCCATGCGGCTAACATAAAAGTATATATCCCCAGCTCCAGTGAGCACAAAAGAGCCAGGGAACACATTAACTACCAACCAGGGAGCCTCCAGTCCCAGGGGGAAATGTTATCTGCCCTTAAAGGGGCATATTATCAAAACTGAGGGCCGGACTGTTTGGGCCCCAACCTGAAGACAAAATGGCAGCCCCCCGAACTACAAAACACAGGGAGCTGCAAGGTAAAGAAGAAGGTAGTAAGTCTGCCTGGGAAGATGGCAGACAATTAGAAGAGGGTTGCCAGGAGGCTATAAATAGGACTGGGCTGCCACCAAAAAAAGAGAGTCGTCAATGGGAGCTGCAGTGTGGCTGTGAGGGAAAAGATTGTGTGGGCTCCTGAGTCAAATTCTCTGCACTTTTGCTCCTGCTGGTTTTGGCCACAAATTTAAAGACAAAGTTTCAAGCTGTGTGCAGGAGGCTGAGCTGTGCTGTTGAGAGTTTGACATTTGCTCCCAGTTTGGACCAAATTGTTGGGCAGTATTTCTGAACCTGAAAAGACTGGTGAGCTGCAGATACAAGTAGAGCTACTGTGCCCCCTCCCCCGGTGGAGAAACTATGGAGTGAGCAGAAGATCAGGCAAGGGGAGAGACTGAGTGCTGAGGCAAGTTACTGTGAAATGGCCCAGCATTGTTTGGAAAAGAGATGCCCCATGGTGGATTGCTATGGGTAAATTACTGAGCAAGTGCCCAGCTGAGGTTGTGTGGCTGGGGTGCAACAGAGGGGTTTGGGGGACCATGTTCATTCTTTTTCCCCTGGACCAAAGACGAAGAAGCCGGCCAGTGGGGAAGATGTCAACAGGCCTGCCTGTGTGAACAGTCTACAAAGGCATCCGGGTGAAGTTGGCAAGGCCAGGCAGGTGAATACCAGCATTCCCTAACTTTCTCTAGGCTGCTAGATCTGCGACCTTGTGGTACGCCACCATCCAGTGACCTCCATGGTACCGTGCAACAGCATTCTGCCTGCAACTCAGAAAGCCGCAGACCCCTGTGTGGACTTCAGGACTGTGAGTACCCCAAGCTGTAGCTCTGGGAAGTCCTATTAGCTATCTAGTTAGTTAGTCAGGTTTCTAGGGTAAGTTCTGGACATGAATTCATCCCATTTAAAGTTGTGCACAGGTGGAAAGCCAAAGAGTTAACAGTGTTTCACAGTTGTTTGGGCCCTGACGAAAGACTCCAGGCCTGCATCACCACCTTGGTGAGGTACCCACCAAATAGGGACTTATTTGGGTACACCCAGAGATGGGAAGCAGGGGGTTACAGTAGGGAAAAAAAATCTTTGTTGAAAACAGTACAGTGTGTTTCTTGTTCTCCTTTTTCCCCTCCCTCAATAAATAATCTTATTGTTTGCATTTTAACTATTGTCACTGTGATTTATTGCAACAGAGTGGCTGGGGTGGGGGATTGCTACTGTGTGGGAAAGTGTTACTGTGTGGGGAAAGTGTTCAGGGGGGCAGCTTACGTACCTGTATTTACCTGGGGAGTGGTAACCTATTCTTTGTTCACAGATACCCTTTACCATTTACCCTGGGTGAAGGCACCATGCCATATTTGCTGACCACTGTGGAACCCAGGCCAGCCCCTTTGGAGGTGGGCACCGAGTCAACCCTAGGGCCATGGAGCAGCCTAGGTGAGGCAAAGGGCTGTTACATTAGTAAGTTACCAACTGTACTGGATAAAGACTGCAATTAGTTTAATTGGAGGGAATATAAGTTTTAATGCTCACAGAAGTCATTAAACTGCAGTGGTGGTTATCTAAAAGTTTGAGGTACCTCGAGTTACCACTGAGGCACTCAAGTTCAATTTGCATTGGCTGTAATGTGATCCTGCCATCAGTACCACCGAGGTATACCTCAGTACTGACAAAACCTTTCTGTGATCACCACTGTACCAAATCAGGACAAGCCCAGAGGCCAAGTTTAAAAATTCCCTAAAGAATGTCTCTGCCAAGCATTTTGTGGCTGTGTTGTCTGCAGCACAAATTCACAGCTGAAATAACAACCCATAAATACTGCGGTGTACACAAGACAAACGGTAAAGCTTCCCCTGCTAAACAGACCCTTTAATTCTTATCAAGGCCCTAAAAATGTCTTCAGTGACCTTACCTTTAGAAACAACGTAATAGAAAGCGAGTCTTGGAGTTGGGGAGGGAGGGAGCTAGGGGGTCGGACAATTTGCAATTTGCAAAAATTACTTTAAACTAAAGATTAACTGGTAGTTGACGAAAGGCCATAACAAAAAGAAACAAGCAGGAGAAAGATAAACACAACTGACCACAACACTCTGTCTGAAAAACATGCTTGTGCCATTCTGATGGGACAAGCAGCAATCACACTCCCCTCTCCCCCCACCACACCTCCGCTTGCTTAAAGGTGCCAGGGAACAGATTTTACACCTCTAGAAGCCTTCCAGTTGTCCTTTTATTGGCTACCCAGTGTTCTAATATGTTTTTGACCTTTTCTGTTAAACTAATAATCTAATTTGTTTTGCTTTATTAACTACCCTGAAACCCTCTCTCCTCAGTACTTGCTGTTGTCTCTTTTCATAATGCCCAAACATTCTGTGGCATCACAAACTCCTTTCCATGCCATTGAGATGAATAGCATGGAATGGGAGTTACTGATGTCATAGAATATCTTAGAAATAGAGAATACTGAATGAGCAACCCTGCAGAGCCAGTGAGTTCTGCCATAGAGGGTTATGATTCCCTGTGACCTTGAGAGAGAAACTTGAGAGGTCCTTGGGAATCATATGCCAAGGTGGCAGAACACACTGGTTCTGCATAAGGTTACCCATCCTGTATTTTATATAGTGTATGGTGCCCTTCTAATTATTTTAATATTATTTTCGGCTTTTTAAATATATTTTTTCATGGAAAAAGAAATTGTTGTCTCCCATTTAGTATTTCGAGAGCTAAGGCTTGTTCCCAGGGTGAGCTGTGTGGTTGCTAGGGACTGGGCATCCCTACGATAGCAGCGCACACTCCCATTGGTTGTTGCTTTAGTGTGGGAGAGATTTAAAAAAAAAATGGCAACCAGACAACTCGCTTAGCGAGTGAACAAACGAACTGGAGGCATGAATTTCCCAGTAAGTGCTTCATTTCTGATTAAATCTGGTTAATTCTGCATTTTGAGCTGTACCCTTGTGAAAAAAAAACACCGCGGCAATCATCAGTGATGTTGTAAATTACACTGCTGCACAGCGGTTTATTGATGCAGCTTTCAAAGCATGGCTCACTCTTTTCATTCTAAATAAATGGAATGCAGTTCAGCATGTATGGTCCATACAGCATTCCATTCATTTTACTGTGTGTGGCTAAACAGCGTTTGAGTAAGGTGGAATTTCTAGTTATAATAACATTCCACCATACACAATATACGAAAATCAAGAGCAGTAGATGGTGAGGAGAGTGGAACTCTATGCAGATCTGAGGGCACCCCAAAGCTAGATTATTTATTTAACAAAAAGTAATCAAAGCATATCAAAATACATAACTGGCATGGAAAGGAAGATGGAAGGGCAGTTAACTATGTAAAAATAATTTCCCATCTCCTTTAAAGCCCGATTCCTAAGCTTGTTGAAGGCACCTGCACAAACGAAATACAAAGTAAATTTATATCTTCTGAAAAGCATTAGCATGCTGTGTCCTCTGCCTGGCTCCCAAAAGGTCTTTGATACTCAAAGTTACTGGTCTATGTAATATCCACTGCTATCTCTCCACTGCCCCCCTCCCCATCTTAAACAAAAACAGAACACTTTGCTGCTGCAGGAATCAAGTCCTCCAATACAAGTTCTTATAGCTGGTCTATCCAATCGTCTGATCTTTAGAAATAGAAAAGTAATATCTTGAAAGCTGCAACACTTTTCTCGCTACAGTGCAGATAGGTTTGAAACACCTGTGAATCCCCATTTCCAGACCAAGACAAGGAGTGTTACAAATACTCGCCCAATAATCAATCAGCTAGCTCAGCAGTTTGTTTTCCTCATGTCTGTCAGTCCCCCCCCATCATGCCCTCAATGCTCGTTTCGTCCACTACTCAACACCCTCATGTTGTAGGCAGCCAGGCTGCACCAGAAACAACAGATTATGGTAAGGACAGCATGGGAAGGAAAGCAAGCAAAGGGAATATGAAATGGTGGTGCCTCAGGGATGTTCTAATGATGCCACAGGTTAGGAGTTTTGTTGGTAGTGAACCCTGTGTACGTCTGACACTCGTGCACAGCCCACATTATCTGCACTGGCACAGATTTAAAAGAACAGAAATAAAAAAAGAAGAGGGTTCAGAAAGGGAGGTTCATTCGAACCTGAAGAACCCCAGCTGGCAACAGGCCTGTGGAGGTCTCTATCATGTCCCCTCTTGCTCTCCTCTCTTCCAGGCTGTACATGTTGAGATCTCTCAGTCTCCCCCTTGTAGGGATTTTGATGCAGCCCCTGCCTTTAGTCATCTTTAAAAGGTAGAGTTCTGAGGGACAAAAACTGAATTTATGAAGATTACAAAATCAGGGCAGAATTAACTGAGCTCTAAAATGTAAAGTTCAGGGATATCTATGGAGTTTATAATATGGGAGGGGGTGGCTGCACACAGCTCAGCAGAACTGTGGAATGACTATACTTTATGAGTCAGTTGTCATGGCAACAGGAAACAGTATGGCTGACGGGAATACCGTCAGGGATGGGAACACTATCAGTGCCATAAGTTTGGCAAAAACACTTTGGACAATTCATTTCTGTGGGGGGCTTTGCCCCCGCACCTCCATACGAGGGTCTCTGCCCCCCACACACATGGAAATAAATATAATCAACTCCACAGCCACACATTTTTGAAGAAAAAAAAACTTATACTGGCAAGAAACTCCTCTTTTTGGGAGTGACCATACAGGCTTGGGCTTATTTAGTGATCTAGGGATGGTCGCGTGGTATGTTGGTGGAGGGAGGAATCGAAGCCAGGTCAGCCCCTTCATAGTCCATTGCTCTAGCCAGTACACTACAGGGGAACCGACACCACAGTACTGACAGTATTCCCATCCCCGACTGTTTTCCCGTCAGCCATACTGTTTCATCTGACTCATAAAGTAAAGGTGAGCCAAAACTGCTGTTGGAGGATGCAAAAGTGTACGGGGGGGAGGGGGTGTCCCTAAGTGGAAGTGCAGGATGTGTCCTGCAGTTAAGGCTAGTGAGGTAATAGCGAATATAACCAGGATACTCAGAAACACAGAAAGATACAGACAGAAAAAGTTACAGGGTCAATTAAGTCAGGCCACAGAAATGAAAACATTGTCTAACTCTTGAAAAAGAACTAACAACCTTGAAATGCCACTGTCTCTATATAAATTAATTTGGTTTAATATGAAGTAGTGTTAAACTAATCTCATGTGTCCAGTTTGTGCTATTTTTAAGCACAGTCATATACAGTAACTGTTTACCTCCAACTTCATGATCCCGTTTCTGTTTCCAACAGCACCTCCTGACAATATTAAAACCACACCGTTTCGAAGAGGGAGCAGATGCAATTCTTCAGTGTTAGGAAGCGTTTGGACTTGGAAAATAATTAGTGTTTGCAAAAAACAAGTTTCCTCTACAGCTCCCTTTGTTCTCAGCTCTGTGCTCCTGTCTCTAGCTGCTCTCCAAGACTAGACTGCACTTCCTGTCCATCTCTGGAATGTGTCTCTACCATACATACCAGTTCATTAATATTCATAGAGTGCTGCAGCATGGGAGGGGCCAGAAAAGGGATTCCTACACATGGTAATCCCCTTAACCCCTTAATGAGTCAGGACCTCACTGTAGTATTTAGAGAAATGTGGCTTTGATCACAGAAGCCTCCGGTACCTGCCTCCCCCACCCCCCCTTCTCATTCTGCCTTCTTTGAGGAAAGAAAGACACACACTAGCTTTCTGGTTCAAAAGTTCACAAAGCAATTTTATTCAGAAATCAAGAAACATACATGGAACATTATTTTCATAGCTACCCTTTTTACCAAAATTCATTGGAAATCTAACCCAATGACAGGGGAACCTCAGAGACAGATACACCCTTGAGCCAACTCACCCAAAAAATAAGCTCATATTCTGTATTTTGTATTCTGTATTTTTGCACACTTGTGTTTTGCCTGTTAAACGCTCCTCTAATGGGAAGGTGACCCTATTTATGTAATACTATTGGGCTCTGTTGGAGCTTTTTCTTCTTTTGGTGCCTAGCTGTTTTAAACCCTGTGGTTTTGCTCTAGTCTTGCTCTGTGTACTGTTATATGACCCAGTTGCGTTGCTTGTCTGTTACTCCTATTTTTCACATATTGGCTTATTTTTACTTACTGTACTTTCCCGGGTCATAGCCGTAAATAAACATTTATTTGCCTAGTGTACCCTGCTGGGTAAGCAAAAATCAAATAAATAAAACAGGGGTGCCACTCACTCTGGAGGGGCCCCTCCCACCTCTGCCACTTACGGATATTATGCAAGGTCCCTCCAATTGCATCCCTCCAACAGCAAATCCTCCTTGTCTTTCCAATCCTCAGCTCCACAGTTTTGGGCCTGCATGGGGATAAGGTACCTATTTTAGCCAGCTTCCCTGAGGTGCCCCTACCTGCCATAGGAGAAGCACATAAACCTCTTGTCTGTGCTCCCACCCACCAAATCTCCTTGCCACCCTCAAAACTGGCTGCAGTCTTTCTAGTACATGAAGGATTCTATGCATTCTACAGGGAGAGATTAAATATGTTTGATCCAATGTAAGACAGGTGGACTCTGTTCCTTTGGTTAGGCCCCTGGACATGATGTCAGAGTCCCCTCATGTGCCACAACTGTGCTGTCTGTCCAGTGTATACATTTACACACATCCTTATCTAGTTAACCTATGCCCTAACAATGGTCTTAGGCTCCAGAACATGGCACCAAAACAAGCGTGGCAGTATATATGACCCCACCAGGGACAACAGGGTCCACTGGGCTGCCCGATACAACTTTATGCACAGCATGAGCTCCAGCATGATCTGTGCCACCCCCATGCTGTTCATTCAAGATGTCCATTGCCCCAAACTTCTTTTTCCCTAAATGAATGCTAGAAATGACCACCAGGGAGCAACAGGAAAGAGGAGGGAGGAGGTAGATTCAAGTCCATTTTCCGAGGAAAAAAGTCCTGAAAGAATTTGCAGCACTGAAGGCAGACAAGGCTATGGGACCAGATCCATTACATCCAAGGTTACTAAAATAACTCAGGAAGGTGCTGGCTTCCCCACTGATGGCCTTATTCAAGAGTTCTGATGGCCTTATTCAAGCGTTCACTGGACTCGGGTGTGGCTCTGATGGTAGCAGGGAAAAGATTAGCAAATACAGGCCAGTGAGCCTCACCTCACTGGAGGGGAAATTAATGGAAACACTGTTAAAGGAAAGGTTGGTAGAATATCTTGAATGAAATGGGCTGCAAGATGCCAGGCAGCAAGGATTCATGGGAGGAGGTCATGCTAGGTGAACCTGATTCATTTCTTTGACTGGGTGACCAGAGAAATTGAGCAGAGGAGGACAATGAACATGGTCTATGTGGACTTTAATGAGGCCTTCAGCACTGTGCCACAGTGGAGACTGATTAAGAAATTGAGCAGCTTAGGTGTGAGATCCAGAGTGGACAGGTGACAGAGGGTGGTGGTTTATACCACTCACTGTAAGGATGGAAGAGTGACCAGCAGGGTACTGCGTAGCTCAGTACTGGGACCGGTTCTCTTAGAGGCCAAAGGACTACAGGACAGCAGACAGCATGGTTTCATACGTGGTAGATCCTGCCAAACCAACCTGGTAGAGTGCTATGACTGGGTAACTAGGCAACTGGACAGGGGCCATGCAGTGGATGTCCTGTATCTGGACTTCAGTAAGACATTCGACTGGGTGCCGCATGGGAGGCTGGGAAGCAAGTTAGAAGGCGCAGGGGCTGGTGCAAAGCTGGTGAGATGGGTAGGGAACTGGCTTCAGGGAAGGCAACAGAGGGTGGTGGTGGGTGGGGAGATCTCACACCCAAGGGTAGTGATGAGCGGTGTTCTGCAGAGCTCGGTGTTGGGACCAGTGCTGTTTGGGATATTCATTGCAGACATATCATTGGACATCAAGAGCAAGATCAGTCTGTTTGCTGATGATACCAAGATGGGAGCAGTGGTAGATGACCTAGGGGGATGGCAGGGGTTGCAGGATGATCTGGCAAAGCTTGAAACCTGGTCAGACACCTGGCAATTGGGGTTTAATGCCAAAAAGTGCAAGTTGCTGCATTTTGGGGTGAAGAACCCAAGGAGGAGTTACCAGCTGGGGGGAGTGCAGTCAGCACAGACAAAGGAGGAGAAGGATCTGGGGGTGTTCATTACAGGGTCAATGAACAACTTGGCACAATGTAGGAAGGCAGCTGCAAAGGCCAGCAAAATGCTGGGTTGCATTGCAAGGGGTATATCTTCAAGGAGGGATGAGGTGATTCTGCTACTGTATAGGTCATTAGTTAGACCACACCTAGAGTACTGCATGCAGTACTGGCGCCCGTATCTGAAGAGGGACATTAAGTTATTGGAGGGGGTGCAGCGCAGAGTGACAAAGATGATCAAGGGGCTGGGGGCGTGATTATATGAGAGGCTGAGGAGTTGAACATGTACTCGCTGGAGGAGAGGAGGACGGGGGACATGATTGAAACCTTTAGGACATGAAAGGAATAAACAAGACAGGTACAGAGGGCTACTCAAAGTAAGGGAGGGAGGGAGGGACACCAGGGGACATGATATGAGACTGGAGGGAGGAAGGTTCAGGAGGGAGATGAGGAGACAATTTTTTACAGAGAGGGTGGTAGCTGGGTGGAATGCATTACCTGCAGAAGTGGTATCCAGTAGAACAGTGGACTGCTTCAAAATGGGATGGGACAAGACAAGGGGGAGGGTCAATGGAGGGGAAGGGTGGAAAGGAGGGGCAGCTGCAGAATAAGGAGTACTAGCTGCACATTCGGGCAGACTTGATAGACCTCTAGGCCTTTATCTGCTGGCAAATTTTGTATGTTTGTATGTTCATAACGTCTCCATAAGTGACATTGCAAATGAACTGGAAGGGAAGGTAAGCCTTTCTGCAGATGATACCAAAGTCTGTAATATTTGGGACAATCAGGAGGGGGTAGAAAGTATGCATAGGGATCTTAGGAAACTCAATGAGTAGTCAAAAACATGGCAGTTGGGTTTCAATGCTAGAAAGTGCAAATTTATGTATCAAGGGCATAGGAACCCAGGAAATGAGTAAAGGATAGGGGTCTGCTATCAGTCACTCAGCAGGAAAGGGACCTTGGCATTATCATATAGGATGATCTCAAAGTGGCAGGACAATGTAACAAAGAAGTGAGTAGGGCCAGTGCGATGCTGGGATACATTGGGTCAGGTATCTGCAGCAGAAGGAGGGAGGTGGTGTTGCCACTGTATCAATCATTGGTGAGACCCCACCTGGAGTACTGTGTCCAGTTCTGGAGGCTGCACCTCAGAAAGGACATAGACAAGGCGTAGTCAGTCAAGAGGAGGGCAACTAAAATGGTGCAGAGGTTTCACCAAAAGATATATCCAGGATCTCAACATGCATATCCTGGAAGGGAGGCGAGTGAGAGGGGACATGATAAAAACTTACAAATACCTCATGGGGATGAAAAGGGTATAGGAATGTAGTTTCTATCAAAAGAGGAAGAGACCCAGAACCAGAGAGCGTGCAATGAAGCTTGAAGGGGGAAGTAAAAAAGGGACATGAGGAAGTACTACTTCCCTGAAAGAGCGGTAAACACCTGGAGTAGACTGTCAGCAGAAGCAGTAGAGTAAAAAACAGTAGGGGTCTTCAAGCATCTGTTCTATTGTGCTACTGTATTATTTATTTTGTACCTGCCAGGCCGTCCTTGAAAATGAGCTTGCTCAATGGAGTTTCATCTGGCTAAATAAAGATTGATTGATTCATTGATTGATATGTGGGACAGACGTAACGTAAACATAGAAACACAGAAAATAGAATTTCTCAGCAGATAAACTGTACATACTGTAGTACTTATTGTTTTTTGTCATACATTCTATATTATGCTATGCCATATACTTGTGTCTCCATTATTAAGTGTCTGTATACACCCCCTGTATGGACCTAGCTATGTTACTGTATTTTTTTGTCTGATTTCTGATGTGTACCATCCAAGTCCACTTTGTAAATGAATTTGTTCAATGGTGTTTCGCCTGGTAAAAATAAAGATTGATTGATTGATTGATTGATTGATTGATTGATTGATTAAGACCTCTTGGCTCACCCAGTCTGCCTATTTTTTCCCTGCCTATACTATCATTGCAGACCCTACATGATCTCTGGCTACTTACCCCCACTTTCCTATCAAGACTCCACTGTACCTATTCTACATATGCTTGAAGCCTACCACTGTTTTGTCCCCCCCCACCTCTGCTGGAATACTGTTCTAGGCATCCACCACTCTTTCAGTGAAGTACTTCTTACATCCTTCCTAAATGCCCCTCTACCAGAGTCAATGCATGCCCCTTGTTCTCGTGTACATTATCTTCTGAAAAATACTCCCCCACTGTACCTTATTTACCCCCGTAAGATATTTGTAAGTCTCTCTCATGTCATCCCTTTCCCTCACTTCTCAAAGGGTCACAGGAGCCTGCCAATGGCCCAAGCAGCAATGGGTAGTTAGGCTGGTACCTTACCTGACAGGGAAAGCCCAACTTGCCTACTGTAATATGAAAACTGCGTAGTCAGAAAACTATGATCGTGTGAAAAGACAAATCCTGAAAAGATATGACATCTCAGAAGAGACCTACAGTGAGAGATTCTGGACCTTGAAGTACAACTCAGTTGACAATCCATAAGAAGCTTTCACCCAACTTAAAGAACTTCTTATTAAATGGCACCAGCCAGAGCTCAAAACAGTCCCACTAATCATTGACAGACTTACAGTTCATCAACATCCTGTCCAAAGATCGCATGCTAGTGCTAGAGGGATATGGCTGCCTGAGTGAGAGCACTCCCACCTTGTGGAATCTGTCCAAAATTACAACAGCTTTTAAAGTATTCAAGAGGCCTTGTTTATAGCTTATTTTATGTACTATAGTTCGCTCATTATCGTACCCAAGTTTGAAATTAATTGGGGTTACCATTTTTAAGTTATTAATAGCTTTGTATTTTAGCGCTTACCAGCATTTCAGTATGCCATCAGACAGCAGATTTGGTGTGGGAGAAACATCAGGACAGTCAGCAGCCTCTCCGATAAGATCACCCACCAACCAGGGTGGATGCAGTGGATCAAAAGAAGCAGCTGCAAAAAATGGGAAAAATATAACTAGCAACGCCAGCGATACGGAGTTCATCAAAGATAAGTTACAAAATATGCATTTAGACATAGTGTCCTTAAAACAACAGGCAGGAGCTGAACAGGACAAAACTGCAGTTATAGAAGACAGGCTTAACACTCTTGAGGAAAGGTTAGCCCTACTAGAGGAATCCCTGTCCATTGTAGAAGACAAAGTTGACCAAAACATATCAATATTAGACTATCTGGGTGCCAAGGTAGATGATCTAGAGCATTAGTTCTCAGACTTCACCATAGTGAGCCTCCCCCAGGCCATGGAAAAGATCTTGAGCCTCCCCCAAATACTGAAATATTCTTGGGCCTCCCCATAGGAAAATAGAATACTTTTCACAGTATATCAGAAATAAAGTGAAACTTCTGAATAACTGGCTCTCATTTTATTCAGCTTATTGTAATCCTGCTCAGAGGCCGCTTTGACTTCTGAATCATTCTTAAAGCCTTGTTGCAGAACCCTTATGGGTCAGATTGCTTTCTCTGTTTCCTTGCTATCTGGAATAATTCTGTTGTCCCTCTGTCTCTTCTCCTCTTACACTTCTCTTTGCAACTTCTCAGGGATTGTTTTGCTCCCCCTCCTCTTGCTCCTAGTTCACTCCGTTGTTCATTTTGTATTGTGTGATTGTTGTGAAGTTACCTTTTGAATTGTATTCACTTCCTACCCTTTACCTGGTACACCTGTAATGAGCCTCTTTTCAGTGTGCCTTCCCTGGTCGCCGATTTGTAAACAATAATACATAAATTCACCTACTATTTATCCTTGTTCAGTCTGCTTCATCCCTTCACACAAAATATCTAAAACTCAAAGTATAAATACAGTACTTTTTCAGACTTGCTTGAGCCTCCCCTGGAACAGGTTGGGGCCTCCCCAGGGAGGCTGGCCTCACCATTTGAGAACCCCTGAGAATAGATCCAGATGCAATAATCTACGCTTGGTGGGGGTCCCAGAGTTACTGGAAGGGAGAGATATGATTAAGTTTCTTCAAGACTTTATTCCCTCAATCTTGAGCTATAATTGGCACTGGCTCTTGGATATTGAAAGGGCTCACAGATCCCTGAGAGCTGTTTTCAAGCAGGGCCAGAAACCAAGACCAATAATTGTGAGGTTCTTGAGATTCATTGTTAAGGAGGGAATCTTGGCCATCAATAGACAGAAAAAAGCTCTGTATTGGGGTAAAGAGAGAATCTATATTTTTCAAGATTACTCTCCAGAGGTTGTAGAAAAATGCAAAGCATATCGGGACATTAGATATGTTTTACAGAACTTAAACATTCCCTATTATATTAAATATCCAGCTGTGCTTGTGATTGCAAAAGGAGGAGGATCACACAGTTTCAACACTCCTGAGGATGCATGGAACTATATAACTAGACTTTGAAATTAAGCAGTTCACATTATAACCAAAAGGCCGAAAAGGAACCAAACCCCAAACAGGCCCCAACTGCCTCAGGGTTAATTCAGAATCAAGCTGGTTCCTTCTCAGAACTCCAAGCTTGTGCTTCCACTACAAGGCACAGCCCACGTGCTGCACTCTCTGACAACACCTTGAATGCTGAAGTCCCCAGACACACGCTTATCCCAGTACTTAAACAGTGTTAGACACTATAATACAAATGCATCCTTGCTGAAATCGGTCGCCTGGCCATCCAAGATCACAAGAATTTTACAGCCCTTTTACAAGAACAAGAGTGCTATCCTCACTTCCATTGGTCCCAAACATAATCATTCCAGTGACTGGGCTTTACTGCCAGCAAAGTCTCCTGGTCATGGATCTAAATGCTCCAGTTCCTCTGAACTTACCCGATCCATTGAATGACTCCTGTGGTCTGGTTGCGGACATGCATGATGAACCCCTTTCTCCTGGCTTCTCTAGCTCCGAAATGGAGGTTCTAATTAACTGAAAGGTCAACAGGACATGCCTTTTTACTTCCAGATTGGTTTGGAAAGGTCTAAGGTTGCAAGTAACAGCTATGATTGGATATAATTTAGTCACATGACCCTCATCCAGTCTGTAAACATGATTTCTTAGAGACTGCTTTCAATTTATTTGTTGCTATTTTAAAGCTGCGCTTTAGTTTGCTCTCTGCAACTACTTTTTTACTGTTCCACTGAAAGTTTGCTATTCTTATTCTGTGCTTGTGGTGAGCTGGATGGGATGGTAACAGGAAGTCAAGAT
This sequence comes from Neoceratodus forsteri, assembly GCA_016271365.2. NCBI lineage: Eukaryota > Metazoa > Chordata > Ceratodontiformes > Ceratodontidae > Neoceratodus > Neoceratodus forsteri. The sequence continues at coordinate 215,552,884 of JADMNL010000024.1, forward strand.
GAAGCAACTTCCTGTCATCTGTAAGCTGTAATAACGTGACAGTGGTGTAGTCCTTCAAATCTCTATTTTCTTATTTTTAGTGCTAAATAATTCCAGATTGACAAAGCGATATAGTTACAGGTACTGAAATAATTCCACATGATGTCCTAGTTTGATATGATTCTGCAAGTCACGAGGGGGGTGCTAAATGTTTGGTGTCAGAGGGCAGCAAAAAGGTTAAGTGTTGTGTTTGTTTTTTTGCAATTACTTAGAACAATAAGTAGGTGCAGTCTCACATCAGATTTTGGGTGGTCACATCTATATCACTTGATTTACTTGCTGTTGCTATTTTTAACAGGTGTGGGATTTTCTCGGCAAGCTATATACAGGTTGTGTGTGTGTGTGTTTCACTTTGAGGGTTCCCTCAGTGAAGGTCTACATAATCTTCTTGCTGTGTTGCTATTTGTGTTTGGAGGGAGGTGTTTTAAAGCGGTCTCTTATTCTACTTATTGTGTAGGGATTTCAGCTATTGCTATTGAAATCAATTCTGTGCATTTGTGTACCTGAGGAAAATATATAGCTGGGTACAGAGTCAAACATTTTAAAATTTATTTTAAACATAGAAGGATAACCCTTCATATTAGGATAGGCAGATTTGTTTTAGCATCATTTTTAACTTAAATTGCTAAGTAGTGTGCGGGTGGGTATTAGGGAGAACTATATTTTTCTTTCTTTTTCACTAATTTTAATTTATTTTAGTGTGTAGTTAGGACTGTAATAGTAAGCATGGTTAACTTCAGTTCATGGAATGTCCAAGGATTAGGCTCTCCTGTTTAAAGATATAGAGTACTGAATCATTTAAACAAACATAAAATTGACATAGCTATGTTACAAGAGACTCATTTGACCCCAAATGAGGCAAATAAATTAGCACGTAGCTGGGTTACTACAGTTGACTATTGTTGTTTTTCCTCAAAAAAGGGAGGGGTTGCAATATTGATTAGAAAATGAGTGAATTTCATTAATCAATCTCATATAACTGACCCGGAAAGCAGATCCAAAATACTTTTTGGTAGTCTGTATGGTAAGGAAGTGTCTCTATGCAATGTCTATGCCCCTAACTCCAAGAAAAATGATTTTTTTTCATATCCTATCCTATCCTATCCTATGCATTAGCTAACTTGGGAATTATGAGATTATTTTGGGGGGAGATTTTAACGTAGTCATGGACCCACTTGTTGACAAATCCCATTCACAAGGTTCTGGTGCTCTATCATCTGCACAGAAGGCATTACATAAGTTACTGAATGACTTAGGCCCACTGGATGATGGAGACTGCTCCACCCAAATGGAAGAGACTACTCTTTCCTTTCAGCAAGACATGGTTCATTTAGTAGGCTTGATTATTTATTTATGTCACTAAGCTGGTGCAATATATAAGCCATATTAGTTATGAAAATATTCTTATTTCAGACCATTGTCTCATGAGGGGCACAGTGCTATTTGAGAATAACTCTGGCAAGTCACCAGACTGGAGGTTCAATTCATCCCTTTTACATGTGATTGATTTTCAAAAATGGCTGCAGGAAGAAACTATTTCTTATTTTAAAATAAATTGTAACGGGGGAGTGTCAGCAAGGACAATCTCGGATGCTTATAAAGCCTACATAAGAGGGGGAATAATTAGTTTCACATTCAAATGGAAAAAAGATAAATTAAAAATGTGCAGATTCTGGAAGATTCAGTTAGTACTGTTCTGTTGCAATTTAAAAGTAATCCTATCAACAAAAAAGATCTTCTTTATAAGGCATTGGGTCTTAAATATGAAATTAACAAACTTCATTCAGGGAAAATTGAATACTCATTATTTAGAACTAAACAAAGATTCTGGGGGTCAGGGCAGATCGGCAAGCTTTTCGCTAATAGGCTTTGTAAAATGAAGAACCAAAACAACATTAAGGGTATTAGGGATTGTGGTGGTACAGTGGCATATAATGTTAAAATGATTAATGATTGTTTTAAGATATTTTACGAGGACTTGTATAAATCTCAGGGCCCGTCTCAGAAAGATTCTATTTATGATTTTCTTAGCAGAACAAACTTACCATTTTTGTCAGACACGGTGAAAAAAGTACTAGATAAACCTATTTCCGTACAAGAGATTTCTGAGGTCATAGCCAGAGTGCCTAAGGGTAAGACTCCTGGCCCTGACGGCTTGCCATGTGAATTTTACAAATACCTAAATAGCACCATCTCCCCTCATCTACTTGAAGCTTTTCAAAATGCCTTTGATGAGGAAGCCTTACCAGACTCCATGAAAGAAGCCTACATATGTTTGTTAAGTAAAAAAGAGAAGGATCTCCTAGATTGTGGTAGTTACAGGCCCATCTCGCTTCTGAACTTTGACTGTAAAATCATTGCCAAAACTCTGGCCCTCAGAATATCAAAACTTCTTACAAGGTTAGTGAGAACAGAACAAGTGGGTTTCTTACAGGGTAGGCAAGCTGCTGACAACTTATGATGGCTGTTTTCAATTATATGGGTAGCTCATTCTGTAAAGAATAAGAATGCCCCTTCATTAGCTATTTCTCTAGACATAGGTAAAGCATTTGATTCTTTGGAATGGGATTACCTATACAAAGTTTTAGATGCAAACAATTTTGGGCCTGGAATTAAAAGGTGGGTTCACACTCTATATTAATGTCCTAGGGCATGCGTTATTACTAACGGTCTTAGATCTGCCTCCTTTCAACTTCATAGAGGGTCCAGGCAGGGGTGTCCATTTTCACCCCTACTTTTTGTTATAACCACTGATTAGAATTACAGTCTGCTAGAATTTATGAGATCCAGACCAGTAATTACACTAAGAAAGTACTACTTTTTGCTGACACTTTCCCAGCTGACATACTCTCTGCAAAATGTTAAAATTCTGCTGCAAGAATTTGGTGAAATATCAGGCCTTTTCATTAATTGGTCCAAGTCAGAGTGCTTAATGTTAGGTCACTCTACACCTGAAATGACTACACTAAAAAATGCTCCTGGTTTAGCATGGCCAGAAGAGGGGCTGACATATCTGGGAATCAATATTTTTGATTCAGTAGAAAAAATGTTAAACTACAATCTGACCAAAATTTTGAATGACTTCAGAACAGACTTAGATAGATGGATCAATTTGTGCCTCTCCTTATGGGGGAAGATTAACTCTATCAAAATTATTTTAGCCCCTAAACTGTTTTATTTAATGAATAAAATTTTGCTGCCAATATTCTTGGGTATTGGTTCATCAGGTTTGAAAAAATCTTATCTTCCTTCTTATAGGAAGGTAAACCTCCTAGACTATCCAAAAACAAACTTAGAGCTCCAATGAGCAAGGGTGGTTTTGCCCTTTCATGGTGGCAAAGATATTTTTGTGCTTACAAACTTAAGCAAACAGCCAACTGGTTTTTGAAGCAGAATACTGTCAACACCCCTTTATGGGTCAGAGTAGAGAGAGAACTTGTTGCTCCCTTGAGCTTGCCAAACTTGTTCTTTATAAATTCATCTTTTCTGCTAACAAACCACCCAGCCCTTCAGATTTCAGTGTTATCCTGTGAATAATTCAACTGTCTGAAAAAGAGTGAGTTTGTTCCATTGAAATTCATGCCGATTTGGGGGAATCCCTTATTGACACTAGATAATAAAGGCCTCAAAGATATAGAGTGTAAAAAAACGGTATACATAATGTGGGGGACTTACTGGACGAAAATAGTACCCTGTTATCATTTGATATTCTTTGTACCAGATTTCACTTAAACAGATGTGATTTTTGGTTTTATTTGCAAATTAGGAGTTTCCTCTCTAATAGGTTTTAGTTGGAAACTTTGCCATTTTGTCTTCAACAGCATGGGACTCTCTTCTTAAATTAGCCTACCTCCCCAAGGGCTTTAGCTTGATATGTAAGTTCCTAAATGAAGCTGATGAGAGCCTGACAGACCATGCCAGGGTTAAATGGACAACTAGATTTGGGACTAAATATTCCACTAGACACCTGGAAGAAACTATGGGATAATGCTGGCAAAGCTTCCAGAGAAATGCAAGGCAGATTGATTCAGTATAAGGTTCTCCATTACTTCTACTACTCCCCAAGGCAATTACATAGCCTGGGTTTAGCTTCTAATGACCAGTGTTGGGGATGTGGAGAAACTAACGCAGGTCTAGCACATTTACTTTGGCAGTGTAAGGAGGTCCTTTCTTATTTTACTTCAGCTCCTCTGTTATTACAGTGAATAATAATAAGTGATGCTATCTATCATGCATTTAGCTTTTAGCCTTAGAGCCTAGCATAAAGTTGGTTATGACGAATAATAACAGTTTTGGATGACTTTAAATAAGATTTATTACTCGCTTATGTTAAGTGATAGTTATGTGATAAATTATGATATAGTACGAAACCAATAAACTTTAAATTGGAAAAAAAAAACATCCTATCCACAGATGTGCAGCTTTGGGTAAAAGAACACTGACCAGAAAATGAGGAAAAGACAGACAACACAGCAGTGAAGTAACAGCCAAGGATTGGTAAGACCCTCTTTTTCCTGATTTAACTCCAGAGCAAATAAGAACTCTGGTGGGGGTAACAAATCTGCACCAAAAGTTTTTACTTGCTGTAACTGTAATAAGTCAGACCATGTTGCAAGAAACTGCCATAAAAATAAGGATGGTAACATTGCAGTAGATCTGGCCTTAGCAAGTTGGGGCAAGTATTTAATAGATGCCAAGGTGTGTGATAAGACTATGAAGGGACTCACAGATTCAGGAAGCAGACAGACTCTAGTGCATGTTGAAGTGCTGGAAAAACACTGTTCAAAAGGACCAGGTACTGGGGTCATCTGCATCCATGTGGACACTCAGTACTATCCCACCACTCAAGTGACTCTGAGCATTAATGGGGTATCGCCCCAAATGAAAGTGGGGGTAGTACGAAAATGACCTGTACCTGTGATTAGTGGAGATTACTTTCCAGGGTTTTCTAAGTTAATCACAGAGGGAGCAAAACTTGCAGTTTCAGCAGCTGTGATGACAAGCGCACAGGCATAAAAAATCTCAGATGGTGGGGACAAGTCTCCTTTTGGTGACTTTTTTTATGGACTTGTTTGAGCCCAGCTACAAGATGCGGAAGTCCAGGAAAGAAAGAAGACGCCTGAAAAAAGAGTGGTAACAAAAGACTGATGGACATAAGGGGTTAATACATGAAAATGTTGAAACTAAACAGAAAACTGATTGTAATTTTGTTTCAGAGCAAACTAGTGATGCTTCTCCTCAAGGTTCTTTTAAGCAGGTGGGGGTGAAACAAAAACAGGTGAACCAATATTTAAAAAAAATGTACTGGGCTACTGTACAGAATTTGTGTTAATCCTCAGATGCAGGAACATATAGAGCAATCTTTCACACCGGAGACATATAGAAATGAGTTGTTATAGATAGCACATGATAGTCCTGTGGCTGCGGTCACTCAGCGACAGGTCACTCAGTGGAGGCAGTATAGCACAGTGATTTAAGGCTCTGAGCTGCAAATCTGGTGACATCCAGCAGACCAGACCTGGGTTTGAATCCCACAGCTTCCACTTACATACTGTGTGACCCTGAGCAAGTCACTTAACTTCCCTGTGCTCCCAGGTTGCACCTGTTAAAAAGCTTTCAGCTTAGTGTGCTATCCTGGTTAAACAACTAAATAAAAAAAAAAAAAAGAAAAGAGGTGGCTGGGAAGGGAAGGGCAAAAACATTAGCATTCAGGAGGTATAAGAAGACACAAAGGGAAGATGATAGGGAGGTGTATTATGAGAAGCAGAGGGAGGCAGGGAAAGCAGTCAGGAGTGCAAAGGCACAAGCAGAGGAGAAAATAGTCCAAGCAGTAAAGAAAGGGGACAAAACAGTTCTTAAGTATGTAAGCGAAAGGAGAAAAACAAGAGGAGGGATTGTAAGGCTAAGGAGGGAAGGGGAGGAGTGTGTGGAGGGGACCAGGAAATAGCAGACAACCTTAACAAATGTTTTACTTCAGTGTTTACAGAGGAAGGGAAAGGTGAGGGATCACAGATAAGTGACAGGAGTATAGAAGGAAGAGAGGTGGACACTAGTCCATTAACAGAGGAGAGAGTCCTGAAGGAACTCACAAATCTGAAAGTGGATAAAGCAATGGGGCCAGATAGGATACATCCAAGAATATTTAAGGAGTTCAGAGAGGTACTGTCTGCACCTCTGACAGTCCTGTTCAACCACTCACTGAAGACAGGACTGGTGCTGGGAGGCTGGAGGAGAGCTGATGTAGTGCCACTTCACAAAAGTTTTAGCAGGGAGGAAGCTGGCAATTACAGGCCAGTCAGCTTGACTTCGGTGGTGGGGAAATGAATGGAATCAATACTGAAGGAAAAGACTGTAGAATATCTTGAAACCTGTGACTTACAGGATCTGAGGCAGCATGGATTCACTGAGGGGAGGTCATGTCAATCAAATCTGATAGATTTCTTTGATTGGGTGACCAGGGAAGTAAATTAGGGTGGTGCAGTGGATGTGGCCTACCTAGATTTCAGTAAGGCCTTCAACACCATTTCACATAGGAGACTCGTAAACAAGCTGGGCAGCCTAGGAGTGGGTCCAAAGTGGTAAACTGGGTAAGGAATTGGTTGGGCAATAGGCAACAGAGCATGGTGGTAAATGGAGTTCACTTTGAGGAAGTGAGGGTGATCAGCACGGTGCCACAAGGCCCAGTACTGGGACCGGTCTTCTTTAATGCCTTTATTAGTGACATTGCAGAGGGGCTAGAAGGGAATGTATGCCTTTTTGCAGATGACACTAAAATCTACAATACGGTAGCCACTCCAAGGGTGTGTGGAAAAAATCTGCAATAGGGAGACATTCTGGGTGAGTGGAAAAAATGACTAGGGATCTAAGAAAGCTCGAGGAGTGGTCAAGAGAGTGGCAACTAAGTTACAATGTGAAGAAGAAGACCAAAATCATGTGTTTGGGGCACAGAAAAGCAAGGGCAAAGTACAAGATGGGGGAGTGGTACTGCGAACCAACAAACAGGAAAGATACTGGGGGTAATCATATTTGATGATGTAAAGGTGACCAAACAGTGTGACAAGGCTGTAGAGAGAGCCAGTAGGATGCTAGGGTGCATAGGAAGGAGAACCAGCAGCCTAAAGAGGGAGGTGGTGATACTACTCTGTAAATCACTGGTGAGACCTCACCTAGTGTACTGTGTCCAGTTCTGGAGACCACATTTCTGGAAGGACAGAGACACAGCAGAGGTGGTCCAGAGGAGGGCAACTAAAATGATTCAGGGTCAGCACCAGAGACCCTATGAGGAGAGACTAAAGGACCTCAGTATTTGCACTCTAGAGGAAAGGAGTGAAAGAGAGATATAATAAAGACTTTCAAATCAAATACCTCACGGGTATAAATAAGGTACAGGAGGGAAGCCTTTTTCACAAAAAAAGTTGCTCAAGAACAAGGGGGCATGCTATGAAGATAAAGGGGGGTTAGACTCAGGGGAAACATAAGAAAGTACTTCTTCACAAAAAGAGTAGTAGATACCTGTAACAGCCTTCCAGCAGAAGTGGTGGGGGCAAAAACCATGATGGGATTCAAGAATGCATGGGATAGGCATATGGGAACCTTAGTAGTAAGGGAAAGGAGGGTTAAGCCAGAGATCAAGTAGGGTCTGTGTTATTACACTGTGTAGGGAACATGGGCAGACTATGTGGGCCAAGCGTCCCTATCTACCATAAAATTATATGTTTCTATGAATAAATAGGTTGAAGAAACACCAAAGGCTACTTTATTAGTATTACCAGAAACTGATAAAAAAAATATTGATAAAGTATATGTTATATTGGAACAGACTGTAACTGCTGATGTTGTAAAGCTGAATGCTTCCTTAACCACAGAACAGACCACAGAAATTCATAATCTGATAAATACATTTCAAAGTACTTTTACCACAATACCAGACTGAGCAAAAGGTTTCAAGCATGTAATATTCAGGGAATGTTTGCCCTATCAGACAAAAGGCACACAGAATACCAGAGCGGATAAGAGCAGACGTGATTAAGGAAATACAGAAAATGAAAGAGATGGGTATTATTGAAGAATCAAGAAGTGCTTGGTCATCACCAATGGAGAATGTAAATAAAAAAGAAGGGTGTGTAAAGGTTTGCCTTGATTTTAGGAAACTTAATCAAGTGTCCGAATTTGACAGCTATCCTATTCCCAAGATAGATGGTCTGGTAGACCGATTGGGAAGTGCCAAGTAGATCAGTGCCCTTGATCTCATCAAGGATTGCTGGCAAACACCCCTAGCTAAAGAATCCAGAGACAAAACTGCATTTGGCACTCCGATTGGATTCTATCAGTTCACCAGCATGCCATTTTGTTTATATGGCGCACCCGCTACATTCCAGTGGTACATGGATGTAATTCAAGCCCCTCCCACTGGTTATTGTGCTGCTTACCTGGACGATGTGATAGTGTACAGTCTAGCCTGGAAAAGCCACCTGGAACACCTACAAGCAGTATTCCAAGCTATCAAAAATGGAGGTCTGACAATTAATCCTACCAGGTGTACATTAGGCTTGCAGAAAACCAGATACTTGGGCTATATTTTGAAAAATGGAGACATGAAGCCAGAGGTTCCAAGACAGAAGCTGTAGCTAACATTCCTGTTCCTAAAACAAATTAAAAAAAAGTCATGTCATTTTTAGGGCTGGCTGGTTACTACCAGTGATCTGTTCCCAGCTTTGCCCAATTAGCAACTCCCCTCAATGAACTCGCAAAAAAATGGTACCTGAATAATATGAAATGGACCCCAGAGTGTGATGAAGCTTTCTGGGCCATCAAGGCTGCATTATGTTCAGCCCCTGTTTTAAGAAGTCCAGACTTTGGGAAACAATTTCTGTTACCGACAGATGCACCACAGGTAGGCCTAAGTGCAGTCCTCAATCAGAATATAGATGGAAAGGAACATCCTATTCTATGTATCAGTAGGAAATTGCATGACAGAGAACAAATGTACTCCACCATTGAAAAGGAATGCCTTGTGGCAAAACAGACCATGGAGTCCCTTAAGTTTTATTTGCTAGAAGCCAACTTTTTTTATTTACTAGGAGATGACTTTGTACTTATAACAGATAATAATCATCTCTGCTGGCTTAATCAAATGAAGGATAACAATTCCAGAATCAACTGGCAATAAGTCATTTAAATTCAAAGTGATGCACACATCTGAAAAGAGAATGTCAGTGCTGGCTTTCTGTCAAGATATGGATCAGGAATTGGGAATTCAGAAGGTTATAAAAATGTGAGTGTGTTTAAACTGAACTGTTTGCTGTAAAGTGTGGTATGAAAAAGGGGATACTGCATATGCAGAAAACTGTAAATGAGTTAAGTTAATGTTAAAAAAAGAGAATTAAAAGAAGATTTGGAAACCTGTTTTTTTCCTTTAAAAAACAGGTTCCCTCTCAAAGAGGGGTGTATGTGATTGGGTTGGATAGGACGCTGTCCCATTTGTATTTGTTATGCAGACAGAGTTAAAAGCAAGGATCTGTTCTGTTCTGTCCTTGTCTGCCACTTGTCTGTCTCTCTTCTGTTCGATTGTGTAATCAAATAGACCTATAATTCCCACCCCACCCCCACCTGCTATCTCCCTGCCTTCACTTGCTGTTTCTGTCTTTTCTCTTTCATTTGCTTCTCTGTGGTTCAAAATATGTGAAACTGTTTATATGAAACGGGGATTCCTTGATTTGCAAATGTTATATGGTTATGTTATTTCAAATGTATTGCAGAAGGCTATATGGGAAAAGACAGAAATCTGAAACAGAGATTTGACCTGGAGAAATCTTTTGGCCTCAAAATTGTTTAGAGAACTGTCAACAGGAGACCACCCCCTTCCCCACCCCCAGACAGAATGTTCTATAGCTTAACGAGCCAGACAGAATGTTCTGCATAGTTTAACAAGGCAGGATATGAACAATACGCAAATGCCAGCAGAAACAGGCCTCATGGTCTATTGAGTCTGCTTGAGTGCGCAGCTAGCACCTTATAATGCTGCTGCCCCTCCCTTCCCCATCCTATTACCCCTTCCCCTTCCCCTATTCCCAACCCCTCTTGAAGCTGTCTATCATCTTGCAGGCCACTACCTCACTCGGCAAGTAGTTCCACTTGTCCACCACTCCTTCTGTGAAAAAATGTCTCCTCATATCTCTCTTTCTCTTCTTAATCTACCCCCCTCCAGTCTCAGTAGGTGTCCTCTCGTGTCCTTCCCCTTTCTCCTCTGGAAAATCCTCTCTGTATTAGTCTTGTTTATTCCCTTCAGGTACTTAAAGGTCTCAATCATATCTCCCCTGTCCCTCTTCTCTTCCAGAGAGTACATATTCAACTCCCCTAGCCTTTCCTCATATGGCTTGCCCTCCAATCCCTGGATCATCTTTGTAGCTCTACACCGTACACCCTGCAACAATCTGATGTCCTTCAGGAATGGGTGCCAGTATTGCATGCAGTACTCCAGGTGGGGCCTGACCAGCGACCTATTAAGGGGCAGGATAACCGTCCTACTTCTGAAGGAGATCCCTCTAGCTATCCACCTCACCATTTTATTTATTTATTTATTTAATTTTATTTATTGAATACTAGGATTACAATACCTTTGAACCACAGGTTCTTTTACAAAGATTCCACATCAGCATGGATTTAACAATAAGAATGAAAACACAGAACTACAATAAACCATACAGCATTACGGTTGGATAGCTACATAATAGTATAGGTTACAAAATTCAGAAATACAGATAGCACAATAGACAAAGTATTACATCATGGATACGTAATAGCATCATAGGGCAAATAAGAGTCTGAGCACATTGGTACATGAAGCGCTAACATCTGATTACATGAAGTCTGAACTACAAGATGCATTACAGGGAGGAGATTTGTTAGGCAGAGTAGTAGGTGGCGTCAAGGGGCAGAGGGGTCACACAGGCAGAGAAGTATTGAAGAAATAGACATGAAAGGGTGGAAGCTGTCAGAGTTAAGACATTGTCATAAAGTGCATTCACAAGAGGTGCCGAGGGGTACTAAGGAGAGGTGAGGAGAAAACAGTAGGGGGGGAGGAGAAAGGAGAGGTCAAGGGACAGGAGAGTCAGAGTGGGAGGAGTGAAAGTGGGAGAGGAGAGGGAGACCTTGAAGGGGAAGGGTGGAGTTGAGACAAGGCTGGGGAGATAGAAAGGAAGAGTGTGTGTGGAGAGAGTGAGGAGAGGGGAATCATCAGGGTAGTGGATGGGGAGAGAGGGAGGAGGAGATACATCAGGGGTAACAGAGGAGGGGTGGATAGGGAGAGGTGGGGAGAAGAAGGTGACGGTGAACAGGGGATGATGGAGAGAAGGAAGGTGATGGAGTAAAGGCCAAAGTAGGGTGAGGAGAAGGTAGGTGGGGGGTGGGATAGGGTTCAAGTTAGAGTACTGGAGGGACGTAATGCCAGTCTAGTAGGTACAATCGCACTCTGCGAGGTTAGTTAGGTGGTGGCACAGTTTTTGCTTGAAAGGGCCGAGCTTTTTTTCATCACTAACTTCAGAAGGGAGACCATTCATAAGGGATGGAGCCCTGAAGTAGAAGGCATGCTGGGCCTGAGAGGTGCTACAGAAGGGGGCAAAGTACATGGATTTTAGCGAGCTGTGAATAAATCGCAGGTTACAGTTAGTTTGCACGAGGGCATGTGAGTCAGGAGGGGTGAGGTGTAGGGAGACCTTCTTAGCCAGTAGGCAGGTCTGGTAGGCTAGTCTACCATCGAGGTTGAGCCAGTTTGAACGTTTGTAAAGGTCGTAGGCATGTGTGCGCTTACTGGCTCCTGTTGCAAGCCTGCAGCACTTATTTAGGGAGGTTCTAATTTTTTTCAGTGTGGTTTTAGAGGCAGCACCGTAGAATACTAGCCCATAATCAATTATGGACAGAATGGAGCTATTTTGTTAGCGTTTGCTGCTGCCCTTCTGCATTGAACAGAGTTGTCCATGCTCCCTGTTATGATCACCCCTAGGTCCTTCTCTTCTGTGGAGCAACCCAACTGAACCCCATTTAAGTGATAACCCCTTCCCTGGTTCTGGACTCCAAAGTGCAGAATCTTGCACTTCTTGGCTTTGAACCCCAGCTGCCATTTATCTGCCCACTCCTGCAGCTTATTCAGGTCCTCCTGCAACCCCTCCCCCCCGTGTCATCTATCGCAGCTCCCATCTTGGTAACATCTGCGAACAGACTGATTTTGCTCCAGGTCCCATTCAAGATATCTGCAATGAAAATCCCGAACAGTACTGATCTCAGCATGGATCCCTGTGGTACCCTGCTCATCACCGCTGTCAGTGATGACAGCTCCCCCCACCACCACTCCCCTTTGCTGTCTCCCCCTCAGCCAGTCCCTGATCCAGGTCACCATTTTTGATCCTGCTCCCACATTCCCCAGCTTCCCCCCCAATCTCCCATGCAGCACTGAATCAAAGGCCTTACTGAAGTCCAAGTACAGGACGTCCACAGTATGGCCCTTGTCCAGTTCCCATGTCACCCAGTCATAGAACTCTACCAGGTTTGTCTGGCATGATCTGCCCACAACAAACCCATGTTGCTGGTCATCCGGGATACCGTTTGCCTCCAAGAAGATCAAGTGCCTTTCCTTTAGGATGGTCTCCATGAGTTTGCCCACGATTGAGGTGAGGCTCACTGGCCTGTAGTTTTCTGGTTCACCCTTTGGCCCACGTTTATTGATGGGCACCATGTGGGCCATCCTCCAGTCCTGTGGTACACATCCTGTGTCCAGGGAGGTATTGAACAGGTCTGCCAGTGGCCCCGCAAGGACCTCTGCCAGCTCCCTCAGTACTCTAGGGTGAATGCCATCTGACTCAGGTGCTTTGTCCACTCTTAATGCCCTCAACCCCTCCAGCACCCTGTCCTCTGCAATCCCTACATCTGTCATCCTCTCCCCCCTTTACCCACCCACCCCACTTGCCTGAGGAATTTGCTTCTCCTGCATGAACACAGAGCAGAAGTACTCGTTCAGTGCCTCTGCCTGCTCTGCCCCCTTCTCCACCCACCCCAATATTTCTTGATCCTCACAAGCTGGTCTTTGCTTCTCCTTTTCTTGCCTATGTAATGGAAGAAGTATTTTTCTCCTCTTTTGATCCCCTGCACCAGTCTCAGCTCTCTAGATGCTTTGCCCCACCTCCGACCAGTCTGGTGACCTCCCTAGACTTTTCCTTGTATACATCTTAATCTTCTCCCCTCCCCATTTTTCTATACTTCCGAAATACCACCCTCTTAGCTCTCACCCCTTCTCTGACCTCCAGTGACAGCCAACTGGGTTTCTTTGCCCTGCCCCTCTTGATTTTTTTTCCTAGTACAGGTCTCTGTTGCCTCTGCTAGCCCTCCCCTTATTATATTCCATTTCTGATCTGCATCCATGTGTTGTTGGATGTCTGCCAGGTGCTTGCTTAGAATTTCCCCCATCATCCTAAAGTCTGCCCCCTAAACTCAACCACCCTTGTACATGTGCCACCTGTGTGCCTCCCCATGTTTAGCATGAACCACACTGAATAGTGGTCACTCCCAGCAAGTGGTTCCCCCATTTCTAGGTTCCTTACAGCTTCCTCATTATCCAGTACAAGGTCCAAAGTCCTTTCCAGCTGTGTTGGCCCCTGTACCAGCTGTGTAAAAAAAAATGTCCTGAAAAGCTTACAACAGAACCCCCTCTCATGCACTCATGGTGGCAGGTGTGCTCCAATCCACCCCTGCTAGGTTGAAATCCACCCCCCACCACCATGCTTCCCTTCCTGCTTACCCTTTGAATTTGATCTGCCAGTTCCCGGTCCAGGTCACAACCCTGTGATGGTGGCCTGTACACTATTCCCATTCTCAGGGTCCTATTCCTCGCATCCTGGAACTGTATCCACAGAGCTTCTGTCCTCCCCTCCTCCCCTTCCTCCCTTACGTACTTAATCCCCTCTCTCACACATAGATCACCACACCCCCCCATTCCCCTTGGCCCTATCCTTTCTGAATAGCCTGTACCCTGGGATCATCATATCCCAGTCCTGGTACTGGGTGGACCATGTTTCCATGATGGCCACTATGTCCACAAATTCCACCGCCAAGAGAGCCTGTAACTTTGCAGTTCTGTGCCTTAGGCTTCTTGTGTTCAGTGAGACCACCTTCCAGCCTGTTGCCTCCCCAACCTTACCATTCCTCTTTCCCCCCTTTGGTCCTCTCTGTGCCCCCTCTTCACTGCCTTCACCTCTAACTAGGGGGGTGAGCACCCTATGCACCCCTTTCCGGACAGTGTTTCTAACAATGGTCCCCTCACCCCCCTTCCTAGTTTAAAGCCACCCTTGTTGAAATATACCCCTCCACTCCCTGTTTGAGTACGCTCTTCCCCTCCTTGCTGAAATGTAACCTGCCCCCTGCGTATAGGTTGCTGTTGTCCCAGGATGTCGAGTTAAATAAATCTGCCAGGCAAAGACATCATATAAAGACAGCAATGTTTTAGTTTTCCACTTGGAGACTTGGAGGTTAATATATTCTCTCAGAATGACTTTTGCTTGAATTGCCTGTGTTAAAAGCCATCCAGTACAAATGTTGTTATTTTTATTTTATTGCTTTTAGAATAATAATAAAATTCTACATGAGAATTTTATAATTGCTCCTAGACTGCCTATGCTTCCTGATATTTTGCCTCTATGACAAACTAGAACAAAAAATAGCAAAACGCGACCACTAGTGAACCGCACTCCAGGATACAGACGTAGAAAGTGTGTGACGCAAAGATGATGGAGGCACACTCCGGATATGCTGGTCAAAGTTTTTAATACCACAAAAAAACAGCCAAATCTGATACACACTACACAAACAATAACCAACCAGCCAATAACCGTAAACCAGGTACCCCGGCACTTTGCTCCTTCGAGCTTCCTCAGGGGCTATTTTTTTGCAGTATTAAACTCTTTGAACAACATATTCACAGTGTGTCACCATTATCTTTGCTTCACACACCTTCTACGTCTGTGCCTGTATTGCAGTTCACTAGTGGTTGTGGTTTGTAAACTACCAGTTGTTAGCAGCCCCAAACCTGCACCCAGCCCAGCACCACTGAGTGTGGTGCTTCTCTGTTGTTACTTGGTTGACAAAAAATTACAGACCTACAAAAACTGAGACATAAGTACAACATTATATTAAATGAAAAAGTTGAAAAACTTATGCTTTTCACACAGGCAAAATATTATTCACAAGCTGATAAAAGCGGAAAACTATTGTCATATTTAATCCAAAATATCAAAAATACAGGAATTTCATGAACACAATGGTAGAAAATCCTGTATCAGTACAGAAAATACATAAAGCAATAAGAGAATTAAAATGTGGGAAAGCACCAGGCTGATGGTTATACAATTAATTTCTATAAAACTTTCAAAAACTACTAATCCATCATCTGCAGCAACTGTTTAACTCCTTCAAAATAGAACTCCTGTCTTCCTTTGATGAATAAAAAAATAAATACATAAAGATAAAAACAAATGCTCATCATATGGACTAATTTGACTTTTAAATTCAGATTATGAAATATTTTCTAATATATTGTCTTCAAGATTGGAATAAGTGCTACACATATAATTCACCCAGATCAGACTGGCTTTGTCAAAGGAAAGAAAGGATACAATAATGTTAGACATGCATTAAATATAATTCATCTAGCTAAAGAACCTAATGTCATGGTGGTGTCCATGGACATGGAGAAGGCATTTGATAGGATGAAGTGGCCCTTTCTATTTGACATCCTTGAAGCAGCTAACCTGGGCAACAGATTCATCTTTTGGATTATAGCAATCAATATAAAACCTAAGGCTAGGGTTCTGACCAATGGCAAAATAGCATCTTTATTTCAATTGCATAGAGGTACATGTCAGGGGGGTCCTCTAGCACCCATTTTGTTTACCATGGTAATTGAGCCTTTGGCTAACAGTATAGGGACATTAAATAACACTGAAGGTTTTCAGTATGATAATAGTACATTAAAAACATCTCTGTTTGCAGATGAAGTGTTATTATATTTAAAGATACAGACAGTTTTGCAAATTGTTCAAGAGTTCGGTAAATTTTCAGGTTATCACATAAATTGGAGTAAATCAGAAGCGTTATTAATTCACTCATTAAATAATAATATCATGCAAAATTCAGTAGTAGTGGCAATTTTATTTATTGATGGCGCCCTTCCCCGGAGGCCCAGGGAAAAGGAGAGGTCTAGTAAAATGGTAGAACTCCTCATGAAATATTTAGGAATACTGCTAACAAGTAACATCAGTAAACTAATAGATTATAAAATTAAGCCAATTACACTTTCCATTGGTCACAAGACCTGCCTATAACTTTACTAGGCAGAATAGGTGTTATTAAAAGGAATATTTTGCCGCCTAGGTTACTGTGTATTTTTTAAGCAATTCTATTGATAATTCCAAAACAAATATTTGCAGAAAATTTGATAAAATGGTATCAAAATTTATTTGGAAGAGAGGAAGAGCTAGAATGAAGACGGGTGAGTTAGTAGCCTCTAATAATGAAGCAGGACTGAAGTTTCCTGTTATTGAGACATACCATCATGCCACTTTATTGGAGCCATTAAAAGAATGGTTTAAAAAAAATCCTCCTCCATGGGTCAATAGGGAGATGCAAGACATTATATTTTAAGGGTACATTCAGCTCTGTTTACTGATTTAACAAACAAAAAAAAACATATCACAGCATATCAGAATACATTTTTTAAGAAATGTGCTCACCATATGGAAAACAATTCAAAAGAAAAATAAAACAATTAGTGAAATTAATAAACTTATACCAATATGGGCTAATAGTTTCCATAAAACATTTGATAATGCATATCTTGCATATGGAAACAATATGGTGTCAGTACTATCAGAGATGTATTTATAGGTGATATATTGAAACCTTTTTCTCAACTCGAAGTGCAGCATGAAATTCCCAGGTGATTATTTTTCAAGTTATCTACAGATAAGATCAGCACTTGAGAAACTGATACCTACAGTACACATAGGGTAATTCCCAGTGGAAATGAAATATTTGATATTATAAGCAATGCTGCCAACAGAACAAAACTAATCACTGAAATGTATGCCTACATTATTGATCCTATAGTGAGGAGCTTAGACACATTAAAACAAAAATTGGAAACCCAACTTAATGTAACCTCCACCCAAGAAAAACTGGAAATGGTTTGCTCCTCTTGGAAGGTTTCAATGAACAATAGATTAAATCAAATTCAGTGTTATATTTGTAACCCCTGGGTTTCCCCTAGGGTTACTAGGACCCTGGTAATGTTGTGGTTTTGCTAGGTCGAAGTGCTGGGTAGTTCAGGTTTAACCTGCTAGGACTCCCTTGCCAGTTTCTGTCAATCACTCTGGCATCAGTTTCCAGTTTGGAATGTCTCTCACGCCAGCATTAGCCACTTTGGAATGTTTGTATGGAATGTTACAGTTCAGTTGTTTTCTGCCTGAAGGCAGAGTAGCAGTGTGGGGCTGACTGAGGGGGAGCCTCAGGAGAGGTAACTCCTCCCCCCTGACCCCATCAGCCCCTATGTCAGCTAAAAGACAGATTGCATCAAGTTCATGGCAGCAGGCTTCTCTAATTACTGTGCCCCTCAGGGGGCAAAGAGTTCTGTAAGATATGGTTTCAGCAATAGTTAGTAATCTCTGGGGACATCCTCCACTTGTGAGAGATGTTTTAATGTTCAGGGGCTGCCCAGTGTCTGTATGGTCAGGTTTTGCCCTAACACTCTCAGGGAATCCCTGCCAGTTTGGGATATTTTACTTCATGGACTGTTGGAGGACTGTTTAAAGCACTTAAATGGTACCTTCATGGTCATGAATTTGTTTGAGGAGAGAGAGAGATGTCCCCCCCCCCCGTCCAGAGTTGGAACAAACTGAGTTCTAACTGGATGCTGAGGAGAACGTTTTTCTCATTTTGGAACTGTTTAACACAGTTTGGAGGACATGCACTGTCCTGGGAACTGACTCTGTGAAACTGGTAATTTTGGTAATTGGGGGAGCTTGGAGTTGTTCACCTATAGAATTGGAAACTTGTCTGTGCTTCTTTTCCTTGTGGACAAATAGTGTCTGAGTGTCCATAGTCCAGAAGATGGACTGACAGGAATGTTGCTCTTTGTACCCTCTAGAGCAGGGGGTGGGATTTGAACAAGAGAACTGCAGTAAAGCACTACTATGGAGCTTGTGGACCTTGTTGTACCTGTTCTGTACCTGCAGCTCCAGTGGGCAAACATTTTCCTGACAATCAAGCTTGTCAAAAATAAACCTATTACTTGGCTTTATTTTCTGCTTGTGGACCTTTGTTTGTGAGTAACTGTGATTCATTTGTGCCCCCAGTGCCATGACCTGCCCTGGCTCCTGGTAAAAATACAAATGTTTTTTGTGTGCCCCTTTCTCATGGGACAGAGCCAAGAAAATACCCTAGACAATGAAGTGTGTGGATTGTCTAGTGCCCATTTGCTAACACCAGCCATGTTGCCAGCTGTGATGCCAAGGTGAAAAATGGAATTTAGCAGTGTCACCTATGTTTCATAGAAAGGGGTCCTTACATATTTTCACAAAATGTACTATACTCAATATTTATTAAATAAATGCACTTCTTCCATGTTGTATTTGGTGGCCAAAATAAGTACCTTAAACACATCAGGGTCTTAGTAGTAAGGAAAACACATCACACAGAAATCTAGGCCTTCTCTGTTTACTTCTATTCAGCACAGACACAGGGGGAACACTGATCTCAACACACACAGGAAGAGTTACAGGAAGTAGATTTCTTAAAGCTGTACTGTCTAACATTTCTTAAAGCTGCACTACATATAACGATCCCTCCTGACTTAGCTAAAAAGTATGTAGGTCAATAATTCAGAAGTAATATGAAACTATTAAAGTTATTACTGCAATGTCCCTTTAGTTAGTCTATGTTATTAGGCTATACCTCTGCAAGTTCATTCTCTTTGGTGGACGTCTTACACATCCTGACTGATGTAGTAGGACTGGAGGCTGTTGCACTGGAATCTGATTAGCATCAGCCATATCTTGTCTAAATTGCTGTGGTTCCACTATCTCTTTCTGTTCTTGTTCTGGAAGAAATAATACTGGATAACTACCCCGACTCTGGGCATCCCTTTCTTGTTCTGTCTCAATTCTAGTACGTAATTGGTCCACATGTTTTTTTACTCTCCTCTGGTTAGTCAGCCGAACAGTATAGACAACATTTCCAAACTTTTTTCAACCATGCCTTCTAGCCATCTCTTCTGGCCTGCATACATCCTGACCCACATGAGATCATTAGGTTTGAAGGATCTGGTCTTAGAAAATATTTTAGTTACTGACTTATAGCCTAGAGGCTGAAGAAGGTCCAATTGAGTTTGAGTCTGACATCCAAACAACAATTCTGCAGGAGATATTCCTGTCACACAATGTGGTGTTGTTCAACATCACAAGAAAGTCCAAAAGAGCTATTTGTATTGCCATTGGTGTAGTAGGATGAGCTTTGTCCATACTCTTTTTAAACATCTGAACCAGGCATTCTGCTTTGCCATTTGAACTTGGATGGTAGGGAGGTGAGAAAATATGGTGGATACCACGTTGCTGGCAGAATGCTTGGAATTCAACAGACATCAACTGTGGTCCATTATCCTAAGCAATCACTTGAGGAAAACTATGGGTAGCAAAGATAGATTTCAACGCTTTAATGGTACTCTTAGTAGTTGTTGAAGACATTTGATGAATTTCTGGCCATTTACTATAAGCATCAGTTAAGAGTAACCATGTGGAATTTAAATACGGTCCTGTGAAATCAATATGCAACCTTTGCCAAGGTTTTTCAGGTCATTCCCAATGGTGAACTGGAGATCTTGCCAGATTTCCCATTGATACAGCACAGCCTTCTCATCTCTGCACAACTTGGTATGCGTCTCTGTCAATGGAAGGCCACCATATGTGAAGTCTTGCTAGGGATTTCATTTTAGTAATGCCTGGATGGACCACATGTAAAAGAGTCAACACATTTGAGTGATAACATTAGGGTACTATGACACGCAATCCCCATAGAGGACAGCCCTCAGCAATGGACAACTGCCGTCTCTTTGTATAGTAAGGTTGTAGTTCAGCTGAACAAGTAGTGCCTTGTGGCCAACCCTCAAGCGTATACTGATGCACTTGTTTCAAAATTACATCTTGACTAGTCGCTTTGCAATGTCCTTGGCTAGTACTGGAAGCTGATCTAACGGTTATTGCTCCACTGCACACACAACAGTACAGTCCTCCATATCTTTGAATTGCACTGGAAAACTATCTGGCCACACCTAACATACTAATGACTCCTCTTTAAGTCCCACATCGAACTCCATTTCGCCGGATATTGGTAACCTCGACAAGGCATCCGCATTTCCATGCTGGTCTGTTGGTTGGTATGTAACCTCTAATTTAAAAGCAGACAAAATTAATGCCCATTGTTGAAGTCAGCAAGCAGCTGTCTCTGGAATTCCTTTTTCTGGACTGAAAATTGTCACTAGTAGCTTGTGATCCGTCTTCAGGTAAAACTTGCAACCTAGCAAGTATTGGCGGAATTTCTGGACTCCAAACACAACTGCTAATGCCTCTGTCTGAATCCGGGCATAATTCCTTTCAGCTGCAGTGAGTTTGCATGAAGCATGGGCTATCGGCTTTTCCACTCCATCTGGATCTGTATGGAAAAGGACAGCTCCTATACCCACAGGACTAGCATCACAGGCCAATGTGATAGGTAAGTTAGGGTCATAATGAGTTAAATTTTTCGTATCGGTTAGAGAGAGCTTGATGGTTTGAATTGCCTTACTGTGGCCCTTGGTCCACTTCCATGGAGTACCTTTATGTAACAGTTCATTTAGGACAGCACATTTAGTGGCTAAGCCAGGTATAAAATGGTCATAGTAGTGCATCATACCCAAGAATGAGTGCAACTCTGAAACATTCTGTGGTCCAGACATGTGCACAATGGTTTCTACCTTTTCATCATTCGGACGAATACCATCTTTGTCAATAGTGTGACCGAAGTACATGACACTTGGTTGACAAAATTGGCATTTTTCTCTCCTGAGTCTGAATCCACTCTGTTGCAATCTCTCTAAAGTCTTTTGTAAATTAAGTAAATGTTCTGCTTCTGTCTTGCCCGTGACAATGATGTCATCCAAATAACAAGCAACAACTTGTATATCACCCACCATTTGCTCAATCACTTTTTGAAAAATAGCCAGTGCAGAACTAAGGCCAAAACATACCCGTGTGTACTTGTACAGTCCTTGGTATGTATTAATCACTAAAAATTTCTGAGAGTCTGTATCCAGTTCCACTTGAAGGTATGCATCAGTGAGGTCCAGAATAGAGAACACCACACCACCATTCAGTCTGTGAAAAAAGTTCCTCTGGTAAGGGTAAAGGAAAAACATCTGTGCTAAGTACTGGATTAAGTGTCACCTTAAAATCCCCACATATTTGAACCTTACCACCTGGTTTAGATACCACAACAATTGGAGTGGCCCGATCTGAACTTGAAACCTTTTCCAGCACACCCGCTTTTTCCAGTCTGTCCAATTCTGCCCCAACCACCGGTTTTAAGGCAAAAGGAAGTTTCTGTGGTTTACAAAACTTAGGGACTGCATTAGACTTTGTAACTAGCTTTGCTTTAGCTGTTATACAACATCCCAGGCCTTTCCACATCTCTGGATAAATGTCTAAAATCTCCCCAAGCTTTGGTGGGTTACTGCTTTGTGGTACCTGGACAGCAGCAAGTAGACCAACATCTGCTGGATCGATATGAATCTTTAGAAGAACCTGAGCATCTCTGCCCAAAATGTTGACACCCTTTTTTGAAACCAGAAAAGTTAAAGGTGTACTAGGAGAATCAGTCCTGCGTACTAAAGTGGTAAACAAGCCCAGTGGCTGAATCGGTTACCCTTCAAATGCACGCAGCAACTTATTACAAGGAGACAATGGTGGC
The DNA here is from genome assembly GCA_016271365.2 of Neoceratodus forsteri. Taxonomy (NCBI): domain Eukaryota; kingdom Metazoa; phylum Chordata; order Ceratodontiformes; family Ceratodontidae; genus Neoceratodus; species Neoceratodus forsteri. The sequence continues at coordinate 215,574,961 of JADMNL010000024.1, forward strand.
TTATCCAGATCAGACCATGTTTATTGATTAAAAAAAGTAACTGGGGAAGCAGAAAACCATTAAATGCAACTGATGCCTCAGTTGTGGCAAGTGAAGTAACACATAGAAAGGAGGAACATTTTTGTCTGCATTTGTGGTGTAATAGGAACCACTGCACTGTCTGTGCTCTCTGAACTGATCACCGCAGTTCTCCTGCTCCTGCAAACTTTAGCAATGTGACCCTGATGTTTACAGGCATGACACTGAACTTCTCTGAATTTGCACTGGTCCCTGCTATGATGCGCATTTGTACTGGTCATGCAGTTTGGGTGAAGTGGTTGCATTTTTATTTGAAAAGAGTGGTTTAGACTTAGGTTTGAGCTGTTTCAATTTGGGGTTTCCTGCAGTTACTTGTACCTCATTTTTAGTGTTCATCTTAGCATACACTTCATTTTCTGCAGCCTCATACAGTTCAGCCAATTGTAAAAGTTCATCAGCAGACTTCTTGACACTTACAGAAAGTAATTGCTGAATACAATGTTCATTATTCAACCCCATAACAAACTTATCAGCTAAATTAGATTCAAGATGCTCCCTGTTCCACTCACATATGACAGCTAAGCATTTGATGGCAGCCAAATAAGATTGTAATGACTGACCTGGTTTCTGCAGATAACTGTAGAATTTATAACGTTCAGCCCTTGAAAAAATTGTTAAACTGTATTGTGCATTCAGTTTAGCCTTTATTTCTTGATATGACAAATCCTACGGCCAGTCAGGTGCACACAGACTGCATAAAGGTTTGAAGGTTTCACTTCCAAGAAAGTACAAAAAGCAGCTTGAATAAGCTCACCCTGTAGCTGATCATTTGCTGATTGTATGGCAGGATTAAGTAATAACCTCTGATCAAACTGTCTGGACCATGTATCCCAGTCTGTTCCTGTAAAAATCTCAAAGCTGGCTGAAGTTGTCGCCAGTTTGTTGTTTTTGGTGACCAAAAATAAGTACCTTAAACACATTAGGGTCTTGGTAGTAAGGAAAACACATCACACAGAAATCTAGGCCTTCTCCATTTACATCTATTCAGCATAGACACAGGGGGAACACTGATCTCAACACACACAGGAAGAGTTACAGGAAGTAGATTTCTTAAAGTTGTACTGTCTAACATTTCTTAAAGCTGCACTACACATAACAATCTATTTCCTCTTTTTGTTATTGATACAAGAAAGAGGTGGCAACTTTATCACATAACTTTTGTATCATGTCCTAAATTGGAACTATTTTGGATAAACATTTTTGAGACTATAAATAATATAATACACAGGAAACTTCAAAAAGAAACAGAATTATGTTTATTAGGTACAAATTCTTATCAAAGCTTTCGAGAGGAACCGAACCAGAAACTATTAAATCTATTGATAAATGCAAGAAGATATGTATAAAGACTTTGGAAGGATTCCATACCTACCACATGGGATTTATGGTGGAATCTAGTATTAGAATGAATGCATTTCACACAAAACTACTTTTTAACAGCTAACCATATTAAAAAGTACTTGGAAGTATGGGCACCTGTACAATTAGCAGTAGACCATGATTGTATTCAATGTACTCTTGTATAAATTCTGAATATCTTTTGAAGTTAACTTATTTCTCTGAAGGTAACAATAATTGTTTATGAAGTTTTATATTTGCTATTAATGTTAAAACTAAAAGAATATGACTTGATTTGACCAAGTCAATCAAGTTATTTCTTTTTGAAATGCTTGCATTTTTGTGTCTAGATAAAATCAATAAAAATTATACATTAAAAAACAAGGAATCCACTCTGGAATGTGCCCAGCAGTACCTGTTCCCTGGTGCTGGAGGTAGCTGGGATTTTCCAATCCACTCCAGGTAGCTTAAAGTCCCCCAAAATTACTACCTCCCCCTTGCCTGCCATTTCTATGATTTGGGACCTAGTACCTTGTCTAAGTCTTCTTCTTGTGAAGGTGATCTGTAAAAGACCCCCATCCTTAGTTTTCTCCCTTTATTGGTTTGGACCTGCACCCATAATTCTGCTGTCTTTCCATCCAGCTCTTCCTCCCTGCTACAGCTTATACCCTCCATGAACTACAACTGTTTGCACTATGTTTGGCCCTGCACTCCCCCAGCACCTACGATACTCAGACAGGTAGCAAGTGGTGCTATCTAGCTGAATATCAGTCCATGTTGGCAGAGCACTAAGTGAATCTGTGCAGTCACAACACAAATCAGGGCAGCATAAAGCCCAGAGGGAATAGCACTGCCTGAAATGGGACAGCGTCAGGTCCTCTGTGGGCTATATTCAGCCCAAGCATGAAAATGAGACTATTGGGAATGAATTCTGGTTGACTAAGGTAAGGCACCTGTTCACTACTGTGTAACAGTCACTGCTGAGATGGGTGGAAGGTAAAAAGGTAGGCCAAAACTGGGAATAGGAGCAATACCCTATCTAGGGTAGGAGTATAAAGAGATATAAGCAAGGAAAGGGGAAACACAAATAGAAACAAACAAAAAAGGGGAAAAAACTAGATGCACCCTATGAGGGGTAAGGGTACAAACGTATTTCCTTGTAACACAAGGAGAACAGAAGTTGAGAATGCTGAGAGTGGTGCAGTGCAGTGGCTGTGCAGTGGCAGTTTTCAGAGAGACCTTCTAGATACTGTGGTACTGTTGCATCTACATGCATCTCTCTGGGTAGAGGGACATGGTTGCTAGACTACAGGATGAGTTGGCTTGGATTCAGGAGACATCTTCCCCTACCCAGGAGCCACCAAGTCTGCCACTGTTACATCAGAGGATGCCGGGGGGGAGGAACAACTGGAATATGGTGGGCTCTGGAATGGCAGAGGTGGTGGTACAGATGCACATTCCTCAACCAGTACCACTACACAATCCCTAAACTGTTCTGGCGGGGTGACACTGCCAGAAGGAGGCACCTGCAGTAGTGACTAGAGAGGATGTGGGGGCCCTCCATAGTGGAGACCCCAAGGAGGATGGTAGAGGACCACAAAGGAGGAGGTAGCAACTTCTGTTGCCTGACTTGATTGTGAGAGTATACATTTGAGAATAGGAAAGGGGTAGGAGAGGCAGATTAGGTGCCCATGCAGTGCCGCAGTCCAGAGGGATAGGAAGCAGATCTTGAGGATCACTAGGGCTGCAGGATGGGAGGGAGAGTTGGATGTCATTGTCCACCTGGGAACTAATGGCCAAGGCTAGGGATAGGGCTGGGAAAGTACAGGGGGAGTTTGGGGAGCTGGGGAGTGGTCATGAGCTGATAGTGCACTCAGTGGCTTTTGATGAGATGCAGCCTGTCTATGACAGGGTGCAGGAGAGGGATCTCCATACCAGCAGCTTAAACTCATGGCTGAAGGAATGATGCAGAGAGGAGGGGTTTGGCTACATTGGGGACAGGGGACCCACCTATAGAGGGGTGATGGCCTGCATCCAGCCGGGAGGGGAATTGCAGTCCTCAGTATCTGGTTTAAATGTTACTTTGTAGAACATTTAAACTAGCCAGGTGGGCGGCAGAAGAAATTGAGCAGGCAGAAACTATCCACCCCCCCCCACAGGCTGAAGCAGAGAGTAGGGAGAACCTGAGGGGAGAGGAATCCCCCAGAGTGCAAATTAATAAAGGAAGCAGAGTGGTAGAGACAAAGGGAAAAGAGAACGGGAACACTAAAAAGAGAGTGGGGAGGAAGGAAGGGTAAAAAGGAAACAAGGTGGGAAAACAAGCAGAATGGAAACAAAATCTAGAAGGCCAGGTGTGTGAATGCTAGAAGTCTAGGAAATATGATTCTGGACCTAGAGACAACCATGGCAGAGGCCATCCTGGATATTGTGACTATTACTGAGCCATGGTGCACTGAAAACCATGAATGGGTCATGGCCATACCAGGCTATACTCATTTCAGGAAGGACAGGGTGGGAAAGAGAGGAGGGGATGTGGTGCTTTATGTGTGAGAGAAAGCATAAAAGTGACAGAGCTACAGGGAATACAGGGAAAATCAGATGTAATGTGGGTCACCCTGGACAGTGGCAATGGCGCCACTATTTGTACTAGAGTGACATACAGATCTCCAGGACAGATGGAGGAATTAGATAAGGTACTGTGGAAGCCATTGGCAAGACAGCAAAAGAGGGGAAGATGCTGCTGGTGTGGGGACTTAAAACTGCCAGATGTAGATTGGAGCCTTCCAGTAGTGGCTTCAGCAAGAAGCAAGGACATCCTAGACTTTCTGCTGTTGGAATTCCTTAGGCAACTTGTCAGTGAACTCACTCATGATGGGGCAATACTGGACCTGGTACTCACTAACAGGGACAGTGTTGCAGACGTCAAGGTGGGAAGCCATCTGGGGACCAGTAATCACCGTATGGTGTGGCTCTATACATGGAGGTCTGCTGAATCAAAGCATACAAGGATGAGGTTCCCGGACTTCAGGCAAGCAGATTTTTATAAAGATGGGTCAATGCCTCAGGGATGTCCTGGTGGGGTATGGCCTGGGTGGGGAGGAGGAACAGTGGGCCTAGCTAAAAGGGGGCATACTGAAAGCAACAAACCTCTGCATCAAGCAAGTGAGCAAAAGCAAGAGGAAAAATAAATCACTATGGTTCTCAAAACAGGTGACTGAAAAGGTAAAAGCTAAAAAGGTAGCATCCAGAAGGTGTAAGAACATGCAGAGGAAGGAAGATAGCAACATGTATCAGGTGACACAGAGAGAAGCAGGGAAAGCAGTAAAAAGTGTAAAGGTGTAAAGTGATGCCCAGGAGGTAACAAAAGGGAACAAGACATTTTTTAGGTATGTAAGTTAAAAGAGGAAGACCAGGGTTGGGATTGTAAGGTTAAAAAGGGAAGGGGGACTGTGCAGAGGGGGACCAAGAAAAGACAGACATCCTGACTGAACACCTTTGTTCAGTGTTCAGAGAGGAAGAAGAAAGGGAAGGGCCACAAAAAATAACATAATCTTTGGAGGGAAGGAGGTAGACACTAGTTCTTTTACAGAGGAGAGAGTCCTAATGGGACTCACTAATTTGAAGGTGAACAAAGCAATGGGGTCAGACAGGGTGCAATTGTGATGGTGCTGTACTGGAAGACCTTGGATGTCTTCACTCCGAGTGGTGGATGGAACTGTCTTGCTACCAGCAGCACCAGCGGCACCCTCAGCAGGTGGGATGGTGAAGGGCCGCTTAAGGTTCAAATGGAGGTGGGTGGATGGAATCACCCAATAAGGAGAGGCAGGAGTTGTACACAGAGGTCAGATGAAGCAAAGATGTTTATTTGTCAGGAGGGGAAGGAGGACATGGTCATACGAGAAAATACCAACAACAAGAACAACAGGGAACATGGTCAACATTGTGGATATCTAGGCAGTAACAAATAACATACAACTATATAATGCAAACTCTAAAATGTCTAAAACTCTATAAATAACTCAGCATGCTATATAACTGCTATACAGGCTGTATGAGCACTCTATTCCAACCCTGAGTTGTTAAGTGGAAAGCCACCACTAAACGTCTGTTGCTGTTAACGAAAGTCCAACTTTTCTTCTTTGTGCGCACAGCCGAATATAGTTGGTAGCTACATGGATAGGCAGAAAGAAATCTATGACACTCAGATATTGATCCCAGCACAAACCTAGCTAAGGCCACTGGGGCGGTGAGAGGTTTTTTAAACAGACCATATGTTTCTCGGCATAAAACTCACCCTCTCCAAGGCTGCCGACAAGAAAGAACCAGAGAAGCTGGTTCCTGGAACAAACCCACCTGAGGGCTGTCGGACTAAAACTAGATCCCCATCCATAACCCACTTTGAGGCCGCCAAGGATGGAAGAAAACCAGGAAGATGCTTGGTGATGAACCCACTGGAGGATTACCAAGGACTGGATCATGCTGCAGCGCTTCAGATGCCAGCATGAACTAGAAGAATCTGAGGTGAAGATAAACATCCGATGCAACCAGAAACCAGAAGAATCTGAGGTGAAGTCGGTTGATATAGAAGTGTCGACACAAGAAACTGGAACAAAACAATAAAATAGCAGACACGTCCTGCACTGGACTTTGATGGACTCGACTTGTGGCGAACGACCAAGGGACACAGACAAGGTTCTTCCAGGATGATCACACTTTTCTGAGGGCGGCCAACTTTGGGACATTCGGATCAGGAACCAAGAGACGACACTGGCACAGCAGATGCGATGCACTTGAACTTTGTCGTACTTGACTTCGAACTGAGGAACACAAGAAACGGCGGGTGCAACTTGCATGGGTTTCGATGGACTCGACTTCAGCGGATGACAGGGACATGGTCGATGATCTTCGGGGCGGACACCTTCTGGAGAAGAGAGATGATGAAAGCCATCTTCCTCCGGGTAGAGACTGATTCCGTATGAATAGAATGACAGACAACACCATGGAGCAATATCTTGGCAGAAGATTGAGTCTATCTACATGTGTTGGCAACACTGGAGCTGGTAGGTACACTTTCACACTACACCAAAAGAACTGCTCATTACTAGGGTAATTTGCCAGGAACGGGGCAAATTACCAAGATCTGGAGCAATGGTTCGTTGCAGGGACAATTTGCCAGGAACAGGAGCAAATTCCCCAAATCTGTGACAATTATTCATTGCACATGCAAATAACTACAGTATCAGGCAACTGTTAGTTGCAGGAGCAAATAACCACAGTCTCAGGGCAATTGTTCATTGCAGGGGTAAACAACCACAATCCCAGTAATAACAGTCTCAGTACTTTGCAATTAACACAACAGTTCAGGTACACATTTCAGTATTTGACAGTCACTAAACCACAGTTGTGTGCTAAGAACCTTTCCCTTTTCCTTTGCTGACCCTTCCTAGAATTACTGTTGTGGGGGAGTCCCTTTTCATACCAGGATCTGGCTACCCCTAGCATACCTTTGGGTCAATACTCTCTCTTTCCTCTGGGCTTTCCTTGCCCTCGCAACTGCTGGGCCTGCTGAGAGAGCCCCTATTATCTTCTTCTCAATGTGGGGCCTTTACTAACCCCCTGTGTGTTGCGGGTCTAAGGCTGCCCCTTTAATGCTTGGGCCAATGTTGCCCTTTTCACCACTGAACCTATCTGTAAGTCTGCTAGGCTTAACTTGACTGGGCCCCCTTTGATACACTAGGGCTCACTTTATCTTTGCCCCTTTTAAACCTCTGAGCTTTTCTTGGCTAGGGCCCCTTTAAAATCTTCTGCCTGACTGGGGCCTTGCTGCCATTCTTTAACTTTGGCCCTGCCTTGTCCCACCTCCCTAATGAATATTCATAGGCCCCTTCTACGAGCCTCTATGCTGGGCCCCTTCCCTCTGGGTGTCACTGCACCTGACTAATTTAAATATTAAAATTTCAGAGCCCTTCTGGCCTGCCCCCTCCACAGTGCTCAGCCATTCACATCTGCGCCTAGTGCACACTTTTAAAATGAATAACAACACAGTTCTTTTCTTGTAGCAGCAATCAGCACATTTCTAGCATGCTGCCGCTGACTCACCACTCTGGTCGGGATACAAGGAGGCTGGATCGGGAGGTGGGAGGTTCTTCTGGACAGGAAAGGATTTTGGGCAGTGCGGCGGGCAACCGGCTGACCTTCGAGGCCCCAAACACATCCCCTTCTTCACCAAGGATGCAGTTGTTCACACGCCGACAGGGAACCAGAGATGCAATTTTAACTAATGAAAAAAAATAAAACGGGGCACCAAGCCCTTTGGATGCACAGCGGGACTTTACTTTTCTGGTGCCTGATGGCACCAACAACCATGCAGCAGATTTGGGCAGTCTTCAGGAGCTGGAGGCAGCGCAGGCACGCAGGCAAGCCCTTGGGGACAGCTTCAAACCACCAGGTAAGCCCTTTTCTTTATCCCCTTACACTTGCTGCATCCTCTTTCCTCAGCAGCTACCAGGGATCTCTCTAACTGAACAACAATTTTTCAAAAGCTAACACTGGTTCTAGATTCTTTGGAGTAGAATGCTGTGCATGAGCAGCTTAGCACAGCAATCCATCCTGGGCAATTGTTTACTTTTGCTGGCATAGCAACCTGGTTTCATTATTTATTCTGTGCTCTGGACACCTTTTCTATTTTTATGTTGTGCCCCCAGCTCTGGGGCACTACACAATCAAGGGTATTGAGTGAGCTTGGGGAGGTACTGGCTGCACCTCTGACAGTCCTGTTTGACACTTCACTGGAAGCAGGAGTAGTCCAGAAGACTGAAGGAGGGCAGATGCAGTTCTACTTCATTAAAGTGGTAGCAGGGAGGATGCTGGCAATTATAGTCCACTCAGCCTGATATTGATGGTGAAAAAGTTCATGGAAATGCTGCTGAAGGAAAGGATTGTGGAATATCTTGAAGCCAGTGGGTTACAAGACCCAAGGCAACATGGGTTCATGGGAGGAGGTCATGTCAAATGAATTTGATAGATTTCTTCGACTGGGCAAAAAAGGAATTATATCAGGGTTGAGGGGTTAAAGTGGCTTACCTAGATTTCAGTAATGCTTTCGACACTATTACACATTGGAGACTTGTAAGCAAGCTAGGTAGCTTAGGAGTGGGTTCAAAGGTGGTAAACTGAATAGAAATTGGTTAGGAGATAGGCAACAGATGGTGGTGGCAAATGGAGTTCACTCCGAGGAAGGGAGGGTAATCAACGGGGTGCCTCAAGGATCAATGCTGGGATCAGTCCTCTTCAATGTCTTCATAAGACATTGCAGAGGAGCTGGAAGGAAATGTCTGCCTGTTTGCAGATGATACCAAAATCTGCAGTAGAGTGGACATTCCAGGGTGGTGGAAAGGATGGACAGAGACCTGAGAAAACTAGTGGAGTGGTCAAGGGTAGAGATGTTGTGAATTTTTAATTCGCAGGCGAAGTTAAGGTAAAGTTGCCAAATTCACCTCCACAGATAATTTCACAAAGTTTTTCTATTTGACAGGAAATTTGCCATTGGTATTATTACCTTATGACATCACTTGTGACGTCTCTTTGGAGTACACCAAGGTGAAGTTGAGTCAATTCACATTGTGACTTCACCTGTAACTTCTCCTTGGGGCACACCAAGGCAAAGTTGGGTTAAAATAAAGCTATTGCTACACGGAAGTCTCAAGGTCAGCAATCCCAGCCCCTTGCACTCCTGAAGCCCCTGGGCCACTCCCATCCCCCAGTGGAACCCCCATCATCACCACCACGGACTGCATCCACTCATCAATCTGTCAGGAGCAATTCTAACATTGTCTGACCTGTGTCTGTGATCCAGTTACACTCTTCACTGCCAGTGTGACATGTTGGCAAATACTCAGAGTATTGCTACCACTGCAGTTGGGTTTAGTACACTTTTTCCCCCCGCCAGAGTTGAATACTACCTCAGTTACCTGTGCCCAATGCACAGAAAGGAATGACCAGCTGTTTGGTCACAGGTCCAGATATCCACACTGGGGACCCATTTCCAGATCAGGCTTAGTGCCAACACACCACCAGCCATCAAGGGGACACCAACAACCACCTTCTTGACCATTATTCCCGAGCCAGAGATTTTGCTACCTGTTGGATTGATCCTCTTGTTGCCATCTCCCCCAGCACCCACCCATATGGATGCCACCGATGCGGCAGAGAATAATTTGGAACCATGAATGCCACCCCCACGTCCATCAACTACTCCTTTCTGGGGTTTTTTAGGCATAACTTGGTCGGTTATTTTCGAATTTGTCTGAAACTTGGTATGGTTGTTGTCTAAGAGGAGATGAACATTTAATGCATTTATGATTATTCTCAGACTTAAATTGTGGATTTGGCACCATGGTGAATTTGGAAGGTAATTTTGGGGTGCTGTGCATACCCCATGATTGAGACCTTTGTTTGGATAAATAGAATGTACCTTAACCCCAAAGACTGGTGGAGTCATGGCTTGTTAAATTTGCAATGTTATCTTAAGGGGCATTAGGGTTAGGTTTAGTGTGGTCACTTGCAACCTATGCAATAAATGTGTCCCCCCGGGCAAATGGGGACTCACATGGATACGGGGGGGGTGGGCAGAGGACCCATCTCATGGAAAATCACTGGCAGGACCCACATTGCCACCATTTTTTTTTTTGGTTACATAAACACTAGATGACAGGGATTTCAGGGACTAAGTGGACACATGCAAGATGCAATAACTCAAGTAACTATAACAACATTACTGTGTACACAAAACAACTGCTAACTTCAATCAAACAAAGATGAAATCAAAATAGTCAAACTACAGTACCAAAAGTCATTCAGTAACACACACACAACTGTTCCGCAGAACTAAAACTGCAAACTGAAGGAAACAGGGGGAAAAAATCACATAACACACTGAGTACTACAGCACTAGTACTACTAAGACAGAAAAGGCTGCCTAACTTGCCTTTTTCTTGCTGGAAGTTTCTGCATCTAAGCTCCTATAATGAACCACTGCACTGCTGTTGCAACCTCTGGCCACAGCTGGGACCGTTCCACATAGTAGTGAGTGTCATCAAGGATTCTTTGTACCTTCCCCCTGACAACACCTCTCCAGTTGGGTACTACCTGAATGCGATACCTTACCTCCCCAACTGGTATAGCTGAGAGCCGCCAAGGGAGAGGAATGCCGCACTGGACTGACCTGGAGACCTGCAGGAATGTGAGACACTGGCTCTCTAAGCAAGGACACTGACACTTGGATTGGTGAAAAAAGAAGATAAAATGTATTGAAAAGGTGAAAAAAATAGCTTGAACAGCCACAAACGGCACAATACACTTTTTGCAAAAACTTGTAAAACAAATATACATGAAATTGCAGTTGCATCGACACTTTCTTTTCCACTCTTCTTTCCCAGCAGGGCACACCACCCTGTACTAACATTCACTTTTTCTTCTTTCCCAGCAGGGCACACCACCCCACTACAGTAACTGTCTTCCTGGAGACTGCAGGCACTCAGCACCCACTAGCCCTCCAGACACACAAGCTAGTCCCAGGATAAGCGCCCTTTCTGGGCTTAATCCCTGAGCTTTGTTCACACTGTAGCCTTAAGGGTGAGCAGTGGCTACTAGGCCTTGTCCCACCTTAGTCAGCCCACTGACCCCTTACACCAGATATCTACCCTGGTATGTATCACACAGTTACTTTACTTATTTAATGCTATAACTCTACACAGTTAAAATCACTTAGTATTTCTACACACAAATTAATTTAAAAACATTCAGGAATGACAGTGGCATGAAACACATCACATACCGGTACATTAAAAGCTAGGACATTTACCCCCTCAGTCCTTGAACTGTTCAGTCCTTCAAGTGACAAAGTCTTTTAACATGCAGAAGGACTGAGGTAAATTTTATGTGACTTCAGTGTCACTTGACCTTTAAAATAGTCCCCATGTTGAAGCAATACATTTTTTTTACAATACCACACTGCTTTGGATTTTTTGAAGAAATACTGTGGTGGAAATGCTGAAGAATTCTTCTGAGGGCCCTCTTTGAAGTAAGCAGTCTAGTTGTTGGAAAACTGGAGAAGCAATGAATTCTTCAGGTTGCAGCTTTTTTTCTGTGAGGAAAACCTGATACAACAGCATCATCAGGCACTTAAGCAGCCAGCTTTCTATTCTCACCCATCTCTCACTCATTACCCTATCTGACCCTACACTGGGATGCAGGTGATCCCCTAATCCTGCACTTTAATTAAATAAGGCTGTCCACTTCATGCTCTATCACTGCAGTAGGCCTCTGCTGACTGAACACCCATTTGGCTTGGGTCCCTCCTTCTTCGTTGAACTCCTTGCTTGGACCCACTGCACACACAAGCTGTGCAGCTACTTTTAAACCCAAACCCATTTACATATGCTAATTTCTAGACACTGAGTAGACACTGACCTGTCCAGGGGTTCAGCACCAATCACATTCCTTGCTGCAGCAGCATAAGCCACAATGGAATTATCTGTTTCAAAATCCAACTGCCCCTCTCAACATTCTAAGGCTTCCTTTTTTTTCCACTTTGTGTCCCATTTATGTCCAATGTAAGCCGCCCAACCAGGCTTACCTTATGAAGCCTTCTACTCCACAACTCCCTTCCAATCTTTGGGGTCATTCAGTGGCCCTGGTGGGATTTGGACCCACTGTGGTCTGCAGGAGGTCCTCACGGCTCCTGCCTCCTTGTCGTGGTGCTTGGCCTTTTGAGACGGGGAAGGTCAGGCACTGCGTGTGTGTTTCTGTGCCTTCCGGTGTGTGGTTGGGGCAGTGTTCAGTCCCAGAGGGTTGCCATGGCAATGGGACTGCAGTTTGTAAATAGTAATGGTGGTCCACACCCTGAGCATGTGCAGCCGCTGGGAGATTGGGGAAGTCAAAGGAAACTCAATGGAGCGGCTGCTCCATAGGTCCTGGGTCTGGTTTTGGGGAAGGCCAGACTCGCGGCCGCAGGTGGACTTAAATTTAAAATAAAATAAATGTTGTAAATACTTAATGGCGGTCTGCAATTTTGGGTATGCGCAGCCTCCATTGGGGAAAATTTAAATGAGCAGTAGTTCAGTTTTTTGGGGACTGTAGTTCTCAGTGCTGGCTGGTGCAGTATTTTGGGGCAATGTAAATAGTTTAGTTAAGACTATGAGCCCCAGAAGGCAATTGAGAGCACTGCTGGGTTGGCACCTAGGAGTCAGGTCCCTGACTGGACCTTGGGGATTTTGGCACCTGAACTAGGAGCAGATATAAGGGGCTGATTTGGCACTTTAGGGAGATTCCAGAGGAGAGGGAGAGAGAGAGAGAGAGAAGAGAAGAGAAGAGAAGAGAAGAGAAGAGAAGAGAAGAGAAGAGAAGAGGAGAGAAGAAGAGAAGATGGAGTGCGGTTGATTGCCCACTCGGCCATGTGGGCAGTTGTTTATTATTTTAGTGGGCCATGTAAAGTGAGTTGAGGTAAGGATGTGGTGGCAGATGTTAATTTGTGAGCCCTGGTCAGGGCTAGCCAGCAAGTTTGGTCCCTTGACAGGAACAGAAGGGAAAAAGTTGGCTGCCAGAAAGGGAGCTCGAGTTTGCTGCCAGAAAGAGAGCACAGTCAAAGGAACTGAGACATGAGGTGAGGGGGCTGTAGTTGGAGGTCAGGGGTCCTGGGCAAGCCACTGGTCCTGGTTTTCTCCTCTGACTTGAACTTTTCATTGTTGGGTTCTGGGCCCTAAAGGAGCTGCCTCAGAAGGGCTGAGCTTTGTGGAGCTAGGAGAGAATGGAGAGAAAAGGAATGTTTTGCTGCCATCGAGCAAGGGCCTGTTCGACCACAAGTTTTATTGCCTGCATTTGAACTTTAGCTGCCTAGGCTATGGGTAGCCACCTGAACTAACCTGCTCACTTTGTGACCTCTGCGGTCCAAAGCACCACTTGCTATGATGTGACCTGCACGGTCTGAAGCAAACAAACTCTTTTTTATTGCTCCATGGAGTGACCTTTCCTGTTTTTCTACTGTTCATTAAATGGGATCCCCTGTTTTCTGCAGTTTGGTGTTTGCCTCATTTATTGAAGGAATTGTTTTGCTGCTAAAAGAAGTTTGCTTCCATAGCCAGCCACCAGTGTGTTACAGGGCTGATCCCGAAGAACCTGCGCACCCTCGAGCAGGAAGTCGTCGAAAGGCCTGCCTGGCAAAGACTGTCTACAAAGGCCATCCGGTGAAGTGGGCAAGGCCAGGCAGGTAAAGATCTGTATCATCCCAGTGCACCATCCCATCATCATCAGCCTTTGTGTGAAGCAAATAAACAAATCAAAATGAAAGAAAAAACACTATGGTTCTCAAAAGAAGTGGTGGGGAAAGTTAGGGAGAAAAAGATAGCATTCAGGAAGTATAAGGAAACACAGAAGGAGCAGGACAGAGAACTGTACCAGTTAAAGCAGAAGGAAGCAGGGAAGACAGTCAGAATAGCAAAGGCCCAAACCGAGGAAAAGATAGCCAACTCAGTTAAGAAGGGGGGTAAAACATTTTATAGGTATATCAGGGAGCGAAGAAAGACTAAGGCAGGGATACTGAGGCTGAATAAAGAGGAAGGTGGTTGGGCAGAGACCGACAGTGAAAAAGCAGGGATACTGAACAAATTCTTCTGCTCAATATACACAATGGAAAAGCAGGGGGAGATACCTAATCCAGTCGATAGAAGCACTCTAGATAGGGGGGTTGATATTAATCCTTTCATAGAAGAAAAGGTTCTGAAAGAACTCTTAAAACTGAAGGTGGATAAAGCAATGGGGCCTGATGGGATTCACCCCAGAATTCTAAAAGAACTAAGGGAAGAACTGGTAACACCACTGACTACCCTTTTTAATAAATCATGGGAGGATGGTGTGGTACCTGAGGACTGTAGGACGGTGGATGTGATTCCCCTTCACAAAAGTGGGAGCAAGACAGAGGCAGGAAACTACAGACCTGTCAGTTTGACCTCAGTGGTTGGGAAAATGATGGAATCACTTCTGAAGGAAAGAACTGTTGAGTACCTAGAGGCCAGTGGGGCACAGGACCCAAGGCAGCATAGATTTACAGCAGGAAGGTCATGTCAGACAAATCTAATTGATTTCTTTGACTGGGTGACCAAAGTAGTAGACCAGGGAGGGGCTGTGGACATGGCCTACCTGGACTTTAGCAAGGCATTTGACACAGTCCCGCACAAAAGATTAATAAACAAATTAGCCAGCCTGGGAGTGGGTCCCAGGGTGGTAGCCTGGGTAAAACACTGGCTGGACAACAGGACACAGAGGGTAATAGTAAACGGAGTCCACATTGAAGAAAGGGGGGGGGGGGTTACTAGTGGGGTACTGCAGGGTTCAGTACTGGGGCCAGTCCTTTTTAATGTCTTTATATGAGACATTGCAGAGGGACTGGAAGGAAAAGTATGTCTCTTTGCAGATGACACAAAGATCTGCAACAGGGTTGATATGCAAGGTGGGGTGGAAAGGATGAAAAGGGACTTGGCAGGCATGGAGGAATGGTCAAATGTATGGCAGCTTAGATTCAATGCAAAGAAGTGCAAAGTAATACACCTGGGAAACAAAAACCTAGGGGAAGAGTACACAATGGGGGGTGAGATACTGACAACAACAAAAATGGAAAGGGACCTGGGGGTAGTCATATCAGATGACCTAAAGGTGGGCCAGCAATGTGAGAAGGCAGTAAGGAGGGCTGGAGGGATACTGGGATGCATAGGGAAGCGGCATCACCAGTAGAAAACAGGAAGTTGTTTGCCCTCTGTACAGACACTTGGTAAGACCACATCTGGAGTACTGTGTACAGTTCTGGAGACCCCATTTCCTCAAAGACATAGACAGGGTGGAGGCTGTCCAGAGGAGGGCACCCAAAATGGTGCAGGGTCTGCACCTGAATACATATGAAGAAAGACTAAAGGAGCTTAAGATGTATAGCCTCGAGGAAAGGAGGGAGAAGGGGGACATGATAGAAACTTTCAAATACCTCAAAGGAATCAACAAAGTCCAAGAGGGTAGCATCTTTCAGAAAAAGAGATGTGCAAGAACAAGGGGGCACAATTTAAAGATAGAGGGGTGACGGCTCAGAGGTAATGTGAGGAAGTATTTCTTCACAGAGAGTGTTGGAGGTGCATGGAACAGCCTTCCTGAGGAGGTCCTAGAGTTAAAAACAGTGGGGGAATTCAAGAATGCATGGGACAGACATAAGGCAATTCTAGGAGGAAGTAGGCTGTTGGTTAACTAGGATCTGCAGCTTATCCGTTAGGTAGAGAAATGGGCAGACCAGGTGGGCTAAGTGGTCCTTATCTGCCATCAGATTCTATGTTTCTATGTTTCATCTGGCAGCCTGGGAGCACCCCCCCCCCCCGATGGAGTCCATCCAACATCAGCACTACTCGTGGGACTCTGGTACTGTTTTTCCAGTTATTATTTGTGGACTGTGTTTCTTGGGTTGTACAGTGCCCCCCTCCCACAATTTACCACCTGGATACCACTAGACATAGGAGGGGGGCCTACATACACATTCTCTATGTCACAAAAAATAAGCATGTTCCCTGTGTTTAAAGCTCTTTCAACTATTTTGGCAGGAAAGCTGACATCTCTAGCTCCCCCCTGAATTTTTTTCTGCAAAAAATGACCCACAGGAAACCTAAGTCACTAAGGCTTAAACTTATTTGTCATTAAACATTCAAAATAACCCCTTCTGAGCACTTTTCTCTTCACTTTCTTTTAAAAACAGCAATTTCTCCTTTAATTTCACTGACCACAATAGTTTTTTTAGTCAGGAACTGAACATTAATTTTTCCCACGCTTAGCTCCACCTCCTGTGTAACTGTCTGCATGGACTAGGTTTCACCAGGACCCACTTTCCCTGCAAAGGTTATCGACTCCTCTATTTTACATTTTTATCACACAGAACTATTTTTCCTTTGTGTAGCACTCTTTCCTCTAACAGTTTTCCAAGTTTGGGATAAATCTATTGGAAAAAAAGCTTGGCAGCGCAACTTAGAAAAACAATTTTGAAGTCAATGTTTTTTAACTGTAAATAACTTTCTGATACAGAGTTTTACTTTAAACTGCTCCGGTTTTACTTGCGAACATTTCCTTGTAGCAATTGTATTTTGATGTAATACGCAGGACTTCCCTCAGCCCTTCCGTGGCTTTATTTATATTATTATAGGAGGCAGTATAGTGTAGTGGTTAAGGGCACTGAGCTGCAAACCTGGAGAACTGGGTTTGAATCCCATCACCCCCACTTGCATACTGTGTAACCTTAAGCAAGTCACTTAACTTCCTTGTGTTCCCAGGCTGCACCTGGAAACAAGTTCTGGTTTAGTGTGTCTTTCCTAGTTAAACAAATGTCCATTTCCCTTATTTATTTAAAATATAGTTTTTTTAATGTGTTTAAGTGGTTTAAAAAAACATAGGTTCCTTAATCAGATCACTCATTCACACTTCAAAATGGCTGCTTTGTGAGCTATTCTTTAAAATGCCTTCTATTTTTCAGAGAGACCGCGAGTAGGACTTCCACAGAGCCCCAAGTCACACTGTGTCCATCTTTATTTATCATTTATTCATGTGAGCCAGTCCCTCAGTACATTTCCCTGGCGCTTTCTGCCCGCTAACTGAGAAAAGGGAAATATTTGGTTGATCCTGACTGTGAGAGGAGTGCCTTTACTGTGTCTCCCTCTTGCACCATCGCAAGGCAGTCCACAGAGCAACAGGCTGAAGGCTGACTGGTGACCGGAGTCGCAGTAGAGGAGTGGCCGCCCTGAAGCTAGCCTGGGGATTCCTTACTGAGCATGCTGCGCTCTACTGTGGAGCCGACTCTCAGATACTCACTCTCCCCACTCCTCTCCTAGGTGCGCATGGTTCCACGTCAATATAGCGAGGTTTTTTAGGCAAATGTCAAAACAGCAAACTCATGTACGTGACCGCAATAACAGCAATACCACATCGCAGCGACGCACATAAAAGCTACAATCCACCAGAACAGGCAAGCACAGCACTTGACTATATATTCTAGTTTATTGGCCGTTCCACGGGTGTCTCCCATTCAAAACTGTAGCTGTATCATGCAGGGGGCTCCGCCACCCCGCTCCTGCTCCCCTATCTCTATTATTCTAATACCACAGCGCACATTGTTTGTGAGGTATCAACATACCCACAGTCACCCATATCGCCCGATCACCATTACTCATCAGTCGCTATTATTGGCGGTGCTCATATTAAGTCGCCCAAATGTAGTCACTATTATATACTCGACATTATTACATGCTACCGTGCGCACAGTTCCCACAGCTGCCAGCCTGCATTTTACATTTACCACAGAACAGTTCCTTTCTTTTTTCTTTTACCACAGAAAGCGATCACTTAAATATAAAACATTAAATTATTACAAGGCAACCTAGGCAGACCAAATTAAACCACTGGACCACCAGGGCAATGTTATGGTAGCAAGAGCTATCAGATTGCTAGCCCAATGGCCACCAATGATTTAAACTACCATTTGTCCTATTAAATTACCAGCATTTTATGTACAAATTTGCCAATCATTAAAAAATTACCATAAAACTATGTGTGGGTAAGGAAGCCAGTGCAAAGTAATCCATTCCATACTTCCCCCAGCACTGCAACCTCCTACAACCATTAATGATACGCTCACATTGACACTGCCAGTTAATCTATTAAGATGCTTATTATTTATTAATTCTATTTTTGGTTACTGAAACTGCTTTTTATTTCTGCTGCAGGGGGCCACCCTTTACCTATCTGGCAGCTCCTACCTATCCCAGGAGTAGAACCCAGGTCCTTAACACCCTATTTTATAAAATATGCAAAAAACTAACTATTTTTCACTTTTTTATTTGGTGGAACAGTCCTACAAGGCTGTTACATTCCCCTTCCCCTCACACAGCACTGCCTCACTACACAATATAGAAAACAAAACTACGACTTTAAACTAAATCACTAAAAATGCCACAAATAATTGGTGATCTAGAGGCATGAGGAACAGTAGACACTTACTAGAGTGATTTATTGTAAAAAAAAAAAAAACTACATTTTAAAAGCTTTCCAAAGGTTATTAGGCACAAAGATACAGAGCACACTTAACACGAATGGTCTCTTCCTCACACTGCACTGAGTTCAGCCTATGCATGGCAGTACAGCTCACTGTAGCACCATGTGACCTCCAATCCCATGGATCCTTGCAACCTCAGAGTGGGCTCTGTTTACTGCCTTCAGGACACCAAAATCTGCAACAGGGTGAACCCTCCGCGGGGGGGGGGGGGATGGAAAGGATGAGCAGAGACCTGACAAAACTTGAGGAATGGTCAAGTGTATGGCAGCTGGGTTTCAAAGCGAAAAAGTGCAAAATAATGCACTTAAGGTACAGAAATCCAGTGGTAGAGTACATAATAAGTGGAGTGGTATTGACGATAACCAAGCAGGAAAGAGACCTAGGGGTATCATATTGGATGACCTAAGAGTGGCCAGGCAATGAGACAAGGCAGTTAGGAGGATTAGTGGGATGCTAGGCTGCATAGGGAGGGGTATCACCAGCAGGAAGGGGGAGGTAGTGTTGCAACTGTGTAGACCACTGGTAATACCCACCTTGAGTACTGCATCCAGTTCTGAAGTCCACATCTCTGGAAGGAAATGGAAAGAGAGGAGGCAGTCCAGAGGAGGGCAACTATAATGGTGCAGGGTCTACATCGTAAGCCCTATGAGGAGAGACTAAAAGATCTCAATATGTACACCTTTGAAGGGAGGGGAATATGACTGAGACTTTTAAATACCTCACATGGGTAAATAAGGTACAGGGGGCAAGTATTTTTTAGAAAAAAGGAATTCAAGAACAAGAGGACATGCTATGAAACTGGAGGAGGGCAGATTTGGAAGAGACGTGAGGAAGTATTTCTTCACAGAAAGAGTGATGAATTCTTGGGAGAGCCTCCCAGTAGAGGTCATGGGGGTGAAGACCATGGGGGGAGGGATCAAGAGTGCATGAGAAAGACATAAGGGTATCTTAATGAAGAGGAAATGACGGCGGGAGAAAGAGCTGAAGATCGATTAGGGTCTGCAGTGATATTGTAGGTAGGGAAAAATGGGCAGACTGGGTGGGCAAAGCATTCCTTATCTGCCGCCAGATTCTGTTGTAACCCCTACGTGGCACTATCCCAAGGGATACTACCCCTGCCTGTGTGACCAAGTGCAGGTTGAGGGGCCTGGGTACTGAAAACGGGTGCCTCCACCCGGAGGACAGGGTTAGTGGTAGGGTAGCTGACCTGGGTACAGCCCTCCAGGACACTGTTACCCCCCTCTTTTCCCTCTAGTGGCCTAAATGGTTCACAGAATACACAACTGCAATTTACTCCTGACAACAGTTTTAACCCCTCATTTGTTACACTTACCACCAGGGCTGGTTCAGCTGGCTCGGCCCTAGAGACCCCCTGTAAAATAAGATTTAACACAACAACCAACAGTATTTCAATGCTGTTTGTACAGAGGTACACCACAACCAGTTTCAATGCAAAAAGATTGAGATCTGATTTATTTAAGGGGTCAGTAACAGGGAAGGGGCGGAATCTGGTGGTTGATTCAAGATCTGAAAGAGTCAGGTTATAAGGCATGCATTTTACAGTCCCTGTATCACAGTCACGAGCACTCTGGGTACCCAGTTGGAACTACTGCTAGCCTGAAGCATTGCCCGGGGTAGGCCGGCAGCTGGTTGGGGTCCTGTGATGGAAAGAAAACATGAATGCACTTAACCCACAATTTGTAATCCAGAGCCTGATGGCTCAGTCCCCAAAATGATTAGCAACAACAATTAAATCAGTTAACACACTTTGATTTGAGCTTTGTTGCAGGGAGCTACCCTGGTGTTTACTCACGCTACCAGTACAGGATGCAGGATGGATGAAATGGAGACCTCAGGATGAAGTGCTGGATTGCCAGGAGAAGCCGGGCTCACAAGAAGCACCGTGGTGCCGATCCTGTTCATTGGTGTTGAGTAGGGAGCCGAATCCCCAGGCGGGTCTCTTGTCAGTTGTTTCTCTGCGGTGTGAGCGACTGTCTGGGCCAAGGTGGTAAGGTCCAGACCGGGTGAACAGCTTGGTGACAGTCTGGTAGGTGCTGGATATAGCTTCCAGCAGGCGTGACACATTCAAGCAGTGGGGAACCAAATCGCGACCCACTATCAGCATTCAGCACATTTATAGTAAAAGCAAGGTAAATACCACAGTTCAGGTGACAGTCCAGTTGCAATTGACAGTACCTCTGCGCAAACCATACACTCTGCAGCAGTCTCAAGTCCTGACAGGCTGATCGCACTGAGGCCAATCTTTGGTCCACGCCAGGTGAATTTCACTTTGTCACAATTCAGGATTCTGGTCACAATCACAGCAAATTTGGATAGAGTCCGGTGTCTCTGTTAAGCTGAAAAAACTCCCTCACAGGGAAGATGGGGCAGGCAGGCCAAACACAGACTTCCCACCAGTTTCCCGTGCTACTATGCAGGAACAGCTGCTCGAATGTCTTGAGCTGTTCACTCAAACTGTTAACTCAGACTGACTCACTGCTGCAGGCAGCTTGGGACGTTCCCAAAGATCCAAAGCATTCAATTTGTTGATTCATCTGTCTGTCACAGCTAGAGCCCCGGGTCCATTTAGGCGCCAAAGTATAAAAACTACAATTCCTACAGAAATTCACTCCCACAAAATCCCTGGGGACAGACTCCACTTTAGGGTCCCCAAAAGTACTGATTGGTCCAAACTAGCAGTCCAGAACCAAGATGGTGGGGATTAACAGAAATGTCCATGCTGCAAAGAAAGGCAGGTCAGACAAACTACATTATTATTATTACTGCAGATAATCAGTAAACAGTCACAGATTCTAGTAGGGTTCCCTCCGCGCAATTAGCGATGGCAGAATGGAGTGATAACAATGCAGCCTGGGCGGGACTCGAGCCTGAAACTACTCGGCCCCTACCCAGATTAATTATACACTACGAAATAGGCAGCTCTTAAAGAGACAGGCAAGGAGTCTAACAGGGCACTCACATGCAAACACTTTTAACTTGGCAGGACACATAACGCCAGCCTGGCAGTAGGCATTTAGGCAAGTCCAAGGAAGACTTTTTGGGAACTCCCATTTGTAGGGGGGTTACACCCTTCCCTGCCTGGAAAGAAGTTGGCATCCACGTCAAATCTATACCACAATAGCACGGAAAAAGACAATATACTGTATAATATACATGACATTACTACACAAGATAGGACTGATGCATCCGTAAAACGTAAACTTATCACATTACTATATCTATGTATTATTCTCTATACATATACTATATTCATAATGACAACAGCTTTTCATTTTTCATACATTCAATACTGATTCTACTATGATCGACGCAATGATATTACTATACTCATTCATGTAACAGTTTCTTGCACTTTGAACAATACAGATGAGGGCCCACTCCTATCAGCTAACTTAGGGCTAGATGGTGCAGGGGCACCATGTTCTGAGGTAAGAACAATTAACCTAGAAGTGGCAGACAGGCTCAGTTTGGGCAGTGAGCTCTTTGAAATGTAAACACCCTTGTGAACAACATTGAGAGGCAAATCCACAGGCCTCCCGGGGAGTCATAGCTAGGCGCATCACTGGCTTGACAGCTCGTCCAGACTTTCTGGAGGAAACAGGCACAGGCTCTGGGTGGTCAACACTGGCATTGGTTTCTTCTCCTGTAGTGAGGGGTGCCTCTGCACTGGTTGAAATGTGCAGCTTGGGAACACTATCAGCTCCTTGCACTGCAGATTCTGTTTCCACAATACTTTGCTCATTATCATCTTCTGAAGAGGACCCAGGTTGCTCATCCTGAGGATACTCTGACACAATTGGACTTTGTGGCACTGGAGGGGTGCTGTCAGCACTTTTATAGGGTTCTTCAAGGGCTGGTATGTCACCAGAGAGATTTACCACATCAGATTCCTCCTTGGGTAATTCAAACAGTTCTACTAGACACAAAGAATCTGCTACCTCAGACATAATACTTTACACCTCACGTTCAGTGAGCATTGACTCTAAAGAGGAAGCTGGGGGGTTATGCAGTCCTGAAGGCCCAGCTTTATCCCCATAATTATTCATAGGGTTACCTTGAAACAATTGACTCAGTTCATAGGACGGGCAATAAAAATTGTCACATTCACTATCATCAGAGGTGGACTGACAGTCGCTATCATTTTGGGCCTGCCGGGGGGGAAGGCCTTAGGTCTGGAACAACTGGGGCAGGTTGATTCTGTCTCTTTTTAGCAGCAGCATGAGTCACCGGCCCAGGAGGGGCAATATCTGATGGCTCAATATCAATGATCACTTGGCCAATGGGCAGTAGGTGGTTTCTGTGCATGGTCTTGACAGCTTTAGAGTCATTCTCAGGGCGCACTTTATACACAGGTAAATCATCAGACTTGCTGACTATTACATGTGGAAGATGATGCCACCTGTTGGTGATTTTATGCTTGCCATGCAATCCCAAGTTACGTAATAGCACTCGATCCCCAGGCAACAACTCCTGAGCCTGTATGCATCGATCATGTCTCTCTTTGTTAGCAAGGTTTCGTTTGGCAGCCATCGTTTGAGCTAGTTGGTACGCATGGTTCAATTGAGCTTTCATCTTCTGTACATATTGTAAATAGTTCTCAGCTCTGACCCCATCTGGAGAGACTCCAAAGCAGACATCCACAGGCAACCGGGCTTGCCTCCCGAACATGAGGCGATAGAGATAAAACCCAGTAGCATCACTTTTGGTGCAATTGTAAGTGTGTACCAAGGTGCTAATCTGCTGGCTCCATTTAGACTTGTCTTTAGGATGAAGAGTGCCCAACACATCCAGGAGAGTTCTGTTAAAGCGTTCCAGCTGGGGGTCCCCCTTGGGGTGGTAAGGAGTGGTTCTAGACTTTCACCCCCCCCCCACAGGGAGAGCATCTCTTTGATCAGTCTGCTTTCAAAGTCCCTTCCTCGATCAGAATGGATACATTGGGGCACACCACACTGGACAAAGAACTTTTCTACTAGCATCTTGGCCACCATAGAGGCCTTCTGATTCTTGGTCGGGAAAGCTTGTACATATTGGGTAAAGTTATCTGTTATTACCAGTACATTGCCAATGTTCTTTTGATCAGGTTCCAGAGACAGAACGTCTATGCAAACCAGTTCCATGGGGACACTGGCTGAAATGTTAACAAGAGGAGTGACTTTCTGGGGGCAAAGCTTTTCTCTGAAGGCACCTACTGCAGGTTTTGACATGGTTTTCAACATCAGCCCCCATCTTTGACCAGTAGAACCTAACCCGCACCAAGTCGAGGGTCCGGTCAATACCGAGGTGTCCCATGTGATTGTGTAAGGACCTCAGTACCAGCTGCTTGAAGCCTGTGGGTAGTACTAATTGCTGCTTGTCCAACTGACCCCGCTAATCTACTGTCTCTTGATAGAGTAACTGGTCTCGCAACTTTAGTCAAGGGCCTTCTTTGAGTAATAATGCAGTCCGTAATTCTGTAGAACGTAATTTAGACACATCTTTCCCCACATGAAAGGCATCAAGTGCGGGCAGGACTATAGAGTCTTGGGATTGAGCCTTTTGAATGCTGTCACTATCAAACTGGGGAAAGGCACTGGTGTCCAATGCAGAAAAATGACAATAGGCTGCAGGTATGCAAGTATCAGTGGGCCCCAAACAGTCCACCAGACAGTCCACTGTATCTGCAGATGGCTGCTCATCTTTGTCAAATTTTTGGCACAGTGCTTTAATAGAGTGTTCTGACAGCCTCACCCAATTGTCTTAAGGGCTTGGCCACCATGAGAGAGCGTCAGCATCAATATGGTTCAATCCAGGCCAGCATTCAACCGCATAATTGTAAGTCAGCAGGGCAGAAAGCCACCGGTGCCCAGTGGTGTCCAGCTTGGCTGAGGTCTGTACATATGTTAGGGGATTGTTATCAGTTCTTACCAATATTTTGGCCCCATAGAGATACTCATGAACTTGGTCGACTATGGCCCACTTTAGAGTGAGAAACTCCAACTTGTGAACAGGTTAATTTCATTCAGATGGCATCAAGCTTCGACTGGTGAAGGCCACAGGTCTCAGGCCATCTTCATAATCTTGATACAACACAGCCCCGAGTTCCTTCAGGCTGGCATCCATATGCAGGACGTATGGCTTGGTAGGGTCAGCACAGGCAAGTACTGGGGCGTGAGTAAGCTGATAGATGATCTCACAGAATGCTGCCTCGCACTCAGGGGTCCAACGGGCTTGAAATGGCTCACCTATTTGGAAATACACCTTTTCTTCTTCCTTGAGGGATCCCTTCTTGTGGTTGGTAGGAAGATAGCCTTGAGTGAGATTGAGAAGTGGCCGGATTACCTTTGAATAATCTTTAATGACCCACCAATAATAACCACAAAACCCCAAGAAATGCTGCAGTTCTTTTAAGTTAGTTGGCTGGGGCCAGGTGGTCAGGGACTCTACTTTACTGGGGTCTGTCAGTATCCCCTCGGCTGACACTATATGTCCCACATATTTTACAGATTCTTGGAAAAACTGACACTTGTCTATAGATAATTTGAGGCTGAATTCTTCCAGGTGGTCAAGAACTTTGAATAATCTGGTCTCATATTCTTCAAGGGTGCATCCAAAGATGATGACATCATCCAAGTATACTAGACATTCTAACAGATTCATGTCTCCTACTGAACGTTCCATCAACCTCTGGAAAGTAGCGGGGGGCACCCGGAATCCCCTGAGGCATCCTTAGAAATTCGTAGAACCCGGCCAGCCCGGTGGCGCTGAGGGTTGAGGTGCTGGACGCCACACCTCGCTCCACACTGGTGACCTGGGTTCGGGAAAGGACTCGGGCCACCAGGGGTCGGCAGAGGCAGAGAGAGATTGAGCATCCGTGGACTGCTCTCCCTCTCTGGGGGAGGGGATTACCAGTTGTTGGCATACTAGTGACCTCTGGCGGAGGCTGGGAGCGGTACACTGGCACTGCACAGAAGGGGGTGGGCTTGGGGCACAGTGCCGGGAGGGAGCACGTGCGAATGGGTGCGCACTCCCTCCATTGGTGTCACTGCATGCCCAAGCCAGGAAAAAGTGGAAAATGGCTCCAGTCATGGCGGCATGATGGCCATCTCTATGGAGGGACCACTCAGCTCCAAAGGTGCGCGGCTATACTGGATCCTGGTATGGCGGACGGGCATGGGGGGGCTCTCCACCACCCCACCGTGGGGGTAGAAGCTGTGGGACCTGAATGGGAGCTGGGGGACCTTCAGAACAGCAGCCGGATGACTGAAGGGATGCCAAGATATCAAGGTAGGCAGACTGGGGCCAAGGGAGAACAAGGACCAACAAAAAAAAAAAAATTCACAGAACCCCAAGGGACAAATGAAGGCTGTTTTCTCATGGTCCTCCGAGGCCATCGGGATTTGATAATACCCGTTTCATAGATCAAGTACTGAAAACCACTGACTCCGATTGAGGCAATCCAGGGCATCCTGTATGCGGGGCATGGTGTATTGATCTGATACAGTCCGTCAGTTTAGGGTCCGATAATCTACACACATCCTCATGAACCCATTCTTCTTGCGCACGACTATTATGGGAGATGCATAGGGGCTTCTTGACCCTTGAATAATGCCAGCAGCTAGCATCTCCTGTAGGTGCCTCCGAACATCGTCTATATCAGCTGGGGCAAGGCAGCGAGACCGCTCTCCCGTCATGAAGCCTGATAGTGTGCTCAGCACCATGGATGCACCCCACATCCCATTCCTTCAGGGAAAACACTTGGTCCCTTTGGGCAAGTTTCCTACTGACTCGAGTCTTCCATTCTGCAGACAATGGGGAATCACCAAAGTGGAATAGGTCTGAGGTCATCTCCTCCTTTTCACTGGAATACTTGTTGTTGGGCAGTACTGCAGTGTCTGCACAATGTACCATAGCTAACGTATACCCTCTATTCACTTGAATTTCTCAATCAGACACATTCCGGATTTAGACCATCACTCACCGGGCATAGGCATGGGCGCGGGCAGGTAAGATACTAGGTTTAACCAATAACCCCTCTGGCAACTTCCCTTCACCAGGTGCACCCAGCATCAATATTTTATTTTTCACATCCTTTCTAAAGCGAACTTCCCCATGAACGGTATACTGAGCATTGGGTGGTAGTACCAGAGAATCAGGATCTTTCTTCCACACTATCCCCACTGGCTCATCTCTGTTCACGTCTGTAGTCTGTTGTTGCAAGTCATAGGCTCTCTTTATCAAGGCTGGAACTCACAGGGCACGCCGAGTCCATTGCCCTTGTTTCTCTTGACACAGCTGCACTAGTCTTCCAAACCTGTGAGCATTGGTTCCAATGACAAGGGAACCCCATCATACAATCCCATAGGAGGGCATACCAGGGCTAGTGTCTCTACTTGTTCATCTATACCAGTTACAGCCTCAGGAAAAGACAGCCAGAGCCAGACATATTCTAGGTAGTCATAAGACTTGTTACTCAGGCCCCATACATGTAGGCCTTCCAGAGATTGTAATGGCACATCACATAAATGTTTCTCATACTAGTCCTGAAATACAATGGTCACTTGCGACCCGCTGTCGAGCACAGCCCAAGCATGGACACCATTGACAGTCACAATAGTCTCCATCGAAGGGCCTACCATTTTGGACCAGTCTGAAGGGACAGTAGCAGGGGTCTGAACAGACGATTTAGCCACAAAGAACTTTGAGTTAGGATTTCTTGAGCCATCACTGTGGTTGTTTCGCGCACCCCTTGACCACTGATTTGCTTTCAGAAACTCCCCTTGAAGCCTGTTTACCACTTTCTCTAAGTCCTTCTGAGACCAGCATTCCCTCTTCATATGGCCGTCCTTCCCACAATTATGACAAAATATACTTTCCAGGGCCTGGCATGGCCGAGACATCACATTAGGAGCAGAGGCAGGGGTGCTACCAACAGAAAATCTTGGTTCAACCTGTTTCTGTGGTGTGGCGAGCGTTGGGAGTTGTCTCAGTAGTTCTCTCACTTCCACAGTCAAGTCATCAACTTTTGAGCTGCTGTCAGCAGGAGATGCCTGGGTGTGCACCCCCATAGCAGACACACTCTGATAAGGATCAGTGACTGTACCCGCAAGAGCAGCCTTCATAAAGAGACCGGCTTTCATTTCTCTGAACTCCCTCAGCAGTTTGTCTCATGGTGGAGTGTCCTTAGCAGTCCCTCTCTCGCTGGGCTTCCTGGGGCTAGCACCAGCATTTAGTTCTCAGATTCCTTCACGTGATTTCTGAACTTCTGCGCTATCAGCGACTGACCCCATGCCTGGAGCAGGGGTTGCGGCAGCCACGACCATGCAGGGTTCTTGACAGCCTTCCTCCTCCTCAACTTCCCATACCTCTTTCGTCAACATATAGAAGGGCAAGGGACCATATTTCCTTTGGTACAGTTGCAATTTGAGCAACACCCAGCTGGAATGCCTGGCAGAGCAAAGTATATGATCCAGCCTTATCCGGTCCACCTCGCTAGAGGCCCAGCCTCCTTTCTGAAAAACGGTTTGAAGGATTCTCTCTAACCGATCCATGTAAGTGGATAACAATTCCCCTGGTTGTTGTTTAACATTTTTAAGTTTCCATTTCAAGCTTCAACACTATTGGCGCCCCCAAACACATTGTCAAGGGCGACTAAGCACTCTTGGGCCTTGGCGTCAGGGTTAGAGGACCTCAGGGAGTGAAAAATACATAGGGCAGGCCCCTGGAGGCTTTCCACCAGGCGTGCCCTTTTTTTCGGCCTCTGAGCATTGCCAGTCTTGTACCACAAGGGTAGCGGAGTCCATCCAGGTCTCCAGGTCAACTTCCCCATTAGGAGTAGGAAGGATGCCAGAGAACACCTTAAGCTTGTGGTACGAGTCATGACTACCCGCTGGCACTGGGGCAGGCATGGAAATTGGTAAAGGGACAGGTGTTGGGGCTTGCATGGACAGCGGGGAATGGACACTCCCTGATGGCAGGAATAATTTTTTCAAATCCTCCACAGTTTTATCTTCCTCCAGTAACAACTTGGCAAACTTCTCCTCAAAAGACTCAGATAACGGTGGGGGCTCATCCTCTAAGGAATCCTTACTATCTTTAGTTATCATCCTCCTCCAGGTGGCTGGGAACCCCTCGGAGGCAATAGTCTGGGGCACTTTTGAGCTGTACATGGGGTCGCTACACTCCACCAAGGCCATGAGAGTTTGGGCAGTTAAATCAGCCTGTTGACCCACCACTACAGCTTGTTTCAAACATTCAGCTTTGGAAAGTGCCTCTTCAACAGTGTCCTTACCAGTGCCCATGGTTATATCCAGTATTAGCAAGGCATTTTGGGGTCGATCTCCTGCCCCGTACACCACCCCACCAACTGGTGCACAGCCACTTCTATTGGGGTAGCCATTTGTCTTTGACAACAATTCTTGATTTTGGCCACTAGGGGGTGCAAATCCCAGTAGTGCCTCCATGATGTAACCCCTAGGTGGCGCTATCCCAAGGGATACTACCCCTGCCTGTGTGACCAAGTGCAGGTTGAGGGGCCTGGGTACTGAAAACCGGTGCCTCCACCTGGAGGACAGGGTTAGTGGTAGTGTATCTGACCTGGGTACAGCCCTCCAGGACACTGTTAACCCCCTCTTTCCCTCTAGTAGCCTAAATGGTTCACAGAATACACAATTGCAATTTACTCCTGACAACAGTTTTAACCCCACACTTGTTGCACTTACCACCAGGGCTGGTTCAGCTGGCTCAGCCCTAGAAACCCCCTGTAAAATAAGATTTAGCACAACGACCAACAGTATTTCAATGCTATTTGTACAGAGGTACACCACAACCAGTTTCAATGCAAAAAGATTTAGATCTGATTTATTTAAGGGGGAAGAAACAGGGAAGGGGCGGAATCTGGTGGTTGATTCAAGATCTGAAAGATTCAGGTTATAAGGCATGCACTTTAAGATCCCTGTATCACAGTCACGCACACTCTGGATACCCATTTGTAACTATGGTTATCCTGAAGCATTGCCCGGGGTAGGCCGGCGTTGCAGCTGGTTGGGGTCCTGTGATGGAAAGAAAACATGAATGCACTTAACCCACAATTTGTAATCCGGAGCCGGATGGCTCAGTCCCAAAATGATTAGCAAGAACAATTAAATCGGTTGACACACTTTGATTTGAGCTTTGTTGCAGGGAGCTACCCTGTTGTTTACTTATGCTACCAGTACAGGATGCAGGATGGATGAAAATGGAGACCTCAAGATGAAGTGCTGGATTGCCAGGAGAAGCAGGGCCCACAAGAAGCACCGTGGTGCCAATCCTGTTCTTTGGTGTTGAGCAGGGAGCCGAATCCCCAGGCGGGTCTCTCATCAGTTGTTTCTCTGCAGCATCAGCAGCTGTCTGGGCCGAGGTGGCATGGTCCTGACTGGGTGAACAGTTCGGTGACAGTCCGGTAAGTGCTGGATACAGCTTCCAGCAAGCGTGACACATTCAAGCAGTGGGGAACCAAATCGCGACCCACTATCAGCATTCAGCCCACTTATAGTAAAAGCAAGGTAAATACCACAGTTCGAGTGACAGTCCAGTTGTAATTCACAGGGTCTCTGCGCAAACCATTCGCTCTGCAGCAATCTCAAGTCCTGACAGGCCAATCACACTGAGGCCAATCTTTGGTCCACACCAGGCGAGTTTCACTTTGTCACAATTCAGGATTCTGGTCACAATCACAGCAAATTCGGATAGAGTCCAGTGTCTCTGTTATGCTGAAAAACTCCCTCACAGGGAAGATGGGGCAGGCAGGCCAAACACAGCCTTTCCACCAGTTTCCTGTGCTACTACACTGGAGCAGCTGCTCAAATGTCTCGAGCTGTTCACTCCTCAAACTCTAAACTCAGACTGACTCACTGCTGCAGGAAGCTTGGGATTTTCCCAAAGATCCAAAAGGTTTGATTCATTGATTCATCTGTCTGTCACAGCTAGAGCTCCCCTTCCAGGTCCATTTAGGCACCAAAGTGTAAAAACTACAATTCCTACAGAAATTCACTCCCACAAGACCCCTTGGGACAGACTCCATTTTAGGGTCCCCAAAGGTACCAAACTAGCAGTCCAGAACGAAGATGGTGGGGATTAACAGAAATGTCCATGCTACAAAGAAAGGCAGGTCAGACAGACTACAATATTATTATTATTATTGCAGATAATTAGTAAACAGTCACAGATTCTAGTAGGGCTCCCTCTGCGCAATTAACGATTGCATAATGGAGCGATAACACTGCAGCCCATGCGGGACTCGAGCCTGGAACTACTCGGCCCCTACCCAGATTAATTATGCACTACGAAATAGGCAGCTCTTAAAGAGACAGGCACGGAGTCTAACAGGGCACTCACATGCAAACACTTTAACTTGCCAGGACACATAACGCCTGCCTGGCAGTGTGCATTTAGGCAAACCCAAGGAAGACTTTTTGGGAACTCCCATTTGTAGAGGGGTTACACTGTGTTCATATGCTTCTAGGCAGATGTGATCTATGGTACCACCCCCTCCATTTCCCTTGCCAGGTTGGATACCATCTGCAATGCTTTCTGCCACTTTGCTACCAACTCACCCTCTCCTACTCATCACTGCTGCCTCTACTCCTACTTTTCTATCGTCCCTCTCCTCTCACGTTGCCAGTCCAACTATGCATCCTTCATCTCAAAATACTGGCTTGGGTCCCTCCATTCTTACCTGTACCCCCTCTTTTCCATCCCCTCTTCCTCCTGCACCTTCCAGTTGAGGGATCCTCACACCTTCTCTCTTCTCCCATCCTCATTCCTCTGTTTGGCTGACCACCTTCTCCTGTTGTGCCCCCTCCCTGTGGAACCTCCTCCCTCCACCTCTCCTCCACACTCTCAGCCATTAGACCAGCTATGGCTTCTCTCTGCTCCCTCCTGCTCTTGCCAACCCCCCACCTGACCCCCCCCCACTTGCTCTTGACCTACCTTCCTATAAATTCCCTTTTCCCCTTCTTGACTTTGGTTCCAACAAGCAAACTGAACTGACCTGTTTTTATCTGCAGTACCAATTCACTGTCACTTTCTTCAACAGGCATGGTGCACTTTACTTAGTACTTGTTTACATTATATACTGTCCTGGAAGCTAATACTAGGGTTCGTACTATGGCGGAAGAAGCTGAGACAGCTGTTGGCCCATTTGCGCACCTGTCAGCTATCCATAAAAAGTCAGATTGTTTCCATTTAATATATATACTTGTCTAATCTGTTTTTAAATTGTTGTTTGTCCTTGCTGGTTATGATCTCTAGGGGGCGCTTATTCCAAGGGTTGACAACTCTGAGTGTAAAAAGCCCTTCTGTTGTTTGTGTTAAATTTCTTAAGTCTCAATTGTAATGGGTGTCCTCTAGTTCCTTTTTGGTAATTTTGAGCTCTAAACTTAACTCATTTAAAAGGTAATCATCATGTACGATATCATCGCATAACAGCAAATCTTCTCTTATTCTTCTGGTCTCTAACGACATTAGGTTTAGGTAATGTAAACAATTGCTGTAGGGCAAATTTTTTATGTTGTATACTACCTTTGTTGCCTGTCTTTGAACTCTCTCAGTTTTCTCTGTAATACCGCTGTTGATGGGCTCTCATATGGCGCTCCCATTGTCTAATATTGGTCTGATATAGGACCTATATAAGGGCATAATCACCTGTTCGCTTCTATTTCTAAAATGTCTTTTTATTGTCCATAGTAGCCCCTTTGCTTTGGCTATTTGTTTTTCACAGTGTGATCTATAAGTTAGATCATTGTTTAATATTATTCCTAAGTCTCTTTCCTCTTGTGTTTCTCTCAGTGGAGATCCCTCCAGCAGGTATGTGGGTTTTTTGCATTGTTTTCCTAGGTGCATGACGCATCATTTTCCCCCATTAAATCCCATTCCCCACTTTCTAGCCCATTCGAGTATTTCAGTTAGGTCATTTTGTAATATCAGTTTGTCTTCCGCCAAGTTTATAGTTTTTGCAATTTTCATGTAATAAGCATATTTACTCACCCAACTAGTCATAAGTCTACCCATGTCTGATAAAAATATTTTGAACAATACCGGCCCCAGCACAGAGCCCCGAGGCACCCCACTTGTCACTTCCCTTGGATTAGAGAAATATCCATTTATGCATACCCTCTGTGTTCTACCTCCCAGCCAAGTATGCATCCATCTTATAATTCTATGGTCTGATTTTAAGTTTATTAACTTCTGGATCAATGCTCCACGCAGAACTGTATCGAACGCCTTTGAGAAATCCAAATATATGCAATCCGTAGCCTGGCCCATATCTAGTGCTTCCGATATTTTTTCATAGAAACACAAAGGGTTAGTTGTACATGACCTGCCCGCCTCAAATCCATGTTGTTTCCTATCTGTAGAGTCCTGCCTCACCTGGTGATCTACAATCATATCCATCAGAAAACTCTCAAATATCTTCCCTGGAACTGATGTTAAACTGATAGGCCTGTAATTTGCACAGTTAGCCCTACATCCCTTTTTATGTTTGCTTGCACGCACAGTGCACAAGAAACATATTGAGGTTAGTAGAGCATTGCAGAGGTGTGGCAGTGCTGTGGCAAATGCAGGGGACGCTTTAATGGGTGCGTCCCTCAGCCACCAATCAACAGGGAAGCTGCCAATGACGGCAGTTTCAGAGCAAACACCGGACTTGAAAGACATCTGCCGCTCCAATCATGGGCAGTTTCATCATTGTAGTGGCAGATCTCCCCCCCTTCCCAGCAACCAGGCACATTTCAGCCATGTGCATTACAGTGCACTAATGCTCATGGCTGCACTTCTGAGCAACTCGTTTGCTCAGTGTGCCACTCCTGGTGAACATATCTTTTGCTGACAATGGAGTGCCCAATCCCTGTGTCGACATGCCCCCCCCAAGCCCAACCATATATTTTGCCGTCAACGGGATGCCCAATCCCTGTGTCAGCATGCCCCCACTCCACTATTGTGGCACAGGGAGCCCACCCGGTGCAAAGTAATTTTATATTTTCCAACACTGGGATGCACACTCCTGGTGTTGGATGTGCCCCTCATGCCCCCTTTTTTTTCAGCCGAGCTCAGGGTGCCCAGTCCCCAGGTCAGCATTGATTCTCCCCCACTCCACTAGTCTGGCAGACTAGAAGTCCACCCCAGTGTGCTGAAATGTATTTTTCATACTATTTCACCTGTAAAAAAGAAAACTGTCCTCCGAGGTCTTTTTTTTTTTCAATCTAAAGAAAAAGGAAATGGTCCCTCGTGGTCCTCCCCACCCCCTCCCCATCCCAACCTCCGTCCTGTGCACCCTCCACCCCCCCTCACCCATGCTACCTCCGGAGGTCTGGCACTAAAGTCTTCTGTGGACCAGGAACATGTCTGCACTCTTCAAAAGCTGACTGCAAACTGAAGAAAATCACAGTAAGCCCTATAATGGCAATCAGTGGGGGGTTTCAACTTAGGTTGATATCTCAACCATTTTGGGGAGTTTTGGTCCCAGATTTTCAACATGGGGTTCTTGGGACCCCACCTCATGAACACTGGCACTGTCATTTTGTTTCTCGGTCCCAAAACATGATTTTGTGGTTGCTGCGTGGAATCACTTTTCGGGCCGATTCATGAAATGACAGTGCCACTGTTCATGAGATGGGGTCCCAAAAAACCCATGTTGCAAGTTTGGTGAAAAAACTCCAAAAAATGACTGCGTTTCAAGTGTGTGTTGCGCAGTTTGCATGCACACTCGTAACTTCATCAATTTGTAATATTTTCACTCCAAATTTCCAACATTGCCATTTTTTCACACCCCCTTACGAACAGTACAGCTGTCATTTTTTTGCATCCTTCCCAAAATGTGTTTTTGCACCTGTGGAGCAAATTGGCGCAGTTGCTGTGCAAAATCAACTTTAGGGACAGATTAACAAAATCACAGTGCCACTGTTCATGAGGGGAGGCCCAAAAAGGCCATGTTGAAAATTTGGTGACAATATTCCAAAAAATGACTGCGTTATGAACGTGTGTTGCACAGTTTCTACACACACTCATAACTTCACCACTTTTTCATATTTTCACTCCAGATTTTCAACATTGCCATTTCTTCACACCTCCTTATGAACAGTATAGCTTTCATTTTTCACATCCTGCCGAAATGTGTTTTTGCTCCTGTGGCGCTGAATGGCACACTCGCTGTGTGAAGTCACCTTTTGGGATTGAGTAACAAAATTATACTGCCATTGCTCATGAGGTGGGGTCCCAAAAAGCCCACATTGAACATTTGGAGTGAAAATACCAACAAACGACCAGAACGTTAGTGTTTCCAACCATAACGCCCCACCCTGTACATACTGACAGGTGTCGGGGGTGTGGCTTGGGGTTGTCAGCCGTAATGCTCATGCCATTCCACCCCCACCCTGCAGCCACTGACAGGCACCGAGGTGTGCCTTGGGGTCTTCGGCCCTAACATTCACCCCACTCTCCTATACTGCACCCATCTCAGCTTATTTCCTTATGGAATGGGGTGAGCGTAAGGGCCGAAGACCCTAAGGCACACTGTGACACCTGTCAGTGTCTGCAGGGTGGAGTGAGGTGGAATGGCATGACCGTTACGGCTGACGACTCAAAGGCACACCCCAATGCCTGTCAGTCTCTGCAGGGTGGGAGTTGGCGTTAGTTCAATACTTCGCTGCCATTCCTATTATGCATCTCTCTAACTCCTGCAGTACCAATGCCAATACCAGCAAGCAAACATTCGGCATTGACAAATGCTTGTTACGAACTGGAACAACGGTTGCTGTAAACCATTCTGCAGGGACTTCATTATTTTGTAGTGCTGATTGGTACATAATTTTTAATGGCTTAGATATAGCTGGGGCTAATAGCTTTAACAATATGGGGAATACATTATCTGGCCCTGCTGAGTGTGTATTTTTTAGATGATTTAGTGTATTAGTTATATCATTTTTGGATATTTCGAGTGTGCATGTTGTAAGTTTGTTGAAACCACTTGTATAGGAGGTCCACTTTTGAGAATACTGATGCAAAATATGTGTTAAATACTTCTCCCATTTCTCTAGGATCATCAGTGATTTTATTGTTTACCATTATTGAGTTGAAGCTATTGTTAGATTTCTGTAAAGAATTTACATACCCATAGAATCATTTCATATTATCTTTATTTTGTTTGTTAGCTGAAATGAATTCCATTTTTTTTTTTCTGATTTTGG
The DNA here is from genome assembly GCA_016271365.2 of Neoceratodus forsteri. Lineage (NCBI taxonomy): Eukaryota > Metazoa > Chordata > Ceratodontiformes > Ceratodontidae > Neoceratodus > Neoceratodus forsteri. The sequence goes on from JADMNL010000024.1 coordinate 215,610,724, forward strand.
TTTTACATTTTTTTTATTCCTTTATACTTTTTCCAGTTTTCTTCTGTCCTTTCTTCAGTGTATGTGCTATAGACTGAGCTTTTCTTTCTGAGTAGTTTTCGTAAGCCTTTATTTAGCCATTTAGGGGTTTTCCTCTGCTATTATATATATTTTTCTTTTTTCTGTGTTTATCACAGCTTCTGAATATGTGTTGTTTAATAATTTCCAATGTTTCACTAGAAGTTTTGTTCTTCAGTTCATTGTCCCAATTGATTTGTTTAAAATCTTCTTTGATGCATTCCTGGTCTGCAGTGTTGTAATCATAAATCACTCTACGACCTTTTTTTATAGGGTGTTATCCTGGTATGGAAAATAAATACTATTATGATCACTGTTCCCAAGTGGTGCTTGTGCTTTGCAATTTGTTGTATTTATTGTGTTATGACTCAATACTATGTCTAGGATGTTTTCTCCCCATGTTGGATATTTTACGAGTTGTATTAGGCCTATTTGATCACACGTAGCAAGAAATTCTTTGCTCAGATGGTTTGTCCCGGATGTGGTTTCTCAGTTTATGTCATTTTGGTTCAGATCTCCCAGAACAATTACTGTTCCCAGCTCGCATGCTTTTTTTCGTTCTACAACTATTTTTTGCATTAGGCAGTCTGTAGCATAGACCGAATATGATATGTCTCCCACTTATCCTATAGATTCTGATCCATAAAGTTTCAGTTATGTTTTTGTCTTTATTTTGTCAGATATAGCCAAGGATTTTATCTTTTCTGATATATATGCTGCTATCCGTCCTCCTTTTTTTCAACTCTGTTGAGTCTGTATAGTCTGTATCCATTTATATTTTTATCCCAGGTATCTTCATTTCTCCACCATGACTCGGTAATGAATGCCGTATCTATTTCCCCATTGGGTTTTAATAATGTTTCTAATTCTTCTATTTTATTATTTAGACTTCTTGCATTGCTTAATAAGCAATTAACTATATTTTGTTTTTTGTGGGGGGGTTTTTGGGTTGTATTTTGTACTGTGTGTTCTTTTGTTTTGGTTCAACTTTGAGTTTCTTTTGTTTTGGTTCTACTTTGAGTTTCTTTGAGTTGGATATGAGGAACCCCCTCACACACAGTTTAGTTTAAATGCACCGGGGGTAGGACTTTACATATCAGCTGCGCCAATGTATACTGGGATGCATAGGGAGAGGCATCACCAGTAGAAAACAGGAAGTTGTTATCCCTCTGTACAGACAGTTGGTGAAACCCCATCTGGAGTACTGCGTGCAGTTCTGGAGACCCCTTCTTCGCAAAGACATAGACAGGATGGAGGCAGTCCAGAGGAGGGCAACTAAAAAATGTGCAGGGTCTGGACCAGAAGCCATATGAAGAGAGACTAAAAGAGCATAATATGTATACTCTTGAGGAAAGGGGGGTCGAAACTTTCAAGTACCTCAAGGGAATCAACAAAGTCCAACAGGGTAGCATCTTTCAGAAAAAGAGATGTGCAAGAACAAGGGGGCACAATTTGAAGATAGAGGGAGGATGGCTTAGGGGCAACATGAGGAAGTATTTTTTCATGGAGAGGGTGATGGACGCATGGAACAGCCTTCCTGAGGAGGTTGTAGGGTCCAAAACAGGGGAGAATTCAAGAGTGCATGTGACAGACGTAAAGCAATTCTAGTGGGGGTAGGAGGAAGTAGGCTGTTGGTTAACTAGGATCTGCAGCTTATCTGTTAGGTAGGAAAATGGAAGACTAGGTGGGCCAAGCGGTCCTTATCTGCCATCAAAATCTATGTTTCTATGTTTCAGTGGGCTGTTGAATAAGGCCATCAGCTGGGCAGCCAGCACCTTCCTGAATTCTTCAGTGCCCTTGGACGTATCCTGTCCAATCCCATTGTCTTGTCGACCTTCAGAGCTGCAGGTTCCTTCAGGACTATTTCCTCTGAAAATGGACTTGAACCTGCCTCCTCCCCTTTGTTTCTGCTGCTCCCTGGTGGTCACATCCAACATTCATTTGGGGAAAATGTTGGGGGTAATGGACTTCTTGAATGAACAACATGGAGGTGCAGACCACGCTGGAGCTCATGCTGTGCATAAAGTTGGATTGGGCTGCCCAGTGGGCCCTGTTACCCCTGGTGGGGTCAGACATGCTGCCACACTTGGTTTGGTATCATGTTCTGGAGCCTAAGGCCACTGACAGTGCATAGGTTAACTTGAATAAGGACATGTGTAAATGTATACACTGAACAGACAGCACAGCTGCAGCACACAAGGGAAATCTGACATCATGTCAGTTCTGGGCCCAGATTAACTGTCTGCTCAAAGGTGGAGCTACTGCCTCACATGGTCCAATAGTGGTCAGTAATCATACTATAAATGACCAACAGTCTGTGGCCTCAGCATTCAATATCCAGTTTACAGACCTGGACAAATATAATGCAATCCCTACCCCATCCCCAGTCCTCAATAACCTCTCAATACCTACTGTCTCACACCCTGAATTTCACCTTCAGCTAGTGTCATGAAAAGACGTGTTAGCCCTCCTCAAGAAAATTAAACTGGTCTGCCCTGCTGGATTAGATAAACTGGAGCCCAGGCTCCTGAGAGCAGCAGCCTCAGTCACTGTGGCCCCAGTAACTATGCTGCTAAACAGGTCCTTTCATGAAGGAGTGATCCATGCCAAATGGAAGGAAGCAATAGTTGTCCCAGTCCACAAGGGAGGTCTCAGGGAAGATATAGGCAGCTACAGACTGATCTCCCTGCTCTGCGCCCTGTCCAAAATACAAGAGAGGCTAGTGTACAATCAGCTGCAGGACTATCTAGACCTCCACCACCTATTATCACCTCAGCAATACAGATTCAGGCGCAATCATGGGACTGACACTACCTTAAATAAATTCACCACTGATGTTCTGCAGGCATTGGACAGTGGTATCTCGACAGGGGCTATCTTCATAGACCTCACAAAAGCATTTGACTTGGTCAATCACAAATTGCTCCTTGGAAACTAAAACACATCGGCCTTGACTCTCATGTGATCATCTGGTTCTCTAACTACTTAACCTCCCGTACCCAGATGGTCAAATGGCATGGAACCTTGTTGAGTCAGCTCCCTGTCAGAAATGGTGTACCTCAGGGATCAATATTAGGTCCTTTATTATTTTCCCTGTTCATCAATGATCTGGACAACCTTAACTGTGATAGTCATCTTATCTTATATGCAGATGATGTTGTTCTGTACAGGAGCTTGAGGGATGCTAAGGCCCTCAGCTCTCAACTACAGACAGACTTCACTGCCCTAGAGAAATGGACCCTAGTGACGCACCTGGTGATGAATACTAAGAAAACAAAGGCTGTTTTGTTTGGCCCAAAAAGATTAGGTCTGGATAGATCTGCTCTACTTCCTCTGGTAACCTCAACTGGGTCTCCTATTGAGGCTGTAGCCACCCTCAAATACCTTCATCTGATGCTTGACCAAGCCCTTACCTTTAAATCACATGTGGATCAGGTTGCCGGTACAATACACCAGAAACTAGGGCTATTATATAGGTTAAATAGCCACCTTCTCCAGGAGTCTAGAATCACCATAGCAAACAGTGTACTAATATCCAAGCTCATTTATGCAGCCGCTGTGCTGCAGTCACTAGGTAAATCTGAGAGTAATAGGTTGGGATTGCTTTACCTAAAAATAGGCTGCTTTGCTGCAATGACCCATAATAGGAAGCATCATTGTGAGGTACCGACCTCCCTAAATTGGCTGGTCTTAGCACATAGGCTACAGTACTCTGTGCTACGTACTGCATACAAACTCACTTCCACTCAGCAACCTCCTGGTCTGGCAGGTCTACTTGTCCCCAAGCGTTCAAATACATTGATTGCTGCAAACTTCCAACAAAAAACTGCTTGAAGTGCCAAGAGTCAGAACCTCACTGGGGAGCAATTCATTTGCCTACTCTGCTCCCAGTCTATGGAATGCCCTCCCAGAACAGCTACAAATGGCTTACTCCTTAGACACCAATAAAAAAGGGGTTAAAAGTGTATTGCTTAGAAAAATGCCTCTGTACCTGCTATTGTTGATAGTCTGTTGCCACTCACCATAATGTATCTGCGTTGATTGCCTGAAGCAAAGTGGTGTATCAGTGTTGCTTTTATATACTTCTGCTGTAATAAGGCTTTTTAATATGTTGTATCAGTATTACAGCCTTCTATTCAGAACTGTGCCATTGCCTACATGTCAAATGCTAATAATTCAAATCAATCGCTTATCACTGTCTATATATTTCACTTCTTCAATGTAAAATGCTCTCTGTGATGACTGTCTGTTTGAATAATTGTATAACTGTCATTAATTCTGGTCACTCTTGAAAAAGGGAGCTTTGGCCCCAGTGGGTTCACCCGGTTACCAAAATGAAATAAATAAATAAATGTCCAGTGGCTTACCACAGGGACAAAGTCCACCTATCTGACGTTAGATTCAACATATTTAACCTCTCCCTGTAGAATGTGCCAGAATCCTTTATGTATTGGAATGTCTACTGCCAATTTTGAGAGTGACAAGGAGATTTTTGTGGATTGGAGGGAGCACAGACAATAGGTTTTTGTGCTTCTCCGATGACAGGTAGGGGTGCCATGGGGAAGTTGGCTAAAACGGCACGGGGCCATAATGTCGCAAGACATTATGCCGCATGGCAAAATTGCGCTGCCAATACAGCACTATTTATGCCATGAGGCATGTCTTTTTTCTGTGGGGGCTCTGCCCCCCCAACACCCCCCGTTACAGGGGTGTGCCCCCCAGACCCCTCACACTAAAGATTATCAACTCTGGGGGGGTCCAACTCGGGGAGCGCACAAGTCCAAAAAAAATAAAATGTTTCTGGGACAGGGAATCAAACCCGGTTCCAGACGCAGCACCTGGGTTCCTACTGCTGTGGCTCAGTCCTGTGAGCCACAGCAGCTGCTCATCAGAACCCACTCCCAGCAGAGGTCTTATCATCTGCCTTGGAAACCGCTACTGGTGCAATACCATGTACAGCAGTACACGCGGTATTGTACCAGTAGCAGTAGCAAACTGCGCTGTACCGGGTTACCCATAATGTCTTACTCTATTAAGCATGCAACATTATGACCCAGTAGGGGCTAAAACAGGTACCTTATCACCCTGCAGGCCCAAAATGGTGGAGGTGAGGTTTGGAAAGACAGGGAGGGAGGGGGTGGAGTTCCACGCTGTTGGGAGGTGCAGTTGGAGGAAGCATGTGTAACCCCTCCCTCTTATTTTACTCTGTTGGCACATTTCTATTAACTTAGCAGATTTACAGATAATTTATTGCCTCGCTCCTGCTCAAGCATTTCTGGGGCTTTCCTCAAGCAGGCAGCAGCTTCAGTCCAGGCACAGATCACATCTCCAGAAACTGCCCCCTTCCCTCCCTGTCTAGGGGTTTTAGATGGAATTGCAGTGTCTGGGAAAGGGGAGGGGTACCATCTTGACTGGCAGCACATAGGAGGGCACAAAACACAGTACCTTATTTTTGAAGATTTTGGATTCCACAGGTGACGGCACGATCTCCGTCTAAGCGCTAACTAGATGGAACTCTCCTTCCAGCATGACTGGTGGACACAGGATCAGCAAGGCTTAGCTGTAAAACATTTGGTTAGGCAGGCAGCACAACAACAATTTTCTAGGCTTCCAAATGATTCTGTTCCAAACGGAATTAAAATGCAATAAGGCATTATTTTATTTTTTTTCTACAAAAGCTAAAGCTGCATACACAAACAGTTCTGAGGCTCCTCCTTTAATTTCTAAAACAGTTTCCACATTTTCTGTGGCACTCAGCCATGGCACAATCTTCTTGGGGGATCAGGGTTTGAACCTGGGCCCTACATACATCTCAGTTTCCCATTTTAAGCCAATTTGGTCTCCGATTCCCTTCAGGATCTTTTCTCTGTCCCTTCAAGCTACTTTTCAGGTAAATACCCCACCTGTGGGAGCGGAGGCACAATTTTCTGAACTCAGGCAAAACTCTCCTGTCAAGGGAGGGAAGGGGGTACATTGTTAAACAGTACAGGCGCTACCAGTCCTTTCCCCTAGAGGCCTCTGCACCTGTAGATCCACTGGAAGGGTTCTCACAGGGCAGGGCCATAACTCCCTCCACATCAACAGTCCCAATTCCCAGCAGCTCTTCATCTTGAGTGGATACTTCAAGCAAAGGGGTAGCTCTGCCACCTACCCCACCGGAGACGTCACTGCCACTTCAGTCGTTGACAGGCTCTCCATAGCAGCCACTCACTCCTCCAGATTTAAGAGCTGAATAGACTCTTTACAATCCTCTGCAGATTTGCTGCTCTGTCCTGGCTATTGCCCCACCCAATGCTCATAGAGGTCCCTTTACTTCTTTTGGGACAGGGTGGACAATCTCCCCACCCCGGCCCCGGGCCTCTCCAGCCCTGACTGTAGGCCTCCCCTTCGGACCTGCGAGCAGGAGCTCCACTCCTCCTCGAACTCTCTCAAACTCTAACTCTTGGCGCCGGTTGGCACTTTGAAAAACAAGCACGCACCTCCCTCATGCCGGGAATTGCAATGGTAACCCCCAATTTTGCACAGGGGTTACACTTGCATAATCTTTGCAGGTGGTGGAGGTGGGAGGGGCCCCTCTAGAGTTGGTGGCACCTATGGTTTGTTTATTTGATTGTTGCTTACCCAGTAGGGTACACAAGGCAAATAAATGCCTATTGATGGGTATGGCCTAGGACAGTGCTAGGCAAAAACAAGACAATACATGAAACAAACAGGAGTAACAGAAAAGAAGTGCAGCAGGGTCAAATCGTATCAGTATACAGAGCAAAACCAGAGCAAAACCATAGAATTTAAAACAGTTATAGGCACTTACAGGCACCAAAAGAAGAAAAAGTTCTCAACAGAGCATAATACTATTACATAAATAAGGTTACCATCCCAGGGATGGGGAGTTTAACAGGCCAAACACAGGTGTGCAAAAGTAGAGAACACAAAATACAGAATATGAGTGCATTTTGGGGGTGAACTGGCTCAAGGGTATATCTGTCGCTGAGGTTCTCCCTGTCATTGGGCCAGATTTCCAATGAATTTTGTTAAAAATGGCAGCTGTAAAAATAATGTGCTATGCATGTGAGATCAGCTAATAAGTCCTTCTTAGCTCAACCCAAGTGTAACACAAAAATGGTGAAAACGCTTTCTCTGTTAATGCTCTGAAAGTGCAGAATTCCCTCTCGCTAGCTCTCAGGCACTCCCAAACCCTCTGGAGTTTTAAGCTGGAACTTCGTAAGGTCCTTGTCACCTCAGAACTCTGCACCTGTGCTGGACGTAACCACTCACCTGCCTGACCCTCCTAGCTCCTGCGCTGGCACTTGTATTCTCTATGACCTGCTCTCCCAGAGCTTTACTACTGCCAATGATTTCCCCTTGCACTTACCCTCTATTTCTACAATGCTCGATTATGTATATCTGTCTTAGTCTTAGCCTATGTCACAGTAATTGTGTTAAGTTTGTTTAAAGCAGCAGTACTACCAAATCAGGACATGATTTATCAAAATTCTGCTTTTTGGCTGTAAACATGTGGCCATAGTTCCAGTTTCCATATCTGTAAATATTTTTTTTTTCAGTCAACTTTCGTTTTTTTAGATATTTGCAATTTATTTGAATTTTTGTGGCACCACAATAAATATGGCGGCTGCCTAATTTTCAGCTGTGCTGCCCCTTCACGTCACATCACATCTTTTGGTTACTGCAGTGTGACCCTGTGCTGAACTGTCCTGATGTCCATGTGTAATACTGCCAGTTATACACATCTGCAGTTGGCGGCAGAGGGGTTCCAGTTCCACATGGCCAGGTGGCAGAAATGTAAACAAAAGCAAAGGAAAACTGAGCAAATTACTCAGAGATAGTACACTGATGGTGGGAAAGAGTACCAGGGAAATGCTCAGCAGAGCAGAAGGAATAAACTGTTGAAAAAGTGCAGATTTTGTTTTTACATAGTACTGCTGCTTTAAATTTCATGACTGACGTATTGCTTTTCTTTAGGTTACCTGACTAATGTTTTTGGTTAACTTGTACTGCTTATTGTCACCCGATCTATTCTTTGTATTTCACTGTTTTCCCACCCCACTGTATGAAACCTCCCAGGTCGTGCCTGAAAATAGGCAGCTTTGCTGTCTAGCAAACCTACCCGATCAACAAAAAATAAATAATAAAAAAAATGTCTGTATGGCTTGATTTCTGATTAGAATTGTTTTGCAGACTTTTGAAATTGAAAGTTGGTGTGTGTCTTTTCCATAAAGGGGGCAGAATTGGCGGGGGGGGGAGCAGGTACTGGAGCCTCCGTGACCAAAGAGATGCATTCATTGTGGTCCTGCCTCTTTAAGGGATTACCATGTTTAGGAACCCCTTTCCTGGCCCCTCCCCTGCTGCAGCACACTGTGAATATTAATGAGCTGGTATAAATGGTAGGGACACATTCTAGAGATGGACAGACAGGAAGTGCAGCTTAGTCTCCGAGAGAGCATCTGGAGACAGGAGCACAGAGCTGAGCACAAAATAACTTATTTTCTGTGAATAGTAATTATTTTCCAGGTCAAAAGACTTCCAAACACTGAAGAACTGCATCTGCTCACACATTTAGACATTGTGGTTTCTTATAGTCAGGAGTTGGTGTTGGAAACTGAAACAGAGCATCATGAAGTTGGAGGTAAGAAGATACTGTATAGAACTGTGCTTAAAATAGCACAAGCTGGACACATGGGATTAGTTTAACACTATTTCACAGTAAACTGAATTAATTTATAGAGAACAGTGGCATTTCAAGGCTACTGGTTCTTTTTCATAGGTTTTACTATGTTTTCAGACCTTGAAAATTAGTTTTGTTGCCGTATTGGTCCTTATGACAAAAGATCCAGAAAAAAAGAGAGAAAAAAAATTAAAGGTATTAAAGCATTTCTTTTCTGGGGATCTTTTAACTGCTCTTGTAACTTTTTCTGTCTGTATCTTTATCTGTTTCTGATTGTTATGGCTTCTTTTGACATTGCCCTTACTAGCCTTAAGGATGTAACCTTTACACCCACTTGGTGTTAGCTTCCCCGTACACGTTTGCATTCCCATAAACATTTGCATCCTCCAACAGCAATTTTGTTGACCTGTGTAGAGCCATCCTCTCCCAGACCATAAACACAATAGTTACCCTTGCACTCTACCAGTCACAGCTGAGTTAATCCTGCCCTGTTTTTGTAATCTTCTCCATCCCCAGTACCATAAATTCCATTTTTGCCCCTCAGAGTTCTACTTTTTAAAGGTGACTAACAGCAGGGTCTGCATCGAAAGCCCTATTAGAACAGACTAAGGAGTCTCAACGTGTACACCCTAGAAGAGAGAAGAGCGATAGGGGACATGCTAGAGACTTACGAGTACATCACAGGGGAGAACATGGTGCAAGAAGGGAATCTCTTACAAATGAGAAAGAGCAGCAGAACTAGAGGGCGTGAAGCTGAAGGGAGGACTTCAGCAGGCATGTGACGAGGAAGTACTTCTTCAATGAAAGAGCGGTAGACAACACCTGGAATAGACTGCCAGCAGGAGTGACTGAGGCAAAAACAGTGACAGGTTTCAAGCATGCATGGGATAATTATAGGGGAATATTAGTAAATAAGCAGGGAGGAGGAAGTGTCTCCCAAAACCGAGCTAGGGTCTGCAGAGACAGACTAGACAGGGACCATCTGGGAAGACTGGGTGGGTCAAGCAGTAATTTTCTGTGTTTATATACTGAATTCTGCAATCTCCCCTTCCCTAGTACTGTATTTTCCTTAGTTGTGCCTGCACTCCACCATTCAGAGCTGATTAATTCTACCCTGATTTTGTAATCTCTGCCTGGTATCATACATTCCTTAAAGTGATTTACTAAGTTTATTAGATTTATATGTGCCATAACTGGTCTGGTAGCTCAGATTGGTGAAAGTCTGTCTCCATAAATGTTATAATTTTCTGCGCACTCTTTGTGGAAGTGGAAGAGATCATATTTTGGCCCCACTGAGGTAGCCAGCCGATCCATTCCCCTTTCCAATCGATCAGTCTGCCCCTACACTCAGGCATGTAATGACGTGTGCCCAGGGAGAGTGTGGGGTTACATGCTATTAAAGTCTATGGGGACAGTTTTGAGAACGATTTTAAATATAATAATGGCCATTTTCAGATTAATCAAGGGCACCGGTCAACTAACAAGGCCCTTCCTAACAGGCCTTCCTGAGCTCCCTGTATTTGATCCAATCAGATGTGAGACCAGAGCTTTTGAAGATCCCCCAGGCCTTATCTCTTAACCGCATAGATTTCCTGAGATTGTGGTCAAGCCATCTCGACTGTTGGCCCATTACTCAATATCCCAGACTCAATAGTCTCCTCATCATTACTAAAAGTGGAAGACATGAAAGTAGATACCCCAGACCTAAGTGACCACAATCCTATCACATGCACATTCATACAATCAACAGAAAGAGTAAATGAGGAGCCTAACCTCAGGAAGAGATGCTTTAAAAACTTTGACATATCAAGCTTCAAAAGAGACCTATCAAATGTTAGATGGGACAGGCTAGATCTCATTCCAGACATCGACCTAATGGTGTCAGACTTTACTAATTCATTTTTATCAGTATGTAAGAAGCATATGCCTATAACAGAAGGAAAAGATAGAAAAAAAACACCTACCAAGGGCAACCAATTCATTAAAACAACTGATCAAAATAACAGACAGTCTGGAAAAAAGCTAGTAAAACACTAATTATACGAGCGGTATTCTCTATCAGCCAATCAGATCGCAGAACCACTATCAGTTATAGCACTACAAACTTCAAAAAAATACCTTGAGAGTTGTTTAGTCACAAAAACACTGCCCACAGTCATATAATGACACAGAAACCATGCCCACAGTCGTTTATTCAGACCGCGAGCATCATAAGACAGAAAAAAAAAACAGCGTCAGAACAGTCGTCCACCTCAGCAGCTTCCGAACTAAACTGTCAGCAGTTATTAGCACCCTTCAGTTTGTATCAATTCATATCATTTACATTGTTTCTCTATATATTTATCTTTCTTCAATATTCTTTTTTTATATTCCCAAATTCTAAACAAACCGCCACGTCTGACCCTGTACTGCTCGCATATTGTCCTCCTATGCACCTGCATGCTCCTCCGTTAAGAAATTCTTTTTTTACAAGCCGTGTTCAGGAATCCAAGTGAGGATGAAATTATCTTCCTATTTCCATGCCCGCTGCAGTATCTGCAGGAACATGGCAGACTTTCTAAGAAACTATTACTGGGCAGCATCAGCCCCCACACACAACCCCGTCCATACCTCCATCAGAAACGATGCCGACAACAATGATAGAAATCCAGACAAGCATGAAGATGAATGGCAGAATCTGAGGTGCTAATTATTTCTGCCTCCTTGTACTTGAGTGTCTGGGGAGGTGCAGATGGTTAGTGCGATGAGGGGAAGTAGTTTGCTTTCAGTCTTAAGGACTGACTGCTGCCGCTCTTGAGTTTAATCAAACTCACTCACTCCAACTCGTATAATAGTAATAACATGTAACCCCCCTACAAATGGGGGTTCCTAAATTGTCTTCCTGGGCTTGCCTAAATGTCCACTGCCAGGCTGGTGTTCTAACAGTTTTAAAAGTGATTGAATGTTAGTGCTCTATTAGCCTCCGTGCCTGTCTCTTTAAGAGGCATCATTTTTATGGGTTATACTTATTGTGGGTGGGGGCCGAGTGGTTTTAGGCTCGAGTCCCACCCGGGCCGCAGTACAGCCGCTTCATTCTGCCATCGCTAATTGCACAGAGGGAGCTTTATCAGGAACTGTGACTGTTTGCTGATTATCTGCGTTAATAATAATAATAATAATAATAATAATATTGTAGTTTGTCTAACCTGCCTTCCTTTGCAGCATGGACTTTCTGTTTTGCACTGCCATCTTGGTTCTGGACTGCCAGTTTGGACCAATCAGTACTTTTGGGGACCCTAAAATAGAGACTGTCCCCAGGGGTCTTGTGGAAGTGAATTTCTGTAGGAATTGTAGTTTTCACTGTTTGGCGCCTAAATGGACCTGGAGGGGGAGCCCTTGCTGTGACAGACAGATGGATCAACCAACCAAACCTTTTGGGTCACTGGGAAGTCCAAGAGCTGCCTGCAGCAGTGAGTCAGTGTGTAGTTGGAGTAGAGAGGGGGAACAGCTTGAGTAATTCGAGCAGCTGCTCCTGCGTAGTAGCTCAGGAGAATCGGCAGGAAGGCTGTGTCTGGCCTGCCTGCTACCATCTTCTTGAGTGAAGAAGTCTGCATTAATATCTCGGACTTTATCCGAATTTGCTGAGATTGTGACTAGAATCCTGAATTGTGACAAAGCGAAATTTGCCTAGTGTGGACCGAAGATTTGCCTCGGTGCGATCGGCCTGTCAGGACTTGAGACAACCGCAGAGCGTACGGTTTGAGCAGAGACACTGTTGATTACAACCAGACTGTCATCCAAACTGTGGTATTTGCCTATCCTTTACTATAAGTGTGCTGAATGTACAGTGTGGGTCGTGATTTGGTTTCCCACATTGCTTGAATGTGTCACACTAGCTGGAAGCTGTATCCAGCACTTTACCGGACTGTATCCGAACTGTTCACCTGGTCTGGGCCTCACCATCTCGGCCTAGATTGCCATTCATGCTGCAGAGAATCATCCAATGAAAAACCCGCTTAGGGGATTTGGCTCCGTGCTCAACACCATCGAACAGGACCACTGACTACTAAGACTGACCACTGTGTGTCGTGCAGGCCTTGCTTTCACTGACAAACCAGCAAATCATCCTGAGGTTTCCATTTTGTCCATCCTGCATCCTGGTCTGGTAGCGTGAATAAACATTAGGGTAGGCCCCTTCAACAAAGTTCAAATCAAAGCGTGTCACCTGATTTAATTGTTTTGACTGATCATTATGAAGTGAGCCCTCTGGCTCTGGAATACAAATTGATGGTTAAAGTGCATGTTGTGTTTTTCCTTCCTAAGGGCCCCAACAACAGCTGCAATGCCGGCCTACCCCCAGCAACGCTTCAGGCTATCCTGCAGACCAACTGGGTACCCAGAGTGTGTGTGACTGTGTTAGAGGGACTCTTAGAGGCATGCATGCTTAGCATGATTAAATCAGATCCAGAATCAAACACCAGATTACTGCCCCTTCCTTGTTCACATCCTCCAATAAATCAGATCTGAATCTTTTTGCATTTACACTGGCTATTGTGTACCTTTGTGGTGGGGATACTGTGTTGCTATTGCCTTTCTCCATTGCAGGTCTTGCTTTGCAGGGGGTCTCCAGGGCCAGTACAGCTGATCCAGCCCTGGTGATAAGTGTGCCAAGTGTGGGTATAACATTGCATTCTGGTGTTCATTGTAACTGTCTAATTGCTGACCAGTATAGGCCACTAGAGGGGTTAGAGGAGGGTATCAGAGGGCTGTACCCAGAGCAGCTACGCTACCCTTAAACCAACCCTCCAGGTGGAGGCACCTGTTCACAAAACTCAGGCCCCTCAACCTGCGCTAGTCACGCAGGCAGGGGTAGTATCCCTTGGAATAGCGCCACCTAGGGGTTACATCTTGGAGGCACCGCTGGTATTTGCGTCCTCTAGTGGTCAGAAGTGGGAACTACGACCCAAATACTTGGAACCTGTCAAAACATGGAGGTGCTCACTACACCTAAACTTAAGATTGCCCCCACAAGCTGGCTGTGCATCGCATGATGAGTTGGAGCAAGGCTAAGGGAGTAGACCCTCAGCATGCCATACTATTGCTGGATATCCCTTTAGGGACCGATAATGCTACTATTATAGAGACTGTAGAACAGATAAAGAGCTTGGGGAAGGTTGAAGTGAAGGGAAGAGACTCGGACCTGTTTGACCAGACCATGGTGGCCCTTCTCTCCTGCAGCCTCCCCATAGACCCTGAGAGAGTGCCCCCCTTTGTTCTGCCTGAGGGATCCCAGAAGGGGTGGCGGGTTATTCATCTACACAGTGACCCATCCACTCCTGGGGGTTCCCTGAAAGTAGAAGGGTTCAAGGACAAATTGCTCAGATTATTGGCTGCTGAGGGCGAACTGCTAAAAACTTAGTGAAAATGTTAGATATCTCTGAAGAGACCACCTCTATACAGTCCCCTATAGCTTCTCCTGCTACCCCCAGAACTTCCCCCCCGGTAACCTCCCCCATTGTTATACCCTCCGTACACCTGGACTCTTACCGTAGGCTCAGACTGTTTTCAGGCACAGTCCCAGTGCCTGTGGGGGAGGATGATCTGGAAACCTGGATGGACTATGCCACCCCCTTAGTCCAGGAGTGGCAATGCTCTGAAGGAGAGAAAAGGAAGAGACTTATGGAGAGCTTAAGGGGCCCTGCAATGGAGGCTATCCGTTTCCTCCATTCTAGCCCAGAAGCGACTGCAGCTGAGTACCACTCTGCCCTGGAGGGGGTGTTCGGCAGCACAGAATCAGGGGATGACCTGATGTGGAAATTTAAATCTGCCAAACAATGGAAAAATGAAAAACTGTCTGTGTTTGTCACCTGAATCGAGAGGGCCTTGCAGAGAGCTCACAGGAAAGGAGGGGTGCCTGCCGTAACCTAAATTGAGTCCAATTAGAACATATTTTGAAATCCGCCAGGTACTCCAGTGTGCTCATGTTGAAACTGAAATTACAAGATCGCAAGCCAAATCCACCTGAGTATTGCTGGCTGATGAAAAAAATTCAGGAAGCCGAGAATGATGAAGAGGGTTGGGAGCCCCATGCAGGGGTTGCCCGAACCAGTCAAGCCTCTGACCGACCTTAACGAACGGAATGGTGAGTCCAAGCTCTTACAACTGAGAGAGCTAATTAGGGAGGTGAAAGAAATAAGAGCCAGTCAACAAGCTGCTGAGATGGTTAAAAGTTCCTCCTCCTCCTGTCAGACTTCTCCTGAGATTAGAAGTGAAACGTTGCCTGGGGGGGGGAAGGGTTCACGTCATTGCCCCTGAACTTCAGGTTGAAACTAAGTTGATGGAGGAAGTGAGAGTGCTGAGAGCCCTGGTGGGAGACCTCATCCAGGCCACTCAGGAAACAGATCCTTGGAGAAGACAGGAGGAGAGGGAAAGTGAGTCCCGACCCAAAGAGGACCCTCGGGATTTTCCTAGTCCACCTAAAGTGAGAGACGATCCTTTTTCTCCAGAGATTCAAAGGAACCAGTATATTGTTATCACTATGGAGAGGACGGACACACTAGGCTGAACTGCACCCTCCCTAAGAATTTGCGAAAAGTCACTTCCCGGCTGCTAGTTCTAGTTTGGCGGAGCAACGTAAAGCCCCAGACCGGGCCTGTGAAAAAATCCTATTCCTCTAAGACTGCTGTGGATCGGACTACTAAACCAACCTCACCTGACTGGTTTGAAGTGGTGTGCCCTTCAGTGGAGACTACTGTGACTGTGAATGGTGTTTCTGCTTGGGCTGTACTGGACAGCGGATCACAAGTAACCACTGTGTTTCAAGATTGGTACAACAAATACTGATCTGATGTGCCCTTACAACCTCTGGAGTGTTTGCATGTGTGGGGACTGAGTGAGAAGTCCTACCCCTACCTGGGGTATTTCCGGATCTGGTTGTCTTTTCCCACGGCTGTAGCTGGAATAGATGAGCAAGTAGAGACATTGGCCTTGGTGTGTCCCCCAAGGGACTATATGATGGCGTGACCTTACTCATTGGTACCAATGCTCATATGTTTGGGAGGTTGGCCCAACTGTGTCAAGAGAAACAGGGACGGTGAACTGGATGGTCCATGTGAATTCCAGCCTTAGTGAAGCAGGTTTATGAGTTACAGAGATGGAACAGTGAGATGGAGAAGGATCAGCCTGTGGGGATAGTGTGGAAGAAAGACCCTAACTCCTTGGTATTGCCCCCCAATGCTCAGTATACCATTCATGGTGAAGTGCGGCTCATGAAAGATGTAAAAAACAAAATCCTCACGTTGGAAGCCCCAGAAGAGGGGAAGTTGCCGGAAGGATTATTGGTCAAGCCCAGTATTTTACCAGCTCGAGTCCATGCCTATGCCCAGCGGGTGGTAGTGCAAATCCAGAATGTGTCTGATCGAGAGGTTCGGGTAAACTAGGGATGTACCTTAGCCACGGTGCACTGCGTGGACACTGCAGTGCTGCCCAGCAGAAAGTACTCTGGTGAGCAAGAGGAAGTGACCTCGGACCTGTTTGATTTTGGAGAGTCCCCATTGCCTGCTTAAAGGAAGACCAGGATCAGTAGGAATCTATCCCAGAAGAATCAAGTGTTTTCACTGAAAGAATGGGATGTGGGATGTGGGATGTGTCACTGGGGCTGAGCACCATATTTGGCTTCATGATGATAGACCATTCTGAGAAAGGTCCTGTTGTCTTGCACTGGCTGATATAGACAACGTCCAGAGACATTTACAGGAGATGTTGGCGGCTGGGATTATCCAGGAGTCAAGGAGCCCCTATGTCTCCCCGATCGTGGTGGTACACAAAAAGAATGGATTGGTGAGAATGTGCATAGATTATCGGACTGGAGCAGAACTGTACCAGACCAGTATACTATGCCTCGAATCCAGGATGCCCTTGACTGCCTAAATCGGAGCCAGTGGTTTTCAGTGCTTGATTTAAGGAGCGGGTATTACCAGATCCCGATGGCCCCAGAGGACCATGAGAAGACAGCATTCATTTGTCCCCTGGGGTTTTACGAGTTCCTGCGGATGCCCCAAGGTATTTCGGGTGCACCAGCTACCGTCCAGCAGCTGATGGAATGTGCTGTGGGAGACATGAATTTATTGGAGTGTCTGGTGTACCTGGACAACGTCATTGTATTTGGGTGTACTTTGGAAGAGCATGAGGCCCAGTTGTTCAAAGTGCTTGACCGTTTGGAGGATTTCGGTCTGAAACTGTCTATAGACAAGTGGCAGTTTTTTAAACATCCATAAAGTACGTTGGGCATATGGTGTAGGCAGATGGAATTCAAACAGACCCCAGCAAAGTGGAGTCATTGTCCACCTGGCCCTAGCCAAACAATCTGAAAGAGTTACAGCACTTCTTGGGGTTCTGCTGCTATTACCGCCGATTTATTAAAAACTATTCAAATGTTATCCACCCCTACTTAATCTTACCTAAGGCTATCCTCCTACTAACTGAAAGTATAAGAAGAGTCTCATTAAAGAGGAAGACAAAGTGTATTTCCAAGTCAGTGAGCCGTTCGGGGCTCGGTGGTCCTCTGAGTGTGAGTCTGCCTTCTTTGAGATCATTCATCAACTCACTCATGCACCAGTGCTCGCTTATGCTGACCCTACCAAGCCTTATGTCCTACATACAGATGCCAGTTTGAAAGGGCTAGGGGCTGTGTTATATCAAGAGCATGAGGAGGGCCTGCAACCTGTGGCTTTCGGAAGCAGGTGTCTAACACCATCTGAGCGCAACTACCCTTTTCATAAACTTGAATTTCTCGCCCTCAAGAGGGCTGTGGTGGACCAGTTCCATGAATATCTCTATGGGGCTAAAATGCTAGTGAAGACTGATAATAATCCATTAATTTACGTGCAGACTTCAGCAGAATTAGATGCCACTGAGCACAGGTGGCTTTCTGCCTTGTCAACATATGACTATGCGGTAGAGTACCAACCTGGTTTGAATCATATAGACACAGACACCATCTCGAGACGTCCAAACCCTGCTGACACCTGGGTGAGGCTGTCTGAACATTCCATCAAAGCATTATGCCAAAAATTTGATAAAGATGACCAGCCATCTGCAGACACCATTGATTGCCTGGTAGACTGTTTGGGGCCCTCCGACACCTGCCTCCCTGCAGCCTACTGTCATTTTGCAGCACTAGACATCAGTGCCTTACCTCAGTTTGATAACGACAGCATCCAGTGGGCTCAATCCCAAGACCCAATGATCCAGCCTGCGCTCAACGCTCTGCATGCTGGAAAAGATGTATCCAAATTCCGTTCTTCTGATTTAGGAACTGCTTTATTGCTCAAGGAGGGCCCCAGGCTAAAACTACATGACCAACTATTGTATAGAGAGACAGTGAATCGTCAAGGCCAGATGGACAGGCAGCAGTTGGTGTTACCCACAGCTTTCAAACAACTAGTACTTCAATCTCTTCACAATCACATGGGGCATCTTAATTATGACCGGACAATTGACTTGGTGCGCTATCGGTTCTACTGGCTGAAAATTGGGGTGGATGTCGAAATGCATATCAGAACCTGCAGTCGTTGCCTTCAAAGAAAAGCTTTACCCCAAAAAGCTGCTCCCCTAGTCAATATCTCCACCAGTGCCCCATGAAGTTGGTCTGCATCAACTTTCTGTGCCTGGACCCTGACCAGAAAAATATTGTGAATGTGCTAGTTGTGACAGACCATTTCACACGTTATGCTCAGGCCATCCCACAAAAGGTAAAAAGGCCTCTACCATGGCCAAGGTGCTCATAGAGAAATTCTTTGCTCATTATGGTGCACCCCTACGTATCCACTCTGATCAAGGAAGAGACTTTGAAAGCCGGTTGATCAAAGAGATGCTCTCTCTCTGTGGGGAGTGCAGAAGTCTAGAACCACTCCTTACCACCCCCAAGGGGATCCTCAGCCTGAACGTTTTAACAGGACCCTCCTGGACATGTTGGGCATGCTTCACCCTAAAGATAAACCTAAGTGGAGTCAGCAGATTAGCGCCTTGGTACATGCCTACAATTGCACCAAAGGTGATGCTACCGGGTTTTCCCACTATCGTCTCATGTTTGGCACGGAAGCCCGGTTGCCTGTGGATGTCGCTTCCGAGTGTCCCCAGATGGGGTCCGTGCTGAAAACTAGTTACAATATGTACAAAAACTGAAAGCTCAGTTAAACCATACGTACCAACTGGCCCAAACTATGGCTGTGAAAAGAAACCTTGCTAACAAAGAGAGACATGACAGGTGGGTAAAGGCTCAAGAGTTGTTGCCAGGAGACCGTGTGTTGTTGCGCAATTTGGGACTGCATGGAAAGCACAAAATTGCTGATAGGTGACAACATCTCCCACACATAGTAGTCAGTAAACTGGATGACCTACCTTTGTATAGAGTGCATCCTGATAATGACTCTCAAGCTGTTAAAACTATGCACAGGAACCACCTGCTGCCTATTGGTCAAGTGATTATTGATGCTGAACCATCAGATGCTGCCCCTCCTGGGCCGGTGACTCATGCAGCTGCTAAAAAGAGGCAGAGTCAACCTTCACCAATTGTTTAAGAATCTAGGCCTTCCCCCGGCAGGCCCAACATGACAGTGACAGTCAATCTGAATCTGACAGCAGTGAGTGTGAGACTCCTGATTATCCCATTTATGAACTGAGTCAGTTGTTTCAAGGTAACCCCATGTGTAACTATGGGGATGAAGCTGGACATTTAGGGCTGCCTAACCTTCCAGCTTCCTCCCTAGCACCAATGCCCCCAGAGAGTGAGGTGCAGTATAACATCTGAAGTAGCTGATTCTCTGTGCTTAGTGGAACTGTTTGAACTGCCTGAGGAGGAGGAGGAGGAGTCTGATGTTGTAAATCTCCCTGGTGACACACCAGAATTTGATGAGCAGTGCGAAAGTAATGATCAAAATCTTGCTGTGCTAGATGACCCTAAGGCATCCTCTAGAGATGAAAGTAGCACTCCAGTGCCACAAAGTCCAAAACGTTTCAGAGTTTTCCCTGGATGATAAATCTGGGCCTTCTGCAGAGTTCAATGATGAATCTAATGTTGTGGAAACAGAATCAACAGAGCAAGGGGCCGACAATGTTCCATTACTGGAGTCTTCACCCAATGCAGAGGCACCCCTCCCTACCAGAGAAGAGACTAATGCCAATGCTAATACCCATAGCCTGTGTCTGTTCCCCCAAGAAAGTCTGGAAGAGCTGTTAAACCAGTAATTTGTCTCAGCTATGACTCCCCTGGGGAGCCTGTGGACCTCTCCTTAAATGTTGTTCACAAAGGTGTCTCTATCTCTGAAAGCTCACTCCCCAAACTGAGCCTTTCTGCCACTTCCAAGTTAATTGTTCATCCTTCAGAACATGGTGCCCCTGCCCCATCTAGCCCCAAGTTAGCTGATAGGGAAGGGCCCCATCTATATTATTTACAGTGCAGGAAACAATTACCTGAATAAGTACAGTAATATTATTGTGTGAATCTTAGTACAGTAGTAATGTATACAGAAAATGCATAATTGTTGTCATTACAGAATATCTATAGAATATCATAAATAAGTATAGTAATGTTGTAAGTTTACATTTACTGATGCATCAGTCTTTACTTTCTGTCTCGTATAGTGATGGAACATATGTCTTGTATAGCATAACGTTGTTCTATAAATATATTATGAGTATAGACTTGACACGGATGCCAAGTTCTTTCCAGTCAGGGAAGGGTGTAACCCCCTTCAAATGGGGGTTCCTAAATTGTCTTCCTGGACTTGCCTAAATGCCCACTGCCAGGCTGGTGTTCTGTGTTCTAACAGTTTTAAAAGTGCTTGCATGTGAGTGCTCTATTAGCCTCCTTGCCTGTCTCTTTAAGAGGCATAATTTTCATGGATTATAATTATTCTGGGTGAGGGCCGAGTGGTTTTAGGCCTAAGTCCCGCCCGGGCTGCAGTACAGCCGCTTCATTCTGCCATCGCTAATTGCGCAGCGGGAGCTTTATTAGGAACTGTGACTGTTTGCTGATTATCTGCTTTAATAATAATAATATCGTAGTTTGTCTAACCTGCCTTCCTTTGAAGCATGGACTTTCTGTTTTGCATTGCCATCTTGGTTTTGGACTGCCAGTTTGGACCAATCAGTACTTTTGGGGACTCTAAAATGAAGACTGTCCCCAGGGGTCTTGTGGAAGTGAATTTCTGTAGGAATTGTAGTTTTTACTGTGTGGTGCCTAAATGGACCTGGAGGGGGAGCCCTTGCTGTGACAGACAGATGGATCAACCAACCGAACCTTTTGGATCACTGGGAAGTCCCAGAGCTGCTTGCAGCAGTGAGTCAGTGTGTAGTTGGAGCAGAGAGAATGAACAGCTCGAGTAATTTGAGCAGCTGCTCCTGCATAGTAGCATGGAGGAATTGGCGGTAAGGCTGTGTCTGGCCTGCCTTCTACCATCTTCTTGAGTGAAGAAGTCTGCATTAATATCTCGGACTTTATCTGAATTTGCAGAGATTGTGACCGGAATCCTGAATTGTGACAATGTGAAATTCGCCTGGTGAAGATTTGCCTCGGTGCGATCGGCCTGTCAGGACTTGGGACAACCGCAGAGCGTACGGTTTGCACAGAGACACTGTTGATTGCAAATGGACTGTCATTCGAACTGTGGTATTTGCCTGTCCTTTACTATAAGTGTGTTGAATGTGCAGTGTGGGTCGTGATTTGGTTCCCCACATTGCTTGAATGTGTCACGCTAGCTGGAAGCTGTGTCCAGCACTTTACCGGACTGTATCCGAACTGTTCACCTGTTCTGGGCCTCACCATCTCGGTCTAGATTGCCGTTCATGCTGCAGAGAATCATCCGTTGAAAGACCTGCTTAGGGGATTCGGCTCCCTGCTCAACACCATCGAACAAGATTCAACCACCACGGTGTGTCGTGTGGGCCTTGCTTCCCCTGGCAAACCAGCAAGTCATCCTGAGGTCTTCATTTCGTCCATCCTGCATCCTGGTCTGGGTAGCGTGAGTAAACATCAGGGTAGCTTCCTGCAACAAAACTCAAATCAAAGTGTGTCACCTGATTTAATTGTTTTGATTGATCATTATGAACTGAGCCCTCCGGCTCTGGAATACAAATTGATGGTTAAAGTGCATGTTGTGTTTTTCCTTCCTAAGGACCCCAACAATAACTGCAATGCTAGCCTACCCTGGGCAACACTTCAGGCTATCCTGCAGACCAACTGGGTACCCAGAGTGTGTGTGACTGTGTTAGAGGGACTCTTAGAGGCATGCATGCTTAGCCGGATTAAATCAGATCCAGAATCAAACACCAGATTACTGCCCCTCCCTTGTTCACGTCCCCCAATAAATCAGATCTAAATCTTTTTGCATTTGCACTGGCTATTGTGTACCTTTGTGGTGCGGATACTGTGTTGGTATTGCCTTTCTCCATTGCAGGGCTTGCTTTGCAGGGGGTCTCCAGGGCCAGTACAGCTGATCCAGCCCTGGTGGTAAGTGTGCCAAGTGTGGGTATAACATTGCATTCTGGTGTTCATTGTAACTGTCTAATTGCTGACCAGTATAGACCACTAGAGAGGTTAGGGGAGGGTATCAGAGTCCCAAAGGGCTGTACCCAGAACAGCTATGCTACCCTTAAACCAATCCTCTGGGTGGAGGCACCTGTTCACAGAACTCAGGCCCTTCAACCTGTGCTTAGTCTGTGCTTAGTCATGCAGGCAGGGGTAGTATCTCTTGGGATAGCACCACCTAGGGGTTACAAACATAAGAGGACTGGAAGGTATTCAAGAAGTTAAGGAACAAATGCAAAGGACAGATCAGGAAAGCCAAAAAACATTGTTACAAAAAGAAGACTGAAGTAACTACAAATCCCTCATCTTACTGGCAGCTAATCAAAGAAATGGAAAGAACAGCAGCTACTAAAACCAAAATAAAATTCTCAGCTAAAAAAGGTAAGGAGATCCCATCAAAGGAAATGGCAAACGTACTGTATTAAATAACTACTTCAGCACACTACCCAACATGAAAATTTCAGAGCACAGGACACCTTCGGATGAGCTAGGCAGTGGCTTCATACCTGACCCAAGCAGAAATACAAACCTTCCAAAATTTTACTTTAAAGTTATCAATCAAGCCGAAGTCTTGAAAGAAATAAAAAAAATGAATGCAAAAAGGCATGTGGGCTAGATCAGATTGAAATAAAATTCCTGAAACATTCAACAGAAGTATTAACCCCAGTCTTAACAAAAATCTACAACAGATCCTTACTCTAGGGCATCTACCCAGACCAGTGGAAGATAGCTTACGTAGTGCCAATGCACAAAGGGGGACCATGAAAACCATCAAACTACAGATCAATGGCACTACTATCCATTGTCTCAAAGAATATTAGAGAAGCTGACTGGGAAATAACTGAATGAATACTTAGATAATTACAGGCTGCTGACTAAACACCAATCTTGATTCCGGCCAGGGAGGTCGACAAGCACAGTGTTCATGGAGTATGTCAACTCTGTGGCAACAGCCTTGGATAATGGGGACTACATGGGTGCAGTATACATTGGCCACTCCAAAGCCTTTGACTTAGTTGACCACACCATATTGCTCAACTTGGATTGTCACAGAGGTGCACACCTGGTTTCCGTCATCCATGCGGGATAGGAAACAGCAGGTCATGGTGAACGGCACACTCTCAAACTCACAAATACTGAGTAGGGGAGTGCCACAAGGTTCCATCCTCGGACTTCTACTGTTCCTGATATATGTAAACAAGTTACCAAAATACATAAAAAAAAACCCAGAAATAAAACTATATGCTAATGACACAGTTCTCATAGGGACAGCGACATCCAGTGAGGAATTCAAAAATTTACAATTGTAAAAATTTTAATCTTGGGTGGATTATTTGGATTTTAAAGTTAGTAGCAAACTTGCAGCATTTGGGAGGTTAATTGATTCTTCGTTCTGTTTCAAGAGGGCAATTTAACGGGTGTTAAAATGGGTACTACTCTGAA
This sequence comes from Neoceratodus forsteri, assembly GCA_016271365.2. Taxonomy (NCBI): domain Eukaryota; kingdom Metazoa; phylum Chordata; order Ceratodontiformes; family Ceratodontidae; genus Neoceratodus; species Neoceratodus forsteri. Next base: position 215,634,474 of record JADMNL010000024.1, read on the forward strand.
ATTAGTTATTTTAGTATGGTTAGTTTATGTAGTGGGCGATGTAAAGTTTTCCTGTAATAAATGTTTTGATTGTAGGAATAACGTTATGTATTTCCAAATTAATTTAACTAAGGGCTTAACTACCTCACATTGTATAAATAATTTTAATGGGGGGAATTTCAGGTTTGAGGCTAATGTTCAAGAATTGTTTGCTAACTCAAAGAAAATGATTTCACTGATGCTTTGCTTCTAATGTAATTATGAGACCTTTTTATCTGCTCACACAACTATGGTTTGTAATAGGTCATTTAGGGCGTATAAGAAGGGATTGATGTTTTCTAATAGAGTAAGGAGATTAATATTGCTATTGTTGCTGTTATCAGGTACAGTACATCCTAATCCGGGTTCTCAGGGGATGAACCTGGTGCAGACAAGAATTTATTAAGGCCTTCTCTGCACATGGTTCATCTAAATGTAGCCAGTCTAATAGCAAAAAAGACAATTTTGGAACATTGGATTTTGAACAATAAGTTTGATGTAGTTGCTCTGACTGAAACTTGGTTGTCTGATAATATTACTAATTCTGAGATTTTGCTACCAGGATATTCGATTTTTAGGAAGGATAGGGTTGGTAGACGGGGGGATGTCTATTTTATGTAGCTGATCACTTATTAGTACAGGAATTAGATATTATTTCTGAAAGTAATATGGTTGAAACAATTGGTATTTCCATTTTGATTGGTAATAATAAAGTTCTGACTACTATAAATGTTTATGCACCACCTGATAAATCAAAGGAGGGGGTTCCTGCTTTTTTTAATTGTATTCAAAAATTAACATTAAGAGAAACTATTTTGGTTGGTGATTTTAATTTAAATTGGTTGTCCCCAACAGAACATGAAATTAGAACGACAGTCATTGATTCAGGGTTTCAACAATTGATAGAAGGTCCTACTAGAGTAAATTATAAGACAGGGTACTCTTCAACCCTTGATTGGGTAATTACGAATAGTCCATCACATATAGTTAATTGTGGGATTCTCCCTGATGGGATAAGTGATCATAGTCCTGTATTTTTTGATTGGTCGGCTAAAATACTTAAAAAAGAAGCTAGGATCATAAAGTACAGAAGGCTTAAGGATTTAGATGAGAGGAGTTTTTTTGAAGAAACACAATTATTAGATTGGTAATTTTTGGATAATATAATTGATATAAATGAAGCATATTTGAAATTTTGTAATTATTTCATTTTTATTTGTGATAAATTAATACCCATTAGGTCTGTTAGGGTTAAGGGAAATAGTAATGTTTGGTTTTCCCCTGGCTTACTGACATTAATTAGGGAAAGAAATTTAGCATGGAAAGTTTATAGAAGGACTAAACAACTAGATCATCAATTAGTTTATAAAAAGCTTAGGAATAAATATCAAGTAGCAATTCGCGTAGCAAAGAAGGATTATTATATGAAAATATTTACAGAAGTTAGGGGGAATCCAAGTGCAACCTGGAATACAATTAATCAGCTATTAGGTAAAATTAAGGTGAATGAAGGCTGTGTATTAGAGAGGAGGTGGAATAATATTTTGGACCCTAAATCTTTGGCTGGAATGTTCAATTCGCATTTCACTAATTTGGATAGGTACAGTTTCAATGCGGGTAGTATGGGTAATTCCTGGAGCCATTTGGAAGCAGTTGTGTATTCTAATGACAATGGAATAGATGGGGGTAGTAATATTCCTAGATTTTATTTTCGATCATTACAAATTGGTGATGTGATTGAGTGTGTGATGAAAATGAATCCTAGGCCTTACAGGGGATCAGATTATATTGATTACAGGGTATTAAAAAGAGTTATTAGTGCTGTTGCAGGACAATTGACAAAATTGTTTAATTATTCTTTATGTAATGGAGTTTTCCCTGAAGTGTGGAAGAGTGCAGTGGTAATGCCTATTTATAAATCTGGTTCGAGACTTGACCCAAATAATTATCGTCCAATTTCAATGCTTGGTCCTCTTTCTAAAATATTGGAGAAAATAGTCTCAGTTCAGTTTATTGAATATTTAACTAACTACAAGCTGTGGTCGGATTCACAAAATGGTTTTAGGTCTAATCATAACACAGAGACAGCCTTGGTGAGGTTCACTAGTCGAGGTAATAGGGCTATTGATAGTGGGGACACTGTCGTGGCGGCTTTTGTGGACCTCACCAAGGCTTTCGATTTAGTAAATCATGAGGTACTTTTGAAACAGTTGTTTAATTTAAATTTGTCTGAAGGGGTTATAGCATGGTTTAGGGATTATTTGGTTAATACGAATCAAAAGACTTTAATTAATGGTATTTTATCCGATTCATCTTTGTTGGAATGTGAAGTCCCTCAAGGCTCTATTTTAGGACCTTTGCTTTTTCCTTTATTTTTAAATTCGTTAGCTTTTAATTTTAAAAAGACTGAGTTGTTGTTAAATGCGGATGATGCAGGTTTGTTTTGTTCTGGTTCAGATTTTCAGTTACTTCAGAAAACATTACAGTATGATTTTAGCTTGCTTCATTATTGATTTGATAAACATAAATTGGTGTTAAATTCAATGAAAACTAAGACAATGGTTTTTTCTCATCCAAGAAGAGTGCAGGATCAGGAATTAAAAATTATTGATAATTTAGGTACAGAAATTGAACAAGTGATGCAGTTTAAATATTTGGGGGTACTTACTGACTGTCATTTAGCATTTGATTGTCATGTAACAGACTTAATTAGTAGGGTACATAAAAGGTTAAGATTTTTGTATCGAATTAAGGATAATCTGACCTATGAGGTTAGATTACTGCTTACACATAGTCTATTATTAACTATGATGGATTATGGGTCAGTAGTATATTCATTTACTTCTGAAAAAGTCTTTGCCAGGCTTCAAGTTACATATCATTCTGTTCTGCGTTTTGCTACTGGACAAACAAGGCTCATTCATCACTGTTTACTATATAAACAATTGGGTTGTTTATCGCTAAAGGGGAGATTTAATTTTAGGGCTTTGGTGTTTCTGCATAAGGTTATTTTAAGTATTTCTCCACCTAGTATTATTAACTTGTTCCTAAGGAATATTCCTGGTAATACTAGATCTCAGAGTAAGGATGGGTTTCAGGTTCCTTTTTTTCAAACAGCTTTTGGTCAAAATTCGTTGGATTTTATAATTGTTAAGATGTATAATCAACTTCCTAAAAATGTATTAAGACAATCGAAATTGTCTACTTTTAAGTATGAACTTAGGAAAACTTTGTTAGAAAAGTCAGACTGTAAATGCTTTGCTTAATGTGTTTTTATAATGTGGTATTGTCTTAATTATGTATGTTTGTTTAAACTGGTCGTTTGTGAAAATGGGCTTGTCCCACAGACTTACCAGTATAAAAATAAATAAATGAAATGAAAAATTTTGCAGTATGACTGTAATCGGCTTCAGGAGTGGTTCTCACAGTCAAACATGGTGCTGAGTGCCAAAAAACTCAGGCAACACTATTCAGGCAAATAAGAGAGAAGGATGAGGGGGACTCAAACCTAAAAATACTGACGACTGATAGCCAGTCACTGGTGAATGTAAGTGTAACTGGGACACCACCTCCGAACAGGTTACTACCCCTGCCTGCTTCCCTAACTGCAGGTTGAGGGGCCTGGGTTCTAATAATGATACTATTGACATGGTGCCTCCACCCAGAGAACGTTTTAAGTGGGTCAGATGTTATATTAGCACAACCCTCTGGGAAGTTGTACTTACCCACGGCCCCCACCAGTGGCACACCTGGAGTTATACCAAACACTTCACTTAACATGCAATGACAATTATTGGTGAGCAATAATAATATGCTCATGGTTACCACTTTTACCAACAGAGTCTGGAATCCTGGACTGCCTTGTATGCCTGGAATAGGAAATGTGACAATAACTGCAATGCTCTTTTCTACAGTCCCCCATTTCCCCACCATTCAGTAATAAGATGCTCAGGAAGCAGATTAACATTCTAACAGCAAATCTACGAACATATGAACATACGAAATTGCCAGCAGATAACGGCCTTATGGTCTGTCAAGTCTGCTCGATTGTGCAGCTAGCTGCCCTTATACTGCAACTGCCCCTCCCCCTCCCCTTCCCCATACAGTGACCTTCCCCTTACCCTGTCCCATCCCCTTTTGAAGCAGCCCACTGTTCTACAGGATACCACTTCCTCTGGCAATGTGTTCCACCCAGACACCACCCTCTCCGTAAAAAAGTGTATCCTCATTTCCCCTCCTGGACCTTCCCCCTTCCAGTCTCAGACCGTGCCCTCAAGTGTCCCTCCCCCTCCTTAATTTGAAAAGCCTATCCATGCCTGTTTTATTTACTCTCTTCATGTACTTGAAGGTTTCAGTCATGTCCCCCCATCCCTCTTCTCCTCCAGGGAGTACATGTTCAACTCCCTCAGCGTGCTCTCGTAGGGTAAGTCCCCTAGCCCCTAGATCATTTTTGTTGCCCTGCACTGCATTCGCTCCAGTAACCTAATGTCCTTCTTCAGGTATGGTCGCCAAAACTGCCTGCAGTACTCCAGGTGTTGTCTAACCAGTAACCTGTATAGCGGCAGGATCACCTCTCCCCTCCTGGAGGATATGCCTCTGGCAATACTGCCCAGCAGCCTGTTAGCCTTTGCAGCTGCCTTTCTATACTGTGCTGAGTTGTTCATTGCTCCTGTTATGATCACCCCCAGATCCTTCTCCTCTTCCGTCTTGGCTAGTGGAATTCCCCCCAGCTGGTAGCGCTTCCTTGGGTTTTTTGTGCCGAAATGTAGCACCTTGCATTTCTTGGCATTGAACCCCAGCTGCCAAGTGTCCAACTAGGCCTCCAATTTTGCCAGATCATCTTGCAACCCCTGCCACCCTTCTAAGTCATCCACTACTGCTCCCATTTTGGTATCGTCTGCAAATAGACTGATCTTGCTCTTGATGCCTATTGAGATGTCTGCTATGAAGATCCCAAACAACACCGTCAACGGTACAGAGCCCTGTGGATCCTTGCTTGTCACTGCCCTGGGAGATGAGAGCTCCTCTCCCACCACCACCCTCTGCTGTCTCCCTTGCAGCTAGTTCACTACCCATCCCAGCATCTTCACCCCTGCCCCTATGCCTTCCAGCTTACTTCCTAGCCTCCCGTGTGGCACTGAATCGAATGCCTTACTGAAGTCCAGGTATAGGACATCCACTGCATGGCCCCTGTCTAATTGCCTGGTTACCCAATCATAGTACTCCACCAAGTTGGTCTGACAGGATCTGCCTGAAACAAACCCATGCTGTCTGCTGTCCTGCAGCCCATTAGCCTCTAGGAGGGAAAACAACCTCTCCTTCAGGACTGTCTCCATCAGTTTTCCCACAATGGATGCAAGGATTACTGGTTTGTAGTTCCCTGGCTCATCCTTGGGGCCGCTCTTGTGCAGGGGTACCACATGCGCCATCCTTCAGTCCTGAGGTACACTCCCCAAGTCCAGGGAGGCATTGAACAGCTCTGCCAAAGGTTCTGCCAGGACTGAATAAATCTGGATTATTCAGGGGACTGAACAGGGAGTAGGCAGATGAATCAATGAATCTCGCAACAAAATAATTGACCTGGGTGATAGATTTTAACAATCACAGACATACATTTACCCCTGTTTTACATCAGTTATTTCAATCTGGGTACCCAGGTTTAAGTTGTTGCAGGCCTGAGCATTTCTTCGGGGTGGCTGGCATTGCAGCTGGTTGGGGCCCTTAAATAAACAAAATTGGTTAGTGATTTAATTTCTTTAATCTGAAGCCACATTCACCAGTGCTTTAAACCCAAGAAGAAATTGTAATCCCCAGGCCCGATGGCCTGCATATACAGTCAAACCACAACACAAACTTTGAAGACAAATCAGATGGCAATTTCTTTGTATTAGAGGTTGCAAGGCACAGGTCCTGAGGTTACTCATGGTACCAGGACCAGTAGAGATGATAGCTGCAGTCAGGCTGGATTATTGCTTGCCAGGAATGATCAAGGGGACCAGGGCCGACATGACTCACCTCCACTTCACAGCCTTTCCCTTCAAGGTGGCCGCAACCTGCGATTTTTCTCTCTGCAGGGGCTGACTCCCCAAGCTGGTCTTTGGCCAGGCGGAATGGCAACTCACAGCAACAGTCTTGTGGGCCTTTTGTGACATAGGCCCAGCACATACAGCTTAGCCTCTGGCGCAGGTTACACAGCACACTCAGCTTACCCACTTCTGGATTAGCAATTTGGTTACTGTGGGCTGTACACAAATCAGGCAGGCCTCCCCCTTTTCTCACAAACATGACAGGAGACACTCGCAAATGGTACAGGCTGTACTTTCCACTGGAGTTCCTTAGACAATTTTCACAACAGCTCCTAAGCCTCTGGGATAGTTCAGCAAAGATTCACTTGTTCAACGAACAGCTCTCTCACGCAAACTCAGGGCTGATGAAAAATACTTCCTCTGCTTTTAGGCAGTCCAACCCAGCCATGCAGGGAAGCAAACAGGCCTTTCCCTGCACTTCTCAGCTAAGCCACACAGGCTTCCTCTTTCTTAAGAGCTCGAGCTGATCTCTGAGCCTCCTCCCATCTTGGAAGCTTGAGATGGAATCCCCTTCAAACAGTCCCCCACAACTGAAGACTGGGATCTCTGTATTCTGGTTGGCTGCCTAAACTGTCAGTCACAGTTCCAGAGCTCTGATTAGGTAAATTGGGTGCCAAGAGAAAAGTTCACAGTTTCTCCCATAAATCACTGTAATGAGGACCCCTAAGGACCCTTCTGTATTACGAATGGTCCAACTGCAAAGTCCCAGACCAAATATGGCAGCTCCCTTGCCAAGGAAGTAAACAGTCCACAACTATAGTTCATTTTAAACGTAACAAGTTGGATTTAGGAATAAACAATCACAGCATTCAACAGACAGCACTTGCACAAGTAATCGACTGTATAATGGAATTTATCAGAGTACTAATGGCTGGTTGCAGGCTTTGAGTTTCACAGAGCCTGCACAGGCTATTCACTGCAATGGCAAGGCTAAACCTCTTAAAGTGGCAGTGTGGTGGCATTCATTCGCAAACAAGCATTCAACAGACAGCACTTACACAAGTAATCAACTGTATAATGGAATTTATCAGAGTACTGCCCAGCCGGTAGCAGGCTTTGAGTTTCCCAGACCCAGCATGGGCTATTCACTGCAATGGCAAGGCTAAACCTCTTAAAGTGGCACTGTGGTGGCATTTATTCGCACACTCATGCAGGAACAGGGATTACAATGATACTTTACACTGGGGCATATTTACAGTACTGGGTGGGCATGCAGGCTCTTAGTAGCAGAGCACCAGCTGGGATCCTTTCTGGCAAAAGAACCTTGCAAGGTCCAAGGAGCTAAATTAATGTAAGCCCACCATTTGGGGGGTGGGTTACATAAGTGAATACAAATATCTGGGAGTGCTCATAGACGAATCACTAAATTTTAATTCCCACATCACCAGCACTATCAACAAGGTAAACGGAAGGTTGGGGGCATTGAGGAGGAAAGCATTCCATATCCCAAAGAGGGACAGAAAAACTATAGCGACATAACTACTACTGCCATCCCTAGAATATGGGAATATAGTGTACCAACATACAAATAAGGCTACATTAAGCAAATTAGACAAGGTATATAACAGCATAGCAAGATTTGTTCTAAGGTGTCCATATGACAGACACCACTGTCAAATGTACAAATAATTAAACTGGGACTCTCTAGTAATCAGGAGGAAGAAAATTAGGGCAATTACGGCATTCAAACTGCATAAAGTACTCATGGGTAACCCTGAGTCTGGCTCTACAAAAACTCCCAAGCACACTCATAACTTAAGAGGGGTGAGGCATAGAGGATACACCATCCCAAAAATATCTAAATCATATTGAAAGATTAAAACCAAATGGTGGGTGGGAAAGGTATGGCACTCTCCATCCAGAGCTCAGGAAAACATCCACAATAAACTGTTTTAAACATAGGGTGAATAAAACCTTTACAGTTGCTTGTAACTGTAAAATAACTGTATGAAGTGGCAACTGCCCATCCAGTGATTCTATGTACCTGAGTGCCATGTAGTGACGGATGTGACATTCAGTTGTATGGAATTGTATTCTTAGACCCAGTGTAACTGGGCTATGCACTTAGACTTAGAATCTTAGAGCCAATGTAACCTGGGCAACGCAATTAGTCCAAACTGCACTTAGCAGGACAACTTTATAAACAGGGCTGCTAAAGTCCTGACAGTTCAATCCTGTTGAAAAATAGATTTTACCTACATTCTACCCTAATTTGCTTAAAGGTGGTATGTGTGTTGGAAACAGAAAGGAAGTTACTCACAAGGAAAGGCAGGCAGGATCCACATCAGGAAGGGCTCTAATGGTAGCTCAATGTATGCCCAATAGGGTAGCAGTGAAGGAGCTAGCATCAAATTTGGAATAGTCATGGGCCATGAATATTCCGGGTGGGGGTCAGGGTGAGGCATTACTCCAAATACAAAAGGATTGGGGAGTGGTCATAAGGGAGTCTGCAAATATTCCTGTGGTTCTAACACAGTCTGGTTTGGAGACAAGGGCCCAGTCAAGAAAGGTACTGTATGCTTACCCATTTTATTGTTTATCCTAGTCGGCTCTGAAATAATTTGGGTAAGCTGGGCCTCTAGTAGGACAGCCGGCCCACTCCTCGACTCAGAGATCCAGTTTATATTGAAACCCCTGAGCAGTATTAATTCACCTAGGAACTTGGAACTAGGATTTTGAGTCTGCTTTTCACAGCAGTACATTAGGGAGAGGAAAGGACTGAGCAGCTACAGCACCCCCCCCTTCACTTAGCAGCAGCTAACTGAGAGAGCTAAATGGGAGGGGGCCTGTGATCTGAGAAAGCAGAGTCAGGTGTTCCCCAGCTCCATTTGGAGTCTACTTTTTGCAACAGTACATTAGGAAGAGGAAAAGGATGAGCAGCTCCAGCTCCCCTTCCCCTTTCACTTAGCAACAGCTAGCTGAGTGAGCTAAATGAGAGGGGCCTGTGACCTGTGAAAGCAGAGTCAGGTGTGCCGTAGCTGCATTTTAAGCCTCTCTTTGTTAGCGCCCCCCCCCGGCGTGAAGGATCAATGTGTGAAAGACAGTGGGGTTTTCCCGCTGGAGTCATCCCAATGAGACAGCCAACAGCCAGCCACTCTGCTGCCCTGCTGACAAAAGGGGAGCAAGTGTCACCCTTCAGAACAGGTAAGATACCACAAGTTTTGATCGTTGCTGCTCAACTAAACCTCTGATAGTATTGAACAGAGCCACTGCTTACTAAGACATTATGGATATTGTCAGCTGTAGTGGATGTGGGGCACTCATCTCCACAAGGGTGCTCTAGGGGAGAGGGCACTGCCCAATTTGCAGGTCAATGTCTGAGCTCAGGGCACAGCTGGAGGCAGCAAGATTAGAGATATTCAAGTTGTGTCTCCATCAATGCTGGAGCTAACCCCCCCCCCACTCCCACTTCCACAGAGGCCCACTAGCATGGTGGGATGGAGAGTGGTGGGGAGGGCTTTGGGGAACAAGGCCAGCCAGGTAAGGGTTTCTGTAGCCAAACCCATAATGATTACAAACCTCTTTGCACCCCTGGACTGGGACCAGGAACCTGACTCCACAGGGGAAGACTCAAAGTTGATCGATGGGTAAGGCAGGACAACTCAGTAGCTCCCAAGTGCCAAAAAGTCAGGAAATTCCTGGTTGTTGGGGAGTCTGTGATTGGGGGGGTAGAATAGAGTGTGGGGGACAGATCATCTGGAAAGGCCATGGTTAAGAGTCTTCCTGTTGTCTCAGCCAACAGGGATCTTAGCCGTATAGGGAGGATGGTGGAGAGGGAAGGGGAAGGGGTGGGTGTGCTGGTGCACCTTGGCACCAGTGATCTGGCCAACGGTCAGTGGAGGAAGTGAAGCAGAGCTTCCAGGGGCTGGGGGACAGACTGGTGGTGCACTCGGCCTCCTTGGCCTTCTATGAGGTCTCCCTGTTTGGGGTAAAGGGGGGGGAAGGAAGATGCACAGGAGATTGGAGAGTTTAATATATGGCTTAAGGAATGGTGTAGGGAAAAGGGGTATCATTTCTTAGGGACTTGGGGGGGTGGGGGGACCTTTGGGATAGGAGGCTTTTTTAGGTGGGCTGGATTCCACTTGATGAAGGAGGGGACTAGTGCACTGGGGCAAACATTTGATGTCTTTTTCAGACATTTAAACTAACTGTGAGGGAGACTAGCAGTGGGGGATCCATACAAAAAGACGTAGGGATGGAGTTCCTAGCTAGTTCTGCCCCTTGCCTTGAGACTAGCAGCACTCAGGTTCAGACTGATAGATTGACAGTAGGTATGCACACTGAGTATGCTGCAAATCAAATATGGCTAGGAAAGGAAAAGAGAGAAGCTCAGTCAAAGAACAAGAAAGGTTTGTTGGATAGTTGGAAAAGGGTTTGTGTTAATGCCAGAAGTTTAGGCAACAAAATTAGCAAGCTTCAGGTGATGATGTCAGAATCCAAGCTAGATACAGTGGCCATCACAGAAACTTGGGCTACAGATAAAATGACTGGGACTTAACAGTGCCTAGATCTCCATCCCACCAGACCAAGTGGGCAGGTAGCCAGGGGACTGGCAGCGCCTAACAGTCCCTTTCTGTGCTGTGCAATGCCAGGTCAATGAGGAACAAGACCGCAATTATGGCAGACTTGGTTTCCTTGGTTGATCTGGCTTGCATTATGGAGACCTGGTTAGGCGATGATGCCAGGCCAGTTTTGGAGCAGGCTGTCCCCTCTAGGTATTCTGTAGTGCACTGCCTGAGGAGGGAACGCAGGGGCATGGGGTGTGTGGTCATCTGTTTTAGATCAAGCTTGGGCTTCACCGTGCACCCAGTGGGATCAGCCAGGTTTTTGGAGTGTGTGGTAGTGTGCTGGGGTCCAGGTGCAGGCTGCAGGATTCTCCTCATTTACCACCCTCTGGGATCGGGAGGCGATTTCCTGCAGGAGGTCACAGACTTCGTCGGTGGCAAGGTGTTGGAGTCCCCCAGATGCTTGATTCTGAGGGACTTCAATGCCTGGGTCGACAACGAATCCTCACAATTTGATCATGACCTCCTCCAGTTGATGTAATCACTGGGCCTGACACAAGTAGTTACTTCTGTGACCCATCACCATGGCCACATGCTGGACCTGGTGTTCTCACTGGGGCTCAAGGTAACAAACCTCAAGACTGATCAGGTCGTTTGGTCTGATCATTGTATGGTGAAGTTCTTGTTTGGGGCCCCCCCCGAAAGTCCCTTCCCTGTTGAGATGGTTAGCTATTGCCCTTGCAGGGGATTGTCCCCAGAGGGACTGCTGGTGGTAGCAGACTTATCTAGAGTGTAGAGTAGACGTTCCATGTGCGGTTGGTGCTGGCGAGCCAGTGGCCACCTATAATAAGATGGTTTCAGAAGCACTTGGCACCATCACACTGGTCCATAAACAACCCAGATATTCTCACTTGAGATCCCCTTGGTTTGATGAGGATCGCAAGATGATGAAGATCAGGGGTCAGAAGTTGGAATGTTGCTGGCTGAGGACCCGGTCAGAGCAGGACAAAATGGCCTTGCGTGCTCATTATCATGAGTACCAAGGGACAATCAACCATAAGAAGGCAGAGTTTCTGTCCAGGGAGATTGTTGCAGGGAAGAACAGACCATCTCCGCTATTTCGGACTGTGGACAGACCTTTGTATCCAGTCTGCCTACAGCCAAAAAAAGCTTTTTCAGTCACCTTGTGTGAGGAGTTTGCTCTGTTCTTCTCTGACAGGGTGTCCTCCATACGGTCGGGGATCTGCCAGTGAGGCAAGTTTGGCCTGGGGTGAGCAGAGGCGCTCCATCTGTCTGGGAGGAGTTTAAACCAGTGGAGGTGGCCAAGGTCATTGAGGTGATCTCAAAGCTCAAGCATACCTACTGAGAACTGGACCCGGCCCCGATTAGTTTCTTGATGAGATGTGTCGGGACCGACGGCCCAGTGTTCGCTGGGATTGTTCGGTGTTCGATGAAGGAGGGAGGGAGTCTTTCCGGATATCTTGAAAGAAGCTCTGGTGAGATCCCTCTTGAAGAAGCCATCTCTCGACCCTGACATCCTGGTGAATTGCCGTCCAATCTCCAACCTGACATTTCTGGGCAAGGTTGTTGAAAAAATAGTGACGCAACAGCTCAAAGAGCACCTCATGTCCTTTGACATCTATGAGTCATTCCAGTTGGGTTTCAGGGCCAGGCAGAGCACTGAAATGGCGTTAGGGTGCATAATTATCTCCTCAGGGCTAGGGAAGGAGGAGACAGGTCAAGTCTTGTTCCCCTTGATCTCTCATCAGCCTTCAGTACTGTGGATCACACTGTGCCTCTTGATCGCCTTCAAGAATATTGTGGACTTGCTGGTACTGTCATCAACTGGTTTGAGACATATCTCTCAGGCAGGGAGCAGCAGGTGGTGATAGGGAATTTCTCCTCCTCCCCGAAGCCCCTGTCATGTGGAGTGCCTCAGGGCTCGATCCTGTCACCAATGTTATTCACGGTATACGTGCTGCCCCTGGGAGAGCTCATTCAGCATTACAGTGTGTGTTTTCACTACTCTGCAGCTGATACCTAACTGTATCTGTCTTTTGCCCCTGGAACACACGACGCCATGGAAGTGATTAACAACTGCCTGGCTGAGATCAGTGACTGGATGTCCTCCAGCTGGTTGAAACTGAACCCAGACAAGACGGAGGTACTGGTGATTGACCCAGGCTGCGGGCTTGATGAGAGTGCTTCCAGAGTGGGTACAGGACTGTTTCTAGGGTGGGAGAATCTCTGCGTTATCTTCGACAGCAAACTGACACTTGAAGCCCAGGTGTCATCTGTGGTCAAAAGTGTTTTTTTACCACTTGAGGAATATTGCCAGGATTAAGCCCCTAGTTCTGCCTGAAGACCTGCCGTCTCTGGTGCATGCCTTTGTAACATCAAGGCTTGATTACTACAATGCTCTTTACTTTGGGGTCACTGGAGGGACCCTCCGCTGGCTGCAGCTAATGCAGACCACAATGGCTTAGTTGCTGATGGGCCTGGCTAGGTCCAGTTATGTGACCTCAGTCCTGCGGGCTCTGACTGGTTACCTGTCAGGTGGAGAATCATCTTCAAGGTGGGATTGCTCACCTGCAAGGCCCTATACAGGCTGGGCCCTGGCTATCTGGCTGATGATCTTATTCCTGCCACCTCAGTCCATTTCCCTGTGCTCCTTGATTAGGGGCATCCTTGCTGTTCCCAGGGTCAGATTGAAAACGTCAGACGACCGTGCCTTTAGTGTCACAGGGTCAGCCTTGTGGAACACTTTTCCAGCTGTTGTTAGGGAGGCCCCGACAGTCGAGGTTTTTAAAAAGGGTCTGAAGGCTCATTTGTTCTGCATGGCTTTTCCCAGTGAAGATGAGTGACCAGCATTAGTAATATCACTTATTTTAATCCTCTGGCGTTTTACTTATTGAGATTTATTTATTGTTTTATATATTCACTGAACTGTATATATTTTTCTTTTATAGTTTTTATGTTGCTTTGCTTGTTTTGACCTTACCTGTTTTTATGTAAGGCTCCCAGAGCCCCAGGGATTGGGCGCTGTATAAATAAAATTTTCCTTGCCTTGCCTACATATGTACTGCTAAGAAGGGACAGAGAAGTGGGGGGTGGGTGGGTGGTGTGGCCCTCTGTGTTAGAGAAGGCATTGAGGTATTGGAAATTGGCAATATTAGGTGTAACTGAGGGAAGACTGAGTCTCTGTGGGTTCCACTTATAGAGGCATCTGGGAAAAAGCTGTACCTAGAGGTATGCCATAGACCTCCAGGCCAAGGAGAGGCAGAGGATAGGGAGCTCAGCAAAGAAATTCGGAGAACAGCGAAAGGAGCGGTTGTGGTACTGGGGGACTTTAACTTGTCCGGTGTAGACTGGGAAATTCCGGTGGCTAGGAGCTAGAGAAGTCGGGCATTGCTTGATGCCTTTCAGGACTGCCTACTAGTGCAACTTGTAAGAGAACCCAGAAAACAGGACGCTGTCCCAGATGTGGTGCTCACTAACACAGATGTAGGTAAATCAGGGATAGTTAGGAGCCACTTGCAAACAGTAACCACAACTCGGTTTGGTTTGAAGTTGCCCTCGGGACAGAGAAAACGCATTCTAGTACAGTGGTCTGGAATTTTAGAGGAGTTGGTTTCAACAAACTCATAGAGGTGGTTCGAAATAAATTAATGGGGGAGAGCATGAGGTTAGGGGTTGAAGAGACATGGAGGGTAATTAAATGGGCCATTCTTGAAGCTTCACAGCTTTGCCCAAGGAAAGTAACCAAAATAAATAAATTAAAGAAACCACTTTGGTTTTCAGTGAAAATAAGGGGAGCAGCAAGAGCCAAAAGGACAACCTTCCACAACCACAAAAAGAAGCAGGGGGCTGCAGAAAGGGACGAATACCTCCCGACGAGTAGGGAGGCAATGAAGATGATAAGGGAGACAAAGGCAGACACACAGCTGCTATTAGCCAAGTGGGACAAACACAGAGAAAAACATTTTTAACACTATATAAGTGAAAAAAAAAAGGAGGGGTGAGGGAGTACTTAGTCTGTTGGATGGGGCCGTGTGGTAGAGGAGGACAAGCAAAAGGCTACAGTCTTAAACAAGTACTTTTGCTCCATCTTTACCAGGGAAGCTAGCAGGCTCCTCAGTCAGTAAAAGAAAGCCAGTACTCCATACATCAGTTTGAATTATGTTTGCTGTGCAAAATGAATTAATTAGCAATGACAGTAGAGCTCCAGTGTTAAATCAGGTTCCTAACCACAGACATTAACCGGCCCAGCACTTCGAGGTACGATACCTCTTCATCAGGGGCCACGCTAGTAGGCCCCTACCTGGAGAGCACATTAAAGCTGCTGAGAGAGATGGATCCCAGAGATGGGGGGCAGCATTTACTGGGATGGGGTACAAAAGGGTCTAGCAGCTCTCAAGACAGGCAAGGTCAGGTTCCAGATGGAATCCATCCAAGGATGCTCAAAGAACTGGCAGATGAACTGGCTAAACCTCTGGCATGCCTTTTTTTAATTTTTTTTATTTATTCTTTTTGGCCCTCCTGCCCTGCCGGTATTCTTGGTCCAGTCACAGACCCCTTGCTCTGCCTCATATCAGCCGCCCTCCTCCTCAAAGCCCCCTGCTTGCCCCCCAGGGTGGGGCCATGGTGCTCTGCTTCCCCTATGAAGCGCCACGGACTTGGGATAGGTCGAGGAGTTGGCCTGAGGTTGTGGAAGCAGGGGCGGATGTTATGTAGGCGTCAGCAGGAGGTGTGTTTTGTCACCTTGGGGGGCCGGGATGTGCAATGATGGCCAGCATCTGCCCTGCCCCCTGGCTCTTGCTGGTGTCGGTCACCGTGGTACCCCCTGGCCTCCGCTAGGGGTCCGTCGGGCGCCGGACACAGTCTCCACCCTCCCCCCAGAGAAGGAGAGCAGTGCATGAGATGCTCCATCCTTCTCCCCCGGCCAGCCCTCCGGCAACCCGGATCCATTCCCGAACCTGGGTCGCCGGCGTCGCAAGCAGAAATCCAACCGCTGCACCAATGGGCTGGCCTCTTTGGCATGCCTTTTTAATAGCTCACTTCAATCAGGGGTTGTCGCAGGGGATTGGAGGGTGGCAGACATGGTTCCGCTAAATAAAGGGGGGACAAGGAACAAGTAGGCAACTATAGGCCCACCAGTCTCACCTCTGTTGTCGAAAAGATGATGGAGTCTTTTATCAAAGCAGACCTTGTGGACTCTCTGGAGGGTAATGGTCTCCAGGACAGTAAACCGCATGGTTTTGTGGCAGGGAGGTTATGTCAGACAAACGTAATAGTCTTTTTTGTTTGGGTTACAAAGGAATTGGAAAAAGGCCATGCCATGGATCTGCTGTATTTTGACTTCAGCAAGGTTTTCGACTTTGTGCCTCACAGGCACCTGCTCAAGAAGCTGGGGGACCTTAGGGTGGCTAGGGATATCGTCAGATGGGTAAAAAATTGGCTAAAAGGGAGATGGCAGCAGGTACTGTTAAACAGTGTTAAATTGGAAGAGAGGGAGGTCACAAGTGGGGTACTGCAGGGGTCTCTCCTGGGCCCGGTCCTTTTCAACATGTTCTTCAGTGGCATAGGAGAAGGGATCTGGGGTGGGTTAGGTCTCTTCAGAGATTACACAAAGCTCTACGGAAGAGTGGATAGCACTCAAGCAATTAGAGAACTACAAGAGGACCTACAGAGGCTATAGAGATGGTCGAGGGTCTGGCAAGTAAATTAAAGTGCAAAGTAATGCACCTAGGGAAAAAGAATTCCAGGGCAGAATACTGGACGGATGGGGTAAAACTCAGTACTACAGCAGAGGAACATTACCTGGGAGTCATTAGTAGGGACACCCTTAAGCAGGCTACCCAGTGTGACAAGGCTTGCAGTAAGGCAACAGCATGCTGGGATGTATAGGGAGGGGTATTGTCAGTGGAAGGAAGGAGGTGATAGCCCCCTCTCTACAGATCCCTGGTGAAACCTCATCTGGAGAAGGCATGGGCCACCCGTCAGGTGGCTGGATCAGGTAGGTCAGGTATCAGTGATTTTTGGCCGGTTAGGATAGACAGGTAATGGGTTACCCTACCCGATTACACCATTACCCATGCACCCCCTTCCTATCCTCGATCTGCCCCAAATCTTATAAATAAAAAAAATCACTTTCCCTGGTGGTATAGCGGACCTCCCCATCCACCATCTGCCTGTAATTTTCACTTTCCCTGGTGGTCTACTGGAATGCTGTCCCTATCCTCAGTCTGCCCATAATTATCACTTTCCCTGGTTGGTGGTCTAGAAGACCCCTTCCCTATCTGCCCTAATAAATCACTTTCCCTGGTGGTCTAGTGGACCCCCCAACCCGGCAAGCAGTGCCCCACCACCCTGTCCCATCTACGAGCCAGTGACAGGCACAGCCCTCCGCTCTCTACCACGGCTGGATGCTGACTGTTCATGTCAGTGAATGCGCGGGTACTTGTACGAGTACATGCTCATTCATTGACATGACAGCTCAGTCGGTGGCTGACCATGGTGGAGAGCGGAGGGCTGTCCCAGTTGCCAGCTCAGGGTCACAATGGGGGGAATAGCATGAAGCCCACCATGGCATTCCCCCATCACGACCCGGTGACGGTGACTGGGACATCCCTTCACTCTCCACCACGGCCAGCCGCTGGCTGAACTGTCACCGGTCAGGTCAATGAATGATGCTTGCCTGCTAAGTGGCACGTCAATCATTCATTAACATGAGTCGGTCCGCCTTGGTGGAGAGCTGAGGGTGCAGCCGATCGCAGGCTTAGGGATGCGATTGGATGGGTAGAGTGAGGCACTGCCTGTTGGAGTGAGGGGGTGAGGGGGTCCCTAGACCACCAGGAAAAGTAATTATATTAATAAGGGCAGATCAGGGATAGGGAGAGGGTCTGCTAGACCACCAGGGAAAGTGATATTTTTTAATACCGGCAGATTGGGGATGGGGAGGGGGTCCACTAGACCACCAAAGAAAGTGTTACAGGAAGATCGGGCATAAGGAGTGAGGTCTACAAGACTACCAGGGAAAGTGATATTTTAATACGGGCAAATTGGAAATGGGGAGGGGGGTCCGATAGACCACCAGGGAAAGTGATATTTTCTCTGTTGTAGTCAGGGAGGGGTAATCAGTTAGTAGCATGGGTCGGGTAGTAACTATCTGACCCAAATCAACTATTCATTTTTCATCTGGGTATTTTTAGGATAGTTTAGAGGTACCTGCGGGTAGTCTTGAGGGTCAGGTATTTTAGTACCCGGCCATGCCTAATCTGGAGTACTATGTCCCATTTTGGAGCCCTCACCTTAGAAAAGACAAGGATAGACTGGAGGTGGTACAGTGCAGGGTAACAAAGATGATTCAGGGCCAGCAAGGAAAGTCCTATGAGGAACGACTTAGGGCATTGAATATTTATTCGTTGGAGGCTAGATGCGAGAGGGGGAATATGACAGAGACATTCAAGTTCCTGAAAGGAATAAATAAGGTGGACTCTAGAAAACTGTTTAACAGGAACACCAGCTCGACAACACAAGGGTACAACTGGAAAATGACAGGGGGAAGGTTCAGGAGGGATTTGAAAAAGTATTACTTTACGGAAAGAGTGGTGGAAGCATGGAGCAGCCTGCCTGCCGAGGTGGTGGCAGCAGAAATTGTGGGTGGTTTCAAGCATGCATGGGATAGAATTAAGGGGCTAGTCATCACTGGTAGGGACAAGGATGGGGAAGGAGTAGGATAGCCATTGGGGAAGGGTACAACTACCAATCAACACCAGGCCACGAGGTTGTATAGAGACCCATGGGCAGACTGGATGGACCATTGGTCTTTTTCTGCCATCACCTTCCATGTTTGTCTGAGAGGGCCCTAATGAAGGAATCCAGGGCAGAAATTGTCACTCTGGGAGTGATTGTAAACACATCCCACATATAGCAGCTTTGTGCTCCCAAGTGGTTGTGATCTCAAGTAGTAACTCAGTTATTACTACCTTACATTCAGTATTATCCAGTTCATGGATGTTTATCAGTGAAGCATTGAGAGAGGCTCCGACATGGAGAGGAACACCTCCTTCCTTCTTACAGACCCTGTCCCACCTAAACGCGGAGTACCCAGGTAGTTCAACCTTATGGTAGTCTACAGGCAGCCACCACTCTGAGGTTCTTCCCTTGTTTAACTATCAGCTGAACCTATATTATTTTTACTCCCACTTCCCCAGATTCTTGTTGTCTACTGATTTTATGTGGTCTCAATCAGTAGTACAACCTCTTTTCCTCTGCCCTTTTCCATGTCCCTACTAAGTAGGCATATCTCAAGATAGTGAGGTCCCAGTCATGACTTTTTTGTTACCTATGTTTCCGTGATGATGACTATGCCCACCTGGGCCTCCATCATCATTGACTGGATATCCCACATTTTGTTCCTAAAACTCCTGGCATTCAGACAAACAGCCATTCAGTGGTCTTGTTTACCGTCTCTGACTGGGCTGACTCCACTTACCCACTTCCTCTAGTCTCTATCCCAGATGTGCTCCCCACTTGTCTGATCTATAGTACTGTTTCTACTCTGTCCATCTTCACTGGTTTAGGGAGTGCCAGCAAGGCCTCTTAGTCTTTCAGAATGCAAATCGTAACCCTGTCCATCCCACTGTTTTTGAAAAGTTGCAGGTTTCTCAATGTGTGCTGTGAAATCAAGAACAACTAAACATGTCTCATGTCCTTTCAGGCTCCAGAAACCTTTGACGATGTTGCTGTTTCTTTTTCTGAAGAAGAGTGGAAGATGTTAAGCAAACAGGAGAAGGATCTTCACAGGGAAGTGATGGAGCAAAATTATAAAACCATGGTTTCAGTAGGTAAGAATAGATACTATCTCTGACGTGGGTTTTTTATGAGATGGGGATTGTCTGGCTTATAACTACGTCAAGTCTTATGGCATGTCAACAGTAGGGGGATGGGATGAAAGGACTGGCTTAGGGGCTCCGCTATAACATTCTTTTAACTTTGAAAACTGAAGCAGTATGTGAAGTTCATTCAGCTTACCGCTCCACCTCCGTTTTGTGATGCTCTGTTGTCAGAGGAGGGAAGGACTTCACAGGAGACAGAAACATCAAAACTGACTGCAGAAGAAGTCCAACTGATCTATCCAGTTTGCCCTTATCCCTGCTTAACCTATGACACTGAGCCCTCTCGGAGACATTTTTCCTTTCCCTCCTCTTTTATCCCCTCCCACGGTTGCCCCCCCAGCTAAACCCAGGTGTCTCTCCACCTCAGCTTGAACCCTACCTCTGATTTTCCACAGACCACCTCATTGGGCAGCCTTTTCCACCTGTCCTCCACCCTCTATAAAACAGTACTTCCTGACTTTCTGCTTAAATGTGCCCCATACCAGCTTCTTCACATTACTTCCAATGTTTATCTTTTCACTGAAGGTGAGCAATGCACTGTTATCCACTTTGTGTAGTCCTTATAGAGACTTGAATGTTTCTATTATATCCCCTCTCTCTCTCTCTTGGTTTCTAGCAAGTACATCTTAAGGAAGTTCCCTGTTGTTTCAACAACACCATGTAAACTCCATATAAAATTTTTACAATACCCTCCGCAATGCATGCACTAAGGCTATAAGACAGACGAAAGCAAACTTTTTCAAATGGGAACTGACCCTCACCCATCCTTCCAAATTCTGGAATGTAATTCACTCACTCCTTGATCCTCCATCGCAACCCAGTTCCCTGTTTTCAAACAGCATGGTCAGCCTAATACAGATCCTATTAGCGCTGCTGATATCCTCAACAAATTTTTCACTACTTGCGCCGTGCCTCATGGCCCCACACCTAAAGCCTCTGCCTCCCCTCCACCCCTCTATCACAACAACTTCAAATTCCCACCAGTCTCAGAACATGAAGTCCTCACAGTCCTCTGTTCACTAAATACCAGCAAATCCAGCCCAGACGGGATCCACCCCAAAGTCCTGCAGATCTGTGCTCCTGCAATAACAAAACCTTTTACCCATCTACTCAACCTCTCCTTTTCCGTGGGCACGGTCCCTCAGGGCTGGAAACTGCCTCAGTCATTCCTCCTCACAAGGGAGGGGAACCCTCTACACCTGGAAATTACAGGCCCATCTCCCTCCTTCCTACTCTTGCAAAACTTCAGGAATCCTTGGCACACTCCAGACTGGCGGAATATCTCACCACCAACAGCCTCCTATCCCCACACCAGTCAGGCTTCAGGAAACAGCGCTCAACTATCTCTTCTCTCCTACGTGTCACAAACCACATCCATACTGCCTCTGACCGAGGCCTCCTTACCGCCGCAGTCTTCGTCGACCTGGCCAAGACTTCTGATTCCATATCCCATCTCCTCCTCCTGCAAAAACTTGAAGCAGCAGGCCTTGCTCCTATCACCTTACGTTGGTTTGACTCCTACCTCTCCAACAGGTCACAATTTGTCAGAATTGCTGACGTGTCATCCCCCCCCCATCCTTGCAGGCTTCCCGCAAGGATCAGTCCTTGGCCCTATCCTCTTCTCCCTCTTCATAAATGACTTCCCCTCCTCCTGCACTAAATCCAGCATACATATGTATGCAGATGACACTATCATTTTTACCTCAGGCCCATCATTACATAAAGTTCAAGCTACCCTCCAATGTGACTTCAACAACATTCAAAAATGGTTCCTGCTTAACCAACTAAAACTTAATACCTCCAAGACTGTATCAATGTTATTTGGCACAGCACAGAAAATTACCAGATCCTCCCCCCTTCCCCCATCACTTCCCTGGACGATACCCCTCTAGACCAGGTTAGCAAATACAAGTACCTGGGGGTTTGGTTAGACCCACACTTATCTTTCGTGCCTCACACAGAAGCAGCCATCTCAAAATTACACCCCAAACTTGGAATGCTTTACTGGCACAGAGACTCCTTCCCACTTCCTGCCAAACGTCAAATAGTAACTATAATGATCTTCCCCATCTTTGATTATGCGGATGTGGTCTACTGCCCTGCCTCCTCGTCCACCCTATCCAAGCTTGACATCCTGAATTCTTTTTGCTGCTTCACTACCAACTCAGTCCTAAGAACGCATCACTGCGATCTATACTCCCTCCTAGGGAGAGCACCGATGTCCCACAGGCGCTACGTCCACTCGCTCAACCTTATATCCAAATTCTGGTTTGACTTGCTTCCTCCTACCTAAAGGACAGTCTCTCACTGGCCTCCAACACACCCTATGCACTGAGACACAGAAATGGAAGATCTTTTATTATACCTCGTCCATCCTCGTCTTCTGGCAAAGCTGCCTTCTCCTACCGGCTTTCCACCTTATCGAACAAACTAATCCTCTCCATTAGAAACTCCTCTTCTTACCTCGCATGCAGGAAACAACTTTGCCTCCTAACACCTCCCTCTTGTCTCTGTCCCAGGTGAGTCTGTCACCACTCACTGCTCCTACTGGACCATATTCTCTGAACTCACCTACTTCTCCTTTTACTCGCCTTCTCATCTCACCTCACACATTTGAGATGTTCTAGCCGTGCTTTCTATATTAAGATTCATGTTTAGTAGCTGTCTACTGATGCTCTCTGGAACTATCTTGGCCCAAAATCTTTCAACCTCTGCTGGACCTGTTTGTATTTAAACTATTAACTTGTAAATAATTTGAAAAGATCTTGTAAATCATTTGTTAATATTTTGTCTTTGTTACCCAATCCCCTCCACCCCCCGGGTAGCACCTAGAAATGAGCCACGGCTCAGTGTGCCTATCCCGGTCAACAAATGATGTTTAAATAAATTAAAAAAAAATATTTATTTATTTATTGAGTAATCAGAATTACAACCTGTGCACTAAAAGCTCTTTTACAAGGATCCTTATCATATAAGGGAAGGGAAGATACATGAGTAAGCGAGACAGTAGCAGCTAAATAGGCATTGTCAATAACATTTAATAGGAACATAGTGCTATCAGTGGCATAGGATAACATAGGCAAAATCATCACATAATGAAGCATGGGTACAGAGTACATGGCAATACAGTTCACTCAGCAGCCTAGATAATTAAAAGTGCAGCAGTTCAATTATGTACTAGCTAGGGTGATCAGAGGTAGTAGCTATACAGCATTATGGATACCTAAGGGGGTACAAAGTAGCATCATCGAGGGGAGTAAGTACAGCCATAGTAGGCCGATAGGATAAGGGGGGAAAAATCAAGATTAGGTGACAGAAGTGGAGTCAGGTAAGGGTACAGAGGTGGAATAAGAGGTGTGCTCATCAAGGGTAGGTGGGTTGAGTAGCGGGAAGGTAAATGGTAGGTAGGTGAGGGCTCATCAGGAGGGGTGTAGGGAGTGGGGCGTACAAGGTGGATAGGCAGGCAAGGGCAGGTGGAGAGCAAAGAACTTCGGGACCATTTGAAGAGTGCAAGATGAGCCTGGGCATGGCCCATGGCACAAGGAGGCTGGTTACAGATGGGTTAAGAGTGGCAGTAGCAATGTACAGGAGGGGAGATAGAATTCTTAAGCTTGGACTTGAAGGGACTGATGCATGAAAGGCTTGTAGTGGCATGTGGTAGCTCATTTATCCAAGTGGGAGCCCTTACTGCAAAGGCTCGCCTCCCCAGAGCAGTCCTTTGCTAGTGCTTGCATAGTGACACTCCTTGTGGCGTGTTTGACTGGGGCAGGATGGAATAAGACTTGTAGGGAGAGAGGGAGGTGCATAATTTTTTTACCTCTGCACGACTGGTACTGGTAAAATAAGTGCGATCATGCTCTATAACACTAGTATTCATTCAGTAAAGGTGCCAGCATATAACTTTCCCCTACAGTTTAGCCCACCAGTCTTGTCATCAGTGGGCTGGCTGCGGGGGACCCTGGGAAATAGAATACTTAGTCATGGCAGGCAGGGGGTTCGCAGGGTCAACCAGATAATAAATCACACTATAACTAAGTAAGGGTGGAGCAAAGGATGGGGGAGGGTGGAGTAAGGGGAAGGAATATGGGAGGATAGTGTGGTGGCAGACAAAGGCAGACAGGGGATGGGAGCAAGGGGGATTGGAGAGGCAGTGGGAGGGAGCAGAGTTGGTACAGAAGTAATCACAGCCAAGGCAGACAGTAAGCAGACAAAGGGGGAAGAGGCTGGTTCACCAGGAGTGCACAGGAGGCTGAATAACAGGTCTATGGGGGATGTAAGAGTGATTGTCATCGAGGACTCTATAATTAAGGGCATCCATTGAGGATGGAAGGGGGACCCAAGAAAGAGAAGAGTAGTTGTCTGTTTACTGGCGATGGAGTCCAGGAGGGCAGATCTTGGATCACGGAAACCATAAGGGGGTGGGTTATAAGCCTCACTTTTTTTTTTTTTATTTAATATACTTTATTTATTTTACTCAATAAAACAAAACAGGAAATACAGGACCTACAACAGACAAAGAACTTTAGGAACTAAACATCTTATACAGCAGGACAGTTGCAGGGGTTAAGATTACAGTGAAACTACCCACAAACAGTTATACATTCTTACACATTAAACTCCCCCCCCCATCCCCCCACCCAGAGCCACATGTATCCTAGTAATTGTACCCTTCATATTTCTCAGGTAGTTACACTTATCCCTAGTAGGATGGTGGAGAGAACAAACGTATACCATTTGCTCGGGTTGAACTTAGGTGTATCTGCAGGTCTCAAGTAGCTATACTCACACATCATAGCTTTTATCAGTGCAGGGGCCCACAGTCATCGGCAGTGCCATTGGCCGGGTCCCAGAGCGGATAGGCAATATGTGGACTCTACCCTCCCTTAGGGAGGGGTTAGGGACCAAAGGGTATGCAGCCTCTCCCATCTAGCTCGATACAGGGAAATTTTGCCATGGAGGCTGGCAATTGCTTTTTCAATCCTTAGGTAGTGGAAAAACTCGTTCACCCACTCAGAATAAGAAATATCGTATCTGTCTTTCCAGTGTCGCAGAACAAGTTTTTTGACTGATATGGATATAATATTCATATGGTATCGCCTTTCCCTAACTGATATTTGCTGTAGTCACCCACTATACAAATTTGAGGTGTGAATAGGTCTTATATACCCAGTAGTGGTCAGCCTTTACCTGGATGAGATGCCAGAGGGGAGCAACTTTGGGGCATTCCCAGAATATGTGAAATAATGATCCTGGCTCCTGGTTGCATCTGACTCAGTCCTGAGTTGGGAGTCTGTCCATCTCAAACAGTCTCACAGGGGTGTAATAAATACTGTGCAAGATGTGGAATTGTGTCAGCCTTAGGCGATCATTAGCAGTATATAAATATAGCATATGATGCTCAATTTGTAGGCAGATGGGAACATATGAGAGGGTCTCCATTTCTTGAGGCGTAGTATTCCAATGCATGTATTTGGCTGCATGACTGGCCAGGTAGTAGTAGTAGAAATTAGGAAGTTTGAGACCCCCTAGGTGACATGGTGCACATAAACGACTATATGATCTCCTTGGGGGTTTGCTGTACCACAAAAATTTAGAAATTAAACTATGTAACCGACAGAACCAAATTAAGGGAAGGTGGATGTTCAACATGTTTAACGGATAAAACACTTGTGGTAAAACATTCATTTTTACCACACTAACTCTGGCTTGGAGGGACAAATACATAGGAGCACATCTATCCAGGTCCTTCTTGATGCTCAAAATAAGGTTGTCCAAGATAAGTTTTTTCATTAGCGATATGGAGGTGGACAGTATTATCCCTAAATATTAAGGCGGGTATTCCAGACCATAGAAAGTGGGGCAATCTCATGTTGAGAAAAAGAGGGTTAAGGGGCATCACTTCCGTTTTATTAAGATTAAGTTTATAATTGGAGACTGAGCTAAACTTTTGAATAATTTGTAATGCTGCCCAGATAGAGTTGTAAGGTTCAGTGACATGAAGGAGGATGTCATCTGCATAGACGGATATTTTTAAGTGAAACGGCCCTATTGCAATACCTGGAAGGAGTGGGGAAGTGTTCAGTTGACGTAGCAGTGGCTCTAAATATAAGTTAAATAACAAGGGTGACAACGGGCAGCCTTGCTGGGTACCAGATTTTCAGGGAAAAGAAGATGAGATAACTCCATTGCAATATACTTTTGCGGTAGGGCAGGAATATAGGGAGGATATCCAGGATATAAAAGCAGGGAGAAGCCGAACTTAGCTAAGTTGCAAAAAAGGAAAGGCCAGCTGACCCTATTGAAAGCTTTCTCCGCATCCAGGGAGACGAGAGCCATAGGTTGATCTGCTTCCCTGGATACAGAGAAAATGTGGGCGAGCTTGCAAATGTGGTCCAAGGAAAATCTACCTTGCACAAATCCAATTTGTTCTGGGCTTATCAGCCCCTCCCAGACCTTAGCAACCCTGGAGGCAAAAATGTTAGCAAAAATCTTTATGTCATAGTTCATTAGTGAGATGGGATGGTAATTTGTAACTTTATCTTTAGGTCTACCTGGTTTCGGGAGCACAACTATAATTGCCTCCAAGAGCATCTGGTCTTTGAACCCATGCTCACATAGAAACTTGAACAATCAGTGAAGGGTGGGGATCAGTTCTGCCTCAAATGTTTTATAAAAATTGGATGGAAAACCATCTGGGCCTGGAGCCTTGTCTCTAGGAAGGGCCTTAATAGCAGACCTGATTTCTTGTTCTGAGATGGGATACACCAGCAAGTTTTGCTGGGCTGCGTCGAGGGAGGGAAGGGGAATTGCATTCAAGTAGTCCTTGATATCATTTTCAGTAAGGGGAGTCTCCATAGGACTATAATGCTGCCTATAATACTGTTCAAACTCCCTTGTAATTTCTCTGGGGGTAGTTAAAATGGTTCCGGAGGTCGAGGAAGATATTGAAGTAATGAGGCGAGATTCTTCTTTTCTCCGAAGCCTCATTGCCAAAAGGTGACTGGCTTTGTCCCCCTGCTTTATATACTTGGCCTGAGTTTTAGAGAAAATATATTCCGCTTTTTCTCTGAGGATATCTGCATATTGGCTCCTCAGTAGATTCAAACAGTGTATATCTGTCTCTGAAGGGGGATTTGACAGCGAAGTCTCTAGAGACCTTATGTCTGCCAGGAGTGACCTGGATTGTTTATCTTGTTGTTGCCTCCTAGTAGATGAGATCCTGATAAATTCACCCCGAAGAACACACTTTAAGGTACTCCATATCTGATCAAAGGCCAGAATGGAGCCTTCATTATGGGTCATAAATTGTTTAATAAATTCCTTGATATGGGTTACCGTGTGTTCATGTGCAAGTAACTGGGAATTTAATTTCCAGATAGTGTCTTTCTGGATTTCTGGGACCAAATTAATTTGTAGCCACATAAGAGAGTGGTCAGATAAAACTCTGGGAGTGATTCCACACCCAAGTAAGCCTGTGATCAGTTTCTGGTTAATCAGAAAGAAGTCAATCTGGGAAAGGGATCTGTGCAGTGGTGAATAAAATGTGTGTGCCCGAACACTTGGGTACAGAAAGTGCCAGGGATCAGTCAGGCCATAGGTGTCCAAAAGATCTTGAAGAGATCGCTGTGCAGGAGAGGGATTGGGGTTCAATCCAGGGAGGTGTTGGTAACAAGGTTCAATCTCCAGCTAATACCATGGGCAAGTTGCTGAAGGGTGCTAAAGATATTGAAGGGTTAGTAAAAAAATTCAGGGGTGTCCCTGTTAGGGCCATAAATTGATCCGACGAGGATTTCTCTGTGATTGAACACCCCTCGTATGAAAATGAATTGTCCATGTGGATCAGTGATCTTTTGCAGCTCTAGGAATTGCATACTTCTGGCGATCAAAATTGCCACACCGCATTGTGATGTGGAGGACCCTGCAGTATACATTGTTCCTATAAAACCCCTGCAGAAAAGATTGTTTTCCCCTTCTTATAGATGCGTCTCCTGAAGAAGTGCAATTTGACACTTCATTAAGGCTAAGTGTTTGGCAATCTGAAGTCTTTTAACCTGTGACCGGGCTCCTTTAATATTCCAGGAGACTATTTTCAAATAGGAGATTTAGTGTCATGAGGGATACATTGGGCATAAGTGTACAACAGATATCTCAGATATAGATGTGACAACATGGCTCTCCCTCCCACCCCCCTGCAACCCCCCCCCACTATCTATCGCATATGCACTAAAAATAAAAAAAAATCTAATAGCCTCCCCAACTTGTTAAACTCTTGGCACGTAAACTTGCAAATGTAATCAAAAATTAAATGAGCAGGCCAAACCCCCAGTCCTGCTGACCGCTCACCATCCACTTTGCTTGGCATGATGACGTCCATGCTGCCCACCAAACTTTCCCAACAAATCTCCCTCGCCCCCCACCCCGATCTGAAACTGCTCCCATGAACATGAAAGGAAGAGAAAGAGAAATTGGGGAATAAATACCCCCAAAACCCCATTGAACACTATGGAAGGTATTCAATAAACAAGAACCGCTGGTCCAAACTAGGATAATGTATGGCCAGCTAGGTAAAAGATAAAACAATATGGGTATTGACCTTTGGGCGCCCTGCCCTTAAGGACCACTGCTCAACTTAGTACCTAGTGGCAGTCATATAAATTAAAAAAAATTTCTGTTTGCAGCATATATACCCAGCTTAAATAATTATATACCACCTTGCATTACACAAACTTAATAATCAGGCCCCCCCCTACACACTTCATTTAAATTAAGATAACCCTAGAGTCGAGTTGGGTATTAAACATTTTCCTCAGACTTGCTTTTATAACCCTATAAATTAAATACAAGGAGTACAAAAGTCTGGAGGAAGGACCAGCTATATCCTTTGTAGCAAGCAATCAAATCAATCTGCTTCTTAATCCACCTCAAGGGAAATATCAAACAGAAAATCTTGCAATCGTATCTCTAGAGACTTGTTATGGCAGTACCACCGCATGGCCACAGGGTGTCGCTTCAAGTCTTCATTTGAAAAGGTCTGGGAACATATGCTTACAAGCTTCGGTTGTAGCTTCCACGGTGTCATAGGAATTCCAGTGGCCATCCTTGGAAATTTGCAGGGTTGCTGGATATCAAACTCTGTACTTAATGCCAGCTGAGATAAGCTTATTGACCACAGGGTGAAGTGCTGATCGCTTTTGGCGCACTGTATATGGTAAGTCTTGCACCATCTTTATTTTCTTACCGGCCCACTGTATCTCCTTAACTTCCTTGAGCTTAGCCATAATGTGTTGCTTATCGAGGAAGTTTAAAACCTTGAACAGAAAAGGCCTGGGAGGAGAACCTGCGGGTGGCATAGGCCTCAGGAATCAGTGTGCGCTTTCGATAATATATGCTGGGCCACTGGGAGAGAGCCCTACCAATAATTCGCAGAGCTTTTGGGCAAACAAAATAGGTGTAGTGCCCTCCTCTCTTTCTGGTAAACCTAGTACTACTAGGTTGTCACGTCGGGACCTTCCCTCGAGGTTCTCTAGCTTCTCTTCTGCTTTTTTGAGCCGTTGTTTAGTTTGTACAATCTTCGGTTCCAGCCTAGCCCTCCAGTCATCCAAAGAGGATATGTGGGCCTCGTTGTCTGCCGTTCGGGTAGCAAGCTGCTCTACTGATATCCTCATGCTGCGGAACTCAGATGCAAGCATCAGGAGTGTGTCCTTCATTGGAGTGAGTTCCTCCAGGAATTTTTGCTTGGTGAGTACAGCTTGTGGAGCGGTATTTGGAGCTAGATCTTCCTCTAGGCCTTTTGGAGAGCTTATCTTTCACCGGCGTAGTCGGCGGCGTATGTATCAAGGCGGCTGTTTTCGGTGCTGCATCCATAACTAGCTGATTGCAGGCGATTGAGATATCGGAGAGAGTTAGGCAAGTGCTTCTTGTATTTTTGGGAGTGTCCGGGAGGCTAGTCGCTGTAAATTTATTTTATTTTATTTATTTCCAAGAATCAGTTTACAACCTTTGAGCCAGAGGCTCGTTTCCAAAGGTACTTCATCATATAAAGACATACATTGTGTTTTTGGTTACATAGCATAGATTTGCAAAACAATAGGCGTTCAACAGAGGCGCTACATCACACTGTGGTCAGACAAATACAATTAGGTTACAGGGTACATGTAATTGATAACAGGTGTTGCACAAGTTGGTATCAAGTGAGCAATCTAGTTGGTAAACACTGAAACAGCTGGCACTGGCCAGGTTAAACAGAGGCATGGTGTACAGGGAAGTGGTGGTGGGGATGGCTAGGTGGAGAGCTGCTAGGTGGAGAGCTGCCCGGGGGGCGTTGTCAAGAGTAGCAGAGGTGGAGGCTATGTTCAGAGACAGGAGCAGTTACAGTGCTGATGATGTGGTTCGAAGGGTGGTTTGAACTTGGAGATGGTGGTGGCATTGGTGATGGGGGCAGGAGAGAGTTAAACCAGGTTGGGGCTCTATAGCAGAAGGACCTCTGGCAATGGCTGGTTCTTGATCTGGGGAACATTAGAGTGGTCTTGTAGGAAGACCGTGTTGCAATAGTGGGAGGGCTCTGGTGGATGGATGCCGTTACCCAGGGGAGAGCCAGTAGGGATTTTTTTGTGAGGAGACAGGTTTGGTATCGGAGCCGTTCATCCAGGATAAGCAGGTTAGCCTCGACATACAGCTGACAGGTGTGTGTGAGCCTGGGGGCACCAGTAATCAATCTGCAGGCTTTATTCAGGGTTAAGTGAATTTTATTGAGTGCAGTGGTGTCGGCAGCACCATATACTGGTAGACCATAGTCTACAAGGGACAGAACGGATGATGTAACAGCAAGCCGGAGAGCATTTGGGGGAAGGCAGGTTCTATGGCGGAAGAGGATGCCAAGCCGTGTGTTAGTGGCGGATGTTAGGGTGTCGATGTGGTTGTAAAATGTGAGGGCTGAGTCGAAGGTAACCCCAAGGTATTTGTAGGAGCAGACTTGTTCCAGTGGCTGATTGGTACTTGGAAGGATATAGAGTTGGTGGTTGCTAGCTTTGTTTTGGGGGTGGGAAAAGAGCATAGCTTTGGTTTTATTAAGATTGATGACGAGTCTGCGCTCCTTAAACCAAGCCTCGGCACTGTTGAAAGACTGCTGTAGGGAGTCCTGTAGGGAGATGGGATTGCGGTGGGTGGCAAAAAGGACAGCGTCGTCTGCATACAGTTTTTAGGCAGTTTAATTGGGGATAGTGAGGGAGCTACAAGGCAGAGCTGTTCATTAGGCAGCCATCACACCGCGGTTAAAAGCCTCACTTGATCGTCCACCTGGGAACCAATGATTTGGCTGAGGAAAATGTGGAGGTGGTGCAGAAAAGGTTCAAGGAGTTAGCAAGGAACTGCAGGGACTCTGTGAGCTTGTTGGCCTTTTCAGAGGCAGTTCCTGTTCCCAGAGCTAGCACAGTCAGAAAAAGGAGGACTGAGGAGTTTAATGATTGGCTGAGGAGCTGGTACAAGGGGGAATGGTTCGATTATATTGGAGGATGGGGGGGACAGGTGGTCAGACAAGGAGCTATTTTCAAAGGATTGGCTGCACGTAAATTGTGAGTGGTCAGATGTGCTTGGGGACAGGCTAAGAGAATACATGGAGAAAGATCTGGGTTTAAATTGCTGAGGGGGAGAGGTGAGCCAGTGGACACAGAAACTTCAGGACAGGGAGGTCTCTGAACCCTCCCCCCCCGCCATAGAGGAAATAACAATCAGTTAGGAGGATGTAGGGGAAAAGGAGGGCATCTGGGGATGGGGGTGAAGGGGGAGTATAGGGAATGGGCATATCAGGAAAGGTAGGGAGGCATGGGGTCAAGATGAAGGTGGTGTCACTCTATGCTCATAGTCTTAGTAACAAGATGGCAGACTTGCATGCCCTCTTAGCAGAGGGGAGGGTGGACATAGTAGCAGTTACTGAGACCTGGGCTTTCATACACCATGACTGGAACCTCTCGATCCCAGGGTACAACCTGTACAGAAGGGACAGAGTGGTGGGCAAAGGGGGGGCATACATCAGGGAAGGGATAATATGCACTAGGGAAGAGAATGAACGGGGAAGTGGAATCACTGTGGATCCAGATCCAGACCAACAAGAGGAGGAAGGTCAGGTTGGGGGTAGTCTACAGACCGCCCAACCAAGAGGAGGAAAGGGTCACAGAACTGTGTAAGGAATTGTTGAAAGTGGCAGGAAGGGGGAAGGGGTGGTGCTGGGGGACTTTAATCTGCCTAAAGTGGACTGGGATACACCAGCCACGTCCTGTGCCAGGAGTCAAAGGATCCTGGATGTGATTCAAGGAGGACTCATGATCCAGGGAGTTAAGGAGTCCACCAGGGAAGGGCAATCCTTGATCTAGTGCTCACAAATGGGAGCATGTACATGAGATGATGGTCAAGGAACCCCTGGGAGGTAGCGACCACAGCACAGTGTGGTTTAGTTTGGATAAGGGAAGGAGAAGCTTCCACACCAAGACCAAGACTAGGACCCTGGACTTCAGGAGAGCAGAATTCCAGAAAATGAGGGAGGTGCTAAGGAAGAAACTAGAGAGCATCGGAGCACACTTTTGGGTGGACAGGCAATGGGCCATCATCAGGAATGCTATACTAGAAGCCACAACAGATTGTATTAGGCCTAGGGGGAAAAAATCAAGGCTCAAAGCACCCATCTGGTTCAACTGTGAGGTTGCCAGTGTGTTGAGGAACAAGAGAGCGGCCTACAAAACATATAGTAGGACTGCAAGCAAAGCAGATAAGGAGGAATATCTGAGGCTAGCTAAGGTGGCAGGCAAGATGCTGCAGCAAGCAAAGGCACAGAAAGAACTGCAAATAGCAGAAGGGATCAAGACATTGGAAAGTCTTTCTTTTGCTACATAAGCAAGAAGAGGGACAGGAAGGAATGGATAGTTAAGCTAAGGAAGGAGAACAGATGGATGGAGGAAGAAGTGAGCAAGGCCGAGATACTGAACTAATACTTCTGCTCTGCCTTCACTAGAGAAAAAGATGGACTGGTTCCACCAGGGGAGGGTCCACAGATATGGCTATAGAAGTAGATAGAGTAAGGGAAGGACTGCTGGCACTGACGGCGGACAAATCCCCAGGACTGGATGGCATGCACCCGAGGGCACTGAAGGAGCTAGCAGAAGAGCTCATGGGGCTGCTGGCAGGCCTGTTCAATGCATCCCTGAAGTTGGGAATAGTGCCGCATGACTGATGAACAGCACATGTGTTTCCTCTCCTCAAGAGTGGGCCCTGGGATGATCCGGGGAACTAACTATAGACCTGTAATAATAATAATAATAATAATAATAAATTTTATTTCTCAAAAGCGCCTTTCAGCCATCAAGGCGCTGTACAAAAAGATAAAAAATCATAATAAAAACAGTAAAATAGTCAGAGGGTTCAGGATTTAAATGGTGCCACCAAAAGCATGGCAGCACAAATATGTTTTCATTGCCTGCTTAAACCCCCTCACAGTCGTGCACTCCCGAAGCTGGCCGGGTAGAGAATTCCAGAGGGTCGGGGCCGTGTGCATGAATGCACAGGCCCTGAAGATTTCAAAGACACCCTCGGAATCTCTAGCAACCCCTCATCAGCCGAGTGCAACTGTCGTACCGGGCAGTAAGGAACAAGGAGCTCTTTCAAGTAGTCAGGGCCCAGTCCATGTAAAGCTTTATAAGTCAGTAAACTGACTTTAAAGGTGATCCGCCACCTAATCGGCAGCCAGTGCAGATCACGCAGTACAGGTGTAGTATGAGAGGACCGAAGGGCTCCCGTTAACAATCGTGCTGCCGCGTTCTGCATGAGCTGCAGGTGGTGGATATCAACCCCAGCCAACCCTAAGTACAGGGAGTTGCAATAATCTAGGTGCAAGGTCACAAAAGCATGGACCGGAGTAGGTAGGTCCCTGGACAGAACAAGGTGCTTAATCCTGGAGATATTCCTAAGATGATAAAAGGAAGACTTGATGATGGCTGACACCTGAGTTCGTCAAGTCAGTGGTCATCAAGCATTACCCCCACGTTTCGCACCTGTTCAGAGGAAAGATGCTGCAGACCCCCAAGATAAAGTCCAGAGGGCTGATCAGTCCTCAACCCCTCTATCCGGCGATCCGGGTCCACCGCCATCTTTCCGGAGTTCAACTTTAACCAGCTTGAAGTTATCCAGTCTTGGATTTCAGCAAGGCAGGAGTTAAATACAGAAACAACTCTATCCTGGCCGGGGGCAAAAGACAGGTAGAGCTGGGTATCATCAGCATAGCAGTGAAACCTCAGCCCATACCATCTTACAATGTCTCCAAGGGGCAGCATATATACTGCAAACAACATAGGGGACAGCACTGAACCCTGAGGGACCCCACATGGCAGGGAGAATGGGTCCGAGGAAAAAATCCCAGATACCACTCTCTGACTCCTGCCAGTGAGGAAAGATGTAAACCATCTGAGGACTATATCCATTAATCCACAGATAAACCCCAGGCTTCCAAGCAGCACCCCATGGTCTACAGTGTCAGAGGCTGAGGAGAGATCAAGGAGCACCAAGATAGAGCGGCTTCTCCGATCTCTCGCCATCAGGAGATCATTGAGCACCCTAACCAGCACCGTCTCAGTACTGTGCCTCTTTTGAAAACCGGACTGGAGAGTTTTGTAGATGTTATGGATGGTCAGGTGATCATCCAGCTGTACCGCAACTATTTTCTCAGTCACCTT
The DNA here is from genome assembly GCA_016271365.2 of Neoceratodus forsteri. Classification (NCBI taxonomy): domain Eukaryota; kingdom Metazoa; phylum Chordata; order Ceratodontiformes; family Ceratodontidae; genus Neoceratodus; species Neoceratodus forsteri. The sequence continues at coordinate 215,668,700 of JADMNL010000024.1, forward strand.
TCCTATAAAGGGAAGGTTTGAGATTGGTCTGTAGTTGGCAGAAATATCCGGGTCCAAAGAAGCTTTCTTTAGGAGCGGGGTTACCACTGCTTCCTTCAGGGAGCTTGGAAACTCACCGGATTCCAAGGAGCACCGGACTATCTGCACCAGGACCGGGCTGATCAAATCCCAACAACCCATAATCAAGGAGGTTGGGCCCAGATCCAAACTACAGCACGTAGGGCGCATACCCTGGACAATCCGCATGACATCCACAGGTTCAGGCAAGGCAAAGGAACTCCAGGAAGTCCGAGGTGAGGCAACCAAGCACTGATCATCCGCAACCCTCATAGAGTGAGTCGAAAGAATTTCCAACCTGATGTCGGCCATCTTATCCGAAAAGAACCGAGCAAGTTCCTCGCACTCTAACTGCAGAAAAGGTCTTTGGAGCTGCAGACAGGCTGGGTTGCACAGCCTGTCCACAGTTCAGAAGAGCTGAGCTGGTCGGTTCTGAGTGTCAGCGATCTCCCCAGACAGGAATTCTGCCTTCTTACAGGAGATCGCTGATTATAAGTCTGACATTGATTGTATGCAGACTCATGGAGACCATATTCAAGGAGAGGTTGACAAGGTACATAGAGGAGAATGGTCTCCAAGACGAGAGGCAGCATGGGTTTGTGGAGGGAAGATCCTGTCAGACGAACCTGATTAACTTTTTCAACTGGATCACCAGATAGGTGGATGAGGGCAAAGCGGTAGATGTCATTTACCTGGACTTTAGCAAGGCCTTTGATACAGTGCCGCATGGGAGGCTAATCAGTAAACTGAAGGATCTTGGGGTCAGAGAGAAAATGACAAGATGGGTAGAAAGCTGGTTAAATAAGAGAACCCAGAGCATGTTATTGGGGATGAGTTGTCCAGTGTCAGGGAAGTTACCAGTGGGGTTCTGCAGGGATCAGTCCTAGGGCCAGTGTTATTCAGTGTCTTCATAAATGACATTGGCAAAGGCATAAAGGGCAAGATGTGCCTGTTTGCTAATAACACCAAACTCTGCGGGAGGGTAGATACAGTTGAAGGGATACAGGACCTATGGGAGGTCCTCAGGAAATTTGAGAGATAGTCAGAGAGCTGGCAACTTGGCTTCAGTGCCAAGAAATGCAAAGATATGCATACTGGGGCCAGAAATCCTAGGGACGAGTATTACCGGGGGGGGGGGCCCCAGGTAGTAGCATCAGAGGAAGAAAAATATCTGGGGGTGATAATCACCAGTAACCTAAAACACTCTCTACGCAATGCAAAAAGGCAGGAATTAATGCGAACAGGATGTTAAGGTGTATAGCCAGGGGATTCACAGTAGGCAGAGTGAGGTCATAACGCCCCGTACAGGTCACTGGTGAGACCGCATTTAGAGTATGGGGTAAGGTTGTGGAATCCATATCATAAGAAGGACACCAACTTGTTGGAGAGGGTCTAAAGGAGTGCAACCAAGATGATAGGGGGACAGCAGGGGAAGTCGTACGAGGAGAGGCTGGGAGCCCTGAGAATGTACTCCCTGGAGAAGAGGAGAGAGGGGGATATGATATAGACCTTAAAGTACCTGAAGGGAATAAATAGAGTGGATAGGGAAGGTCCCTTCAAACTAAGTGACAACAGATCCACGAGGAAGTACAGTTTGAAGTTGGTGGGGGGGGGGTTAGGAGGGATGTTAGGAAACATTTTTTCACGGAGAGGTGGTGGAAAATGGAATGTATTGCCATAAGAGATGGTTTCAGTGAAGATGGTGGGAGGTTATAAGAGGGCTTGGGATAGGCATAAAGGGAACCCATGGGACCGTGGAGGGAGAGTTTTGAAGGAAGGGTGGATGGGGAGGGGGCAGGGTCAATGGCATAAGCCAGGGATATTGCATTACTAATGAGCAGACTTGATAGATCATTTTGGCCTTCTTCTGCTGGCTCTTTTGTACATTTGTATGTAACTGAAAAAAAGTATTTAACATTGCTGATTGCTAAGTCAGTAGCTCAAGGTTCCTCAGCATTTCTCCTAAGGAGCTGAGAGACCGACTTTAAAATTCACATAAAAAACATGGGTTGCCATATATGTTCTTAAGGTACATATTAAGACTAAATCCCTTTTTACAGAAAACTCCATAAGATGTCATATTGTTTTATATAGTTATAACGTCATCTGTTTAGAAGTCAACATGAATGTGAAAGAAAAGATGATACAAGATGAGATGCCAATGCAACCTGTTGTTTTCTTTGTTTATCTTTCTTCTGTGGAAAAAAAAAGTTAGCAGCTTGGGGAGAACTAAAAACTGCACTCTCCTATTGCTGTCCCAGGCTTGATGGCATTCAACTAGAAGGACTTTAGTTTGAACATTCTTGTGTTCTCACAGAGGGGAAGCAGGCTGGGTGTGGGTAGCTGAGCTGTTTTGATCTCAAAATATGTTTTGGGTATCAGCAAATGACTGAGACCCTTTAATCTAAAAGAAGCTTTTTGTTTACTATACACAAATGTCTGGGCCAGCTGAGTGAGTCTAGAGAGAACAATGGGTATGGAAATATGTATGTGTGCAGAGGACAAGGGATATAGTAATCTATAAATGTAGAAAGAACTTCCACTACACACAAAAAAAATACTAATACTGATCTAAGTACATTCAAAAAAACACTAATATTGATCAATGTACATGCAAAAATACTAAACAAGAAAAACAAAAACTGCATGCCTCACTCACACCAGTGTACTTGCTAGAACAGAGATACACCAAACACAAAGGCTAATGTGCATGGTATTTAATTCCAAGATCCAACGGGGTCAGCAAACAGCAGGCAGGCAGTACAGTTCAAAATGATCTCGACGTTTCACACTTGAACGCTTTACCAAGAGGTTTAACATGACAGGGCAAAAACAGCAAATGTAGTGTGGCAATGGATTTCTTGAAGTTAGGCAGTAACAATCGGTACTGATACCCCCCCCCCCCATTCCTGTTAGTGCCCAACTTCAATAAATCCACTGCCGCACTGCATTTGCTGTTTCTTACAGTCTCATTTAATGCGGTTGTTTTCTGCTGGTTGCTACTACATTCAAGACCACAGCTTTGTCTATGTGGAAGTGCCCCGTATGTTTCCTTTTCTCCTCCTACGATTCCACAGGTCAGGGCTATACAATTTTATGTGAACCTTCCCAATGGTATGCAGTGATTCCCCCCCCCTTAATCTGGGGCTTTTCTAGACAGTCACAAACAAATGCTGATTGACCTTATGTCAACAGAATGTCTTGCAAAACAATTTAGCTTCACATTTCACTGGGCTACAGCTATTCATATTTAAACCAGTTTGATTAGTTTTATTCACATCATCCAGCACACCTGCATGGTCTTTTGGTTCTGTAGCTGTTTAACTGTTTTTCTGAACTGTTTTTATCTCTTTTGTACTGTAATGCTTACGCTATGTATGCCATCACTTTCATGCTAAGTAATTCTACTGTCATGTAAGGTTGTTGATCTCTTTATGTACTGCATTGTATCAGCTCCTTCCTGTACTATTGTTTGTAACTTGTTTGAACTGTAATCTCCTAGGTCGTGCCTGAAAATAGGCAATCCTGTCTAGTGCACTTACCCGGTTACCTAAAGCAAATAAATAAACTGACTTTTAAAGACCTATTCAGCATGAGAGTAGCTATTTCCCAATCCCCAGTTAGGACAGCTCTGTGACCGTTTTACTATCTGTTTAACTAAAGCATCCTGTTTTGCTTTTAGATGCAGAATATTAACACATTATTGGATAAGAAGCTGTTAGTACTGACTGTTTCTCTTTTAAATAACAATTCAGCATGAGAGGAGCTATCTCCCCATCCCACCCCCAATTCAGCATGAGAGGAGCTATCTCCCCATCCCCAATTATGGCAGCTCTGTGATCATTTTACAGTCTAACAAAAGTTAACTCAGAGGGTGGGGAGGGCCAGGCAAGCAGTTGTGTTTTTATCTATAGGAAGATACGATTTCAGCAGGAGTTTATGGGGTACTTGGAAAAGGAACATTGTTTAACCAGGAGTAGCACACTAAGCCGAAACTTGTTTCCAGATGCAACCTGGGAGCACAAGGAAGTTAAGCAACTTGCTCAGGATCACACAGTATGCACTTAGGCGGCTGTGGGATTCAAACCCAGGTCTCCAGCTCAGAGCCTTAACTCACTGCGCTATACTGCCTTCTTGGGAGAGAGGGCTGCTTAGCTAGGAGGTAAGGGAGGATTTTTTTCTTGCCATTTTGTGTGTTTAAAGGTTTTTTAATAGTACCAAACACAAATATTCTATAGGAAGGTTCTGGGCTTTCTTTGTTTCTAGGGGAGGTGCAGTGACTGAGAACTCATGACTAATGGTTGGGCAGGGGAGGGCCGGGCAAGTATTTATAGATCTATGATAGGTACAAACGACCCTAAAGCATGAGTGGCGCAAAGCAGGAGGTGGCGCCTGGCCTGGGGACATATGCAGGGCATCCACAGGGCAGACCACAAGCCTACAGGGGATGCTGCTCAAGCTGTAGTAGGAGAGGGCAGTAAAGAGTAATCAAGGAAAAAAGGGAGCATGCGCTAAACCTATCTAGGGTAGGCCTGCAGAGGCAGGAAGGAGGGGCGACACTACACTCTAGCTTGGGTAGACCTGCAGAGGCAGATAGGAAGAGGAACTACACTGTAGCTAGGGTAGGCTTGCACAGCAAAGAGGAGAGGAGGCATGACAACTTATCTGGGTAGGCCCACAGGGGGTGGACATTACTGCATTTTTTAGAGTCACCAGAAAACAACTTAGGAAATGGCAAGAACAGAACAGTGTGTTCAGGCAGGAAGGCAAGGCAATTTTATTTATATGCGCCCCTTCCAAAGGTTCAGGGCACCTCACAACAGTAAAACAAAAATAAAACAGTTTTAATAAAAATATATAATATAAATAGGCAATAGCAGTCTTATTAAATTATTCAGGGAAGACCTGTGCAAATAAGTAAATCTAAATAGATAAGGAAGGGAAAGGAAGGGTTGTGAGCTGCAAGGGCTTTTGGTCAGTGGTGTTCGTAGGCACACTCTGGGAGGCTGGGGGTTGCACTGTGTGCAGGAGGCTAGTTTTCATGATGGCCGAAGTTCTGATGCTAATGGCAGAATTAATCAAGTTAGTAGAAAGGCAGGGGGCAGGGACTGGTCGGATGGTGGAGGAGGCAAAGGTCCCAGGGCCGTGGAGGAGGCAAAGGGCCAAGGGCTGTGGACCCCCTATCACAGAGGGAGAGAAGGTTAAGGGAGGCAGGCTGGAGGAGAGTTGGCAGGGGAGAGAGGGCTCAACAGGCAAGTATGGGTATTGTGCACCTCATTGGAGATCCAGTGAAAAATCATAACCAGATCCTCCGCTATTCAGAGGGTGGAGGTATCGAGGTTAGCTGAAGAGATAAAGTTAGGGGAATGGTCATGTGAGCAAAATCAGAAGGGGATAGTGGTGATTGATCAGAGAAGGGAAACTGGAAAGAAAGCAACAAAGATCAAAGAGTTTAATGGGTGGTTAAAGGGATGGTGTCAGGAGACATGGTACCACTTTGTGGAGAACTGGGGGGACTTCTAGGACAGGAGGCTCTTCAAGGGCGATGGTCTTCACCTGACAAGAACGGGGGCCATTGTGCTGGGGCAGATGTTTGACATCTTCATTGGAAAGTGAAACTGTCTGCGGGGAGATTGCGGCTAAGGGAGCTACAGTGATAGGAGTGAGGAAAGGGAACCTAGCTAGTAACCCCCCCCCCCCAATCTGGATGCTTGTTGCAGCATAATGGGCAAAAATAAGGTTGAGGTTCAAACTGGGATGGGTGAAGGGACAAAGGAGGATGTGCTCATAAAGCTTGCAATTAACATGAAAAACAAGAAGTTAAGGAGACTAAGGGAAAAAGACAAGTAAAAAGCAAAAGAGGATAAGGAGTTAGTTAAAAGGAGGTCTGCCTTAACACCAGGAGTCTGGATAATAAAATCAGTGAGCTTCAGGCAGTGATGGAAGACGCTGAGATGGACCTCATAGCCATCACAGAAACTTGGGCGTCAGGAAACAATGACTGGGAGCTGACAGCTCATGGATACACAATGTTAAGAAGGGATAGAGGAAAAGATAAAGGAGGCATGGCCCTATGTGTCAAGGAAAGCATCAAGGCTGTAAAGATGTATACATCAGGAGAAGTAATGGGGAGACAGAGGCACTGTGGAGTGCAGCTTGTGGCAGCCTCAGGCAAGAAACTACCATTAGGGTGATATATAGACCACCAGGACAAAGGGAAAAGGTGGATAGGGAGCTTGGGGAAGAACTAGGAAGGGGAGAGATAAAGGGAGAGGTAATGATTGTGGGTGATCTGAAGCTGATGCATGTTTATTGCATACTCCAGCTGCCAGGAGCAGCAGAAGTCAGGCCCTGCTGGATATATTCCAGGACTGTCTGCTGGTGCAGTTGGTTAAGGAACCCACCAGGTAGGCTGCCATTCTCAATGTGGTACTCACAAACTTGGAGGTAACAGGAGGAGTGGAGATTGGGGGAGTCACTAGGGCCCAGCAACCATAACTCTGTTTGGTTTGAGCCAGCCTTTGGGACCAGAAAGCCCTAATCGAGGGCTGAGGTCCTTGATTTGAGAAGGGCAGAATGCAACAGGATGAGGGGCCTGGTACAGGACAAGTTAGTCATGATAGACAGCTTTGGCGGTGTGGAGGAGAGACGGGGGGAGCATAAAAGTGGCCATTTCTGAGGCATCTAAGTTATGTATGAGAATGGTAACCAAAGGAAACAGGTACAAGAGACCAAAATGGTTCTCAGAAAGGGTTAGAGAAGCTGACAGGACCAACAAGCTCTTCACCAGGTACATATAAATTCAGGTGAGGAAGAGTGGTGAGAATACCAGCTGAGAATTAAGAGGGAGATTAGGGAGGCAAATTGAGTTAGGCATTAAGGGATGCTAGATCTACTGATGCTCCGTAAGTAATATTACCCAGAATTAAAACTGAATGCAGTAGGGATGGCCCCGCAATTTGCACCAGGCAGGTGAGGGGCCAAGTATGACTCTGTGAGTTAACTGGCTAGGAACCCTGTGCCCATGGGATCAGTACTTGTGAGAGGGAGCACCTATGGCAGTCTCAGACTCCCAGTGGGTGTCTGCTTCTCCTTGCCCTTCTAAACTGGACTAATAAACCACAAAAAGTCCAAGAAGTGGGGACAAAGCCCAGAAGAGTATATAATTAAGCCTTGGGGGAGAGAGTTGGAGGTGGCACCAGTGGCAACCACAGACTCTTGGGGGTGTGTACCTCCCATTGCAATGCAAATTGTGGGGCCATCCTTACTGCATTCAGCTTTAATTCTGAGTAAGATTACTTATGGAGCATCAATAGATCCAACGGCCTAGAGGCTAATGCCCTAAGTCCCCTTTGGGCAGGTAGTGAGTTGACTGTATCTCGGGTGTAGGGGATGGTGGGATGATGGAATGCCTTGAACAGTTTAACAAAGCCACATGCCCTTTGCTGTGCCTGGAGTCTGACAGAGTAAAAGAGCAAGTCAAACTGTAAAGGGATCCTCTGGGTGCCAGAATCACTTATTTATCTCTTATCCATTTCTTTAGATGTTCCATAATGTCCTACTTTAAAGCAGCATTCCTTCTCTAGTTTCTCCTGCATGGAAACTGGGGGGGCCCCACTGGGGTCTCAAAAAGTTGCAGCTGCCATGATTCTCTGAGTTTTGTCTGGATCACACATACTGGAAAAAGGTTCAGACAGGGGAGCAGGCACTGCATGCCTGACTTAACCTCCCCCAGATTGACTCCAACCAGCTGCTTCTCATTATCTCCAGCCAGTTGGAGTTCTGGAACAGACCAGATGGCCCAACCCACCAAGAGACCAGAGATTAACCCTTTGAGGTCTCATAGACACATCTAAAGAGCCAGGGCTCCTTATAGGGGCCACATTAACGGAAAAAAGATGGGAGGGGGGAGTCATTAAGCTATCTGAGGGGTAACAGAGGAGGCTGTGTAAAAGGCAGCCATCCATAATGATTACTTTCTCAGTCTCCACAAGGGAAGACAGTGGGTCTCTGCTGGAGAGTGCCATCAAGGTGGCCATAAATGGAGTCCCAGAGGTGAGGCACCAGTATTTTCCAAAGAAAGGGTCCAGAAAGGGCTAGCAGCCCTTAAGATAGATAAGACTCTGAGGCCTGATGGGATGCATCCGAAGGTACTTAAGGATCTGGCATCGGACCTTGCTGAACCCATGGAAGGGCTATTCAGTAGCTCATTACAGACAGGGTAGTTCTAAAAGACTGGAGAATAGCAGACATACAAACATACATACAAACATATGAAGAAAAAAGCTGAAGAAGGCCATCTGGTCTATTTAGTCTGCTTGTACTGCAGGGTCCACAGCTTGAGCTACTGTCCCTGCCCTCCCACTCCTCCCATCCTCCCTACCCATGATCCTTACCTTCTCCCTATGCCTATCCAACTTCTCTTGAAGCTGCCCACTGTCTTCAATGAACACTTCTTCTGGCAGTACATTCCAAGTGTCCACCACCCTCTCTGTGAAGAAGTGCTTCCTGACCTCCCTCCTAAACTTCCCCCTCCAGCTTAAGACTGTGCTCCCTTGTGTTATTGTTGCCACTCAGCTTAAAGAGACCCTCCTTATCCACCTTATTTATCCCTTTCAAGTACTTGATGGTCCCAATCATGCCCCCCTCTCTCCTTTCCTCCAGGGAGTACATGTTCAGTGCCCTCAACCTCTCCTCATATGCCTTACCCTGCTGACCCACTATCATCTTTGTAGCTCTCCTCTGGACCTTCTCCAGCAGGTTAGTGTCCTTTTTGAGGTGTAGGCACCAGTACTGAACTCCATACTCATACTCCATAGTCAGTGTCAGTGGCTCAGTAGGTAGCACACTCGCCTCTGAGGCCAGGAGATCAGAGGGCTGTGGGTTCAGTTCCCACATCTGGCACTTGGGTTAATATCCCAGTACTGACACTGCAGTGCAGCATGAGAGGGGTGCTGCACTTCTGAGGTGCTGTCTTTCGGATGAGACGTTAAACCGAGGTCCCATCTGCCTAGATTGGTGGTAGTTCAGATGGATGTTAAAGATCCCATGGCACTTATCGAAAAGAGTAGGGGAATTTCCCCGGTGTCCTGGCCAAATTTTCCTCATTCACTAAAAATACCACCAACAGCTTAATCTGGTTCAAGGTCAGTTGGCATTCATCTGTATCCCCCTCCCCCGGGTTGTGCCTGAAAATAGGCAGGATTTGTCTAGTGCACTTACCCGGTCAACAAAAGCTAAATAAATAAATACTCTAGATGTGGCCTCACCAGTGATCTGTACAAGGGTAGTATAACCTCCTCTCTCCTATTACTGATCCTCCTAGCTATGCCTTTCAGCATCTTGTTTGCCCTTGCTGCTGCTTTCTTGCACTGCATACAGTGCTTCAGGTTACTAGTGATCATCACTCCCAGGTCCTTCTCCTCCTCTGATGCAGATACCTGGATTCCACCCAGGTAGTACTCTGCCCTGGGATTCTTGGCTCCAATATGCATAACTTTGCATTTCTTGGCATTGAAGCCAAGCTGCCAGATCCTGAACCACCTCCCCAGCTTTTCTAGATCATCCTGTAGGTCCTGTATCCCTTCAGCTGTGTCCACTCTCCCGCAGAGCTTGGTGTCATCTGCAGATAGGCACATTTTGCCCTTAATGCCATCCCCAATGTCATCAAAGACATTGAGCAACACTGACCCCAGCACCAAGCCCTGTGGGACCCACTGGTGACCTGTCTGGTGCCAGATAACTCTTCTCCCACAACCACCCTCTGGGTTCTGTCACTCGTCCAGTTTTCCACCCATATGGACATCCTATCCCCAACCTCCAGATCCACCAGCTTCCTGATCAACCTTTTTTGGGCACAGAGTCAAATGCCTTGCTGAAATCCAGACAACTGCTTGGCCTCTGTCTACTGTCGTAGTGACCCAGTAAAAGAAGTCAATCAGATTCGTTTGACACAATTCCGCCCCCCCCACAATGAACCCGTGCTGCTTCTCATCCTGGAGACCATGTTCCTCTAGATATTCTACCAACCTTTCCATATGTATGGTCTCCATAAGCTTGCACACCATTGAGATCAGACTGACTGGTCTGTAATTCCATGGGTTATCCTTGGGACCGCTTTTGTGGAGGGGCACCACATGTGCTGTTCTCCAGTCCTGCAGTACCACGCCTGACTCTAGTGAACTGTTAAACAGGCCTGCCAGTGGCCCTGCCAGTTCCTCAGCCAGTTCTCTTAGTACCCTTGGATGTACTGCGTCCGGGCCTGGTGGTTAGTCCACCTTCAATGCTAGCAGCCCCTCCCTCACTCTATCCTCCTCTATCACTACATCTGTGTTCCCCTCCCTCTCCCACTCCTCTTCTCCCTCCTAAAGGCACTGGTCCGTCCTTCTCCCTGGTGAAGATGGAACAGAAGTATTCATTTAGTATCTCTGCTTTTCCCCCATTATCCTCCACCCACTCCTCCCCTTTCTTAAGCCTGACAATTCCTTCCTTCTTGTCCCTTTTCTCACTTATATAGCGAAAAAAAGACTTCTCCCCCTTCTTAATTCTTTCAGCTATCTGCAGCTCCTTCTGTGCCTTTGCTCGCCAAACTTCTTTACTTGCCTCACTAGCCAACCATAAGTAATTTTCCCTATCCACCTCTCTCTCTCTTGGTCTTCCTGAATTTTCTAAAGGCTAACCTCTTTTCCCTTACTGCCTGGGCAACCCCAGAACTGAACCAGCTGGGCGTTTTTGCCCTTGTGTTCTTCCCCTTGAGCCTAAAGAACTCCTCTGTGGCAACCAGTATTCCTTCCTTGATGAACCACCATTGGTACACCCCATATCTGCTCTGATGTCTGCCAGGTGGCTCCTAAGCACTTCGCCCATCTTCCTGAAGTTCGCCCTCCTAAAATCCAAGATTTTGGTCTTATTCAGGATGCTTTCCCTACCCATATCCAACCGGAACTACACTGTGCAATGGTCACTCCCACCCAGGGGCTCCCTGTTATTTCCTGTACATGCTCCCCATTTGTAAGCACCAGATCAAGAATTGCCTCTGCTCTTGTTGGTTCTGTGATGCTCTGAGTCAGGAGCCCACTCTGCAGTCCTTCCAGGATCACCTGACTCCTAACACTTGTTGTGGATGGTATGCTTCAGTCCACCTTTGACAGGTTGAAGTCCCCCACAATCACCACCTCTCCTTTCCCTGCAGCTTCCAATATTTGTGAGCTTAGTTCCCTGTCCCTCTCCTCATCCTGATTGGGTGGTCTGTAAACCACCTCCAACTTCACCTTTCTCCCTCTATTGCACTTTAACTGAATTCATAATGCCTACACCTTCCCTTCCTCCGACTCCTCCCTCATGCAAGTTATTCCCTCCCTGATGTAAACTGCCACCCCTTCCGCCTTCCTGACTATCCTGTCCCTCCAGTAGTATAGTTTGAATCCAAGGATCTCAAGGTCCCAGTCACAGTGTGGTGTTGCCCAAGTCTTGGTTACTGCCACTATGTCCACCCTCCTGTCTACTAATAGTGCCTGCAGGTAGTCCATCTTGTTTCCAAGACTCTGGACATTCAGAGACACCACCCTCCACCTAGAATCTGACCTTCCTTCCCTTCCCTCTATTCTTCTCTTCACATTTCTCCCTTCTGTGTGCACCCCCCACCTACCCTTATTATGTGTTCCTCACCCCCTCCATCCTTTGCTAATTGCTTTCTGACCCCATCTACCTCATCACTCCAGACCTCTTCCATCACTGTGAGGGGGAGTTCATTGACCTCCTCCTCTCAGAGTCTTTAGGTTTGCACACCTGCTGCCCCTCCTTTTAGTAATTTAAATTAAATGTAGTTGTTATGTATTCTCCCAGTTTGTCCCTGAGTACCCAAGAACCCTCCCTACTGAGGTGTAGCCTATAAGGTGAAAAGAGTGCTTTGTTTAACGAGGTCTCCTACCAGTCCCCAATACAGATGAATATCTCCTCTCTGCACCATTTTCTCAGCCAGTCATTAATATCCTCTATTCTTCTTTTCTTGGCTGCGCTGGCCCTTGGTACTGGTATCACCTCTGAGAAGGCCAGAGAACTTGCTTTCTCCCTGCAGATCTTCCCTAACTCCCTGAACCCACCTTGCACTACCTCAAGCTCCTCCCAGCTAGGTCATTGGTTCCCACGTATATAACTAATAGTCGGCTCAGTTTGGCTTTGCTGTTCTGCTCCAGCCAAAGACGTGTGAAACCACTCTTATTCAGCAACGAGTGGCTCCGGGGGACATATTAACATTTATTTAATTAGGTTTTCCTCTAACCTCCCTTACTATTTCCCTTATCCTTGGGCCGAGCTTCCCCACTGTCATCCCTGGCATACAAACCACTCTCCTGCTTGCATTTGGGTCCCCTTTCTTTCTCCAGTGAATACCCTTAATTATGGAGTGACCTATGATTGACACCCTTCCATCCTCTGCACCCCTGCTCCCTGTCCTTTCTTTCTTACCTTCGATACTAGCTGCTCCCCTTGCACCCTAGTGAACTTATCTCCACATCCACTATTTATACCCGTTTTTCCATCTCCCATTCTGCCCCTTCCCTTCTGACTATCTGTATCTATTTCCACTTTTCCCTCCCCTCTTTCTTTCCCTTTCTCTCCCCCTCTCCCCTTTCTCCACTCTGTTTTGCCTGCCTCCTCTTCCCTGCCTACCCTGTCTTGTTCCCTGTCTCCTCCCCTGTACTTCTACTCTCAGCCCTGGCTCAACCTGACCTCCTACCTCACCTCCTGCTGCCCCCTTCCTCCTTCCAAGCAGTGGTGCAAATCTATTCAATAAAAGCACCCCTTTAGAATTTCCTACCCCTGTTGCTACCCTCACATTCCCACCCTTTCCCCATACTCCTCCACCCTGGGCTCCCTGGTCCTCTGAAGAAGAGATACTCCTATAAACTGGATGTTCCTCCCTGCTCCCATCTCCTGCTTGATGCTCTCGCTCCCCTGGGTGCCATCCCTCTGTCTTTCCCTCCACTGCTCAGCTCCTCTGACTTCCCACACCATCCTTCCCAGCTCCCATCTCGGCAGCCTTATTTCAGCCTTTAGCTGCTCCAGGCTCTTACACATTGGACAGCCCCCTTTACTCCACATCACCCCCAGAAAGACTGTTGCCCCACAACTATTGTAGTTTACCACTCTTCTGCTTCCCATACATGTACCTATTCTCCCCTGCACATCCTCCCAGTCCAGCTTCTCCTAGCCACCAGTTACACATAATTATAACATTCAAAAATACATAAATTTCTATTTCACTTTTATTGTCAATGTCTTCTCCTAGACTGCACCCCTTACTCAGTTCCTCTGCCTACTGATCCACTGACTTCTCAAACAGACCTAAGTGCCAGCACCAGGGCTGCACTGTCTATACCAATATGTGCTAATCCTAACTGTTATTACTGCTAAATCTTTATTCAATGCATGGTACCACTACCCTTAGCCACCAACTGTATAGGGTATCTTCATTACTGGTCACTGTTTTCAACTATTTGACAATGCCCCCGAGGCTGCACATGCTCTGTAACTGTACCACTTGTATTTACATAAATACCCTAGCTACTACATGTATAGGTCAAAAGCCACCCTGGCTATTGTATGTAAAATATTTTTGTATAAGCTGTGATGTCTTACTGCTGTACTGTCTCATTGTATGCAGGGCTAGAAATAATTTTTTGAGGATGGCTGTCCAAGGGACAGGTGGTACGCAAATTTTACCTGTCCCACAGAAAAAGTACCTGTCCTGTAAATTTTTAAGTAATTTTAAATATCTGTTTCTGAATAGGGCTTTCAAACTGGTGCCTGCTGGAATGGAAACATGTGCCTTAAATAGGGCTAAGTACTGTAACTGGCATCTGATGACTGGACAGATTTGTGCCCTAAACCACTGATTGTAACTAGCACCCTCAGAGTACACAGACCAGTGCCCTCAGTTTTTTAATTGATCTCCCCCCACCCACACCCATTCTGCCTAGCAGACTGCTAACTTAAGTGTTTGTCTGAGACCCCCACCCCTGTTTGCTCAGTCAGCTCAGAAATAGTCTTTTAATTCCTTCCCCTCAATTTTAGCCTTGACAAAGGCTTTTATATTGACCTTTTGTTTAAATTAAATTTCTGTATATCTTGTCTGCTGCTAGTTGTTGTGCTGAATTTTGTTTTTAATTTGCTTTTCATTTTCATCGATTCTCTCAAGGGACACTGTCACCTGTCAGCTTCTGACGCTAATATTATGGTGTCAGCACTCAATAAATACATCTAGAGGAAGCACTGTCATTATTCAAAGCAGTGGTGGCATTATATTTTAAAATTACATCGAGAATATGCATTATTCTTCCCTAATCTAAGAGTGGTCCGATTAAAATCCATGCAGCGTGTGCCCATGAGCAGGAATGGCGCCAAGCTGCAGGTACACTCGTTCATGAACGAGTTGTCATTTAGTGTCATGTATCAGTAAAATATTGCAGTGCCTACCTTGTATAACACTGATCAAGTGGAAGTAATTCTCCTGGTAAAACGAGCAGCCTAACACATTTTATTTTATTTATGAAAACTGAAGCCGGGATTCCAGGCATGCATGTTAGAGCTGACACTAATGCGCATGCCCGGAATCCCGACTTCAGCGTTCATAAATAAAATTAAATGTGTTAGGGTGTTCGTTTTTCTATGAGAATTACTTCCACTCGATCAGTGTTATACAAGGTAGGCACTGCAATATTTTACTGATACTGATGACACTAAATGACAAACTTGTTCATGGACGAGTGTACCTGCGGCTCGGCACCATTCCTGCTCGTGGGTGCATACTCCTTAGCCCAGATAGGGACTTTTTTTGATTTTCTTCTGTGTTTTCATGCTGCTTTTGGTTAGCCCTGAAAATGTTTTTAAATAACTGCTCCCCAAACCCATTAGTGAAAGAAAGTGTGTTCTCCTCATGCTCACCTCCTGTTGTTGCCTTTCCTCGGACTGACGGTTTCAACTAGAAACGCAGTGGAGGCAAGCAAGGACTGGCTACTGTGCATGCGCAATGGTGAGATCTACATATGCAGCTTCAGATTTGTCCGCTAAAATGCAAACTAAGTGCAGAACTGGAGCAGGTCAGGTGAGGTTGTGTTGGACAGGGATGGTATGCACAATGTGACACTTGACGTGGTGCTTCCGTTACCGCATATTCTCACAGACGGTGAGAGGCAAGCTGACTGCTAATGCGCTTCAGGGTCCTAGTGCCCATAACGTACAGTAACGCTTACTGCCTGTCCCAGGGACAGGCAATGGGAACAAAATGCCTGTCCTCTGTGAAAACTGGCTGTCTGGGACAGGTGGACAGCCGGTTATTTCGAGCCCAGATTGTACTTATGATTATGTTTGACGCGGAGCCTTTGTAAATGAGTCTACGACTCAAAGGGTTGCAATTCCTATGATATGTTTAAATTAAATTAAATAAACAATAATATTTTATTGGTAATTTAAAAAGAAGGAACAAAATGTGGGCATTATACACTCTAAATAATGAGCAATATCAGCAAGAGTCGATCTAATACTTTATCAATAATAAACATCTCATTTATCTGTATATTTAACTAACTAAACATCAAACTTTTAATTGCACATGTAACTAAATAGTTCTTGGAATGAACTTAAATGCCTTTTTTTAAAACAAGAAATCATCAGCCCAGAAAGCCCATCAAGCAGTGACAAAGTCACACTACCACTCAATCAACAGGCCACCACACAGCAACAAGCCAAGTAACCCTGGTGACAAGGATAACCCCACAAAAATCACAAACTGCCTAACTACTGTATATAAATAACATGAAACCTACTATACACAACACAAGGGCCAGGATATTCAGACTGCACCAGGCAGTGGCGCAAGCCTGGGCGCAGTGCAACTGGGATGCGTCTGTGCCAGGCCAGGTGATATTCAATGGTGATGCGTCATGGCGCAGCACCGTTGAATATGGCACAATCAGCACCCATACTGCGCATGGTGCAGTGGCACTGAGCCAGCGCAAGCCACAGATAGGGAGCACGGGGATGTGCCAGTGCAAGTGCAGTTATTGCTAGGCGCATCACCCGCGATATTCAGAAGGGGGCATGCAAATGAAGCCATAATATATGCAAGGCACAAATGGGGCCATTTGCATGTCATTATGGCCCCATTTGCATGCCTTGTGCAGGGCAGCCTGGCAAATTGCGCCTGGCGCCCTGCACAGCATGACCTGTGCAGTGGGGATCCCGGGGCATCCCCCACCCCGTAGCTGCGATCGCGCAGTATATGTTGAAAGCTAAAGCCCTGGTAGTCTAGTAGCTCCCCCATCCCCGATTCCCCGATAAATATAATACATGACCATCCCTGGTGGTCCAGTGATCCCCCCTCCCACCCAAGTCCCGATTCCTGATATATGTCAATATGACATCCCTGGTGGTCTAGTGGAAACCCCCAGTTTGTTGCCACAGTCGTGTGACCCCATAATTCAATGCCCTGGTGATCCAGTGGCACCCCACCCTCCCCAACCACAGGACCCCTTGCCCACCCTCGCCCCCCTCCCGTCATCGGGTGCGGCTGCATCCATGAGCATTCCACCTGGCCACCTTCGAATGGCGGGTACAGTATGGGCTGTAAGCCCATTGGTCCCTAGTGGACCAATGGGCTTGCAGGGCATACTGTACTAGACGGTCCCAAATATGTGAATGAATGTGGATGCAGCCGTCCACCGATGGTGGGGGGTGCAGGTGGACAAGGGGTTCTGTGTGGGTGGAGGGTGGGTGCCACTGGATCACCAGGGCATTTGATTACGGGATTTACCATGATTGCAGCAATGAGCGCTGGGAGGTTCTCACTAGACCACCAGGAACGCCATATTGACATATATCGGACTCAGGTGGGAGGGGGACCACTAGACCACCAGGGATGGTCATGTATTATATTCATCAGGGTACTGGGGATGGGGGTGGGGCCAGTAGACTACCAGGGATTACTGTTTCTACATATACCGTGATTGCGGTGCAATGGGCGGGGGTCCACTTGACCACCAGGGTTGTGAGTGCTTATGGACGGTGTTCTGGGCGGGTGGGTGGCCACCCATGGCTGGGCTGCTGTGTTGCTCCCTGCAATATAGCTGCCTGCCTGTGGGTGGCAGGGATTTTTCCTACTTTGCATGGGCTCAACTTTGGGTCCCCTATGCAGTGCAGTGCAGGGTTGCATGGCATGTCGCCGCACATCCAGGATGAATATCGGGATGTGCCACATATGCATGGGCACGCCCCCTGCATCTGCGCCGCATACGATTACATTGCGCCCCGGTGCATCGGGATTTGCACTGTGCTGGGCAGCCTTCTCAATATCCCACCGGGGCGCAATGCGGGGTTGAATATCTGGGCCAAGATGTGATTCACCACAGAACAAACATACTGCCTGTTCTGTTCCCAACCAACATGAAACACACAAATCCCACACCTTCCTGTAGGCAACAATGCCCTCCTTCTCAATCCACAAACTGTAGACAAAAATATTCAAAAATTAGAAAAAATATAGAAAATGTTCACTTAGCTATGGGAGCTCCACACAGACACAGACACTCTGCTGCTGCCAGCATTCTGGAACATAGTTGTGGTCCATAAGGGGAAGGGGGCAAGGAGCAAGTAGGGAACTACAGAACTTTCAATCTTACCTCTCTTTTGCATAGTCTAATGGAGTCAGTGGTCAAAGAGGACCTCGTGGACTATCTGGAGAGCAGTGGACCCCAGAATGGTAAACAACATGGTTTCTTGGCAGGGCAGTCTTGCCAGACCAACCAGATAGTTTTGTTTGACTGGGTAATGAGGGCAGTGGATAATGGCCACACTGTAGATTTACACTGCTCTCATTTCAGCAAGGCTTTCAACTTGGTGCCTCACAGAAGATTACTGATGACGATGAAGGATCTTGATGTGGCATGGGACATAGTAAGATGGGTAGGAAATTGGTTGAAGGAGAGGAAACAAAAGGTGGTGATTAATGGTGTCTAATCAGAAGTGAGGGAGGTCATGAGTGAGGTTCCACAAGGATCCATCTTGGGTCCTGTCCTCTTTAGTATGTTTATCAGTGACATTGGAGAAAGAATTGGGGCTCATTTTGTCTCTTCACAAGTGACTCTAGGCTCTGTGGGAGGGTAGATAGTGGCAAGGGTTTTAGGCAGATGCAGTGACCTGCAAAAACTAGAGAGGTGGTCTACGGTCTGGCGTTGAAATTCAATGCCAAAAAATCAAGGTGATGCACCTAGGGAACATGGAGGATGGAGTACTGGATGGGAAGTGTAAAGCTGAGTACTACGGCTAAGGAAAGGCACCCAGGAGTCCTCATTAGTGACCCCCTTAAACAATCATGCCAGTGCACAAGGCCTATAGTAAGGCAAATATGATGCTGGAATGTATCAGAAGGGATATTGTCAGTAGAAGAAAGGTATTACTGCCTCTTTATAGATTGTTGGTTAGGTGGCACCTGGAATACCGTGCCCAGTGCTGAAGTCCTCCGTTCAGGAAAGATAAGAACAGGCTGGAGATGGTGCAATGAAGGTTACCAGGATGATTCAGGGCCAGCAGGGCAGATCTTACAAGGATCGGCTCAAGACACTGAACACGTACTCGCTGGAGAGCAGACAAGAGAAGGCTGAAATGATGGAGACCTTTAAAGGAAAGCTGTCTTCAAATGGGACTCCCTCCCCTGCAAGGCTTACACCCCAGTTTAGCTTTTTATATGAAAAGTGCCATTTTCTCACCCTACAAAGTACTTTGTTTTAACAAGGAAAAGTCCACTACCTGGAAGTATGGTGGATACAGGGGGGCTCCATGTACTGCAAAGGTGTGGCGCTGCACCGCTCGCTTCAGTACATTTGTATTGAAGTGAGTGGCGCTGCACCTTTACAGTTATTGGAGCCCCCCTGCATCCGTCATACTTCAGGGTAGCAGACTTTTCCTTGTTAAAATAAAGTACTTTGAGGTGTGAGAAAAACACTGCTTTTCATATAAAGAGCTAAACTGGGGGTGGGGGGGTAAGCCTTGTGGTGGCGGGAGCCCCATTTGAAGACAGCTTTACTTTAAGTTCTTTAAAGGAATAAACAAGCTGAACTGTGAGGAGCTATTTACATACATACATACACACATTCATACATACATACATACATTCAAGGTAGCTAGCAGATTAGGCCCAACAGTCTATCTCATCTGCCCGAGATGCAGCTCAAAATTAAGTCTCAGCTGCTGCCCCCCCACCCTTCATGTATCCCTTGCTTATAGGTACCCCCCATATTTCTCCTGCTGTTCACTCCCGCTCCCACCTGTACCTTACCCATGTACTTGTCCCATCCCATCTTGAATCCTCCCACTGAAGTAGTGTCTCCTCACCTCTCCTCTGTACCTCCCCCACCAGTTTTAGGCAATGACCTTTAGTAGTCCCTTCCCCCTTCAGCATGCGCAGACCCTCCGTGTTTACACTATTAATCCCCTTCAAATATTTAAGGTAAGGTAAATCTTTATTTATATAGCGCCTTTCCACAACCAAGGTGCTTCATATTTAAAATTCAGTATACAAATATAAAATTTACACTAAAACAATAAATATAGCAGTAAATTTAAAATTTGTCTGGGAAGGCTAAGTTAAAAAGATACGTCTTCAACTCAGTCTTAAATCTGTCGACAGTCAGGCATTCTCTGAATTGACGAGGTAAAGAATTCCACAGGGTAGGTGCTGCAAAAGAAAAAGCACGGGCACCAGATGTTTTTAAATGAACCCTGGGAATCTCTAGCAATCTCTCATTGGTGGATTGGAGAGGACGGAGGGGGCAGTAGGGAGTCAGGAGATCTTGCAGGTAGCTGGGTCCCCGTTCATGTAGGGCTTTAAAGGTTAGCAAGCCAACCTTAAAGGTGATCCAACACTGAACAGGCAGCCAGTGCAGTCCGAACAGCATAGGCGTAATATTACTGGCCCTCGATGTACCAGTCAAATGCCTGGCAGCAGCATTCTGCACCAGCTGCAAGTGGTGGATATCAACCCCAGGAAGCCCTAGGTAGAGAGCATTGCAGTAGTCAAGGCGAGTGATGATGAAGGCATGGACCAATGTTGGAAGGTCATCCGGGGAATCGGGTGTTTCACCTAAGCGATATTCCTCAGATGGTAAAATAAGGATTTAACCATGACCGACACCTGAGATTTCAGGGTCAGGCCATCATCAAAAATAACACCCAGGTTATGCACCCGGTCTGAGGTGGTGAGCTGAACACCATGAAGCCGTAAGCCTGACACCTGTCCAGCACCATACCTGCCCCTGGACAACCTGGGTCCACTACCAACACTTCAGTCTTGTCCGGATTCAGTCTCAGCCAGCTGGTGCTCATCCAATCCCTGATCTCGGTGAGACAGTTGTTAAGCAGAGAGACTGCATCAACCTGTCTGGGTAGAAAGGACATATACAGTTGAGTATCATCTGCATAGCAGTGAAAGCTCAAACCGTATCGCCTGATGATATCTCCCAATGGCAGCATATACACTGCAAACAACGTGTGTGCCAATATGGAGCCCTTCGGCACCCTGCAGGACAGGGGAAAGGTGTCAGAGGAATAAGTTCTGGTAACCACCTGCTGAGACCTGTCCATGAGGAAAGATCGAAAACATTCAAGGACTGTACCAGATAGGCCTCAGTCATGTCCCCCCTGTCCCTTCTGTTTTCTAGGGAGTACATGTTCATCTCCCCAAGTCTCTCTTCATAGGACATATTACTTAGCCCTTGGACCATCCTAGTAGCTCTTTGCTGGACTATCTCCAGTAGAGCAACATCCCTCTAAGTGCGGGAGCCAGAACTGCATGCAGCACTCCAGGTGCGGCCTCCCCAAGGAGTTGTACAGGGGCAGTATAACTTCTGTCCTCCTTGATGGTATCCCCCTAGCAATACATCCAAGCATTCTATTTGCCTTTGCAGCCACTCTCTTGCACTGTTCAGAGTTGTTCATTTTGGGATCAATTACCCCTTCCCTTTTTTCCTCCTTGGAGATCTTTAGCTGTACCCTCCCAAATGGTAGTTATACTCAGGATTTCGAGCACCCAAATGTAGTACACTGCACTTTTGAGCATTAAAACCTAGCTGCCAGGTGTGTGCCCACCTTTCAATCCTCACAAAGTCTTCCTGGAGTGCCCTCTTCCCCTCCTTGCTGTCCACCACCACTCCCAGTTTCGAATCATCTGCAAACAGGCTCATTTTGCACCTAAATCCCTCTCCGATATCTGCAGTGAAAGCATTGAACAGGAGTGGGCCCAACATTGACCCTTGAGGGACCCCCCTGACGACCCCCCTGAGAGTAGAGGCTTCTCCCCTTACCACCACCCTCTGCTGCCGGTTACTGATACAGTTTGCAATCCACCCAACCATTTTCTCCCCCAACCCCAGGTTCCTCAGTGTACATATCAGTCTACCATGTGGAACCGAGTTGAAAGCCTTGCTGAAGTCCAAGTATAGGAAATCAACCATCCTTCCTCCATCCAGGGATTGTGTCACTCAGTCAAAATATTTTACCATGTTTATTTGACATGATCTCCCCTGGACAAACCCATGTTGGTGTTCATCTTGAAATCCATTTGCCTCCAGGTACTCCACCATCCTTTCCTTTAGGATGGCCTCCATCAGCTTCCCTACAATGAATGTCAGGCTGACCGGTCTGTAATTACCAGATTCATTCCGAGGACCACTCTTGTTGAGGGGCACAATGTGTGCTCTCCTCCAGTCCAGGGGAACACATCCTGATTTGGAGGGAGGAATTGAATAGTTCCGTCATTGGAGCAGCCAGGATATCTGCCGGATGTTTCAGAACGCTGGGGTGGATTCCTTCTGGGCCCAGGGCTTTGTCAGTCCTCAAGGACTTGAGAGCCTTCCTCACCCTCCTCACCTGCGTCTCACCATCTGTAAGTTCTCCCCTTCCTCATCCCCTGTCCTAGCTCCCTCCAGTGGAAATGGTCCCTCCCTTTCTTTTGTAAAGACCAAGCAGAAGTACTCCTGCTTTCTCTACCCCTCTCTGCCCAACCCCCCCTCATTTTTCAGCCTGTTTATCTGCCCCCACTCTTCCTCCTCTCCCTGACGTATCTATAAAATTCCTTCTCCCCTGCCCTGATCCCTTGCGCTAGCCGAAGCTCCTTAGCTGTTCTTACCAGTCTACCGACTTCTCTGGAGATGTTATGTTACTCCTCCCTGTCTGTCTCCTTACGGGAGCACTTGTGCCTTCGGAAGGCCATCCATTTTTTCCCCCTCACCCTCTCTTGCACTTCTCTGGTCCACCAGGAAGGTTTTCCAACCTTCTTGTGGTGAGATTTAGTGCAGGACTTCATGACTTCCAGAAGACCCTGCTTCAATATATCCCACCAGTGCTCTGTACCCATCCCCAGATTGATTCTCTCTAAATGTTTCTTGAGGGTGGCAGCCAACTCCTCGAAGTCAGCCCCCTTAAAATCTACTACTGTAGTCTATGTCCGGTTCCACTCCTTCCCCAGGTCTAAACTGAACCATATTGTGGAGTGGTCACTCCCCACCAATTGGTCATCCACTACCAAGTTTCTAACCTGGTCCCCATCAGCTAGCACCAAGTCCAGGATGCTCCCCTCTCTTGTCATCTCCCCCACCAGTTGAGTCAGAAATTCATCCTGGAAGACATCCAGTATCCCTTGCTCTCTAAGAGATGTAGATGCCATAGTGCCCCAATCTGTCCCTGGCATATTAAAATCCCCTAATACTACTATTCCACCCCTACCAGTACCCCGTTACAGTGTTTTCTAAGTGTAACCCCCCCTACAAATGGGAGTTCCAGAAAAGTCTTCCTTGAGCTTGCCTAAATACTCACTGCCAGGCTGGTGTCCTGCATTTTAGCAGTTTAAATATATTGCCAGAGAGTGCCTGTATAGCCTTTGTGTACTGTCTCTTTAAGAGCTGCCTGGATTGCAGTCATAATTAATCTGGGAGGGTGCTGAGTGTTTCTGTGCTTGAGTCCCACCCTGGCTGCCAAACAGTCGCTCTGTTCTGCCATCGCTATTAGTGCAGAGGGAGCTCTGTTAGAAGATGCACTTGTTTGCTGAACATTTATTAGAATAGTAATAATATTGCAGTTTGTCTAACTTAACTTCTTTGCAGCATGGACATTTCTGTTTATCTCCACCATCTTGGTCCTGGACTGCTGAAATGGGCCAATCAGTACCTTTGGGGACTCCAAATGGAGCCTGTCCCCAGGGGCTTTGTGGGAGCAAAATTCTGTAGGAATTGTAGTTTTGGGCTTTTGGCACCTAAATGAACCTGGAGGGGGAGCCCTTGTTGTGACTGACAGAGGAATCAGCCAACTGAACCTTTTGGATCCTGGGGAAAGTCCCAGACTGCTTGTAGTTTCAGTTGAGATCTGAGTTGGGAAGTGAAGGAGTAACAGCTCGAGATAGTCGAGCAGTAATCCTGCATAGGGTCACGCGGGAGAACTGTGAAAGGGCTGTGTTTTGGCCTGCCTGTCTGTCTGCTGTCCCTGAGAGGGAAATTGAAGTTTATTTGGACCGAATCTGAATTGTGAGGACGATTTAAGCCACAGAACTGTGACCAGGCTTTAACCTGAAGAAGACCGAAGATTTGCTGAATACGATCGGCCTGTCAGAATTTCCAGCTACCTTTGAACTCCCGGTTTGTGCAGAAACTCCGTAATTGTGACCGGATAGCAATCTGCCTAGTACAGTAGAATTTCTTGCATGTAAATGTGCTGTGTGCTGTTAGTCGGTCGTGATTTGGTTCCCCACTGTGTGCTAAATCTAAAGTGTTGTCATCTGATTGCTTTGTTGTCTTTTCTGTCATGAACTGAGCCCTCCGCTCCAGATTACAAATAGTATGTGTTGTGCATGTTGCTTTCTTCCATCACAGGGCCCCAACTAGCTGCGAGCCGGCCTACCCTGGGCAACATTCCTGGCTAGCCCACCGTCTTCCTACCTGGGTACCCAGAGTGTGTGACTGTGTAGGGACTCTGAAGTGCATGCATAACTGTCTGATTGATATAGCCTTTAAGCAAATCAACTTGATTACGCCCCTCCCTTGTTCAAGTCCCCTGAATAAATCAGATCTAACTCTTTTTGCATTTAACCTGACTGTGGTTCCAGTTTGTGCCAAGAGTACTGCACTGTTGCTATTTACTGTGCATAACCTTGTTTTACAGGGGGTCCCCAGGGTCGAGCTAGAGGAACCAGCCCTGGAAGTAAGTGCAAACAGTGTGGGTAACTGCATGGTGAATAAGGGTCCTTGTGAAAGTGATTATTGTATATTGATCAGGCCACTAGAAGGGAAAGAGGGGAGTTACAGTGCCCAGGTTAGCTTGACCACTAACAGCCCTGACCTCTGGGTGGAGGCACCCGCTTCAGTACCCAGGCCCCTTAACCTGCTACTAGCCAAGCAGGCAGGGGTAGTAGCCCTTGGGATAGCGCCACCTAGGGGTTACATAAGGTTATCCACCAGTTCAATGTCTGTGTCCTCTAGTTGTGTTGGTGACCTGTAGACAACCCCCAGGTTGACCCTCCTACCCTTAGGATCATGTAAGTTGGCCCATATTTCTTCCACATTCCCAAAGACTTCCTTCTCCTTGCTGCACTCAGTCCCCTCCCTAATAAACAATGCCACCCCCCACTTTCCTATCTCTCCCATAGGTGGTATACTGTGGGAGGTTCCGGTCCCATTTGTGGTACTGTGTGGCCCACGTCTCAATGACTGCCACCACATCCACCCCTCCCCCTTAGTCAACACTGCCTGCAGCTCTGGCATCTTGTTTCCCAGACCCCTTACATTGACCAAGACCGTCCTCCAACCCGTCCCAGTATCCTTCTCAGTCCTACCCAACCCCTTACCTTTGGCCCCGTTCAAGTCAATCATCTCATCCTGTACTCCTAACGGGGGGAAGAGCCCTTAGTCCTCCCATGCTTAGCTTTACTGTTTGCCCCATTATATCGAGCCCCTCCCCATTAGTTTAAATCCCACTGATTACCAATAAATTCCCTCAGTTTATTTTTCAGGACTTCTTTTCCCTTACTACGTAGGTGACGTCTGTTCCTCGTGAATAACTCTTTATCCCTTTACCTTTATTTAGGTGTCAGCATGGCTCAGTTGGTAGCACATCCCTCTCTGGACCAGAAGGTCATGGGTTCTCGTCCCGCACCGGGATTGGACTTGCACCTAAAAATTGCTGGCATCTGAGTGCAGTATTGGGGGGTGCTGTACTGCTGGGGTGTGCCGTCCTTTGGATGAGATGTTAAAACGAGGTCTCTTCTGCCCATCCTGGTGTTGTCCAGGTGGAAGTAAAAGAACCCAGGGCACTCTTTGCAAAGAGCAGGGAACATTCCCCTTCCCATAAACTGGTTCATGCAATTATCCAGGCTATGTGTGGGTGATGATGTGTGATATGGCTGCCACCACACATTCAGTCACTTCACTACCAGTCTAGCATTGCTTGTAAAGTGCTTTGGAATACTGTGTATGAAAAGTGCTATATAAATACTGATTCTTATCGTCCCCCTACACTCCATTTTCTCAACCAATTATTAAATTCCCAAATTGTTTGCCTTCTCTCTAGAGTAGCACCGGCAGGACCTCTGAGAGTAAGAAAGTGTTCCCTCGAGTAGACAAATTCTGGCCAACTTCTTGTACCCAGCTTGCACTTCCTTCATGCTATTCCCATTTAGACCAGGATTTTACTAGAATTGAAATAGAGCTCACATTTTGACTGGCTGTGCACAGCTGTTGCTACTTAACACATCTTTGTCTAGCCACCACAGTCCCATCCTTCCACTAGGAGGTTTTGAGCTATTATATGTCAGTATAACACCTGAAGTGGGAATTGAACCTGAGCTAATCTAGTAGGCATTAATTGTAGTCTGCAGTTTTAACCATTAGGCCACACTGACATAATTGTGGAAACAGGATATACTTGTACCTGAGGCTCCATCCCCTTCCCCCATGAGGGTTAGCTTAAGTATTTGTTACTTCATTAGAGGTTCACTACATCCCCATCTGCCCTCAAAATGTTAGGGATTCTCAACATCACATCCCTCCAATTTCTGAGGCTTTGGACTACTGTTTTGTGATGTGAGATTTGAACCTAAAGTGCTATGATTTGCCACATTTGTAGTTGTAGTCTGCATCTCTGACCACTAGGCCACTCTGATGTTAAGATTGAAGGGGACAGGTTGTATTAGTAACTCAAGCTCCACCCCTTCCACTGAGTTGGTACATCCCCATGATCTGGAGGGTCTGTGCCCATATTCAGCAGAGCCACCTACGTGTGTGTATGTGTAGGATCCAAATCTGTGTATATACCAAATTTGTTCCACCGCAAGTGTTTGGCAGGGACATTCTGAACCTTAGTTAGTTGGAGTGGGGGGAAAATGAGGATGTGTTCTTAGGAAACACTGACAAAGGCAGCAGCAGTACAGAGGGTGGTAGGAGGTATTTAAATCTCTGAACTACCAATCAAGGATACAGGGTACAGTTCTGAAAAAGCTGTTTGTGCTAATGATGGGGCACCAGGGTAGAAGGAGTGTGTGTGGGTGTGGGGGAGCTGGGGCAATGAGATTTTAGGGACGTAATGGTTCTAGGAAGATAGTGAGGTGCAATGGATGCAGAGCACATGGACACACTGTGGAGGTTGGGGTATGTCCTATTTGTGTCAGGGTTTTGTATCTGTGAAATGAAATATGGAAATTGTGGAGGGAGGTGGAGAGACTTGTCAAGGCATTAGTAACAGTTCAGCGACACGGGGACACAAGTGGAAACTGACTGGGGGGCGGTTCAGGAGGGATTTGAGAAAGTTTTTTTTTTATTTTTATGTAATATACTTCATTGGGTTTAATAGGAAACCAAACAAAGTACACAATAATTCAACATGAAACAAGAAACATTAAACCACAATAGCCAACAAAAATAAAGAAAAAAAGGATAATCCCAAGCCACCGCCCCACCCACCCCGAGTTCTGCCCCTGTACAACTAATAGTAGAAAGCATCAGAAGGTGTGAAAACTAAAGCAACCTTATTATACAAAATGGCAGGCTGCAAGAACAATAAGTAAAAGACAAGTGGAACTAAACAGTAAGTAACCATGCATATAAAAGGCCCCATTTATTCAATAATGCCTGTGATCTGTGCTGAATATTAGCAATATTTAGTTCAAGGTTTAAGGCGCCCAGAAGTTCTGCATGCTATTCTGACTAGGAGGGACTATTATCTGAGAACCAATGGCAAAGAAGGACCATCTTCACTGCCACAGAAATCAAGGCCATATACCCTTTCTGGAAACCAGGAGAAAGTCCCTGAAAATACCATAATAAACAGATTTCCAGAGTAAGAGAACATTTTATTTTACAGAAAGGGTGGTGAAACTGTGGAACAACCTGCCAGCCAAGGTGGTAATCAACAAAACCATTAATGGTTTCAAGTACAACTGGGACAGAGTGAAGGGTAAAGTGGTTGACTAATTTGTCGGTCGCTGCTGAGGTCTTCAAGTACCTCAGGGGAGTAAATAAGGTAACCCGAGATAGGATCTTTCGACTGAAGGAGGGTGGAATCACCAGAGGACACAGTTTGGAAGATTGAGGGTGGTAGGATTAGGGGGGAAAGGAGGAGGAGGTACTTCACCGAGAGAGTGGTGGAACCGTGGAATGCACTGCCCGGAGAGCTGGTACAGGCAGCTGCAGTGTAGGGATTCAAGAGAGGGGGGGGCAGGTATAGGCAAGGGGTGAAGCAGAGACTGGTTTGCCCGGGAGGGGCAGGACTGGGGGATGGAGTAACAGTGGAAGGAGAAACATAGAGGGCTGTGGTACCCAATCAGGGTGCTGAAGCACGAGCAGACTCGATAGACCAATAGGCCTACTCTGCTGATGTCTGGTATGTTAGTATGTTAGTATGTTGGAGGAGGATCGTGAGCCAGGGAGGCTCTGTGCAGAATGGGATCGGTGGGGCTGTAGCAGCCAAAATGGACTTCAGGGGCCCTTCTGGGTTGACAGCTGAGTGAGAGACTCTGCCTCTCCGCCCACTCTCCACCAGTTGGGAGCATGCTATGCTCTGAGGGAGGGGCTACAAGTGTTCTGCCACAACAGAGGGTCTTTTCTATAGGATTCTCTGTGTTGATTGGGAGCATCAGCTGCTGGGGGTGAGACTAAGGGGATGATAAAAGAGAAGTATTCTGACTTGTCTCACACGTTCGTGTCCCATTGAGTTAGTGGAACAGCGAAGAAGTGGAACAGGTAAAAAATACTGGCATCTTAGTTGTCAACAGGCATCAGCAGATGAAGTGGGAAAGTGGAGGAAGCTGCTGGCAGCTAGGGTATGTGCCTGTTTTCTGTTATTGTACTCGCTGATGGGGTAGAGGTATGGGAAGGCCACAATTTTATAATAAGGTTACTTTGTGTGTATAAATGTTGTAGTGTTTAAGGTATTATAACAAATGAATATAAAAAAAAAGAGGGGTGAAGAAGAAACATAAATATTATGGTACTGTATATCCTGATAAGTGGAAGTGTAGGTTGTGTAGTGTCATTACTAGTATCAAGGACAGCTGTTCTTATTGGATTTGGGGAAGGGAGGACTGGAAGTATAAGGCAAGCAAAATTTGGGAATAGGTGAAACACCCTATCTTGGGTAGGGGTAAAAAAGGGTTCAAAGAAAGCAAAACAAAATCAGACAGGGTAGATAATAAATATGCTGGGAGTGGTTTAGTGCAGTGGCTGTAGGGCAGCAATTTTCAGGGAAACTTTCCGGAGACTGCAGTGCTGCCCCATCTGCGTCCACCTCTCTGGGCTGAGGGGAGAGGTTGCTCGACTCTAGGTGGAGTTGGCTAGGATTCAGGCACCTTTTGCCCCTACCCAGGGATCACCAAGTCCGCCACCACTGCCTCAAAGATTGCAAAGGAGGAGGAGTGGTTGGACTACGTTGGTCTCAGGAAGGGTGAGGGGGTAGGTCAGAGGCACATTCCCCACACAATTCTTATGCCGCTCTGGTGGGGCTTGACTGTCCTAGGGAGGCACCCGCAGTAGTGAGCACAGAGGATGTGGAGGTCCTCTATAGTGGAGACCCAAAGGGGGATGGTAGAGGACCCCAGAGGAGGAGGAGGAGGAAGCAACTCCTGGTGGAGTACTCCATTGTCAGAGGGATAGATTTGGGACAGAAAGGAAGGGGAGATGGAAGTTAGGTGCCTATCTGGTGCCATGGCTTGGAAGGATGGGAAGCGGATCCTGAAGATTAATAGGGCAGCAGGACGGTAGGGACAGCTGGATGTCATTGTCTGCCTAGGAACTAATGACCTGGCTAGGGATGCATACAGGACAGTACAGGAGATGTTCAGGGACATGGGGAGGGATCTTAGGCAGGTAGCTCATTCAGTGGTCTATTTTGAGGTGTTGCCTGTTTATGATGGGGGGGAGGATAGGATACTTCACACCAGGAGCTTCAACTCATGGTTGAAGGAGTGGTGCAGAGAGGAGGGTTTTGGCTACATTGGGAACTGGGGTCACACCTGGGGGGATAAGGGGGATAAGGGCCTATACGGGAGAGATGGCCTACATCTGTCTGGGACAGGAACCACAGTTCTCAGTGAACAGTTTAAATGCTACATTGGTGATCATTAAAACTAGCCGAGGGGAGTGGCGGAAGGAAGCAGGGAGAAAGTAACTCCCCTCCCCCCCACCGCAAGCTGAAGTAATCAGTAGGGAGAACCCTAAGGGAGGGAAATCCCCAAATGGTACCTAATAACAAGAAAAACAAAATGGTAGAAATGAAGAGGGGTGGGAATAAGGCAGAGGGGATAAGGAGAGTAGGCATTAGGAAATAGAGGGGCTGACAGGAAGGGTGGCAACGGAATTTGGAAGGCCATGTGTGGAAAGCCGCTGTTTGTTACACTTTGTTCAGGAAGGACAGGGTGGGTAAGAAAGAGGGAAGAATGGCTCTTTACGTGAGGGACAGCATTAAAACAACAGAGATACAGGAAACACAGGGAGGGGTGGAGGTACTGTGGGTCACCCTAGGGACGTGAAATAGAGGAGCTATTCGCACTGGAATGATTTACAGACCTCTGGCATGGGGGTGGGAATAGGTAAGATTCTGATAAAAGCCATCCTAAAGATGGCAAATAAGGAGAAGGTGCTGCTGATGGGGGACTTCAATCTGCCAGATACAGATTGGAGCATCCCAGCTGTAGCTTCATCTAGGAGCAGGGACATCCTGGACTCCCTGCAGGGGCGTTCCTCAGGCGTTCCAGAGGCTGTGGCCTACAGGGATTCTATAGCAGTGGCAAACCTCACCCAGATGGTTGGCTCACCAACCAGGAAAAACTATAAAATGGGCACCAGCACCCTTCTGGACTGGATACTTACTAATCATCCCACCCGGATATACAACACCACTGTCCACCCTGACATAATCAGTGACCACTCCCCTGTCAGTTGCACCTGGACAAATAAATTCAGCAAGCCACCCCCAAGAACCATAGCCAGCAGAGTCTTGCCCCGTGGCCATCTCAATTATCTCAAAACCTACCTTCTTCAACTGGACTGGTCACCAATTTTTAATGCATCGGATCAAAACACCACCCTTAACCACTTTATCAATACCTTTAATGGAGCCTGCAACAAATTCGCTCCGCTCAAAAAGCGTAAAGTAAATGCCATCTCTAAATAACAGGTTGTTAATAAAACTAAATAAAATGAAACCCGTGGCTCACACGAGACCCCCTAAGGTGCCTAAAAGAAAGGGATCAACTATGGGAACTAGCTAGAAACTCTGGGAGGCAAATTGACACTTATAACTATAAACGTTCTCGAAATGACTGCACCAAAGCCACCTGGCAATTGAAATCTACCTGTTTTAAGAGTACTCTCACAAATTCCTGGGGAAATGGAAGAAACTTCTGGAACAACATTAAAGAGGTTACCAGGAAGCAGTCAAAATCTCCCCCATCCATGCTCTGTATAGACGGGGTTACCACACTTGATCCGAAAATTATTGCAGATACGTTCAATACTGCTTTCACTGACCTTAGTTCTGTACTTCCCCCCGATTTCTTTAGCAAAGAGGATACTCCAATGCACCCTATCTCCTCTGCCTCCTCAAACCGCCCTCCTTTGTACTTTAAATTGGTCAAGATACACCAGGTCCGCAGCTATGTTACAAAAGCTATCTCCAAGTCTAGATCCAGCAGCGACTCTCTTGACCTCAAACTTCTATCCCTCACCCTTGAAGAAGTACTCAGACCACTGACCAAGATTTTCAACCTCTCCCTCAGCCTCAGCCAATTCCCGGACAAATGGAAGCTGGCCACTGTGACCTCTATATTCAAAAGTGGTGAAAAAAATGCCCATGAAAATTTCCGCCCAATCTCCATCCTACCTCCTCTCTCTAAGGCCCTTGAACCTATTGTGGCTGACCAGCTCACAGAATTCCTGGACATTCACAACATCCTTTGCAAGCAACAACACAGCTTTAGAAAGGGTCACAGCACTTCCACAGCATTACTCAAATTCACCGGAGCCATTCACCACTCATTGGATAACGGTAAACTAACAGGGGCTGTGTTCATCGATCTAACTAAGGCCTTTGATACTGTCAACCACCATCTCCTACTTGTCCAACTTCGGAAGGCTGGGCTCTCACCTGATTCAGTCGACTGGTTTAATAGCTATCTGGGCAACCGGACCCAAAGAGTAAAAATAGCTGAAACACTCTCTGATGCCAGACCAGTCCTCTCTGGTGTTCCACAAGGGTCTATCCTAGGCCCCCTCCTCTTCAGCCTATTCCTGAATGCAATTTCAGACTCAAGTCCAGAACAAATCATACTCTATGCAGACAATGCTGTTATCCTTACCTCCCATCACGATCCTGTAGAACTGTAAGGAAACCTCCAGCGGGGTTTCACATCAGTTGAAAACTGGCTCTTGCAACACAAGCTGTTACTAAATCAGAAAAAAACCAAGACCATGCTCTTCAGCAGCTCGCAGAACAAAAATAAACTGTACCACCTCACAGTCAACACCAAACTTGGAACCACCATTTATCAAGTTGATACTTTAAAATATCTTGGCATCACCCTTGACTCCAAACTCTCCTATGCCACCTATATCAATAATGTCGCCAAGATGGCCAACACCAGACTGGGCGTACTGTATCGTCACCAAAAACACCTAACCTCTGAAGCATTGTCTATTGCCATTCAAAGCTCAGTTGTGAGTGTTATTGACTATGAACTCGTAGTCTATGACTCTGCCATTGCCTCCACACTCAAACGAATTGCCACCTCCCTAAATAAAGCATGTCATCTCACCACCGGAGCTCACAGTCTCACCCATACCTGCGATCTCTACTCCCAAACTGGGTGGCTTCAATTAAAAAAACGAATTCAGTATCAAACCTGCATCACGGCCAAGAAAATAATGATGGGCATTGCCCCCCCAGGAGTCTGCTCCCTTCTTAAAACCAGAGTAAACAACTGCAACACCAGGAGCTCAGAACCACAGCTACTGCAAATCCCTCATTGTTGTACCACTCAAGGTCAAAGGTTTTTCTCTTACAGGGCCCCCAGCTGGCTCAATAACCTTGCCAGTGACATCAATGACTCGCCAACTCTGGGCGCCTTCAGAAAGAAGCTCCATAAATCTCTGGTAGCTTCTAGTAATCTGTGACTGCCTCTAGCTGAGCACCATCATTTCCGCAGCTCCCTACCCACCACTGTCCATGCTAACCCTGCTCCTCATGCTTCTTTTTTATCCCCTACTCGTTCCCTTGCTGAACCTTATACTCAAATACTCTGTCCTGACAAAGCCCTCTAGGCTGCTATACTCTATTCCACTCCACTCTCTCCCTTTCCCCTCACTTATGTTGTAATACACCTCCTATTGTTATTGTAACATGTCATGTTATTTGTACTTGAAATCAAGTTGTTATAACCACTTGGCATTATGACTGTCTTACTCTGTAATTTCATAAGCTGTATTGTCCGTTCTTCTGACGTGGAACCTTTGTAAAAGAGCCTCGGCTCAAAGGTATTATGTAATCTTAGATTTAAATAAATAAATATATAAAATAAATAAACTAGTAAGAGAGCCCACTCATGAGGGAGCAATATTGGACCTTGTACTTACCAACAGGGACAGTGTTGCAGAAGTCACGGTGGATGGCCACCTGGGGACCAGGGATCACAGTATGGCATGGTTCAATATAAGAACTGTGTCAGAAGTGACCTGCACAAAGGCAGAAGTCCTAGACTTCAGAAGGGCTGACTTTAGTGAGATGGGGGAATGCCTCAGGGATGCCCTGGCAGAGGCGGAGGACTTGTGTGGAGTGGAGGAACAATGGACAAAACCAAAAAGGACCATAGTGAAGGCAACAAGCCTCTGTGTCAGGCAAGTAAGCAAAAGCAAGAGGAAAAAGAGACCACTATGGCTATGGTTCTCAAAAGAGGTGGCAAGAAAGGTAAGGGCAAAACAGTTAGCATTCAGGAGATATAAGGAAGACACAGAGGGAGGAGGATAGGGAAGCAGAGGGAGGCAGGAAAAGCAGTCAGGAGTGCAAATGCACAAATGGAAGAGAAAATAGCCCAGGCAGTAAAGAATGGGGACAAGACATTTTGGGGTATGTAAGTGAAAGGAGAAAGACCAGGTGAGGGATTGTAAGACTAAAGAAGGAAGGGGAGGAGTGTGGGGAAGGGGACGAGAAAAAAGCAGATGTCCTGAACAAATGCTTTTGCTCAGTGTTCACAGAGGAAGAGGAAGTCGAGTGACCACACATAAGGGACATCAAAGGAAGGAAGGTGGACACTAGTCCATTTACAGAGGAGTGAGTCCTGAAAGAACTCGCAAATCTGAAAATGGACAAGGTAGTGGGACCAGATGGGATACATCAGGGAGGGAACAGTGGATGTGGCTTACATGGGTTTCAGTAAGGCCTTTGACACAGTTCCACACAGGAGACTGGTAAACAAATTGGGCAGCCTGGGAGTGGGTCCAAAGTTAGTAAAATGAGTACAAAGTTGGCTGAGTAACAGGAGTCCAAAGGGTGGTGGTAAATGGGGTTCACTAAGAAGAAGGCAGGGTAACCAGTGGGGTGCCACAGGGGTCAGTTCTGGGACTGGTCCTCGTCAATGTCTTTATTGGTGACATCGCAGAGGGGCTAGAAGGGAAGGTATGCCTGTTTGTGGATGACACAAACATTCTGCAACAGAGTGGACAGACCTGGGGGATGGAAAAAATGAGGGAGGACCTAAAAAAGCTAGAAGACTGGTCAAGGACATGGCAACTGGGCTTCAGTGCCAAAACGTGCAAAATTTTGCACATCGGGTACAGACCCCGAGGGCAACGTACAAATTGGGGGGGGGGGGTTAACAACCACTAAACAGAAAAGGGACCTGGAAGTCATCATATCTGATGACCTGAAGGTAGCAAAGCAGTGTGATAAGGCAGTGGGAAAGGCTAGCAGAATGCTGGGGTACATAGGGAGGGGTATTACCAGCAGAAAGAAGGAGGTAGTGTTACCCCTGTACAGATCAATGCCGAGGCCCCACCTGTAGTACTGTGTCCATTTCTGGAGGCCCCAGCTACAGAAGGACATTGCTTGGGTGGAGGCGGTACAGAGAAGGGCAACCAAAATGGTGCAGGGCATGCATCAGAAGCCCTATGAGGAAAGACTAAAGGAATTAAATATGTACTTCTCTAGATGAAAGGAGGGAAAGGGGAGACATAAGAGAAACATTCAAATACCTCAAGGATATTAATAAGATACAGGAAGGTGGTATTTTCATAAAAGAGATGCTCAAGGACAAGGAGGCATGAAATGATGGTGGAGAGGGGAGGCTCAGAGGGGATGTGAGGAAGTACTTCTTCATTGAAAGGGTGGTGGACATCTGGAACAGACTACCAGCAGAGGTGGTGGGCACCAAAATGGCAGCAAGATTCAAGCACGCATGGGATAGACACAAGGGGACCTTAGTAGCAGGGCTGGGAGGGTAAGCTAGAGAGCAAGTAGGGTCTGCAGTAACACAGTAGGTAGGGAACTAAAGGGCAGACTAGGGGGGCCAAGAGGTCCTTTTCTGCCGACAACTTCTATGTTAAATCTTGTACATGCACCCCAATAGTACAGACCAAGAATGTACGTGGGACATAGGGGTTGCTAAGTTTCTGCTGGGGGCATTATTCTGTATGCCCGAATGACAAGTTAATCAGCTGGCACTTCAAATGAATCCAAAAATAGTTTTTGCATGTAAGCCCCCCTCCCCCCGCAGGGTGAGCTTACTAATTCTGGCTTTCTGTTTTCTTCCTCCTCACCGTTAGTGTTTGCTGTGGGCAGTTCCTGAGTTCTGCCTGCAGGGGGTGTTGCGCTGCCCTCTATATAATGGGGGAGGCAGCAAAGGGACTGGGGAGATGGAGGGAGATGGCAGGTCTGGTAGGGTAGTGTGGCCAGAGCCTAAAACCCAGAAGGTACGGCTCAACAGCGGCGGAACGCTGGATAGCATCTCGGTGGGGGAGGGTGACAGGAACTGGTGGCCACTGGGGACAGGGGAGCCGTTTGCTGTGGAGGTGGGTAGGAGATTAGAGGAGACAGCAAAGCTTGGACCATCAGAATGATGGGGGTTCCCCTGTACTGAAAATACAAGGGATGGAATGACAGTGGGGCTGGCGTGGTGGTGGCAGGGCCACGCTAGGGCCCCTTGGAGGTGGCAGCTACAAGGAGGTAAATTTCCCATGTGGCACATTGCTGGAGGTAAGCTTGGAGGGCCTGCACTCTGGGATTCACTTTATCGGGCCTGCTGTGCCCGTCTCTGGGGCAGGACCCATGTTAGACCCACTTAAGGAGTACAGGAGGGAAGTTGTAACCAGGAAGAAAAGGAACCGTCGCCCAGTTTCAGGTTTTCAGACCACTGGTGTACCCTGGTATGGAGGTGGGAACAGCGTTCAGTTTGTTTCTGGGCGAAAGGGAAATTGAGCAGCTGTGGTTGGAATTAGGCTGCCGTAGGCCCCAGTTCAAAATGAGCGGGGGGGGGGAGTTAGGCAGTCCTTCCAGGAAAGGATAGGTTTTCCAAAATAAAGGTGCTGTTGACAGGTATAAGCCATGAGTCCTGCTTACGGTTACATGCGTGGAGCCTATTTCAGGCCTTTTTTCTAGGCTGTGGCAGTCCTGCTGTTTTGGGTTTCTTTCTTGTGCCTTTCATGCCACCCAAATTTGTCCATGTGCTCCCTCAGCCCCATGAAGCTACTCCATCTATTTATTGTTGTCAAATCATTTTGATAACCTCAAATTAAATGTTTATATTTTCTTCTTCATGGTGTTGCTGCGTTATTTTAATGAAATGTATTAACCTCGACTCCCCGAGAAGGTTTTCC
Organism: Neoceratodus forsteri; assembly: GCA_016271365.2. Classification (NCBI taxonomy): domain Eukaryota; kingdom Metazoa; phylum Chordata; order Ceratodontiformes; family Ceratodontidae; genus Neoceratodus; species Neoceratodus forsteri. The sequence continues at coordinate 215,705,146 of JADMNL010000024.1, forward strand.
TGTCTCCTTGGTCCCTCCTGAAGCTCAGCAGAGGGGAGTCGTGGCATTTGGACACAGCATCTGACTGGTGAGGTGAGGCTGTTTCAGAGCTTGGAGCTCCACCAGTTAGGTAAGGCAATGAAATTCATTATATTGGATGCTGTGCCGGTTTACTGGATTACTCAGGTTCTGGACCTCCCCCCCCCCTCTTCTTTTTACCATCGGGACACCTTGACAAGTAGCAGAGGAGGGGGTTACATGCATAAAGCTGAGTGCATCAGTACCTTCAAGTCCCTCAGGTATACCAAGGAAACAGAGGTTAGATGCACAAGCCCCATTCTCCAAATACTCCAACCTTGCCTGAAGAAACTTGTTTTCCTCCATCACCAAATCAGCTATTATGGTAGCTTTCATAACTGTGTCTGTTATAGTGTTACGATCCAACTCCAGGGTGGCAACTTTTGTCTCAACTTGAGGTAGTCTGGTGTTATAGGTGTCCACCTTTTTGTCTAGTTGCCGCACTGCTTCTAGGATGGCTCAGACTGTGGCCTTCAGATTCCCAGGTTGCCAGCCAGGCAATAAGTTACTTTAACTCCACTGGAGGAGGGTGCATGTCCTCCTTTCCCTTTCCCTGAATCTTTAGAGGTGTCATGTTTAGGTCTTCTCGTGACAATATCTGTTGCAAATTTCTCCAGTGTGATCTAGAAGGCAACTATTTTTGACTAGTGAAGTAAGATGGTTTTAGTAAAAATAAAAACAACCGACTTTAATCATTTTTAGTTGTATGGGTTTGGAGCTGCATGAGGAGTGTCTACTCATGTCGGCTGCTGTCACCCACACCCCCTGCTACCTTATATTGGACTGACACAGTTGTTGTTTACTAGTGACATTTTAGTTTGTTTGCCTCTGATTTTTAATAGCTTTATTGTCACTACTGTATGTTCACTTTGTTACATACTGTGTTAGTTCAGTTCTGGGGCAACTTGATATTAAATGGTACTGCAATACATATTTAAGCAATAAGGCATGACAGGGTGTGTGTTATTGTCTAATAACATCACTCCTATGGTGGGTTGAAGCACTCGGCATAACCCGAGTGCTTCCACCACCCCAGGAGTGATGTTATTAGACAATAACACACACCCTGGAGTGCCTTATTGCTATCATACAATGGCTCAGTGTGTAATTTTTAGTGGGACAGTTGTGGAATTGACAGACACACATAGATTGCTTTGTTTGGAAATATTTTTACTATTAAAACCTGTGTTTCATAACTTAGACATAAAGTAGTCCCTAACAAGCCACTGTATAATTGTAGTTAATGTGTGGGCTTATTGTCTCCTGCCCCCCTCCCTCACACACACACATCTCAGTGCATTTCTTTAAGTTTCTTCATTTAATCAATCTCTGTTGTGGAACCGCAAACTGCCGAAAGATGTGTTTACCAACAGGTAGTCAAGCGGAGAATTCTGTGTTTCAGGTCACAATCGTGGGTCAGTCAGAAATTCACCCGATGACTGGAGAAGTTTTTGGCAGGGCTGATGGACTGGAACTTTGTTTTGAATAAGCTGCTGTATGCAGCTTTCAGAAGAAATATTGTAGCAGCAAGGAGTGGGGACGAGTTGCATTTTAGCACTGATGCTGAAGCGGACGACAGGTACAGTTGTCTAAACTGAGCGCTCGACCGGCAGTTCACTGAGGCTGCTCACTTCTGTGGGCAATATTTGTTTGGACTACCAGTAAACAAATAGTATGAAATTAAGTGGGACACAGCAGGGCAGGCAGAAACGTTATGGGGTTATATGTAACAAAGAAAAGAAAAGCTATGTTCTTCTCCACTAATTACTATACGAACACCTTTTCACCAAGCAATCTTCCCCAACTATCCACCATCCTTGGAGAAAGCCTTGACTATGTTGACAAATTCAAATATTTAGGGGTATGGATTGACAACAGGCTTGATTATACTCAGCATATTGAAGAACTTCTGAAAAAACTTCGCCAGAGGCTTGGCTTTTTCTTCAGAATTAAACATTATTTAACCAGAGATTCAAGACAGAGACTAATCCAGGCCTCAGTTCTATCACTTATTGACTATGCAGACTTCCTCTATGGCCACTGTTCTATTTCCTATTTAAGTAAACTGGATACCTTGTACCATAGAGCTCTCAGGTTCATCACAGATCTTCCATTCAACACTCATCATTGCTCTCTCTATGCTGCAGTTGGCTGGACATCCTTACACCTCAGAAGGAACAAAAATGCTGCATTATGGATATACAAAACCCTGTCTAACAAACTTCCATCCTATATTTTAGATTGCTTTACACTGGCCACAGCTAGGTTATATGCCCTAAGAAGCAACAACCTCAGCACTTTGAAGCTACCCAAAGCCAGCACCCGGCATGGGAGATCTGCAATCAGTTACTCTCTAGCAATGGCATGGAATTCTCTGCAGAAGACCCTAAAGTTGACCACCTTTATACCTCTAACATCCTTTAAAAAGCTCTACACAAGTCTCTTCCCAGAGATATGCAATTGCTTTCACAAGGCTTAGACCAATCACATTCATTACCCACCCCCCTTTTTTTCTACTGCAGGTTTGCTAGCCCTTACCAAGACCTCCACAGCTACCCCTGTCACTTACTTCTACCCCATTCACTCACTACTAGTAGACTTAGTCCCTACCCAAAACTCCCACCAGCCCTCTATGTCATTTTTCAGAGGCTGTTTTCAACTTTTAGTAGTCATCAATCATAACTGTCTGGTTTAGCTTGCCTTGGAGCCTGTAATCTCTGGCTACCCTGTTTGTATATATGTTTATATTATTGTATCTGTTTATATAGATGTGTTTTGTATATGTCTGCTTTTGTACCTTCAAGTTGTTCCTCGACCTATCAGGTCCATCTTGTAAATGAGCTTTGCTCAATGATGTCCGACTGAATAAATAAAGATTTTTGATTGATTTGGTTTGATTGACTAATGAGGAAGTGAAAGTTAAACACAATGCAGAGTGCCGGTTTGCAGCGCTTTCCTTAAAATTGAATAAGGAATAGTGCCATTTTTTTTCCCTAGGGAACGGAGGGTGAGAACTAAATTTTGTATTTGTCCCAAGTGGCGGAGAGAAGTAAGAAATTATGGGGGGGCTTTCATCGCCACTTTATTGTCCAGTAATGTTTTGCTCTGTTTGCATAAGGCACTGTCAGCTTTGTGGTGCCTTGCATGGGGAGGGAGAGATTTCTTACTGTTATCCGGTCATCTGTGCACCTGGCCTTCATACAGTGATGTTGTTGTTCATTACCATCACTGTACCAGGCACACACTGACCAATCAAGAAATGGGAAAATGTCTTGCCGTTGTATAATTTTGTATAATCAACAAATCTCTTTACTCTGCTGCCACTCTGGTGAAGATTGGTTTTAGTTTAGTATTATCAACTAAGTCATTTTTCCAAATTGTGGATTTGGTTTTGATCACTGTTGTTCTCACTATTACAATTTCCTATTTACTTGTATTGTTAAGGGACAAGTTGGGGATGTATGAGGATTCATCTGTATTTTTTGAGAGGGATTAGTTCTCCGATTATTGTCTAGTTATGCACTCCAGGGCCATGTCTCGGATGCTGGCTCATCTTTATAGAAGGGATTCTATCTTGGACTTTTCAGCTACTGCCTATGGATTGGTCATCCATGGTCTTGCTGCAATGGCTCTTTTTGAATTCATTTTATGGACTCTTATTGGGACATTTTATTACCCCCACAGTGTTGTGACATTGAATGAAGGGCTATGTATTACCTACCATAATATTTTCTGTATAGCATCTAATACCTTAAATTAAGTATTATATATGGATGTTCATGATGAAAATGAATAAACGTAAAGTTAAAAAAAAAGACAGCGGGATCTGGGGGTCATCATCGGTGACTCTCGCAAGCAAATGAGTCACTGTAACAAAGCATATAGCAAGGCGTCGAGGATGCTGGGGAGTATAGGAAGGGGTTTTGATAATAGAAGTGAGGTGATACTGGCCCTACACAGATCCCTGGTGAGACATCATCTGGAATATTGTGCTCAGTTCCAGAGTCTGCACCTGAGGAAGGACACAGGCAGTTTGGAGTTAGTGCACAGGAGAGATGATTGAGGGCTAGCAAGGCAGAACCTATGAGAAACAGCTGGTGGCCCTAAATATGTACTCTCTGGAGGCCAGGCACAAGATGGGGACATGATAGAAACAAGAATGTTTCTGAGGGGTATACACAGGGAGAATAACAAGGATCTGTTTATAAGGAATAGAGAAGCAGTCACTAGGAGGCATGACTGGAGGATGGTGGAGGGCAAGTTCAAGAGAGACATGAGGAAGTTTTATGTTGCAGAAAGGGCGGTGAAACCATGGTTGAGGTAGTGGGAGCAGCTACCCTAAATGGGTTTAAACATGGCTGAGACAGGCCATGGGGATTCATAGTTCTTAGGGGGCAACACCGGATTGAAGACTGAGGGAGCAGAGGAAGAGGAAGAGGAAGAGGGAGAGGGAGAGAACCAGACAGTGCAGTAGACAGGTAGTGTGAGGATAGTATGAGCAGACTTGATGAACTCTTGGTCTCCTTCTGCTGTCAGATTCTGTGTTTCTGTGTTATGGACCATTATCCATAAATTTACATTTATTAGGACATGTACTTTCTTTTTTGGAAGAGTGTTTTGTAACATTTATCGAGTTCTGATTATAAATAACACTTGTATTGTCTTCTGTTTTTGATGTACAGGCTACAACATCCCAATGGAGCAATTGTTACTGCTGTTTCAGAGGGATGAGGAACTCCCACTTGGTGATGTGAAGGAGACTGCACAGCAGGATCATCTTGAAGTCACTCCCACCAGTAAGTGTAGTAAATGAGTAGATAATATTCTTGTATGGAAACACAGAAACAGAATTTGTCAGCAGAAAACAACTGCTTGGCCCACCAAGTCTGCCCAGATGTATGCAGATGTATGTGATACTGGAAATTTTCCAACTATGGTTGAGAGGCAACTAGAAACAGTCTAGAGTTGGAAAACATAAGAGTCTGGGATTACAATTAGACAGTGAAGATATCAGAAAACCTGGAAGGAGTGAAGTCAAGAGTTATTTTAGAAAGAAACCGTTCAATGTTATAGTGGATATGGGATTGGTTAGAGAACTGGTGGACATGACGGAGGACTGGAGTCACTCATTCATAATTCCAGGAGTGGGTGAGCAGGTAAATACTTGCTTTATTGTCGTACTGATAGGCGGGACATAGGAAAGGCACAGAGGAGGAAATTACTGTTGTCAAGAAGGGGGGATATGAAAAACAGTTTCAGCAGAAGAGGGGTCTAGAAAGTGACAATACAAGCAGTTTTGCAAATATGGTAGTAAATTGATCAATCACTTCTTTATTTATCTTCCCTTTCTATAAAAATGCTTAAAGGCACTGTACTGCAGTATGTCACAATACAGTAAAAGTCTACATTGAAAGACTCCAAATAAACACTTTTTATATCTTCTTCAAGACAATCTCTTGCAGCAGGTCATAACACATGGAATATCAGCCGCAGGCATCATTTCCTCCAGATGACTTCTTAGCAGTTGACCCTGGGAGCTCCCCCCAACATTACCATGTGGTGTCTGCATGGCACATATAAAAGTGGGAGGTCCCAGTTACTCCTCAGTTTTTTTCAACCGCAACCTGCATGCAATAAGTCCTCCTTCAGAGCTCTGCTTACCAGTCGTCAAAGAAGAGTTGTACCGACCAAACGTTCATTCAGAACTGGTTCATCTACTGATGTACTCAGATCCTATTCCAAAAGTGTACTTGTGGTCACAGAATTGCTACAGAGGACCTCCATAATGTCTGTGCTCAGTGCCTTGGTCCTGAACACGACACAAGGGATTGTATCCTCTGCAAGCAGTTCAACAAGGCCACAAAATGTCAAAGGCTTTAGCAGCTTCACGAGTTCCTCATAGAGCAAAAGTTTCCCTTCTGAAGCAGCATCAACGTTCCAAGCCCAGGGAGTCTTCAACATCCTCTTCGGGTCTCACCGCTCTGCAGTTGAGCCGTCCTCATCGATGGGACAGGGTCCTGGTAAGAAACATTCCAGCAAAATGAAGCACATTTCTGCCACCCTCGTTGTCTACAAGTGCCCTGACCACTACCAGAAAGTTAAATACTGAAAAGGTGGGCACTGTTACATCGTCTTCTGCACCGTCGACGATTGTTGGCTCCTCTCTTCCCTCGTCGGTGACTTCCCCGTCAACAGTCAACAGTGGGTCCTGCGAAGATATTGCACCTTCCATCACTGCCTCCCCCCTTTGTGGTTTCTAGCCATCATCCATCAACAATGGCTTCTGGTCCATCGACGATCCTCTTGTCAACGACTGGCCTTATCACAATGGGCTTTATGTTAGCACCCTCGTCGATGATCCTTGGGTCCTATACACACTCCTCATTGATGGTTGCTTGCTTGCTTGGTTCCACTACCTTCTTCAATATCATCAGTGGTCCCTATTCATTTGGTCCATGCTACCTTGGCTACTTCCACTGGCCAGATTGCAATGATTGATGTCCAGGCTCTAGTAAATACTATCCTGGACCTTACACAGATGCCTCGTCCCCCTACTGAAGGGTCGACTCTGGTCTCTGCTCCCTCTCAGCCTTCCTCAGCCCAGAGGATGGCCAGCTCGTCCCCTGTCTCCCCAGGTTTTCACCCTCAGGATGTCAACATGGATGACCCTTTCCTGCAGGAATGGGATCTGGCTGACCTAGAGGAAGAGGACGGTATGGACCAGGAAGACTTCCCTGAGTCCTTCTCGGCCACCTCTTCAATTCATGGTGAACCTACCCCTGAACTCCCATGTTCTCCACCAGATTTCCCACTTTTTCAGATATTATGTTACACCTCCAGAAAATGTTTGGTTTCCAGAGTACTGAACAGAATGCTTCAAGACAGAAGTTGGCACAGTATTTAGGCATACCAGAATGCACCACTGTGGTCGTCCCCCCCCTTTGGTGGACGCCTTTGAAGAGGCTAGTTGGACTGCTTGGAAGCAACCTTTCAAAATTCCCTCCAATCTTCGTAAGGCTGACAGGATTTATCAGGCCCCGGTAGACCACTCCTTCTTCATGTGTCCACCTCAGGCAGACTCTGTGGTGATCAATGCCGCTCATGATAAGTCTTCTAGACCTCAGCACATGAGTGCTCAACCCCCTTGATAAGGAATCCAAGAAATTGCATGTAATGGGGAAAAGGGTTTATGCTTCGGCTACTACGTCTCTCTGTATACTTAATTACATGTGTAACCCACCTACAAATGGGGATTCCCGAAAAGTCTTCCTTGAGCTTGCCTAAATGCTCACTGCCAGGCTGGTGTCCTGTGTTTAAGCAGTTTAAATGTATTGCCAGAGAGTGCCTGTAGAGCCTCTGTGTACTGTCTCTTTAAGAGCTGCCTGGATTGCAGTCATAATTAATGTGAGAGGGAGCTCTGTTAGAAGATGTACTTGTTTGCTGATCATTTGTTAGAGTAGTAATAATATTGCTGTTTGTTCTAACCTGCCTTCTTTGCAGCATGGACAGTTCTGTTTGTTTCCACCATCTTGGTCCTGGACTGCAGAATGGGCCAATCAGTACATTTGGGACTCTAAAATGGAGCCTGCCTACAGGGGGCTTGGTGGGGCCAAAACTTGTAGGAATTGTAGTTTTGGGCTTTTGGTGCCTAGAATAACCTGGAGGGGGAGCCCTTGTTGTGACTGACAGACAGATCAGCCAACTGAACCTTTTGGATCTTGGGGAAAGTCCCACACTGCTTGCAGTTTCAGTTAGATCTGAGTTGGGAAGTGAAGAAGTAACAGCTCGAGATAGTTCGAGCAGCAATCCATAGTGGATTCGCATGGGAGAACTGTGGAAAGGCCTGAGTTTGGCCTGCATGCCTGCCTGCTGTTCCTGAGAGGGAACTTGTGCTTTTTTTGGACTGAATCCGAATTTGGAGAGTGAATTGTGCCATAGGTTGCTATAGACCCCATCTGCTGGCTCTCAAATCCTCACCCATCTAACTACTGTTATGGGGCATGGCTCCCTTGAAACAGTTATCCTTGGGGATCTTAACCTTGATTGGATGTCCAAGGCTGCTGCACCACTTAAGGAGTTATGTGATGCCCACGGGCTGATGCAACTTATTGGTGAGCCTACGTGCCCTAATAAGAAGAACCCTGCTAATAGTACACTGCTTGATGTCATCTTAGTAAGCAAACCGCACCTGTTCTCCCATGCAGGAACCTTCTTCTCTGATGTTAGTGACCATAGCATCATTGCCGGCATAAGATCAGTCCAGAATCCACTATCCTCATCAAGGTTCTCTACTAAGAGGTCCAGACGTAATTTCGATCAGTCTGCCTACCTTGATGAGCTAAAATACTTGCTGCGTTGGCAGGACTTTTACCTAGGTAACTCGGTCCACTTGGCATATGACATCTTTTCTGAAATTGTGACTGGAGCATTAAATAAGTATGCCCCTCTTGTAAAAGTTAGGGTGAGGAGTAGAACCTGTCACTGGTTCTCTTTAGAACGCAAAACAGCACTGCTGGACAGGGACAAGCTTTGGAAAAAAGCACGAACAACTAAGGTCCCGATGGACTAGTGTCACTTCAGGAAAGCCAGGAATACATGTACTAAGATGATAAGAGATGCTAAGGCCTCCTTTTATCATTCGGAACTGGATTCTGCTGCCAGGAACGCCTCTAAATTTTGGAAGTCCATTAAGGATATGTCCGGACGTACCCCGGTGAACTCCCTGCCTGCAAAGATTACCTCTGACAGTGCCACCATCTGTGACACAATGGAGATCCTGGATGCATTTAACAACCACTTTGCCACCGCAGGACTGGCATTTGACAACTCCCCTGCATGTTCTTTACGCTCCCAGTTGGGTGTGCAAAACTCTGAACCTCTTCTTACCAACTCAGTCTTTTCTCTCCAGCCTACTTCGTTGAAAGAGGTCAAAGAACTTCTATTACAGTTGGATACCAAAAAAAGTGTGGGTGCTGACTTTCTAGACCCATACTTTCTAAAGGTCGCCTACCATGCTTTCGCTGTATCAATTACCCACCTATTCAGTCTCTCACTGTCCCTCGGAATCCTCCCACCCTTATGGAAAACAGCTCATTTTATCCCTCTGTTTAAATCTGGGGACCCCTGTGATCTTAACAACTACAGACCAATTTCTCTACTCCCTATACTGTCCAAACTGTTGGAAAAAATTGTAAGCAAGCAGTTCATAACCTATGTAGAATCTATGAATCTTCTGAACCCGATGCAATCTGGTTTTAGAGCACAGCATAGCACCATTACGGCCCTAGCCAAAGTGACCAGTGATTGGCAGTGAGACCTGGAGAATCAAAACTTTGTGCAGTGTTCTTAGGCTTAAGTAAGGCTTTCGACACCATCGATCATGGCCTGCTCCTTTCCTCCCTGAGGACGATAGGACTGGACTCACTATCCTTGCATTGGTTTGCTGACTATCTCTTTAACCGGTGGCAGCAAGTCAAGGCAGAAAGTGAACTTTCTCCCCTTAAACCTCTGCAAAGAGGGGTCCCCCAAGGATCGATTCTTAGTCCCCTACTGTTTGCAATTTACATAAACAACATTAACACCAACATAACTAAGGCCAATATCCATCTGTTCGCAGACGACACGTTTCTTTATCTAAGTCGTCCTTCGTCAGAAGCTGCCTGTGGAGACCTACAATCTGAATTCAACCTACTTCAGAGCCAACTCCTAAACAAAAAGGCCCTATTAAATGCCAAAAAAACTAAGGCAATGCTATTTTCTCCATGCTGCAAACCCGACCAGTTCTGGCTCCATTCCACAGATCACAACAATCCTAGAACCTAGAATTTGTCAATAAATTCAAGTACTTGGGAGTGTGGCTCAACCATAGACTTTCCTTTACGGACCATATCGAAGATCTGCTAAAGAAATTGAGACAGAGGCTTGGACTCTTTTTCAGGATTAATAACTTCCTTACTAGCAGTGCCAAGCGGTGGCTGGTAAAAACAATGTTTCTCTCCTTGGTCGACTATGCTGACTTTCTTTATAGTCACTGCCCTGTCTCTCATGTTGCTAAATTGGATACGTTGTATCACAGGGCTCTGAGATTCATTACTGACCTATCTTTTTTCACTCATCATTGTGCCCTTTATGCTGCCATGGGGTGGCCCTCCCTTCAGTACAGGAGAAACAGAAATGCTGTACTCTGGACGTTCAGAGCTATTAACAAAAAACTACCCCTATATATCTCTGATTGTCTTCCACTATGCAAGCTTGGGAACTATGCACTGAGAAGCTACTCCTTTATTTCCTTAAAGGTACCTAAGCTAAAAACATGCTTTGGGAGAATGGCTATAAGCTTTGCGCTGCCGTCTCTATGGAACAAAATACAAAAATCGCTAAAGCTTAGTACCCCGGTCAGTCTGTCCTCCTTCAAGACACTATATAACCATTCAGTCAAGGAAATTTGCAACTGCTTCCCCTGTTCCTAAACTTCCCTGCACTTATAGCGTACCATGATGGTGTTGTCCTCTCCGCTACACCTGACCTTGAGGCCTCTCCTTCACATTTCTCTAATACCTAATTGTGCTCCCCGGCCTCCTGTTCTGTGTTCTCTCCGAGGCTTCATCTGTCCCTCGTCTGTCCCCTGCCACCCTGCCTGTACCCTATCTTGCCTCGCCTACCACACCCCCCTTCTACCCTGTTATACTGTTTGTTTTTTTCTTTTTTTAACTCACTGTCTGTCTTGTTACTTATGGCATTGTATGTAATATACCATTACCTAACAATCGTCCTCGTTAGTACTTCCAGCTACTGTTACTAGACTCATTATACACCACGAAGGAACTGAACCACTGTTTCCAAACTGTTCTCCACTTATGACTATGTTTAACTATTGTATTTCTGTATTGTATAATATTACTGAGGTGTTATGTTGTGACTGTTCATATATTGCATATCCTGTGTTCCTGTGCTAACCAGGTCCATCTTGTAAATGAGCTATGCTCAATGGTGTTCACCTGGATAAATAAAGATTTGATTGATTGATTCATTGAATTAAGCCACTGAATTGTGACCAGGCTTTAACATGAAGAAGACCGAAGATTTGCTGAATGCGATCGGCCTGTCAGGACTTCCAGCTATCTCTGAGCTCCCGGATTGTGCAGAGACTCTGTAATTGTGACTGGAGAGCCATTTGCCTGGTACAGTGGAATTTCCTTACATGTGAATGTGCTGTGTGTTTATAGTGGGTCGTGATTTGGTTCCCCACTGTGTGTCTGAACTGTGTTTTGCTTGCTGGAGGCTGTATCCAGCTCCACGGACTGAATCTGTATCCATTTCCATTTGCCTGGGCCCTGCTACACTGGCCCAGCCAGAATACCTGCTACACAGAGAAGTCATCGACAAGAGACCGGCCTGGGGATCAGCCCCCTGCTCAACGCCTTGAACAGGAATGACGCCTTGGTGATTCGTGTGGGCCCTGCTTCTCTGGGCACTCCAGCTCAACAACCTGCAGTCTCGATTTCATCCTGCCTGTGTCCAGTATTGGATAGCATGAGTAAACATCAGGGTAGCTCCCTGCAACAACAGCTAAATCTAAAAGTGTTGTCATCTGATTGTCTTGTTGCCTTTCCTTTCACAAACTGAGCCCTCCGGCTCCGGATTACCAATAGTGTGTGTTGTGCATTTTGCTTTCTTCCATCACAGGGTCCCAACCAGCTGCAACGTTCCTGGCTAGCCCACCATTTTCTTACCTGGGTACCCAGAGTGTGTGACTGTGTAGGGACTCTGAACTGCATGCATAACTGTCTGATTAATATAGCTTTTAAACAAATCAACCTGATTATGCCCCTTCCTTGTTCAAGTCCCCTGAATAAATCAGATTTAATTTTGTTTGCATTTAACCTGACTGTGGTTCCAGTTTGTGACAAAAGTATTGTACTGTTGCTATTTGCTGTGCTTAACCTTGTTTTACAGGGGGTCCCCAGGGTCAAGCCAGAGGAACCAGCCCTAGTGGTAAGTGCAAACAGTGTGGGTACTTGAATGGTGTACCAGGGGGTATTGTAAAAGTGATTATTGTACAGTGTTTAGGCCACTAGAAGGGAAAAAGGGGGGTTACAGTGTCCTGGAGGGCTGTGCCCAGATTAGCTTGACCACTACCAACCCTGACCTCTGGGTGGAGGCACCCGTTCCATTACCCAGGCCTCTTAACCTGTAACTAGCCAAGCAGGCAGGGGTAGTAGCCCTTGGGGTAGCGCCACCAACGGGTTACACATGGGACAGCTCCTGAAATATCAGGAGGAAATCCTAAAAGCCTCCCAGGCAATGGTTCAGTCCCTCCCTGCAGGTCCTGCCCAGGAGGATCTGACTGCAAAGATGTCAATGGCAGCGGCTGTGTGCTGCCACCTGCTTAGGGCCACCTATGATTCCATTGATACTGCGGCCTTTATGTCCTCGGCAGGAGTTTGTCTCAGATGTCACCGTTCCGAGTGTCAGGATGTTCACAGGACGTGCAGCAGTCTATCCTTAACGCTCCCTTCAAGGGTGATCAGCTGTTTGGTCCACAGGCCCAAGAAATGTTGAAGGATTTACAGGACTCAGGTTGTACCCTTCAATCGGTCCCGACCCTGTATTGCCCAAAAGCAAAACCGGCCTTCAGGGACTCTCCCAGGGGCCGCCCCTACAGGGCAGGTCCCAATGCTCAAAGGCCACCTGTGCCAATAAGCGAAAGCCTCAGTTGACATTGCCTGGTTCTAGAAATGCTCCAAAAATGTCCCGTTATGTCTCTGCTGCTTCTAGCAGGGCCAGCCTTCAGCCTGAAGGTCTTCCTCCGGTTGTGGACCTAGACCAAGCTTTGGACTTACAGAACGAAATCGATGCTTTGCTCACAAAAAGAGCCATCAAACCAGTTCCCCTTCCACAGAAGGGTACGGGATTTTACTCCCATTTTTCCTGGTTCCCAAATGGACGAGGGACTTTGGATCTAAGGTATCTCAACCTCTATATCAAATACCAAAAGTTCAGGATGGTGTCTCTCCTGACACTTCTCCCCTTGTTGAACAAGGGAGATTGGCTCTGCTCTCTCGATATGAAGGATGCGTACCTCCATATCCTGATGCACCCTGCTCACAGACGGTTTCTCCATTTTTGTTTCAGGGTCATCATTAACAGTTCAGGGCCCTCCCATTTGGCCTTTCCTTGGCCCCAAGGGTATTCACAAAATGCTTAGCAGTAGTCACAGCGGCCATCAGCAGGGAAGGCCTCTATGTCTTTTCCTACCTGGACGACTGGCTCCTGAAAGTGTCTTCCTGCCAAAGGTTGTTGTCCACACTTTCTTGAACCTTGCAGTTGTTTGCCGAGGTGGAGACAGCGGTAAACTATCCAAAGTCCAAAATGGACCCAGCGCAACACCTCCTATAGGAGCCGTGTTAGACGTCTCCTTGGGGATGGCATATTTGCCCATTGCTTGGGTGGACGCCCTGATTGTGATTCCGACTGTCCCCAATGCCAGGTTGAATATGAGGGTCATTCAGTAGTCCCTGAGAGTCCAATCGGACCAGAAGGAGGATGCTTTCAATGCCCTGGTCCTTATGTCTTCCCTGGTTCTTCAAACTCTACAATGGTGGAAGTCCAAGGACAACTTGATGCGAGGCATGCCATTTCATTCTCCTGTCCCATATCTCATTTGGACTCTAGACACCTCCTTGACAGGGTGGGATGCTCATCTGCACATCTGGTCCCAAGGATCCTGGATGCCAGTGGAGGCCCGCCTCCACATCAATGTCTTGGAGATGAAGGCAGTTCTCTATGTCTTACAGGCTTCCAAGACTCTCCTTCCCCCCGGTTGCCTTCAGGTGCAATCAGACAATTCAGTAGTAGTTCGCTACCTAAACAAGCAAGGAGGCACCATTCATGCCGTCTCTGTGGAGAATCGATGAGGGTCTGGTATTGGGCATTCCAGAGAAATATCCATCTTCTGGCAGTCCACATCCCCGGGGTGTCAAATGCCCTGTTGGATGCACTAAGCAGATCCACTGCACGGGCCCACAAGTGGGAAATCTCACTGGACGTTCTAAATGATGTCTTCCACCAATAAGGCCAACCGGAGTTGGACCTATTTGCCTCTCTGCAAAATGCAAAACTGCCTCTTTACTGCTCTCTCGAGTGAGGTCCTGGAACTGTGTGGCTGGACACGTTATCTCTTTCCTGGACAGGAAGATTTCTTTATGCCTTCCTGCCCTTTCCTCTTGTTCAGAGAGTACTACTCAAATAGGTCCAAGATGGGGCATCTATGATTCTCATAGCACCGTTCTGGCCAAGACAGATTTGATTCCCTCTGCTTCTACAGCTCTCTGAACTGGATCCCCTACCTCTGCCGATTTGCTAGGCTCTGTTGTCCCAGGCGCAAGGCTCCCTGCTACACCTGGACCTTCACTCCCTCCATCTGCATGCCTGGCTCCTGAGGACATAGTCCTCACACATTTCAGGGTGTCCCCAAAGTTGGCGGAAGTCCTCTGGGCTGCCAGGTAGCCATCTACATGGTCTTCCTAGTCGATGAAGTGGAGATACTTCTCCATTTGGGCATCTACACAGGACTTAGATCCTTATGAGTGTTACCCTCAGAGCATCTTAAACTATTTGATCTCCTTGCCAAATGGTGGACTGAAATATTCCCCTGTGGGCAACAAACCATTCTCCCAGTTACCTTTGATCAGAACCTTTTTAAAAGGCATTCTACACCTTTATTCCCCTATCTGGGATCCAGTTCCTGTATGGGATTTGAACTTTGTGCTTGGAAAATTGGCTATTAGTCCTTTTGAGCCCGCTGAATCTAGCAAGCTTATTATCTTTCCTTGGAAAACTATATTTTTAGTTGCCATTACGTCGGGTAGACGTATTTCAGAATTACAGGCACTAATGTGCAAACCTCCCTACCTGCAATTTCATACCAATAGGGTGTCTTTACACACCAACCCATCGTTTTTGTCAAAGGGTGTTTCGGAATTTACTTAATCAGGCTATCCACTTAGCAGTGTGCTATATGGAGCCTGTGAATCCAGGGGAATCCCGGCTTCGTACTCTTGATATGCATAGAACATTAAGTCTTTATCTTCTCCACACCTCACAGTTGCAAAAAACTGAACAATTTTTTGTTTCTTTCACCCCTGGAAATCAGGGCATTCAGGTTTCGAAGCAGTGCTTGTCCACATGGTTGGCCAACTGCATTTCATTTATCTATATAAAATACGACAAACCTCTCACAGGAGTTGTGAAACCCCACTCCACCAGAGGCAAGGCTGCCTCCATGGCATGATTCCGGGGAGTGTCTGCCTTAGAAATCTGCGAAGCCGCCACTTAGTCTACTTTACATACATTCACGAAACATTACAGTCTAGACATCGCTTCCAAGAAGTGAACTACTTTTGGATGGGCCATTTTACAAGTCCTCCTATCCTAAATCCTGATAGTTCTCTTCCTCCTCCCTTGGGCATAATAACTACTTGGGAATATTTCCATGTGTTATTGCCTGCTGCAAGAGATTGTCTCGAAGATAGTATAGTTGCGTAAGAACTTACCGTAACAGTAGATATTTGGGAGTATCTGCAACAGGTCATGCAGGCTCAGCCACCTTCCCCCTTGCTGTTACTTCAGAAGGGTTCCTTGCTCCTGTCCTTTTGCGACTCCATGAGCTGCTGCCTTATTTCCTTCCTCGGTTCCCTTTGGAGGCTTGAGAAATGGTTTCTGATTTGGTTGCTAGGATGGAAAAGAACTGAGGAGTAGCTGGGACCTCCCCCTTTTATACATGCCATACAAACACCATGCGGTAATGTTGGGGGAGGTCCCAGGGTCGAATATTGAGAAGTCATCTGAAGGAAATGACGCCTGCGGCTGATATCCCATGTGTTATGAACTGCTGCAAGAGATACTCCTGAAGATCTACTGTTACGGTAAGTTCTTATGCAACTGTACTATTCATACATTTTCCAGCTTATGGTCCTTTGATATAATAACCCCAAGGTCCCTTTCCTGTTTAATGTCTGTCAGTACCTCCTCCCCCCATCCTGTACTCAGCACCTGGGTTCTTATGCCCTAGGTGCATGATTTTGCACTTTCTGACATTGAACCCCAACTGCCATGTCTTTGACCACTCCTCAGGTTTCCCTAGATCCTTACACCCTCTCTCTATGCCAGCCTGTAGTTCCCTGGCTCATCACTTTTCACACTCATATGCAAGGGCACCATATTTGTTGATCTCTAATCCTGTGGCACCACCCCGAGTCCAGTGAGCTTGTAGAGAGATTGTCCAGTGATGATGCCAACTCCTACCCCATTTCTTATCACACTCTAAGGTACATCCTGAGTTTCCACCCTGTTGTAGATTTTGGCATCCTCTGCAAAAAGACATGCCTTTATCTCCAGCTTTTCTATAGTGTCCACTATGAAAACATTGAAAAAGACTAATCATGGTACCGAACCCTATGGTACACTGCTGGTCACTCTGTCGTCCTTAAAGTGACTGCTATTAAATACACCCCTCTGTCTCCTTTCTGTTAACCAGTTCTTAACCCTATATACTAATTTGGATCCCTCTTAAGCTGGTCAGCTTCCTAATCAGTCTCCTGTGCATTACAGTGTTTAAGGAATTGCTGAAGTCTAGATAGGCTACATCCACCTCCCTCTCCTGGTCTATTTCCCTCATCACCCAGTCAAAGAAATCTATCAGATTCATCTGGCACAATCACCCCCCATGAATTTGTGCTGCCTGTAGTCCTGCAGTCCATTCGATTTTTGATGCTCAAGTAGCCTCTCCTTCAGTAGGGTTTCAGTTAATTTCCCCACAGCTGAAGTTAGGCTGACTGGTCAGTAATTGTTAGCCTCCTCCCTGCTGAGGGACCAAGTCCGCCTTTCTCTAGTCCCCTGGAACCACACTTATTTCCAATGAGCCACTTAACAAGGCTGTTGGTGGAGCAGCTAGCACTTCTCTGCAGTCCGCAAAAAGGACTGGAATCAATATTGATCCCCAGGGAACCCCACATGTAACTTTCCTGTCCTCTGAGAATCTTCCATTCAGAACCACATTCTGTGTCCTTCCTGTCAGCCAATTTCTGACTCATCCAGTAATTCTGTTCCCCATCCCCAGGTCCCTTAGTTTTCTCAGGAGCTGTTCTTGAGGGACTGAGGCTGCTTAAGTCCAGGTACAACAGAACCACAGCCTGACCTTTATCAACCTCTTTTGAGGCCTAGTCAAAAAAGTCTATCAGAATCATCTGACAGACCTTCCCCTGGTGACCCTATGCTGCTTTTTGCCCTAGAATCAATTTGCCACCTGAAACTCCACTAATTTTTCTTTCATAATGGCCTGCAGCATCTTGCAAACAATGGATGTCAGGCTTGCCAGCCTGTAGTTCTCTGGCTCATCACTTGTCACACTCATATGCAAGGGCACCATATTTGTTGATCTCTAATTCTGTGGCACCACCCCTGAGTCCAGTGAGCTTGTAGAGAGATTGTCCAATGATGCCGCCAACTCCTACCCCATTTCTTATCACACTCTAAGGTACAGCCCATCTGCTTCCATTGATTTATCCACTGCTGGAGCATTGAGACCCTTCAGCACACTTTCCTCAGTTATGGTTTCCAAGTTAATCTCTCCCCTTCCCCCTCTCCCCACTGTCTTTAATTCAATATTCCAGTAGTGGGCCCTTATGTTTTACCATAAATACATAGCAAACATACTAAATAGACTGGGGGCCCAATACTCAAAAGTTAGTACACCCTCTAACAGGGTTAGCGGGTGCACTAACCTGGATTTGCATCGGCCCTCTTGGCTGGTCCATATTCAGAAGCCCTGGGAGTGTCCTGCAAACCCAACAGCTCCAAACTGGTAACATAATGCTGCACCTATGCAAGTGAGGGGGTCCCTGATGCATACTGGCACAGTGGTATATTGAAAGGTTTGTGGTGGCAGTAAACTGCTCCCAAAGTGGCACTGTTTACCGCCACTGAAAACCACCTCATAACTGGGTGCTAAGCTTGTGCTGCATGCCATGAAGGCAGGGCAGATGTACTGCAGTCTCCCACCTCTGATCACCCGGTCGAACATAGAAAAATATCCCTAGTTGTCTAATATGACTACCTTGCCCGATCACCTCTTCAAACCACATAATAAAATCCCTGGTTCTAGTATGACCACCCACCCCGATTACCCATTCAAACCCCATAATAAAAATCCCTGTTGGTCTAGTGTGACCTCCCTCCTGCTGGTCACCCATTCTCACATAGAATAACATCCCTGATATCCAGTGGTACCACCAGATCACCCATTAGCAAACAATAAAAGAAACCCTGGTTTCTAATGGTACCCCCAATAACCCATTCAAACTACGTAAATAGTCCCTGGTGTCTAGTGACACCCCCTACCCCCAATCACCTGACCAAACACTTACAAGGTAGCAGTGGTGGTCCATTGTCCCCCCACCTGACCTGCCCACTCATATACTACCAGCCCATACCCCCTCCTTACCCAGGTGGCCAGCGATCATCGAAGCCCAATATGGCAACCAGCGCAGCCCTCCTCTCACCTCCTCGGATGGCCACTGTATGAGTTGTCAGTGAGCATACACACAGTGTATACTGCATAAGGCTACACAGAGATACAAGCATTAGGCTTTGTATAGTTTCCTAGACTAGATGGAAAAAGCTACTGCAGTGCTTATCAAATCACCGAATCTGGCAACAGTGGCAAAACTGAAACCATCAGTGATGGATACAGAATCAAAGTCACCCCATAAGCTGTTGCTGTGGCTGAAATCCAAAAGGCTTCCAGGCCAGTGTTTTCCTCCTGTTGACAGAGCACCACCAGAGCTGAAGGGAGTTGGGCTTTGTGACATCAGTGAGTCGAGGATACTCCTCCGAGTGTCAGTAACAGATCTCTGCTCTCAAACAGGGATTGTAAGTCTAAAGATTCATTTGGTGCACCGGTGAAATTTTCAGGTTCAGCCTCTGCTAGGCCATAGCCCTTCTTAAATGCTCGGATACAATTCCAGTAGTACCACGGCCTCCCACTTGCACTTCAAGGACTGTGTTGTTGAGTACTGTTTCATCAAGGCCAACAGTGGGGGTGCCATCATTGCCATCCCAGTTTCTGTTCTGGAAGAATTCTCCACTTTGCTAAAGATACTACTGTCTTCTTTGCCACAGGTTGTTACCAAGCTGCTGCCCCCTCTTATGCCCACCTGCAGCCTGCTACTCCCCAGCCCCTTCCTTGAGAAGGAGGATAAGGAGTGCAATCCAGATCCCCAGGATGATAACATGGATTAGTTGAAGGAAGAACCTGATCCTCATTGTCCCCTGGTGCCAGACAAATCAAGAAGATTTTACTGTCTGACCATTTAGTCATTACACAGAAGAAAACACACATAATTAATAATAACATTACAATATAATCATTAATTACAAAGAAGTTGTCAATGGGTATAAAAAAAGCAGAGTATAACTTTATATGTTTTAAAGATAATTACATAACTGTAATATAGTTCACTTCTATTTCAGGGTTCATTAACAGTTTTCTTTACATGTGCCAAACAAAGTTTTAATGCATTATGTGGTTACTATGTAACCTGGGTGCCGTGTACCAATGGGCAACTACCCCTGCCTGCTGACCACAATACAGGTTGAGGGGCCTGGGTTCTGATTTGTTGACAAAAGGGGTTCATCACCAGTAATAAAACTATTTGCACAGTGCCTCCACCCAGAATAGATTTTTACTGGGTCTGAGGACAAGCTAGTACAACCCTCTGGGATGCGGTACCTACCCGCTGTCCCCACCAGTGATCCCACACATGGATTACCATATAATAATTACTGGGTTCCGTTTTCTTGAATGGAAAAAAACGTGTGTTAAATACCGTAACATCTGAGTAGGTGTTACAGCCTTCACGCGGCTTCTTCCAATACCAATATGCTCAAGACAAAACAGAAAGTAAGCGCGAGCATCAGTGTCCATTTTCTGACAGCAAAACCATCCCATTACAACTCACCTCGTCAGTCGCATTACCTTGGCATTCTCTGTCACGGGCAAACCTTTAAATTAATGGAATCTTTCTACAAAATAAGAAACTGTTTACTTCAGCACTTTCACGACACTCCCTAACAACTCTCTCTTTCAACCCTTACCTTTCCCCTACAGGTCAAATGACACCACCAGTTCAAAACACTTGCATTACCAGAAAAAAAAAGACGATCAGGACATTTACTTTCTTATTAGTTTTCATATCAAATGTTTAAATATTTACTTGTTAAATCGCCAGTTATGTGTTCTACATTAAACCGTTCACTGGACTCAAGGTAAGAGTCTCTTTGCTTTTTTTACTCTTTCAAATGCTACCACAAAAAAATGAAAACCCTTCAATTACATAAAATAAAGTATGGGGTGCAGTGTGTTTTACTCGAATTTAACACACACCCTCGTTGTTGGATGGCTATCATAAACCCCCCTAGGGCGTGCCATCCAACAACTAGGGTGTGTGTTAAATTCTCGTAACACACTGCACCCCATACTTTATCCTATATATAATTTACCTTGCATTCAGTGGTACAATTATTGGTGATGGGTAATAATATGCTCACAGTGACTACATTTACCAACAGGGTTCTGGCTACTGTGACATAACCTGTATACCTGCAAGGAATAGTTACTAGCAACAACAATGCACTTTGTAGCTAAACACAGCAAACTGGCACTCAGTAAGATTATGCTCATGGAGAGAGTTATCATTAACAACAAACCTCATTTATTAGGGGGATAAACAATGGAGTAAAAGGATGCAAATTAAAAGCTGGGTATTTGTGTTTCTTTTGGGTTTGGCAAAGCATTTAAACAACAATTAGTAGTCCCCACAGACAGTCCCTGTAATCTTCACTGGGTACTCTGACTAGAACCGTTACAGGCCTGGCGCGTTGCAGCTTGTTGGCCAGCGTCAGTGCACTTAAACAATTTCATTTATTTCTGTAACAATGCAGAATGATTTTTTATTAGAAAACAAATAACTTGACTCTTTTGACAAACTGGTACTTGTAGTCCCTGGCCTGATGGCCTGCAAAGCACTTTAACAACACTTGAAACAAAGGAACATTTGTTGCAGGGCAAGCCCTGAAATCACTCACGACTCTGCAGCTTTCTAATTTCTGAATGGTGGTCAAGGTGGATGACTCCCCAGGCAGTCTCGAACCTCTGGAGTCTCAGTTTCAAGCTGCAGACTTTTGGCTTCTGGAGACAGGACCAGCAGAAAGGACCAGGGCTGGCATGACTCACCCCCAAGGTGGCTGCAAACCAATGCTAGCTGTTGCAGCTGGGTAACAACCTGTGGTAAAGAAGACAGTAGTATCTTTATCAAAGTGGAGAATTAGACTCCCCAAGCTGGTTCAGATGCAAATACAGCTTTAGCTCATGACACAGTCTCTGATACTTTGGTTTGGCAAACAAAACGCAGTTTCTGGTCAAACAAGCTCTTGCAAATGCATGTTGGCAATTTTTCATAACAGGTGCCACTCTGGCAGGTGTAGCTCTGAGCAAAACAGTTCTCTGGCTAGTGGAACCACTTGGACAGGCTTGGTTCCCAGCTTTAATTCTGGCAGCTTTACTCAGGATTCAGCAATTCACTCACTTCAGTCTGGCTGTACCAAACAGTCTCTGACGCAGTTCAAGTAAACCAGCAGAATTTGGCTTACAAGTAAAACTTTTCTCTCCTCTCAAGAGTTTCAGCAACTGCTGCAGATACTGGAGTTCACACAGACCATTTTTGAGCTATCTTTACCTCAGAGCACACAGTCTGAACCTCTTCACTCTCTGGAGGCTACCTAAGAACTGCACTGATCAGTCGTCCCTCCTTAACTGAAGAAAACACATTACTGAAATCTGATTGGGAGATGAGGCTGTTAAGCATTGTTCTGACATTCCGATTGGCAGTAGGAGGGCGCCAAACACACAGCTCTCAATTTCTTTCCAGCAACCATAGCTGAAGGACCCCTCAGGACCCTCTGAGTTCCAATTGGATGAAAACAAAGGGCAAAGTAACAATATGGCTGCCGGATGGCAGACAGAAAAAAAATATTATTTTTGAGTTCACTTTTTCTAAACAATCTCTTAAACTTTAGAAATAAACATTTACAACGTTCAGTAGAGCGCCCTCTGCCTACTATCCAGTGCAGGAGTGGCATTGATAGGAGCTTTTCCTGGCTGGTCACGTGCTCTGGACTACTTGAACCCAACACAAGTTATGAACACTATATGCAAATACTGCGCTTCTTAAAGCTATAGCACAATCGCATCAGCTCGCACGTTCATGCAGAAACCATTGACACAGCAATATTTTGCATGGATTTAACCTTAATGCTGGATATTAGCTCAGGTCTAAAAGCAGAACACAGGGCTGTAGCATGGCCAGACGGAGGGCAAAGGAGGTGCCTGGGGAGACAACATAAGGTAGGCCCCACCATTTTGAGGGTGGTAGGATTACAACCACGTGCTTACACAGACATTTTTTTAATCGTTCTACACTCAGTGCAGTTAAATTACAGCAGACAGATTGTAACAGATGAAAGGTTTGAGTTATAAAAACACAGAATCAGATCACAGAGGTTCTGCAAAATTTCACTACTCCTATTGTAACCCCTAAGTGGCGCTATCCCAGGGGATACTGCCCCTGCCAGCATGACCAAGTGCAGGTTGAGGGGCCTGGGTACTGAAAACGGGTGCCTCCACCTGGAGGACAGGGTTAGTGGTAGCATAGCTGACCTGGGTACAGCCCTCCAGGACACTGTTACCCCCTCTCTTCCCTCTAGTGGCCTAAATGGCTCACAGAATACACAATTGCAATTTACCCCTGACAACAGTTTTAACCCCACACTTGTTGCACTTACCACCAGGGCTGGTTCAGCTGTCTCGGCCCTGGAGACCCCCTGTAAAATAAGATTTCGCACAATAACCAACAATATTTCTGTGCTGTTTGTACAGAGGTTCACCACAACCAGTTTTAAGGCAAAAAAAGTTTTGCTCTGATTTATTTAGGGGGCAGTAACAACGAAGGGGCAGAATCTAGAAGTTGATTTGAGATCTGAAAGAGTCAGGTTATAAGGCATGCACTTAAAGGCAGGGGCGGATCCAGGAGTCCTATAGATGGGGGAGCTCAAGTCAGATAAAAAATAATAGGCCAGGAGTCTGGTGGGCCTCCTAGGCCCCCAGAAATTTTTTTTCATTTTGGTGCATTCTGGTGTATTTTGGAGGGTATTTCTAATGCAATTTCTACTCATTTCCTCCCTCCCCATGCTTTGTTAGTTGCACCCTAGCACCATCCCCAGAGTCCCCACAGTCCGCATGACAGTATGTTGCCCAAAATACCCTCCCACTCACCCAAAAAAACACAAAATACCAAAAGACTGCAGCTGGGCAGCAGCACATCTGAAACACATAAAAATGAGAAAAGTTGAAAGAGACTTGGTGATAAAGACAAATTGCAGACAAATTAAATGACAATCCAAGTAAACAAGTTCACAAATGTCACTCACTCAAGCACATTATGACATTACCATAAAGCCAACCCATCCCAGTTTGCCCTGCAGTACAGATTAAAGTATCCCCCAACCTTATCTCAGTAAAAAAATAAATACAATCACTATAGAAATATGGGAACAAAGTCACTTTGCTATCTAGTTTCTGAAAATATCATTTCAAGTCTGCTTGCTATTTTTGCAAAACATATTTTATTCTATAGAACAATTTATTCCAAAGAAAATACATTTTTAAATAAATAAAATATTTTTTATTGTTTTAAAATAGGGTGGCATTATAGCCTAGAGGTTAGAGGAATGAGGTGTGAACAAGCTTGGTACATCCAGAAGACCAGACCAGAGTTTGATTCTCACAACCTCTAGTTGCATACTGTGTGACTCTAAGCAAGTCACTTAACCGCCCAGTGCTCCCAGGTTGCCCCTGAAAACAGGCACTTGTGCCTAGTGGGCCTTACCCAGTTACCAAAATAAAATAAAAAAATTTCCTTTACTGGGACAACCCCATGATATGAGACATCTCATTTTTATGATAGGCCCAAGAAGTCAGTAAGCAGACAGAAAACAGTTTTAAACAAAAAAAATGCATTTTTTTACTAGCAACAGCACTTGCTTGGGCACATCACAACTTCCTCTCCATTCAACACATAGCACTACATAAACTAAATATTTGATTCTCTCACTTTTTTTTTTCGATTTTGTGACTGCCTGTGTCAATGAGCCAAACAAGGTCTTATGACTTCTGTTGGCAATTGTGCTCTCCAAGCATGCAGAAACTCCTGCACATGCCATAATATACAGCAGAACACCTTCAAAGTCCCTATGTCTATTAATTCCCTCTGTGCTCATTCACACTGTACAACCACGACTGAAAAGACAACACAGATTAGACATACAGTACACGCTGAAGTTTTTACCTCAGTTCAAAGGTCTCATGTACCAGTTTCTGCCTCTCCTGGTTCATGCTGTCGCTGAGACCAGACCTGCCCCAGCATTAGTTTTGTACCATTCCTAGCATGGTACAGGCGGGCACTACTCTCCAACTCCTTCTCCTGCAGATCCACACCAAAATCAAATTGTCATGTAAGACAAAACTAGCAGTGACCTTAAACAATTTTAATGTCATGAATTTAAGCTCCCCATACTAGAAATTAATAACACTAGTACTACATTCATTACACACTCAGTTTGATGGAACACTAATGTCCTGTCCAATCCCAGTAGCTGCCCCCCACCGCTAGTTTAGAAACATAGAAACATGGAATTTGACGGCAGATAAGGACCGCTTGACCCACCCAGTCTGCCCATTTCCCTACCTAATGGACAAGCTGCAGATCCTAGTTAACCAGCAGCCTACTTCATCCTACCCCCACCCCCTAGAATTGCCTTATGACTGTCCCATGCATGCTTGAATTCCACCACTGTTTTTGACTCCACAACCTCCTCCGAAGGCCGCTCCACGATCCACAACCCTCTCTGAAAAATACTCTTAAATTACCTCTGAGCCGCCTCCATCTTCAAATTGTGCCCCTTTGTTCTTGCACACCTCTTTTTGAAAGATGCTACCCTCTGGACTTTGTTGATTCCTTGAGGTACTTGAAAGTTTCTATCATGTCCTCTCTCCTCCTTTCCTCAGAGGCTATACATATTAAGCTCCTTAAGTCTCTCTTCATATGTCTTCCGTGCAGACCCTGCACCATTTTAGTTGCCCTCCTCTGGACAACTTCCATCCTGTCTATGTCTTTGGGAGATTGGGTCTCCAGAACTGCACGCAGTACTCCAGATGGGGTCTCACCAGCTGTCTGTACAGAGGGATAATAACTTCCTGTTTTCTACTGATGATGCCTCTCCTAAGCATCCCAGTATCCCCAGCCCTCCTTGCTGCCCTCTCACATTGCTTGCCCACCTTTAGGTCGTCTGATATGACTACCCCCAGGTCCCTTTCCATTTTAGTTGTTGTTAGTATCTCACCCCCCATTGTGTACTCTTCCCCTGGGTTTTTGTTTCCCAGGTGCATTACCTTGCACTTCTTAGCACTGAATCTAAGCTGCCATACATTTGACCATTCCTCTAAGCTTGCCAAGTCGCTTCTCATCCTTTCCACCCCACTTTGTTCATCAACTCTGTTGCAGATCTTTGTGTCATCTGCAAAGAGACATACTTTTCCTTTCAGTCCCTCTGCAATGTCGCTTATAAAGACATTGAAGAGGACCGGTCCTAATACTGAACCCTGCGGTACCCCACTAGTGACCCCCCTTTCTTCAGAGTGGACTCCATTTACTATTACTCTCTGTGTCCTATTCTCCAGCCACCTTTTACCCAGGCTGTCATCTTGGGACCCACTCCCAGGCTGGCTAACTTGCATATTAATCTTTGTGTGGGACTGTGTCAAATGGCTTGCTAAAGTCTAGGTAGGCCATGTCCACAACCCCTCCCTGATCTACTACTTTGGTCACCCAGTCAAAGAAATCTATCAGATTTGTCTGGCATGACCTTCCCGCTGTGAATCCATGCTGCCTTGGGTCCTGTGCCCCTCTGGCCTCTAGATACTCGACAGTTCTTTCCTTCAGAAGTGATTCCATCATTTTCCCTTTCACTGAGGTAAAACTAACAGGTCTGTAGTTTTCTGCTTCTGCCTTGCTCCCACTTTTGTGAAGGGGAATCACATCTGACCTCCTCCAGTCCTCAGGTACCACCCCATCCTCCCATGATTTGTTAAAGAGGGTAGTCAGTGGTGTCACTAGTTCTACCCTTAGTTCTTTTAGAATTCTGGGTGAATCCCATCAGGCCCCATTGCTTTGTCCACCTTCAGTTTTAAGAGTTCTTTCAGAACCCTTTTTCTTGTAAATGGCTGGTATCAACTTCTGTATCCAAGAGTGTTTCTACTGTTTGTTTTAGGTACCTCCCCTTCATTTGTAAATACTGAGCAAAATATTTGTTTAGTATCTCTGCCTTTTCACAGTCACCCTCTGCCCACCCTCCTCCCCTTTATTAAGCCTCATTATCCCTCCTTGGTCTTCGCTCCGCCCCTGATGTTCCTATAAAGGTTTTATCCCCTTCTTAACTGAGTTGGCTATCTTTTCTCGGTTTGGGCTTTGCTGTTCTGACTGCCTTCCCAGCTTCCTTTTGCTTTAACTTATACAGTTCTCTGTCCTGCTCCTTCTGTGATTCCTTGTACTTCCCGAATGCTTTCTTTTTCTCTTGAACCTTCACTGCCACTTTCTTTGAGAACCATAGTGGTTTCTTACATTGTTTTGTTTTATTTGCTTCACACAAAGGCGTGTTACCTGTGTGATGGCAGTTTTTATTATTCCCCATTGTTCTTCTACCCCTCCTTCCTGCCCATTTGCTAGTGCATTCCTTAGGCACTCACCCATTTTGGCAAAGTCAGCCCTCCTAAAGTCCAGTACTTTTGCCTTTGTATGGCTTCACTCTATTGCTGTGTTTATTGTGAACTATACTGTTCGATGGTCGCTAGTTCCCAGATGGCTACCCACTTTCACATCTGTGATCCTCTCTCCATCTCCATTTGAGAGAACCAGGTCTAAGATTGCTCCCTCTCAAGTGGGCTCCAATACTAGTTGTCTAAAGCATGCCCCCTGTAGGGCATCTAGAATAACCCCACTCTTCGAAGTGGCTGCTGCAACTGCACTCCAGTTAACATCTGACATATTCAGATCATCCATCAGCAATACCTCCCCTTTTTCTGCCATTCTAAGTATACTTTCTATCATTTCCTTTTAACCAGCATCTTTTTATTAGTGCCATTGAATGCACTGAATTATCTGACTTCACCATTGGAAATGAATCTGACTGAGCCTGGAGCAAGAACTTAAGTAAGTACAGTACTATTACCATATTCATTTCTGTAAGGATAGGCACATCATCAGTGGACACTCACACCTCAGATACTCTGATCTGCAAACAAGTTAAACAATTTAACTTTTCTGGAGGTGTGAGTGAGAGAGAATAGAGAGGATTATCATGGGACACCAGTAAGGTTGCCACCTGTCAGTTTTTTACCTGGCGATCAAGTTTTCAGGGTCCCTATCAGGAAATCCGGTTTTGTTTTGTGCTGGTCAGGTTTTTAAACCATTTTGAGTGCGCGAATACTTTTGAAAAATATTGTGTCATATCATTCATTATTTCACCTACATGTAAAGGTTACAAACAAGTTCTCTTGTCAATATAGGCAGCCCTTTGTTTGTGAAAGTAGTCAACCAGGGAGGTGTAAAGAGTGGCCAGTAACACCATTAGCACTTACTTAACCTAATCTTTTCCACTGCAGCAAAGCTGCCCCCACCTTTTGTAACAGTCACAGAGCCAGTTGTCTTCCACTTTCATTTGCTGGTAAACATTTTCATCTCTAACAGCATTTAGGCATTTTTAAATTGTTTAATTATTTTTTTTCCCTCAAGAAAAAAGCATGTGCCCCCAAGGTGCAGGGGCACAGTTTGCACCTAGCTAAGGCCAGCTCTGCTGGAGGACAGATGAGACTTGTGTGGCTCAGGCAGCTTTCATGGAGGCATTAGTGCATACTGATAAAGAATGCAGCACAGTGTGTTACTAATAGAGGAGCTCCATGATGGGGGAGCTATAGCACCCTTAGCCCCGAGGGCAAAGGAGGTGCCTGGGGAGACAACATAAGGTAAGCCCCACCATTTTGAGGGTGGTAGGATTACAACCACATGCTTACACAGACATTTTTTGATCATTCTACGCACAGTGCAGACAAATTACATCATTAATCAATCTGTCTGCTGTTAAATTACAGCAGACAGATTGTAACAGATGAAAGGTTTGATTTATAAAAACACAGAATCAGATCACAGAGGTTCTGCAAAATTTCAGTACTCCTATTGTAACCCCTAAGTGACGCTATCCCAGGGGATACTTCCCTTGCCTGGTGACCAAATGCAGGTTGAGGGCCTGGGTACTGAAAACGGGTGCCTCCACCCGAGGACAGGGTAAGTGGTGAAGTGAGCTGACTCTAAAGAAGTCCTCCGGGACACTGTTACCCCCCTCTTTTCCCTCTAGTGGCCTAAATGGCTCACAGAATACACAGTTGCAATTTACCCCGACAACAGTTTTAACCCCACACTTGTTGCACTTATCACCAGGGCTGGTTCAGCTGTCTCGGCCCTGGAGACCCCCTGTAAAATAAGATTTCACACGACAACCAACAATATTTCTGTGCTGTTTGTACTGAGGTTCACCACAACCAGTTTTAAGGCAAAAAAAGTTTAGATCTTATTTATTTAGGGGGCAGTAACAACGAAGGGGCAGAATCTAGAGGTTGATTCGAGATCTGAAAGAGTCAGGTTATAGGCATGCACTTAAAGGTCCCTGTTGCACAGCCACCCACACTCTGGGTACCCACTTGGAATTACAGGCTAGCCTGAAGTATTGCCCAGGGTAGGCTGGCATTACAGTTGTTGTTGGGGCCCTTAGGAAGAAAGAAAAAACACAACATGCACTTTAACCCTTAATTTGTAATCCGAAGCCTGATGGTTCAGTTCATAACAATCAAACAAAACAATTAAATCAGATGACACACTTTGATTTGGCTGTTGTTGCAGGGAGCTGCCCTGTGATTTACTCATGAAACCCAGACAGGTCACAGGATGGATGAAATTGGAGACCTCAGAATGAAGTGCTGGTTTGCCAGGAGAAGTAGGGCCCACATGATTCACCGTGGTGTCATTCCTGTTCAATGGTGTTGAGCAGAGAGCCAAATCCCCAGGTGGGACTCTTGTCGGTTGGTTCTCTGCGGCGTGAGCAGCTGGCTGGGCCAAGGTGGCAAGGCCCAGACCGGGTGAACAGTTCAGAGACAGTCCGGTAAATGCTGGATACAGCTTCCAGCAAGCACGACACATTAGGCAAGGTGGGGAACCAAATCGCGAACCACACTCCACAGTCAGCACACTTATAGTAAGAGTAGGCAAATACCATTATTCGGATGACAATCCGATTGCTTTTCACAGTGTCTCTGCACAAACCGTGCACTCTGTGGTAGTCTCAGGTCCTGACAGGCCAGTTGCCCCGAGGCAAATCTTTGGTCCACACCAGGAGAAATTTACTTTGTCACAATTCAGGATTCCAGTCACAATCACAGCAAATTTGGATGAAGTCTGAGATATTAATACAGACTTCTTCACTTGAGAAGATGGTAGCAGGCA
Source organism: Neoceratodus forsteri (assembly GCA_016271365.2). NCBI lineage: Eukaryota > Metazoa > Chordata > Ceratodontiformes > Ceratodontidae > Neoceratodus > Neoceratodus forsteri. The sequence continues at coordinate 215,734,926 of JADMNL010000024.1, forward strand.
GGCCAGACACAGCCTTCCCGCCGATTTCCCCCACGATAGTACGCAGGAGCAGCTGCCCGAATTTCTCGAGCTGTTCACTCTCTCAATTCCTCTCTCACTCTGACTCACTGCTGCAGGCAGCTTGGGACTTTTCCAGTGATCCAAAAAGGTCTGATTCATTAATCCATCTGTCTGTCACAGCTACAGCTTCCCCCCAGGTCCATTTAGGCACCAAAGGGCAAAAACTACAATTTCTACAGAAATTCACTCCCACAAGACCCCTGGGGGCAGGCTTCATTTTAGGGTCCCCAAAGGTACTGATTGGTCCAAACTGGCAGTCCAGGACCAAGATGGTGGTGCATAGCAGAAATGTCCTTGCTGCAAAGAAGGCAGGTTAGACAAACTACAATATCATTATTAATAAAGCGGATAATCAGAAAATAGTGACAGATCCCTGTAGGGCTTCCTCTGCGCAATTAGCGATGGCGGAACGGAGCAATAACACAGCAGCCTGGGTGGGACTCGAGCCTGAAACTACTCAGTCCCTACCTAGATCAATTATAACTGCAAGAAAGGCAGCTCTTAAAGAGACAGGCATGGAGGCTAACAGGGCACTCACATGCAAACACTTTTAAATTACTGAGGACACAGAACGCCAGCCTGGCAGTGGGCATTTAGGCAAGCCCAAGGAAGACTTTTGTTAACCCCCATTTGTAGGGGAGTTACACTATCATTTAATCATACACAGAGTATTTCAAGCATAATGCACAAGACTACAGAATAGGAATGGGCAGTGTGCCCAATCATTTTGGCTAACTTATACAGAGAAAAGCAAGTTTATCATCATGAGTTTAACAGGACATTGAATGGTTCGAGTCTGGCTGTCTACACCCCATTACAATGTTGTGTCACTTGTAATCCTTACACCCCTAAACCCCACAAATCAGAAATAAAAGCAATCCATAGGCTTATAAAAAGAATCGGGCTCATTGAGCAATCATTGTTATAGTGGCGTGGTTGACTAGGATAGTATAGGATGAGTTTAGGGAGTTGGGGAGGGGTTTTAGGCAGGTAGTACGCTCCATGGTCTTTTCTGAGGTGCTACCTGTCTATGACAGGGGGAAGGATAGGGTACTTCATACCAGGAGCTTCAACATATGGCTGAAGGACTGCTGCAGAGAGGAGGGGTTCAGCAACATTGTGGATTGGGGTCCCATCTGGAGGGATAGAGGGTTATACGGGGAGATGGCCTGCATCCATCCGGGAGGGGAACCACAGTCCTCAATGAATGGTTTAAATGTTACATTGGTGATCATTTAAACTAGCCAAGGGGGGTGGCAGAGGGAAACAGGGAGACATAAACTCTCCCCCGCTCAAACTGAAATAGGCAGTAGGGAGAGACCTAAGAGAAAGAAATTCCCAAGGGTACCCAACCAAAAAGGAAACAAAGTGGTAGAAGGGAAGAAAGATAGGACTGAGTGCAGAGGGAGCAAGGGCAGATGGCAAAAGGGGACAGGGGATGATGACAAACAGGGTGGCAGCACATTCTGGAAGGGCATATGTGCAAATACTCTAAGTCACGGGAAACAAAATCGTGGGCTTAGAGGCCATCGTGGCAGAGGCTAACCCGGATATTGTCACCAGTACCAAGTCATGGTGCATTGAGAACTATGACTGGGATATAGCAATTGTAACCCCCCTGCAAAATGGGGGCTTACCTGTCACCCTGTAGGTCTGTCCTCCTGCTCCTCTCCCGGGTGCCTCCCGATCCAGTCAGCAATTTTTTCTGTCCCTCTAGGTCCTGCATCTGCCCCTGGTGCCCCCGCCAAGCAGCCCAAGCAAATATCTAGCCCTGTGGGGCTCGACAATTTCCACCATGATCACTCGCTGGTAGTTCTGCCCTCAGGGCAATGGGGATCACGCAGGCACTACTGGTGCCTTTGAAGTTCGACCGCTTCAATTTGCAGTTGAACCGGAGAGTGTTCTGTTGGTCCCGGGATACCCATGTAGTGAGTGGGACCCGGTGACCATGGACAGGACCCTGAGAGGCCATTCTCCTTAAAAATACAGGAGATCCAGAAGGGAGTTTCGATCGGGGCTCATGAATATTAATGAGCCGGAGCCTTGAGCATATTTAAATATTCATGGAGGTCTGTCTGCCCTTGGGGCAGCTTATATCTCGGCTGCTGCCAAAAGAAAAGAAGTGCTGTTCAAAAGAAATAAATATTGTAATTGCATGTTTGTTTGGGAAAAAGTGTGTACATGGGGGGAGCATGCAAAATAATGTATTGCTCTTTCCTGGCTGCACCAGACCAAGTATTGGGACTCAGATAAAAGCAGCCTACCTGCTGCAAGTTCTGGCAAGTAAAATATCGGCAGCAGCAACAGAAAAATGAACTGAGCAATCTAACTACTCTGTGCAGCGACAGCATGTACAAAAACAGGACTAATGGACTGTAAGACATTGGGGCAAAATGTCATTCATTCTGGCTGCACCAGGATTTTGAGCTGGGATTGTGCCTACTTTGCTTGGAGACAGTGGGTTTCAGCAGCCATTGCAAAAGCCACAGCCAATCGGAAAGCCAGGACAACAAAGCCAGGATTTGTGGGACATTCACAAAAGCTCATGGGTAAATGCCAAGTGCTCATGGGGTCTTACAGGGACCTAATTCTAGGCGCAAAAACAGCAGACCAACAGTGCATCGAGTGAGGTTCATGCATTATTCATTTCTGTGATTGACCGGTCCTCCAGCCAATTGGAGGGCTTGCAACCAAAAACTTCAGCCAATCAGGAGCCTTAGGAGAGCCCTATAAGAGACAGTGTTTTCCAGCATTTTGATGGATTCCAGACTGCAGATTCGAGAGGGAGATCAAGAGAAAGAGATTCGAGCTGGAGCCCCCCTTCAGGGGTGGGGGCTGAGGCCCCCAGCCATGCAGCCAAGCTTGGTGATCCAGTTAATCCTCTCTAGCCTAGAGAGGGTTTGCCTTCTTAATTTAGTTGAAAGTTGAAAGTAATGTAGATTGTAGTAACTCCTAGCCTGGGGGCTGCCAACCAAGTGTCCTCCAGGGCTAGATCCAAGCCTTCCACATGGTGGGAAAAGGTTGGCCAGTGACCTGATCGTAAGCCAGCTGTGAGAGGGCTGAATCTGCCTCAGCAGTGAGAGTGCTGAAGAATCCTGAGACCCCAAGAGAGACAAGCCATCTCTGTTAAGCAAATCTGAGTGAGTAAAACAGTGTCCGAAAGTGCTGCTTTAACCAGGCTTTACGGGGCCTCCCAGCCCGAGCTGATGATTGTGACTGTGCAACTTAGAATATCTGCAAGGGGCAGCAATGCCCAAAGTGTGCCAAATTGTGACTATGACTTGTAAGTATCTGCAAGGTGGCAGTAAATGCCCAAAGTAACAGGATTGTGACTGTGTGTGTGTGTGTGCGCGCGCGCACGTGTGTGTTGGCACCCTGCATCTGATCAATGCCTGGAATGGGTGGACATATGCTAGTAACTGGACAAGAGTCTAAAGTAAAACCATATGAATGTGTCTGACTTGAGCTATGCCGCAGGACTAAATGGAAGTTCCCTGACCACAGTGAATGTTCCGGACAGTGCCTGGTGGGCTAGCAATGTGTTATGAGTAATGTGAGAGCTGCAAGTGCCAGCAAAGATGCCACAAGGGACTGCATGTTGTATTTAAGCTTAGGAGCTAAAGCAAATCAGTGCTGCCAAGTGCTGCAGTGAAGTGTGAGTTGAAGCAAGATACAAAAGTATCGTTGAGCCCATGGAGCTAAAGTAAATAAAGATACAGCCAAGTATCAGAGTTGAGCCCATGGAGCTAAAGTAAATAAAGATACAGCCAAGTATCAGAGTTGCGTCGAAAGAGTCTATTGTGTCTGTTTGCTAGCCAGTTAAGCCTTCAAATGGTAGTGGGATCTGCCTCAAGCCCAGTCTAGTTCAAGTTCATGCAATCCAAATGGTAGCGAGCCCAGCCTCAAGCTCGGTCTAGTGGTAGTAACAAAAAGTTGTGTAATAAGCCCTGGCTAACCAACAAGAGTGTTCAAGGCAACAGTAATTCAGTAACACAGGCTCAACCTGAGCAACAAAAGCAAGCATAGGTACAGGGCAGTATGCAGTCAAGTGTGGACAAGCTGACTCTCAGAAGAAGTCTGGCCTTGTGCAAACCATGCAAACAAAGCTCCATATGAGGTTATATAAATGTACTGACAAGTAACGTGCCAAATGTAATTGGGAGACAGTCTGGTAGCGTGCCACCAGTCAAGGCACTGCCATATGCCCTTCCCTTGAGGGGTACAGCCTAGACATGAGGTTGAAGCATGCCGGCCCTGCTCCCTCCTGTTCATACAGTAAAGTGTTCCATCCTTAAAGAGACGCTGGCTTTGAATTTAAGATGCACATTTTCATTCCAAAAGCTGTAAGACCCTTGCAGTCAGTATTCAGGCTCCTGGCTGTTAGCTTTGTCCTGTGTCTCGACCTTCGGAGTCAGAGTTCCAAATTGCTGAGAGCACTAATCCATGATCTTGTCAAAACCAATGAAGACTTTCGCTGCAAGCAATGCAGGGCAACCCCTGCACCACCGATTGTGACTTGTACATAGTTCAAGATGTGTTTCTGCTAACTGCAGTCAGTTTGCTTGATTCCCTTAAGGCTCCAACCATGCTAATCTACGTACAGCTGCACCGTCCATCAAGCCTGCACCATGTTCTGAGAACTTTATAGTAACTGGGTACCCAGGTTGTGTGGGATTGCAGAGTTTTGCACAGTCTGGGATACTGGCACCAGTGTGGGTAATGGTAAAAATGATCTGTATTATGCAGCTAGCTAGATAGCCAGGGTTTTGGTGCATTACTAAGGTTGGTGGAAAAGTACAGCAGTGGAATGGGAATGTGAACTGCCTAAATTTCCCAGATGGAGGGTTCTGCAGCACCAAATCCAATCTAATCATCTGTCAATCTTGTGAGTCATAGCCTCTATTTCATTCCCCTTTTCCTAATCCCTGTGTCCCCCTAAATAAATATTGTGACTGTTGTTTTGCAAATGACGGTGTGTGAGCATATAATTAGAGAGAGTCTCTAATTGCAAAATGTCTGAATTGTGGAAACTGAATAATGGGTCATGTCTGGGGGTAGCAAATGGTATTTGTAGGTGGTATAACATCTCAGGGGGTTATACCTGATAACAGCCAGCCCACATTAAAGGTAACTCTGAGTGGAGGCACTGCGCATTGTTAAAACCAAATATAAGTTTATGAACCCAACCCCCTTAGCCTATTGTCCAAGGTAGTAGGCAGGGGTGTAAATCTAGGAGTAGCACCACCTAGGGGTTACACAATACCAGGCTACATTCTATTCAGAAAGGACAGGGCTGTAAAAAAGAGAGGAAGTGGATCTTTATGTGAGGGATAGCATAAAGGCAACTGAGATACAGGGAGATCAGGAAAGGGTGGAGGTACCGTGGGTCGCCCTAGAAACAGGGAAGGGGGAGCTATTCGCACTGGTGGGATCTACAGACCTCCAACATGGGGGCGGGGGAGATAAGGTTCAAATGGAAGCCATACAAAAGATGGCAAATAAGGGAGAGGTGCTGAAGGTGGGAGACTTCAATCTGCCGGATGTAGATTGGAGCATCCCAGCTGCAGCTTCAGCTAGGAGCAGGGATAGCCTGGATTCCCTGCAGGGAGCATTCGTTAGGCAACTAGTAAAAGAGCCCACTTGTGAGGGGGCAGTACTAGACCTTGTACTCACCACCAGGGACAGTGTTGCAGATGTCACAGTGGGTGGCCACCTGGGGTCCAGTGATCTTTGTAAAGTGTGGTTCAATGTAAGTACTGCAGCAGGATCAAACCACACAAAGAGGAGGGTCCTGTACTTCAGGACAGCCAATTTTAAAAAGATGGGGGAATGCCTCAGGGATGCCCTGGGGGGGGGGACATGGTGGAGTGGAGGAACAATGGGCAAATCTTAAAGGAGGGATAGAGAAGGCAACAAACCTCTGCCTCAGACAAGTAAGCAGGAATAGGAGGAAAAAGAGACCACTGTGGTTTTCAAAAGAGGTGGCCGGGAAGGTAAGGGCAAAAAAGTTAGCATTCAGAGGTATAAGGAGACAGAGAGAGAGCAGAATATAAGACAGGTGTTTCAGGAGAAACAGAAGGAGGCAGGGAAAGCAATTAAGAGTGTAAAGGTGCAGAAAGAGGAGAAAAATAGCCTAGGCAGTGCAGAAGGGGGACGAGGTATTTTTCAGGTATGTAAGCAAAAAGAGAAAAACCAGGGGAGGAATAGCAAGAATCTAGGGTGTTCCCAAACAGGGAAATCCATGGGAAATGTCTCTCTTCAATTCACTTTACTGCTGCCACCCATTCTGATACTTTGTAACAAGCAAAGTGTTTTATCTTAAGTTGAAGGATAGTAAGACTTAAGAAGGAAGGAAGGGAATGTGCGGAGAGGGACCAGGAAAAAGAAGACATCTTGAACAAGTACTTTTGTTCTGTGTTCACAGAGGAGGGGGACGGTGAGAGGCCACAGATAAGGGCCAGGATAATCAAATTAAGGGAGGTAGACACTGTTCCATTTACAAAGGAGAGGGGTCTGATAGTACTCACAAATCTGAAGGTGGACAAGGCAATGCGGCCAGCTTGGTGCATCCTTGGATATTGAGGGAGCTCAAGGAGGTGCTGGCTGCACCTCTGACAGCCCTGTTCAACCACTCACTGGAGACGGGAGAATACCTCTCAAGTGTCCCTCATTATGAGGGAGAGCCCTCATTTTGCCCCTTAAAATTGCTCTGTCCCTCATCCATCCCTCATGGAAAAAGTGCTGCCCACACAGCGAATGTGCTGTAAATTCAGACTTTAAAGCAGAAACACTTAACATTCTAAAATACTAAATCCAAAATAAACTTTGAACAAGTGAACACTATGGTGTTCACAGTGTTCTGAGCTTGTATCTCCATGTTTGAGGATATGTCCCTCATTTTGAGGGCCTGTGTCCCTCATTGTCCCTCATTTCAAGTGTCTAAAAATGTCCATGTCCCTCATTTCAGTGAAAAAAGGTTGAGAGGTATGGACGGGAGTGGTTTCGGAGGACTGGAGGAGGGAAGATATAGTCCCACTTCACAACAGTAGAAGCAAAGAGGAGGCTGGCAACTACAGGCCAGTCAGCCTGACTTCAGTGGCGGGGAAAGTAATGGAATCATTACTGAATTAGAGGATTGTGGGATAACTGGAATCCAGTGGCCTTCAGGATCCAAGGCAGCATGGATTCACAGGGAGATCATGCCAAACAAATCTGATCAATTTCTTTGACTGAGTGACCAGGGAATTGAATCAGGGTGGAGCGGTGGATGTTGCCTATCTAGTTTTCAGTAAGTCATTTGACACTTTTCCACACAGGAGGCTCGTAAACAAGCTGGGAAGCCTAGGAGTGGATCCAAAGGTGCATAGTGGGTCTAGGCAGGAGTTGCCTCCCTACCAGTAGTTACGGACTGCATGGTTAGGAGGGGGCTTTCGGTCTGGATAAGAGTCCTATTTAGCTTGGGATACGTTATTTATTGGGTTTTAGGGGTCAGAGAGGGTTATTGTTTTTATGAGGGACTTTGTATGGATATGGAAAGGGGGGAGGGACCTATGCCGGCAATTCCTACTGAGGGCATTGTTGGAGACCACCAGGTTTTTCTTTGGGAGATTATTATGTTTCAGCCTTGGAAAATAGTAAATAATAACACTTTAATTTTAGTTGCCTTTCAAATACCAAGGCGCCTTACAAGTTAAAATCACAGATCAGAAATTAATAACACATCATATAAAATCAATAATATCATTTCATCAGTCACCAAATGCCTGTTACCATAAGAAGGTTTTCAAAGTCTGCTTAAATCCCTGGAATATTAAAGGGGGGAGATATAACTTGAAGAAATACTGTATACTACGTTATTTGAAGGGCTTTCATCCCCACATTGTATCATTGCAGGAGACCCACCTTCCGACGGACCAAGTTAATAATTTGAAAAAAATGTGGGTGGGACAAGTGTATGGGGCAGGACACAATGTTCGGCAGAGGGGAGTGGCTATCCTTTTTGACAAAACCATGCCATTTCAACTGTTAAATGAAGTGAAAATTCTGGACGGCCGGTATATAATAGTTTATGGAAAGCTTGCGAATAAGGAAATTGTAATAGACTCCATTTATGGACCTAATTTAGATACCCCCTCTTTCTTTCCAACTCTGGCATCAGTTCTTGCCCCATATGCTAATATTCCATGTATATCAGGAGGGGATTGGAATCTAGTGTATGCCAATGATTTAGATAGGTCATATAGAAGGAAGGTTGGCTTATCTCCAGCCCAAAGGGTGCTGAGAGAATTTATGGAGAATTCGAGCCTGGTGGACCTCTGGAGGGCTTTGCACCCAGGTGAGCAGATATTCTCATTCTATTCGCCTCCCCATGGAGTCTATTCCCACCTTGATTATTTTTTTAATTAGTCACCAGCTTTTACAACATGTTGTGGACTCCATTATTGAAGCTACGGTGATCTCAGATCACTCTCCAGCGCAGTTACAGGTCTTACCCCTCCCCCAACCCCAACAGTCTCCTCATTCTGGTACATGGTCATTAAATCCTCAGCTATTATTAGACTCTACTCTGCTTGAGCATATGAGATCATTTATACTGCAGTCCATTGCAGAGAATGATGGTTCTGTTTCAGTGAAGTATGTGGCATGGGGGGCCCTGAAAGCTCTTTGGAGGGGGGAATTAGTAAGGCTGGCCACTATTGGGAAACGGAAATTGACAATCCATGTTGAGGAAGTGCTAACCAAAATTAAAGAATTAGAGAAATCCCTTATTAAAGATTCAGGATATGATGTACAGCTTGAATTGAGTCAAGTACGGGCCTAGTACTCCACCCACCTTCTCGACAAAGTAACCTGGGCAGCTGCTAGAATAAAAGCCACATATACAGGGCAGGGGGAAAAGTCGGACAAGTTTCTTGCCATGCACCTTAAGCAGAAGACTACGGTAAGATGGGTAGCCGCTTTAGTTGACCCTTCTTCACAAAAGACTGTGTCAGACCCTAAACAAATGGTGGAAATTTTCAAAAACTATTATCAATCTCTTTATACAGTACCAGAATCAGACTCAGCCTTTCAGGTGGCTCTAGATGATTTCCTATCAGGGGTAGATCTACCTACTCTTTCCAACTCACAAAAGACATCCTTAATGGGTCCTATTACAGAGCTGGAAGTAGCAACGATGATAGGAGCCCTTTCTCCAGACAAGACACCAGGGCCAGATGGCTTTGTGCCCTTGTTTTATAAAAAAATTTTAAAGATACATTAGTTCCTACCCTTACTCGTTTATACAACTATTTATATGAGTCTGATATTAAGTAACCTGCCATTTTTGAAGCCAGGATTGTTTTACTTTTAAAGCCTAGGAGAGATCCCACTCTTCCAGATAACTACCATCCTATCCCACTTTTAAATATGAACATTAAACTTCTCACAACAATCCTGGCTTCTAGATTAAAAAAAGTCTGGTTTGGCCAAATAGGTCGTGAACAGGCAGGTTTTGTTTCTGGTCGCCATTTAAGTGACCATTTTAGGAAAATACTTCACCTCTTCTCTGCGCCTGGGCAAACTGACACTGAGGCAGTGTTGGTCTCCCTGGACACAGAGAAAGCATTTGACCATGTGGCATGGCCTTACTTATTTAAGATTCTTCCCAAATTTGGTACCCACTCAGAATTTGTGCAGCGGTACAGGTTTTATATGCTATCCCTTCTGCTAGAATTCTTTGCAATAGTCAGCTTTCAGAATCCTTCAGGTTAACGCAGGGCACCCGTCAAGGATGTCCCCTCTCCCAGATACTTTTTAATCTAATATATAGAACCTGTGTCCCAGAAAATTATTTCATCTCCCAAGATTAAGGGTATACAGGTGGGTACTAGGGAGTATAAACTTTCAATGTTTGCTGATGACGTGCTGTTTCACATTTCAAATTGGAGTTCATCTCTCCTGGCAGTATTGCAGCTAGTCTCTCAGTTTGGGTAGTTGTCTGGATACAAGCTTAACTTGTATAAGACTACTGTGTTTCCCCTATCCTCAGAGTATCACAAAGCTGATGTTTTAGCTCTGGACCTTAAATGGGAATCCCAGTCTCTATCATACTGTATTTTGGAATTAAACTGTCCCAGGACACCCATCTGTTAAAAGTGTTAAATTTGGACCTGGTGATCAGACAAATGGAGCAAGACCTTCAAAGATAGCAACATTTGTCATTATCTCTGTGGTGACAGGTTAACATTATTAAAATGGTCGTGTTACCTCAGTTGCTATACCCTTTAGGTATGTTAAACTTTGTGCTTTCTAGAACCTGGTTTAATAAAGTCCAATCTATCTGGTCCAAATTTGTATGGCTGGGGAAAACTCCCTGCAGAGCAATTACTAAATTATGTAGACCAAGAGATCTGGGAGGACTTCAACTTCCTCATTTATTGAATTATTATTGTTCATTGCATGGTTCGAAATACTTCCAATGGGGCCGCCTGTGGCGAATCGTGCATACACTCCTGACTGGCTGCATATAGAAAACGCTTTAGTCGAGAAATACCACCTATCTTTAGTGTCCCTTCGATACACTCTTCTTTCTAAGGGGCCTTTAATATTGAGATCTACCCCCATAGGTTGGTCCATATGTGCCCACTCACAGCTCTGCGCTTACCCTACCAGACGGATGTTAATCAGTCATTATTTAACAATCAGAATTTGTTAATTGATAAGAGAATTATTATGGTGGGAAGCTGGAAGGCTATCGAGGTACATTCCCTAATGAAGTTAATTAAAATGATAAAATCATATATTTTAATGCTTTTAGGGCTAAGTTCAATCTCCCAGTACATAAATTCGTGCATTATGCCCAACTCAGGCACTGTTTGTTGAACGTTCCGGGGAACCCTCCCTGGTATCAAGAGGCAGGAAACCTGTTTGATACATTGTCTTCTTTGGCAGTCCAAAGTAAACCGGTCTCACATATTTTTAGAGAATTGGGTACATAGGCCTGGAGCAGATGCACTCCTATGGCCTTTTATTGGGACCAGGCCCTGGATCTACATAATTCCATTACTAGCTGGTCTGCTATTTGGAAGAATGTATATAGTTATGTAAAACAGGATATACTACACCTAATCCAATTCAATGTTTTACATAATCTATATTTCATCCCACAGAGGTTATATAGAATGGGCAGGCTTCCCAACCCTACAAGTCCTAGATGTTCACAGGGGGAGGGTACCTTAATATACATGATATGGGCATGCCCCAAGATAACAGTCTGTTGGCAATCTATCTGAGACTCAGTTGCTCCTCTATTTGGTCACACCCTTTATTTTACTGCTGAAATTTATATTTTAGAGAACTATGATCCAATTTCTTGGGAAAAAGAGAAATCATGTATGGTTCTCATTTTGGTTGTGACTAAATTGTTATTATTAAGGCATTGGAAGGGCAGCCAGGTGCCTTCTAAGGTAGAATGGGTTCAGGAAACCCTTGCCGCTTTAAATGCAGAAAGAGCAATTGCCGTTGCCAACCATACAGTGCATAAGTTCTAGGCCTGTTGGGGCCTATTCATTGCTTTAATGTCTGGGAGAGGATTTCATTCCCTCTATCCCCCCCTAGGATGACTGAGGCATTTTAAGATTTGGTTTTTGGAGAGCCTTTTTTAGGTCATGAGTTTTGCTCTGGCTATTATGGGACTTTCAAGCTCTGGATTGTTGTATTATTTATAATGCCTGCATGGGTGGGAATTGGGGCAGTGGGAGGGGGGAACATAGAAACATAGACTTTGACGGCAGGTAAAGACTGCTTGGCCCACCTAGTCTGCCTATTTCCCTACCTACAGGATAGGCCGCAGATCCTAGTTAACCAACAGCCTATTTCTTCCTACCCCCCACAAGGATTGCCTTATGTCTGTCCCATGCATTCTTGAGTTCTCCCACAGTTTTAGACCCCACAACCTCCTCAGGAAAGCTGTTCCATGCATCCACTGCCCTCTCTGTGAAAAAAAATGCTTCCTCACATTGCCCCGGAACCCCCCCCCAATCCTTAAATTGTGTCCCCTTGTTCTTGCACGTCCCTTTTTCTGAAAGATGGTACCCTCTTGGACTTTGTTGATTCCACTGAGGTACTTAAAAGTTTCTATAATATCCCCTCTCCCTTCTTTCCTCAAGGGTATGCATATTAAGCTCCTTTAGTCTCTCCTTGTACGGCTTCTCTTGCAGACCCTGCACCATTTTAGCTACCCTCCTCTGGACTGCCTCTATCCTGTCTATGTCCTTGAGGAGATGGGGTCTCCAGAACTGGACGCAGTACTCCAGATGAGGTCTCACCAACTCTCTGTACAGAGGGATAACAACTTCCTGTTTTCTGCTGCTGATGCCTCTCCCTATGCATTCCAGTATACCCCAGCCCTCCCTACTGCCTTCTCACATTGCTAGCTAACCTTAAGATCATCTGATATGATTGCCTCCAGGTCCCTTTCCTTTTTTGTTGTTGTTACTACCTCCTCCCCATTGTGCAATCTTCCCCTGGGTTCTTGTTTCCCAGGTACATTATTTTGCACTTCTTTGCATTGAATCCTAGCTGCCATACTTCTGACTATTCCTCCAACCTTGCCAAGTCCCTTCTCATCCTTTCCACGCCTCCTTGTGTATCAACCCTGTTGCAGATCTTTGTGTCATCTGCAAAGAGGCATACTTTTCCTTCCAGTCCCTCTGCAATGTCACTTATAAAGACATTAAAAAGGACTGGACCCAGTACTGAACCCTGCGGTAACCCACTAGTAACCCCTCTTTCTTCAGAGTGGACTCCATTTACAATTACCTTCTGTGTCCTGTTGTCCAGCCAATGTTTTACCCAGGCTACCACCCTGGGACCCACTCCCAGGCTGGTTAATTTGACTATTAATCTTTTGTGTGGGACTGTGTCAAATGCCTTGCTAAAGTCTAGGTAGGCCATGGCCACAGCCCTCTCTGGTCTACTACTTTGGTCACCCAGTCAAAGAAATCTATTAGATTTGTCTGACATAACCTTCCTGCTGTGAACCCATGCTGCCTTGGGTCCTGTGCCCCACTGGCCTCTAGGTACTCAACAATTCTTTCCTTCAAAATGACTCCATCACTTTCCCTACCACAGAGGTCAAACTGACAGGTCTATAGTTTCCTGCCTCTGTCTTGGTCCCACTTTTGTGAAGGGAATCACATCCGCTTCCTCCAGTCCTCGGTACGCGACCTATCCTCCCATGATTTATTAAAAGAGTAGTCAGTGGTTTCACTAGTTCCCCTTAATCTTTTAGAATTCTGGGTGAATCTCCATCAGGCCCCATTGCTTTGTCCACCTTCAGTTTTAGGAGTTCTTGCAGAACCCTTTCTTCTGTGAAAGGGCTGGGATTGACCCCCTATCAAGAGTGCTTCTGTTAATTGGATTAGGCACTTCCCTCCTCTTTTGTGAATACTGAGCAGAAATATTCGCTCAGTATCCCTGCTTTTCACTGTCCCCTCACGCACCCACCATTCATTCTATTCAGCCTCACTATCCCTCCCTTTGTCTTTCTACGCTCTCTGATGTACCTATAAAAGGTTTTATCCCCCTTCTTAACCGAGTTGGCTATCTTTTCCTCAGTTTGGGCCTTTGTTATTTTGACTTCCCTCCCTGCTTCCTTCTGCCTTAACTGGTACAGCTCTCTGTCCTGCTCCTTCTGTGTTTCCTTATACTTCCTGAATGCTGTCTTTTTCTCCCTGACTTTCCCAGTCACCTCATTTGAGAACCATAGTGGCTTTTTCTTTCATTTTGATTTGTTTATTTGCTTCACACAAAGGCTTGTTGCCTCTGTGATGGCAGTTTTGATGATTCCCCATTGTTGCTCCACCCTCTTTCTAGCCTGTTTGCTAGTGCTTTTCTGAGGCACTCTCCCATCTTGCCAAAGTCAGCCCTCCTGAAGTCCAGTACCCTCACTTTTGTATGGCTTGACTCTGTAGCTGAGTTTAATGTGAACCACACTGTTTGATGGTCACTTGTTCCCAGATGGCAACCCACTTCTAGATCTGAGATCTTCTCACTGCCTCCATTTGAGAGTACGAGGTCTAAGATTGCTCCCTCACGAGTGGGTTCTGAAACTAGCTGTCTGAGGCCTGCCACCTGTAGGGCATCGAGAATGGCCCTGCTCTTGGATGTGGTTGCAGCAAATGTGCTCCAGTTAACATCTGGCATATTCAGGTCTCCCATCAACAGTATCTCCCCTTTCTCTGCCATCCTAAAAATGCCTTCTATCATATCCTTGTCCATTCTCTCCCCCTGACATGGGGGTCTGTACACAACCCCTGTGTGGATTGTGGGCCTTTCCAGTCTCCAAGGTGACCCACAGTGCCTCCTCTCCTCCCTGTTTACTCTTTTGTTCAGTTGCTTTTATCCCTTCCTTTACATAGAGAGCTACTCCTCCCCCTCTTCTCCCCTGCCTGTCTCTCCTGTAGGTTATGTACCCTGGTATGTTAACTTCCCAGTCATGGTTCTCTGTGTACCATGTTTCTGTGACTGCTACGATATCCAGGCATCCCTCTTCCATCAAGGCCACCAGCTCAGGGAGTTTGTTGCCCAGACTACGGGCATTGGTACTCATTACCCTCCATTTCCTGATGGCCTTACTCCTTTTTGCCCCATCCCTGTCCTTCTTGCCTTTGTCACTTTCCCCATTTACCCCTGCCCTTCTCCCTATCACCCACCTCTATGTTGGTGTTTACGCACTACTACCGTGATTTTTTTTGGGGGCTAGAATTTCCCTGCTCCTTTCCAGTGCCCCCCCTTGGATTGTTTAAATGCTTGCCAATGAAGCATTTAAACCTATCACCTAGGATCCTGGTTCCCCTCCTGGACAGATGCAGCCCATCATGCCAGTATAGGCTTGCATCACTCCAGGTGGACCCCCAGTCCCCAATGAAGCCAAATCCCCATGCTCTGCACCAGTTTTATAACCACTGATTGAATCCCATGGTGTGGAACACCCTAGCCTCTCCTACACCATAGATGGGCAGCACCTCCGAGAAGGTTACCATGCTTGCTACTTGTCTAAGGCCCCTTCCCAATTCCAAAAACTCTTCCTGCACTGCTCTAATCCCTTTCTTAGCCAGGTCATTTGTCCCTAGGTGGACAATGACATCCAGCTCCCTCCCCTGTGCAGCTGCTCTGGAAATCCTGAGGATTTGCTGCCTGTCGCTCCAAGCCATGGCGCCAGGCAGGCACCTTGCCTCCCTCTCCCCTTCCTCCCCCAGTTCTACCTTCCTAACAATGGAGTCCTCCACCAGGAGTTGTTTCCTTCCCCTGTGGGGTCCCATGCCACCCTCCTGTGGGTCTCCTTTGTGGAGGCTCCCAGCATCCTCCTTGGTCTCCACTGCAGGTGCCTCCATAGAGGAACCACAGTTTGCCAGAATGGCATAGGAATTGTGGAGAGGTACAACTGGAGGGATGCATCTCTGTTCCACCACCCTCACCCTCCTTGAGCCCACTGTGGTCCAACAACACCTCTTTCTTGGCAACCTATGAGGCAACGCAGTGGCACTGGTGGTCCCTGGATGGAAGAGGAGGTCCCACAAATCCTGGCCAACTCAGCCTGGAGATGAGCAACCTCCTCCCTCAGCCCAGAGAGGTGCCTGCAGATGGGACAACACCGCATCCTCCAACACGTATCCCGGAAGACCGCTGCTCCACAGCCACTGCACTGCACCACTCCCATCATGTCTTATTTCTGGCCTCTTAACCGTTGTTTGGAATCCTTACTCTTTCTTCTGTTTTTTTTCTTTCTCTTCTCTCTCTACTTACTTTCTGTCTCTGTGCCCTTTAAGCTCCTGATTGTCCTGTTCTGAGACAAGAATATCCTATATTTCTCAGTAGACCCCTTACTTGCTCAGAGGCAGACCTCCAGCAGCTATAGGGGAACGGAGAGCTACTCTTGCCCTAATAGGATGGTGGGTCTTTGGTGGCTCTGTGATCACTCACTTCCTGCTCCCAAACAGGAAGTTCCTGTTGTCAGTCAAATCCTGTACCTATAAAAGTAGAACTAGCTTTGGGTGGGAAGGAGGGCAATATAGTCCCAGTAGAGAAGTCCAGTCACACAGCACTCCTTCCTCCTGGTGTCTTCTGCCAAGCTACTAACAGAATCTTTCTAAGGCATTCTTTAAATTTAGCTTCCTTCTAGCTAAGCCACTCCCCCTACTTACTAGATCTTTCTTCAAGTAATTTAAACTGCACAGCTATCAAGCCCTTTCAATCACCTGAGATTTACACCTAGATAACTGTTCAGATAACCATTCAGTTCAGTTAACTCAGACAAACACACTCATTTTTTTTGTTTTGTTTGTTAGTTTGTTTTTTTTACCCTAAATTAAAGGTCCAAGTACAAGAGTTCTACTTCTTTAGTCCCAGTAGAGAAGTCCAGTCACACAGCACTCCTTTCTCCTGGTGTCTTCTGCCAAGCTACTAACAGAATCTTTCTCAGGCAGTCTTTAAATTTAGCTTCCTTCTAGCTAAGCTACTCCCCCTACTTACGAGATCTTTCTACAAGTAATTTAAACTGCACAGCTATCAAGCCCTTTCAATCACCTGAGATTTATGCCTAGATAACTGTTCAGATAACCATTCAGTTCAAGTTAACTCAGACAAACACACTATTTCTTTTGTTTTGTTTGTTAGTTTTTTTTTACCCTAAATTAAAGGTCCAAGTACAAGAGTTCTACTTCTTTAGTCCCAGTAGAGAAGTCCAGTCACACAGCACTCCTTCCTCCTGGTGTCTTCTGCCAAGCTAGGGAGGTAGGTAAGGGGGTAAGGGGATGTTATGCTGGGGTTGGTTAGGGTTTGTGGGGTTTCTTCTCAAGTTTGATTCTGAGACAGTTTTATTACTTGTTAGAAGTTTGTATTGTATGATCAAATTTCTTTTGTAATGGTGTTTTTCTCTTTATTTATATCTTTTGTATTACTGTATGTTGTTATAATCTTTGTTAGTGCTCCAAATTTATGTATACTATCCTCATGTTCCCCTTCCCCCCAGGTCATACCGGGAGATGAGTAACTGTTGCTCAGTGCCTTCCTGGTGAAATGTTTCAATAAATAAATAAATAATCTTAATAAAGCATATTAAATTGCAAAAAAATATTAATATATTGCAAAGTTATTAAATTTTAAAATTTTGGGTTCTGAGCATACTCAGTAAGCACTTTAAAATAGCTGTATAAAATGAAAAAATCATCATTTTTCATTTGGAGCCAAACCTTTTTCATTAGAGGAAAAATCCTTTTTTCATTTGCCGCCATCTTGTTTTCCGTTAAGAACAAAAAAAAAAAAACGTCAAAAGCCAGAAAAATGATATCCTGCAGAGAGACCAACACATGTACCTTGCTCATCGAAACTCCATTAGGTGGATTCTGCACTTAACTGCTGGATAAATTAGCCCCATTTTTTTTGGTTTTTCACTTTAAATCCTTTTTCGTGACTCGCTTCCATTTGTTTTTGTATGGACATTCATGCGAAAATTTTCATATGAATGAAAATCTTTCCCTGGTGTCTAGTAGTACTACCACCCTCCTATCACCATCCCTGTAATGGTTTAACTATTTCCTGGTGTCTAGTGGCACCCCCCCACCCTCCGATTTGTACCTGTAATTATGTAATTTTTTCCCCTGGTGTCTAATGGCACCCCCTACCCCTCCGATCACCGTCCCTATAATTGCTTATTTTGGTGCTCAGGCACCTCACTGTCCGATCACTGTCCCTATAATTTTTCCCTGATGTCTAGTAGCACCCCCATCTTCCAGTCACCATACCTGTAATTAATTTTATATTTCCCTGGTGTCTAGCAGCACTTCCACACCCTACCATTGCCATCCCCGTAATGGTTAAATATATCCCTAGTGTCTAATGGCACTCCCCACCCTCCAATCACCATCACCCTAATTATTGTTTTTCTCCTGGGTGTTTATTAAAACCCCGACCCTCCAATCACTGTCCCCACTGAAATGTTGTCTCTCCCTTGTGTCTAGTGGCACCCTAACCCTCTGATAGTTGTCCTGGCTGTAATAAAGAAAACAGTTCCTCAATGTCTTTTTTTATAAAACCTGTAATAAAAAGGGCCCTCAGTTTTCCTCGACTCCCGCACCCCTCGACCTTCCACTCAGAATCCCCCACCCTGCACCCCCCATACACCCCACAAACCCTCACTCACCTGAACAGGTCCCAGGGTGAGGATCCACTTTCTGATTGAAGACATGTTTTACTGCTGGAAATGCCAACTGCAATATGAGAAACTAAGTGCGGTTCAATATATTTCAATGGGATTTTCAACTTTGATGCATAACTTCACCTTTCTGCATATTTTTAAACCAAATTTAAACATGCCCTTTGTGAAAGCCCACCTCGAGAGCAATGGCATTGGATTTACACAAATCCAGCCAGAAAGGCAATTTTGCAGTCACTTGGTGAAATCACCTTTCGGGCATGATTTGAACATTTTCACTGCTATTGTTCATGAAGTGGGGTCATAAGAAGGGTATGTTGAAAATATGGGGTCAAAAGATGTAAAAATGGCAAAGTTACATGCATCCATTAAAATTTTGCCGCGCTCGCTCATAACTTTGGTAATTTAAAATATTTTACCCCAGTGTTTCAACATAACCATTTTTTTACACCACCTCATGAAGATGACAGCTGTCATTTTTCAAATCCGAGCCAAACTGTGTTTTTTTGCACCTGTGGCATGGAAGGACGGTGCAGTGGTAAGGAATCACGTTTTGGTGGAGATTTCAAAAGTTTCATTGGCCCTGTGCTTCCACAGCAACATACATATATGTATCTACGGAGGGAGATTTGCCACAGGCAAATAAGGATATACAGTGGCATCCCCAGGATGAAACCCAATTCTGCAGCATTTTGCAGCACTCTGCGGAATGCTGCAGCAGACTTACTAAAATAGCAATGTAACTTCAAAGGTAGTTAGTCCCTTTTGTCAGTCAGGAAAATGTGACACTGCCAGGATGAAGTGAATGCCACAGTTTCCGCATAACAAAAGGGACTAATTACCATTGAAATTACATTGCTTTATTCAGTAGGTCTGCTGCAGCATACTGCAGAGTGCTTTAAAAGTGGGTTTCATCCTGGGGGATGCCACTGTAAGTACACTATCTCAAAAAGTATGGACGGATGGGAGCGCAGGGCCACAGGCAAAGAGGGATACAATTATACTATCTCAAAAAGTAAGGAAATTATTTGCAAAAAAAATATTTTATGCAACAGTTATGGTTCAGATTAAACTGACAAAAGTAGGGAAAAGCGATGTTAGGGTTTCAAACCCTAACACCTCGTCCCACCCCTGAGGCAAATGAGGGGTGGAGTCTTCCTTGGAGTTGTCAGCCATGACACTCATCCCATTCTATACACTCATGAAACATACACACCTGTCTCCATCACATCTCAGCTTTTTTGTTACTGCAATGGGGTGAGCAGTGCTCCCAGTGCTCCGCCCCTGAAAACAGGCACTTTTGCCTAGTGGACTTTACGCAGTTAA
Organism: Neoceratodus forsteri; assembly: GCA_016271365.2. NCBI lineage: Eukaryota > Metazoa > Chordata > Ceratodontiformes > Ceratodontidae > Neoceratodus > Neoceratodus forsteri. Next base: position 215,754,508 of record JADMNL010000024.1, read on the forward strand.
CAAAGAATAAAATAAATAAAATTAGGGTTGACAACCCCAAGGAAGACTCCAACCTTCATTTGCCTCAGGTGTGGGGCAGGTGTTTTAGGGTTTGGAACCTTAACATCACATTTCCCCACGTTTGTCAGTTTAATCTGAACCCTAATTGTTGCAGTAGTTTAATTTTTTTTGCAAAGAATTCTATTACAAGTTATACCTTGTTTATTTATGATTTCCATTTGGCAGTAGATATCTTTTTTGAAAGGCAATGCCTGCACTTCAGTGGGTGGAAGCAACTAGCTACGGCCCCTGCCTGAGCTATTTAAGTCGGCTTCCTCCAGTCTCATACAGAAGCACTGTGTTTTTTTGCTGCAGCTAGAGGCTGTGCCACCCCGGTGATTGTCTCCTACCTCTTTGTGCTTTGGACTTTGTGCTTGGTTTGTACTTCTCCAGCTTTTTAGGTCAGTATTTTGCTTTCTACCTCTGGCTGCAGTTTGTGCTTCTCTGTCATTTGTTTCTGCTGTGCTCCTGTTCTCCTATGCCTTGTATTCTTTCCATTTTGCTTAAACATAGAAACATGGAAACATAGAATTTGATGGCATAAAAGGACCGCTTAGCCCACCTAGTCTGCCCATGTTCCCTACCTACTGTCACACCATAGACCCTACTTGATCTCTGGCTTTACCCCCCCCCTTGTTTCTAAGGTTCCTTTATACTTATCCCATGCCTTCTTAAATCACATTACTGTTTTTGCTCCCACCTCCTCAGGGAGGCTATTCCAGGCATCCACTACCCTTTCTGTGAAGAAGGGTTTACTTACATTTCTCTTGATTCTACCCCCTCCCAGCTTCATCACATGATAACTTGTTCTTGTGCATCCTTTTCTCTGATTAAGGCTTCCCCTTGAACCTTATTTGTACCCTTGAGGTATTTGAAAGTCTCTATCATATCCCCCCTTTCCCTCCTTTCCTCCAGTCTGTACATACTGAGGTCCTTTGGTCTCTCCTCATAGGTCTTTTGTTGCAGATCCCACACCATTTTAGTTGCCCTCCTCTGGACTGCCTTAACTCTATGTGGGTTTCGGAGATGAGGACCCCAGAACTGGACACAGTAGTCTAGGTGGGGTCTCACCAGAGACTGATACAAAGGTGTTACCACCTTCCTCTTTCTGCTGGTGATACCCCTCCCTATGCACCCTAGCATCCCACTGGCTCTCACCACTGTATTGTCACACTGTTTGGCCACCTTTAGGTCATCAGATATGATAACACCCAGGTCTCTCTCCTGTTTGGTGATCGCCACTGTCAGTACCTTCATTTTGTACCCATACCTTTATCAAGTTCTCAATGCAACTGCAGTCATTAACTGTTTACACCTGGCTCCTAGACAGACAGTTACTCCCTTCTGTGTTCTTTGTTGTTCACTGCAGCAGCTCTGCTCCCTAGTTTTCAGTTCCCATGTCCTCCAGCTTGCCCTAGCAGTTCCATTTGTTATTCTGCTGCCTTGCAGTGCATCAGCAACTCTCACTAACTTCCCTTACGGAACTGGTTGGCAGGCATTTGTCATTCAGTCCAAGCTCATATCATTCAGTCTCATTCTCTGTCCTAGTGGTCATTTGATGTATCAATTAGCATTCAGCCTTACCTATGTTTTACTTTTTCCATGTGCTCATGGCAATCAGGCTTCACCACAGCCTCCCACTACTCTTGTATTCTACATGCCAGCCACAAGCCATGCATGGCTTCCAGGGTTCGCCCTGTAAGCTGATGGCCTCGCTTTGGCTCTTGAAGTCTGAATCTTGAGGGTTGGTCCCTTGACTGGGTGGGGTCCTTCTCTTTCTGCTCTTTGGGTGAGAATGACCTACACTGTGGGGGTAGCTTTAGCCATGCAGATCGGCTCGTAGGCACCTCTTGATGTAGCATTTAATACTTCAGCTGCCAGTGGGTGGGGCCCTTAGGTCCAATAGAGCTCCTTTAGCTATGCAGACCGAGTTGGCAGCACCTTCAAAAGCTATTCTTCCTACAACTATTTAAGGTTCACGTGGTCTTCAAGTCCTTCCTTTTCCTGTCCCCCAAACATTTGACTTCCTCTCTAGTTCTCCCCCTTTTGAAGCCAGGTGAATGCCTTTCAGCAGTTGTTACTTTCCTCCTCCTGCCTTGGGCATTGTGGTGAGCCTCAGCACAAGGGCACCTCCTTTGGCTGCAGAGTTAGTCTGCGGCACCCCAATGGCTTTCATGTTAGAGTGACAAAGTGAGAGCCTTCCCTCGAAAATTTTTCCTCTGAATTGGGTCTCTAAATTGCAGTGGGTGAGCCATCACTAATTTATCCCAAGCCTAGAGGGAAGGTGACCAAGGCACTGGATCCCCAGAGGTTTCTCCCTCATAGGGTTTTTTTCCCTACCCTCTGTGTTGAAGGTCATAAAATTAGGTGGGCTTAACAACAGGTAGGCTTCTGCTGTGAGTTGGGGTTGAATGGTGGCCCTCCTCCTTTGCCATTCCTTTTGTCCTTATGGAAGTCATGCCTCTTCTACTATCAATTCTGATATCTGTCAGTTATTGCTCGATTCAGTCTACATCTATTTCCAGTCATCACCCATTGCTGTCACTCCATTTTCACAAAAGTGCTGTGTCACTACTTGCTGCTCAGTACTTTTTTGGACTCCTTCCTAAGATACATTTAGCCTAAAGGAACATGTTCCAACAGCTCCTCTAGGGGTGGAACCCTCCTCAAGAGGGTACTTTTGCCTTTATGGTACCCCAGCAGGGTAGTAGTTTCCCATAGAACAGAGAGTGTGAACGGCCAAACTATTCACCGACGACAATCAACAATTCAGATACCTTCAGACTATCAACCGAGTTGCACAAGCATAACTCCTCACTACATTGTGTACGCCCAATGAACTATAGTATACATAGTAGCTTCCAGATGAAATACAGCAAGGTTCATCAAGATGGTCAGGTTTTCAGCATTGAAAAGTAGATCCAGTATGTATCTGGGGGGATGGGGGGGGGCACATTGAGTGTCTCTCTATTATTTCATCCAAAAAATTATTTCTTATTTGTTTGTACCATGGACAGTACATGATAACGTGAAGTGAATCTTCAGTGACCTGTAGATCACAGTTACAATTTAATTATATGACACCATCTATTTTGCATCTATAATTAATTACATTGCAGAGACAAAACCTTTCTGTTTTGTGGGTTTTGTATTGAATTTAAATAACATTTCAGTGAATATTCTTTTGTATTATTTACTAGTCATCTAGAAGACTCATTGCATAATTGAAATCAAGTCCTCTCCTTTAGCTTTATGTTGAGTTAATTCAGTTAAAAAAATTTGTGTAAGAGAAATGTATCATAATTCTTTGTTCCAAAAAACAATTTGAAATATATACGTTTTCAATAAACTATAAATGTTATTGCTGCATGTCTCTGATAGATCTGTTTGAAGAAGTATTTTTTTAAGACAGCCAAACAGTATTGTCCCTGGAAGTCGTTAAACCATTTTTATCCAGAAACTAATTTGCCTGGTATTAGCTGTATGTCTAGTGTTTATTTGCCCTGAGTCCTTATCAGCACATTTGGTGTTCCTGTTGGTAATTTTAGCATTTGTTTATAGAGTGTATTTAGTATAGAATCTAGTAAATTCAAACCAGTACCTCCCCATACATCTACAGCACATAATCTTTGGTTAGTAAGTTTTCCATTTATAGCTTTTAACATACGGATCAGTGAGGGGCCACCATATATTCTATTAAATCTCTGCAATGCTCCTGCTGTAATCCACGTTTTACTGCTATGCTTGATATGTGTACTGCATTCCAACTCATATTATAACTGAAGGATAAACCTAAATAAATAAATCCCTGAACATGTGCTAAAGGTTTATTTGATAGGTATAGATTTTATAGGTCTTTTTATTGCCAAAAATCATAACATTCATGTTTTTGTGTATTAGGTATGAGACTAAGTTTGCTATATATTACATCAAGTTTTTCTAACATTAATTTGACAGCAGATAAGGACTGCCTGGCCCAATCAGTCTGCACATTTCTCCCTCCCTCCCTACACTAGTACCACAGACTGTGCCAGATCTACAGCTCTTTCTCCCTCCTCCTTCCTTTCCACTATGATTCCCTTGTGCTTATCCCATGCATTCTTGCACCCCACCACTGTTATTGCCCCCACCAACTCTGCTGGAAAGCTGTTCCAGAAATCCACCACTCTTTCTGTGAAGAAGTACTTCCTCACATCTCCCCTGAATCTACCCCACCCAGCTTCATAGCATGTCCCCTTGTTCATGAACACCTTTTCTTCTGAAAAATATTTCAATCCTGTACCTTATTTACCCTCTATGGTATTTAAAGGTCTCTATCATATCCTCCCTATCCCTCCTCTGTTCCAGGGTGTACATATTAAGGTCCTTTAGGCTCTAGTCATGACAACCAATAAGCTTGTACTTTATACAGTATGAGATCAGGACCGATCAGTCGGTGGCTGGCCGTGGCAGGTGTGGAGGGCTGTGCCAGTCACCAGCAGAGGTCCCGTTGGAAGGGTGTGGGTAGGGTTTCATGCCTGCTGGGATGGTGGGACCACTACACTATGGAAATTGTTTGGATCTATTTACATCAAACACTGATCGGGGCTTGGGATGGGTGGGGGCCACTACACTATGGAAAAGGATGCAGTAATAATTTTTTTTATTCGAACCAGGTTCAGGACGGGGCTGCACTATGGAAAAGAGATGGGGTATTTGATTTTATTTTATTCAAACAGGGTTCTTGATGGGGATGGGGGTCCCTGCACTATGGAAAAGGGATGAGGTTTGTTGGTGAAGGGCACTGGGCTGGGGGGGCAGGCTGCTGTGCTCCTGTGTGCAGTACAGCAGCCTGCCTGTTTTTGGCCAGGACTTAGGCATAGTTCTTGCATTCCTAACTTTGTGTGGCACATCTCCGAGATGCACAGGCAGCTGCGCCGCACATCTTTGCTGAATATGGGGATGTGCTGCATATTCATGGGCACGCCCCCTCGAGATGCGCCGCATGCATTATTGCTGCATTTGGACACAGCTGGAGATGCACAGCGCATCTCATCCCTTTCAATATCACATTGCGGCACATTTCTTGAGCTGCGCCAGTGCATTTCCGTTGCGCCAGCACATCTCCTTTGGAAATGTCCCCCAAAAAGTGCATGTTTTAAGGAAATGGGCTAGTTGGGGGGGGGAGAGAACCTCCCCATAAACTTAAATACAATCTTATAATAACCACAAAACTAATACTGCTACTAAAGTGCACTTTACACATATTGTTATTAATAATAAATAGTGCCTAAAACCTATATATTAGTGGTGTATAGATAAAAAACTGACTCTACAATAAAAAGTAATGCTGTAAATTAAAGAGGGAGGGAAATGAAAGCTGCAATAAATTACAACTGGGATGATGAGTTACAGGAACTATTCCCAATCTATGCTGTCATTAAACCGCAGAGGTTTGAAGGTCTTCAGTTTAAAGATCTATATAGATTGTGTCCATCTAGGTTGTTGGTTTCTGTTGGATTACATAAAGATGGAGTTGAGGAAGCAGTCCCCGGACAAAGATTGTGATTTGCTCTTTCTTAGGTTTCTGCAGACATTTGCAGCAAGACTCAATGTCCACTATGAAGGCTTCAGGAGATTCAGAGGTTTGCATGGTGCGCTCCCACAGCTGTTGCTCCAATAACCAGGGTGGATGTGCTTTGAGAAAATGGGCTTTGAAGGTTGTATACAGTGTGGCAGTGTCCTCTTTGACCTGTTCTGGAAGTGCGTTGAACCAGGAAATGGCAGTCCCTCTCAGAAACAAGTGCAAGGCTTTGGAAGTACGCAGAGGATCAGTCCCATCATGTAAGGAAATCCAGGCTTGGAATTGTTCAAGCCATTCGACAGCGTCTTGTAAGGCAAGGCTGAGAAGGGTACTGGCTATAGGCTGGTATGGACCGTGGACTGTAGTGAAATAGCTTTAATGTAGGCCAGGTCATCTTGAATGGCTTGCATAGCTGGTGCTTCTTGAGCTGCGATGGATGACTGGATATCATGCAGGATTGTTTCAATTTTGTAGCCCCACGCCCTTGAGGTGGGTGTAGGTAGAACTCCAGAAGGTCTGGCGCCCATGTCTTTGCATCATCGTCGGACATTGTGGTTGGAGACGAGCTACGTTTCACCGATCAAAGGTCGTACAAGTGAGAAGGAGTTGCCGTCATGCAGGAGACAGCACGTCGTGGAGTAGATGAAGTGCTGAGAGTAAAATATTTTTGTAGACAAAAGTACAATTATTTGTAGCAAAGTTCATCACATGACATCTTAATAAAGAATTCCCACTCAATTCTGTGTTGTCTGTTATTTACATAAAGGTTTGTTGCAAAAATCAGTTATTTGTTGTAGTGTCCATTCATTTCAATAGGATTGCCATTGATTTCTATGGAGTGAGGTCAATTTGTGCCCTTCACAAGATGGCTGCCGAACTTTGACATACAGTTCCTGTGGGTTTGACTGGCTTGATTGTTGCAAGATGGCCACCAGCAGTGGGGTTAAGTGTTACTTCCTGTCTTCACTGTGTTTTGCTGTGCATAAGATGGAGATTCTTCCCACAAGGCTGCCTGGCTTGTTACAATGCTCAAAATGGCGATTCCCATGGTAGTCTCCCTCAACAAGGCAGGAAAAATTGCAGGCTTTTTATTGTGGTGAGTGATACTTGATGGGGAATTTAATGTCTTGATGTGCTGCTTGTTTGTTTATTTTCCAGTGCTGCCCATGTTGTTACTGTGCTTTCTTTTAGTTTTATTTGCCCCGATTTGAAATACTGTGCCCTGCTTTGGTACAGCCTTTGTTTCTTGCCTCCGATTATTTTTGTTGCTCCACGTGGCCTGTGCTGCATGATGACTGGCCAAGTGGTAGCTTTGTGTGCCACCTTGTGAGTCGGGGAGCTTATTTGACTGCCCCCCTTCATATGTTTATTCTGCTCTCCTTTTTGCTTTCTCTGTGGCCTTTGCTTTTTTTTTTTTTCGTTTATTTTTCTTGCCCCCATTTTGTATGTATTTCTGTTAGGCCCTTTTTGTTGAAGCATGGCTGAGGGGAAACAGAAGCTCCATAGTTGCAGTAGCGGCTGAGTGGAGACACTGCGCTGCAGCCCCGAGCCGCAATGTTCCGGAGGGAGGCTGATGTTGCTGTTAGGAGTGGAGCTCTGGTTCTGTCCTTTGTGTGCACTGGGGCTCTCCCAGGTAGCTGTCAGTAGTATGATCCAGTGAGGGAACCTAAGTCGGGTAGCAATTTTTGCAGTCCTTGTTTGTGGAGTGGTTTTGAGGGATAGCAAAGTGCTACTGGAGAGGAAGCAGCGGACTTGAGGAGGGCCCAGTGAAGCTATGATATGTTACGGCTGTGGAGGAGGAAGACAAATTTGTAGAGCTGCGGTCCTGAGTAGGAGTCCGTTGTGGCAGCTGTGACTTCGGCAGTGGGTGGCTGAACCACATAGCATGTGGAGTGGCAGAATGGGTGGGAAGCAGCATGTAGAGCTGCAAGTCCTGAGCATCCCTGCTTGTCTCTTTTTTTTTTTTTTTTTTTAATGTTGAGTGCCCCATTTGTAATGAATTATTGTGAGGGCCCTTGAGCTCTCCAGTGGTGAGAAGGAAGCCGCGGTTGCTGTCTGTGTGGCTGCAGGGGAGGGCAGAGCTCAGCTGCAATTTGGAGGGAGCGGGCCAGTTTGGATCCCTAGTAGATTGGCTGCAGGCTGCATGGCAGTGAAGCTGAGATGTGGAGAAATGGAGCAGAGCTGTAGAGACACAGTTGGGAGGCAGCATAAGTGGTGATTTTGTAAATTTTCTTTTCACTTCTCTGCAACTGCGATCCCCACTGAGTGGCACCAGTCTGTGGCTGCAGCTGAAATTTGGGGCAGTATGAAATTGCTGTGACAGGCAGGGAGTTCCATGCAGGCCTGCTGCCATGAGGGAAAGGCTGCTGGGGGTGGGTAGCAGTGTGCTTACAGAGCTCTGAAGGTGCTGAGAGCTTGGATAATTTAATTTCTGGCTGTGCATTTACTTAGGAACAGCTAGCTAGCAGAGTCCCATAGATGTCTTTCATATGATAGGCCAGTGCAGTAGGATGGCTCCTAAGGAGGCAGGAGACAGTCTTTTTTTTTTTGTTCTGTGTCATAAGGGTGATCGCCAAAAGGCGATCGTCCTTATGGAAAGTCTACGTCGCCGAAAGTACAACCCTGGTGACAGAGAAAACAGCCAAGGAATTGTAATTTTACTTTTATGGCATGGGGCTGTGCCCGCACCTACTTTAGATTCTCAACTCCGGGGGTGCAGTACAACAGTGCAAAAAAAATTTCAGCTACTCGGTGCGAACAAAACATACCTGTGCTCTGGCCCGAACCCCGATCCCAGCCACCCCAGACCAGTACCCACCTCACCACGCCACGAAGCCTGCTCGGCGGCGGACTGGTGGCATTTTGGTTTGGTCTGCCACTAAAAGACCCTTACATTCTCTCTGGTCTGCCAGACCCATCTGTTGCTGCTGGTGAGGAACCCTTGTTGGACCATGCAAATAAACTGATGGTCGGAGAAAATAATGAATAAATGTATTTATTCTGTACAGCAGACATGTTCTCTTCCTGAGGTCTAGTCCCAGACTGAATAATTCACTGACTGACAGGCATTACATGGCACTGCCAGGCAGTGCAACAAATTGTTATATGCAGGTTCTAAGTGCTCTTAAAGGGGCGGCAGCTAACAGTAAACCCCATGCTTAATATGTGTTTCACAAAAATGATGGAGCTTCTTACCACTGGAGCTCAGGCACTCCCAAACTCACCAGATATTTAAACTGGATCTCCACAATTTATTGGATACATCAGACCACTGCTCCTGTGGAGGGAGCTGACACTCCCTTGCCTGCCCTGGCACTTGTTCCTTATACTGAGTTGGCACTCCTCGAGTTCTACTCAAACTAATTTACTCCTGGTATCTAATACTCTTTGTTGTGCTATTTGTATTTAAGTTTTACTTTTGATGCCACTGTTCTGCTAATTCTCCATGTTGTCTGCCATTGTGATGTGTACACTGTATTTAAGTGCTATGTTATGCTGTTGTTCACCTGTTTTATCCTTGTAGTCTACTGATGTGCCTGAAAATAGGCAGCTCTGCTGTCTAGTGCACCCACCTGGTCAACAAAAAAATAAGAAAAATTTTGTATTAACAATTAAAAGATTACTTGGTGATCAGACTTGGTTCACTAGTGGAAATAGCAGTTGGCTTAAGAAATTACCTCTCTCTTCCTCGAACAAGTGATTCCACCTAATTTTGATAAAACATTTATCTCTGAACATTGGTTCAGGGCAGGGTAGACCTCATTCACAGGTTCTGTTGCTATATCCCCCCCCTTCTAAAATTACTAGGAGATGATCACTTCTCCCTAATAGCTACCTTACAAGAGTCCCAGATTTTCATTAATCCATTCCAAAGTAACAGATTTATAGCAGATGGCCCCACTGGGGCTAATAAAAGTAGGGTTTCCAGGTATGTCACTTTTGATTCTGCCATTTACTGGTACCAGGTTATAGATTTTTAAAAGTTCTATCAGTTTATGTCCTGTCCTACTAATTTTAGTATCTAAGGAGGATCTTAAAAAAGTCGAGGCCTCGTCATTCAGCCAGTAATGGACAGATAGATAGATATATACTTTATCTTTATAGTGCCCCATTCCGGAGACTCGGAGCAATTCACATTAACAGTTAAAAACACAGTATGTAACACTCACAATAATAATCAAATCACAGACAAATTCAGGTGGCGCCTAGCAATAATAAACCTAAAAACTATCTATCCTTGTGCTTTAAAATAATGCACTAAAATTGATTAATAAATTAAAAGCCTGGTTGAATAACAAGGTCTTTAAAACTTTTTTTAAGGTTTCCACTGAGGGTGCCTCCCAAAGTTGGTTAGGCAGTGAGTTCCACAGGGTAGGCGTGGCAACAGAAAATGCACAGTCACCTGATTGCCAGAGCCTAACTCTGGGAACCCTAAGGAGGCAACCCTCTGCAGAACAGAGAGCCTGGGATGGACCATGGGGCACAAGGAGAGATTGCAGGTAGACTGGTCCCCTTTCATGTGGGCCCTTATAAGTCAGTAATCCGACCTTAAAAACAATCCTCCACCTAACGGGCAGCCAGTGCAATTCTTGAAGAACAGGCATAAATATGCTCGCACATTTATATGCCCATCAGTAGTCTCGCTGCCATGTTTTGCACCATCTGAAACCAGCAGAGATTGCCTCCAGATAACCCCAGGTACAGGGCATTGCAGGAATCCAGCCTGGATGTGATGAAAGCATGTACCAATGTGGTCAGGTCCTCAGATGGTATCAGGTCCCGGGTCTGGGCAGTGTTCCTTAGTTAGTAAAATCTGCTTTTAATGATGGCCAACACCTGGGCATCCATTGTCAGGCCATCATTGAGGATCACACCCAGATCCTTCACCCATGTGGAGGAGGTTAGTGGGACCCCTTCCAGTACAAGACCAGGGGGATCTCCCAAATTCCCCTTCCCACCACGATGACTTGGATCGACCACCAGCACCTCAGTCTTGTTGGGGATAAGTCATAGCCAGTTGTGAGTCATCCAAGTCCGAATCTCCTCCAGGCAGTTGTTAAATATGGAGGCTGTCCATTGGTTACCAGGTGCACAGGACAAGTATAGCTGGGTATCATCAGCACAGCAATGAAAACCCAGCCCATACTGCCTGATAATGTCTCCTAACGGCAGCATATGCACTGTGAACAGCAAGGGTGACAAGACCGATCCCTGCGGAACTCCACAAGTCATAGGCTTCAGGTTAGATGAGGCTAACCCCATCGTCACCCTTTGCATTCTGCCTGTCAGTATTACCTGAATCATTTGATGACATTTCCAGACAGGCCACACTAGTACTGCAGTCAGTCAAACAGCATCTCATGGTCCATGATGTCAAACACTGCTGAGAGATCCAGGAGGGCCAAGATGGTACGCTCTGTCTCCTGTCTCTTGCAATCAGGAGATCATTAAGCACCTTCACCAAGGCAGTCTCCGTACTATGCCTGACTTTAAACCTAGACTGGAAAGCTTTATAAATGGAGGAGGAGGCAAGTTGTTCCTCGAGCTGGAGGGCCACCACTTTTTTCTATAACCTTCCCTAAAAATGGTAGGATAGAGACTGGTCTGTAGTTGCTGAGATATCTGGGTCCAAAGAGGGTTTCTTTAGTAGGGGTCTAACTAGGGCCTTTTTCAAGGCCAATGGGAAGACCCCACTCCTCAAGGAACTCCAGCTGATCTCAGATCTCAGCCACAACAGATCCAGTCAGGTCCAGTCATCCAAGCAAAAGTCAAGTTGGGCCTGGGTCCAGATCACAATGTGTTGGTCACAGCCTCAAGACAATCTCCACCACCTTCTCCACTCCAACTGGATTGAATTCAAAGAATACAGGAGGACTGCTCCAGCAAGCCTCAGGATGAACCCTGCAATCCCTATCAGTGATGTCGGGGGGGAGATCTCTGCTCTGATAGAGGACACTTTGTTGGAAAAGAACAGCAAACTCTTCACACCTTGTGCTCGAACCTTCTCCTCCCACATGGAGACAGGCAGGATGTAGTAGCCCATCTACCATGCAGAAGAGCTGAGGTGATCTGTTCCTTGCTGCAGCAATCTTCCTGGACATAAAATCTGCCTTCTTTAGGGAGATCGCCCCCTGATAGTCATTATTATGAGACCTTGGGGCCAATTTGTCTTCCATCAGACCAGATCTCCTCCAGCATCTCTCTAACCTCCAACCCTTAATCTTTAACTCCCTAAGTTCCCCATCAAACCAGGGAGGTCAACGGCGAGTAGATAAGAGTGGGACATGAATGGGTGTGATTGAATCAAAGGCGGCAGTGATGGCCCAGTTATAGATGACCACTGCCTCCTCCATTCCAATCACACACGCAGCCTCCACACTCGATAGTCCCAGCACCACCTGTAGCTCTGTTGGAGACAATTCCCATAAAAGGCTGTACCAGACCATCTCCACAGAGGATGGACCTTTGGGGGGGCCCCCAAATCTGAACCCAATGGTGCTATGATCTGACCAAACTACCGGATCGACACTAAGGTCCATGATCTCAAGACTTAACTAAAACACCAGGTCAAGTGTGTGGATGTGCAAGTGGGTCACTGAGGTGACCTTTTGCGTCAGGCCCAACACCTCCCTGCTCCTCAGAAGATCACACCCAAACGATGAGAGCCCATCATCAACCTAGGCATTGAAGTCCCCCAGAATTAACCATCTGGGGGGCTCCAACACCAGGCTGGTGACAAAATCCCTGATCTCCCTCATAAATTTACTCTACCCATCTGGAGGGCAATAGAGCAGGAGGATCCTGAAGCCTGCGCAATTACCACTATAAATTTAAGTCCTGCAATATCTAGCCACAAAGTTTCAATTTCAGAGCTCAGCCAGAAACAATAGCTCACCTTTAAAACCACAGTGAGCTAAACTCTTTTTAGAAAAAAAATACTTTTGTGGCAGTTCATTTCAATGCAGCAATTCTTCCCCCTCCCAAACTCTCACCTTCAGGAGGGGAACATGCTGCTGCATTAACCGCAACCAAGAAGTCCATCTGCTGGCTGCTCTCACAACAAACTACGGGAGGCTCACACCTCTCCAGTTACGTATCTTACTATCTGAGTAGCCATCTTATTCCCCAATTCTGGCATTGAGATCCCCGCTGAGTAAAATGGTCTCAATACCAGTTTGTTTACTGGTTCCAGAAAGCAGAGTCTAAATCTTCATCAAACTGAGGAGTTGCCTCCTTACTCAGGATCATTAGATCCTGCCATCCACTCCCAGTGCTTGGTACTGCTTGAGAATCATTTCATAATGTGACTCAGTGAAGGGTGATATCCTCTAAGAAGATAAAATAACTACCTAGCATAACAGTAGATCTGTAAGAGAATCTCTTCCATTGAGCTACAGCTTTCCCTCCCACCTTCCCCCTTTTGGTGGGTAATGAGTGACTATATTGCCTGTTCTCACAAGCTGTTTCTCCTCTGATGCCCCCTATGGCATCCATACTCAGGTTTCCATATCCTCTCTTGTGTGCCTGGTGTGGTGCTGGTAGCTTCAGTCTCTGTCAGTCTGATGATCCTCCAAGCTCATCTCCAGCAGAATTAAGGCATGCTGGGGACACTCACATGATATAGGCACTAATGACGTGCGTCAACATGAGTGGCCCCATCCTGCAAAAATGTCCTGGTGGTCCTGATGCCAAAAACGTACAGTTCCATGATGTGGCTCAATGGAGGAGATTCTTCTGAAGATCTAATATCACAATCAGTAACTATTCTTTCTTCCTATAAGCAGTCCTCTTTTTTTCTGACTACCTGGGCTGCCTCCCTCTTAAACCAACTAGTTACTTTGATCATAGAGTTTTTCCCTTACAGCCTGATACATTCATTTGTGGCAGCCACTATCCCATCTTTGATTACAATTTTTGGACCACTTCTCATCCACCCCATCTCCTTGCCGAGGTTAGCCAGGTGTTCCCCTTGCAGTTCTCCAACCTTCCTGAAGTCTGCCCTTCTGAAATCCAGGATCCTGCTGTTGGTGTTTGCCTTCTTCCTTCCCATGTCCAAGTTGAACTTCATTGTATGGTGGTCACACTCTCTCAGGGGATCCTCAACCTGGATGTCCAGAACATGGTCCCCATTTGTTTGTACCAGTTCTCTCCCTAGAGGGGTTCTGTGACACCTTGGGACAGGACCCATTCGGCAAGCATCCAGAATTATCTGACTCCTGGTGCAGGTTGTGGCTGGAATCTTCACGTCTACCTTGGACAGATTGAAGGCATCCACAAATAGAGAGGACAGAGAGTTCCAAGTCATGGTTTGGACACCAGAAAAAAAAAATCAGCACATCTGCTACCCAGTCAAAAAATTCACTTAACCAATTTTTTAAAGTAGAGACAAGATAATGTTATTAAATCATATACAAGGTTAAAGTGCCAGCCATACCAAGTAGAGTAAGAAATATTCAATAGTTCACAGCTAACCATGGCACTTTTTCAAGAGCCGTTGAGCATTTTTTACTCCACTTGGTATGGCACTTTGTGACTAGGTAGCTAAAATTCTGTTTTGTTTTTTTCTGGTGTTCGCTACATTGGGGTTCACCCCTGCAACAGCTGTGCTACAGGATCATGTTTTTTTTTTCATGTTGAACATGATTTGGTGTATGTTTGCATTGTAAACCATGTCATCTTTTTTTTTTTTTTTTTTTTACTCATGAGGAGCAACTGCAGGTTTATTTAACATTATGTATGGCTAATGCCTGTATTTTAAAAATGTAAACTTATTTTTAACTTGTGAAGTATTTGCAGTTGTATTTTACTCTGTTTGGCAACTGCCTGGATTATAAAAATGTGATTTTGTTTTGTACTGGGGCAAGGACAGGTGCAAACTGGAGGTGCAGACAAAATCGCATGACTTTTCATGATTAAGAGGTGCTTCTTTGGGGACATTTTTTTACTCTGTCTACCCACTGTCTGTATTTTAAAAGTGTAACCTTGTTTTTACTTGGGGGGATCACAGCAGTTGTATTAACTCTATTTTGGGCTGCTGCTGCATTTTAATAATGTGTAAACCTACATTTTACTTGATCAGTAGCTGCAGTTGTATTTTACTCTGCCTGGCGTTGGCAACTGTCTACATTTTGAAAATTTTATTTTACGTTTTTCTCTGGGGTGTTGTCATGTGGTTCTGTTTGATTTACAAAATAATCTTTTGTCATATTTGGTTACTGATGTTCTTTAGCACAGCCCTTCTGTCATTTCTTTTTGTACATTTTAACATGCATCATGTGGCCAGGATCTGACAAGTAGGAGCCAGAATCTGTCAAACCCATTCAATAAGTAACTGAAATATTTTTACACAAAGAATAATTTAATCCTAAGTATTATTAATTAGGAATCCGTTAAAAACGAATGTCTATGGTTAAATCTCAACAAAGTTGATGTAGCTCTCACAAATGTTAATTAAAATATCTAAGACATTTGTTTCCTCATTGTAGGAAAATACTAATAAAATGTCTATTTTTAGTCAGCAGGAACACAGAGTGCAATGAGAGTTGGAGTCAGCAATCATCGCTTGGGAAACACCAGCTGTGTTACACAACAGAGAAACTTCATCAGTATCCTCTGTGTGGGAAGAGGTTCCATAACCTTCATCTCATTTCTATGCAACAACAAATCCATGAAGGAGAGATGCAATATAAATGTACTGAATATCAGATGAGTCTAAAGAAGCTAAATGCTGGTAAATTTACTGACAAGAGCCTCACAGAGCAGTATACAACTATAACACAGCAAATTCACACGCAGGAGAAACCATTTAAATGTGCTGAATGCAACAAGAGTTATGGTTATAAGTGTGATCTAATAATACATCAGCGACTTCACACAGGGGAGCGACCATATAAATGTGCTCAATGTGACAAGTGTTTTATAAGACGGGGAAGCTTTATAACACATCAGCAAATTCACACAGGGGAGAGACCTTATAAATGTGCTGAATGTGACAAAAGTTTCACACATTAAAGAAGCTTCACAGTACATCAGCGAATTCACACAGGGGAAAGACCATATACATGTGCTGAATGTAATAAGAGTTTTACATCACAGAAGAACCTCAAAGCACATCTCCCAGTTCACACAGGGGAGAGACCATATAAATGTAGTGAGTGTGGCAAGAGTTTTACATCACACACTAAACTGAAAACACATCTGCGAATTCACTCTGGGGAGAGACCATATAAATGTTCGGAATGTGACCAGAGTTTTACATATCATAGCAGCTTTATAACACATCGGCGACACCATACGGGGGAGAAACCATATAAATGTGCTGAATGTGGAAAGAGATTTACATCACATAGGAACCTCAAAACACATCTGCCAATTCACTCAGGGGAGAGACCATATACATGTACTGAGTGTGGCAAGAGTTTTACATCACACACTAACCTCAAAACACATCTGAGAATTCACTTTGGGGAGAAACCATATAAATGTTCTGAATGTGAGAAGAGTTTTACAGATCAGAGAAGCTTCATAATACATCAGCGAATTCACACGGGAGAGAAACCATATAAATGTGCTGAATGTAGCAAGAGTTTTGCTCAGAGGAATTACCTAGTAAGACATCAGCGAATTCACACTGGGGAAAGACCATATAAATGTGCTGAATGTGACAAGAGTTTTAAAGATAAGAAAACCCTTACAATACACCAGCAAACTCACACAGGGGAGAGACCATATAAATGTGATGAATGTGGCAAGAGTTTTACAAAACATAGCACCCTCATAACACATCAACAAATTCACACAGGGAAGAGGCCATATAAATGTGGTGAGTGTGACAAGAGTTTTTCATCACAGAGTAAACTCATAACACATAATCGATTTCACACAGGGGAGAGGCCATATCAATGCACTGAATGTACCAAGAGTTTTGTCCAGAAGAGTGATTTGAAAAAGCATCAACGAGTTCACATGGGTGAGAGGTTTAATGACATCCCAGGACCCAGACATAGTCAAAGTTCTGCATCATGAAAATAACAAGCCCAAGACTACTTAAATTACAAAACTAGGGAAAGTTCTCAAGGGAGGATCAATGTGGATGAAATTACACCAGTAAACATGGAACAATACTATTTGCAAAACAACAGAAGAAAGCCTTTAAATCAAATGACTAACAGCAAAGGAAAGACAACTGGAGGGACCGCAACTACACTGGAAAATACATGGATCCACTGTAACAACCCACGCTGACCAAAAACTAACCCATAAGTGGTTCAAAAGAGGAGAATTTAAGCCACAAGAGAAGAGTTTAAAGCTAGCTGCTCAAGATACTGGACTACATACAAGGTGGTTCATCAAATGCATAGAAAAAAATAGGGATATGGACATGTGTAGGTTCTGTTTACAGAGTTAGATACCATTTCCCATCTAGTGGGAAGATGTGAGGTACTCATGTCAGAAGGCCTGTACACAGGAAGACACAATAATGTAGCCAGACTGGAGCTATGCAGATACTTATAAAAAATAGGTAACCGGAAAACACTTGAATCAGAAACACAAAAGGATCACATGGAATGAAGAAGTAATGATCACATGGGACCACCTGATACCAACTGCAAAGCAAGTAGATGCCAGAAAACCAGATATTACTAATCAAGAAAAAGAACAAAGATACTGTAGTTCATGTTATTGACTTATCGGTCCCTATTGATTATGGTGTTTTATGCATGGGAAAACACAAGATCATCAAATACCAGGATAGTCTAACTGAAACTAAAGAAATGTGGAACAAAACACAGATGTAGTACCAGATGTCCTTGGGGCTACAGGATTAATTAACAAAAAGTTTCAAGCACACCCGAATATGCTTCTAATTTCTGCATCACCAGATGAACTATGGAAGAAAGGCATCCAAGGAATGCTACATGTATTAAGAGCACGTTTTACAAATATTAAAGATTAATACATGTTTGTATGTGTTCCGTGAAATGTGCAAACCTCATTCTTGTGACTGAAAATGTAATTATCTCTACAGCACAAGGTTTTGCATTGGCAAAAGAGTAATGTGCTCTGGGATGGCTCCATTTCCAGTTGCTTGGTGGCAAAGTTGGTAGTACAACTGGAATAGTATTCCGGGATTGCCTGAGTTCAAGTCACAGCTGAGGCACTTATTTCTTTCTCTCTTCTGTTTGTATGTGTTCTATTAAAGATTAATACAGTAGTAATTTGTTTGAGCAAGGCCCCGCTTAAAGGGACACTGTCAAGATTCAGGAGAAATTGTAAGTGCTGCAAGTTAAGGTGTGTGGTGTGCCAAGTGCCAATGTAACATGTACAGGTGCCTTTAAATTTATGGCAAAGTGTTTAATTTTTGTAATGTTTGTAACATTTCTATTACTGTCGGGCCATCATAAATCTCAGCACTGCACATTCACTCACTGCAGTAGTGCAGCGCCGAGGGGAAACTCGTTCATGAATGAGTTGAAAATTTTGATCATGTATTTAAACGTTTCTGATAAGCTTGCAGTTGTGTAAGCGTCAAACCGAGTCTACACGAATGAACACTGTTCTGACTTCAGTCCGGGGTCTGAATCCTGATTCCAGACATGTGCATTAGCGGTCCCACTAATGCGCATGCCTGGAATCCCGGTTTCAGTTTTTGGACACAAACTGCAGAGCCTTAGCGTGCTCATTTCATTATAAGACTCAGTTTGTGCTACTTTGTGCTGCAAGCTGTATCAGAAACAGTGTTTAAATTACATGTTACCAAAAATTATCAACTCGTTCATGAACGAGTTTCCCCTCAGCGCTGTGCTACTGCAGTAAGTGAACGCACAGTGCCGAGATTTCTGATGGCCCGACAGTAATGGAAATATTACAAACATTACAAAAATTAAGCACTTCACCATAAATTTAAAGGCACCTGTGCAATTTACATTTGCACTTGGTACACCACACACCTTAACTTGCACCACTCATAATTTCTCCCAATTCCTGACAGTGTCCCTTTAAGAATGGGTTCCATTCTTAGGCTGGCCCAGTTGAGGAGCAGTAGTGCTTCCACTCCCCACGCTGGTGACCCATGTTCAGGAACAGACATGGGTCACTCAGTGGGCCAGTCCGGTGAGAGAGGATCAAGCACCTGATGACATCTTTCCTTCCTTGCGGAGTGGGGACACCAGGTCCCACTGCAGAAGCTGCCACCTGGTGCAGGCCAGGTGGCAGTGCAGCAGGAGTGCATGAGGGACAGGGCAGTAGTGTGACATGCTTGGTTCACATGTCCTGATGCTATAGCCCAGAGGGGAAAAATGGAGGAAAAGATGCTGGGCTGTCCATGGCCAGCACCCAGTGCAAGGTCTGCACGACCAACATGGCAGGCCATCCACCCATCGAGGTTCTGAGTAAGTGGTGGATAACCAGTGAGTCATGAGAAGGTCGGTAATAGGGATGGGGGGGTGCTGTTGGACAGACCAGAGGGGATAAAATACTGACTGAAAAAGAATGGGGTCTATTCTTCTCAAGGTAATGGAAAACCCTGAACATTGGAGACGCTACTCAGGAAAGAGTCCATATAAATGTCCTTTGGATGAGATGTTAAACCAAGGTCCCTTTTGGCCCTGTCTAGTCACTGTTCTGGCAGAAGTAAAAGATGCCATAGAACATTTTGATGAAGAGTAGGGGAATTTGTTTTGGGTTAAAACAAATTATACAGACTTCAGAAAAATATACTTAATATACAGTACATGTCATAAATTCCTTTTGAAAGTAAAATAACATCCAATAACCATAGCTTCTTCCCGTATTTTCTTTCTGTATTCCTTGCTGCTATTTAATCCTGCTCATAGAGTACTAACAACTGAAACAAAACACCTTTATCTCAAGAAATTAATCTATATGAAATAAATTTCAAGGAAATACAACCTAATCCTTTAATTATATCCTCACAACATGGGGAAAGGGACAAGAAGAAAATATAGGAACATGACATTAACTTTTGGTGATATATGTTACATGTTCCCACTTTGTTTTCAAATTTGAAACAGATTCCTGCTACTGTATTTTTATATATATCTATATATATATATATATATATATATATATATATATTATAGTGGTGCAGTTGCACCACTATAGTTAGGTTCAGCGGTCATTTACCTACTAAAGTCAAAAGTCTGGGTGTTAATAACTTTGGACCCGTTCAATGGATTTGCCTGAAATTTGGTACACTTGTTGGGGCATAGTAGAACTCTTGAATTGCCAAATTGCGTTTTGGTCAGAGTGCCGGCCTTTGTGTACAAAAGCACTGAAAAATGTAAAATTATCCATTTTTGGAAGCACCTATTGGCATTCTGAATGTGGTTCTGCATGGCCGTTGTGTGGTATGCCACTCTGCAAGATGGCTCATTTGAAAGAGCTTTGGTGGCTGAACATGCCACTTTTTATTTGGTGAAAAAATATTAAGGCATTCAAAAGTTATGGCACTTTTAAATTCCCATTATAAGTCAATGGAAAAATTTATATGTATATTTTGCCATCAAAGAATGGGGTTCTGGCCATCTCGTCCCACCTGGCGATCAAAGAATTTGCAGCCTCACAGTTCAAGAATCTTTGTTCCCAAGGAATTTGAAAAATTATTTGATCGTGAGGTCTGCCATCTTGTTTTCGGTTTTCCGATCACACAAACACAAGTATCTCAGCTCAGGGGTCACTTCTGAAGTAAAACTTCGATGGGTTTCACTCAGGGGACCCTGTTCTATCAAGCCATGGCTTTGGTTCCAACCAAATCGGTCAAAAAATAGAGTTATAAGCTTTTAAAACCTTAATTCGTGGCTCGCTAACGATCTTTGATTGCGAACCTGCAAATTCTTTGATTGTGAGATTCTTTGATCGCGATTTTGCATTGCAACCTAAAAACACAAATATTTCGGCTCAGGGGTGGGCTAGAGACACAAATGAGGGTGGGTTTTGCTCAGGAGGGTCTGTTTTATCGAACCATGGTGTTGGTTCGCTTCAAATTGGTGAAAAATTCGTGTTTCACCATTTTTTATTCTTTGATCATGAGCGTGCAATTTCTTTGATTGCGAGCCTGCAAATTCTTTGATCATGAGATTCTTTGATCACAATCGTGCATCGTGAGCGAGGGACAAGATGGGCAGATTAAAAAATCCATTTTCTCAGCACAGGGATGTCCTAGGAAGTCAAATGAGGGTGGGTTTTACTCAGGGGGCTTCATTCTGTCAAACCATGGTGGTGTTTTACAGCAATTTCTTAAATTTTTTGATTTATAAGATTTTTAAATTCTTTGTTCATGAGCCTGCAAATTCTTTGATCGCGAGCCTGCAAATTCTTTGATCATGAGATTCTTTGATCGTAATCGTGAGCGAGGGACGAGATGACCCAATTTAAAATCTATTTTCTCAGCCTAGGGGTGTCCTAGGAAGTCAAATGAGGGTGGGTTTTACTCAGTGGGCTTCGTTCTGTCGGACCATGGCAGTGGTTTAAGACAATTCCGTCAATTTTTTGATTTATTTTGTTTTCAATTCTTTGTTTGTGAGCCTGCAAATTCTTTGATCGCGAGCCTGCAAATTCTTTGATCATGAGATTCTTTGATTGCCATCTTTGATCGCGAGGGAAGGACAAGATGGCCAGATTTTTTGTAATGGAATAGATAGGTACATTTTAGTAATCTTTGATATTAAATACCTTGCAAACAGTTTGGTCTTTTTGCTTGAAATTTGGAGTAAAGAAAGGCAGCATCCCACAGATGTGCCTTTTGGTGGTTTGGTCAAAAAATATTACAGGGCAGCAAAGTTATGGCACTACGAATTTGCCGCTTTTTCCCATAGGATAACATTACAGCATCCGCCGCATTACAGGAATTCTTTGCCGACCTGCTGCAAAATAATGGTTTGGTTTTTTTGTGCTGAAATGTGGAGGGAAGAAAGCCAACATCCCACAGATGTGCCTTTTGGTGGTTTGGTGAAAAAATATTACAGGGCGGCAAAGTGACGGCACTCTGAAGTTGACGCTTTTTTCCATAGGATAACATTATGGCGTCCGTCACGTCTTTCAGGGCTGGTATCTTGGAAACGGTGCGAGATACGGACTTTTCAACACAAAAATGCTTAGCCCCCCCCCCAAACAGGGGCTAAGTACAAAACTAATCAGGAAAGTCATAATTCATACGAAATTTTAATTTTTTTTCTACGTCGCACAGTTCCTGAGATATAAGCAATTTAGTATTCCAAGTCCTAATTTTCTGCTCCGAGGTCAATTATTATGCATACATTCTTTGTTTTCACTGTGTTTTTTCAATGCAGTTTTTGGGGAAACTGTTACTGTTACTGTGCCAGTTAGCATTTCCAGTTGTGCTTCCGTTACCGTTCGCATCACTGTTCCTGTCTACGCCACCATGTGCGTTACGGTTTGCGTTTTCATTTGCACTTGTGTTTCCTTTTCTATTTTGTTTGGTGTTATTATTGCTGTTACTGTTACCATTTGCATTTGCAATTGTGGTACCGTTCCCGTGCGCATTACGGTTTGCATTTCCGTACGCGCTTGTGTTTCTGTTTCTTTTGGCTTTATTGTTGCTGTTACTGTTACCATTTGTGTTTACAATTGCGGAACCGTGAACGTACGCATTACCAGTTGCGTTCCGTACGCACTTCCGTTTGTGTCTCCGTTTACGTCACTGTTCGCTTTGGCGTCACTTTACACTTGCATTTCTATTACTGTTTGCGTTACCATTTACGTTTGCGTCATCATGTGCGTAACCATTTGTGCTTGCATTTGCATTGCACTTACTATTGCTAAAGTCAGACAAAATGATGTGGTGGGAGCGCGAGGCCCCCACCAACTTGCGCAACTTTCTACTTTTCTATTCTTTCTTAAAAAGTAAGGAAATTCAATGCAAAAAACTTCATTAATGCATCAGTTAGGGTTTTTCTATGGCAACAAAACTGAGGAAATTCGACATTAGAGTTCCCACCCCTTGCACCCCACTCCTACCCTGCCCCCACCAACAGGCATTGGGGTGTGTGTTGGGGTCATCGGTCGTAACTCTCACCCTATTCTCCTACACTGCACCACCTCAGCTTGTTTACACATGGAATGGGGTGAGAGTTAGGACCAATGACCCCAACACACACCCCGATGCCTGTTGGTGGGGGTGGGGTGCAAGGGGTGGGAACCCTAATGTCGAATTTCTTCAGATTGGTCATTGTAGAAAACCGCTAACTGATGCATTAACAAAGTTTTTTGCATAGATATATACATACATATCCATATATATACTGTACATACATCCAGTAATTTGCTATTCTTTCTCAAGCAAATTAATTACAAAACTCGGTTCATCGCTTGTTGAAATATTAATTTACCTTGGGCTTGCCATAGGAAAATTTTGTGCATGTAAATATTAGTCTCCAGGTGCTTACATCATACATCTTAATTGAAAAAAAATGTCCCACTATAATATTCCTGTATGTTAAAGTTGAACATCCAGGGTCCTTTCATTTGATTGCCACAACTGACCAGAATTCCTTCACAAAAGGACATTCTAAAAACAGATGTTTCATAGATTCTACCATCAGGTGACACTCTTGGGCTCATTCTTTCTGCTATACTGTTGTATTTTGAATTCCCTTTGCCCCCAGTTTCATATGGCAGCTTAGCCACACTATGTCCCACATTCTGGGAGGTACCCTTTTGCCAAACAAGTACTGCCCTACACTGTGTGTATTCTACTTATACCGAAACATTTTTATCTTGTATAATGTTATTTATTTTAGTTCTAGAGACTATTACAGATTGTGAGACTTGTATTTTCCATTTTCCTAGTTTTTCTAATAAAGGAAATCTAAGACATAGTACCGCCATGTTTATGTGTTTATTAATCGTTTGTGTGGGACTGTGTCAAATACCTTGCTAAAGTCTAGGTAGGCCTTGTCCACAGCCCCTTCCTGGTCTATTACTTTGGTCACCCAGTCAAAAAAAATCTATTAGATTTGTAATGCCACCTTATAGTTTACAAACCGTTAAAAGATGGAATTTTGCTCGCCAAACCACAGATTCCTTGACCTAGTGAAAGCCCGTTGCCATGCTGAGGCTTTTGTTCCAGAAACCAAATGGCATTCGGCACACTACTTTTTGCTCCTTGTGGCTGACTTAGTTTTGTCAACTGTGAGATCATCTCAGTTTTTCTGCTATGTTTGATGTATTAGAAATAGGCTGCTATGGTATATTGTTACTTTTTAAATAGTCTCATGTGCTTGCATTAGTTTTTTGACAAGGACGCTCTTTTTGGCCACTCTAGTTACTGAAAGGGTATGCGTTTCTGAGCCAATAGACCAAGTAAAAAAAAAAACATTACATAGTCACATAGATGTTTTCAAGCTACTTCTGATGGAACCACAAGAAATTTCACTTAAGCATATCTATTCTTGTTTGACAGCCATCTGTTGGCCGGCCATGAATTGCAGGCAAAGACTGTTTTAACCACTGTATACTAACAGTCTTAGCCTACAATTCACGGCTGACCAACAGATGGCTGTCAAACAAGAATGGTACTATTGCATCTGTAAGAGGTTTTTGGGAGAGGGGGAAGACAATGTCGGCAGACATTACTATACATTAATTGAGGATTTATGTATGATCAGCTAATGCAAATTGACCAATCCTGCGCAACCCTTTCTCTTCCCATGTTACAAAATGTATTATTCCCCCTTTAAAATGGACAGCACATTCCAAAATATAAAAATATTACATAGGAAAGCTATAAGGTTTAATATGTTCAATCCTTCTTGTTTTACTGGCAAATACTCATTCATTTAAATGGATTCAGTCTGCTCCACTTTATAATTTTGAATACTTGACTAAAAATCCTCACATCCATATTGCTAGGTAGTAACTATACTACACTCAAATACATCCAAATTGGTAGTAAAAAAGGTTTTTATCAAGGCCACTTTTTTCTTTTTGGTTTGCTGCCATGTTTTTCCACAATTTAATCTTCTCCTCACATGTATTTGATTTGTTCTCCCTATTTTGTCTGGCTACCTCACCATCTCCATATGCAATTCTCGAAATTCTTATAGGAGCATTTGACACTGGAATTCCTTAATGTTGCTTATCTGTTTTGTACTTGCATTTAATATAAATCCTTTGCTTTTTCCTTGTGCTGTTTGAACATGCCCTGACTTAAGAATGTGTTCCATTCTCATCGTGGGTGCAATATAGGAGAATGGGGTGATCTCTGGGGCCAAAGGGTTCAAGGTGCACCTCGATGCCTGCCACTAGCTGCAGGGTGGGGGTGGAATGGCATGAGCATTACTGTCGACAATCCCAAGTCACACCCCTGACGCCTGTCAGTCCCTACAGGGTTGGGCATTATGGTCGAAAACCTTAACACCCTGGGCGTTTCTTGGTATTTTTACCCCAAGTTTTCAACGTGGGCTTTTTGTGACCCCACCACATGAACAGTGACACTATCAGTTTGTTAGCCTAAAGGTGATTTTGCACAGTGACTGTGCCACTTGGCACCACAGGTGCAAAAACATATTTCAAATAGGATGTGAAAAATGACACCTGTACTATTCATGAAGAAGTGTAAAAAATGGCACTGTTGAAAATCTGGAATGCAAATATAAAAAAACTGGTGAAACACCCATAATGTAATTAGTTTGGGGATATTTTACAGCAGATTTTCAACACAGGCATTTTGGAAACTCCAACTCATGAACAGTGTTACTGTAATTTTCTTAATCTGTCCCGAACATTGATTTCCCACAGCGACCACGCTATTCTGCACCAAAAGTGCGAAACACATTTCGGCCAGGGTGTGAAAAATGACAGCTGTACTGTTTATAAGGAGGTATGGAAAAATGCCAATGTAGAAAATCTGGACTGAAAATATTACAAATTTGTGAACTTATGAGGGTGCGTGGAAATTGCACAATGCACACTCTTAACACAGTCATTTTATGGACGTTTGTCACCAAATTTTCAACATAGCCAGTTTAAGACCTCTGCTCATGAACAGTGTCACTGTGATTTTCTTAATCTGTCCCGAACATTGATTTTGCATACCGACCGCACCACTGTGAGCTACTTGTGCGACAACACATTGCGGGCAAGAGGTGAAAAATGACAGCTGTACTGTTCATAAGGAGGTGTGGTAAAATGGCAGTGTTGAAAATCTGGAGTGAAAATATTAAAAATGCTCAAAGTTACGAGCGTGCGTAGGAACTGCGCAGTGTACTCCCATAAAGCAGTCATTTTTGGGAATTTTTTCACCAAATTTTCAACATAGGGTTTTTGGGGGACTACTTCATGAACTGTGACACTGTAATTTCATTAATCAGTCCTGACAGGTGGCTCCACGCAGTGACCGTGAAATCACCTTTTGGGACCGAATAACAAAATAACAGTGATTGAGTTCATGAGGTGGGGTCCCAAGGACCCCATGTTGAAAATTTGGTGAAACAATTCCCAAAAATTGCCGAGATATGCACCAAAGTTGAAAAAACCCTACTTATGCCATTATACAGCTTACCAGCATTTCTTCACTTCGCGGTCGGTTTTGAAGAGTACAGCCATGTTCCCGGTCCACAGAAGATCATCGCACCAGGCTCCAGAGGTAAGTATGGGTGAGGCGGGGTGTGGGAGGGGAGTACATAGAGGTGGGGCAGGTTGGGGAGGGGCAAGAGAATCAACGAGGGACCTTTTTTTCTATTTTTTTTTGAAAGACGACAGGGGACTTTTTCCACGCTGGGGTGGGCTCCCAGTGTAGCACCAGGAATTTGTTTGGGGGCAGGTGGGCTGATGGGGATTGAGCACCCCAGTGGGCCAAGGAGACTTTTGCCACACTGGGGTGGGCTCCCAGTCTGGCACATGGAAGTTTGTTGGTGGGACAGTGGAGCCAACGGGGGATTGGGCACCCACGTTGGCTAAAGAGACTTTTGCCACGCTGGGGTGGGCTCCCAGCGTAGGCAGATGGACATTTGTTTGGGGTAGTGGAGCCGATGGGGGATTGGGCACCCCCGTCAGCCATACAGTGTGCTGGTGGGGACGCATGAGCCAAGGGGGGGGATTGGGCACCCTCCTCGGTAAACAACAAATGGGGGAGGTGCATTATGCTGACAGGGATTGGGCTACCCCATCAGCAAATGAACTGGGGAGGGGCTCATGCCGACAGGGATTGGGCACCCCGTCAGCTTTTTTATTTTTTATTTATTGAAATGTTTCACCAGGAAAGCACACTGAACGGTGGGCAGCGGCTTTCCATCGGCTTCGTGGGAACTGTGAGAAGCCGACGGACAAGCCGTTGCCATGTGGACACCACGCAATCAGTTGGTTTGGTAGCTTGTAATGCACCAAAACAGCTGATTGCGTGGTGACGTGGCCGAATTTCTTTACGCATTGTGGCATGCTCATTAACTGCTGTGATCAACAGCATGCTCCTCTATTGGCTGTGGCAGAGACCAGCCCTAGAACGGACTGCTGCCATTCGGCACAACATGGACACGCCTCCATATCTCGCTTTTGCAGGAAGCTGATGCAATATGTTTCTTGCAGATGTGTGCAAGCAACACAAAAAGCAGAAAAATACAATTAAGGCCATAGTATGCACCTATCCCCTTTAATATACCTTACCCCCCCCAATTCGGGTGCTTACCTTAAGTTTCTTCCTGCACTCCAGCCTTGCTCACTGCCAGGCAGATGTCCTGCAGAGATAGTAAATCCATGGTTGTGTGATCTTGTTGATTTGTGTAAGAGTGCCATGATGTGCCTCCATGCTTGTCCTTTTAAGACTGTAGACAGTGCGTATGCGGTAAATGATCTGGGCTGGGTCTGAGTGTTTCAAAGCTTGTGACTGGCCAGGCACTGCTCTAATTTGCTCCACTCTGCTGTTGATAGTGAAGCAGAGGGAGCTCTTGCTATTACTGTAAATGTTTATTTCTAATCTGCTGTTATATTTAAATTAGTGTGTTTACTCTAACCTGTCTTCTTGCAGCTTATTCATCTAAATGGGAGCCACCATGTTTGGTCCATGACTTCTACGAATTTAGACCAATCAGAACACAAGGGACCTTGAGGGGTCCTTAGCTCAATTACCTCATGGGAAGGAAAACTGTAGTCCTTGTAGTTTTACAGGTTTGTGCCCAAACTGACTAGGGAGCACCAGAATTGTGATTGACAGCTCCCCTAGCCAACCGGATTGCTAGGAAACTGGACTAGTTCAAGAATGGTTAGAAAAAAAGAGTTCAGTTGCTGTTAGAGCTGAGAGAGTGAGCAGCTAGATCCATTGAGAGGCAGCTCCAGGAAAGGAGCTGTAGAGATTTAGCAGGGAAAAGCCTGACCTGCCTTCCTGCCATTGTTTTCCAGCATTGGACTGCTTGATAGCAGTAATCAGACTAATCTAAAGCTAATCTTTGAACTGTGGCAGTTTGCCCAAGACTCTGAGAAGTGCAGCTTGAGATATTGGACTGAGAGAAGCTCCTGTGAAGTGTTCAACCCAAGAGTTGTGAGAGACTGTTTTGCGAATTGAGAGGTTTGCTTAGTGAATTGACTGAAATAGTGAATCGGCCTGAAACCAAATTGAGAGATAGAGAAGTGAATGCTGGCCTCATTAAATGTGCTGAATGTTTATTGTGGGTCACAGATTACTGTTCAGGGACTTCTGCTTGCCAGAAAGGAGCCTTCTTTACCAGTGACCGAACTGTCTGTCAGCTGGATGTTTTCACCAGCAAACAAACTGAACTTTGCCAGAAGTGTTGATCCAGCCTTGGGCCTATGTCGAACTCTGCCCAAGCTATCTATTTCTGCACCAGCAACCTTTCTTGTTGAGAGTCCAGATAGGTGATCCAGCCCCTGTGCAGAAAGAAATCACAGGTTGCAGCCACCTGGAGGGAAAGGCCGTGAAGCGGAGGTGAGTTGTGCAGGCCCAGCTTCCCATGCTCTTCAATTTCCAGCAGCAGGTCTTCATATTGCCAGACCTTCCTCAACCAACTGGTGTCATGAGTAACCTCAGGGTAGCTCCCTGCAACTTTTCTTTGAATCTTTCTGTGATACAGTACCATCTGATTGCTCCAGTGTGTTTCACGGTTACAAAGGACTGGGACAACTGGCCCCAGATACAAATAACCAAAGCCTTGTTTAAGCATGTTTAACTGCCTTTTCTTTCCAGCAATGCCAGCCATACACCCCCACCCCCCGGCAATGATTCTGGCCAGCCAGTGTAACAATCTGGGTACCCAGTGTTGTCAGACTGTTTCCCGAGGGACTAGAGTGCATGCATGCATAGTAACCTGAATCAAATCCATAAAATAATCATTCTTCTAGATTCATGCCCCTACCCTTGTTCATGTCCCCTTAATAAACCTGATTTGCTGTTTCACATTTAAACTGGCTTATGAGCATATTCTTAGTTGGTGTACAGTATTGAAAGTTCATGCTTGCCTTGCTATAATCGTCTTTACAGGGGGTTCCAGGGGAGTTGCTGAAGACCAGTCCCTGGTGGTAAGTGCAAGAGGTGTGTGCATATCATTAATTCTCATGGTTAACTGTGTGGCAGCTACTGCAAAGGGTTATCTCCTATTACAAGGTATTTGGTCACTAGGCAGGCTTGTGAATGGTTATAGCTTCCCAGAGGGCTATACCAGATTAGGTAGATACCCCCACTATTACTACTCTGGGTGTAGGCATCATATCAAATCCAGACTTTCAACCTGTGGTTAGAAGTACAGGCAGGGGTTGTAACCTTAGAGACAGCACCGCCTAGGGGTTACATCTTTGACGGCACCACTGGGATTAGCACCCCCATGTTGCAGTTAATTGTTAATTTGGCACCAAATATAAAATGGAGAACCTTGCTATGGCTAAACATGAAATTTCCCCAGATAAATGGCCATGCACCATATGTTGGCGTGGAGCAAGGTGCAAGATGTTAATTCCCACCATACTTTACTGTTATTGGATATCCTATTAAGGACCACGAAAGCTACTCTAGAGGAGGCAGTGAGTAAGGTTAAGTGTCTGGGAAAGCTACAGTGCGAGGGCAAAATGCCAGCCTGTTTGCCCAGACAGTAGTGGCTCTTATTGAATGTAGCATTCCTACTGACCCAAAGACTGTACCCCCCCTCCCATTATTATGTCTGAGGGATCCCAGGTGGGGTGGAGGGTTATCACTATGCATAGTGGAATGTCTTCCCCTGAGACGGTCACCCAAAGTGGGAAGAGTTAAAGGAGAGATTGGGAAAACTGTTAGCAGCTGAGGGACAGATTTTTGAGGATTTGAAAAGGGCCATAGAGAATTCTGGGGGGGGCTATTCCGGTGAGTTTCTCCCCAGCCCCTACACCCCTGCCTATGCCATCTCCCCTTGCAGTGTCCTCTATAGTGGTACCCTCTGTGAATCTGGACTCTTATCGCAGGCTCACACTGTTTTTGGGCACTGTCCCTACCCCTGTGGGGGAAGGTGACTTAGGGACTCAGATGGACTATGCATCCCCTCTGGTTCAAGAGTGGCAATGCTCGGAAGGTGAAAAGCATAAGAGACTCATGGAGACTTTAAGGAGACCTGCACTTGAAGCTATCAGTTTCCTTCAGTTCACAAACCTAGAGGCCTCTGCTAACGAATACCTGTCTGCCTTAGAAGGAGTGTTTGGTAGTACTGACTCAGGGGAGGACTTAATGTGGAAGTTCAAATCCACCAAGCAATGGAAGAATGAACATTTATCTGCCTATGTGACTCTAGTAGAGAGGGTCCTTCAGAAAGTGCACTGCAAGGGTGGTATACCCATTAGCGAATTGAACTGAGTGAGGTTAGAACACATTCTCAAATCTGCTTGCTACTCTAGTGTGCTTATTCTAAAGTTAAAATTTCAGAATTGCAAAGACAATCCCCCTGCATACTGCTGGTTAATGAAAGAAATTTGGGAAGTGAGACTGAAGCTTATTGTTCGGACCCGTATGCTGGTGTTGCCCAAACTGCCCATGAGGAATCCATTGAGAAGGAGAATACTCCTGAGTCTCGGCAAATTGGTGAGTTGTTCAAAGAACCGAAAGAGCTGTGAGCCAGCAACCAGAACACTGCATAAATTGTGAAAACCCATGCCACCTGCACTTCCAATGCTGAGTCTGCTTGCAAGACTTATCCTGACATGAAGATGGCCACAGCCCATGATACTGAACCCAGAGCCGGCAGTGATGTAGCTAAAGAAATGAGGGAGTTGTGAGCTATGGTGTGAGACCTCATTCACACATCTTAACAACCTGTACCCTGAAAAAACTATGGTGGGGCAGAATCTGAGTCTAGGCTGCCATAAACCCAGAGAAGATTCTGCTTATCCTCCTGAACTCAGAGCTCAAGTGTTTTGTTACTGGTGTGGGGAAGATGGACGCACTAAAAAATCTTGCCATGCTTCTGAGGATTTGCACCAAGTAACTGGTAAACTGCTCAATCAGGTTAGACAAAGCAACATAAAGTCGCAGTATGGGCCATCACACAAGTCTTTTTCCTCTAAGGCCACTGTGAAAAACCCCACTAAGACTGCTCCTCCAGACTGGTCAGAGATGGATCCCTCTGTGGAGACCACGGTGCACATTAATGGTATCCTGGCCCAAGCCATATTGGACAATGGATCTCAGGTCACTCTAATATTTAAAGATTGATGTGATCAACACCTGTCTGACCACCCGCTACAACCTCTCCAAGGACTGCATGTATGGGGTTTAAGCGGTAAATCCTACCCTTACCTTGGATACTTATGAATGTGGCTATCTTTTCCTTCTACCATTGCTGGCATGGATGAGCCTGTGGAGACTCTCGCCTTGGTCTGCCCACCAACCAGCTTATATGATGGAATCGCTTTACTAATCAGCACTAATGCTCATATGCTTGGCCAATTAGCTCTGCTGTGTCAGGAGAGACAAACCCGAAAGCCTGGACAAGCTCTACACATCTATGCCATGGTGCAAAGAGCATATGAAATGCAGAGGCCAACAAGGACAAGCCCGTGGGAGTTGTGTGGAAAAAAGATCCAGCACCTCTTGTTTTGCCACCTAATGCACAGTGTAGTGTCAGTGGTGAAATGTGGATGAAAAGGGATGTAACCAACAAGATCCTTATGCTGGATGCTCCAGAGAAAGGAAAGCTGCCGGATGGGCTCCTAGTTAAACCTAGTATACTGCCTGCCCATGCCCACACATGTGCCCAGGGGATGGTGGTCCAAATCCAGAATGTGTCTGACTGGGATATTAAAATCAACTGAGGTCGTACCCTAGCTATGGTATATTGCACAGATATTGCTGTGTTACCAAGCAAGTGCAGGACCGAGGAGGATGATGAAGTAACTCCCGACATGTTCAATTTTGGAGAGTCTCCCATTCCTGAAGAGTGGAAGGATAAAGTTAGTTGTAAGCTGGCACAGTGGAGTAAAGTGTTTTCATTAAAAGAATGGGATGATGGATGCATCCATCCCCAGAGCTGAACACCATATCAGGAACCACGACGAGAGGTCATTTTGAGAGAGGTCACGCAGATTGGCACCTGACAACATTGATGATGTTTGGTGCCACCTCCAAGAGATGTTAGCAGTTGAAATTATCCAGGAATCCCACAGCCCTTATGCTTCCCCCACTGTGGTGATTCAAAAGAAAAATGGTTCAGTGAGAATGTGTGTGGATTACAGAACTGTTAACCGAAGAACAGTACCAGATCAGTATACGATGCCTCGCATCCTGTATGCCCTTGATTGCCTTAATGGAAGTCAGTGGTTTTCCATCTTAGATCTCAGAAGCGGGTACTACCAGATCCCAATGGCGTCAGAGGATAGAGAGAAAACTGCATTTATCTGTCCCCTGGGCTTCTACGAATTCTTGCGCACGTCCCAGGGCATATATGGAGCACCAGCCACCTTCCAAAGACTAATAGAACACGCTCTAGGAGACGTGAACCTCCTTGAATGTCTGATTTATTTGGAGGATGTTATCATGTTTGGCAAAATGCTCGAAGAGCATGAGGCTTGTTTGTTCAAGGTCCTGGACTGGTTAGAAAAATTCAGATTAAAATTGGGGGGTGAGATACTAACAACAACAAAAATGGAAAGGGACCTGGGGATAGTCATATCAGATGACCTAAAGGTGGGCAAGCAATGTGAGAGGGCAGTAAGGAGGGCTGGGTGGATACTGGGATGCATAAGGAGAGGCATCACCAGTAGAAAACAGGAAGTTGTTGACCCTTTGTACAGACAGCTGGTGAGACCCCATCTGGAGTACTGCATGCAGTTCTGGAGACCCAATCTCCACAAAGACATAGACAGGATGGAGGCAGTCCAGAGGAGAGCAACTAAAATGGTGCAGAGTCTGCACTGGAAGACATATGAAGAGAGACTTAAGGAGCTTAATATGTATAGCCTCGAGGAAAGGGGGGGGCATGATAGAAACTTTCAAGTACCTCAAGGGAATCAACAAAGTCCAAGAGGGTAGCATCTTTCAGAAAAAGAGGTGTGCAAGAACAAGGGGCACAATTTGAAGATGGGGGTGGCTCAGAGGTAATGTAAGGAAGTATTTTTTCACAGAGAGGGTTGTGGATGCATGGAACGGCCTCCCAGAGGAGGTTGTGGAGTCAAAAACAGTGGTGGAATTCAAGCATGCATGGGACAGTCATAAGGCAATTCTAGGGGGTGGGGGTAGGAAGAAGTAGGCTGTTGGCTAACTAGGATCTGCAGCTTATCCATTAGGTAGGGGAATGGGCAGACTGGGTGGGCCAAGCGGTCCTTATCTGCCATCAAATTCTATGTTTCTATGTCCATTGACAAGTGCCAACTTTTCCAGCAATCTGTAAAGTATGTGGGCCACATTGTATCTTCTGAAGGCATCCAAACAGACCAGAGCAAAGTAGAAGCTTTAACCACCTGGCCACAGCCTAATACCCTTAAAGAACTGCAAAGATTCTTAGGTTTCTGTTGATACTATCGGCGCTTTGTAAAAGATTATACCAAAGTAATTCGCCCACTGCTAAATCTGACCCAAGGGTATCCACATACCAATCAGAAGTATAAGAGGAGTACTGTCAAAGAAGATGATAAAGTCTACTTCACTGCAAATG
The DNA here is from genome assembly GCA_016271365.2 of Neoceratodus forsteri. Classification (NCBI taxonomy): domain Eukaryota; kingdom Metazoa; phylum Chordata; order Ceratodontiformes; family Ceratodontidae; genus Neoceratodus; species Neoceratodus forsteri. The sequence continues at coordinate 215,788,207 of JADMNL010000024.1, forward strand.
GACCTTTCAGAGCCAGATGGACCCCTGATTGTGACACAGCATTTTATGACATCGTTCACCAGCTCACTCATGCGCCAACCCTCGCCTATGCAGATCCAACTAAACCGTATGTACTACACACAGATGCCAGCCTAAGTGGACTTGGAGCCATGCTTTAGCAAGAGTATGAGTAAGGCGTGTGCCAAGTGACGTTTGCCAGTAGAAGCTTGACACCGTCTGAGAAAAACTATCCTGTACATAAATTCAAATTTCTTGCTTTGAAATGGGCAATAGCTGACTGGTTTCATGAATATCTATATGGTGCCAAAATTCTAGTAAAGACAGACAATAATCCCCTCACATATGTCCAAACCTCAGCCAAGTTGGATGCCACCGGGCCCAGAGAGTTGTCTGCTCTTTCAACATATGAATATTCAGTGGAGTACCTCCCAGGCCTCAATCACACTGATGCTGATGCCCTGTCCAGAAGGCCTGTATCAAATTCTGACTGGGTGAAAATGTCAGAACAATCTGTGAAGGCTTTATGTCACAAATTTGACAAAGATGAACACCCGTCTCCTGAAACCAGGGGCCTCCATAAACCTGTGTTCCTGTAGCCTACTGTAACTTTGCAGCCTTGGATCTGAGTGCTGTGCTCCAACTCACTGCAGCAGACATCCAAAGGGAGCAGTATCATGATGTTATGATCAAACCTGTGCTGGAGGCCATAAACAAGGGAAAAAATGTTTCTAAACTACGGTCAAAAGATCTGAGAACTGCCCTGCTGTTCAGAGAGGGGCCTAAGCTTCAACTGTGAAACAAACTGCTGTACAGAGAGATTACCGATGGACAAGGCAAAGTCATTAAACAACAATCAGTGTTGCCTTCTATGTTTAAACATGTGGTCCTAAGAGCACTCCACAATCAAAAGGGCCATTTGGGCAGTGAGAGGACAGCTGACTTAGCCAGAGCCCAGTTCTACTGGCCTAGAATGAATGCAGATGTAGAGCAGTATATTAAAATCTGTAGCAGATGCCTCCAAAGAAAGGCCCAGCCACAGAAAGCAGCGCCCTTGATGAACCTCACCACTAGTGCACCCGTGGAGCTTGTATGTATTTACTTTTTAAGCTTGGAGCCCAATGCGAAAAACATTGGCAACGTGCCTGTCGTGACCAACCACTTCACCTGTTACACCCAGGCCTATCCAACAAAGGACCAGAAAGCAGCCACCATAGCCAAAGTGCTTGTTAAAAATGTTTCGACCACTACAGTGCCCCACAGCGGATACATTCTGACTAGGAAAGAGATTTTGAAAGCCATTTGATCAAAGAAATGCTCTCACTCTGTGGTGTAAGTCAAGAACCACTCCATATCATCCACAAGGAGATCCGCAACCTGAAAGATTTAATAGAACATTGTTGGACATGCTGGGCACACTTCTCCCCAAGGACAAGCCAAGATGGAGCCAGCAAATAAGTACTTTGGTGCACACTTACAATTGTACTCATAACAATGCAACTGAGTTTCCCCCTCCTATAAACTGATGTTTGGTCGAGAAGCACATCTACATATAGATATTTGTTTTGGAGTATCACCCGATGGAATCTAAGCAGATAATTATCTACAGTATGTACAGAAACTGAAAGCCCAGCTTAATCACACCTATCAGCTTGCTCACACAGTGGCTGCAAACAAAAACTTAGCCAACAAAGAGAGACATGACAAATGTGTTAAAGTTCAGGAGTTACAGCCCGGAGAGGGCTTTCAAAGGAAACACAAGATAGCTGACCAGAGTCACACCCCATACATTGTTATCAGCAAGCTGGATGATCTGCCAATCTACAAAGTGCGTCCAGAAAATGACCCACAATCTGTGAAGAGAATGCATCAGAATCATCTTTTGCCCATTGGACAAATTATTATAGACCTTGCACATCCAGCCAATGTCCCCACTGGGCCTGTTACCAGATCTGCTGTTCCATGGCCAAAGCCTTCAACAAGTAATGTTGTCATTAATAATGACAATTATTCTGAGTCCGATGACAGTGAATATGGGGCTACATATTATCCTTCTTTTGAACTAGCTCAGTTATTCCAAGGCAATCCTTTATGTAACATGGGAGATGATGCTGAACATTCCAAACTGTCTGGCCATCCAGCTCTCTCAACTACTCCCGTACCACCTGATAGTGAGGTACACAGTGTAAGTTCAGAAGTAGCTGACTCGCTATGTCTTATGGAACTGTCTGACATTGAAATAGCTAGTCCTATTCCAGAAAGTGAGGAGCGCCATGATGAATCTTCAGTTAATGCTGAAATATCTGGGCTAATGAGCCTGATGTCAACTCAGGAATTATTGCTGACTCTGAAAGTGCCAACAGTGTACTATATGATTACAATTCTGTTGAAAATACATTTGATGAACCAAAACCAGAGTCTACAGAACAAGCAAGTTCAAGTTCTATGTCCAATGTTGAACAAAAAGAGAGTGCAGAGGTGCCCCTTTCATCAGAAGCTGACTTCTTGCTGGACAATGAGCCGGGACTGATCAACCCAAATGCAAATGATGAAAGGACTGGGCCTGTGCCACTGCCTACTACACCCAGAAGATCTGGAAGAGCTGTTAAACCTGTAGTATGCCTCACGTATGATTCTCCAGGAAAGCCTGTAGACCTTCCTATGAATGTGGTCCATAAAGGGGTGTAGATCACTGCCAACTCCCTTCCTAAAATAGGTTACACTGCAGCCTCTAAGTGATAAAACCCTCCAAGCAGTATCCCCAGGGTAATTTTGCGAGAAGTCTTCGGTTAGCTGACAAGGTCAGGTTATCAACCATGGGGACTAGTGTACAAAGAGTGGTACAGACAAGAATAATGCATATAACTACATATCAAAGATAGTATGCAAATGAAAATTAGAATGTTTAAGGTGGAAATGTATAATGTCTAAGTAATACCACTGTGTATGGAAAACATTAGTTATGAGTAAAGCATGCTTGTTATTATGATAGACACCAATGATGAAACTGCGCAGTAATGCATATAGTGTGTTATGGTTGCAACCTGTACATAATAAAACATAGCATTTCTATAATTAAAATTGTTTGTGGTGTATAGACTTGACATGGATGTCAAGTTTTCCTAGGCAAGGAAGAATGTAACCCCGCCACCAATTTGGGGGCTTACCTTAAGTGTCTTTCTGGGCTTCAGACATACCCACTGCCAGGCAGATGTCCTGCAGGGGTAGTAAATCCATGGTTATTTGTTTGATCCTGTTGATTTGCATAAGAGTACCATGATGTGCCTCTGCGCCTGTCCCTTTAAGACTGTAGACAGTTTGTATGCAGTAAATGGTCTGGGCTGGGTCTGAGGGTTTCAAAGCTCACGACCGGCCAGGCACCACTCTAATTTGCTCCACTCTTCTGTCGATAGTGAAGTAGAGGGAGCTCTAGCTATTACTGTAAATGTTTATTTCTAATTTGTTGTTATATTTAAATTAGAGTGTTTGCTCTAACCTGACTTCTTGCAGCTTATTCATCTAAATGGCAGCCACCACATTTGGTCCATGACTTCTAGGAATTTAGACCAATCAGGACACAAGGGACCTCAAGGGGTCCTTAGCTCAAGTGCCTCATGGGAAGGAAAACTGTAGTCCTTGTAGTTTTACAGGTTTGTGCCTAAACTGACTAATGGGAGCACCAGAATTGTGACTGACAGCTCCCCTATCCAACCAGAGTGCTAGGAAACTGGATTAGTTCAAGAACTGTTAGAAAAAAAGGGTTCAGTTTCTGTTAGAGCTGAGAGTGAGAGTACCCTGTCCCTTTAAGACTGTAGACATTGTGTATGCAGTAAATGGTCTGGGCTGGGTCTGAGGGTTTCAAAGCTCATGACCGGCCAGGCACCACTCTAATTTGCTCCACTCTTCTGTTGATAGTGAAGTAGAGGGAGCTCTAGCTATTACTGTAAATGTTTATTTCTAATTTGTTGTTATATTTAATTAGAGTGTTTGCTCTAACCTGACTTTTTGCAGCTTATTCATCTAAATGTCAGCCACCATGTTTGGTCTGTGACTTCTAGGAATTTAGACCAATCAGGACACAAGGGACCTCGAGGGGTCCTTAGCTCAAGTGCCTCATGGGAAGGAAAACTGTAGTCCTTGTAGTTTTACAGGTTTGTGCCTAAACTGATTAATGGGAGCACCAAAATTGTGACTGACAGCTCCCCTAGCCAACCGGACTGCTAAAAAACCAGACTAGTTCAAGAACTGTTAGAAAAAAAGAGTTCAGTTTCTGTTAGAGCAAAGAGAGTGAGCAGCTTGAGCCATTGAGAGGCAATTCCAGGAAAGGAGCTGTGGAGATTTGGCAGGGAAAAGCCCGACTTGCCTTCCTGCCATTGTTTTCCAGCATTGGACTACTTGACAGCAGTAATCAGACTAATCTAAAGCTAATCTTTGAACTGTGGCAGTTTGCCCGAGACTCTGAGAAGTGCAGCTTGAAATACTGGACTGAGAGAAGCTCCTGTGATGCATTTGGCCCTAGAGTTGTGTGAGAGACTGTTTTGCGAATCGAGAGGTTTGCTCAGTGAATCGACTGAAATAGTAAACCGGCCTGAAACCGAATTGAGAGGTAGAGAAGTGAATGCCGTTCTCATTAAATGCGCTGAATGTTTATTGTGGGTCACAGATTACTGTTCATTGACTCCTGCTTGCCAGAAAGGAACCTTCTTTACCAGTGACCAAACTGTCTGCCAGCTAGAGGTTTTCACCAACAAACAAACTGAACTTTGCCAGAAGTGTTTATCCAGCCTTGGGCCTTTGCCAAACTTGGCCCAAGCCATCTATCTCTGCACCAGTAAGTGTTTTCTCAGTGAGAGACCAGATTGGGGATCCAGCCCCTGCGCAGCAAGAAATCACAGGTTGCGGCTACCTGGATTGAAAGGCCGTGAAGCAGAGGTGAGTCGTGTAGACTTAGCTTCCCCATGTTCTTCAGTTGCCAGCAGCAAGTCTTCATATCGCCAGACCTTCCTCAACCAATTGGTGTCGTGAGTAAACTCAGGGTAGCTCCCTGAAACATTTCTTTGAATCTTTCTGTGGTGCCATCTGATTGCTCCAGTGTGTTTCAGGGTTACAAAGGACTGGGACAGCTGGCCCTGGATACAAATAACCAAAGCATTGTTTATACATGTTTAACTGCCTTTTCTTTCCATCAAGGGCCCCAACAACAGCTGCAATGCCGGCCACCGCCCAGCACTGATTCTGGCCAGCCTGCATAACAATCTGGGTACCCAGTGTTGTCAGACTGTTTACTGAGGGACTAGAGTGCTTGCATACATAATAACCTCAATCAAATCCATAAAGTAATCATTCTTCTAGATTCACGCCCCCACCCTTGTTCATGTCCCCTTTAATAAACCTGATTTGCGGTTTCACATTTAAACTGGCTTATGAGCATAGTCTTAGTTGGTGTACAGTATTGAAAGTGCATGCTTGCCTTGCTAACATTGTCTTTACAGTGGGTTCCAAGGGAGTTGCTGAAGACCAGTCCCTGGTAGTAAGTGCAAGAGGTGTGTGCATATCATTAATTCTAATGGTTAACTGTGTGGCAACTACTGCAAAGGGTTATCTCCTATTACAAGGTATTTGGTCACTAGGCAGGTTTATGGGTAGTTATAGCTTCCCAGAGGGCTATACCAGGTTAGAAAGATACCCCTACTATTATTACTCTGGGTGGAGGCACCGTAATATCGAATCCAGGCTCCTCAACCTGTGGTTAGAAGTACAAGCAGGGGTTGTAACCTTGGAGATAGCACCGCCTAGGGGTTACACCTAGGAAGGATCCAATGCATTTTTCCACACTTTTGGCAACAAATGTGCAGGCAACCCCTTCCAATCCTGGTTATACACCCCTACCAGTGCAGATGTAACCTGTCATTCCATTTCAGCAAATGCCATCTGTTTATTATGTAGCACGGATCACCAGCACTCTTGCCAAATAAAAAAATCAGAGTACTGCAAACCATACAGCCAGTGTACCCTGTTGATATTTCAGCCAATCAGTGTAAATACAATGAAAAAGCAACTCCTCATAACTTATCATTTTAAAGGAGGTTCACACTAGAAAGAACTTACTCAAACCCTAAACTTTTGAATAAAGGAACAGAGGATTAATACATACTCCTGTGTTTCAAGTACCTGTGTACAGCCAAAGACAAAAATGCTTCTCACTGTGCTTTTTTGTTATTATTTTTTACAGGCAGCCTCTCATGCATAGATAACTAAAATGTATACAACAGTTTTTCTCGTACCATCTTTTCTGTCAATATGTTAATTTCCTGATTATGTGACCTTGAACACTGAATAAACCTTCCCTGTACTGAAAAAAACAGAACCTGAAATCTGTATATACAGAGACTTTCTCGACAGAAGCCTGACTAGATCTGGTAAAAGCTGCCAGGTCCTTAGTTTAGCCCCAATATCCAAGTAGCTAGGAAGCTGCTGAGTCTCTTTCCCTCTTCTATTCCAGTTAGGTTTCCCATCACTCCATTTATTAATAGTAGAATCCAAAATTCAATGAAGGCAAACCACCCATGCTTTACACATATTGTTCAGGACTGGACTAAGATTAAAATTAAAAAAGATAGTGTAACCACCCAATCCCCTGGGGTTGTTAGAATCCCCTTAGTATCAGTGCTAGGCAGGGAGAAGCAGCTGGTGATTAACTAGTTAAATGGGTTTTTCACCTGCTCACTCTTCTGTTTACTTGGCTTCAGCTGAGATGGAAGTGATGAGCTTATCTGGAACTCTTGCAGCAGCATAAGCCTTGACCAGCTGTGAGAAGGGAGTTTAGAATGTTGAGAAGAGTGTCAGTGTGAATCAGTAGTTGGAGGCTGCAGTTTTAAGTCGGAGGAGTGAGAACTGCTCAGCTGAGGGCTCTGAATTGAGGGCCCTGCATTCTCACCCTAGTCCTGGTATTCTCCAGTTTGCTAAGAGAAATGGTGGAAACTGTTGTCTACAGCAGGATCTCCTGATTTTCATCCCTGGAAGGGCGAAAAGGACTGCTAGTGGATGGATCCAAGGGGCAATCCCCTTTTTGATCCAGGATGTTTTGAAGCTGCCTGAAATGTCTAGCAATGAACTGGATCCGACTTTTGCTGCAGAAAGCAAGTGCCTGTGTTGTTGTATTCTCTGGCTAAAAGGGAAATGCACAACTTTTCTGTGAATTCAGAAGTTTGAAACTGTTCTAATTTAAAGTTGGCTGAAGTGTGTGATGTCCAGAGGTATGATTATATCACATTGTTCGTGACTTTAGTTTTTTTCACTACCAGTGTAGTGATTTAAATGCTGGATGCCAAAGTTTCAATCAATAAGCATTTTCTGAAGTGTGTTTTCAAATGTTTACGGTGTAACTCTGAAAGAATGGCTGAGTATAGATTTGGGAGCAAAGGGTGGGAAGACCCCCATCTGGAGTAACCAGTTCAGGACTAACAGGTTCAGTAAGGGCGCCTGGCTACTTTAGACATAGGGCCAATGTCTGAAGAGCATGCTACCCCCTGAAGTGGGTTGTGCTAGTTATTAGCAAAACGTATGTTCAGTTGTGGCCAGTACCACTGGAAGAAATGTTCAATGTCCTACGACAGGTGGGAAACAAAGTGCAAGAGTTCTGTCAGTAAATGTGTTTTCAGTTGTGGCCAGTGCCACTGGAAGCAATGCTCTATGTCCTATGCTATATGGGAATACAAGGTGCAAGTGTTCTGTCAGTAAATGTGTGTTCAGTTGTGGCCAGTGCCACTGGAAGAAATGTCCTATGTCCTATGCTATATGGGAATAAAAGTGCAAAATATTCTGTGTCCTACAGTGTGGGAATACAAAGAGAGTTTTCTGTGAGATACAGTCATTTTGTTGTTCTACAAGTTCCTAGTGCCACGATGTGTAAACCTTGAGGTTCCACCCTTGCTTTAGAGAACATCTTTTTAAATAAAGTCACACTCTAGAACCCCACCTATGGTTGGACAGTTATGTTATTGCTTCCTGTGTGGAGTTACTGGGCACCGCTCCAGAAGTTAGGTCTAGCATAGCCCTAGCAAAACATTCTCTCCCCAGGACCTGGTTTTTGTAAATACCTTATAGGTCATATGGCTTTTTTACACCCCCACCGCTTTGATCTCTATAGTGATGAGCCTGGTATATTCCCAAAGTTAGGGGTGGTACTACATTTCTAAATGTGTTCTGAATAGTCTGTGCCAAGTATGGGTGCCAGGGGTAGCTAACTGTGTAAAGTAGTGTGGGGGGGGGGTTACAATACAATAACAAAACACAGTAGGGTTCACCATGCCAATGTCCCCTTCCTGAATTGACAGATAAGTGATATTCCTTTTTGGATTCAATTTGCTACCCCAAAATAGTTGAAAGAACAAACTTTAAATTTTGGCTTCCATATTTCCTGGTGATGGGTAAACATAACAAACACAAAAACACTGGTAGTAAAGAAGTTTTACCCATTTTTTTTTTTGTATGCCAAGTGTTTCTTCCACTTTCCACTTTAAAAGTAGCTTTCAGACATTTTTTCTTCCAGTTGTATGACCTATCTTCTACAGTCCCAAGTCAGATCCTCAAGAAGTGCATAGGGCCTGAGACCAGTGGCTCCCCTGCTGCTGTGGGTGGCTGAATTGAAGTATTTATAGCCACCCCTATACTCTTGTTCCAGTTTATTTGAGACTCCGAAATTGTGGAATACCCATCCAAAATCCATGCTATTACTAGTCCCCCTTCTGCAGATCCCACCATTACACATACATCATCAGTGTAAGCGAATGTTTTGCTTGGACTGATATGAGGCAAGTTCTGAATTTCATCGAATTGCTTATTTTAATTAATCTTCTGTAGAAGGGGATCAATCCCCAGAATATATAAAAGGGGACTCAACAGACAGCCTTGCCAAACTCCCTTAGTAATCTTAATACGATCATCCATATGTCCTTACATTTAGGATAACTGTAGCATTTTTATAACACACCCTAATCCATTGCATAAATTTCTCAGGAAATCATACCTAGTTAAAACTTCAAAAAGAAAGGCCTTATTCTGGCCCAATGATAACAAAAAGGCATCCAAACGGCCATATATTCAAAACTTACATGGAAAGGGAAAGAACAGTTATGTAAGAACTTATCATAACACTGAAAGTCAGTCATCACAGCACACCTTTTCTCATAAATGTTCAGACAACAAGGACATTTCTTCTTAGCTGGCTTTGATAAAGCCCAAAGGTGAAATGCCATCAGGAGGATTTTTTCTGCCCTAAATTGCTGTACGTAAGTCTGTGTAAGTCTGGCATTTGTCAATAAATCAACTAAGATGATATTTCCTTGTTGTCTGAACATTTATGGGAAAAGGTGTGCTGTGACTACTGGCTTTCAATTGTATAGATTTGTCATAAGACACCCAGCTCTCTGAGTGACTCTGGTGGTTTTACCAACTTACCATAACAGTAGATCTTCGAGAGAATCTCTTTCATCAGGCCACACCTTTGGAACTATACACACATCAGCGTGAGGGCCACACGGAAAGTTTTGCAAGCAGTCAGCCAGGGGCTGCCCATGACAATATCATGCGTTAACATCTACATAAAAATGGGCAACCCCTACTCTTCTCTGTTGCCCACTGAAGATCCTGTTTGGAGGACCTCCCTCTAGGGAACCAGGTGAGACCTCAGCATTCCACATATCAGATGAGACAGAGTGCTGGAAAAGACAACAATGGAGACAGCAGTACAAAGATCCTTTGTTGCAACCCCTAAGGAGGAAAGAGGGTGAGATGGCATGACCTAATGAAAGAGATTCTCTCAAAGGTCTACTGTTATGATAAGTTCTTACGTATCTGTTTTATCTTCTTCAAGGATATCTCTTTCATCAGGCCATATCTTTGGAAAGTGGCCCAAGCAGTACCAAAGGCTAACAGTCTGGGTGACTGGAGCCTACAGGCTTATGATAATAGGCCTTGTGGCACAGCTAGGCCAAACCCAGCTCATCTACAAGAGACAATGCCCAGACTGTAAAGTTTAGTGAAGGTGCAGACAGTACTCCATGTGGCAGATGCACAGATTTCTGAAGCAGAAACATTTTGAAAACAAGCTACTGAAGTGGCCATGCCTCTAGTGGAATGAACACGAGCCACACCAGGAAGTTTCTTCCTATACATCCTGTAACAGAACATAATACAATGCGGTAGCCAGTTGGACAAGCACTGTTAAGAAACGGAAGTGCCCTTTTTCGCAGGGGTGAACAAAACAAAAAGCTGTAAGAACTTTCTGCAGGGGTGTGCAAATCTATTGCCTCCTGCCCGGGGCAAGTAAATTTCCTTGAAGGGCAAGTATAAAAAGAGAGCTAATTTTATTTTACTGAATAGGGGCAAGTGAAAATTCAGCTACAGTCATGGCTGGGCAAGTCCTAAAAGTTTTGATTTGAACAGCCCTGACTTTCTGTAGTCTTGTACAGTGTGTATGGCACCCGTGTATTCTATGCACATCTAAGGTATTGAACAGTGCTTCCCTGGATTTGCATGTTTTGGATAATTCACTGGTGGGTGGATGGTTTGATTTAAAGTAAACTCAAGACACCATCTTTGGGAGAAAGTTAGGATTAGTATGCAAAGACATCCTGTCTTTGTGGAAAATCAAATAAGGAGACTCACACATTAGAGCCTGCAGCTCTGAAATCCTTTGAGCAGAAGTGCTTGCAACTAAAAATAATGGTTTTCAAGAAAGAAAGCATAAGCCATGACTCACCGCTGGCTCAATAGGAGCCAAAGACAGCTTTTCCAAAATAAAATTCAGATACCAAGCCAGGATTGGATTTCAAATGGGAGGCTTTATGTGTAAAATGCCTTTCAAGAATGTACAGGCTACCGCCAGCTGAGCAACTGTACAGCCATCCACAGGCATGTGGACAGCTGACATAGCAGCCAAGTGCAATTTGAGGAATACTACAGGCCTGAATCCGATAAGTACAGCAGGTACTCTAGCATCTGATCGACTGGGCAGGTAAACGGATCCAGGTTATATGAAGAGGCCCGCAAAGCAAACCATTTCATGGAGCAAGTGTGTCTGGTGGACAGTTTTCTAGCAGCCACCAGAACATCCTCCATTTTCTGTGACACCCCATATCAAGCTATGGCTATGTCCTCAGGAGCCATGCATGCAGATGTACAGATTTCAGGTATGGATGGACTAGGATTCCCTTTTCCTGTGACAGTAGACTCTTGTGCAGGGGCAGAGGTACCGGGGGTTCTACTGCCAGCTGTTGCAATAGGAGATACCATATCTGCTGAGGTCATAGGGGAGCAATGAGTATTAGAGTTGCCCCTTGCATCTTCAGTTTGAGTAGGGCTCTCTGAATTAGTGGAAAGGGAAGAAAAGCATGCAGGAACCTCCCTTTCCAAGAGAGGAACAATGTGTCTCACCAGAAAAATCCAAGCCCTGCAGTGAGCGAGATGAAACAGTTTTGCATTTTGTAGGGAGACAGAATGGTCCGACTATGGACGACCAATCTTATGAATAGGTTGTTGACCATCGTAGTCAACATTTCCCACTCATGTTTCCTGGACTGAGACTGGTTTAGTTTCTGCCAAGATGTTTTGGATGCCTGGAACGTGTACTGCTGATAGTTCTGGACTGTGTTCCAGAGTCCAGTACCACACTCCCATTGCTTCCCTGCACAACAGGTAAGAATGAATCCCCCCTTGTTTGTTGATGTAATGCATCACATTGATGTTGCCCATCTGTATTAAGAGGACCTGGGGATAGGTGGTTCTGAAATGCCCAGAGTCCGTATAGGACTGCTCTGTTCTCATTTTGAGAACATTTACATGCAAAGCATGCTCCACCTGGTTCCACATGCCTTGTGTCTGAAGAGGTCCCAGGTGAGCTTCCCCTCCTGATCCCAAGGCATATGTGGTAAAGATTTGATGTGGGGTAGGAATCAAGAATGGGGTGCTCTAGCCAGCCCAGTGGTGCTGAGGGTTGAGGCGCTGGATGCCACACCTAACGTCACGCCGGCAACGGAGCCCAGGTTGTCACGGGTCGGTCAGGGAGGGAGAGGATTGAGCATCTGCTGACTGCTCTCCTCTCCCTTGGGAGGGTTCAGGGCTTGCACTGCTCTGCAGCGGCCCCTGATGGGAGTCAGGGACACTACAGGTGCAGTGCATCCTGAGGGTGGAGTGTGGCGGACGTCGACACATAATGCCTAGATATCATCGCATGTCCGTACTGCAGAGGGGAGAAAAAGAGAGGTAAAATGGCGATCGGTCATGGCAGCTTGATGGCTATGTCTCCACACACACGGACCTGCACTCAGGTATTGGATCCAGACCTGGTGGGGAGGTAGGGGACCCCACCCATGAGTACTGCGTGCTAGCCCGAGGAGTCGTGAGCCTGACAGGGGTTTGCAGGGGGTGCAGTAGGATGGCAGATGGATGATTGCAAACTGAGCTGTGGGGCAGAAAGAGAAAAAACAAATGGTGTGCCCTTGAGCAAATTGTTGCATTCCATTCACCACTTGAGTGCTTTGCATATAGGAGATGTTACTAGAATCATCTATTCTAGATCATGTGTCAGTTGGTCCCACTGGACTCTTCGGGTCAATTGAGGGATCCACATGTGCAGCCTGGTCTTTGGCACTGTGATAGTGGCTGCCGCCATAAGACCCAGAAGGCGTAGAAATGTCCTTGCTGAGAAATAGCAGCTGTTGTGTACCAATTGTGCTTTTACAGTCAGATGCTGTGCCCTGTCCAGCGGCAGAAACGCAGAACCCTTGGCCTTATCCAGAACTGCCCCTATGTACTGCAGTCATTGGGGGGTGGGGGGGGCGGTGTCAGTACAGACTTTGGTATGTTGACTGTCATCCCCCCAGAGCATGGAATATCTGTCTTGTCTGAGCTAAAGTCTGCAGCAACTGTTCACTGGAGTGGACTTTTAATAGCTGGTCATCCAGGTAAGGAAAGATATACAGGCCTTCACTGTGAAGGTCTGCTGCCACCACTGCCAAGCACTTGGTAAAGACTCGTGGTGCAGAAGATAAGCCAAAGGGCAACACACTGAATTGGTAATGTTCCCATTAAAACAGGAACCTCAGATATTTCCTGTGAGGTTTCCAGATTTTGATATGGAGGTAAATATCCTTCATATACAGGGAGCAAGTCCAGTCCGCTCTTTGCAGTTGAGGAAGGAGACCCTGCAGAAAGACCATCTAAAACTTCTTGTATTCTGTGAAGAAGTTTAGATCCTTTAGATCCAGAATAGGCCTGAGATTCCCTGTCCACTTTGGGTTGAGAAAGTATCTTGAGTAAAATCTATTGTGCCTCTGTGTTGCAGGTAAGATTGTATGGCCCGTTTTTGAAGCAGGGTGTGTACTTCCTGTAGCAAGAGGGACATTTTTCCCTGGTGGGTATGTTGTCACAACCAGTGGATGATCTGGAGGGTTGTCCAGAAGCCCCAGAGCATGACCCTTCCCTATAATCTCCAGAACCTATTCGTCTGTAGTCACCACTCTCCATTGACCCAGGTGGAGGGACAGGTGACCCCCTACAACCACCCCTGGAGGTAATGGTGGTTGAGGGATGTACAAGGAGCCATGCTGAGTCAGGGGATGCAGCACCACCAGCTCCACTGCTTTTAGGTGCTTTTGTATGGGCACCTGGGGTTGAGATGGGAACTGTCAAGGCCTCCACACCTCCGCTTCTATTCTACTTTGCTGTCTGCAGGCCTGAGGATGTCCTCTGATAGTGGATGGGTGAAAGTCACCCCTGCTCCTCCTCCTTTTCTGGCTGTGGTACAGGGATTCACTGACTTCACAGTCTTGCCAGACGATTGAAGGTTTCTCAAAGCATCTTCTACATCATGGCCAAACAGTTTCTGCCCTCTAAATGGTGCATTGAGAACTGTTTGCTGTGCATCAGTGGTGAAACCTGCTACCCAGAGCCAAGAGTAGTGCCTGAGACAAATGCCAGAGGCCACAGATCTGGTAGAGGCATCAGAAATACCATACGGATCAAATGTTTCCCCAGATCAGCACCAGCATTAAGAGTTTTAATTAACCCCTGTTTGGCAGGACCTTCAGGCAAGGCCTGTACAGCAGCATTAGCCTTCCTCCGTAGGGTGTTCTGATATTTTATCATATGGGCCTGGTAATTTGCAATAAACAGGCCTAGTGAGGCTGAGACATATGTACATTTGCCTAGAACATCCAACCTTTTGGATTCTCTATCAGGAGAAAGGGAGTTCAGGTGCCTAGGTGCCCTAGACCTATCATGGGCAGCAGTAATTACCACTGAGTCTGTCTCAGGCTGGTTAGTATTATAGGGTTTTCCAGAAGGGGTAGGACATATTTTGTCTGCCTTTCAGAGCACAGCTGGTATGTTGTTTGAAATATGCCAGGCTGCATAAGTAGCATCCTCCAAAGCTGGAAATGGGAGAAACAGCAGCAGAGGGAGATTCTGACATTTCCAGAAACTCCAGCAGGTTCTTCTTGGTAGAATCCTGCTCCTCTAGGGTTAAGCCCATGGCAGCCTGCATTTGCTGCATCATGGAAAAAAATGAGTGATCCTTTGGAGGTGATCTTGGTGTATTCACTACAGAGTCCTCACTATAGGAGGAGACAGTGGAGCTGGTGCCATGTCCATGCTGGCTATCCTCAGCATAGTCTTCCTCCCCTCCACATCCTCCTCCATTATGAGGTGAGGATTATATTCATATTAGTCTTCAACTCTTTCATTGACGGGGAATGAATGACCATGATGGCAGCTGAAATCAATGGGGTAGTTGTAGAAGTCCCTATCGATGGGCCCCCTACCCCCCAGCAGGAAGGCCTGGTAATAGATGCTGTATCATGTCTGAAAATTATAGGAGTATTGCCTGCGCGCCGGCACCACTTTGGGTAGTGTGCGTGACTGCAGTAGTTGACACTGAAGGTTGAATCTCCATTAATGATGGTGACACACCGGGTGTATTATTTATTTATTTCAGTTTCGGATTAATAAATGTTGGGAGCTCATTTACAAAGGTTCCAAGTCATAGGTAACATAGGACAAGACATTGGGTACAAGCAAAATCACAGCAGAGTGGAATTCTCTACCTCGTCAGATCCGTGACTGCGCGACCGTGGAGAGCTTCAAGAGGGCCCTGAAGACCCATCTATGGCATCTTGCTTATGATGTTTAAATTGTTATACCTAGACCAGTATTCATTGCCTGTGTAGCTGAATTTTTATGTCTTTTATTAACTTGATTTCATCTGTTTTTAAGTTGTATAGCGCCTTGATTAAAGAAAGGCGCTTTATAAATAAAATTATTATTATTAAAATACAATAAACATACATTGAGTTGCTAATTACAAAAGTGTATATTTATTACAGTTACCACAAGTAGAGAAGTGAGGGTGGTGTGGAGGAGGATAGCGATATTAGCATCAGAATGAGGAGTAAGAGGTGATTTAGGGATTACAAATATAAAGTTAAGATAAGTAAGCAAACACTGGGATTGCAAAAGTGCAAAACGATAGTATGGTAGCAGCCTGAAATGGCTTTGTCAGGGGGAGGCAGGGAAGTTATGGGTTAGAGAATAGGATAAAGGGATTTGATAAGGATATTAGGCCCGGCAGAACCTCTGACAAGCCTTGACCTTGGTGTCTGTTCGATGGTTAGGGGGGCAGTTGGCATTGCACCTGGAGTAGATGGCATAACAGTACAGGTCGTACCTGTAGTCCAGAGGGGTAACCTGGATCTCAAAGGGGAGGCCTTGTCCAGGTGCTTGTGTTTGTGGCTTCCCAATGGGGATTTCTTCCAGGACTTTAATGACCATGATTTGGTCCTCAGGGATGGCGACGCTGATTTACCATGTAGCTATTTCTCCATTGTTTCTACAGCTCTCTGAAGGAGGAATTTCCCTAAAGCCCCCTTCAGCATCACCTGGTACTGGAGTTGAATTCCCGACAAATATCACAGGCTTTCACACTGAGAGAGGCTTAGGCAGCAGACACACACATTTTGGGTGTCATCTTTGTAAATTTTCTCTCTGCATTTGCAGTACCAGAAAAGTCTGGACAATTCTTTTCACAGCATACAAGTTGCTGAAAGTCACTACAGAAACACAGAATTTGACAGCAGATAAGGACTGACCGGCCCATCTATTCTGCCCTGTATCCCTACCTAGCAAGAATACCATAGATCCTACTTAATCTACAGCTTCATCTTCTTTTCTGAACTGCTATGGCAGCCCTGTGTCTATCCTATGCAGTTTTGAAACCCTCCACCGTCTTTGTCCCCCACCACCCTCTCCATGAAGAAGTACTTTCTTTTTTCAATTATATTGTTTTAGCCTAATTTTCCAATTTTCTCCCACCCTCACATCCTTGGCATGAGTGCATGCATGTGGAGGCATGCGTACATCACACACTGCGGGACGCCCCATCCTACCGGTCACCCATTACCCACCTGCACCACCACTGGAACTCCACCCAGAGATGGTGGGACTGCGGGAGGGCAACACCCCTCTCAGGAGAGGAGAGCCACCGCTAGGCAGCTTGACACTGCTCCCACTCCCCCACCCCCACAGGCTGGCTCCCTGATGACCTGTGTCCATTCCTGAACCCAGGTCACTGGCGTGGTGCAAGGTAAGACGCCCAGTGACTCAGCCCTTGGCACCACCAGGCTGGCCAAAGAAATACTTTTTAATGTTGCCCCTCAGTCTTCCCCCTTTCAGTCTCATGTCACACCCTCTTGTTATTTTATAGCATTTTCTCTTTTGGAAGATGCTGCTCTCCAGTACCTTATTTAGTCCCTTGAGATACTTGAAGGTCTCTATCATGTCCCCCCTCTCCCTCCTCTCCTCCAAGGGATACATATTTAGCTCCTCCAATCTTTCCTCGTATGACCTTTGCTGCAGACCCTGCACCATTTTTGTTGCCCTTATTTGAACTGCCTCTGCCCTGTCTATGTCCTTTCAGAGAGGAGTCCTCCAGAACCAGACACGGTACTCCAAATGAGGTCTCACCAATGTCCTGTACAGTGGCATTGTGACCTCTTGTCTTCTGCTGGTTCTCTCTCTCCCTATACACCCCAGCACCCCGCTGGCTCTCCCCACCGCCTTGGCAAATTGGCTGGCCATCTTTAGGTCACCAGATATGATCACCCCCAGACCTCATTCTTGTTTTGTGGCCTCCAATACCACCCCATGGTAGCACCTTGTATGATCGCGTATTATTGAGCGCATCAATTTGAGTGACTCAATAATACTGCTCACACTGACAGTGAGTGATGAAAAACATCGCTATATCCTGTAAAGCGACTATAGCAAGGAGCTATACTCGCTAATACAGGATATAGGATGTTGTGTGTCCAATTCTTGCCAAGCTGGCTGCTTAGTGTAGTGGTGTACTCCATCGCTTGAGATGCCAGCAGACCTGGGTTCGGGTCTGGTTTTGGACACTAGGAATTTTTTTTCTTTTTAAAAGTACAATTTTCCTTGGTCCGCACTTCTTGGAGTTGATTATTTAGTTCGAGGGTGCGGGGGTGTGGGGTGTAGCTCTGCATAAAATACTTTTTCTTTGTGGTTTAGATGTAATATAGCACGGTCGTTACAATATCAGTTGCCCTTTTGACGACGGACTGTTTTGTGGTTGCTTTATGTGATGGGCGGTCTTTCAGACTCCACTGGTCACCCTCCCTACTTCAGATTTAGCCCCGTTAACCACCCAGTTTACCACCTTGTGACCCAATCCCAGGCTGCCCAACTTGTTAACAAGTATTCTGTGTGGAACGGTGTCAAACGCCTTGCTGAAGTCAAGGTAGGCCACATCCTCTGCTCCTCCTGATCCACCTCCCTGGTGACCCAGTCAACAAAATCTATCAGATTAGTCTGACATGACTTTCCTGATGTGAACTGTGTTGCTTCGGATCTTGTTCTCTACTTGATTCAAGGTGCTCCACTATCTTTTCCTTAAGCAGAGATTCCATAATTTTACCCACTACTGAGGTCAGGTTGACAGGTCTATAGTTTTCAGCCTCCTTCCTGCTCCCACGTTTGTGGAGAGGGACTTCATCAGCCTTTCTCCAGTCCTCTGGAACCACTCCTGTTTCCAGTGACTCATTGAATAGGGCTGCTAGAGGTGCCGCCAGTACCTCCCCCAGCTCCTTTAATATTCAAGGGTGTATCCCATCTGGTCCCATTCCCTCATCCACCTTCAGTTTTGTAAGTTCCTTTAAGACTCTCTCCTCTTTGAACTGCCTGCTATCCATCTGCCTTCCCATCCTGAGTCTTAGCTGGGGTCCCTCCCCGTCCCTTCCTCTGTGAAAATTGAACTGAAATATTTGTTCATGACTGATGCATTATCCTTGTCCCCTTCAACTCCCACTCCTCCCTCTTCAGCCTTACTGCCACCCCCCCCCCCGGTCTTTCTCCTTTTGCTAATGTATCTATAGAAAGTCTTGTCCCCTTTCTTAACCCCTTTTGCTCTATTCTCCTCTGCCTTAGTGGCCCTGACTGCCCTCCTTGCCTCCCTCTGATTTTCTAAATATTCTGCCCTGTCCCCCTCCTTTTGTGTCTCCTTATATTTCCTGAAGGACAACTTTTTTGCCCTTAACTTCCTGGCCAGTTCCTGCATGAACCATAGTGGTTTCTCTTCCTTTTACCCTTGTCTATCTGCCTAATACATAGGTTTGTTGTCTCCACTATGGCTCATTTTAGATGGGCCCATTGTGCCTCGACTCCTCCCTTTTTTCAGTCACTGCCAGGGCCTCCCTGAGACATACCCTCATCTTATTGAAGTCCGTGCTCTTGAAGTCCAGAACCCTCACTTTCATGTGGCACGCCCCTATTGTTGCTTCCACACTGAACCATATTGTGCGATGTTCACTGGACCCCAGGTGTTCCCCCACCATGACATCTGTAATTCTGTCCCCATTGGTCATAACCAGGTCCAAAATTGCTCCTTCCAGGGTAGGCTCATGCCCCAGCTGCTTAAGGCCTGCTCTTTGTAAGGATTTCAGGATGTCTCTGCCCCAGCTGTTCCAGCTGTTGGAGTGCTCCAATCAACGTCTGGCAAGTTAAAGTCACCCACAAGTAACACCTTTCCTTTGGCTGCCATCACATGGATGGCTTCCAGTAGATCTCTGTCCATTTCCTCCTTTTGTGCTGCTGGTCTGCATATTACACCTGTGCAAATGGCTATGCCTTTGCTATATTGATTACTTAGTTAGAAAGGAAAAAAAAAGGAATGGTGGTTTTGTGCAACCATTGTTCTGATGGCAGGTTCGACGAGTTTGATCGGCATGAAAAGAACTGAGGAGAGGAAGGGCCACCCATGTTTATGTAGATGCTGATGTGTGAAATCGTCATGGGTGGCCCCTGGCTGACTGCACACAAAAGTTTCTGTGTAGACTTAGCACTGATGCGATCATGGCAGAGGCTGAACTGGACATTGTCGCTATTACCAAGTCATGGTGCAATAAGAACCATGACTGGGATATAGCCATATCAGGCTACACTCTATTCAGAAAGGACAGGGTGGAAAAGAAAGGGGGGAGTGGCTCTTCATGTGAGGGATAACATAAAGGCTACTGAGATACAGGGAAATCAGAAAGGGGTGGAGGTACTGTGGGTCACCCTAGAAACAGGGAAGGGAGCCGCTATTCATGCTGGTGTGATCTACATACCTCCAACACGGGAGGGAGGGAAGTTGAATAAGTTTCTAGTGGAAGCCATCCAAAGGATGGCAAACAAGGGAGAGGTGCTGCTGGTGGGGGACTTCAATCTGCCAGATGTAGACTGGAACATCCCAGCTGCAGCTCCAGCTAGGAGCAGGGACATCCTAGACTCCAAGCAGGGGGCATTCCTCAGGCAACTAGTAAAAGAGCCCACTCATGAGGGGGCAGTACTGGACCTTGTACTCACCAACATGGACAGTGTTGCAGATGTCACAGTGGGTGGCCACCTGGGAATCAGTGATCACCGTACAGTGTGGTTCAATGTAAGTACTGCGACAGGATCAAACCACACAAAGGCGAGAGTCCTGGACTTAGGGAGAGCTGAGTTTAAAGACATGGGGAATGCCTCAGGGGTGCCCTGACAGGGGGGAAAGACTTGGGGGGAGTGGAGGAACAGTGGGAAAATCTAAAAGGAGAGATAGAGAAGGCAACAAACTTCTGTGTCACACAAGTAAGGAAAAGCAAGAGGAAGAAGAGACCACTATGGTTCTGAAAAGAGGTGGTCAGGAAGCTAAGGGCAAAAAAAGTTAGTATTCAGGAGGTATAAGAAAACAGAGAGAGAGAGAGAGGAAGATAGAGAGGTGTATCAGGAGAGACACTGGGAGGCAGAGAAAGCAATCAGGAGCACAAAGGCACAGATGGAGCAGAAAATAGTCCAGGCAGTGCAGAAGAGGGACAAGGTATTTTTCAGGTATGTAAGCAAAAACAGAAAGACCAGAGAGGGGATAGTAAGGCTAAGGAAGGAAGGAGGGGAGTGTGTGGAGGGGGACTATGAAAAAAACAACATCTTGAACAAGTACTATTGTTCAGTGTTCACAGAGGAAGGGGAAGGAGAGGGACCACAGATACGAGCCAGGTGCATCAAAGGAAGGGAGGGAGGTAGACACTAGTCCTTTTACAGAGGAGAGGGTTCTGAGGGAACTCGCAGATCTGAAAGCAGACAAGGTAATGGGGCCAGAAGGAGTGCATCCTAGAATATTGAGGGAGCTCAGGGAGGTGCTGGCTACACCTCTGATAGCCCTGTTCAACCACTCACCAGAGAAGGGAATGGTTCCAGAAGACTGGAGGCAGGCAGATGTAGTCCCACTTCACAAAAGTGGAAGGAAAGAGGAGGCTGACAATCACAGGCCAGTCAGCCTGACTTTGGTGGTGGGGAAAAGTAATGGAATCACTACTTAAGGAGAGGATTGTGGAATATCTGGATATATAATAATCCAATAGATTTCTTTGACTGGGTGACCAGAAATTGGATCAGGGTTGGAGTGGTGGATGTGGCCTACCTAGATTTAAGTAAGGCATTCCACATAGGAGACTCATAAACAAGCTGGAAAGCCTAGGAGTGGATTCTAAGGTGGTACACTGGGTGAAAAATTGGTTGGGGCGCAGGAGACAGAGGGTGGTGGTAAATGGAGTTCACTCCGAGGAAGGGAGGATGACAAGTGGGGTGCCACAGGGATCAGTACTGGGACCAATCCTCTTTCATGTCTTTATTAGAGACATTGCAGAGGGGTTAGAAGGGAAGGTATGCCTTTTTGCAGATGACACTAAAATCTGTAATAGGGTAGACACTACAGGGGAAGTGGAAAAAATGGATAGTGATCTAGGAAAGTTAGAGGAGTGGTCAAGGGTGTGACAGCTAGGTTTCAATGTGAAGAAGTGCAAAATTATGCACTTGGGGGACAGAAACCCAGGGGCAGAGTACACAATTGGGGAAATAGTATTAACCACCACCAAACAGGAAAGGAACCTGGGAGTAATCATCTCTGATGACCTAAAGATGGCTAGACAGTGTAACAAAACAGTGGGGAGAGCTGGTGGAATGCTAAAGTGCATAGGAAGGGGTATCTCCAGCAGAAAGAGAGAGGTGTTTTTTAAAGTTGTATAGATCACTGGTGAGACCTCACCTAGAGTAAAGTGTCCAGTTCTGGAGACCACATCTCCAGGAGGACATAGGGTAGAAGTGGCACAGAGGAGGGCAACCAAAATGGTGCAGGGTCTGTATCACAAGACTCAAGGCAGCAATCATGCCTTAACCCAAACCACTCGTGCCTGGGTCAAAAGAACATAACTGTTAGCAAAAAAGACCAGCACTGAGTGTCAGATTAAAATGACAATCTTTATTACAAAAAAGACTTACATGTAAGAGATAACAACCAGAGCCCCAGTGACCCAACCAGTTTCGCTTGATGCTTTATCAAGTCAGTTCACTGGGTGCTCTGGTTGTTCTCACACATGTAAGTTTGTTTTGTAATAACCTGACACTCAATGCCAGTCTTTTTTGTTAACATCTGCATCATAAGACCCTGTAAGGAGAGACTGAAGGACCTCAGTATGTGCACCCTGGAGAAAAGGAGGGAGAAGGGGGATACAGTAGATACATTCAATATACCTCACAGGTATAAATAAAGTTCAAGAGGGAATCATTTTTCAGAAAAAAAGATGCTCAAGAACAAGGAGACATGCTATAAAGCTGGAGGGGGGGGGCGACTCAAGGAAGATGTGAGGAAGTAATTCTTCACAGAAAGAGTGGTGCATGGCTGGTGGGGGCAAACACAGTAACGGGCTTCAAGAATGCATGAAATAGGCATAGAGGAACCTTAGAGGTAGGGAAGGGGGGTAAAGGAGATCAAGTAGGGTCTGTGGTGTTATAGTAGGTAGAGAAAATGGGCAGACTAGCTGGTTCAAACAGTCCTTATCTGCCATCAGTATCCATGTTTCTACAAACCACAACAAAAACAGGAAATCATTTCTTTTCTTTTAGTGCTTCCTCAAATTGGAACAACTTGCCTAAATTATTTTCTGGCAATATGAGTCATCAAACTTTTAAGGTTAAATTGAGAAACCATTTGTTTGATCAATTATGCTGTAATTGTTCATGTTAGTTTCTGTGTGCTCTGACTTTTCTTTCTGAATTGTTCAATGTTCATTATGTTTATATGTAACATCTTGACTGTACTTTTATGGTCCTGGGTCATGCATGAAAATGGCCTTTGGCTCATTGTGTCCACCCAGTAAACAAAAGTGAAATAAAATAAAAATAAAAAATGTAGACACTGATGCATGACTTCCTCATGGGCAGCCCCTGGCTGATTGCTTACAAAAGTTTCCATTTAGTCCTAGCGCTGACACGGGTATGGTTCCAAAGGTGTGGCCTGATGAAAGAGATATCCTCAAAGATCAAATGATCTTGGATTTTTCTATTCTGAACAGTGCATACATGTGAAGTGTCTGTCACTTCAGGTAATATAGAAATCAATCTCACACTCATGATTTTAGAAAGAATCCTAAAATCCACATTTAACAGACTTATCTGTCTCCAGTCATTGAGATCCTCTTTCAGACCCCTTATGTATAAAAGTCACGATAGCTTTATGCATGCTTTCAGGTAGTGTAGAGTCCTGTAGGGTTTCATTACACAAATGAGCCAGATCCTGGCAAATAAAGTCCGCGGTAGCGTCATAAATTCTATCCCTAAGCCATCTTCCCCGGAGCAGTATCAGAGGCAAATTACTTAATTTGTAATTTTTTATCTCTTCTGTGGAGGTGACTGAAGTTGTGTACTTTGGGACATTGAACTAAGGTCCAAAAACCCCCCCTGGCCAAATCATGTTCCCAGAAAGAAATCCTTATGTGCTGATTTACCTGATTAAGAATCTCCTTCTGATCAGTAATAGCCATCCCCAGATAATTTATTACTTCTGCAATGCATCGACTTTCTATTCACATTGCACAACTCTCAAAGGGATTGATGGCTAGCATCTTTCCCTAAGTACCAAATTTTTGCTCTGGTAATAGGGATGTTTCCCTGTCATACTGTAGTGTCTTCATTTCTTCCCTTAAAGAACAATTTTACCAGTGCCCCCTCCCCCCCAAGAAGCACAAAGAACCATTATCTGCTCCCAAATCACATGTTGCTAATCTTGCAATTTGTAACTGCCGCTATTTAGGAATGGAAGAGATTGTATTTTTGCTCCGTAGAACCAAGCCATGCCGATCCCTTTCACTTCCAGGTGCCTCTCCAGACTGTAATCTGCCCCCAATCTAGCACGTTTTGTGAAGTCACTATATGGAGAGCGCGGGGCACACTCCATAGACATGAATAGGGCCATTTCTGAAAGTTAATTTTTTGGATTTTAGATGGCCATTCGGAACAAATTATGGCCACCGCTTAACTAAAAAGGACCTTGTTAGTTAAGCGGTGGCAAAGATTTGTTCTGAATGTCCATCTAACCTAAAATTAACAGAAACACATCAGCTGGACTCCCCTGTCCTGTCTGGTGCTGAAGACGAGTCAGAGCCCGAGGAAGTAAGGATCGAGGAAAAAGAGAAAATACATGGAAACAAAGAAATTTGTGCACTTGAAAAACTGAAGAGTACATTAAAGAAACCAGATACGCGGGTAGAAAAGGGTAGATCAGATGGTGCAGCTACACAGAATGAACTAGCAGAAGATAAGCAATTAAAAAAGTATTGTTCCCTTTTAAAAATTGAGTATATTAAATTGGAAGAAAAATATAGAGACTTGAAGACCCAACTTGGAGACACCAAGACTAAAAATAAACATTGGGCAAGACCAAGAGCATCTAAGGAATCAGTTTCTGATGACTCCTCCTCTGAAAAGGAATATTCCTGCTTAGGAGAGGAATCATGTGGGAAGCATAAACAAAGACATAAGACTAAACAGAAAAGAAGTTCTGGTTCCGAAGATGAGTCACCTGGTAGATCCAAAAGAAACAAAAAGGTGTCTGAGAAGGAGAAAGGGCATTCAAAGTCAAAGATTGCCGCACAAGCCTTGAATTTGATAGAAGACAGGTACAAATCTAAGACTGCCAAAGGGGGCATTGAACAGCACATTCACAAATTTAAAGTGTTTTGAGTCCTTGTCCATAATTGACAAGGAAGGACAGATTTTTATAATTAGATGGTCTGTCAATGACCCTCGAGCCAACTGGTTGAGGACACCTAAAGAGTGTAGGAATAAACCAGATAGGCTGTACAAGTTTCTGAAAAAGGAATTTGACGAGTACCGCACCAAAGGAGCAGCCAGGCATGATGCCTACCAGATGCAGTGTGGTATTCCGTATTAATCAAAGTCCAAGGGAATTTTATTGTAAGCTGAAGGATGTGTACTTTGGGGTAGAAGATCAGTCAGAAAGTGATTCTGATGACTTCCAAGATGCATATTATCAAGGTTTACCCTCTTATTAGGACACAATTGGCACTAGAGCTTAAAAAGTGGCCTAGGGATGTACATTGAATTGTAAAACAGGTAGAACACATCAGAGACTCTGGGAGAGGCAATGAGGCCCCTCTACAGAAAAGGGGGGCCCTACTCCTACAGTTCAAGTGTCTAAAGTCACTGCCTCTAAAACTTTGGCTATGGAAGGGGATGCACTACCTTCTCCCAAAAACAAGAGGCAGAAAAAGGACAACAAAGCTCAACAAGAAAAAGCTGTGGAGCAGTCCAAGTCTGTACCTGACCAAGCAGTGGTGGTCCAACTGACCAACCCTGCCCAACAACCTTCCCCTGTGGTGACCGCACAACCTGGCCCTGAGCCAAAGTTCTACCAAAGCCCTCAGCAATGCCAGTAACCTCAGCCGTACCACAACCAGGGTCCCTCCTATGGAGAATATGACCCCAACAGAGGATATGGGAGAGGATATTACAGAGGGCACCATAATGACTATAGAGGTGGTAGAGACACTTATGGGGTGGAGGTGCCAGAATTATGACAATGATCAAAACAGTTACAGGCCCCAAAATAGGTCTAGACCTAGTTCTCCAAGTCTAGATGACAGGATTAAGAAGTTACAGGAAGAGATGAGGAAGAAAATTCAGGGAGTGGAAAAACAAGTGGGGGATTTAAAGATACTTCTTCAAAACCACTTGCTCCACCCTCCCCAACTACCTTCTGCTTTTTATGCTCCTGAGCAAACTACCGCTGCAGTATCTGCTGCAGTAGTGACTAATACTAGTAATGCGTGACTAGTGCCTTCTGTCCTCTCTACTGCTGCCCAGTTAAAATAAAACTGCAGTTGCTGATAATGGTGATGAAACTGCTATGAAATGTAAAATTAATGTATGCCAGTATGAACGTGTCCCGTGACATGGGTGATGAGTGTGTGTGTGTGGGAGGCAGACTTGATGGGCCAGAGGGTCCTTTCCTGCCATCACATTTCAATGGTTCTATGAAAATCCGCCTTTAAGAAAGTCCATTTAGTCCAAAATGTATTTTAAGGAAAGGAATGTCTTTGTTCTTATTTTCCTGTTTCTCATTTTGTGATGTCTAAGCAGGGAAAGCATGGGGGCGTGCCCCATACAAGTCTATGGGGACTTTTTTCAATGCTGTTTTCTGTAAGATTAAGCAATCTTAGAGGGAAATGGGCTCCTATTAGTTGAGTGACAGCTTTCATTTTCCTATAAGGCTGCTTAAAGTTATGAAAAATAGCATTGAAGCAAGTCCCCATAGACTTGAATGGGGCATGCCCCTGTTCTTTCCCTGCTTAGACATCACAAAACGTCTATTTGAGGGGGTGGGGTAGGCAAACTGGGAAGTGGAAGGGATCAGCCGGCCTTGGATTCAGCAGCAGTTATGATCCCTTCCCTACCTAAAAGTATGAAGTTAAAAGTTGTAGTTTTGGTAGCAATTGGCTAACACTGCCATGAGGTATTGGGCTATGAAGCCCAGTACCATAAATTGGAAAATTCCTCTAATAACATTTACGCTGTTATTACCTTTCAACTCTTTGAATGATATCCCTGCAAGCTGCTTTCACCTTTTCAGTTTCAGGAAATCCCATCCCAGCAAGCCAAACATTTTGCAATGATAGCAATCAAAGCAGCATTTTTTTTTTAATTTATATTTATTCATTTTGACATAAAACCACATGGCAGTATCACATCAATAAACAAGGAGCTGACGTAGTTGTTGTCGCTGCTCCTGGCAGCCGCGGCTAACTCAGCCAACTGCAGAGCCTTCCCCTGCCCGACAGGCAAGATCTCCAAGTTAGGTGCTGGACTCACCCCTGAATGGGCACCTCACTGCTCCTGGCGTCCACAGCTAACTCAGCCAACTGCGGCTCCTTCTCCTACCCGATGGCCATGTTCTCCAAGTCAGGTGCTGGACTCACCCCTAAACAGGTGCCTCGCTGCTCCCGGCAGCCACAGCTAACTCAGCCGACCATGGCGCCTTCTCCTGCCTGACAGCCAAGCTCTCCAAGTCATGTGCTGGACTCGTCCCTGAATGGGCGCCTCGCTGCTCTTGGCGGCCGTGGCTAACTCAGTTGACCATGGCACCTTTTCCTGCCTGATGGCCAAGCTCTCCAAGTCAGGTCCTGGACTATCCACTTAATGGGTACCTCACTGCTCCTGGCAGCCGCAGCACCTTCTCCTACTCGACGGTCAAGTTCTCCAAGTCAGGTGCTGAACTCACCCCTGAACGGGCACCTCACTGCTCCCAGTGGCTGTGGCTAACTCAGCTGACCATGGTGCCTTCTCCTGCCCAACAGCCAAGCTCTCCAAGTCAGGTGCTGGATGCACCCCTGAATGGGTGCCTCGCTGCTCCCGGCAGCCGTGGCTAACTCAGCCGACCACAGCACCTTCTCCTGCCTGATGGCCAAGCTCTTCAAGTGAGGTATGCTCCATGGCCAGCTCTGGAACTCTTGCCTGAGTGCTGATTTGCTGCTACAAATACCCGCAGCCTATCACTGGACTGCTTTCTTGCGGCTCCTGCCCTGATTGGACTGCTGGCTTCTCCCTGCTCTGGACTGCCGTTTGTTCGGCTTTAATTTTCTTTTCTGCTCGCTCTAAAATCCTGCTGCCTAGTTGTCTGTTTGAATTTTCTCCTGCCCTGCCTCCTCTGCCCCTGTCCTCAGTTAAATGCTCAAGTGCGCCACCCCTAAAACTAGGCTGCTCTGTCATTGGTTACATCCAGAAGCTGCCCACCAGACTATTTAGGACAAAGCTGTCCCCTACACCCTTGTTCCTGCCTGCTTCCTATTGCACTACTGCCTGTACTTGAATTTTCTTACCTTTCCAGTTTTTATTATAGCATGCCTCTGCACCTTACTTATATCCAGGCACATCATCATTACTGTGTTGTATACAGTATCTATTAGCCTGCTTAACATGGCAAAATCCACAAATCTGCTAATTTGTTCATGCTTATTGATCCTCTAGGCTGCTGACTATTTCATTGCTATGTCCTTAACTCACCCTCCTATGCTCATAAATGTGGTCCCACCACAGCATCTTGAACCTGAACCCCTGCCACTGTTTTTTACTGTCCCTTGCCTGCCAAAACATGGAGTAGTTTACCTTGGTAACTGGTTCACCAGAAGACTGAGAATATCCACTCCTTCTGCAAATAATATGAAGCAGCTACTTACTTCATCAATCCGACAATTCCTATTACTCCTCAAGCTATTAACCCTTGCAGGTGACATTGAGTCGAATCCGGGACCCCTCAGACCTTCAGCTGCCCCAACCCTCTGGTAACACCACATCACGTGCCAAGAGGGCTAAAAATTGCCCACTTAAATGTGCGTAGTCTCAAACCTAAGATGCCAAAGTTAGAAGCCTGGATTAATCAATACTCCCTGGACATCCCAGGCATCTCAGAAACCTGGCTGAGACCATGCATCAAACAACACGAGGTTGCTCTGCCCAGCTACAAATGTTTCCGGAACAATCGTCTTGGAAAATTAGGTGGTGGTGTCATCATTTACACCAGGGATCGCCTAGACATGGTTGAAATCCATGTGTCTGTATCAAGACCCCCGGCTGTTGAATCGATTTTCAGCTCCCTTACCCTTGGCATTGTAAAAAAGATTATAGTGGGTTTTGTGTACTTGCCCCCTAAGGAAGCAGTCTTTGGCCTCCCCTTCTACTCAGCCTCCCTTGCTAACCTACCACGGCATGACCTTATACTTGGAGGGGACTTCACTATCGACTGGCTGCATCCCAATTCCTTCAAACTGACTGCTGCCCTTGCTGACTCAAACCTGGTTCAATTGATTGGGGACCCTACTTGTATCAACACGAAGATGGGCAGCCATACTCTACTTGACTGGGTGGTCACAAATTACACCCTGAAGATTAAATCAGTAGAGGTACTCTCTGACAACATAAGTGACCACTCGCCGTCTGTTCTGCATTTGGTGCAACAATTTCCCCAACCCTCCCACCTAAAATCATTACGGCGCAGGACATGTCCAGATTCAACAACAGCACCTTCATTGATACCATCAGGGAAACTGATTGGGATCCTATCAATACCCTACCGGATGTTAACTTGGCACTAGACTATTTTGTGGCCAAACTCACTAACGTTGTTGACCAACTTGCCCCCTTAAAGAGATATCGGGTTAAAGGTGTTGAAGTGCTGTGGTGCTCCAAGGAATTAAGACAGCTCATGTCCTCTCACGATAAGGTATAGAGGACTTATAAGGTTTCTGGGCTACATACTGACTGGCAAACTTATAGGCAGCTAAGGAATAACAGCAAGAACTGAATCCTAAAAGCAAAACAACTCCACTTCCAGAGTCTCCAGACTGACCATCTCAGTAATCCAAAGGAATTTTGGAGACAGGTTAACTCCTCCCTAAAGGGTAATACCTCTGAGGTCCTCAGTTCCCTCACAGCCCAGGGGGTCACTCTCTCTGACCCCTCCTCCATCGTCAGTGGCTTCAATGAGTTCTTTACCAATCTGAATAGGCACACATCACAATTTTCTGGTAATTCCACTCCCCCCCTCCCAGCCTGACCCTCAGTCGCCAGCTGTCCCAATGGAATGCCCTGCCTTCCACCTAAAGCTTGCAACACTTGATATGGTTCGCCAGATACTCAGGAATCTTAAGGCCAACAGCTCTCCTGGCCATGACACTCTAGAACCTAAATTCCTCAAGCTAGGCGCTGATGCACTAGCCCGCTGTGTTTGAGACTTGTTTAACAGATCCTTAGTTACTGGAAGCATCCCTGATAAATGGAAAGTTGCGTTGGTCATCCCCATCCACAAGGGAGGTTCCAACTCGCCTGTGGAAAATTTCTGACCCATCTCATTACTGTGACCCCTCACTAAAATACAAGCACGTATAATTTATGACAACCTGCAGGATTACCTTGACCTTTACCATCTGCTCTCACCCTCCCAACATGGATTTAGGAAAAACCATAGTACGCTCACAGCTCTGGTTAAGGTCACCTCTGACATTTTCCGTGAAATGGACTCTGGCCGTCACACTGGAGCAATCTTTGTAGACCTGATCAAGGCCTTTGACTTGGTCAATCATGATGACCTTCTTCTACAACTGCATGTCCTTGGTCTAGATGCCCATGCCCTGACTTGGGCACAAAGTTACCTCTATGGCCGTACCCAAATAGTAAAGTAGGCAGGCTCCCTATTTGTCCTGAGGCCCATCACACAAGGTGTCCCCCAGGGCTCCATACTGGGCCCATTACTTTTTTCTCTGTACATTAATGACCTCCCTAACAACTGTGGTGGGGCCTCCCTCCAACTATGTGCAGATGATACTATCATCTACCGAGCTTCCTCCAATGTAGGGTGGCTTAATTAGACACTTGCCTCTGACTTCCACACCTTCAAAGACTGATTCCTTCAGAAGCAGCTTGTCCTCAGTGCAAAAAAAAACTAAGTATATGCTGTTCAGCAACTCAGTCAAACCAACCCCCACCGCTGTAGCCTCACTGCTGGGAGATACACTCAAAATCGTAAGGTTCTTTAAATACCTAGGGTTCACCTTAGATCCCCCACTTACACTTGAAACACAAACTACAGCCCTCACTAAAACCATAAACCAAAAAACTGGTGTTCTCTACTGCATCCATCCATTCCTTGCCTTATCCTCCTGCCAGAAGATTGTGGATGCTACCCTCCTGCCTCTCCTCATGTATGGGGCTCCTTTACTACTCTCTACTACTGCATCTGTTCAATCTCGCCTCTCTCAGGCCTACCATAAGGTTGGTAGAGTTGCATTAGGGACCAATACTCAACATCATCACTGTGATGTCCTATCAGCCCTGGGTTGGCTGCCCTATGAATCAGAACTACTTAATGCTGCACTAAGCTTTATCTACTATTCCTCTCATGTATGTGCTTTCACACTTGGAAGAAATCTTTACTTTTTGCAGTACGCAAGGATTTTGGTATTCATTACCACCTTCACTGGAGGGATAAGTAGCTCTCCTGGCTCTGGAGTGCGGGTGGTTTCTTTGTTTTTTGGATCTGCCTCCCTTCCGCTGCTAGCTATGCCAAACCTGTGTCTCTCTGTGGCCTGGAGATCATTTGCGTAATCAGCTATGTCTGGTTGGAATTCTCTACCTCCTTCTATTCTGGCCTGCTCCTCCCTCTCAATTCCAAAGCTCATTATCTTACCTAACTGCCCCACCTTGCTCCTGCTCCCATTCAACCCTGACTCCTGATTACTCCTAGGCAAGGATATTCAAAGGGGTTGTGCCTGGTGCAACCCCCAATGCACCCTGGCACAATATTCAAAGGGGTAAGTTGCGCGGAGTAACCCCCGATGCGCCGGGGCACAGTGGTAATGTATGCGGCACAGATGCAGGGGGCATGCCCATGCATATGCGGCACATCCCGATATTTAGCCCGGGATGTGCGGCGCATATGCTGGCGCAACCCCTACATGTGCCGCACACTGATGCTCAAAGTTAAGCCAAAAAAAACAGGCTCAAATGCTGGCCACACACAGGTGGGCAACTGTAGTGCAAGGCACAACACAACAGCCACCTGCCTTGAGTGGCCACCCGCCCAGCAGGAACACCGTCCACAAGCACCCTGACCCCCTGGTAGTCTAGTGGCCCCCCACCCAGTATGCGCGATCGCGGGTGTCTGTATATGTTACAGTAATACCTGGTAGTCTAGCGGTCCCTCCCCCATGCCCGATCGCGGACTGTTTTACATATTAAGGATTTACCTGGTGGTCTAGCGGTACCCCCCCATATGCCCAATCATGGGCTGTTGTAAATGTTACGGATATACCTGGTGGTCTAGTGGCAACCCCCCACCGTACGCCTTATCATGGGCTGTTGTGGAAATAAATAATCACCTGGCGGTGCAGTGGTACCCCCTCCACACCCACCCACAGAGGTTCATTCACATATCTGGTCCTGTGTAGTACAGTATGGTCTGCAAGCCCATTGGTCATACTGTACACTGTCATTTGACGGGCAGACGGGCGATATGCGGGTGGTGCTGCCGATGACGGGGTGCTGGGTGGCCGGGGACCTCTGTGGGTGGGTGGGGAGGATACCACTGAACCACCAGGTATCCTTTATTTCCACAACAGCCCATACTCAGGCATATGGAGGAGGGGTTACGTGAAACCACCAGGTATATCCATAACATTTACAACAGCCCGCGATCGGGTGTACGTAAGGGTACCACTAGACCACCAGGTAAATCCTTAATATGTACAATAGCCTGCGATTGGGCATACGGGGGAGGGGACCGCTAGACCACCAGGTATTACTGTAATATATATACAGATGCCCACGATCAGGTGTTTGGGAGTGGGGGGGGCTGCAATAGCCCACCAGGGTGTCGACCCCCGATGGCAGCAGCTTGGTAGGTTGCCAAGCGCAATTCGACAGGACCCAGTGCATCGCATGCAAATTGGGCCATAATGACATGCAAATGAACACATTTATGCCTTGCATATAGTATGGCCTCATTTGCATGCCCCCAGCTGAATATCACGGGTGATGCACCTAGCGCAACTGCACTTGTGCTGACGCATCCCCACACTCCCTTTCTGTGTCTTGCGCTGGCGTAGTGCCACTGCGCCATGCACAGTGTGTGCACCCTTCGTGCCATATTCAACGGTGCTGAGCCATGGCACATCACCGTTGAATATCGTCTGGTCCTGGCCCTGGCACAGCCCAGTTGTGCTTACGCCCAGGCTTGTGCCACTGCCCGGAGCAGTCTGAATATCCAGCCCCTAGTGTGATTCTCCTGTCATACCATTCCACTCTCCTATTATATCCTTCCACTCTCTATATCTCGTTTATCTCCATATCTCTGTAGAAAAAAAAAATCTGCCAGTATGTAAGCTTCTGTTGACAGCATTACATTGCTCATTTTATTGTCCTGCATTGCTGTATGTAAATGTTATATTCAGTTATGTATTTCTACTCCTCGCCATGCTTGTACCAATGAATGCACCCTCAATGTACTGCACTTCCCGGGTCGCCCCTGAAAAAGGGACTGTCTTGTCTCAGTGGGCCTACCCAGTAACCAAAATTCAATAAATAAATATATACGATATGCTTACCCTATACACTCATATTAGCATCAGTAAGTCCATAGCCACTGGAGTTTTGATAGCACAAATAAAAGTTTAATACTGTATTGGAAAGCTGCAGTAGGATTGCCCAGAATAGCTACAGTACTGAACAAAGCCTGTGGGAGAAAAAGAGGAATCAGTTACAGGGAACTAGAACCACCTAGTGCTTCAGAATATGGTCTTCGTGAAGCCATTTTCCACACATTACTCAAAACTGATGACACAGACAGTAACCCACCAAGCAGCATGCTGAACTTATAATTGAAAGTACAAGGTATTGAAAACCAGCATAAAGGAAAACTTTTAACATAGAAACAATCTTGCACATTAGCACGAGTTCCTGCTATAACACTATATATAACAGAAGAGTGTCTGACTTACTTCCAGCTGTAAGAGAGGCCCCTTCAGTAGAGGTATTCAAAGCCCGCCTCTAGGCCTTCCCGTACAGTCAGGCTTTCACAGACTTTGTTTTATAATTCTTGTCCTGGCCCGACTTCTGTTATCAAACTTTGTCTCTGACCACTTATTTAGTTATTTTTTCTGACTTATCTATTTTAAATGTTATAATTATGTGATTTAATCTAGTCTTATTTATTATAGTGTTTATTGTATTATTGATTTTATTACTGCTATTGGTTTTGATTTGTGTACAGCCCCCAGAGCCTCTGGGATTGGGTGTCTTTTAAATAAAATTTGCCTTGCCTTGCCTTACTTCTCCACATAACTGTGCCTGACCATGTAAGACGGTGGTTAACACCCACTTAAAGGACACCTAAACAGCTATTTTCTGGGGTCACTAAGTTTTTGTTTTTTAAATTGAATATTTTTTATTAAAAGTTTTATAAAAGGGACAACAACCAATAGAGAACAATACACAACAACAAACAACACAACTCAAGTAATAAAACAAAACACAGAATGTCAAAACATACCCCAATCCCCCAGCAACAGTCCCTCCTCCCTCCTTCTCAGGGCACAACCAACTGGATTGAGACTAGGAACATTTTTATTTTTATTTTAGTCTTTGGTAACCGGGTTAGGCCCACTAGGCACAAGTGCCTGTTTTCAGGGGCGACCTGGGAGCACTGGGCGGTTAAGTGACTTGCTCAGAGTCACACAGTACGCAAGTGGAGGTTGTGAGAATCAAACTCAGGTCTGGTCTGCTGGATGTATCAAGCTCATTCACACCTCATTCCTCTAACCTCTAGGCTATACTGCCAGAAAAAGGAGTGCATTATAGAAAGAAACAAAATTATGATATTTTAGAAAAGCTCAGGTAATGAGTGAGAGAGATTTGAGCAATAAGGCATGACAGGGTGTGTGTTATTGTGTAATAACGTCACTCCTGGGTGGGTTGAAGCACAAGGTGAAGCCATACCTCTCAACCTCTCAGCATTAAAAAGCACAGCACTGGCCTTCAAAAATCATAGCAAAGGACCAGAATGTGTAGCACTTTCTTATTTTAAACAATATTATGTTTACAGATAGTGGGCCCCATATAGTTAGTGATAAGGAATGTTTCTATCAACTTAGTTCAATGATTTAATAGTTTGTGTGCCCAGAAATACCTTTACCATTATAAGGAACATCAGTAAACTTGTGAGGAGCAAGAGTAAATCTGAGTGTGAAAATCATAGCGCTATGAGGAATTCATAGCAGTTGAGAGGTATGGGCAAACCCAAGTGCTTCCACCACCCCAGGAGTGACGTTATTACACAATAACACACATCCCTGGAGTGCCTTATTGCTATTATACAATGGTTCATTTTTTTATAAAGAAAAAAGGAAAACAAATGTTTTTTCCCCCCATTTTTTGTGTGTGGAGGTACATGTTTTAAAAAAAAGTCCACTATATTTTTCCACTAGTAGGTGGAGTGGCTCTGTAAATGATGCTGGTTTCCCAAGCCTGTATCCTTGCTGCAGTGATGTTTTACAGCACCCCCAGCAACCCCCATAGCGGCAGGTCCCCTGACTGCTGAAGTGGGTGTTATTTTAAGTTTTGGTCATGCTTCTTTCCTTTGATTAATATTAGCATTTATTTTTTCATGGTCTGCTAGCTAATCGGAAACTGTGCAGGATGTTTGACTGGGAGGTGAGGAGGTCCTGAGAAAGACTTCCTTGTGACGGTTCCGTAGTTATTGTAATGGTGAGTACAGGAGCAGCTTGGGAATACACAATGTGTGCCAGTGGATTATTTCAACACACAAAACAGATTTCTTTTCATGCCCGTTTTATTCCGCCGAACTGAGCAGTATCACTCAGGGGCCCAATCGGCAGTTACGGTTTCGGCGGTTCAGTGAATCCACTCGCTTCAGGGGAAAACAACATGAATTTAATTTGCCGCAGTATCGGTTGTTGTGTCTGCTTTTCCCTAGCAGCTGGTTTTTCGGGAGTGGTGAAGAAAATGGAGCATGAGGGAGGACATTAACTGTCAGGTGGGTGGCCAACAGAGCAGTGTGGCATTCTTGGTGCTTGTGAGGAGGGAGGGAGGGATTTTGTTTCATGTTCTGCTGTCACCCGTGTACCTAGACTTAATCCAGTGATGTTGTTGTTCAATAACATCATTGTCCCAGGCACACATTGACCAATCAGGAAACGAAAAATTTTCCTGCTGTTGTATAATATGTAGTAAAGAACTATGATTGTACCAGATTTGATAGTAAGGCATAAAGTGATTCCCAACTATCTCGGAAATGTTCTATCTGTTGGTGAAGGGAAGCAATTTGTAGTTCCATCATTAAAGCCTGGAGAATTGCCTGGTGTGATTCTCGATATGAGGGAGTGACATTATCTAGCCAATGCTGTAATATGATAAGTTTAGCTGTTATTGAAATCGGGGCCATATGGGCCTTTGGTATGCCGAAAAGACTAGGTGGGTAAGGACCGCCTAAGCAAACTTCAGGCATAAAATAGGATTCCAGGCCAGGAAAGGGGTCTAATGAAGTTTTGGGTGTTCCA
This sequence comes from Neoceratodus forsteri, assembly GCA_016271365.2. Lineage (NCBI taxonomy): Eukaryota > Metazoa > Chordata > Ceratodontiformes > Ceratodontidae > Neoceratodus > Neoceratodus forsteri. The sequence continues at coordinate 215,824,212 of JADMNL010000024.1, forward strand.
AAAGGGGATCACTTTAGCATAGTCCCATAGTATATGCTTAAGATGACCATCTGCTATTTTACGTCTAGTACAGGTAGGAGAAGTAAATTTGTCTATCCAGCACAATTGCACCAGAGTATAATATAAATTGTGCAGGACCCAGAATTGGAGCAAGTGACAGCGGTCCTGTTTAATCTACTTATACAAGGATTGCCATATAGTCCGCCATACCTGGAGGTCAGTAGGAAGACTTAGTGCTTGCTGCCAGTAATAACAAATTCCTGAAGAACTCATGGGGTCGGTTGTCTAAAAATACTTACATAACTTGGTTAGTGCATGGGGCTGCAATGCAAGAGACATATGGGATTGGGGCTCTGAGTTTTGATGTGTTACTGTAGGGTCTGGGCCAAGGGCCAAGGCTAGAAGAAATGGCTTACGTTAGTTGGAGATATCTGAACACATGAGAGGGAGACAAAGAGAAATGTTAATGAGCAACTGGGAATGGAATAAACTGGCCCTCCTCCAGGAGAGATTAACAAGAGACATCTCAGAGCTGTGGGCAAAAAACAGTAGGTATTGGACGATGGCAGATCCATATATTTGAGTTACCCAGTATAGGTTGATTGGTGGCCTTTGTCCAGTCCTGGCTGAAATAAATACATATTTGTCAAAAGGCCTTCAAAGACCAAAGGAGGGGAGTTGTTTTAAGTATTGTGGGTAGGCGGTACGGTTTTAAATAAAGCAAACTTGATAACTGTAATTGCGCCTATTGACATAATCTCTTTTCAATCAGCAGCCATACAGGAACATAAGTGACATTCAAGTGATCTGAACTATGGTGACCCCATTGAAAAATTTTAGTGGCATGGAGGGTGCAATAGTATAGAAAGAAATTTGAGAGGCACAGTCCCCCTTGGTCCGCTTGAAGTGTTAATTTATAGTAAGCATGGCAAATTGCTCCCCCCTTCCAGAAAAAAGAATTAATCAGGTGTTGTAAGCATGAAAACCAAGACTTGGGGAGATAAGTACAAAGCATACCAAGGGGATATAAAATACGAGGTAGAAGATTCATTTTAACAACATTGATTCGGCCCCACAGCGAGAGAGACATGGTCGCCCATTGCTGCAGCTGGGGTCACTAAGTTAAAAATCAGAAATTGTGGTGAGCTAGAGCCGGGGGTGCCATTTTAAAATATAGTTCTCCTTACCTCTGTTACACAGATTTAACCCATTTTCATCATCATTTAATACTGTATGAAAAAGATCCCCCCGAGTTCCAAAGTTGGTGCCTTGATCTTGCTGTAAGATGGCACTGACGTGAAATGTCATTATGTCATTGAAGCGAGACTGTTACCGCAGACTAATAGAAGCCATGTGTACCAGCTCATTTCAGCCTGTACTGTAAAATTTCTAAAGCCCGTCAACATGCTAATTAGCACCTAACACATGCATCAGAGTCTAATGCAAACCCCGGTTTGTGCAGGCAAAGACCCGTTAGCGCCTGCATAAACTTTTGAATATTGGGCCTCTGGTATCCTATGCCCTAGGTGCAAGATTTTGCACTTTTTGGCATTGAACCCTAACTGCCATGCTCTTGACAACTCCTTGAGTTTCCCAAGGTCTGATCAGTCTCTCCACCCCCTCCTGATTGTCCACCCTATTGCAGATTTTGGTATCGTCTACAATAAGGCATACCTTCCCTGCCAGTTCTTCTGCTATATCATTTATGAAGACATTGAAGAGAACCAGTCCCAGTACTGAGCCCTGTGGCATCCCGCTGGTCACTCTCCCTTCATTAGAGTAAGTGACTTAATCACCGCACTCTATCTCCTATCTGTTAACCAGGTTCTAACCCAATTCACCACTTTCGAGCTCACCTCTAGGCTAATCAGTTTCTTTATCAGCCTCCTGTGTGGCACAGTGTTGAAGGCCTTGCTAAAATCCAGATAGGCATGTCCACTGCCCTCGCCAGATCTATTTCGCTGGTCACCTAGTCAAAGAAATATATCAGATTTGTATGGTATGCCACCCCCACCCCATGAATGCATGTTGTCTGAGGTCTTGCAGCCCATTAGAGTCAAAAAGTTCTAGTAATCTTTTTTTCAGTAGGAATCCCATTAATTTCCCCACCACTGAAGTAAGACTGACCAGTCTATAGTTGCTGGCCTCCTCCCTGTTGCCGCTATTATGTACAGGGACCAAGTCAACTATTCTCCAGTCCTCCGAAACATTACCTGTTTCCAGAGAACTGTTGAAGAAGCTGTCAGTGATGCAGGTAGCACCTCTATGAGTTCTTTTAGTACTCTTGGGTGTATCTCATATGGTCCAATAGCCTTGTCCACCTTCAAAGCTGCAAGTCCCTTCAAGACTCTTGCCTCTGAAAATGGACTTGTGTCTACCTCAGCCTCTCTCTATACAGTAGCTTATTATTGTAGTTTTTGGCTGAAAAGATAATATGTGTTACATGACTGATCCATGTGGGGAAGCTGCTCCTCGAAGATGATCCCAAAGGTGCCCTAAAAAAGAAAACATTAAAATTTAGGAGGACACAAAGGATCAAACTCAAAGAATGGATTGAAATAACATGTAAATTAGCTAATTACAAAATATAATACTTATCTGATAAGTGGTTTGTGATGCATGTCTAGATCTACAAAATAAGACAGAGGGCCCGATATACACAGATGCCTGAATATACATCTTTGTTGTGTAGCCTGATGTGGTTGCTCTTCAACTGCAGATGGACACATCTGTGGAGGCAAATCCAAAATCGCAAAAATATTTTATCGCAATTTCATTATTTTGCATTATTTTATAGTTACTATTTTAGATTATGTATGATTCCTAATCATTAGTGTTTAATTATACTATTAGACTGGGAATGTAACTAGGATGTAATAACTGGCATTATTTTTTTCTCATAGGGAAATGCGGTTATAATTCGCTGTTATAACCCGCAGGTTATAATGGCGAACACACACCACATTTTCCTTACTGCCCTCATGCACGCAACAATCCCGAGCAGACAACTAGACAGCAATGAAAATCTACTGTTTCTTGCCACGGCCGTCAGCACAGACCAAACTCTGCACAGCACAAATGCACACTCCCAGAATGACACTGTCTTTTTTTACGGGGCTGATTCACAATGAAAAAAATTACCTTTCCATTTAATTTGTAAACCTGGACCTTGTCCTCATCCCAACCACGACTGCCGTTGCTGCGCCGCTATTATCTCCACCACTTCAACCATTCCAGCTGCTGGGACCAATTGAAATAAAAAAAAAAAAATACATGTTGAAACAAACAAGAACAATGATAATGTGAAACAAAATGAACACCGATGGTCTCCACAACTAAAGACAATCTCCATAGCAGTACCATCTGGTCGCCAGACAGTACTACAACTCACACAAAATGAAATGCTAAGGGCAAAAAAACTAATACCAGGAATTACATAAAATAACACATGGAGGGTGGAAAACTTGAATTTAATGCACACCTTCAGTGTGGGATGCTTTGATAAATGTTTATGGAGCATCCCACACCTAGGGTGTGTATTAAATTCTCATTATACTGCCCCCCCATGTATTATTCTATATGTAATATAAAGACAGCGGGCTGGATATTCAAACTGCGCCATTCTGTGGCGCAAGCCCTTGCGCCGCTCAAAAAAGTTGCGCTGGGGTGTGGCTGGGGCGATATTCAATGGAGTTGCACTATTGAGCAACTCCTTTGAATATCACCCCCCGGCCACAGCCACTGTGCATGGTGCAGTGGAACTTGTCAGAGTGGAGCATTCAAGATGCAGTGGCGCAAGTTCCATTGCGCCATGTGCAAATTCCCGATATTCAAAAGGTGACATGCAAACGGGGCCATAATTCATACAAGGCACAGGGGGGGCCATTTGCATCTACTTATGGCTCCATTTGCATGCCATTAGCATGCAGGTGCGCCGATACCCGACGACTTGCGCTTGCCACCCTGCCAGGCAGCAGCGTCGGGGACCGACACCCCTGCAGCCCGATCGCGGGCATGAAGTAAATCCTCCCCAACTGGCCCGATCATGGCAACAATAATAATCCTCCCACTAGCCCGATCATGGGCAAAACAGCAGTAATCCCCCACTAGCCCGATCAGGCAAACAGTAGTAATTCCCCACCACCACTAGCCCGATCGCGGGCAACACAGTAGTAATTCCCACCCCCACTAGCCCGATCACGGGCAGAACAAATTCAACCCCCAAGAACAATATCCCTGGTGGTCTAGTGGACCATGACCCGATCGCGGGCATTAGAGTCACCCCAGGTCCAAGTACCCTGGTCATCTAGTGGCCCCACCCCACCACCACGGAGCCTACCCGCTCCCCCGTCAGCCAGCGGGCAGCACCCCACCCGCCTGCCGCCCCGCCACTCCGCCGATTGATTGCTCGGTAGAGTTGCACGCCCATTGGTTCAGAGTAAGAGCTAATGGCGTGCAGCTCCATACCGCATAAGGCAATCCAGATATGTGAATGAATTCATTGAGTTACTATTATGCCCGGGCGACCGGGCTGCAGGGGTGCACAGGAAAGAGGTGGAGGGCCACCCACAGGTTGCAGCTGCTGTGTTGTGCCCTGCAATGTGGCAGCTCACCTGTGGGTGGCCCTCGACGTACTGTACTCCTTCTTTTTGCTCAAAGTCATGCAGGCGCAGGTTGGGGGTTATGCCTGCACAACTCTGCACAGCCCGGCTGTATATCAGGTTGTGCAGTTTATGCATGGTTCCTCCCCCTCCAGTTAAGCATGCCTTCATTAGCATTGCGCTGTTGCTCAGCATGACTTGGGGGGCGCAACTGCCTCCTGCTAAATATGGCAGAATGGCGCAATTTCGGACTTGCGCAGGCGTAACCCTATTGCACATGGCGCAACCCTTTTGAATATCCAGCCCAGCTGGTTTAAATTCCAAGAGGGTTTAAAATCTACCTTCATAAAATGCTTGGATGGAACCTAAGGGAAAAAATGGTATCTCAGACTCTCCTTTTAAAAACAGGATGGTTTCCTTAACTGTGCCCCTCAAGAGAGCAATATTAAGGGTCTTCTTGAATGCCTATACTTTTCAGGCTGCTTTCATGATTTGGAACATTTTTCAACCACTCCTGTTTATTTTCAAATGTTAAACGAGGCCTTCACCTCTTTAACACTTTGTAGAACAGTTCATTGATTAGACTGTGCTCATAGCCTAAGCACAACACAGAATTAGCTACCTGCAGATTATCTGCTTTGACTGGCACCCTCAACTCACCTTTCTCTGGCCTCATGTTACAGAGAAAGGACTCGTGATTTAGTGGCATTTCTTTTCCACCATCCTCAGAGAAGGTTGGGTACTCAGAATCCAATGTCCCTGTGTCAGATACAGGATGGGACTCTCAGATAACAGGGTTCACTTCCTTTGTGAAGAAAGTTAAACCTCTTGCATGAATCTCAGATTTCACTACATCTTGCTTTCGCAAACAAACCACATGAGCTCTGTTTCTCCATGGAGCCAAATTTTCAGAATGCCTAGGACAGCTACATCAGGTACAGCAGAACGTACAAAATTCAGTTTAATCATTGCATCATCTTTTTCAATGTACCTGCCCTGTCGGGGTTTACCTGTTAGCCCCTGAGGCTTCCATCAGTCCCCTGGTGTTTCCCCATTTCTCCCGCAGTTTCCTCGGTTCTGCCCTACTCCTGGTGATTTCCTGAATCCTAAATCCGGAACCTGAATATTTTTTTTTCAAAGTGGGGCTGGAAGAGATTCAGCATGGAGTCACCAGTTGAATTTGCATCTTCGGGTACATTCCAGTGCTTCATGCATGCGCATATGCGCATTTTCATTTCAGCCATTCATGGCCATTTTGTGTTGCCTTTCCAGTCGTCCCGGTCCCTTTGTTAACCAAAAGGGGGACTGGAGACCTTTGGAAGTTTGAAGAGACAACAGAGGATGAAGGAAAGTAATTTTTCTGAGCACCAATCGTAGGCGAGGATTCAGGAGTCGCCTTATATATATTAATGAGGTGGCTCATGAATAATAATAAGTTGAGCCTGTCTAGCATTGTGGAAAAGGCTGAATTAGTGCTAGTGACAGGCAGGAGAGTAAATAAAATAAATATTGTGATGGTGTGCGAGGGCCAAGGGGACACTGTAATTCCGTGGGGAATTAAGAATGAAATACATGCTGGCACCAGTGGCACTCTCAGGGCAGCAGCCACATCGTCATGACCGTCGGTTAGGAGACAGAGTCGAGGCTCATCGTCGTTCATCGATTGACTCACTACTACTCACTCAGACCTGGTTGATCTCTGAGTCGGATGGACTTCCACAGCTTAAGGAGTGGGGTCGTGGGACTTCATCTCCTGGAACTAGCCATGGAGGACCTGGAGCTCCTGTTATCTAAGGAAGCCTGGAGTACTGTAGTGTGTGGGTGGTAGGAAAAGAGCACACCTCGGGGACAGTCTGCCAGCTTATTTGCAGAGAGATCTTACAGGATTCATTTGGGAGCATCTTCCATCGGAAAAAAACGGACGGTGCTTCATCAGAGAAATCTGTACCTCCATGAGAACTGTATTTTGTTCTGGTATGCAGCCTTTGATAATTCAGCTGAGCCTTACTGTTTTTACCCTGAGTGCTATCTTTTATTGAACTCTTTCAAATAACTGGTTTAGCGCTTTTGTTTGTTTTTATTTTTTAAGCCATTTAAATAAAGTTTATAGAGTTTTTTTGCAGATTGCAACTAAGTCCGAAAAGGACTGTAAATCACTACCTTTGTTATACTCAGCATTTGCCTTACTTCTCTTTACACTCTGCGCTCGCTTTTTTTGGTATTGAGTGGGGATATTGATGTAACGGACACGCATTTAATGGACAGATTGACGGTTGTCAAATCAGTCCGTTACAAGCAGTATATACTGTATATACATTTGGCTGCAGCAATGGAATAAAGTTGGTGCATATATGGACTGTATTGGGGCTATGTGTGGCTGCCTAGGGGTAAGGACAAACGGCAGCAGCGACTGGAAAGGGGCTAATTAAAAAGGTCGAACTGCACAGTCGCTTAATATGGCACAGGGATTGTTACCTGTTGGTGGGGAATTAATTAACATAGAAACATAGAATTTGACGGCAGATAAAGACCACTTGACCCACCCAGTCTGCCCATTTCCCTACCTAATGGATAAGCTGCAGATCCTAGTTAGCCAACAGCCTACTTCCTCCTACCCCCAATCCCTAGAATTGCCTTATGTCTGTCCCATGCATTATTGAATTCTCCCACTGTTTTTGACTCTACAACCTCCACAGGAAGGCTGTTCCATGCATCCACAACCCTCTCCGTGAAAAAATACTTCCTCACATTACCTCTGAGCCATCCCCCTTCTATCTTCAAATTGTGCCCCCTTGTTCTTGCACATCTCTTTTTCTGAAAGATGCTAGCCTCTTGGACTTTGTTGATTCCCTTGAGGTACTTGAAAGTTTCTATCATGTTCCCCCGTCCCTCCTTTCCTCGAGGGTATACATATTAAGCTCTTTAAGTCTCTCTTCATATGTCTTCTGGTGCAGACCCTGCACCATTTTAGTTGCCCTCCTCTGGACTGCCTCCATCCTCTCTATGTCCTTGTGGAGATTGGATCTCCAGAACTGCACACAGTACTCCAGATGGGGGTCTCACCAGCTGTCTGTACAGAGGGATGACAACTTCCTGTTTTCTACTGGTGTTGCCTCTTCCAGTACATCCCAGTATCCCCCTAGCCCTCCTTACTGCCCTCTCACATTGCTTGCCCACCTTAAGGTCATCTGATATGACTACCCCCAGGTCCCGTTCCATTTTTGTTGTTGTTAGTATCTCACCCCCCATAGTGTACTCTTCCCCCTAGATTTTTGTTTCCCAGGTGCATTACTTTGCACTTCTTAGCATTGAATCTAATCTGCCATACATTTGACCATTCCTCCAACCTTGCTAAGTCCATTCTCATCCTTTCCACCCCACCTTGTGTATCAACCCTGTTGCAGATCTTTGTGTTGTCTGCAAAGAGACATACTTTTCCTTCCAGTCACTCTGCAATGTCACTTATAAAGACGTTGAAGAGGACTGGTCATAGAACTGAACCCTGCGGTACCCCACTAGTAACCCCCCTTTCTTCAGAGTAAACTCTGCTTACTATTACCCTCTGTGTCCTGTTCTCCAGCCAATTTTTTACCCAGGCTACCATCTTAGGACCCACTCCCAGGCTGGCTAACTTGTATATTAATAATTTGTGTGGGACTGTGTCAAATGCCTTGCTAAAGTCTAGGTAGGCCATGTCCACAGCCCCTCCCTGATCTACTACTTTGGTCATAAAAGTACATTTCTTGGCTGCAGGGACATCTCAGAGATGGGACATGTAATTGCTGTGGACACTGTTTAGTCAGCAGCCATGATAGCAGCCATGTGACCACTGCACAACCAATCAGGGGCCAGGAATTGCCAGAAAGATTGTGGGACTGCTGAAAGGACTATTGGGGAAAAAAGCTGTGGAAAGTTTAGGCGCCTTTTTCTGCACCAATTAGGCATCAAGGGAGCCTCATACATATTAATTTTGTTGAAGAACAGCATCTCCAGCCAATGGGGAGCTGCCAGAAAGCTCCCAAAAGTGAAGGACTTTTGCTTTCTGGGACTGTCTGGTGGGAGCCCCTTCACAGAGAGGGGGGTCTGCAGCCTCTAAGCAGAGAATGGGGCTGCAAGGCTGGGAAAGGGCCTGCCTGGGGGCTGCCAGCAATTTGTCCCCAGGACTGGTCATACCTTTCCCCATTTGGACAGTGAAAAAGAAGGTTTTTCAGGCAGCTCTGCAGAGAAAGTAAGAGAGCTGCAGGTTCCTGCTACAGGCTGCTGTGGTAAGAAGTTGCACCACAGTGGTGAAAGTCTTCAGAGAATGGGTTGACTGGATTAGGAAAATGGAATATGGAAATGGACTGGTTTGAATGACGTGGATGAGGAGAAAGCCTCTTATGTTTCATCTAACATACTAAAATGCCAGCAGAATAGGCCTAACGGTCTTTCGAGTCTGCTCGATTGGTCAGCCCCCACCCTGGGTGCTGACCTTGCTGCCCCCCTCGCCTTCTCTGGCTACTCCCTTCCCAGTTCCGGATATTCTTGTTGCATTGTATTTTGCTTCCAGAACCCTTCCCTGTACCTGTCCCAGCCCTCTTGAACCCCTCCACCGCCTCTGCCTCCACCAGCCCCTAGGCAGTGCATTCCATGGCTCCACCACCTCTCAGTGAAGTAGCACCTCCTCCTTTCTCCCTGAATCTTCCCCTCCAGCTTCCACCCATGCCCTCTAGTGGCCCCTCCTCCTTCCTTCAAGCACCCTGACTGTTCCTCCCTATTTACCCTCTTCATGTACTTGAAGACCTCTATCATTTCCCCCCGGTCCCTTCTCTCTTCCAATGTGTACATATTTAGCTCTTTGAGCCTCTCCTCATAGGTCCTGTCCCCCAAGCCCCAAATCATTTTGGTTGACCTCCTCTGGACCCTCTCCAGGAGTTTAATGTCCCTCTTTAAGTGTGGCCTCCAAAACTGCACGCAGTACTCAAGGTGTGGCCTCACCAAGCAGTTATACAGAGGGAGCATCACTTCCCTCCTTCTGGAGGTGATCCCCCTAGCGATGCATCCCAGCATCTTGTTGGCCTTGGCTGCTGCCCTCCTACAAGTCTCCGAGTTGTTCATTTTGACATCCACCACCACCCCCAGGTCCCTCTCAGCCATCGAGACTTGTAGCATTCCCCCCCCCAGGGTGTACACTTCGCCCGGGTTTCTGGCCCCCAGGTGGAGTACCTTGCATTTCCCTGCATTGAACCTCAGCTTCCACTTTCTAGACCATCTTTCCAGAGCCTCCAGGTCCCCCTGTAGGGCCACCCTCCCCTCCTTCCCATCCACCACCGCCCCCAGTTTTGAGTCATCCACAAAGAGACTCATCTCACTCCTGATTCCTGTCCTTATGTCAGAGACGTAGGCGTTGAACAGGAGGGGCCCAAGGACTGATCCCTGTGGGACCCACGCTAATGACCCTCTTTGGGGATGAGACTATCCCGCCAACTACGACCCTCTGGGTCCGGTCCTGGAGCCAATTTCCAGGAGCCAGGATCTGCACCACATTGGTGAGACACCAAGGATGAGAGAGGTGTAAGAGATTTGTGCAAGGATAAGGTTCTGTCTGACCCTGGAAGAGACACAGAATCTAAAGAGAAAGGGGAAGGACAAAAGGTTTAAGGACTGGTTTTGGCATTGGAAAATGAATTATGGAAAATGGACTGGGTTTTGGTCAAAAAAGTTGAAGGGAGAGCCTCTTCTGAAGCTATCTGCACCTGCATGGTGAGAGAAATATTTGTTTGCATCAGAAGGATTGAGAGAAAGCCTGTATGGGAGAGAGAGATTTTTCTGAATTGTGTGTGAGCCAGAGCAAGAATGGTGGCTGTGTTCAGGCTGTGAGACAGTGAAAGCAGAAGGATGGGCAGGTGCCTTCCAGGCCGGGTACCTGCTGTCTGCTCCTGAAATGCAGCTAAGAAAAGACTGTTGTGGTGAACCTGGAGTTTCAGACTCTGCACTGCTCCCCAGAGCCTGAGAGACAGGGAAGTAACAGAAACTATTTTCGCTACACATCGTGGCTGGTTATCAAGAGAAAGGAGGATGATCTGAAGCTCCCATCCTAAGCTCAGAGCCTGGTGGGGAACCTGCTAACCCCCATCAAGTGGGGTCTGCTGGCTGTAGGGGACCATGGGTTTATACCGGAGTGCTAGGGCACACTGACCTGTGAAGGAGCCGGACTATGGGGCCACTCCTAGGTCTGGGTAGTCTGTAGCTGGTGGGCTTTGCAACGGGCCTCAAAAGGCTGAAGGGGACAAGCTGCAAGACCTTCAATCAAGCTGAAGATCCAAGCTGCAGCATCCTGCCCCTTCTTAAAATCCACCAAGCATTGATCCCAAGGTTCTGCTAAACCACCAACCCCAGGACTTCAGTCACCAAACCACCAGAGGACTGATGTCGCAGAACCGTGAGTAAAAGCAGGAACTGCCCTGCCCCTGGGGGTTGTATATAGTTTTATGTTCAAATATTCTGACTGGCATAGGAAGGTTTAAAACCAAGCTGGAGAGAAACGTAAAAAGTTAAGTTGATTCATCAAGCGCGCCAACGCCGGCCGACCAGCTGCACTTCAGGCCTGCAACTACAAGGCTGGGTACTCTGGGACAGAATTTGGGGCTTCGTTCTGAACTGGTACCAGTTGGGGGTCTGTGCATATTTAATATGCCATATTTGCACTCTATGACTGCATTGTATTTATTAGAGCTACATTGTGGATATTTGCTACGTCTTGCCTCTGGGGCATCAAAACCTTATTTTTATCTCTTGCTGAAAATATGTATCACACACTTGCTCTGAGGCCTCCCTGTTTTTACTACCGCATGTAAATATGTTTTCATTACCTTGTAAATGCGACTGATTTCCTGCTTTGCTACCTCATTTAAATGTGTTTTTATGTATTGTTCTCCTGTGTTTCCTTTCCCCCAGGACGCTCCGTGAGATGAGCAATTTCCTGGTGAAACTTTTCAATAAATAAATAAATAATGCCTTCAGCAGTTAGCTAGACAGATAGTTTGCACTAACTAAAATGTGGGCTGAATATCAAAGGGGGTAATGATTGTTTGGGAAAAAATACAGATCTTTAAAAATGCAAATCAGCAATGTTCTGCTTAACCTCTGTGCCAATTTCCCCTTCCTAACCCTTCCCGTGTAAATAAATATGGTGTTACTGTTTTGGAAAAGAGCTGACTTACGAGCCTGATTTAGTGAGCATGTTATTACCTGAAGTTAGAAATGTTAAGTACTGAATGTGGGCAATGTTGGTTAATGTGGTGTCCATGTTTTAGGGTGACTGTATGGGGAGGAGGGTTGTTACGGCATCCCAGGGGGCTGTACTGGTAGGAATCATACCCACTTAAATTGTACTCTGGGTGAAGGCACCACCAGTTTTTTTTATATCTTAGGAAAGGACCCCATGTAACAGCAAATGGAAACCCAGTCCCCTTAACCTGGTTAGTGGCCACTCAGGCAGAGGTAGTAGCCCTCGAAAGATGGCGCCAGGGTTACATCAAGATAATATGACTCTGACTGTTTAGTATCCTTGACACTCTTTCCAGATGGAACAGGCCTGTTTAGCTGTGACCACAAAACTCTATGAAAGTAGTCGATAAAAGGTCTAAACCTTTCTAGAAGGTCATTTCCAATCAAGAAATTATCCTCTGCTCTATTGGTGATATACACTGGATAAGTGAGTTCCATTTTGCCAAACGTCAATCTTAACCACACTTTATCTAGGGTCTGTTGAGCCCCACCCCCCACACACACACACACAAACAACCTACAACTTATAAGCCATCAGAAAGGGTTTTCAGCACCATTGAGTCACCTACAGCATCAATCAATTTGTCAAAGAAGCTCTTGGACATCAAGGTCACTTCTGCCCCTGAATCCACCAGGGCTTCAAGATCCAGACTGTTTTCAATGATTATGTCAAATCCTAGTCTGTCACTGAAAAAAATGAACAATAAGTGGATTAAAGGTTGCTCTCTTAGTCTAAACTTAGATTAACTTTATCTTAAGCAGTCTAACAGTTTCAAATAACTTTTTTTCTGTCTTTAACAATACTAAGGTTTATAATTAATTATATATTCTATCTGTTGGAGTACAACAGTAAATAAGCAACAATCCACGACAGGGTATTCGGTTATAGGGATTTAATGGACGTCTGGGTACATTGTGAGGCACAAGGCCACAGGCCGAGTGTCCTCACAGCACCCCAGCCGTGCATTAAATCCCCATAACTCCATACTCTGGAGTGGGTTATTGCACTTATAACATGAGTTCTTGAGTTGCCAGCCCAGTGGCACTGAGGGTTGAGGCGCTGGATGCCACACCTTGCACCATGCCGGCGACCTGGGACGCCGGGGGTCAGCAGGGGAGGAAGAGGATTGAGCATCCAGAGGACTGTTGTCCTCTCTCAGGGTGGGTTACAGGGGACTTCCCAATCTGTAGTGACCCCCGATGGAGATCGGGGGCAGCACAAGACCAGGGACATGAGCATGGGGGAAGATGGCAGCAGGAGGCAGAGCCATGCAGGGTCACTGCACGCCGCATCTTTGGGGGAAACACCTAGGAAAAATCCTTGGAGGACCTAGGGAGGTGACGGTGACCCCAGGAGCTGACACCCACGTCCCAGCACTGGACCACCTTCCACCAGCTCTCTTGAACCCCTCGACCCAGCCACGGGTCTGCTGTCTAGATTCCAGAAAGGTCGTCAGGTAGCAGCAGTGGTCCCACTCCAGGGAGCTTAGATCTGGGGGGCCGGCCAAGTCCGTGGGCTTGGGGAAGGGGTAGCTCAGCCCTTGTACTCCCAGTGGAAGGGGTCTCAGGCAGGGAGTAGAGGCCAAGGCTGAGAGGGTACATCTGAGAGATGCCCTGACCCTCCGGTGCAGAAACAAACTATACAAAAAAAGCAAAAACATGGGTTCTTGAAAAAAAACAATTATGCCCACAGAAACATGTCCATCCTGTGGAATGACAGAAACAGGCACTGTATCCTGTCGCCGCCCAAAGTAGTTCTTCAGCAAAGATAGGATGGTTGCTCATTCCACGCCCCTATTGAAGTGCAACAGTAACTACTATATATTGCAAGTCAAAAAACATATATAAGGTAAACATTTTCCTTTCTTATTGTTAATATGTTTGTTTAAAAAACACACTTATGCGCTAAATAGGTATGGTATAACAACCCTGCTAACTTGTATATAAAAATAATGAAACTACGAAGCAAGTAAAAAATGATAGGGAGGGAAAGGGTAGGAGGAAGGGGTTATTTGGTGTGTGGAGTGGGTACAATCCAACGGACTGAGTTGCCAATAGTGCTGAAATGTGACTTCCAAGGTACCAGCTGGCACTGAATGCTACTGACAAAACAACTTTATTCTGATGTGAATCTTTTGTCTGTGCTACCAGAACCTTTATAATTAATAGTTATACAGGCTTCAAGATGCATGTTGTGCATGGCCTTGGGTTATAACCCTACAATGAGCGGCTGTGTTCTTAAACTGTGTTAAGTTAGTAGAGTGAACCGCTCCCTCATCTGAACCATAAGTAGCTACAATTTCACATGAATAGTACTCCATCATGTTACACGAGGTCCCTGCACCCTGATTGGTACCCGCAGAGGTACACCGTAGACAGCTAGTGCTTAGGCATATGCTATACTAACATATAGGGCTAAGAGCATCTACCATATAAGAGTAGATGTCAGGATATGTACGCATATTATTGTAACACACTTTGCTTGCTAATACAGGACCTCCTTGAGAATGAGCTTGCTCAATGGAGTTTTCCTGCAATAAACTTGAACTGAACTTGAACTTGAACATATATTTTTCCTATGTATTTTCTCTGTATTTCTTACTTATAAGATTTTAGGACATCTGTGTCCTTGGAATAATTATGATATGTAAGTTGGCATTGCCACCTTTTGGTGATTTGTACTACTACACTGAGTTATGTAAGACTCTGTATAATATACTTTTTTGTTTTACAAACTGATGACTACTACAAAATTGTATGTTATCTTGGACTGTGAAGCCACCTCTAATTTAGCCAATAGGGCTCATCTCTGTAATTAGAAATGTTTCTGTCTTACAGTAAACATAGTAATTATCTTAGGTATATAATGTGAGACACTGAGTCTTATACCTCGGAGACCCCAAGAGACACAAAGAAACCTCGAGGTATAGGGAACGCTTAGCATTGGCTCCCAGTTCGTATTGGTAAGAACTGCTTAGGGCAACTGTGATTTATCCTTTTGGTAGTAATAAACAAGTTTATTACTCTAATGCAACGTCTTCGTGATTCCTTGCATTCTCAATATTGCCAAGAACCTGAGAGTGAGGTTTAGACCTCCTGACAATTGGCGACCGCGTGCAGGCAATATTTGGTGTTTGTAAGCTTTCACTTGTTGCTCAAAACTTTTCCCTTCCAAACAGGGACAGTAAGTGTGCATTTCCGCAACACTTCTCCTATTTTCCAACCACTCTGTAGTCACTTGCAAAGTCTGGCTGCTTTTCTTGGGTGTGGTTGATGCCGACTCGACCCACTCTGCAGCAGCTTTGAATTGTAAAGCCTACAAGCAATACAGTAGCCCGACTGTGTGTAAAGTGTGCCTGCTGTGGATCGATACATAGCACAGCGCCTTTTTCACAGTTTGATTTTTTTCATTCCCTTCCACACAATGGCCACCGTATCAAATATCAGCACAGAACTGAGACTCGAGGTCTCTAACTTCCTTGCCTCCCATGGAGGATGGGCTGACTTTGTGCGGGACGCAAGTCAATCTGAAAACCCTATACTGGGGACCTCAACCCAGTACTGTGAGATGAGATGAGACAAACAGCCAATAAGCGTCATGCCAAAGGGCTGTTGGTCGCAGCTCTCTACGCTGCTTTGGAAGCCTCCAAAGCGAGGTTTCGAACCCTTGATCTGCAGATCGCGCCTCTTAAGCAAGAGATGGGTTTACAGGAAACAGAATGTGTTAGATTGCAGCAGAATTTGGAGTCAGAGCTCCAGACTTTGCACAATGAAAAGATTCACTTTTGCATCATTCAGCACAGGTTGGCGAGCAAGAAATCTGTATGTTGAAGCAGGACTATGAAAGTTTGAGACAGGATAAGGGGCAGGCTTTGCATATGAATGACTTGTTAAGTACAGCAAATGCACAGTTGAGTGAGGAGCTGGGAGAGCTACAGGACGAGATAAACCAGGTACGTAATGACTTAGAAGTGGCTACTAGGGACAATCGCGAATTGAGCGACGCGTATAGAGTGTTGCAGAAACAAATGCAAGATGAGGCTGATATGGATGTTGCAACTGTGAGTCATGCTGAATGTGAATCCAAGATAGAAACATAGAAACATAGACTTTGATGGCAGATAAGGACCGCTTGGCCCATCTAGTCTGCCCATTTCCCTACCTACAGGATAGGCCGCAGATCCTAGTTAACCAACAGCCTATTTCTTCCTATCCCCCACAAGAATTGTCTTATGTCTGTCCCATGCATTCTTGAATTCTCCCACAGTTTAGACCCCACAACCTCCTCAGAAGGCTGTTCCATGCATCCACTACCCTCTCTGTGAAATAATACTTCCACATTGCCCTGAACCACCCCCATCTTTAAATTGTGTCCCCTTGTTCTTGCACGTCTCTTTCTGAAGATGCTACCCTCTTGGATTTTGTTGATTCCACTGAGGTACTTAAAGTTTCTATCATGTCCCCTCTCCTTCTTCACCTCAGGGTGTAATATATTAAGCTCCTTTAGTCTCTCCTCATACGACTTCTCTAGCAGACCCTACCATTTCAGATTGCCCTCCTCCGGACTGCCTCTATCCTGTCTATGTCCTACTTGGAGATAGGGTCTCAAGACTGGATGCAGTACTCAGATGGGGTCCACCAACTGCCTGTACAGAGAGATAACAACTTCCTGTTTTCTCTGCTGCAGATGCCTTTCTCTCATGCATCCCAGTATACCCCCAGTCCTCCCTACTGCCTTCTCACATTGGCCATAACCTAAGGTCATCTGATATGATTACCCCAGGTCCCTTCTTTTTGTTGTTGTTACTACCCCCCCGTGTATTCTTCCCTGGGTTCTGGTTTCCAGGTGCATTATTTTGCACTTCTTTGCATTGAATCCTAGCTGCCATACTTCTGACCATTCCTCCAACCTTGCCAAGTCCCTTCTCATCCTTTCCACGCCTCCTTGTGTATCAAACCTGTTGCAGATCTTGTGTCATCTGCAAAGAGGCATACTTTCCTTCCAGTCCCTCTGCAATGTCACTTATGAAGACATTAAAAAGGACTGGACCCAATACTGAACCTCACGGTACCCCAATTGTAACCCCTCTTTCTTCAGAGTGGACTTCATTTACAATTACCTTCTGTGTCCTGTTGTCCAGCCAATGTTTGCCCAGGCTACCACCCTGGGACCCACCAGGCTGGTTAGTTTGACTATTAATCTTTGTGTTGGGACTGTGTCAAAAGCCTTCTAAAGTCTAGGTGAGCCATGTCCCTCTCCTGGTCTATTACTTTGGTCACCCAGTCAAAGAAATCTATTAGATTCTGCCTGACATGACCTTCCTGTGTGAACCCATGCTGCCTTGGGTCCTGTGCCCCACTGGCCTCTAGGTACTCAACTATTCTTTCCTTCAGAAGTGACTCCATCACTTTCCCCTACCACAGAGGTCAAACTGACAGGTCTGTAGTTTCTGCCTCTGTCTTGGTCCCACTTTAGCGAGGAAGGGGAACACATCCGCCTTCCTCCAGTCCTCGGGTACCACACCATCCTCCCATGATTTATTAAAAAGAGTAGCCAGTGGTTTCACTAGTTCCCCCTTAATTCTTTTAGAATTCTGGGGTGAATTCCATCAGGCCCCATTGCTTTGTCCACCTTCAGTTTTAGGAGTTCTTGCAGAACCCTTTCTTCTGTGAAAGGACTGGGATCACCCCCCTATCAAGAGTGCTTCTGTTAATTGGATTAGGCACTTCCCCCTCCTCTTTTGTGAATACTGAGCAGAAATATTCGTTCAGTATCCCTGCTTTTTCACTGTCCCCCTCTGCCCACCCACCGTTCATTTTATTCAGCCTCACTATCCCTCCCTTTGTCTTTCTACGCTCACTGATGTACCTATAAAAGGTTTTATCCCCCTTCTTAACCGAGTTGGCTATCTTTTCCTCAGTTTGGACCTGTGCTATTCTGACTTCCCTCCCTGCTTCCTTCTGCCTTAACTGGTACAGCTCTCTGTCCTGCTCCTTCTGTGTTTCCTTATACTTCCGGAATGCTATCTTTTTCTTCCTGACTTTCACAGCCACCTCTTTTGAGAACCATAGTGGCTTTTTGTTTCATTTTGATTTGTTTATTTGCTTCACACAAAGGCTTGTTGCCTCTGTGATGGCAGTTTTGATGATTCCCCATTGTTGCTTTACACCTCCTTCTAGCTTGTTTGCTAGGGCTTTTCTGAGGCACTCTCCCATCTTGCCAAAGTCAGCCCTCCTGAAGTCCAGTACCCTCACTTTTGTATGGCTTGACTCTGTAGCTGAGTTTAACGTGAACCACACTGTTTGATGGTCACTTGTTCCCAGATGGCAACCCACTTCTAGATCTGAGATCCTCTCACTGCCCCCGTTTGAGAGTATGAGGTCTAAGATTGCTCCCTCACGAGTGGGTTCCGAAACTAGCTGTCTGAGGCCTGCCACCTTTAGGGCATCAAGAATGGCCCTGCTCTTGGATGTGGCTGCAGCAAATGTGCTCCAGTTAACATCTGGCATATTCAGGTCTCCCATCAACAGTATCTCCCCTTTCTCTGCCATTCTAAGAATGCCTTCTATCATATCCTTGTCCAATCCCTCCCTGACATGGGGTCTGTACCTAACCCTGTCGCGGATTGTGGTGCCTTTCCAGTCTCCAAGGTGACCCACAGTGCCTCCTCTCCTCCCTGTTTACTCTTTTGTTCAGTTGCTTTTATCCCTTACTTTACATAGAGAGCTAATCCTCCCCCTCTTCTCCCCGCCTGTCTCTCCAGTAGGTTATGTACCCTGGTATGTTAACATCCCAGTCATGGTTCTCTGTGTACTATGTTTCTGTGACTGCTACGATATCCAGGCATCCCTCTTCCATCAAGGCCACCAGCTCAGGGAGCTTGTTGCCCAGACTACGGGCATTGGTACTCATTACCCTCCATTTCCTGATGGCCTTACTCCTTTTGCTCCATCCCTGTCCTTCTTGCCTTTGTCACTTTCTCCATTACCCTGCCTTCTCTCTATTGACACCTCTATGTTGGTGTTTCAGCACTTACTACCGTGATTTTTCTGGGGGGCTAGGATTTCCTGCTTTTTTCCAGTGCCTCCCTTAGCTAGTTTAAATGCTTGCCAATGAAGCATTTAAAACTATCACCTAGGATCCTGGTTCCTCCTGGACAGATGCAGCCCATCATGCCAGTATAGGCTTGCATCACTCCAGGTGGACCCCCAGTCCCCAATGAAGCCAAATCCCTGAGCTCCACACCAGTTTTTCAACCACTGATTGAATTCCATGGTGTGGAACACCCTAGCCTCTCCTACGCCATAGATGGGCAGCACCTCCGAGAAGGTTACCGTGCGTGCTACTTGTCTAAGGCCCCTTCCCAATTCCACAAGCTCTTCCTGCACCTCTCTAATCCCTTTCTTAGCCAGGTCATTTGTCCCTAGGTGGACAATGACATCCAGCTCCCTCCCCTGTGCAGCTGCTCCAGCAATCCTGAGGATTCGCTCCCTGTCCCTCCATGCCATGGTGCCAGGCAGACACCTTACCTCCCTCTCCCCTTCCTCCCCCAGTTCTACCTTCCTAACAATGGAGTCCCCCACCAGGAGTTGTTTCCTTCCCTGCGGGTCCTTGCCACCCTCCTGTGGGTCTCCTTGTGGAGGTTCCCAGCATCCTCCTTGGTCTCCACTGTGGGTGCCTCCATAGAGGAACCACACTTTGCCAGAATGGCATAGGAATTGTGGAGAGGTACAACTGGAGGGATGTGCCTCTGTTCCACCACCCTCACCCTCCCTGAGCCCACTGTGGTTCAACCGCTCCTCTTTCTTGGCAACCTCTGACGCAACGGCAGTGGCACTGGTGGTCCCTTGATGGAAGAGGAGGTCCCACAAATCCTGGCCAACTCAGCCTGGAGATGAGCAACCTCCTCCCTCAGCCCAGAGAGGTGCCTGCAGAAACTGCGCCATCAGTGAGAGGTTCAGGCTGGACATGTTAAGGTGACGGGAGGTGTAGCCCCTGCCTTACATACGTCATCTGAAGGGGAGGGCTCAGATGATGACATTTCTTAGTACAACGCCCAGTCACACCCCTACTATGGCCCAGAAACCCCACCCAGCCATCCAAAACATGGCAGGTCACCACTCCACCCACACCATGTCAAACGTTGTCGACGTCGTGACGCACATCATGGGAGATGCCAACATGGTGGCCCCCATGATGGGGGGAGCAGGCCCAAGCCTGGTCCCGACAGCACCACCGATAGCCATAATTAATGTGGAAGACAGGCAGGAGATAGAAAGAATGATTGATAATGCGGTGAATAGTTTGCCCATTCCAGAGAGGCATAAGCGAGTTTTAAAAGGCCAAATTAGGCAGCTTATTCATGAAACTGGTACTCAGGATAGCATAGTCCGCTTGGTAGTGGAGGCCACAGCTCAGGCAGCCCTGGATGGCACCCGAGGAAATGTACCTCCACCTGATCATCCCAATAATCCCCTACAAATGGCCTACTCTGTTCAGCAGATAGCTGTCAGCATTGGTCTGATGAGCCCGTCTGACAACCTCAGCTGCCACTTAGAGAAAGTGCGTTCCAAATGCGAGATGCTTAGCCTCCCTGCAGAATATCAAGTCCAAATACTATGCCAAACTATTGAGCCTGGCTTGTGGGCTAAACTCCCCGATGTCATCCGCCAGGACGGTAATGCCACCTTTGATGAGGTTGCAGCTGAACTCATTTCTGTACACAGCCCAGGTGTAGTAGGAGTGATGCTTGCATATCCTGTAAAACAGAATGCAAAGGGAAGTCTTACCACCAGAGGCTTTGGATGGCCTACCGAGCAGGAAAACACCTTGCCCAAGAAGCTGCAGATGTGGACCTTACTGAGTATAAGATCCTGTTCCTTAGGAACATGATTCCTGCAGTGAAAGAAAAGGTAGAGCCAACCACTTATCCCTCCACGGAAAGGTTTGCTGACATTCTTCAGAAAACCAGGAGGGTTTATCAATTCTATATCCATGATCTGGGCTCTGGTTCCAAGAAAGTAGCCACCGTGGAGCATACCCAAGAGGCCGCGATGCACTACACAGTGGAAGGGCAGGCCCAACACAAATAGCCCCTCCCCGCAGACAATCAACACCCCCAGCAAGCCCAACAACAACAACCACAACAGCAGCAACAGTGGGGTGGGAACCAGTATTATCATAAGAATAAAAAGCATAAGAACAAGGGTAAACAACAACAAAGACCAGGCCCTTCATATAGGGAGATAGGCGAAGAAAATTGGAAGTTTTCAGAACTCCCGGGGCAAGTGCGCTCTGTAGAGGATGCTGTTCCCGCTCAGTCCCTTGCAGCTATACAACCAGGAACCCAGGCCTCAACAGGCCATGGCAACACCGGAAGTATAGGCCTTCAGGCCCACATAGGCCTGAACCCAGAAGCACCTCACTATATTGCATCAGTGCAGCATGGTGAAGTAGTTCATCAGAGCCAGACCCAACCTTTCCATGCTCCCTCCAATACAGATTGACAATTACAGGCCCCAGTCCAGATTGTAAACAAGCTGGTCTTGGATACAAACGGAAGGCCCTGCACTGAGGCTGAGGTCGGGGGCTGCCTAATTACAGTGTTATTAGATACAGGCGCGGGTGTGTCTGTATTACATGATGACCACCCGGACATATCTCCTTGGTCCACTGGATGGAGGACCAACATGTCAGGAGTAGATGGCACTAGGTTACCCGCATACCGCTCTCTACCTCTACCGGTAGAGTTGGGCCATTTAAAGGCCTCACACACCTTCCAACTAATGGTATTGCATGATGATCCTAGTATCATTGGAATCGACTTCCTTGCACCACACGGCCGTGTAGTGGATCTAGCTAATATGCTACTGATACAGATTCAGGGCCAATATCACACCATCTTGATCCCTGACTCACACGTTGTGGCAACAATATCTGCCAACAACAAGGAGTATGATGTCATAGATTTGTTCAAGAACCATGAGCTTTTTCCAAAGCTCGTACCCATTTTGCAAAGGCATTTGGAAGCATTTGCTATCAACAAGCATGACTGTGGCAGAATGCACACTGTCATCGAAGTGCCAAGCCCAGTACATGAGAGGCAAAGGCAATATTCTTTCCATCTGAGGCCTTGCCTTCTCGCAGAGAAACAATAAAATCACTTCTTAACCAAGGGGTAATCAGAACATGTGTTTCTACTGCCAACTCCCCAGTGTGGCCTGTGAAAAAACCCACAGGTACCTGGAGACTTACTATTGACTACAGGAAACTGAACCAGGTCACCCCCCAGTTGTGCCCCAACTGTGGCATCTGCACCTGATGTGCTACGACTTTTGACCCCTGACCTAAAATGGTTCAGTGCCCTCGACATCTCCAATGGTTTCTGGTCATTGCCATTGGCCCCTAAGAGTCAATATAAGTTTGCCTTCACCTTTGAAGGTAGACAGTACACGTGGAACTGTCACGGTGTTAATCGGGACTGAAAGGTGATTTCGCAGTCACTAAACAAAATCACCTTTCGGTGCCTAGTAATGAAACGACAGTGCCAGTGTTCATGAGGTGGGCTCTCAAAAAGTCTCTGTTACAAATTTAGTGGAAAAAATCCAAAAAATTACTGTCTTATGAGCGTGCGTTGTGCAGTTGCTACGCACGCTCATAAATTTGCGAATTTGCAATATTTTTACACCAGATTTTCAACATTGACATTTTTTCACACCTCCTTGTGAACAGTACAGCTGTCATTGTTCACATCCTGGCAGAAATGTGTTTTCGCACTTTCGATGCAGAATAGCGCGGTCACTGTGGGAAATCAGTGTTCGGGACAGATTAAGAAAATGACAGTGACACTGTTAATGAGTAGAGGTCCTAAAATGCCTATGTTGAAAATTTGGTAACAATTCTCCATAAAATGACTGTGTTACGAGCGTGCGTTACGCAGTTTGCACGCACGCTCGTAAGTTCGCAAATTTATAATATTTTCACTCCAGATTTTCAAAATTGCCATTTTCCTACACCTACTTATGAACAGTACAGCTGTCATTTTTCCCATCCTGGCCGAAATGTGTTTTTGCACTTCAGGCGCAGAATAGAGCGGTTGCTGTGGGAAATCACTGTCCAGGACAGATTAAGAAAATGAGAGTGATACTGTTCATGAGCAGAGGTCCTAAAATGCCTATGTTGACAATTTGGTGAACATAGCCCATCAAATGACTGTGTTACAAGCATGTGTTGCACACTTTCCACACACCCTTGTAACTTCGCAAATTTGTAATATTGTCAGGCCAGATTTTCAACAGTGGCAATTTTCACACCTCCTTATGAGCAGCACAGCTGTCATTTTTCACATCCTGACCAAAATGTGTTTTCACAGTTCCGGCGCAGAATAACGCAGTCGCTGTGGGAAATCACTGTTCGAGACAGATTAAGAAAATGACAGTGGCATTGTTCATGAGCAGAGGTTCTAAAATGCCTATGTTGAGAGATCACGTGATGCAGGGTTCCCGATAGCAGCACTGAAGCGGAGCTCCATCACCTCACCTCCCTGTTGCTTAATTTTTAGGCTACAGCTTAAAGAGTTCTCGACCAAACTCATCACAGGCTAATTCTGAGGACACAGCTCCAAGCTAGAGCCGAAATTAACTTTCGTGGGTGGCTTAAGTACCACGATGGAGGCTGAAATGAAGCAGGCCCTGCCCAGGCATACTCCACCAGCCTCACCGGAGAAATTGCCTAAAAAGCAGAGGGCTCAAGGTGCTGCTGCTGGCAAAGCGACGTCCCCAACTTCAGCTGCAACCCCGTTAACGGAAGACCGCTTTCTGCAAGAAATCCTGCCCTTTAGGGAAACCCTTGCCGATATTGCCTCGGAGTTGAAATCTCTCCGTGGCGATCTTAATGGCCTTACAAGGAGGGTGGGTGATGCAGAGGCCCGTATGGTGTCGGCAGAGAAGTGGAGGGAGAAAGCAGAGCCTGAGATAGTGCAGCTGCACCAGCAGATACACAAGCTGCAGCTTAAAACTGAAGATCTGGAAGGCAGGAGCAGACAGAAAAATGTGTTGGTATTGGGGCTACCAGAAGCTGAGGAAGGTGCTAACACTGTGTCCTTCATCCAGAAATTTCTACAGAAGGTAGTGGGGCCCTTTGCCCTGAATGCCAGCTACCAAATCAAGCGGGAACACCACTCCCTCAGACCGCGACCCCCTCTAGGAGCTCCCCCAAGACCAATCATCGTGTGGTTCTTGAGTTTTGTGGAGAAGCAGCATGTTATCGACAAAGCAAAAGAGCTCCAGAAAATAATGTGGGAAAATGCCACCCTCAGAATATCACAAGATTTACCCCTGGAGACCTGACAGAAGCGGGCCACTTTCCATCCTACTGTCAAGAAGTTAATAGCTGCTGGTATTCCATTTCGAATGCTGTACCCAGCCAAGCTGCGTGTTTCAGTTCAGGGCTCCTGGCTCTCATATGACTCGCCTGAACAAGCGGCTGCAGAACTCTCCACGCAGCTACCTAGTTTATTTAAAGAAGAATGATTCCTCGTTTAATGGACTGTAGTGCCTTTATAATCATGGACAGGGGAATTATGTAATTGCTTACCTGCTGGGCTGATTAGTTCAGGGAGGTGCTGGATCTGCCCGGGGGGCATTCGGCCGGTTTCACGCTGGCAGGTGGGGTCAGGGTGGTGTCGCACTCAGAGGGGGACCCTGGTAGCATTTGGGCTCTTGCAGGAACCTTTTTTGAAGGGGGGTAGTTTCCCAGTGGGACAACACCTAGGGGACCAGTGTGAGCGTCCTCTTTATCTTCCTCCCTTCATCGAGTAGGCTTGATATTCGTGGGCTCAGCTCAGGTCAGGTTTCTTTTTTTACTTTACTGGCTGGGGATTGGATTTTAATTTAACCAGGTCATGGGGTACGGTTTCGAAACCAGTAACAGCCATATCACCACCTGGTACCTCTGTGGAAGCAGCCCATAGTAGGGGCTAATGCTCTGAATATAACTATGGCTCTAGAGTCATAACAGGACCTAGCTGGGTGGTCATGCAAGGACTGTGAGAGGAATAAGGGGTTTCTATAAAGGACACATTTTGGGTCATGGCTGTGTTCTTATAAAAGTTAGCTCACTACAGTTTGATTCTCCCAATCTGAAACATGGCTCATAGTTTGAAGGAGCCTTAATGTAATGAATGGGGGCAGGGGGGCTCCAGATCGGGCGTCTGGGAGCTCTGCACAGGCATTGATTTGGGGTGGCGCCTCGCTTAGCCTTATTAGAAATGCTCTAACTTCAATAGCTCCCTAGCTCAGAGTCCAGCTATAGTCCTCGAGAAATCATGGGGGTAACAACTTCATATTTGTTCTTTATATATGTGGCAGTAGTGGTAATTGCCATTGGGTTTTGGCCTATCACATGGAAGGTTCTTCGGTTGGCATATATTCAGTCTGGAGGTGTTAGGCCTTTTGTACATAGTTCTGAGGGTTTACTAAGGGCTAGGGTGGGTTGGGTTTTTTGGGTATCTGGAATCTGGATAATACTGTTAAGTCTTTTAATTACTACCAGGACAGGAAGATTAAGGGTATACATGTTACAAGACAGGTTATTTCTCTCTGTACAACTGAGTCATAGTGTCTTAAATAAGGTTATGGGGTGGAATAGGGGAGGGGGATGGGCTGGAGTGTGCCTTAAGGGGTTGAACTGGGTCACGAAGAATTTTTGGGGGCTGATACCTGAAGTGTGGAAGGACAATGGTTAATAGTCTTTCTAAGATAATTACTTGGAATGTTAGAGGAGTAAGAGACGTCCTGAAATGGCTGCAAATACTTAAACACAGTTCACTTTTAAATGCTGATATCATTCTGCTCCAGGAAACCCATCTGATAGCCACGGAATCAGCATGTCTGCGTAGACAAGGAATATCCCAGGTTTTTGCAGCAGGAAATTCATCTGCAAGCCGTGGGGTGGCCATCCTTATCAAAAGGCACATCCCATTCCAGGCAGATAACACGATTGCTGATCCTCTTGGCCGTTATGTGCAAATCAAGGGTATTTTAAACAACATTGCGGTGGTTCTGGGTCGATATATGGCCCGGTGGGGATTCTGACTTCCTGATAGATCTGGCTAATAAAATTGCCACGCCCTTCCCGCCTTGATTTTAGGTGGGATTGAATGTTCCCGTCCCAAGATTTGGACAGGACTTACAGACGTGAAGCCTCTTTCAGCTTCACAGAATGCTTTAAGAGACTTTACAACTTTGTTGGGCTGGGTGACCCGTTGCACATTTTAAACCCCACGAGTCAGTCATACACATTTTACTCAAGTGTCCATCAGACTTGGTCAAGATTAGACTATCTCCTAATTAGTTGCTCCCTTATGCCTGGTCTTTACCAGACAGGTACAGAACCCATAGTGATATCTGACCACGTGGTAGTCTGGATGACTATCTCACTAGATCCCCATACACAGAGGGAAACCATCTGGAGGCTGAATACCCAGCTGTTGAAGGATGAGTCGTTGGTTTTGCACATTGAAGAGCTCATTGCTACCTTTCTGGAACAAAATGAGGATTCAGTCTTGAGATGGGACCTCCTTTGGTGCTCCCTGAAGTGCTATCTTCGGGGCGAGTTTATTAAGACTACCTCTAGAAGGAAAAAGATATGGGACTCCAAAGCTTTCATCCTTATTGACCCAGATTAAAGAGAAAGAAAACTCCCTATCCTCCTCTACTTCCTCGGGCACCTTAGAAGAACTGTTAGCTATGCATAATGAATACATGGAATTAATAAGGGAAAAAGCAGAATATGCTCTGGTCAAGACCAAAGCTATATATCCGGATCAAGGTGAAAAAGCTGGTAAGCTGCTCACCCTCCGACTCCGTCAGCTGGAGAGTTCCCGTCTAATCCCTTCGATTAGGGCCTCTGATGGCTCTATTAAAACGGAACCTCAGGAGATTGTGCAGATCTTTGAGAACTTCTACAAATTATTATATGGGAAGTGCCTTCCTAGCATAAATTCTCAAGATATAGAAACATATCTGGAGTCTCTAAACCTTCCAACGCTGGATGATTCCAGTCAAGCTTTCCTAGCTTCCCCCATATCTACTGCTGAAGTGGAAAGAGCCATTGGTGGCCTTACCCTGGACAAAGCACCAGGTCCGGACGGATTCCCATCAGATTTCTATAAAACATTCGCTAAAGAATTAGCCCCCCTTTTGCTCAAATTATACAATTACATGTTCCAAGAGGATAAATTAGATCCAACCCTCATGGATGCCACGATTATTCTTTTACTTAAACCGGACGAGTCCCACCTAGACCCAACCAATTATAGGCCAATCTCCCTACTAAATTATGATATCAAAATCTTAGCTAAGGTCCTCTCGCTCCGAATAAAAGCTCACTGGACCCGGCTTCTAAGTCCGGAACAGGTGGGGTTCGTGGCGGGCCACTCTCCTGCTGACCATCTTAGGACACTCACACATATCTTCCAAGTGGCTCAATCTTCCCTGTCCCCAATGGTGTTAATTTCCCTCGATGCCCGAAAAGGCTTTCGACAGGGTGTATTGGGAATTCTTATGGTTGACCTTGCGGAAAATGGGCTTCCCTTCTCAGTTTGTTGTAAAGATACAGTCCCTTTATGCTTCCCCGTCGGCCAAGATTTATTGTAATGGGATTTTTTCTACCAGGTTTCCCTTATACACGGGTACCAGACAGGGCTGCCCCCTCTCACCCTTTTTGTTCAACCTTTATTTAGAACCTTTACTCTGGCATATCAAACAGACTCCTCTAATTAGAGGCATCCCTACCTATACCCAGACCCTTAAACTTTCGGTCTATGCTGACGATATTCTTCTTCATTTAGCCCACCCAGTCTCCTCGCTGGAACAAGTGTTAGGGGTTATCAATCAGTATGGTAAGTTATCCAATTACAAATTAAATATTTCTAAGACAGAAATCTTTCCCCCTGAACAGTTACACCTTGAAGTCCGATTTTGCTCACTTGGGAATTAAATGGGCCTCCCAAACTCTCAAGTATTTAGGTATATATTTGTCTAGAGACCCTATTCTAGTTCAGAGGCTCAACCTGGATAACTTGGTTAGTGTTATCCAACAGGATCTTCTGAGATGGCAGAATCTACCCCTCTCTTTATGGGCCCGGATAAACATAATTAAGATGAATATCCTACCCCGGATTTTTTACCCCCTAAATTTATTAAACATATGGCTTCCAATCTCCTTTTTCAAACATTTCCATTCTATGATATCAAAATTTATTTGGTTAGGCAAACACCCCCGCTGAGCTTTCCATAAACTCAGCGTACCTAAAGTTCAGTGTGGACTTCGCCTCCCCAATTTCCTCTTATATTATTGGGCAAGCCATGTAACTAAATTGGGGAAATGGCTCGCGCAGGAGGAAATGGATTATACCCCCATTTGGCTCCAAATTGAGAATGATCTCCTAAGATCTAATAATACTAACCTAGCCACGGTCTTTTACCTAACAATATCATCGCTGTCAGAAAGGTTACAAGACACGGTAATTAGTACTTCTTTAAGAGTATTTTCACAGTGTTGCTCATATCTGAAGATACCTCTTAAAGTTGATATGTGTCAACCACTCATGCTAAACCGCAACATCAAAATTGGGGGGTCATGTCTTATGTTTCAGTGGCTCCCGCAGCTACAGGAGGCATGTGTAGAGGATCTATTTTCTCAGAATAACCTCCTTTCTTCACCTGAAATTCTTGGTAAGTCTGACATCCCGAGACGAATGATCTTTAAGGTGTACCAAATAAGGCACGTTATAAGTACCTTGTTTGGGGTAAAAAGCCAACTATCTTTAGTCAGACCCTTAATGGTCCAAGTCAGTGAAAGCTCTTTAAGGCCACATTCAGTTTCTACAGTTTATATTCTCCTCCTGTCGTTTACCTGTTCTGATCCTCTGCCTGGTTCTCCAATCTGGTCGGCCTTACTTCCAGATGCGAAGTTGGACTGGGCCCGGATCTGGAAGGACCTTTACATCTACCACTCTCAGGATGGACTTAGACTCACTCAATATCATATACTGAATAACATGTATTATACCCCCATGAGACTAGCTAAATTGGGTAGGACACTGGATTCCACTTGTACCAGGTGTGGTAGGGAGGAAGGGAATTTAGTGCACATATTCTGGTATTGTGAAAAGGTTTCCTTACTCTGGCGGGAAATCAGATCTAAACTTGACCCTTGGTTGGGGTTGGAAGACCTTTTCACAATTGAGGTCTGTATCCTAGGATGATATGAGGGCATCACTGTTAAGGAATGTAGATATCATATGGCTTTAATTGCCATCATTGTTAAAAAATTGGTTCTGAAGCATTGGATGGACCAGCTAACAATTTCCTATAGTGAATGGCTAAAGGACATATCTTCTTTCTTCAGATCTGAACGACTGATAGTGGGTTTTAGGAACAACATGGCAAGTTTTGATAAGAAATGGGGGAAAATATGCATTGTACCTGAAATAAGTGTATGATATCCCAACTGTGTGGATAATGGTCCAGTCTAAGCAATGTCTCTCCTCCTCCTTCAAATGACTAAGATAGGCACACCCAGGGGTGGGTGGGGAAAGGAAGGGGGGTGAGGGAGGAGGGGTGGTTTTAAGGGATTTAGATAGTTGTTTTTGTATAGTTAGGAGGCTAGGATCTTTGTTGAACTTGACATATGCAATCTACCTGGCCTATGTGTAACTGTTTGTTGGAAAACTAATAAAATTTGAATTTTAAAATGCCTATGTTGAAAATTTGGTGACGAAATGCTATATGACAGGTTGGCAAGCGTATGCTGAACTGTTTCACCACCTCTGTAACTTCGCAATTTTGCAATATTTTCACGCCACATTTCAACAGTGGCATTTTCCACACCTCCTTATGAACAGTACAGTTGCCATTTTTCACATCCTGGCTAAAATATGTTTTTGCACTCCTGCCGGAGAATAGCATGGTCACTGTGGGAAATCACTGTTTGGGACAGATTAAGATCGAACAACTGAGAGGGGGTAGCGACCAAGCTCATCTGAGCTCTGTCGGGACTGCTGCAGATTTGTTTGTGGGCAGAAAAAGGCCCCAACGAAAGAGCCCAGCCTGCAGCACTGGGAGAAACAGAATCAGAGAGCAAGTGATGGAGGGGGAGTGAGCGAACTCACCGGAGCGCTGTCAGGACTGCTGCGGATTTCTTTGTGGGCAGAAAAGGCCACGCAGGCAGGGCCCAGTACAAAAGGCCAGCCTGCAGCGTGGGAGAAACAGTACAAGCGAGTGAGACGGGGAGCTGAATGAGCTCAACAGAGCTCTATCAGGACTGCTGTGGATTTCTTTGTGGGCAGAAGAAGGTGCCAATGCAGGCAGGAGCCCCATACAAAAGGGCCACTTGCAGCGCCAGGACAAACAGAATGAGTGCGTGAGAGAGGGAGACTGAGCGACCTCAACGGAGCTCTGTCGGGACAACTGCTGATTTCTTTGTGACAGACAAAGGTGCCAACACAGCCAGGAGCCCCGTACACAAGCGCAGCTTGCAGCACCAAGAGAAACAGAATGATTGAGTGACAGGGCGGTAGTGAGCGAGCTCAACGGAGCTCTATTGTGACTGCTGCGGATTTCTTTGTGGGCAGAAAATGCAGCAACGCAGGCAGGAGTCCAGTACAAAAGGCCAGCTTGCAGCGCCGGCCGAAACGGAATGAGTGAGTGAGAGAGCTCAATGGAGCTGTGTCGGGACTGCTTCAGATTTCTTTCAGGCCAGAACAAGCCGCCAATGCAGGCAGGAACCCAGTACACAAGGGCAGCCTGCAGCGGCAGGAGACACAGAACAAGCGAGTGAGGGAGGGGGAGTGAGAAAGCTCAATGGAGCTCTGTTGGGACTGCTGCAGATTTGTTTGTGGGCAGAAAAAGCCAGCAATGCATGCAGGGGCCCAGTACAAATGGACAGCCTGCAGTGGCGGGGAAACCAGAATGAGTGAGTGAGAGAGAGGAAGTGAGCGAGCTCAATGGAGCTCTATTGTAACAGCTGCAAATTTGTTTGTGGGCATAAGAAGGCGGCAACGCAGGCAGGAGCCCAACAGAAAAGGGCAGCCTGCATCGCCGGCAGAAACGGATTGAGCAAATGAGAGAAGGGGAGTGAGCAAGCTCAATGGAGCTTTGTTGGGACTGCTGCAGATTTCTTTGTGGCCAGACAAAGGCGCCAACAGAGGCAGGAGCCCAGTACAAAAGGGCAGCCTGCAGTGCCAGGAGAAACAGAATGAGTGAGTGACACAGGGGGAGTGAGTGACCTCAATGGCACTCTATCATGACTGCCATGGATTTCTTTGTTGGCAGAAAAAGGTGGCAAGACAGGCAGGAGCCCAGTAATAAAGGCCAGCCTGCAGTGCCGGCAGAAACGAATGAGTGAGTGAGAGAGGGGGAGTCAGCAGGCTCAACAGACCTGTGTCAGGACTGCTGCAGATTTCTTTGTGGGCAGAAAAAGCCACCAACAGAGGCAGGAGCCCAGTACAAAAGGGCAGCCTGCAGTGCCAGGAGAAACAGAATGAGCGAGTGAGAGAGGGGGAGTGAGCCACCTCAACAGAGCTCTGTCAGGACAGCTGCAGATTTCTTAGTGGGCAGAACAAGGTACCAACGCAGGCAGGAGCCCAGTACAAAAGAGCAGCCTGCAGCACCGAAAGAAACAGACTGAGCGACTGACAGAGGGCCAGTAAGCATGCTCAACAGACCAACGCAATCAACATTCGGCATTGACAAATGCTTGTTATAAGTCTGTGCCTGGAAAACTCATTAAGAAAACAGCATGCTTCTCACACAATGTTCTTGTAAGTTTCCAATGTTCTTGCAGGTGCAGCAAAAAGAACATAATGACCCAGAATTGACCACTTGTATCCAGCTCTGCAGAGATTTTGCATCCAGCATTCTCAGGTTAACCTCTTGAGTTCCAAATAGCTTTGCAATCATTTCAACAGTATAACTACATACATTTTTAAACAAAGGGGTCTCAGTATCAGTTACATTTCCACAAAATGATGCACACATATTTTTATACCAGCAGATATGCAAGGGGGAGGAAGCCAGACAGAAACAGCAAGTGAAGGCAGAGAGCTAGTGGGAGGCAAAGAATCGCAAGACCATCGGAATGATCAGTTCCTAGGTCTTACAGGAAAAGTTGGTTGCACAACCAGACAGACAAGAGACAGAGAAAGAGAGGATGGAACAGATCCTTGCATTTAAACTCTTTCTGAATAACACATGGGGCAGGGCCTTATTCAACCCTGTCACAGCCTCCACCCAGAGTATACTTTTAAGTGGGTCTAATATTAATCTGGTACAACCCCCTTGGATGCTGTACCCACCCACTATACCACATTGTCACTGCACACATGGACTGATTACCAAAACCCCACATTTCAACATTTCTGAATTATTGACTCTCTTTAATAATATGCACACACATCAGTTTTATAAAAAATGGCTAACCAACAATTTATTTACAAGGGGTAGGGGTTAGGAAAAGGTAACTTGGAAGCAGAGGTTAAGTAACAGGTTTGATTGGCATCTAGACTGGCATGAGAATCAATATCTATTACATTGGCCACCCATATAACCTTCTGATGGATTCAGGATATACTTGTTATCTAGCTACATAGATGGTAAACACATATTCTATGCCCACAGTGGTTCCAGTCCCCAGTCCATTATAGAACCCCACAATTCTGTACCTTAAACCTGGGTACCCAGCACTAAGTTCTTAGTTGCAGGCCTGATAAGGTGCAGCTGAGTTGGCTGGCATTGGGGCCCCTAAAGAAAATCAGATTACTCTTTAAATGCAGTTTAAACCTTGATTCTGGGAACAAACAACTTTCCGTCTCTTTAGAAACATTGGTCTTTCGATACTGAACCTGGGAAATACAAGAACTATTTACAGTCTCCTTCTGATTCTGTCAGAGCTGAGTCTGCATACTCACAGTTTTGTGGACAGACATATTAGGTGTAGAAGATTCTTTCAGATAGGCATGAGGTAATTGCAATTCAGAAAAAGCAGATTCAGCTGAGGTGCAGGCAGGAGCTTTGGCTGACCCCTCTTTTGACAGGCTCTTGCAGCTTGCAGGCTGGAATTTCTCAGCATCTTTGTAGGTGCCCCTATTTGTGGGCTTGACATCACATTCTGGAACAGATCAGGCTTGGACCAGGGCCAGCATGCCTCAAACCCCCACGTCTCAGTTATGCCTGTCTGGGGGAGACGCATATGGCAGTGCATAGCTGGCACACTACCAGGCTGACTCCCAGCTCAATCTAGGAAATAGTCTCTCTTTTAAATTCAAAATTTAGTTGCTTTGACCACTTCAGGCAATTCAGCCAGTCGGCCAGCATTTTAACATACAGGATACAGTCTCAACAACGTGGGTGCATCCCCTAGGGCTAGGGAGGACCCAACTCCTGCATAGTCAATTTGGTAGGCAAATTCTCTTTCTCTCTTCAGAGCAAACCAGGAGCTTAAGGCATGACTCCCAACAAAGATAGCAGATGGAGCGTCAGACATGGCTCCTAACCACTTCAAACACTTTGTCAGCGAATCTTGTTCACGGTAGCTTCTCACAAGCTCAAATCACAACATCAGAGTCCCTCTTGGCCAGATGGAATTTGCAGCTCCAACTGGACATTTGCAGAGTCCTCACAGGACACTTCTGGAAAAGCTCTGACCTCAGGATACTTCCTGCCCATTCCTGTAGGCACCCTTACACAGTCACATCAGGCATTTCTAGCCACTGGACCAGCCATGGTCATTCTGGCAAATGGATGTCCACCCTATCCTTGGCACTGATCAAACACAGAGTGCAGAAAGATGAGTCACTTGTACTTTAAGTAGAAGTTTACTCACTCAGGTTAAGCATGCAGCTTTCCGTTATCTGAAGCCGCAGTTTCATCAGCACTCTCACTGCTGAGGCAGAACATTCATGTAGCCCTCTCACAGCTGCAGGCAGAGTTTCTTGCAGCTCTCTCACAGCTGAAGTTATTCAGATTTCTCCCCACCTACTCTTCCAAATGTGGGAAGGTAAATGCTAGCCCTGGGGGACAATGCTGGCAACCCAGAGAACAGCGACTCCAATTCCTTGCAGCCACATTGTTCTCTCAAGTGGACACAGCCCCCCTCCCCATGGAGGGGCTTGCACCAAACTGACTAGGCCCACTCTCTTTGGCAAGAGGCTAGAGCTCACCTCCCTGTGGAGGGGCTCGAGCCAAACTGACTCAGTCAGAAAAGTCTCTGAGGTTTTGGGAGGTCTCTGAGGCTCTTGATTGGTCCATTCAATTGGCTTTCTCCAAAATGAATATTCACTAAGCCCCCTCAATGACTGATAGAACCCTTGTTTAGGCACCAAGATCTGTCCCTGCTTATTCCCCCATAAAGTTTTGTCCCTGTCCAAAAAGTCTCTGGCACACATCCTGAGTCTCTGATTGGCTGCTGAAAGGTCAAAGGCTGCAAATATGGCTGCAACTAGTTATAGTCCCCAAGCAGTCCATCAACGGCTTAACAACAAAGTTCTGGTGCAGCCAGTTGAATTCCTTTTCATTTACATTAGCCCCACAGTTCAATAGCCCCCCCCCCCGGGCCCTTTCAAGCACTCACAATATTCAACATTTGTATACAGTCCTGCATCTGTCACTAGTGCTAGAATATGCAGTCCCCAGGTGCTAGGCAGGCTTATACTTTAATATTAATAGGCTCTCATTAACATGCATGAGCCCCAAGCCCAAACCACACAGTTGTGAGAGGGCTACATGAATGTTCTGCCTCAGCAGTGAGAGTGCTGATGAAACTGTGGCTTCAGATAATGGAAAGCTGCATGCTTAACCTGAGTGAGTAAACTTCTACTTAAAGTACAAGTGACTCATCTTTCTGCACTCTGTGTTTGATCAGTGCCAAGGATAGGGTGGACATCCATTTGCCAGAATGACTGTGGCTGGTGCTTTTTATTTTCAGAGTCCTGAGGCTTCTCTCCGGCCCTGTTCAGGTCTCCGACCCCCTGACCAGCTGCACACGGGGATCAGGACCACTGGAAAGCCATCCTTTTAAACATAATCATGGTTGGAAGATTAACTGCGCTTCTGCACATGCTCAAGCCATCTGCCCACCAGGATGCATATGGGGGAAAAGGCGGTGGCTCCGCTATTGCTCCTAAAGCCTACAATGGGCAGAAATAACTGCAGGGGCTATTAGGACACCCAGGGGTACATCGGGACTTGGGCTGCGGTGGTGAAGTGCTGTGTAAAAATGGGGAACACCAGGAGCAACGGGAGGCAAGCGTGAGAAACGGGGCCAATTAATGTAAGCCCCACGGGGGGGTTACACTTGCATCCTTAGCGTGAGTGCTGTTAACCAACACTTTGAATCACACCCCTAGGCTATTCAAGTTCTTTGTCAGTCTCCAGTGCGGCAGAGTGTTGAAGGCCTTGCTAAAGTCCAGATAGGCCATGTCCACTGCCCTCCCCTGATCTACTTCTCTCCAGTCAGCCACTCAAAGAATTGAATCAGGTTCATCTGGCATGACCTCCTCACTGGTGACTCCACACTGCCTGTGGTCTAGCAGACCATTTCATTCAAAATACTCTACTAACATCTCCTTTAAGCTCATCAAAATAACACAGAACCCAGTAAGAGGTCACACATGAATTGATGCTTAAAACGTTTATTGCATCAAAAAGCAAACAAACCTTGTGGCAACAAAAGAGGCCATAACAGCTTACCAGCAGTCACTGAATTACGTTTTGTCTAGTGATGCTAGGCTTCATCAGATCCTGAAATAAATAAATGAATGAGGCCATCAGCAGGGTGATGAGCACCTTCCTGAGTTCTTTTAGTACCCTTGAATGTATTCCATCTGGTCCCATAGCCTTGTCCACCTTCAGAGCTGCAAGTCTCTTCAATACTCTTTCTTCTTAAAATGGCCTTGAATCTGCCTCCCTCCCCATTCCTGCTGCTCCATGGTGGTCACACCCTGAATTAATGTAGGAAAAAAAGAAGTTTGGTGTCATGGACATCTTGGATGAACAACATGGAAGCGGAGGCCATGCTGGAGCTCATATTGTGCATAAAGTTGGATTGGTCTGCCCAGTGGGCACTGTCACTCCTCGTGGGGTCACACATGCTGCCACACTTGGTTGGTACCATGTTCTTGAAGTCTAGGGCCATTGATAGGGCATGAACATGTTTAAATTTATGCACTGGTGTGGCACACCAGGGAAATCTGACACCCTGTCCAGGGCCTTACCACAGGAACAGAGTCCATCTGTTGGAATCAGATACAACATATTTAATCTGTAGCATGTGCTAGAATTCATCATGTATTGGAAAGTCTGCAGCCAATTATGAGGGTGACAAGGATAGCTGGTAGGTGGGAGGGAGCACAGACAAGAGTGTTCGTGTTTCCCTATGGCAGGTAGGGATGCCTAAAGCAGGTTGACTAAAATAGGTACCTCATGCCCCCCGCAGGCCCAAAACTGTGGAGCTGAGGGTTGGAAAAACAGAGACAGAGAGAGTGGATTCCCATCAGGTCAGGGAGGGGGGTGCAATTGGAGGGAGCATGCATAATCTTCACAGGTGGTGGAGGTGGGAGGGGCTCCTCCAGAGTCAGTGGCCCAATTAGTTTATTTATTTATTTATTTGTTTTTTGCTCACCCAGCAGAGTACATTAAGCAAATATATGCACAACACAGTAAGCAACAACAAGCAAATACAAGACACAAATAGTAACAGACAAGCAATGCAACAATGTTATACTCATATCAGCATACAGAGCAAAAGTAAAACAAAATTACAGAGTTTAAAACTGGTATAGCACCAAAAGAACAGGCATTTGTTAATGCTGAATGCTGGTTGCTTGTTTAATGCTGGCACTTCCCTGAGCTCCCTTTATACCCTGCAGTGTAGCTCATCTGGTCCCATAGCATTATGTACTTTCAAGGCAGCAACTTCTTTCAGTAACACCTATTTAAAGCCCGACCTCCTATCCACCCAGCATCCGCAATTTTTTTTTTCTGTTGAAAAAAAAAACATTTAATGAGGACTGGCAGAACCCGCCCACCTCCATGGCTGGCCCCCATATTATTAACTAATTTAAGTGAGATGCAGCAGCACCAGGAATGCAGAGTAATCCCTCAAATTTAAGTGAGAGGCAGCAGCGCCAATAATACAGAGTAATCCCCCAAATTTAAGCGAGAGGCAGCAGCGCTAAGAATACAGAGTAATCCCCCCACTGCAACAACAAGCAGTGACCTGACCACTCCGTCCATCCATCGCCCCTGCACCCACACGTGGCACCCAGCTTCCAACACCCAAGTCTCCTTATTAGGAGAAGGCAATTGCCGCTGCCACCCACCAGTTCAGCACAGCACAATTTTCCCTCCACCACTGCAGAGTGCCGGCTTCTAATGAATGAAACCGTGCTGCTTGTTGCTATGGTACAGCCAGCAGATCACATTGCAAAAAAGTACTTTAATGCATCAGTTAGGGTTTTTATTAGATTGTCTAAAGCTTGAAATTCAATGTTAGGTACCCACCCCTACCACCCCACCCTCCACATCAACAGGCGTCAGGGTGTGCCATGGGTTTGTCAGGTCCAACTCACATCCCATTCCATGTGTAAACAAGCTGAAATGGTACAATATAGGAGAATGTGGTGAGAGTTAGGCCTGATGATCCCATGGCACACCCTGACACCTGTTGGCAGGGCTTCAGATAATTTTTTTGGGTGGAAGTCAAATACTTCCATGGGTTGAAATTTGCAAGTCATTTCAGTTTTATTGGAGTCAAAATACTCCAGCTGTCAATTTTTTGGCAGTCAACATACTCCAAGTCCTATAGTTTTAAAAGTCAACTCATTGGCCTTCTGAATACCTCACTATAATCCATGCTGCACCCACATAAATACGTTTCTTAATGTTAGGAAACGAAAATGTATAGGACACAGTAATCGGTAATGAAGTTCTGGTAAACAAGAGTTTGCCCATGTAGGTTGCAGCTGTCAGCAGCAACATAGAAGAAATGAGCTGCCTGCACCCCTTGGTACCTCCTCTGTTGTGTGCAAGCAACCCACACCCACACACACCCAAGAGACAACTCAGCAGCATCCAGCTAGTGACCTACATACATTCTGCAACAGTGTTTCTGGCTGCAACAAGTGCCCCCTCCGCAAATGTAACAATAGCTGGAAATGGGCTATACAACCCCTATAATATGTGCAGACATCTTTACTAATAGTGGTGGCATTCACTGTATCAGGATTAACAGTGCAGTGCACAGTTTGGTTAATTTTAAAAGCATAAATCAATTATCAGATAAAGTAGAAAAAAAGCTGTTAAATATTAACAGTGCTCATGCTACAGTACCAAGATAAAGTATAACATAGGCACAGGAAGCTGTCACCTGTTTGTGGCCTTTGTATATTCAGGAGTCTCCTATAGATAGTTATCTATCTGTGACAGTGCACTGACCCACTGGGTATATGATGGAACTGGCACTTGTCATCAGAAGGCACCCACCACAGTACCTGCTATCACCTTGATTAAGCCACTACTGGTCAGGGCAGATGGACCAGGGCAAGCAAACACTAACAGGGGCACCACACCACTAAAAGCAGACCACTCACAAACTATCTACAATGGGAGATGGGATCAATCAAGCCCTTTAAAGGAGATAGGAAATGGTTTGATCATGTTCTTATCTGTTAAATAAATAATAAACATCAAGAACTGGCCTCCGTGTGTGTTTGTCATTACTGTATATGCTTAAAATACATATAACCATGCTGCTCCTCCAGGCAGGGGTGTAGCCAGGGATTTCAGATCTGCACACCAAGTGGACTCACTGCTACCCCCGTTAGGGGTGAGCTACCTCTTCCCGGGTGTAGCCAGACAATATACATATGTACACCAAGACCATGTTTGTTGCCTCATTTGGCACAATAAATACAACTTTTGTATCTCATGACAGTGGTTGTTGCCATGCATGGGTAAATACAAATGCCATGCATTGTTCCCTATAACACCCACATACCAGCCCAGACCTTGTAAAGTTCTATTGTCCTTGGGACGCAAAGAGAGTATTAGTGACCAGTCCTTCTAGTTTACACTCCTATGAATAAAATTATAGAAAGGTTCAGTATTTTCTTTGTTAGTTTTTATGGAAAAAGGAAGCAGTTCAGAGCCTATTTGTTACCCCCCTTAAATAAAATTGCACACCATGGAGTGCTTGGAGTATGCCTGCCTACACCCATGCCTCCAGGTTGGACCCCTTGTTGGTTTCACAGCTTTTTTTTCTTAAAATTTAAGTCAGAGCGTGTCAAGTTTCAAAAGGCTGTTGTCAGTGACTCAGATTTTAGACTGCTGCCGAAATATGCATGCAAGAACACCAACCGCTTGAATCGCAGCTTCAGTGGATGATGCCACCCTTTTGTGTACATAAGCACAGGCTCAAAATAACTTATGTTTCATTCATGGCCACTAGCTCACTTCCACCCCCCCCCCAACACACACACACACACACATACAGTCAACTCGGTTAATCGGCGTACTAATTTTAAAAAAATTACAACCATCATTTTTTTCAGCGACTGACTTACTAAGCCCTGTCGCTGCCGTGCACATTCTTGATCAGTTGTTTAGATGTTGGGTAGGATATTTGTAAAAAAGCTAAACAAAATAGTTGCTGGTGTCTACAGATCCACATTTCTTTAATCGTGCGGACTGTACCTTAAATCCCCCCCCCCAGCCTGGCCTACCTTTACAGACTGTTCCTTCTGATCAGTAGAAGCACCACCAGCCTCCTCTGTAATCACCCCCCTTTAGGGGCTGCCAACTGCCTATGTCTTCGCTGCCCCGACCCTGTGCCAAACGGAATCTGAGTCGGGGATTGGGGACATGGAAAACTTGAAAAACTCTATTTACTGCCCTGGTTATATCGTTGAATGACTCGTTCACTGCATATGACATTAGCATCTGAGGACAGCGTTGCATGTGCTCACAGGCCCTGGTACCCAACCCAGATTCTGTTTAGCACAGGCAGAGGTAGCATAGACATACACGTGCAATTGGCAGCTTCCTCCACCCTTTAGCGGTGGCAATGATGTGTGATGCACCCGTTCCATTTCTACTGCATAATCAAAGACTTCTGCTGGAGCCAGAAGATTTTAAAAAAATCCATTTAGGGCGGGATGTTCAGTCCTCTGAAAAGTCAAAGAGAAACAGGTACTAGTTGTGTCCTGTATGGTACTTCAGCATTCTCTGCACATTCAGTTCTCTTTCTCACCTATATTCAGAAGCACAGTATATAACGGAAAGTTGCTTACATTAATACTCTCCTCTCTGGTCTCTGAAAACAGTTTCCTCCACAACTAGTGTGTCATTCAAGCTCAGTGCCGGGAAGCACATGTAAGGCTGTCCTCAGGCTCAGGCGCTAATGTCATGTGAAGGAGTCATTCGACAATATAAAGAGGACAGCAAACTAGAGTTTTTCATGTGCTTCCCAGTGCTTCTACTACTTCTCAAAAGGAACAGTCAGTAAAGGTAGGCTAGGCTTCCTCATGGGGTGGGGCGTTAACGTACAGTCTGCAGCACGATTAAAGAAATGTGGATCTGTAGCCACCAGAAACGTTTTTTTTTTTTTCTACAAATGTCCCCCGACTTCTAAACAACTGATTAAGAATGTACGCAGCAGCGGGGGGGGGGTTAATAAGTTGGTGGCTGAAAAAAATTATGGTTGTAATTTTTAAAATTAGAACGGCGATTAACTGAGTTGGCTGTGTGTGTGTGTGCTGGTTATGAAGTAAGTGAGCTAGTGGCCATGAATGAAACACAAGTTGTTTTGAGCCTGTGCTTATGTACACAAAAGGGTGGCATCATCCACTGAAACTGTGATTCAAATGGCTGGTGTTTTTGCATGCATATATCGGCAGCAGTCTAAAATCGGAGTCACTGATGACAGCCTTTTGAAACTTGCAGGCGCGGACTCAGATTTTAAGAAAAAAGCTGTGAAGCTAACGAGGGGTCCAACCTTGAGGAGCAGTATGGTAATATGTATTTTAAGCATTTACAGTAATGACAAACACACACGGAGGCCAGTTCTTGATGTTTATTTATTTAACAGATAAAAACATCATCAAACTATTTCCTATCTCCTTAAAGACGTGACGTCCACACAATGAAAAAAGGACATCAGTCTTAAGCAAGGGAAATGTTACTGGATGTCAATCACTCCAGAGGCTACATTTTTGGACGTTTTGAGCTCATTCTTGGACGTAAAATACGTCCAAAATAGACTTATCTGAAGGGCTGCTAGTTGGTGTGTGGAGGGTGGGGTGGTAGGGGTTGGAACCCAAACATCAAATTTCCCAGCTTTTGATGATTTAAAAAAAAAACAATCTAACTGATGCATTAACTTACTGTAGTTTTTTGAAATGCATTTCCCTTCTTTTTGAGATAGTATAATAGTTTCCTTATTTTACTGTGGGAGTGCAGGGTCCAAATTCTGCAAAATTATGTGCGTGTGTAGAACAAATTCAACGGATGCACATAACTTGGGCATTTTCAAGAACTTTTTCATCAAATTTTCAACATGGCCTTTTGGAGACCGTACATCATGAACACTGGCACTCTCATTTCCTTAATCTGTCCCAAAAGTTGATTTTGCAAAGCGGTCGCACTATTCTGCACGACAGGTGTGAAAACATGTTTCAGTCAGGATGTGAAAAATGAGAGCTGTATACTCTTCATGAGGAAGTGTAAACAATGGCAATGTTAAAAATCTGGAGTAAAAATATGAAAAATTGTTGAAGTTGCACGTGTGCGTAAAACTTGCGCAACGCATATTTGTAAAGTGGTCATTTTTTGGAATTATTTCACCAAATTTTCAACATGGGCTATTTGAGACCTCCCCTCATGAACACCAGCACTGTGATTTCATTAATCCATCCTAAAAGTTGATTTCCCACACTGACCACGCCATTCTGCGCCACAGGTGTGAAAGCACATTTCGGGGAGCATGTGATACATGACAGCTGTACTGTTCATGATAAGGTGTGAAAACATGGCAATGTTGAAAATCTCTAGTGAAAATATTAAAACTTGGCGAAGTTACAAGCGTGCATATAAACTGCGCAACGCACGCTTATAACGCAGTCATTTTTGGTACTTTTTGCAGCAAATTTTCAACATGGGATTCTTGGGACCCCACCTCATGAACACTGGCACTGTCATGTCATTAATCTGGCCTGAAATGTGATTCCATGCAGTGACTGCGAAATCACCTTTCAGGACTGATTACTGAGATGACAGTGTCAGTGTTCATGAGGTGGGGTCTCAAGAATCCCATGGTGAAAATTCGGGGTCAAAATTCTTAAAAATGGCTGAGATATCAAGATAAGTTGAATGCCCATTGACAGCCATTATATGGTTTACCTTGATTCCTTCAGTTTGCGGTTTGCCTCTGAAGAGTGCAGACGTGTCCCCATCCAGAGAAGATCGCAGCTGCCGACCTCTGGAGGTAAGTATGGGGTAAGGGGGGGGTGCAGAGAAGTGGGTGCGTAGAAG
Source organism: Neoceratodus forsteri (assembly GCA_016271365.2). NCBI lineage: Eukaryota > Metazoa > Chordata > Ceratodontiformes > Ceratodontidae > Neoceratodus > Neoceratodus forsteri. The sequence continues at coordinate 215,866,670 of JADMNL010000024.1, forward strand.
GAGGTTGGGGATGGGGGAGGGGGGATGTGGGCAGACAACGAGGAACTGTTTTCTTTTTCCAGGTTAAAAAAGATGTTGGGGGACTGCTTTCTATTTTACAGGTACATTATACATTTGGGGACACTGGGAGTGGGCTACCCAGTGTCCCACACTGTCGGGGGGAGGGGGGCTACTGCCAACATGGGGATTGGGCACCCAGCTGTCAGCAAACGTAAAGGGGAAACTGCAACACTGCTGTGGGGGACATACTGGGAACACTGGGAGTGGGCTCCCCAGTGTTCCATAGCAATAAATGGGGATTTTATAGACAACTGGCGACACTGCGGGTGGGCTACCCAGTGTCCCACACTTTTGGAAGGCTACTGCCGACACAGGAATTGGGCACCCTGCTGTCAGCAAACCTTAGATCAAGAGGGCATACTGCTGGGGGGGGGAAGGGGAACCATACTGGGCTGAAGGACAACTGTGGACACTGGGAGTGGGCTATCCAGTGTCCCACACTGAGGGGGCTGGTGGGGGGCCTGTTTTTGTTGATCTGGGGAGTAGATTTTTTTTTTGGGAAGCTGCTGTTGCAAGACTTCCCCTTTCACTCCACAAGCCGATCAGCTGTTTACTGATGTGGGCTTCATGTAAATCAAAGGACCGAAGCCATCTCTGATTGGAGCGGCTTCGGCTGTTTGAAGTGCATGACCATTCAACCCACCTAGCAGAGAGTTGCGTCAGGACCACACTGAGTGGTCATTGGTGCCGACTACCAAGCCCATTACAAGCCCCTGGTTTTGTGTACTGCAATGGGCTCGGCAGTGACATACGCACAACATCCCTTATTGCAACAACATGTTGGTTTGTGCATGTGCGCAACCGACGTAAAAAGGGTCTCAACAGAGCACATTAGTATTACATAAATAAGATTACCATCTGGATCGGGGGGGTGGGTAGTTTAACAGGTAAAAGTAGAGAATACAGAATACAAGTGCATTTTTGGGGTGGACTGGCTCAAGGTTGCATCTGTCTCTCAGTTTCTCTTGCCATTGTTTGGATTTCCAATTAATTTTGGCAAAAATGGCAACTGTGAAAATTATGTGCCATGTATGCAATTTAAGGCTTGAATTCTGAAAAAAAAATTGTTCCGCAGCTTTTTGAATCCCAAAGTTGATGTGTGTCTTTCTTTCCACAAAGAGGGCAGAATTGCGTGTGTGTGTGTGTTTGGGGGAGCAGGTACTGGAGGCCACAGTGACTAAAAAGACTCAACCACATTTCTCTAAACACTGCAACTGCATGTTTAAGGGATTACCATGTTTAGGATCCCTTTCATGGCCCATCCCCTGCTGTAGCACTCTATGAATATTAATGAGTTGTTATGAATGGCAGGGACACATTTCAGAGACGGACAGGAAAAGCAGTTTAGTCCAGGAGTGCTGCTGAGACAGTAGCGCGGAGCACAAAGGGAGCAGTAGAGGGTACTTGTTTTCTGGGAATTGTAATTATTTTCCAAGCCCAAAGACTTCTAACACTGAAGAACTGCCTCTGCTCACACTTCTAAACATTGTGATTTCATATTGTCAGGAGGTATCATTGGAAACTGAAACAGAAAATAGTGAAGTTGGAGGTAAGAAGTTACTGTATACGACTGTGATTAAAAATAGCAAAAACGAGTCACATGGGGTTAGTTTAACTGTTCATCCTGAATTAATTTATATTAGAGACAGTGACATTTCAAGGCTATTGTTTTTGAATTGTATTACTAAGTTTTCATTTCTGTAGCCTGACTGGATTGACCCTGTAACTGTGTCTGCCTGTATCTTTCTAGGTTTCTGAGTATTCTGGCTGCATTTGTCATTAACCTCACTAGCCTTAACTGTAGGATGCAACATTTACTACCACTTGGAGACAGAACCCCATACACTTTTGCATCCTCCAACAGTGGTTCAGTTAACTTGTGTATAGCCACCCCCTCCAACAGTGGTTGAAATTAAGTTTTGCAGCTACTAGCCAGCAGGGCTAGTGATTGTAAAAATCTGTTAGCCCCACAGACTATTCCACTGGCCCATCTGGTGTACTTATTGAAATGTTATCTTCTCCAGTACAAGCCCACAAGGCTAGTTAAAGGAAAATCTTACTAGCCCGATACAAAATCAACCAGCATTTGGGTAGTGGGCTAGTGCCAGTTTTGACCCCTGCTCCAATACATTAAATTTCACAGAAACATTGAATTAGATGGCAGATGAGGGCCACTTGGCCCATCCAGTCTGCCCATTTCTCCCTGCCTACACTATTGCCACAAACCGTGTCTGATCTATAGCTCTTCTTCTCTCCTTCCTTTCGACAGTGATTCCTTTGTGCTTATCCCATGCATTCTTGACCCCACCACTGTTTTGACCCCCACCACCTCTGCTGCAAGGCTATTCCAGGAGTACACCACTCTTTCTGTGAAGACGTACTCCCTCGCATCTCTCCTGAATCTGCTCCTTCCTGCTTCATAGCATGTCCCCTTGTTCTTGAACACCTTTTCTTCTGAAAAATATTTCCGTCCTGTACCTTATTTACTCCCATGAGATATTTAAAGGAAAGGGGAAATTGTTTAACCAGGAAAGGCACACTAAGCTGGAGCTTGTCTCCAGGTGTGACTTGGGAGTACAAGGAAGTTAAATGACTTGCTCAGGGTCACACAGTATGCAAGTGGCAGCTGATGGGATCCAAACCCAGGACTCCAGGTCTGCAGCTCAGTGCCCTTAACCACAACATTAATGCGAGGGGGACGGGGGAGGCAAAGCAAGGGGTACTTGGGGAGTCTAGATATAGGGGAAGAAGTGAGGCTCTGAGAGTGGCACAAAAGGGAAGGCAAAATGAGAGGGAAGTGAAACAGGGTGGGCAATATGAGAGGGAATGTCAGGGGTGGGGGAAAGGGTTGTAATATTGGGAGATTCAATACTGAACGGAGTGCGATGGGAAACAAGGGACAAAGAAAAGCAGCAAGTGGGTGCAGTGTATGCCAGGCATGATGGCAGGAAAGGTGGGATCAGTGATACCAAAGTGTATGAGGCAGGACCGGGGGAAACCTCACATTGTGGTCCATTTAGGTACCAATGATCTGGCAGGGTGCAAGATGAAAGTGGTGCAGGAGGGGCTCAGGGAGGTGGGAAAGATCTGCAGTGAGGTAGGAAAAACAGTAGCATTCTCTTAAGTACTTCCAGTCCCTCGGGCAAGTACTGTTAGGAAGCAGAGGATAGAGGAACTCAGTGCATGGTTGGGGGGATGGTGTGAGACAAAGGGATATGGACTATTTATTTATATATTTTTTTTTTATCACATCCATATTTTGTTGCCTTTCTGTGGTGAGACCGGCCTGGGGCATCCAGTCACCGGCCCTGTCCACCCGGAGAGCTGGGTGGCTCATACTGCACCCAGGAGGGTCTGGGATGGCCGTCATGCTGTCCCACTGGAGGGCCCCCTCTGCCACTCCTAGCCAGGACAGCCCCGGATCCTCCCCGACGGGACTCCTCGCAAGTCCTCCGGGCAGTGCAGGGTGCGGCCATCAAGCTGCACGGTCGCGCCTAGCCATTTTCCTCCAATTTATGGTCCTTCAGGGATGCGGACGTGCCATGACGTCAGGCACAGCGTGCCGACATCCTCCGCACCCCCCCCCAGCTGCCATCTTGCTAGCAGTACCTCCAGGCGTTCCCCAGAGGTCGCTGTTGTGTGACGGTGTTCCCCAACCCACCCCAGGACTAGGAGAGCAGTAAACGGACGCTCGATCCTAGTGCTCCCCTGCCAGCCCCCGATGACCAGGGCTCATTCCCGAACCTGGGTCGCTGGCATGGTGCGAGGTGTGGCATCCAGCGCCTCAACCCTTAGCGCCACCGGGCTGGCAGACTATTTATTTATTTAAAAGAGATTTACCAGGAAAGACATACTGAGCTGTGAAGCTAATTTTCAGAGGCATCCTGGGGAGGGAGTAAGGGATAAGTACAAACCAGTAGAAGCACAGTAATAACAATACAATAATACACAGTATGTACAATAATGTACATTATCAGAGTCAATAATAATGTAGGATAAACATCAGAAATGCAAAGTACCTGGCATACTCAATAAAGTAACATTACAAATATAGGAAAGGGTAGGTGAGAGAGTAAGTAGAGAAGAGTGAGAAAGACAGGCTGGGGGTGAAAAGATAAAGTGGTAGGAGTAAAAGAGAGAGGAGAAGAGAACAGATTATAGTGGGTAGGGTGGGAAATAGAGTGTTGAAGATTAGGAAGGGTCGAAGGGTGATTACTGGGGCAGGGAGTGGAAGAAAGCGGTGGAGGGGGAGAGGAAGGGGGGATAAGGTGGGGTGGCGAGAAGTGTAGAGGTCGGATTAGATAAGGAGAAGTGTAGGGCAATGGGACTAAGGGCATTTACAGGAGGGGGCAGTCTGGCCTTGGAGAAGAGAGGAACGAGGGCTGGTGGGAGGGTGGGGCAGGACGTGGGAGAATAAGGACCTCTCTGCACCAGACAGGCTACATTTAAGTAAGGAGAGCACCAGGATCTTGAAGGATAAACTGGAGAGATATGTGACAGAAAAACTGAATTTAAACTGAAGATGGGGGCAACAGAGGGCATGGCACTCGTAGTCACCAGGAGAGGGGGGCTGTCGAGCCTCCTCCCCCAGTAGGTAAACACAAGGACGGGAAGGGCACAGGGGATAGAAAGACTATGGAAGAGATGGCGACACAGAGAGATGTCAAGGAACAAAGAGGTACAGGGGTCACACTGGAAGATGGTGTCCTTGAATGCAAGGAGTCTGGTGAACAAGTCAGCAGATCTACAGGCGCTGATGGTAGTAGGTGAAGTGGACATAGCAGTTATCACGGTGACATAGCCAACCCGGTACCACGACTGATTATACTGGAAAGATAGAGAGAAGGGTGTGTGGTGGTATGGCTTTATACATAAGAGAAGGGATAATATGCACCAAGGAGGAGGTGGAAGAGGGAGGGACAAAAGCCTTATGGGTAATGCTCCAGAACACCAAAGGGAGAAGGATTCAATTAGGGGTGGTGTACAGACCATCCTCACAGGGTATGGAGCTGGACAGGAGCTAGGAGACCAGATCAGAGAGGTAGGTAGGAGAGGAAACATCAACATAACAGTCATCTTCAAGCTACATGGAGAACCCATCTACCTCCTGTTCTTGGGAACAGTTTCTCCTGGATGCTTTCCAGGAGCATTTCCTGGCACAGGGGGTCACAGAGCCAAACAGGAAGGAGGCCATTCTGGACCTAGTGTTGTCGGATGGTGACCTGGTCCAGAAGGTAGAAGTGAGGGACCTCCTTGCGGGCAGTGACCACTGCTTGGTGTGGTTTTACATCAGTATGGGTAAAGAAGCAGCCAGGATCAAAACAAGAGTGGTGGACTTCAAGAGGATGGATTTTGCTATGATGGGGGGACATACTAGTAGGGCACCTTGCAAAACTCAGACTGGAGAGGGATGCGGATCAGAAAGAGTCTGTCATTAAAGTGGGGTTGAATGAGGTCACAAACACTTGCACGAAGACTCGCAATAAGAATTCCAGGATCAGGAGACCTAGCTGGTTCAACAGGAATGTGGCAGAGAAAATGAGGGCGAAGAGGGCAGCCATCCAGAGGTACAAGAGTACTCTGAGGGAGGAGTACAGGGAGGTTTACTCAGAGAAGGCTCGAGAGGCAGGGTGAATGGTCCAGGCAGCTGACACTGCAAAAGAACTAAGGCTGGCACAGGGGATCAAGAAAGGGGAAAAGAACTTCTTCCGATACATAAAGGAGAGGAGAAGCAGCAGGATGGGATTGTCAGGATAAAGAGGGAAGGGGGATGGGTTGAAAAAAGTGAAGATCAGGCGGAGGCACTAAATGAGTACTTTAGCTCTGTCTTCACTAGGGGAAAAGGACGGACCTATGCCACAGGAGAAAGCTGGGGGAAGACTGAGGGGTGGGGATGAAACTGATGGGGTGATTAGGAAGGACATGGTCTTCAAGGATCTTAGGACCCTTCTGGTGGACAAGGCACCTGGTCCGGATGGAGTGCACCTGAGGGTCCTGAGGAAACTGGCAGAAAGGCTGACCCCTGGCAGACCTGCTTAACACCACGCTAGAGAAGGGGTGCGTGCCTCAGGACTGTAGGATGGCACATGTGGTGCCACTCCACAAGAGAGATCCCAGAGGTGAGCTGGGTAACTACAGGTCAATCAGCCTAACCTCCTTAGTAGGAAACAAAGAAAAGGCTGGTGACCTTCCAGAAGGTACATGGTCTCCAGGATGATAGGCAGGATGGGCTTCTCAGGGGAGATCCTTTTTCTTTTTTTTAAACTTACTATGCTTTTATTGTGGTCTTCTGGTGGCAATCTCCCTTTCGGCCTCCTGCCTCCCAGATGTACTGCAAAATCTCCCGCCACAGAGCCCTGTGGATTAACCCACAGGGTGGAGCCTGCCAGCACAGCTCTGGAGGTGCCCAATCACGGTTGTGGCAGGGATCCAGGCCAGTCTCAGGGCGGGGGTGTCATCCAGGCACACTGGAGGCAATTTGTTTGTGTTTTCTTGATGGGGGGGATGTCAAGCAGATGCTACGACACACCCACGTCATGTGTCTGACACGCTGTCTCTAGTGTGGCACACTATTCGGTGTTCCAGTGCGCCCCGTGGTCACCCGGGAGCCCCGAAACTACAATCACTCTGCCACCCTCCCCTCCTCAGTGGTGGAAAGCATGCTATGGCTGCTCAATCCACCCGCCGCCCCGGCCGACCCTCCAGCATCCCAAGGCCATTCTCAGGGAGAGATCCTGCCAAACAAACATGATAGACTTTTATGACTTAGTCACAAGGTCATTAGACAGGGGTCAGGTGGTGGATGTCCTGTATGTAGGCTTCAGCAAGGTGTTAGATTCTGTGCCACATGGCAGGTTGATCAGCAAGCTGAGTAACCTGGGTATTGGGACAAGCTGCTGGGGTGGATCAAGAGCTGACTGCAAGACAGGAACCAGTGGGTGGCGTTGGGGGACTGTCCAAACCTAGACCTGTAACCAGCGGGGTCCCACAGGGCTCAGTACTTGGACCGATGCTTTTCAACATCTTTATTGGTGATATAGCAGATGGGGTCAAAAGCAAAATCTGCCTTTTCACAGACAATACTACGCTCTGTGGGAGGGTGGACACAGAGTAGGGAAGACAGGAGCTCAGGGAAGATCTGGCTAAGCTAGACAAATGGTTGGGCATCTGGCAGTTGGGATTCAATGCTAAGAAATGCAAGGTCGTGCATCTGTGAACTAGTAACCCGGAGGCCAACTAATGGCTGGGGGCCATGCAGCCAGGTGACCATCTCAGAGGAAGAGAAGGATCTGGGGGGGTTAGTCAGGAGTGACATGAAACACTCTTTGAAGTGCCGAAAGGTGGCATCCAAAGCAAATAAAATGCTGGGCTGCATCACTAAAGGAATTACCTCTAGGAAGGTGGAAGTTATTCTGCCACTATACAAGTTACTGGTGAGACCACACCTGGAGTGTGGTGTGCAGTTCTGGTGCCCTTATTTAAAGAAGGACATCGGGCTACTGGAAGGGGTTCAGCGGAGAGCAACCAAGATGATCCAGGGCATGGGGGACAAACCATATGATAAGAGGCAATGGGAGCTCAATATGTATTCCCTGGAGGACAGAAGGGAAAGGGGATATGATAGAAACCCTCAAGTTCCTAAAGGGTATAAACAGGGTTGGAAGGGAGAGTATCTTCAGTTTAAAAGGGGAAGGAACAGCAAAGGGGCATAGTCTGAAACTAGTGGGGGGAAGATTTAAGAAGGAATTGAGGAGGCACTTTTTCACAGAAAGGATGGTGTCAAGATGGAATGAGCTGCTGGAGGAGGTGATATCAGCAAAAACAGTGGAAAGTTTCAAGGGGGCATGGGACAGGGTGAAAAAGAGACTTAGAACAGGAAGGTGGAGGAGGATGAAAAGGGGGAAGATGACTCCTGGAGGGAATGGGGGCGGGGGGGGGTAGCTCCAGAAAATTAGACTGAGCTGCTCACTCAAGCAGACTTGATAGACCAATAAGGCCTCTTTCTGCTATCAAATTTGCATGTTCGTAGGTCTCTGCTCATCTTTTCTATCTCGCCCTGGAGCATCCTATTGTAGATTTTGGTGTCATCCGTAAAGGGGCAGACCTTCCCTTCCTTCTTCTCTGCAATGTCACTTATAATGACAATAAAGAGGACCCGTCCCAGCACCAATATCTGAGGCACCCCACTGGTCACCCTTCCTTCCTTGGAGTGAACTCCATTTACCACCACCCTCTGTCACCTATCTCTTAACTCATTGTCTCCTAGCAGACGCCTGTAGTCGTCAGTAAAAAAACACTGGTGTGTCCTGAGGATGTCTGCAGAAGTCTGCTACTGACTCCCAGTGTGCCCTTGCAACGTCTGGAGAAGTCACTTATATATTTTAATATATAGTGTAACACAATATAATAGATATTTGACTGCATAGCACCGTTGGAAAGATAATTTTATGCTGAACAACTTTGTCACTGATGTTTTGTGTATATCATGTATACTTTAGGAGTTATTTGCATTTGTTTATGGTATGGTGTGTATGGCTGACATGTTTTCCATCAAGATTCATCAGCAGCTTGAATAAAATTTACTTTTTTTGGCACGCCAGCAGGTATAAAACCGATTGATTACAACTGGTTGCATAGCACCATTGAAAGGCATTTTGTGCTCATCAACTTTCATGCTGATACTTTGTGTGTATCATGTATACCTTGGAGTTATGCATTTGTTTATGATATGGTGTGTGTGGTTGAGATTTAGCCTCAAATTTCAAAGCACCATGACTAAAATGGGAAAAATTACATTTATAGTAAAAGATATCTTTTTAACAAACATAATATTAAACACCATCTAATGTCTGTATGCTTAATTTGGTGTTGATATTTTACATATTTTTCCAACAAAATGGCTTATGTTGCCATTTTTTAGTGAAAAAATATTTAGTTTGGTTTTCTCAATCCAGCATAGAAAAAAACAAAATTACTTATTATTACATGCATGCCACCATTGGAAAGGCAATTTTGTGCTGAATAACTCTACCACTCATACTTTGTGTCTACCATGTACCGTTATTGAGCTATTAGCATTTGTTTGCAACATGCTGATTATGGCTTGATTTTTGCTAAGAAAGGCCCAGGATTCACTGTTAAAAGTATACAGGAGATTCAGGAGGCAAGTGGTGTAATCTCAGAGTGAGCCTGTGGAGGCAATAAGTTAACCAATTTCCTTTTTTTTTTTTACTTTTTATTTCTATTTTCCACAGACATCAGGAGTTCATACATCAGCAAATGGTTTAGCAGTAGTTTTAAAGACATTTAAACTTACATTATCTGAAAAGCCATGTTTCAAAGCAGCGTATACATTTTACACATTGTTCCACATATTCTAAACACATATGGGGAGAATGCAGGTTAGTGGATCCTGTTACTGTATAAAATCCCACCCCTGTTATGATGGATGACGTTTCCTTAACCAATTTCTTATCCAGTTTACCACCTTTGGACCCACTCCTAAACTACCAAGCTTGCCTATTAGATTCCTACGTGGAACGGCGTTGAACGCCTTACTGAAATCTAGGTAGGCCACGTCCACCACTCCATCATGATCTAGTTTATTGGTCACAGAGTCAAGGAAATCTATTAGATTTGTTTGACATGATCTCCCTCCTGAGAAACCATGTTGCCACGGGTCTCGTAACCCACTGGATTCAAGATATTCCACAATCCTTTCCTTCAGCAGTGTTTCCATTAACTTTTGCACCACTGATGTCAGGCTGACTGGTCTGTAATTGCCAGCCTTCTCCCTGCTACCACTTTTGTTTAGTGGTTCTACATCCACCCTCCTCCAGTCCTCTGGAGCCACTCCTGGTTCCAGTGAGCTGTTTAATAGAACTGTCAGAGGGGCAGCCAGTATTTCCCTGAGCTTCCTTAATACCGTACCCATGGATACACCCCATCAGGCTCCCCTTGCTTTGTCCACCTTCAGATTAGCAAGTCCCCTGAGGACTCTCGCCTCTGAAAAAGGACGAGTGTCCACCTGCCTTCCTCCCTCCCTCCAGTTTTTTGTTACTTTTTGTGGACCCTCTTCTCTCCTTCCAGTGTGAACAGTGAACAAAAGTATTTGTTCAAGATGTCACCTTTTCCTGGTCCCCCTCTGCACAGTACTCCCCTTCCTTTTTTAACCTTACAATCCCACCTCTAGTCTTTTTCTTTTCAATTACATACCTAACTAATGTCTTGTCCCCTTTCGTTAGCTCCTCTGCCATTATCTCTTCAGTCTGTGCCTTTGTGCTCCTTATTGCTTCCCCTGCTCCCTCTGTTTCCCCTGATACATCTTTCTATCCTCCTCCTTCTGAGTCTCATTAACTTTCTGAATGCTACGCTTTTAGCCTTTACCATTTTCAACCACCTCTTTTGAAAACCATTGTGGTCTCTTTTTCCTCTTGCTTTTGCTCACTTGTTCGACACAGAGGTCTGTTGCCTTTACTTTGCTCCCTTTTATCTTTGCCCACTGTTCCTCCACCCCCAGGTCACCCACCCTGCTAGGTCATCCCAGAGGCATTCACCCATCTTTTAAAAATCTGCCCTCCTGAAGCCCAGGACCCTTGCATGGTTCGATTCTGCAACTGTCCTTATATTAAACCACACCATACGGTGATCACTGTTCCTCAAGTGGCCTCCCACCTTCACGTCTGCAATATTGTCCCTGTTACTGAGTACCATGTCAGTATTGCCCCATCACAAGTGGGTTTACTGACTAGTTGTCTTGAGGAACACCTCCTGCAGAGACTCCTGGATGTCCGTTCTGCTAGCTGAAGCTGTTGCTGGGAGGCTCCAATCTACAATTGGCAGGTTGAAGTCCCTCAGCATCTCCCCATTTTCTGCCATCTTGCCAGTGGCTTCCACCAGTACCTTATCTAATTCCCCATCTACTGTGCTGGAGGTCTATAGATCACTGTAGTGTGTATACTGGCTCCATTCCCCATCTCCAGGGTGACTCACAGTACCTCTGCCTTCCCCTGTATTCTCTGTATCTCCATTGCTTTTATGCTTTCCCTCACATAAAGCACCACACCCCCTCCTTTCCTTCCCGTCCGATCCTTCCTGAACAGAGTATAGCCTGGTAAGGTCATGTCCCAGTCATGGTTTTCAGTGCACCATGACTTGGCAATGGCCACAGTATCCAGGCTGGCCTCTACCATGTTGGCCTCTAGGTCTAGAATCGTATTTCTTAGACTTCTAGCATTTGCATACATGCCCCCCCCATTTTCCTTTTTGCCCTCCCTTCTTCCTGCCTCACTTTTTAATGCTCTTGTTCCTTTCCCCTTCATCCCTATGATAGAAACATAGAAACTGTCGGCAGATAAGGACCTCCAGGCCCACTGAGTCTGCCCAAGTGTTCTATCTCCATGTTACCCAAGGACCCTAGGTGATCTGGGTAATTCCCCCCCGTCCCCTCTCCAGAATTCCCTTGTGCCTATCCCAAGCAACCTTGAATCCCGTCAATTGTCTTTATTCAGTTTTAAGTAGTAAATAGTTACAGAAAAAGATACAGCATATCTGACATTTCAGTAGTACATGTCTAAAACCAGAGTGTATATAATTATCTGCGGTAAGTAATGTCTCATGTTGTGGCCTATTCATTTGAATCTTAGTCCTCAAGTAAAACTCACATAAAATACAAAAGAAAATCTTATACACAGTTATCCTTTACGTTTTAGTATCTTAGCTAATAGGATCCAAGGCCTGTGTTCATTTTTTTAATGATGTCAATCTAGGTATAACATGTAGGTGATTACTGAAACAATGATTTTTGGTGCATTCTGATCCAGCAGGAAGAGCAGTGTACATAGAGAAATCGTAGTAAGAAGAGGTAGTATCAAGAGAAAAAGGAGTAGATATCAAGATTAGCACATGGATTGCATATCTGACATAGGTGGCGTGCTGTTAATACGTGTTATGGGTCTACTGTTGCCCCCATATTTTAGGCCATGGATATTCTGTAGCCATCAGTACATGCCGGTATTATTGAAGTAGTATAATGTTGGGAATTCAGCATGTGCCTATGGCAGATATACAAGAAAATAGAAAAGTGAAGATAGAAAATAAGTTTTTTTTTTCCTTTTTGGGAATTTAAGGACGTCGGATAACAAGAACATAGGTCCACACCCCCCTGTGGTACAAAATCGGGGTAATGGGTTAGCTGATATAGTACTCATTTCCACCATCTAGTCGTGATATGGAAGAGATTATTTATAATGTGTAGGGAGCACTTATAATTACCAGTAACTCAAATCAAGCAGATTAAATCGAATCGAATCAAATCATTTTTATTTTTATAGCGCCTTTCCAAATCAAGGCACTGCACATAAAATCAAATATAAATATCAGATGGAAACAAGAACAATAAATAACAAAATTAGTCCTTATCGGGGAAATCTAAATTAAATAAATATGTTTTTAACTCAGTTTTAAACCTATCAACGGTTTAACCTTGCAACCTTGTTATGCCATCGATATGACATCACTCTGTTGTTAACCCTTCCTGAGTATGTTATATCAATGGTATAACAAAATGGAATGCTCACAGCTCTCAATATTCCGTAAAGTAATTCAGTCCATGATTACACAATCTTGGTAGTCCATGCACTATAAAATGTATGGTCTTTGGTTAACAACCACGCTGAAAACACTTCTCTAGGTTGCCATGACATCTAAAAACCTCTTGAGCTGTGCTCTTGAGATTTACAATGATGTCATGGCAACCTTTCAAAGTGTTTACAGCATGGTTATTAACCAAAGACCATACATTATATTCTGTGATATGACATAATCAAGAAGGGTTAACAACAGAGTGATGTCATATCAATGGCATAACAAGGTTGTAATCTGCTTGGTTTCAGTTAATAAGGGCTCCCCATACATTATAATGAAATTAGCTCTCTTGTTGTACTTACCCTTCAAGGAAATTTACCTGCCCCAGATGTGGGGGGGGGGGGGCAGTAGGATTTGCACACCCCTGTGCATGGGTCTTATTGGATCATAATCCAGTTCTGTCAAAACTCCAGTTGGGAAAACAGGTAAAGAAAATCCTATGGCGGTTCAATACCACACTATTAAAAAATAAGGAATTCAAGAAGTTCCATGAAGAAAAGTCTAAACAAACAGAACAAGAAAACGAGGGACCACAGATGATACCTGCTTTACTGTGGGATACATTTAAAATGGTATTGAGGGGGTCTCTTGTGGAATATGCAGCACGAAAAAGAAAACCGCAAGAGGCTAAGTATAGGGACCTAACCCAAAAACTGGAATCGTTGCAGACATTATTGGGAGCAGGGGTCAAAGAAGCGGAACCTGAAATAAGATGGGTAAAACAAGATATTCAAAAATGTATAGATGAAAAAATAGTGCAACAAAAGGTATTTTGCCACCACTACTCATGTAGGGGGGGGCACAAGGAACAAGAATCCTAGCAAGATGTATAAGACAAAGTCGAAAGGCAGCAACAATAGTGAAATTAAAAAATCCTCTTACTGCACAATATACAAACAAACTACCAGAGATACTGCATCTCTTTCAGAACTTTTACCAGGCTTTATATAGTGAAAAGGATCCTCCTACAGAGGCCTCACAACAGTCTTTTCTATAAGAACTACAAATCCCCAAATTGACAGAACAGCAGGTAGAAAATTTGGAAAGGCCCATTACAACAGAAGAAATCTATAAAACCATAATGGAGCTGAAATCACAGAAATGTCCAGGCCCGGATGGCTATCCATCAGAGTGGTACAAAACATTCAAAAAAGACTTGATCCCAATGCAGGGGTAGAATGTAAGAAAAAAAAGGGGTGTTCGTGGCGGAATATCAGATGCAGAATTTTGGTATCCCACCTGGAAATCTGGTATTCCGCCACACTGAATGGGTTTTTATGATTTTTAAAGCTAGAGTGCAGAGATATGAGGAATCTCTTTGTGAAAACACCCCAAATAAACACATTTGACAAAAGAGTTGTGTGTTGCAGACCCATTGCCTTTCACAGTGTGCTACTCAGGTACAGTACCTCCCAAGCAGGGTCAATAGGGACACAAAATAAAGATAAAAAAACACATATGTGTTGTCTCTTTTTTTTTGGGGGGGGGGGGTTATCACAGATAATTGTTTTTTTTTTTTTGTAACAGCTGAGGCCAGTTATAAATTCCAGTTTAAGTCAAAACAAAAGCTTAGGCATTACAGAGCACAATCTGAGGGTCCCGATAATACTGCACCTGAACATCTAATTGTCATATCTACTGTGTTTTCTAAATGAGTATTTTCTAAATGAGGCAATACAACTCAAACCTGGAAAGGACCCTGGTAATACAACACAGTAAAACAGAACAAAACAGGACAGGATAGAACAGAATTAGATTGTATTTACTGCTGCATCTTTCATGCACTCTGTATTCCAAAGTGCTTTACAAAGCCTAGCAACAAATTAGACAACTGTGAATCCAGGGCTGTGAAATGAATACAGTTTGGATTTCCATAGCATCTCTCATATACACTGCAGCCCAAATAAAGCAATGTGTTAAATACTGGTAGTTCAGGAACTGTGGATTGTGGAACAGAATAGAATTTGGGTTTATATACTGTAGCACCTTTATACATGACAGTGTGAAACCAGCCAGTTATTCACTCCTCATTTATGCTCCCTCTCCACTACCACTAGTGATCTGCCTCATTAGTAATCCCCCTGTCTCACAGACAGTATGACCCCACCAGGCCCACAGAGTCATCAGTCCCCCTCTTGTAAGCTGCATTCTCTCTTTCTCTCTGTAGTAAGAGTCAGCCAGGGCCCGAGCCCCACAAGTAACATCCCTGTCTCCCAGACTGCAGCCCCACAGTCTCTGTCTGTTTTGGTGCCAGGACCACATAGGCATCATGAGGAGGTATGTCAAAATAAAAAAAAAAAGTTGTTTGTCTACCAGATGTTTACCTGATGTGATGACTGATGATCTGGCCTGGCATTGACCCCTGGTCGATTCCTCCTGGCTCCCGAGTCCCTCCATGACCATCCCAATAGATCCTCCTGGGCCCTGGCATGGGCAGGTATGACTAGCAGCAGCAGTGGTATCGCAGTTGTACGGTACCCTTCACAACTTGTTCTTCCCGAGTCCCGACCGTCTTCCTCACATCAAGAAAACTAAAAATTTAAAAGGAAGGGCCGGGGGTTGCTGTTGCACATAAGAGAAAAGCCCTCCTTAGCTTAGCCTGACCGTCCCAACTCCCGACCTTCCACAGCAGCAGCAGCATGCGCTGACACTCTCTTAACCTCCAAAGTCCCATGTGACGACGGTGATGTGAGTGCGCAGGTCAGGTGACGGTCCTCTCCTCCTCAGCTCAGTACCCCTCCGCATCACAACCTTTTTGGTTCACCCTGGCTGCTCCTGTGCTCTGAGCCTCCGACCGAAATCTGGTACTTCATATGGAGCACCAGGGCTTGCATTTTGGTATTCTGGTATGGATTTTGGTACCCAAAATATACCGGAATATCGCTAAATTCGAGCCCTGCAATGTTGTTAAAGGTGTTCGCAGATATTTGAAAAGCTGCCCCTCCCCCCCGATACATGGTGATATGCCACAATTTCGGCAATACAACTCAAACCTGGGAAGGACCCTGGGTCAGTAACAACATATCGACCAATATTAATGCTTAATGTCCGTTATAAAATATATACAGCAATATGGGTGTGCAGACTGGATAGTCTGCTCCCAGAATTAATGCACAAAGACCAAGCGGGCTTTGTCCGGTGCAGGCAAATGTCAGATAACATCAGACACACCCTCCTATTTATAGACCACACAGTTAGGAGGCAGATACTATTGGTAAGATTGAGCTGTGACAGAGAAAAGGCCTTTGATAAGGGCTCATTGTCTTTCCTCTAGAATATAATGTGGGCATTTGGTTTTCCACAAACCCTTTGTGATATATTGAAAAGGCTGCATATCACCCCCAAGGCATATATCAGAGTGAATAGTGCTCTTACATCTTTAATGTCACTTGAAAGGGGAACCAGACAGGGATGCCCCCTATCCCCCTTATTGTTTGCCCTCTGCATAGAGCCCCTGGTGATAGCAGTTACACAGTCCCCACAAATAGAGGAAATACAGATAGGTGGAAATGCCTTCAAAACAGCTCTGTTTGCAGACGACCTACTACTGACATACTTAAACCCTACGGAGTCAATCCCGGCACTGTGGGAAAAGATACAGGAATATAGCTTAGTATCCGGATTCGCATTAAATTTACCTAAGACAGAGGTATTGGCATATAATTATGAACCACCTACAGAAATCAAACATAAATTCCTTTTTAAATGGAGAGGGACCAAGATAAAATATTTTGGGGTTACCATACCAAGGCAGCTACAACATCTAGAATTGCTAAATTATGAACCCCTAATGCAACTTATAGTAAAACATTTAGATAGGTGAACCCTGCTACCACTTAAACACTGTTCTCTAGAATAGAGATAGTTAGGTTTAACATACCACTTGTCTATTATACTTATTTCAAACAATACCACTTCTTCCAGATAGAAAATACTTCAAATACTGGGATAAAATTATATCCAGATTTGTATGGGCAGGACACAAACCTAGACTCAGATACTCTACTCTACATTTGAGCAAACAAAGTGGGGGAGCAGAACTACCGCACTTGCTTAATTATGCCAGGACAGCACAATTAAAATTGGTATAGTATATGGTTATCCTTTGTTATGTGTAAAAATCAGCCTGCTCAAAATCCTTGTTAAGCACATTCTAAAGTGTTATGCGCATTCCGAACAGTTGTTATGCACAGTTCAAAGGTCATACAATTTTAAATTTCTCATTTATTCTACACCAAGCTACTTACTAACCACCCAGTGCCCAAAGTCATATATTTTACCTTTCAAAAATCTGGAAATTTGATTTTGTTATGTGAGTAGAACAATGAAATGGCAAGATTTTTTGTTTTCACTTCAGTGGGGGACTGTCACTGTAGTGTAAAAAACCATATACTATAAAAAATTAAATATGGTCAACCACACACAACTTGGCATGTGTTTCCATCTCAGGGTTGAGATGACAGCATGGACCTCTCGAGCTTCGCTTTCGAGGTTCATATGCTGTCATCTCAATCCCGAGATGGAAACACAGCCTTGTTGTGTATGGTTGCCCATACACTATTCTCTATATAGTGTATGGTGGAATGTTGTTATGCATAGAATTCCATGCCTGGAATATGCTTGTTCTGCTGCAGTAGTGACATCATTATGTTGTTGTGCTGCAGTAGTGATGTCACTACTGCAGCAGAACAACTTGGAATGCTGCCACATACTTGATTTCCCCAATCCAATTAAGCTGTAAGTTGTTGTTTTTTAAACTTGCACTTGCAGAAACATCTGCAGCACACTGTTTCAGTAATTTGAGCCTACCACCAACCCTCAAGTGCTCCGCCAACCACCAGTTCACTGAAACAAAATGCAGTGTCCGAAATAGGCATTGATGCCCATACACTATATAGAATAGTGGATGGGCAACTCTATGCACAACCAGTGTGTTGTGCCACCTGGGGGATCTGATTCCCATAGACCTCTTGAGGTCACAGGGAATCAGTACCCCCTCGGTGGCACAACATACTGGTTGTGCATAGTTGCCCATCCACTATCCTATATATCTCATTGGCTAGATCCAAATATTAATTGTCACTATTAATAAGGAGCAAAAGAAGGATGCAGCCCTTAGGACCTCCTAGAGGTGAGTGTACGATATCAGGTTTCCACCTTCAAGCAAATACTTATCCAGCCTTTTTTTGAAAATAATCTTGTTCTTACTTCTTGTTATATCCTCTGGTAACTTATTCCAGATGTTAACAACTCTCTTGGTGAATAAAATACTCTCTTTCTCTCTTGTCACTCCTAAATATCCTACCTCTCCATCTCAATGAGTGTCCTCTTGTAACAGATACTGTCCCTGTAGCCTTAATTTTGATGTATTTTACTGAAGTATGATCACTCATTATGTCATACAGAAGTAATAAGTCCCCCCCCTTTTTCTCCTTTCCTCAAGCTTGTACAGTCTAAGTTTTTTGGTTCTCTCTGGATACTGTAAATCACTAACTTCAGCTACTATAATAATCACACAGACACCAACGTGGAGTGAGCTGGTAAGTTTACTGTATGAAACACACTTGAAACAACTGCAGAAAATAAATATATACTGTATATACTGTGTGTGTGTGTGGGTGTGTGTGTATATATATATATATATATATATATATATATATATATGTATATATACACACACACACACCCTCAGGACCTATTATCTTCCACTTCCTGGGCGTGAAAGTGAATGCAAAATCATCGCATAGCTCCAGAATGGCTACTAAACAAGCATCCAAACTGATTAGAGAGTACCTCCTAAGGCTCGCCCTCCTGCTACTTCTGGCATCAGGTAACATCCACCCCAACCCTGGACCAGCGCGCCTTATAACAAAGGATAATCACCGGAAACAGGGAACTCTTCACCTGGTCTCTATTAACATTTGCAGTCTTCTGTGCAAAATCGACCTCCTTAAAGCCTGGGTCTTGCTAAACAACCCTGACATATTCTCTGTCGTTGAAACTTGGCTATCTCCCAAAATACCAGATGCAGCGGTTGCCATACCTGGCTACATTACCTTCAGATTGGACAGATTGACTAAGCGTGGTGGTGGTTGTGCTATCTATTTAAAAGACACTCTAAAAGGACTGGTCTTGGCTGTTGCTGACCTTGGGTGCCCCACCCAGGTACTAATGGTTAAAGTGCTACTGGGAGCCCACCACAAGACTCTCACAAGCCTATCAGTTTACATACCTCCCACCGACCCTACCGCTGGTCTTAATAAAGTCCTGGACTACCTGAGAGCCCAAAATCACATCGCTGAGACAATATTACTTAGTGACTTCAACATAAACTGGCTGCCTCCAGTGGCCCCGTAAAGGATGCACTGGCAGCTCTGCACCTTACTCAGCTGGTCAGCTCTCCCACTAGAATTAACTGTAAGACTGGGACAAGCACCACTCTTGACTGGATAATCTCTAATCGCCCTGACCGTGTCGCCAACGTAAGTGTACACCCTGACTCGCTCAGTGACCACTCCCCTGATACTTACAGTTGGACCAGCAGAAAAATCCCAGCCTCTCCCTACAAAACAGGGTACTAAATGAGAAAAAGACCAAGGTAGAACGGTCAGTGGGGGATGCTGCAACAGAAGGTAAGGCCATCAAAAAATGGAGAGCAATGAGTACCAATGCCCGTAGTCTAGGTAACAAGCTTCCTGAATTAGTGGCCTTGATGGAGGAGGAACATCTGGATATCGTGGCAGTCACAGAAACATGGTACACACAAAACCATGACTGGGACGTAAACATACCAGGATACACTATCTACAGGAGGGACAGGGAGGGTAAAAGAGGAGGAGGAGTAGTTCTTTACATAAGGGAAGGAATAAAAGCAACAGAACAAAAGGGTAAACAGGGAGGAGAAGAAGCACTGTGGGTAAATTTGGAGGCAGACAATGGCACCACAATCCGCACAGGGGTTGTATACAGCCCCTTCTCAGGGGGAGGAAATGGACAAGGAAATGATAGAAAGTATACTTAGAATGGCAGAAAAAGGGGAGATATTGCTGATGGGTGATCTGAATATGCCAGATGTTAACTGGAGTGCAGTTGCAGCTGCCACTTCCAAGAGTGCAGTTATTCTAGATGCCCACAGGGGCATGCCTTAGACAACTAGTACTGGAGCCCACTCGAGAGGGAGCAATATTAGACTTGATACTCTCAAATGGAGATGGAGAGAGGATCACAGATGTAGAAGTGGGTAGCCATCTGGGAACTAGCGACCATCGAACAGTATGGTTCACAATAAACACAGCAATAGAGTCAAGCCACACAAAGACAAAAGTACTGGACTTTAGGAGGGCTGACTTTGCCAAAATGGGTGAGTGCCTAAGGAATGCACTAGCAAATGGGCGGGAAGGAGGGGTGGAAGAACAATGGGGAATAATAAAACTGCCATCACAGAGGTAACGAGCCTTGTGTGAAGCAAATAAACAAAACAAGACGATGTAAGAAACCACTATGGTTCTCAAAGGAAGTGGCAGTGAAGGTTCAAGAGAAAAAGAAAGCATTCAGGAAGTACAAGGAATCGCAGCAGGAGCAGGACAGAGAACTGTATCAGTTAAAGCAAAAGGAGGCTGGGAAGGCAGTCAGAACAGCAAAGGCCCAAACCGAGGAAAAGATAGCCAACTCAGTTAAGAAGGGGGATACAACCTTTTATAGGTACATCAGGGAGCAAAGGAAGACCAAAGGAGGGATAGTGAAGCTTAATAAAGGGGAGGGAGGGTGGGCAGAGGGAGACTGTGAAAAGGCAGAGATACTAAACAAATATTTTTGCTCAGTATTTACAAAGGAAGAGGGAGGTACATAAAACAAACAGTAGTAACACTTGGATACAGAAGTTGATACCGGCCCATTTACAGAAGAAAGGGTTCTGAAAGAACTCTTAAAACTGAAGGTGGACAAAGCAATGGGGCCTGATGGGATTCATCCCAGAATTCTAAAAGAATTAAGGGTAGAACTAGTGACACCACTGACTACCCTCTTTAACAAATCATGGGAGGATAGGGTGGTACCCGAGGACTGGAGGAGGGCAGATGTGATTCCCCTTCACAAAAGTGGGAGCAAGGCAGAAGCAGGAAACTATAGACCTGTTAGTTTAACCTCAGTGATAGGGAAAATGATGGAATCACTTCTAAAGGAAAGAATTGTCGAGTATCTAGCTGCCAGAGGGGCACAGGACCCTAGGCAGCATGGATTCACAGCGGGAAGGTCATGCCAGACGAATCTGATAGATTTCTTTGACTGGGTGACCAAAGTAGTAGATCAGGGAGGGGCTGTGGACATGGCCTACCTAGACTTTAGCAAGGCATTTGACACAGTCCCACACAAAAGATTAATATATAAGTTAGACAGCCTGGGTAATTGGCTGGAGAATAGGACACAGAGAGTAATAGTAAATGGAGTCCACTCAGAAGAAAGGAGGGTTACTAGCGGGGTACCGCAGGGTTCAGTATTAGGACCAGTCCTCTTCAATGTCTTTATAAGTGACATTGCAGAAGGACTGGAAGGAAAAGTATGTCTCTTTGCAGATGACACTAAGATCTGCAACAGAGTTGATGCACAGGGTGGGTGGAAAGGATGAGAAGGGACTTGGCAAGGTTAGAGGAATGGTCAAATGTATGGCAGCTTAGATTCAATGCTAAGAAGTGCAAGGTAATGCACCTGGGAAACAAAAATCCAGGGAAGAGTACACAATGGGGGTGAGATACTAACAACAACAAAATGGAAAGGGACCTGGGGTAGTCATATCAGATGACCTAAAGGTGGGCAAGCAATGTAAGAAGGCAGCAAGGAGGGCTGGGGGATACTGGGATGCATGGAGAGGCATCACCAGTAGAAAACAGGAAGTTATTATCTCTGTACAGATAGCTGGTGAGGTCTGATCTGGAGTACTGTGTGGTCTCTGAGACCCCATCTCCGCAAAGACATAGATGATGAGAAGCTGTCCAGAGGAGGGCACTAAAATGGTGCAGGGTCTGTACCGGGAGGACATATGAAGAGAGACTTAAGGAGCTTAATATGTATAGCCCGAGGAAAGGAGGGAGAGGGGGAACATGATAGAAACTTTCAAGTACCTCAAGGAATCAACAAAGTCCAAGAGGGTAGCATCTTTCAAAAAAAGAGGTGTGCAAGAACAAGGGGGCACAATTTGAAGATAGAGGGCGGCTCAGAGGTAATTTAAGGAAGTATTTTTTCACAGAGAGGGTTGTGGATGCATGGAATGGCCTTCCGGAGGAGGTTGTGGAGTCAAAATCAGTGGTGGAATTCAAGCATGCATGGGATAGTCATAAGGCAATTCTGTGGGGTGGGGGTAGGAAGAAGTAAGGCTGCTGGTAAACTAGGATCTGCAGCTTATCCAGTAGGTAGGAAAATGGGCAGACTGGGTGGGCCAAGCGGTCCTTATCTGCCGTCAAATTCTATGTTTCTATGTATCTAAATTCCATGCCCCACCGCCTCTAACTATCTACAACAGAGTGCTAAGACGTGGCCACCTGGAACTCCTAAAACAACACTTGCACTGTCAGAACTGTTCGCTACTTGACTCCTCTACAGACATTAATGTATCACTCCAACATTTTATCACTACGTTCAATGCTGCCTGTGATGTTCACGCACCCCTGAAGAAAATGAAGGTGCGTTGCACTGTTCATCCCTGGATTACTCCTGGGCTGATAGACAGCATGAAATGGAGGGACCACCTCTGGTACTGTGCTAAATCTTCTAGCAAGCTACAGGACTAGCAAGCCTATAAAGCTGCAAGAAACTCCTGCACTCGGAAATCCATAAGAAAAAAGAAGCAATCTCCACAAGGGCAATCTACCAATACCTGGAGTGACAGCAGGAAATTCTAGGGAAATATCAATGATGTTCTGGGGAAAGACCCAAAAAAGGCTCCCGCGATGTTAAACCTTGATGGTACCCCCATACTTGACCTGCTCACAATAGCGAATACCTTTAATGATGCCTTCACTGACCTAAGTAGTGTGCTACCACAAGACTTCTTTGACGATACCACCTTAATGGCAGGCCCAGGTCAAGAAACTACTAAACAATGTGCTGGGCAAGTCCAGGCACAGTGGTGACTCTTTAGACCTCAAGCTAATCGCACTCACCACGGAGGAAGTACTTCCACCTATTACTAAATTACGTAACCTCTCTCTAACCCTCTCGCAATCCCCACAGGTATGGAAAACAGCCATTGTTACTCCAGTTCACAAATCTGGGGACCGTGCACTACACAGCAACTATAGGTCTATATCAATCCTTCCACCCCTCTCTAAAATACTCGAACGTATTGTTGCCAACCAACTTGTGGACTACCTTGATAGATACTCCCTACCATGTGAACAACAGCATGGCTTTCGGAAAGGGCACAGCACCATCACCGCACTCTTAGAATTCACCAGCTATGTCCAGCAATCTATTGACCAAGGCAGTCTTGTGGGTGCAGTCTTTATAGACTTAACCAAGGCCTTCGACACGGTTAATCACCGACTCCTCATTAAACAACTCTCACAAACTGGTCTCTCCCCAGATACACTGCCCTGGTTTAGAAGCTATCATGGGGACAGATCTCAACGTGTCAAGATTTCCAATGCTATCTCTGACCAGAAGCCTGTTTGGTCCGGGGTACCCCAGGGCTCAATCCTGGGTCAACTCCTTTTCTGCATCTTCCTTAACAATCTACCGACTACCTGCCACCAGCGAACACTGCTCTACACAGACGATGCTGTCATTTTTTGCAAGCCACCCTGACCCTTACCTCCTTGAAAGTAACCTTCAAAAGGGCTTCACGGAAGTTGAGCACTGGTTCCGCAACCATAAACTAGTACTAAACTACAAGAAGACAAAAGTCCTGTTGTTCTCCTCAGCCCGCAGTCAACATAAAAAGCATGCTCTTACCATCCAACATTCCCAAGGTGACCCCCTTGAACAAATACAGCACTTCAAGTACCTAGGGTAAAGCTACCAATAGTCCCTATTTTCCCAGGACAGTCCCTATTTTAGGCAGCATGTCCCAGTGTCCCCACAAGTTTTGCAAAATCTCACTTTTGTCCTGGTTTCTGCTTACTTGTCCCAGTTTTGTCCCCTTTTTTTTTCTTTTGCTGACTGCTAATCCGTGAGTTACAGTTATTTCAGCACCACTGTGGCACTGCTTGGGCTGGTCAGCAGTTTGCAACTTCAACCCTTGTGCCTGTGTTGCACTGTAAGCATGTCAGTGGGAGCACAGTAAAGCATGTTCCTTCCTGTTAAATTAGACTGGGTAGTAGTGCAAACAAGTGCATGCGGATGTCTGCCTGCCAGCAATTGAGAGGGACTCCAGACAGAGAAGAGACCGGCAGCAGTGAACTAAGGTACCTGAACCTGATCAGCTGTAGGGAAGTGTGTGAAAACAATCTGTGGTGGTGGTGGTGGGAGTCACTGAAGTGAAGTTTGCTCAGCAAATAAAGTTAGTGTAAGCGGGTTGGATGGAACTGTCAGGAGGAGCAATACACGCAGCTCAAATGTCTGATCACAATTTAATGCAGGTTTGCTTCTAATGAACTTTCTGTACATCATGATTTGGAACTTGCTGCAGCGGAATTATGTATTGTTTAATCTGGATGTTTGCTACTGGTGTTACTGCGGGGTGGCATGGCCACAGCATGCAGCAAAATTTAATTGATTGCGTGCAGCGTTGTCTGCGGTGGTGCCCATGGGAGTGACACAGTGTGGGGGGGGGGGGTCATGGTCAGGATGGACCGTCCCAGTTTTAGACCTCAGAAAGTTGGAAGCTTTAGGGGTTACCCTTGATAGACACCTCACCTATTCACTGCACATCGAAAATGTTGCCAGAGCCGTCAATACCAGGATTGGGCTCCTCTATCGACTGAGAAAGTCTCTAACAGTTGAAGCCCTAAATCTTGCTGTCCACAGCTCGGTGCTCTCCTTAATCGACTATGGCCTTGTCATTTACGGAACTGCTTCCACCACTGCACTCAAAAGGCTCACTGTGGCACTAAACAAGGCCTGTAGACTCCAAATTGGTGCACCACGCCTCACCCACACCTGTGATGTCTATATGCAGGCTGGGTGGTTCAACTTGCATGGGAGAATTAAATACCACACCTGCTTACTTGCCAAAAAGATTCTCCTTGGACTCATTCCTTCAGGATTAGGATGCTTACTTCACAAGTCCCCCAAGACCCAACATACGAGCACCTCATCTTCTGCACTCCTACTAGTCCCGATGCGCCAGACTGCCCAATACCAACGGTCCTTTTGTATCAAAGTGCCATACTGGTTAAATGGCCTGCACAATGGTTTGGCTAACCTTACTAGTCTCGGTGAATTCAAACTCAAACTTCGACAACACATCCTAACAGAAAACTCCTGTGATTGCACCACTTAACATCCTTGTCCCTCTTCCCGGGACCTCCACCCCCTCCCCCCACCATTCTTCCACTGTTCTCTCTACTTGTCTTGCCCTCTCACCTCCTGTCCTTTCCTGTCCTCCCATCTCCCCCTCTCTCCCCCCCACTGTCTTCCTTGCTTTTCATACCTCACTATCCTCGCTGCTACCTGACAATGCTGCCTGGCTGCTCTCCCCTTCCTTGATCTGGCTCCCTTCCTAATTTCTTCCTCTTCTCACTCCCTGCCTTGAATCACGTGCTAAACTAATGTGTATTTATTTGTTGTTTTCTTATTCTGCATTTTGTAATACAAATTGCTTAATTGTTTGTGAAACCAGTCTGTTTTCCATTATGGATCTGTACCCCCCATTGACGTGGAACCTTGTAAATGAGCTGTTTGGTGCTCAAAGGTATTTGTAATCCTAGATTGAATAAAAAAAAATACAGCATAATATATATATATATATATATATATATATATTCAATGAGACAAACACGTGTATTACGGTGTGATAACCCGACTCCTAGGGGCATAGTTAGGCATGAGGTCAAGGCAAGGTCGGTTGTCCCTAGGAGTGTGATTATAACACCGTAATGCATAAACCCGGAGTGTCTTATTGCAGTTATAAAATGGCTCTTTATTTTTAGAAGCAATTTTTTTTAATTTAAAACACATTTTTAAATAAGTAAAAATGTAAGTGAATCTGTGCTTTTAACATAAAATAGTCCTTCCGCCAATTGGTGTTAGATTAAAGTAGTGTTATACAGTGTGTGCCTCCCTACCCACTTAAACTTCATATTCCCCTGCTAGCCACAACAATTCACAAATGCTGTTTTCCTCATTCTAAGTATGACACATACCCCTTGCTTTATTTTATTCTCCTCACTCTGTAGACAAAACTAAGAGGAAGCCATAACAGAGGCTTCTCAGTTCCTCGATTGTGCAAGCATGAGCATAGTTCAAAACTGCCACACTCACTGACAACATCATGAACTGCTTGCTCTGTCCCAAAAGCTAAACAGCAGGGTGAGTCATTTACCACCTTTTCTCTTTGTTTATATAGTATTATTGCTTACTTTCTTCATTCTGTTTTTTTTTTCTCTCTTTCTCCCTACATTCAAGAAATGGAATGTTTATCATGGAATGTTTACCATGGAATACAAGGATTCAAAATTCCACTCAGTTCTACTAGCAGAATGTTCCTCTACTAACATACTGTACACACACACACACAACAAAGGCCTGTTTTAGAACCAGAGACTCAATTTTCTAACTGTCAGGGCAAGCAGAAAAGATTTCCTTAATGAACAGGAAAATACAGAAGGGAGATTTTTCACTGTTAGCAAAGAAACAGTTGTAATGAAAACTATAAACAATACTTAATGTTTCTAATTTGTTTATGTGTGTAAGAAGAGTGTGATGATCTGGTAAACAACATTTAATTTATTTTATTTTATATTTCAAGGTCATTTTAGTTTTAGGGCCTAGTTGAAGGTTTCTACAGTGTAAAGGTAGCAGCCATGTTTGTGGTGGAAGATCAGTTCTGGTTGTAGGGAGATTGATGGAAGATGGTTCTGGTTGTAGGAGGACTGATTTGCTCTTTGTTTGATGTGGTTTAGGACCAGGATGACTGTGCATATCTAGAGACTTAAGGTACGGTCAGCTGATCTCTCTTGGCCAATGAGATTTCTATATTTTTTTCTTGCCATTTTATACAGTCGTGGCCAAAAATATTGACGTCATTGCACTTTTTTCAAATAACTCACAATTTCCTCTAAACATAAGTTGAAATTACAACAGTATTTGGTCTCCACAATTCTTTATTTCTCTGTTAATATTACAGAACCTTTGTTTTTGATTCAGAATTTAATATATCCTTTTAAATCAGAAAATGAAAAGAAATGGCATTGACAAAATTATTGACACCCTAGACTTAATATTTGGTAGCACAGCCTTTGGTCAAAATAACTGCAATCAACTGCTTCCTATAGCCATGGATGAGCTTCCTGCACCTCTCTACTGGCAGTTTGACCCACTCTTCTTGTGCAAACTGCTCCAGTTCTCCCAGATTTGAAGGGTGCCCCTCTCCCAACTGTTGTTTTCAGATCTCTCTCCACAGGTTTTCAATGGGATTCAGATCTGGACTCATTGCTGGCCACTTCAGAACAGTCCAGCGTCTTGTCTTGAACCATTTCTGGGTGCTTTTTGAAGTGTGTTTGGGGCCATTGTCCTGCTGAAGACCCATGACCTTCGACAGAGACCTAGCTTTCTGACACTGGGTTCAACATTGCACTCCCAAAATGGCCTGGTAATCTCCAGATTTCATGATGCCATGCACAGGTTCAAGGCACCCAGTGCCAGAGGCAGCACAGCAACCCCAAAACATCACTGAACCTCCTCCATGTTTGACTGTAGGGAAGGTGTTCTTTTCTTTGAAGGCTTCATTTTGTTTTCTGTAAACAAAGAGATGATGTGCTTTACCAAAAAGCTCTAATTTGGTCTCATCTGTCCACAGTACATTCTCCCAGAAGGATTTTGGCTTGTTCAGGTGTGTTTTGGCAAACTCCAGTTGGGCTTTCTTATGTCTCTCTCTCTCTCTCTCTCAGCAGTGGGGTCCTCCTGGGCCTCCTACCATATAACCCCCTTTCATTGAGTTGGCGACGGATGGTGCGAGTTGAAACTGTCGTACCTTGTGTCTGAAGGTCAGCTTGAATCTGCTTGGCAGTTGATCGAGGTGCTTTCTCCACCATTCGAACAATCCTGCACTGCAATCTTCGAGCAAGTTTTCTCTTGCAGCCACGTCCAGGGGAGGTTGGCTACAGTGCCATGGACCTTAAACTTCCTGATAACATTACGTACGGTGGAAACAGGAACATCAAGGTCTACGGAGATTGATTTGTAGCCTTGAGATTGTCCATGCTTGGCTACAATCTTCTGTCTGACCTCCTCAGACAATTCTCTGTCTTTCTTTCTTTTCTCCACGCTCATTGCGGTACACACAGTGACACAAAACAGGAGAATGAGTCCTTTTCTCTTTTCAGACTGGTTGAATGAGTGATTTTTATATTGCAGGCACCTGCAACTCACCACAGGTGAGTTCAATTCAAAGGAAGGAGAATCACCTGCTTGAAATCTAATTATTTCTAACTACTTCTAAAAGGTGCCAGTAATTTTGTCCGGGCCATTTAAGGATTTCTGTGTGGAATAAGCTAAGACTTAGTAAATGTTTCTGCTTTTTGTGTTTTATTCCACTGCAGACCAAAGAAATACATATGTGGATACCAAAATATTTTTTAATTTCAACAATTTTCTGGAAGGAATGGTGCATTATTAGAAAAAACTGCAAGGGCGCTAATATTTTTGGCCACGACGTATATAGTTAGCGCATGCGCATTAGTAAAGCATACGCAAATCGCTTATGCTAATTAACTTCCTTACATCTCCCTTCTCAATTGAACCCCCCCCCCAAAGTAAATTATTTTAAGTTCTATGTGGCTCAAAGTTTTTGGGAGTCTATATAGTCAGGATGCCAGGTGGGCCTTCGGATCTCCTGTCCACTGACACGACTGATTCTCGGGCTGGAGCAGGTGGCAGTCAATTGGTCCCAACTACTCAGGGGTGGGGCCAACATCAGAGGCTCACGTTGTGACTGCTCCAGCTTCACTTGTGGAGGGACCTCCATTGCAGGCACTTCTGGGATTCCATCGTTCTCCATACTGTCGTCCTGCTCACTTTCCTCTTCCTCTCCTCGGATGTGTGAGTTTTGTGGGCCACAGGAGCGGCACGGCTCAGGGGTTAACAAAAGGTCTCTCCTGTTTCTGCGATACAATTTCCCATCTGCTTGGACTACATAGAAATGTGGCTCTTCAGTATGGCCATTCCACAACTGCGGGGGCCGAGGTATTCTCAGGTGTTCGCAGGTAAACAGGCTGTCCCAGCTGTAAGGCTGGGAGTGGTTGAGCGTGCGAATTGTGATAAGAGTTTTGTTTTTCTTGAGCCCTTCACCATGTAGCTCGCACCTCAACTTCTGGTACATTTGGTTTAAGTAGTTCAGATCTGATAGGCATTAAAGTTCTGGTTCTGCGGCTCATAAGCAGCTGTGCTGGAGCTCCTAGCCCCACCAGTGGGGTATCTGTCAGTTCCAAAAGTACAAAGTAAGGGTCTTGATGGTCCACTTGTGCTTTCTGTAGCAGTCTCTTTATTGTTTGAATTGCCCATTCTATCATGCCATTACTCTGGGGGTATCTTGGTGAACATGTTACATGTTTAAACTCATACCTTCGTTGAAAGTCTCTGAATTCAGTGCAGGCAAATTGCGGGCCATTATCTGTTACAAGTATTTCTGGAATACCATGTCTTACACATTGTGATTTTGATATGGTTAATCACCGTTTTGTTTGTTGTGTTTTGCATCTTGGATATCTCAATGTATTTGGAGTAGTAATCAACCATTGCCAGATTATGTTCCCTTTCATATTCAAATAGGTCAGCTCCAACCTTTTGCCAAGGTCTGTCTGGTATCTCGCGGCTGCATCGGTTCTCTAGATTGTTCTTTCCTGAATTGATGGCAAATACCACACTTGGCCACCATGTCACTAATCTGACGGTTCATCCCTGGCCAGAATAAAAGATCTCTGTCCCTACGCTTGTACTTTTCAGTGCCTAAGTGGCTGCAGTGTGATCTGGTTAACATGTGTTCTCAGTGACGTGGGGACTATCCGCCTCTCCCCCTTCAGCAAAAGTCCATTTTCTATCAATATTTCATCTCTGAACTGCACTGATGTTTTCTCCTGGGGCCACCCTTTCAAAACAGTGTCTCTCAACTTGACCAGTGCTGAATCATTATCTGTCTCTTATTTATTTATTAGATCATCGGTTTACAGACCTTTGAGTCAAAGACTCATTTGCAAAGGCACCTCGTCAAGAGAGCAATACATCACAGCAAACAAAACGGTACAGTACATAACGCTTTGATGCAAAAAGCAACCAGTGTTACAGGCATTCACTGGTGGTACAAGCTTGGTAATAGGTAGATCAATCTTGCTGGAACAATTTCAGTTTTTCATCAGTGATTGGCATGTAGTCTGCCGTGTGAACCTCATATTTGTCTAATTCAGTTTCTGGCACAGAATTTTCTCCCACAGCCCTATTCAGAGCATCTGCTATATGAAGTTCTTTACTTGCTTTGTACTGTACTCGCAAATCATACCTTTGTAGTTTTAGCATCATGCGTTGAATTCTCGGTTGGGCTGTGGCCAGTGTTTTTTTGAAAAGGCTTTCTAGGGGCTTGTGGTCCAATTCAACATGGACCCGGGGTCTGCCATAAATATATTGGTGGAACTTTGAGCAACTGAACACAACAGCTAGTGTTTTCTTCTCAAGTTGTGCATAATTTCTCTCAGCTTTATTAAGTGATTTGGAAGCAAAAGCAACAGGCCTGCCTTCCTGCGGCAGACAAGCACCCAGCCCTTCAGAGGATGCATCAGTAGATAATTCAACAGGCATCCTTAGATCATAGCAGGCCAGCACTGGGGGGTTAGTAACAACTGTTTTTGGCTCTTGAAAAGCCTGTTGGTGGCACTCCTCCCAGTGCTATGCTGATTCTTTCTCTAGTAACTCTCTCAAAGGCTTATTTACAGTTGATAGGTTTGGAATAAATTTTGCCAGGTAGTTTACCATGCCCATAAATCTCTGTAAGTCCATCTTATTTTGGGGAACAGGCATCTGGGTAATTGTTTTAATCTTCTCGGGGTCTGCCAACAACCCGTTGTTACTTAACTTGTGTCCAACATATTGGACCTCTAACATTTTGATTTTGGATTTCTTTAGATTTAGAGACAAATGCTTATCTCTGGCTCTTTGCAGAACATGCCGTAACCTCTCATTGTGCTCTTGTACATTAGCTCCCCATATTAGGATGTCATCCATAATGACCTCTGTGCCCTCGAGGCCTTCAAAAATGTATAAAACTACTGTTCCCACTTTCTCTGTTAAACATTGTAGAGAAATGGGGACTAAAAACAGATGGTAGGCTTTCAAGGCAGGGAGAAATTGATATTCTCCTTTCACTGGGCAGTTGTGATGTTCGGAGGGGCAGGGGTAATGCCAGCAGGGCTGTATTTGCAAAACTAACTGCTACTATGCAGGTGAGGAAGGCTGCAGGTAGTGATCCTTGCCTTGCTCCTGCAGGAGTAAACTGACTAGGGTATGAAGTTAACCAAAGCTACTGTACCCCGGATCCCAAACCTTTCATTGTGGGCAAGTCATATGAAAGAATATGGGACATCCAGGATCTGTAGATGATCACATACATACCTGAGTGCCGTTGATGGCTATGTGCCCCCCACCCCAGCAACAAAAGCCCACACAGGGCTTTTAGTTTCAGTCCCATCAACATCTTTTTTTTTTTTTATTTTCCTTCGGGCTCCACTGAGTATGCAAAAGAGGGCAGGGGGACCCTTTAGAGAGTGGTGTCATTCAGGAATCCCACCTCTATCTATGATTTTAAGGGGAGGTAGGGCATGTTTAGTAGGGCCAGAAGTGCACCTCTTTTATTAAGCCATTTGAATGTGGTGACTTGTACTTATTTCCTATGGTATATAATGCAAGGATGCATCCTGTAATGTATCCCTATGGACAGTAGGTGGCAGCAAAGCATTATTTTTGGGGTAGAACATAATTTGGCTTTGAGTATTTGGCAAAATCTTTTCTGCAGAGCTAAGCCCCCATGCTGTGGCTGTGTAGGGGTGTTTTTCTTTCCCTCCCCAAGCATCTACTCCCAGAGTGCCCAGCACCCAGGGGAGAGACATAATTCTGGCTGTTTCCAAATGGAGAGTGCACTTGGGAGCAAATGTGCAGGAAAGTCCAAGACCGCACTCTCAGTGGCACACCACGGAGGCAGTGGTATCTGGGACTAGCTGATCTTGTGGTCTATTTAATGGGAACAAATGTAGCCCTCTTATGAGTCCTTGGTCTGTTGCTTATATTAGTGGGCTACGATCTTCCAACATGATCGCCAATGCTAAAGTAGGAATTTAAAGAAGCTCCTGAAGTGTTATGTAGCCGGGAACACTGCTCGTTCTGATATTTAACAGGGGAGAAAGAGCAGGCCAACAGCAAGTAATACACATGCTGCACAGTTCGCATGCCGGACTACCTAGATCGTACGAGGATGGGGGGAGCTCATGCCTTCCAGTTTTTATCTTCCCACTTATATGGAGGAAGCAGTGGTTGTAATCTGTAACTGGAGTGGTGCTAATAAGAGACAGGAAATTTCAAGCCTCCCCCACAAAACATGACAGGTAGTAAGGTAAACACTGAGGTACAATGCTCAACAGAGGGCAGGACAGGGATAAATGGAAAAATAGACAAGGGCAAAAAGAGCAGGGATGGGGGGAAAAAAGGATAAAGCCAATATTAAATGGAGGGCAATGAGTACCAATGCCCGTAGCCTGGGAAACAAGCTTCCTGAGCTAGTAGCTTCGATGGAAGATGAAGAATTGGATATTGTGGCAGTCACGGAAACATGGTACATGGAGAACCATGACTGGGATGTCAACATACCGGGGTACACAGTCTACAGAAGGGACAGGGAGGGGAAAAGAGGAGGTGGAGTAGCTCTATACGTAAGGGAAGGGATCAAAGCTAAAGAACTAAAAAGTAAAGTGGGAGGACAAGAGGCACTCTGGGTCACCTTGGAGACAGGGAATGACATCACACACAGACCCCCATCTCAAGGGGAGGAAATGGACAAGAAAATGATAGAGGGCATTCTCAAAATGGCTAAAAAAGGGGAGATACTGTTGATGGGGGACCTGAATATGCCAGATGTAAACTGGATGACATGTACTGCAGCCACATCTAAGAGCAGGGTCATTCTCGATGCCCTGCAGGGGGCAGGCCTTAGACAGCTAGTGTTGAAACCCACTCGGGACAGAGCAATACTAGACCTAGTACTCTCAAATGGAGAGAGGATAACACATTTAGAAGTCAGTAGACATCTGGGAACAAGCGACCACTGCACAGTGTGCTTCACAGTAAGCACAACCATGGAGATGAGCCATACAAAAACAAGCATACTGGACTTTAGAAGGGCTGACTTTGGCAGAATGGGTGAATACCTGAGGAATACACTAGCAAATGGCCAAAAAGGAGGGGTGGAAGAACAGTGGAGAAAAATCAAAACTGCCATCATAGAGGCAACAAGCCTTTGTGTGAAACAGATAAAGAAAACAAAGCGGAGTAAAAAAAAACACTATGGTTCTCAAAAGAGGTGGCAGGGAAGGTTAAGGAGAAAAAGGCTGCATTCAAAAAGTATAAGGAGTCACAGAAGGAGCATGACAGGGAACATATCAATTAAAGCAGAAAGAAGTGGGGAAGGCAGTCAGAATAGCAAAAGCCCAAACCGAGGAAAAAATAGCCAATTCAGTTAAGAAGGGGGATAAAACCTTTTATAGGTACATTAGGGAGCATAGAAAGGTTAAGGGAGGAATAGTGAAGATTAATAAGGGAGAGGGGAGGTGGGCAGAGGGAGACCGTGAAAAGGCAGAGTTACTGAACAAATACTTTTGCTCAGTATTCACAAAAGAAGATGAGGAGGAGTTACCTAAACCAGACAATAAAAGCACTCTGGGTAGGGGGGTTGACACCAGTCCATTTACAGAAGAAAGAGTCCTGAAAGAACTCCTAAAACTCAAGGTGGACAAAGCAATGGGGCCTGACAGGATTCATCCCAGATTCCTAAAAGAACTAAGGGAGGACCTAGTGACACCACTGACCACACTTTTTAACAAATCATGGGAGGATGGGGTGGTACCTGAGGACTGGAGGAGGGCAGATGTGATTCCCCTTCACAAAAGTGGGAGCAAGGCAGAAGCAAGAAACTACAGACCTGTAAATTTGACCTCAATGGTAGGGAAAATGATGGAATCACTTCTGAAAGAAAGAATTGTTGATTACCTAGAGGCCAGCGGGGCACAGGACCAAAAGCAGCATGGATTTACAGCAGGAAGGTCATGTCAGACGAATCTAATAGATTTCTTTCACTGGGTGACCAAAGTAATAGACCAGGGAGGGGCTGTGGATATGGCCTACCTAGACTTTAGCAAGGCATTTGACACAGTCCTGCACAAAAGATTGATAATCAAGTTAGCCAGCCTGGGAGTGGATCCCAGGATGGTAGCCTGAGTAGCAAATTGGCTGTACAACAGGACACAGAAGGTAATAGTGAATGGAACACATTCCGAAGAAAGGGGGGTCACTAGTGGAGTACCTCAGGGCTCAGTACTAGGTCCAGTCCTCTTTAACATCTTTATAGGTGACATTGCAGAGGGACTGGAAGGAAAAGTATGCCTCTTTGCAGATGACACAAAGATCTGCAACAGGGTTGATACACAAGGAGGCGTGGAAAGGATGAGAAGGGACTTGGCAAGGTTGGAGGAATGGGCAGAAGTATGGCAGCTAGGATTCAATGCAAAGAAGTGCAAAATAATGCACCTGGGAAACAAAAACCCAGGGGAAGATTACACAATGTGGGGAGGAAGTAGTAACAACAACAAAAATGGAAAGGGACCTGGGAGTAATCATATCAGGTGACCTTAAGATTGGCAAGCAATGTGAGAAGGCGGTAGGGAGGGCTGAGGGGATACTGGGATGTATAGGGAGAGGCATCACTAGCAGAAAACAGGAAGTTGTTATCCCCCTGTACAGACAGTTGGTGAGACCCCATCTGGAGTACTGTGACCAGTTCTGGAGACCCCATCTCCGCAAGGACATAGGATGGAGGCAGTTCAGAGGAGGGCAACTAAAATGGTGCAGGGTCTGCAAGAGAAGCCATACGAGGAGAGACTAAAGGAGCTTAATATGTATACCCTTGAGGAAAGGAGGGAGGGGGGACAGGATAGAAACTTTCAAGTACCCCAGTGGAATCAACAAAGTCCAAGAGGGTAGCACCTTTCAGAAAAAGAGATGTGCAAGAACAAGGGGACACAATTTGAAGATAGAGGGGGTGGCTCAGGGGCAATATGAGGAAGTATTTTTTCACAGAGAGGATGGTGGATGCATGGAACAGCCTTCCTGAGGAGGTTGTGGGGTCTAAAACTATGGGAGAATTCAAGAATGCATGGGACAGACATAAGGCAATTTTTGTGGGGGGTAGGAAGAAATAGGCTGTTGGTTAACTAGGATCTGCAGCTTATCCTCTAGGTAGGGAAATAGGCAGACTAGGTGGACCAAGCGGTCCTTATCTGCCGTCAAAGTCTGTGTTTCTATCATGTCCCCTCTTTCCCTCCTTTGCTCCAGGGTATACATATTGAGGTTTTTCAGCCTCTCCTGGTATGTCAAATGGCTGAGTCCTCGCACCATTTTCATTGCCCTCCTCTGGACCCTCTCCTCTCGATCCACATCCCTCCTGAGATGGTCTCCAGAACTGGACACCGTATTCAAGGTGTGGCCTCACCAGCTGTTTGTACAAGGGTAGCACTGCCTCTCTGTTTCTGCTTGTAATACCCCTGTCTATGCATCCCAGCATTCTACTGGCCCTCGCTACTGCCTTCTCGCATTGCTATTTTTTTTTCACTTTCTATTTTTCTTCCCCCAAGCTCCCAGAGCACCACACCATCGGGAGTCGCCATGGTATCTGCCCAACTTCCTTCACCTACTGTACCTGTACCTGCGGGGAACCCCAAGGAGCCGTGGTTATACCCCCCCCGGGTAGGTACGAGGTGGGGCCTTCCACCCCGAAGTCTTCTTGTCTCGTCGGTCCCTCAATGACAGGACAGGCAGGCGGGAGTTACTGGGTCTCCCCGGTGCCCCGAGAACTCATTTTTTCCATTTTTCTGGAGGGCGTGACGTGCGCCCAGATGTCAAGGCGCAACCACCAATGTCCATCATGCCCCAGACCCTCATTCTTGGCACCGGTGCATGCTACTCCCTAACCTCTACCAGAGGTCAGCCATGCACCGGCCTCAACCCCACCCCTCCCTCCCTGGGAAGACCAGCAGTCCGCCGGACACCCAGTCTCCTTCCCGTGCTCATTCCCGAACCCAGGTTGATGGAGTCACAATTCGTAGCGCTACCGCTGTGCCGGAGGGCCTGCTCCCTCTTGCATTGCTTAGCCACCTTGAGATAGTTAGATATGATACCAAGGTCCCTCTCCTGCTTTATTGCTTCCAGTATCTGACCACCCATCTTGTACTCTGCTTTTAGATTTCTACTCCCTAAGTGTATAACTTTTCACTTTTTGGCATTAAAGCTCAACTACCACACTTTTTTTTTTTTTTTAACTTCCTCCTGGTCTCGGCCCAGAGGAATCCTTTCCTCTGGTCTTTTCGGCTGGGCCCCAATGTACTGTGGACCCAGAGTCATTCTGCATGATACTGGGAGATTTTTTGCCTTTGGTTTTTCTCCCGGTTCGTCCCTAGTCCCTGAGGGTGCTGATGCAAAGGACTTGCGTCCAGACAGACAGCGTGCTTGTGCATGCCACTGTCAAGTGTCCACAGCGCCCTCCCTACCCTGACTCCCCGTAAGGAGCCATTGTGCCTTACTGCCCGTGCTTCCACAGGCAGCAACACTTGTGGGCATTGCTGCCCCCCCCCCCGCGGAGGAGGAAAGCATCCATTGGGGTGCTTAATCCTACCTCCCCCGGCCAACCCGAGTCCGTTCCTGAACCTGGGTCACCGGTGTAGTGCTATGTGTGGCATCCAGTGCCTCAGCCCTCAGCGCCACCGGGCTGGCTAACTGTCGCACTTTTGACCACTCCTCAAATTTGTACAAATCTCTTCTCATTTTTTCCACCCCCATTAACAATGTCTACTCTGTTGCAGAGCTTTGTATCATCTGCAAATTGACAGACCTTCCCCTCAAGCCCTTCTGCAATGTCCGCTATGAAAATATTGAACAGGATCAGACCCAGTACTGACTCTTGTGGTACCCTGCTAGTCACCCTTCCCTCCCCTTCCCTGAAGGAACTCCGTTAACAATCACCCTTTGCCTTCTTCCCTCCAGCCAATTTTTCACCCATCTCTCCACCCCGGTCCCACTCC
Source organism: Neoceratodus forsteri (assembly GCA_016271365.2). Taxonomy (NCBI): domain Eukaryota; kingdom Metazoa; phylum Chordata; order Ceratodontiformes; family Ceratodontidae; genus Neoceratodus; species Neoceratodus forsteri. Next base: position 215,903,851 of record JADMNL010000024.1, read on the forward strand.
CAGGGCTCTCATTTTGTGCAGAGGTCTTCTGTGCAGCATGGTGTCAAATGCTTTATTGATGTTTTGGTGCACCACATCCACTGCCCACCCTGATTTATCACTCTGGTTACCCAGTCAAATAATTTAATTAACTTTGTTTGACATGACCCCCCTTCCATGAAACTGTGTTGTTTGTGATCCTTCAGAATGTTTGAACCAAGGTACTTGGTAATTCTTTTTTTCAGTTGTTTCTCCATCACCATCCCCACCACTGATGTTAGGCTAACTGGCCTGTAGTTACTTGCCTCTTCTTTGCTTCCTCTTTTATGGAGGGAGACTATGTCCACCCCCTTCCAGTCATCTGGAACCACCCCATCTCTAGCAGTCTATTGAACAGGCCAGTTAATGGTTCCGCTAGCTCCTCCTTCCATTCCCTCAGTATTCTGGGGTGAATTCGGTCAGGTTCCAAGGCTTTGTAAACCTTTAGTCCTGCTAGTTCCTTTAGGACCCCCTCACTTTGAATAGGCTGGTGTCCACCACCTCCCCAGCTTTCTCCATCTCCCCGATCTGCCCTCCTTCCCCCTCCCCCTTGAACAACAGAGCAAAAGTAGCTATTTAGGATACCTGCCTTCTCTTGGTCCCCCTCCACCATCTCTCCACCCTTATCCCTCAGCCAAATTATCCCACCCTTCATCTTCTCCTTTTGCTCACGTACCGGTAGAAGGTTTTATCCCCTCTCTTAACTGAGTGGGCTATATTCTCTTTAGTCCTCGCCTTTGCTTTCCTGACCGGTAGCACGTCAAGACAGCAAATAAAAAATGGCAACTGCTAAAAGGGCTTAAGGATAATGCCGAATGATAAATTCGGCGATGTCTCTGTACCCCCTCCCCAATGTCCGTTCCTCCTCCCCGTTCAACGAGACCTCGCCGAACTTGTCATTCGACATTATCCTTGAGCCCTTTTAGCAGTCGCTGTTTTTTATTTGCAGTTTTGACATGGAACCCTCCTGACCTCAATTCCTTCCTCCTTTTGCCTTTTCTGGTACGCGTCTCTATCTTCCTTCCTATACATCTGTATCTCCTCAACGCTGCTCTCTTCGCTCTGACCTTTGTTGAGGCCTCCCTACTGAACCATAAAGGCTTCCTCTCTTTCCTGTTTTTACTGACTTATCTGACGCAGAGATTTGTGGCATGTACTATAGCCCCTTTTATTTTTTCTCATTTTTCTTCCACCCCCTCTAGATCTCCCACCCCTGCAAGAGTTTTCTTGAGACGGTCTTCCATACTGTTAAAGTCTGCCTCTTGAAATCTAGGACTTTTACTTTAGAGTGTTTCCTTTCTGGCATTGACTTTAGCATGAACCATGCTGTATTATGGTCACTTGTGCCTAGGTGTTTCCCCACTGAAATCTCTCCGACTCGGTCTCCATTTGTGAAAATCAGGTCCAGTACTGCCCCTTCCCTAATAGGTTCCCTGACTAGCTGTCTCAAGAGTGCCTCATGTAGGGAGCCAGTGATATCTCTACTCCTGGCAGAGGCTGCTACTGGGGTACTCCATTCCACATCTGGTAGGCTGAAATCCCCCAACAGCAGCACCTCCCCTTTGTTTGCCACCTTCTGTATTTCCTCCATTATAGCTTTGTCCACCCGCCCCCTTCTTGTGACAGTGGCCTATATATTACTCCCGTGCAAATAACATCCCCTTCCCCCATCTCCAAGGTTACCTATAGAACCTCTGCCCTCCCCCACTTACCCAATGCCTCAGTAGGCTTTATATAATTCCTCACATAAAGTGCTACTCCCCCCCTCCCTTTTTTATGCCTTCTCTGTCCTTTCTGAAAAGAGCATATCCTGGTACGGACATATCCCAATCCTGTTCCCCATAGCTCCACATCACCGTAGTAGCCACGATGTCTAGGTCTGCTTCTGTCAAGACTGCTGCCAGGTCTGGTACCTTGTTTCCCAGACTCCTAACATTGGTGCTCATGACCTTCCATATCTCAGATCTACTTTTTTTTTTTTTAATATGTAACCCCCCTACAAATGGGGGTTCCCAAAAAGTCTTCATTGAGCTTGCCTAAATGCTCACTGCCAGGCTGGTGTCCTGTGTTTTAGTAGTTTAAATGTAATTACCAGAGCTTGTATAGCTTATGTGTACTGTCTCTTTAAGAGCTGCCTAATTGCAGCTTAAGTAATCTGAGAGGGAGCTCTGTTGAAAGATGTAACTATTTACTGAAAATCATTTAGACTGATAATGATAATGTAGTTTGTCTAACCTGCTTTCTTTGTAGCAAGGACTGTTTTGTTTGTCTCCACTATCTTGGTCCTGGACTGCAAATTGGACCAAACAGTACTGGTGGGTCCTAACATGTAGTTGGACTACAGGAGCTGTCAGATTCAAAATCTGTAGGAACTTTAGTTTGGAGCTTTTTTGCAACTGAAGTGGGAGCTCTTGCTTTGACTGACAGCCAAATCAGCTAACCAAATCTTTTGGATCTTGGGGAAGCCCCAGGCTGCTTGCAGTTTTCAGTTAGAACTAAGCTGGAAGCTGAGCAAGAAGGAGCTGAAGTGTTTCTGAGCAGCAATCCTGAGTGGATTTGCATGGGAGAACTCTGAAAAGGCTAAGTTTTTGGCCTGCATTCCAGTGTGCTGCTCCTGAGAGGGAGAGAAGAGAATTATTTTGGACTAAATCCAAGTTTGTGTGACTAAAGTGAGCTACTGAAGTGGGCCAGGCTCAACCTGAATAAGACCGAATATTTTTGCTGAATGCAATGGGCCTGTCAGGAGTTCCAGCTAACCCTAAGCTCCCGGTGTGTGCAGAGACTTTGCGATTGTGCCCGGGGGGCGCTTTGCCTGGTACAGTAGAATTCCCATACATGTAAATGTGCTATGAGCTGCTAGTGGGCTGTGAGTTAGTTCCCCACTGTGTGAATTGTGTTCTGCTTGCTGGAAGCTGTATCCAGCCCAGAATGGACTGCTTCCAAACTTGTCTCCATACGGTCTGGGCTTTGCCAGACTGGCCCAGCCAGACTACCCACTGCACAGAGAAGCCATCAACAAGAGACCTGCCTGGGGATCAGCCCCCTGCTCCACACTTGAACAGAAATGATGCCTCTGCGACTTGTGTGGGCCCTGCTTCTCCTAGCATTCCAGATCAACCACCAGCAGTCTCGATTTTCGTCCAGCCTGTGTCCAGTCTTGGGTATCGTGAGTAAATATCGGGGTAGCTCCCTACAACCACAGCTTAATCTGAGTGTGTCATCTGAGGTCATAATTCCACTGTACAAGACACTAGTGAGGCCCCACCTGGAGTACAGTGTACAGTTCTGGAGACCATACCTACGTAAGGACATAGACAGGGTAGAGAAGGTTCAGAGGAGGGCAACAAAGATGGTACATGGATTGCATCACAAGTCCTATGAAGACAGGTTGAAGGAACTGAACATGTACTCCCTGGAGGAGAGGAGGGAGAGAGGAGATATGATAGAGACATACAAGTATCTCACAGGGAGGAACAGGGTGCAGGAATACACTATTTTTAAGTGAAAAGATGTTTGGGACTAGAGGACATGGGGTGAAGTTGGAGGGAGGACAATTCAGAGGAAACATGAGGAAGAATTTCTTCACAGAACGGGTGGTGGACAAGTGGAACACCCTGCCAGAGGAAGTGGTGGGGGCTGAAACAATCACGGGATTTAAGAATGCATGGGATAGACATAAAGGAATTCTGGAGGTCAGGGGTAAGGGGCAACAGACTTTTAGGAAAACATAAACTGAACTTACAAGCTCAAATAGGCAGACTGGGTAGGCCATAGGCCCTTATCTGCTGACACTGTCTATGTATCTATGATTGTCTTGTTGTTTCGTTTCCTTTACGAACTGAGCCCTCTGGCTCCGGATTACAAATATTGTGTACTGTGCATGTTGTGTTTTCCATCACAGGGCCCCAACCAGCTGCAACCCTGGACAACTGTACTGGCTAGCCCATCTCTTCTCTACCTGGGTACCCAGAGGTGGACTATGTGGAGGGACGCAAAGCGCATGCATAACTGCATAACTGCTTGATTGATATAACCTTTAAGCTAATTAACCTGATTTTGCACCTCCCTTGTTCAAGTGCCACGTACGGGTAATTACTTTCTTGGCTGCTGCAATATATAAACATAGCATACTCCTATTTGGGGGTTCTGTATCATCCTTATCTATATATAAAAGCACCAGTTGTGAGGAGATAACCAACTCTGGGATGTATAGTTGAGTCATAGCTTGACCAAACTCTTGCCAAAAGGTACCTAAAATAGGGCAATCCCCAAAAATGTGTACATAGTTAGCCTGAGGTTCTCCACAGCCTCGCCAAAAAACACCATATTGGGAAGGTAGATATTTCACCAGTTTGGCTGGAGTGTGAAAATAGCGCAACCTGCATTTCCAAATGAATTCCTTCCAATAAGGAGCCTGAGATATGCGCTTTGAGGGAGTTATTGGTGCCAGCCACTTGTCATAGGTAACTTCTAATCGACCCTATTCCAAGCTTCAAGAACTGAATGTGTAGTTTGTCCAAAGTTCTCCAAGGGCTTTACGTGCCAGGTCTATTAAATGTGGGTAAATCAGGCCTTTCAGGGCCTCGATTAAGAGCTTTAACAATTGGGGAGGGGGATTCGGAAGCACAATCCATTCAGGGCCTTTTTGTAGTAAATAAGTTCGGACTTGTAGATAATATATATGGTCACTGTTGGGAAGTCGGTGGGAGACCTGCAGCTGTGCAAATGAGGTTATACCATTACTATCCAAAAACTGATATATGTAGGAGAGGCCCAGCTGGTGCCACCTCTGAAATGTTGAGGCACATTGTGCTGGTAAGAAGTTGGCTTCCGCATGTAGCAGCCGCATAAAGTATAGAGGAAATTTAAAAGCTGGAGTTTCCCTCAATTTGTACCAGTTTCTTAGAGTGTCCTCAGTACCAAATGAAAATGCAGAAAAAGCTGGGGGAGAAGTCAGTGGAGCAAAAACAATCTTGCCTACATCAAACAAATCATTCTGAACAAATTCTATATACTTCCATAATGCATCCTTTGCTGGATTAATTCAAAGGAGTATCATCTTAAACAGCACTGCCCTGTGGTAGTCCACTAGGTTTGGGAGATTCAGACCCCCTTTTTCAATAGGTAGCATCGGGAGGGACCAGTGGACCCTTGAACGTCTACCAGCCCAAACAAATCTGGATAGGGATCTGTTCCAAGAAGTGAAGTAATAGGACGCCGGTGTCAACGGGAAGGTCTAGAAAAGATACAGAAATTTAGGTAATGTGGTCATTCGCACAGCAGCTCTCCTGGATAAAAAGACAAATGAGGATGGGCCCAACCACTTCGCTCTCCCTCTATTGCTTTAGTCAGAGGTTCGTAATTTATTAATTCCAAATGTATTAAATTCTTAGGTAAATATACTCCAAGATATTTTATTTTGGTGCAGCCCTACAGGGAGGGAAATATCTTTTTTAATTCCCTAGAGGGAGAGAAATTAAGAGCTAGGACCTCATTTTCTGTACGTTTATCACATATCCGGAAAGCACTGCATACGTTTGCAAAATGTCTAAGAGTGCCGGAACTGAGTGCTCTGGATTTAAGAGGGTAAGCAGTACATCATCCGCGTACAGAGAAAGTTTATAAAGTCATCCTACTAATAGTATACCCTCTATCTCCATGGACTCTCTAATTGCGGCTGCTAAAGGTTCAATGTACAAAGAGAAAAAAAGAGGGGGAAGGGGACAACCTTGGCGTGTTCCCTGATTCAATGGGATTGTGGGGGAAAGAGTGAGATTAATATGGACAAATGCTTTTGGTGCTGTATAAATAAGTTTTAGCCAGGAAAGAAAATCCTCTGGGAAGCCAAAATATGCTAAAGTCTGCCATAAAAAAGGCCATGATATTCGATCAAACGCCTTGTCTGCGTCAAGACTTATTAGAGTTGCTGAGATTTGTCTTTGGGTTAAATAATCCATAAGATGGATCGTGCCACAGATGTTGTCCACTGTTTGTCTGGCTCGAATATATTTTGATTGATCAGGGTGTATAATGGTTGGGAGAATAGTTTCCATCCGGTGGGCCCATATGGCCATAAAAATTTTATAGTCTATATTCAGTATAGAAACGGGCCTATATGAGGATGTCACCTTTGGATCTCTTGCGGGTTTTAGAATTGGGGAAAGTATGGCATAGGCCCAAGAGGGGGGAGGAGAATCCCCTTCCTGTATTTCCCTGAAGGTTGTGAGCAAGGAAGGAGACAGCTACTTAAAAAAAGTTTTATACCATTCAGATGATAGGATGATGCATATACCCGATACTTCTGGGTTTTGGCTTCTGCTATAGCCATCTTAATTTCCTCAAATCTAATTGGAGTTAATAATGCACTTTGTTGGGCTGGGTAATGGGTAGGGAGAAAGTTTAGAAAAACATTATCTGTGCAGGCGAAGGGGTAGTATGTGCCATATATAGATGTGTGTAGAATTTTTGGAATATCCCCATTACTGTATGCCTTCTGTAGTGGTTGCCATGTTAGCTGAAGACATTGAGCAGATCTGCGATATACAAGCAGCTGCCCTCTGTCTCCGGAGTCTGCATGCCAGGTTTCTGGCTCCCGGCAGCACCTCTTCATATCTCTATTTATTCAAATAAAATAAGGCTTGTTGGACCTTTTGTTCCAAACTTTTTTGCAGCGCTGCCTTCAGTTGATGAATCCTGGTTTGTCCCTGGGGAGTTCTTGCTTCCGTAGTTTGCTGAAGGGTCTGCAACTCTGACTCAAATTTAACCTATGCAGCTTCCCTCTGTTTTCGTTTATATGATGTGTAGGCAATTATTTCCCCTCAAATGACTGCTTTAAACGTGTCCCATTGTATAGCCGCGGTGACCTTCGGTGGTGGAGTTATCCTTCACTATCTGCGGGATTTTAACTGATTCATTTTACAAATTCCAAATCCTATAAAAGTGATAAATTCAGTCTCCAAGAAGAAGACTTTCTAGTGCGTCCTAGATTTAATTTCAGTAATAAAGGTAAGTGGTCGGAGAGAAACCTAGGACAGATTGTAATGTCCTGAAGTAATTCCGTGTGCTCTTTAGTAACAAAGAAATAGTCAATACGGGAATTGGTGTGAAATCGAGGTGAATAGAAAGTATATGCTCTGGAAGTGGGATAAAAGAATCTCCAAACATCTACCATACCCAGGGACTCTATCTGAGCTCAGAATAATTTTTGAGAGGGAGACAGCCTATGCTGTGCACACACTGAAATGCCTAGTTGTGGAACCATGGTTAAATTTATATCCCCACCCATAATCAGCATACCTTGAAGCGTCTCCAGTAATTTGTTTAAAAAAGTACGATATTTAGCGGGGGGGGGGGGATTGGGGAGGGAAGTATACATTAACTAAGGTCACTTGTCTCCCAAATAGTAATCCTGTCAGAATGATGAAACAGCCTGAAGGATCTATGTATTCCTGATACAGAACAAAAGTGGTGGTTGCTGGAATCAGTATTGCAGTACCTCTACGTTTGCCTTTCCCGTAGGATGATGCATATACCCGATATCTCCCACCCCAGGCCAACTTCATATGCTATGCGGCAGTCAGGTGCGTCTCTTGAATATAGATTACATCCAGAGATTGTTTCCTAAAATATTGGAACACCGTTGACCTTTTAACTGGATTGTTTAACCCGTTAATATTAAGGGAAAGTATCTGCAGGGGTAATACCGCCATTTAAAAACATTGAAATATGAGGAGATTCCCTGACCTTTGTCATATTTTTTGCAGTATAGGGCGTCATTAAATAAATTAATATTTCCTTGCCTATGCCCCTTCTCACCACCTTGATTAATCCCCCATGACCTTGTGTCTGAAGACGGTAAATCTGCTTGTTTATTACCACAACATCTCAGATATAGAAGGGTATACATAAGCCACTTTTGTCTATGCATGGAATTTCGTATAAACATTTTAAGAGTCAAAGAAATATTATGAAAATAACCATTGTTCATTGGTGTAACAGCCATCCGGGCTAAAAAAGTGAGTGGAAAAGTCAAAACAAACTGACTCTTCCCTCTAATAAAACTATGTACAAATAGATTGGAGCCTAGTTTGACCTTTTTTAACTGAAATAAACAAAAAGCAGAAATCTGATGATATGTGGGTAATAGCCCAGGTGCATCACATTTGACTTCCAAGGTAGGGGAGTCCGTATTTGGTCTCCCTACATACTCAGCATAAAAATAAAAACTGCTGAGCTCTGGAGGTGAACCAGGATAAAAGTTGTCCCTGGCCTCTAGAGGACATAGTTCCCCCTTAAATGTAAGTAACAAAAAAAAACAATCGCTGCAGTTGCACTTTGCAAAAAAGCTGCAGCAAAAAAATTAAAATGACTGCATTCGACCATCTGTAGTTTTCTCTGTTCCCTCATTAGAATTAACTGTCTAGCGGAGGAATAAACGCAAACAAGGCACACTAATGACATTAGTGCAATATCATTCCGATGTAGAAAATTGTACATTAAAGAACATATTAAAGGGGGAATCTAAGGAAATATATCTACAGGCTTTCCCTGAGGGGATTAAAAAACTGAAATAGCAATTTAACATTTAGGTGATAAACCGCATTATTAATGAACCTAGAAACAGATGAAAAAGCAAAAAGGGTTCCCCAAAATCACATTGTCCTTCCAAAGTGTGGGGTATTACAAGAATGAACTACTATGCTGAGGCCCCTGGCTAATCACTCAGTCTAATTAACACCCGTATACGAAAAAAGGGAAACAAACATATTGGGTCTGTTGTCTTTTTGGAGCCAATGCAGATGAAATTTGTTCAATCAGCCATTCTATTTCAAATAACTGTCTATCGGACTGTTCAGTTTGTCCATGAGCTAGCTTAGCCCGCTACTTAGCACAGGATCCAGGCAACACCAGTGTTACATCGTTGAAGTAGGCCTCTACTCAGAGGTCAGAGTGACCTAACCATACCTCTATAAGGGAGATCCACGCGGTAGGCCAATATTGATAGGTAAACAAACTTTTAACAGTACCTCAGGTATGTCAGTGTTCAGGTTTTGCTTCTGGTTGAGTGTTGATAGGATGCAAGTCCAGTTGCCACCGGTGCGGCTGATTGATCTGGAGTGCCACGGTTATTTTTCGGTGCTAGGACAGACTACCATCTGGGAGGCTGAGGTTGCGACTTCGCTCGGTTCTCCTGATGCGCAGGAAATTGGAGGCCTAGCTTACTCAGCTCTGCTCGAGCTTCCTCTGCAGATTCAAACTTTCGTCTTCCTCCTGATAGCTAGACAACCAAGTGGGCAGGGTAAGGTGTGATAAATCTATAGCCTTTAGGACGGGAAAGATATCTATGTAGGCCCTGCGATGCCTTATCATTTCAGGGGCATAATCATTATCCTGTTAAGAGGCAGTGTAGTGTGGTGGTTTAAGGCTCTGAGCTGCAAATCGGGAGACCTAGGTTTGAATCCCACAGCCCCCACTTTCATACTATGTGACCCTGAGCAAGTCACTTAACTTCCTTGTGCTCTCAGGTCGCACCTGTAAACAAGCTTTCAGCTTGGTGTGTCTCTCCTGGTTAAAAAAAATATATATATTATCCCAAATAAATCCTTGTTTGGCCATAAAACCTTCTGTCGTCTCCAAGCTGTAAGTAAGACCTTTTCTTTGATAGTGAAACTGAGGAAGCATGCTATTATAGATTGGGGCGGGCATCTGGAGCCGATGGTTTGGACCCCAGAGCCCGATGCACCTGCTCCATTTCGAGTGAAAGGTCTGTAAGGAGGTCCAGGGCAGTGCACAGCAGTGTGACTGTGAAGTTCGTGATGTCCTGGCCCTCTGCTCCCTCAGGTATGCAGTAAATACTTATGTTTTTGTGTCTTGCTCTGTTCTCTGTGTCCTCTTGTCGTGCTTGGAGTTGTGCTTGTTGCTCTTTTAAGGCTTGGATTGTTTCTTTTAGATCATCTGTGTGATTTTCCACCACGGTTAGTTGCTGTTCCGAATCATCCGCTCATTGCTCCAGGGTCACTACATCTCTGCGGAGCACTGAATAGAGTTGTTTCACTTCTGAACGAGAAGAATGTAACTCTATATATTGCGTCCAATTTAATTTTTTTAGCTTTGGGTTGTTTTTCACGTGGGGTGGCTGTAGGATCTGAGCGATCTCCAGTGTCTGCCGAGGCCTGCGACTGCTCCGAGCCCGAGATCTCTGTGTGGGAAGCCTGGAAATCTTCCTTCATTTTTAGTCATTTTCAGCTGTTTTCCTCGATTCTCCTGTCATATCTCAGAATTGGAATGGTTTACCCCTTTCAGAAGAATTGTTTAAAGTTAAAATCTTTGTTCAAACTGAAGATTATTAGGGGAATTCCAGCGGAGATAATGGGAGCTCTCTTTTAAGCCGCCATGGTGGTCGAGATGCCACCGGAAGTCCTATCTCAGATCTACTTTTTGTTCCTGCTATGTATTTTCCCCCCCCTCCCTCCCTTGCTGAGGACTTTCTCTTGTTATCTCTCCTTCCTCTCTGCTGACCCTATACTTCCTATCTTCCTTACTCCCTCCTCCTGTCTTATTGCCACCCAAGTTCCCCTTTATTCTCTCTCTCTCCTTGATTTGCTACTGTCCCTCCTCTGGATTCCTTCCTCCTGCTGTCCAACTCCCTGCTCCAGTCATCCTATTTGATTAACGTAAACGTCAAGCTTTTGTGCTAATGTGCTAACCCCCTTCCTTGCCAGGTGGAGACCATCTTCCTTAAAAAGTCTCCTTTCCCAGAAGTCACCCCAGTTGCCGATGAAGTGGTACCCCCATGTCTGGCACCATTCCTTCATCCATCCATTTAGTTCTGCTATCTCATCTTGTCTAATTCTGTCCCTCTTCTCTTCCCTCCCCCACATCAGTAGGACCTCCGAGAAGGCCAAGAATGATGCTCCCACCTCCAGCCTTCCTGCCAGCTTTACCAGACTTTGTCTGACCTCATCAATTGGTTGGTGGGCTAGGTCATTTGTACCTACATGAATTATCACCCTCAGTCTTTCCCCTGCTTTGTCAACAAATTTTCCTGTCTTTTCTGTATCCCATTTAGTAGATGCTCCCGGGAGACATTTGACTGTCACCTTTGAATGGCTTTTCCTTACCAATTTGTGCTCCATCCCCCTAACACCAATATTTTATTTTTGCTCTTTTTCTCATCAACCTTTCTCTCATACGGTGCTGCTTTGTGGCTCCTGCCTAACACACTGGTCGGACTTTGGTCCTCCCCCTTTGAGACAGGCAGCTGTTCCCTTGCCAAGGGCTCATAGCGATTCTACACCAGGGTGTTGACGACCGAACCTTGCTGCTGCAGCCAACCCTTTTCCTCTGCCTCCCCTCCCCCCACCCTCCTTGGCCAGTGGGGCTCTGAGGAGTGGAAGTGGCAGCGGAGAGTTCCAGGCTAGCGGGTGTCGCAGCCTGGAAATTTTCTCCCAGGCTGTATCCAGCTGACCCCTGAGCTCATCTAGATTTCAGCATATTGGGCAGTAGCCCACCCTCCAGAGGGTCTCCCTGGAGATAAGGGCCCCGCATCTATTATAACTTACAAATTTCATGTTTTTATACCTTTTTCCTCACTGCTGGCCACCCTGCTTCCTTTATTATTTTGCACCCTGGGGGATTCCTCTGCTCTCGGGTTCTCCTTACTCGCTACTTCAGTCCGTTGGGGGGGGACAGTTTCTGACTCCCCAATTCCGTTCACCACCCCCCTTGGCTGGGTTAAATGTTCATTGAAATAACATTTTAACCATCCACTGAGGACTGTGGTTCCCCTCTTGGATAGATGTAGGCCATCACCCCGTATAGGTCCTTATCTGTATGTAAGGTTTTGTTGACGGTACTTTAAATTGCTTATTTTGCATAACTGAATGTAATTAATGTACTCTCTTACTGTATGTATGACTACTCCTTGTCTAATTTCTTGTATCAATGAATGCATTATCAATGTACTGCACTTCTCAGGTCGCCCCTGAAAAGGGACTGTTTTGTCTCAGAGGGCCTACCCAGTTACCAAAATTCAGTAAATAAATAAAAAAAATTATCTGCCAAGGTGGGTCCCCAGTCCCCAATGTAGCTGAACCCTTCCTCTCTGCACCATTCCTTCAGCTATGAGTTGAAGCTCCTGGTGCAGAGATCCCTCGTCTGTCCCCTGTCGTAGACAGGCAGCACCTCAGCAAAAGCCACTCAGTAAGCTACCTGTCTGTCTGTAAAAGATGCATTAACAAAGTTTTTTGCAAAGAACTTCCTTCCTTTTTGAGAAGTCAGCCACCCCTGCCTGTGTCTAGGGGTATGATGGTGGTAAACAGTCCTGGGGAGGGGGCGCTATACAGCAGAAAAAGAGATCACATACCTGGACAGACTGGTTTACCAGACCTGATGGAACTGGGGTGCCCTCAGACCTTCAGGGTGCAGAGCTGGTACACTGGCGGGATGAAGAACGCTGATCTTTACCTGCCTGGCCTTGCCAACTTCGCCACAGGGGCATTTGTAGATAGTCTTCATGAGGCAGGCCTCTCTGCGTCTTCCTATGATGGTTCTCTGGCTTCTGAACCACTGAATGCCACCCTGGAACACCTACACAGAGCTGGACTGTGGAGGCAAACTTCGTTTAGCAGCAAACAGTTCCTCCAAACAAACAAGGCAACACTCCAACTGCAGAAACAGGGGATCCCATTTGACGAACAATTAATCTGAACAGGAATAATCGCTCCATAGAGCAGTAACACACACAAACAGGTTACTCTGGACTGAAGAAGGTCACATCAAAAACTAATAGGTACTCTAGACCATGGGTCACGTATGAAAGCTAGGGTTACTTATTTCGGACCATGGAGGTCGCAACTGGAACAATTTATTTCTAGTAGTTACCCTTTTTGGCTAGGTAACCTACAGTCCAATCACAGGCAGCTTGGTCATGAGCGAATCAGGCCTGGAACAGGAAGCAGCAAAAGTTCCCCTTTCTCTTCTCTCGAAATCCTCACAGGAAGCACTGACCTCCAGGGATATGGCCGACACTGCCCACGTACCCTCTCTGTCCGCTTCTCCTCTTTCCAGAATCAGGAGCACAAACCTCTGGAGAGACGGCTGCCCAGACCACAGCCACCCTCAGGGCAATCTCCTTTTGGGCGCAGAGCCCTGAAATAAACAATTCTGAAGTAGGAGCTGTCTAGGACCCGGCCCCAAAATATGACCCCCTCACCTCATGTCTCGGTTTTCCTTGACACCCTTCCCATCAAAAATATTTTTTTTCTCTGGGATTCCCACTTAGCACCTATCCTTCAGCAGGCAGCAACTCCGTTCTGTCCCTCACAGATACTATGAATGTTAGCCCCAAACACCAGGGCTGTTAGGAAATGGCAGCTGCCATGTCCCTTTTCTCAACTGATGCACTGCCAGTACAAAAAAAAACCAAAAACGCGGCCGTGTGACTGAGTGGGCAGTCACCCTGCTCCAACCTCTCACTCCTCTCCCTCTCTCTCTCTCTCTCTCTCTCTTGAATTCCTCGACTCTTGCTCTGACTCTACCTTTTATGCTCTAACTCTAAGGGTGCCAAATCCTTAAAGTTCAATCCTGGACCAGTTCCCTTTGCACCAAAACCCACCAAGTGCCAAAGCCCTACGGACCTGTATTCAAACAATTTACAATGTTCTTCCCGACTGTGCCAGCTGGCACAGAACTACCTCCTGTCTAAAAGGAGCAGCTGCTCCTTTAAATTTTCACATGCTGCCGGCCACTCATGCGCAGTGTACGTGACCCGCCATTACTATTTACATTAATTATTTTTTTTCCAATATGGTCCTGAGCCTGGCCAGCCCTCAAACCAGACCCAAGACCACAAGACCCCACCCAGAGGCAAGGAAGATCCTCCTGGTGCTCGGCCCAACCCTGCACAGGCTGAGACACCAGGAAACAGGTGGCTGCAGTCACAAGCCGCATTACGAGTCACAAGATGTGACTCCCACTAGAGTCACGGAACCTGCCAGTGCCGCCGGGAAGACCAGAGCCACAGCACGGAGGTAAGTCTGTTTTGGGGAGTTACAACAAACATGAATCTCCCATATCCATTTTGATATATTGCTGTACAATTGAAAGTACTTGTAGCTGGAAATGACTGTAGAGTAACAGTTCCTTAGTATTAACAGAGTAAGTACTGTCACTTTTTTTATACATATGTTAAGATTCTTCCACCTTTCTCTATAAGAAAAATACAACGAACTTTGCACATAACTACAGATAATACCACAAAATATCACATTAACATTTATAAAAAAAAGTATTATAAAAACTACGCTACAGACCACCCTGGAGCAAAGTGCATCCTATAGGAACAACAAACATCCACATAAGCAGTACAGTACATGCAGATAGTACATGCAGATCTGTAAATTTAAACAACGAAATATGCAGACAAACAGCACACATTCATGATGGCCACCATTGTAGAAACATAGAAGCTGTCGGCAGAAAATAACCTGTGACCCACATAGTCTGTCCTTAGGTCCCGATCTACTTTGTTACCATATACCCTAATTGATCTCCTGTCTTACCCCCCAAAGTCCTGTTACCTAGGTCCCCTTGTATCTATCCCATGCATGTTTGAAACCTGTTACGGTTTTAGTAACAACCACCTCTGCTGGGAGGCTGTTCCAGACGGCCACCATCCTTTCCATAAAGAAGTATTTCTCCTCTGTAGCCATCCCTCTAAATCTCCCCCTTCCAGCTTCACATCATGTTCCCTTGTTCTTGAGCATCTCTTTTTGTGCAAAATGCCACCTCCTATACCTTATTGATACCTTTGTGGTATTTGACGGTTTCTATCATGTCTTCCCTTTCCCTCCTTTCCTCTAGAGAGTACATATTTAACTCGCATAGTCTTTCCTTGTGAGGCTTCTGATGCAGACCATTCACCAATTTGGCCATCCTCCTCTGTACTGCCTCCACCCAGTCTCTCTTTTTTTTTTCTCCATATTCTCTGTTGCTCCCTTACTCACTGCTCCAGACCCTATTCTCGGGGATCCCGAGGCTGTGCGTGCTCCCGTAGGTCCTCCCCAGGCATCTACATTCTGGGCTTCATCAGCACTGCCCCCATCTGGCCTCGGTTTGCCCCCCCTGGGTGGGGAGGGACCCCCTGTAGTCCCCTCCAGTCCATTGGTGTCTGTTGGGTGTGCTGCTTAGGCCCTTCCTGGAGCCTGGTCCTGTCTTCAGGTGTCCATTGCGTTTTTTTTCCCCTTTCTTCTGGTGCTGCCCCTCAGGATGCCAGAGTGCTTGGAGAGCCAAGAGGTGGGGCACATAGCAACGCGCTGTTGTCTCGGCTCCCGGCCGACATCCTCCCTCCCCTCTTCAGGCCTTCCTGCTGCACCTCCATCCATGGTCACCCAGGTGGTGGTAAAGCAGCAGGACAGGCACCCCACCCTCCCCGGAGAAGGAGAGCAGCCTGTGGGTGCTCGATCCCTCTCCCCCGCTGGCCCTCCAGCTGCCTGAGTTCGTTCCTGAACCCAAGTCACTGGCTTTGCAAACAGTAGCCCTACCTCTGCGCTGGTGGGCCGGCTCACACAGTGTATTCCAGGTGAGGCCTCACCATTGATCTATACAGGGGTATCACTACCTCCCTCTTTCTGCTGGCGATACCCCTCCCTATGCACCGCAGCATTCTACTAGCCTTCCCCACTGCCTTATCACACTGCTTTGCTACCTTCAGGTTATCAGATATGATGACCCCCAGATCCCTTTCCTGTTTTGTGGTTTCCTTTTTTTTTTAATTCAAGGTTATTAACTTTTATGGGTACATTACACACAAGGAATAAAATGAAGTCAGTTCCATTGATTTATTTATATGTATATATATATATATATATATGTATACTGTATATCACAGCAAGATCATTATTACAGAAAAAAAAATTGTAGCCAAATTTTAATGCAGAAATAACCATTTGTTATTTATCTTGCATCCTATTATTGTTGTCAGAATGTACTAGTCGGCTTCTTAGTGTCACCTTCATCGTTCCCCTAATCCCTGACCCCGAGGAGTCTGTCAGGAGGGGACTACCTCCCATGCTGCCTTCCAGATCGTCCATCTGGACCACCTGCGTACAAATACCTCCATTCTCAGATTTACCCTGTAAGTCAGTTCCTCCATATCCATTATGTCTTGCACTATCGAGAGCCAGTGCCCAAAGTCGGGAGGATCCACTGCCAGCCATTTCCTTGTGATGGCTTTGTGAGCTGCAGCTACTAATATATTCCAAAGATACAGAGCGTCTGCCCCCTTGATCTCCGGGAGGAGGGGGAAGGCAGCCCCAGCACCAGGTGGGAGAGTGTCATATCTGTATTGATGGAAAACAGATCCCCCATAGCCTGTATGATTTGTGCCCAGTAGGGCTACAGGATTGAATATTGCCAGATAATATATGTGTGATCGGTGTTCTGTTCTAAACAGTTCCTCCAGCATCCCTTTGATTGATTCCCCCCACTTATGCTGTATAGCAGGTGTATAAAAGAATCTGATTGACTCTCCAGGCAAACTCCTGCCATAATGTTGAGTGGGATGTTTTACTTGCCATGTGGAATGCTTTGTTCCACTCAGCCTCTGTAATCTGACACACTGCTTCCTCTTCCATTTACACCACACAGGTAAAGAGTGGAACGGTTGTAAGCCTCTAAGAGCCTTATGTATTGCTGATGTGCGACTCCTCAGCATAGTTTGACTCTGGATAACCTGGATCATCTTCACCAATACCCGGTGCTGTGGTGAGGCCCCCGCCACCATTGTACTTCTAAAATGTAAGTTCTAAGTTGGTGGTCTCTGTTCTGCAAGTGGTAAGTTTTCTTGATCTGAGAAAAGTCCTGTATTGTGCCCCCAGACATCATCTGCTCTAGGGTGACAAAGCCCACCCTTGACCATCGCCTAAAAGTATGGTCCAGCTTGGAGGGAAGAAATTAGTTGCTCCATGCAAACCATTGTAGAGGCCAAAGTGTCGAGGAAAGTGTATATTTTACCCACGCTGTATACCCTGCTCTTAAAGTGTTTTGGACTGTGAGGAGGGAGAGCTCGCTAAGGTTCTGCCTGAGTGATGCATCTATCACCCTTGCCCCTAAGGGAGCCCCCTCACATGCCCCCACCTCCATCTGCTTCCAGTGTGCTTTATATCCTCTGGTGGACCAAAGAAGGACAAATTGCATCTGGGAGGCCAGGTAATAGTCTTCCAGATTTGGGAGAGCCCTACCCCGCCCCGTTTGGCTTGTCCAGACACATGAATGAGATCTTTACTCAAGGCCTTCCCAGGGCTCAGATATATTGATAAATGATCCTCTGCCTGGACCGAAACTGTGCCTGTGGTATCTGGAGCGATATGCATTGAAATAGGTATAAGAACGTAGGCAAAACATTCATAGTTACTGATTGAATACGCGAATACATAGGGAAGTTAAGAAGTGCCCATCTAGATATGTCTTATCTGATCTGTTTAAGTAAGGGCTTCTAGTTTGTATCAAATAATTTGCCCAAATTTTTGGGGATGTAAATCCCCAAGTATCGGATTTTGGATGCTCCCCAGTTTAGTGGTAGGGTGTGCGTAATTTGAGGTGAGGGGTTGTAGTGGAACTTGACTGTTTTGTGGTTTCTGATACCTCTCCTCCTCAAATGGTATGTTGTTCTTGGGTTTCTGTGCCCCATGTGCATAATTTTGCACTTTTTGGCATTGAAGCCCAGTTGCCAAACTCTTGACCAGTCTTCTAGCTTTTTCAGCTCTTCCCTTATCCCCCCCCCCAACCCGGTGTGTTTTCTCTGTTGTGGATTTTTGTGACATCCACGAACAGGCATATCTTTCCTTCCAGCCCCTCAGTGATTTCGCGAATAAAGACATTGAAGAGGACTGATCCCAGACCTGACCCTTGAAGCACCCTGCTGGTTACCTTCCCTTCTTCCAAGTGACCTCCATTTACCACCACCCTCTGAGTTCTGTACTTAGCCGATTTTATACCCATTTTGCTACTTTTGGACACACATGCAAGCTTTCCAGTCTACTGAGTGGAACGGTGTCAAAGGCCTTACTGAAATCCAGGTAAGCCACATCCACCACTCCTCCCTGATCCGCCTGCCTGGTATCCCAGTCACAGAACTCTATCAGGTTTGTTTGGCAGAATTTCCCCCCTGTGCACCCATGCAGCCTTGGATCCTGCAATCCACTGCTTTTAAAGTCCGTGTCAGTGGCTCAGTAGGTAGCACACTCGCCTCGAGGCCGGGAGATCAGAGAGCTGTGGGTTCAGTTCCCACATCTGGCACTTGGGTCAATATCCCAGTACTGATACTGTAGTGCAGCATGAGCGGGGTGCTGCACTTCTGAGGTGCCATCTTTCAGATGAGACATTAAACCGAGGTCCCATCTGTCTGGATTGGTGGTAGTTCAGGTGGATGTTAAAGATCCCATGGCACTTATCGAAAAGAGTAGGGGAATTTTCCTGGTGTCCTGGCCAAATTTCCCTCATTCACTAAAAATACCACCAACAGTTTAATGTGGTTCAAGGTCAGTTGGCATTCATCTGTATCCCCCTCCCCCGGGTCATGCCTATGTAACCCCTTGGTGGCACTATCCCAAGGGCTACTACCCCTGCCTGCTTGGCTAATAGCAGGTTAAGGGGCCTGAGTTCTGAAACGGGTGCCTCCACCTGGAGGTCAGGGTTGGTAATGGTCAAGCTAATCTGGGCACAGCCCTCCGGGATACTGTAACCCCCCTCTTTCCCCGCTAGTGGCCTGAACACTGTACAATAATCACTTTCACAATACCCCTGGTACACCACACAAGTACCTACACTGTTTGCACTTACCACCAGGGCTGGTTCCTCTGGCTCGACCCTGGCGACCCCCTGTAAAACAAGGTTAAGCATAGCAAACAGCAACAGTACAGTACTTTGAGCACAAACTGGAACCACAGTCAGATCACATGCAGAAAAAGTTAGATCTGATTTATTCAGGAGACTTGAACAGGGGAGGGGCAAAATCAGGTTAATTAGCTTAAAGGTTATGACAGTCAAGCAGTTATGCATGCACTTTGAGTCCTCCCACACAGTCCACCTCTGGGTATCCAGGTAGAGAAGAGATGGACTAGCCAGGACAGTTGCCCAGGGTTGCAGCTGGTTGGAGCCCTGTGATGGAAAACACAACATGCACAGTACACAATATTTGTAATCTGGAGCCAGAGGGCTCAGTTCGTAAAGGAAGCGAAACAACAAGACAATCAGATGACACACTTAGATTAAGCTGTTGTTGTAGGGAGCTACCCTGGTATTTACTCACGATACCCAAGACTGGACACGGGCTGGACGAAAATTGAGACTGCAGGTGGTTGATCTGGAATGCCAGGAGAAAGCAGGGCCCACACAAGTCGCAGAGGCGTCGTTCCTGTTCAAGCATGGAGCAGGGGGCTGATCCCTAGGCAGGTCTCTCGTCAATGGCTTCTCTGTGCAGTGGGTAGTCTGGCTGGGCCAGTCTGGCAAAGCCCAGACCGCATGGAGACAAGTTCAGAAGCAGTCCGTTCTGGGCTGGATACAGCTTCCAGCAAGCAGAACACAGTTCACACAGTGGGGAAGTAACTCACAACCCACTAGCAGCTCATAGCACATTTACATGTACAGGAATTCTACTGTACCAGGCAAAGCGCTCCCCGGGCACAATTGCAAAGTCTCTGCACACACCGGGAGCTTAGGGGTAGCTGGAACTCCTGACAGGCCGATCGCATTCAGCAAAAATATTCAGTCTTCTTCAGGTTGAGTCTGGCCCACTTCAGTAGCTCACTTTAGTCACACAGACTTGAATTTAGTCCAAAAAAATTCTCTTCTGTCCCTCTCAGGAGCAGCAGGCAGACATGGAGGCCAAACTCTCAGCCTTTTCATAGTTCTCCCATACGAATCCACTCAGGATTGCTCTCAGAATCACTTCAGCTCCTTCTTGCTCAGCTTCCAGCTTAGTTCTAACTGAAAACTGCAAGCAGCCCAGGACTTCCCCAAGATCCAAAAGATTTGGTTGGCTGATTTGGGTGTCAGTCAAAGCAAGAGCTCCCACTTCAGTTGCAAAAAAGGCGCATAAAAACCTCCAAACTAAAGTTCCTACAGATTTTGAATTCAGACAGCTCCTGAAGTCAGACTACATTTTAGGTCCCACCAGTACTGTTTGGTCCAATTTGCAGTCCAGGACCAAGATAGTGGAGACAAACAAAACAGTCCTTGCTACAAAGAAAGCAGGTTAGACAAACTACATTATCACTATCACTCTAAATGATTTTTAGTAAATAGTTAAATTTTTCAACAGAGCTCCCTCTCAGATTACGTAAGCTGCAATTAGGTAGCTCTTAAAGAGACAATACACAGAGGCTATACAAGCTCTGGTAATCACATTTAAACTGCTAAAACACGGGACACCAGCCTCGCAGTGAGCATTTAGGCAAGCTCAAGGAAGACTTTTTGGGTACCTCCATTTGTAGGGGGGGGTCACACCTGAAAATAGGCAGGATTTGTCTAGTGCACTTACCCGGTCAACAAAAACGAAATAAATAAAGTAAGTATTCCACAATCCTTTCTATAAGTAGTGTTTCCATAACTTTGCCCATCACCAAAGTCAGGCTTACAGGTCTGTAGTTTCCTCCCTATTCCCAATTTTGTGTAGTGGGACTACATCTCCCCCCCTCCAGTCCTCCAGAATGTCCCCCATATCCAGTGATAGACTTAACAGGGCCTTTAGAGGCCCAGCCAGTTCCTCCCTTATTTCCTGCAGTACACTTCCCTTACCAACTGCGACACAATGGCAACACCATGGCACCACAGTGGCAACACAGTGGTGAGCTGCAAAATGTTCAATGGTACTACCCAGTGGCACCGTGGTTGTACTATGGTAGTTTACAATTTGATTATTTTTGGTGCAGTGGTATGACAGTGGAACAATGGTATCACAATGGAATTGAAACAAACCACTGTGATACCATGAAAACCTTAATGGTAGTACAGTGGTAATCACAGTGATATTGCAATGGCAAACAAATGGCATTACTGTACAGTGGTATTCCGAAGAACTTTTTGTAAGGGTGGGGTGAACCCCATCTAGCCCTATTGCCTTGTCTGCCTTTAGTTTTGCTAGTTCCCGAGGCTCTCTTCTGCGAAAGGGCTAGTGTCCACCTCCTTTCCCTTAATGCCCTTAACCCCTATCTGCAGCCTGTCTCCTACCCCTTCCTTTGTGAAAACCGAACAAAAGTACTTTTATTTATTTATTTAAAATTGGTGACCAGGAAAGGCACACTGAGCCGAGGCTCATTTCCAGGTGCGACCTGGGTACAAGTTGTACGCTGAGGTAGGCAGAGAAGTACAACAATTTCTTGTTACAGACGTTAAGTACAACATCAAGACATTGCACAGAGGTGTTCAGTAAAGTACAACTGTTGCTTGAACAGACGTTTAGAACTACATCAAGACTTTCCATTTCTAACATTGGTATTTACAGTATATTACAAACGTTTATATATACAGTATTTACAAGTAGTAGTATTTCAGTGTTATGTAAACTAGCACGGAAATTGTACAGTAGGGAAGCAGTAATACAATTTGGGGCTGACGTGTGCAAAAATATTGACCAAAAGGGGCCACCGAGGATAGGCTAGGCCCGAGTTGGGGTGGGTCCAGATGAGCATCTTGGGCAGGGAGGGGAAGGGAGGAGCCTGAGGAGTTCTTTAACAGCTGATAGGGAGGAGGCCTGGTGAAGGCTGGGTGGGAGATTGTTCCATAGGAGGTATGTCTGTT
Organism: Neoceratodus forsteri; assembly: GCA_016271365.2. Lineage (NCBI taxonomy): Eukaryota > Metazoa > Chordata > Ceratodontiformes > Ceratodontidae > Neoceratodus > Neoceratodus forsteri. The sequence continues at coordinate 215,925,667 of JADMNL010000024.1, forward strand.
TTCTTCTGGTCCTCTTCCACACTCCCCCCCCCCTTCTCCTTTTAGTTTTACTATCCCTGCCTTGCTTTTCTTTTTTTTGCCAATGTACCTAAAGAATGTTTTATCCCTCTTTTTTGCTAACTTGGTTGTGTTTTCTTCCATTTTGTGCTTTCGCTCTCCTTACTGCCTTCCCTGCCTCCCATTGTTTCTCCTGATAACTCTCTCTGTCCTCGTCCTTCTGTGTCAACTTGCACCTTTTGAATGCCTGATTCTTTTCCTTCACTTTGTCTGTTACTTCCTTGGAGAACCATAGTGGTCCCTTTTTTCTCTTGCTCTTTTTAACCTGCCTGACATAGAGGTTAGTTGCCTTCTCAACGGCCCTCCTTATTTTTGCCCACTTTTCCTCTACCCCACCCATTTTCCCTATTCCTACTAAGGTTTCCATTAGACACACTCCCATTTCCTTGAAATCGTCCTTCCTGAAGTCCAGGACCCTTGTTTTAGTGTGGCTAGATTCTGGCTGGTCCTAATGTTGAACCACACCATCTAGTGATCACTGGTCCCCAGGTGGCTTCCCACTGTGATGTCAGCAACACTGTCCCTGTTTGACAGTACCAGGTCCAGTATCACTCCCTCATGAGTAGGTTCCTTAACTAGTTGCCTGAGGAACGCCCCTTGCAGGGAGTATAGGATTTCCCTACTCCTTCCTGTTGCTGCAGCAGGAAGGCTCCAATCCTCACCTGGCATTCTGAAGTCCCCCACTAGCAAGACCTCACCCTTGTTAACCATCACTTGGATTTCTTCTATCATATTCTTGTCTCCCTTCTCCACCTGTGCTGGAGGTCTGTAGCTCACCCCTGTTCTAATAGCAGCCCCCCCCACCTCGTCTCCAGGGTGACCCACAGAACCTCCGATTCTCCTGTTCTTCCTGTTGTCCTTATGTTCTCCTTCATGTAAAGAGCCACCTTTCCTCCCTCCCTACCTACCCACCCTGTCATTCCTGAATAGAACATATCCTGGAATGGCTACGTCCCATTCCTGGTTTTCATTGCAGCAGTTCTCTGTAATTGCTACTGTATCCAGGTCTCCTGCTGCAGTGGTGGCCTCTAGGTCTGCTATTTCGTTGCTCAGACTTCGAGCGTTTGCACACATGGCTGTTCATATCTTACTGTCACCTCCCTTCATCTTGCCCTTTTGGCCTCCCCCGTTTCCTCTACTATTATCTTTCCTCTTTCCCCCTTCCTGTTCCTCTTAGTTACCCATTTGTGTTTGTTTCTTTTGGGACTTCTCACCCTCAGGATTCCCACTGCTGACCCTGTATGAGTGTGGGGGGGCAGACTTTGTCTTCCTGCCTTATTTTGCCACCCCCCTTGGCTAGTTTAAATGCTTCCAAGTGTAGCATTTAAACTTTTCACTGAGGATCTCAGTTCTCCTCCTGAAGGGATGCAGGACATCAACCCAGTACAGGCCTCCGCCTTTCAAGGTGGAGCCCCAGTCCTCAATGAACCTGAATCCCTCTTCTCTTCACCATTTCCTCAACCACATGTTGAAGTCCCTTGTGCAGAACCTCCTATCATCCCCTTTGTCATGGACCGATAGCACTTCTGAGAAAGTAACAGATTATGCTACTTGCCTAAGACCCCCTCCCCAATTTCCTGAACTCCTCCTGAACTGTTTCTAGCTTCTCCCCAGCCAGGTCATTTGTTCCCAAGTGGACAATGACATCCAGCTCTTCCCTCCCTGCCTCCCCAGTGATCCTTAGGCTCTTCCTTTCATCCTTATGAGCCGTGGCACTGGGAGGGCACCTTACCACCCTCTCATCATCCCCAACTGTAACCCCCCTTACTATCCAGTCCCTCACCAGAATTCGCTTCCTTCTCCTCTGGGTCCTCTGCTACCCCCCCAGGTCTCCATCATAGAGGACCTCCACATCCGTCCCAGCCACTACTTCAGGTGTCCTGTGAGTCTGTCCCGCTCTGCCAGTGTGGCGTAGAAGTTCCTTAGTGGTATGGTATTTGGGATGTGTCTATGTTCCACCACCTAACCCTCCCTGAGCCCACTGTTGTCCAGCCTTTCCTCATTACTTGCACCCTTTGAAGCAGAGGAGGTGAACTTGGTGGTCCCTGAGTGGCGGAGTAGAACCTCCTGACCCAAGCCTTCTCAGCTTTGAGTCTCGCAACCTCCTCCCTCAGCCCAGAGAGGTGCCTGCAGATGCAGCATCACTGCAGTCCCCAGAAGGTCTCCCTAAAGACTGCTACTGCACTGCCCCATTCCCATCACAGCTACTCCTTATTACTAGACCCGTGTGCTTTTCCCTCCTTTTCTCTCTCTCTCCCCCCCCCCCTTCTCACAACCTGATGATAATATTACCCAGGTACAATGTTTGCTTTCTCACACTGTTAAAACTCCCTGATAAAATAATCAAACCCCCACCTACAGGTTAACATTCCAAAGGCACTATTTGCTCACTCTCCCTTTAGAGCTACCTCCTCTCGCCTTTCCTCTCCTCCTCTCTCTCACTGCCTGAGGTTACTTTTAAACTTTCCAAATAAGATTTTGATTCCCCGATGCAATCTTTAAATCCCCCAACTACCTGCCAACAACTCCCAGGTGCACCACACACACACAGCTACCTCTTAGCACCACCTGTGATGTCAATTAATTAGTGGTTTGATAGCCTATATAGTTATTGGGCAGGGGGGATGTGGGAGGGAGGGCCAAAAATCAAACTGTGCCCTGCTGTCCTCCTCACCCAGCTAACTGCAAAGATGATAGCAGTTCCCTTCCCCCAACTCAGATGTTGTAACAATAGACTGGAATACCAGTTTTTATTATGGGCACTCAGCTAAGTCTTTAACTCCAGTCACTAAATTTGCATAAATTATATAAATAATTGTAAGACTGGCTCTTTTATGCCTATTGTATATAACTTCTAGACAACTGGGAAAATGTTTTTGTGACAACCAGATGTGAAATGTAGAAAAAATAGATTGTATTTGTCCCTGTACAATTTTTCTAATTACTAATAATTTGCATGGATATAAAACCTTGTAAACAGAATGAAAAGCAATGTAAACATAAAACAACAAAGGTTTTAGAAAATCAAACAAAGCAAACATTCCAGAAAATAAGCAAAACAACAAAGAAATGAGCAGTATTTAAAGCAATGAATAGTATTGGCTGTATACCATGCCTTCAGCATGCTTTTTTACATAGCTTTACTTTTCTGCATGAGAACTTGTAAATCCTTTGCATTAGTGTTTTGGACTATATTTCTGTATAAAACTTGTTTCAATACTTTATAGCATGCAAAATGTTTATCTTTTTAGAATGAGCATAAGCTTAACCATATACCCGAGAGTCTGTATTTAAAAAGTCAAGTTTACCATGCCACCTCCCTAGCTAAGCCAAATTAGAATGTTATAAATATTAGTGAAAATAATACTTAGACATCTGGTTATTTGTAGAGGCTTGGGTTTTCTTTCTTTTAGCTTCAAAATCTTGGTGAGTTCTTCTCCTCTTGGACGATAAAATGTTCTTAAGTGACTGGACCTTGCTGTAGTTTCTGTTCTTTTTTCTGATCACACTTGAACCCTGGACTTTGGAATCCTCTGGCATCAATACAGCCAGGGCTCCAGATAAGGGGAGTACTGACCTGTTTTACTCACCTCATTTTTGGAAATACTCTTCAATTTTTTTTTAATGAGTACCAATTCTCACCCAAAATTTGTAAATACTCCAAACCAAAGAATAGTGATTCATAACATAACTGGTGATTCAAAATGAGCAGTTTTTTACAGATTTACAGCACTTGTATGCATCCCAATTTTGTTTTACTCACTGTATTTTAAAACTGGTGACTAAATTACTCCTACCTGCCAACCTTATCTGGAGCATTGTTGGCACTTGATCAATTCTTATCCAGAAAAATCTACGTTGTTTTTAAAAATGTATTCCTCCTTCCACTCTGTCCAGACATTTACATATCTGAATTTGGTTTTGCTCACCTCACTTCCAAAATGTGAATACAGTACTCATCCCAAAAACTCTTATCTGGAGCCCTGAATATAACAATACAAACTTGCTTTTTGGCTGATTAAGATCAATAGGCAGTCGTTGTCCTTTTGTTCTGGTTTTGGCAGGAACTTTTAAAAACAGTCCTTAACAGCAAAAATATCCTAAACACCACAGCAGATCCTCTTAGCATGAGGTATAGGCAAGAACCGGGCTGCATTTTCCAGTGTTCAGCTTTATTACCTCTGGTTAGAGCACTGTCCCGACATCATTTCCTGCAAATTTTACCAACTTTGATTGGATCATGCAAATGAGGTAAAGGTGGGTCTTTACTCTTTCCAAGGACTGCCCCTTGCTCAAAGTCTCTCAACACAAGACAGTTTTTCTGTTTAAAACCATTTTTTCCTCTTGCATCCAGATGCAACTAGATACAGAGTTGAATCTTATATTTTCAGACTCAGCATAAAATCTGAAGTATTTAGGCATCAAGCATGATACGTTTATTTTCATTATAAAGTTTATAATTTATACAGTCTTTCATAGAATCGGCTTTCTTGCAGATTTCTTAAAAATTTTACACGTACTTAATCTACATTTCTTGCAGTTCAAAATGATATATCTTTCTTCCAGATAACACTTGAGGTAGTTCCTTTGTCTTTTGAGCTGACCATATGGCACATAACTCACTTTTTGACAGCTCCTTTGTCAAAAGATGTTAAAGCAGAATTCTTGGAAGTGGCATAACTTTAGTTTTTTACTAGGAAAATACATAAAAGTTACATTTTTTAAATGTCTCATGCTGTGCCCTTTCAGTAGAGTACCAATTTTAATAGGTTATCTCTGACAGTGGTGGCATAAAATATTTTGGTAAATAGTTCCTTCCCCAGAACTCCTGCATCAATAAATTTTAGGTCTTTAGGAGGTAACCACATAAGATCCCAAATGCTGTTCCCATTATCTCTGGGGGAATTTTACTTTTGATGCAAAATAGATCATCAGATAACTCAACATCTCTTCAAGTTATATGGCCCAAATTTAGTCAGGTAGCAGGTCCAGACAGTCTTATTTCCCTGTATAAGTTTCATGTTTACAGCATTAGAATAGTTTTGCAAGAAACCAAAGTCTTTTTCTAAAAGAATTAAGGAAAGAACTAGTGACACCACTGATGACCCTTTTTAACAAATCGTGGGAGAATGGTGTAGTACCTGAGGACTGGAGGAAGGCGGATGTGATTCCACTTCACAAAAGTGGGAGCAAGACAGAGGCAAGAAACTACAGACCTGTCAGTTTGACTTCTGTAGTAAGGAAAATGATGGAATCACTTCTGAAGGAAAGAATTGTTGAGTACCTAGAGGCCAGTGGGGCACAGGACCCAAGGCAGCATGGATTCACAGCAGGAAGGTCATGTCAGGTGAATCTAATCGATTTCTTTGACTGGAAGACCAAAGTAGTAGATCTGGGAGGGGCTGTGGACATGGCCCGTCTAGACTTTAGCAAGGCATTTGACACAGTCCAACACAAAAGATTAATAAACAAATTAGCCAGCCTGGGAGTGGGTCCCAGGGTGGTAGCTTGGGTAAAACATTGGCTGGACAACAGGACACCGAAGATAATAGTAAATGGAGTCCACTCTGAAGTAAGGGGGGTTACTAGTGGGATACCGCAGGGTTCAGTACTGGGTTCAATCATTTTTAATGTCTTTATAAGTGACATTGCAGAGGGACTGGAAGGAAAAGTATGCCTCTTTGCAGATGACACAAAGATCTGTAACAGGGTTGATATACAAGGGGCATGGAAAGGATGAGAAGGGACTTGGCAAGGTTGGATGAATGGTCAGAAGTATGGCAGCTTGGATTCAATGAAAATAAGTGCAAAATAATGCATCTGGGAAACAAAAACCCAGGGGAAGAATACACAGTGGGGGAGGAGGTAGTAACAACAACAAAAATGGAAAGGGACCTGGGGGTAATCATATGAGATGACCTTAAGGTTGGCAAGCAATGTGAGAAGGCAGTAGGGAGGGCTGGGGGGATACTGGGATGTATAGGGAGAGGCATCACCAGCAGAAAACAGGAAGTTGTTATCCCTCTATACAGACAGTTGGTGAGATCCCATCTGGAGTACTGCATCCAGTTCTGGAGACCCCATCTCCGCAAGGACATAGGATGGAGGCAGTCCAGAGGAGGGCAACTAAAATGGCGCAGGGTCTGTAAGACAAGCCATATGAGGAGAGACTAAAGGAGCTTAATATGTATACCCTTGAGGAAAGGAGGGGGGGACATGATAGAAACTTTTAAGTACCTCAGTGGAATCAGCAAAGTTCAAGAGGATAGCATCTTTCAGAAAAAGAGATGTGCAAGAACAAGGAAACACAATTTGAAGATAGAGGGGGGACAGCTCAGGGGCAATGTGAGGAAATGTTTGTTCACAGAGAGGGTGGTGGATGCATGGAGCCACCTTCCTGAGGAAGTTGTGGGGTCTAAAACTGTGGGAGAATTCAAGAATGCATGGGACAGACATAAGGCAATTCTTGTGGGGGGGGTAGGAAGAAATAGGCTGTTGGTTAACTAGGATCTGCAGCTTATCCAGTAAGTAGGGAAATGGGCAGACTAGGTGGGCCAAGTGGTCCTTATCTGCCATCAAAGTCTATGTTTCTATGTTTAAGGTAGAGGGGGATCTGAGGGTACTTGCATCTTATGATTTAAGGACAACCAGGTAGTGCAAAAAGCTAGCAGCTTTCTCAGATGCATAGGAAGGGGTATCACAAGTAGGAAAAGCGAAGTGATAGTCCCGCTATACAAGTCCTTGGTGAGGCCTCACCTGGAGTACTGCGTCCAGTTCTGGAGACCACACCTCAAGAAGGACAAGGATCACCTGGGAGCCGTGCAAAGGAGAGCTACAAAGATGATACATGGACTACACGAAGAACCATATGAATCAAGATTAAACCATCTCAGGATGTATTCACTGGAGAGGAGACAGGACAGGAAAGATATGATAGAGACATTTAAATACCTCAAAGGTATCAACTCAGAACAAACATGGGATCTCTTCGGGGAAAACCCGAATACGTAGACAAGGGAGTGTCACAAACCCACTCCTGGGGGTCAGGCCACTGAACTCACAGTGCCCACCCTTAAGTGCAGTCCATGACAGGGGGAGCAGGGATACCCTCCTCGTCCTTTAGAATGCTCGCTGAGGTCACAACTGCATCTCTGCCACAAGGATTCGAGGCCTCCCTCTAGTTCTGGTTAAGGGCATAATACCAGTCTCGAGTCTTGTGACCAAATATGAACCCCTTTCCTTGGCTATTACACACGGGAGGAAGACCCAGGTGTCACACTCTCTTCGGGGTAGCAGCGTAAAAACCTGATTTGGCGTTCTCTCTACAGGACATGCAACAGTCTGGTTCACAATCCCTTCAGACTCGTATGAGATTCTGATATTCACCCTATCCTTCCAGATCCCTTACAGACCTTTTTACTCAGTTTGGTTGCTTAGGGTGGCCCTTTTGGCAATAACAGTTTTCACAGATTATTAATAAACTTTCTGCAGTCACAAATACAATATAAGAACTCTCACACAGGCAGAATTTCTTTAGAAAAACAAAAAGTTTTTACTAAAATAAATAAATGCAGTTACAACTAAAAGAGGACACATACTAATCTAGGTTACAGTATACAGAAACAAATGGGGAAAATGTACAGGAAAAAAATGCATTAAAACAGGTTAGCTAAGTCTACCTCATATCTGCAGTGAATTTCAGTCCAAGAAAAGAGATGAAAGTTTTCAGTTTCTTTTAATCCTTGTAACCGCACTCACTGGGTTTCGGCAGTTTTGTTTGATGTGTGTCAGGTGAAGTCCTGATGAAAAGTGTGTCAAGCAGAGTGTTCAGAGGAGAATTTGTGTGTCAAGCCCTGAGCTCTCTCTGTAACTTACAGTGTCAGCAGTTATTCCAGTTCCAAAGACACTGGTCCATTTATCAGACCAACTACTCTGTTTGGCCAGAAGATGGCACTGTTGTGCTGTTTCCAAGATTTCCAAAAATATTAAAAATCAGAGTCTGAGACCTATAATTAGCATGAATATGACATTTCAGAATTAAACCCTTTGAAGTCCCCTGTAGTCCATTGGTACCCGTAAAATAAAATTCACAGTGTCTTGTTAGAATGGTCATCTGCTGATCAAACCCTTGCTAAAACATCTTGGGCTTTTTGAACTGGCTTGTTACCAGAAAGACCCTGTAAGGTTTATGACTATACAATTGGACTTTATTATCTTTATTACCTCTGGTCAGCTAATCAGGAAATGCAGATAGCTTCCTGCCAGGCAATCTGGCCTTTTCAGGTTAGAAGAAGGTCAAAACCCTTTTAAAAAAATCCAGTCTTTTCTCTGCATGCCTTTGGAATTAACACTGGCATGTACATATAATTGCATTAAAAAAAACATATATACAACAGAATAATATCTACAGATAAGGGCTAGCAGCCGGGCAGCTCGCCACAGGGGGCACAACAGGCGCCTGAAGGGAGGTAGTTTCAAAACAGCAGGAAGTTTTTCTTCACGGAAAGGGTGATGGAGCCCTGGACCAGTCTGCCCCCAGAGGTTGGGGCAGCAAAGACAGTGGGGGAGTTCAAGCTAGCATGGGATAGGCACTGTGGAAGCCTAAGACAGTAAAGAGACTGGGGGGGGTAGCTTTCATGGGCAGACTAGATGGATCGTAAGTTCCCCTTCTGTGGGCACTTTCTTGTGTTCTTATGCTCTCGCATTTGAGAACCAGAAGAAGTGTCCCATATTGCATTTGCACAGTATTCAAACCGCTGTCAACTACAAGTGCTATAAGTACTTAATGTTTTACTATAAAATAAATAGTTATGCAAGAGTGAAAAAGACAGTTTACAGAAACAGATTTTATAATCTACTGGCACATATGTTTATAAATACAGTCTTGCATTTTTTTTTTTTTTTTTTACACAAAATCTAAATTTTAAACTTGAAAGCAGATAACTGTCTTACTACCTAGGATGCTAGCTCAAAAAGGAGGGAAGACAGGTGGCATGGAAGTATTGATAGCTACCCTTGAACCAACAGAACTGCTGAATATTGCTGTGTTAGAAATACTGTCCTATCAGATGGTTATAATTTCCCTCCTAAGTGAATTTATTTTTTCAAAATGATTGAACAATGACAATGTACACAGTACCCACAGCAAAACCTTATTTTTTGATTGGATGTTGGCAATGTGTACCAATCAAGTGTTAAAAAAAAGTCATTGCTGCCTTATCATCTTGGAGGTAATGATTTGGGCCACAAAATGGGTATAGACTTAGTTGAAGCAGCTAAATCTGATTTGGCTGCACTTACAGTGATGTTACAGGCCTGTAATGTTTTGTTTTCAGACATTATCGAGCAGATAATCTGGAGAGACCAGCAGCGTTCACCTGGACTTGAAAGATCACGTAGAACGGTAAACATTCAGATATCTGGCTTCCTTAGCGATCTGGGTATGTACACTATATGACACCCTGAAATTAAACATTGCAAACATTAGCTTTATCTAAACAATGGTGTGCATCTGTCAGATGCTAGCAGTGCAGTTTTCTTGGGGGACCTCTGACCTGGCATTCAAATAGTGTTGTGATGCGTGAGCACATTTGTCAGCCGTACCATCGTGCTGCCCCACAACAGCTGTTTTCAAAGCCATATATGCCTTGGTTTAAAAAAAACAGAAGAGGTACACCTACACAACATACACCTGACATTTTTTCTCTGTTCTTTTTTTTGATGATGTCTCTGCTAGTGTGGGCTGGGGTGGGGCTGGGGGCTGCAGAGGGGGGATGGCCTGGTTGCTGGGTGCAAACTGGGAAGCAGGGGAGCCCTGATTACTGGGTGCAGGGAGAGTGGGGAACCTGATTACTGGGTGCAGGGAGGGTGGGGACCCCAGTTGTTGGTTGCAGTGAGGTTGGGGACCATGATTGTTGGGTACAGGGACATTTGGGACCCTAATTGCTGGGTGCAGGGAGGCTGGGAACCCTGATTACTGGGTGCAGGGAGGGTGGGGGCTCCAACTGTTGGTTGCAGTGAGGTTGGGGACCATGATTGCTGGGTACAGGGACCTTTGGGACCCTAATTGCTGGGTGCAGGGAGGCTGGGAACCCTGATTACTGGATGCAAGGAGGGTGGTTTTTGAAAAGAAAAGTTTGAATATCATACAAACATACAACATGCAGTAGTCACCACCACAGCTGTGCAGCACCAGCATATGATATCAGTGCCACACCTCATATACTTACTTGACACAACTCTGCTCCACATTTCAGAACCCCCCCAGCCATCACAATATACATTAAAGGGACATATTCATGTACAGTGGCAGACAGAGTTTGAAAGCCCATGAAAAGTTCTTTTATTTGAGGTATTGGGCATACTTGTAGCTGGAAGTAGTCCAGAGATACAGATGACTGAGTCTGCGCACTATAAATACTACATTAGAGCCATTCTTAGAACCTTGTGATGTCAGTGACTATCAAGCAGTGCTTAGCTCAATGCAGTTAGGCACTGCTTGATCGTCACTGACATCACACGGTTCTAAGAATGGCTCTAATGTAGTAGTTATATTGCACAGACTCAGTCATCTATATCTCTGGACTGCTTCTAGCTACAGGTATGCGCAATACTGCAATTAAAAGAGCTTTCCATGGGCTTTCACGCTATATTTCCGCCACAGTACATGAATGTGTCCCTTTAATATGACTTTACTCCATTACCAGTGTACTCTAACAAAGAACAGATGACGCACAAAGTAATTATACCGCATCTTCCCCCAGCATGTATACTCATACAATGGATGCATAAGACATAGTACTCACTTAAAGATATTAATCAGCAATACAAGTGTAAGCTATACAACATTGTCTTGACATTCCTTCACAGTAAAAATAATGTATCTATTTTTTTCTTTTATTTATTTCATTTGTAAATATAATCTTGTAGCAAATGTGTATCTTTTTCTATTTTATCCCTTTTTTCTTTTTAAACCAGAATCATCATGCCTAAGAACTGGCCTGACGATGAGGTGCCTGTACTTGTGGAGGCAGTCCAGCTCCATGGGAAAGCGGAGATCATGATGCGGGGAACTAACCTCCCGCTGACCAAACTGTGGAGGAAAGTGAGCAGATTCCTCAGGGACAAGGGAATTGAGAAAGACCGAAATTCCTGTCAGAGGAAGTGGAAACAGGTGCGGCAGAAGTTTTATAAAATTCAAGCCGCTGGCTGTGTCCGTGAAAGGGATAGGGACTGGTACAGGCGGGCAACTGAAATGTGGATTGAGGCAGGGAAGCCAAAGCTAGGAGACCGACATCACAGAAGTAAGTATATTTTGCAAAACAGTTTCAGAACTTAAAAAAGGGAAAAACAAAGAACCAGTATGAGCATGTGTTTTTAAAGGAGAAATGGCTACATGTAAACCCTTACGTCTGTTACTATGTTTCCCATTGCAGTTGGCACATACTTCACACATTTCATTCAATACATTTTTTGCCACACAAAACATAACATTCTTCTGACATACTGTTATTTAGTGGTTCCTTTCTTTTTTCTCTTTTACAATACATTTTACTACAGCTCACGTGTTAACCATAAACAGTTCCATGTCATATGAACGAACGCAAAATAGCGATCGCCATATCAGCGAGTGCACATTGCTGAAAACAGCAATGGCGATGTGCACAGTAGCGGGACCATAAACAGCGATGGTCTAGACCACACTCCACAGGAAAATTTACACCCTTTTTAATGCGGGGGCTATGACCCCTGCACCCCCGTGTGGGGGTCTGTGCCCCTCACACCCCACTACTAATTATAATCAACTCTGAGGGTGAAGTCTGACACTAGGGCACAGGGAATCTTTGGGAGAGGAGGGAGCTGTTGGGGGAGCAACCTGTAAACGAGGGATCACCAGGAGGGCGGGGGAACGGGCAGCAAAACATAAAAAAATAACTAAGTGCACACACACACACACACACACACACACAAAATAAATAAATAAATAACCAGAGCTCCTGCCCAGGTTAGAACCTGGGTCCTCCACCACTGGAGTCATACATTGCCTCCACTAGACCACACGGCCAGCTCAGAACTGTCATCCCAAACTATTTGCTGTACCTTCCACATCGTAGATCCCTCCTGCCGGCACTCTGTCTTGTCTTTCATCATTGTTGTCAGCCTTCCCTCGCTATTTCCACGATCACTATCATTTCCCACTCACTCTATTCACGGGTGTTCAATCTGAGTCGGCCATATCACTGGATACCACCATAAACACATCTAACTGTTCAGCAACATTCCACTCAAACCAACATCCTTTGCTCTTCTGCAGAACACAGAATATGAGCAAATCACTTATTCACTGTATAAATAACCTTAGCACCTCCAAACTCTGCCACTGATCTAATTCAGAATCACATACCGTAGAACAGCTCATTCAGTTACCTACCTCACTATTACCTGATAAGTACATAAAAAAACAAAACAAAATTCACACAATGGAAATCCTACAACAGTTTCAAACATAATTTTTCAATTACAGAATATACTTGCTAGTTATGTGTTATGTTACACTGAAACGTTCTTGTAACAATACATGTTATTGAACCATTCAAGTATAGTAGTCACAATTAGTTAGTTTCTCACTCCTTCCACCGACTGGCCCCCTTCCACTGGCCCCCCAACCCTGTCACCCTGGCATCCACTGGTACTTACCTCCTGGTGTTGGAGAGGCCAGCATCATCCCTCCAGTTGGTGAGGTTTTCAGCCTCTGTTTTTTCTCCCCATCTCCGAGTGTGGAGCAGTGCGTGCAGTGACGCCAGTGGCCGAGCCGCGCATGCTTCCGCACGTGGTATGCCAGGTGTCTTCCCCCATCTCTGCCCCCTGTTGATGGAGCTGGTGTGCCAGCCTCCAGCCACTGCTAGGGGCCAGGCATGCACCAGTCTCCAGTCCCACCCCTCCCCGAGAGAGCTGTCCTCCGGATGCTCAGTCTACTCACGACCCCATGCGATCTGCTCACATCGCGAACACAGGTCGCCAGCGTGGCAGGAGGTAAGGCAGTGATGCTTCAACCCTCCAAGCCACTGGGCTGGTGCATAGTAGTCACAATTTAAATAATTCAGATACCTTCTCTGGCATAGAAACACTTCTCTTTCTAGAGATGCAGATACTGTATCTGACATTACGTACCTTGAACGAAACTGCACGTTTTTTTCTGTCTTATAATGTGTAGTAAATACCATTAATGTATAATCATGAAATATATTACAAAAAATATATGCCAGTGAGTGTTTCATGAGTAGGACTGTCCTTTGGGAAAGTGGCATAAGCAGCAGGATACGTAGCACAGCAAGTATTAAAAATGATTAACTGCTATACTGTAAGAAAGATGTAAAAAGTCTGTATACATATACAGGTTCGTGTAGCATAGCATTACATCACAGTGTGATATTTTTCATATTGCAGAGCAGCCAGAGTTCCCTGCCCCAATGTCCACAGGGGCCCATTTTGAGCCGGTCCCACCACACCTGGCGGAGGAGGGTCCACAAGCTCTTGACGAGGAGCGTGCTGGTAAGTGACAACTATACTGCAAAGTATATCAATTTTTACCATTACTTTCAGGTCCTCTATAGGTAGTAATACCAGAAAGAGTGAAATACACATATTTGCTAAGAGTACTAAAGTCAGACTATAAATGCATTGAGTTTTTTTACTTTCTCTTACATTTTCTTCTGATGTAGACCAATTACTACAATGCACAAATCACCAAACCAACTGCACAATAGTCCTAAAAAGCACAGCTCCAAAAAATATCCGACATTGGTTACCACACTGCAGAACACAGTGGGGTCACAAACCAGAGCTAACAATGCAATTTCTGCAACCATGACAAGTCGCAACTTCTATGGTAAAGAATCTTACAGCAACAGATCAGAGGAAAACTGTTGCTATATGCGTGTGTACACTACACTTAGACCGAGCTCAGCAATATCAGTCTTGTAAATATTTATTTAGTAACTCATTAAAAAATTGCACTTGAAAAGATACGCCTCCCCCCAAAAAAGAAATGTTATACTGCATGGTGGAACAGTCTTGTAGATGGAATTCCATTCCTAAATATGCTTCTTATTTTTTTTTATTTAAAATGTTGGAACTCAGGGAAAGGCACACTGAGCCAAGGCTCACTTCAAGGTGCGACCGTGGGGAAAAGGGAGGGGTTTACATTACATTTAAACAACATATTTAAAAAATATTGACAAACAGTAACAACAGATAATGCAACGGAATGATAATAATGTAGAAAACATAGTAGCATTGAAAAGAACAAACAAATATTTAACAAAACAGAGAAGTAAGCTGTCATGGCAAATGCCTACCTGGAGAATAGGGTAGTACATAAACTGTGAACAAGACCCATTAGATTGGAGTGAGCAGGACGAAGATACGGAGAGATCTGGCAGGGTTTCCTGAAGGCATAGGGCTAGGACAAAAACAATGGCTAGTGTCTAACCATTGGAGCTGTTGCTTAAAGACATGTAGAGGATGAGTTATGTAGGGAAGCCGATTGTTGATTCCATAGATTGGGGAGGCGATAGGCGAAAGAATGGGAACCTCCAGAAGAGCAGGAAAAGGGCAGCTTGAAGGTGCACAGATCCCTGGACATTTACTTATTAGATCATCGGTTCACAGACCTTTGAGTAAAAGACTCATTTAGAAAGGCACCTCGTCAAGACAGCAATACATCACAGCAAACAAAACAGTACAGTACATAACGCTTAGATTAAAAAAGCAACCAGTGTTACATTAATTCACTGGTGGTACAAGCTTGGTAATACTGTAGGTAGATCACAGTAGTCATAATATAGGTACACGAGTACCATGTCAGGTAGCAACCAGAGATATTTTATTACATTAGTCAGCAGATGTTGCCTGAGACCCCAGGCATGTACAGCAAAAGTAGGCAGGGCAAAACCAACCTAGGGGAGAGGGTAAGGGGCAGGTGGGGGATTATGTGCAGTTGCAGCAGCGAGTGCTTATCAAATGGCTTCTGAGGGAGACCTTGAAAGGACCAAGCTTACTGGAGTCAGCTATGTTGACCGGGAGGGAATTGAACCAAGAGGGAGCCCGATAGCAAAAGGATCTCTGGACCGTAGAGGTCCTTACCTTGAGGACGGTAAGGGAGGTTTTGACAGTGCTGCGGGAGGAGACTGAGGGGGAGGCATGCTGCAGGGAGGTGGTGACCCCGGCGGGGGGGGGGGAGTTCTAGCATGGTCTTTTTTACAAGAAGGCAGGTCTGGAAACGGAATGTTTCTTCAAGGTTGAGCAAGTTGGTGGTGGAGCACAGCAGGCACGTATGGGTGCACCTTGGGGCTCCCAGCATTAGCCTGCAGGCCTTGTTTATAGAGAGCTGGATTCTTGAAAGCGCAGTGTTGTCAGCTGCAGCATAGATGGGCAGCCAATAGTCAATTAGCGACAGGACAGAAGAGGTGATTGCCAATCTAAGGGCCTCTTGTGGTAGGCAGTCCCTATGGCCGTATAACAGTCCAATCCTTACATTGGTGGCAGCAGAAAGGACATTGATATGGAAATGGAAGGAGAGCCGAATCAAAGGTAATGCCCAGATATTTGTAGGAGGAAACCTGCTCAGTGGGGTTTAGTGTGCTAGGCAGTATCACGAGAGGGGCACCACTGGCTTTGCTTTGGCGATGCGAGATGAGCATAGCTTTGGTCTTTTTTAGGTTCAGGACTAGCCTTCGTGATGTGAACGAATGCTCAGTTCTATCAAAAGCTTGTTGGAGGGTGGCCTGGAGTGTGTTGGGGTTGGGGGTCAGAGGTAAAGAGCACAGCGTCATCTGCGTAGAGGAGGATCTTACTTGGGCAGACCGAGGGGAGGGAGTTGAGGTAGAGACTGAAGAGGAGAAGGCCTAAAATGGAGCCCTGGGGAACCCCAGAGCAGACAGGTCATGTGTCAGATAGGGTGCTATTGATTTTTACACACTAAGTTCTGGCAGAGAGGTAGCTGGTGAACCATGCAAGGGGGCCAGGGGAGAAACCATGGCATCTAAGGGAGTCAGGCAGGAGGGGATGGCAAACTGTGTCAAAGGCCTTGGAGAGGTCAATGAACACAGCACTGGCAGGACTTCCAGCATCAAGAGCAGACTGCAGGAAGTTGGAGAATTCAAGTAGCGCGGTTGAGGTGCTGTGACCTGCACAGAAGCAATGCTGTTCAGGGCACAGGATATTGTGCATGGCCAGGTATTCAGCAAGCTGGTTGGCAACTACTTTTTCAAGGGCCTTAGAGAGTGGGGGGAGGATGAAGATGGGTCGATAGTTACCTGGGGTTGCTCGATTGCTGCTCTTTAGGATGGGAGTGATGATGGCAGTTTTCCATGTGCTGGGGAACTGCCCTAGGCACAGAGAGTGGTTGAGCAGCTTGGTAAGTGGGACCAGGATAGCATCCAACATCAGACGAAGTAGCCTAGTGTCCAGTAGGTCGGTGCCGGGGTTGTTACTACTAATGGCTTTTTGCAGAAGGGGTCTAGCCTCCAACGAGGAGATGGTATGTAGATAGAAAGGAGGTCTCTGGAGAGTGGGCAGGGGCGCTACTGGGATGGGCTCAAAGAATTTACTGGGCAAAACTGAACTCAGGTCTGAGAAAGTGTGGTTTAGGCAGTCTGCAATGCCAAGGGGGTCAGAGCAGACATTTCCATTAAAGGAGAGTTGAGAGGGGGTGGGGAGCGGGATTTCCCATTCAGCTCTTTTACATTATTCCAAAAGTTCCTAGCCGACCCCCAGGAGGAGACAAGAGCGGAGTGGTAGTACTGGGCTTTGATCTGTCGAATGGCCCAAGTTCACTTATTGCACTCGGCATTGTGCGCTTGTCTATCAGCTGGTTTGCCAGATTCCACGGCAATGTGCCATAGGTTGTCTCTCATTTTAAGTTTATGAAGGAGGAAGTGGGTAACTCAGGGCAATTTCTAGTGAAGGGGGCATAGAGGTCACAGGCAGTGTGAGTGTTAAGTTGTATGTGGACGGGGAAGCAGGGGAAAGGAGGTCTGTGATGTATGTTGGGAGATTTCCTAACCAGTATTTGGCTAGAAAGAGAGGAGCGAGGTTACGCCTATGAGAGAGGATAGGGAAGAGTAGAGAGAGCAGTGGTGGGTGGGGGAGTTAGAGGCAAAATGGCAAAATAATTGTAAACAGTGTCCAACCTAGATAAGGTAGTTGCAGGGCAGCACTGAAGACTATATCAGCATAGTCAAACAGTGGCATAATTAGTTTGGTAAGTAGCTGCTTATTCACTGTGAGAGGGAATCCTTATGCCTGAACAAGAAACCTAATTTGGGAAGAAGCTTATACACAGGCATCAATATGACAGGGCCAGACGCTGGCACCCGCCCTTTATGCACATTTTGTGCCTGACTTTTTCGCTAAAAGTCCCCAAGACACTCAGCCACCAAGCCCCAGGAGTCAATTTAGGTATTTTTATGTTACAGAGGGGATAACAAATTACGGCCACTGCTCAACTAACAGAGCCCTTGTTAGTTGAGCAGTAGCCATAATTTGTTTGAATACACCCTCTGAAACATTAAAAAAAAGTAGATTAAAATGCCCCAACAGAAACTAATGGAGCTTTCTGCAGAATACTACAGTAAAAGCATTGCTGGCGCAGGGGCACGGCTCCCATGTATTTGAATGGGGACCCCTGGATTTCACGAGGACTCCCACTTTTTAGCTGTGGACCCCCTTTTTTTTTATAGCCAGTCCCGGACCCCCAATCAAAAAATCCTACCGAGAGCCCTGATATGGGATGAAAAGGACAGATGCTGGTCTAACCAAATCCCTAGGTATTTAACAGTGGTGACTGACTCCAGGGGGGGAACCGTTGAGTGTGTAAAAGGTAAGAGGGGTGTGGATGGTGGCTAATTTTTGAGGGGTCCCAAAAGTCATTGAGACTGTCTTTTTGACATTCACCCTGAGATGGTTTTTGTGAAACCGGTCGAGCACGGCGTTTAGATCAGACTGTAGGGGGGCTTGGACCGCAGTGGGGGAGGGGCCAGAAGCAAACAAAATAGCATCATCTGTGCTTCTTATACTCCTCTACTGACATGATTTAAGCAATAAACCATGAGGGGTGTGGGTTATCTGGGGATTTACCACGGTTGGAATGGTTTGCAATCCTCGCCAGCCGTGGTAAATCCCCTGATAACCCACATCCTCTGAGCGGCTTATTGCGATTATACCAAGGTTCATTTTTTTACTATAATAAAATACAAATATTAAAGAGGTTGCTGTGTTTATTTCTATTGTATTTATTCCTGTGCTGCAGAGGATATATTGGATTATAGTCTCATCAACAGCCGTTAGTTATCAGAGGATTTACACTGGTGGTAAAATGTCAGTCTGATGATTTCATTGGCTGTTCACTTATGTCCATGGTATAATACACTATATTGTATGTTGTAACCCTATTATCATACAGTTCCGTACCTGTGATATGGGAAACATTCAATAACACAATCCAAATTAATTATTTTAACAACCTCCATTCAAATACCTGTTTTAATATGGCACACATAACTGAACTTGCTGTTTAAAAAAAGAAAATTATAATTCCTATTTTGTTTAATTCATCATGCAAAAATAAAGAAGCAGAATCCAAGGAATTAAAAAACTGGGGTATAATTTTTCCCGTGTCCTATAGCCATCATGTATTAGTTTTCTTGCTTTGTCTTAGCAATGAATGTTATTAGGGGGATAAAACTGGGCATATATGTGTATGCATAAAATGTGTTTATGTCTGTCTGTAATACGAGTTGAATTAGGAGGGGACTTAAAAACCAAAGATGCAAGTTAAGCTGATCGCCTTACAGGCAGATCCTATTTAACCCTTAGGCTGCCAACAGAATTAGAACGCGTAGGAATTTTGAACTGATATATCAGTCCGTGGCACAGCAAGGGTTAATGTTGTATGAAGGTTGTTAATATTCATGAACTAGCCTTTATATATTTGATCCCTCAGTTGTAGAGACACCGCCCCTCCCCCGATGAAGGGGCAGTGTGTCTCAAATCGCTGGACATTTTGGTCGCCTCACCAGTGTGTCTGTGTGAGCTTAATTATGTTTAATTATGTTATTTAATAAATGTAATTCATTTTGCAGACCCTGTATGAGTGCGCAGGTGATTTTTGTGTTTTAACATTCTGATATAAACAACTGCTTGCCAGCCCACCCACTACTATCACCTCGCTTCAGAAAAGACTTATTTTTTGTTTAGTCTGTTTGACAAGTGACTGATGTACAACATAAATACATATGTAGTACAACTTGCAACAGGACTCGCTGCTACACCTGCAAATGTATTTCCAGTGTGACTGAAATTTGTGGGCCTACAGGTGTTTTTCACATTACCAAGGAGTTCTCATGCACCTCCACTAATGTGGTGTGCTGTATTCTTTGCAGGAAGTGTACAGCTCTTTACATCGGAGAAACTGGTAGGCGTCTTGCTGACCGTTTCAGAGAACATTACACAGCAGTCAGAAATGGTGAAACTTCTAAACCCATTGTATCCCACTTTATCTCCAGGGACCACAATGTCAATGACCATTCTGTTTGTGTCCTTCAGCAGGGCTTCTAGGATCCTGACCATAGGAAAAACATGGAAGCCAAGCTGATCATCCGCCTTGGCTTCCAGCAGCCCTCTGGTTTAAATGATAGACTTATTTTCCACTAACATCTTTCAGCCATCCCTTTTTTTCCCTAAAGTCTATTTGTTTTTGTACTCATTTAATTTATTTTTAATTTTCACCATAAGTCCCCAATCTCTGTCTCCTTCCCACACATTTGTCACCTTTCAGCCTTCTTACTATGCTCTGTTAATTAGTCCCCACCTGGGAACTTTCCTAGCTCTTTCACTCCCATTATGCTTTATCTTTCCCATCATCACCTTTTTGTTTCACAGATTCTCTCTTAATCTTTCCATTTATCACTTCTTCTCCCTGAGCCTCCCCTTTCTTCTTTCCCCACACTACATATATCATTTTACCTCCCCTCTACACTAACTTTGTTTTTTTTCTCTTTTAGATATTTCCTGAAGAAGACCTAAGGTCGAAACGTAGATTTTTAACTCCCTTTTCTATTTTCAGCATGCATCTAATATAACCATTTTGTTTTGCTTTTAGACCACATGCTGACGCAGCGCCTTCTTTTTGTTTTTCATAAATACATAATAGTAACTGAGTGTCCCTGTAAACATAGCAATGAATAACAGATTGGGGGGGGGGTGCCACTCAGGGGATGACAGGCCTTTATCGTGCCTTTCAGAGTCACAGGACTTCTTCCACTCACTGAAGTATATCTGCAGGGGAAGTTTTATAGAATGAAACCTAATTTAATCAACAACAAATTTACTTGTACTGAAACAAAGTATATGTGTGAGTTTGAATTGTGATATATTAACTATTGCCTGTATGGCAGACTAATCTTCATTAGTTACAGCGCAGCTTCCCTCTCACTTCATACCTTCCTGTCTAGACTCCAGCCTACACGCGCTCACCTTTTTAAACAGAGGCAGGCACCCGCCCGGACTTCCACACATCATTTCATAAACTTTTACCCACACAGAAAATAGACTGAGAAGCCATTAGAAGAACATCAGCACTGATTAAACACATTATTCTAGTCATACAGAGCACAGAAACACAGCCCAATACACTAGGTCTTTAGCATGACTGACTTATGTTAGCTAGCAAGTAACTTTTAGAATCTGCAGACACAGAGGACACATGCCTATTTAAACATGCTGCGCTGCTTCTGGAAAAAAAAAAAAAAAGAGACTGATTTCAGAATCAAAATGGCATTTATTTGACTCTAGTTCACTAAAACTCTGAACAGAACAACCCGCATAACACAGATCTGCTGTGTGAAAATTGTATTACGAACATATGGGAGAAGATGGAAGGTTTGATACCTTTTATTGGACCAACAAGTGTCTTGTACAAAGATGGAATTATACACACGCTTTCGGGGCCACACAGGTCCCTTCTTCAGGTGAGTTGCAAAAAGCATTACAAACATATGAAAACACTGGCAGAAAAAGGCCCAGAGGTTGATCAAGTCTGCCCGAGTGTGCAGCTCACAATATACCTTTACTGCAGCTGCCTCCCTCAGTCCTCCCTCATCATCCTTGCCCCACCACCCTAACCTTCTGTAGCCTCCTTTGTGTACTGACCTTTCCTTTGACCCTATCCCACCCCCTTTTTAAAACTGCCCCGTCTTCAGCAAGATCACTTCTTCTGGTAGTTTGTTCCACCCCATCACCACCCTTTCTGTAAAGTAGTGTCTCCTCATTTCCTTCTTGAATATTCCCCCTCCAATTTCAGACTGTGTCCCTTCGTGGCCCTCCCTCCCTTTAAGCTGAACAAGCCCTCCATACTAACCCTATTTTATGCCTTTTAAGTATTTACATCTCTGTCTTGTCCCCCTCCCTTCTGTCTTCCAGGGAATACATTTTTAGCTCCCTCAATTTTTCCTCATCAGGGTTTTCCACCAGCCCTAGGATTATCTTTGTCATCCTGTGTTGCACCCCCTCCAGTAATTTTAAATCCTTTTTTAAAGTAGGGGCACCAGCACTGCACACAGAACTCCAAGTATGGTCTCACCAGTGATCTGTACAGTGGCAGGATGACTCCCTCCCTTCTAGAGGTGATTCCTCTAGCTATGCACCCCAGCATTTGGTTGGCTCTTTCTGCTGCTCTACGGCATTGCCCTGAAAGCTTGATGTCCCCTGTGACTAGCATCCCTAGGTCCTTTTCTTCCTCTGACATAGATACCTGTATTCTCCCTAGCCAATAGCTAGTCCTGGGGTTTCTGGCTCCAAGGTGCATGACCTTGCACTTCTTTGTGTTATCCCCCAATTGCCATCTACCTGACCAGTGCCTGAGTTTTGCCAGGTCCTCCCTGAGTTCTTGCTTCCCTTCTTGATTGTCCACTGTCACACAGATCTTTGTCATCTGCGAACAGGCGGATCTTACTCTTGATCCCGTCTGCTGTGTCCCTGATAAGGATGTTGAGTAACACCGGACCGAGTGTAAGCGTGTGGGTTCAATAACAGATTTTACAGTCAATCAGTATAGTGCATAAAAAACGCAAGTACTGCATTTATCATTTTATGTCAAATGATAAATAAGCAAATATAAGATATTTACAGAAAAGAAATAAATGGTGTTAAAACTTTCACATCAAAATAAATCCAAAACAGAATCAGGCAAGTCTTCCTTCAGGCTCCCTGTTCTCCTCTGTATATACAATATATTTTTTCTAACTCTCAATACTGTGTGAAAACACTCACACCTCCTCTCACTCACTTGATCAGCAGGTACTGACCAACCTCACCAACTTGGACCCCTAGTGGACAGGTTATATAACACAAAAATTGTGACATCACTGACATGTGACTTAGTAATTATACTGAAAACCTTATTCCTCTGGTCTGGAACAACAGGTTTAGGTTTTGAACTCTCCTGGCACATAGCTTCCTATGTCTTCTTACTGTTATGACAAGTAACTCTAGCAAAAGTACTGATACAAACTAGAAAAACTTTAATTAGCTGTATAACGTCATAAGGGGCTTTTTAGCTCCTCCCCTTTCAGTGACATCACCATCTTCTTTCCTATAATTCTAGTCATTTTCAGGGCTGCCAACCCCATAGAAGACCTATAACCTGCCCTGTTTAGGTAAGGGACAAAACATTTTCAAAAATGCTCATTTCTGTTTTTTTATAGAGCACTCTAACCTTCCCAGGATAAACGGAGTAGAGGCGCGCTCCCTCTCTATTTACTCGGCAAATGTAGAGTGTCTCTGATAAAAGAAACCTTTTTCTAGATTGTTTTACTTTTTATTTTATGTTCAGGAGTTTGTTCATGCTGCAAAACTGTTTCATTTTATTTTATTGCACAACTGAAACATATGCCAGACTCGGCCTCTTTCCTATCCCATCATAATAGATTGAGCTGCACATTATTGCTGCCTTATTTCTTATTTTGCAGCTTCCAGACGGCTTTGACTTTCAGCCATTGGCAAAACATTTCGGGAGACACCCCCCTTTTTTGTGCTTTCACTTTCTTTATTTACTTTCTCTTAAACCAGCAAGTTTAAACACAAAAGAATATATCTATGGGCATTACCAAGTCTGCACTCTCTCTTTGCAGCACTTCTTTAACTTTATTCAGTTTTTTCTTTTCTTTTTTCCCTCCAAAACGCAGAGCGAGCGGTACAGCGAATGGCTGCAGGGTCTGTTTACATCTCAATGACAACAGCCTGCTTGCTTGCTCTTCATTTTTCAGCGATTCTGCTGAAAGCAGTTTAAAGCAAGGGAATGTTTGCCTTCTAAGAGTTCTACGGGTTTAAATTACAAACAACTGTAACGGAGGCGTAGTCTTCTGCATTTAGCCATGTAAGTGCTGCACTCCTAAAGTATCGCAGGAGTGCGGCGATGTGTACGGAGGTTCACTATTCAATCGGTAACAGTTTAGTAGATCTCTCTGGGGATTATAACACTCAGGATGGATGTTTGAATACAAGGATTCATCAGAAATCAAAGGTTTAAACATGGCATAATGGTCTGTTTGCATGCAGAAGACTGATTTTTAATGTCATGTGGCAATTTAAAGTATTTAAAAAATTTCAACAAAGAGACAGTAAAGATAAGATAAGAACCATCAGGTTGGCCACCCTGACAGGAATTTAGGATAGATAGAAGAGATATAAACGATAGGACAGAGTGAAAAGAAAATAATTCTGGGGGTCAAATTCTCATCCTGCCACATCGAGCACTGAGCCCTGTGGTACCCCACTAGTCACAGGTCTTGGCTTTCAGGGCCCCTCACCTTACAGTTACCTTCTGCTGTCTGTTTTGCAGCCAGCTTTTGACCTACCCCACTAGTTTCTCCCCGGCCCCCAGGTTCATCAGTTTGTCCAGCAACCTTCCATGTAGCACAGAGTCAAAGGCTTTGCTGAAGTCCAGACACAGGACACCCATGGCATGGCCCCTGTTGATTACCTTTGTGACCCAATCAAAAAAGTAAATTAGGTTGGTCTGACAGGATCTCCCAGAGACAAACCCATGTTGCCTTTCATTCTGGAGACCATTATCCAGAAAGGTTACCAATCTCTCCTTTAGAATGATCTTCATTAACTTCCCCACAATGGAAGTAAAAATGACCGGTCTATAGTTATCTAGCTCATCCCTAGGATCACTCTTGTGTAGAGGCACCACATGAGCCATCCTCCAGTCCAGAGGCGTGCACTCCGTCTCCACTGAGGTGTTGAACAGGTCTGCCAGTGGACCCACCAAGACCTCCACTAACTCTTTCAGGACTCTTGGATGCACTCCATGCCTTGTCCACCTGCAGGGCTTTAAGGCCTTTTAGAACACTATCCACCTGGATTATCCCATCTGTTACCCCTGCTCCTCCTGTTCCCATCCCTCTTTTCCCTTGTGGCATCAGCCCATCCTTTTCTCTGATGAACACCAAACATAAGTACTCGTTAAGTGCCTCAGCCTGGTCCACTCCCTTTTCTGCCAACCCCCCTTCCCTCTTGATCTGGACAATCTCGTCCTTACAGCTCCTCTTCTCTCTTATTTACTTGAAGAAATCCTTTTCCCCTTCGATGATCCCCTGAGCCAGCCTTAGCCCCCTTGAAGCCTTAGCCCCCTAACTGATCTACTCTCTTCTCTAGATTTCCTCGAATACTCGTCCTTGTCCTCCCCTTGCCTATTTTTTTTTGTATCTGCCAAAGGCCACTCTCTTGTCCCTCACCTTCTCTGCTACCTCCCTGCTGAGCCAGCTTGTTTTTTTTTTTGGACCTGGACTTCTTACTCTGGGTCTTGGCACACGTGTTAGTGGCCTCTGTCAGACCCCTCTTATTAATGGACCATTTCTGATTGGCATCCATCTCTGGGCAGACCATGGCAAGATGCCCCTCTAAGATGCTTACCCATCTTGCCAAAATCCGCACTTCTGAAGTCCACCACTCTCGTCCTGGTCCTGGCTGCTTCCTTGCCCAAGTTAAGGAAGAACCATGCTGTGCGGTGATTGTTGCCTGCTAGGGGGTCCTGCATGACTATATCCTGGACATGGTTCCCATTTGACAACACAAGGTCCAGTATGTTACCGTCACTGGTTGGCTCTGTTATCCCCTGCTCATGGTAGCTGTCCTGGAAAGTGTCCAGAAGTACCTGATCCCTGGCATTAGAGGTAGCCATGGTGCTCCAGTCCACCACAGGCAGATTGGAGTCACCCACTATGACAGTCCTACCCTTGCCACTGAATCTTCTGATTTTCTCCCCAACTCCCTGTCTGTTTCCTCATTCTGTGAGAGTGATCTGTAAACTACTCACAATCTAACTGTCCTTCCCTTGGAGTTTTGGCATTGTACCCATAAGACTTCTAGCTTGCCCTCCTCCCTGGTACAAAGTATCCCATCCCTTACATAAACAGTTATCCCTCCCCCTTTCCCACGCCTCTGACCTTGTGGTGCACTCTGTATTCAGGGATCATGAGGTCCCAGTCATATAATTGGGTGGCCCAGCTCTCTGTGATGTCTACAATATCTGTCTCCCCGTCCTCCATCATCGCCTGAAATTCTACTACCTTGTTCGCCGAACTCCTTGCGTTCAAGGATACTACTTTCCAACATGACCTCTGCCCTTCATTCCCCTTCCCAGCCCTCTGCTTTCCCCCTTATTGAACTCCCTTTCCTCCTCTCCTGACTACCTAGGGGGGAGGCCTTCTGATCTCCCTTGTGTGGTGACTCCAATTTGCACCCACATGATTGCCCCCGTTTAAATTAATTTTAGTCACTATGTATTCCTCTAGTTTCTGTTTCAGGAGCCCTTTGCCCTCCTTACTTAAATGCAGCCTATCTAGTGAATAAAGTACCTGACTGAGGGGTGGAGCAAGGTCGCAGCAGAGCTGTGCTGTGTGTCTTGCACTTCTCTCTGTTTTTGAGAGCAATCTTCCTTCTCCATCCTCCTCTGTTACTGTTAATGTTATTCCATTTCCATCTCTTGGAGAGCTAATTCAGGTGTGCTGATCTCCTGGTCTGCGATTGCGACTGGAGATCCAAAAACGCTAGTCATCTGTTAGAATTAGGGGGATAGTTAGGATTTTGGTGCTAGGCAGGGCTGGGAAGTGAGCAAGAAGTAGGAGCCAGCTTTTTTGTTTTGAGGTAGAAACCCCTGATCCCTGTCTTGTCAAAGTGCTTGATGAAATGCTGGATGAGCCGTTCAGTTGCTGTTCCTGTCCTGACTCCTGTTTTTCCTTGCTGCAGCGGTTCGGCAAGGGTTTGTGGCATGAGGACTGGGGTACCACTGGAAAGAGGTACCCTTTAATTCGAAGGGGCTGACCTTACTGAACTTTCCTGGTTCATGAAGCGCTGACTTTCTGCCTATCCATCTGCATCGGTCCAACTGACTTTATTGGAAGGTGCTTTGCTTCCATCCAATGTGAGGCCTGACCGGGCTGGTTGGAGCCCTTTGCTTGTCGGACTTTCCCTGTGAGAGCACAGAAGTAGAGGGTGTTCACCATGTTCATTTCCTGGGGGAATGATCAAACTTATTGCGGTAGTCTTTGCCATACTGACCCTGGTTCTGTTCTATTTCACCGGCCTCCTACATCATTCGCTGGCTGCCGGTGCCTGAAGATCGTTTTGTCAGCCTGAGGCTTTCCATTCTCCCGGAGGCTTATCGTTGTTGGGGGGGGGGGGGTTGGATTGAATGGTGACTGTCTAAACTAGGACTTATTTCATACTTGGCAATGAATCTGGACCCCTGTAGTTGGTGAGAGTAGCTGAGGGGGTGATTTCCAGGACCGCTGTTGCTCCAGCACTTTGATTTTAAATATCTTCACTTATAATATCTTGCCCTAAGGTGGATGTCAATGAGAGGGTCCTCCATCTCTAACTGGGCAGTGAATAATCTTCTGTTTCTGAATTTGTGTTCAGACTTGACAATAACTCTGCCCCATCTTGATTGGGCCCCATTATAAAGAGATCTGTGGTTCTCCTGAACTGAAATAGCTGCCTTCTATTGCTTCTTGCTTCTTTTGGGGCGTTGGATGGGGGTTGGTTTTGGGGTGTGGGGTTTTAATGTAATTGTTTGTGTGGTAAGACTAGTCAGATTAAGTATTGTATCAGTTGTGTGGTTGTTTGTGTGACTGGTATTTAGCTAGTGGTGTACGGGGGCTATCCGTTGGGACAGTACGTGTATGAGGAGGTCCGTGGGTCAGGGGCGGGCTAGGATTGTGTGCGGGGTGTCCCAGCTTCTCGATCTGCTGCCCTTTACCAACCCCCAGTTTCCTCCACTACAGCATGTCACTGTTGGGAGATCAGGATTAAGAGGTCTCGTACTGGCCGGGTATGGCGGGTGCCCAGCGCCTTGCGAATGATGGTTGGATTGAGGTCATTGGGTGCAGAAGGTGCCTTGGGTGTGGATGGAACCTAGGGAGAGGCCAGACATGCTTGGTTCCTGTCCCCAGGGTTCCCACCAGATCAAGTGGGTTAGTAACCAGAAGGGCTACATTATCCACCAATCCCCTGAAGGCAGTGCTTTGCATTGCCAGATCGATCAGGAATAAGACCGCAATTATAGTGGACCTGATTTCCTTGGTCGATTGTGGCTTGCATCACCGAGACCTGGGTTGGTGATGATGCTGGTCCAGTTTCAGAGGCGACAAGAAGGGGTGACAACCAGGGGCACGAGTGGAAGCTGGAGGGGGGAACATAGGAGACATTACTTCACTGAGAGGGTGGTGGAGCCATGGAATGCGCTGCCTGGGAGTCTGGTGGAGGAGGACACAGTGGAGGGCTTCAAAAAGGGTTGGACAGGTATAAGAAGAAGACCCTCTCGGGGGCTGGGGCAGGATAGCGAGCATCCACTGGGTGGCTGGCTACCGAGCAGACATGACAGACCATTAGGCCTATTCTGCTGGCTTTTAGTATGTTAGTATGTTTGTATCATGATACTAAAAATTTGGTATTGTGATATCCCTAACCTCACGTGCATGATTTTGCACTTTTTAGCTTTGAAACTTAATTGCCATATTCTTGAACACTCCTCAAGCTTGCCTAGATCTCTCTTAATTTTTCCACCCCCTCCCTTGAGTGTCCAGTCTGTTGCAGATTTTAGTGTCATCTGCAGAAAGACATTACTTTCCCTTCTAGTCCCTCTGCAGTGTCGCTTATAAAGATATCAAGAAGGACTGGTTTCAGTACTGATCCTTGCGGCACCCTGCTAGTCATGCTCCCTTCCTTGGAGTGAACTCCATTTACCACCACCCTCTATTGGCTATCCTCCAACCAATTTCTTACCCAGTTTACCATTTTTGTTCCCACTCATGGGCTTCCCATATTGTTTATGAGTCTCCTGTGTGGAACAGCGTCGAAGTCCTTACTGAAGTCTAGGTAGGCCACATCCACCGCTCCACCCTGGTCTACTTCCTTGGTCACCCAGTCAAAGAAATCTATAAGATTAGTTTGACATGACCTCCCCGTAGTGCATCCATGCTGCTTTGAATCTTGTAAATTACTGGATTCAGCATATTCCACAAAACTTTCTTTCAGTAACGATTCCATTAATTTCCCAACCACTGAAGTCAGACTGATTGGCCTGTAATTGCAAACCTCCTCCTTGCTCCCACTTTTGTGAAGTGGTACTACATCTGCCCTCCAGGACCACTCCCGTTTCCAGTGAGTGGTTGAATAGGACTGTCACAGGTGTAGCCAGCTTCTCTATTAGCTCCCTTAATAACCTTGGATGTATCCCGTGTGGCCCCATTGCCTTGTCCACCTTAAGATTTGCAAGTTCTTTCAGGACTCTCTCCCCTGTAAATGGACTAGTGCCCACGTCCCTTCCTTCAATGGCCCTGACACTGATCTGTGGTCTGTCACCTTCACTTTCTTTTGGGAAAACTGAACAAAAATAATTGTTCAGGATGTCTGCTTTTTCCTTGTCCCCTTCCACACCCCCACACTTACCTCTTTATAGCTTTACAATCCCTTCCCTGGTCTGTCTTCTTTCTTTAACAGACCTAAAAAATATCTTGTCCCCTTTCCTTGCTGTCAGTACTATCTTCTCCTCTGTGCCTTTGCTCTCTTGACTGCTTTTCCTGCCTCCTTCTGCTTTTCTTGATATACCTCCCTATCCTCCTCCCTCTGTGTCTCCTTCTACCCCCTAAATTCAAACTTTTTTGCCCTTACCTGTCCAGCTACCTCTTTTGAAAATCATAGCGGTCTTTTTTACCTCTTGCTTTTGCTTACCTGCCTGATGCAGAGGTTTATTTCCTTCGTTATACCCTCTTTTAGTTTCACCACCTGTCCTTTCACTTCACCCAAGTCCTCCCACCCTGCCAGGGCATAGCTGAGGCATTCTCCAATCATTGTATACTCGGCCCTTCTGAAGTCCAGGACCCTCACCTTTGTGTGGTTCACTTATGACACAGTTCTTGTATTGAGCCACACTGTATAGTGATCACTATTCCCCAGGTAGCCACCCACTGTGACGTTTGCTGTACTGTCCCCATTGGTGAGTACAAGGTCCAATATTGCTCCCTCACGACTGTTCTCCTCTACTAGTTGCCTGAGGAATGTTCCCTGCAGAGAGTCAAAGATGTCCCTGCTGCTACCTGAAGCTGCAGCTGAGATGCTTCAAACCACATGGGGCATAGTGAAGTCCCCTGCCAGCAGCACCTCCCCTTTATTTGTCATCTTGTGGATGGCTTCCACCAGAACCTAAATGGAGTCCACTCCGAAGAAAGGGGGTTACTAGTGGGGTACCGCAGGGTTCAGTACTGGGGCCAGTCCTCTTTAATATCTTTATAGGTGACATTACAGAGGGACTGTAAGGGAAAGTATGCCTCTTTGCAGATAACACAAAGATTTGCAACAGAGTTGGTACACGGGGGGGGGGGTGGAAAGGATGAGAAGGGACTTGGCAAGGTTGGAGGAATGGTCAAAAGTATGGCAGCTTAGAGTCAATGCAAAGAAGTGCAAAGCAATGCACCTAGGAAACAAAAACCCAGGGGAAGAATACACAATGTGTGAGGAGGTACTAACAACAGCAAAAATGGACAGGGACCTGGGGGTAGTCATATAGGATGACTTAAAGCTAGGCAAGCAATATGAGAAGGCAGTAAGGAGGGCAGGGGTGGTACATAGGGAGAGGCATCACCAGTAGAAATCAGGAAGTTGTTATCCCTTTGTACAGACAGTTGGTGAGACCCCATCTGGAATACTGCATGCAGTTCTGGAGACCCCATCTCCACAAGGACATAGACAGTCTAGAGCAGGGCAACTAAAATGATGCAGGGTCTGCACCAGATGCCAATACGAAGAGAGACTAAAGGAGCTTAATATGTATACCCTCGAGGAAAGGAGGGAGAGGGGGGACATGATGGAAACATTTATGTACCTCAAGGGGATCAACAAAGTCCAAGAGGGTAGCATCTTTCAGAAAAAGAGATGTGCGAGAACAAGGGCGCACAATTTGAAGATAATGGGGGGATGGCTCAGGGGTACTGTGAGGAAGTATTTTTTCATGGAGAGGGTGGTGGATGCACGGAACGGCCTTCCTGAGGAGTTTGTGGGGTCAAACACTGTGGGGAGATTCAAGAGTGCATGGGACAGACATGAATCAATTCTAGTGGGGGGTAGGAGGAAATAGGCTGTTGGTTAACTAGGATCTGCAGCGTATCCAATAGGTAGGGAAATGGGCAGACTGGGTGGACCAAGCGGTCCTTATCTGCCATCAAAGTCTATGTTTCTAACCTTGTCCATCTCCCCTCCCCATGCAGGAGGTCTGTAGCTCACTCCAGTGCAAACAGTGGCTCCATTCCCTCTTTCTAGGGTGATCCACAGTATTTCTGTCCCTCCATCTATTCCCTGCATCTCTGCTGCTTTTATGATATCCCTCACGTAAAGAGCAACTACTCCACCTTTCTTACCCACCCTATCCTTCCTGAACAGCATATATCCTGGTATGGCTAAATCCCAATCATGGTTCTCATTGCACCATGACTCTGTAATGGTGACAGTGTCCAGATCAGCCTCGGTCATAACGGCCACTAGGTCAGGAACCTTATTCCCCAAACTTCTAGTGTTTGCACACATTGCCTTCTACATACTGCTACCACCCTCCCTGCCAACCCCTCCTTTTCCCTTTTGCCTTCTTTCCATACCCCCTCTGACCTTATTTCCATCCCTGATCATACCTACCATTTGGTTTTTCTTATCAGGTACCCTTGGGGATTTACTTCCTTTATGGTTCTCCCTACTGACTACTTCAGCTAGCCGGGGGGGGCACAGTATGCATCTCACTGCTACCTTCTGCCACCCCCCACTAGTTTAAATGCTTGCCTATGTAACATTTAAATCGCTCACTGAGGACTTGTGTTCCCCTCCTGGATGGATGCAGGCTATCTCCTCTGTATAGACCTTCCTCCCTCCAGGTGGGACCTCAATCCTCAATGTACAGTAGCTGAATCTCTCCCCTCTGTACCACTCTTTCAACCATTGATTGAA
Source organism: Neoceratodus forsteri (assembly GCA_016271365.2). Lineage (NCBI taxonomy): Eukaryota > Metazoa > Chordata > Ceratodontiformes > Ceratodontidae > Neoceratodus > Neoceratodus forsteri. The sequence goes on from JADMNL010000024.1 coordinate 215,957,281, forward strand.
GCTTCTGGTATGGATTACCCTGTCCACCCCCCTGTGGTAGACAGGCAGTACCTTAGAAAATGTCGCTGAACGTGCTACCTGCCTAAGACTCCTCTCCAACTCCCTGAACTCCTCCTCCTTCAAGTTGAAGTTTATTTGAAGGAAAACTCCATTGGGCACGCTCATTTACAAGGAGGTCCTAATAGAATGATGTGGTACAACAGTATACAGCACAATAAATTGGAATACAACACAGTTCAAACATTAGGGAGACAGGCAAATGTTCAAACATTGAGAGCAGGAATATAGCTATGACTACACGTTTTGGAATTCTATAAGGTATTAGAGGCCAGAGAAGAAAAATAGTTTAGGGCACAAGTGCTATTGTATTAGCTTTGCCATAAAGGAGATGTACTAGCCATTATGGCAGTGGCAAGATTCCTTAATCACCTTGTTGTTCAGGGATTTAAAGAAATTTACAGAGACTAATTTGGTGATCTTGAGTGAAGACTGTATTTATTCCAGGTGGCCGGGATAATGTGACCGATTGCAGCTCTGTTATGAAGTGTACAGAATCTGGGCATGTCCAGCAAGATGAAGACATATTTTTCCTAAGGGAATAGCAGCTGTAAGAACAGTGAAAAAGGGAGGTGCTGTACAGTGGAAGTTTGTTGAGCAGTATTTTCAGAGCCCAGGTACTAGTGTGGAGCATCCTTCTTGTGGCAAGGGATGTCCAACCCACCGCCGAGTAGAGGGCACAGTGATGTGTTCTGTAATGTGCATTAGTTGTGAAATGTAAAGTACGGTTAAAGATGATGTCCAACTCGTGTAGATTGGGATGCTGTGTTACTGTTGTAAATAATGTCTGAGTAGTCAACAAGGGGAAGAAAAGTGGCTTGTACTAACCTTTTCCTAATATCCACAGGAAATAGGGATTTATTCCTGTAGAAAGGAGTCTTATTTTTAGTTTTTTGGAGAGGGATTCAATGTGGACAGCAAAAGATAGTTTGCTGTCTAACCAAATTCCTAAATATTTAAATTTTTCAATGGCCTCAAGTGAGTCTCCTAGAAGGGTTGTGATGGGTGCTGGTGTGGTCTGGCGTAGAGATGTTGAAGGATGTGCGGGGAAAAAAGTACATTGCCTTGGTTTTCTTGGCATTTAGCAACAATTTGGAGTTTCGAAGATTATGTTCCAGTTGGTTAAATCAGACTGTAGCTCAGTGCCCTGTCTGTCAAGGAGGGTTTTGATGTGTATAATACAGTATCATCTGCGGAAAAATGGAGTTTAGAATTATGAATGTTGTTGTTTAGTGAGTTGATGTAGATTGAGAACAACAATGGTCCTAAAATGGAACCTTGGGGCACACCTCTTGTGAGCGGTAAGGGAGAGGATCGGAGCCCGTCTGCTTTAATATGTTGCTGTCTTCCCGAAAGATAACTGGAGAACCAGTTTACTGAACAGTTGTTCAAGCCTTGTTCTTTTAGTTTAACTAGTAGGAGACTGTGGTCAACCGTATCAAAGGCTTTACTAAGATCTAGGAAGACAGCTCCTGTGGGGTGTTTATTAGCAAGGGCAGTGAACCAGTCGTATGTTACTTTGGTCATTAATGACTCTGTACTATGATTTTGCCTGAAGCCAGATTGTAGTGGGCTGAAGAAGTTTAAGTTTTCAAGATGTTCCTTTAGCTGGTTATTAACTAACTTTTCCAAGAGCTTTGACAGAACTGGCAGGATGGAAATAGGTCTATAATTGTTTAGATCACATGGGTCACCCCAGTTTAAGCAAAGACAACATGGAGGTTGTTTTCCAGCATGAGGGAATCATTCCAGATGAGATTGACAGATTGAAAATGTGAGCTGTGGGGGTGGTTAGGAAGTGGTACCCTAGTTTAAGGAATGTGGACTCAATTCCATCTGCACCAGCACTTTTTTTTTTTTTGTCCATTTTTTTTAATAGGTCCTCAACTTGTTTGAATGTTACTGGGGAGAGACAGAAGGAGCCATGGATCTGTGGATCCAAGGGAACATCCTTAGGTGTGGAACTGTCTGCAAGCCAAACAGCTGGGGAGGAGTCAAATGCTCCACCCTCTGTTGCGAAGTGCGCATTTAAGTTTTCTAGGATGGTGCCTTGATTAGAGATCGTGGTACCTTGAGTTGTGATTTTTTGCAGTTAATCTTTTTATTGAAGTATATAAAAGATAAACAAACAACAAGTAAACCCTATAACAATACTATATAAGGTTATATAAATGATAAACTTAGTAGCATAACATCTAACAAAGGAGGGAAAAAAAAGACTATTCAATGGTGATATAATAATTATGGGTTAACGACCTAAACTAGACATTTACAATATTATAATGAAAAAGAAAAGGCTTAGCAATACATAATATAGAGTAAAAATAGAAGAAGTAGAAGGTGAAAGAGGAGATATGAATAGTCGTAGTTGTACATTACTACAATGCATATATCGTTAGAGTACTACTAAAGCTTATATAGAAAAGATTTTATTTTATTTTTATTTAGCTTTTGTTGACCGGGTAAGTGCACTAGACAAATCCTGCTATTTTCAAAGTACGACCGAGGAGAGATAGATAGATATGACCTTGAACCAGATTAAGCTGTTGGTGGTATTTTTAGTGAATGAGGGAAATTTGGCCAGGACACCTGGGAAATTCTCTACTCTTTTTCGACAAGTGCCATGGGGATCTTTAACATCCACCTGAACTACCACCAATCCAGGCAGATGGGACCCGGTTTAACGCCTCATCCGAAAGACGGCACCTCAGAAGTGCAGCACCCCTCTCATGCTGCACTACAGTGTCAGTACTGGGATATTAACCCAAGTGCCAGATGTGGGAACTGAACCCACAGCCCTCTGATCTCCCGGCCTCAGAGGCGAGTGTGCCACCTACTGAGCCACTGACACTGATAAGAAGATTAAGAATAACAAGAGAAGAGGAAGAGATAGCAAAGAGAAAGAGAGTATCAAGTAAGTAGAGAAAAAAGCGAGACCACAATCTGAGGTAGTGGAGGCTATCAATAGGAGGCGAGAGAGAGATATTATATTAAGTATTACAATCCATACTTTAAGTGCCAAAATGGCTAGATGAATCCAAATATTTAAAATATTCCTGCCAACATTTATTATACATGTTGAGTCGGTCGAGAGAAATGTGTGTCATACGATCCAGGGAGGCGTATTGAGGTAAATTATTAAGAATATCAGGGAGAGTGGGGATTATATTAGATCTCCAATACATAAGTATACTACATTTAGCTAGAAGAAAAAGTATGGTTTGAGTTGTAATTTTGATGGGGATCGAAGGGGGATTCTGTGGCCTTCGACAGTTTTGATCATTTGCCAGATTTTAGCTGAATTGCCTTTGGCACCGTCTAGGGCTTTCACATAATAGTTGGTTTTGGCTGCTCTGACAAGCTTTATACAAGCATTTCTCAAAGTTCTAAAAGCCGTCTAATCTGTATGGGCTTGGTCTGTCTCGCTAATGCTCACAGTTTATCCCATTGGGTTAGGGCTGCTTTCAGTTTAGTGGTGAACCATGGGTACGAGGCCTTTTTCACTTTACATTTTATGAGTGGGGCATATTTGTTTGCTAGGTTTCTGTTAAGGATGTCAACAGCCTCGACTACTGATGTAGCCCCTCTCCGGTGCCGTCCAGGAGAGGGCCACTACCCCTGCCTAGGATACAGGACACGGGGCTTGGGTTCCCAAAGCTGACCTAAGGGTGTCCTTTCCCAAAAGATAAACATAAAATGACTGTGCCTTCATCCAGAGTACATTTTTATTTTTATTTTATTTAGTTTTTGTTGACCGGGTAAGTGCACTAGACAAATACTGCCTATTTTCAGGCATGACCCGGTGGAGGGGGTTATGGATGAATGCCAACTGACCTTGAACCAGATTAAGCTGTTGGTGGTATTTTTAGTGAATGAGGGAAATTTGGCCAGGACACCAGGGAAATTCCCCTACTCTGGATGCTAGAGGGTGCTACGTTACTGTGGGTGAGTGGTCAGAGTGATCCAGCTATCATCAAAGAAGGACGTGTGGGTGGCTGAGGAGAGAGCCTACTCCTCGGCCTTCCCCTTTTCTTTTGGATACTATGGAGGCAAATTCAGCGTTGGAGATTTTGGATACAGTGGTCGCTGAGGAAATGGAATGCTCTACATCACAAGTTGTTCCAATCGTGGGAACTGGAGGTCAGATTCCCGATCAAGATAATAGTAAAGGAAAGAAATTGGCTGACATTCAGCTGCAACTAGCTTTGGCTGAGCAGCACTATGTGGAGACAAGGTCTCGTTTACAGCAAGACTTGCTGCAGCAGGAGGAGCTACGCGATATCCCGAACCCAGAAGTGGTTTTGGGTGCAGAAAGTGCTGTTGCTTGAGTAATCAGTTCAGGGGGGGTAGACGTGCTACCTGTCCCCGTTCTCTCTGATGTTTCTCCTGAAATTGTGGAAGTATTAACTATTTCTAATGCTGGGTCCTTGGTTTTGGAATCTTGCGATGACGAGTCTCTGCCTAGTACTATCAGTCCTCCACAGGCCGTGGACGAAGGCCTACGGATAAGTACATCTCCTTTAGGGGACTTGGAAAAATCCTCTGAACTGCCTGCTTTAGCTCCGATAACGTTTTCTATTGGAATCCCCAAGGGGGGGGGGAAGCTGATTGGAAAAGATGGGGTGGGAAAAAATCGGAGATTGTGTTTACAATGCACCGAGGTGAAAGCCTCAGATTTAGTTCAGTCCTGCTCTGGCTCTTTGGATTCAGTTTCTCCCCCTGTTTCAGCTGAATGGGTTTCCTCTGCCTTAATAGCGGCAGGATGGGTTATAAATGGCACAGGAAAAGGATGGGATCCTGATCTCTCTGGGGAAAACATTATCTCTCCCCAAACAGTCCCTAATTTAAAACCTTGTGCTGCTGAGAAGAGTAATGGCTCTGATATACCTGCAGGGCAGACGATGCCTCAGTCTCAAGATCCTGTTCCACAGCCTAGTTCTGCAAACAATTTATTAATGGCAATAAAAGAGTTGGAAGGGGATGCCTCTGACCCTGTTATTATGGATTCTTCTTCTTTAGTTATTCAGGAAGGAAGTCAGACCACCCCCTTTATTATAAATAATAATACTATAGTCTCCAACGTTCAGCCCATCTCTGGGAATGCAGATTCCTAGTGTTTGGCATGAAAGGGTTAGGGATCAACTCTTTCCCCCTAACACAAGGCTGTTGTCAGCGACTGCTATGAGGCGAAATGCTGTAAGACTGAAATACAGGGGTAATGCTGCAGATGTCCCAGATAGGCATTTTGTGGGGAGATCTTTATTAAAGGACAGCATGAAATATTATGCCTATGAGGTGTATGCTCTTATACATATACCGGGGGACTCTGTTTTTGATGTAAGTTTTAAGCATCCTGCAGGTTTGGAGAGATTCTGGAAGAAATATCAGTTGCTGAAGCTTTCTCCCTTATGGAAGCATTTTCTGGCAATTCCTCTGACTAAACCCTTGACAAAGAAAATAATGGTTCTATTCAGAAATGAAGCAGTTAATGTGGCCGATATTACTTATCGGCTACAGCAACGATGTACGGTAAAAGGTTACCCAGAGCCCATCTTGGATGATGAGCAATTGTGGACTGGAGGATGGAAATATCAGGTCACTTTGAATCTTGAACAAGGTTTGACTAAACATCTACCAAACTGTTTTTTTTTGGGGGAGAGATCGAGGGGTTATTTTCTATCCAGGTCAACCCAGAGCATGTTTTAAATGTGGGGACGTGGGGCATTTAAGTAATGTGTGCGATAAGCAGAAATGTGGCCTATGTGATGAAATAGGCCATTTTGGAGCCCAGTGTCAGCAACCTTTAAGGTGTAATTTGTGTGACGATCAGGGTCATACTTTTAGAAACTGTTTGTGGGCATCTCATAATAGTAGAGATTTGGTAATACGTGCAGAGCAGGATGTTTATGTTGCCACGGCACAAAAGGAGAAGCAGCGTATGTTGGATTTACTCCTTATGAAGCCTGAAAAGGATGTGCCTCCTTCCAGAATGCCTTGCTCTCATATAGGTTCCCCTCCAGTAATTGTCAATCAGGAGGAAGGTGACCTGAATCTTCTGCTTGCACAAAAGGGGTCTTCAGTTGACTCCATGGGAAAAGTGGATCCCCTTATTATGAATGATTCTGCCGCATCAAATAATAGAAACATAGAAACATAGAAGTTGACGGCAGATAAGGACCGCAAGGCCCATCCAGTCTGCCCATTTCTTTTTCTACCTTATAAATGTGCCATCGGCCTTTGCTCTGTCAGTGACCTATCTATTCATAGTCATTTGTATTGCTCCCTTATGCCTATCCCATGCCTGTTTGAAGCCCTGCACTGTATTCATAGCCACCACTTCTTGTGGTAAGCTATTCCATGCATCTACCACCCTTTCTGTGAAAAAGAATTTCTCACATTCCCCTTAATCGGCCTCCTCTAATCTCATGCTGTGTCCTCTTGTCCTGCTATTTTTCTTATATTTAAACATGTTAGACTCTTCACCTTGTTTATGCCTTAAGGTGTTTAAATGTCTGATCATATCACCTCTCTCCCTCCTTTGCTCAAGGGTATACATATTGAGCTCCGTTAATCTGTCCTCATATGTCTTCTGATGCAGTCCCTGCACATTTGCGTTGCCTTCTCTGGACTGCCTCAATTTGGTTAATGTCCTTGTGAAGGTGTGGCCTCCAATGCTGCATGCAGTACTCCAGATGGGGCCTACAATGTCTTGTACAGAGGGATTATTACCTCCCTCTCTTACGACTTGTGATACCCCTACTAATACACTAACACCCCCTAGCCTTACCTACTGCTTTAGAGTCTGCTTGAATGATTTTAGGTCATCAGTGATGATGATGCCCAAGTCTCTTTCTTCCTTTGTGACTGCTAGCAACTCCCTCCCAGCCTATAAGTGGCTTCAGGGTTTCTCTTCCTATGTGCATGATTTTGCACTCTTGCATTAAATCTCTGTTGCCACTCTTCTGACCATTTTGCTAGTTTATCCAGATCTCTTCTCATTCTGCCCACCCCATCTGGATCATCACTCTGTTGCAGATCTTGGTGTCATCTGCAAACAGACAAGCCTTACCCTCTAGTCCATCTCTGAGGTCACTAATGAAGATGTTAGAATAGGACTGGCCCAGGACTGATCCCTGAGGTACCCCACTTGTGACTTGCATCTCTTCTGACTGTATACCATTTTACCACCACTCTCTGTTTTCTGCCAGTCAGCCAGTTTGCCACCCAGTTGACCAACTTCTGACCCACCCGAGCCTACTCAGCTTATTTATCAATCTTCTATGTGGAACAGTGTCAAAAGCTTCTGCTGAAGTCACAGAAGCGACATCAACTGCTCCCCTTGGTCCACTCACTCTGGTTACCCAGTCAAAGAAATCAATGAGATTAGTTTGACAGGACCTTCCTTTGTAAACCCATGCTGTCTTGGATCCTGTCCTATGGATTCCAGGTGTTGCACTATCCTTTCCTTAAGGAGTGCCTCCATAATCTTGCCCACTACTGAGGTAAGACTGACTGGTCTGTAGTTCCCCGCCTCCTCCTGCTACCACTCTTGTGGAGCGGGATCACATGAGCCCTTCTCCAGTCTTCTGGGACCTCTCCTGTGCTCAGAGACTCACTAAACAATTCTGCTAATGGCTCTGCTAGTTCCTCCTTTAGCTCCTGAAGTACCCTGGGATGTGTGCCATCAGGTCCCATTGCCTTATCCACCCTGAGCTTAGCAAGCCTTGTAGGACCCTTTCTTTTGTGAAGGGAGTAGTGCTCACCTCCCTCCCCCTGTGCCATGATGCTGAGCTGTGGGCCCTGCCCTACCTTCTCTTCAGTAAATACTGAGCAAAAGTATCTATTTAGGATAGATGCCTTTACAGGGTCCTCCTCCTCACATGCTCCCTTTTCTCCATTAAGCTTGCTTATACCCCTCTGGACTTTCTCCTTTCACTAATGTATCTATAGAATCTTGTCACCTTCTTTTACTGTTCGTCTAGTGTTTCCTCAGTTTGGGACTTTGCCTGCCTTACTGCCTTACCTGCTTCCCCTTAGGGCAGTTTGGTATGCCTCCCTATCTTCATCCGCTGTGTTCCTTTATATTTTCTGAAGGCCAGCCTTTTGGCTCTGACCTTTCTGCTACTGTATTTGAGAACCAAAGTGGTTTCCTTCTTCTTTGCACTTCCTTTTCTGTCTAACACAATGGGATGTTGCTTCAAGTATTGTATCCTAATGCTTGCCCACTTTGCCTGTACCTCCTCCACCTGTGTTTCTTTTTGCCAGGGCTAGCTTAACTCTGTTGGCCATCTTATCAAAGTCAGCTCCTCTGAAGTCCCATATTTTGCCTTGGAATGGGATGATTTAGATGTAGTAGCCAAATTGAACCATACCATGTGATGGTCACTGTCTCTGAGGTGACCTTCTACCTGGAGATCTGTGATCCCTTCTTTGTTAGTCAGTACTAGATCTAGGATAGCCCTGTCTCTTGTGGGTTGCTGTACCAGTTGTTTGAGGCCCTCCCCTGCAGGAATCCACTATGAGTCTAGTTCTGGCAGATGTTCCTGCTGGTATTGACCAATCTATATCTGGCATGTTGAAGTCTCCCCATTATCAGAACCTCCTTTAGCTGTCATGTTTTGTATATCTTCTAACAGTAATGTGTCTATGTCCTCCCTCTGGTCTGGGGGCCTGTAGACAACCCCAGTTCTTATGGCTGTCCCATTTCCTGTTTTCAGGGTGACCCACAGTTCTTCTGGCTCCTTATGTGTATTCTGAATTTCTGTAGCTTTGATATTTTCATTAACATACAGGCCACTCCTCCCCCTTTTAACCTCGGTCTCTTCTGGACAATACATAGCCAGGTACTGAAGTCTCCCAAGTGTGGTTACTGGTAAACCATCACTCACTAATTGCTACTATGTCCAGATTAGCTCTGACATTATTGCCTGCAGGTCTGGGATCTTATTTCCCAGGCTGTGAGCATTTGTGTACATGATTTTCCATTGGCCAGATTTTGTGTGTTAGTTGTTGGGTGAAGTTTGGCATTACCCTGTGCATCGTATGGGGAGACAAACCTTTTTCTTACCTGGTGATGCAAATGAATGGCAAACACGCTGAATTCCTGTTTGACCACTAGCTGAGGGGGAGGTGTGTCTTCCCATTCGACGATGGGGTGCTGCACCTCTCCCCATTTGCTAGTTTAAATATTCTGCAAAGATGTCAAACTTCTGCCCCAATGCACTGACTCCTCTTTAGTCAGGTGCAGTCCATCAAATTTAAAGAATTTCGCTCCCAGAACTGTTGCCAGTTCCCTACAAATCTGTGTCCTTTTTCCTGGCACCAGTCCTTGAGCCACGTGTTTTAGCTCCCCTATCTCCCCTTCTCTGACCTTCCGTCCATCTGCTCCCTTCTCCCAGACTGGCAGGATCTCGAGAAGGAGATGGCCGGTCAGATAGATGATAGTTTGTCACCCAGCTTAGTCAGGTGTTCCTTGGTCTCCACAACTGACCAGCTGGCAGATCATTAGTCCCTATGTGTACTAGGACATCAATGTTTTCTCCTGCTTTGTGAACAATTTTAGTAATGCGGTCAGTGTCTCTCCATGCTGATGTACCTGGAGACATCTGACCATCACCTGGCTGGAGATGGGTATCAACTCCCGAATCATGGAGTCTCCTATGATCAGAAGTTTTTGGATTTCCTTTGTGCTTGTTTAGTTTTGGTTCCTGATTGGGTGAGTATTGTTGTGCTAGCTCCTGTGCCGCAGTGTCCTGTTCTGCAGTGTCTTCTGCCTCTTTATTTGATTTCAGAGATAGAGGCAGATACCTGTTTGTAGCGTTTATATGGTTTTTGGAGGTAATGTGTTGGAGAGCAGAGAGTGATGGGGCACCTGATTTGCTCCTCCTAACCTCCTGCATAATCCTCTTGTTCAGGAAGAAAGTGGCTCTTGTAACTCAGAAACAGTTAAAATAGGTCCTGTACAGAGGATGGAAGTGGAATCAGAGGAAAAATATATGCCCCCCCCCACCACTTTCCAGCAGGATGAATCTTTTCAGAGGGTTACAAGATCTAAAGCGGGAAAGCCTTCTGTGGAGATTCCTACAGAGGCTAGGATTTTGGATGTTATACCAGTCCAGAACTCTTATGCTTTATTATTCGAGAAAGAAGGGGAAGAAGAAAGTCATGATTCGGATTTATCTTCTATTGCCTCTTCACAGGCGGATGCGAGTATTGATGGAGGGTCTATGGATAAACATAAGCCCAGAAAGAGGAAAAAGAAGAGATGAAGAGGATTGTGTTTTGTTTCTTTGATCTATATCTCTGAGTTCTTTTTCTCTCCCTCTAATTTTCTATGCCTGGGAATCTTTCCTTTCTTACAATTAATGTGAACAGCATTAAAACCTTAGATAAAAGGTGGGTCACCTTTGCTAGTGTAAAGGAAGGGAAATGTAATGTGATTCTGTTACAAGACACTAGGTTGCATTCATTAGTAGAGGTGAGGGATGCACAAAGGGACTGGCGATGGGGATCTCTTTTTGGTCCTTGGGTGAAGTACCTTGTTCTAGGTTAGGGGTTTTGTTTATGGGTATACAGGTAAAAGTATTACATCTTTTTGATGTATTTCCTGGAAGGGTAATGATATTGGACATTGTTCTAGGTAATGAAACATATAGGATTATTAACATTTATGCTCCTCAGGTAAGGGCGGATAGGTCTTCCCTTTTTAAGAGCGTTGAACCCTATCTGCATACTTCGAAGTTGGTGATTTGGGGAGGTGATTTTAATTGTGGTCTTACAAAAAGAGATTGGAGAAGAACTACATCTAAAGTTTTTGGTGATTCTAATTCTTTATTAAGAATATTAAAAGCAAATAATCTCTGTGATGTATATGATTTGTTAGATCAAAATCCCTCACATACTTTTTATAAAGGTAAATTATCCTCTAGGATAGATTTTTGGTTGATATCAAGAAGAGTTCTTTGTCAGGATGTAAGGATTATTCCAGTTGAAACGTCTGATCATGTGGCTGTTAAATTTGATTTAGGTTCTTTGCAACAGGTTTCTGTAGGGAGAGGGTATTGTAGAATGAATGTTGCTATTTTACAGGAGATTGACACACAGGTTTCTATTAAGGAATTTTTTATGATAAGAGCTGATGTCTCTTTTTTGTATGACAGCCGTATTGATTGGTGGGAGGATACAAAGAGATACTTAAAAATTCTGTTGATTGATGTTTCTAAAAAGAAGGCTCGTAATGGTTATATACAGTATTTGGGGCTCAGGGCTAAGTATATGCAGTTATTATCTCGAGCTGTTCATTCAAGTAGTTATATGATGCAGTTAAAAGAAATGAAGGATAAAATGTATTCCTATTTAAAGGTTTCAGAAAATAGAGCAGCCCAGCAGCAACAATATCAAACCAAGGGGTCTAAAGAGCAAGTGAATCCATTTGAATTGCATGGTGTGCAGCGTATGGTTATGACAAAGTTAAAAAAACCAAAATGAATCTGTAGTTACAGATACTAACGGTTTATTAGCATTTATTCAAGATCATTTGAGATTAACATTTCAAAAAAATACAGTAAATAGTCCATAGTTGGTTTTTTAAGGATTTAGATATTCCACAGTTAAGTAATGTTGAAATACAGAGTTTGGTATCTCCCTTTTCTATTTTAGAAATTAAGCAAGCTATCTCTAAATTGTCACATCAGTCAGCTCCAGGGTTGGATGGGATTTCAAATGATTTTTATAAATGTTATAGTGAAATACTAGTCCCTTGGCTGCAGGTGTTGTTTACAGCTATATGGGAGGAAAATAGGTTAGTTCCTACTATGAAAGAAGGCGTCATGTCCTTTCTTTATAAGAAAGGAGACGAACAGGACATCAGAAATTGGAGGCCGTTAAGTTTGTTAAATTCAGACTATAAAATTTTAACTAAAATCCTGACAAATCGGTTATCACAAATTGCACAAATTGTTATACATCCTTTTCAGTCTTGTGCTATTCCTGGTAGGAACATCTTGCAAAATTTGGTCTTCATTAGGGAAGTGGTAGAACAAAGTTTACAAAGGAATTTAGATGGTTATTTGATGTCTATTGATCAAGAAACAGCTTTTGACTCAGTTAGACAGGAGCATATTTGGGCAGTCTTACAACATTATGGAATACTGGATTCTTTTATATCATTACAAACATTGTATACAGACGCTCAGGTTGTTCCGATGGTGAATGGACACTTGGGCATACCACTATTTCTAAAAAAAAAATGGTGTGAGACAGGGTTGTCCACTGAATCTGCTGCTATATGTTTTTGGTCTAGATCCCATACTTCGGCACATAGAGTAAGCCTCATATTAAAGCAATTAAAAGTAAAAATGGGGTAATATTTCGTAAGGTTACTGCCTATGCTGATGATTGTTTTTTACTATCTCGGATCTTAAGTCAGGAGAGCAGATTTTGAGATTGTTTGAGTCAGTCTATGATACTACTGGTATTAGAATTAATACTGGAAAAGTAAGATTTTGGTTTTAGGTATGGCTCATGTTTTGGAAGGTTTTCACATTGCTATGACAACTGATGAAATTAAAATATTGGGTATGATTTTTGGTTCTCGGGAATCAGAAAGGAAGAATTGGGTGACAGCATATGATCAGGCTGATCTGAAAGTGAAATCCTGGTTGTCATGGAAAATGTTCCGGAAAAAGAGGGTTTATCTGCTTCGGGCATATATAGCTCCTATTTTCTTATATATTTCTCATGTTTATCCTTTGCCATTTGATATGCACACAAAAGTTATGGGTCTTTTTTTCTTTTTTTTTATGGTGGAGTCGGTTGAATCCAGTTAAAAGAGTTCATACGTATAGGTCTCAGAAAACAGGAGGTTGAAATAGGATTCAACCTTTGTTATATTTTTTGGGGAATTTTTTCTTTAGTTCTATTCATCCGGTTATATTAGAGTCTGAGGGTTCAGGGTCTTTCATTATGAAATTATGGGGACCTAGTTTTTTGACTGCTTGGGGCAGGGGTAAATGGCACCCATCAGATAGATCTCTTCCAGGATCTTTACAGACTACCCTGAAATATATAAGAACTTGGAAAATTGAGTTGGGTTGGTTTTTAGGTCAAGAGAAAAAAGCTTTCTATAAGTTTATGTTAAATAAATGGTATACAGAAGAACCTTTATTTCAGGTCTCTGCAGCCATAAACATTGATGTGTTATTAGAATGTATTCTAGATCCTAGGATACCACTTAAGATGCAGGATTTTGTCTGGTTGTGTGGGCACCGAAAATTGAATGTAGGGAGTAATCAAAAATATAAACAAGTTAGTGAGAGGGGCTGTGGAGACCCTCAGTGTCTAGGGCAGACGGAGACTATGCATCATTTATTTTTTGATTGTGTGAATGTTCAGGGTTTTTGGGATCAGCTAGCTGGATGGTGGGGGGAAAATCTTTTTAAAAGTATGACATATGACATCTTGGCATTAGGCCAAATACCTATATCCTGGATGAAATGGGCCAGGAGTACGGCCTTTGTTATATTTGCATGTTTAAAATGGTCTTTGTGGCAAGCCAGATGCTTACGTTCCTTACAAAGTAAGGTAATTTCTCAGCAGGAGGTTTTGTTTAACATCCAAGCTGATTTGGATAAAATATATAGTTATGAATTTTGTACCCTAGGACAAGAAGTGAGTTCTAGATTATGGAGGAATGTAGGATGGGTGGGGTAAAACTCTTTTTTTTTTTAAGCTTATTATTTTGCATTTATTAAGTAATGTTCTGCTTTAATGAATGCATTTCGCAGATTTGTGTATATGATCTAAGAATGATTTGTATGATTTAGCTGTTGGTTTAGTTAAAAACAAGCACGTTTTTGGGTAATTGGGTTATTTAAGGGGGGATTTACATTATATTTATTCAAGTGGTGGTTTCTTTATTTGGGTGTTTTTGGCTTCATGTGTATTATGATATGTATTGTGTGTCCCTATGTTATGCTTTTGAATTCTGAATAAAAATTTCTCCTACTCTTTTCGATAAGTGCCATGGGATCTTTAACATCCGCCTGAACTACCACCAATCCAGGCAGATGGGACCTCGGTTTAACGTCTCATCTGAAAGACGGCACCTCAGAAGTGCAGCACCCCTCTCATGCTGCACTACAGTGTCAGTACTGGGATATTAACCCAAGTGCCAGATGCGGGAACTGAACCCACAACCCTCTGATCTCCTGGCCTCAGAGGCGAATGTGCTACCTACTGAGCCACTAGGTCTGATAGTTTGAGGTACAACTCACTGGGGTGTCGTACCAACCCACCTCCCCAGCAGTTACCCAAGACATGGACTTACCAAGATTCGAACCTCCCCACATTCAGTTACATTGTTTACCTTTCCATTTTATCAATACACAGGTTCACTAAAATCAGGCTCTGGATTTGTTTTCTGTTGCAAAACAATAACTCCAAGGTTTATTTGTGCTGCAATTTGTTGCTAGCACCTAGCCAGAGTCTGTAACAGAACCCCCTCATTATTTTTTTGTCTACTTTTCAATTTGCAAATTATACTGTAAAGCCACTAGAGGGCAACAACACATGTAGGTTGCAATCCTCTACCCACCAGTCTCCCCTAACACTTCTAGTCTTGGGTCATTTATTAATTAACGTCCTAACATTCAGTGGTGTGATCCTCCATTTATTAAATACGCTTCATCCCGCCTCTTCTCATCTTCTATGTCCTCTGGCGCCCCTCCCACTTTAATTTTAATTATCTGCTGTCTTTTACACATTAATCTCCCTGCAGAGGTCCATCCCCTATCTTTTTAGTCTATCCTGGGTGTTCATCAGTTTCAGCACAACCACAGGTTATAGTATCTGTTACTAGGTCTGGGACATTCATCGCCCTATTCTGTGGCATATAAGAAGACCTTACCATGGGAGGAAACAGCTGGCTCCTCTGTATGTCCCTTGTCTTGCTAGCGCCCTGCTCTCTCTATCAGACCTCACATTCCTCCCAGGGTGGGGATGAGGTTTGCGCCTCTCCCTGTTATGTGCTCAACAACTCCTCTCATGAATTTCTACATGATTACTGGATCATACAGCTGTATTTGCCTGGAAGTGGGACATCTCCCGGATTGCCACTGCAGGGTTCTCCTCCCTCCCATCTCGATACTTTCTTCTCCTGGCATGTTTCTGTCAGGATTCTAGTGGCTGCAACCCTAGGTCAGTATAGCACCAGGAGTGGAGATAACTGTTCAACTTCACCGTCCTCCCAGATGTTCAAAGAACAAAGACTACAAATTAACTTTGGCTGCCTTAAAAAGGATTTTGCTGCTATTGCTATTGTGCTCAGGCAATGTCAAGCTCAACCCGGGGCCTCTAGATACCCTTGCTTCTCCCTCCGACCTTGCTGAAATTAAAGGAATGTCATTCCTGCATGTCAATGTCTGCAGCCTTTTGAAAAAGATCACCCTGATCCAGGCTTGGGTTAGCTACACCCTACCTGATGTTCTGGTGATCACTAAGACCTGGCTTAGACCAGCCACTCCTGACAGGGAAATCAACATCCCAGGTTATTTGCTCTTCCGAACTGATAGGCAATCGAGAGGCAGAGGGGTGGCGAGTTATGTCAGGGACAGATTCTCTGTATCATGTTTAGAATCATCCTCCTCCTCCTCCTCCCCTAATGAATTCAAATGCTTGTTCCTAAAGGTTAAACTATCACCTTCTTGCGCACTCTGTGTAATAGGATGTTACAGGCCCCCATCTGCAGGGTCACATCTCTTGTCACATCTAAGCTGTGCCCTGGGGCTTAGTATGCTGGAAACTATTATTCTTGGCGATCTGAACTGCGACTGGTTATCAAAAGCCTCTGCTCCCTTGAAATCATTTTGTGACACCTTGGGGCTGGTGCAACTCATTGGTGAACACACTCGCCAAATAAAAAGAACCCTAGTAACAGCACCCTTTTAGACGTAATTTTGGTTAACAAACCACAGCTGTTCTCCCATGTCGGATCATTTTGCTCTGATATCAGCGATCACTGTTTCATCGCCAGCATCAGATCTGTGCATAATCCACAGTTTGTAGCAAAGTTCTTTATCAAGAGGTGTTAACGCAACTTTGACTTGTTTGCCTACCTCGACAAATTGAAACATTCCCTGCGATGCCAAGATTTCTACTTAGCCAAAACGGTTAATGAGGCATATACTATCTTTCACGAAATACTAACTGCGGCCTTAAAAAGGCATGCCCTCATGGTAAAGGTACGTGTAAGGAGCAACACTTGCCACTGGTTTTCACTAGAACTCAAAGCTTCCATGCTAGATAGGGATACGCTTTGGAAAAAAGCACACAGAAGCAAGAATGACTTGGATTGGTGTCAGTTTAGGAGGGCATGCAATAAGTGCACCAAGTTGGTCAGAGCAGCCAAGGCCGCTTTCTATCGCACTGAGCTAGACTCTGCCTCAAAGAATCCTTCAAAATTTTGGAAAATAATAAAGGACATGTCTGGTCATTCACCTGGAAATTCCCTCCCATCAAAAATTATATCCGGTAGTAACACCATTTCAGACCAATCGGAGATACTGGAAGCCCTCAATAATCATTTCGCAACTGCTGGGCTAGCATTTGACACATCCCCTGCTAATGCCATCCACACTCAGTGGGGATTATTGTTTCACAAGTCTCCTGCTACCAAAGAGGCCATCTCCTTCCTGCCTGCCTCTCTAAAAGAGGTTGAAGATCTATTGCTACAGTTGGATATCAAGAAGGGTGCAGGTTCGGACTCCATAGAGCCTTACCTTCTGAAATGTGCATACCATGTGTTGGCAGTGCCAATCACGCACCTCTTCAACTTGTCACTATCCCAGGGGAGCCTCCCCTTGCAATGGAAAGTAGCCCATGTCATCCCTCTGCTCAAATCAGGTGACCCTTGCAACCTTAATAATTATAGACAGATCTCCTTCCTCCCCATTCTGTCTAAATTATTGGAAAATATAGTGAGTGGTCAGCTAAGGGCGTACCTTGAATCCAGGAGTCTGTTAAACCCAGTGCAGTCTGGATTCAGAGCAAAGTACAGTACCATAACCAGGGCCCCATGTTTTCTGTGATTCTGCTGTTGCAGTAGTGGCCGCAGAAATCAGGGCTGGCCACAGAAATCAGTGCTTGCCGCAGAAATCAGGAAAACCAGCCACACAGCCACAGAAATGCTAGCTGTGCTATGAAATCACACTAGACAAGGGCATAGCTATTGATATGTTAAGTATGCCATGGCATACATGCTCATTAGAAGGGGCAGCAAACTGATGCCGTCCGCTACAAAGCCAAAAAGCTAGTGGCTGCATGGCATCTTGACTCATGCTGGCTCTTGTTACATAACTCCGTCCAACCAGTATTGGGGGGTACTGACGCAAGAGTAACAGAGCTTGATTAGGTCCATGGCAATTATGATTTGCTGCTGTGTAGGTGTGGGTAGCTCAGCCATGTTATTTTTTCATTGTGAGGTAGCTCATGGTGCATGCTGAATCCTTGGAAAATGAATTTGGAAGGAAGAACCAGAAGGTGAGCTGTAGTCAAGAAGTGAGAAGATTCAGTGGTGCCTGTGGAGGTGGACTCAATCTCAGTGTGGTGACAGGTATTGGAGGAGGAGCTGATAGCAGAAACACTAGGCTGGTGGCAGACTGAGCAGAGCACTCAGTCCCCACTGGTGGGCATCGATCACAGTTTTGATTTGTGGGCTGCAATTCTGTACCTGCAAGTGTGCCAGTAATTTCTTGGCTGATCTGAACCTGCAGCCTAAGTGGTGGCATCAAGCTCAATTCTTAAGGAGGGATCAAGTTGCCCAGCTGCAGCAGAGTTGGGGACCAGGGTATACTAGAACTGGAGCAAGCAGATATGGAAAACAAATTGGAATGGAGAGTTTGATTGCTGCTATACATAAATGAAATGAGGGTCACTGACTGAAGAACACCACAGCCCCCTGAGTTATGAGCAGAAGAGAACATGATAACCAAGATTACTCCTGCTTAATAAGAAAGACTTGCTTGCATTTTTTGGTGTGTCCCCAAAAAGAACAAGCATTTGTCAATGCCGAATGTTTGCTTGCTGGCATTGGCAGTGGTAGTGTAGAAGTTACAGAGCTGCGTAATAGGAATGGCAGTGAAGTACTGAACTGAAGCCAACCCCACCACCACCCTGCAGAGAGTGACAGGCATTGGGGTGTGCCTTTGGGTCGTCAGGCATAACGGCCACGCCATTTCACCACACCCCACCCTGCAGACACTGACAAGTGTCACGGTGTGCCTTGAGGTCTTTGGCCCTTATGCGCACCCCATTCCATCAGGAAATATGGTGAGATGGGTGCGGTATAGGAGAATGGGGTGAACTTTGGGGCTAAAGAGTCCAAGGCATACCTCGATGCCTCTCACTGGCTGCAGGGTGTGGAATGGTATGAGCATTACAGGCAAGAATCCCAAGTCACACCCCTGATGCCTGTCATTCTCTACAGTGTTAGGCGTTATGGTTGGAAACCCTAATACCTCAGGCATTCGTTGGTATTTTCACTCCAAATTTTCAACATGGTTTTTTGTGACCCCACCTCATGAACAGTGGAATATCAGTTTGTTAGCGAAGCTGCTTATGCTGCGACTACAGCATTTAGCACCACAGGTGCAAAACATTCCGAACAGGATGTAGAAATGACAGCTGTACTGTTCATGGGAGGTGTAAAAATGGCAATGTTGCAAATCTGCAGTAAAATATTAAAAACTGGTGAAGTCACGAGTGTATAGAAACTGTACAACGCACACCGTAATGTAATTAGGTTGGGGATTTTTTACAGCAGATTGTCAACACAGGCATTTTGGGACCTCCGATCATGAACAGTGTCACTGTGATTTTCTTTATCTGTCCCGAACAATGATTTCCCACAGTGACCACGCATCTCTGCGCTGAAAGTGTGAAAACACATTTCGGCCATGTTGTGAAAAATGACAGCTGTACTGTTCATAAGGAAGTGTGGAAAAATGCCACTGGTGAAAATCTGGACTGACAATATTACAAAGTCTTGAACTTACGAGGGTGCGTGGAAACTGCGCAATGCTCACTCGTAACACAGTCATTTTATGGACTTTTGTCACCAAATTTTCAACATAATCATTTTAAGACCTCTGCTCAAGAACAGTGTAACTGTGATTTCTAGGGACATGGATATGTTGTTCATCCACACTCATTGGCAGGTATCCTTGCCGCTTTAAATCTTGCCGGAAGGTCTTCAAGCTTGCTCCTCCCACCCACCCGGGTGGTATAACTCTCGGCTCCGCCCCATGACGCCAGATCTTCCTTACCGCTTGGAAGCTCAGGTTCCCTCCTTAACGCTCTGCGTTTGAGACTGGTTCCTATTTCTCCGTTTGCGGATTTAAAAATAAATTTTGCGAAAAAGACTTCGATCTTCTATCCCTCATGACTGCGATGGACAAATCGACTCCCGGATTTGGGAGATGCCCATGCGGGCAGAAGATGTCTCGGACGGATCCACACTCACGATTAATACTGCTAGGCCTTGAGCACGACCCGCAGGGCTTGCGACCTGTGCTCATCTTTCGGCCCTCGTCCTCGAAGACCGTGCTGCCGGTTGCAACTGGGCCGTCCGAGCGTTACCCTCGGTAAAGTCGAAAGAGGCCAGGTTAGCGGTTTCGTGGCGGCGAGCTCGTGGTCCAGCTAGAGCAGATGATAAGCCGCTCGAAGAGGAGGAAGCGCGGAGCGTATCTTCCTCGGCGCGGCATTTATCCCGCTCTCTGGGCTCTTCTTACGGCTTCTTTTAAGGAGCTTTGTCTGTCCCTCTCCACCTAAAGGAGAGGGCCCTCGTCTCTGGGACCTTATTCTCGGTCAAAAAACAAGGGTAAGAATCCCTCGTCGAAGGCTCTTGGGGCCCGGGAAAGGTCCCTCTCGGGTCGTCGACCGTCGACTTGATCAGACCGCTCGGCTTCCGCCACTGGCCTCACGGTGTCCCGTCAGGTCAGTTGACCGAGAACTCCCACCGATGAAGTCGAGATTTTCTCGACCCATTGGATGAGCTGTCGCCTTTAGCAGCGAGATTCCCCTCTCGGTTCCCCGGGAGAGTTGAGGATCCCGTGGGCTCGCCTGTGCCTCGGTTCCGGAGCCCTCGGATGCACCATCGAGCGAAGGAGTGCTGGTTCGGCCCGACACCTCCCGCACCGACCTCGGAAATTCCGGGACTCTCGGTCTCGAGTCCGGACCTCTTCGCGGTCAGCCAATCCCGACCGTCATAAGCGGTCTCGGTCTCGGCACCCTGATAGCCGGCGTCGCCACTCGTCCTTCCTCCTCCTCCTCGGATGAGGAAGCAGGCGTAAGTACGTCGGCAGATGCGAGGACCTTATGTTGCAACAGCTCCTCCTGGCGGGAGTAGGCCGACCCGTCGCCTTCCCGGCCATTAAGTAACTGTTCACGGGCGGCCGACACAACCCCTGCGACTTATCCGAGGGCCTATGCCCCAGACGGTTGTTCGGCCAAAACCAGCTGCTCCACGATTCCGGTGGAGCCTCCACCACAGCCACCAATTGGGGCTCCGACCAAGGATTCTCGGTCGGCTAAGGTCTACCCCATCGGCTGTCAGTTACCCTCACTCCCGGCCGACCTCGGCAGGTGAAGGGTGGCTCAGGCCAGAGGCAGCTCTTAGGACTCTTCCGAGTCCGAAGATGATTCCTCCTTTTTCTCCAAGCGACTGGACTTGGGTCTTCAGGAGGTCAGTCAATGAACGATAGCCGTCGTCCTTCCTAAGTTCACCGGCTCATCTCGAGTCCACGGGATGGAGCTGGTATCCCGTTCCAAAGCAGGCCAGGTATCCCCTCACGGAGATTCTGGACCGGGGATTCTCGCGGAGGCCTTTCCGGTGGCGAGGCCATAGTGGGTCGGCACTGGAGCTTTGGCAGCGCCCTGCTTCCTGCCCTAAGCCTTGACAGGATGGCCAGGAAGTATCACGGTCCCTACTGGTTCCTTGTCGGTTTCGTTACCCCTCTGCTGAGGGTTGGTTACCGACAGCGTTTTCCGGCCCGACAACGCCGAAAGTGTGGACAAACCTCCTGACAAGGAGTCCAAGAAGATGGACTATGTCGGGCGAAAAGTCTACGCTTCGTCCTCTCCTCGGCCTTAATCCAGCCAGTTTGGCCCGTCCTCATGGCACATTTTCTCATGCCCTGTTGGGCTCCCTGGATGAGGTCATCCCTCATCTTCCCGCCCGATCTGCAGACTACGGTTAAGCGAGGTGCGGGACCAGGAGCAGGGCAGTGGCAAACAGCAGCTCCAGACTGCTTTGGATCTATGGGGACTCATGTGCCAGATCGGTGGCGGACGCGGTGGCTATCGTCGGTGGGCTTGGCTGAGGATATCCACCTTTACCCGGATACCAGCACAAGTTGGTGGATGTTCCCTTTGAGGGACTGACCTCTTGACCCTGGGGTGGAAGGTCACCTGCAGAGGATCGAGAAGTCCAATGCTACCTTAGTTTCGGTCTCTTCCGCTCAGAAGGACAAGGCCGCAAACCACAGCTAAGCCCTTCGTCCTTCTGTGCCCGTAGCACCGGCCCAACGTCAGGGCCAGCAGGCTCATGTGGCATCCCAAGCCGCGGCTTCCTCTAACAGGAGGCAGGGAGGAAAGGCCAGGAGGTCCCTCGGCGGTCCCTCCTCCAAGCCTGCCCAGTGGCGGGCTGAGGGTGTCGCCCCATTCCGTCACCTTGCCCTGGGTCCCCATTGAGAGATGGCTCCGGCACTTCCGTTCCGCCTGGTCCGCTGTTTCCACGGACAGGTGGGTCTTGAGGTGGTGGGAAGAGGCCACCTCTGGGTCCGAGCAGGCACCACCTTCAGAGCCGCCCTCGGGGCGCGGGATCCCAGCCTCACTGGCGGCTCGTCGAGCCGACACGCTCCTCCTCCAGAAGGAGGTGATAAGAGGTGGTGGACCCTCCTTCAGACCCAGGGTTTGTGTCCAGGTACTTCCTGGTTCGAAGCGGACGGGGCTGGCGCCCATTCTCGACCTACGACCTAAACAAGTTCTAAGGTCTCGAACCTTCAGGATGGTCACTCTGGCTCAGATAATACCATCCTTGGGCGTGGCGTGTGGTTCTGCTCTCTGGACTTGCGGGCGCGTTTTTCCGTCCTATCCGTCCATCTCACCAGAGATTCCTTCGCTTCGGCGGAAGGATCCCTCTTGAGGTTCAAGCCATGCCCTTGACTTGTCTCCAGCTCCAGGGTCTTCACCAAATGCATGGCAGTGGTGACAGCATTCCCTCTGGCGCCGAGGGTCCGGTGTACCCTTATCTGGACGACTGGCTGATAGCAGCTCCCTCCAGGAAGGAGGCAGAGTGGTCAGAGATCTGGCCCTCAGGTCTGCTCTCAACTGGGCCTCCTTATCAGCGAGGCCAAGTCAGACTCGAGGCTGAGCAGGTGATTCTGTTCACCGGGCGCAGCTCGACTCTCTTCCGAGCCAGACCTGGCTCGGCGGACGGGCCGAGGTTCTTTCCTCCTTTGCCGATCATTTCTGGTTGAGCAATTGCGCCTGCCGGGACTTCCTCGCCTCCTGGGTCTCATGGCGGCCTGCACCAGCGTGGTCCGTTGGGCCCGCTGGAACATCGTCCCCTTCAGTGGGGACTGGCCAGCCAGTGGTCTGGCGCTGCGATCCTTTGGACCAGCGTAGCCGGTGACACAGGGGATGTGGAGCGCTCTCCAGTGGTGGACCGTTCCAGATCATTTGCAGGAGGGCATCCCGTTCGTCCGCCCGAGCAGCGGTCTCTCTATCGACCGATGCCTCTCTGATGGGTTGGGGTGCCCATCTGGGGGACACCGGGCTCATGGCCTCTGGTCCCCAGGGGTCCCGATGCCACATCAACCTGCTGGAGCTCGGCGGTCCGCCCTAGCTCTCACCGCCTTTGCTCCGTTCCTCCGGGGTCAAGTGGTCCGAGTCAGACAGACAATACCCACGACCATGTACTATCTAAACTGCCAGGGCGGGGACGCACTCCATGCTTCTATGCAAGGAAGCTCTCCGCATTTGGTCGCTCAATCGCAGCCTGGGCGGATCTCCTAGCCATTCACGTGGCAGGGCCTCCAACACCCTGGCCGATGCCTGGGCGGATAGGGGCTGCATCCACAGTGGTCTCTCCTGCCGGAGGTAGTACAGCATCTGTTCTCCCATTGGGGCACACCTCAGGTGGACCTGTTTGCCTCCAGGGAGGCAGCGAGCTGGAGTCTGTTCCATGCCCGCCCCCCTCAGCAGGGGCTCGCTGCAGGGGGATGCCTTCTCGAGGCAGTGGATCCCAGGCCTCTTCACTTTCCCCCATTTCCTTGATCCACAAGGTGCTTCTCAAAGGCGAGGAGGGACAAGGCGCAGGTGATTCTGATAGCCCCAGACTGGCCTCGCCAGTTCTGGTACAGATCTCCTCAGTCTCAGCTCCAGGACTCAGGCAGCTTCCAGCTCGCCGGACCTGCTCTCAGTCAATCAGGGAAGGTGTTCCATCCGGACCTTCAATCCCTGCACCTGATGGCCTGGTTCCTGGTGAGCTAGAGTTCCAGGCCTTGGGTCTTTCCGAGAGGGTCCTCAATGTAGTTGAGGCGTCCCGTGGAGTCGACCAGAAAATGCTATGCCTTCAAATGGAAAGGTTTTCCATTTGGTGTCAGAACAAGAGCTTGGACCCTTCCTCCTGTTTCTTAGCAAGCATCTTGGACTATTTATGGTCCCTTTCTAGTCAAGGGCTTAGGTCGGCGACCTAAGGGTGCACCTGGCAGCCATCTCTGCTTACCCGGGCGCGGGCCGGAAGCAGTCGGTGGCGCAGGAGGAAGGTGGTCTGGCGCTTTTCAAGGCCTTGATCATTTCCCTCCAGTCGGAACCCCCCTCCGTGGGATCTACTGCTGGTACTGGCAAAGCTCATGGGCAAGCCATTGAACCTATGCACAGGTGCTCTCTCTCACCTGTCGTGGAAGACCGCCTTCTTGGTGGCTATCCGTCAGCCAGAAGGATGGGAGGCTCCGAAGCTCCGCCAGTCTCCTTACCTGGTCTTCCCACAGGGACAAGGTTGTCCTGCTTCCCCACCGAAATTCCTTCGAAAGGTGGTGTCGGAGTTTCACCTTAACCAGGTGTTGACTCTGCGGTGTTCTACCCCAATCACAGCTCGAGGCCGAATATAGCTCCATACTCCTGGACCCTAGAAGAGCGCTCGCTTATTATAAGGGCGCACAGCTGAGATCGGGAGAGGTTACGCCAGCTGTTTGTACCTACGCTGAAGCAGCATCTGGCAGACCTGCAGCCAAGCGGACGATAAGCAGGTGGGTAACCTCCTGCATAGATCTCTGCTATAAGTTGGCGGGCATGGAGCCTCCCAGAGGGATAAGAGCTCATTCTACCCGCCATACTGCTGCATCATTGGCTGCTTCCAGGGACGTCCCTATCCAGGAAATCTGCAGGGCTGCTACCTGGAAGTCAGCAAACACCTTCATTACCCATTACCACATCGACCTTGAGTCACGCCGGGATGCTGGTTTTGGGGCCTCGGTTCTCCAGTCTCTCTTTCCCAAGTAAGTATTGGGGGTGTGCATCTTGCCTCCCTCCTCCTGGAGAACTGCTAGGAGTCTGCCAATGAGTGTGGATGAACAACATATCCATGTCCCTAGAAATACAGGTTACTCACCTGTAACAGGAGTTCTAGGAATGGTATATGTTGTTCATCCTACATTTCTGACCTCCCGGCCGATGCACAACCTGAGCTTCCAGCGGGCCAGATCTGGCGTCATGAAGGCGAGCCGAGTTATACCACCGGGTGGGTGGGAGGAGCAAGCTTGAAGACCTTCCAGCAAGATTTAAAGCGGCAAGGATACCTGCCAATGAGTGTGGATGAACAACATATACCATTCCTAGAACTCCTGTTACAGGTGAGTAACCTGTATTTTCTTAATCTGTCCCAAACATTGCTTTCGCACACCGACTGCACCATTGTGCGAAAACACATTTTGGGCAACATGTGAAAAATGGCAGCTGTACTGTTCATAAGGAAGTGTAATAAAATGGCAATGTTGAAAATCTGGAGTGAAAATATTGAAAATTCACAAACTTACGAGCATGCGTAGGAACTGCGCAACGCACACTCGTAAAACAGTCATTTTTAGGAATTTTTTCACCAAATTTTCAACATAGCCATTCTAAGACCTCTGCTCATGCACAGTGTCACTGTGATTTTCTTAATGTGTCCCATACATTGATTTTGCACACCGACTGCGCCATTGTGCACTACATGGGCAGAAACACATTTTGGGCAAGATGTGAAAAATGACAGCTGTACTGCTCATAAGGAGGTATGGTAAAATGGCAATGTTGAAAATCTGGAGTGAAAATATTGAAAATTCGCGAACTTACGAGCGTGCGTAGGAACTGCACAACGCACGCTCATAAAACAGTAATTCTTTGGAATTTTTCCACCAAATTTTCAAAATAGGCTTCTTGAGAGCCCACCATATGAACACTGGCAGTGTCGTTTCGTTAATCGGTCCTGAAAGGTGATTTTGCACAGTGACTGCAGAATCACCCTTCGGGCCCGAATAACGCCATGACAGTGACAGCATTCATCAGAAGGGGTCCCAAAAACCCCATGTTGAAAATTTGGTGCAAAAATTCCAAAAAATGCCTGAGATATGCAGCAAAGTTGAAAAAACCCTATCTATCCCATTATACAGCTTACCGGCATTTCTTCAGTTCGCGGTCGGCTTTGAAGAGTGCAGACATGTTCCCGGTCCACCAAAGATCATCGCGACTAGGTCAGAGGTAAGTATGGGTGGGGGTGTGGGAGGCAGGTGGAGTGGGTGGGTGCGGGTTGTGGGAGGGGGCAGGGAGAAGCGCAGAGGACAGTTTTATTTGCAGTTTTTTTTTTTTAAATGGACGGGGACGTTTGTCCGCTGGGGTGAAACTCCCAGCGTGGCACAGGACTGACTGGTTGGGGGCATGGAGCCAACAGGGATTGGGCACCCGTCGGCCACAGCATCTGTTGCCACACTGGTGGGCTCCCACGTGGCACCCTGTACTCTGGGGGATAGTGGAGCCGAGGGGATTGAGCACCCCATCAACTATCGATGAGTTGCCACGCTGAGGACACCAGGCGTGGCATGTGGAAGGCTTTGGGGGGAGCGCAGCACAGTCGACGGGAGATTGGGCACCCCGTCGGCTATACAGTGTGTGCGTGGGGGGGGCAGTACGCAGTATGCGTGCGTGTGTGTGTGTGTGTGTAGGGGGAACGCGCATGAGTAGGTGATATCTTATCGCTGCTCACTGAAGCGTAGCTCCCCCTTTCAACTGTACTCCACTGCATTTTGGAGCTGTCATAGACAGCTCGAGCAGGCAATGGAGAACTGCGGCCGCACCTGCAAACACACTGCCTGAATTGGAAGAGGGCTGCCACACCTCCGAAAACTCGGATGATGGCACTATGTTTCTTGCACATGCGTGCAAGCAAACATAAAAATCAGGAGTCAACAAATCCTGTAGACACTGCAAGATACACCCTTCTTCACTGTTATAGGAAGACGATCCCCCCCCAACACACAGATTTGCACACTGTACTCAGCATGTTTGTTGCAAGGCAGCTGGGTTATTTCCTAGTTTAAAAAAATGATCTAAAAGGACGTTGATCAAAATCAGAAAAAAAAATGGCTTTCAAGTTGGAGTCTCTTTTTATATCTGCTAACTGTAAATATAAACCAGAAGAAATCCAAGCTGGTTTTGCCTTCTGTGTTGTTTTAGCTATGTGTGTGTGTCCTCCTCCAATTACAACCTAGGAAAACAGTAAAGGCCACCAATTTCCAGAAGAACAGATGAGCCTTCAAAGTCAGGGTGGGAGGGAAAATTCATTAAAAGA
Source organism: Neoceratodus forsteri (assembly GCA_016271365.2). Classification (NCBI taxonomy): domain Eukaryota; kingdom Metazoa; phylum Chordata; order Ceratodontiformes; family Ceratodontidae; genus Neoceratodus; species Neoceratodus forsteri. The sequence goes on from JADMNL010000024.1 coordinate 215,984,219, forward strand.
GAACACTGATGCCCATGGCTGTGCCAGGTTTGGGTTATTGCAGTTTAATATTTGTGATAAGAAGACTACATACTGTTAAATGGCCTACTCTTCCACTTTGAGTGTAGCAGAGTGGTTGCACGAAGACAGTCAAAGGGTTAACAAAGACTTAATCCTTTTGAAGGTATGCTGTTTAGCCACAGTTTATCTGCCGCAGAATGGACGCAGAATCAGCAGTTGTTCTGCAGCAGAAAGTATGAGGTCCTGCTGCAGAATGTAGGTCCACTTTGCCGTAGTAAACACGGGGCCCAGACCATAATTGCCCTAGCAAGAAGTGACTAATGATTGGCTCCTTGACCTTGACAATAGGAATTTTGTCTGTGCCATTTTTTTGGATCTAAGTAAGGCCTTCGACACAGTCGACCATAGCCTGCTTCTTTCCTCCCTGTGTAACCTAGGTCTGGATCCTAACTCTATGTACTGGTTTGCCGCTATCTCGCAGATCGGAAACAGCAGGTTAAAGCTGAAAGTGATCTTTTGCCACTTAAACCCCTACAGAGAGGTGTGCCTCAGGGGTCTATCCTTGGTCCCCTGTTGTTTGCGGTTTACATTAACAACATCGATGACAACGTCAACTAGGCCAATATCCACTTGTTCGCTGATGACACAGTACTTTATTTGGGTCGTCCTACGCCGGAAGCAGCCTGTGAAGACCTCCAAGCCGAATTTAACATATTGCAATACCAGCTCATAAGCAAAAAGCTTCTGCTTAATGTGAAAAAAACAAAGCAATGCTCTTTTCCCCTTCCTCCTATGCAGTGAACCCCGCTTGCGTTGGGGCTATCCCTCAGATTACCACAGTACTTGGAGAAAATCTAGAGTATGTGCCAAAATTCAAATATCTGGGTGTATGGCTCAATCACAAACTCTCCTTCTCTGAACATCTCGAAGAACTACAGAAGAAACTAAGACAAAGACTAGGACTATTCTACAGAATTAACCACTTCCTTACTAGGGATGCCAAGCAGCGGTTGGTTCAAGCCATGTTCCTTTCATTAATAGATTACACGGACCTTCTCTATAGCCATTGTACTGCCTCTGCCCTGGCTAAGTTGGACACCCTATACCACAGAGCAGTCAGGTTCATAACGGACCTTCCACTTTCCACACACCATTGCTCCTTGTACACTGCGGTGGGCTGGACTTCCCTTCATTATAGGAGAAATAGAAATGCCGCTCTATGGGCTTTCAGAGTGGTTACCAACAAGCTTCCCCTATACTTCTCTGATTGTATTCCCCTGAGTGTGATAGGTGCCTATGCTCTAAGAAGCTATTCCCTAATTGAGCTATTCCCTAATTGCCTAGCAGTTACCTAAGGTCAAATCTCATTTTGGCAGAGCTACCATAAGTTTCTCGTTGCCTTCCTTGTGGAACAATATGCAAAAAAACTTGAAACTGAGCTGTCCTGTTAGCCTGAATATTTTCAAGTTGCTCTATGACTGCTCCGTGAAGGAATCCTGCAAATGTTTCCCACATCGCTAGCTCACCTGTTTTCCAGTTTCCCTCCTGCCCATCCTGCTTCCTGCCCTGCATCTGCCCCTGCCTCTCTCTCTCTCTCTCCCTACCAAAATACCGGCTTCTCTGCCTCACTTTAGCCATGGCCAAGTTCCACCCCCTTCCCTGAAGTATGCCAGTTAACTATTCCAACCCCGTCATTTCTTCCTAAGCTGGTATCCCTATTCTTGCCTTTCTCTCTCTTTTTAAGTGAACATTCCGGTTGTACCCAGTTATGAGCCTATTTGTTGATGTACATATGTGTATTTTTCTTCTTTGTATAATATTGCATTATGTTTTCCCATGTTACTGTACTATGATTTTTGTATGACCGGGTCCATCTTGCAAATGAGCCCTGCTCAATGGTGCCCGCCTGGAAAAATAAAGATTTTGATTGATTGATTGATATTTAGAGGGGGAGGGTTTAGGAATGGGGTAGTGGAATAGAGGTCAAGTAAGCATTTTTAAAGATTTGCATTTCCCCAAATTCAAACACAGATCTTAATCAATGCAGCCATCAGGTCTGTCTGTCTATCTATCTATCTACCTATCTATCTAACTGCTGCAGTGAGCAAAACCCAGACCTGCAGATCCCAGTCCAGTTCCCCAAGTCCTGTACCTGGGTACCCAGTTTTAAAGTTGCAGGCCTGAGGTGCAGCTGGTAGCCTGCGTTGGCGCACTTACTTGAATTAACTTAACTTGATACATTTCTCTCTTTGCTTTTTGGTTAGAGCTACCTTTACCTTTTCCCTCTAGTCATTAGCTCTTCCTCCTGCCCAGGTTGGCCAACATATTTACAGTCCCCAGGTGCAGGGCAATTCCTGCAATTTATTCACGGTTCTGCAGATTCAGTTCTTTGAAGTCCTTGGGGGGATGGGTCACAGGCAGAACCGGGCACAAAGCTTGATCGGGGGCACACAGGCTGCAGCTTTTCTTCCTTCATCTTGCTTGCAGATCTTGCAGCTTGTCCCCTTCAGCCCATTACAGACCCCGTTGCCGAGCACGTATGCAAGGCCTACCACCACAGAGGACCCAGACCAGGGAGTGACCCCACGGCTCGGCTCCCTCCGATCAGAGTGCCCTAGCACTCGGGTACAAGACCTGTGACCCCACTTGATGGGGGTTAGCAAGTTCCCCACCTGGCCCTGGATGCCAGCAGCACATTCCGCACATTCTCTTCCGCTGCTTCTCTTTCCTTCTCTATCTTCGTGTTACGATGTGTAGCCACAGCCATCTGTATCTCTCTTTGCTGTATCTCAAGAGCAGACAACAAGCACTTGGACCAGAAAGCAACCTGTCCATCCTTCTGCTTTCACAGTTTCTCAACTTTAATACAGCCACCTTTTTGATCTGGCTCACAGCTATCACCTGCACACTCACAGTCCAGTTTCTCACCTTGCAGGTACTCACTATTTCTCTGGCTAGAAGAGACTTACTCTTCCTTTTCTCTCCTTCAGCACATTTGTATTCCTCATCCTCTATATCCCATCTTTTACCAGGCTTAGACACAGTCTTCGTTCTTTTGCCAGGCTCAGAATGCAACCTTGGTCTTTTCTCAGGCTCAGACCCAACCTTTGTCCTTTTCTCCAGGCTCAGGACACAACCTTTCCTCTCTGCTTCTTTGCCTTGTCGCTAGGGTACAACTTCAGAACAATGCAGATAATTCAGCAACCTGCAGCTTTCCCATTTCTCTTCCAAGCTGTTGCTTTCCTTTCCTGATGGGGCAGGCCCTCCCTGCCCTGGGGGACAAATTGCTGGCAGCCCCCAGGCAGGCCCATCTCTCATCCCCAATCTCTCTAGGGGCAAACGTTCCTCCTCCCTCTGGAGGAGCTCCCACCAAACTGACCCAAAGTCTAACTGTTCTGTGCTGTTGGGAGCCCTTTTCTTGCTCCCCATTGACTGGAGCCACTGTTCTTTTTGGAAAATGAATATGTATGAGGCTCCCTCGATGCCTCATTGGCTGTACAAAAAGGTGCCTAAACATTCCCCGGTATCCCCCCAGGAGTCCTTTCAATCAGTCCCTGGCAAGAGTCCTGGCTCAGTGGTTGGCTGGCTGGTGTCACATGGTTGCCCAACATGGTGGTCATGGTAAATGGTGCCCACACATTTACACAGTGTCCCAGATTTCCAATGTCCCTGCAGCCAAAACATGTGCTTTTAATTTAAGATTCCCCCTACACAGCAGTAGCCACCCCTGTGTCCTGTAAAGCGACTGCATTCCTTAACCTGTTGCCTTATCCCTTTTGCAGTCACTGCTGCTGTTTCAAATAGCCCCTAGGCAGCACACACATTGCCCCAGTCTCTGACTGCAGTCTGTGTACTTATTATAATTATTTATTTCCCACAGACTGGCAGCCTCTCTGTTCCCCTTGCACACATTTCCTTTATGTATTTATTTACTTTTCCAGCCTGTTTTAGCGCTGCTAATCAGTGCCCCCAGCGCTAGACAGGCTGTCCGCTATTTCAAAGGGATGCCGCCTCATTAATATTCATGAGGTGGCTACCATTCTCCCGAGCACGATTGGCGCTCGCAGAACTGGCTTTTCCTTCTTCCTGGTTGCCTCTCCCGTTTCGCTCAGGCCCCCAGTCCCGCTTTCATTTCCCAGCGGGACCAGGACCACTGGTGAGGCACACCAAAACCAGCTGAAACTGACCGCATGAAAATGCACATGTGCCCATGAGTGGAGCTCGCTGGCACCACAGTGCCATTTCAAAAGCCGGCATGCTACAGCTCCTCCTGCCCCACTTTCTCAGCAAATCAGCACGGGGACCGGCAGGAGACACCCAGGACACACAGCAAACCAGGAAAACCAGGACCTGGGCAGAAAAAAGATATGGGGGCGGACCAAAACCCCCAGGGAAATGAGTCTTTTTCGAGGGCTCACAGGTAAGCCCCCGACAGGGTGGTTACACTGAGGTGGCCAGGCAAAAGCTTTGCCAGTTTGTACTCTTTTAGGTCAGCTAGATGATTTTCAAGTTTGAATTACGGAAGCTTCGCTTAGTGATAAATCTAGTGCAAGAGGCGTTTTTCCATGCTTTTTGTGCAGACAGCTATATTGCGGTCACTTGAATCATTATGGAAAATGACTGTGTGCGAGATTTTGTGTGATCTGTTTGTGAGAATCAAGTCTAATATAGAGCTTTAATGTTATTTTTTACATTAATTCTCGTGGGTTCAGAGATAAGCTGTGAGATTTCTAGCTCATCACACAGGTCTTTTAGGGTATTCGCTCTGGGTGTAAACCAATCCATGTTCAGGTCATCAAGGATAGTGGATTCATTGCAGTTGGTTTCAATAAGGTTTCTGAGGGTTGATAGGAGTTCTACATCCTCTGCCAGCAGTCTGTAGCAGCCAATAATATTGAGTGCTTCAGATGAGGGCAGTGAGGGTCTTAAAGCTAAACATTCGAATTCCCTAGGTTTGGAAACTGAAAGGAGTTCAGTGGCGAGGTATTTATTATTGATGTAAATAACTACCCCCCCTCCCGTTGTTGGTCTGTCTGGTCTAAAGGTGTTGAAGGAAGGCAGTGAGGGTCTTATGGCTAAACATTTGGATTCCCTAAGTTTGGTAACTGAGAGGAGTTCAGTGGCGAGATATTTAAGTATTGACATAAATAACTAACTACCCCCCGCTGGTCTATCCAATCTAAAGGTGTTGAAGGAAGTGCCATCTGTTGATCAGTAATGGAACTCTTTAGCCATGTTTCGGTGACAACTAGTATGTCCAGCTTTATGTGTGTTACCCATGTTTTTACTAAATCAAATTTTTTCAGGAGGCTACAAACATTAATCAGCATCATTTTTAGGCCTGACGCTGATGCAAATTGCGTTGGAGTGGTAAGTGGGGAAGGAGGGCCTGGGTTTGTTTAAGCATTCCCTGAGCATAACAGTAATAGTGTGGTAAGTTTTTTTTAACCTAAACTGTAGGAATATATGCTCTTTCTTATTAAAAATAGCATTGTGTGGCAGTAGTGGGGTGGGGTGCTTAGATACAGGGTATAAGCAAAATGGGGCGGCCACAAAGATAAGTGAAATGGCTTGGATGGCTAATTTTTGTAGTAATATGAGGGTATGCACAAGGGAGATGGAAGACACATCCCAGAGGGGATGTGTGTTGGAGATAAACAATGAGTTTGGATGTGTCTGTGGGGGTGATGGGGGTGTCAAGGGCACTGTATACAGTACCAGCTTGGGATGAGACGCAAGCACGATTATCAATACGGCTAGCATGGTGGTAACAAACAGAGTCACTTATAACTGATCGCAGAGTGCTGTGGCTTTACATTGGTTTATCAATTGAATTTGTAAAGTACTGCAAATTGAGGGTAGGTGGAAGTCGTTTAATCGTGCACTACTTAGGCTAACTTAACAGTACAAAATTGTGCACTGCCAGAAGGAGTGTAGGGGAAGATGCTGTTATTAACAAAGCTGATTGCATTGCAACTTTTGGTGTATCTTATTAGTCCGTGTAAAACTATCAGAGACTGGGTAATGGGGGTTGGTACTAAATTCTGTGCACTAGTGCTACAGAGCTAGTTAGAATCCCTATCAAAAGAGCGCTGTTCAACCAGGAGAGTAGCTTCAGATGTAATTAAATCCCCTCAGATTGATTGCTGACCCTACCATGTGGTGCTCAAGATAGGGGGACTGGGATGTTCCAATCAGCAAGAGCGATGGGGGTGCAGAACTTGGCTGATTGTTTTTCGTCAGCCTATAAAAATAACACACTTTAGGGTGGGGGGTGGCTAGAATGAGCATGGCGCTGGCTACCTGTAGTATTGTTTTGGAGGGCAGGCTGGTTTGTAGGGAGGAGGAGAGCTTCTGGGTTGCTGGCTGCCCCTAGATGCCTGTAACGTGGATCCTGGGGCTGGTGGTGGGGAGCTGGGGAAAGAAGGAGGCAGGAGGGAGATTAAGCACAGAGAAGTGGGGGCTGGCAGAGGAAACCTGAGCTCAGGGGGAGGGAAGGAGGGAATAGACTAACTTGATCCACAGGCGGCTAGCCCTGCAGTCCCCTCAAAGCAAACAGGTAACAGAAAAATATTCCCTTAAACTGTAAATAATGGCTTGTTCTGCTCTAGCAGCATACATTAAGCCTAGGAGTCGCACTTTCAGAGCAGACCTGCTCGTGAGGCACAGCACTGTCTTAAAGTGTCTATAAAGACTGAAAATGCAGTACCGTCACCAGGGAAGAAAAAGACCTAGGGGTTATTGTTTCAGATTACCTGAATTATGTGCTATAATATTTGGCATAGCCAGGCAACACCTTACCAGAGATCTTCCAAATCCTAGCAGCCTTTAGCACAGTTTTAGATTTACAAACTCAACATGACAAAAACTGAAGTCCCTACCCTTGCACTGGTCCCCCTCTTGAACTCTGAAGGCACAGTTGCCCTTCAGAAGACACATGCAGGAGCTTAAATACCTGGTTATTAAGCTCCCATTGCATTTAGAGATGCTGTATGAGACTAATAGAGGTCCACTGTCGGCACAGTTAGCTGCAGATTTACAACTTTGTCATAACCTCCCCTTGAGTCTTATATGACGGGTAGTAGTAGTAGTCGAAAAAAGAAACAGGGGTCAGCAATACAGGGCTATGTAGATACCTTTAATATAAGGTTAAAATTCAACCAACGCACAGAAATGATATAGGGAGATGCCAGGTGCTGCGGCTACATCACACCGAGAGAGAGTAATAAAACACACAATTAGTGCTAATATAACTTGAAAAACATACCACTCTGGAGCGAAATGCTTAAAGTATGTTGATTCAAGGAAAATAATTCCAAAAGTAAAGCAAAAAAGCGTCAAGCATGCCACCGCGAAACCCGGAAGATCAGGCAAAACAGCGTCACCACGTCCATGGACGTCACACTCACGTCTCGTATCGACTCTCACGTCTTCTTCAGAACGTGAGTTGACTCGTATTCCATTGACTTAAATACCAAGGTCAATTAAGGAAGTGAGATTAATTAAAGACATACGGATAAATTAATATGATTACCAAAAAAGCACAGAATTGTTAATATAAATACAAAAAGGAATGATAAATTAACAAAAAGGGGAAAGAGCCGGACAAGTCATAATCCCCATATAACCTGACCAGAGCACGTAAAAGTCATGGCCAAGTATACTATGTAAGTGCCACCTTATAAAACCAAAACAACAAAGTGAAGTAAAATTATTACTATTACTACAAAACACAATAAGCAAAAAAAATAATATTAAATAAACACCAAAAAAGGGACAGAGCCGGAAAAGTCATATCCCCAAAATATGGACAGAGCACGACACAGGTCATATCCATACATACTATCATTAACTATAAAAAACTGTAAAGTGGAAGTTCATCGTTTAAACCATGGGGTACCATTGTATCAAGTTCGAAAATCCAAAAAGCTTCTCTTTGTAAGATCCTTTGATTTAGGTCACCACCACGAAATCCCACTTCCACTTTCTCCAGACCAACGAATCTTAGTGTTGCTGGGGATCCATGTTTAGCTTCATGGTAGTGATGTGCTATCACATATTCCATATTGGCATTCCTAATGGCTCTTTATGTTCACCTATCCTCAATTTTAGATTTCTTTTAGTTTGTCCTACATAACTAAGCGCACACGGGCAAGTCAGCATATAGATGACTCCTTGAGTGTTACAATTAATAAAAGATTGAATCTCATAACTTTTACCAGAACGTGGATGGTGAAAGGTCTTTACATCTGATGTGTTCGAACAATGTACACAACGTCCACATCGATAGTTGCCCTTTGGAAAAGAAGGTAGACAATTTTGTTGTTGCCTTTCATTCACAACTGGAATGTATGAATGAACCAGCAGATCTTTTAAATTTTGTCCCTTTTTGTATGAAATTAATGGACGATTTTGACCAATATGTCTCGTTTTCCCATCTGAGTTGATGACATCCCAATGTCTATGTATAATATGACCTATTTTAGGTGCCAAATGATTGAATTCAGTAGTAAAAATAAGTCTGTCCTTCTCTTTTGGTTCATGTACTTTATGAGTTAATAACATTTCTCTCTCCATTTTATTGACTGAATGTAAACTTTTTAACAAAACTTCAGGTTCATAGCCTCTATTAATAAATCTGTCAGTAATGTCCTTTCTCGCTTCACAAAAAAGTACTGTCAGAGCAAATCGTTTAGCTCTAATATATTGACCCTTGGGAACATTGTTGATAACAGATTTAGGATGACAGCTCTCAAAACGTAACAAAGTATTTCTGGACATAGGTTTTCTATATAGTTTCGTGGAAAGAAAATCATCCTTCTTCTCAAGCAGCATATCCAGAAAAGGGATACTTTCTCTACTTTTGGCATAGGTAAACTTGAGGTGTGAACTGGTGTGATTTATGTATTCAATAAAATGTTCTAGTTCAACCTCTGAACCCGTCCAAATCATTAGACAGTCATCTATGTATCTCTTCCACAACTTGATATACTTCCAAAAAATGTTGTTGGATGAATTATATATATGCATTTCTTCCCATTCACCCATATATAAATTAGCCAAACTTGGAGCGAAAGTCGTACCCATTGCAGTCCCTTTAATCTGAATATAGAAGGACCCATTAAACCAAAAATAGTTTTGTTCTGACACAAACCTTGCCAGTTCCAAAATGAAATTGGAACTAGGTTTCTTTTTGGCCCTTAAGCTTAGATGTTTAGATAAGGACTGCAAACCTCCCTCATGGGGTATATTAGAATACAAACTAACCATGTCTATGGTCACTAATAAATCAGACTCAGATATGGATACATTCAAGCATCAGTAGAGCATCATTTGTATCTTTAACATAGGACCCAGGTTAGATACAAACTTTTGTGCAAAAATCAACGAACCTTGACATATTTTCAGTTATAGAATCATTAGCTGAAACAATTGGACGACCAGTGACAGGGAGAGTATTTTTGTGTACTTTAGGCAAGAGATAAAACACAGGCTTCTTAGGGTTTGATATCTTCAAAAATTCAGCTTCCCTTTTAGTAATGTCTCCTGCTTGAAAGCCAACATCAATTAAATTATCTGCTCTCTGTTTAATCAAGGTCACAGGATCTTTTTCAATCTTTTTATAAAACTCTTGATTATTGAGCTGTCTCATTGCTTCCTTAGTATAAGCTTCAGTACCCACACAACTACTGCACCGCCTTTATCCACTTGTTTTATCACTATTGAATCTAAATCTTAGTTCCTGTATAGCATATCGTTCAGCTCTGGTAACATTTTGTGCAATATAATTGTTCTTATTACTGACAATTAAATTATGCACATCATTAGATACCAAATTACAGAATGTATTAATAGTATGATTCAAATGGGGAGGATTGAAGGTCGAGGGCTTTTTAAAAGGGGTATCTTCTCTTGTAGTTTCGAGGGCTGGGGGCATATCAATATTTGCATTGTAAAAATCCTTCAGATGTAACTTCCTAAAAAATCTGAATAAATCCAGTTCAATTTGAAAAAAATTGACTTTAGTAGTAGGTACAAAGCTTAAACCTTTAGCCAGCACCTGTATCTGTATAGGAGTGAGCTCTATATCTGAAAGATTTATGACTTCCAATTCAGATTTCTTGGTCTCGGTGACCTCCGTACCCCCCCCCCCCAAATTTTGTCTCCCTCTGTAATTCTGTCGCCCTCTGTTGCCTCTGATACCTTTCCCTCTTTCTCCTCCCCTTTCCGCTTCGTGTTCTGTGTGGTCTAACAGACCCAAATCTTGACTGTTGTCTAAAAAACGTTTATTTTCATTAGATCTCTGATGATCTTCTAAATCGCTGTCAGGTCCTGAAGAAATATTTATTTCATCTCCATTTAAAGATGCAGAATAGGGATTTGTAGGAAAAATATTTTTTTTATTTCCTTGCCAATGATATACATTGCCGGTTTTATAATCATTCTCATCCCTAACATACTTCTTCTGTTTGTACTGTACCAAATCCGTCTGAAATTTAGTTATAGACATGTTAGCTTTACCAGAGAGAGAATCAAAGTCTATAGGTGTAAATCTTTCTTTTAATTTCTCCAGGAGAGTGCTAGATTCTTTAGTGGCCAACTCAGATTCTTTACGTGCCTTCTTAATGGTCAATAACATTAAATCATAACTACATTTATTTAAAATTCTCTCCCAATCATGTAGATAATCCAAATCCTCCATACCAAATGAAGGTGGTTTCTGAATCCTCATACCTTGTGGGATCCTACGCTCCTAACAATATTGTGATAGGAAGGCAGCATGTAAATCAAATCTAATGATTTTTTTCTGTAAATAGTCATAGTGCTTAAAATCCACGTTGTCTCTCAATCCAGACAAACCTATTCCAGAAAGCAATGCCTGAACTCTATCGACTGGTAATAAAATATCTTGACCAGTTTCATCGGAGAAGGATAAACCTTCAACTGTGGGTTGGACAAAAGCCATTTGTACTCTGGAGCCCTCCACAGGCAGCACTAACTCCTTAAGCTGCCAATAATGACAAATGACAAAAAAACACAATGGGTCTTAGAAGAATCTCAAAGACCGTGGAGGCTCAGTAATAACAGAGTAGTGCACAATACCCCAGGAGTTAGAAACAATGAACTAGTCGAAAAAAGAAACAGGGGTCAGCAATACAGGGCTATGTAGATACCTTTAATATAAGGTTAAAATTCAACCAACGCACAGAAATGATATAGGGAGACGCCAGGTGCTGCGGCTACATCACACCGAGAGAGGGTAATAAAACACACAATGAGTGCTAATATAACTTGAAAAACATACCACTCCGGAGTGAAATGCTTAAAGTATGTGGATTCAAGGAAAATAATTCCAAAAGTAAAGCAAAAAAGCGTCAAGCATGCCACCGGCGAAACCCGGAAGAGTCAGGCAAAACAGCGTCACCGCGTCACATGGACGTCACACTCACGTCTACGTATCGACTCTCACGACTTCTTCAGAACGTGAGTTGACTCGTATTCCATTGACTTAAATACCAAGGTCAATTAAGGAAGTGAGATTAATTAAAGACATACGGATAAATTAATATGATTACCAAAAAAGCACAGAATTGTTAATATAAATACAAAAAGGAATGATAAATTAACAAAACGGGGAAAGAGCCGAACAAGTCATAATCCCCATATAGCCTGACCAGAGCACGTAAAAGTCATGGCCAAGTATACTATGTAAGTGCCACCTTATAAAACCAAAACAACAAAGTGAAGTAAAATTATTACTATTACTACAAAACACAATAAGCAAAAAAATAATATTAAATAAACACCAAAAAAGGGACAGAGCCGGAAAAATAGTAGTAGTAGCTTTATATATAAGGCACCCTTTCCTGAAGGCTCAGGGCACTGTACATAACGACAAGCCATTTAAAACAACACAATGAATTGTCAATAAATAAGACAGGTAACAATTTAAAATAAGCAAAATATTAGATCCATTATTTCTGTTAAAAGTAACTGAAACACAGAGAGACTAAAAAAGAACCACTAGTCCCTGAAGACCTAACTAAACAAAAAATGTTCTTAACACCCCTTTGAAAGGCCTCCACTGGGGGGGGGGGCTCCCTCAGTCACCTAGACAAGCCATTCCATAAAAGAGGGCATGCAGTTTCAAATGAAAGATTGCCAGAAGACTTAAGCTAGGTCCTCGGGACCGAAAGGAGACGCTCCTTGGAAGAGCGAAGGGGCACATGGACTGGACTTGGTGCAGAAGCTCTGCTGGGTAGCCATGGCCCAACCCACATAGGGCTTTGTAGGTTAGTAAACTAACCTTGAAAGTAACTCACCACTCCACTGGCAGCCAGTGCAGATCATGCAGGACCAGGGTCACATGACTAGACCTCAAAAGGCCAGTCACTAATTTGGCCGCACATCGTGCACCAACTGCAGGTGTCATAGGGCACCCGCAGTAGCCCCAAGGGTACAGCATATTACATTAATGAAGCCTAGATGTCACGAATGCATGCACCAGTGCTGACAGGTCTTCAGGAGGGATAAGAGACTTAATCCGGCTGATGATCCTATAATGGTAAAAGCTGCTTCTAGCTACAGCCCACACCTGGGTCTCCAGTGTCAACTGTTCATCGAAAATGACTCTCAAGATTTTTCACCTTTAAGAAGCCAACAACTTGGATGACCTGAGCTGAAGCCCTGTCTCTCCCATGACTATTTCTGTTCACCCCCTCCAACCTGGTTCAATCACCAGTACCTTAGTCTTGTCCAAGTTAAGTCTCAGCCAGCTACATTTCATCCAATTCTGAATTTCAGACAGGCAAAGATTAAGCACTTTGACAGTGTCCAGAGTCCTGAGTGCAAAGGACAAATACAACTGGGAGTCATCCACATTGCAGTGGAAGCCCAAGTTGTATTGTCAAATGATTCCTCCCGGGGCAGCATGTACACTGTGAAAAACATAGGTGAGAGGACAGAACCTTGGGGCACACTGCAGAGTAGGGGCTTCAGGGACAATGCCAAAGTTCCCATCACCACCCTCCATGTCCTATCCCTGAGACAGGACTCAAACCAGCAGATGACAGTGCCGATGAATCCAACATACTCCTGCAGATGGTGCAACAAAAACCCATAGTCCACAGTGTCAGACACTGAAGAGAGATCAAGGAGAATGAAAACTGACCATTCACCCCTATCTCTCACCCTGAGGAGGTCATTACGCACCCTGACCAATGCAGTCTCCGTGCCATGTGCGCATGTAAAACCAGATTTGAGGGGCTTATAGATGTCATGAGCTGCAAGATGTACCTCAAGCTGCAGTGCCACAACCTTCTCAATAACCTTACCTAGACGAGGTAGGTTAGAGACAGGATGGTAATTTGCTTTAACATCCGGGTGCAAAGCTGGTTTCTTCAGAGGGGACCAATCCAGCACATTTTTCAGTGCCACCTGGGAGACCCCCTCCAACAAGGAACACCAGATTATTCCAGTGAACACCAACTCCAAAGCCCCCATGCAGCTCACAAGTAGACACATGGATCCTGGTTCTAGTTCACATTACGTGGGCTGCAGCTCTGAAGTCACCTTGCAGACCTCTTCATAGAGACTGGCCGAAACTCTGCCAAAACAACTGAGCACGTCCATGAAGTCTATGCCCAACTGCCAGGCCATGACAGCTCATTTGGAGAGATCCCAGCCCAAATAGAGGACACTGTCTGAGAAAAATTGTGTGAACTCTTCACACTGTCTGAGAAAAATTGTGTTAACTCTTCACACTTTTACCAGCTGTAGACAGGCTGGATTGTTTGGAAGAGTTGAGCTGTTCGATTACACCCAGCTGCAATTTCCCTTTTACAGAAATGCTACCTTCTTATGGGAGATTGCCCTTCAATGATCATCATAATGAATCATAGAAACATAGAATTTGATGGCAGATAAAGACTGCTTGTCCCACGTAGTCTGCCTATTTTTCCTACCTACTGTAACACTGCAGACCCTACTTGATCTCCACCTTTCCCCCGTCCCCTTTTCCTGCCACTAAGGTTCCCTTATGCCTATCTTATGCCTTTTTGAATCCCATTGCAGTTGTTGCTCCTACCACCTCTGCCAGGAGGCTGTTCCAGGTATAGAAACATAGAAATTGTTGGCAGATAAGGACTGCTAGGCCCATCCAGTCTGCCTGTAGGCCTTATACATTGTATGTGGCCACTGATCCTATGTCATCAATGGCTTGTCATCACTCCCTCCCCCCTCTCAGGCTTCTCTTGTGCCTGTCCCAAGCATGCTTAAACCCCTCCACTGTGCTTGCCCCCACTACCTGCTGTGGCAGACTATTCCATGTGTTGACTACCCTTTCTGTGTAGAAAAACTTTCTCACATTACCTCTTAATCTACCCCCCCCAATTTCATATTGTGCCCCCTTGTTCTAGTACTTTCTCTACATTGGAAAAGCTCCCTCGCTTGCACCTTGTTTATGCACTTAAGGTACTTGAAAGTTTCAATCATGTCCCCCCCCCCCCCCGCTGTCTCCTCTCCTCCAGTAAGTACATATTGAGGTCCCTTAGTCTCTCCTCATATGTTTTGTGATGTAAGCCCTGCACCATCTTTGTTGCCCTTCTCTGGATAGTCTCCACCTTATCTTTGTCCTTGCGCAGATGTGGTCTCCAGAACTGCATGCAGTACTCCAGGTGAGGCCTTACCAATGATTTATACAATGGCATCACCACCTCCCGCCTCCTGCTAGTGATACCTCTGTCTATGCACCCCAGCATACCACTGGACCTCCCTGCTGCCTTTGTACACTGCTTTGATACCTTAAGGTCATCAGAGATGATAACCCCATGGTCCCTTTCCTCCTTGCTGACAGTCATCTCCTCTCCCCCCCAACCTGTAGCTCTCCCCAGGGTTCCCTCTACTCAGGTGCATTATTCTGCACTTCTTTACATTAAACCTCAGTTGCCACATCTCTGACCATCTTTCAGGCTTCTCCAGGTCCTTCTTCATTTTCTGCACCCCTTATGGAGTATCCACTCTGTTGCAGGTCTTGGTGTCATCTGCAAACAGGCAGACCTTTCCTTCCAGCTCCTCTGCAATGTCACTAACGAAGACATTGAACAGGACTGGTCCTAGTACTGATCCCTGAGGTACCCCACTGGTCACCCCCCTCTCCCCAGATTGTACCCCATTTACCACCACCATCTGTCTCCTGTCTGTTAACCAGTTCCTAACCCAGTTCACCACCTTCAGACAACATGAAGTCTTGCTGTATTCTGACATTATGCAGTTAGCCCCAGCACTTGAACTGCTCCAGAGAGGAAAGAGTTAACTCTATGCCAGAACATAGAACGTTGAGCTTGAGCTCGGTTCAAACCACTGTCTGCTGCACTTTGAAGTGTAACCATCAGATTCTTTACTCCGCCTAACTGAACAGTTGCTCCGGAGATTTCTCCTTCGCTCATGGCTCAGTCCAGTTTAAAATCGTCAGTTTTACTGATACTTTTTCTTATTTTTCGGTTCAGATCCCTGTCTGCGGTACAGTAAGTACATAGGTAGTGGACTTGTTTAGAAAAATTGTGTGGAAATTGTAAAAATAGTCTTTTCAACCGGTTCGTGTGGGTATCTGTCTTTTTCTTTTAGTGATTTTAGTGTGAGGTACCGGTCCTAAAAAATGTGTTTCATCGTTTTTTTCAAACACCCATAACACACTTAGGAACCGATGAGGGGGTCTTGCCTGGCTGTTGCCATAAAAAGGGTAAGTGATAGGATGGCTTCGTCTGAGAAACCCAAGAGAAAAACCGGGCCCACTGGGTTTCAACACTGCAGTGAGTGTGGGGAGGCCTTTGCTAAGGCCGATCCCCACACCGCCTGTGTTTACTGTCTGGGTTTTGACCACCTGGGGTCAGACTGCCAAATTTGTAAAAATTTCCCTACAGCCACCCTGGATAAAAGGTTGGGCAGGCTTAGGGAGAAGGAGGCCAAGAAGTCTGCTGACCCGGATGGCCAGCCCAGTTCGGTTTCGACCGAACCTGAGGGAGTGCCCACTGACCTGAGCGAGACTCCCTCGGGCAAACGGAGAGTCAATCCTGAGGGGTCAGTTCCAGCAAAAAGAAAAAGGAAAGAAAAATCGTCCGGTTCGAATCCAGAACCGCATCATCCGACCGCCGAAGAAATTGCCCGGGCGATTCGCATAGTTGAATCGCTCCGTTCAGTTCCGGCTGATCAGACGCCTTTGGGCAGGCGTTCGGTTTGGTCAGTTCCTCCGGTTCAGGATTATTCCCCTGAAGACTTTTATGAACCGGATTTGGAGGGGGATGATGATTACGATGATGATGATGGTGTGGAAGGTTTGGATAAGCCCATAGAATCGGACATCTCCCCAGACAGGCCTTCTGGTGTTTCCCCTCCTAGCGTTCTGAGTCCCCTTTCCACTTTGTTTTACAAGAAAGTGGCAGAAACCATCCAGCTCCCTTTGGATGAAGCTGTCGAGGAGCAAGAGGAGCCTGACTATGTGGAGATGATGGACATCCCAGAGTCTAAGAGGTTGTCTAGTCCCCTTCACAAATCTTTTGGGAAAAAGACACATAAGTTGCCTAAGACTCCAAATTCTTTACCTCCTGTGGACAGAAAAATGGACAAGAGGTACATGTTGTCAGGCCCAGGTACGGAGTACTTGTACCAGCAATGCAGCCATGTTGAGGTTGTGCAGGCTGCAGCCTGTGATAAGGCTAACACACCCTTGGCTTCACACACCCCAGATAAAGACTCCAGGAAGGTGGATGCCATGGCAAAGAAACAATACATGGTATCTTTCTTGGGACTCAGGCAGGCTAATTATATGACCTACGCAGCCAGGTACCACAAGTCCAGATGGGACACTGTACTGGAACTGGCCAAACAGACCTCCCCCCAGCTTGCCAAGGAGCTGGAGGAGGTGGCTGCTGATGGGATTGAGGCATCAAAAATCCAGTTTCATGCTGCTGTGGACTCCAGTGATGTGTCATCAAGAGTCATGGCTATATCTGTGGCTCTTCGGAGACTAGCTTGGCTCAGATGTACTAGCCTATCACAGGATACCCAGGCTAAAGCCATGGATTTTCCTGTAGTTGATAATTCTATGTTTAGGGAGCAGGTGAGGAGCAGGCAGAGAATTGTGTGAAAAAGATGGATGAGCACAGGACCACCTACAGGAGTGCACAGGCCAGGGAAAGGCAGGCAACTCCTCAGAAGCAGCAGGTTAGAGGTAGGGGCAGGCCTTTTCACATGCCTTTCTACTAGGCACAGGCCTCCTCTCCTTTTTCCCAGAGGGGGTTCTTCAGAGGGAGAGGCAGAAGGGGGATGAGCAGGGCTGTATCCTCCTCTCAGCCCAAGGCTCCTGCCAAGCAGACACCCTGATGTGTCAGCCTGGGTCGACTCCCCAATCCCTGTAGGAGGCAGGCTGGCTTACTACTTCCAGGACTGGAAGTCTGTTACCTCAGACAGGTGGGTCCTGGAAGTAGTAAGCCAGGGACTGGCCCTCTGCTTCAAAAAATTTCCAGAGCTGAGGGTCAGGTCTTTTCCACCTGCAAACATCTCTGAAACCATTGCCCTAGAGGCAGAGGTTTCATCTTTGCTGGCTCTCAGAGCCATAGAGAAAGTTCCTACACTTCACAGGGGCAGAGGTCTGTATTCTAGATACTTCCTTACCCCGAAAAAAACAGGGGAGTGGCGGCCCATCCTAGACTTAAGATACCTAAACAAGCATCTACTAAAGCCAAAATTCAAAATGGTGACTCTGGGAATAATTCTTCCCTCTCTAAGGCCAGGGGACTGGTTAGCCTCCCTGGAACTGAAGGGTGCCTACTTTCATATTCTCATCAGGTGCTCCCATAGAAAATACCTCGAGTTCGAACTGCCTTCAGGCCATTACCAGTTCAAACCAATGCCCTTCCGCCTAACATCAGCTCCAAGGGTATTTACAAAATGTCTAGCAGTAGTAGTGGCCTTTCTAAGGAGACAGAACATCTCCATATTCCCATACCTGGAAGACTGGCTCATAGTGGGTCAGTCTTCAGGCCAAGTCAAGTCAGATTTGCAAGTGACCCAACAAGTGCTCACTTCTCTAGGATTCCTCCTCAATCTTCCCAAGTCAGTTCTCGAGCCAGTACAACTCTTGACTTTCATAGGGGTAGAACTGGATACTGTCAAAGCAAGAGCATTTCTCCCCTTGGCAAGGGTAAGGGCCATTATGGAGCTGACTTCCTCGGTCCACCTTCTGGTGTCTCAACCAGCAAGGCATTTCCTTCAACTTCTGGGCCACATGGCAGCTTCCACTGCAGTGGTCCAAGGGGCCAGATTTCAGATGAGGGACATCCAGTTTCACTTGAGGGCCTTTTGGTCTCAGAAAAAAGATCCTCTAACCAAGTTTATTCCAGTGACTCAGACCCTGATCCAGGCTCTCCAATGGTGGCAGGATCAGGACAACCTCAGAAAAGGAGTCCCATTAATCACTCAATCTCATTCTGTGGTTCTAACCACGGATGCTTCTCTCCTGGGGTGGGGAGCTCACCTGGGAGCTCTCACAGCTGAGGGAGTGTGGTCCACTCAGGAGTCTCTTCTCCACATCAATCTTCTGGAGCTCAGGGCAGTGTACCTGGCTCTGCAAGCCTTCTCAAAATCAATACAGAACAAGGTGGTTCAGATCAGGACAGACACCACCACCACCATGTGGTACATCAACAGGCAGGGAGGCACTCGGTCTATGGCCCTGTGCACGGAAGCCATGAAATTATGGTCCCTGGCTTATTCTGTACAGACTTCTTTGGTAGCAGACCACCTCCCAGGGAAGGACAATGTGCTAGCAGATGCATTGAGCAGGATTTCCCAGGGCCATCACGAATGGTCCCTGGATCCCTTAGTGTTAAAAGTGATATTCTCAAGGTGGGGCACTCCAGAGATAGATCTCTTTGCAGCCCCAGACAATCACCAACTTCCTCTCTTCTGTTGCAGACCCCAGTCTTGGGTTCAGTCCCTCTGGATGCTCTGGTTCAGGATTGGGAAGGGAAATTTCTGTATGCTTTCCCTCCTTTTCCTCTACTGTTCAATTTCCTGGTCAAGATAAGGTCACAGTCTTGCAAAGTGATCCTGATTGCTCCAGATTGGGCCAGGCAGCCTTGGTATCCCCTCTTGCTGTCCCTAGCAGTCCATCTTCCCCTATCTCTTCCCAGGAATCATAACCTGTTAACCTCCTCTCAGAGGAGGATCTGGTATCCCAACCTATGGTCTCTCAATCTCAAGGCATGGCTCTTGAAGAGTTAGAATATGCAGAATTGCATTTGTCTCAAGGGGTTCTGGACATTCTCAAAGCTTCTTGAAAACCTGCCACCAGAAAAACTTATAACTCCAAATGGAAAAGATTTACCATTTGGTGTTCCAAGAAGCATATATCCCCAGATACTGCTGACTTGTCTACAGTTCTGGATTACATGGTTCATCTTAATGGCCTAGGCCTCAGACCAGCTACCCTCAAAGTACACTTGTCAGCTGTTTCTGTTTTTTTATCAGTGGGGAAGCTCTCCTCACTGGCATCTCATCCTGTTTTCTGCAAAATTTTCAAGGGATTGCTTCATACCAATCCTCCCTTTAGGGATCCTACTCCTGCTTGGGACCTTAATGTTTGCATAGCTCAGCTTATGCAACTTCCTTTTGAGCCTTTGTCTTCAGCAGAGCTTAAGTACTTGACTTGGAAAACTGTGTTCCTGGTAGCTATCACCTCTGCCAGACATATCAGTGAATTGCAAGCTCTGTCAGTGGAGCCTGATTTTATCTCATTCCATAGAGGTAAGGTGGTCCTTAGAACCAACAGGAGGTTCTTACCCAAAGTGGTTTCAGATTTTCATCTGAACCAATCCATGTCTCTTCCTGTGTTCTTCACTGATCATTCTTCTTCTTCAAGAGAGAAGATTACACAGTTTGGATGTTAAAAGGGCTCTTAGCTACTACATTGAGCGTACTAAGGCACTCAGATTTGACTCCCTTCAGTTGTTCCTCGCTTATGGTGAAGTGGGAAAGGGCAAACCTGCTACTAAGAGAACTATTGCCAGGTGGATTGTCTCTTGTATACAGTTCTGCTATGAAAAGGTAGGCAAAATAACCCCATAGGCCTGAGGGCTCATTCGACTACAGGTACAGCTGCTTCTCTGGCTGCGGCCAGAGATATACCCCTATTAGAGATATGCAAAGCAGCCACCTGGAAAACAGTCCATACTTTCACCAAGCATTACTCTCTGGATATCCAGGCTAGGAGTGATGCTCAGTTTGGCACAGCAGTACTGCAGAGCCTATTCCCAAAATAGGTTTGATTCCTCCACCATGGAGGTACTGCTTGGTAATCGGCATAATGTCAGAATACAGCAAGACTTCATGTTGTTTGAAGAAAAAGTTACTCACCTTAGTAATTGTGTTTCTTCTAATGGAGTCTTGCTGTAGTGTGACCTCCCTCCCTGCCTCCCCTCTCAGAACCTGGTTTTTGGGAAGTGGGATGGTAGACGCAGTGTTGCACCTCAGAGGTGTACTTGGCACTCTCCCTTTTAGATAGGGGATGTGGGTTATTGTTATGGTTTTTAGTAAGTTATTTTGTTCACTATCTAGTTTTTGTTTTGGATTTCTCAACTTGAGTCTTTTGGGGATCCAAAATATTGGTTGCCTTTTTGGTTACAATTTCCACATAGTGGGGGTAGTTAGTTAGTATTAGCTCATAAGAATCTGACGGTTACACTTCAAAGTGTAGCAGACAGAGGTTTGAACTGAGCTCGAGCTCAATGTTCTATGCTCTGGCATGGAGTTAACTCTTTCCTCTCCAGAGCAATTCAGGTGCTGGGGCTAACTGCATAATGTCAGAATATAGCAAGACTCCATTAGAAGAAACACAATTACTAAGGTGAGTAATTTTTTCTTATCTCCCATGCCCAGGCTACTCATCTTGTTAATTGGCCTTCTATGTGGGACAGTGTCAAAGGCTTTGCTGAAATCCAGGTAGGTGATGTCTACTGCCCCTCCCTGATTAAGTTCCCTTATCACCCAATCAAAAAAAATTAGACTCGTTTGACATGATCTTCCTGCTGTGAATTCATGTTGCCTCAGATCCTGCGCACCACTGGATTCCAAATGTGTAACTATCCTTTCTTTCAGCAGTGTCTCCATGATCTTTCCCACCACTGAGGTGAGGCTGACTGGTCTGTAGTTCCCTGCCTCCTCCCTACTGCCATTTTTGTGCAGTGGGACTACATGTGCCCTCCTCCAGTCCTCTGGAACGACACCTGTGTTGAGTGACTCTGTGAACAGGGCCGCCAGAGGCGCTGCTAGTTCCTTTCGCAGCTCCTTTAATATCCTCAGGTGGATGCCGTCTGGCCCCATGACCTTATCCACCTTCAGCCTTGTGAGTTCTTCCAGAACTTTCTCCACTGTGAATGGACTGGTGTCCACTTCTCTCCCCCCCCCCATTGCCTCTGCACCCCAACTGTGGTCCTTGATCTGCCCCCTCCTTAGTGAATACTGAGCAGAAGTATTTGTTCAGTATTTCTGCCTGTCCAGATCCCCTTCTTACACTCTCCCTCCTCCCCTTTGAGTCTCACATCCCCCAGTTTTTCTTCTTTCACTAATGTACCTATAAAATGCCTTATCCCCTTTGTTTACAGACTGTGCTAAGCTCTCTTCTGTCTGCGCCTTCGCCCTCCTAACAGCCTTCCCTGCTTCCCTTAGACATTCAAGGTACACCTTCCTGTCTTCCTCCCTTTGGCTCCCCTTATATTTCCTGAAACTCAGCTTTTTAGCCCTGACTTTGTCCCTCACCTCTTTGGAGAACCATAGTGGTTTCCGTCTTCTTTTCCCTTTGGTCACTATCCTAACGCATTGGTTTGTTATATCCACTATGGCTCCTTTCAGTTTCTTCCATTGTTTTTCCACCCTCTCTACTATCTCTGCCTTCCCCAGGACTGCTTGTATACATCTACCCATTTCAGTGAAATCTGCCCTCCTAAAATCTAATACTCTTGCCCTTGTATGGCTTGATTGATTCTATGTCTCCATGCTGAACCACACCATGTGGTGGTCACTGGACCCCAGCTGCCCTTCCACCTGTGTTTCTTTGACTCTGTACCCATTGGTCCATACCAGGTCCAGAACTGACTTGACCCTGGTTGGCTCATGTACCAGCTGCTTGAACCCAACCCCTTGCAGGGATTCTAGGATGGCTGTGCTTCTGGCTGAAACAGCCATCTGGGTGGTCCAGTCCACGTCTGGCATATTGAAATCCCCCCCGTAGTAGGATTTCGCCCTTAGTTGCCATGTCATGTATGTTCTCCATTAGTTCCCTGTCTACTTCCTCCCTCTGTGCCGGAGGTCTGTAGATCACCCCAGTGCATATCGCTGTTCCATTCTCTGGCTCCAGGATGACCCACATTACCTCGGCCTCGCCCAGTCTTCCCTGAACCTCTGTAGCCTTTATACCATTGCTGATGTACAGGGCCACTCCCCCACCCTTTTTACCCGCCCTGTCCCTCCTGAACAATGTATAGCCTGGTACATTGACTTCCCAGCCATCTACCACTCTTCCTGTGAAGATGTACTTCCATACATCTCCCCCGAGTTTGCCCCCTCCAGCTTTAAAGCATGGCCCTTTGTTCTTTTTTTTTTGTAAGTAAACTTTAATTTTTTCTTGGTTTACATAGAGTAAACATAGTGATGAGATCCAAACAGAGTAAGTGCAAAATAAGACTGTAAGTCAAGCAACACTTAGACTTGAATACAGATTTCAACTTGATAAGCAAGAAAAATTAAAAAATAACTGCAAAACTAAGAAACTGGGGGAATATCTCATACAGGTATCAAAATGGGTGTTTACACTCGGAGAAAATACAATTCATAATAACATAAATGTGCCATTTCACAATAAAGGTTTTATTGTATAAAGGGAGTATAAAACAATGCTAAACGAGGAATGGGCCAATAATGAAATATAGAAAAGAAGATCATGTGCCATTTTACAGAACAAAATTGGGGGAAACAACCAGTTGAAAGTTCACCCAGGGTCTCCAAAAATCTAAACAAAGGGCTTCCTTATTTAAGTGCCTATATGTATCCTTCTCTAAACCATAAACAAAGTTAGCAGTGTCATACCAACTATATTGATCAGGCATTCGTAGTTTACGCCAAAATCTAGTTAATGCCTTCTTCGCACAGACAATCAGAAGCAAAAATAGCTTCTCTTGACGCTTAGTAAGCTTTGGGAATTGGGAGGAACATGGAGAAGGACGATATTTAAATTAAGAGTAAATGTTTCATCAAGAATGTGGACTAATGATGAAGCTATCACCTGCCAAAAAGGGGCCAAGAAAGAACAGGTCCAAAATATATGAGCTTGATCGGCCGAATCCACTCCAGATTGACGCCAACATCCAGCCACATATGAACCCGTATATTTAGCCACCTGAGCTGGAGTTAAGAACAATTGAGACCTACCTTTCCACGCAGAACAACGCATGTAAGGAAAAATAGCTAATGTATAGCTGATAAGCGCTGAACTCTCCCAATCCTCCCATGAGCAAGGAGCATCCAGTTCAGGAACCCACCTTATGTAAACCTGCCAAGACAACCCCGTTTTAAGTTTCCTAATTGCTGAATACTGGTTTGCAATTAAATGATCCTGTTGAGCACCTTGTTGTGCTGTAATAGGTATCATAACTTCCAGAGATTTCAATCGAGCCGGGAGTAAAGAAAGGAAAGGTAAAGTCTGCAAATATGAGCTCAATTGCAAAAACCTATAATGGTCAGACTTAGGAAGACCATATTGGGCTTGAAATGTAGTAAAACTTAAACGCCCTGTAATATTGAACAACTGATGATAAAAGTCGAGCCCCATTTTTGCCTACTTCTGAAGGAAAGTATCTGATACCCATAGTGGATTATGCTCATCCCAAACAAGGAGGGTAATGAGTAACCTATCTGCAGGGGAGAAAAGTGAAAAATATTTATGCCAAACCTTTAAGACTTTGCGTGTGGAGTCAAAAAAATGAGAGAGCGGTATACATAGTTTAGAGGTGGCATAGTAGACCCTTTTATATTATACAGGTCATTTAAGGCATTCTTTATGTCTTTCCAATAAACTGGATGTAACCCTCCTACAAATGGGGGTTCCCAAAAAGTCTTCCTTGAGCTTGCCTAAATGCTCACTGCCAGGCTGGTGTCCTGCATTTTAGCAGTTTAAATGTGATTACCAGAGCTAGTATAGCCTGTGTGTACTGTCTCTTTAAGAGCTGCCTAATTGCAGCTTAAGTAATCTGAGAGGGGAGCTCTGTTGAAAGATGTAACTATTTACTGAAAATCATTTAGAGTGATAATGATAATGTAGTTTGTCTAACTTGCTTTCTTTGTAGCAAGGACTGTTTTGTTTGTCTCCACTATCTTGGTCCTGGACTGCAAATTGGACCAAACAGTACTGGTGGGACCCAAAATGTAGCTGGACTACAGGAGCTGTCTGAATTCAAAATCTGTAGGAACTTTAGTTTGGAGCTTTTTTGCGCCTTTTTTGCAACTGAAGGGGGAGTTCTTGCTTTGACTGACAGCCAAATCAGCCAACCAAATCTTTTGGATCTTGGGGAAGTCCCGGGCTGCTGCCAGTTTTCAGTTAGAACTAAGCTGGAAGCTGAGCAAGAAGGAGCTGAAGTTTTCTGAGCAGCAATCCTGAGTGGATTCGCATGGGAGAACTCTGAAAAGGCTAAGTTTTTGGCCTGCATGCCAGTGTGCTGCTCCTGAGAGGGAGAGAAGAGAATTATTTTGGACTAAATCCAAGTTTGTGTGACTAAAGTAAGCTACTGAAGTGGGCCAGGCTCAACCTGAAAAAGACCGAATATTTTTGCTGAATGCGGTCGGCCTGTCGGGAGCTCCAGCTACCCCTAAGCTCCCGGTGTATGCACAGACTTTGCAATTGTGCCCGGGGAGTGCTTTGCCTGGTACAGTAGAATTCCCGTACATGTAAATGTACTATGAGCTACTAGTGGGTTGTGAGTTAGTTCCCCACTGTGTGAACTGTGTTCTGCTTGCTGGAAGCTGTATCCAGCCCAAAACGGACTACTTCCGAACTTGTCTCCATGCGGTCTGGGCTTTGCCAGACTGGCCCAGCCAGACTACCCACTTCACAGAGAAGCCATCGACGAAAAACCTGCCTGGGGATCAGCCCCCTCCTCCACACTTGAACAGGAATGATGCCTCTGCGACTTGTGTGGGCCCTGCTTCTCCTGGCATTCCAGATCAACCACCTGCAGTCTCGATTTTCATCCAGCCTGTGTCCAGCCTTGGATATCGTGAGTAAATACCGAGGGAGCTCCCTACAACAACAGCTTAATCTGAGTGTGTCATCTGATTGTCTTGTTGTTTCGTTTCCTTTACGAACTGAGTCCTCTGGCTCCAGATTACAAATACTGTGTACTGTGCATGTTGTGTTTTCCATCACAGGGCCCCAACCAGCTGCAACCCCTGGCAACTGTCCTGGCTAGCCCATCTCTTCTCTACCTGGGTACCCAGAGGTGGACTGTGTTGGGGGACTCAAAGTGCATGCATAACTGCTTGATTGATATAACCTTTAAGCTAATTAACCTGATTTTGCCCTCCCTTGTTCAAGTCCCCTGACTAAATCAGATCTAACTTTTTCTGCATGTAATCTGACTGTGGTTCTAGTTTGTGCTCAAAGTACTGTACTGTTGCTGTTTGCTGTGCTTAACCTTGTTTTACAGGGGGTCCCCAGGGTCGAGCCAGAGGAACCAGCCCTGGTGGTAAGTGCAAACAGTGTGGGTACTTGTGTGGTATACCGGGGTATTGTGAAAGTGATTATTGTACAGTGTTCAGGCCACTAGATGGGAAAGAGGGGGGGTTACAGTGTCCCGGAGGGCTGTGCCCAGGTTAGCTTGACCACTACCAACCCTGACCTCTGGGTGGAGGCAACCGTTTCAGAACTCAGGCACCGTAACTTGCTACTAGCCAAGCAGGCAGGGGTAGTAGCCCTTGGGATAGCGTCACCTACGGGTTACATGGATATAAAGGGTTGATCCAACAACAGAGAACCCATAGTTGAGAAGTGTGGGCATACCATTCAAAATTGGGGAGACCCAGGCCACCTTTTGCCAGAGGTAGATATAAGATAGAAGCACTTATCGTAGCCCTTTTCCCATTCCATAGAAAATTTAAAATAAGCCTTTGCCATTCCTTTAGATACACTTGGGACGGACAGATAGGAAGCATTTGTAGAAAGAAAAGGACTTTAAGCAATATGGTCATACAAATGACTTCAAGACATCGCATAAACGATAATGGCAAAGTGGACCAGTTTGTAAGATCAGCCCTGATGGTCTGAGTAAGGAGTTCAAGATTCATTATATTTATAATGTCTAATGATTTAGTGAGCACAACCCCTAGATATTTAAGCTGAGTTCTGTTCCACTGTACCGGGAAAAGATTCCAGATCTCAATAGGAGGAGAGTAATGATATGCTATGACTTCTGTCTTCAATTTACTAAGACGGAACCCAGCAGTTGCTTCAAATTCTTCCAAAAGGTCAGTAACTGCTTGTGAGGAAGAGGTTGGGTTGGTTAGAGTCAGTAAAATATCATCTGCAAAAAGGGCTATTCTGTAATCCCTTCCCCCTATTGGAATCCCTTCGATAATGTTAGAGTGACAAATATGAGCATCCAACAGTTCCACTTAGAGGTCAAATAAAAGAGGGGAGAGAGGGCAGCCTTGACAAGTACCGCTGTGTAAACTAAACGGTGAAGAAAAGTGACCTTTTACCCTCACAAAAGCAGAGGAGTCTGCATAAATAACCTTCAACATATTAATGAAATTTGCATGAAAACAAAAACTTTGGAGGGTGGACCACAAAAAGGACCAAGAGACACAGTCGAAGGCCTTCTCCACATCCAAGCTCACCAGGACCAGGGGAATGGATCTTTTAGAAGCGTGTTCAAGGAGAAGGTTAAGTCCTTCTAACATTATCATGAACTTGCCTCTTGCAGACAAACCGGGCCTGGTCCACCAAGGAAGGGAGAAGGCCCTCGAGCCTAGCCACGTAGATTGACATAAAGAATTTGTAATCAGAATTGAGTATCGATATAGATCTGTATGACTCAGTTCTGATGGTATCTTTACCTGTTTTTAATAAAGCTACAATAATCGCGTAATTCCAAGAAGAAGGCATAGGCATGGTCCCTTGTTCTTGAACATCTTTTACTCTGAAAAAAGGCTTCCTTCTTGAACTATTTATACCCATGAGGTATTTGAATGTCTCTATCATATCCTCATTCTCATTTCCTCCAGGGTGTACATATTGAGGTCCTTCCGTCTCTCCTCACAGGGCTTTTGATGCAGACCTTTCACCATTTTAGTTGCTCTCCTCTGGACCGCCTCTACTGTATGTCCTTTCTGTAATGTGGTCTCCAGAACTGGACACAATACTCTAGGTGAGGTCTCACCAGTGATGGTATCACCACCTCCCTCGTTCTGCTGGTGATTCCCCTCTCTGTGCACCCTAGCATCTCACTGCCTTGTCATACTGTTTGTCCCCCTTTAGGTTATCAGATACGATTGCCCCCAAGTCTCCTTCATGTTTGGTGGTTTCCAGTAACACTTCCACCATTTTTTACTCCACCCCTTTGTTTCTGCACCCCCAGTGCATGATGTTGCACTCATTCACATTGAAATCTAGTTGTCACACTCTTGACCATGCCTCTAGCTTTTTTAGATCCCTCATTTTTTCCACTGCCCTGGAGTGCCTATACTATTACATATCTTAGTGTCCTCTACAAAAAAGCATACCTTCCTTTCTAGTCCCTCTGCAATGTTGCTAATAAAGACATTGAAAAGGACCGGTTCCAGTACTGATCCTTGTGGCACCCTGCTGGTCACCCTTCCTTCCTCGGCATGAACTTCATTTACCACCACCTTCTGTCTCCTATCCCCAAACCAATTTCTTACCTAGTTTACCACCATTGGACCCACCCCTAGGCTGCTCAGCTTGTTTATGAGTCTCCTAAGAGGAACAGTGTTGAAGGCCTTATTGAAATCTAGGTAGGCCACATCCACCGCTCCACCCTGATCTAATTCCATGATAACCCAGTCATCAAAGAAATCTATTTGATTTGTTTGACAGGACCTCCCCTTGTGAATCCATGCTGCTTCGGATCTTATAAGCCACTGGATTCATGATATTCCACAATCCTTTCCTTCAGTAGTGATTCCGTTAATTTTCCCACCACCGATATTAGGCTGACTGGCCTATAGAAACATAGAAACATAGACTTTGACGGCAGATAAGGACCGCTAGTCCCATCTAGTCTGCCCATTTCCTTACCTACAGGATAGGTCGCAGATCCTAGTTAACCAACAGCCTATTTCTTCCTACCCCCCACAAGAATTGCCTTATGTCTGTCCCATGCATTCTTGAATTCTCCCACAGTTTTAGACCCCACAACCTCCTCAGGAAGGCTGTTCCATACATCCTACCCTCTCTGTGAAATAATACTTCCTCACATTGCCCCTGAACGCCTCCTTCTATCTTTAAATTGTGTCCCCTTGTTCTTGCAAGTCTCTTTTTCTGAAAAATGCTACCTCTTGGACTTTGTTGATTCCACTGAGGTACTTAAAAGTTTCTATCATGTCCCCCCTCTCCCTTCTTTCCTCAAGGGTATACATATTAAGCTCCTTTAGTCTCTCCTCATATGGCTTCTCTTGCAGACCCTGTACCATTTTAGTTGCCCTCCTCTGGACTGGCCTATAACTTCCAGCCTCCTCTTTGCTGCCACTTTTGTGAAATGGGACTACATCTGCCCTCCTCCAGTCCTATGGGACCACCCCTGTTTTCAGTGTGTGGTTGAACAGGACAGTCAGAGGTGCAACCAGCACTTCTCTGAGTTCCATCAGTATCCTTGGATGTATCCCATCTGATCCCATTACCTTGTTCACTTTCAGATTTGCAAGTCTTTCAGGACTCTCTCCCACCACCTTACCACCGATGCCCCTGACACTTGTCTGTGGACCCTCTCCCTCTATGATCACTGAAAAAAGTATCTGTTCAGGATGTCTGATTTTTCCTGGTCCCCTTCCACACACTCCCCCTTCCCTCCTTAGCCTTACAGTCACTCCTCTGGTCTTTCTCCTTTTGCTTACATACCTGAAAAATGTCTTGTCCCCATTCTTTACTACTTGGTCTGTTTTCTCCTCCATTTGTGCCTTCTCAACCCTGACTTCTTTCCCTGACTCCCTTTGCCTCTCTTGATACTCCTTCCTATCCCTCTCACTCTGTGCCTCTTTATACCTCTTGAATGCTAACTTTTTTGCCTCAAAGCAAGTTTGTCCTCCTGGGCCCTGGATCTCCACCAGCAGCATTCTAACCTCCAACTCTGCTCTTGAGCTCCCTAAGCTCCCCATCAAGCCATGGAGACCCTAAGTGTGAGACCCAGTGTCATACACAGATAGGTGCTACGGAGTCAAAGGCCTCAGTAACAACCCTATTATAGGTCAGTACTACATTTTCTTATCCCATCTCACAAGTTGTCACAATCTCCAAGATGTCCAGCACTGCCAACAGTCCTACTGGCTCAAGCCCTATTAAAGGGGAGTACTAAACCATCTCCACAGGGGGAGGACCACGGGGGAACCCTGAAGGAGAACTTTACAGTGCAATGATCTGACTGACTGGATCAGCAATCTCTACGTTACCCACCCTGAGCCTCAGGGAGAAAACCAAGTCCAAGCTATGTCTGTGTTGGTGAGTCGCAGAAGTAATAACTTGTGCAAGGCCCAGTGAGTCCATCAACTGGATGAAATCCCTTTCAAAATGCAATAATTAATCATCGACCAAGGTATTGAAGTCACCCAGAATAATCCGTCTGGATCACTCCAGAATCCTCTTGGCGATGAAGTCCACAATTTCCTGCAGAAAATCTCCCTTGTTCCCCGGAGGCCAGTACAAGAGGATCCTGCAGTCTGCATTCTTGGAGCCCCACACACAGACACGCATTCAAACAATTAGGTTCCCCCATTGGGTTCACAGTGAGGTTCAACGTGAATCTAAAACAGATGGCCACTCCCCCCTTTGATCCCTCTATGGGCAGTGTACCACAGATAATCGAGCTGAGACTGCTGCCTCCAAAGCTGGGCCAGTGGTGTCACTCAGCCAGGTCTCTGTGATGCAAGTCAGATTAACCGAGGTACCCAAAATTAAATCTGTTATAAGGGCAGTCTTGTTCCTCATCGATCTCATGTTGCATAACAATGCCCAAAGGGGATGGAGTGAGGTAATTTCACAACAAAATAGCTGCACTTGGACCGCATAAATGAATGGATCTTAGCCAAAGAAATTAATTTAGTGGATTTTATTTCCACAACTTGGCAAATGATCACAGTAAAGGCAAACGTAAGCTCCCCAGCACTTAGATTCAAAAAGAATCTTCCTCAGGGGGTGCAGCTCAAAATGAGGACATGGTTTATATACACATACATTCAACAAGTGAACTCGTGTAAGAAAAAATGTGTTCAATTAAAACTAAAAATGAAAATGAACTCAATTTCAGTCTTGTACCACTAGATGGCACCAAAAGTAATCTTTTAAATATCAAGCAAAGTGCTTTTTAGCTTATACATTATAAAGTAATTCCATTAATATTATTAATACACACTATAGACTATTTTCAGTCTATACTTTGTGAAACTATTCTATTAATACACAATTCAAAATAACACTGTCTGCAAAATCAAATAATTGCATGCTAGTGGATGCTTTATACTCTTATTATAACGTGGTATTATATTTCATTCTGTACAACCTAATCAGAGATAGAGCACAAGACAAAGAAAAAGGTGTCCAAACCACACTGTATGCCAAGGCAACTCTTGCACATTTTCAAGGCGACACTCTTATTTCAAGAGATTTTCCAAGTTCTGGGACCTCCTTGCAATTGAGACCAGAACAATCCGGAAAAATCAGGGGGTTCGGGCACCAAAAGCGATGAAAACCTGAAAGAACAGAGAGAGCAGAGAAAAACTTAATTCATAGCATATTTCACAGCTAGTTCAGCATGTCAATCACAAACCAAGTTACTTTTTAATCAAAATTGGTTTCAAATCCCAATTTTCATTTAAACCTACAAGTTTGACTCTGTCCAACCTGTAGATCCAATAGCTCTCTCGTTGGAGCAGCAAGTTTGATCTGTCACCACCATTGTTGGGTGGGGGTACCATTTCCAATCCCACAAATTGCAAACATCTTGGATCAGAATCATGCATTTCAGCCAAGTGTGTCCCTACTGGTGTGTCTCTCCTAGCATGTAAAATGGAGTGAACATGTTCCTGTATTCTTTGCTAGAGTGGTCGAACAGTTTTTCCTACATAGACCATATTACAATCACACCAGAGCACATAGACTACATACATTGTGTCGCATGTTATAAGTTCTCTTATATTCACTAATGCTGGATGATTAAAATACTTGCTGTTAGTAGCATATAGGGTGATGATTATGTCATTTAGAAGTCTCGCAGCACCATATACATTTTTGAGTCAGCTGATCAGGGGAAGTTTTAAAACATTCAGTTAGTCTGAGTTTGGAAGTCAGAGTGCCAGGAGGTCTGCCAGTTGGGGCTCTGCCACAGAGGACCCTGTGTTTCTCAGTCTAGTTTGGATTACATCTCCAGTTGCCAGTGAAGTGGTGGAGACCTTTCTCCAGCAGGATTCCTTGATTTTCACTCTGGGGGAGTAAGAAGGACTGCCAGTACAGTGGATCTAAGGGGCAATCCCTTGAAAGTCCTAGTGTGTGTACAGGTGCCTTTGAGAAGGACATTGTGTGAGAAATGCTGACAAGCTACCATGGAAAAAGGGTGCTTTCTGGGTTGTTTCTATGCCTCAAGGAAGGTGCAACTAGTCTGTAAGTACAGAATGGGAGACAAGTTCTCGAATTTAGGTAGTTGTCTGGGGGGTGTGTGTTCCCAGGATAAGGCTAGATCACACCAGCCAGGACCCCTGTTCACCGAAGTGTGTTATTCTGAAGAAAAGTTTGGAGTCTTTAGCAATTCAGTGGGGACTGAAGGCCTCTTTTGGTGTAACCCTGAAGGAATGGCAGACTGTCAGTTGGGGCAAAGTGTGGGAGGAAAACCATCTGTAGTCTACAAGGCAGGGATAAGTGGTCCAGTAAGGCCGCTAAGGTTTCTGGGTGAGGCCAATGCCCAGGATGAAACTTACATATGGAGCTCAGGTCACTAGTTACACATGAAATGTGTTTTGGAATGGCTCTCGAATGTGGCACTGCCACAAGCATCTAAATTGGGAAATGGAAATGTGTTTAAGAAACTCAAGACTGTGGTTTGCCCACAAGTGCTCTGGAAAAAATAGATAAAAGTTTCTGTGAAAACTGTACTGACTAGCAAAATTTCTAGAAAAGAGGTACATGTTGCCATGACCGACCTTTCGAGTCCACCTGTGCTTAGTAACATCTGTGACTAAAGCCATACTGCTCAATCCCAGTTGCTGCATTGAACATTCGATCATTGCTTTCTGTGTGGAATTATTGGGGCCCGCTCAGCAGTTAGATTTAGCATATGCCTATCATCCTCTTCCTTGGACCTGGTTGTAGTTACAAAGGTTCAATTTTTGGTGCAGTGGGTGCCATGTAACGCAGACATGGTTATCATGGACAGTCGGTTTTCATGGATACCTAGAATATGTAGTTTTATGGTGTGTCCTAGGAGGAGGGCGGCATGCAGTAATTCAATGGGTAAGCCTGTTCTGGCATTGTGGGTGAAGCTTAGAAACACTGAGGTGGGACGTAAAGTATATTAGCAGACCACAGCCTCTTTTTGAGGAGGGGTGGTCAGCATGGATGAAAAAGTATTTGGGGACAATACAGGAGTCAGGTATGCTGGGTTTGATCCAAGATTTAAAAATGCCAAGGATATCAGGAGTAGCGAGCTATCCAGGCCTCTTGGTCTGTCTTATTGCAAGTAGGTTGTGAATGTTTAAATGGGCAAGTTGGAGCCACTTTTGGCCCACCAATGGTGAAGGGGATAAGGGATGGGGACTAAAAGACCAGAATTTAGCTCAAGGTCACCTGCGAGGTGGTGATATATAGTAGGGGACCAGAAGACAGTGAGCTTCAAGGAGCATCATATAGTGCAGGAGAACCCAAGGAAGCTCTCATGGAAGAACTGTGGCATGAGAAGCATAATTAAGCAACTCAGCAGTGCTATAGGGCTAGGAGGCACATAGTTGGATAACAGTGAGATAGAGAAGCTGTAATCCAACTGATGACAATTGGAGGAGGGATCAGCAGTGCCCTGGGGATGGGATACCATCTACCAAGTAGAGAAGGGTCATTAGGAGCTCCCCTTCAAGGAACGGGAGGGTATTTAAATACACAATAACCATAATGGGGCTGAGGAGGCAAACTAGCACTATACACAGCAAAATAGGCTCAGTCAGTTAGCAAATAGAACATTGCTGGGACCACCTGTTACCTGTATGATCATTGTTGGTGCACCCTTTGTCACCGGTATGAGCCATGCTGGTGCCCCTGTTACCTGTATGAGCATTACTGGTGGGCATTCACCTGTATGAGCATTGCCGATGTACCCTGCCACCTGTATGACCTTTTTTGGTATACCCTGCCACCAGTATGACCTTTGCTGGTGTACCCAGCCACCTGTATGAGGTTTGCTGCTGTACCATGCCACCTGTATGAGCTTTGCTGGTGTACCCTGCCACCTGTATGAACATTGCTAGTGCACCCCTGCCACCTATATGAGCATTACTGTTGGGATTCCACCTGTATGAGCATTGCTGATGTACCGTGCCACCTGTATGAGCTTTGCTGGGGCCCTGTCACCTGTATGAACACTGCTGCTGCCCCCCTGCCACCTGTATGTGATTTGCTGTGGTCCCGTCACCTGTATGAGCATTGCTGGTCACCCCTTCCACCTGTCTGAGATTTACTGGGGCCCCCTGTCACCTATGAGTATTACTGGTGCCCCCTGTCACCTGTATGAGAATTGCCGGTGCTGCTGCCATCTGTACAAGCAGTGCTAGTGCTGGTGCCACCTGTATGAGCAATACAAGTACCCTCTGGCACCTGTATGAGGAGTCCTGGTGCCCTCTGTCACCTGTATAGGCAGTGCTGGTCCCTCTGTCACCTGTATGCACATTGCTGGTGAGCTTCCACTTGTATGAGCAGTGCTGGTGTCCATGCCATCTGTATGAGCTTTGCTGAGACACTCTATCACCTGTATGAGCATTGTTGGTGCCCCTGCCACCTGTATGAGCTTTGCTGCTGCCCCTTGCCACCTGTCAGGCATTGCTGGGTCCCCCTGTCACCTGTATGAGTATCACTGGTGCCCCTGCCACCTGTATGTGCATTGCTGCTGCCTCTACATAGAAACATAGAATTTGATGGCAGATACGGCCCGCTTGGCCCACCTAGTCTGCCCATTTTCCTACGTAACAGATCAGCTGCAGATCCTAGTTCACCAACAGCTTACTTCCTCCTATGTTGCCTGCTACTGAGGTAAGACTGACTTTTATGTGCTTCCCCACCTCCTCCCTGGTATCACTCTTGTTGAGTGTGATCACGTGAGCCATTCTCCAGTCTTCTGGAACCTCTGTGCTCATAGACTCACTAAACAGTTCTGATGATGGCTCTGTTATTTCCACACTTAGCTCCTTTAGCACCCTGGGATGCATGCCCTTTGATGTATGCCATCAGGACCCATTGCCTTGTCCATCCTGAGCTTAGCGAGCTGTGGTAGGACCCTTTCTTTTGGGAAGGGACTAGTGCACACCTCCCTCATCCCTGTGTCCATGGTGATGAGCTGTGTGCCCTGCCATACTTTCTCCTCGGTAAATACTGAGCAGAAGTATCTATTTACGATACTTGCTTTTCCTTGGTCCTCCTCCTCACACTTCACCTTACCACCTTTGATCTTAGTAGTACCCCTCTGGACTTTCGCCTTTCACTAACGTATCGATAGAAAGTCTTGTCCCCTCGTTTTACTGTGTACGTTGGATGCATCCTCAAATAGAGGACTGCAAGATACATTGTGCATGCAGTTAAGGTACAAGAATGCAGAACAGGGGAATGTGAGGAATGGTGGATTTACATATACGGTAGTGTTCAAGTTCAGTACTGTGCTACATTAGGTGGTGTGATGGAGGAGAGAACTTTGTGACTCATTGTAGTTTTTTTTTTGTTTAGTTATTTAACCAGGTGAGACACACTAAGCTAAAAGCTTTTTTACAGGCACAACCTGGGAGCACAGGGAAGTTAAGTGACTTGCTCAGGGTCACACAGTATGCAAGTGGGAGCTGTGGGATTCAAACCCAGGTCTCCAGATTTGCAGCTCAGCTCAAACCACTGCGGTATACTGCCTCCCAGTAGTGACAAGGGACATTTTTAAGCACTGAGATGCATTACTGTTTTTAAACTAACTTCAGGGTAATGGTTCTGTGGTATTGCAGGGTCAAACAATGACATCAAGTGAATGAAGCCAGATGCTGTGCCATCTGTGTTCAAGACAAGTGCTTGGAAATCACGAGCAGGTTACACCATACCTATGGTATCCTTCATCACATTGTGACACAATTGGTCACCAGTTGAAAAGGTTACTGTCCAAATGAACAGGTTAACTGTGCATTGTTTTACATAGCACACTCACACTTTGCAAATACAGTTGTTGGTATTTCATGCTGCTCCAGGATCAACAAGACCAGTGTCATTGCCTTGCTATGGTATCTGCAGCCAATAATCCACGGTCTCATCTGCAGTTCGTGCAGGTGACTCACGTGTTTTGTAATGCCCTCCCCGATCCACCTCCCTTGTCACCCAGTCCAAAAACAGATACAGTATAGCGCAGTGGGTTATGGGTATGAGCTGCCGATCTGGAGACCAGGGTTTGAATCCCACAGCAACATAGGTGCATACTGTGTGATCCTGAACAAGTCACTTCACTTCCCTGTACTCCCAGGTCACATGTGGAAACAAGCCGGTTAATGGAGGGAATGTGATCACAGACACACATTTCTCACCATAGCCAGCATGAGGCACATGTCAATCGTGACACGCCTACCTAGCCACATCCAGTCAGTACTGGTGTCTCCTCATGACCCAGTCATTCATCATTTACCAAAGGAGATTCCATCACAGTTGACATGTTTTTAAGTAACATGCATGCTGCATAACCTATTTTTCCCATAACCACCTTCATTGTGCATTGCACAATGTGGTGTTCATAGCGGTGTATTCCACGAGTACTTATAGTTCAAGTACTGTAGTAACATATTAACATACTAAAAAGCAAGCAGAGTAGGATGTATTGTCTTTCATGTCTGCTCGATGCTCAGCACCTATACTGTGCTCGATTCTGTCCCCTCCACCACCTTGTGTTTCTCTATCCCCAGTCCAATATAGTACAATTGTATTGTACTTCCTCAGCTTCACCCTCCCCTATTCCTGTCCCAGCCCTCTTGAACCCTTCTACAGTATCTGCTTCCACCAGTCCCTGGGCAGCGCATTCCATGGTTCCAACGCCCTCTTACTGAAGTCACACCTATTCCTCTCCCCTCCCCAAGTCTACCCCTCTAGCTTCCACCACTGTGCTGTACTTGCCACCCTTTCCTTTGAACACAGAGACTGATCCTCCTCATGAATCACCTTTATGTACTTGTAGACCTCTATCATGTCCCCTCTGTCCCTCCTCTCCTCCATAGTGTACATGTTTAGCTCCTCAAGTCTCTCCCCTGTATGTCCTTTCCCACAAAGCCCAAGATCATTTTGTTTTTGCTCTTCTGGACCTTATCATGGAGTGCAATATCCCTTTTGAAGTGCGGTCTCCAAAGCTGCACACAGTATTCGAACTGCGGCCTAACCAGGCAGTTATACAGAGGGTGGATCACTTCCCTCCTTCTGGAGGTGATTCCCCCAGCGATGCATCCTAGTATCCTATTGTTCTGGGCCACTGCCCTCCTACAAAGAGTTGTTCATTTTGACATCAACCACCACCCCAAGGTCACTATTGCCCTTTCAGACTTGTGGTGTGTCTCCCCCCAGTTGTATACACTCGGCCCAGGTTTATGACCACCAGGTGCTGAACCCTGCCTTTCCCTGAACTGAACTTCAGTTTCCACTTCCTCGACCACCTCTCCAGACCCTTCAGGGCCACTCTCCTGTCATCCCCATCCACCACCACTCCCATCTTCGGGTCATCCGCAAAGGACTAAATTCACTCCTGATACCTTTCCTTATGTCAGGCACATAGGTGTTAAACAGAAGTGGCCCTATGACCGATCCCTGAGGGGGGCACCACTAATGACCTTCCCTGGAAATGACACTATCCCACCAACCATCACTCTGTTACTACACTGAGAAACTTCGATTTCCTATCCATGTGATCATCTGGTTCCCCACCCCCAATTTCCACAGATGCAGCACCCTACACTTCCCTGCATTAAACTTCAGTCCCCAGCTCCTTGACCACCCCTCCAGGGTATCCAGGTCCCCCTCAAGGGCACTCTCCCCTCCTCCCCATCTGCTAGTGCTCCCAGCTTCGAGTCGTCCGCTGACAGACTCAGCTTCTTCTTTCTTTTTTTTTTTTTTAAGTCTTTGGTAACCAGGTAAGGCCCACTAGGCACAAGTGCCTGTTTTCAGGGGTGACCTGGGAGCACTGGGCGGTTAAGTGACTTGCTCAAAGTCACACAGTATGCAAGTGGAGGTTGTAAGAATCAAACCCAGGTCTGGTCCGCTGGATGTACCAAGCTCGTTCACAGCTCATTACTCTAACCTCTAGGCTATACTGCTAGCGTCATCTCCAGGGAGGATCATTAGTGGTGCCCCCCCCAGGGATTGGTCCTAGGGCCACTTCTGTTAGTTTACTCCTAATACCACATAGGCATTGAACATGAGATGCCCCATGACAAAACCGTAGGGGGACCCCACTGGTGACCTTTCTGGGGAAGGAGACCAGCCCACCAACCACTACTCTCTGAACTCGGCATGCAAGCCAATTTTGTACCAACCTGAGCAAATGCCTCCCCCCCACCCCCATACCTTTGTTAACAGGCCATTGTGGGGTACTGAATCAAATGCCTAGATGAAGTCCAGATACAGTACATCCACTGGCCCATGTTAGTCCACGCACCCATAACCAGTTGTAAACTCCACAAGGTTGGTCTGGCACGATCTCACTGGAACACAGCTATACTGCCCATCATTCAGGTGGCCCAACCTTTCCAGTCATCTCCCAAGCCTTTCCTTGATAATGCCTTCCATCACCTTGCCTATCATAGACATCAGGCTAACAGGCCTCTAGTTCCACATCTCCTCTGTAGACCCCCCTTTGTGGATAGGCACCACATGGGCCACCCTCCAGTACTGAGGCACCCACCCTGTCTGCAGAGAGATGTTGAAGAGTGCAGCCAGTCGAGCTGCCAGCACATCTGCCAGCTCCCTCAGTGACCTCATATGCAGCACATCCGGCCTTGGTGCCTTCTCAGTCTTTAGCGAATGTAAGGTTACCCTCACCTTATCCTCTGTGATTACGTCCTCCCAGCCCACCCACTCATCCACCAACCCATCCTGTCCCCACCTCTAAATCTGGCCCATCACCCACCCTAGTCTCTTCTTGTCACCCTGCCTCCAGTTGACCTCCTGTTTCTGTGGGCTCCCCTTCCCTCCCATCAGGGAGGAAGGATCTCCGGCCCCACCCCCCATAAAAACTGAGGCAAAGTACTCATTTAGTACCTCGGCTTGTTCGCCTGCTTCCTGAGCCCATCCCTCCACAGTCCTAATCCTGCTAATCTGTGCCTTTGCTTTCCTTTTCTCCCCTATGTACTGTATGTAAACCCCCGGATATCCGGGCCAGGTTTAGCTCCATCCTCGCTTGGCCATTCACACACTCAAGTGACCCTCCTGGACAGCAACTCATACTCTCCTTGCTCTCTTTTACCCCTTGAGCGCTTGAAGTGTGTGTAGGCAGACTTTTTTCCCTCACCGCCTCCTGGACCTCACGGGTCCACCAAAACGGCTCACTGGCCTTATAGTGCTTGCGCCCTACCACACCTCTCACCTATGAATCCAGCCAGTTTCAATTTCAGGAACTCCTTCCCCTCCAGGTTGAGGTTTAACCTATCCCTGGCATATAGCCCCTTATCCTCCCATATATCCACCCAGTACACCACCAACCCATACCCCTCTGTCTTGCACCACTCCCTGAGCCAGTTCACCACTGCAAGTTTTTTCTTGTTCTCCCCACTCACCCATGTTACGGGCAGTATTTCAGAAAAGGAGACTGAGCATCCTATACAGTGGTAGAACCTGGCCAACTCCTGGAATTTCGCCTGAATTTCTAGGTTACTGTTCCTGTCCAAATTGTTTGTTCCCAGGTGCACCTGAAAGTCTGGGGATCCCCCACATTCACTTGCCATTGAGTATAGCTTTAATTTGGCATTGTGCACAGACTGGCCCGGGAAACATGTATCCCTGACTGTGGTGTATTTTCCTTCCCCAAACCCCTCCCACTGGATACCCATGATCATGGATTCACCCAACAGGAGCAAACACCTTCACCTTTGCCTCTGTACTAACCCTTTTGTGCCTTTCCAGGCTTCTTCTTCTGTCTGTGGCCCCCATCTTGCTCCTCGCAC
This sequence comes from Neoceratodus forsteri, assembly GCA_016271365.2. Classification (NCBI taxonomy): domain Eukaryota; kingdom Metazoa; phylum Chordata; order Ceratodontiformes; family Ceratodontidae; genus Neoceratodus; species Neoceratodus forsteri. Next base: position 216,023,906 of record JADMNL010000024.1, read on the forward strand.
CCCCCACAGCCTGGATGTCACAAGTTACCCCCAACTCTCCCTAAGCTCCACATTTGGACTGGTGCCATTGGAACCCCAGTCAGGTTTCTTTAACTGCTCTCCTTCTGTCCTCCCCTCCTTAGGTTCTGTGCTATCTGAACCTACTACAGGAGTGCTCCCTGCCCCCCACCTCTGCTGATTTCTCCAGCTTGAAACTGGCATGTCCAGAGCTCTCCCCTCCACACACCCTTCCTCCCTACTCCCCCACCCGGCTGATTTCTACAGCTTTAACAATGTCCTGTCCAGGGTCCTGCCCCCTTCTGCCTAGATTTTGCTTTGTGTGCCCCCATCTGCCATACCTCACCCAAGCCCAGGCACCTTCTCCCCACCCTGCCCCCCGGTGCCCTGGTCTCATGTTACCCATGCCCTCCCTCCTTTGGATCGGGCTCCTTCTCCTATACCCTGCCCCCCGCTTCCTGAACAATCCTTCACTGTCAGCCTGCTCCCGCTGCCCACCTGTCTCCTCCACCTCATCATCCGGTTACAGCAAGGCCAAGCGATTTGTAAGCGTGATGCCTGCCCTAAGGCTGCCATCTCCTGTGTCCCTCTGGGCAACACCCTCCTAATGCAGTGATTTCTGTACATTACTTTTTTCGTGTCCCACCCACCCTCAAGCACGCTAGTCCACCCACCCCCACCTCTATCCCCTGGTTTACACCACTGTGTCCCCATGTAGCATCATACGGTTCCTGTCCACCCCTACCTCTCCTACCTACCCCCAACCACCCCCCGCTGCCTCCTAATTCCCTCGACCTCCTCCCGACACCAGCAGGAAACACAGTGTGCATCCTCAGATCCTCCATGCCAAATCCAATATTATGGCCACCCCACAGCATAAACACCCAACCACCCTAACAAAGATGACAGCTCTTGCTACTTGCCATCCCATCCTCATCCTAGGTCTCAAAAGAAGCATGTTAGCAGTTTGGCCCCCCAACAGCAATAACAGTTCCCCTCACTCAATACACACATCAATCAATTTGCCCCTTCCCCCAGCAGTACTCAGCAGTGCCCAATCAATCAAGTCACAAAAACCCAATTTTGCCCCCCCAACAACAGTCAGCATTAAGTCCAACAGAATCTTTTGTGTCAAGTTCACCCAATCCCAGCGTGCACTCTTCCAAGGCTCCACCCAAACAGACTAATAAAGGTTGGGGCAGGGTGGATCGGAAACAATTAGCCATTTGTCTGTCTGGTGGCTGGGATCCCTGCCTTTAAATAGCCCAGACGCTCAGTTCCAGTTAAGCGCCTCTATGCGCAGATTGGCTTGCCGCTCTGTCTCTGTCCCTGGCCTCTGCGGTTCAGCCACAGCACCTTTCCACCACCAATGCGGCCCTCACTCCTGTGGTACCCACCAATGTGGTCACCAGTCACTCCTGCCTGTGGCATGCCCCAATCTGGTCTCAGTCCCCAGGACCTCATCCAGTATCCGGGCATCCCTAGTTGGCTCCCCCACCTGCTGGGTTAGAAACGTCCTGAATACATCCAGCAAGCTCTGCTACCTTGACACTGGGGACGTCATAGTCCCCAGTCTGTCCCTGGCATGTTTAGGTCCCCATCACCACTACCCTTGCCTTGCCCAGTGTACTGTAGCCCATAACAGTTGCAACCAGACTATCTTCCAAATCATCGTTCAGTGCGTGTCTGTATACCACCCTATTTTTAGTCTCTTACCCACCAGTATTTGCTGGTGACCCAAATCCTCACGAACCCCTCTGCCTCCTCCACCCCACCAACACGTGGCTACACAGTAATAGTATTGCTGGTATGGCATAGCATAGTAATGTGCTGCACCAAATGCAACACAATGCTCAGTTATTTTGATGCCTGTTATTGTATGACATTCATTGACACTCTGTATCTCATCATGGTATTGTCAACTTTTACTGTTTCATTGTCAGGTATATGAAACTGGTGGCCTATCAATGTCACTTTATTATGGAGCATGTGCAACTGCAGTACCACTTCCATACAGTATAACTGTATCAATGCCTCTCCACTTCTTACAGTGCCAGAATCAGGATTGAGTAACTGATGATATGTCACTGGAGCCACATCCACTTTCAGTGTCTAGTTCACTATCAACTGCAGGAAGCTCCTGTCAGGCAATGATGGCTGTGTCACTGGACAGACTTTCATCAAGCCATCCTTGGTCAGTGGAATGAGCACAATTACAACCACAACCTCAGTTGCAATTCAGTGCACTTTGCAGACATCAGACTTTGCTTGCCAATGGCCAGAATCACCGCTGAGTGTTTACAAGGATCATGTGATTCTAAACAATGGTCTGTGTCCAACACTAATGACACCTCCTGTGGAATGCAAGGTGGAGGAACAATTCATGATGCCAATACCCATCCTGAACACATGGCTGCAATAAAGCCAAGACTGGCATCCACCCCATCAAAGGCCACGAGCATGCTAACTCATCCGACTTTATTAACCTCTCTGTACTTTCCTCTGATGACAAGGACACCACACCCAAGGAAGTCTCAGAGCTTCTAATCGATTCGGACATGATCACTGACTCAGAATCAAGTAACATTGACGACGAAAACATCTTAATGAGTAATGACAGCCTTGCCAATCAGCAGAAATAGATTGTGTTTAAAACACAGCTTTTCTTTCTCTTCGAAATGATTGTTTGCAAAGTCTGCAGTCTTCCATTGATGGTCACTAGTACATGTTTGCATGGAGCAATGTATGTGGTAGACTTCTGCTGTCCACGTTCTCATACCTTTATCTGGAGATCACAACCCATGATTGGAAAGATGGCTGCTGGGAACCTGGTGTGTAGCGCAGCAGTGATATTTACTGGCAATACACACATGTGAATTTCAGAGTTCTTGCATGTCTCCACGTGCCATTTGTCTTGGAGAGCCACTACCATGCCCTTCAATGCTGGTACTTCCTCCCAGTTATCAATCATCACTGGATGAATCAAAGGAAGAAAACCTTCAGCTTATGGACAATAAACAGCTGACTGTAACTGGCGATGGGCGGTGTGACTCTCAGGTCACAATGCAAAGCATTGGACTTACACTGTGATGGACATGACAACAAACCATACACTGCAGTCAGAATTAATTCAGGTGACCAAGGTGATTTATCCATGCAATGTCAAACCTCATTGACAATGGAGTTCACATTGGCATCATCGCTACTGATAGGCATACACAAATTGCTTCTGTTATGTCGAAAGGCACCATGTTTCCAGGCATATCACACCAATTTGACGTGTGGCATATGGCAAAATCAATCATTACAAAATTAACAGCCAAAGGAAGCAGAGGCAATGTGAAGATCTACTGACGTGGTCAAGATCCATAATTAACCACTTTTGGTGGTCATCATCCTCGTGCCGCAGTAATGCTGTACTCCTAAGGGAAAAGTGGATCTCTGTACTTGAACATATATCAGACAATCACAGTTGGGTTGTAGGTTTGGTGCTTAGGGCATTGGAACATGAATCCATCTCAGAAGTGGATGAAAGGGAGACAATCTGGTTACAAAAAGGGAACACCTGCTCACAACGCCTTAAAAAGCATTGTGATGGACCTTAAACTTCTTAAAGACATGTCCAAAGTGACAGAGTTCTGCCATACAAGGGAACTGGAGGTCTTCCACTCCATGTTGAATAAGTACTGTCCTAAACGTCAACATTTTTCTTACCAGGGAATGAGGCCTGGACACAATTGGCAATGCTAGATTACTCTACCAACTGTAATCAGTCACAGGCTGTCAACACCACGGTGCAAACAAGGAGAATCCAAAGTACCATTTTGTGTTCTCTAAATTAACAAAGCAGTGGATTACCAAGCCTGTCTATAAGAAGAAGAGTTATGATTTCTTGGACACCCTTATGGACAAAGTAGTTTGCTTCAAGAATGGAGACCTGGCAGAAGTTCCAGATGTTACAGTGCCTGCTCTGCCCCATAACATAGCACCACTGCCATGGCCAGACAAAGAAGAACTAATAAAGAAACATTACTCAATTTGTGAGACCTTAGTGTCCACCAAATGGCATGCTTCAGGATAGTTTTGTTTGGAGGAAATGACATGCAATGTATGTGCATAGCTGTGGGAGTCAGGACAACATGCAGTTCCCAGGAGATCATGTCATTATGATCAATAAAGTTACACAATAAGTCATAATTTCAGTGTGCCTGCAGACACCTCATTAAAGAGTTCAGAAACCAGCTAACCAGGCAACAAGGTAACATGGCAAGTGTTTTGGTCAGTGGAAAATCAATGTGACCTGATTGTTGTTTGTGACGCTGGTGCAAGAAACATCTGGTGACAGAATGACATCTCACCAGTGTATCATGGAGTAGTCCAATACTGACAATGTACAGTGTCCTCCTCCCGCACAGACCAAAGACCACTGAAGTTGAATGTCATGGCCATCGTAGTCTCACAGCACTGAACTGGCTGCACTTGAAAGGAATGAACCGCTCCAATGAGAGAAGCAGCAGCACTTCTTTCATTTCATTAGCATGGCCAGCATTGCAACTCTGTGGACTCTCCCACTCACTACCAGTGTGTGCTGTGTGCCCGCACCCTCCGTTAACCATCACCGTGCACCAATGTTGGTGGCAAATCATGAAGACAGCAATGTGTAACCGTCCCGGACACTGTGATGCCCACGTCCCTCTATATCTGGAAACAGCCACAGCTGTGTACACTGCGGTTTAACAGCCAACATTGACCACCTACAACAAGGGCTTACCACCCCGTTGGTAGGATCAGCGAGGGTGCACACCATCAGCAAGACGATATGCAGTTCATGGTTGGACTGTGACTATTTGGTGGCAGGACCTCTGATCTCATTCCGTCATATACCGTGATCTTTTCCACACCTGGTTTGTCCTGTTTAGGGTAGCAAGGATGTTGGTGGTATGCACGCTGCCATGCGCACACCCAGTCAGACATGTGCATCCCATCTCTGACTGTATGTCTGCAGCAACAATGTGCCAACAAACAGCTGCCGCCTGACTCCAGGAATGCACCTACAAGTGTGCGCACCACAGTCCCAGGAGAAGGACAGCTGTCCGTGGGACTCTTGATCCATCTCCACCCCTGCTGACCTCAAGCAGGCCACAGTTGATACCAAACAGAGATCGATGGCTTTGCAGTAGCTTCAGTGTCAAGCAACTCAACCCGCTGCACCACCGTGATGGGAATGCATCCCCATGTTTCAACATAGCCTTGTTATTATCCGAGATTATGTATTCAAATGCTGTCCAAAAAAATGACATAATTAAAATACACAATTCAGCTACAGTTTTCCATCAGACCACCATAAGTTCAAGTAACAGAATACACCCATGAAAATAAACCATACAAGGAAACCGTCGTCAGTGACAAATGCTTTTTTTGAGTATTGGCAGGAACAGAGCAGTACATCTGAATTTAAAAAGAGTTGAAGGAGTACTATTTCCAGTGAAAGCATTTTTGGGGGCACATGGATAAAACCTCAGCATCCAAGAAGACACTTTTCGCGATACGGAATAACATCAATTGTCAAACTTCTGACAAATTATGTTGATGCGAAACAGGTAAAGGTTCTGCCTGTATGCTGAGGTTTTATTTTTCAGCGCTAAATATGCTTTAACCTGAGGTACTACTACTTCCAGGGTATCCATGATGATGTGCAATCTATCGATAGGCTCGATAGGTCCAACACTGCCATCAGGTCCTCTGGGGATACACCCCTCAAAGGGCGGTATCGAACCATCTCCGTAGGGGCAGACCTAACAGGGGTGGCCTCAAAACTGAATCTAATGGAGTGATGGTCTGACCATCCAACCGGTTCCACCACCAAGTCAGATATCCCCATCCCCAGAAGGAACACCAGGTCCAATGAGTGTCCACCCACATGGGTCGAGGAGGAAACAACCTGTGTGAGGCCCAGTGATATCAACAACTGGAGGAAATCTTGACCAAACCGAGAGAGTTCATCGTTGACCCAGGCATTGAAGTCCCCCAGTACCAACCATCTGGGGGACCCCAATGTTAGGTCGACAATGAAGTCTGCGATTTCCTGTAGAAAAACATTCTCGTCACCTGGTGGACGGTATATGAGAAGTATCCTGCACCCCACACCCTCTCCCACAATGTACTCAAAGGATCTGGTGACTCCCGCTGGCACCTCCACCAGACCCAGTTCTGACTTAAAACACATGGCAACACCCCGCCCCTATGATCCTGCCTCGGCGGTGTATCACTGTACCCAGCCGGAATTGCCGCGGCTAATACAGGCCCAGCATTTTCATCCAGCCAGGTCTCGGTGATGCATGCCAGGTCAGATGACTCAACAAGATCAGCTATAATAGCTGTCTTGTTTTTAATAGACCTGGCATTACATAACACCTCCCGAGTCGGACAAACCTCCGATAGTGACCGGCCTACCTGCTGGTCCAATCCAGGGCCCTTGGCTATGGGCACAAGACAGGAAGGCCCTCTCTCCTGTGCCCATTTCGCCCAAGGGCGCCTCCTTGACCTACAATCCTAATCCGCCACCTTTTCATTCCCTTCCAGCATGGGACCTCCCTCCTTCTCACAATCCCCAAAGCCCTACACCTCCTATAAACTTCAGCTGGCAACGGGGGACAGGAGAAAGGACAGAGGTCCCTAAGCATAGAGGGGGAATAATACCCGACCGCCTTACAATCACTCCAGCACATCTCTGCACTACAATAAAACACTCACAATAAAATAAGATCTAACAAATTCTAATGCTGTAAAATCGTCTATTCAAAATTCTAATACTATAAAATTATCTATTATGATTCTAGTTCTACTCCCCCCCACAGTACTCTCACCACTGCAGGAAGAGGAGCACCCCACCTAAAACTACTAAAAAGTATTATTGAATGGCTTTAAAGTTTATCCAATAGTCAACAACACAGTTTCTTTTTGAAAGTTCAAGAAAGAGTTCCCAGGCCTTTGGTTGTACAAAGTAGACAAAAAAAATGGACTATCAAAGGTGATCATAGTGCAGGGAGATGAGCTTAACCTACTCCCCCTGTCGCCCACCCCACTCCTGCCATCCTCACAACCCAGGATCATCACCCTCCCCATGTTCCAGTGTATTCCAGTGTTGAAGCTGCACAATGTCAGTAACAAGCTCGCCTCAACCAGGAAGTCCATAAGAACTGAAATCCACTGTCAGTGTCAAAACAATGCTTAATGACCTACCTCCTAGCAAAAAGCTAGCCAGCTTGGGAGTGTGTCCCAGGGTGGTAGGATGGGTAACACATTGGCTGGACAACAGTATGCAGAGGGTATAGTAAACAGAGAACACTCTGGACAATGGGGAGTTACTAGTGGGTCACAACAGGGTTAACTACTGGGACCAGTACTCATTAATGTCTTTATAGGTGCAATTGCAGAGGGCTGTAATGAAAACTATGCTTCTGGCAGATGACACAAACATCTGCAACAGGGTTGATACACAAGGAGTGGTGGAAATGATGAAAAGGACTCGGCAAGGTTGAAGCAACGCTAACAGTATGGCAGATTAGTTTCAATGGAAAGAAGTGCAAAGTAATGCACCCAGAAAAAAAACGGGGTAAAAGTACACAATGGGGGTGGGGTCTAACAACAACAAAATGGAAGAGGACATGTGGGTACTTATCAGATGACATTAAGGTGGGCAAGAATGTGAGAAGGCGTTAAAGATGGCTTGGCATGGGGCGTGCTGTGATGCATAAGGGAGGCATCACCACTTGAAAGCAGGAAGTTGTTATCCCCTGTACAGACAGGTTGAGAAACCCAATATGAGTACTGAGTACAGTTCTGGATACTCCATCTACACAGGGACATAGACAGGACAGAGGCAGTCCAGAGGAGGTTAACCAAATGTGGCATGGTCTGCACCAAAACCCATATGAAGAGACAGTAAAAGACCTTCAAGTGTATACCTGGCAGGAGAGAAAGGAGAGGGGGGACTCGCTACGAACCTTCAAGTACCTGAATGGAATCAACAAAGTCCAAAAGGGTTGCCTATTTCAGAAAAAGAGATGGCGGTGGATGCATGCAACAGCCTTCCTCAGGAGGTCGTGGGGTCAAAAACAATAGGGGGAATTCAACAATGCATGGGAGCAACATAAGGCAATTATAGTGGTGGGGAAGGAGTAGAGGTAGGAGGGGGTCAAGCATGAAGTACACTGCTGGTTGACTAGGATCTGCAGCTTATCAAATTGGTAGGGAAATGTGAAGACTAGGAGTGACAAGCGCTCCTTATCTGCCATCAAAGTATATGTTTCTACACGTCACAGGTGTAGATTGTGCAGCCCTCCTAGTACCAGGGTTAACAGTCACTTAACTCCATGTATCACTTTAAAGTACTTGAAACTCAGTCAGTTCTGGGCTCTATCTACATGAACATACACATTTTTATTTTTTATTTATTTATTTATTGAGTCTTGGATTACAACACCTTTGAGCAATACAACTCATTTACAAAGGTACCACGTCAGTAGTACAAAAACAAAACAAGGTAAACAATAGATAAGTAAATAGCAGATATCAAGAATGTGCTTAAAAAAATTAATACATCAAAAGCAATCAAAATAGCATTGAATGTTGCTCAATATAACAGTAGAGTGGGCAAGAAGAGAGGGCAGCCTGGGAGGCCTTGTCAAAATCTAGCAGAGAAAGTAATGGGGTGTAAGTTGGGGGATGGGAGAAACATGAGGGAGAAGGAGATAAGTTGCACAGGAGGTGGAGAGGTAAGGAGCGGAGTTGCAAAGAAGGTAATGGGGATAGAGAGATGAGAGGTTGGGGATGTGGAAGGAGGGAATTGGGGTGGGTGCAGAGAGAAGGAGGGAGTGCTGGTGAAGTGAGGGGGAGGAAGACAAATTAACAGTATCGGGAGAAGAGGTGGTGTTTAGTCAGGAGAGGCGGCAGCCTAGCAGGCCTTGTCGAAAACCCGAGAGAGAGAGTAATATGGGTGGGAGAGAGGTACGAGAGAGAAATGTAAAGAGAAGGAGGGGAAGAAGTTGCAAAAGAGGTGGCATGAGATAAGAGAATGGGTGTAGGGTGGAAGAGGGAAGGTGAGAAGGAGCAAGGGAAGAACTTGAAGATGCGTGAGCAGAGAAGAAGCAGGGGTGAGGGGTGGAGGGGAAAAGGCTCGAGGGCAGAAACAGACCACCTGGCCTATCTATGTCTGCTCGAGTGTGCAGCTAGCACCACAGTCTGTAGCTGCCACAACCCCCTCCACCGCCGTTCCCCACTTGCCTACCTTTGCCTTCGGCGCCCATACTCTCCCCTTACCTTTGTCCCATCCCCGCTTGAAACATCCCACTGTCTTACATGAAATCACACCTTCCGGTACAGCATTCCATTTAGTCACCAGTCGGTCAGTAAAATAGTGCCCTCCTCATCTCCCTCCGAAATCTTCCCCCCTCCAATCTTAGACTGTGCCCACTCATGTCTCTTCAACTATTCAATTTAAGCAACCCCTCAGTGTTGGCATTGTTTACCCCCCCCCACATATTTGAACATCTCAATCATATCCCACCTATCCTCCTCTCCTCCAATGTGTACATGTTCAGCTCCCGCAACCTGTCCTCATAGGCCTTTACTTCCATCCACTGTAACATTCTTGTTGCCCTCCTTTGCACTCCCTCCAGCAAGTTAATATCCCTCTTGAGGTATGGCCGCCAGTACTGCATGCAGTATTCCAACTGCAGACTGACCAGCAATCAGTATAGGGTTAGGGTCACCTCTCTGTGCCTGGTTGACAAACACCTTGCAATACATACCAGCATGCTGCTAGTCTTATCTGCAGACTTTCTGCATTGGACCGAGTTATTCATGTTCCCTGTCACTAACACCCCCAGGTCCTTCTCCTCCTCCTCCGTGATCCCCAGTCTCATCCCCCCAGCCAGTATTCCCTCCTTTGGTTTTTTGACCCAAAGTGCATAACCTTGCACTTCTTTGCATTGAATCCCAACCGCCACTACTCCAACCATTCCTCCAGTCTGGTTAGGTCATCTTGCAATTTCTTCCATCCACCCTCATCATCCACCACCGCCCACAGTTTGGTGTCATCCTCAAACAGACTAACCCTGCTCCAGACTCCATTCGCAATATCAGAGATAAATAGCTCAAATATTACCGGGCCCAGCACCGACCACTGCGGAACGCCAGTCTGGGTGCCAAGAGCCCCCCCCCAAACCACCAACCTTTTGCAAACTCCTCTTTAGCCAGTTCTCTATCCAATGTGTCAGCTTATTCCACACACCCACATCCATCAGCTACCCCAGTCTCCATGAGGCACCAAATCTAATGCCTTGCTGAAGTCCAAGTAAAGGACATTACCGCCAACCTCCATCTAGATCTCTTGTCACCCAATCGTAATATTATATTAAATTCATCTGGCAAGATCTCCAAGACGAGCACATGCTGCTGCCCATCCTGGAAGCTATTGCCTCCAGGAATGACACTAGTCTCTCCTTCAATATCGTCTCCATCAGTTTTCCCACTATGGAAGTGAGGCTGACCGGCCAATAATTTCCTGGCTCATCTCTAGGCACTCTTAAGTATGGGCACCACATGGGCCACCCTCCAATCCTCAGGCACACAGCTCATGTCAGGGAGGTGCTGAATAGATCTGCCAGTGGTTCCATCAACTCCTCTGCCATCTCCCTCAGCACCCTGGGGTGGATGCGGCAGGACCTGGTGCCTTGTCCACCCTTAATTCCTCAGTCCCTCGAGTATCCTACTCCCCATGATCCTTTGGTCAGTCAACTTCCCTCCCCTCCCCACCCTTACCAACCACTGTGTAGTGGGCCATCTTTCTCCTTAGTGAATACAGAGCACAGTACTCATTCAGTGCTTCTGCCTGTTCCACCCCCTATCCACCCATCCCCCTTTATCTTCACTATATGGTCCTTGCACTTCCTCTTTTCCTGACGCTCCTAAAAGTCCTTCTCCTCCATTGATGCCCTGAGATAACCTTAGTTCTCTGGAGGCCTTGGCTGTTCTCACCAGCTTGGTCACCACCTTGGACCGGTTCTCGTAAGTCTCTGTATCCTCTCCTCTCCTCTCCTCACTCCAGAACTTCTGATACCAGCCCTCTTGCCCTCACACTCTCCAGCACCTCACTGCTCAGCCAGCATGGTTTCTGGCCCTGCCATTCTACTTGTAGTCCTGGTGCAGGCTTCCATAGCCTTTGTTAGCCCAGCTTTAATAATACCCCCTTTGCTGCACATCCATCTCCCGCACAATAGCCTGGAGCTTCTCTCGCAGTATCCCCTCATCCTCCCAAAGTCTTCCCTCCTGAAATCCACCAGTTTGGTGCCTGTACCTCCGTACTCCCTACCCAATGCGAGTCTGAACCACAGTGTTTGGTGGTCGCCTCCAGCAAGTGGGTCCTCAACCTTTCCTCCCTCACTGCCCACCCATTAGACAGCACCAGGTGCAATGTGCTGCACAATCTAGTAGGCTTGCTCATCAACTGTGCCGAAGACCATCCTGGATCGCATCCAGGAGCACCTGTTCACTAGCACTGGAGGTGGCTGGGGTGCTCCAATCAATCCTTGCAGATTGAAATACCCCACTATCACCACACCCCTTCTACACACCCTCCTTATTTGTTCTGCTAAGTCCCTGTCCAGTCCCACAGTCTGAGTTGGTGGTGTACACCATCCTCAGATTCCGCTTCCTACCTTTGGGGTCCAAAATCTGCACCCAAAGTGCCTCTGTCCTCCTTCCTTCTCTCTCATCCTCATGCATTTGATCTCCCCTCTTTCACATAGAGCGCAACCCGCCCTCACAAATCCCGATCTTTCCTGTGAATGCTGTATCCGGATTGCAAGATCCCAGTCATGGTTCTGGGTGACCCAGGTGTCCATCACTGCAGCAATGTCCACCCTTCTTGTAAAAACACCTGGAGCTCTCGATTGTTTTACACTGGCTCCTCACGCTTAGGAGACAACATTCCATCCATACCCGTATGTCCACTCCCTTATTCCCCAATCTGATCCCTCCTCCCTTTGGTCCACCACCCTTATGCACTCTGTTAATACAGGACATCCCTTCTGTTCTCCAACCCGTGCCCGTGCACTCTCCTCCTGCTCTTCGGCTCTTCCCTTTCCCATAGGTGGTGGAATGAGCTCACTAGTCTCACCTTTTCTGTACCCTTGTCCTACCAGTAGTCCTCATGTCACCCCCACTTTAAATCCACCTTCACTGCTATGTAGTCCTCCAATCTCCTTTTAGTCCTCCCTTCCTGCCTCGCTCAAGTGCAACTATCCCCTGCGTATAACTTGCTGCTCCCATATCCTCCCCAGTCAGCATCCAACCCATAATTCCTGGTCCGGCACCAGACCCTCAGCCATCTGTTGAACTCTTCAATCCTTTGTTTCCTCCCGGTACTAGCACATGGTACCAGGAGTACCTCAGAGAATGCCACTGACCCCACAACCTCCTCACTCTGCCTACCCAATTCATCGAACCTCCCCTTCACCACCTCTACACTTTCCCCTGCCAAGTCATTTATACCCATGTGTATTACTATGTGTGATTTCCTCCTCCCCTTCAAAGCACTCTTGAGAAGTGCCTGCACAGTCCTTCCTGCAGTCATCCCGGGAATAGCCTCAACCCAGATTCGACTGTGCCTTTCCCCCTTACTGCCCCACCTGACCCTTTTCAGTATGGAATCCCCCACCACTAGTACACCCCCGCTCCGGTCCTTATCTTTTCCCTCCCTGTACCCTTCCTTCTTCCACAGTGCCCCCTGCCCTGCCCCTACAGTACCCCCTCTGCACCCTATGTCTCCTACTATTCCCTCCTGTGTCCATCCCCCTGCTCACCTTACCCTTATGCCTCCCAACTTCCGGCTTCCTTATCCTCCCCCAACACTGCTCTTCTGACCCTCCGCTGCATCCTCAACTAAGCAAAGAAATGAATAAAAACCACACTGTATGTAGGACATGGAACTTGACATGTATGATACTGCGTCTGCACATGTGCAGTATTGATGCAGACATACACACAGGAAGTAAGAAAATACAATGTCATGGAGATCAATGAATAGCAAGGTCACTGTAGTGGTCAGATACTGGGAAATCACACTGCTATGCACAATAACAAGACTACATTTAGCCTGCAACTGAATAGAATGCCTCACTGGATAAAGAGAGAACAATGTGCGCAACCAGGTTTCTTGATAACCAAATCAATCTTTTTTTTATAGCGCTTTCAAAACCAAGCGCTGTACAAATTATAAAAAGCAATATAAAAGTAGAATATAATAACTTTGTAAAATGAACACTACACATGAAAAAATTATGTGTACAGCGATCCTGCACAAATGTCCTCACTACAAATACAAATTCAAAGCTGAAACTATTGCATTACATGACTGCCAAGTAACGTTTCCGGTAACAGTGGGGGGGACACAGAAGGACAGCACCGGCAATTACCTTTTAAAATGCTGCGGAGAGTTACAGGCAAAGAATATAGCTCCCACTCTCCTTCTTCAAATGCTGCCACTCTAAGACCGCTGTCCTTGCTCAAATGCTGCCACTCAAACACTGCATGTACACTCATGCCTCTCAACCTCCTGCCTCATAAATCAGGGGCAAAGCTTAAAAAAAATCAGGGACGGAGTCACAAGATGCACAGATCGAGCTAACAGCTCTTCTTGCCTGCTCCCGTTAACCCGGGCTATTTTCTTTAATGACCTGGATAAGAAAGGGATCAGAGCAGTGCAAAAAGCATTTGTAGAGAAGGGAAGGGGCCTTCTGGGAGGTGCTGCCTGTCTAAGGCATGGATGTGAATCCCCTTCACAAAAGCGGGAGCAAGACAGAGGCAGGATACAACAGACCTGTCAGTTTGACCTCTGTGGTAGGGAAAGTGATGGAATCACTTTTGAAGGAAAGAATTGTTGAGTATCTAGAGGCTACTGGGGCACAGGACCCAAGGCAGCATGGGTTCACAGTGGGAAGGTCACGTCAGACTAATCTAATTGATTTATTTGACTGGGTGAACAAAGTAGTAGACCAGGGAGGGGCTGTGGACATGGCCTACCTTGACTTTAGCAAGGCATTTGACACAGTCCCACACAAAAGATTAGTAGTCAAATTAGCCAGCCTTGGAGAGGGTCCCAGGGTGGTAGCCTGGGTAAAACATTGGCTGAACAACAGGACACAGAAGGTAATTGTAAATGGAGTCCACTCTGAAGAAAGAGGGGTTACTAGTGGGTACCGCAGGGTACAGTATTGGGTCCAGTCCTTTTTAATGTCTTCATCAGTGACATTGCAGAGGGACTGGAAGGAAAAGTATGCCTCTTTGCAGATGACACAAAGATCTGCAACAGGGTTGATACACAAGGAGGCGTGGAAAGGATGAGAAGGGACTTGGCAAGGTTGGAGGAATGGTCAGAAGTATGGCAGCTTGGATTCAATGCAAAGAAGTGCAAAGTAATGCACCTGGGAAACAAAAACCCAGGAGAATGGGGGGCGGTAGAATGGAAAGGAACTGGGGTGGTAATCATATCAGATGACCTTAAGGTTGACAAGCAATGTGAGAAGGCAGTAGAGAGGCTGGGGATACTGGGATGTGATAGGAAAGGCATCACAAGCAGAAAACAGGAAGTTGTTATCCTCCTGTACAGACAGTTGGTGAGACCCCATCTAGAGTACTGCATCTAGTTCTGGAGACCCCATCTCCGCAAGGACATAGACAGGATGGAGGCAGTCCAGAGGAGAGCAACTAAAATAGTGCAGGGTCTGCAAGAGAAGCCATACAAGGAGAGGCTAAAGGAGCTTAAAATGTATACAATTGATGAAAGAATGGAGAGGGGGGACATGATAGAAATGTTTAGGTACCTCAATGGAATCAACAAAGTCCAAGATGGTAGCATCTTGCAGAAAAAGAGATGTGCAAGAACAAGGGGACACAATTTGAAGATAGAGGAGGGACGGCTCAGGTGCAATGTTAGGAAGTATTTTTCACAGAGAGGGTGGTGGACGCATGGAACAGCCTTCCTGAGGAGGTTGTGGGGTCTAAAACTATGGGAGAATTCAAGAATACATGGGACAGACATAAGGCAATTTTTGTGGGGGGTAGGAAGAAATAGGCTGTTGGTTAAATAGGATCTGCAGCTTATCCTCTAGGTAGGGAAATGGGCAGACTGGGTGGGCCAAGCAGTCATTATCTGCCATCAAAGCCTATGTTTCTATGTAGGGGACCATCTGATGGATGCAAGTAATCCCTTTCTGCAGTAACAAAAGCTGTGAGAGGGGACCATCTGAGGAATGAAAGTAATCCCTTTTTGCCACTGCAGAATCTGTGAGGGGATGGTCTGATGGATACAAATAATCCCTTCCTGCTACTACAGAAGCTGTGAGAGGAGAGTGTCTGATGGATGCAATGAATCCTTCCTGCTACTACAGAAACTGTGGAGCAGGGTGTCTGATGGATCCAAGAAATCCTTCCTGACACTACAGAAGCTGTGGAGGGAGTGTCTGATGGATGCAAGGAATCCTTCCTGCTACTATAGAAACTGTGGGAGCACGGTGTCTGATGGATGCAATGAATCCCTTCCTGACACTACAGAAGCTGTGGAAGGGAACGTCTGCTGGATGCAATGAATTCCTTCCTATGAGCCTTGTCTCCTGAGATCTTGGCCATGAGCCAACAACACCACATAGCCAGCTTGTTTTCTTTGATCTTAGCATACATAAAAAAGATGTGCCAATGAATTTGTTTAACAGCGTAGCAGCTTATCTATAAGACTATGAAATAATTTAATGTTGAGTATACATCATATGGATGAAACCCGGAATTAATGTAATACCAGAATGTGCTGAGAGCTGTCATGATTATGGTTTTCCTGTTGCTGCCAGCCAGAATTCCCCTTGCATAGAAACAAAGAATTTGCCCGCAGATAAGGACTACATGGCACAACTAGTCTGCCCCGCCTGTAATACAATTGCAGATCCTATTTGGTCTTTGGACCCCTTGACCCCTACTAGCTCACACCTCCTGCTGAATGCCTCTGAATACCCAGACTGGCCAACCCAGCCACCTGGAATGCCCTGACTATAATAATGTCTGCCACAACTCAAAATGCCCACCTTGCCAGAACGCAGATGAAACCTACCACAGTGCTAGGCTGTGAATTCTGTCAAGTGCAGCAGCCATTTCAGAGGATCAGGTGGCATTTCTGGTGAGTCTGGTCACAGTTCAGTCGGTTGGGCACTCTGGCTGATGTCAGTAGGCGTATTCTACATCTGGATCAATTCCATTTTTTTAAACCAGATCCTCTTCAAAGTTTGCAAGTTTGACAATAGGGCTGGTACTGATAGGAACGGAGATGGGGAGAGAGTTCAGGCAGAGATCAGTACAAAGTCAGACATGTGGAGTACAGGACTGTGGGGGAATCCAAATGTCAAACATTTTATACCAGCTCAAAAGCACAGCAGTAGCACTGCTGCAAGAGATATAAGGGACCTGGATTCAGGGACAATCCTCAGTCATTAGGGTTTGGCCAGGGAAATACCATCAAGCATGCCAGAGGATTGCTCCCTTCTCCTAGGGAGGGAGGACAGTCAGGTCTGGTGCAGTACTACCCCATAGGGAACCTCGGGTGGTAGTGCACTCAGAGCAAGTTACTAGGCTGAGTGACACCGACTGATGCCCTCCCCGCACTTGGGTGTGTACATCAAGCCTGCACACACTCCACATTAGCATCACATGGATATCGCTATGAATTGGTAAAAAGACCAGGGCACAATGAAGGTCCATCCTCACAGGTACCACACCAATGATGTGGCCATCTCCCAAATCAGATCCGAATTTGCTGTAGCCCAGGCTCTGCTGCACCTGCCATGGGGAAGACATTGAGAAGTCAGAATCGACTGGTAAATCTGCAGAAAGCTGGAGGATGGGGCTGGGGTTGACAAAAGGGCATCATCTAGTGCTGATGGGATAAAAGAAATTAACGTCAGAGGTCAACATGTTTAATTATAGTACTGAAGTAGCGATTGGGGTGTCAGCCAACTCCAGTTGTCATGCTCTCATGCAGTTCTCCTGATTAGTAATCATTCTTGTTTGTACTTTGAACCCTTTAGTGAAAGATCTTGCAGGGGCGAAAACAAGGAAGTTTGCCAATGAGTTTATTTCAAGGGCAAGTCAACATTTTAAAATACTGGATGAAACATTACAGCTAGGAATCAAAGAAAATTTTATTTTTATTTAACATCTTAACCTAGGGTAGTATGAATTTAGCTTAAAATGTGAAGAAATTTACAGCACATTCTCTGTGTAGATAGCACCACCTCGGAGAAGATTGGATAAGGACAGGGCAACTGTGTGTAATTTGTTATGTTCTTGCCATTCCCCATGGTCAGCTGGACACAGACTAATGTAGCTAGTGCATTGCAGTGCATTTCTTCTTGTTATTACAGCACTGGCCTTCAGTGACAGAACAACCCCCGGCTGCCCTTTAGCAAACCATTCTGCCTGGCAGAAGTTAGAACAAGAACCCCCGCCCCAAGAGCCAACCCATTAGAGCACCAGCAATTATCATCACTTGACACTACTCAACCCTGCCCACGGCAGAATAATTTCACACCCTGCTGACCCTCTCCCCTGTCACCTGCAGACAGATGAATCCATTGGTAGAGATGTGGTGTAGTGGGTTGACAGTCACTCAACTCTTCTGCTCCCCCAGCGTTGAAGATGCTCAGCTCGCTGCTGCTCTGAAGAATGACAGCGCCAGACTGGCGACCTGACCGGCGGTTTTAATTATGAAATATAAATTTGTGATGAGGTGCAATTGCTCCATTCTGGCTCGCTCTAGCACTCTGCCGCGACTGTCACTCGGGCTGGTTTGGACCTGGATCTCCTCAGAACTGACACTAGGTCCTGCGGCTGAGCTCCCAGTCACCAGTAGAGTGTCAGCCAGGGTAGGGAAAGTCAAGGGCAAGGCTGCACCGCAGCTGCAATAGCACTGACAGCTGCAGTGTTCCCGGGTCAGCAAGCGGAGCATTGAGCAGCCTTCGTCAGAGCACCAGGAAGCATTCTGGTGGTTACCGTGGACACCAGGACGCCCGAGCCGACTGAGCAAAAATGTAAAGATTTTGGGGAATAAAAATGTTTTAGGACAGGAGGTGCAAATGCGGTACACGGTATGATCGAGGCAGGATCCGGTACCACTATCAAAATACGTATTGTACCAGCAAAAAGGTACAGTTGGAGGGTCTTGTGAGTACATTATTGAAACTGATAGATTGTTCAGGCTTGTGTCGTGAGTGCAGCAATTGGGGTATAAACAAATATGGAAAAGGAACCCCAGCTGCGATGGCATCTTCATTATCAGCTTACTTGCTATTCGGGAGATGAGTACTGTAGAGATGAGGAACCATAGGAGATGCATCACGCTGCAGGGGAAGGAAAATAACGAACGGGTCCATCTATGAGGTTCCTGTGAGTGCTCCCTGACTCTGGGGAGGGGCGGTGCAACACGTTAGCGTGGTGGGAGGTCCTGAGACCGTGGAGTAAAAGTCGGGTCAAATACAAAACTTGAAGTGCGCTGAAATGCTGTGAAATGAAAAAAAAAAAAAAAACCACGGGAGACAAGTTAAGCCAACAGTATTTTTTATTAAATGACAGAGACTGCTGGAGATGGCTGTACAATAAAAATGCATATAGACAGAACCTGACAGTGTCGCTTTAAGCAGGGCACAAAATTGATTTGTTATACTTTGGTGCCATCTTGTGCTTATTATGGAGAATCGCACCTAAATCAATGGGCAAAATACTAACTGTAAACTGAATACATAAATGCAGTGTGTTTTTCCTTTCACTTACCTCTTTTAATAACTTTATAATCTATATAGAATACTGTTTTTTCTTAAGGGAATATCTAGAGTTACAATTTCAGTTCTAGGACTAAAACCAAGCAAGATATAGAAAGCAAACAGAAACAGAGACTTAACAGAAGTTCATAAGATTGGCTCCAAAGAAAATGTGATATTAAAAGATTCCACTTTTCCTTCCTGGTTTCTTTAGAGACTTAATTGCTAGGCTTTTTTTCCTATCTGTCAGCTAGGCAGAGAGGAGTGGCTATAATGGTGCCTAGAAACTGTCCTTTTGAGCCGGGAACTACTTATGCAGACTCAGGGGGGCAGATGGGTAATAATGACAGGCAGGTTGCAGGGACAAGAATATACCCAAGTAAATCTTTATCTCCCACTGGGGATGGACACCTCTTCATTAAGATTAATATTTAACCAGATTGTAAAACATCAAAAGGGGGTTTTAATTGTGGGTGGGGACATGATTATGATTATGGACCCTTGATTAGATCAAACTTCTTTGCACCCACAAAGACAATCCTCAGCTCAAAATATTTCAGGAGATTGCTAGCAAAAGTGGGTCTAATAGATGCCTGGTGCCACTTACACCCCAGGCAGAAAAGCTTTATGTTCTATGCCCATCCCCACAAGACACAATCTAGATTAGACTACTTTTATATTACTGCAGAACACCTTTCAGTAGTGCAAGATTGTCAAATGGGAACTATACTACTATCCGATCATGCACAAATAACCTTAATTTTACAAACGCAGTTAAGACCCAAAGAGAACTAACTGGAGATTTAGTTGGGCCCACCTCAAAGACCCACAATTTATAAAGCTAGTGGAGCACAAAATCACAGAAATAATACAGTTAAATGAATCCACAGACATCTCACCCTCAGTTCTCTGGGACACACTGAAAGCGGTACTGAGAGGGGAGATCATAGCTTATGCCTCGTAAACAAAGAAACAGCAAGAGGCCAAATTAGAAAAATGTATGACAATTTTACAATTTGCCTAACAGGCCCATCAACAGGGAGACCACACGTTGCTTCCCTTAATACAACAAACACAACAAGAAATCCAGGAATTACTAAATTATAAAACCAAAATAGCACTGCAATATTTGAAACAAAAATATTATGATGGAGGCCCACGGGCAAAAAGATTACTTGCTTTCAGACTGCGAAAGCAATGAATAAATGCTACTATAATGAAATTAAAGGATCCAATTGCATCCAAGGAAGAATATAATACTACACAGGTATTAAAAATTCTAAAATGTTACTATGCAGCACTATATACACAGGACCCTGAACCTGAACAGGCTGCACATGACAACTATTTAAAAAAATGTAATCTTCCATACATAAATGAACATCAAAATACTCAACTCTTGGCTCTCATTACTCACCGAGAAGTGGAAGCAGCACTAGCTAGAACGAATACAGGAAATTGCCCCGAACCAGACGGTTACCAAGGATGTCTGCTTTTTCCTGGTCTCCTTCCATACACTCCTCCCCTTCCTTCCTTAGCCTTACAATCCCTCCCCTGGTTTTTCTCTTTTCGCTTACATACCTAAAAAATGCTTTGTCCCCTTTCTTTACTGCCTCTGCTATTTTCTATTTGTGCCTTTGTGCTCCTGGCTACTTTTCCTGCCTCCCTCTGCTTCTTGTGATACACCTCCCTATCCTCTTCCCTCTGTGTCTCCTTATACCTTCTGAATGCTAAAGTTTTTGCTCTTACCTTCCCAACCACCTCTTTTGAGATCCATAGTGGTCTCTTTTTCCTCTTCCTCTTGCTTACTTGCCTGACATAGAAGTGTGTTACTTTCACTGTGGGCCCTTTTAGTTTCACCCATTTGCACCTCCACTCCACCCATGTCCTCCCACCCTACCAGAGCATCTCTGAGGCATTACCACATCTTTGTAAAGTCAGCCCTCCTGCAGTCCATGACCCTCACTTCTGTGTGCTTCAATTCTGGCTCAGTACTTATACTGAACTACACCGTGCAGTGATCACTGGTCCCCAGGTGGCCACCCACCATGACATCTGAAACACTGTCCCCATTGGTGAGTACAAGGACCAGTATTGCCTCATTCAGGAGGTTAGCATGGTGTATCTTGGTAGGAATTTTCCTATCAGGGGTCGCGTTCTCATAATTAACCATACCAGTATATCTAACCACTTTATAAGGACCTTGCCACTTCATTAACAGTAGCAAGAGCTTGTCACCTGGCTTCAAAACCTTTTTCTTTTAGCCCATGGTCATAATGCACCTTATGCTGGTTTGGGGCCTCTTCCTGATTACTATGGGCAATTTCAATATACTTTGCCAATTTCTTTCTCTGTACACACATCTAGGCTGTAATAGATTTTTTTCTGAGTGGAGTTATCTTCCCATATTTCTTTTATGACATCTAGTGGCCCTCTAGGTTGCCTACCATACATTTCAAGAGGTGAAAAACCAGGTGATGCTTGTGGCACTTCTCTGTAACCAAAAAGCAGGTAAGGTAAGTATTGGTCCCAGTCTTTCCCTTCACCTTTCCTAAATCTGGCAGTATAGCCTAGAGGTTAAAGTAACAAGCTGTGAATGAGCTTGGTACATCCAGCAGACTTGGGTTTCATTCCCACAACCTCCACTTGCATACTGTATGACTCTGAGCAAGTCACTTAACTGTTCCAGTGCTCCTAGGTTGCCTCTGAAAACAAGCATTTGTGTCTAGTGGGCCTTACCCAGTTACCAAAGATGAAAATAAATAAATCTTTTTAACATGCATTTTAGGGTTTGAGTAAACCCTCAACAAGACCGTCTGTCTGAGGGTGATAAGGGGAAGTTCTTATGGCAGTGATACCTAATAATTGGTACAGCTCCTTTAGCAAGGCAGCACCAAAATCACTACCCCAATCAGTAATAATCTCTTTTAAGTATGACCACTCTGCTGAAAACTTTGGCAAGCTCTGCTGCCACTTTTGGGGCTGTAACAGTATGTACTGGAACTGCCTCTGGTTATCAAGTAGCATAGTCAAATACTATCAAAATGAATCGATTACCCTGTTTATTTTTGTCTAAGGGACCAACCACATCCATTGTAATTCTCTCAAAAGGCACATTTATCAAGGGTAGGTACGGGCACTAGGAGTACCTTGTCTTTTTAAGTTACTGTGGACACTTTCTGATATTCAGCACAAGAAGTACAATAGGTGGCAACATCCTCATGAATTCCAGGTCAGTAAAATCTGTACGGCAATCTAGCAAGGGTGTGATCCCTCCCTGAGTGACCAGCCATAGGACTATCATATGCTATCTGTAACAACTGATTTCTATATGTCTCTAGTGTCCGTGTGACCAATTGTTATATCTGTTCCTGTGTCTGAGGATTAACACAAACTCTGTACAGTAGCCCATTAAATTTTTTAAACATTGGTTCACCCTGTTTTTGTTTCATCCCCAGCTGCTTAAAATAACTTTGAAGAGAAGCATCGCTAGTTTGCTCTGAAACAAAATTACAATCAGTTATCCATTTAGTTTCAACATTTTCATGTATTAACCCCTTATGTCCATCAGTCTTTTGTTACCACTCTTTTTTCAGGTATCTTCTTTCTTTCCTGGACTTCTGCATCTTGGAGCAGGGCTCAAACTAGTTTGTATCAAAGTCACCAAAAGGAGAAGTGTCCCCACCATCTGAGATTTTCTTTGCCTGTGCTCTTGTCATCACAGCTGCTGAAACTGCAGGTTTTGCTCCCTCTGTGATTAACTTAGCAAATTCTGGAACGTAATTTCCAATAATCACAGGCACAGGTAATTTTGGTACTACCCCCACTTTCATTTGGGGTGACACCTCATTAATGCTCAGAGTCACTTGGGTGGTAGGATAGTACTGAGTGTCCCCCTGGATGCAGATGACCTCAGTACCTGGTCCTTTTGCACAGTGTTTTCCCAGCACTTCAACATGTACTAGAGTCTGTCTGCTTCCTTAATCTGTGAGTCCCTTCACAGTCTTATCACCCACCTTAACATCTGTTAAATACTTGCCCCAACCTGCTAAGGCCAAATCTACTGCAGTGTTACCCTCCTTATTTTTATGGCAGTTTCTTGCAATGTGGTCTGACATATTACAATTTTAGCAAGTAGAGACTTTGGGTGCAGATTTGTTATCCCCACCAGAGTTCTTATTTGATCTGGAGTTAAATTGGTAAAAAGAGGGTCTTACCAGTCCTTGGCTCTTACTTCACTGCTGTGTGGTCTGTCTGGCCATCTTAGTCTTCAGCCAAAGAAACAGCCTTTTCCCCATTTTCTGGTTGGTGTTCTTTTACCCAAACTTGCATGTTTGTGGGGAGGATGTTGAAGAACTGTTCCACTGCAAGTGTGTTGATGATCTTTGAGACTGTTTTGCCCTCTGGCTGGAGCTATTTAACAGGAAGTTCTCTGAGTTGTGTGAAGGCTTCTTGAGGATTGTCAACTGAGTTGTACTTCAGGGACTGGAATCTCTGATTGTAGGTCTCTCCTGAGATGTCATATCTTTTCAGGATTTCTGTCTTCACTAGGGTTACCACCTGTCCTGATTTTCACAGGACAGTCCTGATTTGGGCAGCTGTGTCCTGCAGAAAAACATGAAAAATACTAAATGTCCTGATTTTATAGTAGAAAATTTATTTTCTAACTTTTCACTAAATGTTCTAGAAAACCACAATACTTTAACTAAAATAGCTTACAATGAAAAGAAACCATAGAAGCAACTAAGAAACTACAATTCTTATCTTCAATTCTGATTATATAGAGAAAACAAGTCTGTTGCATTGGTCGAGGTTACGTACTGTACTGCGAAAAATCATGTTTCAGTAAGAAATGTCCCACTTTGGGCTTCTTAAAAGGTGGTAACCCTAGTCTTCACAAGATCATAGTTTTCTGACTGCTCAGTGTCCATATTACTGTAGGCAAGTTGGGCTTTCCCTGTCAGGTAAGGTACCAGCCTGGTTGCCTGTTTCTGTTTTGGCCATTGGTAGGCTCCTGCAACCCTTCCAAAAGTGAGGGAAAGGGAGGACATGATAGAGACCTACAGATATCTCATGGGGGTAAATAAGGTACAAGAGGGGAGTATTTTTCAGAAGACAATGTGCATGAGAACAAGGGGGCATGCATTGAAACTGGAAGGGGAGGAAGTAGGAGGGATGTACAATAGTATTTCTTCACTGAAAGAGTGGTGGACACCTAGAACAGTCTTTCAGCAGAGGTGATGGGGACAAAAACAGTGGTAGGCTTTAAGCATATGTGGAATAGGTACAGTAGAGTCTTGATAGGAAAGTGGAGGGTTTAAGTAGCTGGAGATCAGATAGTGTCTGCAGTGACAGTATAGGCAGGGTAAAAATGGGCAGACTGGGTGAGCCAAGAGGTCTTTATCTGTACAGAGATTCTATTTTCTATGTTTCTGTGTTTCCATTATGTCTATCTCACATGTGCTTAAAGCTCTCTACTGTTTTCACCTCTACCATTTCCACTGACAGTGTATTGCAGGTGTCTACCACTCTTTCAGTGAAGCAGTACTTCCTCACGTCCCTCCTTTACTCCCCCCTCCCAAGCTTCATTGCACGCCCTCTGGTCCTGGGGTGCTTCCTCTTTTGAAAGAGTCTCCATTCCAGCACCCTGTTTACCCCTATGAGGTACTTGTAGGTGTTTATCATGTGTTGAGATCCCGCATATGAGTTTTGGTGAAACCTCTGCACCATTTTAGTAGCACTCTTCTTGACTGACTCTATCCTCTCTATGTCCTTTCTGAGGTGCAGCTTCCAGAACTAGACACAACCCTCCAGGTGGGTTGTGGCCCTACTCACGTCTTTGTTACATTGCCCTGCCACTTTGGGGTCATCCGCTATGATAACCCTAAGGTCACTTTCCTGCTGAGTGACTGACATCAGCCCCCCATCCTTTATTCATGTCCTGGGTTCCTGTGCCCTGGTGCATAATTTTGCACTTTCTAGCATTGAACCCCAGCTGCCATGTTTTGACCACTCACTGAGTTTTCTAAGATCCCTACGCATTCTTCCTACCCCCTTCTAATTGTCCCAACTATTACAGACTTTGATATCATCTGCAGGAAGACTTACTTTCCCTTCCAGTTCATTTGCAATGTCACTTATGAAGACATTGAAAAGAATTTGTCCCAGTACTGAGCTGCGCAGCACCCTGCGGTTCACTCTCCCTTCCTTACAGTGAGTGGCATACTTTAGATCCCACACCTGGGCTGCTCAATTTCTTAATCAGTCACCTGTGGCACAGTGTTGAAGGCCTTGCTAAAGTACAGATAGGCCATGTCCACCGCCCTCCTCTGATCTATTTCCCTGGTCACTGAGTCAAAGAAAAGAATCAGGTTCATCTATCATGACCTACTTCCATGAATCCATGCTGCCTGTGATCTTGCAGCCCATTTCATTAAAGATAATCTACCAACCGTTCCTTTAACAGTATTTCCATTAATTTCCCTATTGCTGAGATGAGACACATGGCCTATATTTGCTAACCTCTTCTCTGCTGCTGCTGTTATGTACAGGGACAGTCTGCTCCCCTCCAGTCCTTCAGAGCCACTTCCGAGTCCACTGAACTCTTGTAGGCCATCAGTGGGGAAGTGAGCACCTTACTGACTTCTTTTAGTACCACTGGATGAATTCTGTCTGGTTCCATAGCCTTGCCCATCTTCACAGCTGCAAGTTCCTTCAGGAATTTTTACTCTCAAAATGGACTTGAATCTGCCCCCTTATTCCTGTTGCTCCCTGGTGGTCATGTCCAGCATTTATTTAGGGAAAAAGAAGTTTGGGGTAATGGACATCTTGAATGAATAACATGGGGGTGCAGGCCATGCTGGAGCTCATGCTGTGCATAAAGTTGTATTGGGCAGCCCAAGGGGCCCTGTTGCCCCAGGTGGGGTCAGATATACTGCTACGCTTGGTTTGGTGCCATGCTCTGGAGACTAAGACCATTGACATGGCATGGATTAACTTGAATAATGACGTGTAAATTTTTGCACTGGACAAGTGGCACAGCGGTGGCACATGAGGGAGATCTGACATCATATCCAGTGCCTGTCAACAGGAGCAGAATCTACCTGTCTTACATTGAATCAAACATATTTAATCTATCCATGTAGAATGTGCTAGAATCCTTTATATACTGGAATGTCCACAGCCAGTTTTGAGGCTGACAAGGAGATTTGGTGGGTGAGGAAAAGCACAGACAAGAGGTTTTGTGCTTCTGCTATGTCAGGTAGGGGTGCCTTAGGGAAGTTGGCTAAAATAGGTACCTTATCCCCCTGCAGGCCCAAAACTGTGGAGCTGAGGATTGGAAAGACAGGGAGGGAGGGGTGGATTTCTACACTGTTGGTGGGGATGCAGTTGGGGGAGATTGCATAATCTTCACAAATGGTGGCGGTGGGATGGGTACCACCAGAGTTGGTGGCACCCCTGGTTCATTTCTCTGATTTTTGTTTACCCAGCAGAGTACACTAGGCAAATAAATGCTTACAGGTATGACCCGGGAGAGTATAGTAGGCAAAAACAAGCCAACATGTGAAACAGATAGGAGTAACAAGCAAGCAATGCAAAAGGACATGTTCATATCAGTATACAGAGCAAAACCACAGAGTTTAAAACAATTCTAGGCACCAAAAGAAGAAAAAGCTACAACAGAGCACAATAGTATTACATAAATAAGGTTACCTTCTCAGGAGAGGAGCATTTAACAGGCTGAACACAGATGTGCAAAAGTACAGAATACAAAATACAGAATATAAGTGCATTGTTTGGGTGAATTGGCTCATTTATTTATTTTTATTTCATTTTTGGTAACTGGGTAGGGTGTATTAGGCATACAATTGCCTATTTTCAGGCATGACCTGGGAGGTTACAACAGCAATGATAATACAATATCAACAAATACAAGGCATGTTACATATGAGGTCGTACAGAGCAGCGGTAGTTACTGAGTTATTATTTATTTATTTATGTATTTGAAGTCTCGGATTACAAGTACTGTACCTATGAGTCTAAAGATTCTTTTGCATAGGTTCCACCTCATATACCAACATATCACAATACAAACAACTAGGTCTACTAAAAACTGTAAACACATGGATACATAAAAGTTTCAGGAGGCTGTTAGAAGGAATATAATCATAGAGGCGAAGGCTATTGAGTAAAACAGAAACATACATTGAATAGACTAAATGATTTGTGCCAGCAAGGATTACAGGCAGGAGGAGGCAACCAGAAATGACTTTGTTGGTAAGATGATGGTCAGCCTAATGTAGGCTTCGTCCACGAGGTGGTGAGAGGGCACAGAAATACAAGTAACAAGAATAGCACTAAGTTGCATATAAACACAAGTAACAATGCATAGAAGAGATACAATATGTATGATTTTTTTTGTTCCTTCCCCAGAAAATGTCACTATGGAGTGAGCAAAGTAATAAGTGGAGTCTCAGTGTTAAGGGTAAGGACAGATACACTGGGCGTGTTGCAGCAGATGATCACGGAGGTGCCGACTGAAGGTACCAGCTGTTTGAGTCTGCCACACAGATGGAGGTATGCTGTTCCACAGGTTGGGGCAGTGGAGGAGAAGGATGTCACACCATACCTGGTACCCGACCTGGGGATAGTCAGTTGGTCAGCATCCAAAGATCTTAGGGAGTAGTGGCTAGGAGAGGGTAAAAGATAAGAGGTGAGGGATAGAGGCTTTTTGTTGTTTAGTGTGCTAGGGACAATTTTTCCTAGGGTAAGGTCCATTAGAGCTGAAGGGGGGAGCCAGCCTAGTTTCTGTACAGGAGACAGTGGTGAGTAAGGCAGCTGCATCCAAGTACTAAGTGACATAAATTAATTGTAACCCACTGTCCATTTATGCATAAGAGTGTTAGAAGCATTAGCAAAGACTGGAAGGCCCTACATTAGTTTTGAGAGCAATACAGTGTTTGCAATAGTGCCTCTGACTGCAGGGGAGCGATTTCTACAGGCACGGTAGGCGATACCAAGACTAGAGTTTGCAGTCTTACAAATGGAGGAGATGTGTACAGCAAAATCCAGGGAGGGGTCTAGTGTGATACCTAAGTATTTGAAAGATGTGACTGTGCTGAGTGGAGAACAATTCATGCAGGACATGAATAGGGCAGTGCGTAAACTTCTTAGCCGAGGAGGTGACCCAAAGAGCATTTGTGGGATCTGGAGAGATTCATTAGTAGTTTGTTGTCAGTAAGCCAGGATTGGACTCCCTGGAGATCTGAGGATAGAGCATTGTTGATACTGGTTGTATCTGGGGCATGACTGATAAACACTAACCCGTCTGCATAAAGAAGAGGGCTACTGTGTTGGAAGCAATGATAGATGGAATTTATGTGTAGGGAGAAAAGCAGTGGTCCAAGGATTGAGCCTTGAGGGATGCCTAGGGTGGTAGGGAGATAGAGAAGGTAGAGCTTATCTTAACCCTTTGTGTCCTATCAGCAAGGTAACTGGTAAACCAGGATAGGCATGTCATGAGATTCCTAGGCAGCTTAGTTTGCTTGTAAGTGTCTGGTGGTTTACCATATCAAAGGCCTTAGTTAGGGCAACGAATACTGCACCAGCATATTCTTCTTTGTCTGAGGAGGTGTAAATGGTGTTTGTTAAGGTGACTAGTGCAGTAGACATACTGTGGTGTTTTCGGAAGACATGCTGGGCTGGGCAGAGCAGGTTGTATCTGTCCAGGTATGTAGTGAGTTGATTGGCAACAATCTTTTCTAGAATTTTGCTTAAGGTAGGTAGATAAAATGGTGAAGGATCTATAATTTGACAAGATTTTGTCATTTCCATTTTGAATTCTGGTTAGTGGGATGGTCAGTTCCTGAGCTTCAAGTTTGATTAATTTGGGCTCCAATCCATCTGGACCTGCCGATTTAGAATCTGGGATCCACCTATGTAACTTGAAAACCTCTTCAGTAGAGACCTGTTCAAATAGGAAGTGGGGGTGCCTGAGGTGATACCAGATGGGGCAACACACTAGTTTGTCTATTTTGCTTCTCTAGGGTTGGGGACAGATCAGTGAATAGTTTATTGAAAGTGTTTGAGATGGTAAGAGGATTGTTACAATTTAATGCATCGATGTTGAAGTCTGGTGTGATGGAGGGGTTGGAGTATCCAAGGAGTTTTTAAGATGACTCCAAAGTTTGTGAGAGTTATTGTGTGAGGAGGCCAGTCGTGTTTTATACTAGCTGCTTTTGCACTGCTGAATGGCTTGCTTGCATTTATTTCTTAAGGCTCTGTAAGCAGCCCAGTCTGACTGGGTGTTGGATGTTTTGAAGGAGACCCAACATTTGTCTCTTACCTTCATGAGTAATGGGAGGGGTCCTGTGAGCCATTTAGTGTTTTGACCTCTAACTCTCCTGGTGGTAAGGGGAGCATGTTTGCTCCTGGGTATGTCTCTGAGGTTCCCCCATCATTGGGATGGATTTCCAATGAAGTCTGGTAAAAAGTGCAGCTAGGAAAATAATGTGCCATGTATGTTTGTATGGCTTGATTTCTGAATAAAATTGTTTTGTGGACTTTTCAACCAGAAAGCTGGTGTGCTCTTTCTTTCCACAAAGGAAGCAGAATGGGGCAAGTACTGGAGGCTTTGTGACCAAAGAGGCACAACACAACCACATTTCTCTAAACACTACAGTGGGGTCCTGCCAGGGTAAAGAGGTTAAGGGGATTACCATCTTTAGGAACTCCTTTCCTGGCCCCTCCCATGCTGCAGCATTCTTTGAATATTAATGAGCTGGTATGGATTATAGGGACACATTCCAGAGACGGACGGACAGGAAGTGCAGTTTAGTCTCGGAAAGCAGCTAGGGATAGGAGCTCAGAGCTGAGAACAAAGGGAGCTGTAAAGGGAACTTGTTTTCTGTGAAAAGTAATTATTTTCCAAGTCCAAAGGCTTCCAAACACTGAAGAATTGTATCTGCTCACACTTCTAAACAGTGTGGTTTCATATTGTCAGGAGTTGGTGTTGGAAATTGAAGCAGATGATCAAGAAGATGGAGGTAAGAAGTTACTGTATACGACTCTGCTTAAGAATAGCACAAACTGGACACATGGTATTAGTTTAACACTATTTCATTTTAAACCGAATCAATGTATATAGAGACAGTGGCATTTCAAGGCTGTTGGTTCTTTTTCAAGTGTTTTACTATGTTTTCATTCCTGTGGCCTGACAAATTGACCTTGTAACGTTTTCTGTCTGTATCATTATTTGTTTCTGAATATCCTGGCTGCATTTGCCATTTACCTCACTAGCCATAACTGCAAGACACAACCTTTACTCCTTCTTAGGGACAGGTCCCCCCGTACACTTTTGCATCCTCCAACAGCAGTTTTGATGAGCTGTGTGCAGCCACCCCCTCTCATATTATAAACTCCATAGCTGTCCCTGAACTTTACCTTTTAGAGCCAAGTTAATTCTGCCCTGATTTTTATAACCTTCCCCACCTCCTAGTTCTATAAATTCCATTTTTATAATCTTCCCAACCCCCTAGTTCTATAAATTCCATTTGTATAATATTCCCCACCCCCAAGTACTATAAATTCCATTTTTGTCCCTCAGAATGCTACCTTTTAAAGTTGACTAAAGGCAGGGTCTACATCAAAATCCCTATAAGGAGAGACTGAGCAATCTCAATATGTACATGCTAGAAGAAAGGAGAGCAAGAGGGGACATGATACAGACCTGCACTGGCTCATATTGCCAGCTTGAGCTCGTCAGGTTTGAACAAACCTCCACTTTTGAACCCTTTTTTTTTTTTTTTTTTTTTCTGAATCCTCGCCAGTGCAGAGAATGTGGACTGTGCATGGGTGTCAGGCATACACAGGGTACACTACCAACAGAATTTCTAACCTGGGGCATCATTAGAACATCCCTGACCTGCCACCATTTCAAGCCCCTTTGTTTGTTTACTTTCCCAGAAACACAGACTTTGACAGCAGATAAGGACCACTTGGCCCACCCCAGTCTGCCCATTTCCCTACCTATTAGATAAGCTGCAGATCCTAGTTAACCGACAGCCTACTTCTTTCTAACCCCCACCAAAATTGCCTTATGTCTGTCCCATGCATTCTTGAATTCCTCCACTGTTTTTGACCCCATGACCTCCTCAGGAAGGTCGTTCCATGCGTCCACCACCCTCTCTGTGAAAAAAATACTTCCTCATGTTACTCCTGAGCCGTCTCCCCCTCTATCTTCAAATTGTGTTCCCCTTAACTTAAGTTCCTAGTGGGAATCAAACCACTGACCCTTTGCTTGTTAAGCCAAGCCACATCTACTGTACCACTTCAGTCACTTGCCTATAATGCTGTTCTAATCTTTTAGAGCAAGTAGTTTGTTAAAAGCATGGTGAAACCATCAATATAGTGACAGAATAATTCATGAATATACATGATAGATGGCAAATACGTTCCTTCACCTAGAATTTAACTTCTGACCCTTTGTTTGCAAGGCAAGCACACATCCAGTGTGCCACCTGAGGATGCTGTCCTTATTGTAATCTGTTGATCTTACTTCGAGTGGGAGCTCTTGCAGCAGGCTATTACAATCAGGACTACGCCGCAGGCACTAGGACCCTCTGGTGAAACTTCTGCCAGCAATACACAGCAGGGACCGCCCCCGACACTGGCCCCGCCCCGACGTCGGTCAGGATACAAGAGGGGGCGGACCTAGCTCCACCTCAGTTCTTTCCGGCCGCGTCCTGCACATGAAGTCGAAGGAACAGCTTTTGCTTGCAGTTGCAGCTAAAGGTCTGATCTTCATTTTTCTTCAATTTTCGACGGGTTGTCTCGTGTTCTGGTACCCGACGTCAGTCCGCCACCCGTCGGTTATTTTTCTCGAGTACTGACGTCAGCCATTTTTCCCAGCCGAGTTCAATGTCTTCTCGGGCGTCGGCATCTCCTGAACACTTAAATAAGTGTGACTGCGGGAGGCAGATCCCAGCTAAGGACGGCCATCGATGGTGCATTTTTTTGTCTAGGCCCAGACCACGACACCGCCAACTGCGCAGATTGCCAGGCCTTTACCAGCTGGACCCGCATCCGCCGCCTGAAGGCCCTTAAGACCTACCTGCTGGAGCAGAAGATGGATCTGCACTCCTCAGAGGGGAAGCAGAAGGAGAAGAAGCACCACAGCAAGGACCGTAGTCGGTCCCGTCACTGGTCACGGTCACGGTCATGCTCGCACTTGCGGCCATCTCCCAAAAAAGCCCGTCCCTCGGGTTCTGGAGATCCTCCGAAGACTCCTCAGGCTAAGGCCGGCCCATTGGGGGAGAAGTCGGCCAAGCCAAAGGTGACCCCGCTAAGGGTCATTGCTAAGCCCTTAGAGGTGCCTGCTTCGGCCCTAGCTGCTAAGGCACTGACGCCGCCTGCTAAAGGCGTGCCTCCGGAGACTAAAGACTCTCCGGCGCCCCCCGGCGTCACTCTGTTGTCGGTCCCTACACCGACGCCGGTCGAAGGGGCGAAGGACGCAGGGACGATCACGGAGGAATCGACGTCCCCGTCACCCAAGTCCTCCTCCCGCATGGGCCCTCAGGAGAGCTCTCCTTCGCGCCCCGACGTTCCGGAGACTTCCTTCCCGAAACGAGCGGCTGAAATGTTCACCAAGGATGAGCTCAAGGATCTTTTCTCCTTTTGGTGGGGGCAGGTCCACAAGTGGTCCTCCCCGTCGCCGGCCCAGACACCGGTACCGGACCCTCCGGGAAAACCACAGCCGGGAGGTGAGTCTTCCCCGAGGAAGTCACCGGAGCGCCAGCCTTCACCTCCCTTCAGGGCTCATTCCTGCACAAGGTCTCAGGACCACCGATGTCGCTTCTGGGATTCGGGTGACCGACGTCGGTCTAGGTCATGCTCCAGGAGCCTTTCTCGCTCCAGGCGAGAACGCTCCCGATGTCGGTCCTCTGACCAACGTCGGTCATTGCTCCGTCGCCGGTCCAGGGACCGGAGTTGGTCTTCAGACAGACGTCGGTCCCCTAGCTACCGACGTCAGTGAAGGCATGGTCATAGGACGGGGTCAGACTACTCCAAGTCGGATAGTCGATCCTCCTCCCCAACGTCGACCTCTTCTTCCTCTCTCAGCCTCAAGCGCTCCCTGGGAGAGAAGGACCAGCCTCGCTCACCTCCGGTCAATCCTACTTTTATGGACGTCATGAGGCACATCCAGGCCTCCAACGAGTGGGACACGGAGGACCTGGATCCAGAACGCCGGAGATTGGCTAAGTACCTGAGGCAAAAGGAGCCAAAGCCTCTGGTTATCCCTCCTTTAGTCGATGCATTCCAGGACCTTACTAGAACCACCTGGATGCATCCGGCCTCAATCCCGGCAGTTCCAAAAAAGTCGGACAGGCTGTATAAGGCCCCGAGGGCAGAACCCTTTCTAGCGGAGCACCTTCAGGCTGATTCGTCGGTGATCACGGCTGCCCATGGCAAGTCTCAGCAACCGAAGCACCTCAGGTCCCAGCCTCCCGACCCGGAGTCCCGCTACCTGGACCAGGTGGGCAAGAAAGTATATGCTGCCTCCACCTGTTCCATCTGTTCCCTCAATTTCCTAACGCATATGGTACAGTACCAGAATGTGATGTGGAAAAGGGGACTGGAGCTGGCAAAGACCATGCCAGACTCTGACCAAAAGGCAGAGCTCCTGGCCCTCTTCCAGTTGGGCTCAGATGTAGGCTCCCATGTACTGAGGGCCTCGTATGACACTGCAGACATGGCAGCCAGGGCAGCCGCTTCCGGGGTGTGCCTCTGGCGCCATGCCTGGTTGAGAGTCACGGGCTTTCACCAGGATCTTCAAGCCGGTATCAAGGATCTGCCCTTCCAGGGTACTGTGCTGTTTGGGCAGGAGATGGAGGCTTTGATCTCCCGCCTCCAGGAGTCTGGCAAGTCAATCTGGTCGGTCCGCCAGATGTACCGTGGTGACCAGCGACGACAGCACCATAGACGGCCCTTTCGTAAGTCCTCAGGCAGTCAAGATCCAGCCCGTGGCAACCAACAGGGGCAGAGAGGAGGCTTCCGCAAGAGATCCGGGAACCAGTATTCTGGTGGACCTCCTGCCCATGGGCCCAAGTCCTCCCAGACCTCTCTCCCCACTCCTGGCTCTGCCCAATGACTCCCTTCCACCCCCCTTCTGCGGGAAGACCCAGGGGAGATGGTTGGGGGCCGCTTCTCACTTCATTTAGAAGGGTGGAAGTCTTATCACCGCAGACCAGTGGGTCTTGGATATTATATGGAGAGGACACACGCTAGAGTTCACAAAGTTTCCACCACATACTCCTCCAAAGCTCTCCCATTATCCTCCTTCTCACATCCCACTAATAGAAGGAGAGATACAGACCCTCCTGCAGAAGAGAGCACTAGAGAGGGTCCCCTTGCATCAGCAAGGGCAGGGGTTCTATTCCCACTTCTTTCTGGTCCCAAAAAAGACTCAGGACCTTCGTCCCATTCTGGATCTCAGTCCCCTAAACCTCTTTATCGAGCACAAAAGGTTCAGGATGGTGACTCTTCAAGGACTCCTTCCCTTGCTGCACCAAGGGGACTGGCTATGTTCTCTCGACATGCAGGATGCATATATGCATATAGGGGTCTATCCTCCCCACAGGAAGTTTCTGAGGTTCCACTTCCAAGGGGAGCACTTTCAGTTTCGAGTGCTTCCGTTCGGCCTCTCTTCCACTCTGCAAGTCTTTACCAAATGCCTAGCAGTGGTGGCTGCGGCTCTAAGGCATATGGGACACTATGTGTTCCCCTACCTAGACGATTGGCTGCTTACGGTCCCATCAAGAGTAGGCCTCTTACGAGCTCTTGGAGACACTTATACTCTGTTCCGAGAGCTGGGGATCACCCTGAACTTATGAAAATCATCCCCGGAGCCCAGCCAAAAGCTCGCCTTCATAGGAGCGATCCTGGATTCCGTCCAGGGCATGGCCTTCCTCCCTCAGGACAGGGGAGTTCGCTTGTGAGAGATGGCAGAACGGATCTCCATAACTCCTCGAGTTCCGGCTTGGAACTTCCTCAGTTTACTGGGGCACATGGCGGCGGCCATTCCTGTCACTCCTTTGGCCTGCCTCCACATGAGAGTCCCGCAGTGGATGCTCAGGGTGCAGTGGGACCAAAGCTACGATGATCTAGACTCCCCAGTCAAGATCTCGGAGCCAGTCAGGAGAACTCGGCTTTGGTGGATGGACCCCAGCAATCTGGAGAAAGGGGTCAGCTTTCGTCTGGAGCCACCAGGTCAAACTCTGACAACAGATGCCTCAGACCTGGGGTGGGGGGTGCACCTGGGTGCACATCGAACGCAGGGGGTTTGGTCACCCGAGGAGCAGTCCCTCCACATCAATGTACTGGAAATGCGAGCGGTCCTGTATGCCCTCCAGGCTTTTCGAGAGGACCTGGTGCCAGGCTCTCTTCTAGTTCAGACAGACAACATGGCGGTCGTCTTTTACATCAACAAACAAGGGAGCACTCATTCTTATCCTCTTTGCAGGGAGGCGATGAGAGTCTGGTACTGGGCGCTGGAGCGGGGCATCCTGCTGTCTGCAATGCACGTTCCAGGTGTCCTAAACGATCTGGCCGACAGCCTCAGCAGGTCACGTTCCAGAGTGCACGAATGGGAACTGCTACAATCCGTAGCGGACAAGCTCTTTGACAGGTGGGGTCTTCCAGAGCTGGACCTCTTTGCATCACCACGCAACGCCAAACTGCCAATGTTCTGCTCGTGAGAGCACGCGCCTGGAGTATTCTGGCCAGACGCGTTATTCCTTTGCTGGGCAGGGAGGTTTCGTAATGCCTTTCCGCCCTTCCCTCTCATTCAGAGAGTACTGCTCAAGTTACAGGCAGAAGGGGCCCGGATGATCCTAGTGGCCCCCAAATGGCCTCGGCAGATTTGGTTCCCACTACTGCAGCGGTTATCAATGGAACCTCCAAATCCGCTGCCCATATGCTCGCAGTTACTGTCCCAGGACCAAGGGTCGCTGGTCCATCCGGATCTTCGATCCTTACACCTACATGCTTGGCTCCTTCAGACATAACTCAACATAGATACAGGGTTTTCCTGGAAGTGGCGGTGGTCCTAGTGTCAGCAAGAAAGCCCTCTTCTTGCTCCACCTACGCTATGAAGTGGAAGTGTTTATGTCTTTGGGCATTGCCGCAGCGTTTGGATCCCTTCACGTTCCCTGTGAACTCAGCTTTACAGTATCTCCTCTCCTTGAACGATAAGGGTCTGAGTTACTCCTCTATCAAGGTACACATGTGGGCAATCTCCGCCTATCATGCTCTCGTGGGAGACAGAGCATTAGCGCAATTGGATGTCGCCCACACTTTTCTTAT
Source organism: Neoceratodus forsteri (assembly GCA_016271365.2). Lineage (NCBI taxonomy): Eukaryota > Metazoa > Chordata > Ceratodontiformes > Ceratodontidae > Neoceratodus > Neoceratodus forsteri. The sequence continues at coordinate 216,060,124 of JADMNL010000024.1, forward strand.
GGGAATTCTACATATGAGACCTCCCATTCGGGACTCTGTCCCACCCTGGAACCTCCTTTTTGTGTTGGAGAAACTCACCTTCCCTCCTTTTGAACCAGCAGTGGATTGTGAGCTGCATTACCTTTCTTGGAAGGTTTGCTTTTTGGTTGCTGTTACTTCAGCTCGAAGGGTTTCCGAGCTTCAGGCTCTGATGTATAAAGAGCCCTATTTGGTTTTCCACAGGGAAAGGGTTTCCCTCAGAACAAATCCTAAGTTTCTTCCGAAAGTGGTCTCAGAATTGACCCTCAACCAGTCGGTTGATCTTCCTGTTTATTTTCCTTCCCCTTCCAACAGAGGGGAGGCTCTCCTCCACACATTGGATGTCCACAGGTCTCTGAGGTATTACCTCAAAAGGACGTCTCAGCACCATAAATCGCAGCAGCTCTTTGTGGCTTTTGCACCACATTGCTTGGGTCAACCGGTGTCCAAATAACTATCTCTAAATGGATAGTTCGCTGTGTCTCGTTTTGCTACAAGCATCACAACAAACCCCTGCTGGGCCCGGTTAGGGGTCACTCCACCAGAGGAGTGTCAGCTTCTTTCGCCACCCTGCAAAATGTCACTATACAGGACATTTGTGCTGCCGCAACCTGGAACTCGGTACATACCTTTATCAAGCATTACAGCTTGGATATCATCTCCAGACGCCGAGCTGGCTTCGGCCTAGCCGTTTTACAAGGGCTTTTGTCCTAAGGCCTCTGGAGTCAGCATATTCCACCTCCCAGGGTCATCTACCTCCTTGTTGTGGGACTGCTTGGGACTCAGTCCTGACTGTAATAGCCTGCTGCAAGAGCTCCCACTCGAAGTAAGATAGTACAGTTACGTAACAACTTACCGTAACAGTAGATCTTCAAGAGGAGCTCTTGCAGTAGGCGCTACTTCCCACCCGCCTTCCCCCTCGAGGTGCGCAGATCCATTTTCGTTTTTTCTTCTTCAATTCCTCTTCATGGTAGGCTTCATCTCCTTCTCTTGTCAGGCCTTCTGCTGGGTCTTGGCGGGAGAACTGAGTTGGAGCTGGGTCCGCCCCCTCTTGTACCCCTGACTGACGTCGGATCGGGCCGCGCAGGGCGGTCCCTGTGTATTGCTGGCAGAAGTTTTCACCGAAGGTCCTAGTGCTCGCGTGCATAGTCCTGATTGTAATAGCCTGCTGAAAGAGCTCCTCTCAAGATCTACTGTTACAGTAAGTTCTTATGTAACTGTACTTTTCTGGTGCTGCCTGGAACATGAAGGGTTGAGCAGTGAACAAGACCAGCATTGGAAGTATGGGGTGCTGACAGACACGAGTAAAGCAAACTGCTGAGCCAGCTGATTGGCTGTCGAGCGAGTATTTGCAATATTCATTATCTCGGTCTGAAAGTAGGGAGTCACAGCTGTTTTCAGCTACCTGCAGTGCAGTGAGGAAAGTGTTGCAGTTTTCAAGAAATTATTTTTCAGTTTCTAGAATGCAGACGATTGGATGGCCCGGCTATAGGAACTTGTATTGGAGGACTTGGGTCCAGCAGCAGCAAAATGTTGTTTTTTTTTTTCTGTGTGTGTGTATTTAAAGGGGTTGGGGGATTGCAGTGGATATCACACAGACCACTGACTCAGAGTATCAAAGACCTTTTGGGAGCCAGGCAGTGGGCACAGCGTGCTAGTGCTTTTCAAAAGATATAAATTTACTTTGTATTTTGTTTGTGCGAGTGCCTTTAACAAGGTTAGGAATCAGGCTTTAAGCAAGCAGAGGTGTGTGTGTGTGTGTGTTGGGGAGAATGAGATTGCTGCTTGTCCCAGCATAATGCCACAAACATATTTTGGCCCGACTTCAGTTCTTGGGTTACAAATATGGTGGCCTGGTGTTGTTATCTACAGTCACAGGGAAGTGTAGCCCCCTGCTAAACCCTATGGAAAAAATCCACCCGCCGTATTGTCTGCCCAAAACACTGCAGTCCTTCTGAATGTTTGAAACTTGACCTTTTGGCTTGTTCTGATTTGGTGGTTTTATGACTTCTGTGAGCATTAAAACTTATGTTCCCTCCAGTTACACTAATTGCAGTCTTTAACCAGTACAGTTAGTAACTTGCTAATTATTTGGCTATAATAATTACTTTGTACCAATTTTTATGTAATTATAGTTCTGTGATGATTTTTTTATTGTCTGCCTTTCCTCTGTACCCCAGTTACTGCATACTCACCATGGTTTTTGTATACTGCATTTGGGGATAAATTTGCATGAAATACTGTACTGCCACAATCGGGGCACTATTGTAGGAAATGTTTTTTATTTTATTCTTTGTTAACCGGGTAAGGGCCACTCAGCACAGTTGCCTTTTTTCAGGGGTGACCCGGGAGCACTGGGGAGATTACTTGACTTGCTCAACGTCCCATAGTATGCAAGTGGAGGTTCCGGGCATCAAACACATGTTTGTCTGCTGGATATACCAAGCTCATTCACAGTTTGTTACTTTAACCTCTAGGATATACTGCCAGCTCCGTGAAAGAGTATTGGTGTAAAGGGTGCAATTAAACTCTGTTATAGATTCAGCCACAGTCTGGTGTGGGGGAGGGAGGGAATCTGTGTGTAGTGTCCGAATTGCTCATGGAAGGTGGTTGACTAAGCTGCGTGTCTGGTGTCTGGGTGGACTTTGCGCATGTCTGACAGTAAGAATGAGTTGAACCTGTAACCATGTTCAGTGCTGGAGGGAGTAAACATGTGGGTCTGGTGCTGGGATGGTGACTCTAAGCATGTATAGAACTGTTAGAAGGGCAAACATGCCGTCATTGACTGGGGTGTTTTGTGCAGGAAATGCAACCTGATGGTGATCTGGTGTGTTTGGGAAGATGAGGCTGGCCTGTATGATTGGGGGGGGGGCAAAAGTAAAAAAAAAAATATGACTGACCTCTCCGTACCCCATCCTTCATCCCTGACCCAATTGGTAAAACTTTAAAAAGCACTAAATGTTAGTGCTACAGCGCTGCTGCCAGTCCCAACTTCAGTACCCCCCACTCTACTGCCCTGCCCACTTTACAGTCCAGTGATGGGTGACAGTGGCCTGGTATCTCTTTCCCCTTTGTCAACCCACAAATCCCTCTAACCTTATACCTCCCAGAAGCCATAGTGTTGACCTAAGGTGGTAGCCAATTTAAAGAAAGCCCTGGGTTAGACACCACCAGATGCCAGTTAGTAAGGTATCTGGTGGTGAGTAATTCCAGGGATTCCTTTAGTTTGGCCGCCACCTTTGGTCATAGACAACACTGGAGTTTCTGGGATGCATTGCTTTGGGGGGAGGGGTAGTGAGTTGCTAGACAGGGACATACTGGGTCAGCATGTACCATCACCAAGCAGTGGGTTTGACTGAGCAGCAGCGTAGGGGCACCAAAGTTCAGACTGGTGGCAGTGCAGCACTAAGTGCTTTTTAAAACTTTAGTCATTGGGTCAGGGAGGTTGAAGGGGGAATAGGAAGGGGGGTATACTTTATTGGACTTTGCTGCTTGGGGGTTGTTGTAAGTGCAGTGGAGGTGATGCTTATTTTACTGAAGCGGAGTGAAATGGAGGCTTCTGGGGTGGGGAGAACCAGTCGCCCAGTCCGTAGGTCATATCTGGATTTATGAGTGGACAACTAGCCACACTAGACAAGATAACTGTTTCAGTGCAGGAGTCATTGCTGGACCACCGCCAGGGCCTCCAGGGACCCCAGCAAGCCCCACAGCCCAGATTCTGAGAAATCCTGCTTGACAGTGCTGCAAAGGGAAGGGGGAGAATGTAAGTAGAAGGCCCTGGGGACAAGATGATGAGGCAGTCATGCCAACAGCAAAATGTAAAATTTATTGGGTGGGGGGCACCAGGTTACAAGAAACTAACATGTTCCAGGTAATGTGTCAGTATGGCATCCTGAAACATAGTATCTGATAGCATAAGGAGACCAATGGCTCGTATTTATTACTACCTTACCTCTGACCTTGTGCTAAGGTGGGTTATTCACTAAAAGCAGCAAAAACTGTGTGCAAAAAGAAGTAAATAAAGCAAAGCAATGCTCAGTGTGTTTTTATGTGCTTAAAGTAGTAGCTGATTAAAACACCCCTTGTGTTTGTATCAGCTACTACTTTGAGCACATTAAAGCACACTGAGCAGTGCTTGGATTTATTTGCATCTTGTTGTGCACTGTTTTTGCTGCTTTTTGTTCTCTCATTTTTTGGTGCTGCAGTTACTGTTGTGAGCACCAGGCAAAGTTTGTTTCAGCATGGGTTATTCACTCCCTCTACCTTTCTGCTACCTCCCCCTCTCTGGTTCCCCAAATGGGACAAGTCCCTTGGCATTGTTCCACCCACGTCTGAACCCATTTAGGGTCTTTGCCCCAACATCCTCTAGTGGCAGTCTGTTCCAAAGCTCCACCACCCTTTCTGTGAAGAAAAACTTCCTCCCATCTTTCCTAATTTACCCTCCCTCATGGGGTAAATAATGTACAGGAGGGAAGTATATTTCAGAAAAAGGTGCTCAAGAACAAGGGGACATGCTATGAAGCTGTAGGTGGTATATTCTGAAGAAATGTGAGAAAGTACTTCTTCAGAGAAAGAGTGGTGGATTCCTGAAACAGCCTTCCAGCAGAGGTGGTGGGGGCAAAAATAGTTGAGGGGTTCAAGTGTACATAGCACAAGGGAATCATAGTGTAAGGGAGGGGGAAGAGTTGTAGATCAAGTAGGGAGTGCAGTGATAATGTAGTTAGGGAAAATGGGCAGACTGGTTGGGCTAGGTGGTCCTTATCTGCTGTTAAATTCTATTCTCCTAATCTCCAGCCATGGTCTCGCATGACTGCACCCCGCTAGTTGTTTGTTTATTTAATATTGTGCTCACCAAGAGATGATTCACTGTCTCACTCTTGTGGGGGGTCCCGAGGAATGGTGCCCACTGTATAGTAACTGGACTACTAACACCTAATGACCAAAGCAGCAGATAACTGAATGTGCTCATAGGGATATAATACTGTGGAAGTCAGGCAGTACAAGACCTGCAGGTCCATGGTGATTGCTCCCCACTGTCTCGGTGAATATATATACTTTTATGTTGGTATCCCTCATATAGTTGTCAAGCCTATTTTTCAATATAGTTTTATTTCTGCTATTGATTATTACCAACTACTTGTAGGCAGGCAACATGGCTCCCCTGAGCTGAATATCACGAATGTAAAAATGTAATTTTTTGTACTCTGTATTGTCTAATGTATTTGCTGTTATCTAACATGAAACCTTTGCAAATGAGCAATTTGTGCTCAAAGGTTGCTTCTGATCTTTCAAATAAACAAATAAATAACGTCTCAAATTAGCACATTCCAGATTTTCGTCACTCTCTGGGTGTAGTAATAGTTTCTTCTATTAGTTTTACCTGTATTAGTATGGACACTTCTGCAGTGCACATGTGATTTGGAATTTGATGACAGTGAAGGCACATCATCCATTTGTTGTAAATGTTTGTTCGATGGCTTTTTGGCTGTTAACTGGAATCAGTAGTTGCAAGATGCCCGCTGTCATGGAGGAACAACGACAGCACCCCATTAGCATTGGTCATGGTTGTGGAGTCAAGTGCCTTGCAGCCATTTCTGGATTGCTGAAATTAGAAGTAATTAAAAGTACCTGGGAAAATGACCTCAATGCACTGATACACTCAATCTCTGTATCCTGGTATCAAAGAAACATAAACCATGCCAGCAGAAAAGCACCAGTAGGCCCATCTTGTCTGCCCATTTTTTACTGCCTAACTGTGCACCCTGAACCCCACTTGGTCATTGGTGTCCCTCCCTCCTCTCTTACCTCTAAGTGAAGACCTGGCTAGGTTAGAGAAGTGGCCTGACATTTGGCAACTGGGGTGCAATGCAAAAAAGTGCAAATTTTATGCACTTGGGGCAAGGAACCCAGAGACCAAATACTTCCTGGGTGGTGTGCAGGTCGCCAAGTCTCATGAAGAAAAAGAACCTGTGAGTTATCATCAAGAGTGACCTGAAGCACTCAGCACACTGCATGAGAGCAGTGACAATAGCAGGTCAGATGCTGGGGTGCACAGCCAGGGGCATTACCACCAGGAAGGCAGAGATCATACTATTGCTATACAGCCTACTGGTAGGACTCACCTAGAGTATAATGTGTAGTAGTGGTGCCTGTATCACTTTCTGGAGACAGTCTAGAGAAGGGCAACCAGAATGACCCAGGGCCAGTAGGGCCACATCTACAAGAAGAGGCTCAAGAGACTCAATGGGTACCCCCTTGCGGACAGAAGAGAAAGAGAGAAAGAGAGGGGGTCATGATCTAGACCTTCAAATACCTTAAAGGTGTTAATAGGGTGCATACAGAGGGCCTCTTCAGTCTTATGGGAAACAAGTCCAGTAGGGGCATAGTCTAAAGCTGGTATGGGAAAGATTCAAGAAGGAGATGAGGACTGAGACAGTGGCCAAGTGGAACGAGTTGCCAGAGGAGATGATCTCCCTGAAAATGGTAAATAGTTTCTAGAGAAGATGGGACAGAATAAAGGGTAAAGTTGCTGGAGGGACAGGGGAACTGAGGGGAGTCAGGAAGAATTTGCAGAGGGGGGCAGGTCTCACTGTAAACACAGCTGGGACCTGCACAATCTAGCAGACAAGATAGATCTTAAGGCCTTTATCTGCCGGCATGTTCATATGTAATTATCAGATCATGTTTGCGCAACCACAGGGGGCTGCTCCTTGGAAGCAAGACAACCCTTTGGATAGGATCAGCATGAATTATCCACACCGTGCCTCTGTGCCCATTTACAGACAACAATCTGCTTATCACAGAGCTACATTGTGGTAGCTGTAAATAGATTATAGTCTGCATAACAGAGTTCTGTCTTGTGACCTATTTATGAATTAATTTTTTTTGTTACCTATTAAGCTCTACTGACCACCTGGTGCATTTCAGTGTTCCTCAATGGGGCAAATAGAGTAGTTACTCTATTTTGACTTCAGTAAGGCATTTGAATGGATGCCACACAGTAGGTTGCTGAAGAAATTAGAGGATCTAACATATGGTTATGGTAAATGGAGTCAGATCAGAAGAGAGGGCAGTCAGGCTGGCCCATCGGTGCAGCGGTTGGATTTCCGCTTGCGATGCCGGTGACTAGGGTTCGAGAACAGACCGGGGTCATCGGAGTGGCTGGCTGGGGGGAGAAGGATCAAGCATCCTTAGGACTGCTGTCCTTCTCTGGGAGGGAGGGGGTTATGTGTTTTGCACGCGAGCGGCACCCAGCGGAGGCTGGGTTTGCCGCAATGCACCGACACCAGCAAGATTTCATGGCGGGGCAGATGCTGGCCATCTTTCCATGTCCCCGCCCTGCTTACAGGGGAAAAAATGCTGCTGGGTCGCCTCCATGGTGCCCTTCCCTCTGGGGCCCCGATTAGCCTCTGGTACCGAACTCTCCTGACCAGATACTTGTAGTGCGGAGCTGGTAGGGGAGCAGCTCCACAACCCCGCCCTCTGGGGGACAAGCCAGGGGTGACTGTGGAGAAGCACAGTGATTGCCGGAGGTGGGGGTGCAGAGGGGCCGTGACCAAGGGCAGAGTTACTGGCGACCCAGCAGAATCAAGCATACTAAATATAAAAAAAAAAAAAAAAAGAAAGAAAAAGAAGAGAGGGTGGTCAGTTCTAAGACCAGTTGTTTCAAGGTGTTTATCAGTGACAGAAGAAATACAGGACAAAATGTGTCTCTCTGCAAATGAGACAAAACTCTATGGCAGGGTAAACTGGTTCCTTCTCAGACCTCCACCCGGCTAAGATCGTCTGGGCCCTGACCAGGCCACCATCCTCCAAGAGGATGGCGCAGCTTGCTTGCCTCCGTGGCCACTGCTGCTTCATTTCCCCGGGCTACTTCTTGGATCCTCGCCCAGTTAAGATCATCTGGGCCCTGACCAGGCCACCATCTTCCAAGACGACGGTGCGGCTTGCTTCCCTGCCACGGCTGCCGCTGCTTCAATCTCCCTGGCTCCTTCTCGGACCCCCAGCCGGCTAAGGTATTTTTCCCCAAGTGCCTTCTCTGTGGCTTCACTTGCAGGACTCTGATTGGATGACGCCAGTTACCCTGGCCAAACCACTTATTCTCAAGGCTACTTTGAAAATTTGAGTGCTTTTCTTTCCAGCACAGCTACTTGGGGACCCTCTGCCAGGGAACTGTACTGGTTCTGGATTTGATTTTTCAGCTTCTACTGCAGCTAGTCCTGGGGAAATAGTTTAATATCACTAGCTTAAACTCTGCCGAAATGTTTAACCGCTTGCCTTAAAGTGAAGCTGCTGCAACTGTAAATTTTTACGCTCAACTGCTTACCTTAAAATTAATTGTATTTTTTTACTGTGTGATTTTGCCCTGCTTTCCCCTCTCTTTTCTCTTGCTAAACTCCCCCCTCCCCGCTCCTCTCACTCCATGTGAAATCCATGCCCCCAGATTTTCAGCCGTTTAGGCAGGTAATTGTCCTCTGGCTCCTACCCACCACTGGTTTCTGTCTCCCCTGACTTCCCCCTGCCCCCTGCCCCTTGTTCTTTCACTGGTCTGATTCTCTGCCTTTTCTCTGTCTCTCCCCAGATTACCGGGCCCTGACCTGGCCCCCAACCTCCAATAGGATGGCATGGCTTGCTTCCCTGCTGCTGCTGCCACTGCTTCACTCTCCCTGGCTCCTTCTTGGACCTCCACCCGGCTAAGGTAGTTTCCTCAAGTGCCTTCTTTGTGGCTTCACTTGCAGGACTCTGATTGGATGGCACCAGTTACCCTGGCCAATCCGCTTATCCCCAAGGCTCCTTTGAAAATCAGAGTGCTTTTCTTTCCAGCACAGCTACTCGGGACCCTCTGCCAGGGAACTGTACTGGTTTTGAACTTGATTTTTTTGGCCCCCCACTCTCCCCCTGACACTCTTTAATGCTCTCCTCCCCCCATCATCATTTCCCTGCAGAATACAAATTACTACTGACCCCTATTAAAGCAGCAAGCACCTGTTCTGGCACTTAAAGTTATTTTTTTTTCCCCCACTCGAGTGTAACTTATTATTTGCACCTCGTTCTTTGCCCATCTCTAAGTAGTCACTTGGAAAATGAATAATCATGTAATCTTCTTTACCCTCGACTCCTTGACTGGGCTACTAATGATGACTGACTTCTCGTCCGCCATCCTGGCCGCTGATCAAATCGGCCTACAGTACTTTACTGAATCATTTAAACCAACCATCCCCCCTCACAGCACAAATTGGCATGAGTCCTCTCCTATGGGCTCTGCCATGCTGTCCTTGCTATCAGACCTCAAACATTGGTTACTTGAACTTTTTGTCCACTCCCTCACATTCCAGTTCCCCCACTGGCTCCCCATTTCCTGTCCCATTCTGTCACTCATTCTCCTTGCTGGTGATGTGGAAAGCAACCTGGGACCTCCAACATACACATTGACCATACAAATGTCTGCGCTGGTCACTCGGGCCTCATGATTGCACACCTAAATATATGTAGCCTCCCTTCTAAGTTCTCTGAGCTCGAGGCATGGGTGATCCTATATAAGCCACACATCCTGGACCTCTCAGAGACCTGGCTGAAGCCACACCTCACCAGCACCTCATATCAACTCCCTGGATACTCCATAACTATGGTTAGACAGGCCAGGAAGAAAGAGGGGTGGAGGCGTAGCACTGTATGTGCAAGACCATATCTCAGCCACCACAATCGCTTACTTTTCCCCCACTTCTGCTTGTGAATGGCTTATTGCTGAGATTGTTCTGGGGGCCACAAAAAACTTCACCTAGGCTACTACAGCCCCCCAACGGGCATCCAGGGCTTATCCAGTTTTCTGGATGGCCTTGCACGCACCTCCCCCTCCAGAGACACAATCCCACCAGGGGATTTCAACCTCAACTGTACTGACACCTCATACCTGAGTAAACACATCTCCTAAAAACACACCAATTAGAACAAAGTCATGTCTTCCACCACAATATATAACATGCGCTCAGACAACCATACCACCTTAGACTGAATTATCACAAATCGAGTGGACCTGGTCCTGCAGACAGGCACAATGTCTGACTCCATCAGCGACCACACCTCTGCTTACATTGTCCTAACCACCAAATCAACCCGGTCTCCCCCAAAACTCCTGTCTTTCAGGAAGTTTCACCACCAGGACCTTGACTCTGTCCTTACCAATTCCGGGACTATAAACTGGTACGCTACTTGTGCAGGGATATCTCAACTGTGGTCATATACTTTACCGACATCCTACGGAAACTTCAGGACAAACATTTCCCAATCGCCACCAGAAGGGTTAGAGGTAGCAACACACGCTGGCTACCCAAGGAGCTACTGGCCCAGATGAAAATCAGGAACAAAACTTGGAAAACCTATAACTCATCTCCCTCAGCACTGGAATGCATACAGATAGCTGCACAATTCCTGCAAGCAGGCTGTTAAGTTGCTAAAGCGCCAATACTATACCAACTTGCAAAAATATATGCTCGGTAACTCGCACCATTTCTGGGCCTCAATAGGGTCCCTCCTAAATCCTAAGTCTAACAATCAGACAACACAACTAAACTCACCCTTTGGTCCCATCACTGAAGGTGGTGCAATTGCGGACACTTTCAACAGAATGTTTACTGACCCCTCTCTCTCCCTATCTTAGCAAGCTCCCTACTTAGTCTCCCTCTGACCTATACAGCAAACCTCAATGCTCCCAGCCCTCCCCTCATACTGCATGTGCTCCTCCATTTTACTTTAGGGTAATTGGTGTAAAAAAACACTGCCAAACTCTTAAACACTTCCCACCAGAGGTAGCCCAGGTAGTGATGGGCTATACCCCACCTTCCTGAAACTGCTCTCCCCAGTTATTGTAAAGCCCCTAACATCTATTTTCAGCCTCTCCCTTTCATCTGCAACATTTCCTGACTCTTGGAAGCACGCTTTTGTCGTACCCATATTTAAGGCCGGGGATCCCCTTGCCCCTGAAAATTATAAGCCCATCTCCCTACTTTCTCACCTGAGTAAATAACTTGAGAAAATCCATTCACCACCAATTATCCGAACATCTAGAAAAATACCACCTCCTGCATCATCTCCAGCATGGGTCCGCAAACACCATAGTACCTCCTCTGCCTTGGCACTTTTCTCGAACCATATCCTTAGAAATATGGACAAGGGCAGGGCCACAGGCACGGTGTTTGTGGATCTGCCGAAGGCTTTCGACCTCGTAGACCACCATCTCCTCTGATCCTCCCTGCTAAACTTCGTCTGCTCACCAGACATGGTCACATGGTTCTGTAGTTACCACTCAGGTAGATCCTAATCCATCTTGACTGGTAAAAATTCCTCCGCTCCACTACCTACCGACACCAGTGTACCTCAGGGCTCAATATTAGGGCCTCTACTTTTTTCTTTGTTTATTAACTGCCTCCCTTCTGAAAGCTTCACTTGCAAGGCTATCCTCTATGTGGATGACCTAGTCATATACTACTGCGATAATTCCATAAAGTCCGTGTCCACCACCCTCACAACAAACTTTGGGGCCGCACAGAGCTGGTTCCTCTCCAGAAAACTTCTTGTTAATGAGAAAAAGACAAGGGCCATGCTCTTTGGCTCTAAGCCATTCCTAGCAAAGGTAGCCAGGTCAAAAAAACCACTTTTGATCTTTACCCCTGCCGGCCCTTCACTCAAAATTGTCCCTACCTTTAAATATTTAGGCGTCACCCTAGACTCCTCCCTTACTTTGAATGAACACATCAGCAACACTGTGATGAAAATCCACCAAAAATTAGGCGCTGCCTACTGCCAAAATCAATTTCTGTCCCCTGAAGCTCGCCTAGCCACTGCTCAAGGAAACCTCCTGCCCCTCCTTGACTACTGCTCCCTGTATACTCTACTGAGTCCTCTCTCTTATGGACCTGCTTTCATACCACATGCGACTCCATCTGCCACTTTGTCCTTCAAGCCCCTTTTACCACCCACCACTGCTTGCTATACCAGTCCCTAGGGTGGCTTTCTCTGCAGGGTCATTTTGACTTCGCTACGGGCAGCCTCATTGACAGTGCACTCAGGAACCATTAACTGTACCCCTACTCACTGACAGAGTGGTCTATTGGAGTCTCCGGGCCTCCTCTTTTCCCCCACAGGAAGTCCCTCACACTACTTCTACCATGGGTAGTAAAGCTTTCTCTGTCTCTGCCCCTTCCATCTGGAATAGACTTCCTTTGTCCATCCGATCATCCCCCTCCCATCAGTCTTTCAAGGCAAACCTTAAGGGCATGGCTCCTGGCTGAGGCCGCTTGTACCTGAAGCTGTTCCCTAGGTGGTAACAGGGTCCATATCCTGGCATAGCATCTATTCGTGCCTTCACCCTACCTCCAGTGCCCCTACCCTCTTGCACTGTTCTGCTCCTCTGTTCAATCTGGATATGACTACCTGTTTTATTCTGAACTGTTAGCAGGTTCTGCAACTTAACTTAAGTTGCATTGCTGCCTATGACTTGTGCCTATACCACTCCTGGTGACAGACTGAACCTTTGTTTTAATTGTATTTATTTCCTTGGCTCCCCAGTGACTGTATGTACATTGCATTTAATACTTTACCATAATCACCATGTTAAACCTTTTAAATTGCATAGCCAATTAATGTATGTCACTACACCAGTATGTACTGATTTATCTGAAATATTTGTACTATGTAATTTGATTTCATATAAAGTACATTCGGCAGTCCTGTTTTTCTCTAATTGTATCTCTGTATTGTATTGATGTTTGTTGTGCTTGCCATCCTGGTGGCCCAGGTCGCAACTGAAACGGTCCTCTGGATCAGTTTGCTCACCTGGTTGTCAAAGACAGACATACATACATACAACAGTGAGGAGGGGGTAAGGGAGATGCAGAAGAACTTGCAAACTAGAGAGGTGGTCCAAGTTTTGGCTGTTTGAAATCCAATACCAAAAAGTGTGTGGCGCTGCACTTGTGGAACAAGGACACTAGAACAGAATATTGGATGGGATGGATTAAGCTGGGCAGTACAGCAGAGGAACGGGATCTGGGAGTCCTCATAATTGACTCTCTCCCTCCCCCCCAAAAAAAATCCAGGCCAATGCAATAAGGTCTGCAGCAAAGTGACTAAAATGTTGTGGTGTATTTGGCTACAGTGGGGACTGGTGACCCACCTGGGGAAGATAAGGACCTGTACTGAGGTGATGGGCTGCATCCATCTAGGAGGGGAATCATAGTCCACAGTGGATGGTTTAAATGTTATTTTGATGACCTTTTAAATAAGCTGAAGGGGTGGTGGAAGAAATCAGGGAGGCATAAACTGTCTCCGCCCACAGATTGAAGCAGAGAGAAAGGAGGACTCGAGAAGACGTAAATCTGCTGTGTTGCAAAATAAAGAAAAAAATGGAGTGGCAGAAATAAAAGGGTATGAGAACATGAGTTGTAAGATGAAAGGAGAAAAGCAGAAAGGGCAGAAAGGAAACTGGTGGTAGCAGGCACAATGATAACCAAATGTGGAAGGCCATGTGTGCAAAAGCAAGAACTCTAGGAAATAAAACTCTGGACATAGAAACATAGTATTTGACAGCAGACAAGGACTACTTGGCCCACCCAATCTGCTCATTTCTCCTTACCTACAGTATCGCCGCAGACCCTACTTGATGTCCTTCTCTTTCGCCCTCCACCTTCCTTTACTGTAAGATTCCCTTATGCCTATGCCATGCATTCTTGAACCATAGCACTATTTTCACCCTCACCACCTCCAGTGGAAAGCTATTCCAGGAATCCACCACCCTTGCTGTGAAGAAGCACTTCCTCACATATCTCCTGAATCTACCCCCTCCAACTTCAAAGCATGTCCCTTTATTCTTGAGCTCCTTTTTTCTTGAAAATACTACCTTACTGTACCTTCTTTACCCCCATGAGGTATTTAAAGGTCTCTATCATATCCTTCCTCTCCCTTCTCTCTCCCAGGGTGTACATATTGAAGTCCTTTACTCTCTCCTCATAGAGCTTTTGGTGCAGACCTTGCACCATTTTAGTTGCTCTTCTCTGGACCACCTCCACTCTATCTATATACTTTCTGTAATGTGGTCTCCAGAACTAGACACCATACTCTAGGTGGGGTCTTACAAGTGATCGATATATGGACAGAAATCACCTCCTTCTTTCTGCTTGTCATACCCTTTCCTATACTCCCCAGCATCCCACTAGCCCTTCCAACTGTTTTTCACACTGTCTGGTCACCTTTTGATCACCCAACACAATTACCCCAAGTGTCTCACCTGCTTTGTTATTGTAAGTGGCATCCCACCCATTCTGTATTCCTTTCCTGTGTTTCTGTGCCCTAAGTCATTATTTTGCACTTTTTCACGTTGAACCCCAGCTGCCATACCTTTGCCCATTCCATGATCTTTCTCAGATCTCTACTCATTATTTCCACACCCCTTGGAGTGCTCATCTTATTGGAGATCTTGGTGTCCTCCAAAAAGCAGCAGACCTTCGATTCCAATGTCTCTGTAGTGTCATTTATAAAGGCATTAAAGAGGACTGGCCCCAGCACTGAATCCTGATGCACCCTCCTGGTCACCCTCCCTTCCTAAGAGTGAACTCCGTTTACTATCACCATTTGTTACATATCTCTTAATTTCTTACCCAGTTTACCACCTTTGGTCTCACTACTAAGCTACCCAGCTTACTTACTAGTCTCCTATGTGGAATGGCATTGAAATTCTTATTGAAATCAAGGTACACCATGTCCATCGCTCCACCCTGATCTAACTCCTTGGTCATCCAGTCAAAGAAATCTCACAGATTCATTTGACAAGACTCCTGCTTCCCTCCACGAATCCATGCTGCCTCGGGTCTTATAATCCATTGGATTCAAGATACTTCACAATCCTTTCCTTAAACAGTGATTCCATTAACTTACTCCTCGCTGATGTCAGACTGACTGGCTTATAGTTGTCTGCCTCCTCCCTGCTACCACTTTTGTGAAGTGGGACTACATCTACCCTCCTCAAGTCTTCTGGAACCACTCCTCCTTTCTCCAGTGAACTGTTAAATAAGGCTGTCAGAGATGCGGCCAGTACCTCCCTGAGCTCCCTCAGTACCATTGGATGCACCCCATTTGACCCCATTACTTTGTCTTCTTTCAGACTAGTGAGTCCCTTCAGGACTCACTCCTCTGATAAAAGAACTAGTGTCCACCCCCTCTCTCCAAAGCACCTGTTACTTTTTTGTGGCATCTCCCCTTCTCCTCCTTTTCTAAACACTGAACAAAAGTACCCAGAGGCCATGTTGGAGGGGGCAGATCTGGATATCTTGGCCATTACTGAGTCGTGGGACACAGGAAACCATGACTGGGACATGGCCATACCAGACGTGGCCATATCAGGTTATACTCTGCTCAGAAAAGACAGGGTGGGAAGGAAAGGAGGAGGACTGGTGCTGTATGTAAGGGAGAGTATCATAGTGATGGAGTCACATGAAATTGAGGGGGAATAGAGAGATTGGAGGTACTGTGGGTCACCCTGGAGATTGGAAACAGAGTCACTATTCACACTGGCATGATGTATAGATTTCCAGCACCAAGGGAGAATTTTGATAAGGCACTGATGGAAGCCATTGGCACAGTGGCAGGTAAAGAGGGAGGTACTGCTGGTGGGGGACTTCAGTCTGCTGAATGTAGATTAAGCCTCCCAGCCATAGCTTCAGCTAGGAGCAGGAACATCCTGGACTTAACGCAGGGGAGTTTCTCAGGCAACTAGTTAGGGAGCCTGCTCATAATGGGGCAGTACTGAATGTGGTGCTCACTAATAGGGACAGTATTGCAGATGTCAAGGTGGGAGGCCAGCTGGGGAGCAGTGATCACTGTACAGTGTGGGTCAACACAAGGACCATGGTGGAAGTGAGCCACAGAAGGACGAGGGTCCTTGACTTCAGGAGGGCAGATCTTTTAAAAAAAAAAAAAAAAAAAAAGTGAATGCCTCTGATATGACCTAGAAGGGGGATGATGTGTGGAGGGAAGGGGCAAAGGGCTATGTTAAGGGAAGACATAGTAAAGGCAGCAAACCTCGGAACAAAAGAAGTGAGCAAAAACAAGAGGAAAGAGACCGCTGCAGTCCTTGAAGGAGGTGGCTGAAAAGGTAAAGCTAAAAGGGTAGCTTTCAGATGCTTTAAAGAGATGCACAGGAAAGATGGCAGAGAAATGTATTGGGAGAGCAGAGGGAGGCAGGGAAAGTGGTGAGGAGCACAAAGGGGCAAACTAAAGAAAGAATAGGCCAAGAGATAGCAAACGGGACAAAACATGTTTTAGGTACAGTACATAAGCGAAAAGAGGAAGCTTAAGGGAGGTATTGTAAGGTTAAGAAGGCTAGGTGGGCACTGTGCAGAAGAGGATCAGGAAAAAGCAGATCTCCTGAACAAATACTGTTTTTCAATCTTCACAGAGGATGAGGAAGGGGATGGGCTGCATAAAAGTAATAGGGGCACTGGAGGGGGGAGGTAAACGCAAGTCCCTTTACAGTGGAGAGAATCCTGAAGGGACTCACAAATCTGAATGTAGACAAAGCTATGGGGCCAGATGGGGGTTCACCCAAGGGTACTGAGGGAGCTCAGGAGGGTACTGGCTGTACCTCTGACAGTCCTTTTAAATACTCTGGAAACAAGAGTGTTTCTAAAGGATTGGCGGTGGACACATGTAGTCCCACTTCACAAAAGCAATAGCAGGGAAGAGGTTGGCAACTGTAGGCCAGTCAGCCTGATATCAGTTGTGGGGAAGCTAATGGAGTCACTGCTAAAGGAAAGCATTATGGAGTATCTTGAATCCAGCAGGTTACAAGACCTGAGGTACAATGGATTCATGGGGGGAAGGTCATGTTAGACAAATCTGAAAGATTTCTTTGACTGGGTGACCAGGGAAATGGATCGGGGTAGGGCAGTGGACGTGATCTACTTATATTTCAGTAAGGCTTTCAACACTGTTCCACATAGGAGGTTCATGAGTAAACTAGGTAGCTTAGCGGTGGGTCCAAAGGTGGTAAACTGGGTAACAATTTGTTTAAAGGTAGACAACAGAAGGTGGCAGTAAATAGAGTTCATTCCAGGGATAGGATGGTAACCAGTAGGGTGCCACAGGGCTCAGTACTGGGATCAGTCCTCCTTAGTGTTTTTATAAGGGACATTACAGATGGGCTGGAAGGGATGTTCTGCCTCTTTGTGGATGACACCAAAATCTTCAATAGGGTGGACGCTCCAGTGGGGGTGGAAAGAATGTGCAGAGACCTGAGAAATCGAATAGTGGTCACAGGCATAGCAGCTGGGTTTCAATGCAAAACAGTGCAAAATCATGTACTTAGGGCACAGAAACCCCAGGGATGAATACAAATGGAAGAAGAGGTTTTGACAGTCACAGAACAAGAAACAGACCTAGGAGAGATCATATCTGATGACTTCAAGGTGGCAAATCAGTGTGATAAGACAGTGTGTAGGGTCATTCAGATGTTTTGGTGCATAGGGAGTGGTATCAGCAGTAGAAGGAGAGAGATGGTGTTGCCACTATATAGACTGCTGGTGAGACCCCAGGAGTACTGTAACTAGTTCTGGAGACCATCTCTCTCTGGAAGGACATAGGCAGAGTGGAGGCAGTCCAGAGGAGGAAACTGAAATGGTGCAGGATCTGCATTAGAAGCCCTATGAGGAGAGACTGAAGGATCTCAATATGTACATGTTGGCAGAGAGGAGGGAGAGGGGGGATATGATAGAGACCTATAAATACCTCACAGTGTAAATAAGGTACAGGAGAGGAGTATTTTTCAGAGAAAAAGATGCACAAGAGTAAGGGGACATGCAGTGAGGCTGCAAGGGGGTAAATTCAGGAGAAGTGAGGAAGTACTTCTTCACTGAAAAAGTGGAGGATGCCTGGAACAGTCTTCCAGTGGAGGTGGTGTGGGCAAAAACAATGGTGGGCTTCAAGCATGCATGGGATAGTCAAAAAAGGTGTCATATTGGGACGCAAAGGTGTAGGGAGCCAGAGATCAAGTAGAGTCTGTGGTGACAGTACAGGCAGGGAAAAAAATGGGCAGACTGGGTGTGCCAGGTGATCCTTATCTGCTGTCAAAATCTATGTTTGTATTGAGAGTGGTTTTGATAGCAGGAGGAAGAAGTATACTACCTCTCTATAAATCACGAGCGATGCACTATCTAGAGTACATTGCAGCATAGTGTAATCAAAATTATAATAATGGCACTTGCAATGGAGCATTTTTATTGGGTCTAAAGATTCCACCTTCCTTACATTAATCTTTAATTAATATACTTGTACAGCCTCATCACAGTAGTAGTGATATGACTGAAAAGGTCCAACCTTTCTGAGACTTTATATTCAGAGGGTGGGATATTCAAAGCAGTTGCGCATTGCGCAACTGAGATGTGCCTGCACAAGTGTGGAAGTGTGCCAAAGAGTGATATTCAGCAGGAGCAAATGCTCGGCTCAAATTGCAGTGCGCCAATGCGCAACCCTAATGAATGCATGCGCAAGTGCAGGGGGCATAGCCATGAATAAGCAGCGCAGTGCAATATTCAACAGCAAGCCGATGGCGCAAATGTGGAGCAACAGGGACATGTGCGGAGCAAACTTGAGCCCATAAACAGAGGGAGCAAGCAAGGGACAGAGGCTTGCACCACAGGGGAGAGAGAGAGAGAGAGAGAGAGACATTGGCCAGGCAGGACAGCAGGAGGGGTGCAAGACAGAGGCAGGAAGTGCCACAGAGTGTGGGACAGGGTGTGTGACCCTGAAAGGTGCCTGCGTGTGTGTGTGTGAGAGACAGCAGTGGGGGCAGCAACTACAGCGTGAGCCTGTGAGCCTGGTCACAGGAGTGGCAGTGAAAGCACCCGGACGGGTGAGAGGTGGAGGCCACAGCCAACAGGCCACCAGCAGGGACCCCAACACAGGTGCGCACCCAGCGCAGAGGCACATGTAGCAGCAGCACACAGCCAGGGGTGCCAGGGGAGACAGCCGCCTGGGGGGGGCAGAACATCCCAGGCCATGGCCAGTGCCATCTTCCAGATGGAGGCAGTAATGAGGGGTGTGAGGAGGCAGAGCGGCGCGGCCGTGAAAGGGCCCGTTGGCAGTATGCCCGGAACAGGTGGTACCGTCCCTGCACCACCTATGAACAGTACAGTGACACCGAGCTTGTGAGCCGGTACCGCCTGAACCGGCCAATTCTGAGGCAGCTCTGTGAGCTGTGCAGTGATGAGATGCAGGCACCCACAAGATGGAGCCACGCCCTGTCAGTAGAGACCAAGGTCATGGCCGTCACATGCCTACTCGCCACGGGTACCTTCCAGAGACCAACGGGACACCACAGGCATAACCCAGTCGGCCGGGTCACGGCTCCTCAAACAATTCCTCAATGCACTGCTGCCACATGCTGCAGAATACATCAAATTCCCCAATACACAGGCAGAGCGTACAGCAAACATGCAGGAGTTCCACAGGGTGGCACGAATGCTTGGTGTGCTAGGAGCCATCAACTGCACCCACGTAGGCATCCGTATACCACCAGGGCCGGAGGGGGTAGCCTACATCAACAGGAAGGGCTACCCCAGTGTCAACTGCCAGGTGGTGTGCGATGCCAGGGGGCACTTAATGTCTGTGCCACACACCCTGGTGGAGCACACAATGCCTTCATCTGGCACCAGTCAGCACTGTGCCACAGGTTCGAAAGTGGGGACATCCCCACTGGCCACCTAGTAAGTGAGTATGCAGCTGGAATGGGCAGCCTAGTACAACAGGGCGGGGCGTGGGGGGACACTAGGCCTGGGGCATCAGAGGGTGTGGCAGGGAAGGCGGGGGGGCAGCTACACAGACCACCGTGCTAACCACACATGTCTACATACAGGTGATAGCGGATACCCATTCCAGCCCTGGCTACTCACCCCATACCGATGCCTGTCAACCCCAGCGCAGGAGCGATACAATGAGGCACATGCCAGCACACGGAACATCATTGAGCATGTGTTTGGGCTGCTGAAGGCAAGGTTCCATTGCCTGTCCAGATCTGGCGGTGCACTACAGTGCAGCCCCTCAAAGGCCTGCAGCCTATTCCTGGCCTGCTGTATGCTATACAACATGGCCACCGACTGTGGGATAGCTGTCGAGGTCGAAGAGGGGAACAGCAGTGGGGACAACGTGGCCGCCGGTCCAGATGGTGGTGGGTAGCCCCCCCCCCCGAGCGACGGGAACCCCGGCTGAACAGGATGGTCCAGCAGCACCAGGATACAATTGCAGAGGAGCACTACGGTGCATGCAGATAGGTGTACATGACCACACGCAAGTCCCAGGGACCATGGCACAGTACACAGGCATGGAAGGCCGGGCCCCATGACAGACACGGCCAGAGGGTAGCGTGGATGGGCATGGAACTGGACTTCATGGAAACACCCTGTACAGCACTGTAGACCTCACACACATGCACATGGGCACCCCCCCCCACACACACACACACACAGAGGCCGCCAATGGACACGTGTCAGACGCCGCACACCAGTGCACAGTAGCAGCTGGTGTTGTGTTGGCATCATCATGCACATGCCACAGTTGCCAGTGGCCAGGTGGGTGTGCACAAGGCGGGTGTATGGCGTGGTCCATGGATGACATGTCTCTGGAATGCACACGCCACACCAATGTGCACACAGGGCAGCGGCAGACAGTGGATGGGGAGGGATGTGGATCAGGAACGCCGCACGGTCACATGGCCACTGCGGACATGTGGACGGCTCCGCCGGGACCTCCCAGCAGATGCAGGCTGTGCGACGGCCACAGGGGGTGTCCCAGATGTTCCCCCAGTTGTGTCGATGCGGGAACGCAACCTGTCCCTTGCAGGGGTCTGCAGACTACCAAACATGCCCGCTCCAGGCGTGCCTGGAATGCCCACAGCAGATCCCGGTGTCAACACTGAAGGGGTTGCATGATGCCGTGACTGAGGGGTGGAGAAGGAACTCCATGGGGTCCGCGGCAGACGGCCATGCACCAGGGTGGCCAGTGGTGCTAGGCCGGCCGTGACCGCAGCGGTAAGCCGATCCAGGGCTGCGGTCGTGTCCTCCAGCATGCATGTGGTCTCAGCCAGGAGCTGCTCATAGTCCTGGTCACACCTCCCTGTGGGCTGGCTCAGCTCTGTGCAGAGTGCACGCACCCCTGCCACAACCAGCACCTGTTGCCCCATGGAGGCCCGTAGCAGATGGGTGTGCTCAGTCAAGGGGTCGGCGCCCTGGGGTGCATGGGCATTGCGCCAACCCATGGGTGTTGCATGGCCCTGCAGCACAGCCCCCCTTGCTGGTGGGGGCTGCACAGCGGGGCCCTATTGGGGCTGATCAGTCTGTGGTGCGAAGGCAGCGGCCACTGCACCCAGCCCCCCCTCGACCCCATCCTGCTGCCGCTGCTGCCCCTACGGCCACTGTGCGCAGTACGGTGCCGGGGCAGCTGCACCACTCCCACCACCCCTTTCAGACTGTGCCACACCATTGGCGCTCACAGCCTCGCTGGGCATGGTGGCCGGTGGGTGGACAACCGTCACCAGGGCACCGTCTGTGCTGCCGTGGCGGGTGTGTGGTATGGGTGCCTCCCCCTGACTAGCAACACCACTATCCAAGATAACAGTCATGGCATTGTTATCGGTCCCAGACCCCGCCCCGATCTGTGTCTCTGCATACTGGATGCCATCGCTGGCGTCCTGCTGAAACACAGTCAGGGCCTCGTCCGCAACCATGCCACAGGCATCTGGTCGGACTGTGGTGAAGGGCTGCCTGTGATCCGGACCCCGGACACCAGTGGAGATGGATGTACGGTCCTCCAGGTCCAGGACCGCCCCCATGGCGGTCACCCCCACCCCTGCCGCTGCATGCATGCACTCTGGAGCTGAAAAGGAACACAGTTGCATTACTGCCGCTGGCACACACCCCTACACCCCTGCTCCTCCTCCCCAGGTGCTGCTGTACCCACCACACAGTGATGGACTGCCCCCCATCTGGAATCCTCCACTGGGCACACCCTCGACGGCACTGCTCCGCATGGACCCCGCCACCAATTCCTCCTGCAGTGTCAGCTGTGGCACATCAGGCTGTCCACCCCCCATGGCAGCATGTGTGGCCCAGATGGCAGCCACCTTCTCCTTGATCCTCCTCCGGTCTGTGCCTACCTTCTTTTTGCACTCCTGTGCTGTCCTCTGATGGATGCCCTGCTGGTTCACAGCCCTGGCCACACCCTCCCATGCTGTCTCCCAGGCCTGTGGGGTGCCTGTTGAGCCACTCAGGAGTGGCTCATGGTCCAGGTAGGCATTAAACAGGGCATCGCTCTCTGCCCTCCTTAAGTTGGGCCTGCGCCCCCGTGCAGGCCCACGCTCCTCAACCTCCTTGTGATCCATCATGCTTATTCCTGTGGGTAAGAACATGTGGTCAGTGATGGCTGCAACACACAATGCCCTCCCAATCCATTGTCCTGACAGGCCCACAGCCTGGTGGATTACCTCTGAAGGATGCAAATACCGGTCTGGTGCCTGTGCAGTCCTGTGGTGCATTTATAGCGCATCACATGCAGATGAGAGGATGCGCAACTGTAATGGGATGCAAATGCCTCTGATGCGCCGTGGATATGCTGATCAGTCCATCTGCATATTCCAGCAGAATATCGCAAAGTTGCGCATGGCGCATTGGTGATGCACATGCACAAGCCATGGCACAACTGTATGTTGTGCGCATTAGGCCTGGCAGTGCGCATGCACATACTGACATCACGTATATCGATGACACATCCTACGCACAGTGCGCCATACATGGTACAGCGCTCTGCCGCTATTGGGCATGTGGCACTCATGCGCTGTATGCCCTATGGTGCCCATGTGTGATTGGCACATGGACCGTGGGGCACACATGCCCCTGTTGCACACCATGCATGGCATGCCCTATCACGCTGTCATGCACGGTGTGCGTGCCGACCTATGACCCCACGAGTGTCCTTTGACCCTCTGGGTGCCTGCGGCACGTGCCAGTGCTGCCCCAGTTGTATCACGCATCACCGGGGAATGGGCGATTGGGGATGGCAGTGCATCACTAAGCGAGTCGCACACCCACAGCATGTGCGGCTTGTGCACTACCGGGCACCATTTTGGAATTGCATTGCAGAACCGGGCATGCCACACTGGAGCACTGCGAGGGCACCAAACTGGAGCCAGGTAGAAACGGTAAACCTGATGGCCCTGGTGGAGTCACATGTGGGTTCTCTGTATGGCCAGGTGCTCCTGGATTGGCCTCGGACAGAGGTGTGGCAGGAGGTGGCTGAGGGCTTGGGAGGAGGCCACTGGGGTTCAGAGCAGCAGGGAACAGTGCCACCACCGATATGGAGACCTGCGGAGGAGGGACCCCGATAGGCTAAGGTCACTGCTGGCATGTGTCCGGAGGGGCACCATGCCATGTCCGGGTGAGTACACTACATCCATGTCTGTGCCATTCCAGTGTTCTGTGAGTACCAGCAGGGTGTCGCACCATGCTGCGGGGGGGGGGCGCTGTGGCTGCGCACTCTGCTGGCCGTGGCAGTGCACCATGGGTGTGCTGTGCCACCGCACTGCCACTGCGCAGGGCCAAGGAGTATGCTGTGCTGGAGGGGGGTGGGGCACGTGGGGTGTTGCCAGGTACTGATGTGTCCTTCTCAATGTCTCCCTACTAGGCCCTGAGGATAGGCAAGGAGCCCGGATGGCAGGTGCTGCAGGTGGACTTGGGCAGGCCAATGCTGGGGCACAGGCATGGGTTGCAGGCCGTATGGGCAGTGCCGCGGGACGCAGCAAGCAGGTAGGCACTCTATCAGGGTTTGTCGTTGTGCAGAGAGGGGTTGGGCCACAGCCCCCCTGTGCACATGGCCATTACC
Organism: Neoceratodus forsteri; assembly: GCA_016271365.2. Classification (NCBI taxonomy): domain Eukaryota; kingdom Metazoa; phylum Chordata; order Ceratodontiformes; family Ceratodontidae; genus Neoceratodus; species Neoceratodus forsteri. Next base: position 216,084,058 of record JADMNL010000024.1, read on the forward strand.
ACTGTGCACCGCCGGCGGGGTCCATTGCACCATGCCGTGGCTACCGCACATGTGTGTGTGGTTGTTGCAGATGGGCTGTGGGTGCACCCGGGTTCCAGCCATGCCACGGCCATCCTGCCACTTAGCCCTGTTGCCTGGCCACCATGGCTGTGGTGTGTGGCACGTGGGTGGTGCTGGTGTGCAGTGCTGTGCATGGCTGTGGATGGCTAGGATGGCGGCTCGTGTGGGCTCACATGCTGTGGGAGGCTGTGTGCCATCTCAGGGGCGCATGTCACTGCTGTCAGCTGCGCACGGTGGGTGGGCTACGGTCGTATGGACATTCACTCATACCTTGTCCCTTTCTTTGTCTTAGGTGTCCAACGGGATGATGTGAACACCAGGCTTCTTTGGAGGATACTGCGGGTCACCACGGCCACACTACAGGTGGTGCGACTAATTCAGCAGGCCCTGTGCAGGCCGCAGAGGAGACGGTGCACCAGGCGCTGGTAGGGCGTGGATGCCCATGGGGCCCATTGGCCTGCACCCTCTTCACTTCCCTGAACCCCCTCCCTTGTACCCTTACCCAGCCATGTCCCCTGTCCCCCTGCCTCTCTTCCCCGGTCTACTATATTGTTTGTTGCCTCCCCATTCCCTGCTCCCTGTTCCTGTTTTTCTGTACATAGTTTTTGTTGCTTTGTTTTAATACACTTTTCTATTGTTAGCCATCTGTGTCTGTGTCTGCTTTTTGCAGCTGGCATGTGGAGCCTTGCTGCAGTGGTGTGCATGGTGGCTGAGTGGTACATCTGGGGTTGACTGGGGTATGTGCCTAGTGGTCTGTGCCCAGTGGCTGGTGGGTGAGCCCTGGGGCGTATGTGTGTACTCTGTTCATGTTGCGTGGCTTGTGTGCTGTTGGCATGTGTGTTGCCAGCTATGGTCCAGGTGGTATGTCCCGTGCCTTCCTGTGGATGTTGCCTGTGGCTGTTTGCCAGTGGACATTGGTGCTACACTGCCTCCGTGCACCACTGTGGTGTGCATGGTTGGAGGTCTGCAGTCGTGTGCACCTGCCATGCCTCCCTCCTGGCATCCTCTGCACCCTGGTGGTGGTCTGTCCTGCTCTGGTGGCATGCTCCGTGCTGTGTCTGTTGTTCTGTGTCCTGGCCCATGCACCTCTGACCCTTGCACAGCCCTGGTTGCACTATCGCGCTTGCTGTCTTGCTTCCTGGCGCAGCCCTGGTTGCGCTATGGCACATCCCTGCGATATTCAGCCGTGTTATGCTGGCGCATGCCATCATGCGCAACCTTTGAATATCGCATTTGGTGCGCACTGGCACAGTGTACTTGTGCTGCGCCGCTACTGCGCCTGCCTCTGGCGCATTTCTGAATATCCCACCCTCAATAGCTAGCTGCCATTAGCACCACCGCTAGTGTTAAAATTATCATTAGATTTTAAATTTATTACAGCCGGCTAGACAAGTTGAACTGCTCTTTTGCCTAGCATTTGACCTTTCACTTTTTGTTGTGTCTCTTTAGCAGTATGGATTAAGAGGATGAACAGGTTCATGCAGAGGAGAGTCATATTAAATGGCCCTCTGACATCCATTCCCTCTTTGTCAGCACTCAGCATGCTTGTATCGTCCAAAATTTAAATTGTGTCTTTAAACCAAAATGACTAACACCGACTACAAAGTCTAGTGGTAGCTTTTCCCACTGTGACATGACAGGCAAAAGTTAAATGTACAGCAAATGAGGGAAGGGACTGGTTCTTTCCCTGATTTTTCTGCAGGAGCGGGAAATTGTTTTTATATATACGACCAGTCGACTATGGTCTGTCTCCCAGTCTGTTGAGCACATATTTATTGTATCATATACTGCTTTGCTCCTTGTACAGTATATGCTCAACTTTACTGTTCACTTTTATGGAGCTGTATCTTTCCAATTTATCTTGTTACATTGTTTTTATACTTGGGCTTCTGTCAATTTCTAGTTGTGTGCTTTGCTGATTGTCATGTTTTGTTCTGTTTGTATTTGGGAAAACTTTCATTAACAGTTTAACTGCAAAAACAAATGGCAGAACCTCCTACTATGTTTTAGTTAAAATCTGCATCAAGCAAGTCATGCAATGATTCAAGCAGCAGTCATTAGAGAGTTCAGAGTTTATGATCCAGCTGCTAATCTCAGTCTGTGGCAGTTCAGCTGATGCATATTCAGCTCTGCATTTCAGGCATGATCAAAAGCGTAAGTGGATGCTAACGGGAGGATGTCGAGGCACAGGTCATGAAGCATAGGGGAAAAAACAGGAGCAGTTGTAAAATTCACACAAATTATTTATTTACACTAGCAGTAACATAAAAAAATAAACTTGTTCAGAATAACTATTTACAAAGGAAGAATAAACAGATCCATCAGAGTTTTCCTTCAATCTCTGTGTGTCCATCTGTGCAAGCAATTGCAGCTCTGTCTTATAAGTCCTTCCAACCCCCCATCTTAACAAGCATCCTGTTTTTTCTAAAATGTCCTTGTAAGTATCAGGCAGGTACTACTAGAACACAGTGTGCCTGAGCTGAGGCCCCTTTTCCATAGCTCTTCTGCAAAAGGCTTAAAAAATTGCACTCAGGTAACCTCTTGATTTTCCAATAGCTTTTTGCAATCATCTCAAACTATAATTATATACATTTCAAAAATTAACACTATATAATTTCTATGCAGAGGGATCCCAATGTCCGTTACATTTCCACATAATGATTTGCATATATTTTTTTATACCAGCAGATATGCAAGGGAGGAAAGACAAACAGAAAGGGAAGACTGAGAGGCAAATAATTGCGAGACTGTCGAAGTGATCAATTCCTAGGTCACATAGGAAAATTTGGCTGTGCAACCAGACAGACAAGAGAAATGAAAAGGAAGGAATAGATCCTTGCATTTAAACACTTTCTCCATAACAGCTGGGACAGGGTCCTATCCTACTCTGTCATAAAGGGGAAGGGAAGGGGAGATACAGGAGAGATGTGAGAAAGTGTTATTTTATGGAGGGAGTTGTTGAGCCATGGAACACTCTACCTGCTGAGGTGGTGGGCACAAAAAAAAAACATAAATGGTTTTAAGCACGGATGAGATAGAGTAAAGTGGAGCAGTAAGATAGGAGATTGGGACACTGGTAAAATCCCAGTTAGTACAATTTTGGGGGGTGCGATAGGGTACATCAGGACAGACTGTATGAACCAATGGTCTTTGTGCTATCATTATCTATGTTTCTATGCTTCTAACTGGGTCCTATATGTTAAAAATCTATGCCTCTGTTACAGTTTCAAATCTTCATCTGTGTTACAGGGTAACATAGAATGTTGCCAGCAGAAAAAGATCCATGGTATAATGAGTTTGCCTAGATCCTACCTGATCCACTTCTCTCTTTGGATGATGTGACTGAGGCCAAATATCCTTGTGGCAGTTCACCTATTCACCCCTCCCCCAAATGTACCCTCACCAACCCTTATATTTGCTCCACACTATCCTGAGACCTGACACTGCCTGTACATTTACTACATCCATTGGTAAGCTACACCAACTATCTACTACCCTCTCTGTGAAGAAATACTTCCTGGGCCAGCCACCTCATGCAAGTGGTAGCACTACTTCTTGTGGTGCCGATGACCTGGATTCGGGAATGAGCCCAGAGCACTGGAGGGTCGACTAGCGGGAGGAGGATCAAGCATCCCAGGGACTGCTCTCCTTCTCCATGGTGGGTGGTCTGCAGCACTTAGTGACAGTCTGACCCTTAGAGATAGCTGGGGGGTCAGTGAGCCTGAGATGAAAGGGGACTGGTTGAGAGGTGGACATTGGTGTGTCAGGTGTGGGGGCATGTCTGATGTCACCAGGATGTCTTTGCTCAGTCTCTTCTTCTCCAGTGAACTAGAAAAGCAGGATATACCGCATTGATTTTCCAGATGACACTGCTCCTTGCCACCACGCTCACAACTGTATCCTGCCCTCCTGGACCCCCTCAACCCTCCAGTCTTCACCTCCACCTGCTGGGCATTAGATGCTGGTATAGGAGTGCTATGGAGCTGAAGGCTGCCCTGCTTCTGGGGGCTGAAGATGAGGGGTACCCAAGTAGGTGAGTCATGGGTGGGCTGGGGGGTCTAGAGTCACAGGTTAGGGAGGATCTCTTTGGGGAAGGATAAGGAACTGGTGTCAGCTGAAGGAGGTCCTGGACAGTGGCGTTAGGGGCTAAAAAGAATTGGGGGGGGGAATAAATACTTCCTCATATCCTTCTTGCAACCCCTCCTCAACAAAAGCTTATAATCATGCTTCCTGGTCATCCTGTGTGTCACTTGAACAAGTCCTAAGAATCTGCCCTATTGTTTTCCATTTAGGAGCATGAACATTTCTGTCATGTCGCCCTCTCACTTCTGGTCTCTGAGTACATGTTTAAACTAGACAGACTGTCCTCATGTTTTCCATGCTGTCCCTCAATCATTTTTGTAGCACACCTCTGGACTGACTATATGAACCCTATAATTTTTCAAGTGAGAGCTCCAGAACTCTACTTAGTACTCCAGGTGTGGCCTCACCAGGGATCCATAGAAGGGCAACAGTACTTCTTTCCTCCTGGGGTCTGGTAAACCATAATCGAGAGCTGAATTCCTTGATTTTAGAAGGGCAGACTTCAATGGGCAGAAGTAGCTGGTCACAAATACGTTAGCAGAGGCGGACAACCTAGATGGATTGGAAGAGAGTTGGGGACAATTAATGGGGCCATTCTCAGGGCATCTAAGGTATGCATGAGAATGGTAACCAAAAAGAACAGACTTAAGAATCCACTATGATTCTCGACAAGAGTCAGGAAAGCAGCAAAGGCCAAGAAAAAGACCTTCAACAAATTTAAAGAAAAGTGGGGGAGGAAGAGTGGGAAGAATATTGGCTGAAATATAGGGAGGCAAAAGCAGACACTGAGCTGTGTATTGCAGAGAGCGTCAAGAGCGGATAAAAACAGTTCTTCAGTTATATTAGTTAGCTTCCAATTCCCTTTCCTTTTTTCCTTTTTCTAACAGAGGGGGATAGGGTGACTGAGGTAGAGGGGCAAAAGGCCACCATCCTTAATAATTACTTTTGCTCAGTTTTCACTAGGGAGGGTGGTGGGGCATTGCTAGAGAGTGGCAAAAGAGTGGCCATTAAGGTGATCCTGGAGATGAAGCAGCCAACATTTGCTAGCAAAATGGTCCTGATGGGTCTGGCAGCTCTAAAGATTGATAAGGCCCCAGAACCAGATGGTTTGCATCCCAGGCTACTCGGGGAACTAGCTGATCCCCTGGTAGGTCTGTTAAACTGCTCTCTAAGGACAGGAATGGTTCTGAAGGACTGGAGGGTGGTGGACATAGTTACGCTCTATTGGGGCAAGGAATAAGCAGGGAACTACAGACCTGTCAGTCTAATTTCTATTGTAGGAAAACTGATGGAGTCACTGGTCAAAGAGGATATTATGGACTATTTGGAGAGCAACGGTCTGCAGAATAGTAAGCATCACGGATTCATATTGGGGAGGTCTTTTTAGACTAGTCTGATAGTTTTCTTTGACTGGGTGATGAGGGAACTGGATAGGAGCCACTCTGTGGATTGACTCTACTTTGACTTTGGCAAAGCTTTTGACTCGGTACCCCACAGATGTTTGCTGAAAAAGATGGAACATTCGTGTGCAGCTAAGCTTATAGTAAATTCCAGAGGTGACTGGCTAAAGGGGAGGCAGCAAGAACTGTGGTCAATGAGGTTAAATCAGAAGAGAGGGAGGACATGAGCAGGGTTCCACAGGGTCTGTTCTGGGTCTGGTCCTCTTCAACATGTTCATCAGCAACATTTTTTTTTTTAGTTGTTTAACCAGGTATAGCACACTAAGCTGAAAAATTTTTTACAGGAGCGACCTGGGAGCACAATGAGGTTAAGTGACTTGCTCAGGGTCACACAGTATGCAAGTGGAAGCTGTGGGATTCAAACCCAGGTCTGGTCTGCTGGATGTCACCAAATTTGCAGCTCAGAGCCTTAGACCACTGCGCTATACTGCCACATTGATGAGGGGATCCAGGGCAGGCTATGTCTCCTTGCAGATGACGCTAAGCTCTGTGAAAGAGTGGATAGTGATGAGGGAATAAAGGAAATACAGAGAGACTTGCAAAAGCTGAAGGGGTGGCCAAGGATTTGGCAGTTGAAATTCAGTGACAAAAAGTGCAAGGTGATGCACCTAGGGAACAGGAACCCCAGGATGGAGTACTGGATAGGAGGGGTGAAACTTAGCACCATAGCTGAGGAATGAGACCTTGGAGTTATCATCAGTGACTCCCTAAAGTAACTGAGTCAGTGCAACAAGGCTTATAGCAAGGCAGACAAGATGCTTGGATGTATCAGGAGGGATATTGATAGCAGAAAAAGGAAGGTAATATTTCCCCTGTATAGATGCTTGCTGAGGTTACACCTGGAATACTAGACCCAGTTCTACGGTCCTCAGCTCAGGAAGGATAAGGCTAAGTCTGAGATGGTACAGCACAGGGTAACAAAAATGGTTCAGGGCCAGCAGGGCATTTGCTATTAGGAGTGCCTCAAAGCAGTGAACATGTACTTGCTGGAGATTAGTAGGGAGAGGGGATATATGATAGAGAACTTCAAATTCCTAAAAGAAATTAACAGGGTGAACTGTGGGGAACTTTAACTTGAATACCAGCTCGCGGTCACATGGTCATGAGGGGAAGCTAACAGGAGGGATGAGAGGAATACTGTTTTACAGAAAGTGTGGTGGAGCCACAGAACAGGCTGCCTGCCGAGGTGGGTGCAGAAACCATTTGTGGTTTTAAGCATGACTGGACAGAATGAAGGGTACAGTGGTTGCTCAGGGTGTCAGAACTGGGGAACTGGGGGCTAGGACCCTGGAGGAACAGTAGGCCTCAGGGCAAAATAGGGAACTTGGGCAGACTGGTTGGACTGTTGTTTTGTTTTGTTTTTTACCATCATTTTCTGTGTTTCTATGTTTCTGATTCCTACTGGTGAAACCCCTCCCCATGCACCCCTGCATTCTGTTGGTTGTCCCAAATGCCCTGGTGTGCCAGGCCACCACCTTGTGACTATCACTTATGATGAACCCTAAAGCACCTTTCCTATGTGGTCTGGTTGATTTTTTTTTTTCACCTCTCCCATCTAGTGGTTTGTTTTTGATTCCCTGTGTCTAACTGTATAACATTGCACTTCTTGGCTTTGTAATTAAACTGCTAAACCTTAGATTACCTCTGTAATAATTTTAGTTTCCCCCCTCCTACTCCTGCTTCCAACCTCAGTGTCTACCCTACCTCCAGTTTTGATATGCAAAGATACAAAATGCTTCCCTTGATCCCTTCCCCAGTGTTAAAGATGGATACATTGATAAGTACCAAAAACAGTAATGACCACTGCAGTACCCAGCTTATCACCTCCCTGACTGCAGAGTACTCTCCATTTAGTACTACTTGCTTGGTACTCACCCCTCAACCAACTTACTGTCCACCTAGTTAGCTTCTCACCCATCCCTAGGCTCCATATCCTCTTTATTAACATCTGTTGCACTGACCCGAAGGCTTTGCTGAAAACCAGATACAGGGTAGCCATCACCTGGCCTTTGTCCACTGTTCAGGTAGCTGAGTTGAAGAACTCAATTTGGTTAGTTTAGTATGACCTTGTCTTCATGAAGCCATGCTACTTCTTTGAGTCCACTTGCCTCTAGAAAGTCTACCATCTGCTGTTTATTGATAGTCTGCAGTAGCTTCCCCACTATAGAGGTCAAACTAATCAGCCTGTAGTTTTACAGATCATCCCTGCTCCCATGCTGCAGTTGACCAGGACCACTCCAGTCTCCATGGTGCAGGAGAACAAATCCACTGGAGACACTGCAAGTTCCTTCCACAGTTCCTTCAGCACCCTAGGGTGTAATCCATCTGGTTCCAGAGACTTGTCCGTCCTCCATGCACATAGTCCCTTAATCACCATTTCTCCATTACTGGTCCCATTTCCAGCTTCTGCATACCCTATCTATTTGGGTGCTCAGCACACTAAGTGGACCCTCATCCACTGTGAAGACAAAGAAGAAATATTCGTGGAGAATGTCAGCCTTCTTCACATCTTTCTCTACCCAGTCCCTTTAAGATTGTAGTCTCATTGTGATCTCTTTAGTTTTCCTTCTTTTCACTGATATAAGTGAAACTGGTAGGGTAGTGGGTTCAAGACTGAGACAGGTCCTCTTCATTATCTTCATAAGTGGCATTACAGATGAACTGGAAGGAAAGGTATGCCTTTTACAGATGATATCAAAATCTGAAATTGCGTGGACAGTAAGAAAGGTGTGGACAGAATGGGTAGGGATCTTGAGAAACTTGAGAAGTAGTCAAGAGCATGGCAGTTGGGGGTTCAGTCCCCAAAAATGCAAACTTATGCACCTAGGGCATAGTAACCCAAGAATTGTTTATAGGAAGGGGGGAGATACTGTCAGTCACTAAGTGGGAAAGGAACCTTGTGGTTATCATACCTGATGAACTCAGAGTCATATCAGTGTGACAAAGCGGTGTGTAGGGCCACTGGGATGCTGGGATGCACAGGAAAAGGAATCTCCAGTAGGAGAAGGGACTATATTGCTTATTGGTGAGACCCCAGCTGAAGTATTGTGTCCAGTTCTGAAGGCCACACTTCAGAAAGGACATAGGGAGGGTAGAGGCAGTCTAGAGGATGGCAAGTAAATGGGGTAGGGGTTGTACCAAAAGTCCTAATAGGAAAGACTGAGGGATCTCAACATGTACACCCTGGAAGACAGGAGAGTGAGAGAGAACATGACAGAGATCTACAAGTACGTCACAGTGGTGAACAGTGTGCAGAAGAGTCTCTTTCAAATGAGGAAAAGTACCACAACCAGAGAGCATTCGATAAAGCTGGAGGTGGGGAGTTTAGGAGGGATGTGTGGAAGTACTACATCCCTGAAAGACTGGTGGACTCCTGGAATAGATTGCTAGCAGAAGTGGTGGAGGGGAAACAGTAGGTGGTTTCAAGTATGCATGGGATAGACATTGGGGAATATTAGAAAGGGAGGATAGAGGGTCGCCAGAGACCAGTTGGGGCCTATGGAGACAAACTTGGCAGGGAGCATCTCGGCAGTCTGCGTGGGCCAAGTGGTAATTTTCTGCCAACAAATTCTATATTTCTGTGTTACTTGAAGAAAGCCTGCCTTGTTGTTCTCTAATGCCATCAGCTGTCCCCAGCTCTGTCTCTGCCCTAATAGCTTTTTTGGCCTCTTTAGACTTGCCTAGTTATATCTCCCTATTTCCCTAAGACTGATCCCCATTGTATGTTATGAAGTTTACCCTCTTTCTCTTGCTGCATCTCGCACTTTCCTGGTATACTAGATTGGATTTTCATATTTTTGGTTGTTTTCCCTACCTGCTTCAGACGAGCTTTAGTGATCTCTAACGGATTCTCCTCAATGGCTTCCCACTTTTGTCCACTCCTTGTATCCCTTCCACCCCCTCAGTTTGTCATGGAGGATTTCTCCCATTTTTACAAGATTGGTTCTCCTAAAATTTAAGACCATGGTCTTTGACATGGGCAATACTGAAGCACACAGAGTTGTGATCACTCATCACCAGGGACCCTTTCACTCTGGCCTCTCTGTACCAAGTTAAGGATGACTCCTTCTCTGGTTAGCTAGCAATCCTGCATTGAATATACAAGAGCTTGATGTGGAGGAGTTGTGGGATAACAGATGGACCAGACACCGAACTTCAAGTTCAACCCACAATCTCTGTGTGATGTTATTCAAAATGCAAGATATAATCTTAAGCAATGGCATATCCCTTCTTCAATACATCACTTTGCAGCAACAGACTATGTATGGCCTTTCTCTGCACTTAGCCAGCACCTACTGACTCACTGATCTCTGATCTAACTTAGCAGTTGAGATTCAGTCTCCACCCCTTTGTGGGCCTTGTTTGCTTGGGTGGTGGGGACTCAAAAAAAAAAAAAAAAAAAAAAAAAAAAGCTTTAGTGTAGAAGCACTGAAACAAGGGTTATCCCAAAGGGCATTGACACTAAGCCAAGTTTCAAAGAAACACAGCATCCCACATACTTCCATAATGCAAAGCATCATGGGATATATGCAAATCAGATTCTCAGTTTACAGCAATTTACATGCATTTTAAATAGCACAACTAACTTAATTTTTATAATATCGTCAACTAGTACTTTTTACCTATATCAAAAACACCTAGTGCCATGGTATTTTCAACATTTATAGGTTTCATACACATCAGGTATATACATTAAAGTATTTTATGGCATAGTGCTATTACATACTAAATCCAACAATGATAAACACAGCCTGTTTTACATATGCTCGGAGGTCACCACAATAGCCTCTCTGTACGAGGACCTGAGAGGGAAAAGGAAAATTAAAGAGAACACTATAGTATAGTCAAGAAAGGGAAGGGGTGCCCATAAGTGGCCAACCTTATGGACTAGAAATTGTAAAGGATAGATTAGGCTAAGAAATAGAACTGTTGCAACAGATTTAAGAATAATGTCAGTCCTCAAGAGTGGTAGGAGCTCCCTGTCACACTTGACTACTGGCACTCCTGGCCCCCGGTATTTTTCAGTCTACATCTGGTAGGTTTAGAACTTTCACATTGGGATCACACTACTCATTGTGGTTGCCCTTCTGATTTGGGCCTCAAATGCCCTCTCCCTACCTCAGACTGGTTTGGTAGTCTATCAGCAGTGACCACTCTGGGGTTCTCTCCTCCTACTACCAGGTGAATCTACATTTTGTCAACCCCACTTCTCCCAGATTTTTATCTTGTATTGATCTTATATGTTCTCAGTATATATTGCAACCTCTTCTCTTCTGCCATTTTTCATGTTCCTACTAAATAAGATGTCTTTCAGGATAATGAGGTCCCAGTCATGGATTTTGTGTCACCCATGTTCTAAGGTGATAGCTATGCCCACCTGGGCCTCCATTACCAATACCTAGATGCCCTCAGTTTTAGTCCCAAACTCTTAGCATTCAGACAGACATCCATTCACTGGCTAGGTCTACCACCTCTGACTTGGCTGACTCCATTTACCCCTTTCTCAAGTCCCTATTTCAAATGTGTTTCCCTTTTGCCTGCCATACGTTACTGTTACTGCTCTGTCCTTCTTCATGTGTTGGGGGAGTGCCAGCTAGGTCTCTTAGTCTTCTAGACTGCAAATCATAACCTTACCCATCGCCTTCTTTTTAAAAAGTTGCAGGTTTTTTAATGTGTGCTGTGAAATCAAGAACTGTTAAACATGTCTCATGTCCTTTCAGGCTCCAGAAACCTTTGATGACATTGTTGTTGCCTTTTCTGAAGAGGAGTGGAAGATGTTAAGCAAACAGGATAAGGACCTTCACAGAGAAGTGATGGAACAAAATTATGAAACCATGGTTTCAGTGGGTAAGAATAGACACTATCTAAGAGGTGGCATCTTTATGAGATGGGGATGGTCTGATGTATCACTATGTCAAGTCTTATAGTATGTCGATGGTGGAGAATGGGAAGAATGGACTGATTTAGGGGCTCCATGATAACATTCTTGGTACTTTTCAAAAACTGAAGCAGTATGTGCAGTTGGATCACACTGTTTTAAGTGCCAGTTCCAGTGTAACTGCGGGGCAGATAATCATTAATTACATACAGCATGGGGTAATTGCATTGTAATTACAGTGTAGTTAACTGACATTTAAATGTTACTAAAGTTCATTCAGCTTAGCCCTTCACCTGCATTTTAAATAATAGTAATAATAATAATAAAATGTTATTTATTGAGCGCCTTTCATTTTGGGATGCTCTCTGTTGTTAGAGGAGGTAAGGACATTACATGAGATACAACAAAAACAAAGAAACATCAAAACTGACAGCAGAAGTCCAATCAGTTTATCCTCTCTACTCCTATCCCTGCATAACCTGAGACTGGAACCCCTAAGGGTCACTTTTCTTCTCCCTCCTCTTTTAATCCTGCCCCCTGTTGACCACACTAAACTCGTGTGTATCTCACCTGTGCTTGAACCCTACCACTGATTGTGCACAGATCACCTCATTGGGCGATCTTTTCAACCTGTCCTCCACTCTCTCCATAAAAAAATTACGTCCTGACTTCCTTCTTAAACGTGGCCTGTACCAGCTTCTTCATGTTACCATCAGTGTTTGTGTTTACACTGAAAGGCAGCAATGCACTGCTATCCACCTTGGTTATTCCTTGTAGAGATGTTTTTAAATTTTATTTAGGACTTTTACTGATACACAGTACAGCATACATTCCTATAGGCAGTCATATCAGATGTATAACAAACCTTTAATAAATGACTGGCCATACTTCAGCAATACAGTAGAAAAATAAGTTATGCCCCTATCCATGTTACACCACTATCTGTGTTATGCCACCATAGTAAGTACAGTATACCATCAGTGTTCCAAAGTCGCCACAGTACTGCCATGAGCAGGGATGAAACATAACCCCAAAACATGCTGATACATCATCGAGCACCTTGAAATAAAGAGTAGAATGGAAAACTATCCCCATAACCCGTTATAGTTTGATGACTCTATTAGGCAACTATCTCATTTGTTTGCAATAAACCCTGTCATATATGTTCCCAATAAAAACACATATGAACTTCATGTAGAGACAATAAAAAACTATAAAGCTGAATACAAGCTGTCTGATACTCTGATAGGCAGATCAGTTCTAACAATGCTTAAAGAGTCTGTAGATTTCACTTCTTTTTTTATACTTACTTTATTAAGTTGTTCATTTGTACACATTTTCATCACATCCAGTATGCTTTATTCATACCATCTAGTTATTCTAACATGCTCAAAGTGTCCAACATTTTAACCAAAAAATGTAAACATATAACACATAACAAGTCCAAGCAACAGGTACATTCATAAATTATATTGAGCAGTGTTTTCTCCCTTAGTAGTGGCTACAGTGTGGGTCTCCGGTCGTTCAGGGGGAAACAGTCTCTAGATTTCACGTATGCTGAATTGAGGGGAGGGGGGTAATGAAAAAAGTGTCATCTAGCACCACTCCGAGATATTTAAATGTTTCCATCTATTCTAGCTTCTGACCTTTATGACTGAGGATGTGAAAGGGGTGCCTATTCTTCAACTGTGGGCTAGTGAAAAGCATGTTTTTTTTTGTAGTTGAGGACATTATTAATAGAGAACCAGTTTTCTAAGGCCTCAAAGTAATCTTGTAGGTTTGAGGTGAGATTAGCAGGGTTGTTTCCTTTAATGTAGCTGACAGCATCATCTGTGTATAGGAGAACATTAGCTGACCTGCAGGCACTAGGTTAATGAAAAGGCCAAAGAGGAGAGGAGAGGACCCAGAATGGAGCCCTGTGGCACACCTATGGATACATTATGTGTGTAAGACAAGGAGCCATCAATTTTCACACAGTGTGCATTCAGATAGGTCACTTTGGAACCAGGCTACTGAGTCCCTGGACAAGCTGAGACCAATCAGATTACTGAGCAGGAACTTGTGGCTGACCATGTTAAAGGCCTTAGTTAGATCAATTTATAACATGGGTTCTGAAAATACTGGCTTCTGATTCATCCAAACAGGTCACCTGACAATTGATTAATCCCTGATATAGCCACAGTTGCATGTTCACAGGGCTTTATTTGACTATTTCTTTAGGTAAACCTGTAACATATCATTGCCCATGTTATAAAAGGATTAACCCACTCCAGGGTATGGGTTTACTGAGCATTAATCCATGCCTGGTTGGTTGAAGTCACTCTGCTTCACCTCATGACTCCAACACCCCCCCCCCCAGGCATCAATTAATGCTTAGTAAACCCATACCCTGGAGTGGGTTCATCCCTCCATACATGGCTCTGACCATGCTTCCATTATTAAGGGTCTTGTGCAAGTAGGTTGTAATTGTGAATGTATCAGGATGTAGGGCAGCCAGCTTATTCAACTCTACGGGTCCTTTTTCATGGATCATTTGCCAGTGTTGGCTACCTCAGTGACAAACAAAAGGCAGCTCCATTTTTTTGATCGTCAACTGATCAGAGAGCACGTTTGTGTTTTACAAATTATGGAATGCACTACCTGACACAGCATTGAGCCTTGCATCTATGAATGTATTTAAAAAGCAGTCAGAAAAGTATTGTCTGGTGAATTCTCAATGTTCTTGTTATTAACTTTGATGTTATTTGTATTTGTCAGTTTTTTATTTAGTCATAAATCCCTGGGTCCCCCTTGAAAATGGGCATCTAATGCATTATCCACTTAACAAATTTTAAATAAATAAATTAAAAATAAATACAAAATTACTGAATTTTTGAGATTCCCTGGAAAACAGCTCAGGAAAGGGCTTAAACAGAGCAATGTTCAGGCAGGAAGGGGAATGGCTGTTAGCTACATAGGCCATGGGGCAGTGTTGTTCCTAGACACACTCTGGGAGGCTGGGGGTTATATTTTGTGCAAGTGGCTAGGGTTCATAATGGCCAAGGTTCAAATGCTAAGGGCAGAATTAAGCAAGTTAGTAGCAAGGCCAAGGGCAGAAATTGGTAGAACAGTGGAGGAGGCAAAGCTCCCATGGCTGTGGACCCCTCTACCACAGAGGGAGAGAAGGGCGAGGGAGGTGGGCTGGAGTATAATTGGGAGGAGTGGAGTGGCTTAACAGGTGAGTATAAATATCATACACCCCATGGGTGTTCCAGAGAAAAATCATTACCAGATCCTGAGCTCAGAGGATTGAAGTATTGAGGTCAGCTTAGGAAATGAAGTTAGGGTAATAGCCACCCAGCGAAAATTGGAGGGCATAATGGTTGTCCAGTGGTTGATTAGGGAAGGGGCATTGAAAAGAAAAGGCCAAAATGAGGAGGGGAAACCCAGCTGGGCAGGGCCTGACCCAGGGGGGTGGCAAGAGAGGTGGAACAACTTTACATGACAGACTGATTACACATCAGCAAGGAGGGGACCAGGGTGCTCAGGGACATGATTGGGGAAAAACATTGATGGCAGTCTGAATTTAAACTGAGCATGCGGGGGGCATGGGGCTCAGAACCCAAGGTTTCCCCAAATAGGGGGTTGGAAGGTCTCTTCCCCAGAGGGCATACTGGGTAACAGGGAATTCAGTTCTATGTATGGGGAGGGGAGTATTTCAAGGGGTAGTGAGGGAGAAGGTAAGGGAGGGGAGCGAGAGTAGTCAGGGACACAAGTGGGGATCATGGTGGGTTTATTGGGGCAGCCAGAGAAAATAGGGGAAAAAAAAGAAGAGGAGTGGGACGATATAGGGAACAGAAGTGGTGGAGTCCATCAACACCAGAAGATGTGAACAAAATGGATCACCCCCAGTTCATGATGCTGGAGGACCAAGTGGACTTTGGTGGTGGTCATTGAGACCTGGGCAGCCCCAAAACATGACTGGGATTTTTCTGTTCCTGGATTCACTTTGTACAAGATGAATAGAGAAAGAAATAGGGGCAAGAATACAGAAGGAGATGGGGCAGGGGTGGTGCTTTACACTAAGGAAGAGATTATTACCACAAGGGAGGACACTGGAGAACAGACACTGAGTCAATATAGGTACAGATCCAAACTGGGGAAGGGAGGCATGCAAGAGTGGAAGTGATGTATCGGCCACCTAACCATGTATGAAACCTCAGACTGGGAACTGGGGGGAAGTGAATGGGAAGATTGCAGAGGAAGGGGAAGTGGTGCTGGTGGGTGGCTTCAGCTCCTGCCCATTGTGGATTGGAGCATCCCATAGTCCAGTTGCAGTAGGAGCAAAATGCTTTTGCAGTCCAATACAGGTTCATAATCTGGGGGTGATAGAACAGACCAGGGATCAGGTCACATCAAACTGAGTGCTGACAAACTGTGAACATGTCAGAGTCGGAGCCCCTGGGAAGCAGTGATCACTGGGCTGTATGGTTCCATATTGATATGGGAAAGAAGGTCTGAACAGAAAAACACATATAGTCTATTGTTGGCCTTTGTTCTGTATAAAAATCAGCCTGCTCAAAAACCTTGTTGTGAACATTCAAAGCCGATGTGCACATTCCAAAATGGTGTTGTGTGCATTCCGAATGGTTGTTCTGCACAGTTCAAAGATCATATAATTTTACATTTCTCATTTATTACACGTCTAGCTACTTACTAACCACCCAGTGCCCAAAGTTGTACCTTTTAACTTTCAAAAATGTGTAAATTTGAGTTTGATCATAAAGCAGAACAAAGAAATGGCAAGATTTTTTGTTTTCATTTCGGTGGGGGGAGGGGGACTGTCACTCTGGTGTAAAAAAAAAAAAAAAAAACATATAAAATATGGGCAACCACACACTTAACTCGGCATGTGTTTCCATCTTGTGGTTGAGATGACAGCATGAACCTCTTGAGCTTTGCTGTCGACATTCATAAGCTGTCATCTCAACCCCTCAATGGAAACACAGCCTTGCTGTGTATGGTTGCCCATACATTATTCTCTATGTTCTTGACTTTAGAAGGTGTGACTTTAAGAAAATAGGGTTTCAGCTGGGAGAGCAGTGGCAAATATCAGGGGATACATTGATGTGGATAAAAAAAATGTCCTAGATTCATGAGGGAGTCCAGGCAGTTAGAGCAACCTGTTTAAAACAGAAGGGGAAAAACATAAGCATAGGATACCACTTAGGTCTATGGAAGAGGTTGGCAGAGCAGTGAATGAAAAAAATACTTCATACAAGAAATATAAGAAGTCCCAGAGGAAAGAGGATAGGGCTGATAACTTGGAAAAGGTAAAAACAGCTAGCAGGTTGGTAAGGCAGGCCAAGTCAGAGACTGAGCTAAAGATAGCAGAAGAGGCTAAGGAGGGAGACGAAACATTTTTTGGGATACATTAGGGACAAAAGGTCAACAAAAGAGGGTATCATTATGTGGCTCACACCCTCCACATGTCTAGGGGCAAACTCTGATGATACTGGGAAGGGGTCGCAGCAGCACAGCACAGAAATCTCACCAGGCATATCCCACAGGTTCAAAGCTTGGATTAAACATATGGGCCTACCTGAAGATGTCTTCAAGACAGCTGGAAACTTCATAGGTTGTGGCCACAAAAGGAACTGGGCACCTCAACTTGTCTCGGGATCCGTGGCCTCTGGACATTTTCTCTCTTTGTCGCTGGAACCCTCTACCAATGACCCCGGGACCAGAGATGCAGGATCTTACCTAAAACCCACTGGAAAAGTACTCATTAGCAGATTAAAACCATGGGGATATTAAATTCATGTATTTCCTATTCACAAATGGAACCAGCTCCAATTTATTCTTTTATAATCCAAATCACTTTATTTGTCCTGTGCCCAAAATGATTTAAATGGGCACAGGGGTTCACTTGTAGTTTAGATAAACGTCTACAGCTCCATGGGGCTAAACTTTTATACAGTCAAATTGGCAGTAACTTTTGGAAGAGCAAGATCTTAAACAGCACTATACACAACAGACTTGATTTTCCCCAGCAGCAACCTAATGACCTATTATCCTGGACCATGAAGCTCCCTAGATCCCATCGGCACTGGTAAGTACCTAAAAGAGCTTCCTACTTGGTTTCAAGGGGGGGTCCTACTGTTTCCTTTAACCTGGGAAGCATGCAGCTTACTTCTCGCCATTCCCTGACTTCACTATTCTGGCCTTCCAGGGACACAGATGGTGCGGTACCAGACAAAACCCACCACACCATATCCCCATACTCTCCTGCCTGGTCGCTTTCCTGGTCTGTCCAGTCTCCCCAAACCTCCACTAGCTCTCTTACGAGTTCTGGGCTGAGGCATAAGTCAGGGTACACGGTGGAATCCTCTGCCAGCCGTAAACTTTCTCTCCACCATCCATCCATCCTGCTGCCTGATATGTGCAAACTAACACCAGGGAAAAATAGACCTCCAGGGCACTCCACAGCCCACTCGGCTAAAGATCGGCAGCCCCCGTGCCTGTCCTTCCAAACAGGCCGTAATGAGGTTAGAGGCTCCCCCAGGCCCTCTTACCAGTGGAACCTGGTCCACCTTGCCACACCAGGATGCAGAGGCCCTGCCACAGCCTACTGCAACCCCAATGACTCAGGCCCACTACTAACCTAACCGGGGCCTAAACTGGACGCTGGGACTACCTATCCTGCACCTCCATTTCTCTTGCATTTCCCAGAGCCTGGGACCCCATCAAAAATGGCTGCAGCTACCTATTTCTATGCCCTCCCTCGGATACTCACCCAGGGGACCAGATGCATCATCGATGATGAAGCCAGCCTGCCAAAAGGGGAGGAGGTCCCCACCCCACACTGCTCTGCAGTGCCCATCAGTCTGCCTCTCTCTTCATCTGGTAACACCCTGTACAATTCCTGTTTCTACCCATTTATATCCTCAAACCCTTGCTCTCAGCTACCACCAAGTAGTGGCAAGCAGAAATTACAACCCCAGAGCATTAACAAATCCCTAAGCTCTGAGGGCGGTAAGAAGGAAGGGATCCCTAAAGGAAGCATAAGCCTCTCTCAAATGAGAGGGGGCTTATAATTAAGTTGAAAGGGGCCTCAGTGGGTAGAAGACAGCAGAGAACTGGCAGAGGTATTAAATTAATACTTCTGCTTTGAATTCAAGAAGGATGCACCAGTTCCACAGGGGGAAGTTGGGGATCAAGAGCGAAGGTGGTTATGGAGGCCAGGGGCCTCAAGAGGCTCTGTGTCCCTCAAGGTGGGAAAATCCTCAGGGCCAGATGTCATGCACTCCAGGGTAATGTGTGAGATGGCAGCAGTTTCAGCTCCCCCCCCCCCGACTGATCTGTTCAACTGTTCGCTGGACACAAGAGTGGTTCCAAGAGGGTGGAGGACTATTAATGTAGTGCCACTGCACAAGACCATGACAAGAGACAAACCAAGAGACTAAAGACCAGTCAGCTTGACATCTGTAGTTGGCAAGCTGATGGAAACCATCCTAAAAGAAAGGGTGATTGTATTCCTTGAGACAGATGGGTTCCAGGATGACAGACAGCACAGATATGTGTTGGGGAGATCATTCCAAAAAATTCAGTCAGCTTTATTGACTTGGTTACAAAGGCAGTGGACAAGGGTCAGGAAGTACACATGCTGTACCTGGACTTCAGTAAGGCCTTTGACTCTGTCCCCATATGAGGTTGATCAAAACATTGGATAACTCGGGTACAGGTAACAAATTGACCAAATAGTGGCAAACTGGCTCTGGGGAGGACCCAAAGGGTGGTGGTGTGGGGTGGGCAGCTGTCAGGGTTAATGGAGCTCACTAGTGGGGTTCTGCAGTGGTCCGTGCTCATGCCAGTTCTGCTCAGTGTGTTCATAAACAACACTGGGGACAGCATTAAGGGCAAAATCTGTATTTTTGCAAACAATACCAGGCCATATGGGAGGTTAGACATGGACGAGGGCATCACAGATCTGAAAGATTACCAGGCAATGGTAGTGAGGTTGTCTGGTATATGGCAGCTGGTATTTTTTTTTTGTTTGTTTTTTAATAATCATATTTTATAAAATTTTCTATGCTACACACAGAAACAGTCAACAGTACTAACAAATTCACCTGTCTGTACATTCAATATCTTAACTTTATAATATGCCGCTGCTTCTAACTAAAATTGGATTGACTCTGGTGCCCACCTACCAGCTCAGAGTTGGCAACCAGTTAGTGGTGCTCTGGAAAAGTAAGGGCACTGGAAAGGCTAGGAACCCCACATCTCTTCCAGCTTATTGCCCTATCTACAATGCTATCAGCTGTAGCTATGCTTATAAGTTAGGAACAGAAATGGGGTCTCTCGCCATAACATACATTACCCAACAATTCCATCTGTTCTGGCCTTTGTCTGCCTGATTTTTAATGGTGTAGGTCAGGATTTCTAAATTGTCGATGGAGTTAACTAACATTATCCAGTCCACCTGCCTGGGGGTTTCTGCTTTTAACCAATGTTTACAGTATAAGTCACATTAAACTGTTCCTCTAATGAGTTGCTGTACCATTTCTGACTGAGTTGCATAAGTGTTGCTGGATCCAGCATAAAGCCTTGCACTAACTGTTTCTTAAGAGTTTAAAATGCAGCTTTGCATTGCACTGTGACTGGACTGCAGATGCATTCCAACTGAGTTGCAAAAACATTCTGCAAACATTGCTCTTCAGCTGGTTAAACATTAAAAAATAATGCAATATTAGTTGGCAATGCATTGCCATCTCAAAAAAACAATGCTAAACCAACTCTTTGATGGAACAGTTTAATGTGACTTGTACTGTAGTTATACATTTCTTTATTGCATCCAGTAGTAGTCCCAATAAATACTTGCTAGCAGGATCCTTCAGTCCCTGTGGACATAGTGTGAAATGCAGAAGTTCTTTAGTGAGAGCTATATAGGGGGTGAACATTTTTTACAGGGCCCCCTGGATCTCCCGTAAAAAAAGAGGTAAGGTTAGGACAATCCCACATGATATGAAAGTGGAAAGCCTTGGGTTCTCTGCAGTGTCACCAGCAGTGTGCCATTGGAGCAGTCCCTCTGTGGACCAGCAGGCCCCAGGTGATAAAGTAATGGATTAGACATTTCCAATTCAACTCTTTCTAGGACATAGAGGAAAATATTGTGTGTGTATTCTGACAGATTATTTCTCATTTGTTCTCTTCTAGAGGATAACTTCTGTCCGGCTCCCACAGCCCAAAAGTTCATAAAAAAGGGGGTTTATTTAATTCCTGAAGTGCCCTATAAAGATGTGAGCTAAGTTGTGGTAGTTGGTGTTCAATGTTGAAAAAAAGTAGTGCCATACACACAGAATGCAAGAACCCATGGGCTGAATACAGACTAAGGGGCGTGAAGGTCACGGTACTGGATGAAATAGAAGGATCTTGGAATAGCTAACACAAGTAATCTAAAACTATCTATGCAATGTTAAAAGGCGTGACTAGGGTGAACAGGATGCCGGTTTGCTTAACTGGCAGGTTTACCAGTAGAAGGAAGGAGATCATACAACAGTTTAAAGATCTCTGGTGCACTTACACCTGGAGTACTGTGTGCAGTACTGGAGTCCATACCTAAAGAGGACATACACTAACTGGAGGTAGTACAGAGAACTGCTAAAAAGATGATCCAGGGTCAACGTGGTCTTTTGTGTGAGAAAAAGCTAGAGAACCTAAACATGTACTTTCTAGAGAAGAGAAGGGAACGAGGGACATGACTGAGACCTTCAGGTACCTCAACAGTATAAACAAGGTGAAGCTTGGAGATATCTTTGATATTCTGTGAGAACAACAACGCTAGAGGGCACATAGAAATGTAGAATTTGACAGCAGATAAGGACCCAGTCTGCTAATTTTTCCTTACCTACAGTATCACCGCAGACCCCACTTGATCTCCTGCTATTTCTCCATCCCCCATTCCTTTCCACTAAGATTCCCTTATGCCTATCCCATCCTATCCCATCCATTCTTGAACCCCACCTCTGTTTTCTCCCCCACAACCTCGGCTGGAAGGCTGTTACAGGAATGCACCACTCTTTCTGAGAAGTTCTTCCTCACATCTCTCCTGAATTTACCCCATTCCAGCTTCCTAGCATGTCCCCTTGTCCTTGAGCACCTTTTTTATATGTTAATATGTCCCCCAGACCTACTCATTGCTGTTTGAGTGGTTTCACGTGCATTTGGCTAAAGCAAGAACAGCAAATGAGCTGTTCTGTCTCAAGCTGAATGTAAATGACACCCCTCTTGTACAGCAATGAGTGGTGATGAGAGACATATTAATATATTATTGATAAAGCTCAAAAACTGTTCTGGAACATGTACCATTTCCAGGGCATCAGCGCATGAGATGCTCTTCACAGAATAAGAATGTCTCATGCACAAAGGAAAGGAGCACGCTGATTGGTCGGGAGTGCTTCCTTGATCTGTAATATGAAAAATACTTTCCTCCTGCCACTTATTTAACCCTGTGAGGTATTTAAAAGTCTATGTTGTATTTCCCCCTCTCTTCTCTCTTCCAGGGTCTGCATACTGAAGTCCTTTAGTTTCTCGGCATAGTTTATTTTTTTTAAAACTTATGTTTTATTCATTTATACATGACAAAACAAAGGTATGTTACAATTAAGAAACAGCTGACATTCAATGCCAATATAGAGCACTATACAGGATTTGAGTATCTCCTAACAATGTCAAAGTTTAGGGGAACCCAAATAAGGTGTCCCAATATGTAAAACTACAATGCTGTGCATGTTAGCTGAAGAGCACATGGCAAATTACTATAAGTATTGAAAATACCAAGATGAAGTCCAAATATGCCTGCCCTAGAAACAAACTCTGGCCAGAGCTGATAGGGCTGCAGGTGAGGAATTTGGGCCAGACTGGTTCCATTATAGGATGGTGGTCCCTTGTGAAGCATCACAACAAGCAAGTTGCCAAACCCAAGCGATAGGAAAGAAAACAAAGCCAGAGATCAAATAGGGTCTGTGATTTCTGCAGCAGGTAGAGAAAATGAGCAGACTGGGTGGGCCTAGCAGACTTTATCTGCCATAAATTTCTATGTTTAAAGTGTGGCTCTTGTGATATGCAAAATGCAAGGATCCTGATAAAAAAGTGAGATGCAATCATATGAACATACAGACATATGAAATTTGCCAGCAGAAAAAGGCCATTTGGTCTATTGAGTCTGCTCGATTCTGCAGCTGACCCTCCTTGTGTGGCTATAATTGAAATCAAACTTAATGCATAAAAACCTAACTAAATAGTACTATCCAATAGCCTCCTTTGTAAAGCAAAGAAAAATATTAATAAAGAACTTATTCTCAGAATGCTCCTTTACTCACAACATTGGGGCTATGTTTTAAGGGTCTTAAGGCAGCCTCTTTTGTACAGTCTTCAGGATGGATGGATTGTTTGCAGCCTAAACTTCCTTCCATTGCAGATCCCAGAATCTCCTGCAGCTGGCCTTAGAACAGTATGCAGCAATGAGAGGTTCAGTAGCCTGCATTGCATGTTAGAGTTTACATAAGTTCATGGAGTGGGTCTAGCCCAGTCAACCTCTGTATAAATGAAATGTAGTTTAAATAAGAGAAGCCCAGTACCAATCAAGGCAACCCAGAGGTGGATCCAGAATTAAAGGGGTGTGCACTAATGGTGGATCAGGCGCTCCTCATGGGGGGGGGAGGTTGAAAGTTACACTGCAGTTTGTATATGAAAACAAGGCTAACCAATGATGCTTAGTAAAATAAAATGTATAAAAATTGCAGACAAGGGTGTTACCAGGGTATATGTTCTGTAACAGGTACATTGGGGCTTCTGCCTGGCGAAACTGCACAATCCTATATGAGATGAGTTGCCTATCTATTCCTTCTCTGTTGCTTGCACTGTACTGTATGATAGTTGGTGTGTATGTTCCCTTCTACTGAATTAGCTGTTTTAATGTGGATTTGTAATTTGCAAGCTGTAGTAAATCGTAGCAATCACTATCAGAACAAAAGGGGTTATTAACACTTTTTACATCTTCTGTTACAATAAATCCAAGAATATCCTGCAGTTGGCCTTAGAACAGTATGCAGCAATAAGAGATTCAGTAGCCTGCATTGTATGTTACAGTTTGTATAAGTTCTGATATTTTGTTTGCTGGTCCTGTCATCCTCCCTTGGCCATGTACAGTCACACAGGGATGATCTAACTGGAGATTAAACAAAAGCTCTATCATGCACTATGGGCTATTGAATCTCCTACTGTTCTGATGTAACTAATAATGCAACCCCCCCACACACACACATACACTCACATCACAAAGGCATTCACAGCAGTTGTTTTATGATCAGTATACTTGTTGGAGTTCCTCTGTTGCTTGCACTGTACTGTATGATAGTTGGTGTGCATGTTCCTTTAATCGAATTAGCTGTTTTGATGTGGCTTTGTAATTTGCAAGCTGTGGTAAATCATAGCAATCACCATCAGAACAAAATGGGTTATTAACACTTTTTAAATCTTCTGTTACTGCAAATCCCAGAATCTCCTGCAGCTGGCTTTAGAACACTATACAGTAGTGAAAGATTCAGTAGCTGGCATTGTATGTTAGAGTTTATATAAGTTTTGATATTTTGTTTGATGGTCCTGTCATCCTTCCTGGGCCATGTATAGTCACACAGGGCTGATCTAACTGGAGACTAAACAAAAGCTCTATCACGCACTATGGACTATTGAATCTCCCACTGCTGCCTACTGTTCAGATGTAGCTGATAATGCACCCCGCCCCCAAACACACACATCCCAAAGCTGTTCACAGCAGTTGTTTTATGATCAGGATACTTGTTGGAGTTACTACAAAGAAACATGACTTAATTCCGTGTATTTGTTTTCTTTTTTCCCCATGTTCTACTTGAAATGAATGGGGAAAAAGTCACAATTCAAGTCAGGCACAGTGGGCAGAACAGTGAGTGGAAACTTAGGAAGGAATGTGGAGTCCCTTTACTTCTCCTAAAAGGCAATCAGGCACAGTGGGTGACAACTTAGGAAGGCATGCAGAGTCCTTTTGCTCATCCCAAAATGTCTACAGGTCTGTGCCCACTGCAGCCCTAAAAAGTGCATGGTGCTATGGATACAACTAAAAGTGAATTTTTAAGAACCAAAATAACACTGTCATAGTCTAGATTCAGAGCTATCAACAAACATCTTCCATCCCATACTGAATGATAATTAGTAGGATAAAAAAACACTTCAATACAAGATAGATGGTAAACAGCACATTAATGGTAAAGAGTCCTTACTCATTTAGAGCACAACTGAACAGAAGTAAATGAGCAAGAAATTACTATAAGACAGGGAAAGCATTGATATTGTACTTAACAAAAGCCTATTCCCTGTAATTTAGAGCAGTCTAGTTAACAATATACCAAACTAAGTCGCTCAGCCTTCTTCTGGGGCATCCCGGTCTTCATCTCGTTCCTCCACCTGTCTTCTTCGAGTATTTTGGAGAGCCGCTGCCCATTTCCCTGCATCAGCTGGGTCAGTAAATAAGTATACACAGACCCTGCACCATTTTAATTGCCCTCCTCTAGACCAACTCCACTCAATGTCCTTCTAGAGGTGTGATCCCCAGAACTGGACACAATACTCTAGGTGGGGTCTTGCCAGCTATCTATACAGAGGCAACATCACTTCACTGTTTCTGCTGGTGATACCCCTCCCTATGCACTCCAGCATCCTACTAGCTCTCACAACTGCCTTGTTGCATTGCCTGGCCACCTTTGGGTCATGTGATATAATTACTCTCAATTCTCTTTCCTGCTTGGTGGTCGTCATTACCACCCCACCCATTTTGCACCCTGTCACTGGGTTTCTGTGCCCTAAGTGCCTTATTTTGAACTTTTTCTCATTGAAATCCAGCTGCCATACCCTTCACCCTTCCTTGAGTTTCTCAGGTCTCTGCTCATCCTTTCCACTTCACCCCTGAGTGTCCACTTTATTGCAGATTTTGATGGCATCTCCAAAGAGGATACATTCCCTTCCAGTTCCTCTGCAGTGTCACTTATAAAGAGATTAAGGAGGACAGGTCCCAGCACTAATCCCTGAGGCACCCCTCTGGTCACCCTCCCCCTTCTACTGAGTGAACTCCTTTTATCACCACCTCACCCTTCCCTCCTCTACTGTACGTGAACTCCATTTACCACCACCCCCTGTTGCCTATCCCCTAACCAATTTCTTACTCAGTTTACCACCTTTGGACCTACTCCTAAGCAACCTAGCTTGCTTACTAGTCTCTCATGTGGAACAGTGTTGAAAACTTTGCTGAAATATAAGTATGTCATGTCCACCATTCCACCTTGGTCTAATTCCTTGGTCACCCCCACAATGAAATCTATCCGATTCAACTGACATGACCTCTGTCCTGTGAATCCATGCTGCCTCAGGTTTTGTGACTCATTGGATTGAAGAGATTCCACAGTGCTTTCCTTCAGCAGTGATTCTAGTACCTTTCTCACCACTGATGTCAGACTGACTGATCTATAATTGTCGGCCTCCTCCCTGCTACCACTTCTGTGAAGTGTGACTACTCCTGCCGTCATCCTATCCTCTGTAACCACCCATTTCCATTGAGTTGTTGAATTGGATTGTAAGAGGTGCAACCAGTACCACCCTGAGCTCCCTCAGTACCCTTGGATGTACTCAATCTGATCCCATCGCTTTGTCCACTTTCAGATTAGTGAATCCCCTCAAGACTCTCTCTTCAAAAAAAGACTAGTGTCCACCTCCCTTCCTTCAAAGCTCGTGTTACTTTTTTGTGGCCTCTTCCCTACTCCTTCCTCTCTGAATACTAAATAAAAGCATTTCTTCAGGATGTCTGCCTTTTCCTAGTCCCCCTGCACAGTCCCCTCTCCCTTTTTATTTATTTATTTAGCATTTGTTGACCAGGTAAGTGCAAAACACAAATAAAAAGCCTATTTTCAGCCACAACCCGGGAGGATTACAATAACAGGGTAAACAATAGAACAAAATGAGATAGGCAAAAAGCAGAACTGTACAAACAATACAGAGAATTTCCAAAAATGGCTATAAGAAATGAAATAAAACAGTAATCATAGTACAAATGACTAAAATACAGAACATAAAGCAGATAGCCATAAACAAGTAAAAGCACAAATAAACTCACCATAGGTGGACCTAAATTAAGTAGGTGGATTCACTAATGGCAGTGAGTGTGCATGAGACATCAGACAGCAAGGGTAGTGCTGGCAGCAACATCCGACGTAAGCAAAATAACCAAAGGTAGCCAAGGAGCCAAAAGTGCAAAGCAAACTGAGTAGGGAAAACATCAAAGATGATAAAGGACTGGGATGTGTCAAGTGGGGAATAGGGAAGGGTCGGTTGGGAGAGCAGGGAATCGGCCCTCGGGTGGGTTACAGAGAGACTGTGAGACAACAGATGGAAATAATTGAGGAGGGGTTGGGGGAGGGTACAGCTAAGAGGGAGGAGGTAGAAATACAGGAGCAAGGGGGAGGAGGCTACAGTACAGGGGCAGGGGACGAGAGAGGAGTTGGATATAATGTTTGAAAGAGAGGAGAGGAGAGTAGAGGAGTTGCGGAGATGCAAAAGGAGGAGTTTCCAGAGGGAAGGGAGCCTGTAAGAGAAGGCAGACTGCCTGGTAGTGGTGCGGAGATGGGGAGGAGATAGAGCGATGGTCCCTTGTACATAATGTATAGGAGGAAGGGGTAGCTGGAGACAGCTTGGAGGAGAAGTATGAGGGAAGGAGATGGAACCAAAATTTTGCAATGAGTGTTAGGAAATGAGTAGCTTACTTGTGGGAAAGAGGAGCTGGCCCGTCGGCGCAGCGGTGGGATTTCCGCTTGCGACGCCGGCGACCCGGGTTCGGGAACGGATCCGGGTCGTCGGAAGGCCTGGCTTCGAGGGAGTAGGATCACGTCCGTGGGCAGCTCTCCTACTTGGGGAGGGGCGGCAGCACTCGGTGATAGGGACCGGTGGAGACTGGAGTTCCAGCGCAACCGACGCCGACGTGGGGGAGGAGGCTGGGCGATGCTGGCGCCATTGCACATCCCCGCCTCGGGGAGAAAATCTGGTGGAAAAGAAGGCGGGCAGGACCACCGATCTGTGAAGCCCTCCCTGGAGAGCCTCACATTGCCGCCGTCGCTGCGGGACCCCGACCAGTTACAGTTCCGGGGTCACGAAGGTGGCCCGCGGCCCCACCCTCCGGGGGGCAAGCCGGGGGTGACTGTGGGTCCCCAGCAGCAATTGACGGAGGTAGAGGTCTCCGGGGGCCGTGACCAGGGAGGATGGCCCCGGTGGTTCTGCCAGAAAAAGGGCAACTAAAAAAAAAAAAAAGAGGGAGAGGGGAATGAGAGAGAGGAAAGGAGACTGCAGTGGTGAGTGTGTGGGGCATTGGTAGCAAAATGACAGAATTAATTCAGGAGTATGTCTAGCTTGGAGAATGAGGAATCAGAGTGGTCCCATTGATGACATCGGCATAGTCAAATATAGATAGAATAATATTTTTAGGCTAATTAATGACAAATAGGGAGGGTGAGGCAATCCTTGTTATGCTAGAATAGGCCCAGCTTAGGCTGAGTTTGAAGCAGATAGAGTTGATGTGGCTGGAGTAGTCTAGGTAGTTATCCAGCCAGACCCCGAGGTATTTAAATTCTGATACGTAATCTAGAGGGGTGCCATCTAAAGTGGTAAACACTGGTGGGGACGGGGTTCTGGCTAATTTTTGAGTGGTGCCAAAAATCATAGTGACAGTCTTTTTTTGTGTTGACCTTTAGGTGGTTGGCTTGGAACCATGAGAGGACTTTATTAAGGTCTTGCTGGAGTGGGGCATAAACATCTAAAGTGGAGGACCCTGAGGCAAATAAGACTGAGTTATTTGCATACATGTGGATGAGGGAGTTGGAGCACACAGCTGGGAGATCATTTATAAATATTGAAAAAAGGATGTGACCCAAGATGGATCCTTGAGGGACCCCAAGTGGGTTAGGGAGGGATCTAACCTGCACTATTTGTTGTCTATCATAAAGATATGAAGAGAACTATTCCACTGTGGGAGGGCCCAGTCTAATGGAATGCAGCTTGTTGAGCAGGAGGGGGTGGGAGATGGAGTCGAATGCTTTTTCTTTTTTTTTTAAATACCCATCTTTATTCATATTTCAAATAAAAGACAAACATACATATACCTGGCATAGCCAGGGTATACAGTCCCAAACTGACTGTGAGAACTATTTACATCCTACCTATATACATACACAGCAGGTGAAACCACCCCAAACTAACATCGGGCTCCAAGGGCAACAATACACAAAAGTAATGAATATGCAGGTATGTATTCTCTGCTCCTAAATAACTCAAATCCCTTTACACCTGCGACCTCATGGACAACTTCCAATCAGCGGCTCCCATAAGAAGCCTTCCTCCCACAGGATGGCTTCCTGCTGTGTCCCCTGGAAAGAGAGAGAGTCCCCAACCCCCATAGAAACCAAGCAGACCAATACTATCACATTGTTACCCTGGTATATGAGCCATGAATATCACAGCCACCACTGTCCAGGTAATCATTTGGACTAGAATAATACCACAGATAAAAAATTCACACTCCAACATAATTTCCATTTGCTAATCACAATCTGACAGACAGGCCTGTGTTTGAGCATTTGTGCCCTGCTGCGAATAAATCGCATCTAATGCCGCCCATCTTTTAGCATATACTCCCTTTCTCCCCTCAGAATATAGATACCTCTTTATCCTGTCTAAAGCCCCCATTAAATCTCTCACCCACTGATCATAAGCATAAACGTGATCATCCTTCCAATGTTTTACTAAAAAGGCTTTAACTACCACCGCCATCAAAGAGAGGTGATATTTAGGCACAACCCCCGGGATTTGAGAAAAATCACCCAAAACATGAGTCAAATGCTTTTTCCAGGAACACAAAGATCATGGCTGTTATGTGACCCTGGTCCATGGCAATTAAAATATGAATGGTGACCTGTAGAATGGATGTTATGGTTGAGAAGTGTCTTCTAAACCCGAATTGGAAGGGGGAGAGGCAGCCAGAGGAGGATAGGAACTCAGCCTGGTGTGTGCAAGGGATTCCTGCAATTTGGCATGGGCAGGGAGGCGGGAGATTGATCTGAAGTTATCCGGGCTAGAGGAATCTCCCCCTTTATGGAGGGGCACTACTTTTGCAACCTTCCATGCCTGAGGCACTGTGCAGGAGGAAAATGAGAGATTTAGAATGTGTGCTAAGGGAGTGGCAATTGCAGGTGCTGATAGGCGGAGAAGTTTTGAGTGTATACCATCTGGGCTAGATTTGCTTGGGTTGAAGGAGTTTACGGCATGAGGACCTCTTGAGGGGAAACTGGTGGGAAGTGGTATCAGTGATGATGTTGGTGGGCAGACAGGGTGGAGGAAGGGGAGGGGAGGGTTGGGGAGGCCACAGGTAGTAAAAAACATGGCAGATGTTTCAGCAACAGAAGGTAGGTCAGATATAGTTGAGCCGTTAAGCTTCAGGACTG
Source organism: Neoceratodus forsteri (assembly GCA_016271365.2). Lineage (NCBI taxonomy): Eukaryota > Metazoa > Chordata > Ceratodontiformes > Ceratodontidae > Neoceratodus > Neoceratodus forsteri. The sequence continues at coordinate 216,114,093 of JADMNL010000024.1, forward strand.
GAGAGGGGGACTGGGCTGAAGAGTCGATTAGGGAATGGACCACTTTCCAGAAAGAGGCAGAAAATGAAGAGTTCTCATTTAAGTGCCTTTTAAAGTATTCAGACTTAGCGAGTCTGATTTCCTTTGTATAGGCATTTTTAAGGGATTTATACACCTGCTGATCCTGTGGGGAGTGAGTAGATTTATATTGAAACCAGGCCTGGTCACGGGATTTGCAGAGGGCAATCGGTTTTGCAGTAATCCAGGGAAGGTGATGCCTGCTGACTGGTGCATACCATAGGGGCATGAATATCCCAGACCTGCGTGAGAGTGGATAGAAGGTGATTGAGGGCAGAGTCCACTTTAGGGGCTGTGAAGACAGGGGTCCAATCAGCACGGGAAAGATCATGTAAGAGGACAGCTACTTTGATGGAGCGCAGACAGCAGAACTTCATATTTTTAGGAGAGATTTGGGGGAAGGTGAATCTTTCTAATGCAATAAGTGATACAGTAGTCACTTAGGGTGTCAGGTAGAACTCTGGCCTTGGTAATGTGGTGCGGGTGGGAGGAAAGTACCTAGCCAATGAGAGAGAGTGGTTGAAGGAATGTGGGTTGAAGCAAGTTGGCTCCAAGATCAATTGGGTGAGGTTGAGAGACTCGATTCTCAGGATGGAGGCCTTAGAAGAGGGGAGAGCCAGTTCAGGTTGAAACCGCCCATTAGGATTAGTTTGCCAGAGGATACCTGAGAGACTGTTGAAGCTATACACATGACCAGTGAGTCAGGGGCAAGTAGGGGAGAGGCATAGAGCATGCCAATGTATATGGAGAGTGAGCCAGGGAGCGATAGAATGGTGATGATGAGTTCATGGAAGGGCAGGATTTGTGCAAAGTGACAAAGCAGGATAGAGACTGACAGACATAGAGGGCTACCCCTCCACCCTGCTTTCCATGGTCCTGTCGAAAGAGTGTGAACTCTGGGATTATGGGCAGGAATAGATGAGAAAGTAGTGTTAGGGAAGTCAAGAGCAGAAGCATACTTCAGTGGAGCCAAGTTAGTTGAATAGTTCTCTTTTTAATGTGAGGTGGGACTGGCAGACCCTGAAGTGAGAAGGTAGAAAGTTCCAAGCTCTAGTTTAACCTTACAGTTCCACCCTTGGTCTTGCGTTTTTCACTTGCATACCTAAAAAATGTTTTGTCCCCTTTCATCACCACCTGGGCTAGTCTCTCTTCCGTTTGCACCTTTGTACTCCTTGCTGCTCTCCGTGATGCTCTCTATTTCCCCTTATATGCTTCCCTATTGTTCTCCCTCTGTGTCTCTTCATACCTTCTGAATGCTACACTTTTAGCCTTTACCTTTCCAGCAGCCTCTTTCGAGAACCATAGCAGTCTCTTTTTCCTCTTGCTCACTTACTTGACACAGAGGTTTGTTCCCTCCACTATGCCCCCTTTTAGCTTTGTCCGCTCTTCCCCCACCCTACCCAGGTCATCTCTGCCACTGGATCATCCCTGAGTATTAATTCATCTTAATAAAATCTGACCTTCTGAAGTCCAGGACCTTCTCCCTTGTGTGGATCAATTCTGGAGCTGTCCTTATACTGAACCACACTGTACTGTGATCACTGGTCCCCAAGTGGCCTCCCACCTTGGCCTTGATGTCTGCAACATTGTCCCTGTTAGTGACTGCCAGATCCAGTATTGCCCCATCACAAGTGAGTTCACTGACTAGTTGCCTGAGGAATGCCCCCTGCAGGGAGTCCAGAATGTCCCTACTTCTAGTGGAAGATGAAGCTGGGAGTCTTCAGTCTATATCCAGCAGACTGAAGTCCTCCACCAGCTTCTGCTATCTTGCCAGTGACTTTCACCAGTACCATGTTTAAGTCCTCCCCCTGTACTGGAGATTATGCCAGTGCAAACAGTGACTCCATTCCCTATCTCCAGGGTAACCCACAGTACTGTACCTCTGCCCTTGTATTCCCTGTATTTCCATCAATTTTATGCTTTCTCTTACATAAAGCACCACTCTTCCCCTATGTCCTTCCTACCCTGTCCTTTCTGAACAGACCATAGCCTGGCATAGCCATGTCCCAGTCATGGTTTTCAGTGTACACTGACTTGGTAATGGCCACAACATGCAGGTTGTCCTCTGCCATGAGAGCCTCTAGGTCCAGAATCTTATTTTCAAGACTTTTACCATTCACATGTGGCTTTCCAGATTTTTGTTAGCACTCTGCTTGTTACCCCTGTTTTTTCTTTCTTGCCCACCCTCCTTCCCTCTTTCTAATGCTCCCATCATCTGCTTCATTTGCATCACCCTGCTTCCTTCATTAGAAACACAGAATTTGACAGCAGATAAGGACCGCTTGGCCCACCTAGTCTGCCCATTTCCCTACCTACATAAACTCCAGATCCTAAATGATCTGCAGCTTGCCCTCTCTTTCCTACCACTAGGGTTGCCTTCTGTCTATCACATGCATTCTTGAATTCCCCTATTGCTTTAGCCTCTACAACTAACAATCTGACACTTAATTTGCACCCTGGGGGATCTCTCTTTTCTTGGGTTCTCCCTATTTCATTCAGCCTGTGAGGGGGCATTTTCTGCCTCCTTAATTCCTTCTGCAACTTCAGCTAGTTTAAATGTTCATCAAAGTAACATTTAAACCATCCACTGAGTACTATGATTTCATTCCCAGATGGATGCTGGCTATCACCCTTGTATAGGCCGTTGTCCTCTGGGTGGATCCCATTCCCCAGTGTAGCTGAATTCCTTCTCTCTGCACCATTCCTTTGACCATGAGTTGAAGTTCCTGGTGCAAAGATCTCTCTCTCTTCCCCCGTGTTGTAGACAGGCAGCACCTCAGTGAAAGCCACTGAACATGCTTTCTGTCTAAGACCCCATATTACTGTATGCCCTGTTCACACTGCTGCAAACAGTTGCATGGTAGGTTCAGGAAGGCAGTACTTCATGGAGAGGGTTGTGGCTGGGTGGAATGAACTTGCATAGAAGGTAACATAGAAACATAGAAACATAGACTTTGTCGGCAGATAAGGACCGCTTGGCCCATCTAGTCTGCCCATTTCCCTACCTACAGGATAGGCCATAGATCCTAGTTAACCAACAGCCTATTTCTTCCTACCCCCCACAAGAATTGCCTTATGTCTGTCCCATGCATTCTTGAATTCTCCCACAGTTTTAGACCCCACAACCTCCTCAGGAACTGTTCCATGCATCCACTACCTCTCTGTGAAATAATACTTCCTCACATTGCCCCTAGACCGCCTCCTTCTATCTTTAAATTGTGTCCCCTTGTTCTTGCAAGTCTCTTTTTCTGAAAGATGCTACCCTCTTGGACTTTGTTGATTCCACTGAGGTACTTAAAAGTTTCTATCATGTCCCCCGTCTCCCTTCTTTCCTCAAGGGTATACATATTAAGCTCCTTTAGTCTCTCCTCATATGGCTTCTCTTGCAGACCCTTCACCATTTTAGTTGCCCTCCTCTGGAATACCTCTATCCTGTCTATGTCCTTTCGGAGATGGGGTCTCCAGAACTGGACGCAGTACTCCAGATGGGGTCTCACCAACTGTCTGTACAGAGGATAATGACTTCCTGTTTTCTGCTGCTGATGCCTCTCCCTATACATCCCAGTATACCCTCAGCCCTCCCTACTGCCTTCTCACATTGCTTGCTAACCTTAAGGTCATCTGATATGATTACCCCCAGGTCCCTTTCCTTTTTTGTTGTTGTTACTACCTCCCCCATTGTGTATTCTTCCCCTGGGTTCTTGTTTCCCAGGTGCATTATTTTGCACTTCTTTGCATTGAATCCTAGCTGCCATACTTCTGACCATTCCTCCAACCTTGCCAAGTCCTTTTCATCCTTTCCACGCCTACTTGTGTATCAACCCTGTTGCAGATCTTTGTGTCATCTGCAAAAGGCATACTTTTCCTTCCAGTCCCCTGCAATGTCACTGGAAGACATTAAAAGGACTGGGCGCAATACTGAACCCTGCGGTACCCTAATTAGTAACTCTCTTTCTTCAGAGTGGACTCCATTTACAATTACCTTCTGTGTCCTGTTGTGCAGCCAATGTTTTACCAGGCTACCACCCTGGGACCCACTCCCAGGCTGGTTAATTTGACTATTAATCTTTTGTGTGGGACTGTGTCAAATGCCTTGCTAAAGTCTAGGTAGGCCATGTCCACAGCCCCTCCCTGGTCTACTACTTTGGTCACCCAGTCAAAGAAATCTATTAGATTAAGTCTGACATGACCTTCCAGCTGTGAATCGATGCTGCCTTGGGTCCTGTGCTCCACTAGCCTCTAGGTACTCAACTATTCTTTCCTTCAAGAAGTGACTCCATCACTTTCCCTACACAGGGTCAGACTGACAGGTCTGTAGTTTCCTGCCTCTGTCTTGGTCCACTTTGTGAAGGGAATCACATCCGCCTTCCTCCAGTCCTCGGGTACCACACCATCCTCCCATGATTTATTAAAAGAGTAGCCAGTGGTTTCACTAGTTCCTCCTTAATTCTTTTAGAATTCTGGGGTGAATTCCATCAGGACCCATTGCTTTGTCCACCTTCAGTTTTAGGAGTTCTTGCAGAACCCTTTCTTCTGTGAAAGGACTGGGATCGATCCCCTATCCAAAAGGTGCTTCTGTTAATTGGATTAGGCACTTCCCCTCCTCTTTTGTAGATACTGAGCAGAAATATTAGATTCAGTATCCCTGCTTTTCACTGTCCCCCTGCCCACCCACGTTCATTCTATTGGACCTCACTATCCCTCCTTTGTCATTCATGCTGCTGATGTACCTATAAAGGTTTATCCCCTTCTTAACTGAGTTGGCTATCTTTTCCTCAGTTTGGGCCTTTGCTATTCTGACTTCCCTCCCTGCTTCCTTCTGCCTTAACTGGTACAGCTCTCTGTCCTGCTCCTTCTGTGTTTCCTTATACTTCGGAATGCTATCTTTTTCTTCCTGACTTTCACAGCCACCTCTTTTGAGAACCATAGTGGCTTTTTCTTTCGTTTTGATTTGTTTATTTGCTTCACACAAAGGCTTGTTGCCTCTGTGATGGCAGTTTTGATGATTCCCCATTGTTGCTCCACACCTCCTTCTAGCCTGTTTGCTAGTGCTTTTCTGAGCCTCTCCCATCTTGTCAAAGTCAGCTCTCCTAAAGTCAGTACCCTCACTTTTGTATGCTTGACTCTGTAGCTGAGTTTAGCGTGAACCACACTGTTTGATGGTCACTTGTCCCCAGATGGCAACCCACTTCTAGATCTGGATCCTCTCACTGCCCTCGTTTGAGAGTATGAGGTCTAAGATTGCTCCCTCACAGTGGGTCTCTGAAACTAGCTGCCCAATGCCTGCCACCTGTAGGGCATCAAGAATGGCCCTGCTCTTGGATGTGGCTGCAGCAAATGTGCTCCAGTTAACATCTGGCATATTCAGGTCTCCCATCAATAGTATCTCCCCTTTCTCTGCCATTCTAAGAATGCCTTCTATCATATCCTTGTCCATTCCCTCCCCCTGACATGGGGGTCTGTACACAACCCCTGTGCAGACTGTGGTGCCCTTTCCAGTCTCCAAGGTGACCCACAGTGCCTCCTCTCCTCCCTGTTTACTCTTTTAGTCAGAGAACAGTCACAGGATTTAACAGGGGGCGGTACAGAGTTAAGGGGAGAGTATGTTTACCTGGGTAGGAGGGGTGGAGCATCATGGAAACTTAAGTCGATGGGATTCTCAACAAGTAGACTAGATAGACCTGGTAGCCTTTTTCTACTGGCAACTTTGTATGTTTGTGTGTTTGTAAATGCATCCTGTTTTGCTAGTGCATGTAGGATATGAACATGCAGAAACAAATATTTTAGGACTCCAGAACACAAAAGCAATTTAGAAACATCTGAAAGGCAAAATACATCACAATAAGTAAGAAGAAAATCAAGCATGCAGGAATATGCAACTATCGAGAGAACAGGGAATGCAGGCATATGTAAATATGGACTGAACAGGGGGTGTAGTAATGTAAGTATAGAAATGAGTAATCTGGCTTCACAAGGGGCTCATTTTTATCTGCTGTTTTGGTTATGGTGGTACATAAAGAGGTAAGACTGGATGGGCCTTGCGGTCCTTATCTGCCGTCAACTTCTATGTTTCTATGTAAAGGTCATTGTTAGGAGGGAAAATGCAGCTTCAGAGCTACAGAGTGCCAGGGATGTAAACAGTGGAGAAAAATAAATATTTGAGGACATCTCCATTGAGCCACTTCATGAAACTGTAAACCATTAACGTCAGGACCACCTGAACATTTTTTCTGTCTGGGACTGCCTACGTCAATATGCTTCATCATTGCCTATATGACATGGGCACCCCCAGCATGCCTCATTTGTTGCTCTGGCTATCAACCACTCATCAGTCCACCACTGCTAAAGAAAACCATGGAACTGTACAAGGATCACTGATACCTGATACTTCTTGGTTTGATATTTTAAAATGTTTCTGCTGCCACTGAAAGAAAAAGAACCATTGTTCTGATATTGTCATTGCAGCGATGTGAAGATCTACAAAGATGATGACCACTCCATGTGCATTCATTGCCTAGGCCTTACTCACAGTGTTAAGGCCTGCAGCATTTGCCAGAGCTTTAACCAGATCACTAGGAGATCTCACAAGACAGCCTTAGAGTTGTATTTAAAGAGATAATGGAATCAAAATAGAGGAAAATGCTACAAATTTTAAAGTAGTAGCCAGCTACAACTTTTTATTTCTGAAGTATTTTTCTTTTGTTTATTAGAATGTTTTCTATATGATAATATTGTGCTGGATGTGTGGAACAGCTCTCATCCTGGCAGCTGACTTATCTATGTCTAATCCCCCCACTTTGTCATCAGCATTGTGATCTCACTGGCAGTGACATCACAGACAACTGACTTGGCAGCTGCTGAGTGGCTGTTTCTAAGCAGCAGTGATGTCAGTCAGTGAGGTCACAGTGCTGATGATGTAGGGGAGGAGCAGAGCTAGATAGGTCAGCTGCACTGTTCCACATATCACACCTACTAACATGAGGTAAACAGTGGCCAAAAGAAAAGAATGCTAATAGTGTGCAACAATTCTGTTCATAGATCGATAAGGGACTGGTGTGCCATGCAGGGTCAATAATAATAAGATAAATATACCACAACTGTAGTACTGGTCATGTACACTCATTCATTCCAAAAAATGGTTCAACGCCAACTATTTTGGATTCAAATCAGTATTTTTATAGTAAATATATTCACACGCTTGCAGTGTCTTAACTTATACATCATTTTAGAAAGGAAAACAAATTTCTGTGGTTTGAATAATTCAGCTTCAGTACCAGAACAAATCCTCCTCCCTATAAGCACTCCATAATCTCATTATTTCGTTATGCACCGAGAGCTGGTGTTCATAGTACAAGTAACATTCAGTCAGCTTGCAAACTGCGGCTAAATAATAATTGTTTGACCTTCTCTATCAATTAAACTTAAGAAAAATTGCTAGAAATCCAAAAATCAATACAATTCTATATAAAAGGTTACGCTAATTGAGAGAAAAAAGAAAACGTCAGCACACATTATGCCACACACCTGAGAGAAGGTGAAAGTGTGGTAGAGCGGCACACACAAACAACAAATGCTAGTAAATGGTCACCGAATGAAAACATTTTTTGCATGCCCTCCAGATCCAAAGAAAGGCAATTTCCCCTGTGGAATTAGGCAACTGAGCCAAGAAACCAGGACACTTGCAGTGGTGGACAGAAAACCCAGGTAAGTATCATAATAACTTAGCATTGCTATTTAGCCACAATTTGCAAGCTGACTGAATTGTTACCTGTTTTGTTTTGTGTAATTTTTGCACTTTTCTTGAATTAGAATATAATATCTAAGCAATGAGGAGATGCATAGAACATTGTTAAATTCTGTGCTCAGCTCCTATACCAAACAATGTCGGAGCTATTTCAAAAGCTTATGCCATTGCCACCATCATCAGCACCTCCCCATCAGTGCCTCAGAGCTGGTGCTGTCACTGACATAGACACAGCAGTTCCCTCTGTCTGCCGTAATGTCAGACAGGGATCATCCTCCCATTGATGGTTCTTTCTTCTCTGCCTCCTCAGCCCAGCAACCTGTTACCTGTAGCTGTTGACATCAAGGAGGAACTGGAGTACAATGCAGAATATGTGGAGGAAGAGGAGGAATAAGACATGGAGAAAGGGCTGGATCCCTTAGATAGAGTAGGTTCCAGTTCTACTTTATCATCCTGTAGTGAGGAAAGTATAAAAAACATTCCGGTCACCTTCTGAGGATGCCTTCTTACAGATTTTCCTCAAGCAGGTCCAGGCCAAACTGGGGTTTGACAAAGAGGAGAAGGATTCCTCTAAGAAGAATCTGTATGAGTTCTTAGAAGTGTCCACCTCCCCTACCTTCCATATTCCTCCACTACATTCAGCTTTGGAGGATGCCACTCCTGCTGTCTTCTGAATCTGATGTGTTTTTATGAACACATCAGTTAACAGTTAGACAATAGAACGCTGTGCGAAGTTGTTTTTATAGACTTCAGTAAGGCCTTCAATGTCATGCCTCACTGGGCCCACAAAACAAAATTACTTGACCTTAAAATCAACAAATATATTATCTATTGGAGCTGCAATTGGCTTGAAGGTCACACACAGAGAGTATTAATTAATGGGCAATTGTCTGATGTCAGCCTTGTCACCAGCCAGGTACCCCGGGGCTCAGTGCTCAGACTATGCCTTTTCGAAGTATTTATATCTGACCTAACACATGAAGAAGCCAACAGAAGAAGGCCATTTGGTCCACCAAGTCTGCTCGTATTACAGAGTCCACAGATTGAGCTAATGTCCCTGCCCTCCCTCCCCACTCCTCCTATCCTTCCTCCCTACCCATGATCCTTACTTTCCCCCATACCTATCCCAGCCTCTCTTAAAGCTGCTCACTGTCTTCAATGAGATGACCTCTTCTGGAAGTGTATTCCAAGTGTCCACCACCCTCTCAGTGAAGAAGTGCTTCTTGACCTGCCTCCTAAACCTCCTACCCTCCAGCTTAAGACTGTGCCCCCTAGTGTTATGGTTGCCATTCAACTTAAAGAGACTCTCCTTATTATCCTTATTTCAAGTACTTGAAGGTTCCAATCATTTCCCCTCATTCTCTCTCCTGTCTTCCAGGGAGTACATGTTCAGTGCCCTCAACCTCTCCTCATATGCCCTACCCTGCTGACCCGCTATCATCTTTGTAGCCCTCGTCTGGACCTTCTCCAGCAGGTTAATGTATTTTTTGAGAACAAAGAACTGTCTCTCCATTACTATCAAATATGCTAATGATATCAAAATCGGGGGTCCCTGTGCTATCATTAATGACATTAGCATTATACAGTGAAACCTGGATAAAGTCACTGCATAGGTTGATAGATGGGGTATGAAATTAAATAATAATAAATGCAAGGTTATGCATTTGGGTCAACATAATCCTAACACATCATATGTACAAGGGAGATCAACACTGTTAACCAATACAGATGAGAAAGATCTGGGTGTTGTGGTTTCTAATAACCTTGATTATCCCCACCATATTAAGGATGCTGTTAATAAAACTAATAAAGTAATTTAGTCTATTAGATGCAACATTAAATCCCCAAGGGTAATGATGCCTTTATTTTGAGCTTATCCTCGGCCTCATTTGGAGTATATGTCCAACTCTGGTGTCCCTATAAAAAAATCAAATATTAGCCAACTAGAGAGGGTACAGCGTAAATACACCAAACACATAAAAGGAATGCATGATCATTCATATGAAAATCAATTAAAAATTCTTAATCTTCTGCCACTTAAGACCTGTTGTTTGAGAGGGGATCTGCTTTTTCTATATGACATCATTCAGGACCATGCTCTTATGATGGAATTAGGGTTAGAATTTAAAAACAACTCCCGCTCAGGCATGCCTTGGATCCTCCATGGCCCCCTCGGACAAAGCCCTCACTCCAAAAACCAGCTTGGTGGTCCTGCCGGCAGGAGACCACCTGCTCTAATCAGCCCCATGCTTAAGGACCCCCCGCCCACTTGGGCGCGACTCAGATCCTCCACGGCCCCCTCAGACAAAGCTCTCACTCCAAAAACCAACTTGGTGGTCCTGCCTGCAGGAGACCACCTGCTCTAATCACCCCCATGCTTAAGGTAAAAACTGAGACCAGAGAACGGCCCATGCCACCCATGACTTTTGAATTTAATTTGGCTCCTTTTTCTCCCAGCCCAGCCGTTGGCTCACAGCTACTGCTACACGCAGTCTCTACCAGTAGGTGATTGTGGACACTGCTGCAGAATCTACTAGATATTCCCACTAAATCCTTGGTCAAACCCTGTGGTAATATTCAGCCAAATTTTTAAAAGTTTCTTGGTGAGCTTTATGTCTGAGCTGTAAACTCGGAACCATGGGCAAAGACTCTTGCTAATCAATGTAATTTGTGTGACAAACAGATGTTTTATTGGTTAATCTGGAAATGTTAGTGTGCTACTATTAACTAGTCCTGGCTATTAATAAGATAGTTGGGGGGCTAAATTTCAGTTAATAATTGACTTGTTCTGCCTGCTACTGTATTCTGCTGCCAGATAGACTGCTTTCAGACATTGCCCTCCCCATTCCTTTATTTAATTTTGCCCTGCCTGTTTCTTCTCCCTACTTAAACCTCCTCTTTCCCCAGGACCCTTCGCCCGCTCGAGCGTGCCTCAGATCCTCCACGGCCCCCTCGGACAAAGCCCTCGCTCCAAAAATCAACTTGGTGGTCCTGCCTGCAGGAGACCACCTGCTCTAATCAGCCTCACGCTTAAGGTAAAAACCGAGACTGGAGAACAGCCTGTGCCGCCTGCCCGGCTGCTGCTTTTGGAGCTGCTACCAGACCGAAGCCCCGCCAGCGTTGTATGTCAGTTTCAGCTGACGCCTAACAGGCTACTTTTCCATTAGCTCCTTATCATTGCTACCACTATGGGGTCATCAGTTCTTTCACTGTTTTCATTGAGTGCCTGGACTTGCTGTTTTACCGGCACAAGATAGTTTACACTCCCTTCTGTATATGCAACTAGACTAATTACTGCTCAAATATGACGCAGAAAATTTTGGACTCTCTAATAACCTGTGTGTTGCTTTGTTCCCTTGCTAAGCTCTCGCTGCTACCCTGTTCCCACAGTAACACCAGGCTGCTAAACTCAAATAATTTTATATTCTCAAACATGCTGGTCAAACCTGCTGTCTACCTTGATCTTACTTCAATACTAACCCCAAGATTTATAAACTACCTCACAGCTGCCTATTTAGAGCATAGACTCCAGTTTAAAACTACTATGGTCGCTCCTATCATTTATCGCAAGCTCTGGTACCTCTTGCTACTTGCAATCCTGTTTGCAGGTGATGTTGAACTAAACCTGGGTCCCTTACATCCTCAGTCTTGCATCAATGACTCCTGGGCTACTACTGGAGGGCTCTGCATAGCCCATCTAAACATTAGAAGCCTTACGTGACATTTCTTGGAGCTTGAGGCTTGGGTCTCCACCAACAATCCGGATATACTATGCCTATCTGAGACATGGCTCAAGCCCCTCCACCCCTGACTCAATCTGCTCACTACAAAACTAATAGCCTCACCAAGAATGACAGGCAGTCTCCTAAGCAGAGTGGGGGAGTTGCGCTGTTTTACAAAACTCATCTAAACATCTCACGAAATGTAATACCCTAATCCTCTGCTTGTGAGTCCCTTCATGCTATACTCTGCTTGGGTGCCAAACATATTCACATTGTTGTAGCTTATAACCCGCCCCAGGGAGGTCTGCCTGCCTTCATATATTTGCTGGAGAACTCCATAAAACTAGCAGGTCATAATGAACTGCTTATTCTTGGGGACAAAAACCTAAACTGGCTTGGGCAAACACATAGCCAACTTCTGTCTACAGTCCAGAACTACAGCCTGCATCAAGTCATTGCAGAGCCCACAAGGTTCTCCCCTAAAACTACATCTAGCACGTTACTGGATTGGGTGTTAACTAACTGGGTTGACAGAATTGTGAATGCCGGCACTCTGCTAGATGCTATGTCAGATCACTCCCCCCATTTTTTGTGTGTGGCAACACTCTAGCTCCCAGTCTCTACCCCCACGCTACATCACTTTCAGGAACTATGTTAATCTGAACCAGGCCAAATTCCTTTATGAAGTCTCATTGATTGGCTGGTCTTATCTTTATCAGCCTCTGGATGCACAAACAGCTCTGAACTACTTTTTAGACCAATTTCATTCAATTCAGGAGAGACATACACCCCTAGTGACCCAACATGTGCACGTAGCACCCACAAAGTGGTTACACAAAGATCTCCTGACAGCTGTACATGGCAGGGACAAAAGCTGGAGGCATTTTAGACAAACAGGCCTCACTGAAGACTACCACACTTATAGGACCCTGAGAAGTGATTGCAAAAAGCGGATCAGATGAGCAAAAAGCGCATACTGTAAGGGGCTTCTGCTGGGAGCAACAGGTGACTCCAGGAAGTTCTGGGCACACGTAAAATCATTCCTAGGAATAAAGAAAACTCACCTGGCAGATGATATGGTCATTAGTGGGGTCCATTGCAAAAACCCTAGGGCTATTGCGGAGGCGTTTAATAAAAAGTTCTCTGACCTGTCTAGCTTTACATCTGTCTTCCAAAATGGTCTGCCTTTACTCTCCCCTCCAGTCACCCCTGTCCTCACCCCACACTTTTACTTTAAGGTGGTATCAAAATCTGACATCCTACACCTGCTTAATACCATTTCTAACACCACCAGTGTAGGCTCTGATGAGATAGAACCCAAACTTCTAAAACTGGCTGCTCCATATATTGCACAGCCCCGTCAAGGATCTTTACCCTCTCTCTTTGCAATGGTATTGTCCCTGATATCTGGAAAATGGCCAGAGTTACTCCAGTCCTTAAGAAAGATGATAAAAGAGATATGGCAAACTATCGGCCGATAGCTGTACTATCAGTTATGTGTAAAAGCCTGGAAAAATTAGTGTCAATGCAAGTTATTGAATTTATATTGAAACATAACCTTCTCTTGCCAATTCAATATGGTTTTCAAAAGGGTCATAGAACCTCCACAGCCCTGCTGCACCTTGCCAATGACACTTTAACTGCTATGGACAATGGTCACCTCACGGGAGCTGTTTTTATTGACCTGACAAAGGCTTTTGACCTTGTTGATCACCCTCTTCTGCGTAATAGTCTCCCAGCCCTTGGTTTCTCCCAAAACTCGGTCTCTTGGTTTAGAAGCTATTTGTCAAATGGGACTCAGCTCGTAAGATTCAACTCAGGTATATCCAACCCCAGAGCTGTAAATCTAGGTGTCCCCCAGGAATCAATATTAGGACTCCTTCTCTTCTCAATTTTCATCAATAGTATCTCACTGAATATCTCCGGTTGTTTGGTTATCCTATATGCGGACGACATGGTCTTGTACTGTAGTGATAAGAATATTCTCCACACTAACCAAACCCTTACTACTCCTTTCAAGACCATCCAGTCTTAGCTCCACCACCATAAGCTAATCCTTAATGCTGATAAAATGCATACTATGCTGTTTGGCTCCGCAGTCAAATTAAGTAAGAACCGGGACAAATTTGAAGTCTCTGGTCAGGATGGGAAGGCCCTTACACCAGTGTGCTCTTTCAAGTATCTTGGAGTTCTCCTTGATGAGAATCTTAACTTTGGTCAGCATATAACATCCACCTGTAAATCGGTAAATGCCATAATTGGAGTAGCCTATAAGACCAGCTATAACCTCACACAGTTGGCAAGACTAGCTGTAGCCCATGGAATCCTGCTTCCGTCGCTGTCCTATGGGGTAGTTACTTATCTCCAATGCATTCAAAACTCTCCTCGGGGAGTTGGACACCACATACAACAGCATCTGCAGGTATGCCTCGGCCTCTCCCTGGTCAAAACACCGTTGCAAACTTTACACCGACCTAAATTGGTTACCCCCTGCATCAACTCAAACTCTTGCCCTCAGCACCCTGACTGATAATATCATTAGGGCAGGCATCCCTATCTCACTGGACTCACTACTAACTCCACAGCCCTCCTCTCATGGCCTGCAATCAGCTAAGTTGCTGCTGCAAATACTTAGATGTAAATCTAACAAAGGAACCCTTGCTTTCTCTTACTCGACAGCCAAGCTTTGGAACTCCCTGACCCTTGATGTACGTTTAGCCCCCAGTCACGCCCAGTTCAAAAATAGCTGTCATTCTTTCCTCTTCAGCCAGATCTCCTGTGCCTGCTTCAACCCCCCCGAGTTTTGCTTTTGACTTGAACCCACTTCCCCACTGCTGCAAACTGCTCTACACTTGTCTTGACCATATAGCTAGATCATTTATGCATTTTTGTGTCTTATTGTTATGTTTCAGCCACCCTAACCCAGCAGCTATCAGCAACATGTAATTTTTTCTCACCAAATTTTTATGTTTCTGATTATATACTATGTACTATCTCTTGTTACCTACCCGTGTACTTATGAAACCTAGTTATAGCTTTGTATGTATCTTGTCTCTTCCCAAATCAAATTGTATTCCCATGCCCAGATATTCAAAAGGGTTGCGCATGGCGCAACAGTGTTGCGCCATGCGCAGCCCACTGATGCACCCCAGCACGATATTCAAAAGGGAAAAATGCACGGCACAAATCCCGATGCGCTGGAGTGCATCAGTAATGTTTGCAGGCACAGGTGGGGGGTGTGTGCCCATGCATACCCTGCACAGCCCGATATTCAACCCGGGATGTGCAGAGCCATGCATGCGCAACCCCTACCTGCACCAGTACAAAGCTGATCCAAAAAAAAAAGGAACAACTGATGGCCACCCACAGGTGAGCTGCCACATTGCAGGGCACAACACAGCAGCTGCCACCTGTGGGTGGCCACCCGAGCTCCAGCTGCACCTGGCAGCGCCCCCCCCATGCCTGATCACAGGCATTTGTATAAAAGAAAGAAGAATCCTGTCCAATATCCCTGGTGGTCCAGTGGACTGCTATCTGCCCAATCGCAGGCATTTGTAAAATATAAATAAATATGTCCAATATCCCTGGTGGTCCAGTGGACGCTATCTGCCAAGTGCGGGCATTTGTAAAAAAAAAAAATCACAGGCATTTGTAATAAAAATAATAATTATGTGCAATATCCCTGGTGGTCTGCGGTACCCCCTCCCACCCGCCCACTGAGCCCCCCACCCGCTCCCCGGTCAGCGGCGGTGGCAGCACCCACCCACCTGCCGACTGACACCGTCGGTAGAGCTATATGCCATTGGTCCATAGCGTGAGCCAATGGGCATGCAGCATAACATACTACACATTCCAGATATGAATGATCCCATTCACTATCTGAATGTAGTATGGTTGCATGCCCATTGGCTCACACTGTGGACCAATGGGCGACAGCCCTACTGATGGTGCTGGGCCCGCGGGTGGGGGTGGCAGGTGGGTGGGTGAGGTTATGCCCGCCGCTGACTGGGGGGGGCAATGGGGCTCAGTGGGCGGTGGAGAGGGGGTACTGCTAGACCACCAGGGATATTGCACATAATTATTATTTTTATTACAAATGCCTGCGATCGGGCAGACAGTGGTCCACTGGACCACCAGGGATATTGGACGTAATTCTTCTATTTTATTACAAATGCCCATGATTGGGCAGTCAGCGGTCCACTGGATCACCAGGGATATTGATAATTCTTATTTATGTACTTAGCCCACGATCGGGCGGGCAGGTCCACTGGACCACCAGGGATTATAGGGATGTTATATATTTACTTAGCCCGTGATCGGGCTGTGGAGCATATTGCCGGCTGCAGGGGGCATCGGTCCCCGACGGCTGCTGCCTGGCAGGGCACCAGGCGCAAGTTGTCGGGGATCGGCGCACCTGCATGCAAATGGGGCCATAATGACATGCAAATGGCTCCATGTGCGCCTTGCATACATTATGGCCCCTTTTGCGTGTCAAGTTTTGAATATCGTGGTTGCTGTGCATAGCACAATGGAACTTTGTGCTAGCATCCCATGCTCCACTCTGGTCATTTTGCCTGGCGCAGAAAACACTGCGCCAGGCACACTGCAGGGTGGCCAGGTGCTATATTCAATGATGCTGTGCCATGGCGCAGCTCCATTGAATATCACCCAGTCCACACCCCTGTGCAGCCAAGTTGCACTGCGCCCAAGCTTGCGCCACAGCCTGGCGCAGTTTGAATATCTGGGCCCCTGTGTATTGTGTTCTCCCGTGTTGCGCCTGAAAATAGTCATGTTTTGGCTAATGGCACTCACCTGGTAAACAAAAACTAAATAAATAAATAAAAATAAATGATGTTAAAGGTCACCCCCTTCAATTATTTGGCAAACCTTTTAATTGTCATCCCAGGAAATACTTCTACACGTTAATGATTATCGATCCATGGAACAAAGTCCCACTTAATATTATTGTAAGTAGACGTAAATCAGAATTCAAATCACGGTTGGATGCCTATCTACTATTGGGTCACAGCCTTAATTACTATGAATATTAAGTAGTATAACAGCAATTATGGGCCTCTGACTCTCTAGCTCTTTTAACACTTTAGTATGAACCTTAGTATAAGACCCTGTGCCCTGTCTGCATTTCCTAGGAATGCGGATAAACAGTATCTGGCACCTTCTAGCAAGCCCTAGTATTCCTCTCAACCAGAAATGGACTCGGTGGTAATTATGGCTGCCCATGACCGGTCAAAGGCTCTGAAACACATGCGCTCTCTTCCTCCTGACTGGGAGACAAGAAAACTTAATGTCATGGGGAAAAGATTTCTTTTTGCATCCCTTGGACTAAGAATTGCCAGTTACCAGGCGTATATGATTAAATATTAAAATTGCCTGTGGAAGTCTATGAGAACCATAGCTAAAAAGCTACCTGAAGGCCCTGATAAAATAAGGTCCAATAAACTGTTGCCAGTGGCTTGGAAGTCATCAAACACTTAAGATCTGCCTGTGATGCTTCAAATGCGGCTGTCCTGTATGGTTGCTTATGGCAACTGCCTCCATCGTCACTCCTGATTGTGTGTCACTGGCTTTGCCTCTGATGTCCAACTGTTAGTCCTTAATGCCCCCTTCAGAGGAAAGCAGCTTTTTGGCACCGACATTGAGTCAGCCCTGTGGGACCTTCAGATGTCCAAAATATCCCTGAGGTCTCTGCACACTCTGAACTCTATGCCCCTGGGTAGGGACAGGGCTCTTTTTATAGGCCATATGTCCTGCCCCAGTCATAGCTCCCAGCAGTCTCAGGTCCCTGTGACTCAAGCCAATTTTCCTCCCAGTGCACATGCCAGGCTCACCAGTGGAGCAGGTATCAGTGGTACTCTCACCACCCTGGCACTTTCTGACTCCCGGTCTATTTCTCTGGCCTGTGTTCACCAATAAGTACTAGTATGAGGCTATAGCTCACTATTCCTACCAAAGTGGAGGGAAATCACTCCAGATGATTCAGTGCTGGAGGTAGTTCAGAGAGGACACACCCTAGAGTTCCTCTCTGTCCCTCTTGTGCACCCTCCTTTAAGGGAGGAAAAGGAAAAGGGAACATTGTTTAACCAGGAGTAGCACACTAAGCCGAAGATTGTTTCCAGATGTGACCTGGGAGCACAAGGTAGTTAAGTGACTTGCTCAGGATCACACAGTATGCACCTAGGCGGCTGTGGGACTCAAACCCAGGTCTCCAGATCTACAACTTGGAGCCTTAACCCACTGCGCTATACTGCCTCCAACTTTAGCCAGTCATTACACTCCAGGACATTTTGCCCTTCTGTTGGAGGAGGTTTAAACTCTGTTCAGCAAGAGGGCCACAGAGCCTGTCCTGGTTGCCTGAATGAACCTGTGCTATTTTTCTCATATACACTACAAAACTGGACCATTTTATTTGCATTCTCCATTGCCTGCCTGCTGTGTGACACCCTCCTCTCACCCTTGTTCTGATGCACTCCTGGACCAGCATTGTGGCAGGAACTGGTTCTGCACTAGCTGACATCCCAGAGGAGGCAGAGCTACAGGGCTATATAAGGAGAGCCACTCAAGTGGCTCCTCAGTATGAATGGCTACCACTGGAGTGGTGGGAGTCAACCAGTGGGAGGCTGCTTTAAAAAATGTTTTCCCCAGTTTGTCTGTGTGAGTGCCTGGACTTGTGTATTCTGATTCACTATTAAGCTTGGTTATTTACAGCAGGACACTTATAACTGGTTTTGGGTATTAACGCAGTTTATCTAATGTTTCAGCGTATTTGTTCTCTGTTTGTATCAATACAATGGTGTACAAGGATGTTTACTTAGGTCAACTGACTTGTGGGGTGTTCTTACTATCTGATGCTGTGTTCTGCACATCTGCCTCTGGACCAGAAGTTCATGGGTCCTCGTCCCACACGGGATTGGACTTGCACCTAAAATGCTGGTATCTGAGTGCAGTATTAGGGGGGTGCTGTACTGCTGGGGTGTGCTGTCCTCTGGATGAGATGTTAAACTGAGGTCCCTTCTACCCATCCTGGTGTTGTCCTGGTGAGTGTCCAGGTGGAAGTAAAAGAACTCAGGGCACTCTTCACAAAGAGTAGGGGACATTCCTGGTGCCTTTCCCATAAAAAAATGGTTCATGCAATTGTCCATGCTGTGTGCAGGTGTTGATATGTGATATGGCCACCATTACACATTCAGTTACTTCACTACCAGTCTAGCATTGCTTGTAAAGCACTTTGGGATACACTGTATATGAAAAGTGCTATATAAATGCTGATTTGTCTTCTTCTTCTTCGGGATAACCCAGAATGTTAACCCAGAACTTATTCCCAAAAGTCAGTTTTATATATTACATTTCACCCCCACCATACAACTTTCCTACTGCTGGGCTTTCTTTGGAAAAAAAAACAGATTCGTATTTTGGGTTATTATTCTAGGTCGCCTGTTTATCAAGGGTTTTTTAGACATGTTTTTTTTAATGTTTTTAAATAGTATTTTACTACAGTCTGGCAACATAGAAATCACCCATGTCCATTTGAAAATTGTCAACCCGATCAAAACCATTTTCTCTGGTCTGGCAATAAGGGCTTGTGATTTATACACTTAAATGTTAGAAGTGTGGTTCCTCAACTGCCTGAGCTGGAAGCTTTCGTAGCTCTTTACAAACCTCACATATTGGTATTGTCTGAAAGTTGGCTAAACCCAGCAATAAGGGGTTCTGAAACCACATTAACTATTGATAATACATTTCACTGTAACAGACATAATAAAAAAAAAAAAAGTGGGGTGGTATTTTGACTTGTGTGCATTCTGACCGTAACTCACTCTGCCTGTGGAGGCCATCTTTTTTTTTAAACTTCAATTTTATTTAATATCAGATGTGTTTCACAGTTCCAGTCCTACTGGTGATGCAATTCTATCATCTGATTGACAAACAGCTATAAGTAAGAATACAGATACTTGCACTTCTATATAGATCTGAATAATCAGTTTCAAGTTAACTTGATCAACATGAATGTCTTCTCAAAGCGTCAACTCTACATTTCTGGCTTAGTCTTTGGGAAATGTATCTTTAACACAAAACTCAAAAACAAACAGGTGTTAACTTACATCCTCTATTTATAATAACCTAGACTATAAGAATATGGTCGCATACTGTATCTTATCATGGGGTATCAACCAGCCCTTGGAGGTATTGATGCCAGGGGGCCCAGATTTGTGTAAATTTCTCACTTTGTAATCTCAAGGTACTGTAATCTGTTCCATAGCTTCCAATTGTGTCATTCTGGATGACCAGTCTTGCACTGTGGGAGGGAGCGGAGATAACCATCTTGAGGTGAAGCACTTCAGAGCTGCAACCCTCATCATGTGGGCTAGTTTGGTTGATCGTCTGGACCCATAAAGTAAAGTTGGAAGGCCCAACACCAGATCTGATCCCATAAAGGGGACTTGTATGCCCATGATGCTTTGTATCAGGGTGTGTATATCCCTCCAGAACATTTGGATTTTAGGGCAGGCCCAGAGCATATGCGTCTGTGTTCCTGTATCCCCGCATCCCCTCCAGCACAGATCAGACTGGCCATGTCCAAAGTGTTTAACAGTAATGGAGGTGAGAAAGTATCATAATGCCACTTTCCAGTGGAACTCTTGCCAAGTTGGGGAACTTGTTACTGTCCACCTTCTGGACATTCATCTGTCCCAGTTAGTCTGAGATGTGGAGATGGATCATTCTGATTCCCATTTTCGTTTTACCTTATCCAACACTGGTGGATTATTGCTAATTAGTATTTTATATAGGTGTGAGAGGAGGTGGGTGTTTCCTTTGATTGTGATGGTAAAATAAAAAAAGTTTTCAAGTTCTGTTCTGTCTCTGCTCAGCAGTTGTATCCTGTTTGATGATAGTATATAATGACGTACCTGAAGGTATCTATAGTGATCTTCCTTGTGAAGATGGAATTTGTTTATTAACTGGGTGAATGAGAGACAATTTCCATTATCTGTACACTGTGCAAAGGTGGAGAGTCGCCAAGTGGCCCAGACCTGAAAGCCAGAATCCGATCTGGGTGGGGTGAAGGAGGGTTCAAACCGAATCAAAGATAAGGGGCTTTGACCCTTTGGGGTGTGGCTGAGTTTTCTAAGTTTTCTCAAAACTTTGAAGGAATGAGTAACCCAGGGATTTGTCAAGGAACCTTGTATACCCAATAGTATGCTATTGGTTGGTAGGGCCCAAAGTGCCCAGCCCTTAAGGGCTTCTTCTTCGAGAAGGTACCAGCCTGAGTCTTCCCTGCATTTAGCCCAGGTGCATAGTTGTGCCCCTCTGGCTGCCATAAAGTATAGGTAGAAGTATGGGAGTGCCAAGCCTCCTTTCTCCCGGGGAACTTGTAGTATATTTCTGGCTAGTCTGGGTCGCTTATTGTTCCAGAGGAACCTCTATGTCTCTTTCTGAAGTACGGTCCAGAATTCTCTAGGGGGTTGTAAAGGGAGGGTTTGAAAAAGAAGCCTTGGTAAGGCATTCCTTTTCAGGGTTTGTATTCTACCATATAATGTCAGAGGCAATAACTGCCATCTGGCCATATCGACTCAGAGATGTTGGAACAATTTAAGGTAGTTATTTTTGTAGAGTTGAGTAAGATCTGTGGATATGTTGATACCAAGATAATGGATGGTATTTCTATGCACCCATGCAAAGGGGAAGGTTGCCTTGAATTCACAGGAAGGGGTCCCACTCAGAGTGAGGGTCTCGGACTTACTAAGATTAATTTTATAGCCCACCAAGGTGCCATATTCTTCCAGCATTCTAATGAGAGCTGGGACAGAAGTCTCTGGTTCCAAAATAAAGAAGAGGAAATCGTCCGCATGTAATGCAATTTTTTGAATGTAGCCCTCCACCTTCACCCCTTTTATTTGAGGTTGCGTTCTAATATCAATGGCTAACGGTTCCAAGGATAATGTGAAGAGCAATGGGGAGAGGGGGCAGCTCTGTCTTGTCCCCCTCAATAGGGGAAATCTATCCAAGAGGTGGCCGTTCACCTTAAGTCTTGCCTCTGGAGCATTGTAGAGGGCTTTGATAATTGCTAAGAATTTATCCCCTAGGCTGAATCTCCTCAGGGTCTCTTCTAAAAATATCCAATTGACCCTGTCAAAAGCCTTCTCGGCGTCCATACTGATGGCTAATTGGAAATGTTTTGTAGTCTTTTGGGCTGATATTACATTTAACAAACAGCGTATATTGTCCCGTAGGTAACGGACGGTGATGAAACCTGTCTGATTGTTATAAACCAGAGCCCTTACCACTTCCTGTAAATGGTCTGCCATGATCCCAGTAAAGATCTTTAAGTCCACTGGGAGCAGTGAGAAAGGTTGATAGGACCTACAGTCTTCTGGGTCCTTGCTCGGTTTAAGAATAACTGAGATCTGGGCCTGGTTCCAGGATCTTGGGGCTGCCCCCTCTCCTCTCAGCAACTCATTGAAAGTACTTTCCAGTGGAGGCAACAGAATGTCAATAAATTCTTTATAAAATTCCGTCATGTAGCCATCCATTCCCTGGGCCTTCCCATTTTTTAACTGCTTAATTTTCTGTATGATCTCCATTTTAGAGATAGGGGATTCTAGTCCTAATTTCTGTGCCTCAGTTAATTTAGGAAGCTGGAGTTTATCTAGGTAGGAGAGGATTCTCTCTCTTGGTGGAGAGGACCTCTTTCCGCCTGATAAAGGACTTCATAATATTTTTGGAACTGAGTGGTAATGAGGGCAGGAGATGTGATTATGGAGTTGTCAACTGTTGAACGTAACTTCAGTATTGTCTGGGAAAACCTTTCTTTACGAAGCTGCCAGGCTAACAGTTTCCCAGCCCTATTGCCTTGTTCATAGTATTTTTTGTTTGGAGTATCGAAGTTGACTTTCGATGTGTGCATCCAAGATTTTGTTAAGTTTTGATTTTAGCCTATCTAGCTCTAGTTTGGTAGTTTGGTCTAAGGTCATTTGGTGGGCTGATTCTAGTTGAGAGATTTTTTGTTCTAGTTTGCACCTTTATTCTGGATTTTTTATACCATGAAGCATATTTGATGATAGCCCCCTTAGATAATACTTAAGAGCGTCCTATCTAAAACCTGCCTCAGTGTCTTCTGGTGGGTTAAAGGCCAGAAATTATTTCATGGTCTTCTGTATTAAATCTTTGAAGTCATTATGTATCAGCAGGCTGACGTTTAATCATCATAAAGACTCTGAAGGTCAGGAAATTAATTCTGTATCTAGGGGAAATTGAGGCATGGTCTGACAGACAGATGTTCCCTATATCAGCTCTGTTAAGATATTGTAAAATATTACAGGATACCAAGAAGAAGTCAGTTCTAGAGTAAATTTTGTATTTGGGCAAGTAGTGTATGTGTAGTCTCTTTCCTTTGGTTTGGAGACTCTCCAGGCTTTGACCAGTGGCAACTCAGAGCATAGTCTGGACAAAGCCCTACTGGCACGGGCTGGACCTGTAGATTTGGAACTAACTCAATCAAGGTGTAAATTCAATACAGAATTAAAATTCCCCCCCGCTATAAAAATGAGACTATGTGGGTCTAGAATAGAGTCTGTGATCACTTTATTTAAAAAGCGAACCCTTTCCAGGTCTTCATTTGGGGTGTATAAGTTTAAGAAGGTGCATTTCAGTCCCCTATACTTGCCTCTGAGTCTCACATATGTGCCCTCTGGGTCTGAGTCCACCTGTGAGACTGAGAGGGGGACATCTCTCCTTATTAATATGGCCACTCCCCTCCTGTTAGTTTGTTGTTGGTACTTAGCTGTGTACACCTCTCCCACCCAGCTTCAGAGCAGTTTTCTATGTTCTTCAGCACTTAAGTGCATCTCCTGTAGGAATGCAATAGCGGCATGTTGCCATTGTAACTCTTGGATAATACATGACCTTTTAACTGGGCTGTTAATACCGCTCGCGTTCCAAGATACTATTTTTAAGTCACCCATAATAATTTCTTACCTATATATTGATCTATACAAGGATATCAAAATGCCTGTATTAACAAGCTGAACAATTGGAAACAAAAACAAAATGTCACAAACAGATCAAAACTATTTACATACTGCCATCTGAATAGCAGATCATGCGTTCTTTGGTACTTCGAGGTGTGTATATACCCTAATCCGCACCACTGGATCTCTTCTACGAGGTGAGGTAGGAGATTATATGTCTAGCCTCCCCGCCAGAATGTACCCACTAAAATGTGGAATGTTCCAGCTGGGTTGTTAAGAGTCACCTAGGGAGTCAATAATAGCCTTTGTCCAAGATCCGACTCGAAAATATTTGGTAACTGTTTTATCTCTGTGGTGCTGGTTGGGAGCCACCCTGCAAACCCCTCCCCCAATCAGGCAGAGGCAGAGCCCCACAGCCGGGACAGGAGAAATCTCAGGAGACAAACCAATGATATCCGGTATATAAGTAGGGTATCTCAGACCGAGGAGGTGACCCCACCCATATCACCAAGTGGGGCTGTCAGGCCTCCCCCATTAAGGGGCTGTCCCCCCTGTCATGCCCCCAAGCCGCTCTCCTCAGAACACACCTCACTCACCATGGTTACATCATCTGTTCAGGATTTGTGGTAGGGGGGTGCCAGTTAGAGGGCCGCTGTGCTTAAGCTTTCTCGGGCTGTGCCAGAACTAAGCATTATCATGACAGACCTTTGAAGGTCCTACCAGGCCAGGATCTCAGGGGGCATTGTGAGGCACCTATCGGTACCCCAACTCTGTCCCCTCCTTGGTTACCTTTATGTTCTGGGTAATTCAGTCTGAAATAGAAAGTCATATCTTTAAGGCAGCATGTATTTTTGCCTCATGAGTAAGCAGCTTCTACTCATAGCTTCCCCCCCCATTTATGGGTTTGAGTGTTTCTACCTAAAGAGTCAAGCCAGGAGCTGCAGGAAGGAGGCCTGGCCCTCCAGCACCAGGGTGCCATGCAAGACCCCAATCTGGTCATGCCATGAGACCCCTCAGATGAATCAACCCCTCCTGATCTCCCCTGCCCACATTAGAGCCCCTCCGCCCTGAGGGAGGACGTACGCCCGCCGGTGAGGACCCCCCCAATTTTCCTTCCATCAGACCCAGCTTCACTGATCAATGTGTAAAAAGTTTAGCTGTGCACCCTGTAAATGTGAATCTTTTAACTAAATTAACTGAAATCAGCAGGGTCAACTTGCATGAAGGTAGTAGGACTATATAAAAAAAAAAAGTGTTCCACATAAAGTCTCGAACAGTTCTGAATAAGGCTCAGCCCGATTTCAACATAGCAGACTTCATTTTTGTGCAGGAAACAATAATGTCACTTGTTAACAGTCAAGCTCCTGATTTCTGTTCCACCCCATATGTCGTGGGCAGACACCAGGGTGGAATCTACATGAAAGTCCTTTTACCCTCTAAGAGGATTTAAAAAATAAACTTGTACAAGGAGCAATACTTATCCAGATCAGGTTGCAGCTTCATTGTGAGGAGAATCTATGTGAGGAGCAGCTTGTGTATCAGTTCCCTGGCAGACCTCTTTAGTGAACACACTGTCCCACACAGCATTGATTTCCCCTGCTCTCATCACACAGGTGTTCTTAGGGCCCTTCACTTGCCAGCTTTTCTTCATGAGGGTTCTGTCTCTTGGTCCAGCGCCATCTTCTGGTATGAGTACGCCATGTTTTCTGGCCCAGCCTGCAACTTCTGCTATGTCTGGAAATCTCTGCCATCCATCTGAGGTATTTATTTTAATTTTTGCTGGATATTCTAGTTGTGCCTGGTGGCCCGCATGCCTGATTAACTTTATCACATTATACACTTTCTGTCTGTGAGCCAGGGTCTGGGGAGCATAGTCCTGGTCAAAGAATAGGCAAACATCATCAAAGAAGACTTGTTTTTTGGACCATGCTGTTTGGAGTAGTTCCTCCTAAATCCTATAATCTATGAAGGCTGTGATCAATCATCAAAATCTTTATTTATCCAGGCGAACATCGTTGAGCAGTGCTCATTTGCAAGATGGACCTGGTTAGATCAAGATCAGTCACATAAAAATATGGTACAATGCAAGGAACAAAACACAATGATGGAACAAGTTATACAGTCATAAAAGATACCAGCACATGGATATGTACGATTAGGCAAGCTCCATTAGCACAATTCACATATTTACATATAAATAAGGAAATTGGGGTAATACGAATTTGGGCATGGAGAGAGTATAGGTGGTGATTAATATATAAAAGTATAGGGGGATTTGTCAGAGGTGGAGAAAATAGACAGTGAGTGGTCTGGGCAGATGATGGAGGTGGGGCTTCAGAGAGAGAGAGTGGAGGTGGGATGCAAATAAGCAGGAAGGGGTGATAAGATAGACAGTTAATGGTCTGGGCAGGTGATGGGTGGCATGGCTTACAGAGAGAGAGAGAGAGATAGATGGGAGGGATGCAATTAGGCAGTGAGGGAGGGTGGAAATTGATGGTGAAGGAGTAGGGAATGTGAAAGGGAGGAAGGACGGCACTATTTGCTAACATGGGTAAAAAAAGAATGGGAAGTAAAGTAGGAATGCAGGACATGGAGTTAGCGGAGAGAGTTAGTGGAAGGGACAGGCTTGGAGATGAAGGAGACGAAAAGGATTCGCCCTACTACTGTCAAAAACAGTTGCATTGTTCCTTGATAAGCCTAGAGTAGACAGATTTAAAGGCTGTAATGGATGTAGGTATACTCGGTTTCAGTGTTTTCTGCAACTTGCTCCATAGGAAGGGCAGCACAAAACTAATGGCTGTCCTTCCAAAGCGAGAATTGACTTTGGGCACTTTGAGCAGGATGGAAGAGTAGCTTCTTAGGGCATATTTACTTAAGGTGACTTGTGTGAAGCAATCTGAGACATATTGTGGTAATTTCTTGGATATAGCTCTGAAAATCCATAGTGCAGCATTTCTGTCCCTTCTGAACTGAAGTGAGGTCCATCCAACTGCTGCATAAAGGGAGCAATGGTGGGAGTTGAATGGGAGTCCTGTGATATACCTCAAAGCCCTGTGATAGAGTGTATCCAATTTTTCAAGGTATGAGATGGGGCAACGACTGTATAAGAAATCAGCATAGTCGATATGTGGCCTGGACCAGCTTTAGCTTAGCATTACTTGTGAGAAAGTGTTTTATTCTAAAGTAAAGCCCAAGTCTCTGGCAAAGTTTTTTTAAGTAGTTCTTTCATGTGTTCTATGAAGAAAAGTCTACTGTCAAGCCAGACACCCAGGTACTTGAATTTTGTAACAAATTCAAGGTTTTCACCAAGGATAGTGGATATGTGTGGGAGCGTACTTGAGACTGGATATCCTGCATGTGTGTGGGGAGAGAAAAACATTGCCTTTGTTTTCTTTGCATTGAGCAGAAGTTTTTTTGCTCAGGAGTTGGTGTTGGAGTAGATTGAACTCTGCTTGTAACTCTTTGCAGGCTGCCTCTTGAGAAGGGCGGCTGACATAGAGCACCGTATCATCAGCAAATAGATGTACAGTGGCCTTGGTGATGTTATTATCAATGTTGTTGATGTAGATGGTGAATAGGATGGGACTGAGGATAGATCCCTGGGGTACGCCTCTTTGCAATGGTTTAAGGGGGGACAGCACACTTTCAGCCTTAACCTGCTGGAACCGTCCAGTAAGGTAGTTGTTGAACCATCGCAAGGAGAGTGAGTCCAGCCCTATGGATTTCAGGGATGAGAGGAGCAGTTCGTGGTCAACTGTGTCTAATGCCTTACTCAGATCTAAGAACACAGCACAGATACAATTTTTTTATCCAATTCTAATTGCCAGTCGTTGGTTACTTTTGCTAAGGCTGTAATGGTGCTGTGTTTGGCTCTGAATCCAGATTGTGCCGGGTTTAAGAGGTTAGCTGATTCTAGGTAGGCTCTCAGTTGTGTGCTTACAGTCTTTTCCAGCAGTTTAGATAGTACAGGGAGGATGGAGATTGGTCTGTAGTTGTTGAGGTCAGAAGGGTCCCCTGATTTAAATAGTGGAATAACCTGTGCAGTTTTCCAAATCGAAGGGATTGTCCCTAATAGTAACGAGAGGTTAAATAAGTGTGTTATTGGTGCTACTAGTACATGAACGGCAATCTTTAGGAAGTAGGGGTTGAGGGAGTCCGCACCTGCACTTTTCTTTATGTCCAGTTGGCATAGTAAGTCTTCCACTTGTTTCAACGTGGCTGGTTTTAGAGAGAAAGTAGAGTCAGTCGTATGGGTTTCGGGAAGTTGTATGCCTAACTGGGATTGCATTGAGTTTGCAGGAGAGTTGTCAAATGCTAATCCTGTGGTCATGAAGTGATTGTTAAAGGACTCTAGGACTTCCAGCCTGTCATTGATAATGGTTGTCCTGGAAATTATCTTGGCTGGGAGCGAATTACTTGGAGCATGTCCAGATATGTCATTTATGGTATTCCAGAATTTAGTGGGGTTATGGAAAGAGGAGTCCAATTCAGCACGATAGTAAGCAGCCTTAGCATCTCTGGTCTTCCTGGTACATATGTTCCTGGCCTTTTTGAACTGACCCCAGCCAGCTGATCACAGAGGGGGACCAAGCCTTGGGATCTTTAGGTTTGGCAATTAATGATCTATGGGCATGTATTATACCCAAGTCTCTATCCTTATCCAGATTTAAAATTTCCTTCAAAAAGCTGCCCATAAATTGAGTCATGGCTCCAGTTTCAGTACCTTCTGGTAAACCATAAAAGTGCAGATTGTTCCATCTATTCTGATTTTTCGAGGTCCTCAAGTTGTTGTTGCAAGGCGAGTTCTCTATTGTGCAGATCCATCAGGGCTGCATTATGGATGTCGGAAAGTGATGTATATTCTGACATTGTGTCCTCCAGGTGATCCGTTCTCTCAGTTAGGTCCATTAGACGCTGCCTGTCCTCCGTAGCTTTATGTTCTAGCCTGCTTAAAATTTCATTGGAGAGTGCTACAGAGGCTTTTAGATGTAATAGTGAAATCCTCTTCTGTGCTGATTGAGTTCATGGGAGTTTGCGTTATCGGGTCGGCAATCTCAGCGTGGAGCGCGGCCTGCGACGGGGAGCCTTGGTTTGGAAATTTCAGTTTGGGATGAGATCCATTCGATCCGTCTTTGTGCTTTGGTTTTGAGGGCATGATGAAGTCTTCAATGCAGCAATTCTTAGACAGGGTGCCGGTTTTTTGAAGCTGGATGCCGATGGATTACTGTTAGTTGAGCCAGGGGCTCTGGAGTTAGGCTTCCATTTCTAGGTGACCAGAACTGGAAGTCCAAGCATACAATGCCAGTTTAGGAGATGGAAAGCCTTGGTAACATCCAAGGCTATCGCCACTGTTTTGGAGTCAGTCTGTTTTACTGAGGAGGTGGCAAGCTGCACATTGGCCAAATCTTCAAAAATATTTCTATTTTTAATAAACCCTTTTTGATTCGGGTGAATTATATTATCAATATGTTGTATTTTTAAAGTGATTAATTTTGAAAAAATTTTATAGTCGGTATTTAAGAGTGAAATTGGGTGGTAATTTTCAGGTAATGTAATATCTTTATATTCTTTAGGGATTAAGATGACAAACGCTTCTGAAAATGAGACCAATACTACACCATTGCTAGCCATCTCCTCAGCCATAACCGACATCCATGGCAATAATTCATTTATAAATGCTTTAGAATATTCAAAAGTAAAGCCATCTGGCCCAGGTATATAGATGTTCTTCATGAAGTGAACAGTTTCAATTAAATCTATTTTTGTAAAGTTTTCTATGGTAAAATTTACTTTCTTTTTAGAATTGCTTCTGATAAATTTTGTAGAAAGGCAATTGAATCTGCATACATTTTCCTATTATATATTGTACTGTAATATTTTACAAAAACATTTGCTATTTGTTCATCCTTGGTATAAATTTGACTCTTTTCATCTTTAATACTAGTAATATTCTTATGTTCTTTTTGCTTTTCCAAGGCGTATGTCAGTAATCTCCTTGTTTTATCAACATGGTAATGTCATTTATTTTTCACCTTTAATACATTTTTTCCACTTCTTTAAGCATCATGCTTTTCTTTTCTGCGATTTTATTTGTTCCAGTTTTTCTTTTGCAGAAGCATTTCCTCTGGAAATTTGTAAGTGAAGATCTAATATTTCCTTATCGAATATTTCCTCTTTATTCCTTCAAATTTTATATTTCTCAATTTTCGTAAGAAATTATATAACCTCTAACCTCTAATAGTCAATTTAAATGCATCCCATATTTGTGAAACCTTAGTCGTTCATCTATAGTTAAATTCCCAAAAAGATTTTTATTTGTTCCTTGATTAATTCAACAAAATCTTGGTCTTTTAATAAATTATTTTTGAATCTCCATTGGGGAAATCACTTCCTATCTGTGGTTGGTACATATGTTATTGTGAGCATAGCATGATCTGATATACTGATATCTTTTATATCTACTTGATTAATGTTATTAATAAGTTATTTGTTATTCAAGAAATAATCAGTCCTGGTGTATGTATTTAAATGTTGGGCTTCACATGTAAATTTAGTTCTTTTTGGGATACTTTATTCGTCAAGGGTCACATATTCTGTTTTGTTTCTGAAATTAGAACAGTAATTGGGATAGCCTATAATCATTTTGATTTGGTTTTGTATTTTTGTCTTTTATAGGATTTAGTAAGGCATTCCAGTTGCCCCAATGATAATATTGGATACATTTAGATCACACAAGGTATTTGTAATAGAATGTAAAAAAATCACTATAGGCAATAAAAGCCCATATATTGAACCAATCACAATTTCTTTACCACTTAGCCTTTTATTAGGATTATCCTCTCTTCCTTGTCACACCACTGATGAGCCAGTTTAAAATCCATATTCTTATCAATTAGAATTGCCAAACCCCGACTATTTCAAGTCCCTGTTGAGAAATAAACTTGGCTAATCCTGCCTTTTTTTAATTTGGAATGCTCTTTAGTTGTGAAAGGGACACTATCAACCTTTTTTGCATCATATTATTTTAGGTAAAAAACAACATTTTATGACTGCTTACCTTCTCTAAAATTCATTGATGTTGCTGGTTGTTTTCACTGCCTCCTTGCTTATTAGAAATGAAATGCATGGTAATATATAGCTAAAAACAGTCTTGTCTTGCTTCAAATCATTGAACTACTCTTATTGTATACTTCCTGAATATTAGAAACACCCTTATACAGTGCAGCCACTCATGATACAATAGTCTCCTCTACTCTAACCACATAATGAGTGGGTAGATTATGTTGGGGGTGTTCCTGAGTCCAGGAATGATGCAGTGGGAGTCACTCAAGAAATGTAAACAAACATGTTTTGATATGGTAACACCAGTATGGTGGGCACTCAGTTTTACACTTTTTAAAAGAAAAAAGGGATCTGAATCAAACTACCAGCTGCATCCACAGTCTCTATAGAATGTGAGCAATCATAAAGTGTGCTTTTTTAAAATAGGAATAATTTGAGGCCTAAGGGAGTTGACAGTGTCCCTTTAAATGTGTTTCTGGTAGTAACAATATCTTCACATTCAGTGTTTGGACGTATAATAGAATCAATTAATTTTTTTCCTATTATCCATTCCATTAACATTCATTGGTGCAATGACAATTTTGGGAGTATCCTGTTAATTCTTTTGTAACATCATTGGTTGGATATGAATTTATACAGTAATTTGTTGTATATTTCTTTTTATATAATTTTTGAATAGTTATTAAAAAGATTACTTATAATAAACATTTGCATGTCCTTGTTTTTATATCTAATTATATTAAAATACCAATTTTTTCTGCACATTTTTTCAACCCCTAAATTATCTTGACTATGTTCCCCCTTTTAACCTAACATAATAGAAAAAATTGACACCAAAAAAGTGTCAGCTGAGTGTTTTTTTTTTTTTATCCTGACACTCAGTTTTAGACAATGAATCCCTGCTAGGCCAAGTGAAATATTTGGAGTTGTAATACTTAATTTATGTGGAGTCTGAAGTTGTGAGTGGCTGAGTCCTCTGATTTACTTAATATAAATTTACCAATAAAACTCCATGGTGATGATTTTTCTAACATTTCTAACATAATTTGTTAGGAAAAATCCACCCGAAATGAATTCTGCATTATAGTTTTGAAGTTTGTAAAGGCAACCTAATCCTGGAGGCTCTGGGCACTGCACAGATAAATGAACACATCTTCAGAAATAGATCAATAAATGCAGAGATAATTAAAAACATAAGATAATAACACGTCATATAAACATTACTCATAAACAATACACCCAATATCAATTAGCAAAGACTACAAACAAATCAGATCAATAACGTAATAATTTAATCCAGAAATACCTGAGCAAATAGGAGGGCCTTAAGGTGGGCCTTGAATACCTCCAAAGTAGGGGGCCACCTAACCCCAAGGGGCAGTGAATTCCACAGGATCGGGGCGGCGACACTAAAAGCCCTGTCGCCAGCCGATTTCAACCTTGTCCTGGGAATCACTAGGGGCTCCACAGGAGGAATGGAGGGAGTGAACAGAGAGAACAGGTACAATAGGGTCTAAAAGATAACCAGGGCCTTGACCATGTAGGGCCTTGTAGGTGAGAAGACCCGGCTTAAAGAGGATCCTCCACCTGACCAGCAACCAGTGCAGCTCACACAATACCAGTGTAATATGGCAAATATTTGGCTGCCCAGTAAGTAACTGGGCAGCTGCATTCTGAAGTACCTGCAGTCTGCAGAGAGATCCTCCCGTGACCCTGAGGTAGAGCGCATTACAGTAGTCAAGCCTTGATGTAACTAAGGCATGCATCAAAGTGGGGAGGTCCAGAGGTGGAACAATGGGCTTTATCCTGGCAAAATTTCTGAGATGTAAAAAATAGGAGTGGATGATGGAGGATATCTACGCCTCCATAGTCAAACTGCTATCCAGAATGATACCAAGATTTTGCACCCTAGACGAGGTCTTCAATGAAACAGATCCCAGAACAAGTCCAGTCTCTGATTCAGAGGCCATCCTATCATGCAGTCTGCTCGACTCCACCACCAGTACCTTCGTCTGATCAGGGTTCTGTCGTCAGCTAGAAGCCATCCAGTCGTTAATCTCAGCAAGGCAGCTGTTCAGCACATCTACCACATTGGATGTTCCTGTGGCAAAGGAAAAGTATAGCTGGGTATCATCAGCATAGCAATGAAAACCCAAGCCATACTTCCTAATGAGCCCTCCCAGGGGTAGCATGTACACTGCGAACAACATTGGGGCTAATCCCGATCCCTGAGGAACTCCGCAAGATAGGAGGCTAGGGGTGGAGGAAAATTCCCCATCACGACCTGTTGCCTATTGTTGGTTAAAAAGGACTCAAACCAGCTGATGACAGTGCCAGTGAGTCCACAGAGTTCCCTAAGGTGGTCAAGCAACACACAATGGTCCACAGTGTCAAATGCTGAGGAGAGATCAAGAAGAACAAGAATTGTCCTATCTCCTCGATCTCTAGCCCTGAGGTTATCATTCAGCACCCGAACAAGTGCGGTTTCTGTGCTATGCTTCACCCAAAACCCAGACTGGAAATGTTCATACAACTCATGAGTCATGAGGTGCTCCTCCAACTGAAGCACCACTACCTTCTCCACAACCTTCGCCAAGAAGGGAAGATTAGAGATAAGTCGGTGATTTGCCCTGACCTCCAGGTCCAACAATGGTCTCTTTAACAGTGGTCTCACCAATGCCTCCTTCAAGGCATCAGGGAAAACTCCCTCAGATAAGGAGCACCGGACAATCAGAGCAAACACCGGACCAACAGTGTTGCTGCATCTCATGAAGAAATGCATCGGCACCGGATCCAGTTCACAAAAGGTGTGCTTCAGATTGGTTGCCACCCTCAATTACCTCACTTGCCTCCACTGGTCTGAATTCCCCCCAGCCAGGCGGAGTGCATGCAGAACACTTCTGGCGACCACTACCAGCTGTAACATTGCTGACTGGAGAAACTCCCTGACAGATACCGGACACTCTGTCCAAGAAAAACCGAGCAAACTCTTCACATTCAGCATTAGAAAAAACCTTCTTTAGCTGTAGACAAGCATGACAAAGTAGCCTGTCCACAGTCTGAAAAAGTATAGCTGGTTGGGTCTTCCCGGCAGCAATCTCTGTGGACAGGAACACTGCCTTCTTATGGTTGATTGCCCCTGCTATGCATTATAATGCATACGCAGGGCCAGTTAGTCCTCCTCCAGGCCGGATTTTCTTCAGCAGTGTTCTAACCTCTGACCCTTTCTCTTCATCTCCCTGAGAACCCCATCATACCATGGAGACCTTGGGTAGGAAGATTTGGGTCATACACGGACAGGTGCGAGGGAGTCAATGGTGTCAGATAGCACTCTATTATAAGAGCCCACCAGCATCAATGCTTCCAGCACATGCATTACCCACATTAGATAGATTGGCTGCCACCAAGAAACCCTCCAGGATCAATCCCCGCAAAGGATGACAGCTCTTCATCTCTGTAGGGGGAGGGCATCCAATGGGAGCCCTGAGCATGAACTGCACCATGCAGTGATCAGACCATATCACCCGATCAATCTTGAGATTATCTATCTCAAGTCCCAGTGAGAACACCAGGTCCAACATGTGGCCGCTCTTGTGTTTCGCAGCAAAAACAAGTTGCAACAGGCCCAGTGATGACATAGTCTGGAGGAGGTTATGACCAAGCCGAGACAATTCATCATCAGTCCAAATATTGAAATCCCCCAGGACAATACATCTGGGGGCTTCCAATGTTTCACCGACTATGAATTCGGCAACCTCCTGCAGGAAATTCCCCCCCACCCCAGGGGAGCAGTAAATAAGGAAAATCCTACAGCCTGTGCCCGGACTCCCATGAACAGCCACACATTCAAAAGAACCCAGGGTTCCCACCGGGTGCACGGTGAAGCCCTAGTCAGATCTAAAACAAATGGCTACCCCACCGCCTCTACGTTCCTCTTTGGGGCAGTGCACCATGGTATACCCAGGTGGGACGGCAGCCTCAAAGACTGGGCCAGCATTGTCCCCAACCCGGGTCTCCATGATGCAAACCAGATAGACTGAGGGAATCAAGTCCGCAATAATTGTGGTCTTGTTCCTGATCGATCTGGCATTGCATAGCACTGCCCTCAAGGGACTGGTGGGTAATTTACCTAAAGTGCTACGAGAGTTTGTCAGGAGCCCCAGGACAAATTTTTCAAATGCCCAAAAACCAAAAATCAAATGCACTGTTTTTCTCCCAGCTGCTGGTGATATGTTTCTTTCAGAACTCCTCCTCCCTGATAACACAGCTCACAGATGCTGGCTGTGAGGTCACTCAAACCTGAGAACTTGAATTAATTTATCAGTCACATGTCTTAGCCCACTGCTCAAACATTCCAATTAAAAAAATATCTTCTTAATTAGTGAGGCTTTGTGACAGACAGAATTATCCCTTTGATCTCTTCAGAAGCCTCCTGAGGAACTGGGTTCACCTAAGTGTGAAAGGCAACAGAAATCCGTTAAAACTGGCCCTTTCCTCAGAGGTCATACAATATATCCTGGTTACTGGACTTCAAAGTAAAGGGATAGTTTACAATGTGTTATATAACAGCTAACACAGGCATGACAGAAGATGTCAAAAGGAAGCCTCTTAATTCATTCACTGGGTCAGTGTTCCTATACTCAATTTTTATCAAGCCAAGACCTTTGGGGTCAAAAGGTCAGGCCCCTTTGAAAGCTGCTGGCTGCCATTTCCCTAAGCAGACATTCAAATAAACATATATTTATATCACAAATATAATTCAATATAATAACAAACAGATGCTATCCATCACATACAGTAGTGCCTCTAAATCCTCCCTTGCTAGTCTGTACCCCCTTTTTCATTCTTTCTGCCTCATTGCTTTAGAGTGCCCCTCTTGTACTCATCACTGCTCTATTTACTCAGCTCTTTCCCTCCCCTCTTTTGATGCTTGGCACCTTTCCCATTGTGTCTTTTTTATCCAAATTCTGGTTCGTCACTCTTTCCTCTTATCTCAAATTCTTTCTTTTCCATCCTCCTCCTCCTTCCTCCCACCCTCTCCGCAACAGTATTTTCCATTCTCTCTCTTTTCCTTCTAGAAAATCTATTGTTGGCCAATCTGTTTTTTCCTACCACTTTCCAAAACGTTGGTCCTCCCTTCCCCTTCCTATTCATTCTGCCTCTTCTCCTTTCTCACTAAAGTCTCTTCTTTCTGACTTTTTTCATGCTACCTGCAATTGCTTGTGACCCTTTCTATTTTTCTCAATTCTCTAGTCTTGCCCTCTTATTGCTGTTCTGCTGTTTTCCCTTTCTGTATATATTAGTGTGTGTCTTATTTTCTAGATGCCTTAATTTACTATTCTGCCTATAATATTTATGATTCTGCTTGTAAAACTATATTATTGTATTTAACATTGTATTTTTTTTGTTATTGTTAGCAATCTCCTACTCCCTTCTCCCCAGGACACATCTGGAAATGAGCTGTTTTTAACTCAGTATGCACTTCCTGGTTAAACTTTAAAATAAATAAGTGTTTGTGTATGGGCATAAAAGCTGTATACCCTTCCCGAGGGGTTTTCATTGTACCAGCTGTCAGTGAGGCTCTAGGTGGCCATTGTGCCTTGGTACTATGGGAAACTGGGGCAAGAGAAGGGTTAAATCTGTCCAATATTGTGTCAACCACACAGTTAAACCTTCCCCCATTGTCATTCAGCATTTATGCAATTTTATAGATAGGTTATTTAAATGTTCTGCTACTTCCTGTGTACAGTGCTTTGTTTGTGGTTTTTGTAATTTGCCTGGTGGCACTGGCACCAGTGTGAATGAAATGCTGGAGGTTTCTGCAACATCCACAATGCTGCCATTTAGGCACACAAAACATAATTTTCCACTGTTAAAATTGCCAAGTGTGTGCAAACAACTGAGGAAACTCCAAGGGTACAGTGAGACATAGAGCAGTTATAGGCAACTAGGCTGTCTTTGCTGTCAGTCACCTTTACACACCTTTTTGCACATGTTTGGCACCTTCAACAGTAAAAATGTCTGTGCTTAAATAAGAAGAGTATCACCTGGGTTACTATAGAGATCGTGTGTGTAATTTTCTGTGAGTACTGATTTATTTTTTGACAACACTGTTGATTCCTGGGAAGTGACCCCTTCTTGGACTTGCAAGAGAAATTAACTTGTAGAGGAGGGAGTCGTAGGTATGATAAATGCCAGTAAAACCAGTTTGTTCTGCAGCTGGCAAGCCCTGCATATGTTAATAGTGCCTTATGGCAATATTCAATCAAATGGTTCCATAAACTAAAAATAATCTCCTTAATACCTATTATTCTTCATTGTTAACAGTAGCCATGGTGCTGCATTTGACTCTGAAGAATTCACTGCCATTATTACCCTCAGTGTCTCTCTGAAATGTGATGTACTGTATCCCTTGTTGATAAAACTATTCTGCATTTCAATAGATCTCTGTACAAAATCAGACTCTGTATACAGCATTATTACCTAGCTAGCCAAATTGCCAAGCATCGAGTAATGTGTTATGTCAAATAAACTTTGAACTATTGGAGTATCTTTCTGTCTAAATATGTTTTTCAACATTTTTTTTAATGGCGAACTCCCTTTAAGTAAAAATCCCAGCAGTTATCACAGTCCTGCATTTTACCTATTGGCAGAATTTATCTGAAAATTATACAGAATACTTCAGAAGAAGAATCATTCCATGCACTTCTAGTTGAGCTGTAACATCTCATTACAGCTCACGTTCCTTTACAGCATTTTAATTCTTTATGTCTGGGCTAAATGAAAGGTTTCAGTAGTATTGAACTGTAGCCTCTCCCATTTTGACTTGAAATTATGACACTTGCCATGAAAACTGTGGAGTGTGGGTAGGCAATCATGCTTGTCTTTGGCCATTGTCTTTCCATCCTCTTTTTGCTTCATGTGCTGTGCTAGTCCTTCTCTGAACAGTTGCTTGTGTTTGAATGAAAGCTTTGTGAGGGCTGCCTTAGAGTCATTGTTTGTCAGCTTTCCGTAGTTTCATTCACAAAGTGCATCAAGTGCTGTTTGAAACTGTTGAATCCCTGACACTTCGTTTCACAAAATAAATTAACTGAGATTAAATAAACAAGGAAACTATTTTGTTTACAATCCTTTTATTTTAACTCTTTAAAAAAAAATAACACCGTTCTCAGTCTCGGTCTGACAGTCTCCCATTAAAGATTAAGACCAGACTGATTACTGTTAATCTGACAGTGTCCATACACACCATCTGCAGGTTCATTCTGGGGAAGAAAACCACACAATACTTCTGGCACTCAGTATTGCTGTGGTGGCTTATGGTAGCCATCCTGTGGATACCTGAGGAAGTGCATTTTAATAGCTTGTATAATCTGGCTTCCCACATCACAGTAACACACTACCATCTCTCTACCAGACCACATGGAGCAGTACCGAGCGGTATACTGGGTTGCCAGTGAACATTTGTATAACTACTACTGTAAGTTGTCTCTCTTTATTGATAACAGTAAACTCTATGGCAGGGTAGATCATAAGGAAGGGGTTCAACAGCTCCAGAGAAATAGAGAAGCTGGAGAGATGGTTTAAGATCTGGCATTTGAGATTCAATGCCAAGAATTGCAAGATAGTGCACTTAGGGAGACAGAACCCACACACTGAATACTGGATGAGAGTGGTTAGGCTGACACCTTCAACAGAGGAGAGGGATCTGTGAGTCATCATCAGTGACTTCCTCAAGCAAATGAGTTACTGCAACAAACCATATAGCAAGGTGTCAATTATTCTGTGGTGTATAGGAATGGGTTTTGATAATAGAAGTGAGGTGATACTGCCTCTACACAGATCCCTGGTGAGGCATCATCTGGAATTGTATGCTCAGTTTCAGAGTCTGTACCTGAGGAGTGACACAGACAGCCTGGAGTTAGTGCATAGGAAAGAAGATGATTCAGGGCCAGCAAGGCAGATCATATGAGGAATGGCTGATTACCCTAAATATATACTCTCTGGAGACCAGGCATGAGAGGGGAACATGATAGAAACAAGTAAGTTTCTGAGGGATATACACAGGGTGACTAGCAAGGATCTGTTTATAAGGAATAGAGAAGCAGTCACTAGGGGGCATGACTGAAAGATGGTGGAAGGCAAGTTCAAGAGAGGCATGAAAAGGTTTTACTTCATGGAAATGGTGGTGAAACCGTGGTTGAGGTAGTGGGAGCAGCTACCCTAAATGGGTTTAAACATGGCTGGGACAGGCCATAAGATTCATAGTCCTTAGGGGTGGAGACACGGGAGTGAGAGTTGAGGGAGTGAGGAGAGAAAGATATAACCCACCAGTACAGTAGGTTGATAGGGTGCGATAGTGTAGTATGGGCAGACTTGATGGACTCTCGGTCTCTTTCTACCATCAGACTCTATGTTTCTATGTTATGTATCATCATCCATAAATTTACAATTACTACCTACAACAGGTAAAAATTAATTTTTTTCCCCAGAAGAGTGTTTTGTAACATTTGTCTATCTCTGATTATAAATGACACTTGTATTATATTCTGTTTTTGATGTACAGGCTACAACATCCCATTGGAGCAGTTGTTATTGCTGTTTGCTAGGGATGAGGAGCTCCCATTAGCTAATGTGAAAGGTGAACAGACTGCACAGGAGAAGGATCATCTTGAATTCACGCCCACCAGTAAGTAAAGTAGCTGGCTAGATATAATGCTTATATGGAATTTTTTAACTATGGTTGAGAGGGAAATGGGAAGAAACTTAAACAGTCTAGAGTTAGAAAAGCAAAGAGTTTGGGATTATGAGTAAGCAATGATGTCAGAAAACTTGGAAGGAGTATAGCCAAGGAGTATTTTAAAAAGAAATCTTTTATTTATTTAGTTTTTGTTTACCGGGTAAGTGCGCTAGCCAACAGGTGACTATTTTCAGGCACGACCCGGGAGAGTACAATACAGCATAACACAGGGAAGCAAACAATACAACTTAGGCAAACAACCATACATAGTACAATCCTAGTCATATAGAGACGGTTCCAGCTAGTCTAACATGGTTTAGTCTATATTAAGCATAACCAGCAGGTCAAGAGCAGCTTCAGGGGAGTAATGGTACCGGTGACAGGTAAGGAAGGGGTATAGGACTCGAGGGACTGCTAGCTGCTTTCCCGAGGAGAGCATAGGGAGACTGCCGGGTTTGGGGTTCCCAAATGGGCAGGGAAGGACGGGGGAGGGGTAATGGGAAAAACAAGACCTGGCAGCCTTCGACAGCTAGCCAAGCAGAGTACCCAGGGGGAGTAAGGGGAAGTAAGGGGGATGCCTAGAACATCCCGGGGGCAGCTAGAGGGATGCCAAGTTCATGGCCCCACAGTCAGGGGTAGAAAGAGGGGGAGGGATGGACGAGTGAGAGGGCGGCTAAAGATACAGCTTTGTCGGTAGAAGGTGGGTAGGTGTAGCCGGGCAGGTGGTTCCTCGATTGGGCATAAGGACCGGAACAGTCCCGGCCATTAATGTCTATCGGCAGAGGTAGATAAGAAAGGGAGGGGAGGCAGTGTGATGTGCACCTATGTAGTATGGGCATAGAGGCAGTAAGCAGAGGGTATGAGGCAGGGGAAGGTGAGAGGTGCCATAAGCTGCCGGCTGTGAGCAGCCAGCCCGTGCAGCCTCAAGGGGTCCGAGGGAAGTAAGAGAGGATCCCTACGGCAGGCTAGAGGGACGCCAGGTTTATGATCCAACCATTAGGGATGAAGAAGAAAAAGGGGGTGGGAGGAAAGGCGGCATTAAAATACGGCTTTAGCGGTAGTAAGCGGGAAGGTGCGGCCGGGCTCGTGGTTCCGAGGTTGGGCATAGAGGCAAGGTGACAGTCCCTAGCCGGGGGTCTCAAGCGGTAAAGGAGGACAAGTGAGGGGGAGGGAGGAGGTGGGCCTTATAGTACCAACATCCACCTTTTAGTGTTATAGTGGATATGGGATCAGATTGAGAACTGGTGGACATGACAAAGCATTGACATCACATAGTCATAATTCCAGGAGTGGGTCAGCAGGCAAATATCTGTGTTATAAATATGTTGTCATTCTGATAGGAGGGTCTTGGGAAGTGCACAGAGGAGGAAATTACTTTAGTCAAGAAGGGTGGATATGAAAAAGGGTTTCAGCAGAAGCAGAGGGTCTAGCAAGTGACAATACAAGCAGTTTTGCAAAAAATGATATTAAATTGATCAATCACTTCATTTTAAACTTTGCCTTCTTAACAGTGCTCAAGGGACTTTACTTCAGCATGTGAAAGTTCAGTAAAATTTACATTTGAAAGACACTCCAAATAAATATTTACATGTTCACACAGCACAGTCTAAAATCAACTGCTGCTTAAAACCATGTCTTATCTTGGTGCTAAACTTGTGCCTCACCCCCTGAAGGCAGAGTGGCTATACAGCAGCCCCTGCCCCCATCTCAAGTGGTCCCCCCACACCAACACCCATTCTCCATCCAATACATAAATCCCAGCTGGTGTAGTGGTCATCATCCCTCCAATACATCATTCCCTGGTGGTTTAGTGGTCACCCACCCCTCAATCACCCATCCTTCTCTCATGCCTCAATCCCTGGTAGTGTAGTGGTCCCCAACCCCCCCATCACCCATCCTTCTCTCATGCATCAATCCCTGGTGGTTTATTGGTTGTCTCCCCCCCCAAATCATCCATCCTTCTCTTATGCATCAATCCTTGGTGGGTTTCTGGTCCCAAGCAATCACCCATCCTTCTCTAATGCATCAATCACTGGTAGTATACTAGTCTCTGCACCCCCTGATCACCTATCCTTCTCTCATGCATCAATCCATAGGGGCTTAGCCCCCCACCTCCCCATCACCCAGTCTTCTTTCAGGATACACTTCCTAGTACTTTAGTTGTCCCCCAACCCCCCCGATTGCCAGTCCTTCTCTCATGCATTCATCCCTGATGATGTAGTGGTTCCCCAGCTCCTGTTGGCATGTCCTCTCCTGCATCAGTACTTTGTGGTTTAGTAGTCCCCCATCCCCTGATCACCTGTCTCCTCTCATATATCAGTCGCTGGTGGTGTAGTCATCCTCCCACCACTCCATCATTCAATAACCCCTCACCTGCCATGGACCCCCACCCTGCACTCACTCACCCTGATCACCATTCTCTAGTAAACTGGCAGCCAGCACAGCACTTCTCTCACCTCCTTGGCCTGCCTCTCACCTCCTTGGCCTGCCACCATCTGACAGGCTGATCATAGTAGCACCTTTGTGACCCAGGCAGACCTGGTTCACCCTTCTGTGGGAACAGGCAGTGGAGGCCCCATTTCCACTGCCCCTCTAACAGTATCTTTTGTCCCTGAATGATGGCACACTGCTGTATCCAGACCTACAGTCCCTACAGCTCCGTGTCTGGCTCCTGAGGACATAGAGCTCTGTTGGTTTGGAATCTCAAACTGTTCTTGGCTGTCCTGCTTGCTGCTCAGAAATCTTCCACCAGGCACTCCTACTCCCTGAAGTGTAAGCAACAGGCACTCCTACTCTCTGAAATATAAGCACGTTGCTATATGCTATATGCATGATGGGGCTATGTTCAAGAAGTTATTTAGCAACCTGTTGACTATCTTCAGCTAGGCCACTGTCTTGTTTCTGACAGGGGCATGAAAAGTCTAGAGGTTAGAGTAACAAACTGTGAATGAGCTTGGTACATCCAACAGACATGGGTTTGATTCCCACATCCTCCACTTACATACTGTGTGACTCTGAACAAGTCACTTAACCCTCCCCAGTGCTCCCAGATTGCCCCTGAAAACAGTCACTTGTGCTTAATGGGCCTTACCCAGTTA
This sequence comes from Neoceratodus forsteri, assembly GCA_016271365.2. Classification (NCBI taxonomy): domain Eukaryota; kingdom Metazoa; phylum Chordata; order Ceratodontiformes; family Ceratodontidae; genus Neoceratodus; species Neoceratodus forsteri. The sequence goes on from JADMNL010000024.1 coordinate 216,156,500, forward strand.
CCAAAGACTATGCAAACACACACAAAAAAAAAAACTTACACCAGACTGTGCCTATTCCTTGCAATTGCTTGTTTCCTTTGGCTCTGGAACCAGAGGGAGGCCAGTTTCCAAACAATGGGCCAGATTTTCAAATGGTGGCACAGGGCTTGTGTCAGCCCTGCGCCAAGGGATTTAGGTTTTGGCAGTACGCCAACCCCTGTGCTGCAACTGTTCCCAATTTTCAAATCGCGGGTGCAATTGCGATGGTTTCCCTGCATTATGGCAGCTTGCACCACATGTCTGGCACAAGCCCCGTAACTTAGCCTCCTGGGTGTGGTGTAGGCTAGACTGTGCTACAGTGGTCTAAGGGCCTGCATCTGGTGCAGCAGATGGAGACTGACGCACCCCCTGTGCGCCATATGTTTGGCACACTGGGGGCTTGCATCAGCCTTCGTGGACTGAAAATCCAGCCCAATATCTTTCCAAATGGATCTCCTGCATTGTGTTCTGCTAAAGGCAGGTGGGCAGGACCTGCCGGGTACCATCACTGGACATGCTACATGGGGCATGGCAACCTTGGTGATCTGGTTCCAGACACTTTCAGTAACTGATATTGGCAGGCCTGCTACCTGGCACATGAGCTATACTTTTACTAAGCAATCATTTATTTATTATTTATTTATTTATTGAAAATAGATAACTGAGGAAGGCACATTGAGCTGAGGCTTACTTACAGGTGCAACCCAATGTTAAAGTTTGGAATTTCTCCCATAGAAGGGTAGGGTTCAACCTTACTGTGTTACAAAACTTGCTCTCCTGATGGGCTAGTCTGCTGTTTTACCAACTACCTTGTTAGGGTTTGTACTTCTTAGTAACTTTCCTATCTTTTATGGCTCATTATGTACCAGCTACAATAAATCTTCATGAGGATCTCCATAGAGCCATAACTTTTTTGTATCACATCCCCTCACATGGTGGACCTTTCTTTTCAGCTTCTTAGAATAGCACTATGCAGTGTGCTGGCAGTGTTTGCTGCATTCATTATGCCTCTCTGTGAATGATTGGTGGATGTTTAAAACTAACAAAACAAAAAAAAACTGCCCTTACATTTTGTAACAAATGTTACTTCTTCAGGAACAATGGCATACTTCTAAAAATTAAACAAGAAATAAAATTAATAAATATTTAATGAGTTTCTTCCTTATCAATTATATTAAATTATATTAATGCATAGTATATTAATTGAACTTAGAAGGGATCAGACTCAAAGTTTATCAAAAGTGAGTGTCATTCAATTAAATCAGTTATTTCCACCTTTGCAGCTATATTTGCAATAATTATAATTTAATTTCTTGTCAGGAACATACATAAACCATATACTTTTTATAGATTTGCAGGTGACAAACATCTAAAAGAAGCACACCTACAGTGAACACTGTCTTTATTCATATGTTGCTATTGTACTTAACACTTATCCCCAGTAACATCAAGAGCACTTATAAGTGTGCCAGTTTCTAACTGACTTGGAATATAATACAGCAAATTCATTAACATGGCTACCTATAAACCACAAAAATAAATACTTTTCAGAGAAATTAGCTATCCCGTTACAGTATATAGCATTGGTACAAAAAGTAAATGGTCAAAGGAATTTCTTGGACCTACATCGTTTTCAAAAGGTCTACATTTCTGTTAGAATCAGCTTCATGAAACTAGCTTGATTTTTCTGCCTCTTTCCGTCTGAAAAAATAATGTAATAACTATTATTCTAATTTCTCATAGCTAAATTTATTTCCATCCAGGCATTAGAAAGCTCCAGACTCTGTGTTGTACCTCAGAATTATACAATAGGACCTCTTTCCAAACTGCAACGTTCCAAGGTTGCTAGCATGTCAACCACTCATGAAATTCTAAAAATAGAAAAATCATGTACTGCATCTTAATGAATATAAAGTTCCTGTTACTCTGTGCCAACTAATATAATATCTGTAATGTAAACCTTGGTTAAGAAAATATCACTCACCTTTTTTTTATTTGCTTCTCTGCATGAATCACCATTGCCGCAGGCACCAGACAGCATCATGTGGCAGATCCCACTCTCTCCTTCTTTGTAAGAGGAGGATCATTCCCATTGGCTGGACTAGCCACTGACATGGTATAAATCATCCAGCATGATGACATCATACATTGCCCAATGGGATGATGTCACATGGAGGGAGAACATAGTTAGTTGTCCAGTTACCTAGGAGAATGGTAAAACTCCTGTAAGAGCCTAAGAACCTAAAAAGATTCAGCACCATGGAAAATGATACCAGTAGCCCCAGTGGAACGATAAATTTTGCCAAGGTAAACTGACTTTACAAATGGCATGTCACGTAAATAGAATTGAATGGAACTAGTCCACTATCTGAAACACCCTACTCCCAGCTCCTCAACAGAGAAAAGGGTTGGTGAACAGCAAAGAATCCACCACGGGCAAAAAAAAAAAACTTCATCATTAAACCCATATTGCAATTCCTTTCAATCTAATGTTTAATAAATTTAGTTTTACATAAACATGACTAACTCAGTTGAATCAACCCATATCTAGAATTAGTGGTGTTTAGTTTAGTAAGCAACCATGCCTCTTTTTAACCTTTTTAATAATAAAACAATCCTAGTTACCCCCTCTGACTGGTTTGTTAGCTCTCTCCATAGCAAAGAAAAACCTCATTGTTGCCATCCCTCACTAAAGGTGATCAGTCATCTTTGTTCATAATATTACTTTTCTGTTCAAAGATACGGATTTTATGGGGCGAATAGTCTTATCTATGTATCAAAGTTCACATGGACTTGTTATATAATACACTACATGGTCTAAATTACATGTATGAAAATCAGAAATCTGATATTTTTCATCCTTGGAAGTGTTTTTAAATTCCTCAATTCAGATACTATTGGAACAGTGGCTTAGTACTCAGCCATTTTGAGGATCCCCTACTTTTTGCCAGTGCTGGGTCTTTACATGTCTTTTTTTCAAATTATCCATTTTTTTTAGCTGTCACCCAAGAGCCAGGGCCAGCAGGGCAACATCTATGAGGAGAGGTTCAGGGAGCTCAATATTTACTCTCTTGAGGAATGACAGGAGAGGGAAGACCTGATTGAGCCCTTCAAATACCTTAAGGATATTAACAGGGTGAGCACTAAGGGCCTCTTCAGCCTTAGCAGGAACAAGACCAGTAGGATGTAGAGCCTAAAGCTGGTGGGGAAGGTCTAGGAGGGAGATGAGGAGGCATTTGTTTACCAAGAGGGTGGTGGTCATGTGGAATCAGCTGCCAGAGGAGGTGGTATCCCTACAAACAGTGGACAGCTTCAAGAGGGACTGGGACAGAATGATGGAAAATTTGCTGGCAGAAGGGGTGTGAGTTGCAGAGAGGGGTATGTTGAGGGAGATCAGAATGGAAATGGGAGGGGGCAGTTCCCTTTGTAAATACATAGGGAGCTGCACAGTTGAAGAAACTACATAGACCATAAGACCTTTATCTGCTGGCATGTTTGTATGTTTGTCTAAAAGCCTGTCTCCCCCTCTATAGATTTTAATACATCCGTGTTTGAAAATAATTTTCTTGATGCTATTAAATTGATCTGAATATGTAGTACAAAATGTCAGTCTATTCTGCTTATTACTAAAAGTTCTGTTCTTGACAATAACTTCCCTGTCAAACTGGACTCCATCCTTTTTGCTTCTTCCAAAATTATAGGAGAATAACCCTTACAAAAAAAAATCTTTCCAGAAATTCTCATTCATTTCAACTACATCTAATTTAATCTCCACTATTCCTTTTATAGCTTAAGTACTAACTTTATGAGATACTATGTATTAATGACTTGGGGTGAAAGTTATCCGCTCTTAACTCATTACTTCCAATAGCTTCATATGAAGTCCGAACTATCCATTGTTTACCTGACACAAAATGGCCACCTAGGTTATAATGAGTTAAGATGATGTTTCTGTCCTCCAGTTTTCTGTACAAATCAGTGGTTAATTTGCCCTGTTCAAAAATTATTTTCAAATCCAAAAATGGGGTCTCCCTAATGTCACAATTTAAAGTGAAATTCAAATTAGGTGTACAGAAAACCGGAGGATAGGAATAACATCTTAAGAGCAGATAGATTTCACCCCAAGCCATTAATATGTAGCTTCCCATATAGTAGGTATTTAAGATATAAAAGGAATAATGGAAATTAATTAAGGTATAGTCGAAATGAGCAAGAATTAACAGAAAGATTTGTTTGTAAGGTTATTCTCCTGTAATTTTGGAAGAAGCAAAACCAGAAGTTGTCCAATTTGAACAGGGAAGAAAACTTGTAGTGAAAAGGAGACTAGACTACCATTTTCTGCTACATACTCAAACCAATTTAATGTAATCAAAAATGATATTCAATCACTGGGGTGCATTAAGATCTACAGAGAGGGTGAGACAGGCTTTTAGACAGAGACCTTAGATGACAGCTAAAATATTGATAATTTGGAAAAAAAAAAAAAAAAAGACCTGTTAACACCCAGCATTGGCAAAAAGAAGGAGGGCCTCAACATGGATAAGTACTAAGCTGGTTGTTTTTTCTCTGTGGCAACATTGAGGTTTTTTTTGCTATAGAGAGAGTTAACAAACCAGTTTGAGGGGGTAATTGGGATCACTTATTAAAAAGGGAGGCATGGTGGATTACTATACAAAACAATACTAATTCTAGATATGGACTTAATGATTTGATTAAGCTGGTCATGGTCATGTAAAACTAAATTTGTTTAGAATTAGGTTGAAAAAAATTGCAGTATGGGTTTAACAATGAGGTACAGTAGTTGTTTTTATTTCTAAAGGGTTGATTCCCTGGTGTTCACAAAATTTTCCTCTGTTGAGGAGCAGGGAGTATGATGTTTCAGAGGGTGGACTAGTTCCCTTCAATTATATGTTCATAACATATCATTTGTTAAAGTCCAATAATATTGGCAAAACTCATCAGTTCAAGTGGGGTTCCAGGCATCGTTTTCCATGGTGCTGAGCCTTTTTAAACTCCTACAGGAGTTTTGTCTTTCTCTTAGCCAACTGGACAGGTAGCTGTGTTCTCCCTCCATGTGATGACGTCATGTAGGGTGACATACAACATCATCGCGTGGGATAATGCCTTCTACATCAGTGACTAGTCTGGTCAATGGGAATGATCCTCTTCTTCCAAAGAAGGAAGAAGTCTTTCTGTTGGCACTTGCCACAACCACCTAGATTGATAACATCTACCCATGCTGCCATATCAGAATTTCTAAATTCACTTTCATGGGCAGGTAGTGCCAAGCAGCTGAAGCACTTCAGGTGCCTGTACTCCTGAAGTCTTAAATCCTTTTGGAAACACATGATAAAAATATTAATTATCATCCTTCTACTAATACCTGGTAACATGCACCCCAACCCTGATCCAGCTAGATCTGTGTTCAACAAGGCAATGGGACACATTACTATTGTGTCAGTCAATATTGGTAGCCTAGTACTGAAATTCCCCCAGTTCTAAGTATGGGTGGTTCAGTACAATCCTGATAATATTTCTATTACTGAATCTTTGCTATCCCCAAAGATGCCCAACTCATTGATATACATTGACAGCTATTCCATTTTTTGTCTACACAGGCTAACCAAATGTGGTGGGTGTCTAATATACCTGTGCAATGAGATCAAAGGGCAAGTGATGATGAACAGTATCACAACTAAAGAGGCTCAGATTCTATCCCTCAAGCTCTCTATTAGATGTCCGAGTAAAACCCTCCTCTTCATGACGGTATATATACCTCCTGGTGGGTGAGATAAAGGAATTGAGCAGGTCATTGGCTTCATTGAACAGGACAATCAGAACTGGGAGCACATCATTACTGGGGATTTCAATACTAACTGGCCAGCGCAGGACACTGTCACCATATGGGACCACATAGCTAGCTTCTACCTAACCCAGATGAATACTGAAGCAACCAGGAGAAACTATCATACTGGTACCTCCACCCTAATAGACTGACTACTCACCACATGTTCAGAGCACTTATCCAATGTGGTAGTGCTCCCCAACTCCAGTAGCTTTCTCATGGTCGAACAAGACCCAAAAAGGTCTGTCACAACATATTAAAAACAGGTTACTTAAAAAGGGTCAGCTATATAATCTCAAACATTATCTAAGTATGGCAGACTGGACACCACTAGATAATACAGAGGACACAAACCAGGCCCTCGATTACTTCACAAATATCTTTAATAAAGCCTGTGACATCTTCAAATTTTTCAAGTCCTCCAAAGTGAAAGGTACCATAAATCCCTGGCTGTCAGGATACATCATATAACAACTGAAATATCATGATAACCTATGGCACAAGGCTAGGGCTAGTGGAAAGATGATCGATTTCACGGCCTATAAAGATGCAAAGAATAGATGCACTAGATTGGTCAGGGCAGTGAAGGCGAACTACTATAAAGAAGTTCTCAGAAGGACTTGGGGTAATGAAAAACTATTTTGGAACAATCTAAAAAACCTGACTGGCAGACACCCCAAAGAACAACCTGACCTGATTAACACAGTCACTGGCACCCTACAATACCCCAATGGCATAGCTAATGCTTTCAACCTGGCATTCATGGACCTCAGTGCTGTCCTACCCCTGGAATACCTTGTAACCCCACCCCTAAGCAAGTACGTCAGTGGTGACTCGCATCCGTCTCACACCACTGGAATACCTTTGTTTTATATCCAGCAGATTTCAAAAAGTACAGCCATAAAATATGTCAAAAGGGTCTTAGGCAAGACAAGAACTGCCAGTGACATGTTAGACATGAAACTTATTGCACCAACCCTCGATGAAACTGCTTTCCCCTTACCAAACTATTTAATATCTTACTGAGAACAGGAATCTTCCCAGACAAGTGGAAGATTGCCCATGTCACCCCAGTGTTTAAAAATGGGGACAGAACCTGCCTGGAGAATTACAGGCCTATTTCAATATTGCCTCCTCTCTCAAAAACACTGGAAAGGATATTGTCTGATCCAGTGATTGAATACCTCAACAAATATAGCCTGCTGTGTGTACAACAGCATGGTTTCACAAAAAAAAACATAGTACCATCACTGCCCTTGAAGAGTATACCACACACCTATATAACATGCTTGACACTGGCAAGGCAGTAGGGTCTATCTTCATAGACCTTACCAAAGCCTTTGACACTGTGAACCATCAGATACTACTAGATAACCTGGTGTCACTTGGCCTGTCTTATGAGTCAATGAACTGGTTCAGCAGTTATTTTTCACATGGGATACAATGTATTAAAATGAGGAGTTTTGTATCTGACCCCATGGAGGTGACTTTGGGAGTGCTGTAAGGGTCTATACTAGGTCCCTTGCTCTTCAACCTTTTTATTAACTCACTGCTTTCTGCCTGTGCAGCCAACATGGTACTATATGCAGACGATGGTGTCGTATCCATACCAGGAAACCACACCAATGATATCACAAATACCCTTTAGGACTGCTTCAGGAAACTTGAGATGTGGTTTTCCAGAACAAATTACTTTTGAACTACAAAAAGACAAAAGTAATGCTTTTTGCACTACTACCCATCGCAACCTCCCTGAATAAGGCCTGTCGTCTCATCACTGGCTCATATCGCTGTACCCACACATGTGACCTTTATTCCCAAGCTGGATGGCTTCAACTGGACAAATGCATAAAATACCAAACCTGTATCACGGCCAAGAAAATTATAATGGGTCTGGCCCCACCTGGTGTCTGTGTCCTCCTTAAGCCTAGACATAGGAATGTCACTACAAGGAGATCCAGTTCCCATCTACTACACATCCCACGATGTTGCACGACCCAAGGGCGAAGATCATTACCATACAAAAAGACTCCAACAGCTCAACTCTCTTGGTAGTGACATAGCGACCACTCCAACACTCTGCCTCTTCAAGTCCAAGCTGCGCCTCTCACTGCTTGTATCCTGTGATTGCCCATCTTAACATTTCCACTGGTCCAGCTGCAAATGCCCCAGCACCCAGCACTTACAATCAGTCTTTGCACCCCTAGCACCTTACCTGTCATATTCCCTAAACAATGTCTCCTGGCTGCACTGTCTCCCACCCTTGCCCACCTCCCCCGTATCTCCACTCCTGCCCCGCCCAACCACCTCCCGTACTCCCCCTTCCCCCTGCACCTCCTTACCCCCTCGATCTCCTACCCTCACTTCCCCCACCACCCACCCCCTTCCCTTGTCTTGCTCATAGCTCAAGTCTTTGTACTGGTTATTACATGTCTGTAAGTCAATGACTATATGTTTGCAACTAAAAATGATGACTGTTGCACAAGCTGACGTGGAACCTTTGTAAAAGAGCCTCGGCTCAAAGGTATTGTAATCCTAGACTAAAATAAATAAAAATAAATAAAACACAATAAGAAAAAGGCTGCCTTCCTGCACATTCACAGCCATAAAGGGGACATCATTGAACAAGTGCATTCGTTCAAATACCTGGGTATTCGTCTTGATGACTCCCTTTCATTCACTGGCCATATTGATCATGTCGTCAAGACAGCTAATGTCAAACTCTGGATTCTCTTCAGGAATCGGCACTCATTGACTCCTGAAGTGTTGAGCCTGGTAACTAGGAGGGCCATTTTTGACTATGGGCTTATCATATACAGTGCAGCTACAGGCTCGGCCCTAAAGAGAATTAGGACTCTGCTAAACAAAGCCAGCAGAGTTGTTCTGGGGGCTGATCGCTTAACTCACACTTGTCATCTTTATGCTGTGACTGGTTGGCTCCCCCTGCAGCAGAGGGTCAGGTACCAGGCTTGCTTGCTTGGGAAAAAAATCACAACTGGATCTAGCACCAGCCTCAATGTCTGATATCTTTCAACCAACTAGTTCCTCCAAAATGACACACAGATCAGTAATGGGGACTCTCCAGGTACCTTTTAGGTGCACACCTTCTTCCAGCAAGCGCTGTCCTTTAAGGGTCCTCAGTGGGTTAATGACCTCCCTGTCTCCCTGATTGTGACAAAAGCAGCCCCTTTAAAAGAGACCTATGGCACTTGCTGTCACAAGCACATCTTTGTGACTGCCCTGCATGCTAGTAACTCTACATGGTATAATAAGAGACAAGCTCACTACTCCATACCCTCACCCCCTCTCCTACTCCTACTCCTATGTCTACACCCCTCCATAGCCTTTCTGTACTCTATCTCCAAACCTCTCCAACCCCCACACTAGTGTTCCCCTACCTCTCCCCTCCCTTCATTGACAAAGCCTCATCAGGCTGCAATCCATCAACTGGTTGGCTTTAACAGGTAAAACCTAGCATAAATCCCCCTTTCTATCCTAATCTTAATTATCCCTGCCCCAATGACCCCCCATCTCTTACAGGTTGCCCCCTGTGGCTTCACTCCAGGTCCTTTTCACCACACTCTGAACTCCCTACCTCTCTCTCTACCCCTACCTTCTCCCATTCTTGCTATTGCTGTCCCTCTACCAAACCCCCCCATCCTCCTATTTTGCTCCTCTCCCTCTTGTTGCTGACAAAGACTTTTCAGATTGTAATTTGTTCACAGGTTTGGTACTTGTTAGTCTAGCAGCAGTCTCCACTGTTCTTGACTAAAATGTTGCCTTATGTTATGTCTTCCATAATTTCTAAGGAATGCACTTCTTCACACTATGCAATTATATATTGCACCATGATTACTCCTGTGATATTTCTCTGTGTTTTTTGTTTGTTGTATCTGTATATCATGTTTGTATTGTTTGTGCTAACTCGACTTGGAACCTTTGTGAAAGAGCCTTTGAACTTGAAGGTATTAACCCAAATTGTGAAAGAGGAAGAAAGAAAGAAAGGAAGAATGAATTGTGCCTGGCATCTGCAGCAATGGCAATCCATTTTAAGAAGCTAATTAAAAAACGTGAGGGATGTTTTCTTAGCTGTGGTTTACATAAGGGAAATTATATTAATTGGCACAGAGTAATAGGAACTCTGCATTAGTTAAGATGCAGTACATGTTTTTCGTCTTTTTAGAATTTCACTAGCGGTAGACACACTAGCAACCTTGGAACTTTGCAGTTTGGAAAGCGGTCCTATTGAATAATTTTGTGGTACAGCACAGAGTAGGATTTTTAGTGCCCGGATGGAAATAAATGTAGCTATTAGAAATTAGAATAATAGTTATTATATTATTTTTTGAGATGGACACAGGCAGCAAATCAAGACTGTTTCAAGAAGTTGATACTGAAAGAACTGTATGTCTTTTGAAAACAATGTAAGTCTGAAAAAATGTTTTGACCATTTGATTTTTGTACCTGCATATGGATAAAAAATATATACAGTATATTATGTATGTTCCTGAAAATAAATGAAACTGTAATTATTGCAGGTATAGAGTAAAAAATTTGTCAAAGAGACTAATACAGTTGATGAGACAAAACACAGCTTCACCAGGAGTCGCTCTTTCCAGACCAACCTGCTTGAATTCTATGGCAAAGTTAGTGTAGCCTTAGATCACAATGCTCCAGTGGATGTGATCTTTTTGGATTTTACTAAAGCATTTGACAAAATGCCACACTGTGAACTGAGTCCTTAATGAAAATGGGGATAACTGGAAATACAATACAGTGGATTGACTCCTGGTTGACAGATGAGAAACAGCAGATCAGCCTCAGGGACACCACCTCAGACTGGACAACAGTAACTAGCAGTGTCTCTCAGGGCTCAGTTTTGGGTGTACATGTGTTTAATCTCTACGTATCCTCTATGAAATGTAGTGAGGGCATATGAACTTCTAAGTTTGCAGATCATACCAGAATAGGTATGCCTCTACATAATCCTGTGAATATCAACAACTTGCAGAGGGCCTTGATTGAACTAGAGCAGTGGGCAAGTTCACACAGGTTGGAATTTAATAGAGACAAATGCTCAGTTATGCATTTTTGCAAAAAGAATAACAAGGTGTCATATCTTTTAGGGGAAAGCTGTTAAAGGAAGTGACTCTGGAGGGAGATTAGGGTATCATTATAACCAGAGACCTACAATTTACAAAACACTGTCCCACTGTCAAACAGAGGGTCAATGGAATTTTGGCTAACATCATAAGACACATTGCTGAGAGAAAGAGAGAGAGAGAAAGAGATATAGATATAGATGTTCCTCTGTATGTGTCCCTGGTCAAACCACATCTTGAATATTGTGTTCAATTATGGGCACCAGGCACAAAGACTATGACAAATGCATTTGAGGGGGTCCAGTGTAGAGCAATGAGAACAATCTGTGACCTCAAGGGCCTTACATAAAAAACAAAGGTTACATAATTTGGGGATGTATTCTTTGGAATACCACAGACTGAGGGGAGATATGTGTTATGTTTTTTCGGGTGTTGACTAATAACAATCTGTGGGAATGCCTGGGACTCAAGTTTAAACATCAGCCATATAATATGAGATCCCATGAATTACAACTTAAGGGGGATTATTGTCACTCAAATAAGAGAGCCTACTGGTATAATCAAAGAGTTGTACAACTGTGGAACTCACTACCAATTCAAGTAGTAGGCAGCAAGGATACAAATGACTTTAAGACTAAGTTGGATGAATTTTGTATAAGCAATGGAATAACTGGGTATAGTCACTGATTATATGTGAGCATTATGGACAATTTGTCTTCTCTGCTCAGTACACAAATATGAGACTTATGAGAAAAGAAAACATAACTGATTTAAGTGAATAACATTCACTTTTAATGGACTTTGAGTCTGATCCACTTGTAAATTCAATTAATATACTATGCATTAACATTATTTAATATAACTGATAGGGAGGAAATTCCCATGAAATATTTATTGCTTTTATTTCTTGGTTAAGTTTTGGATGTAAGCCAATTTTCTGAAGAAGAAACATGTGTTATGAAACATTCAAAGAAAATTACATGTATATTGGCACCAGTAATATGTTTCAATAAAAGATGGGTGGGTGAGATTGTCCTGCTCTTTTGCCTTTTGTGGATATTTAATACTCCATTCAGTGACAGCGGGAATCTGAAGTAGTTTAAAAGAGGTGAATGTGGGGAGGGTGGAAGAGGGGCAGCTGCAGTTGTATTTTACTCTGTCTGCCTACTGCCTGCATTTTGAAAGTGTAAACTTGTTTTATTACTGGGGGGGGGGGCAGCTCAGCAATTGTGTTCTATTTGTAAGCCTACTGTTTGCATTTTAAAAAAGTTAAACTTTTTTTTTTTTTTTTTTACTCAAGAGGTAGCCACAGTTGTATTTCACTCTCTCAGGCTCTGGCAACTGCCTGCATTATGAAAATAGAACTTAACATTTTTCCCATGGAGAGGAGGCCTTGACATGGTTCTGTGTAATTTTCATAGTAATCTGTCTTGTTTGGTTACTGCTTTTGGTTAGCATAACCCTCCCTGCCATGCTTTTGTACCTCTTGGTATACCACCTGTGACCATGTTCTGACAAAGAAGGAGCCAGTATTGGTAAGACCCATTCTATAAATTTTATCAATGAAAACAAGAAATTAAAACATTACCAAAAGAATCATTCAATCCAAGATTGTTTTAAATGGAATGTTAAAAATAAAAGCACATTCCTGTGGTTAAATCTAGATAAAGTTGTTGTACCTCAAGAAAGGTTAAGGAAAAATATCTGACACATTTGCTTCCTTGTTGTTGTTATAAAGTAGTACTAAAATATCTATTTTAGTCAGCAGGACCATTGAGTGCAATGAGAGCTGGAGCCAGCAACCATCACTTGTAAAATACCGGCTGTGTCACACAACAGAGAAGCTGCATCAGTATCCTCAGTGTGGGGAGCGTTTCCATGATCTTCTTGTCATTCCCATACAACAACAGATTCATGAAGGAGAAAAGAGCTATAAATGTTCTGAATGTGATGAGAGTTTTGTGGCACAAAGAAGACTCATAATACATCAGCGAATTCATACTAGACTATATAAATGTGCTGATTGTAAAAAGAGTTTTGCCCAGAAACGTAGCCTAATATTACATCATTGGGTTCACAGGGGGGAGAAACCATATAAATGTGCTGAATGCAGCAAGAGGTTTGCCCAGAAACGGTCCTTAATAATACATCAGCAGGGTCACAAGGGGGAGAAGCCATATAAATGTGCTGAATGTAAGATAGGTTTTGCCAGGAAGAGCAACCTTATAATACATCAGCGGGTTCACACAGGGGAGAAACCATATAAATGCATTGAATGCAACAAGAGCTTTACTGCACGGAAGAGCCTCATAATACATCAGCGAACTCACACAGGGGAGAAACCATATAAATGTGTTGAATGCAACAAGAGTTTTACACAGCAGAGTACCCTCATAAGACATCAGCGGGTTCACACGGGGGAGAAACCATATAAATGTTCTGAATGTAACAAGAGCTTTACTGCACAAAGTAGCCTCATAACACATCAGCGATTTCACACAGGGGAGAAACCATATAAATGCAATGAATGTCATAAAAGTTTTTCTGCACAGAAGAGCCTCATAATACATCAAAGAATTCACACAGGGGAGAAACCATATAAATGTGCCGAATGCACTAAGAGTTTCACACAACAGACTAGCCTCATATCACATCAGCGAATTCACACAGGGGAGAAACCATACACATGTGCTGAATGCAACAAGAGTTTCACACAACAGAGTAGCCTCATAAGACATCAGCGGGTTCATATGGGGGAGAAACCATATAAATGTTCTGAATGTAACAAGAGTTTTACTGCACAAAGTACCCTCATAACACATCAGCGATTTCACACGGGGGAGAAACCATATAAATGCATTGAATGTAACAAGAGTTTTACTGCACAGACTGGCCTCATAACACATAAGCGGATTCATACAGGGGAGAAACCATATAAATGCAGTGAATGTAACAAGAGTTTTACTGCACAGAGTAGCCTCATAACACATCAGCGAATTCACACTGAGGACAAACCATATAAATGTGCTGAATGTGACAAGAGTTTTACACAACAGAGTAGCCTCATGAAACATCAACAAATTCACACAGGGGAAAAACCATATAAATGTGATGAATGCAACAAGAGTTTCACACAACAGGGTAGCCTCATAGCCCATCAGCGAATTCACACAGGGGAGAAACCATATAAATGTGCTGAATGCAACAAGAGTTTTACACAACAGAGTAACCTCATAAGACATAAAGTGGTTCATACGGGGGAGAAACGATATAAATGTTCTGAATGTAGCAAGAGTTTTACTGCACAAAGTAGCCTCATAACACATCAGCGAATTCACACTGGAGAGAAACCATATAAATGCTCTGAATGTAACAAGAGTTTTACTGCACAAACTAGCCTCATAAAACATAAGCAGACTCACGGGGGCTCAGATGGGGTGATGAAGTCAGAGTGACGAATCGTTGGTGGAGCAATCTGTGACACTAGTGACAAGCCACAGTTATTTCGTGCTCAAGTCTTGGTGAGTACCTTCACGTGGTGGGCCCTGTTTTAACAGAATCTCACCAAGGCGATACTACTGTATAGACAATAACTATATAGTATGGAAAGAGAGAAAAATGAAACTAAAAGCTGGGCGCACAGATCTCAGCATAAAAAAGTGCCCAACCCTAGCCTAGGCACTAGGGCAAGGGTTGGATGATGTGATAGTGCTGCTTCCTTGAGTAATAGTACCACCCCAGCCACAGTATTAGACCATGGAGAACAGGGTCCCACAGTGGCAGCAGAAGCCAGCAAGCCACAAACAGTAAAAAGACCGATAGGCCAGCCCAGAGGACTGGAAACAGTTAAGTGGACTTACGAGGACAAACTAGAAATGATGTACTGTTATTATTATGCAACGCACCCCGAATTTCCAGTGAGAGGATATACCATTAGACTTCGGAGCAAATTGCAGCAGAGAGGAATAGTTGCCATGGACAAACTGAACAGTGTACCTTATGAACTTCCAAAGGAAGACATTTTGGGGACGTTGCGTGTGCTGAGAAGAGCACTCTCAGCAAACATCAAAGATTAATACAGTACTAATTTCTTGAGTTTTGAATATGCCCTGGCTAAAGAATGGGGTCCAGTCTTGCCACAGTATTAGAAATCCCTAAACATTTGGAGACATTAACCCCGGGAGAAACCAGACTGATATGGAATAAGGACACACAAATTGTTCCAGTAGTGCTTGGAGCAATGGGACTAATCAAAAAGAACTTTCAGGCACATTTAAATATGCTACCAATACTTGTGACACCTTATGAACTTCAAAAGGAAGCCATTTTGGGGACATTACGTGTGCTGAGAAAAGCGCTCTCAGCAAACATCAAAGATTAATACAGTACTAATTTCTTGAGTTTTGAATATGCCCTGGCTAAAGAATGGGGTCCATTCTTGCCACGGTATTAGAAATCCCTAAACATTTGGAGACACTAACCCCAGACGAAACCATAGAAATGTGCTGAATGTAGCAATACTTTTATATCACAGAAAATCCCAATGAAATATCTGCGGGGTTTATTCAGGGGAGAGACCATATAAATACGCAGACTATAACAAGAGGTTTTTCCCAGAAGAGTAGCAAGTCCTGCCCTAATGGCCACCTAACATGACCTGAAAGATAACAACCCAGAACAAAGGAGTCCCATTCCTAAAAATCCATATATGAGTGCAGATGGTAAGAACTATGACCCCATCAAACCATTAACAAAGCATATTTTTTCATTTTATTCATATGTCCAACCTGTTACATTTCTTGTCCAAATGTTGCCAGTGTACCGGCTTTTTCAAAGCAAAACAGGGGGCTCAGTTTTCAAAGGGTGATGCAGGGCTTGTGTCAAGCCTTGCATCAAATCCTTTCTTTGGTGCAGCTGTGCCAGTCACCTTTGCCTCAACTGCACCCAAGTTTGGTAGATCGGACGCAGTTGTGACAGTACCTGATTTATGGCAGCTTGCACCAAATCTTCGATGCAAGTACTGTAAGCACTGTAAAAAGAGTCCCTGGGATTGCTGCAAGTTAGATCAGAAAAAGTTGGTCTAACTTGTGGCAATTGGTGCATGGGATTGAAAATCCCTACTACTGGGTGAGTGCTGCAAGCCCCATGGGCCATATCTTCGACACACCCTGAGCTTGCAGCAGTCATGGGCTTCTGAAGATGGAGCCGAGGGTCTACAAATAAAAACACAAAAATAATCCAGTATACACTACTGACAGTTTAAATGGTAAACATAGATGGTCAGTCTGACATTAAATAGGATTGAATATACGTGGACGCTGAGCCTCAATTCCTAGGTCAATGATGCCTTAGTGATTTTAGATCTGTAAATAATAACAAAATTTCATTGTCTGTCTGTCTCTCTATCTACTTGCTGTTACTCAATATTCTAATAAAATATTTTAGTGAAAATAGATGTGTAGGAAGCTTATTCTTCCAACATACCATATTAGTATAGAGCTGCATTTCTCATTTGAATATTTATTTTAATGTATAAATTAAAATTGTATAAATTAATTATGTACTTTCTGCTAATTCAGGTAGATATTTTTAAATAAATATTTTAAACATTAAATATTAATCCTACTACTGTACAATATATGAATAAGCACTAATGTCTTATGTGGTGATGAGACACTGATGTTTGATTTGTGTATAAACATTTTTCATTTCCGTTTCACCATAATTTCTATAATGTAGCTGGCCCACTGCCACAGCGGTAGGGCTACTGCTCATGGTGCCGATTACTTGAGGTCAGGAACAACTTCAGAAGTCAGAGAGTCAGCTGGGGAAGGCGGATTGAGCATCCCAGGGACTGCTCTCCTCCTCTGTGGAGGGATGGGACCAGTGCCTGTTGTTAACCTGGCCCCTAGCAGTGGTTGGGTGGAGTCGGCACATGACGCTGTACATAAGGGTGGCGGAGGCACGGCACGTGCCTGGAGTGCTGCATATGGGAGTGTGTACAGTAAATCCATTGGTGTTATTGCTTGACCCCCTCCTCCATGCCAGTGGTGGAAGAACATGTGAAATGCTAACCAATAAGGTGACACCAGTCTCCTGCAGGTCCTGTACCCAGCTATTTGGGCATGTCCAGGCAAACTGGATTATGTTCCCAGTGGGGCTTGAGGGGGCCCCACTGACCCCTCTGGGGGAGCAAGCCCTGGAAGAAGAGCTGGGCAAGGTAAGTCCCAGAGGATACGGGGTGACAGGGCAGGGGGGAATTAGTGAATGGGGGACAGTCGGCACAGGGATGAAAAACAAATAAAATTTCTATCATGTGTAATAGTGTATGGTGGATGGAATTCCATGCCTTGAACTTGCTTGTTGTGCTGCAGTAGTGACATCATTATGTTGCTGTGCTGCAGTATTGATGTCACTACTGCTGCACAGCAACTTAAAATGCTGCCACCCAGCTGCTTTCCTATATCTGATTGAGCTGGAAGCTTTTTTTTTTAATTTGAACTTACAGAAACAACTGCAGCCCATTGAATCAGTAATTTTAGCCTGCTACCGACCCTTGAGTGCCTCCCTTCCAACCTTGTGTTAACTGAAAGGAAGTGGGCTGTCTGAAATGGGCATGGATGCCTGTACATGATAAAGGATAATGCACCGGAATCCATACACAGACAAGCCTGTGTCCTTATCTTGAGATTTCTACGGCAACCAGTGAATCTCTCACGCTTCACTCTCCAGATTTCTGGTTGCCATAGAAACCTCTCAATGCAGACACAGGCTTGTTGTGCATGGCTGGTTATACATTATCCTCTATGTTGCACTAAACCAGTGACATCAATCAGTAGACTGTTTCAGTTTACTTTTCAAGGATTGTTGAGTGTTTACTGAATGTATTGCTGAGCACCTTGTTATTATTATGTTTTTGTTATGCATTAATGGATTTGTTTTTAAAGGTGTTCTTTATAATGATTACATTTAACCAAAATCCCTGGAGTGCTTAGCCATAATGAGTTGCAAAAGCCACTGTTAATCAATGCATTGAACCAATGTCAGTGGAGCATTTAACCGTATTTTGTGCACACTGTGCAAGCTTTGGGGCATTTCTAAAGTGTATGGAGTGATTCATTACTGCCAGAAACGCTAATACAGCATATGCACTTCATTTCTCTAGTTGGCAGCATTTATATTAAGATACACTATAAATATTTTTCACCTTCATGACTGTTTTACTTTTTAATTATAAGTAAGGGCTGTTAAACAGACAAAACAAAAGTAGTGATCACTTTTGAATGAGCTTATATCCTTGGGCATACTGAAGCTCAATGTTAAACATGGGTTGCATACAGTTCCAATTAAAAATTCAACAGTTAGAAGATTACCACAGCGTGATGCTTCCTCCCATTTGGCTCCCACCCCCTTTTTATGATGATCAGCAAGCCCAGGACTCACGCCTCTTTTATATACAGTGTTAGTTGCCATGGATAAGGGCACAGGGAGTAGCCCAGATGTGCGTAACCATGCTAATCATCACCACACAGTGACATCATCCACCTGGAAGCCAATCACTAAGAATCATTCCATGTTTGTATGTAAGACAGATGGTCCTGTGACTCGGCAATCATTTTTAAAATTTTAGGGAACTGCATGTCCTTCTAGCCACAGTAATTTTAATTGTAGGGAAGCTGCTTGAAGGAACTTTAGGGCAGCTGCCCTCTCCTAGCCATGATTTCTGTTTCCACTGTGTTCCTATGTCCCTCCCCCTGGTAGTCCAGCCCCCCCACCTGTCTTAACCATCCACACTTGTTCTTTCTCCGCCGCTCCCAAATCTGTCCACAGAGGTTATGAGGGCCCCTGATGCTGCCTTCCCTGAAATAGGAGATCCACAACAGGTATGGCATTCCCATGGATGCTAGATCACAAACAGATTGCCCCGCTAACACTTTGTATTGGCTAGCCTACTGCCCCCACCACCACCTTTGGTGAACTATGAACTATATAGTAAGGGTCATGTGATGCTGTAAAGCCTATCAGTTGGCTTCTCCATTTGCAGATTATTTTCTCCCGTCACTAGAGGTCGCTACTCCCAGGCTTATTAGAAGTAAGAAGAACTTTCAAGTACCTCAAGGGAATTAACAAAGTCCAAGAGGGTAGCATCTTCCAGAAAAAGAGATGTGCAAGAACAAGGGGGCACAATTTGAAGACAGAAGGGGGACAGCTCAGAGGTAATGTGAGGAAGTATTTTTTCACTGAGAGGGCTGTGGATGCATGGAACAGCCTCCCTGAGGAGGTCGTGGGGTCAAGAACAGTGGGGGACTTCAAGAATGCATGGGACACGCATAAGGCAGTCCTAGTGGGGGGTAGGAGGAAGTAAGCTGTTGGTTAACTAGGATCTGCAGCTTATCTGTTAGGTAGGAAAATGGGCAGACTAGGTGGGCCAAGTGGTCCTTATCTGCCATCAAATTCTATGTTTCTATGTTTATGTTAACCTAATTACAGCATAAAATTCTATCTCTCTACTTAGTTTTAGTTACCTCTCTCCTAACATTTGTGTCACTCCCTCCCTCCTCCAACTCCAAAGAGCGGTCTAAAAATCTGACTCTTAGCATCAAAACTGTGCTGACACCATCAATTGTTACCTCCCCAACCGAACTCCCCACTACAGCCCAATTACTCAGATGGATTGTTAGCCCCTCTTTTCTACCACCCAACTTCCATGCTGGCCTATTAGTGCTAAATTCTGCAGTTCAGCACCCCAACCGAAGTATCCTGTCAGCCTCTTGCTACCACCCGGAAACCTTGTTGGCCCACACCTTTCACCTCTTGGTAACCCTTTTACTCCTGCCATCCGGGGATGTCAAGCCTAACCCAGGGCCTACCACTCCCTCCCCAACCCCCCAACTGCCATGGGGCCTAAAAGTCATGCACCTTAATATCTGCAGCCTACTGCATAAAATACCTTTACTGCAGCCAACTGCCTTATCCCTAAGGCCAGACATCTTGATCATTTTGGAAACCTGGCTAAAGCCTCACAACAAGGACACTGAAATCTCCATCCCAGGGTACACAGTCATCCGCCATGACCACCCTGGTAACAAAAGGGGTGGTGGCATAGCTATGTGTATCTTATCCACCCTCCACTTTACCCCATCAACCTACCTCTGCCTACACAGTCCACAGATGCCCTGCTGATCAAACTTTCCCTCCCTCACACTATCCCCATATTCATAGCGGGATCCTACTGCTCCTCTGATTCACCTATGCCCTCTATCTTAGACCACCTTAAAATCTAGAACATCAGGGGGTGAGCTTCATATCCTCAGTGACCTTAATTTGAACTGGCTCTCCCACACTACCTCCAAGTTTTGCAACCAGGTGGCTGTTCTAAATTTGACCCAACTGATCTGTGAACCTACACATCTAAACCACAAATTGCAAAACCACTCTCTGTTGGACTGGGCCCTTACCTCTCATCAACACCAGATAATTACCTCAGGTCTATTACCTGATGCCCTAAGTGACCACTACATGATATACATGGTACAAAAAAATATTTCAGCCCAAAGTCCCCCTCCCAGAACCATTCATACCTGATCATTCAAATCCCAGGACTGTATCTCATTACTAAATGACTTGGCTGCCACAAACTAGTCTCCCATACCCCAGGCCTCATCAGTAGACTCCAATCTGGAATATTTAAAGACCAAATTTTTAGCCACCTGGGGCAGTCATGCTCGACTCAGAAGGACTCTAGTGAGGGGGGGCTCACCTGCCGTGGACCACAACTGACATTATGTCCTCCACGAGAGCCAGAGACCAGGCTTGGAAGTCTCTCAAACTCTCCAACTCGCCCACAGCGCACGGTAAATATTGTTCCCTGCACAGTGCCTGCACTAGGCTAATCTGGCTGTCATTCTAACCTAAATCACCTGGTTAAATTCTGGAAGGTGGTCAACTCGCTCTTCTCACCACCCTCCCAGTCCCCAATCCCAGTCCTAAATACAGGCGGTACCTCTGTGTCGGACCCTCCCAAAGTGGCCACTGTATTTAACTCTTTTTTCACAAACTGTACCTTGCCACTCATGTTCTTACTCCCTCCCTACTATCAAAAAGCCACCCCCTCAGCCCCTAACATTGGGGCCAAGTCTCCAATCCCCTCTTTCTCCTTCTGTCAGGTCACCCCATCAGAAGTCTACAACACTTTGATTGCCCTAAATCTTTCTAAGGGCAAATGCCCCTCTGTGCTGGATGCCAAACTGCTCTACCTGGCTGCTCCTGCCATTGCTACCCCTCTGGCAGCTGTTTTCAACCTCTCCTTCTCCATAGCATCTGTGCCCTTGGCTTGGAAGCATACAATCATTGTCCCACTCCCAAAGGGTGGTGACCCCTTCGTCCCTGGCAACTACTGGCCAATTTCTCTCCTCCCCATTCTGGCAAAACTTCAGGAGCACCTCACACTCTCACAAATTTCTTCTTTTCTCAACTCCTCCTCTTCTTTCCCCCTACCAGTCTGGCTTCAGGAAGTCCAACTCCACCACCACTTCTCTCCTATGGTTCACTGATGCCATTCTTGCTGGGATGGACAAAGGCCACATCACCTCAGCTATTTTCGTAGACCTGGCAAAGGCCTTTTACACTGTCTTCCATGCACTCCTCCTGGACAAGCTCTCCCTTGCTGGACTCTCCACAGCTGCCACCAGCTAGTTCCACTCCTACTTAGTGGGCAGGTCCCAGTCTGTCAGAATTGGAAACTCCTCATCTTCATCCCTTGCAGTCACCACTGGAGTCCCTCAAGGCTCAGTACTCGGACCGCTCCTTTTCTCTATCTTCCTGAACAATCTCCCCACTACCTACTCACACACATCCATCCATATGTATGCAGATGACACAGTACTGTATACATCAGGCCCCTCAATCACTGATGTGATGTCCGGGCTACAGCAGGACTTCAACTATGTCCAGCTCTGGTTTTGTGTGAATCCGCTTTTTCTCAATGCCAAGAAGATGGTCTCAATGTCCTTCAGCACAAGGCAGAGACTCTGTTGGCTCCCCTCCACTCCCTCTTTCCACACCCTGGATGGGATCACTCTGGAGGCCTGCTCCTCCTTTAGATAATCGGGGTCTGGCTCAACCAACACCTTGACTTTTCTGTACACGTTGATGCCATCCACAAAAAGCTCCACCCCAAGCTGGGTGCCCTATTCAGCAATAGTGGTTGCATCCCGCTGCCAGCCCCTTTCACTTGTATAGAAAATTATCCTCTCTATCTTCAACTATGGGGATGTAATCTAAAGTGCTCTCCAAAGTCCACTCTAGTTAGAGTGGACATCCTCTTCCACTCTTTCTGCTGTTTTGCACTTGACTGCCCTCCTTCCACACACCACTGCACACTCTACCAGACTCTCAACCTCCCCTCGCTCCAAAACCATAGGCTGTCCCACTGTACGAGTCTCATGGCCAAGTTATGATCCCAGTCCTTGCCACCCTATCTCACCTCTGCCCTCACTGTCCAGCCCCCCCAGCTTACCCCCTCAGAAACTTTGATGCCCATCTCCTGGAAGTACCGCATATGTCCTCCTCTGCTGGCCAAGCTGCCTTCAGACACCGCATGCCTAAACTGTGGAACTCCCTCCTTGCTGCCATCTGGTTCATGCCCACAACTCAGCGTCTCAACACCCTGATCAAAGTGCATTTCTCCTCCTCCTGCACCTGTGTCAAATGAACATGCTGATAGTGTGCTGACACTGCTAGGCTCCTACTATCTGAAATGCACGTTTTGACCTTGATATATCATGCCTATTGTTGTCTGTTTATCCTTGTATTTTTACTGATGTAATGAACCTAACTGTTCTGTTCCTTGTATCTCATCCTGACTGTATATATGCTTATATCATTTATACTCACTGTCCCCCTCCCCCAGAATGCACCTGAAATGGAGCAGTACTCTGCTCAGTGTTCCTTCCTGGTAAAACATTTAAATAAATAAATAAATAAGCTATATTTTCAGTATAGAGTGCAGTGTTAGTTGCATGGCTTGCTATTGCTTTTGCTATTAACACCAGCTGTTCAGTCCTCAGGGATGGATAACCCACAATTCAGTTTTTCAAACATTTAAATAAATATTTATCTGTAACAGTATTAATTCATTAATATTAAGAATTTTAGATTATTATGCATTTTCTAAGGCAAAATTGTATGGTTAGCCATTCAGTCTGAAAATCCCAGTCCTGTAAATGGAAAACTACAAGTCAGACAGAGAATAGCTTTCCTCTACTTTTACATAGACTTATGATTAATTGGAAACTTGCATCTAAACTATTGTTAGTGCTCTATTAATATCAGAATGTCATGTAAAACAGTGTGAACTTTATCTGTTTGAGCATACACTGTGCAAACTTGTACTCAGCAATTGAAGGACATTCAATTAAAGCTATGAAAACACATCAGTAGCCAATGGCTAATAGTCCACTGCATGATGGGCAACTAATCTCTTTAGTCATTTCATCCAAAACAGAAGTTAGTCACCCCAAATTAATCAATCCAGTATGCTTCCTTGGTAAGTATTTTTTTTTGTCCTAGTCTCCACTTCTAGGTGTTGGTTCAACCTTTTCCATTCCAATAAACTGGAGACTTGGTATACTGGTTCTACCTTTTCCAATCTAATAAACTGAAGATTTGCTCTGCCATATCCTATTTCACTAAAATGTCTGTCAACTGATGATGCCGCATCTTTTCTCCTGATACTGCTCTTGTGCTTCAAGATGCTTTTTTTAGCACTGTATTGGTTTTTGCTCTATATATTCCATTGCAGTGGCATTTGAGCATGTAAATCACATGGTCTGCATTCCCTGTAATGAAGCGGTTGATAGTGACATCCTCATCCAGATATGTGTTCCTGACAGTTTTTGTTTAGGTTGTATTGCTGCATTTAGCGCATTGGTCACAGGGGAATGAATCTTTAATGTCCTGTGCTGCTCTATGCAAAAAGTCTCCTTCATGTTTTGGCAATGTATGCTGTGCTTTTGACAATCTGTCTCTTAAATGTCTTTCTTTGTCAACCACTATCAGGGGGTTTTCTTTAACAATTTCTGTTGTTAAAGAAAAGAACCTTGAGGGGGCCAAGTGTAAGAGCAGCCTGTTTGCTGATGACACTAAGGCCCTGTCCACACTACACCGCTTGTGCCCGGCGAGCGGTGCAGTGCGTCCACACTGCGGCGGTGTCCATTACGGGACCGGCACCACCGGTCCACACATCGGGATCCGGGCGGCCGTTACAGTGGCACCCACTCCACAATGCAGCTCGGCGCTGCTGGTGCCCTGCAGGGGACCGGCATCGGCAGTCCACACTACCACGGTAATGTTACTAGGAGGGGAACGGTTATAACCGCTGTTGAAACCACCTCATATGTGGTTTCAACAACGGTTACGAAAACGCCTCCTGTAACATTACAGGTGTAAACGCGACCTGTTACGGTAATGTTTTACACCCTCTGTAACATTACAGAGGCATAGTGTGGACAGGGCCAAAGATTTGTGCAAAAGTGAACAGTGAGCAAGGGAGGCAGGCACTCGGGAGGGGGGGATCTAGCTAAACTCGAACACTGGTCAAAGGAGTGGCAGTTGGGGTTTATTGCTAAGAAGTGCAAGGTCCTGCACCTCAAAGCCAGAAATCCAGGGACCAGCTACTAGCTGGGGGGAATGCAGTAGCAGCTTCAGAGGAGGAAAAGGACCTGGGCTGCTAGTCACAGGGGACATGAAGGTATCAGCACAGTGTAGGAGAGTGGCAGCAAGGGCAAATCAGATGCTGGGGTGCATTGTGAGAGATATCACCTCTAGAAAGGAGAAGGTCATCCTGCCCTTGTATAGATTACTGGTGAGGCAGCACTTGGAGTACTGTGTGCAGTACTGGTGCCCACACCTCAAAAAGGATGTGAGATTACTGGAGAGGGGTGCAGCACATGGCTATGAAAATGATCATGGGACTGGAGTAGTTGCCTTATGAGGAAAGATTGAGGGAGCTCAACATGTTCTCACTGGAGGAGAGAAGGCAAAGGGGAGACATGATAGGGACCTTTAAGTACTTGAAAGGCATAAATAAAGTCAAAGAGGGAGGATTGTTCCACTTTAAGGGGGGGTAGGTTCACTAGGGGGCACAGTCTGAAGTTGGAAGGGGGAAGGTTCAGGAATGAAATGTGGAGGAACTATTTCACACAGAGAGAATGGTGGTGGGATGAATGCACTGCCAGATGAGTTAATCGAACTAAGGACAGCAGATAGCTTTAAGCGGGGGTGGGATAGCATCAGGGGCAGGCTTGGTACAGACAAGAACACAATGGGTGGAAGGACCAGGAGAGGGGATGGTGGGAAGGGATTGGGTGGGGGCAGCTGCAGTGGTATTAAACTGCGCTGCACAATTAGGCAGACTTAATAGACCTATGAGCCTTTTTCTGCCAGTAATTTCATATGTTCGTCTGTCTCTGAATTTGTTGACCTCAAAATGTGCCAGTGCTTATAAATTATAGTTCTTATGTTTCCAAAAGATGCTGGAAAAATTGTTTGTGTCCATTTGCTTGTGATGTGTTGATTTTGTAACCAAGAGGTGGATTCTGTCAAGTCCCTCCACTCTCATTCTTGCACCATGCAGTACCTCTGTAGGATAACCTTTTTCTAAAAATCTGGTTGTCAATCTGCTGCTGCTTGTCTGTAGTCTACTGGTTCTGAGAAGTTTCTTTTTGACATTATGAATTGGCTATAAGGTGTGCTTTTGATTAGTTGTCTTGGGTGGAAGCTCTGTGCATGAAGTACAGTGTTTTTATCAGTATTCTTCCTGTATATTTCTTATGCCCAAGTGTTTGTCGACATTAAACATGACTCAGTCTAAGAAGGGGATTGCTTCTGTATCTGATGTGAGGGTGAATTGCAGACTGCAGAGGCACCCATTTAAAAATATGTTAAATTATTCTAATTCTTCTTGATTACCCTTCCAAATCACTATCACATCATCAGTGAAGCATTTCCAGTTAGTTATTTCTCTTTAAATGGGGTCTAGTTGTTCCCTAGAACAAACCTTTCCTCAAACAGTGCCATGAACAGGTTGGCATAGCTTAGTGCCATACTCAACCCCATGGCCATCCCTCTTGTTTGTAAATAAAAGTTGTTCTCAAATTTAAGGAAATCTTTAATTACAACAACCTGGGCCAAATCAAGCAAACATTCATTTGGAGGAAGTTCTGTCTCTGGTCTCTGTCCTAATGCTATCTCCAGAGCCTCTTGTCCCCATTCATGTTTAATGCTTATGTAGTGATCCTTGACATCGAATGATGCAAAGATACATGAATATAGGTTATCTGCACTTTCACTTAATTGTTTTTTTTTCCTGTGCTTCATGCACCTTTTCCCCCGGTTGCCCCCTTCCAACTGATCACTCCAGCCTTATCACCCAGCTCTTTTGGGACTTACCTTATGCTGGCATCCTCTGCCACAGGACTTGTGGTGTGTGCTCAGCCACTGATGTGGAACCAGTGGGTGATCAGTCTTCATCCTGCCTCTGGGAGGGATAGGTTCTGTCGATTTTACTCCCTTACTTTTCCCGGGACCTCGGCCATTCATGGTCACACATATGCATGGAGGCACACATGTGCACTAGCACTGACAACAGCCGTGATCCACCCACCTGGCCTAGTGCCAGCCCCCCAAGTGCCTAATACTGCCATCAAGCCTCCAGTCAGTGGCAGCCAAGACCCAGGGAGGCTCAGCTCCCTAATCAGGGACAGGAGAGCTACCTGGCAGCCACTCTGTCCACTCCCAGCCCCCCAGCAACCCATGCTCATTCCCAAACACAGGTCACCAGCATGGTGAGAGGTACGGTGTCCAGCGCCTCAGCCCTTTGCACCACTGGGCTGGCTTTTACTTGTTTGATTATGACAATCACATCCACTGTCTTTTAGGTAACCTGGTGTGGTCTGTACAATAGGGTTGATGAAATAATTTACAAATACTGACAGTGGTTTCCAAGACTGACCCAACTTCTATCACAGTGGGCCTGCCTGGGGAGTTGGTAGCTGATTTGTGTATTTTATGTAAAATGTGCAAGACAGGTGTTATTGATTTAGAGTTAAAAAGTATATTTTTCTCCCAATCTGTCAGTCATCCTTCTTCATTGCCCTTTCAAGGAGCCAAAACACCAATTCTGGTGTGGTGGTTGTGGGATCCCCCTGTCTGATGCACTCTTCCTGTTACATTTTGTAACCTAACAGAATTATCCCTCCCCTTTATCAGCTGTTTTTATTACTGTTATGTGATTGTTTTCTAAGTTTACAGGTGCAGCAAATTCATTTGTTGAGAGTTTGAATTTAATCCTTCTACCTATATATCTTTCCTCCCTGATCATTTTTTGTAGGTCTTTCTCAACAGCTTTAATATAGGTTTCTACATTTGAGTGAATGCTTGGGGGGGGTGAACTTGGATTTATATCAAAGTGCCGTGCCAAGTTCTTAACATAGAAACCTAGAAACATAGAATGTGTCGGCAGATGGGGTCCGTGTGGACCATCTACTCTGCCCATGTATACTACCCCCCATTCAGGCCACTGTGTTAAGTTCTCCACAGTGCCTGTCCCATGCCAGCTTGAACTCCCTGACCATCTTTGACCCCACCACCTGTGTGGGGAGGACATTCCAAGGCTCCACCACCTTTTCTGTAAAGAAGATCTTCCTTGTGTTGCTCTTGAACCTGCCCACCTTTAGGAGCATATTGTGCCCCCTGGTCCAGGTGCAGTTGTTTACCTGCAGGAGATCCTATGCCTGTACCTTGCTGATCCCCTTCAGGTATTTAAACATTTCTATCACATCCCTCCTATTCCTTCTCTGTTCAAGGGAGTACATGTTGAGGTGTTTTAGCCTTGCATCGTATGGCTCATGGTGCAGACCCTGCACCATTTTTGTTGTCCTTCTTTGTATCGTCTCTAGTCTATCTTTGTCTTTCTTTAGGTGAGGCCTCCAGAACTGGACACAGTACTCCAGGTGAGGCCTCAACAGGGACCTATACTGTGGCATAATTACCTCTCTCATTCTACTAGTAATGCCCCTTTCTATGCATCCCAAGATGCTGCTGGCTTTCTGTGCCACCTTTTCGCATTGCTTGCTGACTTTCAGATCGTCCATGATGATCACCCCAAGATCACATTTGATTTTTGTTTTGGCTAGCTGCACCCCATCTAGGAAGTAATTTGTCCCTGGATTGCATCTTCCTAGGTGCATGACCTTGCATTTCTTGGCATTGAACTTCAGCTGGCAAGTTCTAGACCATTCCTCCAGTTTCTTCAGGTCAGACTCCATCCTTGCAGCCCCTTCCTGTGTGTCTACCCTGTTGCAGAGCTTTGTGTCGTCTGTGAACAGGCATGTTTTCCCCTCTAATCCATCTGCAATGTCACTGATGAATATGTTGAAGAGTATGGGTCCCAGTACCAAGCCCTGAGGGACTCCACAGATCACCTTGCCCTCCCTTGATAGTGCGCCATTTACTAGTATTTTCTGAGTTCTGCCCTGAAGCCAGTTTCCTACCCAATTTACTATCTTGCTCCTCACCCCTGTGTTTCTAGTTTGTTGATTAGCCATCTGTGTGGAATGGAGTCAAAGGCCTTACTGAAATCTAGATATACAATATCCACAGCTCCATTCTGGTCCACTACTCTGGTGACTAAGTCAAAAAATTCAATCATGTTTGTTTGGCAGGACCATCCAGTAGTGAAGCCATGTTGTTTGGGGTCTAACTGTCTGCTGGCCTCCAGGGATGCCACTATCCTTTCCTTTAGTATTCTTTCCATGATTTTTCCCATGATTGAGGTGAGGCTGACCGGGTGGTAGTTCCCTGCCTCCTCCCTGCTGCCACTCATGTGTAAGGGCTCCACAGTGGCTTTCTTCCAGTCCTCAGGCACCTGTCCACTCTCCAGTGTTCTGTTGAAAAGTGTGGCCAGAGGGGCAGTGAGTTCTACCCTGAGTTCTTTCAGGACACATGGAGGAATTCCATCTGGGCCCATGGCTTTGTCCGTTCTTAATTTCTTGAGTTCCAGTAGTACTCTTTCCTTTGTAATGGGGACTGTGTCTGCGTCCTGAATTTGGTGTCCTTTTTTGCTGTGTGATGGACCATTTCCATTATCTTCTTGTGCAAACACTGAGCAGAAAATTTTTTTTCAAACTTCCACTTTGTGCATATCCTTTTCCATGTGCTAACCAATTTGTGGTTTTCAGTCTGACAGTTCCCCTCTTGACCTTTCTCCTTTCACTGATATACCAGAAGAATGTTTTGTTTCCACCTTTTATACCATCAGCAATCCTTTCTTCTCTTTGTACTTTTGCAGCTCTGATTTTTTTCACCTTGTTTTTGGGTGGTTTGTGTGTCTGTGGCTGGTGGTATTTCTTCTTTATTAAATAATTGCCTCAGTCATAGTTTATGGGGATAAAAACTCTGCATGTCCAGCTGCACTATAATAATCATAAAAAAATATGTTTTATTATAGGTGCAAAAGGAAAGACTCATACTGAAGATTATTATTTATTTATTTTAATTTTTGGATACAGCCTTTGATCTCAGAGCTCATTTACAAAGGTTCCATGTCAAGGAGAACAATACAATGGCAAACAAGCATATTGGGTATACAGCAGCAAGTATGAATTTACAGCGCACATAACATCAGTAGTCAAACCGAGTACAAGTAACACTATACAATAAGATACAAATATGACACATAGACAAACTATAAAAAATAAGGGAGGGTATGGAGACCCATAGGCCAGCACCCAGAGATGTG
Organism: Neoceratodus forsteri; assembly: GCA_016271365.2. Classification (NCBI taxonomy): domain Eukaryota; kingdom Metazoa; phylum Chordata; order Ceratodontiformes; family Ceratodontidae; genus Neoceratodus; species Neoceratodus forsteri. The sequence continues at coordinate 216,186,264 of JADMNL010000024.1, forward strand.
GGAGTGTCACAATTGTATCAGTAAAGTGAGGATGGGAGGCCAGAAAGTGAAAGATAGGTACAAGTGGTTAGGGAAGATGGGGAGGAGGTTCTATGGGAGGGTACAGGGTTAAAGGTGTGCAGCTGAGGTTAGGCAGACAGTGGGGAAGAGGAAGTAGAAAGAGAAGGCTGGTGGCAGGGAGATGAGGGGGAGGTAAAAGGGTAAATTAAAGGTCCCTGGGATAAGGACGGGGTGAAATCAGCTTAGCTTATGCAGCTGGGAAAAATGTAGTCCAGAGGGCAAAGTGTTCAAGGCCGTTTAGCAGTCACAGCTGCTGGAGGTAGCTAGGTAGTGCTTCAGTTCTTTTTTAAAAGAGCTGATGTTGTTGGAGTTGGCTAGTTCAGCAGGGAACTTGTTAATCCAATGTGGGGCTCTGTCAGCAAAAGAGCACTGAAACTGAAATTACCTCATTATCCAGAGTACATTCCAATAGGTTGTATGTTGGTTTTTCCTCTGTTTGCCTGGGTTTTACTACCCCATCTCATTACCAGACCCCTTGGGCTGTTTCTTTTTCTTGGTCTCTGTGTCTGTCTATGTCTCAGATTGCGTTATTCTTTGTTATTGTATCTTGTATTGCACCCTGTCATGATGTACTCAGCTTTTCCCTCTCCCTCTTCATGATATTGATTGTAATTGTCTCTGTATGGCTGCCTTCTCCAACCCCTTCCTCTGCCATGATCTTGACCAACCCTGCCCTTCTGCCTTTCTAAAATATATATTTTCTTTCCCAAGTATTCTCTGTCAGAGCCACTGTCAAATAATGTGAAGATTCTGAATCAGGATTAGTAGAGAAAGTGAGGGAGAAGAGGGCTGCCTGCAGCAGGTATGAAAGATCCATGTGAGAGGTGGACAGGGAGGAGTACTCATGGAAATCCAGAGAGGTGAGTAGAGTAGTCAGGGTGGACAAGGCTTCAAGGGAGCTAAGGCTGGCACAGGGGATCAGAGAAGGGGAAAAGGATTTCTTCAGGTGCATAAGGGAGAAAAGAAGCTGTAAAGATGAGATTGTCAGGATTGAGAAAGATGGAGTGGGTAGAAAAGGGGGAGGGAAACAAGCAGAGGCACTCAATGAGTACTTCTGTTCAGTGTTTACCAGGGAGAAGGATGGGCCTATGCCACAGGGGAGAGGTGGGGTGGTCACAGGAACAGTGGGGGTAATGGATGGGGGAATCCTGGTGAGCAGGGTATTGGAGGGCCTTAAGTTGCTGTGGGTAGACAAGGTGCCAAAACCAGATGGTGTGCATCCAAGAGTCCTGAGGGAGTTGGTGGAGGTCCTGGTGGGACCCCTGGCAGACCTGTTCAACACCTCTCTGAAGATGGGGTGCATACCCCAGGACTGGAGGATGGCACAAGTGGTGCCCCTCCACAAGAGTGGGAACACGGACGAGCCCAGTAACTACAGACTGGTCAGCCTTACATCCATTGTGGGGATGTTAATGGAGACCATTCTTAAGGAGAGACTAGTAATCTTTCTTGAAGAAAATGGTCTCCAGGACAAGAGACAGCATGAGTTTGTTTCAGGTAGATCCTGTCAGACCAATCAGATTGACTTTTTTTTGATTGGGTGACAAGGGCACTTGATAAGGACCATGTGGTGGATATCCTGTATCTGCACTTCAGCAAGGCAGCTGGTGTTCAACATTAAGAAGTGCAAGGTCATGCACTTGGGAGCCAGAAACCCTGGGAATAGCTACTGGCTGGGGTGTGGGCAGTTATCCACTTCAGAGGTGGAGAAGGATCTGGTGGTACTTGTCACAGGGGACATGAATCATTCTGTGCAGTGCAGGAAGGTGGCAGCCAAAGCTAATAAAATGTTAGGGTGCATTGCCATAGGAATCACCTCTAGGTGGGAGGAAGTCATCCTGTCATTGTACAGGTCACTAGTAAGACCGCATTTGGAGTACTGTGTGCAGTTCTGGCACCCCTATTTAAAGAAGAACATCAAACCACTGGAGAGGGTGCAATGTAGGGTGACAAAGATGATACTGTGCCTGGGGGACAAACCACATGAAGAAAGACTGAGGGAGCTCAACATGTATTTCCTGGAGGATAGAAGGGAGAAAGGTGATATGACTGAGACCTTCAAATACTTAAAGAGCATGAATAGGGCATTTTCAGACTAAAGGGGAGAGGAACATGAGGGACACAGTCTGAAATTGGAGGGGGAAGATTCAAGAGGGAAATGAAGAGGCACTATTTCACAGAAAGGGTAGTAGTGAAGTGGAACAAACTACCAGAGGTGATATCACTGAAAACTGTGGGCAGTTTTGACAGGGTCAATGGTAAGGTCGAAATGGAGGGGAAGCTGGGTGGAGTTGGCAGACTGGGGGGATAAATCAGGTGGACAGGGAAGGGGTGGAAGGGCAGTTGCAGTAGACTATAGACTGGGAGCTGCACACTGAAGCAGACTTGATAGACTGTTATGGCCTGTATCTGCTGGCATTTTTGTATGTTCGTATCTTCCTCTAGCTCCTGAAATTCTTTTTCTATCTTATCTTGTGTTACTTTGTACTCTTCCAAATCTGTGTTACGTTTTTGCTCTTACACCAGTATTTTGATTTCCAGATCCACAGTCACTTGTTCTTCAGTTAATACTTTGATACAAATAAGCATGAAATCTGTTGCCCAGAAGAGTAACCTAATAATGAATCAGCGGTTTCACACAAAGGGAGAAATGCCAACAACTGGAAAGCCCACAATTACAGTGGAAAATACAGGGAGCCACTAGAACAATCACAAATCAGTTAAGAGCTGACCCACAAGTGGTTCAAAAGAGGTGAATTTAAGCCACAAGATGAGAGGTTGATAATGGCAGCCCCAGATAGTGGACTACGCACAATATGATTCACAAAATCCATAGAAAAAAAAAAAGGAAAAACAGACAGGTGTAGGTTCTGTTGTACAGAATTAGAAACAATTGCACATCTTGTGGCTGAATGTGAAGCACTCATGGTAGAAAGCCTGTACACTGAAAGATGACATGACAAGGTAGCAAGACTGATCCACTGGAAACTATACAAACACTATAACATACAGGTAACAGAGAAATACTGGAAACATGAACCACAAAGAATCACATAGAACAAAATGATCACATGGGATCACCCTTTACCAACTGCCATGAAAGTGGAGGTGAGAAAACAAAACATTGAAATAGAAGAAAAAGAACAAAGGTAGCATTGCTGATCAAAGTAGCCACCCCTTGTGACTATAGTGCCCTGCATACAGAGAGACACAAAATCATGAAATACCTACATATGGAAATAGAAACTAAACTGATGTGGAACAAAGACACACACATCATTCCAGTAATACTTGGAGCAACAGTGCTAATCAAAAAGAACTTTCAGGCACATCTAAATATGGTACCAATATCTGTGACACCCTATGAACTGCAAAAGGAAGCCATTCTAGGGACGCTGTACATGTTGAGAAGAGTGCTCTTAGCAAACGTCAAAGACTAATACAGTACTGATTTCCTGATTTTTTTAATATTTCCTGGCTTAAGAATGGGGTCCATTCTCATAATGGCACCCTACCCAATTTCCTCCTTCTATAAAGCCATTTGCACACTGGTGCCACACAGATTTGGGCAACCATCCAACTACTGGGAGGAAACTTTGCCCTGGTATGCTTTCAGCTGCAACAGGGTGCACCACCCACAAGTATGTAAAAATAGACCACTATAGGTTAATGCAGGTTAAAATCTTACAAGATATACTCCTGTAAAATTGCATGCCTGGAAGATACTTGATTCTCCTTTGTGTACCAAATGCAGCTCTGATGTTGGTACATTGAAACGCAGCTTCTAGTTTTGCCCCAAGGTTCAGTCAGTATGACACCAGGTCGCTCAACAGCTCAACCCCCTCCTGGGTCTACAGGTTGCCTTCACACCAGAGACCTGCCTGCTGGGGTTGGGAGTTAAACGTTTTATTGGTCACCATAAATCCCAATTTGTGCTCATTACACTGGCAGTTAAGAAAGTCATTTTACAACACAGGAAAGACATGTCTGCTCCTACCTTTCAGGAATGGCATGCAGAAGCCATGCAAGCTCCCTGCATGGAAAAAATGCTCACTTTTTTGTGACACAGATATGCTTCCTTCCACCACCTTTGGGAGGTGCTTTGTGCTGTACTGGGGATCATGGATTTGACATAGTGTGGACACTTGGCTCCTGCATAGATCACTTTTGGGACTTTACTTCTATCTTAGCATGTTGACCCTTGCCTATTTGCCACTGCTTACCCACTGGGATGACCCTTTTGACTGAGCAGGAGAGACAGGGAGGGTGGGATCATTGCTTGTGAGTTTTGTTTTTCTGTCCAACATTGTATCGCTTTCTTTTTAGTATTCATGTTCACACTGTTTCTTATGTGTTGTACCTTTGTTGAAAAAATCTGAATTAAGTATACTTATTCAAAACAAAAATCACCTGGCCATGATTATTTACCTAGAAACTTCTCAGTTTGTAACTAACATGCCCTAATCTACTGAGCAACTACCTTACTAAATGAAAATTAAATAATTTTACATTAAAATACATTTTTCTGACATTTTAAATGCAAAAAAAAATGACAACAGGGCATATGTTTCTTCAAAAAAAATGCAGCTCCTGGATTCATTCAAAGGCACACAGCCTTTGTCACCAAACTCACCTACTCTACCTAGCAACAACCTAACTAAAGAAAAATAGAACCTTTTCCATTAAAAAAAAATTCCATACTATAAGCACAATAACCCACTCCAGTGCATGGGTTTCTTAAGAATCAATGCACTTCCTGAGTGCATTGACAGTCACTCAGCCATTGGCCTTGTGTCTTCCAATTCACCCAGGCATGCATTAATTTATGCATGCTTGCAATAATTGAAAGAGTGTTTATTAATTCAATCACAGGACAGATCCTTTGACTAAGTATAGCATGGTTTCATATAATTTTGTCATCTCACTAATTCTTTGTACATATATGTATATGCATGTATTATTTTATTTTGTAACATTTTTATGAATATTTGTACAATATTCTTATGAAATGATGTGTGTTGTATAAGTTTTTGTACTTTGTCAGTTTCTGGGTCGCACCCTGGATCTAGTGTTCCTATGGTACCTGGTTATCAAAAACTTAAATAAATAAATTCATTAGACACTCATGCCCTTCTGTGGATTATTGCTTACAAATGTAACAAGAGCTTTATATCACAGGGTAGCCTCATAAGACATAAGAAGATTAAGGACACAAACAATCATTCCAATAGTGCTCAGAGCAATGGGACTAATCAAAAAGAACTTTCAGTTACATTTAAATATGCTACCAATATGTGTGTGACACCCTATGAGCTGCAAAAGGAAACCATCCTGGGGATGCTGTGTGTGCTGAGAACAGCGCTCTCAGCAAACATCAAAGGTTAATACAGTACTGATTTCCTGATTTTTATGTTTGCTTGCACGCACGCATGTGCAAGAAACACAATGCCACCATAGGAGTTTTCATAGGTGTGCTACCCCTGCTTCCAATGCCCTGCTCCTTTTTGCAGGCATGGCCGCACCACACCAATGAATGTCCGAACTATGACAGCTGTTCAGATGCAGTGGTGTACAGTTCAGAGAAAACCACCGCTACAATCAGTGGTGGTAACGTGTAGGCAATTTGCATACTGCCGTCAACAGGCAATTTGCATACTGCCATCGGCAGTATGCAAATTGCCTATACGTCAGCACTGCATCTGAACTACTGTCATAGACAGCTCGTTTTTTCCGATGGAACAGCCCAATCCCCGTCGGCTCCAGTGCCCCCCAACAAACACCCCAGGTAGCACACTGGGAGCCCACCCCAGCATGCTCATGCACTCCCTTCCATCTCCGCACACTGTATGGCCAATGAGGGTGCCCAATCCTAAGTCGGCTCCACTCACCCCCCAAACAAACTTCTAGGTGCCACACTGGATGCCCACCCCAGTGAGGAAAACATCTGTATGGCCCATGGGGGTGCCCAATCCCCCATTGGCTCCACTGCCTCCTGAACAAACTTCCAGGTGCCAAGCTGGGAGCCCACCCCAGCATAACAAAAGTCCTGTGTCATCTTTTAAAAAAAAACACACCTATAACAAAAGAAAATGGTCCCTCATTGACTCTCTTGCCCCCCAACCCTTGCCCACCCTCTGCGTACCCCACCTCCCCACAACCCTCACTTCATACTTACCTCCAGAGTCTGGCGATGATCTTCAGTGGACTGGGAACATTTCTGCATTCTTCAAAGCTGAGTGCAAACTGAAGAAATGCCAGTAAACTGTATAATGACATAAATGTTTTTCTTTTCAACTTTGATGCATATCTCAGCCATTTTGGGGAATTGTTTCAGGGGAGAAAGGAGATGCTACTTCACTGAGAGGGTGGTGGAGCCATGGAATGTGCTGCCTAGGGGGCTGGTGGAGGCAGAGACGGTGGAGGGGTTCAAGGGGGGTGGGACAGGTACAGGGGAAGGGTTCTGGAAGCAAAATCCAATGCAGCGAGAATATCCGGAACTGGGAAGGGAGAAGCCAGAGAAGGCGAGGGGGGCAGCAAGGTCAGCTCCCAGGGTGGGGGCTGACCAAACGAGCAGATGCAAAAGACCGTTAGGCCTATTCTGCTGGCATTTTAGTATGTTAGTATATTTACAACATGGGGTTCTTGGAACCCCACCTCATGAACTCAATCACTGTCATTTTGTTATTTGGTCCCAAAAGGTGATTTTGTGGTCACTGCGTGGAACCACCTTTTGGGACTGATTAACAAAATTACAGTGTCACAGTTCATAAGGTAGGCCCCCAAAAACCCTATGTTGAAAATTTGGTAAACAAATTCCCAAAAATGATTGTTTCACGAGCGTGCGTTGCGCAGTTCCTATGCACACTCATAACTTGGAGAATATTTAATATTTTCATTCCAGATTTTCAACATTGCCATTTTACTATGCCTCCTTATGAACAGTGCAGCTGTCATTTTTCACATCTCGCCCAAAATGTGTTTTAGCACATGTAACGCACAATGGCGTGGTCTGTGTGCAAAACCAATGTTTGGGACAGATTAAGAAAATCACAGTGACACTATTCATGAGCAGAGGTCTTAAAATGGCTATGTTGAAAATTTGGTGACAAAAGTCCATAAAATGACTGTGTTATGAGCGTGCATTGCGCAGTTTCCACGCACCCTTGTAAGTTCATGAATTTGTAATATTTCAGTCCAGATTTTTAACATTGGCATTTTTCCACACCTCCTTATGAACAGTACAGCTGTCATTTTTCACACCCTGGCCGAAATTGTTTTCGCACTTCCAGCGCAGAATAGCGCGGTCACTGTGGGAAATCAGTGTTCGGGACAGATTAAGAAAATCACTGTGACACTGTTCATGAACAGAGGTCCCAAAATGCCTGTGTTGAAAATCTGCTGTAAAAAATCCCCAAACTAATTACATTATGGGTATGTGTTTTTATGCGCACTCATGATTTCACCATTTTTTTATATTTTCACTCCAGATTTTCAACATTGTCTTTTTAAACCTCTTCATGAACAGTACAGCTGTCATTTTTCACATCCTGTTTGAAATGTGTTTTTGCACCTGTTGCACTAAATGGTGCAGTCACTGTGCAAAATCACCTTTCAGCTAACGAACTGATAGTGTCACTGTTCACGCGGTGGGGTCACAAAAGGCCCATGTTGAAAACTTGGAGTAAAAATACCAAGAAACACCTAGGGCATTGGAGTTTTTGACCATAACACCCTACCCTGTAGGGACTGACAGGGATCGGGGTGTGACTTGGGATTGTCGACAGTAATGCTCATGCCAGTCCACCCCCACACCCACCCTGCAGCCAGTGACAGGCATCAAGGTGCACCTTGGACTCTTTGGCCCTAGAGTGCACCCCATTCTCCTATACTGCACCCATTTCAGCATATTTCCTTATGGAATGAGGTGAATGTAAAGCCCAAACACCCCAAGGCACACTTCGACACTTGTCAGTGTCTGCAGGGTAGGGTGAGGTGAAATGTCATGACCATCATGGGCAATGACCCAAAGGCACACCCCAATGCCTGTCCATCTCTGCAGGGTGGGGGTGGAGTTAGCATCAGTTCAGTACTTCACTGCTATTCCTATACTGCACCTGTCTCACTCCTGCACTTCCACTGCTAATGCCAGCAAGCAAACATTCGGCATTGACAAATGCTTGTTGAATATGCTCTGACTTAAGTATGGGGTCCATTCTCATCATGGCACTAGAAAGCCCTGAACATTTAGAGACTTTAATCCCAGGAGAGGTGATATTAGTGCACTGTATGTAACAAGAGTTTTGCCTAGAAGAATTACAAGATAATACAGCAGTGGGTTTGCATGGGGAAGAGACCGTATAAATGTGCAGAATATTACAAGAGTTTTACATCACAAAGTAGTCTGATACATCATCAGCACATTCTCACTGGGAGAAGGAAGGCCTCCAACTGGAAAACCCCAGGTCCAGATGCAGTACCCAGCTTCTGGCTAAAAGTACTAACATCTTTACACCAAGATTTAACCACCTCAAAAAACTATTTATATACACATTCTGAGTTGACACCCATCTGGTTAACAACAGGAAATACCACACTCCTTATTAAATCTGAGCCTGCCAGTATCCCCAAGAACTATCGCCCAATAACCTGTTTGCCAACAACATATAAACTATATACTGGAATTGATGCAGACAGAGTCTACAATCATTTAGACTGCAATAAACTCATGGCAATAGAACAAAAAGGCAATAAAAGAAAATCATATGGTACAAAGGACCATCTCCTGTTGAACAAAGCGATTATGGAGAGCTGCAAAAAATGCTGAAACCTTAGTGTAGCATGGATCAACTACAAACAAGCATTTGACAGCATCCCACACTCCTGGATCATTGAGTGTTTATGGATCTATAGGATACATCCCACATTGATAAACTTCATCACAATAACAATGAGAAAGTGGCAAACAACACTGCAATTAAATCATGAGAAAGGTCAAATCACCATCCCAAATATAAGCATCCAATGAGGGATATTTCAAGGTGATTCTCTGTCACCACTTCTGTTTTGCCTTGCCCTCAATCCCTTGAGTAGCCTAATCAACAACCTGGGCTATGGATACAGCTTGAACCCTAGAAACAAAAAACAATCAACAGCTAACATCTCACCTTCTATTTGTAGATGACCTAAAACTTTATAGTTCATCTGACAAACATTTGAAAGAACAACTATAAATTGTTAAGACCTTTTCTGATGACATACGGATGACATTTGTCCTAGACAAATGTGCCAAAGCAACATTTGTAGCAGGAAAGTTAACTCATAAAGAAAACATGAATCTGGTGGATGTTTGTGACATAAAAGAACTTGAGCAAGAGGGAGTGTATAACTACCTGGGAATAGATGAAGGAGCAACAGTACAACATGAACAAATGAGAGTAAAAGTAAGCAAGGAATATTTTAGAAGGTTGAAGCTAATTTTGAAACTGCTTTGACAACATGAAATAAAGTGCAAGCTATAAACCAACTCACCCTTCTAGTGATATCATTCAACTTTGGTGTGATAGACTGGCCACAGAAAGTGTTGAACCAGCTAGATATAAAAACAAGAAAAATGTTTCATGCTCACCAATTAATATACAAAAACCAGTGCATGCCAAGATTATACATCCCAAGGTTCGAGGGAGGCATGGGCCTCATTGAGATTGATTACACATATAGATCCACAATAGTGGGGCTACATGCATACTTACTGACATCCTTGGATCCAAATATAGTCAATCTCTTGCGCCATGAAGAAAATAAGCCTAAGATGACTTCACTCATCAAATTAGGAGGAGCCTTCAGAAGGGTAGCAGAGATTGATGTCAATCCACAAGTAGATAAGAAACAGTCAGCAACAGACAGTGCAAAGAATCAGGAAAAAGGAGTACAAGGACAAAGGCCAACAGAAAAGAAAAAACAATTGAAAGCCCATAATTATAGTGGAAAATACAGGGAGCTACTGGAACAACCACAGGTCGATCAAGCCCTGACCCATGAGTGGTTAAAAAGAGGTGAATTGAGGTCACTAGATGAGAGACTGATAATGGCAGCCCAAGATAGTGGGCTATGCACAAGATGGTTCACAAAATCCATAGAAAAAAACAGGAGAAACAGATAAGTGCAGGTTCTGTAGTACAGAATTAGAAACAGTTGTGCATCTCGTGGCTGGATGTGAAGTACTCATGGCAGAAGGCCTGTATACCGAAAAGACACAATGACATAGCAAGATTGATCCATTGGAAACTGTGCAAACACTATAATATACAGGTAGCAGAGAGGCACTGGAAACATGAACCACAAAGAATCACAGAGAATGAAGAAGTAATGATCATATGGGATTACCCAATACCAACAGCCAAGAAAGTGGAAGTGAGAAAACCTGATATTGTAATACAAGAAAAGAGAACAAAGGTAGCATTGCTGATTGAAACAGCCACCCCTAGTGACTATAGTGTCCTGCATACAGAGAGACATAAAATCATGAAATACCAGGATATGCAATCAGAAACCAAACTGATGTGGAATAAGAACACACAAATTGTTCCAATAGTGCTTGGAGCAATGGACTAATCAAAAAGAACTTTCAGACACATTTAAATATGCTACCAATACTTGTGACATCGTATGAACTTCAAAAGGAAGTCATCTTGGGGACGTTGCGTGTGCTGATAAGAGCACTCTCAGCAAACATCAAAGACTAATACAGTACTAATTTCTATAGTTTTGAATATGCCCTGGGTAAAGAATGAGGTCCATTCTTGTCATGGTATTAGAAATTCCAAAACATTTGGAGACATTAACCCCGAGGGAGATGCAGTATAAATGTGCTGAATGTAACAAGAGTTTTGCCCAGAAGAATTACCTGATAATGATATCCAATACTGACCAAGCTAATAATTACTGATACTGACCAAGTTATGCAAAGAGTCCTGGCCTTCAGGATGCCAGATTTTACCAAGATGGAAGAATGCCTCAGGGATGACTTGGTAGATGACCTGTGTGGGATAGAGGAACAGTGAGCATAGCTGAAAGGGTACATAGTAAAGGTGACAAACCTCTTCTTCCAGCAAGTGAGCAAAAGCAAAAGGAAAAAGAAAATGCTATGATTGTTGAAAGTGGTGGCTGAAAAGGTAAAGGCTAAAAGGGTAGCACTGAGAAGTGTAAGGAGATGCAGAGTGAGGAGGATAGGGAGGTGTATCAGGGGAAACAGAGGGAAGCAGGAAAAGCAGTAAAGAAAATGAAGGCACAAACTGAAGAGAGAATAACCCAGGTGATAATGAAACTGGACAAGACATTTTTTAGGTAGCTAAGTGAAAAGATGAAGGCCGGGGAGGGATTGTAAGGTTAAAATGGGAAGGGAGAACTGTGCAGAGGGCGACCTGGAAAAGGCAGACATCCTGAGCAAATACTTCTGCTCAGTGCTGACAGAGGAAGGTGAAGGGAAGGGATCTCAAAAAAGTAAGATGAGCTTTGGAGGGAGAGGTGGACACTAGTCCTTTTTTCAGAGGAGATAGTCCTGAAAGGATTCATTAATCTGAAAGTGTAGAAAGCAATGGGAACAGACAGGGTGTATCTATAGGTATTGAGAGAGCTCAGGGAGTTACTTGCTGCACCTCTGATATTCTTATTTAACAGTTCACTGGAAACAGACATGATACTGAAGGAGGGCAGATATAGCCCCACTTCACAAAAGTGGTAGCAAAGAGGAGGCCTGCAATTATAGGCCAGTTAGCCTGACATTGGTGGTGGTAAAATAAATGGAATCACTGCTGAAGGAAAGGATTGTGGAATATCTTGAATCAAATGGATTCACAGTGGGGGTTGTCATGTCAAACAAATCTGATAGATTTCTTTGAGTGGGTGACTAATCAATTAGATGATGGTAGACTGGTGGATTTGGCCTACCTAGATTTCAGTAAGGCATTTGACACTGTTCCACATAGGAAACTAATAAGCTAGTTGGGAAGCTTTGGAGTAGGTCCAAAGATCATAAACTGAATAAGAAATCAGTTAGGGTATGGATGACAGAAGGTGTTAATAAATGGAGTTCACTTCAAGGAATGAAGGGTGACCAGCAGGGTGATTGAGGGATCAGTGCTGGGACCAGTTCTCTTTAATGTCTTTATAGGTGACATTACAGAGGAGCTGGAAGGGAAAATCTGCCTCTTTGTAGATGACACCAAAATCTGCAATAGGGTGGATACTCTGGGGGGTGGAAAGGATGAGCAGAGACATGAGAAAACTCAAGGAGTGGTCAAGGGTATGGTAGCTGGGTTTCAGTGTGAAAAGTGCAAAATAATGCACTTGGGGCACAGAACCTTGGGGTGGAGTACAAATGAGTAGAGTGGTATTGATGACCACCAAGCAGGAAAGAGAACTGTTAGCAATCATATCAGATGACCTAAAGGTGGCCAGGCAGTGCAACAAGGCAGTTGGGATAGCTAGTGGGATGTTGGGGTGTGTAGGGAGAGGTATCACCCACAGAAAGAGAGAGGTGGTATTGCCCCAAAATAGATTGCTGGTAAGACTCTACCTTGAGTAATGTGTCCAGTTCTGGAGACCACATCTCCAGAAGGACACAGACAGAGTGAAGGCAGTCTAGAAGGGGGCAACTAAAATGGTGCATGTTCTGCACCAAAAGCCCTATGAAAAGAGACTAAAGGATCCCAATATGTACACCATGGAAGACAGAAGGGAGAAGGGAGATATGATAGAGACCTTTAAATACCTCATGGGGTAAATAAGGTACAGGAGAGAAGTAAGTGGGGTTGGCAGTATAGCCTAGAGATTAGAGTAACGAGCTGTGAATGAGATTGGTACATCCAGCAGATCTGGGTTTTATTTCCACAACGTCCACCTGCATACTGTGTGACTGAGTAGGTCACCTAACCTCCCCAGTGCTCCCGGATTGCCCCTGAAAACAGACACTTGTGCCTAGTGGGCCTAACCCAGTTACCAAACAATAAGTAAATAAAAAATGTGTTCAAGAACAAGGGGATGTTTTATGAAGCTGGAGGGGGGTAGATTCAAGAGAGATGTGAGAAAGCAATTCTTCACAGAAAGAGTGATGGATTCCTAGAACGGCCTTCCAGCAGAGGTAGGGGTGAAAACAGTGGTGGGATTCTAGAATGCACAGGATATGCATAAGGGAATGTTACCTGGACTTCAGCAAAGCCTTCAACTCCATTCCACACAGGAGACTTATAAACAAGCTGGAGCATACAGGCATTGGGCCAAAAATTGTAAACTGGATCCAAAACTGGCCCAATGGGAGGACCCAGAGAGTACTGGTAAATGCCACACTATCAGAGGAGGGTAGGGTTACAAGTGGTGTTCCACAGGGTTCCCTGCTGGGACCAATACTTTTCGATGTATTCATCAGCAACATAGCTGATGACCTAAATGGGAAGGTGTGCCTATTTGAAGATGACACAAAGCTCTGCAATAGAGTGGACTCAGCTGAAGGGACACAAAGGATGGAGTCAGATCTTAGGAAATTGGAAGAATGTTCAAGGAATTAGCAGTTGAAGTTCGTCTCCAAAAAAATTTAAAATTATGCACCTAGGAAGATGCAACCTGGGGAGGAATTATTTTCTAAATGGGGTACAGCTGGTGGTAACTGTCACGAACCCACTTCTGAGGATAAGGTCCACTGAGCTCACAGTGCCCGCCCTTAAGTGCAATCTATGACTGGAAGGGGGAAAACAGGGGATACCCTCTTCGAGTCCCTCTATAGTGCTCGCTAGCTTCACAACTGAACACTTGCCTCAAAGTCCCAGGGTCCCCTCTTTACTCTGGATCAGGGTACAATACCAGCCTCAAGTCTTGTAGCCAAATATGAACCCTTCTTAGTTGTCACAAAAAGGGGGAAGATCCAGGCATCACAACCTCTTCAGGGCAGTGTTGTAACCCTGATTCTGCCTTCTCCCACAAGGCATGCAATAACATAGTTCAAATCCCATCAGACTCCTTGAGACTTTGGTATTCCCCCTATCTTATCCAGACTTTCTCTTTCTAGATCCTTTGTTCAATTTAGTAGCTTATGATGGCACCCCGCAGCAATAACAGTTTAGTCACAGATTAATACTGAACCTCCCGCAATCGCACACACAACATAAGAAAATCTCACTCAGGCCGGTTTTCTTAAAAACAAAATGTTTTTACTAAATAGTTACTAATCATGCAGTTACAACTACAAATATTTAAATAATCATTTTGGTCACTGCATAACACAAAAAAAGTGGAAATGTACAAAAAGCACACTATACAGTTGTCTAACATTCTACCTTAGTTTGTAGTGTATTGAAGTCCATAAAGAGTAAGTGCAGTCTCTAGCTCTTAGTCTCTGTGCTATGGCAGTTTTGCTTCTCTTGTCATCAGGAGAGAGTCCAGATGAAAAGTGCGCTATACGCTTCTGTTTACAGGGGGTATATATAGTCCCTGACAGTCTGAAAAAAAAGGCCTCTCTGGTCTGAAGCTGGTGGCCTTCTCAGGCTAGAAGAGGTCACTCTTGTGCTTTCCCAAAATCTTATTTTCCTAATAACTTTTGATGTCTCAGTGTTCCACTAGTTACACAATTGACACCAGTGTGTCAAGAATTCACACAGCTTTGCCAGAAAGATTGTTACTGTCCTTTTACCTCATAAGATGTAATTTACTATGACAGTTTCCTGGAACAAAGCATCCTGTCTCTGAAATGCATAGTTTATGACATGCAATGGATTTTGGCATAGCTCTGTTAAGGGACATGGAAATGCAATCTCAGTTTCCTTATAGCAGCTGCCCCTCAGGTCAGAGGAAGGTCAAACATTTTTAAAAGAAATCAAGTCTCTCTCACTATCCTATGTGATCCTTTCATTAATACTGGCATTTTGTGGCATTTTAAATTTTACATCACAAAAACATGTGTAACATAATTATATCTGCAAATATTACACAGCTGAGTCCATTCTTGTCCCAGTAACAAGTCACAAGCATGATCTTGGGGTGATCATCGCAGACGACTTGAAGGTTGGCAAGTAATGTGAAAAGGCAGCACAAAAGGCCAGCGGCATCTTGGGTTGCATAGGGAGGGGCATAACCAGTAGAAAAAGGGAGGTGATTATGCCACTGTATAGGTCCCTGGTGAGGCCTCACCTGGAGTACTGTGTCCAATTTTGGAGGCCTCATCTTAAGAAAGACATAGATAGACTAGTGACAATACAAAGAAGGGCAACAAAAATGGTGCAGGGTCTGCATCACGAGCCACATGATGCAAGGCTTAATCAGCTCAACATGTATTCCCTAGAACAAAGAAGGGATAGAGGGAACATGGGAGAGATGTTTAAATACCTGAAGGGTATCAACAAGGTACAGGCATATGATCTTCTTTAGGTAAACAACTACTCCTGGACCAGAGGTCATGACATGCGCCTAAAGGGGGGCAGGTTCAGAAGCAACACAGAAGTTCTTCTTTACAGAAAGGGTGTTGAAGCCTTGGAGTGGTCTCCTCCCAGAGGTGGTGGGGTCAAAGACAGTCAAAGAATTCAAGCTGGCATAGGACAGAGAGTGTGGGAAACTTAAAACTGTAGCCTGATGGGGGGGTAGTATACATGGGCAGACTAGATGGTCCACATGGACCCCATCTGTTGACACATTCTATGTTTCTATGAAAGGAAGGAGGGAGGGAGAAACAGCTGGAGATCATGTAGGGTCTGCAGTGATACTGTAGGTAGAGAAAAATGGGTGGACTGGTTGGGCCAAGAGGTCCTTATCTGTTGTTATAAAATGGGTATAAAAAATTCAGAAGCCTGATTAGCTGAGGAGCTTGGGACCCAGTGCTGATAGCCCAACAAAACCACACTGGAAGAAGATCCAGCAACCTTTTCACAATAAAATCAACACTACCACACATCCCTGACTGCCATCACAAATGTGGCTGTCACCTTTACTCACTAAAAACATTCAACTAGACCCTAAAAATAAAACTGCCTTAAATTTAAAAACATAATTAAATGTTACTTTCCCTCATAATCCTCATCTTACACACACCACACACACACACACACCTTAAAAAATGAAGTACTATAGTGCCTAACATTTTAATTAATGTCATTTCTTTGCTGACCATGAAAAATTCCCCTTCCTATCTTCACCTGCTTACTGGGGAAATAGGTGTTGTTTAACCGGCTACAAACAAAACAAAAGCCCTGGTTCCATCTGAGGCCTTCTGTTGTATGTCAGTAGGGGTGAACATTCTGCCAGTAGAACTCAGCAGAGATCTGAATTCTTGTATTCCATACATAGTGAACATTCTATCTCTTGAATTCAAACCAAAAACAAGTATCTTAAACCACCTTCTTGGATACTTTGCACTTTAATATCTTTGCAACTGTTCATCAAATCTGCACAAAATTTCACATGCATAGTCTGGGGAGTCTCTTGATGTGTCCAATTTCAGTTCGGTCAGACGTGTGGCTTCCAAGATCTAGACATTGAAAAAACTTTAACAATTGAAATAGTTGCTGTTTTTTTTGTCCTTGTCTAGCACCTAGATGGTTTGGAAGTTTGGTCTGAAATTTTCAGGGTAGAAATGGCTTGACCCACAGAAGTGCCTTTCACTGGTTTGGTGAAAAAAATATTAATTTGTTCCAACAGGGAACAGACAGTCAACCTGCTGAGCAAGGAGTGTAACCTCAGCCAAAAGTACATGAATCACTCTACTAGAGCCACAGCTGTGCATCTACTAACTACTGCTGGGCTGCAAGCATGGGAAATTATGACAGTCACTGGGTACAGATCAGAAGCTAGCTTGCCTGAAAATGAGTTCACCAACAATGAGCATGAAACACCATCAAGAGGAAATACAATAATGGAAAAGATGCTTTTCAAGCTCATAAATCCTGTATTCCATGGCAGGGTGCAAGTCATCAGTTTCTGAAAGAAAACCTAAAATGTTCCACATTGTGGGGAGGTTTTTCTGTTGTTATTTTGACCCTCCCCAAAAAAGCAGTGCATCACGCAGTTCTAAGCAATTTAGTATTTTGACCATCCCAAACAGTGTAGTTGGGGACTATTTTTCTCCCTTTTTTAAGAAATTCTCTAGTCTTTATTAAAATAAATATTACAAAATGTTATAAATTCAAATTACTTGTCAGTGTCATTTTTTCATAGTCATAACCCATTTTATAAGCACAACAAAACACTCCAGGGTGTTGGTTGTTCTGTGATAATTGCACCCCTGGGTGAGTAAGGACACTTGGCCTTCGGCCCCATGCCTTACCACGCACCTAGGCGTGCAGTTATCACAGAACAACCAACACCCAGTCATGTCTTATTGCTTACTCAAATTCTGTTTCTACGTATAACATTCTGTATCAGGAAGATGCACCATCCACCCAACCCCCATAAATTCATTTGGACTGGGTCCATCTAGTCACTCGACACCTCTGCTCTCTTGAGTGACCTTGTTTCTGCAAACGGGACAGCCATAGACTCTGTCACTGATATTGATATTGCCCTCTCCCTGTTTCACTCCAAATTCTCCTCAGTTTGGGACAAGCAGACCCCGCTGAGAAAATCCTGGGTGAACACTCACCATCACACCAGACCACCACTGGAATCATTAACAATTGCAAGTACTGTAATCTTGCTTGGACATGTTACAAATTATCTCACTCCCTTGCTGGTCTCTTCTTATACAGGACTATTAGGGACTCTGGTACAAAGGCTGTCCAGGCTGCAAAATTGCTATATTTCAATGCCAATTGTTCAGACACTAACAATCATGCAAATTTTAAAACTGAGCTAAAATCTTAACTGCAGCAACAAGTCATTTGCAAATGTTTTTAAGGTTGAACTAAATTGTATGTTATTGTATATTGTACGTACCATTTGTAACCCACTCTATGTACTCAGTGTAATTCACCTAAGCTGCATATGTAGTGGCTCCGGGTCGTTCCTGAAAATGGGCCTTGGCCCAGTGCGCTTACCTGGTAAACAAAGTAATAAATACAAAAATAAAAAAAAAACTTTGGAATGACCTTAACACCCCTTCAAAGTTCTGGAAAGTAAATCACTCTCACTTGAACCCTCCCACCCAGTCCACCCCTCCGGTTCTTCTGGTAAAGTATTCATCAGTATCTGATCCCTCTTCTGTTGCTGCTCACTTCAATGGGTTAGTTCTTCACTACTTGTGCTCTCCCTTCCTCTCACCCTCCAGACTCCACCACTTCACCTCATATTCCCTCTCCTCTCCCCTCCAAGGGTTTTCTCTTTCCCTCTGTTACTACCTAGGAAACCCTGACTGCCCTTTACTCCCTCATCCTGCACAAATCCAGCCCTGATGGGTGGGATCCTAAGTTACTCCATATCTCTGTTCCTGCCATAACATCCCCTCTAGCTCATCTACTCAACCTCTCCTTCTCCCTCAGTGCTGTCCCTCAGTCCTGGAAGTTGGCCAAAGTTCTTTCACACCACAAAGCGGGGTCCCCCTCCTCCCTGGATAACTTCCAGTTAGTCTCCTTTCACTTGCTAAGCTGCAAGAGAAGCTTGTCTACACCAGGCTCTGATTTCCTATCCTCCATCAAGTTCCTCTCCCAGTTCCAGTCTGGCTTCTGGAAGCATCGCTCCACTGTCTCATCTCTGTCACATGTAACTGATTCTAGCTTCTCAGGGATGGATCAGTGACAAACCACAGCTGCCATTTTCACAGATCTGGCCTAGGCCTTTGACTCAGTGTACTGGCCTAGGCCTTTGACTCAGTGTCCCACCCACTCCTCCTGGATAAGTTGAGTTCTGCTGGCCTATCAGCTTCTGCTGTCAACTGGTTCTGTTCTTACCTCTTGCGCTGTCTGCAGTCAGTAGAGGTTGGTAGCACCCTGTCACCTCCACTTCCCATCCATGCAGAGGTCCCACAGGGCTTCATCCTGGGACCCATCCTGTTCTCCATGTTCCTTAATGATCTCCCCTCAGCTTCTGCCAACTCACATACACCCATGTATGAAGATGACAGTCATCTACACCTCCAGTCCCTCTACCACAACAGTGGAAAGTCTGCTCCAATATGACTTCCACAATGTCCTGCACTGGTTCAAATCAAACTAACTCAGGGTCAACACAAAAAAAAACTGTGTCTACGATCCCTGGCACCAGCCAGAAATTTGCCACATTCCCAACTCTGCCTATCTTCTTCACCTAGAATTGCACCCCTCTTGAAGTGATTCAATCCTTCAAGCACCTCAGTGTGTGGATAGACAGCAAGCTTGACTTCTCCTCCCACATTGATGTCATCCATGCCAAGCTCCACCCTAAATTTGGTATCTTGTACTGCAATAAAGATTGCCTGTCTCCTCATGTCCACTGTGAGCTTGTCACCAAAATGGTGCTCCCAGTCTTTGACTATGTGGATGTGAACTATGGTACCACTCCCTCTACCTCCATGGTCAGACTGGACACTCTCTGCAACTCCTTCTGCCACTTTGTAAACAACTCCCACTCTTGTACTCATCATTGCTCACTTTATTACACTTTAGCCATTTTCTGCCTACCCTCACATCGACAGATCCACTGTGCTTCATTCATATCCAAATACTGGTTTCAGTCCCTTCCCTTTTACCTCTTGTCACACCTCTCCTTCATTCCCTCTGTCTCCTGCTCCCTCTGTTCTAAAGATCTTTGCATTTTCACCATTTCTCATCTTTGTTCTCTGAACGCTCTGTATTGTAACTGTGAATTGTGTCTGTGCAATGTTTTGTTGTATCCCCTATTCCTTTCCCAGGGTCTCACCTGGAAATGAACCTCAGCTCAGTGTGCATTTCTAGGTCACCAATTTCCAAACAAAGGAATAAATAAATGTACCTTACAACTACTTTTAGAGTGTGAAATGCACCAGCTTATAGGACAGAACTTTACCCGTAAATTAACAGTTTCACATAATCTGAACTGTGGTGTAGAAATACAACTGGGTAGTTACAAATGACAGTTCTGTTATTAAAAAGTTTTGCATAAAAACAATCTGTATCTCAGTACTGTTATTTGTAGCTCAATAACATCAAAAAACTGTAATGAACTTAAGAAAGTTCATAATTATACTGCTCACATACCAACTGTAATATCAATTGTTGTATTTGCATATTTCTTTAACAATTTGTAACTATTTACACTACAACAAACAAAAAGCAAACCATTAAATGTTTATATTTTTTCTTGGCTTATGAAGAAACAATTTATAACAACAGTGTGACAATTAAATTGTAAAAATGTGAATTCAAACACTGATAACGCATACTAGAAGGAACATGCATTTCTTGCCTGTCAAAATGGTGTTATCATCAAGTTAAAAAAAAAAAAAGAGTCCGTTCAGTTGACCTACACAGTTTGTACTCATATTGGAGATCAGTTTACCTGTCTGCACCTTCTCTTAAACAGGCAGACACTATTCAGGTCACAAGGTATTTATGTAACTCATACATGTGGATACAGCTGTAACCCCCCCCATTACCCGGGGTTACTAGAACCCTAGTTAGAACTAGTGGCAGGCAGGGACAGGCAGCTAGTGAAACTCCAGTTAAATGGATTTCACTATGTCTTGCTCTGTTTTCAGTCGCTGCTGAGCTGGGGCTATGACATAATTTAGAATTCTGCAGCAGCATAAGCCACAATGGAATGTTGCAGTTGGGAGTTAGGTAGAACATTGGGGAATTTCAAAGTCAGTCTAGAGTTGATCCTTGAAGTCAGCAGTTTAGTTTTTGTTTGCAGTCTGAAGTGGGCACAAGAAAAGGAAGGATGTAGTTCCTTCAGTGCCTTGGAGGTAGGGGGTGCCCTGCAGGGGCAGGCCCCCCTGCCCTCAGCTCTGACACAGAGCTACCTTAGGGTGTGTGCTTCCAGCATAAGAGAGGCACAAAGAACCAGCTCCCAGGGGCAACCTCCTGGCATGGGAAAAGGAAGAAGCTGCCTGATGGAGAGTGCTGGGGCACTACAGTTTTTGAGGAATGAGATTCCTTCAGAGTTTTTTTGGACATCTGCAACAATGAGGGTGATGAAGCTTTGACAAATGGCCAGTGTCATTCACCAAAACAGTAAGTAAATAAGTCTCGGGGCTGTGAGTCAGTCAGGATGCCAAGTCCAGGGCTTATGGAACAGTGAGATGTAATGACAGTTGTATGTTGGGGGGGTCTTCAAGGGAAAGACAGTTTCCGCATTACAAAGCCATGTACGGTCTGCGCTATAGTAGCCAAGGAAGAGGCTTATAGAACAGTGAGATGTAATGACTGATGTATGTGGGGGGGTCTTCAGAGAAAGACAGTTACTGCCTTTCAAAGCCATGTACAGTCTACACTACAGTAGCCAAGGATGTGTGTGTGTAAACAAAGGAATGGCCGGGTATGGGTCTATGGAACAAAAGGTGGGAGACCCTCCACCCAGTGTAACAGGGCTCACCTCTACGGATTCACTTTGAGACACCAGTCACCTTTCTGTCAGGTATTGGCCAGTGCCTGAAGAGGGTGCCCAGATGTTAGGATGGAGTAGAGGGTGGTAGTGTGCCACTAGTCAAAGAGTTCATGACATATGGAAGTTTAGGATCCAAGAATGAATTGTGTCTGTGTCATCACCTTATCTGCATTACAAGGAGTGTAGCCCCATGGGGGTCCATCTATGCTTTTCATTCAGTGTTGTTGAATAAAGCCACACTTTAGAATCCCATCTCCTGGTATTGGACATTATTTTATTGCTTCTAGTCTCTAGATTACTTTGGGTGCCCCGTGCAGAGTAGTAAAACCTAATCACCATGCCGAGTGACACCTTTCTCCCCAAGTTTCAACTTATAAAAATGGAGGCACCGCGTCATAGGACCCAGGCCCCTCAACCTGTTCACTAGCCATACAGGCAGGGGTAGTAGCCCTCTCAGTTTAGCGCCGACTGGGGGTTACCCAGTACATTAACCTGTCACTGCTATGCATGTATGATACAGTGCTCATGATCACATGTCATAATGTCCTGTGGCACACCATTACCACAATCATTGCACCACGTGCTGGCAATTTTCAAGTGGACATGTCTGTGGTGACTGCCAATATGGAGCTGTTACTGTGAGGAGCCTATGCAAGTGTGCACGGACTTCTTTAAGCAGTTGAGTGTTCATGTTGGACCAACTATTGATTGGTGGCAGTCCTAGTAAGAACAATGCCATGAGGTCAACACTTACCCCAAAAAGCAAGTTTTGTGTAATAGCAGCCCATAGCAGAGAATGTGGGCATATATATGATTGAAGCAATAAATAATGGAGAGACTGCAAAGCTAATACTACAGATTCACAGTAAGAGGCGGCATAACAATGAAAAATGCCTTTTATGGGACAAGCATGGGGCAGCAGATAGGCTGAGAACATAAGTGCGAGAAACATTCTCACGGCCAATATAGGGTTCAACTCTGAAGCACAGCAGACTCATTCAGTTTGTTTTAGCAGATGGGGAGGGCAGCCATAGATGAATTGATGGCATGGATTATGGATGCATTACAACTGAGAGACAACAATGGCTGCCAGTGTGTGGAAGTCCTTTTGTTAACAGAATTGAGATCCAGAACAGACTGATACCTAAACATCTATATCACACTTTTAGATTTCGGCAACTACAAAGGTGAAATCTTTACATGCTAAACACATTTTAACAATAATTTGGAAACACTGCTGGAAGACAAACATGTAAATGTAACTATTTAGTATGTAATATGATTTCATTTACAATCAAATGAAAAACATTTGTGGTAACATATTACTAGATGCTGGGATATTCAAAACTGCAGTATTACACTGAAGGGAAACCATCTCTAAAGCTGTTGACAGCACAAGATAGGCTGTGATTACAAACATGCTTTCCCAGGTATCCCCAGCACCAGTGAACAAACTGGCAGTATGCAGTATTCCACAAATTTAGGTGAAAAAAACCATTAACATTCAGGACATAAATGTTAACAAAGACAATAACAGCAGGCTAGTACCGGGACACTGCTAAGATTGCTAAGTTTCACAGCAAAACCAAAAAATACAGCACTCCAGACAACAACAGTCCACACCGATGAAAATGAGATAGAAGACTCACCATTTATTAGTTGCTTAGTGATGAGTGGTGAATTTTGAGACTGCCATGCATACTGGTATGCCATAAGGAGCTTAGTGTTGAGTGTGGGAGGTAGGCTCCTAAAGAACAAAATGTTAAAAAAAATTAGCACAAAATAGAGAATAATGGATATGCAAGTGTGTGTTATGGATTTCTTTATACACCTGAGGTGTGTGGTGACCCATAAACCTCGAGAGTGAAGCTTGAGAGGTTTATGAGGTCATCACACACCGAGGATGTATAAAAAAAATCCTTAAACACACACTTGCCTATACTTCATTTTTTATAATTGCTAGTGCAGGGAGTGAATGCTAACATCAGGTAAAGCAGTCACACACACACACACACACACACACACACACACACACACACTCACTCCTGTGAGGACATTTGTTCTTTCTTTCATTTTTTATTTTGTCTTTAAAAGCAATGCTAATGCTGACTGGGAGAAAAAAAAAAACTAATCAGACTGGAGATTGCGCTCAGTCAGAACGAAGCCCCATCCGAAGCACAGCAACGATAGGATCAACCAGATAGATGTTTTTGTTGTGAAACACAGGATCAACCAGATAGTTAAATAAAACTTATACTGTATGGGAGACAGTGCAAAGGAGGAGAGGTATACAATTTATTTGGGCAAACAGCGCTGGTCCTTGGTAAAGGAAAATTGTGGCCGCCATGTTTTTAGATGTGTTCGGCCTGCCCACAGACAGAGTAAGGGCCAATAAGGTGGTGCGCTAGAAATGAATGATGCTGGAGCACACTGCTTGTGAGAGAAAGTTTTGACAAACACTGTAATAACCTGATTTCAGGTTATTATGGCATTTGAGAGTACTCGTAATCCAGGTGATAAATAGGGTTACCAGTAATTATATAAAGACTTGTAATATTTATGTCCAAACCAAAAAGCAAAAACTACAGCACCCAAGGCAAAAACAGTCCTCAAAACAAAAAGTGAACTCAGACCATGCTCGATGTACGAGGGGTTCGCAGCAGAGGGGTGGCTACCCAAACCATAAAGCACAAAGTTCCTGAACTGCTGCGCTCCAACCATTTAAAAAAACACAAAAACAACAATATGAACAACTAAACAGTTGTATTTAAAGATCCACCTTGTGATAGCCCATAGCGCCTCAGCCTAATGCCTTCAAGGGGGCATTTTACATCCTGGTAAGCAATACACATTTAAATCCATTAAAGCTGTGACATCCTTATTAATCAACAATCACCTATAACCAAAAACATTTCTTATAAAACACCTAGTCAGCAAAACATACCTATATGTCATAACTTCTTAAATTACTCATTTTATATGTACTTCTACATCACGCCATTAACTATCCACAGTAAGCAAAATACATTTTCCTGCAATCAAAAGGATATACAGTGCAGGAGATAAGGACCTTAAACTCAATATTTCCTATGATTACCTATTATTTCATTACATTTTATTATTAGCCAAACAGGTTCTCCATAACTGGGCTACACTGAAGCTGTATTAATTTTGCAGATCTAATAGGAGACATAGCAAATAGATATAAACATCTACAGTATTTTATAAACAAAATCAATGAAGGTCAAAAAACATAAAAGAAAAAAGAGAAATATATGGCACTTTACTTACTACCTAACTTCAAAATACTAGCAGGAGGCAATAAGAGAGAGTTAAGTTGTTTCTGAGGTCTGTCCAGGACCTTTGGCTAGATTCATACAAGGTCATCTGTACCGGAAAATATTTAACATATGCCTAAAGAAAAAAATTCTTTACATATTAAACATTCAATATTCATACACATATCCAAGAGATGTTATTCTGTTCATTTTTTATACTTTAAAAAAGGTTTGAGATCCCATCTCTCATTCAAACCTGTTTCAGCTTTGAATATCCAAAAGCTCTCCTTTTGTAATAGCAAATTTGGTCTGCCACCTCCTCTGGGGGTGCATTTTATTTGTTCTATTCCCGTAAATATGAAGCTAATAACATCAGATTTGTGTACATGAAAAAAGTGCTGTCCTACTGGTGTATCTAATTTCTGATTGATCACAGAACTTACATGTTCTTGCATTCGTTCTTTTGGAGGTCTTACTGTTTTCCCTATATAGTATAAATTACAACTGCACCAAAGAATGTATACAAGAAATGTAGTGGTACAAGATATAACATCTTGTATTTTAATACATATTCCATTGGTAATATTAATTCTTTGCCAGTAATCATGTACTGGCACACATTGCACCTTCTACAGTTGTGATAACCCACTGGTTTACTTGGCAGCCATGTGCTCATAGGTGTTTCTTTCTTAAAAAACTGACTTTTAATCAGTTTTTCTTTTAGATTAGCAGTTCTTCTGAAAGTAAGTCTGTGTGTGTCTGGAAATATGTCTTTTAACTTAGGATCCCCTTTTCAAATGTCCAAGCATATTTCCCACTTCACCAGAAACTTTGTTAAGTTCCAGAGAGCTTGTAGTTTCTCATTTATGGCATCTGTTTTGCAATTTTTAGTGTTCCAGCTTAATAATTCTACCTGTGTTTTATTCTTTACTTTGGTCATGGCATCATTCAGTACTTCAGGGGTGGGATCTTCAGACTGTGTGAGAAAGAGGCGCAATAGAGGGAGCAGGCGCATGTCCAGTGCGCATTTGAGCAACGGGCGCGATAGTCAAACCATGCACAGGACAAGGTGCGTCTGGGCAGTGTGGCTGAATATTGCACCAGATGCACCATGGCACAATGAAGGATGCACCATGGAGCAGGGTCGATGCACAATAGCACCTCTAGGGATGCACATGGACAAAGACAGGAAGCAGCTGAGCAGCAGCCATGGATGTGCCATGTGCCGAGGAGCATGCACCAGGACAGACAGACCATCCCCCAACCCCCCAGCCCCCACACAACCAGGGCAAGGCCCCCATGAGCAGCACAACCAGATGGGTGCAGGACAGGTCACTGACCCTTGAACCCCAGTGCTGAACCACTAGCAGATGTGACCCAGTAGTCCCCACCTGCTGGACACAATGCCCCTGCACCGTCCACCAGCCAACAGGGACCAGGACCCAATAATGGCCAAGACCCACCCATGCCACGGCATCACACCATTGCTGCGCCCCCTGTACAGAGCACCCGAGACACCTAGCCCAGAAGCAGGACCAAACAGTGCATGGCACTGAAGGCAGTCTGGCACCACTGTGCCAAGGCATCCAGTTGAACTGGAGCACAATGCACAAGTACCACAACCCCCACCGTGCCACCCAACACAGGTGGTGACACCGTCCACCAATGCCACCACAACCCACACAAGGCCCACCAGCATGGCCCCCATGGAGGCACAGCATGGTGGGTGACTTGGCACCAGTACCCAAGGGACCCCGCATGTGACAAGGGCCACCCTGGATGCCACCACAAGCAGGAAGGCACTTCAAACACAGGGCCAGAGCAAGGTCCGCCACCCATGCACCCACCCCGTCACGGCACCGGCCCCACCAGGCAACACAGCACCCTCCTGTGGTGCATGGAGGCATGTGCCACACAGGAGGCAACACAGGGCACACGCAATGCCCCCCCAACCTAATCACATGGGCACACCTGCAAACAGCCACACAAAGCAGTGTGACTGGCTCTGCCATCGTGATGCCCATGGTGCCATGTAACCTGCGGCCTGCCCACCCCCAGGGTGCTGGTGAGCCTGACATGTGGTGGTCACCCCATAAACCTGGCCACCCTGATGGCAGGCGTAGGGGCCTGTGACCAGGCCACCACCCGCATGCAGCAGGACCCCATGTGACAGCCACCAGACCACAGGCACCGCCCCAGTCACCATAGACTGCATGGAGGGAGCAACCAATACCACCACCCACAGTGGCAACAGGGACAGACGTGTGATAGTCCAGGGGCCGTAATGCCAGCAGCAAGGGTGCCGTGCCTGCAAGGTGACAGGTATGGGCTGCCCTTGAAGGCATGCTGTCAGCTGAGCATGTGGTGGTTGGGGCTACACGACTATGTGTACCACAGTTGCGCATGGTGGCAGTGCAGCAGCAATGGCCACAGCCGCACAGTCAAAGCACTCACCGACAGGGGCGGATGGGATACAGCACATGCACCACAGCCTGCTGCACACAGGTGAACAGTGCACAGGGCACACCACACATGCCCCTAGACAGAGACCATGGCCTCCACCCATACCAGTGGAGGAGCCCTGCCAGGCACACCCATACCCAAGCCAGACCCACCCCACAGTAGCCATGCACACAACTGCAGCAAGGCCTCATGCACCCGCTGCAAATCAGAGACTGACACAGACGTAGATATAAACCAATGTATTAAAATAGAACAACAACAGCAACAAAGCCTATATACAGATATGTACAACAGAGGGGGAATGGGTGGGGATGCTACAAGGTGGGAGAGCAAAGGGTCATGGGACAATGGGTAAGACAAAGGTGGGGGACATGGGGGTGTGGGGTACAGTCCAGGGAGGGATTGAGTGACTCCACTTGCTGCAGGGCCTACTGGTGGCCCCGGCCCTCTCCTGCCTCCCTGTGGTGCCTGTGGTGCAGCCACCAGTCCCTCATGTCCATCCTCTTGAGCAGCTCCAGTGTCACCCGGGTGACTTGCAGGATCTCCCGGAGGGTCTGCTCCATGGCCTCCCAATGATGGCCACCTAAGACAAGGGAGCAGAAGCAGTATGAGTGACCAGACTAACGCAGCCCACCCAACATGCATAGCGTGCATCAGTGACCGGTGCCCCTGGGATGTCATGCGACCACCCACAGTGAGTGCGCCCACATAAACTGCACCCAGCCAACTGCAGCCATGCAAACCACTGCACACCATCACCGCCCATGCACCGCACAGCACCATCCTGGCCATCCGACGTCATGGTAAAGCAGTGGGATGGCAGTGGCACAGCCAGGCACCGAGTGCACCCACAGCCCACCTGCGACACACACCCACATGTGCAGAACCACAGGATGGTGCAGAGGGCTCCACGGGAAGTGCACAGCTGGAGAGGCCATGTGCAGAGGGGCCATGCCACACCACCACCCCTGCAACCCACCCTGCACTGGTGTATAAGGAATCATGGTACTCACCTGCATCCTGATCTGCAGGGCACTGACGACCCACAGCACCACCACTGTGGCCTGCCCACATGCCCACTCCCCCGGCATGGTCCTGGCCCTACTGCTCCCCGGCCACGGCCATCCGTGCTCTACGGTGGTCCTCCCGGCCTAGGGGGGAAACATGGAGAGAGGAACATCAGTACACGTCTGACCCATAGGCCCCCCCCAGGCATCAGCCTGCACAGCCTGTCTGTGTTGTGGTGGCATAAGGTGGACATGATGCTCCCCCAAACCTGACAACACAGATGCCAGCCCCCCTTGGCAGCCTGGCCTACCAACCTCTGTGGCCTGAGGACAGTTGGAGATGGCTAGTGATGGTCATGGAGCATCTACCTGGCCATGGCACTGCTCCCCACTGGGTATGCACCCGCAGACACCTCAAGCAGTCAGGGTCATGCTGCTGCAGGTCACCATAGCGGTGGTGACACTGCTCCCTGGAATGACGGCTCCCAGTGGCCTCTTCCAGCCCATCTGTGATCTCCTGCCACACCGCAGTGCAAGGCCTCTGAATGGGCACTTACCCAAATAGGGCACCTGCATGTGGCTCTACAAGGGTCACCAGGTTGGCCAGCTCAATGGCACTCCACACAGGGGCTCTGGTGCGTGGCATAATCCAGGCTGTCCACAGTGCAAAATGGTGCCCGGTAGCACATGTGCCCCACGTGCTGCAGCAGCGCAGTGCTGCACTGCTAGTCACAATTGCACTGGCACCGGACTGCGCAATATGGGGGCAGCCATGTGGCCACATGGCACCTAGAGGGCAAAGGTCAGCCACAGGGTCAAGGGTCTGGCCGCACATGGAGCACCACTGCGCTATTGGGAGGCCCCTGTGTGGTACATGGTAGGGTGCATGTGTGTGATGCCATGCAGTGGCCTACCGTGCTGGGCGCCATGGCACCCACAACACAGTGGTGCAATACGGGGCATGATGGCACTGCACCATGTCACGTGTGCCCTGTAGGACGTACAGCTCACAAGCGCCACAGGCACAGTAGTGGCTGTGCGCTGTACTGCCTCCCGTGCTATGTTCATATGCAGCACCGCTTGCGTAAGTGTCAGCACCGCGCGCATGCATGGTGTGGGTCTGATTGTGCACATCACAGTGGTGTGCCATGAGCTGAGCATGCACAACACCACTGCGCAAGGCACAGCTGTGTGATATTCAGCCAGGTTATACAAATCAGCTCATGATCCAATCTGCAGCGCATCTGCTGCATTTGCATCCCATTACAGTTGCGCATACCCTCATTTGCATGCAATGCGCTATAAAGGCGCCATGGAACTGCACAGGCCATGGATCAGTATTGTAGCCTTAGTAGGTACATGCCATGCTGTGGAGCCATGGGGACAGTGGTCTGGGTGGGCTGTATGGGACTGAACAGTCCATGGTAACACCTGTCCATCTCCCCAGGTACAAGCATGACCGAATGTGAGGAGGATAAGAAGCAGGGAAGGGTGCGGAAGTGGTGGCTCAACTTCACCAGGGCAGAATTGGATGCCCTGTTTGAGGCCTGACATGAGGAGGATAAAGGACAAGGTGGCTGCCATCAGGGCAGCACATGCAGCCACTGGTGGGGGCAAGCAGAACGTGCCTCGCCTGATGCCGCTGGAGGAGCAGGTGGCTGGCAGCATGCAGGGTTGTGCCATTGAGAGTGTGCCCGGCGGAGGCTTCCAGATGGGCAGTAGCCCATCACTACATGGTAGGACCAGTGCTGGCAGTGTGTGGGTGGTGGGGTGGCGGGGTCCAGGGCTCAGGCGGCACCACCACTAACAGTACTGTGTTCCTTTACAGCTCCTAAGCATCTGCATGGGGCAGCGGTGGTGGGTATGTCCACCTAGGGGGCAGCCCTGGAACTGGTGGAGTGCCCATCCACCTCCACTGGTGTCTGAGGGATCAATCACCTGCAGCCCTGCACAGCTGTCTGGACTGATGCCAGTGGTGCAGGTGTGGATGAGGCCCTGGCTGTGTTCCAGCGGGACACCAGGCATGGTGTCCTGTGTGTTGAGACACAGATTGGGGCCAACTCCAGTACCGATGATGATGTGACGCACGTCCCAGACAGTGATGTTGGTGGGTCACAGGGGATCCCATGACTGACATCCGCCTAGGCGGCAGTGCAGACAGCACTGTCATGGTTGCCTGCCCAACAGCCCTTGTCCCTGTCATATCTGCGGCATCCAGTGGGGCAGTACTGGCGTGCAGACACGGGAGTGGTGTTGGTGGTGCTGATGCAGCCATGCTGGTGGTGCCCGGTGCACAGCAGCCGGAGGGGCAGCAGCAGCTGCTGGACAGTGTTGATGGGAGGATGGGGGCAGGGGGTGGCAACAGTGCACCACGTGAGGATGTACCCCAAGAAGGCAATGTCATGCGGCACCCACCATCGTGAGGCACTGTGCCACAGGGTCAGGAACAACACAGATGTCAGCATGTTGGCCATGCAGATGACCCCTTGGACACCCACAGCTGTCTTCTCCAGGCCTCTGTGGATCAGCAGGTACGGCTCATGGTAGCGGTGGATGCATTCTGTGCAGAGCTGCGCCAGGCAGAGGAGCGGCACAGCAGGGACCATGCCCTACTCCTGGCAGAGCTAGCTCAACAGCGGGCGGATGTGACCACAGCCATCGATAGGCACACCACTGTGATGGCGACTGTTGTGGCTACACTGGCTGACCGGCTGTGTGCCCGGCCGCTGCACACTCTGCACAGTGCAATGTCCACCCCTCATTCTCGGCATCGGGCGACCCCTGCCATGTCGACACCGGGATCGGCTGTGAGCATACCAAGCACACCTGGTATGGGCATGTTTGGTGGCCTGCAGACACCTGTGCAGACACAGTCACATTCATGCAGCATCACCCCTAGGGGACCATCGGTGCCACCCCATGAGGCCACTGATCAGCCTGTTACAGCTGGCAGGTCTCAGTGGGGCCGTCCACGCATCCATGGCGGCTGTGCTGCTGTGGAGCATGACTGACCCTTCCCCCTCCACGACCGCTGTCTGCCACTGCCCAGTGTGCCCTGTGGTGTTCTGTGGGTGATGCATGGGTGTGGTGCCCTGTCCTGCACTCACACAGTCCCTGTGCACACCCGCCCAGATGCTGGCCACTGTGGTGTGTGCATGATGATGCCAGCATAGTGCTGTCCACCACTGTGCAATGGTGCTCAGCGTCTGAGACAAGCACAGTGCCTGCCACTGTGTGTGGTTATGTTGGGTCCTGTGTGGTTGTGGGGGGGATATGGGGGTGGGTGTGCGAGTGGCCCTGTGGGACTGGGATGGGGGGGTGTGTGCCACTGTGTGCATATGGTGTGCAGTCCTGCTGTTCTCTGCCTTTGTGTGCAGGCCCCCGCCCGTTCCCGCACCCCTGCCACTGAACCTGCCCTGGTGTCTGCCCCAGCCTGTCTGTCAGCTCTGCTGTTGCCCCTGGTGTTTGCTTGTGGCCCTGTTCACCTACCTGTGTGGTCCATAGTGCTCCTCTGCAATGGTGTCCCAGTGCTTCTGGGCCATCCGGGCCAGCCGGGGATCCCTTCGCCCAGGGGATGCCTGCCCAACACCAGCTGGACCGGTGTCCTCATCGTCCCCACTGCTGTCCCCCTCCTCGACCTCAACGGCTATCCCACAGTCGGTGGCCATGTTGTGCAGGACACAGCAGGCCAGGAACAGCCCACAGGCCTTTGAGGGGCTATACTGTAGGGCACCGCCAGAAGTGTGCAGGCATTGGAACCATGCCTTCAGCAGCCTGAACACCCACTCGATGATAATCCATGTGGTGTCATGTGCCTCATTGTACTGTTGCTGTGCTGGGGTTGATGGGCACCGGTATGGTGTGAGCGGCCAGGACCACAGCGGGTACCCACTGTCACCTGTGTGTAGAGAGGTATCATTAGCATGGTGGTCTGTGGCACTGTGCCCCTGGCCTTCCAGACTGCTCCCCATGGCACCCCTGCCCTTGCCCCACACACACCCCCAGCTGCACCCAGTGTCTGGCATGCACTGCATACTCACCTACCAAATGGCCAGTTGGGATGTCTCCACTCTCGAACCTATGGCACAGTGCAGACTGGTGCCAGATGAAGGCATTGTGTGCTCCCCAAGGGTGCGTGGCACAGACATTGATTATGCACCCCCTGGCATTGCACACTGCCTGGCAGTTGACACTCGGGTATCCCTTGCAGTTTATGTATGCCACCCCTCGGACCAGGTGGCATGCAGATGCCAACATGGGTGCAGTCATGGCCCGAGCACACCAGGCAACTGTGCCACCCTGTGGAACTCCTGCATGTTTGCTGTGCGCTCCGCCTGTGTGCTGGGGAAATGGATGTACTCCGCAGCATGTGGGAGCAGTGTGCTGAGGAATTGTGTGAGTAGGCGTGACGCGGCTGACTGGGTTATGCCTGTTGTGTCCCCTGTTGGTCTCTGGAAGGTGTCCGTGGTGATCAGGCACATGACAGCTGTGATCTTTGTCTCCACAGACAGAGCATGGCTCCATCTTGTGAGTGCCTGCATCTACTCACTGCACAGCTCACAGAGCCGCCTCAGAATGGCCCGGTTCAGGCGGTACCAGCCCACAATCTCGATGTCACTGTACAGCTCAAAGCTGGTGCAGGCACAGTACAGCCTGTTCTTGGCATACCGCTGACAGGCCCTTCCATGGCCATGCCTCCCTGCAGCCTGCCTCCTCACACCCCTCATTACCACCTATATCTGGAAGGTGGCACTGGCCATGTCCCTGGTTGGTGTCCCCACCCGGGCGGCTGACTACCTGTTCCACCCGGCTGTGTGCTACTGGTACTGCCCCTGCACTGGGTGCACCCCTAGCACTACACCACTGCATGCCCTGCCTCTGCCCCACTGCTCTTCTTCCTGTGTGGCACGCACAGACCCTCACTCACACACACTCACACACACTTCCAGTGGCCCCGTCCACCTCTTGGCCACCCCAGACTGCCTGTTTCTTTCCCTGGCTCCCTGCCACTCTGTCTCCATGCTCCCCCGCTATGGCTCCTCTCTAGCGCAATCATCCTCCCCTCACTTGCTCCCTTTTATTTGTGCTCATATATGCTTTCGCGCAACTTCCACTTGCTCCACTATTGCTCACGTTGCCTGCTGTTGAATATCGCACTGCACACATTATTCCTGGATCCGCCCCCTGCACTTGAGCATGCATTCATTACCGTTGCACTACGGCACATTGGGTTTTGTACTGTGCATCTGATGCCACTGAATATCGCATTATGGTGCATATCTGCTCTTACGCAGCTGCATCCATGTTGCGCATGACGCAACTGCTCTGAATATCCCACCCCAGATGTATAACCCTTTCCCCTGAATCTTTGCAACAATTCAATAGCTTGTCTGTAAAATTCCACATCCTCAGTACAGTTTCTTCGGATTCTAACCAGCTGTACATTGGGAACAGATTTTGTAAGCTTGTAAGGGTGGCAGCTATCATTTCTTAGAAGGGAGTTCGTGGAAGTATTTTTCTTGAAACCTTTTGTACTTATTGTACCTGTTACGTCATCTCCCGTCAAAGTGACATCCAGAAAATCAGTTGCAGTGTTATGCATGACTGAGGTAAATCTAAGATTTAGTGTATTAATATTAAGCCACTAAACAAATTCTTACACATTTTCTACACCCCCAGCCCAAATACATAAACAATCATCAATATATCACCCCCATTTGGCGATATACTGAAAATGTGGATTCACATTTTGATTTAGATAGATGTTCTTGTTCCCACAGCCCCATAAAAAGATTAGCATATAAAGGGGCCATTGAGGACCCCATAGCTGTGCCACATATCTTGGCATAGAATTCATTATTAAATTCAAAGTAGCTGTGATTAACACAAACTCCAGGGCTTCTACTAAAAAAGGCACTGGTGCACCTATCTCACTCTGATCGCATTCCAAAAAATACTTTGATGCTTTAACTCTGTCTTTATGTCGAATTTATGTGTATAATGCCTCTATATCAATGCATATCCACAAATATGTTGGCTCCGATTTAATGCTTTTAAATTTCTGGATAGTGTCTCCTGTATCTCTCAGGTATGATGGCAGCATTATCATACTGTACTGAAGGAATAAATCAAGAAATTCACTAATATGTTCTGTTACTGAGCCTACCCCTGAGATAACTGATCTCCCCAGAGGCTCTGATAGATTCTTGTGTATTTTGGATAGGCAGTACAGGGTTGGGATAACCAGAAATTCACAGTAAAAATATTTAAATTCATTGTTGTTAATACTCCCACTCTGTACTGCCTGATCCAATAATCCACATAACTCCCTTCTGTACTTTAAAGTTGGATTGCACTTGAGTTTTTTATAGTTGTTAACATCAAATATAAATTTTTCTACCATCTCTTTATATTTATTACAACTCATTAAGACAATGTTCCCACCTTTGTCAGCTTTTTTAATAACAATGCTAGATTCACTAGAGAGCCACTTTAGTGCTGTTCTTTCTACAAAAGATAGATTATTAACTTCACTCCTTTGGTTTGATTTATTTAATAATTGTCTTACCTTAAACAATACCATACTTTCAAACACATTTATGCTGTTATTGATTATTAAAGGGACAAAGTCAGAACTGCATTTAAACAAAGTATTTCTCATTGTAGTAAATTCAGCTGATGTCATTCCCAGTTGACGGCTGTCTAGAGCCTCGCTTTCTGAAATAAGCTCCAATGGTTCATCTGTATTGGCTTCCACAACACTCGCTGAGATTAAATCTTCAGTTGTTTCCATTTCTTCATAGTTTCCTACCATCAATTCGGCTGTCATTGTAAAATCCAAATTCTCCTCAGGTGCTAGTTCCTGCTTTATTGTCTCTTCAATAAAGCCCATATTTGCTGCTTCTGTGTTCTTATGATCAGCAAAGTAAAGTTTCAGCCTGATTTTTCAAAACAGTTTAAATAGATCTACAAAAATCTGAAAATGGTCTATAGGGGGTGATGGCACAAAATTCAGTCCTTTGATCAAAAAAGAATATTGTGAGTCACTTAAAGAAAAATCACGTAGATTTACTATTTGTAACTCAGTTTCTTGGGAATCCATAATGCATATATGTTGCTTCCTGAATTTTCTCCCTCTTCTCTTTCCCCTTCTAGTTCTCCTTCGGTTACTGTTTCTGTTTGTACAGTCTCTTTGCTCTTAAAAGGTTGCACTGTATTAGAAGTTACATCAATGGAGACTGTTTTGCTGCCTTTCTTCTGTATAACCCCTTCTGTTTTTTTAAATGCTTTGTTTTTATCAATAATTTTTCCTTAACTTTGACTCCTGTTCTTATTTCTGTTGGTAAAGCTTCTGTTCCTTGATCTTCCTCTGCTCCTTGAATGACTGTCTTTTTGGACTATATATGGATTTCCTGAATTGTAATCCCCTGCGCCCTGCAGTAATTTGACCTGCTTTTGGTCAATTATTTCTTTCTCATGTTTTTTTTATCTTGTTTTTGAGATTTCTATTAAGCTGATTAAAATCTTTATGACTTCTAAATCCAGAAACTTCTGTTTTAGCTGCCTTTAGTTTGGCCTCTAGTTCCTGATAGTTTTCAGTATCTTCATCTTTATTAACTGTGTGTATGCAAGGGATGCTGTTTCCCAAATTTTTAGCCAGGCATCTTTCCTTTTAAAGTTTTCAAAACCACAAGAAGGTGTTTTCATTACCCTCAGACCTCATGGCGCTTGATTTTTTTCTTGATATGTCTCTAAAGATGCTATGTTATAGCTGATATTTATTTATTTTACCAGCAAGTATTCTAACTTAAGGAAAGAAGTTTTAATGTTATTTTCAGTGCTCAGTGCATATGCTGTTGCTCCTGTAACTGTTCCACCTTCTAAATTGCTATGAAGCTCTTGTTTACATGATAGTAACGGTGCTATACTTTCCAAGCATAAACTCTCATCTTCTCCTTATATGCCACAAGTTCTGGGTTTTGTTTCAGACATAACTAGGCCACCACCGATTCAATATAGAAGCTGCTTCTGGCCAAAGAATACACAATCAAATGAGAGTCATGTAAAACTTAGCCCTCACGAAAACAGTGGTAAGTGGTTTAACAAAGAAAAATGGTACAAACAGAAACAGTAACCCAAGGAGAACTAGAAGGGAAAGAGAGGAGGGAGAAAATTCAGGAAGCAGCACATACGCGTTACGGATTCCCAAGAAACTGAGTTACAAATAGTAAATCTAAGTGATTTTTCTTTAAGTGACTCACAATATTCTCTTTTGAGCAAAGGACTGAATTTTGTGCCATTGCCCCCTATAGACCATTTTCAGATTTTTGTAGATCTATTTAAACTGTTAAACAACTATAAAAAACTCAAGGTTAATCCAACTTTAAAGTACAGAGGGGAGTTATGTGGATTATTGGATCAGGCAGTACAGAGTGGGAGTATTAACAACAATGAATTTAAATATTTATATTGTGAATTTTGTAAGCTTGTAAGGGTGGCAGCTATATTGTGAATTTCCGGTTGTCCCCACCTTGTACTGCCTGCCCAAAATACACAAGAATCTATCAGAGCCTCCGGGGAGACTGATTATCTCAGGGGTAGACTCAGTAACAGAATTTATTAGTGAATTTCTTGATTTATTCCTTCAGTACAGTATGATAACACTGCCATCATACCTGAGAGATACAGGAGACACTATCCAGAAATTAAAAAACATTAAATGGGAGCCAACATATTAACATAGAAACATAGCCTTTGATGGTAGATAAGGACCGCTTACCCACCTAGTCTGCTCATTTCCCTACCTACAGGATAAGCTGCAGGTCCTAGTTAACCAACAGCCTATTTCTTCCTACCCCCCCACAAGAATTGCCTTACGTCTGCCCAATGCATTCTTGAATTCTCCCACAGTTTTAGACCCCACAACCTCCTCAGGAAGGCTGTTCCATGTGTCCACCACCCTCTCTGTGAAAAAATACATCCTCACATTGTCCCTGAGCCGTCCCTCCTCTGTCTTCAAATTGTGTCCCCTTGTTCTTGCACATCCCTTTTTCTGAAAGATGCTACCCTCTTGGACTTTGTTGATTCCACTGAGGTGCTTAAAAGTTTCTATCATGTCTCCCCTCTCCCTCCTTTCCTCCAGGGTATACATATTAAGCTCCTTTAATCTTTCCTCGTATGGCTTCATTTTCTTGCAGACCCTGCATGATTTTAATTGCCCTCTTCTGGACTGCCTCCATCCAGTCTATGTCATTGCAGAGATGGGGCCTCCAGAACTGGATGCAGTACTCCAGATGGGGTCTCACCAACTGTCTGTACAGAGGGATAACAACTTCCTGTTATCTGCTGGTGATGCTCTCCCTATACACCCCACTATCCCCCTCAGCCCTCTCTACTGGCTTCTCACATTGCTTGCTAACCTTAAAGTCATCTGATATGATTACCCCCAGGTCTCTTTCAATTTTTGTTGTTGTTAGTACCTCCCCCCCATTGTGTAATTTTTCCCTGGGTTTTCGTTTCCCAGGTGCGTTATTTTGCACTTATTTGCATTGAATCCAAGCTGCCATACTACTGACCATTCCTCCAACCTTGCCAAGTCCCTTCTCATCCTTTGCAAACCTCCTTGCATATCAGCCCTGCTGCAGATCTTTGTGTCATCTGCAAAGAGGCATACTTTCCTTCCAGTCCCTCTGCAATGTCACTTATAAAGACATTGAAAAGGACTGGACCCAGTGCTGAACTCTGTGGTACCCCACTAATAACCCCTCTTTCTTCAGAGTGGACTCCATTTACAATTACCTTCTGTGTCCAGTTGTCCAGCCAATGTTTTACCCAGGCTATCACCCTGGGACCCACTCCCAGGCTGGTTAATTTGATTATTAATCTTTTGTGTGGGACTGTGTCAAATGCCTTGCTAAGGTCTAGGTAGACCATATCCACAGCCACTCCCTGGTCTACTACTTTGGTCACCCAGTCAAAGAAATCAATTAGATTCATCTGGCATGACCTTCCCACTGTGAACCCATGCTGCCTTAGGTCCTGCGCCCCACTGGCCTCTGGGTACTTAATAATTCTTTCCTTAAGAAGTGATTCCATCACTTTCCCTACCACAGATGTCAAACTGACAGGTCTATAGTTTCCTGCCTCTGTCTTGCTCCCACTTTTGTGAAGGGGACTCATATCTGCCTTCCTCCAGTCCTCAGGTACCACACCATCCTCCCATGATTTGTTAAAAAGGGTAGTCAGTTGTGTCACTAGTCCTCTCCTTAATTCTTTTAGAATTCTGGGGTGAATTCCATCTGGCCCCATTGCTTTGTCCACCTTCAGTTTTAGGAGTTCTTTCAGAACCCTTTCTTCTGTGAAAGGACTGGGATTGACCCTCCCATCCAGAGTGCTTCTGATAATTGGATTAGGGACCTCCCCCTCCTCCTCTTTTGTGAATACTGAGCAGAAGTATTCGTTCAGTATCCCTGCTTTTTCACTGTCCCTCTCTGCCCACCCACTGTCCTTTCTATTCAGCCTCACTATCCCTCCCTTTGTCTTTCTATGCTCCCTTATGTACCTATAAAAGGTTTTATCCCCCTTCTTTACTGAGCTGGCTATCTTTTCCTCAGTTGGGCCTTTGCTATTCTGACTTCCCTCTCTGCATCCTTCTGCCTTAACTGGTACAGTTCTCTGTCCTGGTCCTTCTGTGTTTCCTTATACTTCCGGAATGCTATCTTTTTCTCCCTAACCTTCACCACCACCTCTTTTGAGAAACATAGTGGCCTTTTCTTTCATTTTGATTTGTTTATTTGCTTCACACAAAGGCTTGTTGCCTCTGTGATGGCAGTTTTGATGTTTTCCCATTGTTGCTCCACCCCTCCTTCTAGCTTGTTTGCTAGTTCTTTTCTAAGGCATTCTCCCATCTTGCCAAAATCAGTCCTCCTGAAGTCCAGTACCCTCACTTTTGTATGCCTTGACTTTGTAGCTGAGTTTATCATGAACCACACTGTTTGGTGGTCACTTGTTCCAAGATTGCTACCCACTTCTAGATCTGAGATCCATTTCACTGTCCCCATTTGAGAGTACAAGGTCTAAGATTGCTGCCTCATGGGTAGGTTCCAAAACTAGCTGTCTGAGGCATGCCACCTGTAGGGCATTGAGAATGGCCCTACTCTTGTATGTGGCTGCAGCAAAGGTGCTCCAGTTAACATCTGGCATATTCAGGTCACCCATCAACAGTATCACCCCTTTCTCTGCCATCCTAAGGATGCCTTCTATCATATCCTTGTCCATTCCCTCCCCTGAGATGGGAGTCTGCATACAACCCCTGTGTGGATTGTGGTGCCATTTCCAGTCTCTAAGAGGACCCACAGTGCCTCCTCTCCTCCCTGTTTACTCTTTTGTTCCATTGCTTTTATCCTTTCCCTTACATAGAGAGCTACTTCTCCCCCCTTCTAAGCTCCCTGTCTCTCCTGCAGGTTGTGTACCCTGGTATATTAACATCCCAGTGATGGTTCTCTGTGTACCATGTTTCTGTGACTGCTATGATATCCAGGCATCCCTCTTCCATCAAGGCCACCAGTTCAGGAAGCTTGTTGCCCAGACTACGGGCATTGGTACTCACTACCCTCCATTTCTTGATGGCCTTAGCCCTTTTTGCCCCATCCCTGTCCTTATTGCCTTTGTGGATATGCATTGATATAGAGGCATTATACACATGAATTTGACATAAAGATGGAGTTAAAGCATTAAAGTATTTTTTGGAATGCGATCAGAGTGAGACAGGTGCACCACTGTCTTTTTGGTAGAAGCCCTACAGTTTATGTTAAATCACAGCTACTTTGAATTTAATAATGAATTCTGTGCCAAGATATGTGGCACAGCTATGGGAGCCTCAATGGCCCCTTCATATGCTAATATTTTTATGGGGCTGTGGGAGCAAGAACATCTACTAAATCAAAATGTGAATCCACGTTTTCAGTATATCACCAAATGGGGGTGATATATTGATGATTGTTTATGTATTTGGACTGGGGGTGTAGAAAAAGTGTAAGAATTTGTTAAATGGCTTAATATTAATACACTAAATCTTAGATTTATCTCAGTCATGCATAACACTGCAATTGATTTTCTGGATATCACTTTGATGGGAGATGATGTAACAGGTACAATAAGTACAAAAGGTTTCAAGAAAAATACTTCCACGAACTCCCTTCTAAGAAATGATAGCTGCCACCCTTACAAGCTTACAAAATCTGTTCCCTATGGACAGCTGGTTAGAATCTGAAGAAACTGTACTGAGGATGTGGAATTTTATAGACAAGCTAATGAATTGTTGCAAAGATTCAGGGAAAAGGGTTCAGGAACATTGTTCAAAATAGTCCTCACAGGTGAAAATCTGATTGAAGACTCATAATTTATTAGTAGCTTAATGCGTAAAAATCAAACATCGTTATGGTCATTTGGCACTCAGAACTCGCTGACAATTGATGACCTTATGGTGATACAAAAATGCCTAATGTTTCCGTTGGATATGTCCAAGCTTCATCTGAGATAGTGTTCTGTTTCTAACTAGTGTTTTTATAGTGTACAGTAACCATGGTGACCACACAACAAAACATACATATATTAAAAAGCTTGCCCCACTACTTGGAAGATAAAGTATAGGAGCATGTCGGATGCAAGCAGCTAGTTCTCATGACTTACAGAGAGTGCATGTAGGTGTACATAGTCATGCATGCCACATGAAGTACAGAATATGCTGTACAGATTGTTATTTAATAGAGCACATTAGTATAAATGGCTGAAGTCATGACAGCCAATCATTACACACACATACTGTACCTATTATATAGTGTAGAATTTCCCATTGTGCAAGACAACTATAAATGAACCTCTCTTAGGGTTAGGGTAAGGACAGAACAATTACATAATTTTTTTTTTACCTTATTATAAATCAATCAGGCAGGATAATTGGTACAGTACTAGGGCTACCACTTGTGACATAGGTGAAACAGGCTTGGGATCCAGCCTGGGTTGTGGGGCTGGGGGGGAAGAGGTGGAGAATGGGGTGGAGGAGGATCAAGAGTCACATGTGACCCTCTCCTTCTCCAGGAGGGTAGGGTGCCACATCCCATTGCACTAATGTCATCTGTAGACTTACAGGTGGAAGAACACAAGGGACACATGGAGGGAAGGTCAGGCCGCGCTGAATATTTCACACTCACATCATGGACTACATCCCAATGGAGCTTCGAGACAGATGGCACAGAAACAGAATGAGGGTAACTAATAAATGAGATTTACACCATGTCAGCCAACAGCTCCATGCAGTCTGTTAGACCCTGACTGAAGGCAGGTAAATTTGCCAAGCCAGAGTGGAGGAGGCATAGAAAAGAATGAATAAAAAAAAAAAAATCAGTCACAGCAAACTGTGGTGGTATGTAATATGCTAATATGACCTCCTAGGGATGTTTTGTATGGTATGATAGCCTACTGTCCTGAGTTCTTTGGCAGAAAAAAACGTTCTGATCCAATTTGCATTCCTCTTGCCTATTCCTCAAGCTGTAACATTGTAATACCATAGGGCACATGCATCAGAGGTCACATTAACTTATGAAAAAAGGGAGTCATGGAATCTTATGCTACAGACACATTGCAAGGAACTATTAGAAGCAGTGCATATACTTACTCATTAACAGGTGCATCGCCTTATGCACATACTGCTGTCGATATGCAAAATATGCTGTCTGCAGCACCAAGATGTCCATAAAAACAGTCTGAAATCCAAGATGCAATGTTATGCAAAAGTGAGCTACAGAATGAGCAACAGCTTGTGCTTCTTGGTAGCACACAGACTCTACAGCTGTGGATATTGGATGGTATAAAGATCAGGTACACCTATTAAAATGAAATAGAAACAATTACTACAGTATTAATTTTGCCCCCTTCGCTCTGGTCTCTGCTGTCCTACCAGTCACCCAAGGCAGGACAGCTGTCCCCCTTTACCTGACCAACATGAGGTGCCATTCCCCATAGAGCCATGGCTTACCCCCAGGTGTGGACAAGGTGAGGGCCTCTTTCCCTCAAACACTTCAAGTCTCATGTGGCAAACTTGGATGTCCAGGCAGGGAAATCTGCTTGTGTTGAGAGACCATCAACATCAGGTACAGGGCTTCACTTTTTCACAGTTTGCTGTCCCAGCCCATGGGAACTGTGCAAGGGGTACAAGTGTGCATGCTTGCAAGCGCATGACATCACACATAGCCAGTGTGGCTCCTCACACTCCTGGTCATGCAGAGCCCTGCCATCATATTCATCCAAGGAGCAGTATGGCAGCAGCAGATGGAACACTCCCACCCCAGAAAGGAAAGCATTCACTGGGATGCTCAATCCTTCCCCTCCAAAATGGCACCCAATGACTTGGGATCATTCCCAAACCTGGGTCACCAACATCGCATGTGGTAGCGCTATCACTGCACCAATGGGCCAGATACCATCAGAAATATTATAACTATCAACATGGGTTACAATGATAAATGATTTTGGAATATAAGAAGGCTATAAAAAATGCATCTCATGACATTTACTGTATCTGCCATGGGTGATGTACATACTGTCATGTACTATATAACCTTGGTGGTGGAGACTGGAAATTGTACAGAGATGAAACTTAAAGTAGAAATGGTAAATTGTAATGCTGGTGGAGGCTGTGTGTGTGTGTGTGTGTGTGTGTGTGTGTGTGTGTGTGTGTGTGTGTGTGTATGTGTGTGTGTGTTTGTGTGTGTGTATTTCTGTACTACAGTGGATAAGATCATTGGTTGTGATAGTGAATATGGGGTGCAGTACAACTAGTGTAGCATGATATTTGTGAGTGTGGTGGGAAGACTGTACTGTGCTAAATAGTGTTGTTGGGATGCTCATTTGAAGCATTTTAGAAAATACATTGGATGCTGTGCTACAGCCACCTTTGGGGGTTTATACAGAAAGGAAGTGTCCCCTTTTTGGGGGGCTGATGCAGAAGGGAAATGTACTGCATTACATAGGATGCCTGAAAGCCAAGTGATCTGAAATAAAAGTTACTTTTGTGCAGAATGACTCCTTGAAAAATAAAATTAAGTCCATCATGTGGGGCACTATGTGTCATCAACAGTGGGGGATGCCAACATCTCATGCATGCATTACAAACCTGCCCCCATATCTATCCCTGCAGAAAGAATGCTAGAGGCACATGGGTGTTGATGCACTTCTGTGTAAGATCACTCAAACAGGACAGGGAGGGTGTGCCACAGCATTATACAACATACTCATCCACATTAACACCAGTGGACCAACATGTACATGTAAGCCCTCAACACCTCTACATTATTATCATGGCATCATTTGGCCATTAACTGATTGCCAAAAGCACTCTAACATGATATAGAGGGCTGCGAGTCTAGAGATATAGCACAGGGGCACGGTAGCACTGCTATAGTTAGGGTTGAGTGGCATGTTTAATGTTAAACCTCTAATTTTGCAGTTTAATAACTTTGTAACCGATCAATGAATTTGCTCACAATTTGGTATGCACTGTCCTGTGGGGCAGATCTCTTGATGTAGCAAGTTTTGTTCCAGTTGGATGTGTGAATTCTGAGATCCTGACAGTGCAAAAAGTCATAAAGTCGACACTTTTTGCAGTTTTTTACTCATCACCCTGCGTCCAGACGGTGTGGAATTTTAATGTGATGTTTTTATGGTAGAAACAGCTTGGGTAACAGAAGAGGTGTGCTTTGTTTTGTGTAAAAATATTAATCTGTTGCAAAGTTATTATGTTTTACATTTCACATTTTTTCCAATGGGAAGATCACTTTTCAGGATAGAGAGAGAAAAATCGACCAAGGATTTGTTCTCATGAAAAAGGATTCACTCTTACAAGACCCATTCCTTTTTCATGAAAATTAAATCCTTTTTCATGAGGAAAACATCTTTCTTCACCAGCTGCCATCTTTGTTTTAGTTTTTTCTTATTTGTTTTCAAAAGCCACAAAAATAACATCCTGGAGAGAGACCACCACATCTAGCTGGTTGATTGGGACCCCGTTAAGTGCAATCTGCACTTTAATGTTACTAATATACCCCAGAAATGTGTTTTATTTACTGAAAGGAACCCTTTTTCATGACAGCGTGATATGAAAAAAGAATCCTTTTCCGTATCACGAGTCACGAAAAAGGATATTTTTTGTGACTCCAGAATGATTTCCCTGTACTTCCCTGGTATCTAGTGGCACCCCTCACCCTCCAATCAGTGTGCCTCTTATATTTTGTTAGTCCCTGGTGTCTACTGGCACCCCCATCCTCCAATCACCATCTCTGTTTTTTTTTTACTTATTCGCTGATGTCTAGTGGCACCCCCACCCTCTGATTGCCTTCCCAGTTGTTTTGGTCCATTTCCTGGTGTC
Organism: Neoceratodus forsteri; assembly: GCA_016271365.2. Classification (NCBI taxonomy): domain Eukaryota; kingdom Metazoa; phylum Chordata; order Ceratodontiformes; family Ceratodontidae; genus Neoceratodus; species Neoceratodus forsteri. Next base: position 216,230,966 of record JADMNL010000024.1, read on the forward strand.
TAGTGGCACCCCCCCCTCTGATTGCCATCACTAGTCGCATGGTGTTCTGTGTCACTGTGCTTTCCCTCCCCTAGACCCTTCCATATTTTATTTATATATTCCAACACTGGGATGCCCACCCCTGGTGCCAGATGACCCCCACAGCCCATTGTTTTCTTAATGTGCCAATATTGGGGGGGGCCCAATCCCAGCATAAGCATTCAGAATCTCTCCCAATAGAGTGGGACACTGAGAAGCCCACCCCCAGTGTCCTGAAATAGATTTATTTACTTACAAAAAAGAAAACAATTTCCAGAAGTCTTTTTTTAACTTGAAATAAAGAAAATGGTCCTTCATTGTCTCCCCATCCCCCTCCCCAACCCCTACCCTCCCACCGAGCACCCACCACTCCACACACACACCCCTACCCCATACTTACTACTGGAGATCATAAGCTGTCATCTTCTGTGGACCCGTACATGTCTGCACTCTTCAAAGCTGAACCATGAAATGAGGAATCAAGGTAAGTGCCGTATAATATATTTCAATGGTGTTTTGAACTTATGTTGACATCTTTGCCATGTTTTGGAATTTGTGCACCAAATTTTCAACATGGCCCTTTTTGGACCCACCTCATGAACATTGTCACTGTCATTTCATTAATCAGGCCCAGAAGGTGATTCTGTGGTTGCTGCATGAAATCACCTTTCAGACTCAATTAATGAAATGACAGTGCCATTGTTCATGAGGTGGGGTCCCACAAAGACCATGTTGAAAATGTGGTGGAAAAATTCCTAAAAATAGCTGAATTATGAGCATTAGTTGACATTTATCTATGCAAGTGTATAACTTTTGTAATATTCAATATGTTGAGTCCAAATTTCTAACATAGCCATTTTTTCACACCATCTCATCACTGCACCCATTCAGGGCACTGGCATTAGTGCACCCATCATTAGGGTGCCAAAAAACAACAAAATTCACCACCCCCTCCATGAGGTCCACCCCCCCCGGAGTTGGAATCCTTAGTTAGGGGGCGATTGACAAAATTGCCAACTGGCGCCCTAATGATGGGTGCACTACCACTTGTGCATTCCGAGGGTGGAACCCCATCTCATGAACAGTACAGCTGTCATTTTTCACATCCTGTCTGAAACATGTTTTCCCACCTGTGGCACAGAATGGCATTTTGGCATGGATTTGAATATTTTCACCTACAAGTTTTATGAGGTTGGGTCATAAGAAGATTATGTTGAAAATCTGGGGTCAAAATATGAAAAAAATGCAAATGTTATGACCATTCATTGCAATTTCACTATGCCAGCTCGTAACTTCAGAAATGTTAAATATTTTGACCCCAGATTTTCAATATAGCCTCCTTATTACCCCACCTCATGTATGTCACAGCTGTCATTTTTCAAATCCTGGCCAAAATGTGTTTTTGCACCTGTGGCACAGAATGGCATTGCAGTTGTGCATAATTGCATAATTACGTTTCAGTGGGGATTCAAACATTTTCTGCACCGGGTAGATAAGGTGGGGTAATAAGGTGGCTATGCTGACAATTTGGTCACTGTTGTCCTATAAATGGAAATGCAGGGCCTGGAGGGACCTGTGCTTCCACAGCTACATACATATATGTATCTATGGAGGGAAGGACCCTGCACTCCCACAATAAAATAAAGATACTATTATACTATCACAAAAAGGAAGAAAAAAAGTTACAAAAAAACTTTGTTAATGCTCCAGTTAGGGTCAAAGCAACAAAAGTTGGGGAATGAGGCATTAGGATTTCCCTAACACCCCACCCTTCCAAACCAGGCAGGAAAGCAGGTGTGGGGTGTGCCTTGGGCTTCTCAAGCCTAAAGCTCACACCATCCTCAGAAAGTCTACACCTCTGACCTTATTTACAGATGGAATGGGGTGAGTGTTAGGTCTGAGAAGCCCAAGGCACACCCTACACCTGCTATCCTGCCTGGTTTGGGAGGGTGGGGTGTTAGGGAAACCCTAATGCCTCATTTCCCAACTTTTGTTGCTTTGACCCTAACTGGAGCATCAACAAAGTTTTTTGCAACTCATATACTGTGTCTATATATATCTATAGCTCTAGATAGCTATACATAGATAGATAGATATGGATAGATAGCAAAAAAACTTTGTTAATGCATCAGTTAGGGTTCAGGTTAAAGCAACAAAAGTTGGGAAATGCAATGTTAAGGTTTCCAACCCTAACTCTGCATCCCTCCCCCCCACACACACACAACCAGCAAAAGGAGCAAAGCAACACAAGCAACCAGAGACAGCCATCATGATGTAAGACAAACAACATACAACTCTCTGCAGATAACACAATAAACATCCATCATCATGGTCCACCACTTCTTCACCCATGGATACACATGCACACTTCAACACACATGCACCCACTTCAGGCTGGAGTTTTTTTTTTGTAGTATATGAAAGAGCCAAAGTTGTGCACCCATTAAGTAATTTAATGACTGCAACATAATCTGAATATAACACTTTGTGCAACATTGTAAAATAAATAACTAAATGCCATCACTGCGTAAGTTTGAAAGGGTGCTAAACACTTGTCTGTGTTTTTTCACTTACTGTGACATTTATTGATGACTTAGGTTACCAGAAATGATTTCAAAAGATGTGAATATTATGAGTAAACACTTGTATATTAACATCACAATCTAAAGGTTTTCAATGAGTATAATATGCAAATCCAGTGCTAGTTACATTTTTCTTTGTGGTTTAGAGGTGGACTTATAGGCACACAACAGTGACAAGTATGAGAGAATGATATGTAACCAAACACATCTATAAGTTTATAGTGAGAAAGTATTACTAGAACTGACTTCAAATCATAATAGTTTGTAGTGTGCACGTTATATGTTTTCTGTGGTGATGTTTGCATGAAATTATGATTCAGTGTCACTGGCCAGCAGAGAAAGTGTGGTATCACTACCACACAGTAGTGTTTGTCCAAGTGTTGGTGTCTTACCATAACTTCTGGTATTGTACACACATTTTTTCTTGCAATGATGTTAATGAAGTATGCCTTACAAATAGAAAGTCAACAATTAAAATACAAATAATTAGTTTTCCATAGCAATGTCATGTTATCATAAGACACATTGTTATGTATTATTAGCACAGCAGGATAGATATTATAGCTTGATGCAAATATGTTCCATGTTAGTGCACTTCTACTATACTTCAGCAAAATAGCACACTAATGGTATTGTTTCAAGTGGTGTCAGCAATGGAAGAGTACATTCACAAGAAGTAATTGTTGTGATGTATAAACTGACAGAATATTAGAGTAGTAATGCTGTTATCATTGTATTTATCTATTTGTTCCTTTGTATTTTATTTTATCAGTTCAAATGCTGTGTCTTTCTTCAGCTTGAAGTGGGCATGTACATGTTGAAATGTGCATGTGTATCCATGGGTACAGAAATGGTGGACCATGATGATGGATGTGCTTGTCTCACCTGATGATGGCTGTCTCTGGTTGCTTGCATTGCTTTGACCCTTTTGCTGCTTGTGTGTTTGTGGAGGGGGGATGCAGAGTTAGGGTTGGAAACCATAATGTTGCCATTTCCTAACTTTTGTCACTTTAAGCTGAACCCTAACTGATGTAGTAATGAGTTTTTTTCAAAGAATTTCCTTTCTTTTTGAGAAGGTATTGACATTTTTATGCATTTTGTCACACCACAGTACAAGCAGATACCTTTTGTAATGGTTATTACATTATTTAACTGACTCTCCATATGCTGTGAACTGTTGTCATTAGTGTGTCATGCTAAGTTTGACAGCTTTTTTATTCATTTATTTTTTTTATTTCAGTTTAGGATTAATACCTTTGAGTCCAGGACTCATTTTCAAAGGTTCCAGGTCATTGTAGAACAAACATTGCAAATATAACAGTGTTTACAGAGAACAGAAAACAGTTACACAGACATTCAAATACAAAATAAATCTTATATATCCAACTAAAGGTTCAAGAGGATAGGGTAAATAGGGTTCAGCCTTGTAGTTCACTATTTAGTTGGTCAGTCTAGCCTGGGGGGTAGGGGGTCAGCAAGAGATGGTGTCATCATGGTGGAAGTGGTTTGTCAGCTGAGTGGGCCTCATTCAGGGATGGGGGTTGATGAGATAAAAGGGGGGGTGAAAGAGAGAGGGTTGGGTGGCTGAAATTTTGCCATATTAGTGCAGGCAAGCACAATTCTTTTTTGTGTCAAGAAGGGATCTAAGCCCAGATTTGAAGGTGCTAATCTTGGGTGATTCTGTAAGGTTAGCAGGTACAGTAACTCATGGCACCATTTTGGTCCTTGGCACAGGATGGAGTTCTGGGCAAGTTTCGTCCTTTTGAAGGGAATCACCAACCTGTCTGTAGTTGTGCTTCTTTTTGATTTGGTGGGAACTGCCGGCATAAAGAGGCAGCCCAGTGTAGGGGGAAAAAGCCCAAGAAGCACAGTTCCATTCTGCAAGAAAGCATTAAGAAGGCAATACATGTTTTACACATGATAATGGGATTTTTCTTAGGAAATCATTTAACATACCACATTCATGATAGAAATACTTTTCTGAACTATATTTGAATAGATTGTAATACTACCACTGAACATGTACTCAATATCTACGATGAAAGACACAGAACACAGGATATAAGTTAAAAAAAAATTTGAAAAATGCCAATTAAATTAGTACCAAATTAGAGCTGTGTTTCTGGAGAGGCCAAAAACAAAATACTTTCAAAAAGAAAAGTAATCTTTTAGTACACAAACAAGTGACAGTCATCTGAGAAATGTAAAATATGGATGACTGTTAAGAATATATATACAGTATGCTCCACTTGTAACGGACTCGGTTGTAATGTACATTCGGTTGTAACGGACAAATTTAGCTTTCCAAATGCCTTTTCCTATTGCTCCAATGTTAAAATTAATGGTTTAAATGGACCAGTAATTCCGTTTTTAACGTCCGCAGTTACCACCTTGTCTAATCGAACTCATTAAGTAATTAAGTACTTCAGTTGCTAAGGATTTTTATTTTAATAGGCACTCACCCCCACACAGCAGGAAAATAAAAAAAAAAAGGGTAAATAAGCTATCACCGCATCTCCTGCTGATAGCACAGCTCATCTCGGCCAGAGTTCAAAGAGAAGGCATCCCATGATTTTTGGCAAGGACAGGAAGAAGTCCCTCAGTTAACAGACAAGCACAAGCAGGCCACTTCTCTCAGACCTAGGATCCACACCACAGGTTAGGGACAGCGGGAGATGGGCAGAGTTCTCAGGGAGGCAGCAGAGCTCTCACCTCCTGCTGCATCAGTTACCCCCAATGCTCAACTGACATCCTTGTCATCGCAACCTTGTCATCGCAACCAAGAAGCCGGTGTTTCTGATCCTCCAGCAGCACTCCCTCCTCTTACTCCCGCCATCAAGGTGAGTGTCCTAGGACCTTCAAAACTGCACCTACTTCACTGTAAGTGCTCTGCCTGATGTTAACTTCCCTACGCTAGCTAAAAATAAGTAAAATGACAAAAATATCATTAAAATGCAGAAATGGATGTAGCGGATGCCGGTTGTAACAGACAAATTGCTAGTGGACAAAGTAGTCTGTTACAAGCGGCATATACTGTACATCATATTTTTTGTAAACTATTTACAACTATTTGCAGCAGTATACTTGGAAAATTCCACACTCGACCCCTTACTAAAGGTGCTCCTATGAAAAAGCAGGAACACATAATAACCAGCATACTATGTAGATGAGTGAAACACAATACAACAGTTAGTTTTCAGCTTGTCTCTTACAACACTTTAACATTTTTGGAAGCAATACATAAATTAAAGTGACGTATTCTTTCTAAAGTGCTGAAACATTTATGGTGGAGCCCACTTTTAAGAACATCAGATATAAGAACATTCCATTTATAAGAGCATTTGTTGAATGTCCCTATTTTTGCCCATTATTATCAATGGCAGTAAAGCCCATTTATAAGAGCAGTCATCCTGTTTATAAGAACCGTTTTTAATTTTCCGGAGGGGTTCGTAGATGATCATCATCACCTCAGTGTGTGCTAAGCCAGGGCTGAATCATCATCTAATTTCCTCATTAACAGTCACTTAATTAGTGAATGGATGTGGGAAAGATACCTTATTAAGAAGGCAGCACATATTCCTTCATAGTTAAGGTGAGACACTGAATGAATTTTACAATAGTCTTAACTATTTTGCAAGAGTTCCTTTAAAAAAAGCTATATTATATTACTTTTAATACTGAGTTCTCTAAAATGTAGTCCAAGCCCAGTCTCATCATGTTAATCATAGATTTTACATAGATATTAATTGTTTTCAAAGTAGCCCTCTTAAAAGAATATTCCGGTTATAAGAACATTTTTGTTTGGCATTTATGATGTGCTTATAACAGGGCTGTATTACTTTAATGATGTAGTTAAAGGAGGCAGCTACTTAGACATGACAGGAGCCATGACGTGAACACAATTACAAAAAGCAACGAATGTTGGGCATCACAGTCTGCTGAACTGCAGAGAACCTCAAAGGATAGGTACAGTAGAAAAATACATTTATTGCAAACAAAAGATAAAATCAGGTACAGCAGCACCCTCCCACTTGTGCCAACATTTCATGTCATACCGATGCTTTGTCAAGGTTTTAGTGATGTACACCGTGTGCTGAGAAATATAACAATCAATATGTAGAGCAATGCACGCAGACACTAACTGCATTACTGTTCAAAGTATGTTGTTTCAACTATAGCAATGCAGTGTATGTGTGTATATATATATATATATATATATATATATGAATAGATTGTAAGCCATATATGCATATTTATAAATCTGAGTCATAATTTGGTGGCCAGTATAAATCATTTCAGGCATAGTATAGTTTAACCCTTAGGCTGCCAACAGAATTAGAATGTATAGGAATTCTGGACTGATATATCAGTCTGCGGCCCTACAAGGCTTAAATGACATGATTTTTCACACAGGTTTGGACGATAATGTTATGCACACATCTCAGTGAGAAGCACTGTGCATTTTTGTGAGGGATATGCCATAAAAAAGGTTTACATGGGCCAAGATATGTTATGTTCATTGATTATACATACAGCTCAGCACCCTCGTAAGAGCCCACTTGAACTGTAACTAGTTTGTTTCAATCAGTAGAGCAATCCAGGCATTATATGTAGAAAGTGCCAGTAAAACAAACTATAGTTTTAAAACTGGTGATGGAGGAGTCATGGCATTTAGATAAAATGGCTGAGATATTCAAAGGGGTTGCACCTGGTGCAACTGAGTTGCACCAGCGCAACCCCAGAAATGCGCCCTGGGGCAATATTCAAAAGGGAGAATTGCACAGCACAATTCCCGAAGCGCTGGGGTGCAAAGATAATGTATGCTGCACATCTCCAGGGGGCATGACCATGCATATGCAGCACATCCCGATATTCAGCCCAGGATGTGCGGTGCATCTGCTGGCACATCCCAGAAATCTACTGCATACCTGTGCACGAAGTTGAGCCTGGAAAAATAGGCTCAACTGCTAGCCACCCACAGGCATGCTGCTGTATTGCAATGCACAACACAGCAGCCCCCAGCCGTGGGTGGCTTCCATCCCCCAGAACACTGTACATAAGCACCCACAGAAATCCATGATAGCCTAGTGGTGCCCCCCTCCCCTGCCGTACCTCCGATCACTGTAAATTAATAAAGTTTTTCTCCCTGGTGGTCCAGTGGTACTGCCCCTCCCCACCAGTAACCCCGATTGCCATAATGTAACAATTTAATTCTCTCTGGCAGTCCAGTGGTACCCCCTTCCCTGCCAGTAACCCCAATCACTGTAATGTAATAATTTAATTCTCCCTGGTGGTCCAGTGGCACCCCCACCCACACAGAACCCCCAGCCCACACAACTCCCCACATCATCAGTGGGCAGCAAACCCACCCACATACCTCCGCAGCTGCCCACTGAATGACAGCTTACAGTATCAGCTGCAAGCCCATTGGTCCACACTGTGGACCAATGGGGTTGCAGTGCATACTGTAATAGTCATTCACAACTTTGTGAATGAAGTCATATCCAGGTCTGAATATCTGGATATTGCACCTGGTGCAGCTCCAGTTGCACTGGAGCATTCCTAGTCCTAGTTCAGACCTGTCTGGGGGATGCGCTGGTGCATTGTATTTGCACTGAGTGCATTATTTGCTATATTCAGAAGAGATGCCCCCATGGCACATCTCTTTTGAATATATCCCTTAGTTGCTCCAGTGCAACTCAGCTGCTCTGCACCACCACTTGCGCCATTGCCTGGCACAATTCTGAATATCGGACCCAGTGACTCTAACCAATGAATCTATGGATATCAATGAGTTTTGGGGGATGCACGAGCGTATTGTATTTGTGCCATGCACATTATTTGCTATATTTAGAAGAGATGTGCCATGTTCAAGTTAGGAGCTCAGTACCCTAAATCTACTGTGAGTTTTTGTGTTTGTAATTGTATCCGGACCCATAGTAGCTCTGTTTTCAGTGGTATGTCCCTATCATGCTTGATCTCATGTGCCTTAAGTGTACAAGAAATGCATACTGCTATGCCTCCCCTGTGCTGTCTTTTCTAAATACAGTATATCCTGAGATTTCTATACCTCAGTCCCCTTCTTTGAACCATGTTTCTGTGACTGCACATACTAATATTTTTCATCCTCCAGCTTGTGTTTTAGTTCATCGATCTTATTCCACAAGCTTCTGACATTAGTTAGTAGGATCTTTAGTTTGTTTTCTTTCATATTGTCTGGTTTAGTTTTGTTAATGATCCTTACTCCTTATGAGAGGTATCTTTCTCTTTTTGTTGTTACTAAACCCTTGCCAAATGGTTCCCTTTTCCCCTGATTGTCCAGTTTAAAGCCTCCATAATACTGTTAGTGAATAGTTTGCCCAGCAGGTCTCTCCCTTTTCTACCTAAGTGTAATCTGTCATGGCTAAAAAGATAGCCCTTGTCCTGGAACAGTTCACAAGATCGGAACACTTGTTATTAAGAAATGAAATATAAAAAAGTTTACTAACAAATTCACCTAGAAAATTGAAATGGATCCAGATTACCCGTTCTTCACCACACTTTAAATTACCTGTGTTTCACCGCACTTAAACTGAGGTTTTTGATTTTTGTGCTGTTGCAATCTCTAAAAAAATATATCAGTTGACACATTCCCTCTAATTCAAACTTTTATAATGTAAATGGCTACAATGTGCCAAGTAAAAACAAATCATTCATATCTTGGTATTATCATATGCCTTTACACAAATGTTTCAGAGTCACTGGTGGCCACATTTAACCAGAGTGTATTATGGAGCATCCCCTATGCAGCAGGGCTGTGGTTCAATAGGGGTGGGGGTGGTAAAGGGAGGAGGGAAAGGAAACCTGTATTACAGATATCCAAGTATGACTCCCAGAATGCAACCGGGGTATGGAAGAGGGATATTGTAAAAGGTGGGATCGTGGGAGGGATGACTGGGTTTATATTGTTTAAATCACATTTAAATCATATTAATTCAATAATAAATCTGACACTTAATTCTCTGTTCTCTGCTCAACTACAATACATTTCAATTTACATGTTATGCTTCTGTTGAAGTTTATAATTCTGTATCATGTTTTGATTTGATCTTTTCCTTCAAAGTAGCACCCATCAGTATCAGAACCCTGGCTTAGTGCTTCTCTGTTTTTCCCTGTAATAAAATACAATACATGAATCTCATGTTCATACTGGCACCTCTAATATTATTTGTTCACTATATGAACCAGAAAATCATTCAGAACATAGCATTACTCATGAGTTAATTATTTTACACGGTCTCAATGTCTGCACTTTTACATGGTCCAGCTAGAGCCAGCATTGGCATTTCATACTGCTTACTCTAGTAAAAAGATTTTAAAAAAAAAGCTTCTAGGTGTTAGCATTCCTTTGTAGTAAGTAAAATGGATATCCTCTTACTGGAAATGATACCACAGACTCGGTAGTCTCACAAGGCTACTTGGGTGTTTTATTGGGGAAGGGGAATTTACTTTATTCCCATTTCTCTTATTTCATTGCTATCATAAAAACATAGAAACATGAGAGGCAGAGCTAACAAATGACCAAGACAGATGCTCTAAGAGGAGCTCTCTCACATTGCTCTAAAACTTGATTAGTAGAACTAAGTCAGATTTTTAAGATTTAACTAACACCAATAGCTGCAGCTCATTGAATGCTACTAGCAGATATAAAACTGTTGTGGATAGCAACATGGGTAGTACCAAAAACCAACCACCTTCTGAGACCAGGAAAGAAAAACAGCTGCAGCCGACTGGATCACTGGTGATGGGTGAACAAAGCTCAACTGACATCTTGGATCCTGGTCTTACCCTTCAGGCCATCTGCAATGCTGTAATAGCAGCAGTAAAAGATTTATCAGATAAAGTCAATACCTTTAGCACAAGACTAGCTGTGGTTGAAACGAAAGTAGAGCAAGTTATTACAGAAACCAAAGTCATAACTGAAAATGAAAATAAAACTTTAACAGCTGTGAATGGAGTCATCAAGGAGAATAAACTACTATAATTTTGACTGGAAACACTGGAAAATGCAGTTCGAGCTGCAAATGTGTGCTTCTTGGGCATTCCGGAGGGACTAGAAACACCTAATCCTATACGATATATAAATAATCTTTTAATCCAGTGGTTTGGAGACATGTCGGACATTACTATACGGCAGGTCTACCGGATTAGCCCGAGGAGAAAGCTGAAAAACACCACCTTACCTCAAACCATGCTGGTTGTCACAGGTGGTTCTCACCAACCAGATAAAATCTTGCTACACTCCCGAGACTCTGCTCCATTGCTCCTAGATGATGACAAGGTGGTACACTGTTTTCCAAATCTCAGCTTCTCTGCATGGGAATGTCGATGGACATTTGACTGGATTCAAGCAGGACTCCGTGCACTAGGAATCACACACTCCCTGCAGATGCCTGCATGTCTCAAGATCTCTTATGTGGGGAAACATTTCATGTTTAATGACCCTGTGGAAGCCAGCAAAAAGTTGGACAAAATTAAGCAAGACTTTATTTCCACTGCCGAGGAGTGCCCAGACACTGATGGGTGAAGCAACGTTCGCCTCTCTACAGTGAGATCTACCTGTATCTACCCATATTACTGATTTAAGCTGTCGAAATTGAGTAATTACTAAGCTATACCTGCCTGAGGAAAATTTAACACAATTTATTTGGTAACCATATCTGTAATTGCTTTGTTAAAGCCACAATTGTTTGCTCCTAAAATGGCGAATAGGCATTATTAAGTGCGACAGCAGCCTACACGTACTTTTATTTGCCTTTGTTACTTTTTTTGTTTGACATCTTGAGTTACTCTTGTTGGCTTAAGCAAATGCACTGCCACATTAATAAAAGGGATGCAATACTGAAGCTTAGTTAAGCACACAGTTTTGTTCTTAAAGTAATTTGTTATTTTGAATACTTTCTGACAATGTTTACACTGTTTTAAAAATAGCATTCAGGAGCTGTGAAGGAGTGATGGTGTGGAGTGTCTACCTTTAGTAGTGCCTTTAACAGATGCATTTTAAAGTTTTAATTGTAGTTGCTTTCTGGACCAATAGCTATAGAAATAGCCAATGAAATATCTTCAGGGATGGATCTGGGACATTATTTTGTTTTATTTGGTTCAGTGTCCTGTTGCAAGAGCTCATTTCTAATGTTTTATGGACAATATTACGTGGACAATTTATTATTAAGGAAATTATCACCATTATGATGTACCAACCTGCTGCATGTAATAGTCACTAATGTTACCATGTTGATTTGGAACCAGATGTGGTGTCATTGCAGCTATGTATAATGTTTTCATTTGGCATTGATTACCTTTAACTGAATAAAAATAAAGTTAAAAAAAACATAGAAACATGGACAATGTCAGCAGGAAATGATCATCTGTCCATCCAGTCTGCCCTGTCATACTCTATCCTACCCAAGGATCTATTTTCTAGACAGGATTTTTGCCCTCCCTTCCCCTGCCCTTACTTCCTACCTTACTGCTACTCTCTTGAGTAACTACACCCTAAACTGTATCCCATCCATACTGAAAAACTACCTGTGGTTTTAGCATTGACCACCTCTGCAGGTTTGCTGGTCCATGGCTGAACCACCCTCTCTTCAAAGTAAAATTTTCTTACATCTCTCTTTTATCTCCTCTGTCATCTTCCTCTCATGTCCCCATGTTATTGACTCACCCCACCTGCTAAATAGTTTCTAACAGTTTACCTTGTTCATTCCTTTCAGGAATTTAAGGTCACCATCATGACTGCCCTCTCTCTTCTAGCCTCCAGCATGTACATGTTCCTTGCCCCAAGTGGATCTTCATAGGATCTGCTGTGTCAGCTCTGAATCAGTTTGGTTACCCTATGCTGCACTGTCTCCAGCTTCATTTAAGACAGACTGGACTTCTCATTTTCCTTGTTTGTGTAAAACATCAACAGATACATGTTTTGTGCCAAAAGACTGTGACGTACGTGTGATACTTATTGACATTAAGGATGTACTTGCCAGTCATCTTTCTTGCAACCATGTAGTGAGCAATTTGTAGCCCTTGTAGTTTCCTGTCATGCTCAGTTCCAAGCCCCTTAACCTTTGGTCTCTGTGTACAGTGTTTTTGCTTTCAGTTTGAGTAAAGATGGCCTCATACTAGCAGCTCCCTGTGTCTGTGTCAGTCTGTTCTTTATATCCAGAACACTACAGACTGATTGTGTGCTTTGTGCGGGTAATTTAAGTACTTTTCTCCTAAAGTGTCATTTAGGCAATTTGCTTCTTTGTTTCATTTCACTTAACCTCATTAGGATGTGCTGCCACGTGTCTCCTGCTTACGGCTTCCAGCAAGAGAAGTCAGTCCTTCCTTCATCAGCCATTTTGAAGAGTTCTTTAGACACACACACAGGGACAAAGCTCAATGGGCATGACATATCTATCATAACATCATCACAGCCATGTGCTCACTTGGTTGCTTGTAAATATTTGTGTCTTTGCCTGAACTGGACCAAAGTAACACCCAGTGTCAGGGTAATGGTTTTAATGCCAGGGTGTCTAGACACAACACTTCATGCATCACAGTATTTGTTCTGGATTCTCTCATAAGAGATTCCATATTTCTTATCTCTGCATTCAGTGAAAATGTTCATTCCTGTATGTTTCTGCTAAAGATATTTATTCATAAATCCTTGTATTGAAATTATTTTTCTACATCATGTCTGATACTGTGCATTTACTAATAAACTGATCATTTTTATTCTCTGTGTGTTATAATGCCCCTCTATGATAACTATCTCATTCTTCTGGCAGAACTGTTGTTATCAAGGAAGTAAACATTTCTGAAAATGAGATAGAAATCCTGTATGAATACAAAGAGTTTTCAAACATAAAAGACAAAAAATTCCGTATGAATATAATTCCATGAAGAAGAAGGATTGTATTGTAGCCACTGACACTTTTTATTTTGAGAATTTTATTAGTTTTAATACGGGCAACCAAGGTTAGATGTAGTTAACTGTGCAGTTTAAGTTTTTTAGATTAAATGAAAAATTATATAGACATATATGTGTGAAAATAATTATCATTCTCATTAATGTGTTTAGAGCAGGAATTGTATTAATCATTCTCTGTATGTTGTAAAATAGATGTACATTGTAATCAGAACAATATCAATAAACAAGTATAAAAAAAGGAGGTTCCAGAAAAGGGGTACTGATATACTGTAGATGGATAAATGAGGCAAAGTATAAGGAATCTTGAGAGATAAAGCCATGAGGGGTAACAGAAATGAAAGGGATGAGGAGAGGAGAGGAGAGGAGAGGAGAGGATAGTGTTCTCTATGACATACAGCAGAGGCGTCCAACCTTTTTGGAGTCTTGAGCCACATTTAAATTTCTGAGTAAGATGTGAGCTACAACAATATGCGGCACGCACCAGACCCAATGTGCGGCCCTTATCATACCCATATTTAGCCATATTTAGGAGTTAAAATAATAACATAGTCATAGTCAGTAGTCAATAATCATATTTATTTGTATTAAGTTACAGTATTTTTAAAAAATAGTTGTAATTTTAAAATAATTATTCATAGCAGCTCTGGAGCTTTAAATTTGCCTGCAGGTTTAATAAAAGTAGCTTGTTGAGCACTCGGGGCACTTTTCAGCTCCTGTGCTTTGCTTTTCTCAAATTTAAAAGACTGTGACATGTACTTGACATGTAACAAACCCCTCGAGAGCCACATCAAACTGCTTCGAGAGCAACATGAGGCTCGCGAGCTACAGGTTGTCCAGTGTACAGTGATATTTTTCAAGATGTTAAAGTATTGTGCAGGGCCAATCCCATGGCTTTGTGACAGTGCTACTGCCTACCATGCTCGCGATGCACTTTTGGGAGTGGATTCAGGTTACTGGAGGTAGGCAGGGGTGGGCTAGGATCGAGCATTCAGAGGACTGCTCTCCTCTCCTGGGAAGGGGAGGTTCATGGACAAGCTGTTGATTGCTACCAGGTGGAGTCTTGATGACAGTCCAGCCAAAGATGACACAGAAGGGACAGAAGGAGCTGCCTGCTTGATGCATGGGGTGCCCACCTCTGCACTGCATGTCCTGTCATCCACGCTGTGGAATGCCTGGAGGAAAGGCAAGTCCTGCTGGTGGCAGTTGCCAGTTGGAGAGGCAGAGACAGGGCTGACAGCCTGCCTGAGCACAGAGGGGGGAAAAGTAATATGGGAGAAAGAATGGAAGAGAGACATTGGCATGTACTATAAGCCTCAGGAGTTGGGAGCAGAGTATCTAACAACAGACAAAACAATTGCCAGAAAGTATACTACAGAGACACTGACATATACTACAAGCCAGAGGAGTTTGGAGCACAGTATTAAGGCCACTGATAACAGCCAGAAAGTATACTACAGAGACATTGACATATACTACAAGCCAGAGGAGTTTGGAGCACAGTATTAAGGCCACTGATAACAGCCAGAAAGTATACTACAGAGACATTGACATATACTACATGCCAGAGGAGTTTGGAGCACAGTATTAAGGCCACTGATAACAGCCAGAAAGTATACTACAGAGACATTGACATATACTACATGCCAGAGGAGTTCGGAGCACAGTATTAAGGCCACTGATAACAGCCAGAAAGTATACTACAGAGACATTGGCACATACAACAAGCCACAGGAGTTGGAAGCAGAGTATTTAACTTAAGGCAACTGATAATAGCCAGAACATATTATGCAGAGACATTCACATTTAGTAGAAGCAACAGGAGTTGAAGCACAGAAACATAAAAACTGATGGCAAATAAAGGCCACTGGGCTTACCCAGTCTGCCAATTTTTATTATCTTCATTTTTGCTGCAGACCCTACTTGATCAACAGCACTGTCTCCCCATCCCAACAATTCCCTTGTGCCTCTCTCAGGCATTTTTGAACCCCTCCACTCTGTTTGCCCCCACTGCCTCCACTGAAGGAAGTATAATGCAGAGACATTGGCATATACTTTAAGTCACAGAAGCTGGGAGCAGAGTATTTAGCATAAGGCCACTGATAATAGCCAGGAAACATAATGCAAAAACATTGGCATATACTGTACTACAAGCCACAGGAGTTGGGAGCGGAGTGTTTCACAACAGGCCACTGCTAATACAGGAAATACAGCTCGAAGACATTGTCATTGCTAAAGCCACAGGTGTTGGGAGCAGAGCATTTAACATAGGGCCACTGATAATTGTCAGGAAGTACAGTGCAGAGACACTGGCATACATTTCAAGCTGTAGGAGTTGGGAACAGAGTATTTTACAACAGGCTACTGATACTAACTAAGAAGTATGGTGCTGAAACACTGGCAGATACTATAAGCCACAGGAGCTGGGAGCCGAGTATTTCACAACAGGACACTGTAATAGCCAGGAAATACAGTGCTAAGACACTTGCATTACTGCAAACCTCAGGAATGTGGAACAGAATATTTAACAACAGGGCACTGATAACAGCCAGGAACTGCAGTGCAGAGATATTGTTACATATAGTGCAACCTATATATACCAGACACATGAATAGTAGACATTCAGATATACCAGATGAAAACCACTGTTGCAAACCTCCAGCATGGGGTTATGTCGCCGCACACAAAAAATGCACAGCAATAAATGTCGCAAGGAAAACATTGCAGTGGCAAACAACATTGGGTAAAAGAGCAACCCGACTACAATAGCGCAGCCCTATTGGAAATAATGGGACTTGTTTATTTTTTCTGAGGGTCTCCACCTCCCCCTCCCGCAACCACCAGAATTAATATAATCAACTCCAGAGGCTGTGGACTTTGGAGACGGGGAGAAAATCAGGAGGGAGGAAAATCGCCTTTTAAAAAAAAAAGTTGCAGCATGAGAAGACCTGGGGGGAACTGAACCACAGTCCCAGGTCTCCATACTGCAGCCTGCTGGTGCCTTACCCACTCCACCATAGGAACGGCTTGACCAGGCACCGCAGCACACAGCAACTTGCTCTATCTACACTGAATTCAAAGAGCGACAGTGGTAGCAGTAATTCCCTATCACTATTATACCTCTGTCACTCTAAATCCTGTCACGCTTCACACAGCATGTTCTTGCAGCTCTCTTCCTGGTGCGCTGTTTTGACCTGATACCCAAATCTCCTCCACAGACCACCGTCTTGGGATTTACCTTTAAAATCATCAGTAGCCGCCATTTATAGCAGACGCCAGTGGGGGGGGGGAGTGCTAGTTTAGCTTGACAGAAGGAGCTAACTTCATAAGCATTAATCCCCGACAGAGGAGGGCTCTACTAGGGATTAATGCCTGGTTGGTGGGGGTTGGTTCATGAGGCTGCAGGCCGAGTGCTTTCAACCACCAACCAGGCATTAATCCTGCAGTAGAGCCCGACTCTGGAGGGGATTAATGCTCTTGTAACACGGACAATATAGTGAGGAGTTTTGCTACATTCTTACCTGTCATATATTAGACACACACACTTTGATTGTTGTGTAGTATACAGTTTCCCATAACAAATGTGTAGTACTTCTGATTTACTTCACAACCATATTTATTCATATGGTGGTGTTTTTTTCATTAAAAAAGATTTTCCTTATATGTAGAAGTGACAATCATTACTGTGACCGTTACATTTTTTTAAATATCTACACGTGCAAGAGTTTGCTATTTCGATTTGTTTTCTGATTTACTCGCTGTCTGCTACTTTGACTGACATGGCTAGGTCTCATTAGCATACTATTATGCGCTCGCCGATTGACATATTGCATTGGTTTAATCCTTGCCACTCACTGACTTTCCCGCTCTACATTCAACAGCTCTGCTGTGGTATTATTATGGACACGTGCTAACATTTCACCCAGTACCTTCTCAAATATGTGTGTCTCTTACTTATTTCACTTCTGTGCCCAGACACATTTTGTCTTTCTCTCTTCTGGCCCTTTGGTCATTTCTCTTCAGCTGCAGGTGTCTCTGGAGAAGTTCAGTGCGCCATGGATAGTGACATGCTGCAGCTGAAATGGCTTGCATGTTTGCCGTTGCAGCATATATTGTGACCGATCCCTTTGCCGGCACAGATGCAGAACGACAGATGGCATTTGAGAATTCTGTCTTACAATATCCACGCACAAGGGAGAGTGGCCATAGGGTGGGTGGGTGGTAGGAACATGTGTTTGTGTGGGGAACTGCACAGCGTTATTTGTTCATGGTGGCAGGGTGTTGTACATGAGACGTGGGTGACTTCTGCACATATCGGTACTTTCAGCTACAATTGCAAATCTGTGTCTCTAATTTCATTTTCTTTAGCCGTCTGGATATTAGTGCGTCTATGGCGCAACTGCGGGGGGGGGGTTTGTTCGCTGTCGGGGAATATTCCATGCAACACATCTTCTGTGGCTGTCTCAGGGATAGTAGTAGCAGGGATTAATGCACTGGGAGTGGGCATTACTGTGGCATTAATACCCACTGGAACTTGCTCACATGATGTATTTCAGCGTATCCCTCTGCTCATTTTGCCCTGACATTAATAACCATGTTACAGCTGCAATTAGTGTAGGTTAATAGCTGTTTAAGACCATGGAAATCATACCTTCTCATGTCACAGATATTCATCACTCTTGCTGTTTTGTTTTTTGCTGCTTCTCCCTGCTGTTCTATAATGTCCAAATGAAGACCCATCAGCCTGTCTGAAATCCTGAAAGAGATTAAGCCATGCTGAAAATGCCCACGAGAGAGTTATCTCTCCACTCTGTCATGCTGCGCTGCATGTTCTCAGACCTTTTGAAAAGCAGCTCCTATCTGCTTGATGAGTGGCACTCTAATGAAAACCCCCCAACAGAAGCACAAACAAGATGGTAAGGGCAGCAAAGTTGAAGATGCTCTTCTCTGATAGTTTTCAAATGCATGGGGAAGGGACACCCTTATAATAAGGCCCCATACTGATGGAGAAGCCAAGAACAATAACACTGGCTACACAGGGTGGAGAGGATGTAGACAGTAATTAGAAAAACCAACCAAAGCAAAAAAACTTGCATTACTCACTGCTCACCTGCGTTTAAGGAAGCACATAAGTCCCAGCTTATGCTTAATGAAATACTTCCTTATTACACACAAACATGTAGACATCAGTTGTAGGACACCAGAGTGGTAATAGGATGCCTCAAAGTTTCATTCAACTGCACTTGAGTACTGCCAAGAGACAGCGGTCCTGCTAGCAAGGCACATATAAAAAAGATACATTTAAAGGAATACACACTCTATTATATACATCACCAAGAAAAATGTTAATACACAGCAGACAGCAGATCACTGTATGTAGTTCATATAATCACAGTAGTACTGACAATATTGAAAAGGTGAATAAAGTGCTTATTGTACAATTTTGGCTACAAAAAGGCCATTGTGGACTAGCTGCCCAAACACAGCAAAACACCTCCAGATGATTAGGAACGCCACATTTTAGATAAATAAGGGTATGTTGCTGCCAAAAGACAAGCAACAAGAACACAAAATGGGTGAATTAAAGAACACTCTGAGAATCACCAAGGTTGTTTTTTCTTTATGCGGTGTCTGTAGCCTAACTCTTATAGATGTATAACAGGAGGATATGACATCAAGAGCACAAAGGCTGAAAAATGCAGAATAGTATAGAAATGTGGGCCTGAACAATCACATACTGCAGCCTGGCTAAGGGAGCTGAAGTTATAGCCTCTTACTAAGTTCCTGCATATATGGCTGCCTATACGAATATCTCCATATACCACAGCTAGTAAAAAGCTGCACTTGTTTTTGTCCCCTCACACAGAAGGGTGTGTGTGGAGGGAGGAGGCTTAAAATAAAAATTGGATGTGGACACAGGGACTATTAATGACTATACATAAAAAGGCACATTTTGATTGGCTCAAACAGTTGAGGATACAAAAGTCATCAAAGTCCATACAACTAAAGGTAAAACAGCATCTGAAATGACATGGTAAATTGCGTCATAAGTACGTCAGATAAAATCCTAAAAATGAGACAGTTTCTAAATAATCTCTAGATTCTGGGAGATGACTTGCTTGTATCTTAAAAATCCAGAATACTTCTCACTGGGAAAGCAAAGTTTCCCTGTCTTTCCCCATTGTTCCCATTCTCATTACCTAGGCACACATAATTGGAGTTTTTGGGGAATAGAGAAAGTTGCCATAGGACTGGGGGGGGGACCAGGAAACTTGTCTAGAGCTGAATCCAAAGTGCCACTCAGGAAAGCCTGCATATGGTCCATAATCCTTTCTTTCATTTTAAGCCTAGTTCTCCCCACACAGTATGCTCTTAAGGTGCAATTTGCCACATACACTATGGGGGACATGTCACAATCGATGGGCTTATAGATAGTTAGTGCTTGACTGGAATGTAGGTTTACAAAGGTGTTGCTGACAGTAACCATATGGCAGTACTTCCAATGACCACACCTGTGTGTCCCTGGTGGGAGAACGGGTAGTTATGTGTTGGGTTTGATAGTGGGTTGCAAAGTGTGTGTGATAACGTCTCCAGTATTCTTCGGTCTCCTGAACACCATAGTTGGGGGGAATCAGTAGCATATTCAGTTGGTTTGGGTTTTGTTTGTAAGATATTCCAGTGTTTTTATTATAGTCTCAAACTGGGAAGCCAGTGTACTGAACATGGTGATAAAATTCATATGAGAGTTAACCTGATGCTTCTCCCTGGTTCTAGGGACAAAGAAATCATCTCTGTTGACATTTTTAGCTCTGGAATAACTAATCAATAAGATACAATTGAATGTGGATTGAACAGATATCACTGCACCCCAAGGGGCAGGCCATGCCTTTAGCCCCTGGAAGTGCAGTAGTATCTGTTCAATGCACACCCTTGGAGTGTCTTATTGCGCTTATAAAATGGGATACTTTTTTTTTAGTGTTTACTGTTATTATTGAAAAGCCAAGCACGGTGAAACTAGTTGGGAGCTTTTTGTCTGCCGTTCTACATTTTTTATAAATTATAATAAATTAGTCTTATACTGATTCAGCGTGACCTGGTGCCAGTTTGTTTTTGTTAGAATGTATTATTATTAGAATGCCTGATAAAATAGTCCTTCCACCAGGTATAAAATTACATCACTGTATTTGGTATTGTGCTTTTCATATGTACTGTTATTCACATTGTTGCCAGCCACAGCCCCCCACCCACAGTGTTATCAGGCTGAAGACAAACCGACAGCAATTATGCTGCAACTGGGTGTGCTTTCTCTCTTTTTTTAGTATGTATGTATTTATTTTTTTCATCAGCACAGCTGATTGTAAGATTGTGTGACACATAGAGGACTAAACGGTGCCTCCCCTTCCCATGTTGGTGTGAACGCACTTGCCAACCAAGTGGAAGTAGTTTCTCACTGCCACCTTCAGTTACCACATATTAAATAGCAAAAAAAGTAACATGCAGAAGTTTTTCAGTTGCTAATATGTGTATTGAAGAGAGAGCTGAAGAGCGATGTTTTCTTCAGGCAGGGAACGGTATCGGAGAGAGAGAGAAAGAGAGAGTGGTTTTATTTATTTATTTATTTTTTGTTGACCGGGTAAGTGCACTAGACAAATCCTGCCTATTTTCAGGTACGACTCGGGGGAGGGGGGATACAGATGAATGCCAACTGACCTTGAACCAGATTAAGCTGTTGGTGGTATTTTTTTTAGTGAATGAGGGAAATTTGGCCAGGATACGGGAAATTCCTACTCTTTTTCGATAAGTGCCATGGGATCTTTAACATCCACCTGAACTACCACCAATCCAGGCAGATGGGACCTCGGTTTAACGTCTCATCCGAAAGGCGGCACCTCAGAAGTGCAGCACCCCTCTCATGCTGCACTACAGTGTCAGTACTGGGATATTAACCCAAGTGCCAGATGTGGGAACTGAACCCACAGCCCTCTGATCTCCCGGCCTCAGAGGCGAGTGTGCTACCTACTGAGCCACTGACACTGTTGACAGAGAAAGGCAGACAGAGATGGGTCAGGTAAGAGTAAAGAGTAAAGTGACTCAGCAGGCCTGACTTTTTTTTAAACACTTGCCTGTCTTTTGACTGAAAGGGGGAAATGTGAACAGCGAGTGGCACCATAGTGTCCCTGATCGGCCGCAAGTCTGGGATGAGCCGCAATAGTGAGGAAAAAAAATGGCAGCATTTGAGAAATGAGCGTTCTAACAACAATGATTTCTCTTTTTTTGCAATGCAGTCCTGCTTTTGAGTACTTGTTTTTACCTGTTCATCAAACAGATTTGATGCACAGGTAACAACCAGTCCCAAAACAGGATTTTCCCCTCTCCATTTTATAAGTTTGATTAAGGTCACCAGTACTGTTCCCATAATAGTGGAATCTTTTCCCAGTTTAGTTGTGCTCACCTCAAACGACTGGTCTATATTACAAGTGCATTTGACACTCAGGAACAGGCTGGAAAGTCCACTGAAAGACCTGACACCAGTGAATAAAGACCCGTTAACATCAGGAAGGCATTCTCCCAATACAAACAAGTGGCACATAAACTGAGACAACTTGTTTGGCAATAAGTCACACCTGAAAAGTGTGTACAAGTAGGCCAAGTTCCAAGAGGTTTGAGAATCCTAAAGTTTCCCTCATTTGGCAGAGACAGTGCCAAGTTCTTCAGCCTATAGAAAGAAGAAATACATGCCTCATCCCTTAATGAAAACATACTGGAATATCTTACAGACAGAACCCAAATAGACTGAATATGTTACTGACCCCCCACGTATGGTGTTCAGGAGACCAAAGAATACTGGAGACATTATCACACAGCTTGCAACCCACTATCAAACCCAACACATGACTCCCTCTTCTCCCACCAGGTACATACTGGTGTGATCATTGCAAGTACTGCCATGTGGTTTTTGTCAGCAACACCTTTGTAAATCCACATTCCAGTGAAACACTATCTATCCACAAGTCCATTGATTGTGACACGTACCCATAGTGTATCTAGCAAATTGCACCTGTGGGGCATGCTATGTGGGAAGAACTAAGCATAAATAGAGAAAAAGGATTAGGGACCATATGCAGGCTCTCCTGAGCAGCACTTTGGATTCAGCCCTAGCAGTACACTGTTCCCATCCCGAGTCCCCAGACCCACATAATTGGAGTTTTTTGGCAATAGAGAAAGTTGTCATAGGTCTGAGGGGAAGATACAGGGAAACCTTGCTTTTCCAGAGAGAAGCACTCTGGATTTTTAAGCTAAGATCAAGTCATCCTCCAGGCCTCAATGACTGTTTAGAAGCTATCTCCATTTTATGATTTTATCTGATGTACTTATGGTGTGATTGCCATGTCATTTCAGATGCTGTTTTACCTTCAGTTGTATGGACTTTGATGACATTTGTATCATTATCTATTTGAGCCAATCAAAATGTGCCTGTTTGTGTATAGTCAATAATAGTCCCTGTGACAATAAGAGCACCCACAGCTCCAGTGATCCTCTTTCTCTCTCTCACTCACTTTCTATCAGGCCTTTGCCACTAAGACCATCTGGACAAGCATCACTACCGCCAAGGTGCCCTCTTTAGCAAGAACACCCCAGTACTTTGATGCCCCTTTTCTGCCACCTTCTACCCTTTAGATTCCCTGTAGTGAGGGTCTGTGCTCTGGGTAGGACACAATCTACTCTCTTCGAGACCTTTTACTATGCACCCCTTTTATCCAGGTACCCTTCCCTCAGAGATGCAATCACAAACAACCAGTTGCTCCAGTCTTTAGAAAAATAACTAATTCATTGATAAAACCTGGTGGTGTAAATACAACTAATAATCAGGTATAACACTATGTAGATATACTGTAGAATAGACAATATGAGCATACAGTTTATTTAGCGCTTTTAAGTCCCTGGCATAATAGCATGAAACTTTTTTTCTCAGGTGGATAAATGGTAAAGTCACCAGTATAGAAATGCATAGACACACCACAAATGTAGAGGGCACCACACAAAAACAGGGACCCATTGGTCTGAGAAAATTGCAAAGCTTTATTTACATGCATCACAGTTTAAAAAAGCTCACCCAGATATATTTGGCAGCAAGATTCAGATGTGCGCAAGTGGCTATATTGGTCCGCATGCAAACTTCTTACCAGAAATCCAGCTAAAACATAGGCTGTAAAAGTTAGTTTCAGACACAAGCCAGGAGGTAGAGCCGAAATATAAACTGAAGCATAAGCTGAAAGAAGGCATCCCAAAACATGTAGAAAAAAAAAGATCGCCCCCACGACCATTGTGCATGCCGAGAAAAAGCCAGGCATAGGGGCAATTGGTTTGAGCCTCTGTTTTAGCTGGATTTCTGGCAAGAAGTTTGCATGAGGACCGATATGGCCACTTGTACATGTCTGAATCTTGCTGCCAATGGATGTGGGTGAGCTTTTTTAAACTGTGAGACATGTAAAGAAAGCTTAGCAGTTTTCTCAGATCAGTGGGTCTCTGTTAGATCTGTGAGACCCCCGTTTTGTGACTTTTGTTAACATTACCAGTTTGGCCATCTTCTGCCAGCTACTCTCTTCCAATTGGGATTATACATAAAAAAGTTTGATAATATTCCCGAGTTGGGGAGCCCTACGAGAAGCTGACCTGTCGATTGGAGTTTCTGTCAGCAGCAGGAGTGGTGATGTCCCATAAAAAGAAAACAGAAGGGGTCTCCAGGGGCCTTTCCAATGGGGAGAGATATTGTGTTGCTTTGAGAGGTGGGGATGTTACAGAAAATATGGTAACTGATGGTAGTGGGGGTCAGGTGCTGAAATGCGCATACTTACTTGCATACTTACTTGAACGCATTTTTATTGCACCGCATAAGGCTGCCTTTTTACTGAGTGTCTCAAAGCCACATCAGCAAACAGGTAGCATACCTCAATAATACTTCCCAGTTCTTTATATTTCATGCCTCAGGTCTGCCCCTGTGAACATAGCGAAATACAAAGAACCATACATGGTCTGTTCTATGGTAATAAAACAACAGTACACATACAGTATTATAAAAGAAAGCTTGCACACTTATGCAGGTAAATGCTTTTATCTTTCTTACAAGTTATAGTCTTCCTACCTCATTATCCACTAGCCTTATTACCCGAAACTCATTCTGCAGACATGCAATCTAGCTCTTATTTTGGATATGCAGAAGGCCCAGTGAAAAGAGAGAGAAACTCTCTGGTTTGAAGGATTTATGCCCTTTCCTCTCTCTTTCTCCCTCAGTGCCTTGATCAAGAGAGGCTGATGCCACTTCCCAGTACCCAGGTTCATCTGATTGGCAGGAATCGCTTCAGGCTGGAATTTTGGGTATCACCTATTATGTGATATTATTTGTCTTTGGTGGCTCTGGGACCCAGTTTCCCCTTGAAGATTATTTAGCATCTGAATGTATGTATTTAGATGCCACTGAGACAGAACGTCTCCAATTCCTTTGTGTACTAACAAACTTATCCCCCTTCCAGGATGCCATTACAATGAAAGTCCACACTTACTTCGGAAACCCTGCTGTGCTATTGAGAATTTCCCACATAGGTCAGTTTTTTCACCCTTGAACTCTGCATCCTGGCTTCCCACTGCTGCAGAAATTACTGCACTAGCATTTGACAAACATATTTTGAAGCACCAGCAAAAGTTGTCTGATCATCACACACCTCCTACTTTACTTTTATGAAGTTGCATATTTGTGAGGTCCACTAAGAGCTACATCATGTGGACTGCCTGGCTGAATGTTTACTCCTACTGGCGAGATAGTCCATCTGCATTAACATTTTGCGCTCCACTGTGATGCTGTATGGTAAAATCATAGTCCTGGAGGCTGACACTCCATTGCAACAGTTTGGCATTTTGCCAACTCATTCTGTTCAGCATTTGCAATGGATTGTGGTCTGTGATCACTGTAAATGACTGTCCCTACAGACAGGGATGCAATTTCTCAATTTCCCAGACAATGACTAGACACTCCTCAGTGGTAGAGTCTTTCATTGCCCTCGGTAGCAGCTTTTGGCTGAGGAAAACAACTGTCCTGTCATTTTTTTATTTTTGTTTCTTGTTTTGGTAACCAGATAAGGCCCACTAGGCACAAGTGCCTGTTTCCAGGAGCAACCTGGGAGCACTGGGGAGCTTAAGTGACTTGCTCAGATTCACGCAGTATGTAAGTAGAAGCTGTGGGAATCAAACCCAGGTACTGTATGCTGGATATACTAAGTTCATTCACTGCTTGTTACTGTAACCTCTAGGCTATACTGGCAGCTCAAACCCTTTCTACCTCATCCCTGGATACATGAGAGAGCACTGCCCCCAGGCCTCTGTCACTTGCATCTGTCTGAACAATAAATCCCAAATTGTAATCTGGGCTCACCAGCAGTTGTGCTTGGTATAGTGACAGTTTTAATTGCTGGAATACTGTTTCCCAGCACTCTGTCCACTGAATCTTCTCTTGCAACTTCTTAACTGTGATGTCTGTTAAAGGGGCTGCAATGGTATTATAATTTTTAATGAATTTGTAATAATATCCTACAGTTCCCAGAAATGCATTCAGTTGCCTCTAGTTTGGGGTGGGTGGGCCAGTCCCAAATTGCTGCAACTCTAACTATCTTAGGCCTGATGCACCACCCCACAAGATGTCCCAAGTATGCCACCTCTGCCATCCCGATTTGGCACTTCTCTGGCTTAACCCTTAGACTGCCAACAGAATTAGAACGTATTGGATTTCTGGATGGATATATCAATCCATGGCCCTGTAAGGATTAATAGTCAGTCCTGCATCCTGTAGTCTGGCCAGGACTACCCTCATGTGAGAGAGCTGCTCAGCCCATGTCTTGCTAAATATACCTATATCATCCATGTAGGCTAGAGCAAAGTGCCTGATCCCATTCAGCACCCTGTCAACTAGCCACTGGAAGTGGTGGGTGACTTCCTCATGCCGAAAGGTATAACAGTGAAGTCAAATAAACTGAATGGGATGACAAATGCTGACTTCTCACAAGCAGCCATGGATAGCCACACTTGCTTGAATCCCTCTGTTAAATCTATTGTGGTCAGGTACCTAGCCCCTCCTAACCAGTCTAGTACCTCATCTGTCCTAGGCATGGGGTATGTGTCAGGTACTGTGACTTCACTTTAACTGCCTATAATCAACACCGAACCTAGTTGTCCCATCTTTCTTTGGAATCAGAACCACTCTGGCTGCACAAGGGCTGTTGGATGGCTGGATCACTCCTAGGCCCAGCATTTTCTTTAGCTCTTCCCTCATTGTTTCTTTTTCCTGCCTCTGGCACCTGATATTGCCTGTGCACTTATGGGCTTCTCTGCAGTGATTTTTCATTTCATGCACAGTGAGATCAGTGTACCCTGGCAGGGCAGTAAAAACTGGAGCAAAATCTTTAAACGCTTCCCTTATCTGGTCTGCATCTCAGAGTGTAAGCCTCTCAGATATTGCCACAACACTCCAGGAGGCTTTTCCCTTACTCTCCTCTGGCATGTCTGAAGCAGGCTCCTCCTGATCACCATCTGCTGCGCTACAAACCATATGGGCAATGTCAGCATGGTCATAACAGGATTTCATCATATTTACATGAAAAATCAGCTGAATGCTTCTCCTAGTGGGCAATTCTGATGTAATCCACATCATTCACCTGGTGTATGACCTCATTGGGTCCCTCCCATGCTGCCTGCAGCTTGTTGTGCCTCATGGGGGGTGAGTACCATTACTTTCTGCCCTATGGAGTATGATTGGGCTCTGGCCCCTTTATCATACTAAATCTTTGCTTCTGTTGCTCTGCAGCTAAGCAATCCTGTTCAAGACCCAAGCACTCCTTAAACCAGTCTCAGAAACTTAAGACATAGTCCACAACAGACTCCCTCTGGGTGACAGTAGAGCCTTCCCACTCCTCTCTAACTAAATCTAGGAATCCTGTGACCCATCTATCATACAGGAACACAAAAGGTGTAAAGCCTAATGATTCCTGTGGGACTCTCAAGTATGAAAACAGAAAATGAGGTAGTAATTTGTCCCAGTCCCTTTTGTGCTGTTTGCTGAATGCGTGAAGCATATTTTTAAAACTTGCATTAAATCTCTCAATTAAGCCCTTCGTTTAAGGGTGGTATGGAGTTGTATGCAGTGGCTTTACCCTACATCATTTCCACAACTCTGTCATCCTACCAGACATAAAGTTTGTTCTCAAGCTGGCCCGGTGGCACTGAGGTTTTGTTTTTTTTTGTTAGTTGTTTAACCAGGACTAGTACACTTAGCTGAAAGCTTTTTTACAGGTGTGACCTGGAAGCACAGGGAAGAGAAGTGACTTGCTCAGGGTCACACAGTCTGCAAGTGGAAGCTGTGGGATTCAAACCCAGGTCTGGTCTGCTGGATGTCACCAGATTTGCAGCTCAGAGCCTTAAAACACTGCAAAATACTGCGCCAGTGACAGGGGTTTGGGAATGAGCCCAGGACATTGGGAGTCAGCTGGGGGGAGGGAGGAGCTGGATTGAGCTATTGTCACACAGCTTTCCTCTCCTGGGGAGAGTTTGGCACTGATTCAGTTAGTGGATGGTGTTGGGAGGAGGGGAGGGTGCTGTTAGGTGCTTGGCAGAAGCCGTGTCTCCATATGGCTTCTCATCTGGACTTTGGTCCTGTGTGCTGGTGCCCTTGTGAGGGTGGGGTTAGGGAGTGCAGTCATTCAAAATAACTAAGCAAAATTCCTCACCCCATTGCCATGCCGAATGATTCCCGAACAGTGAGATGTGGCCAGAATACAAGAACACTTGCCAGCAGGTGGGGGCAGAAAAATGTGAAACTGAAAAATAAATAAAGTTTGTTCACTGATCTGACAAAATCTCCTTGGGAAATCCAACTCTGCTGAAAATCCCTATCAGCTCACCTGCTAACCACTCTGCCACTATGGAGGATATGGTTACAGTTTCCTGACATTGAGTGACATAATTCACTTCGACCAGAAAGCACTTCTTTCTCCTCAAGCTAAGCCTGTGGGACCACAATGTCCTCAGCAACATGATAAAATGGTTCCTCAATAATAGGGAGTGGAATCAGGGGAGCCTTCCCTCGATCCCCTTTCTTCCCCACTCGTTGACACTCTTAGCATGAGTGACAGTATTCAGCCACATCTTTGTACAGTGTTGGCCAGTGAAAGTTCTGGAGCAAATGCCTCTTTGTCTGTTTAACCCGTTGTTGCCTGGACAGAGGAATTTAGTGTGCTAAATCCAGGAGGGCTGCTCTGTTCAGTATTCCTGAGGTACCACAACCTGCTTGTACACATTTTACTCCTCAGGCGCATTCTTAGGAATCCAATCTCTATATAAAATTTCTCTTTTCCAAAATATTCTTCGCTACTTCTTCCTTGCAGAATCACTGCAGCTGCTGGCTGCCAAGAGCCTAAGTGCAGTTAGAGATGAAACTGCTAGCTGAGCCTTGTGCAATGTCTCTCATGAAACTCCTCCCAACTTTCTCTTCCTTGCAGCTGGCTGCAGATGCTGCTTATCAGTGAGGTCCCCTCTACTAACTCGTGTGTCAGTGAACCTGGAGAGCTCTCTGACACAGCCTCTTCCTGTGCCTCAGCAGTGGGAGGTGTTTTATCTTGCTGCTGTGACCACTTGGGCTTAGCAGCGACACTGTCTGGTACAGGCCAAAGGTTATAAACAGGGTCAGATTTGGTCTCCCTCCCAGTCCTCCAATTTACTTCTACCTGTCCCAGTCATTGAGCTGGACTACAAGCCACAGCACAGACCATGTCTTGCTCTCCTTCTTCATCCCAGTAATTTCCTAGCAAAACTTCTGCAGGCAACCCGGAAGTCACAACAACTTCCATCTCACCTTCACCCCCCTTCACAAGTACTCTGGCCTTTAGAACTGTGTCCCAGAGGTAAGGACCAAATTTGGAGCACCCTTCCTAGTCAGGATCTGATCCAGCTGTACCAGCTCCTGCTGGATGTCTGTGACACTGACCTCAGTATCCCTCAATCCTTATGTCAAGGTGTTATTTACCCAGACTGACCTCAGATGCTCCCAAGTATTCCTGGGAATAGCACTTGAGACGCAGTTTACCATGTGCTGCTCTTATGTGGAGGTATGGTTCTCACCCTCTTCAGTGACTGTGAGGCTGACCATATCGGGTCCCATACTGGAACAGTGGCTTCCCCTTACCATGACTTAGTTCCTGTTGCCAGATGGGATAATAAGACAAATGGCCCATAACAATTCTGACTTACTACTCTATTACTGTTAGGCTCTGTTAGGTTATTCCATTCAGGTTCAAAGGGCTGTTAGGTTTTAGGGCCCCCTTATGTCCCACCCATCACTTTGTTAACAAAACCCCCTCTCCCATGTACCTTCTTGCATGTATCAGGGCAGCTGGCCACATACTGATCGGCCCTTTCAGCAGCTTCTGCCACAGTACAAGGATTCTTATCCATTAATCATAGCTTAAAAGCAACATGCACATATTCTGAAAACTTTTCAATGAGCATCACTTCACAATTTTTTCAGCAGTTACAGCTTTCTTTTCATTTAACCATCTCCCCAGTGAAGTACTCAATTTCACAATCAGTTCTTTATAATTCTCCCCTGGCTGCTTTCTTAACTGTCTAATATTTTGAGTCTGTAAGCCTCAGGTGTCAATTCATTTTCATATAGTTCCCACTATCATTAGGGTCCAAGCGTGAAAACACTTGCCATGCCTTCCCTGTAAGCAATGGAGTCAGAAGGGTTGGCCAGTGCTCCTCTGCCAATTCATACTCCAAATGTAATTTCTCAAATGAATGAAGACAATCATCAATAACCTTATAGTCTGTTAATTTTGGAAACAATGTTGACCCCATTTTTGAGCCTTGGCAGCCCCATCTACCCCATTACTCACCTGGTCTGGTGTCTGCCCCTGCCAAAGTGATAATATCCAGAATTCATGGTCTCTTATCTCGAGCTGATGTCTACATTCTTTCTCCCTTTCTTCTCCTTAGTCTGCCTCTGCTTCTCACTTGGCTTGTTTTCATGCTTCTTCTGCCTCTCTCAGATTTTGCTCCTCTGCATCTGCCTTATGCTGTTTTTCTCTCCTCTACATTTAGCTTAGTTGCTTCAATTTTTAACCTTATAAATTCCTCTCCCTGTCCTTCTGCCTTTCTGCATTGCAAGCTAATGCCAACTTGTCTTCTAGGGCTGCCTCAAACTTCACACTAAAGCCACTAGAGTCACCCAGGGCTCATTGGTCAGTTGCTTCCAGAGCCTGAATCAGTCTAGCTCTGTTCAAGTCTTCATGCGGTGTGTCTCTCTCCTCACACAGCTGCTGGAGCTCAGGCAACCTCATTGCATCATACTTGACATGCCTTTCTATCTCTAGCTTTAAACCCAGCCAGAAAACCAAAAAAAGTTAGAAGTGACAGAAGACAGATAGAGCTATAGTGCTTACTGTTGTGTAAGTGTTAATACTGCTTCATTTTGTGACTGCCCTCTTAGGTACTGGATTGCTGAACTGTGCTTTGTGCAAAAAAGTCTCACTTTCTCATCCTCACTGCTTCCACCCTGTGTGACAGTTAGAGCACCCCCAGTCCCCAGTGATCCTCTTTATCTCTTACAGGCCTTTGCCACTAAGATTATCAGGACTAGCGTTATCAATGTTAAGGTCCCTTCTTTAGCAAGAGCTCAGACAGGTGCTCTGATGGCCCTTTCCTGCCACCTTCTACCCTTTAGACTCCTGAAAGTAAGGGTCTCTGCTCTGGGTAGGAAACACTCTACTCTGGCAGAGACATCTTACTATGCACCCCTTTTATCGAGGTACCCTTCCCTCAGAGTTGCAGTCACAATCAACCAGTTACTCCAGTCTTTAAAAAATAACTAATTTATTAAATGACACTGGTTGCATAAATACAACAGTAATAATCAGGTATAACATTATTTACATGTAGTAAAACAAAAGTACACATAGAGGATTATAAAAGAAAGCTTGCATACTTGTGCAGGTAAATGCTTCTATTTTTCCTACATGTTACAGAGTCATCTATTCTCACTATCCACTAGTCTTGTTACTTCAACATCTCTCTGTAGACACACAGTCTGGCTCCCTTTTTGGACACACAGAAACACCAGCAAAAAGAGAGAGAAGCTCTCTGGGTTGAAGCATTTATGCCTTCTCCTCTCTCTCTCTCTCTCTCTCTCTCTCTCTCTCTCCCTGGTGTCTTGGTCAAGGGAGCTTGATGTCACTTCTCTGTACTCAGGTTCATCTTATTGGCTGGAACCGCTTCAGGCCTGGAATTTTGGGTGACACTTACCTCATGATATTATCTGTCTTTGGTGTCTTTGAGACACTGTTTCCCCTCACAGATTATTTAGTGTCTTAATATATGTGTTTGGATGCCATTGAGATAGAATGTCTCCAGTTCCTTTGTGTACTAATTAACTTATTCCCCTTTCAGGAAAGTCCACACTTGCTTAAGAAACCCTGCTATGCTATGGAGACGTTCCCAAATACAGCAGGTCAGTTTTCTCACCTTTGAACTCTGCTTCTTGGCCCCCCACTGCTACAGAAGTTACCAGCATTTGACAAACATATTTCAAACTACCAGCAAATGTCGCCCCTTGCAGATTATTTAGCATCTTAATGTATGTGTCCAGATGCCATTGCAATAGAATGTCTCCAATTCCTTTGTGTACTAATTAACTTATCCCCCTTCCAGAAAAGTCCACACTTACTTAAGAAACCCTACTATACTATGGAGAAGTTCCCAAATACAGTAGGTCAGTTTTCTCACCTTTGAACTCTGCCTCCTGGCCCTCCACTGCCAAAGAAATTACTAGCATTTGACAAACATAATTCAAACTACCAGCAAATGTTGCCTGGTCATCACAGTCCCTGTGTCTGCAGCCATTTTTTTAAAGCATCCCCATCACCACACACCCTTCTGCATAGGCGGACAAAAACAAGCATGGCTTGCTTTTTACTAGTACTGCAGCAACTCAGATAAGGGGCTATATCCTCAGCTCCCTTAGCCAGGCTGCAATATGTGACAGTCCAGGCCCACATCTTTGTACTATGCTCCATCTTTCAGCCTTTGTTCTCCTGATGCCAGATCCTCCCTTTATACATCTATAACAGCTAGGCTATGGACACTGCAAAAAAATGAAAACAAACACTTGGTGATTATCAAATTGTTCAAGTCACCCATTTTGTGTTCTTGTTACTTGTTTTTTGGCACCAACATACCCTTATTAGTCTAAAATGTGGTGTTCCTGATCATCTGGAAGTGTTCTGCTGCATTAGGGCAACTGGCCCACAATAACATTTTGGTAGCTAAAATTGTATAATAAGCACTTTATTCTCCATTTACTATTAGTTTAGCACTACTGTGATAATATGGACTACATACTATGATATGTGGTCTTAATTGCTGTGTATTAACACTTTTCTTGGTGATGTATATAATAGGGTGTGTGTCACTTTAAATTACCTTATTTATATATGCCTTGCTAGCAGGACTGCTGTCTCTTGGCAGTGCTCAAGTGCAGTTCAACAAAATGTTGAGGTGTTCTGTTACCACTCTGGTGTCCCCAAACCTGTGCCTGTATTGGTTGCTGTGTTGTGTCTGCATGACTGTGTGTAATAAAGAAGCATTTGGTTAAGCATCACCTGGGACTCTTGTGCTTCTTCAAGCATGGAAGAGTAGCACCTAGGGTTACCACCTGTCCCTATTTTTGTAGGACAGTCCTGATTTGGGCAGCTGTGTCCTGCAGAAAAACATGAAAAATACTACATGTCCTGACATTATAGCAGACAAATGTTTTTCTGATTTTCCTCTAAATGTTGCAAAAAAGGCATAATACCTTAACTAAAATATCTTAAAATAATAATAAACACTAGAAACAACTAAAAAACCATAATCCTTAGTCTTAATTCTGATTATTCAGAGAAAACAAGTCTGTTACATTGGTCGAGATTACATATTGTCCTGCGAAAAATCACATTTCAGTAGGAAATGTCCTAATTAGGGCTTCTTAAAAGGTGGTAACCCTAGTAGTACCAGTTTTTTTGTTTTGACTGATGGAGATGGCTATCAAGTTGGCAACAGTATTGGGCAAGACTGACTTACAGCCATCCGAGGAGTTGCTACATGGGTGAAAGGTACACCACAATATGGGGTAAAAAAGGGTACATGGGAGAACAAAATGCTGACACCAGCAGTGCTGAGGCATGGGTTAGTGATGCCTTGCCTAGTAGTTTGTCATAATATCCCACAAATGATGTTTTTAATAGTGGCAAGACCTTTTTTTGCCATATAGGTAACAGCACATTGAGTTTTGAAATGAAAACATTCTTTGGTCAAAAAAAGGCAAAAGAATGTCTCTTCTTGCTGCTCAGTAGAAATATGACTGATAGTAAAAAATGTGAGCCCATAGTCATAGACAAGTCAGCACAGCCAAGGTGTTTCTGTGGCACTCGGCACCTACCTGTCATAGCAGGCTAATAAGACTGCTTGGAAAACAGGCTGCACAAATTAGGTGATTTGATACCTTTTATTGGACCAACAAAGATTACAGAAAAACCTTGAGCTTTCAAACTCAGAGTTCTCCATAAGAAATGGCATATCCTTCAGAAAATTCACTTTTAAAAGCCCAGAGGAACAAAACATTTTACACATGAGTGTGACAGATTAGCAATTAGGTAACAAATACAACCAGAGATAAGCAGGCATCCCTGAGACTATAGCAGTGAGTAAGTCAAATGTCACAGAATGGAATGTTATGTAGTAAATCATCCAATGTTACAAATCTCACTGAAGTCAAGTTAAAGAAAGTGTGTGTGTGTGCATATGTGTGTGTGTGTGTGTGGCACATGTTAAAGTATATTAATTAGAAATATGTAAAGCACATATCTATAGATATTTGGAGACTCTGTGTGTGTGTGTTCTAAGCATCTAGAACAGCAGTTTTACACGTGTAAAATTTAAGTCTAACAGATTACCCCCCCCCCAGTTAAAATCAACCTTATAAATCCAGGAAGCATAATAAGAAACTGTCTGTGCCTGTGTTCTGAGCACTTAATAAAACTGCAGACATGCTACACAAGCAGAACTAGTTGCTAATCTGTCACATTCATATGTAAATGTTCTTTTTCTCTGGGCTTTTAAAAGTGAGTTTTCTAAAAGATCTGCAATTTCTTCTGAAGAAGAACTCTGTTTGAATTTGAAAGCTTACATTTTTTTCTGTAATCTCTGTTCCTCTAATAAAAGGTATCAAATAACCTAAGTTGTGCATCTTGTGGTACAAGGACCAATATGGCAACAAACATTTTTTTGACATCATAGATGACAAAATAATTTTTTTACAGAATGGCCCTGAGGTTGGGACAAGTAGCTGTGAGGTAGGAAGATCATGATTCTATTGGACAACTTTACCGGGCATCCAGACATTCAGGGCTTCAGGGACATCTCCCTGATTTTCTGCTACTGAATACAACTTATCTGATATGGCCCCTTGACATGGTATTATGTTCGGTTTGTACAGCAGAGGGTGATCTCACTGATGAAAACAAAGAGATCACTGTGTCTGTCTGTGTTACACAAATAAACATTCTGGATGTAGTTAGACTCATAAAGAGTGTTGGGATTCAATCAGCCCTGAAATAATCTCCAGCTGCTTTGCAAAATCTGGATTTGCCCCACCTTTCTAAGCAGCATGGCAGAGATTCAGAGATGACACAATCACAGCAGATCTCATCAATACTGAATCTCCAGTAATGGGCTATCTACTGATGAATTTGAAGCTCCATGTCACTTAGATAGTGAATCAATGTGGATGAACAGCAGATAGAAGATGACATGTCTGAGGTGGTATCCTTGCTGTCCCAGACCAATCAGCAAGACAATTCAGATCAGGATCAGGAGCCAGCTATGGAAACTACAAACATGGTTGCACTAGCTGATGTTCACCTGCTCTGGCAATGCTAAAGCAAGTGATGAAGCAGTGTATAGTAAAGGAAAAATAATAGGAGTCCATGACCAATTTACAGGGACAAAGGTTGGAAGGTGTTTTTTTATGTGAATAAATATTGCTAAAAATATGGGCTTGGGGACCCTCTCAAAAATCTGGGCAATTGCCGCTAGGTAGCCAAATTCAAGACGGCCTCCAAAAATCTCTAAAATGGCATATCTCAGTTCATAGTTGCATAAAGCAGTGTTTCATATCTAAGTGGGGGTTTGAGGGTCAATTAATTAATTTCTTATAATAAAAATTTTCTTTTTTGAAGCCAAAGACACCGTGACAGCATTTTTTCAAATTTACACAATAATGGCCTCTTAATTCCAAGTTCCCCACCCCAAAACTTGAAAGTTGTGTTTCTAAACTTAAGTATATAATGCATGTCATTTTTCAGTGTCAGAAAAAGAGTCAACTTTTTTTTTTTTAACAAAATCTGGATTTGCACAGGTAGTAAATTTTTTAATTGAAAACTTCTAGCTTGGTAATATTAGTCAGATTGTACAATTATCTAATATTCATAATGTCTGAAGCCTTATTGCTGTTGTAACATTCTCCAATTAATGTTTAATGGGCTGTCTTCATTTGAGCACACCCAAAATCTCCTACTCATTTTCTTCTTCCATGTTATTCTCAGTCATTATCAGAATCATAGTCTGTATCAGTTTCTGCATCATCTTTTCCAGCTGTTGAGACTTTTTCATGTGTTACAATATATGAGGCTGTTTGGTAGAGGTGCTTTGTGTATTGGAGAGGTTGACATTTCCCTTCAATCAGAGTCCAGCCATGGTTCAGTGGTGATGGTGGAGCATCAGGCTTGTCATAGTTGAGCAGGATGTACACCTGGTAGTTAACTCACTTCACCTTCAAATCATGTGACTCATGGTCAGGAGGTATTCTCTGGGTTGACTTTCTCTTCATTTTGTCCCACTTTGATGCCCGAGCCTCAGCTAGCATATTGCTGATAATATCTCGATAGACAAATCTGATAGTGAACTTTGCCATGTTGTCCAGCATATTTGGTATCACTGGGAGACTCTTTCCAACACCTGACAACAACCTTTGTGCTGCTTCAGATTTCAGTGCACTTTGAAATACTGACTTCTTTCCATGTCCAAAGAACCCTGAGACTGCATCTGCTCCTGTGCGTATATAAAGAGGTACAATGACTTGAGCAACTTCTTTTGAACACAATGCCTTGCAGTCAAATATGTCCTTCTTCCTCTTCAAGCCAAGAACACCGCCAACCTGGTGTGATGCATAAGCAGCTACAGTAGGACTACTACATCAGTCTCTTCTGCATCAAGTACAACAACATCCTTTACTCCATTCTTCCTCAGTTGTGAGTATATATACAGAAGTATCATGCCTGCTTTTATGTGGTGACACTGGAACTCTTTAATTTGCACATGTTCATCCTCAGAGGACAGATCCCAACAGTTGCTCCTCAAAGAATATAGAAATTGGATGGCTGGATGTTAATGTGTATACACCCTGAATTCACAATTCAGGAATTGCTGGATTTGTATTTTGTTGCCTAGGTTTTTGAACATGTTGTGGAACTCATTTGAAGCAGGCAGCTTATCTTTTCTCTTGATGTATATATATTCCACATCCCTCCTTTGTATGATGTACATGTTCTCCTATGTTCATGCTCACTGTCTTTTATGCTCATCTCCAAGTTATATGGATAATTCACAAAGATGATCTCAGAAGCTTTGGGGTGTCATGCCAGGACAAGTGCAAATACCTTATGAGCATAATCTGCCCATGTGAAGTCAGTCTCGTCCTGCTTTTCTCTATCCTCTGCAGAAGGAGTGGCAAGTCTCCAAATGAATCCCATGTCTACCAAGGCAATGTAGCTACTGATGGGGTATAGTGGAACCAGGTTCAATTTTTCAACTAACTTTGATTTTTGCACTTTGACCATAATTCCATTAGGATTGAATATTGAGAGACACTCCTCTGTCGCACAATGTTCCATTACTTGTGACAGGTCAAATTTCTCCTTGCAGTTTTGAGCAAGATAGATTACTCCTGCCATGGCATTGTTTTCCATTACACTAGTCCTCGTTACAATGGTTTTTGTTCCATCTCTGATAATAGGTGGTCTACTGAAGTTGTACCTTGAGTGTCTGTGAACTGTTGCATCAAATGATTTTTTAGCTGAAAACATCTGCTCCTGAAAGAATTTGTTGACTAGTGATTCTCCATGCTTATGTGCTGTTTCAAAGTCCTGGACAAGTTTTTCTGATGCAATCATTCCAGATTGGAGAGTCCTCAGAGTAAGCTTTGTAAGGTCAAAAGGATCACAGTCAAATTCTGTGATGCAGCTATCGAGATCCTGTACTGCCTGTTCATCTGCTCTGACTCGGGTGGTTGAATTCTCACTGTGGCATTGAGAAATTGTCTTTATGTTTGTGATGGCATGCAGAGAGATTCTAACTCTATTGATAAAGTTTGCATTTCAAGTGTGAGTTAGTAGCATCTTCTCATTCTTCAAAATTCTCATCCAACCAACTTTCATTTTTGAGCCCTTGTTCACTGTCATTTCTTTCCACCAATCCAGTGGCAAACAAGAGTAGAGGTTCCCTGTCATTGATTGTGCAAATAAACCATTACGCATGTACTTGACTTTCTCCTCAGGCAGACAGTTTATCTTTAGCCAGAACTCAATGAGCCATCTTCCATTCTTGTCGTTGTCAAATATTTGCAGCCATGGCAACATCAATCTGCGTGATGCCTTGAATGCCTCCCAATACTGAGTTCTTATTGCATGAATATTCATCATAGATATTTCAGTCATGTACATGAAACTGAGCCAGTACTTTGCCATTGAACTATCAACATTTTCAACCATTTTGAATGCTTTCACAACAAATGAAGATAACTCTTGATCAGCCTATAGTTTCATCATAGATCATCTTATAGGTTCATAGGTTCATAGGTGGTTTACACAATCGAGGGACAAGCCCATTGTGATCATGTCACTTAGGCTAAGTGGGTTACAAACTTAGATTCCTTCATATATGTATCAAGCTGAACTTTAAATTGGGTCAAATTTACACAATTTACTATGTCATAAGGCAGAGAATTCCAAACTGGAATTATTCGTTGGTTAAAAAAATTGGTTCTTTTCGTGGTTCGATTGATAGATAAGAATAGCTTTAGGTTGTGCAAACGGGTTTGGACAGTTGTATTATTCCATTTTAAATGCAATGTTTCAAACAAATATTCATCTCTGGTTGCTTTGTAAAGCAAACAAAGATCACCGCGTATAGATCTATATTCCATACTATACAAATTGAGCTGTCTGAGTCTTTCTTCATAAGACAGACCTCCCATACCCTTTATATTCTTAACAAACCTTTTTTGAACCTTCTCCCTGGATATTTTGTCACCCATCTGTGTTGAAGCACAAAATGAGGAACAATAATCAAAATTAGCTCTTATAATGCTAGAGTATGAAGAAATCATTATTGATGGTTCTCTACTTTTAATATTTCTAAATATACAGTTACTCAATCTTGAACTTTTCTTAATGGTAAAATTTAAGTGTTCAGTAAACTTTAAATTATTATTAATAATGACACCCAGATCTCTCTCAGTTGTAATAGCCTTCAGGGTATGGTTCTCAATGTAATAGTTTGCACATATATTGTTACTTCCAAAATGCATAACCTTACATTTACTGATATTAAATTTCAATTTGTGAAGGTTAACCCAATCAGATATATAATTTAAATTATCTTGTAAAATAGATATAGACTCGGGATTGTTAACAATCCCACCCAGTTTGGCATCATCAGCATATTTACTAATCCAATTGCCACACTTAGTATCCATACCAGCAATCAGGATATTGAATAGCGCAGGCCCCAAAACAGAACCCTGTGGGACTCCACTAGTAACAGTGGTCCATGGAGAATAAAAACCTCTTAGAACGACACGCTGTGGTCTATTGGATAACCAGTTCATTATCCATTGAGTCAAATATTTATTAAGATCTAGTTTAACTAAGCAGTTGAAAAGTATGTCATAAGACACAGAATCGAAGGCCTTTTTGAAGTCCAGATAGATGACATCCACTGGCAGACCATGGTCCAATGCTTCACTCACGGGATCAAAAAAATCTATCAGATTGGTCTGACAAGATCTACCGGGTTGAAAACCATGTTGGTATATATCAGTCAAACCTTTATCCATAATATGGGTGTTAATTTTACCTAAAATTAACCTCTCCATAATTTTACATACGGTAGAGGTAAGGCTAATAGGTCTATAATTATTTATTTCCTTTTTGAGCTCTTCTCGTGAGTTTGTTGAGGGATGTCTTAATTTTTTCAGCTTTTCTTGTAGCGCTGGAGATACCTATAGACCATTACTAAGTCCTTTTGGAATTATTCTGTGAGCCAGTACCTCGTACATTTCTTGAACTTTTGCAAGATGAACCTGTTGTAAGTGGAGATCTGAATTAATGTTTTTTGTCCTGGTGGTATATTGGAGAGACATATTGTTTCCAACAAGAGCGATGATACTGAATCTCAGTGGCAAAAGAATCTGTTGTACAATCAATTACAGCTAAGATACGGTCACGCATTGCAGCGTCTTCTAGGTACACTGTGTGAGTCTTGAATGTGTGCCATGTAACAATTTATTGAAGACACCATTTGTCTCAGCCGGGATTTTTTTTTACTTCTGGCTTCATGCAGCATATGCAGAGATCCTTGTCCTGTAGAGGACCACTTCATAAAAGTCTAGCAGGAGGGCCAAGAGCATTTTCAGGGGAACTCTCATGCTCAGATCAGGATATGAGGATTTCTTGCATCTGCTGTTTCTCATTCCTAGTTTTGGCTTGCTGAAGCTTCCTTTTACTTGTGAATCCAGTTCTGCACAATTTGTGAAAAAACATGCCAGCTAGATCATCATCCCAGTTTACTTTCTCAAAATCACTTCCATATTTATTCAACCCCCTCCGTTCCAGTGCTAGACTCTTCAGTTTGTTCCATGAATCAATTGGATAGTCACTTTTGTCTTCCTCACACTCTTTATCACATAATATACATAGTTCTTTAATTGTCTCAACTCTTCTTTTCTTTCCTCTGACTGTTGTTCTGGTTTTATCAAGGGTGTCGACATCTTTTTAGTCACTAATCACAGAACTTCATTTGGACACACCTGCAGGGGGGAAAAAATATATATAAATTTGACTTCAAGAAAGAACATTTTTATTATAAGAAATTAATTTCTTTTTTTATCACAACATTTTTTTATTATTTTCAGCAATTATGTTGCAAGAAAATGCGCACTCAACATTTATACATTTATAAATAACAGAAAAATATACTTAGGTCCAGATATTCAGAAGGGTTACGCATGGCGCAACAGTGTTGCACCATGTGCAACCCACTGATGTGCCCCGGTGTGATATTCAAACGGGGATTGAGCCTGGCACAAATCCTGATGCGCCGGAGCACATCAGTAATGTATGCAAGCGCGGAGGTGGGCGTGCCCATACATACTGTGCACATCTCGATATTCAGCCTGGGATGTGCTGAGCCCATCCATGCGCAACCCCTACCTGCGCTGCACACTGGTGAGCCAAAAAAAAATGGAACAACAGCTGGCCACCCACAGGGGAGCTGCCTATTGCAGGGTGCAACACAGCAGCTGCCACCTGTGGGTGGCCACCCGAGCTCCGGCTGCACCTTCGTGGCAGTGCCCCCATGCCCTATCGTGGGCATATGTAGAATAATGTAAATGTCCTATATCCCTGGTGGTCCAGTGGACTGCTCGCAGCCTGATCGCGGGCATATGTAGAATAAAATAAATGTCCTATATCCCTGGTGGTCCAGTGGACCACTTGCAGCCTGATTGTGGGCATATGTTGTAAAATAAATGTCCTATCACTGGTGGTCCAGTGGACCGCTCACAACCCAATTGCAGGCATATGTAATAAAAGGAGGGTCCAATATCCCGGTGGTCCAGTGGTACTTCCTCCCCACCCGCCCACTGAGCCCCACCGCCCGCCTCCCCAGGTCAGCGGCGGGTGGCAGCACCACACCCGCCTGCCGCCCCACCACCCACTGACTCTGTACGGTAGGACTGTACGCCCATTGGTCAACAGCGTGAGCCAATGGGCATGCAGCCCATACCATACTACACAGTCCAGATATGTGAATGGATTCTACTGGACCACCAGGGATATTGGACCTCTCCTTTTTATTACATATGCCCATGACCAGGCTGCAAGCAGTCCATTGGACCACCAGGGATATAGGATGTTTATTTTACAACACATGCCCGCGATCGGGCTGCGAGCGGCCCACTGGACCACCAGGGATATAGGATATTTATTTTATTCTACATATGCCCGTGATCAGGCTGCGAGCAGTCCACTGGACCACCAGAAATATAGGACATGTACTTCTTTTGCACATGCCCATGATCAGGCATTGGGGCACTTCTCCGTGATGTGCAGGGGGCGTCAGTCCCCAACGGCTGCAGCCTGGCAGGGCGCCAGGCGCAAGTCACCAGGGATCGGTGCACCTGCATGCAAATGGGGCCATAATGACATGCAAATGGCCCCATTTGTGTCTTGTATGCATTATGACCCCATTTGCATGTGCACTTTTGAATATCATGGTTGTTGCACCTAGCGCAACGGAACTTGCGCTAGCGCATCCCCCTGCTCCACTCTGGCCACTTGCACTGGTGCAGTGCCACTGCACCATATGCACTGCAGGTGGCCCAGGTGTGATATTCAGTGATGCTGTACCATGGCGCAGCTCTGTTGAATATCACCCTGTCAACACCCCTGCGCAGCCAAGTTGCGCTGTGCCCAGGCTTGTGCCACAGCCTGGCGCAGTCTGAATATCTGGGCCTTAGTGTATACTTTTAAACATAAATGATAGAGCTAGGCCAGTTCAGTCTAAAATATGGGGGGGGGGGTGAGGCAAAATTAAAAACAGAAATACACAACCATACCAAACAACAATAGCTATTTTATATCTTAACTTTCCTTATTAAATTTTTCATACTATCCAATGCATTCCCATCTACACCCCCTTTATATTTTTTAAACTAAGCAAAACAAAACATCCAACAGATCAGTCCCATCAAGTAATAATAAAGAATAGTTACAAATCCATATTTTCCAGGTTGTCCAAAATGTCATGCTCCTATGAGGTAGGGGACTCCGCTGTCTCCTTAGAAAAGTACTGTGCCTGGAGGTATGAAGTGAGTTGATCCACATCAAAGAATATGTATTTCTTGCCATCTTTAATGATCTTCACTTTCGCTGGCAGTAACAGAGAGAATTGTGCACCAGATTCCAAAATCTCTTGATGATACGTTAAAAGTCTTCTTTTTCACTGTAGCATAACATAACAAAAATCAGGGTATATATAGTATTTTAATCCATTACATTCCAGAGCCACTCTGAGCCTCACCAACTTAAAAATTTAGTCTCAATTAGAGTCAAAGCCAAAAGTGGCGAGGACTGTAGATTTTAATGGAGCTGGAGTATTTCTCTTTCTTTTAATATCACGAAAGCTGTTGTAATTAGGGGAGGATTCTCCAAAGGCAAGTCAAAGGTTTTTATCAAAATATCTTTTACCAAATCTCTTGTGGAATCAAAATTGATATCTAGTTGGTCTGGAACCCCTAAGATGTGAATATTCCTGTACCGTAATAAATTTTCCAGCTTTCTGTTCATGTTACAATTTTCCTTCATGAGGCTCGCACAGTTTGCTTCCACTGACATCATTTTTGCAACATGTTTCTCAATTTCAGCCTAATTCTGTAACACAATTCTCTTCGTTCCCTCTGACATGGTTTTAACCGTATTTACTTCAGCTTGTCAAAATTCGGTTTTCTTTAGAATTGCCTCATCACGCCGATCACTCCGTTCTGTCCATGCTAATATTTTATCTAGTGTCGTTCCTAACCTTTCAAGCATATATCCACCTGCCTTAATAGGGGATGATTATTGAGGAATCTCACTTTATCTCTGGTAATAATTTGGATGAAATTTCTGCGGCTTACTCGACTCAACTGCCTCCATGGATACTATCTGCGGGGTAAAAGAGTACATAATTTCAGTAGCCTGCGGGGTGGTCGGCAAGCTAGTTGTGGCTCCACCATCACTCTCTGGGCTGGGTTTAGCTGGAAGAATCTGCTGCTCAAGTGGGCCCGACCTTGGAGAAACAAGCTCTGACATCGATCCCCCCTTGATCCTCCGTAAATCCATCACAGCACGTATATGAACTCGAAACCAAAGAGGTAGAAGACTTGGTTTGCTGGCCAAGGCACCTAGCTTCACCTGAGCTCTTTCCTTCTAAGATTGCTTGAAAGGCAGAATAGAGAACCTTACCAGAGCAAGGGAAAAGGATTATGACTTCTTTTGGCTAAGCAGATTTACTGTGTGTTGTTATTTTTATTTTGTACTCACAGGGATTGCTACTGTTTGTTGCTAACATTTCATTGCTTTATTTTTCTCTGATTCAAATTGTTGTTGCTGGTATACCTTCTTCTGCATTATTACAAGGTGTGCCTACAGGTGTGTGCTACAGTTTTATCTAGCATTAGGATAAGCTTTCAGGGTTACTGCATTTGTTGTTGACTGATTGTTTCTGCTCTTACCTCCTTGTTCTTTTGTCCGTGGTTGTTCTTTTTCGGCAGGGGAAGGGCCAAACCACCCACCCCCATCCCCAACCACCCCACACTACACTCCTTTTATAGGGTACCACAGTTGTGACATTTCCTGTGGCAGAGCAGGAAGGGGCAGATCAGTGGGGCATCCACAAGGTGAGCTCATTTACAGGGGCACTAGTAATTTAACTTGTTGTAACAAGTTATACAAAAACAAAACACAAAATCAAACCATTACTTGCATTTTCTTCCTTCTAATTACTCTGACTAGGTTATAAACCCAGCAACTTATCTGGAATGGAGATCATTAACTGCAGGTACTGTGGAACAATTTTCAGAAGGACAGTCTTACAGGATTTAGGACACTGTCCTACATGCTGGGCCATTGGAGATCTTAGGGCTCAGCTCCGGGCAGCATGGGCAGAGATTGCGTGCCTCAAATTTCATATTCAAGAGGAAATACATTATAAGAACCACCCACCATT
The DNA here is from genome assembly GCA_016271365.2 of Neoceratodus forsteri. NCBI lineage: Eukaryota > Metazoa > Chordata > Ceratodontiformes > Ceratodontidae > Neoceratodus > Neoceratodus forsteri. Next base: position 216,275,693 of record JADMNL010000024.1, read on the forward strand.
TTTCCCAACATCCAACAGAAAAACCTCGACCACAGAGGGTAGTTGGTCCAGGAGGTTGGCAGGTGGTTAGGAGGGGCAAATCAGGTGCCACATCACTCTCTGCTCTCCAACATATTACCTCCAAAAAACATATAAACACTACAAACAGGTATCTGCCTCTATCTCTGAAATAAAACAAAGGGGCAGAGGACACTGCAGCACAGGAGCTAGCACAACAAAATTCACCCAAATCAGGAACCAAAACAAAAAAAGCACAAAGGAAATCCAAAAAACTTCTGATCATAGGAGACTCCATGATTCAGGGAGTTGATACCCATCTCCAGCCAGGGGGTAATGGTCAGATATCTCCCAGGTTCATCAGCGTGGAGAGACACTGACCGCATTGCTAAAATTGTTCACAAAGCAGGAGAAAACATTGACATCCTGGTACACATAGGGACTAATGATCTCACCAGCCAGTCAGTTGTGGAGACCAAGGAACACCTGACCAGGCTGGGTGACAAACTATCATCCATTTCGTCCGGCATCTCCGTCTCTGAGATCCTGCCAGTCTGGGAGAGGGGGGCAGATGGACAGAAGGTCAGAGAAGGGGAGATAGAGGAGCTAAACATGTGGCTCAAGGGCTGGTGCCAGGAAAAAGGACACAGATTTGTAGGGAACTGGCAACAGTTCTGGGAGCGAAAGTTCTTTAAATTTGATGGACTGCATCTGACTAAGAAGGGAGTCAGTGCATTGGGGCAGAAGTTTGACGTATTTTTCTCTGCAGCAAAGTGTTTCTTACTGGGTATATCTTCTCTGAAATTATTAACAGATTACTGCTGTAATCTTCTGATTTAAATTGTCTTTTGCAAGGTATATCTTCTGTTACAGTGCAGGGCTTCAAACAGGCATGGGATAGGCATAAGGGAGCAATACAGATGAGTATGAATAGATAGGCCACTGACAGTGCAAAGGCCGATGGCACATTTATAAGGTAGAAAAAGAAATGGGCAGACTGGATGGGCCTTGCGGTCCTTATCTGCTGTCAACTTCTATGTTTCTATGTTTCTATGTTTCTATGTGTAGTCAGAGCTAAAACTCAAAACTTGAAAAGCACTGCCACTACACTGCTTCTCCTGTAAGTTGTTATGGAGCATTTACACCAAGCTGCTACTGCTGCCGGCCATCTTAAGCCCCCCCCAGAAACATTAGAAGAAATGAATTTCTTGACCCTCAAAACCCCCATATACAGCTTTATACAACAGCTATGAGCTGAGATATGTAATTTGGACATTGGGATAGACAGGGTCTTAAAAGGGCTAAAGGAACTGAGGTTGGACAAGGCAGCTGGCCCAGATGGGGTATACCTGAGGGTCCTGAAGGAACTGGCAGGGGTACAGGCAGCCCCACTGGCAGACCTATTTAACACCTTGTCGGAGAAGGGTTGGGTGTCACAGGACTGGAGGACAACTCACATGGTGCCCCTCCATAAGAGTGGACCCAGAGATGAGCCAGGTAACTACAGGCTGGTTAGCCTAACCTCCATAGTGGGGAAGTTAATGGAGGTCATCCTAAAAGAGAGACTGGTGTCCTTCTTTGAAGATTATGGGCTCCAGAACAATAGGCAGCATGAGTTTATTGGGGGGGCTTGTCAAACCAACATAATAGACTTATTTGACTGGGTGATGAGATCTCTGGATAGGAGACAGGTGGTAGACATTCTGTACCTGGACTTCAGCAAGGCGTTTGACTCGGTGACACATACCAGGCTGATCAGCAAGATGGGGGACATGGGAGTGGGGGACAAAATGCTGGGCCGGGTCAAGAGATGGTTAATGGACAGGAACCAGAGAGTGGTGGTGGGGGGGGAACTGTTCAAACCTAGGCCAGTGATCAGTGGGGTACCATAATGCTCAGTACTTGGTTCTGTACTGTGCAGCATATTTATTGGTGATATAGCAGAGGGGATAAATAGCAATATCTGCCTTTCTGCAGATGATACCAAGCCCTGTGGGAGGGTGGACACAGAAGAAGGAAGACAGGATTTAAGAGAGGACCTGGCTAAGCTGGAGAAATGGGCAGACATATGTCAGCTGGGCTTTAATGCTAAGAAATGTAATGTAATGTACATGGGAGCCAAAAACCAAAGGGTCAGTTACTGGCGGGGGGGGGATACAGGTGACAGAATCAGAGGAGGAAGAAGACCTGGGAGTAATGGTCATGGGTGATATGAAACAGCACAGTGCCGAAAGGCAGCAGCCAAGGCAAATAAAATGTTGGGCTGCATCACCAGTGGAATCACCTCTAGGAGGGAGGAAGTTATTTTGCCACTGTACAGGTCACTGGTGAGATCACACCTGGAATACTGTGTTCAGTTCTGGTGCCCTTACCTGAAGAAGGATATCAAACTACTGAAGGGGGCCCAATGGACAGCAACCAAAATGATCAATGGCATGGGGGACAAAGCGTATGAGGAGAGGCTGATGGTGCTGATCATGTACTCCTTAGAGGATAGAAGGGAGAGGGAGATATGATTGAAATATTCAAGTACCTGAGGGGCATAAATAGAGTTGGTACAGAAAGTATCTTTAATCTAGGAAAGGAGGGAACAATAAGGGGGCATGGCCTGAAATTTTGTGTGTGGGGGGGTAGATTCAAGAAGGAAATGAGGAGGCACTTTTTCACTTAAAGGGTGGTGAAGGGGTGGAATGAGTTACCGGAGGAGATGGAAACAGCAAAGACAGTGGCCAGTTTTAAGGGAGGGTGGGATAGGGTGAAAAAGAGGATTAGGACTAAAGGAGGTGCTTCTGGGAAACAGATAGGGGAGGAGAACCAGATGGTGTGAGAGGACTCCAGGAGGAGTTGGGGGGGCAGCTCCAGGGAACTAACTGAGCTACACACTGAAGCAGACTCGATAGACCATTACAGCCTATTTCTGCTGGCAATTTCATATGTTCGTATTTTAGAGATTTTTGGTGGCCATCTTGAATTTGGCCACCTAGCGGCAATTGCCCAAACTGTAGAGAGGATCCCCCAAGCCCATCTTTTTCAGCACCATTTATTCATATAAAAACCATCTTCAACCCTTTGTCTCTGTAAATTGGTCACAGATTTCTATTATATTTCCTTTACTAGTAATGATCTAGTTCCAGACTGGTCAGTAATAGCAGCCACCAAACAAATGTGGGCCAACACATCAGGCACAGGTTGTTAATAATATCAAACACTGAAAGTAAGTCCCCCATCATTTCTAGATCTCTTAGTCTGACTTGATATGACATATCTCTTAAGCCTTTAATCTGTTTAGTAATCTTTCCTTTGCACTTTCTCTAGCTGGGAAACATCTTTTTTTCTTACAAGGGCACCAAAATTGAGGGGTGTAGTCTAACTGGGGGCATATGTAAGCACAATATAATGGAGTAATTATAGATCTGTCTCTTGATTTTATATTTCTCTGAATCGTCCATGTCACTATTAGCTTAAGCTGTCAATTTGTTAATCTGCTTGGTGCTACTCAAGTCATCCATCACTATTTACCTTGAAATCTCTTTCTGAGTTAGAAATTACAAGATGTGTCTTGTATAGCAAATAATGATGTTGCTTATTTTTTGGACAAGGTGCACTACTTCACAATTTTCATGATTAAAGTGCATCCTCCATTCTACAGCCTAATTTGATATAAAGTCAAGATATGCTTGAAGTCTGGCTTTTTGCTCTTTATTCTTACATGTGTTTCTGATTTTTACAATCATCAGAATATTTTGATGACCAGCAGCTCAAGTTGTTCATTAAATCTGTGATGAAAATCTGAGAAATAATTGGCCCTAACGCTGAGCCCTGAGGAGCACTGCTTGTCACTTCACCCCTTTCTGAATAGTATCCATTAATTACCACCCTGTGTGACCCATTTTCCAGCCAGTTTGAAATCCAGCTGATATAGTTTGCATTCAGAACAATGTTTCTAAGTTTTTGGCAACTGCCCAGTGTGGCACGAAATTGAATGCTTTGCTGTAATTGAGGAAAATTATGTCACGAGATTCTTTGTTGTCTAGATGTTTACTAATTTTCTCATAAAATGTAAGCAGGTTAACAGTACACAACCTTCCCCTTGGTTAACACATGTTGATCTGGATCCAATAGAGAATACTGGATGGGCAACTATGCACAACCAGTGTGTTCTGCCATAGAGGGGTTCTGATTCCTTCTGACCTCGAGAGTGAAGCTCGAGAGGTCCATGGGAATCAGAACCCCGAGGTGACAGAACACACAGGTTGTGCATAAAGTTGCTCAGCCTGTATTTTTTATAGTATATACTGTAGATTTAGTAGTTGCCGTATTGGTCCTTGCAAGAATAGATCCAGAAGCAAATGATTTGATACCTTTTAATGGACCAACATAGATGTAACAAGAACAAAGTGCTCTAGCTTTCGGACCAACCAGTCCTTCTTCAGAAGCTCATGGCAGTTGTTTGGAAAATACAATACTTATAACAGCTAGATAATGCAGAGAAAAACAGAAAAAAATCCCCATTGGTTTAAAATACTCATTAAAAAAAAACAGATGATGTCAGACAAGTTTAACAGTACAATACTGCCCTCAGTCCGAATGAACCTTGGGTTCAGATGTTCCTGGTGCAAGACACATATAAGGAATCCTACTGCACATAAATTTAATTGACATAAGATAACACTGCAGAAGCAGATAACTCCCAAATCAAGCCATGAGTGCCACAGTCAGTATAAGGATGTGATTACTGAAAGGCAACCCCCACCCAGCTTAAAGACAGACTGAGATAGTTATAGGGCTCATGAAATTACAATGTATGCATTAAAGACAAGAATTACCAGTAAAGTTATCTAAAAACATCAGTGCTCACTGTGTGATGTGTAAAACCTAGCTGGACTTGCCACCCAGCTGTATTCTCAAGGCTAAATAAAAGGCCCAAGAGATTACAAAACCTCAGGACTATATACATGATAATTAAAATATAAATAGATAATATTAGTGTTAAGCAAAAAACTCTAGTCGAGGAACCTCAAGGAGTTCAGACCATGCAGCCTGATATGTACTGATGTCAATATATACTGAGAATGTAGCAACTTCATGTACCACAAGTGTCTAGGGAATCTGAAAAGAGATAAAATGTAATTTATCTCCTCCTGTTCATACAAACAATACAACCTAACCCACCCCACATCACAATAATGTGGGTGAGGGAGATACATAAGCAGAGATGTAGCTCTCTCTCTCTATCCCCACCCTCCTTTTCTCTCTCTCTCTCTCTCTCCCACAGACAGACCCACACATACATACACACACACACACACACAACACACACACTCTCAATCCTCTCCTAGTGAACCTATATTAACTTCAGTCGCTGTAATTGTTCCCAAAGGAATGCAACTTGTCATGAAATCCTGAGTAAAGTACTATAATATAAGCCTAATGTAAAAGATATGTGCAGGACCCCAAGCAAATGAGATCACACATCCCAATATGTACAGAGTTACAAAAATTATATATAACAGTATAAGATAACACTCCTGTATGTACACTAGCAGGCTGGGTAATCTGAATATGGTGCAATGGAATCAATCCCCCCCCCCACAGGCAAAGATAAAAAGTAAGAAGAAATTCTTTATGTGTGTGAAATAAAAATAGTAACACATTATAACTCCATATAGCTAAATAGAGACTTACCTCAATGTGACAGCAAGCCCCACATCTGTTATATCACATACTTCACAGCCATACCCACACACATGCATACATACATGCATCCACATCTCACATATGCTGAAGTCCTATAATATGTCAGTTTGAAGAAGAAAAGGTCTGTGAATGTTAGTTTCTGTAGTGTCCCATAAAGCCAATATCCAAGTTCATCCCATCTGCTACCATATTGAGATGTAAGATAAGTTTAATCTCAAAAGCTCGTCTCTGTTGTGTGTTTTGAGATTTCCTTTTAAGACCATTACTGACATATCTGAGACTGAGTGGTCAGGCTGGGAGAAGTGATGCCCACTGGTTTGTCAGTCTTCCTTGCTGTAATAGTATGTCTGTGTGAGTTCATCCTAGTGCGGAGCTGTTGGCGTGTCTCTCTACATAACCTGTTTGTGGACATCTCTTGCACTGAATGAAATAAACAACATATCGTGACTTGCATGTATAACTCCATGCACCTGGAATTGTCTGTTTTGTGATGTAACCACACAGTCTGAGGTAGAAATGAGCCACAGGTCTTGCAGGGGCGTTGATTGCAGGGTCGTGTGCCATGGTGTGACATGGTATTCTGTTCCGTGAAAGTTTGCTCCTAATAATTAGGCTGGATAAATTCGTGGTTGTTTAAAAGATAGTAGTGGGAGTTCCTAAAAATACAATTAAGGGTGTCATCCTCACTAAATATTGGGTGGAGATCTTTAATAATCTTCATGAGCGTTCAAGGTCTGGATGATATGTGACTACCAAGGGTATTCTTTCTGTAGCTGTCTTTTCTTTATATTGAAGTAGTTGTTGTCTTGGTACTTGCGTTGCCCGTTCTGTTATCCTGTCAATTTCCCTGGAAGAGTGTCCCTGCTCCATAAGGTGTTTTCAACATAGCCAAATGTGTATCTCTGTCATCCTCATTTGAACAAATCGTTGACAACGAAGGGCTTGACTGTATATGACAGATTTTTTGTATGGTTAGGGTGATTACTTTTCCTGTGCAGGTATCTCTGTCTGTCTGTTGGCTTCCTGTAAATACATGTATGTAAGGTTCCATCCTTAATGATGACTGTGGTGTCCAGAAAGTTAACCTTGGTGGTAGAGTACCCAAGGTAAGCTTTATAGTAGGGTGGAGATTATTAAGTTTGTGATGAAAATCTTTGAGTGCATCTGTGCCTTCCGTCCAGATGATAAACAAATCATCAATGTAACGGAAATAAGCCAGTGGTTTGTGGGGATACTGCCTTAAAAATCCTCCTTCAAGTCAGCCATAAAGAGGTTAGCATACTGTGGAGCCATTTTGGTGCCCATTGCTGTTCCCATAGTTTGAACATAATGTTTACCATTGAAGTTGAAGTTGTTATGTGTCAAAATGAATTCCATAAGTTCCCCACCACTCCAGGGTTGATGTTTTGGTCAGGTCCTTTCTCATGTATGTATTTAAGGCATGCTGCAATGCCATCTGTGTGTGGAATATTAGTGTAGAGGATGTTACATCCATTGTCACTAAAATTGCATCAGGTGGTAAATCCTTATAACCAGAAAGTACACGCAACAAGTGTGTAGTGTCCTGGATATAACTGTCTCTTTCCATAACCAGCGGTTTCAAAATGGTCTCTACAAACCCTGAGATCCCCTCAGTCAGGGTACCATTACCAGAGACTATGGGTCTCCCTGGATTGCCAGGTTTATTGTCCCTGGCTTTGGTTCAGCAGGAATGAGGTGAACTAGTTTATTTTGGACATGGTCAGGAAAAGTTTTAATTAAGTCACATAGTTCATCTTTATATCTTGTAGTGGGGTCACTCTCCAGTTCTCTGTAGTATGTAAGATCTGTTAGCTGTCTATTAGCTTCAGTAATATAATCCTCTCTGTTTAAAATCACCACTGCAGAACCTTTATCAGCTTTTTGATGACAATGTTGTGGTTTGATTCAGTGTCCCTATAGCTCTTGCTCCAGTGGAGAGAGGTTATAATGGGTTTGTTTTTGCCTGGTAAGGATCTGACCACTGACTTGTTGGCGGAAACAATTAATATAATTGTCTAGTTTTTTGTTACGCCCACTTGAGGGGTAAATCAGATTCCTTTTCTTATCCATTACATTATTGCTGTTTGCACTGTCTTCACTACCAGTGATTTCTTCCTGCCATGAAGAATTCTTTAAGTCTCAATCTAGGAAGTACTCCTCTAGTTCACCACAAAACAGTATGTTATCCAGTGGTTTTGTTGGGCAGAAAGTGAGGCCCTTTGAAAGTACATTCAGTTCTCCAGTAGTCAGTGTGTGGTTGGACAAATTAACAACTGAAAGGTGCCCATCAGTATTGTGTAGTTGTTCAGTGACTCCATTGTGTGCTTCATGGTTGTTAGGAAGTATGGTATGTTGAAGGGCCTCTAATTTCCTATTTTTCACAAGCATGGCTTTTCTTAAGGTCCTTTGGTAGTTAATGTGTATCTCTCGCAAGATGTCTTGAATAGGTTCCCCAGACATCCTTTCCAGAGTGGTTACAATTTCAGCAAACTCTTTGTTAAGAACAACTTTTTGAGCATATGACATGTGAATCCTGTGATTTCTCAGTTTCTCAGAGGTCCTATGACAAAGTTGTTCTGCATAAATAGAATTGTTTGTATTTCTTAATGGATTCCAAATAGTAAGACCTTTAGGGATAATGTTTCTCCTCTTGCACTGGGTTAGAAAATAGATGTCACTGTCTAGCCGTGCCAATTTCTTCTTATAGTATATAGTAATATTATGTGAAATGTGTGCATTGTGTTTTTCTTTTCTTCTTTTCATAATGAAACTGACTTGTGAAGTCTCTAGAGGGTCTAGAATACTGTCACCACAGAATTAAGTAGAGGAAAGCTACAATGTGCCAGTATTCCAAGTGGTTCTGCTGTAGTAGTGACATCACTACTGCAGCAGAACAACATAATGACATCACTACTGCAGCAGAACAAGCATATTCCAGGCATGGAATTTCATGCATAACAGCATTCCACTATAATCATTTGTTAGTAATACTGTGTAAGACTACCCGGTCTAAAATTCGTTTTCATATTTCTATCTACTTTTTTAAATAAGAGCATAACGTTTGCTTGTTTCCGGTCAGCTGGAATTGTTCCTGTATTTAAGGATTTTGAAAGTAGCATTTTTAAAGGATAGTCAAGATACTGATGCATGATTTTGATCATGTGTCCTATAATTTTATCCAGACCTGGAGATGTATGTGGTTTAAGATTTTTAATTTTATTTTTTATATCTTCAAATGAAATTTTGTTTTCATTATTTGCATCTACTTCAATAATATATGTCAACTTAGTTTTTGATGCATAAACATCATAGAAATAGTTGTTCAAAACATCTGCCTTTCTTTGGGTTTTGACAGGTTGATATTATTTTTAAATAATCGACTGATTTTACAGGGCTTTTTTTAGGGAATTAATGTAAGTGAAGAAAGTCTTGCTATTGTTTTTGATGCATTTCAAGCTAATGATAGCTCCATCCTTTCTGTTGCTTTTCTGATTTCATATTTGCACTTTTTGTATATTTTAAGAGCTAATTGATTTCATCAGTATGATTAGACTCGAATGCTTGGAACAGTCTATGGACCAGATATTCAAAACTTTGCCCCGGGGCTAAATTAGCACTGCCCAGCGGGCAAACTTAGCCCGGAGCAAAAATCAAGCTATATTCAAAAGGAATAGCCCGGTGCAAAACCAGCTGAATATAGCAAGCAAAGGAAGCTGGGCAAACAGGGCCGGAAGCGCAGGGCAAAAATAGCCCAGGAATAAGACAGCACTGAATATAGCAACAGGGAAGTGCACACTGCTACTACAGCCCATTAGACCCTGGAGAAAGCCAGTGTTGCAGGTGGAGAACATTGTGTATAATTGCACAGAGATATCTGACATCTACTGCAAGCAACAATGTAAGCCACACACTGCAGAACTGTGCTATGCTGAAGTGAGGTTTGCCCGGGGCTAACCTGAGTGCACAGTGCTAACACATTAGCCCGGTGCAAACGGGAGCAATATTCAAAGCTCCCATGCAAATGAGCCTACTTAGGTAATCTGCGGGCAAACAGGTACATTTGCATCTCATTAAATGCTGCTTACCATGCATTACCATGCAGTTTGCCCAGTACTACTGCATGGAGCAAAATGCTCCCCCTTTTGGTCGGAATGGAAGTACAGGCTGGACGCTGCAGGCCAAGGCATGCTCACAGCATCCCGTGTTGGTCAGAATAGAAGTACAGGCCGGAAGCAGCAAGAACTGTGTGCTGCCAGGCACAGTCGGTGCATACATACCTCACAACCCCTTGCCTCCTGAATCAGGGACAATGCTTAAACAAATCAGGGACAAAGCCCCAAATCCATGGGACACAGTTTCAAAATTGGTGATATCCACTCAGGAAGCTGGCAGAATAAGGGACTCGGTGCAGAATATATTTCCTGAAGAATACAAAGTCTGCAATATTATTGGTGACATAGGTTTATTCTTTTTTTTTTTTTTGATCAACTTTCTTTATCCTCCTGTGGCAGGCCCACCATCACTGTCCACAGACCTACCGGACTCAGGGTCCTTTGGGGGCTTGTAGCACCATGCGTGCCCCGGCGGATCCCCTGAGCTGGTCCAGGGGTATCATCCTAGGCAGCCCCCACACTTTTCTCCATTTTTCTCCCCATGAACTAGCTAGTTCCGAGACCAACGGAAGTGGTATTGCATGTGCGTTGAGGTGTACATGTGCACCACAGCTCCAGATGAGGTCTCCTCTGCCCTTCCTCAATCAGCCAAGTGCCAAAGGTCCTCAGAAAGATGCCACTTCTCTGGCCTCCACCACGGGGCGGCCAAGCTCCTAGGATACCTGCTACCCCTACCTGAGGTAGAGGGTCACCAGCCTGCTCTAGTCCTCTCTCTCTCCCTCCCTCCCCCAGCTGACCTCTGGTGACCCAGGCTCATTCCTGAACCCGGGTCACCAACATGGCGTGAGGTGTAGCATCCAGTGCCTCAGCCCTCAGCACCACCGGGCCTGCCTAACATAGGTTTATTCTTAAAATCCCCACTGTTTAGTCATGGGAACACACATTTTAGGAGGGACAGAGTAAACGTTTGAGGTGAAATCAAGGATGTTCCTGGAAATCAGGGACAGTTGAGAGGTATGCTGTTCTGTCACATAAACACATGTTGTATGTGAGAGAGAGGAACATGTGGAGGCTAAATCAGGGACCTCCCTGAAAAGCAAGGACAGTCAGGAGGTATGGGTGCACTGTACTTATGTGTGCCTGCTACACACAGGTGATCCTGGTATTCTAGTGGTTCCCCACCCCTTGCACAAATCCTGACCCATTCACAAAACAATTAAATGTAATTTCCCTGGTAGTCTCGTGGTCCCCCCCCTTGCATGAATCCTGACCCATTCACAATACAATTACATTTAATTTCCCTGGTAGTCTAGTGGTCCCCCCACCCCACTGCACAAATCCTGACCCATTCATGATACAATCAAATGTAATTTCCCTGGTAGTCCAATGGTCCCCCACCCCCTGCATGAATCCGACCCGTTTCAATAAAAGTAATATTCATTTCCCTGGTAGTCTAGTGGTCCCCACCCCCTGCATGAATCCTGACCTGTTCACAATAAAAGTAATATTCATTTCCTGGTAGTCTAGTGGTCCCCCACCCACTGCATGAATCCCGACCTGTTCACAATAAAACTAATATTCATTTCCTTGGTAGTCTAGTGGTCCTCCCACCCCCTGAACAAATCCCAACCCCATGCACCATAAAAAAAGACTGTTCCCTGGTAATCTAGTGGTCCCCCCAACCTGGAAGTGATGCCCCCGTTCAGCCCAGGAACAATCCACGAACAGAGCAGGTGACTGGCTCAGCCCTCCTCTCACCACCACGGCCGGCCGCCGACTGAGGTACGAATGAGCGTTCATTCATATCTCAGTCGGTGGCCACCTGTGGTGGTGAAGAGGAGGCAATCACTGTATGATAGTGGATTGTTCCTGGGCTAAGCGAGGGCATCACTGCCAGGGGAGGGACCACTAAGACTAAAGGGGAACAGTTTTTGTTTTTTTATGGTGCAGGGAGTCGGATTCATGCAGGGGTGGGGGACCACTAGATACCAGGAAATGAATATTGATTTCTTCCGCGAATGGGTCCGGGATTCATGCGGAAGTGAGGTTCCTGAACCTCGAGAAATAGAACCTGAACTGTGTGACCGGAGACAGTTAATGCGAGAAATGAAAACACTCACCATTCTCAAAGTTTTGATGACAATACTGCATCGCGGCTACTGGGGTCCATGATCTGGGGGGCACTGCTGCATTACCACCACCTTTCTCTCAACAGTATCTAGCGCCACGCTACAGGTCACACTAATGCCTGTAAGGCAGAGCTACACCTTTGAATATGCCTTGCTGCTGGCATTCCTGGGCGCTCCTCTAACCCTGCCCCTGCATACCATTATATATTAGCATCGGCGCTACCACACAGCACCGGTGCTAATAAGGCTTTTGAATATTGCACCCTCACGCAAATCCAGTGCTATTCCAGCCCTACGGTTTTGTGCTAGACGCAATGGTTTGAATATCTAGCCCTATGTCTATTATATAGTAATTTCTTAATATTTCTGGTAATCTATTTTGGTTTAAAATTGTTACTGGTGTGTTTCTTTACCTTAGGTATGTGCTTACTATTAACTGCAACTGTGATGCGTTTTACCGTGATCCACATTTAATCTGTGTTTTTATTATTATGGAATAATTCAGTTCAGTTGATACTAGATAATTATTTATTTTGTTGCAGTAGGATTAGCCTTATTATGCAAGAACATTTCTGTAGCATTATCACTGTGGGAACCACTTGAACTAGAATGAATATATACCATGTTGTGATCACTGTTGCTTAAAGGTGGACCAGTAATACAATCCTTAACACTGTATTTTCAGACCCTTTATCTACATCCAATATTTTTTTATCTCTGGTTGGCTCTATTACATATTGTTGTAGAGTTAGTTTTTCACAGGTTGATACAAGGTTTCTGCCAGCAAAGGTTGTTGATGAGCCTGTGACCCAGTTAGTATCTCCAAGATTAAAATCAGCCAAGGCAGTGATTCCCCCATTTCACATGCCTACTCTCTTTCTCTTATCATCGAATTTGTAACATCAATAGATGCATCAGGTAGTTTTCAACCTAACCCTATAATTATTGGGTGGGAGACATTAGGATTTGTTTTCACCCATATACAGTACTTTCTGTTTCAGTTGTGGTTTAGATTTTTTCTGATATGTTGCCCATTTTAAGGTTTGTATTAACCCTTGTTGTGCAACAGACTGATATATCAGTCCAGAATTCCTATGTATTCTAATTCTGTTGGCAGCCTAAGGGTTCAGATACAGGGCTATACCCTCCATCTCTTCTGCCTGCTTAGACAGAAAAGGTCATATCCAAGGATGTTCCTCCTCCAGTCGTCCTCTACTGACTGCCATGTTTTTGTGATGGACACCACATCAAAATTATTTTCTTGGATCAGTACAGATAGTTCTTCCATTTTGGCAATCAAACTTGTTGCATTTAAGAGTAAACATTTTATATTCTTATTTTATTATTTGTTTTTGCATTTTTTGTATCTACATGAGTAGTGTATTTTGGGATTTCACAGCTAGAGTTTACCCTCTGCTGTCTACTTTGAACACATTGCATCCAGGGTTTGATTCAATTTCATACCCAGTATTTCGGCTCCCAATTTATATACATGGAAATCATCTTTTGAGAATAGAGAGTTGTTTGACATGGCAGTGTCCAAGTGATCAATTAATTTTATGCCTGCTTTACCACATCAGTTTGAAAGTCATACATTTATTCTGGTGATAGCCTTTTTTGTTTGTTTGTTTGTTTTTTTGTTTTAGTTAAAGCTCTTGGGACAGGTAGAATGCCCAACAGGGTGCTTACAACCTCTTGCCATGATTTTATTATCTAATGCTATGAGGTCTGTACAGACATCCTCTTCATTACTCTGCCCAATGACATGAGTCCCTACATGAAGAATTACTGAAGATTTGCCAGGACAAAGTAATTTGTCTATTCCAGACTCAATGTCCCCAATTTTTCCACAAGGGAGGTAAGACGCCTCTGTTTGCAACTTATCAGTGCAGCATATGTGGCTATTGGCAAACCTAATTAATAAATTCCTCAATAATTAGCTTGTTTAGATTATTTTGCGGTGATAGAGACTTACCTTCAGATTGGAACTTTTTTTGTATCAACGGCTATTGGCTATATCTGTTTAAGAGTGCTAAGGGTACATCAGGGTTTGATATTGCTTTTCTTCCCTTTTTATGTCTTACTGGTCTTACTAGGTACCAGTCATTTCTATCAGGGGAGCTGTTCTCTCCACTCCTTTTTGGAGAATGATCCTCAAAGAGCAGAAGGATTCTCCTGCTTCATCCCTTCATCTTTTTTTTTTCTCGTGCTGATTTAGCATGGTGTTCTTTGCAGTTGTTGTGTTCACAAATGTTTCAATATGGTTAATATCTTGCAGCTTTTGAAGCCCTCCATTTTATCACATTCGATAGTTAGTGATGTCAACTGTTTGCATTTAGTACATATAAAATTGCTGATCTGTTCTTGCTTAGCAGCTACTGCATACATGCTTCACTGATTGTATTTAATAATGGACCCTTCTTGTTTCAGTAGTTCCAGAATGGATCCATTTTGTTTATAATTTTGTTATAGAGAGCTATGCTGATGCATTGCAATTACATCAGTAGAGAACAGGGGCTCTGGAATGCTTCCTAATGCAGTATAGCCCATCTGCATCAATGGAGTGGAGTTGAATCTCCTCTCACTGTGTCCTCTCCATTCAGTATAGTGTGGCTCTCCCCAACCCCTATGCACTATTTTATTCATTAATGCCTCACTTCCATTGCTTAAAAAGCAAAGAAGTGGGACCTATAGGTCCCAAGTAGCAAAAATCAGCAATTATTTTGGCTAAAAATACATCCTCAGACCAACCATAAGTTTCATCAACTGCTGCTCCCATCCATGGTGACATCTGGTGACAAGCCGAGGAGTACACTCATTCATGGACAAGTGTGGAAAAATTATTGCTGCTGAGTAAAATACACTCCCCATTTCTACATAGATTCCTGAACTGAACAAAGTGATACCTGTTTCAAAACAAGAGAGCTAGCTGTGAAAATTTACTGTTTGAAAATTCGACTGTGGGCATGTGCAGTAGTACTGACGCTACTGCGCATGCTCACAGTGATGGCTTGAAATTTCAAACAGTAAAGTACCACAGAGTGCTCGTTTTGAAATAGGCATCACTTTGTAGTTACAAGTTTTCTTGAGAAATTGGGAGTGTATTTTCCTCAGCAGCAATATCTTTTCCACACTTATTGTAGTAGCAGCCATCCTGGCTCTGTCCAGATTTTGTATTATGTATTACTATTAGTATGGATTCGAGAGAAGCAGTTTTACTCACACTTATGGCCCCAGCAAAAACAGTTGTGGCCTCCTTCCTCTCCTCACTTGGCATACGTGCTTGTCTCTGGCTGCCTGTCACTTCCGGATGTGCTCACCAATGTTCACTGATGTGGATTTTTATCAAGGGCTGACACTGGAAGTTGCATCATGCAGCACTTCCAGTTTCAGTGCTGTGCAGATATCTTTTTAAACACTACAAATGGCCATTATAAGTTTCATAGTTTCATAGTTGTTTACAAGTCCAGGAGGCAGAGCCTATTATTGAACTTGCCACCCAAAGGTGGTTTTAGTTATCTGTGTATTCAAATTTAGTATTACCCATGTGTTTGTCTAATGTATTTTTAAAGATATCCATAGATTCACTATCTACTATTGAGCCTGGTAATGTATTCCATAGGTTAACCGTTCTCTAAGTTAACCATCAAAGTCTTTTTTTTTGTTTGACACTTAGCTCCTTTTAATTTCAAGTTGTGTGATCTAGTATTTGATACGCAAAATTTTCTTTCAATTCCTAATGTTTCTATTAGTCCTGGTTCATTGAGTGCTTTGTAAATCATACATAAATCTCCTCAAAGATGTCTGTATTTGATTGAAAACAGGCCAAGTATTTTAAATCTTTCACCATTTGGTTTGTCGGACATACCAATAAGTTTTTTGGTCATTTTTCTTTGGACTTCCTCTGTTTGTTTCATTCCATGTATAGTAGTAGGTGCACAAAAAGGGGCACAATAATCCAGATGTGATCTTACTAGGCTAGTATATAAAGGAAGGATGACCTGTGGTTGTCTACTTTTAATGTTTTTCCATATACTACCCATAATTCGTTGACATTTCTTTACTTTGAGAATGGTGTTATTTTCAAAGGTTAACTTACTATCTATATTTATACCAAGATCTTTTTCATTGTCAGTTATCTGTAGTATTACATTATTTAATAGGTACCCTTTTTTTAATTGTTGTGACCCAAATGCATTACTTTGCACTTCTGCTCATTAAATTTCATTTTGTTATTTATTGCCCAGATTTCTAGTGCCTCTAGTTCTTTCTGAAGAATATCTGTTGCTTCAGGAGTATTAACAATAGTTCCAATTTTGCAATCATTGGCATATTTAGATATCCATATGTTATCTGATGGCTGCATTGATGTTATTAGGATATCAAAAAGAACAGGGCCCAGGACAGAACCCTGTGGAACCCCACTAGTAACTTCTATCCAAGAGGATAAAGCTCCCTTAACAGATGTACGTTGTTTACGGCAGTATAACTATGAATTGATCCACTTGATTAGGATATATGGGAATTTTTGTTTAACCAGATGTTCCAAAAGAATTCTATGGGATACTCTGTCAAAAGCCTTAGCTAGGTCCAAGAATACAACATCTACCGGAAGTCCTTTATCAAGGGCAGCACTCACATTCTCAAAGAAGTTCAGTTGATTTGTTAGACATGATCTTCCCTTTCTAAAACCATGCTGTGTTATGTTGTATAAGTTATAGTGATTAACATGTTCTTCCATTCTATGTAATATTAGTCTTTCAAAGATTTTCCCTATAACAGAAGTCAGACTTATAGGCCGATAATTAGAAACTTTGGATTTGTTTCCACTTTTATATATTGGTATAACTACTGTTTCTTTCCAATCTAATATGCTTTCTCCTGTCTCAAGAGATAAATTAAATGATTTACTCAGTGGGCCAGATAAACAAGAGGAGGTTTCTTTAAGGAAGAATGGATGTATCCCATCCGTTCCTGCTGAGGAGCTGATTTTTAATTTCTGTAATTCTTTTGTAGTTTCATCTTCTGTGATTGGTTCAACAGTTATATAATTAAAGTCTGTATTTAAATTATTGTAAAAATGTTCCTTATTAGAGAAGATTTTGTGGAAATACTCATTAAATTCCTCAGCTATTTGTATTTCATTACTTATTATTCCTGAGTTTGTAAGTAGAGGACCTATAGTTGCTTTGGAACCTCTCAATGAGCCAATGTAATTGTAGAATTTTTTCTTGTTATCCAGTGTATCACTAGCTAGTTTATTTTCCGTATTCCTTTTGGCATTTCTGATTTCTAATTTTACTTTATTTCCATATTTTTTGTACTGTTCCCACTTTTCTTTTGTTGGTTGGGCTTTATATTTCTTATAAGTTTTCTGTTTTTTGGCAATCAGTTTTTTAATTTTTTTGTTCCACCAGACAGGATTTCTATATCCCTTGTTGTATTTTTTTCCAGTTGGAACCCAGTTACTTATGCAGTATTTGAGTTTGGCTGATAAACTATTCCAGGCTTGATGTACATTGAACCCTGTCCATTCAGAGTTCCAGTCCCATATATTCAAATATTGTTTAATTTTTGTGTAATCAGCTCTGGTAAAATCTTTACTTAGAGTGTTTCCTTTTGTATCCATAACTCTTGATTGTATATGGAACAGAATCATGTTATGATCACTGTTTGCTAGTGGTTCTAGAATTTGGATGTTATTTACTAGAGTCCCCATATTTGTTAGTACGATGTCGATGTTATTATTGTTTCTTGTACCGTCATGGATTATTTGATCCAAATTTTGGTTTATTGTTATATCGAGGAATTCTTTCTCAACATTTCCCTTCCAAGTATGTGCTTTCCAGTCGATGTTGGGAAAGTTAAAGTCACCCATTAAGATGTAGTTTGTTTTTGGTTGAAAACTGTTAATCAGATTTAGGAATTCAGTATTCTGGTCTTTATTTAGGTTAGGAGATCTATAAGCTAATCCAATACATATTTTTAGGGATGGTAGGTTAATATCTGTCCACAATATTTCAGCTTCATGGTTTGATTGCGTATAACAGTGGAATGGGTATTCTTCAGATATGTATAATACAATTCCTCCTCCTTGTTTGTCTTTTCTATTTTTTGTTATTTTGTTAAATCCTGTTATTTCTTTATTCCAACTGTCATCATGGAACCATGTTTCTGTGACCCCCACAAATAGACATTTTTTCTTTGTGCATTATATATCTTAGTTCGTCCATTTTATTTGTCAGGCTTCTAGCCTTTAATAATAATACTTTTATTTCACTTTTCTGATGTTGTGAGTAGGTGCTCACAAAATAAAAACAGCTACCCAATCCAATCCTCTGTTGCCAGAGTTACTAAAAATGGAGGCTGCTTTCTGAAACCAGCAGTCCTCCATCTTCCCAGAGTGCTCTTTCAGCCCCACAGACACTTGCATAAAGATAGGCTAGCTATTTTGTTTTTGTTGCTTTTTAAGTTTTGTTTTTAATTCTTTGATAACCAGGTAAGGCCCACTGGGCAAAAATGCCTGTTTTCAGGGACAACCCAGGAACACAAGGCAGATTAAGTGACTTGCTCAGAGTCACACAGTATGGACATGGAGGTTGTGTGAATCAAACCCAGTTCTGCTGGATGCACCTAGCTCATTCACAGCTCATTACTCTAACCTCTAGGCTATACTGCCAGTTAAACTTTGTAGACAGAAGACAATTTAAAATAAGGGGGTTTGGGTTGCCCTATGTCTCAGGGGAAAGATTTCTGCACTAAGGGATCTTGTGGCACTCTTTCCAGTTTCTTACTCTCTGTCTTGGATTTCTAATAGCCTTGGACAAGGAAATCAAAAATGGTCCACACAATGCTACAACACCATAGGATGGGATTGCAACAAGGAAATTTAGATTTCTGATCCTGAAGCTCGATTTTTACAAATACGGATATGTCATTCCAGTCTCAGAGAAAATGTGGCCACATTATGAGGTCTGAACAAGAAGAAGCAGTGAGGTGATAATTCAGAGCAAAGACTAAACATGCCATGTCAAGATGGGATATGAAACTTCTCCCTCAGGGCATAACCCTCACTGCATACTTGAGGTGTCCTAGTAAGGATAATGGGTACCCTTTTCTGCAGGATCATTTGGATGAGAAGGAAGAGACCAGATCAGAAATCTGGAGCAGTTTGTCTTGAGATGCCGGAATCTATAGAAGTGGACTGAAGATTTAAAACAAATAACAGAGGTGGATGGCATGGAATGATGTCTGGTATGGAAGTCTTTATTGAGGCCTGAGAGAAGACACTGAATTAGATTCAGGTGGATGGGTAGAGGAAAACTGCTGGAGGTGAGAAATTTTAACTGGAGTCAAAGTAGGGCAGAATTTTACCTGTGGCTTTGGTTAGGAAAGAGGCAGGAATAGAGTGGCAGACAAGCTTACAGCAGGTTTCCACACAGTAGCTGCCAATGTGCAGTAGAGTGCATGGTGGTGCAAACCAAGCAGATTTGTTGAAGATGATGGACTTGCTCAATAAGAAGAAAATACAGTCTGTCATTCTTTTGTCAAAAAGATTAATTGATGCGTAAAATACTTACGGAGATGGATAAGAGTCATGAACTGAGAGGACATAAGGCTGGAAAAAAAAAAGACAAAATGACCTACCTGTGGAACAGGTAGGGCACATTGTGCAGCACAGTGCTGGCAATAGAACTCATTATTCATAGATACTCAGGATATTCATGATTTAACTCTTGATAGACACCACATCTGATACCAAGATGAAGTTGTGAAGGCGTAAACAATTCACCTGACAGAGGTGCTGTTGGTTGATGAATCAGTTCTGGAGGTTAAGCCAGAACCAATAATGGCTGTTGGCATGACATCAGGGAAATGGTGGGTGAAGAAAGAGTCATTACTGGAACAGGAGAATTGACATGAAGCTGATTTGTAGGACCCAGACAATTGACTAGAAGTCCAGGAGTCCAGCATTCCACTCTGGAATTAAACCAAGCTATACCTGAACCCACCTGGGAGAATGAAAACCCATTACTCATCAAACTGAAAAGATGCAGGAGTGGTTGTAGGAGTAGGTACTGTTGGAGAAGGTGCAGCTGGGCTTGCTGTTAATGTTGTGTGATACGAATCAAACAGTTCCTGCTTTCTGGCAGGAAAAGGAAAGATGGACATTCAATACTCTGTGTGCAGCCATCGGTCTGAGAAAAGTCCATTTCCTAAGTCAGAACTGAGATTTCCAGGAGATTCCCTGTGAAGAATTTAGTGGAAGACAGACTGCCAGGAATCCATGTCTTCCGAGTTCGAATTTACCGATTGAGTGACCATGAGATTTAATATGCTGATAACTGGGATGGATTACAAGGAGGAATAGATGAGTCTGAGTGGAACTCAGGGTGTTGAGTATGTCCTGAGGAGATAACCTCTATGGTGGATAACCCCCAGTTTCCCGAGCGATGCAATGAAAACAGGATCCAGTTCTAAGTACAGGCTAGGCACACAGCTGCAGACTTTGCTGCTACTTGTCTTTGCACTTCCCTTATGTCACCTATCCCAGGAGTGATGGGAACTAACCTACAAATGAGAGTTCTAAATCCAACAACCACCACAGGAAAAAAGTTGTGGCTGGATCTCCCAAGGAAAGGAGACAGTTGGCCAGCAGAGGAAAGCAGGAAGCTGGTAACTAGAATGGGATAGGAGAACTAAAGGAAACAAGCAAGAAAACCTCAAAAGCACACAAAAGAGAGACAAACAGGTGTCAGCAAGCCACATACTACAAGTAGATGAGGGAGAAATGCATAGGGGGGGCACAGAAGCTGCAGTGCAAATCACCAGAGAGAGGGAGAAGGAGCAAGGCAGCAGCACAGAAATTAAAAACAAACCACAGCAAATGGAGCCAGGAAAGAAAGTGAAGGAAACAAAAAAGGGTGGGGGAAACAGAAGCAAAGAGAACAAACAGGCAACAGAAAGCACACCAGCAGCAGCAAAAGGAGCAAAAACAGCAGCGCAAGGAGCAAACAAGAGACAGAGACAAAACAGATGGGAGCAAGGAGTTACATGGAGAGAGATACAAAATGGCACAGGAAACAGAGAAACTGGAGGAAGTACAGATGTAAGACCACTCGTAAAAAAACTCTAGGCAGGGGAGGTGTGTAAGAGCGTAGCTTAAGTTGGGCAAGGAGGGGGTAGAGTCTAGAAGCCCACACAGAACCACAGGTGAAACCTTTCAATTAAAAGCACTTCAACCACATAGGTTTAATGAGGATGTTGACATCACTGTTTTTCTTTAAAATTACTACCTTGCCATTGTCTCAATAAGATTGTATTGTTGATGTAAATTTTGATACAATGTTGTGGAAATGGAAACCTGTTGCAGAGCTTATATGAGTTTATTACTTTTTGCCCTTTGTTTTAGTTTTAGGTCTCAACTTTCAGCTGATAATTGAGAAGTTATATTTTCTACTCTGTATGTGCTTGAGGCCTGTACACTATGTATATGGTGTATTTTTTCATTTCCACCTTCTGCTCCACCCTCACCACCTTTATGAAATACTTTTTCTTTTGTAGTAGTTGGTTTGAATAGTTCTGCTGAAATTCTTCTATTTTGACTTTTTTACAGTACTAGCTTTTGGCTGTCACCCTTCTGGGAACCAAGTTCTTCATATGTACAGTATACCTTAGGCCCACTTCTTTTACAGAATATGGTCTCTGGGGCTACTTGTCCTTCTCAGCTACCTGAGCTCTACCTTAAGGGGTGGAATGAGTTGCTGGAAGAGGTGGTGGTGGCAAGGAGAGTGACTAGTTTCAAGAGGGGGTGGGACAGGGCAAAGAAGAAGATTAGGATGAATGGGGCCCTGGTGAGTGGGGGGGTCACAGAATGGGACTGAGATGGAAGAAGTTTAGCTCCAGGAGAAGTAAGGAAGGGGGCAGCTTCATGGTATACAACCTAGCTGCACACTCGAGTGGACTTGATAGACCGACATAGCCTGTTTCCACTGGCAGTTTTGTATGTTCATGTGTACATGGCAGAGTGGTTATGCCTCAATCCCTATTAATGCTTTCAGTTTTGATCTACCCTATGTTGAGTGCCTCTGCCTATGGAATGCCAATACTTCCCTTTAAGCTATGAACCTGGTCTCTGCAAAAACTCACACATGTAGTACCCTCTCTCTGCTTACTTCTCCATCATACTGAGAGCACAACAGGCAACCACTGATACCATAAGTGTTCCCACAAATAAGTCATTGTACCCTAAATACATTTTTAAGCAAATTTATGTCAGCAAATAGATTATCCTTCTTCTTTTATTCTACTCTGACAATGTAGAAGTAAAACCCAGCTGCACTATGCAATATCTAGCTCCCACAGACCTCCCCAAATTAAAATGGCTAAAATTCATGACTTTTAATTAATTTATTCATTTGAAAATTGGTAACTGGGAGAGGCACACTGAGCTGAGGCTCATTTCCAGGTGTGACCCAAGGACAATGGACAGGAGAAACAGTAATACACTACACAGTATAATTTCTTGGTACAAAATAAAGTGCGGACACAGTACACTGTGGATCACCAATACAAGTGCAAATAAAACAGCAGCAAGGCACAACATACAAAAAAAAGATACTGTAACAAAGGAGAGACCTGCTAGGTGGGGAATAGAAGTGCAGAGGTAGACAGCACATGGAACCAGGAAGCAGGCTTGGGGAGACCCAGAAAGAGGCCAAACGCATGGACAATAGTGGCTTCAGTCAGGAAAGCATCAGAAAGAGAGATAACAGGAGCTGGTGGGGGAGGAGTTTCAGCTGGTGTCTGAGGGACCCAGAGGAGGTGGAGAGGCAGAGGGGGAGGACAGCAGGCTCCAGAGTGTGGGAAGTAAATAGGAGAAGGCAGATTACCCAGCAGGGATGTGGAGTGGCATAAGTTTAATGATCCCTGGTGTGGAGGAACCATGAGGCAGGGTGGGCTGGAGAAAGGAATAAGGAGAGGTATAAGGGAAGGGACCTAAATCAGTATTTGGATATGAAGGAGGCACTATAGGACTGGTGATGTGAGGGTACGTGGAGGGTAGATAGGATTTGGGGAGCAGTGGTGAAAATGGGGGGAGTTTGAAGCAATGTGGCAAAAGGCATTGCAAAGGGTGTCAGTCTGGTAAAGGAAATGGAGAGGCAGTGCCCCAGATCACATCCGCATAGTCAAAATGGAGCACCATTTTCTGGTGTACCTATGGAGTTAAGTAGTCTTTGTTTTGGTCCAGGGTACCAAGCTTGGGGTGGGGCTTTGCAGAAGTAATATCAACATGGGCTGATAAGTCAAGCTTGCTGTCAAGCCACACACCAAGGTACTTGAAGGACTGCACCACATGAAGAGGGGTGCCATCCTATATGGAGCAAACCAGGAGAGCTGGGAGTTTGGCCAGTTTTTGGCTGGTACCAAAGGTCACAGACACCATTTTTTAATGTTGACCCAAAGTTGGCTGGATTGGAACCAGCACAGGATAGTGTGGAAGTTCTGCTGCAGCAGGTCTTCCACAGCTGTGGTAGAGGGACCAGAGGTGAAGATGACCGAGTCATCTTCATACATGTGAATATGCAAGTTGGCACAAGCAGAGGTGAGGTTGCTCAGGAAAATGGAAAAGTTTATGGGACCCAGAATGGAGCCCAGTGGGAACCCAGCATGGATGGGTAGTGGAGAAGACAGGAGCAGAACCAATCAACTATGGAAGCTGAGAGGCCAGCAGATCTCAGCTTGCCAAGGAGAAGCAGATGGGAGACAGAACAGAAGGCTTTGGTTATATTGATGAAAATGGCAGATGTGATGTGCCCCTGATCCATCCCTGAGAAGACATAATCAGTGACAAGCAAGCAGGGAGGAGATGGTGGAATGGTGTTTCTGGAAGCCAGACTGGAAGCAGGAGAGGAAACTGTAGGATGAGAAATAATCAGAAAAACTGGAATAGACAAGTTTCTCTTGCAGCTTTGCAAGGGATGGCAGGAGGGAGATAGGACAGAAATTACCAGGGGAGGCGGGGTCTCCACCTTTGTGAAGTGGAAGAACTTTGTCAATCTTCCCGGATGGAGTAATGGTGTTACGGTAGAATGATATATTAAGCAGATGAGTAAGGGGAAATGCAATGGCAGGAGCTGAGGGGTGGAGGAGTTTAGGATCCAGTCCATGAGGGCTAGACTTGGACAGGGTGAGGGAGGAATCAGCAGGCAGGGTTTTCTGGATAGTGACGGGGGAAACAGAACCCAAGAAGTGGTTGGGAGGTGAGGTGAAGAAGGGGGAACAGATGGGGAAGGAGAGGAGCCTGGAAGTGAGAGGGCACAAGTAGGCAAGAACTCATTGAAGTGAGCAGCACAGAGGGAGGATCAGAAACAGGTGAAACATTTCAATCAATCAATCAATCAAAATCTTTATTTATCCAGGTGAACATTTACAAGATGGACCTGGTTAGCTCTGAGTCAAATGGTACAGTGCATACAGAGATATTTACAATAGAGCCAAATAACACAAGTAAAGAACAATTAATGCAATTAATGCAAGTAAGTACTCAATGTTACATCAGTCATATCAGTTCAGAGTGCTTCTGTAATATTTAAGGAGGACATAAGGATGAGGCTTAGTAGGAACTTCAGTAGGGAGAAGTGATCGGCCCCTCATGTAGGGAGCAGACGCAAGCACAGAATTTCAAAAGTAGTGTAATCACACAGTATCCCTAAATGTAACACTCTAAACAGGAGGATAAGGGTCTTAACAGTTCAGGAGAAAAGTAATTACAGTTCTTTTGCAAATTTCAGCATGGAAATCAGATTTATGCATGGTTTAGAACAGACACAGAAGTAGACTGCAGGAACCAAATCGGAAGCCAATGCCACAGAGTGCTCACATTCTGATTGGATGGCTGCTAGTGCCATGCTTTGCTAATGGAGTGTCCAAGCTTAGGTTCTCACGCAGCGGTAGAGGCAACGCCGACCGCCCGGTGCCCGGGTTTCCCATGCCTATGGGCAGGGAGCCTGTGGAGATCATATCCTTGGCAGGAGATGGAGGAAGGGGTCAGTATTAAGTACTGGGCCATGGACAATGGAACATCTGAACCAGCAGGAGGACCAAAACAGAAGGACAACAGAATTGGGTATTCCTTGACACCTGAAGACTGGCCCAACCACAAAAATTCAGAAAGGAGTGTAATCAAACAGAGTCCCAACTCTTGACACTCTAATCAGGAAAAAAGTAGAGGTTATAACTGTTAGGCAATAAGTAAGTACAGCTCTTGTTTGTGCAAGTTTTAGACATAAAATCAGACTTTAGCTTAGTATTGAGGGAGACACAGGAGCAGACTGCAGGAGGCAATCAGACACCAGAGCAGAAAAGAGTTCACATTTCGATTGGATATCTGCAATGCTGTACCCTCGCTAGTAAGGAATCTGGTCTAGGTGTCTCAGGTGGCGGCTATGGGAGTGACAACCACCCGGTATCTACATTTCTCCCACATGAGGGGCAGGGAGCCCCTGAAGGGCTAGTCTGTGGCAGGAAAGAGAGTTAGGGAACAGAGGAAAGAGATAGTAAGAGTGGAATGCAGTGCAGCAGTGGAAAGGGAATACGAAGATGAAATAGGGCAGTTAAATGGTACAGGGCAGGGGAATAAGAGCCACAAAATAAGCAATATGTAAAAGACAGCAGGGTGAGTAAGGTGTAGAGGCTGTGAAAGCCATGAAGAGATAATAACCCTACAGGGATTTCTAGAGGGGAAAAACATTTAAGGCCTAAGACGCTCACAGAGTTAAGGTCACCAAAGGTTACAAGGGATCATAAATTCAGCTATGCTCAGAGGGCAGTAGCCTGATTCTTCAGACTAAAATTAGGGATTGGGGTAGCAATTGCAAGGCTCACACATATACCGAGCATATAGAGATTTAAAGGCATTCATACTTCGGAGGCAGCTTAATTTCAATCATTTCTTCACTTTGTTCCACAATGTTGGCAACAGGAAACTAATGGCCACTCTGCCATAGCAAGAGGAAGCCTTGGGGATACATAATGTGATGTAGGATGCCATTCTTAGGGCCTACGTTCCTGGCTCACTTAGTGGGAGACAGTCTATTATATATTGTGGAAGCCACTTCAAGAAAACTCTGTAAGTCCAAAGGACTGCATTTCTATTATGCCTAAACACAAGAGAGGACCACCCTATAGCTTTGTACAAGGAACAATGATGAGTAGAAATGGGGACACCAGTAATAAATGGGATGGCTCTGTGGTAAAGCGCATCCAACATTGCAAGTGAGGCTTTGGGACATTGAGTATAAAGGAAAGCTGCATAATCGATCAGCAAAAGAAAAGTAGTTTGGACAAGGTGCACTTTTGCATCTCTAGTAAGAAACTGGTTAATTCTAAAGAATAGCCTCAGCCTCTGCCTTAACGTCTTTACAAGGTCCTCGATGTGCTCAGTGAATGATAGATTATGGCCTAACTACACACCTAGGTATTTAAACTTTGAGACAAACTCCAGTTTCTCTCCAAGAATTGTGGTAATCTGAGGTAGTGCTCCAGAGCTGGCTGGATTCATTATACGTCTATAGGGTGAGAACAACATTGCTGTGTTTTTTTAGCATTTAGAAGAAGTTTTTTAGGGAGGACCTGGTTCTGGAGCTGGTTAAATTCCTCCTGGATGTCAGCACAAGTGGTTTCAGGTGTCGGACGACTTATATATACAACCGTGTTGTCAGCAAACAGGTGTATGTTGGCCTTGTTAATACTCTCATCAATGTTATTAACATAGATAGTGAACAGTAAGGGACCAAGTATGGATCCTTGCAGTACTCCCCTCAGTAGAGGTTTGAGTGGGGATAGCTCACCCTCAGCCTTAATTTGATGACGCCATCCCACAAGGTACTCAGTAAACCAATACAAAGAAATTGAGTCCAGGCCTATACGTTTCTGAGAAGAGAGAAGCAGGCTATAATCCACTGTATTAAAAGCCTTGCTAAAGTCTAGAAACACAGCATAGACAAAGTTTCTGTTGTCCAGTTCTCAGTACCAATCATTTGTTACTTTGGCAAGGGATGAAATAGTGCTGTGTTTAGTTCTAAAGCCAGATTGCATAGGGTTTAGTAGGGTATTGGATTCGAGGTAGTCTCTTAGTTGGTTGCTGACAATCTTTTCCAGAAGTTTCGACAAAGTTGGGAGGAGGGAAACTGGTCTATAATTGTTAAGGTCACAGGTATCCCGATTTAAACAAGGGGATGGCATGAACCATTTTCCAGATCTGGGGAATAAGCCCTTGGGACAATGATAAGTTAAATAAGTGGGTGATAGGAACAGCTAGGACATGATAGGCAATTTTAAGGAAATAAGGACCCAAAAAATCAGCACCAGCACTTTTCTTAATATCCAATTGAAGCATAAGGTCTTCAACCTCTTTCAGAGTGACCGGGTGGAACGAGAAGCCAGGTACCGGGGCAGGAGAGTCTGAGCATGAGACACTTAATTGGGAGCAGACCAGGGATGCAGGGGAACTGTTGAAAGCTAGACCAGCTGTGGCAAAATGATTGTTAAATGCATCTAGAATTCCCGGTTTATCATTGATAGTAGTACTTCCAGTTGTAATTTTAGGTGGCAAGGAATTACCAGGCATATATCCAGACATATCCTTGATTGTCCTCCAGAATTTGGAGGAGCACTTTGCTGCAGAATCCAATTCGGTAAGATAAAATGCTGCCTTAGCATCCCTGACCATTTTCGTACAAGCATTGTGTGCCCTTTTGAATTGACACCAGTCTGAGTCAAGCTTAATCTGGTGAGCTTTTTTCAACAAATTATCCCTATCAAGCAATGCAGCTTTCAGCTCAGCAGAGAACCAATGACATGTTTTATTTTTTTGCACAAACTTTTACCATGAGGCATACATATTTAGGGCCCCAACAAAACCATGAGGACTTGGGGAGTGGACTAGGGAGGGTGGTTGAAAAGGGAATGGATTACCTTCCAGAATTTGGCTGTGGCATTAAGGTTGTTTTGGAGGTTGGCCTGGAAACAGTGTAGATTTTGCAGCCCAGAAAGCCTTTGTACCATTATTTCTCAGAGCCCTTTATGAGTGGATGTCAGAGAGGAAGTGGGATAATTTATAGTGGGTCCAGGCAAGACAATGAAACCTTCACTGGGCAATGATTTCAGGGGTAATCCAGGGTTAATAGGAAGTTTTAATGCTAGATTCTCTAAGGGGACATGTGCTTTTCCAAGACTAAGGAAAATTTGGAGTGAAACAGGGAGAGGGCCATGTCAATATTGGGGTACAGAGAAGATGGCTGATCAATCTGTTGCAGTGAGGTCTTTCAGGACAGCATTGATGTTCAATGGCCAGAGGGACTTGGACAAGATATATTTTGGGAAAGAGGGGGGACACCAGATTTTTCAGATTCAGAACTTCATGCAGTGGTCACCAAAAGAATCTGGCAATATGCCTACTGCAACAATGCAATGTGGGTAGGAGGAGAAAACCCAGTCCAAAAGGTTTTGACTGGGTCAGCAGGGATTGAGCAGGGTGGGTTTGGAAATAATCTAGAAAGATTAAGGGACTCCATCCTATGGATGGTCGATCTGGAGGTCGGGGAGAGCCAATTTATATTGAAATTCCCATGTAGGATGAATTCATCTGCAGAGGAATGAGAGGTAATGGTAGAGAGAGAATCAACCAGGGAAGACGGGGAGATTTTGAGTGAGGTATAGAAAACCCCAATGAAGCTGGGTACAGTGGAGGTGAATAAAAGCCTGACGAGAAGAACTTTGTGGGAGGAGTGTACGGCCTACCTAATGGCCATTGTACAGGACAGGATCTGGTGAACATTGATCACACCACCACCATGTTTTTGCCTTTCCTGCCTGAAGACATGGAAGATTAATGTCTGCAGTCTGATATACAAAAAAAAAATGGCTAACATAAAAATCTGGGTAGCTTACACCAAGACAGATATCCTGCTCCTTACCAAATCCTGCCTTAACAGCACTATTGCCTCCTAGATTATTTTCCTACCCAATTTCACACTGTATTGTCTTGACAGGTCTGCCAGAGGTGGAGGATTAGCTTTAATCTTCTACATCAGCAATAAGATGCCTCAGCTTCCATCAGCTCCCTCTCCCAACCCCATGAATGTTATTTAAGGAATAATGCACAACAGGGTGTGGGGTGTGCTAGGATAACCTCATGCCCCAGGTGCATGACGCGGCAGGTTGAGTGCATCAAACACCCAAGAAGGAGGTTATCCCAGCATGACCCACACCCTGGAGTGCATTATTGCTATTATACAATGGCTCCTTTGAAAAACAAAACAAAAATAAGTAAACTTAAAGTGAATTGTTTTGTCATTTTTTGAATGCGTAGGTATACTTCATAAAAAAAAATAGTGCTTCAGCCAGTAGGTGGAACTACTGGGTTTTTGCTGTGACTCTGCACTCCCTGTGAGAGATGTTCTTACTGCTGCAGTCTTTCTTATGTGCCCTATTGCATGGGTGTTTATGTTGTGGGGTGTTTATGTTGTGTTTTCTGGGGGGGGGCAGTTTGTGTTTCTCTGTGTTTCTATTTGCTTTACTGCATCTTCCTGCTGCTGCTGGTTGGGATTCAGAGATTGGTGCCCCCCCCCACTCTGCTCCTCTGCTGTTATGACGGCTGACCCGTTACTGCAAGGATGGAGGTAGGGAGGTATGACAGACAATGTTTCTCTGACACTCATTTGATGTGGTGGAGTTTAAAAGAAAACAAAAAACACAAGAAAGTTAGTTGAAGAGTGAGTGAGCATCATGAAAGGAACTGATGACTGTTTAAACTTTTGGTTGCTCGCTCACTGGCTCACTCCGGAGTCGATTGCAATGTTGCCTTAGCAGTACCAGGTGTTCGGCTTCAGTTTACTTTAATTTGTGAACAGGATGCAGAGCACTGATGGAGGATGTGTGCTTCTTGCAAGGAGAAAATAAATTCATGGCAGCTTTTTTTTCTCGGGAAGGAAGCAGCTTCAGTGAACCTCACGACCAGCAGTTATGGGCTCCATGGTTCACTGAAGCTGGTCGGTTCTGAGGAAAAAAAAGATGCCATGAAAATGAAGTTTATTTTCTGTATGTGCAAAGTCTGAGTTAAGCTTCAATTAATTGATGGGATTGGTGTTTGGGGGTGGTGATATGGGAGGGGGGGCTGAATTGCTTTACAGTACCAGCTGGGGCCGGTGGTAACTTCCGGACGGGATGCATGATTTGTGAGTCCATCATGTGGTCATGTGTGTGCCTGGACTTCATACAGTGAGGTTATACGCAGATATCCTCACTGTCCCAGGCACACACTGACCAATCAGAGCCCAGGAAATTTTCTTGCCATTGTATAATGTTCAATAACCACAACTAACCTGTCTAGTAATGTAATTATCACTTGCTGGATGCTACAGACCACCTAAACAATTATTTTCAGCTAGCATAATAATGAAACTATCATCCTTGGTGTTTTTAATCTGGAATTGTTCATCACTATATTAGCTGACTAACAGATTAGTGATGAGCTCTGCTTAACCTAGCTCATAGCTAAACCCACAAGGCCTAACCCCCAAAAGCTCTGTGAGTTCCTCCTCAATTCTAGATATCATCCTAACAAACAGGCCTCAGGGATATCAGTGACCACAGTACTGTTCCCATGTCAGGAGCTTGAAGACAGCTCAGTCCCAATCTAAATTTGTACATAAAAGGTGCTTTTACCATTTCTGCAAGTCTAACTTCCTATGAGACCTAGCAGCTGTCAATTGGAAGAATTCCTACCTATTCCCATCAGTTCCCACAGCCACTGAAATTTTTCACAAACTGCTCCTCTAGGTTTAGTATGTTACATTTTGAAATAAAGTATTTTGCATTGGTAAAACTGGTGTGTGAGCTCTACTGTGGTGTGGCATTGCTGTCTGCATTTTGATCTATTACATACACCTTTATTTGCCAAGTGCAGAACTTAAAAGCTGGAATGGCTTTTTCTGTGACTGGGACACTCAGCAGCCTGGAATAGCAGAAGCTGGGCCCTGGCTGATACACTACAGGGCTTCATACTGGTGTAGCAGGTCAGTGATCCCACTAGACAATCCACCATTCTTGATATGGTACTTACTAACAAAGAAAAAGAAGGTAGAGTGCAGGTTGGTGAACTACTGGGGTCCAGTGACCACAATACTAAGTGGCTCAAGATGGCCCTGAGCACTAGTAAGCCCTCATCTATGGCTGAAGTGTTAGACTTCCAAAGGGTGAATTTCAACCAAATGAGGGAACTAGTCCTGCACAGGTTAACTGGGGTAGACAGCATAAGGGGAGTGATGAAAAGAGGGGGCTTTATAAAAGGGATCATTTTCAAGGTTACAAAAACATGCACAAGAATAGTTATCAAGAGGAAAAAGTGCAGGAGACTGATTTGGTTCTCTGAATAGGTCAGGGAGGCAGTGAAGACCAAAATGAAGGCCTCTTATAAGGTATAAATAAAAGCATGGGACAAAGACTGGAAAGAATATCAGAATAAGCATTTGTCAATGCCGAAAGTTGTCTCGCTGGCATTGGCATTGGTAGTGCAGGAGTTAGAGACGCATAATAGGAATGGCAGTGAAGTACTGAAGTGACGCCAACCCTACCCCCACCCTGCAGAGACCAACAGGCATTAGGGTATGCCTTTGGGTCATCAGCTATAACGCTCATGGCATTTAACCTCACCCTACCCTGTAGACACTGACAAGTGTCGTGGTGTGCTTTGGGCATTATACTTACCCCATTCCATAAGGAAATATGCTGAGGTGGGTGCAGTATAGGAGAATGGGGTGAACTTTGTGGCCGAACACTCCAAGGCACACCACAATGTCTGTCACTGGCTGCAGGGTGGGGGTGGGGGTGGAATAGGGAGCAGTACAGCTGATGATCCCAAGTTACACCATTGACACCTGTCAGTCTGCACAGGGTGGGGTGTTACAGTTGGAAACCCCAACGCCATAGGTGTGTGTTGGTATTTTCACTCCAAATATTCAACATGGGCTTTTTGTGACCCCACCTCATGAAGAGTGGCACTATCAGTTTGTTAGCTGAAAGGTGGTTTTGCACAGCGGCTATGCCATTTGGCAACACAGGTCCAAAAACACATTTTGGGCAGTATGTAAAAAATGACAACTGTATTGTTCATGAGGAGGTGTAAAAAAATGGCAACACTGGAAATCTGGAGTGAAAATATGAAAAACTGGCGAAGTCATGAGCATGCATAGAAACTGCAACACATGTCCGTGACCCAATTATTTTGGGAATTTTTTTAACCACATTTTCAACATAGGAATTTTGGGACCTCCCCTCATGAACAGCGGCAGTGTGATTTTGTTAATTCCGTATTGCTGGTGTGGCACCTGCATGCTTCCTTGTTGAGGAATGAGGGACGCACCTACTGATGCGTGCCCTGCATTCGCCCACAGTGACTGCACCTCCAAATCTGCTACTACTGCAATATGTTGACTCGTGCGCAATTACAAGCAAACATAAAAAAATAAAGATGCCAAGAGGGCAGTCAGGACTGTAAATGCAGACACAGAACTACACATTACATAGGGGGACAAAGAAGGGACACCTGACAGGGGTTCTCGACAGCTCTATGCAGCATTGGGTGGTTCCCAAGGACTGGGGATGGTGCATATAATTCCACTGCACAAGGGAGGGGACAAGAAGCAGCTGGGAAACTATGGACACATCAGCCTTACATCTGTGGTAGGGAACCTGATAGAGACGTTAGTAAAAAAGGACCTAGTGGAATGCCTGTAGAAAAATGTACTTCAGGATAGTAAATAGCATGGATTCATGAGAGGGAGGTATTGTCAGACTAACCTGATAGTAGTCTTCAACTGGGTAATGAGGTTAGTTTATAAGGAGCCCGTAGTAGACTTGCTCTTCTTCAACTTCAGCAAGGCATTCGACTCAACGCCAGACCAAATGCTGCTGAAAAAGATGGGGATCTGGGAACAACTAAGGAGATAGTAAGGTGGTTAGGTATTTGGTTTGAGGGGAGGCAGTAGAGAATTGTGGTCAATGAGGTCAGATCAGTGGAAAGAGAGGTCACCAGTACAGCATCACAAAGATCTGTTCTGGGTCCAGTCCTCTTCAATATGTTCATCAGCAAAATAGGACAGGGAATCCAAGGCAGATTGTGTCTATTCACAGATGACACTAAACTCTGTGGTAGGGTTTACAATGTGGAGGGAACAAGGGAATCACAGAGAAATCTGCATAGGCTGGACAATTGGTCCAATGTCTGGCAACTGAAATTCAATGTCAAAAAGTGCAACATGATGCACTTAGGTAACAAAACCCCCAGAACAGAGCACTGGTCGGAAACGAATAAACTGTACACAACATCAGGGAAAGGGGACCTAGGGGTCATCATCAATGACTCCCTTAAGCAAACCAGCTAGTGGAAAAGACCTTCAGCAAGGCTAACAGGATGCTAGGGTGTATCGGGAGAAGGTTTGCAGTAGAATGCAGGTGTGTTACCACTGTATAGGTCACTGGTGAGGTCACACCTGGAGTACTGTGCCCAGTTCTTGAATTCTTACCTAAAAAAGGACAGAAACAGTCTAGATAAGGTACAGTGCAGGGTGACCAAGATGATTCAGGACCAGGAGGGCAGATTCTATGAGGATTGGCTAAAGGTGCTGAATATGTATTCACTTGAAACTAGATGAGAGAGGGGGGGATATGACTGAGACCTTCAAGTTCCTGAAAGTAATTATCAAGGTGAACTGCGATAATCTATTTACCAGGAACAGAGAAGCAAGAGCACGGGGTCACAAGTGGCGATTAATTAGGGGAAGCTTTGAAAAGGATGCAAAGAAGTATTATTTTACAAAAAGATTGGTACAGCCATGGAATGGTCTGTCAGCAGAGGTGGTGGATGCCAAAACCTTAAATGGCTTCAAACATGGCTAGGACAGAGTCAAGAGTACAGTAGCTACTCAGTGGGAAGAGGGAGCTGGAAACACAGAGAACAAAAGGGGGAATGGTGAAAGCCAAGATCCCCCAGAGAGACAATAAGTCCCAGGGTGTGATAGGGTTATTTGGGCAGACTGGATAGACCATCGGTCTTTTTCTGATGTCATCTATGTTTCTGAGGGTGGGGGGAAAGTGTGGTGCAAGATTGGGATGTCTGCTTAACTGAACAGCTCTCATGACCCACAGCAATAATTCATTTAACATCTGTGGCTAAGGTACTCATAATCAGGCAATGTGTACCTCATTAAATGGTAACAATTCTACTGTAACAAATTCTGAATTCTCAGCACAATTGGTGGAGCCATTCTCCAGCGTGGCATCTGTATGAACAGAGAGAAACTTCACCACTCACAGGTGCAGCAGAAATTAAAGGACTCTTGCAAATGGTTCTAAAGGAGATAAATTCATTCAAATCAGCAGTCTCTGTATTTGAGGATAAAATACAGACCCTCACCATGAAGGCACAAGATACAGATTACTTTTCTTTCATACACAGATGAAAAGGACACATGACATGAGGGACAGATACAAGAGCTGGAGAGGTTGGTTAAATTGCTATAGGATGGGGAAGATGCCAAAAACAGGAACACAGGAAACAATCACAGATTTATTGGGTTCCCAGAGGGGTTGGAAAAAAGGACGTCTCATCCTTTCTTCAGCACGAACTGCCACAGCTCCTAAGAGACAACTGGTGTCTTGGCCTACAGATAGAAAGGGCATGTAGGTCACTAGCCCCACCACCAAAACAAGGAAGTCATCCGTGACCTATAATTGCAAAATTTCTGTTATCCAGAGAAAATCCTAGCTTTTTTCAGTGATACAGGGCCATCAACATGAAATGGCCACAGAATTTACATTTTTAATGACTTCCCCAGTGAGTTGTCTTTCAAACAGAAAAGTTCACACAACTGCGGAAACATTTTCCAATGGTAGGGATACTGTACCAGGTCCAATACCCAGCCACTCTCAAAATAATCAGAAATGGTATCCAAGGCCAGTTTCAATCCCCTGAAGAAGCAGCAAGCTACATTCAGAGGAACTGGCCAGAAAAAGGGAATGATCCACTTGCACAAACTGCCAATTACAGCACACTTTACCTGAGATCAACTACTACACCTAAAAACTCTTAGCACCACCTGCTGCATGGTCCTTGTCTCCCACAGAAAGTAGACATGCGGTGACAAGTCACAAAGGCTAAATGATCTAGCAGGGGGAGAAGGCACAAACATTGTAATGTGCAGCCAGTATGGGTCATGGGACTAACACAGAGATGGAAGCCAAGATTCAAGGCGATCTGAAATCAGCACAGACTCTGTGGATGAGCCGGCAGCTAAGTGGCTGGAGCCCAACCCCCCATCACCACCAAAAAAGGATCCTCTGACTGCAAACACTGCCACAATGGCACCTCAAAGAGGCAACTCCTGCCTACCATAAAAAGGACTGTCTGAATGATAGGAACAAGACATTTATGGTTTACTTTTACTGTTCTTGAACAGGCATTATCAATCGTATTTCTTCCATCTTCTCTTTAGCCTATGGAATATGGTGCAAAGCAATCTGCTTCCTTCTCAGCTGCCACGTGATACTCAGTACTTTGATGTTTGTTAAAGAATTCAAGCATCTTTGTATTTATAAAGTGGTTCAGTAACCTAGGTTTGAACAGCCTATGAGCTACCTTTCCCTGCAGTTCTTGGTGCAAATAGCACACAAATTCTGCAGAAGCCACCATTATGTGCAGCACTTCATGAAAGCCGTGGAAATATGGACAACCACTGTATTTGAAAGTAAGGCTTTTTACCTCCCTGAGGGCCCTGGGGAAAGTAATTGTTGTATCAGGTCTCCAAGCTGATCTTAGGAGGGAATATTTTTGAACATTATTGGTGCTCACTTTCTTGTCAGTAAAATTTAGAATATCTAAACTATGAGGAAGTGTTATGGATGTGTCATCGATGGAACTATCTGCTGTAATGTCCATACACACTGATGCTTTTCAAGAGCAGATTCAATAGGCAATACAGAAGGTGCTGAGTTTGTTGTTGATGCAGCTAGTGAAAAAGATGCAGCCAATTTTTCTGAGGTAGTCGAAACAGTCTGTTTCATGCAATCCCTGCTGTTGTTACTTGGACCATGTAAATCTGAATGAAATGACTGTGCATCTCCTGCTCTGCCCACTGAGAAAAAGTCATAATAGATGATTACTTACTTCTCTTCATTGTACTGGAAGCAAATCGGACACAGATATACTAACTAGAGCATAACTGATTTTTTTTTCAATAAAGAAGTACTAATACAGTATTGTGTTGCTGAGAACTTGATTTCAAACACTTGCATTAGAGTTGTCTTCATGGAAGACTAGGAGATGGATGAGTGTTCGGAAACATAAGCAAGCATCTTTATTATGCTAGCAAACACATTTCCACGCAGTGTGATGCCCTCTCTCCAAAATATCTTTTGTCAGGAGGACCTACGCAGCTGACAGGCCACTCAGAATATACTGGTCACATTCTACAAGAGAAATCAACTTTTAACTGACCGCAAGGTATTAATTACTCTGTTTAAGAGTCTTGAGGGAAGAGATGTGAGTGTTTTCATTTACTAGTGAGTTATGAAAATGCCTGTATTGGCAAAAGGAGTGCCACACACTCTGACGCCACTCTAATATTTTTTAAACACTTATGAGCTACACAACAGTGAACAGTCTGATTCTGTCAAGACTTCTGCAGCAGGCAGGACGCAGTAGAATATACTGGAGGGACATCAACTTTAAATTAACAGCAAGGTTATTAATTACTCTGGGACTGGGTAACAGTTTTGAGGGAAGAGATGTGTTTCACTTACTAGAGAGTTACAAAAATGCCTGTACTGGCAAACAGAGTGCCACACACTCTGATGACCCTCTAATTTTTTTTAAATATTTTTAAGCTAGACAACAATGAACAATTTGATATTCTCAGGACTCATACAGCTGGCAAGCCACAGAGTATGGCACCATACAGTGAGTTTTTATCTACAAAAACCACATTAAACCAGTGTACGAGGGTATCCTGTAAGAACCCTTCCAGCTAGTATTCCCTGCTGGCTGCTGCTGCCTGATGACTCTCAGTCATTCCTGAGTCTGATCTGACACTTCTCCCCTACTCTGACTGACTAGGAGCCTAGGACAGACACTGTACTGATGGCAGCAGGCTTCAGGGCAACTGCCCTGTACTGGGAGGATTTTTTTTATTCTTTTTCTTCCTTCAGACCAGTCCTGTTTGATTTTCCTCCCACCCTAACCACTGTGTTTGTCTTCCTCCAGACCAATCCTGCATGACTTCCCTCCCTAATCACTGCCTTCATCCTAGTCCAGACCAGTCCTGTATGATTTTTCCCCTCCCTAATCAGTAATCTAACTGATCTGAATCTGAAGCACACAGACAGAGTGAGTCAGACCCTCAGCTTAATATGATTAGTTAGACTTGTATTACTGGAGTACTCTGGTGGCTTGATTGATACAACAGCACAGCTACACACACACTGAACCACTCTCCTTCTTCCCTCACCATGAACAATGCATAGTAAGCCATTGCAGGGGCACGTACCAGTAAGATGAAGCCATCTGATAATTGACTGGTTGTGCTGCCAATTGTAATCCTTCCCGTTCGATTGGCCCAAGACATTCGCACCAGCCAGTGCCACTTGGACACCTAGTCAATCATCCTTGCTTGACGATAGCATTGCTTATGCAGTGCTGGCGATCAGGCAAGGCAAGGCAACATTTTATTTGTATAGCGCTCAATCCCATCAAAGGCACAGAGTGCTTTACATACACAAAGCAAAATAAAACTATAAAATAAGCCCACAGGTTAAGATAAAATAAATCAGGTTCCATTAAAAGCTTGCTCTAATAAAAATGTTTTGAAAGAGGCTTTGAAGGCCTCCATTGAGTTGGCTGCATGCATATGAAGGGGAATAGGATTCCAGAGAATAGGTGCCACCACCCCAAAGACTATCGCCTGACATCCTGAGCCTTTAGGTGTGGACCACCAGCAGACCAGCTTCGATGGAGCAAAGAGGGTGGAGTGGGTTGATAAGCAATCAGGAGCTATTTTAAGTAGTTTGGTCCCAAATCATGTAGGGCCTTGTATGTTAACAAATTGATCTTGAAGGTGATGCACAAATGCAAAGGCATCCACTGCAAAGTACACAGAACTGGAGTGATGTGATCCCTCAATCAGGAACCCACCAACATCCAGGCCACAGCATTCTACTCCAGCTATAGCCGACACATCAAACCTCCAGATAGACCTAGGTATAGCGCATTATAGTAATCTAACCTTATGGTGACAAAGGCATGGATAATCATCGTTAGGGCATCCTCAGTTAAGAACAACCTGATCCTAGTGACGTTCCAAAGATGGAAGAAGTCAGACTGGGACAACAGCTGACTCCTGCTGTTTGAAGGTCAATCTGTCACCCAGTATGACACCCAGATCTCTGACCATGCTCACTGCAGAGAGGTGCTGGCCACCCAACACAGGGAGGATAATACCTCCACCAGCAGGCAATCCCAGGCACCCAGGATCAATAACCATGAGTTTCATCTTGCCTGGACTGAGACATAACCAGTTGGCAGCCATCCAGTCATTTATTATAACCAAACAATGGCTCAGCACAGAAGATGCAGAGGCATCACCAAGGGCACAGGACAGGTACAACTGGGTATCATATGCATAGCAGTGAAACCCTACATTTTTCTGCTGTATGATCTCCCCTAGCAGCAGCATGTACATGGATAACAAAATGGGGCAAAGATTGATCCCCGAGGAACACAAGGCAACACAGATGGCCCTGGGGTAAAATTCCCCATAACCACATGCTGCATCCTTCTGGTCAAATATGACCTAAACCAGTGCAAAACTGCACCAGTAGTGCCCACATAGTTCCTCAGTTGATCAATCAGACCCCATGATCTACTGTGTCAAATGCAGAAGAAAAGTCCATGAGCACAAAGATAGTACATTGCCCTTGGTCTCTCACCATGAGATCATGTGTCACCTTGACCAAAGCTGTCTCAATGTCGTACTGAGGCCAAAAACCTGATTGGAGAGGTTCAAAGATAGAAAGACTCTCCAAGCAGTCTAACAGTTGTTCAGCCACCACCATCTCAATAACCTTCTTTAAAAAGGGAAGATAAGAAACTGGCCTGTACAAACATATAAAAAACTGTCAGCAAAAAAAAGGCCTTAGTGGTCTATCAAGTCTGCTTGATTGTGCAGCTCAGTCTATTTTACTGGAGCTGCCCCACCCTCCTCTTGCCTCCAAGTGCAATCCTCCCTTCCCCTCATCTCCCTCCTCCCTCCCGTTGCCACTCTTAATTTTACCATGCTCCACCCCCCTTAAAACTTCCCACTGTTTCGAAAGATACCACCTCCTCAGGCAGTTCATTCCATTTTGACACCACCCTTTCCATGAAAAAGTGCTTCATTTTTTTTTAAATCTACCCCCCACAAGTTTCAGACTATGGCCCCTAGTGGTCACCTACCTTTTTAAATTGAAAATGCCCTCCACTCCAACCATGTTTATACCCTTTAGATACTTGAAGGTTTATATCATATCGCCTCTCCTTTTCCTTCTGTCCTCCAAGGAATACATATTAAGTTCCCTTAACCTCTCATCATATGGTGTGTCTCCCATGCCCTGGATCATCTCAGTCACCCTACGCTGGACCCCCTCAAGTAGCTTTGTGTCCTTCTTCAAATAAGGGATTGGTATGAAATCAGCCCATTCACTCAGACAATAATGATGTGTATAGTTTTTACTTAAAAAAATACATTTTGTTCACTTCTCAGTACATCAGATACAGTACATAAATCAAACATTTTGGAAATAGCTCCTTCATCAGTGTAGTAACTGGCCTGGATATTCAAAGGGGTTGTGCATGGCGCAACCCCACATTGCACCCCAGCAGGATATTGGAAAGGCTGCCTGGCACAGTGCAAATCCCGATGCACCGGGGTGCAATGCAATCATATGCTGTGCAGATGCAGGGGGCATGCCCATGCATAAGCGGCACATCCTGATATTCAGCCCGGGATGTGCGGCACATATTCTGGTGCAACCCTGCATTGCACTGCATGGGGGGACTCAAAGTTGAGCCCGTGAAAAGTGGGAACAAATCCTGACCACCCACAGGTGGGCTGCTGTATTGCATGGTGCAACACAGCAGCCACCAACCATGGGTGGCCACCCACCCACCCAGAACATCATCATGAAGCACCCACATAACCCTGGTAGTCTAGTGGCACCCCCTGCCCTGAAGCCGTGATTGCGGTAAATGTAAATTCATACATTCCCTGGTAGTCTAGTGGACCCCCCTCCCTCCCGAGTCCCTGATCATGGTATATGTATTATAATCCATTCCCTGGTGGTCTAGTGGACCCCCCTCCCCTTCCAATGCCCTGATGGATGTATAATAATAATACAGTCCCTGGTGATCCAGTGGCACCCCCACCACCTCCCACCCACACAGGACTCCTTGCCCACCCTGCTCCCCCCATCATCAGCGGGTGGCTGCAACTTGCCCGCATACTGCCCGGCCACCCGGCGAATGACAGGTACAGTATGGTCTGTAAGCCCATTGGTCCACAGTGTGGACCAATGGGCTTGCAAGACATACTGTACTAGACAATCCCAGATATGTGAATGACTTGTGTGACCTCCTGCATTCTCTTCAGTAATGAAGGTGCCACGCCTGCTCCACGTAGTTGAATTTATACCTCCCTGGCCAGAATCGGGTACTAGGCAACATGTGAAGTCAACTGAAGAAAATGAATGCCAGTGACTTACACAGAAGTGCTTAGTGCCTGACCTGCAAATGCAGCACCTGAATGAAATAGTCAGGTGTCCAGCCAGTGAACCTCTTTTTATGTTATTCATCAAGTTCTCCTTATTACGTATATATTTTGGAGATATATCTTCCAATCCTATTATCTTTACAAAATTCATTTTACATTGACAAAAAATAAATGAGGAAATCACAGTTGTGACTTAGAGCAGTGGGAGGTCAGGGAGGTCAGTAATTTACTGGTCAGGTTGTGGTTCACCGAAGGAGTTCCTAATGAGGTATACACAGTCATTATAAGCTGTAGATGAACTTAACAGAGTTTGAGGAAGAACTTAGAGCCACTAAATTACACAAGTTTAAGAGAGTTCTTAATGAATACAAAACCAATCAAGTATATACATACAGCAAAGTGTACCAATACAATACTGACTCAGAATCTTCAGCACAAAGTTCAAGTAGTGATAATGAAACTAATAAGGGGACCTTCAGAGGCAGAGAGGCCCATTTTCCCAAGGGGAGGTTCAAGGATGGAGAAACTTCCACTCATGGAGCAATAGAGGGTATCAATACATCAGAGAAACCAATACAGGACTGATAACATAAGATATACAAGAACCAGGACCCCCAGGCACCACTGGAATAGACAGAGGTACAGAAACAGGAGAAAAAGGAAAAGAAACAGCCAGACACCACGGTAGAGGTAAGGGCCACCAGATCACAAGTACAGAAGAATTACTAGTTTATAATATTTAAAACCAAACACTCACAGATATAGAAACAGCAGTCTTATCCAGAGGACTATCATTTTTGTCCCCATAACCCCATCAGTGAATTTGAACTAAAACTAGACCTAAACAGATTTTACAGGAAACTAAGGCTTAGATATTTCTTTGGCATTCAGCCAGAAACAAAAATTATAGATAAACAGGAACAAGAGAACAAAATGGAAATAATTCAAGGACTACATTTAAAATTATCTTTTCTACCTCCTGTTATCCCACACCAGATAGAAACATATATAACATCAGTTAACAGGGATATAGAGAACTTACTTAAAAAAGAAAGGAATACAGACAGAAGAACAAAATTTAATCTTACAGCCAAAGAATATGGTGCCCTTAGAAACCTGAAGAATGACAGCGACATAGTGATTAAAAATGCAGACAAAGGGGAGCTATTGTGATCATGGACTACCAGCAAAATAGACAGATCTGCATGTCTTTATTAGAAGATAGGAATAACTGTCTTTCACTAAATCAGGACCCAACAACAGCAGCAAAAGATATGATTAAGACATTATTAGCAACATTGTATGAAAAACAGTGGATTACAGAATGGAAAAAGAATGCCCTATATAGGAACACTCCATCCATACCACCATTTTACACCCTGCCAAAAATTCACAAAAACCTAATAAATCCACTGGGGCAGGCCTATTGTTTCCGGTATCAATTCTGTACTGGAACCAATATCCATCTTTATAGATCATCACATCAAACCTATAGTAGAAGATACTAGATCATGTGTTAAGGATTCATCCGACATTATTAAGATTTTAGAACGTCAAAATGAAACAGATGTAGATATCATGAACTGTATTTTGGTCACTTGGGACCTAAAAGACCTCTACACCTCTATACCACACACACACAGAGGTATGAGGCACTAAAACAAATTCTAGAAACAGAAAGACTTGAAGAAAAACCACCAAATGAATTGATAGTTAAAATGGCTAAAATTGTACTCTTTCAGAATCATTTTAAATTTGGGAAAAACTTCTACTTACAGATCAGAGGCATGGCGATGGGGTCCAGTATGGCCCCATCCTATGCGAATCTTTAATAAATTTGAGACAGAATATGTATTTCACCAGAATAACTAGTATTTCAATAAAATCAGGTTATGGATACATTTTATAGATGACATTCTTGTCATCTGGACAGGAACAGAAGAGGAATTCATTTTAATACATACTTGAACACATGAACGGATCACCTGATTTTCACTATGAATTTTAGTAGAAAGGAAATTCCATATTTAGAGCTATGATCTACAAGGATGGGGACACTTTGGCCACTAAACTATACAGGAAACCCACAGACAAAAATGTTGTTTTACATGCGGACAGTTTCCATCCAAAAAGGCTGATAGAAGCTATACCTTACGGACAAATGGTTAGAGCCAAAAGTATCTGTACAGACCCAGCAGAATTTAACAGGGTGTCCCAGAATATGATGGTTAGGTTCCAAAACAGGGGTTATCAGGATACAACATTACAGACAGCAAGTCAAAGAATTAACACAAAAGACAGGAAAGATCTACTGGAAGGCCAACCTAAGGTGGGGGTCAATACTAGTAAGATGGTATTGGCAGCCACATAGGATGTCTTCTTTTCTATCAAAGGGCTTGTTAATAAGCATTGGGACATCTTACAAGCCACATCTATGGGAGCACAGATTTCAATCAGAAACCTCTTATAGTAGCAAAGTGAAATAGAATGATAGGCAACAAATTAGTAAAATCAGATCATAAACTACCAGAAAACAGACCACACAATTTTTTAAGCACTACAGACCCAAGAAGGAACTTCCAATGTGGGCACTGTCCACTGCCATAACACATACAATGTAAAAAGAATGTGCAATACAGCAAAGGATGAAGATATAACAATACAACAATTCATCAACTGTTCCAGCACAGGAGTAGTGTATTTATTGAAATGCCCCTGTGATATGATATATATAGTCAAAACAGAAAGAATGTTGAAGAACATGATTACCGAACACAAAAGTGACATTAGGAGACAGGATCTAAGCACCCCAGTGGCTAGACATTTTATAGAAAAGCAACACTAGTCAGCTTATCTGAGATATTTTGGGACAGAGAAAGTGTGACCAGACCCTTGAGGTGGCGACTATAGAACTAAGTTACTATCTAGAGGGGCATATTACATAATAGATTTGAGGCCACCAATCCGCACTTTGGCCTCAATGACTCTATAGATTGGCAACCTATAATATGAGATTTGCGGTATTTTAACCACAATAGACCCTTAACCAATACTTTACAATTTAGGAATAAAAACATATTGAAGCCTATTGTAGCATAGATAAGAATATTTATTCTTTCTTATCAGTTTTGCATACATATTACTCATTGACCTCCCTCTTAGTCTGACCTAATACAGGAGTGCTATAACTGTAGGTATGTTTTCAGTCTTCCTGGCTTAAAGCTTGTAATGACTATGTATCCCTCATTAGGAACTCCTTTGGTGAACCACAACCTGACTGGTAAATTACTGACCTCCCTGACCTCCCACTGCTCTAAGTCGCAACTGTGATTTCCTCATTTATTTTTTGACAATGTAAAACAAATTTTGTAAAGATATTAGGATTGCAATATATATCTCCCAAATATATATGTAATAAGGAGAACCTGATGAATAACATAAAAAGAAGTTCACTGGCTGGACACCTGACTGTTTCATTTAGGTGCTGCATTTGCAGGTCAGGCGCTAAGCGCTTCTGTGTATGTCACTGGCATTCATTTTTGTCAGGTGACTTCACACGTTGCCTAGCACCTAATTCTAGCCAGGGAGGTATAAATTCAACCACGTGGAGTGGGTGTGGCACCTTCATTACTGAAGAGAATGCAGGAGGTTGCACGCCACTCCAGCAATAAATATAGTAAGTTGTAACTCTTTATGGAGTACTACTCTGTGAACAAAATAATATATAAGATGCTGGAAATTAAATAATAGCTG
The DNA here is from genome assembly GCA_016271365.2 of Neoceratodus forsteri. NCBI lineage: Eukaryota > Metazoa > Chordata > Ceratodontiformes > Ceratodontidae > Neoceratodus > Neoceratodus forsteri. The sequence goes on from JADMNL010000024.1 coordinate 216,320,261, forward strand.
ACTTTGAATTATTTTGGATTTAAATAGAGGAACAAGCTGCCACTCCAGGACCTCAGTAACAAGCACCGAAGAAAGCCACCAGTCTTCCCCGAAGACAGATGCTCCCCAGCCCCAGTGCTAGCAAACCACAACCGGTGGTTTGCAAAATCATCTAACAGCCGCAACCAGAGCACCTTTCAGTGGGCTGGACTGCCCTGGAGACCCGCTCCCCATGGCCTCCTACCTCGGAGCCCCCAACTGCCCTGCCAAGACCAGTGCTCTGTGCCAGCCGCTGCTCCAGGACCTTGGGAACAAGCACCAAAGAAAGTCACCAGTCTTGCCTGAAGACAGACACTCCCCAGCCCCAATGCTAGCAAACCACAACTGGTGTTTTGAAAAGCCATCTAACAGCCACAACCAGGTATGCCATGCTCTCACTTCAGAGCTGCTGGAGCACTGAGACTCTTGGCACTCTTTTTCCTATACTCTTGTTTTTTTGAAAGCAGGTGCCTTGCTACCCATTGGTATGCTTCTGCCAGGGGTGCTTATGTGATTAACTCGAAAGGTTCAGCACTCCAAGATTCAAATGTCCACACTCTGGCTGAATTTCTTTACAGTGACCAGTGAGCTTAGTTACTACACTGGTGGGCTATCACACTGTTATCTGAATAAATAACTTTGTAATGAAATTTAGCCAGAGTGTGGACATTGGAATCGTGGAGTGCTGAACCTTTCTGGATCGTCTGCATCAGGTTTGGCTAACCTTTTTTTCATGCACCCCCTTGTTGTTCGCAGTATACTCTTTTTCTGGAAACTGTGTGCTTATGTGATTGTCTGCTGCCCCACTCAAACAAATCGCAGCATATTCAGAATACATTTGCTTCTTAAGATTGCTGTTATTTAAAGTATTTGTAGGAAAAGCAATTACAGCCTGTTTTAGAGTATCTCTGCAAAAATGTTGTTAACTATTCTGGGCATATTCAGTTAACTGCTAGATAGGGAAGCTGTCAGCCAGACCAGGGGCACAAAAGTACTTGGTTCACAGACTAGGGTTGAAAGCAGTCGGATCCCTGTAGGAGTGTAAGGTTCCTAGACCGCTACCTCTCCCACTGCTGTTATGCCTGGGTTATATACCACCATCTGACCCATACGTAACTGTAACCTTATACATCTACAAGTATTAGTGCCTCACCACAGTCTCATAATGTTTTACATATATATGTTTCTGCTATATATACTGTTTCTAGTTTCCACATATATTCTGCTATATTTCACAATACTATAATATGCTGTATGCTTTTCTGATGGCATTGCAAGCATATGCCAGACTCATTATCTCCAGTGAGACTGATAACAGCTTCTCCATTTGTTGCTGACTATGATTTTCCTTTGTCTAAGTTGTATGCTAAGCTATGCATTTTTGTTTCCTGGTGTTACCACACAGATATTACTCTCTACATATTATATCCAACTGTATTTGTCTGCCTTATTCAAATTGTCAGTAGTATATATGTAACTGCCAGTCAGCCCCTCCTGAGTCTCTGAGATTTTGGTGTTCTTTCTGTACATTTCATGTCTAGAGTTAGATTTATATAGTACTTATACCCTGGGGCTGACTGGTGGAAATCATCCTCTTTGTAACTCCTTGTTACATGCTTTGGCGTGAGTATTTTAGTAATGAACTTTATTTATTAGGTACTTGTCCTGTGCATTCTTTACTCAGTCACACACATACAAGAACCTGAATTATGAGCAGGACTCATATGTGACATATTGGTGACACATGGCTAATGCTACGGCTAGTAAGGAATTCATGACAGGCAAGTTGCAGTGTGTGGCTTTTGTTTAATTCTTCTCAGTCTGTGTTTTCCCCAGTGTGACTCCTAAGGCACCAGGAACCCCTGCTTCTATTCAGACAGGCTGCCTTTGTCTACTGGATACACTAACAGCAGAGTGAGAAGAGAGCCAAACAAACAAACAAAAAAAAAACAAGCAGCAGTTTGTGGTAACTTTTTCTGTCTCTTAAAGTCATCCACACACGCCTACCAATTTGCCAGTGTTCCTCTACTGTGTTTCAAAACACAGGAGCTGACCAACAAATGGTTAAGGATTTCTCCTGCTTATCAGACACGTTTATGGTCATTTGCACAGAGTTGAGAGAAGACATCTCGGCTTATCTCACTACACACGGTGAATGGGAGTGCTATAATGAATTAACTAACGATGAGTTAATTAAAGATACATTGGATCCAATTAAGTTGATTTGTGATCAGTATGTTGCTCTGAGACTGTCAACTAAGAAGCAGTCCGCTAAGGGACTGCTCGTAGCTTCTTTACTAGCTTCATTACAGATGTTGATTTCAGTGAATTCCAGTTTTAATAATTATAAGAAATCTGTTGGAGACCAGAATGCAGAGCATTCAAAGAATGTACACATACTTCAATCTGAGCTGCAGGCATTACATCAGCAGTATGACTGCCTGCTAGCTACTTCAGATGATCACTCTAACATGAAAGTGCTTGAGCTGAGAGAACTTTGTAATAAACTGCAGCTTGACTTTTCTTAGTTTAACTTTTATTTGCCAGGGAGGAACTGTAGCTGGTAGATATTTGCAATCATTTGTGACTAGACCTGTTACTTAACCTCTGTGAAATAGGTGTCTGAAAGGAAGGAAGGCACTCCCTGGGGTGGAGGGTCAGAGTTGTAGTTGATTGCTTCTGGAGGGTACAGGTTTACTCCCACCCACCCCAAGTGCATAACTTCCTTTATAGCAGAGGTTCTGACATCACTTCCCCAAAACTGCTAACAACATACACCTGTTCATATCCTTAAAGGCACAGCACACTGAATAGGGAGTAGAGACACTCACAAGCTGGCACACACTAAAACAAGAACAAAAAAAAAAAGAAAAGCATCTGTAACAGGAAGGGGCACAGACATGTAGGTAGTGGTGCAATGCACTGGCTGTGGAACAGCAGTCTTCAGGGATACATTCTGGAAACTGCATTGCTGCCCTATTTGTAGGCACCTCTCTGGTCTGAGGGAGGAGGTTGTTTGTCTCCATGCTGACCTGGAAAGGATTCAGGAAACCTGCTCCCCCACCCAGGGACCACCCAGGCCACCACCACTACCTCAGAGGTTGCCAAGAAAGAGAAGTGGTTGGACCATGGTGGGGTCAGGAAGGGTGAAGGTGGTGGAACAGAGGTGCATCCCTCCAGTTGTGTCTCTCCACAATTCATTTGCCACTCTGGTGGAGCATGGTTTCTCTATGGAGGCACCCACAGTGAGGCCAAAGAGGATGCTGGGAACCTCCACAATGGAGACCCACAGGAGGGTGGCACAGGACCCCACAGGGGAAGGAAACAACTCCTGGTGGGGGACTCAATTGTTAGGGGGTAGAACTGGGGGATGGAGGGGAAATGGAGGTGAGGTGCCTGCCCGGTGCCATGGCTTGGAGGGATAGGAAATGAATCCTCAGGATCATGGGAGAAGCTGCAAGGGGCAGTGAGCTGGATGTCATTATCCACCTAGGTAAAAATGATCTGGCTGAGAATGGGATCAGAGCAGTGCAACAGGAGTTTGTGGAGTTGGGAAGGGGCCTTAGACAAGTAGCACACACGGTAACTTTTTCAGAAGTGCTACCTGTCTATGGCATGGATGAGGCTAGGGTACTCCACACCATGGGATTCAATGACTGGTTAAAAAACTGGTGCAAAGCTCAGGGATTTGGCTTCATTGGGGACTGGGGTGCCACCTGAAGGGATGCAGGTCTATACTGGCATAATGGTCTGCATCTATCCAGGAGGGGAACCAGGATCCTAGGTGATAGGTTTAAATGCTTCATTGGCAAGCATTTAAACTAGCCAAGGGGGGGCACTGAAAAGGAGAAGGGAAATCCTAGCCCCCCCAAAAAATCAGGGTAGTTAGTGAGGTAAACACCAAGATACAGCAGGCGATAGGGGGAAGGGCAGGGGTAAATTATGAAAAAGACAAAGGCAGTAAGGACAGGGATGGGGCAAAAAGAAATAAAACCATAAAAATATGGAGGGTAACGAGTACCAATGCCCGTAGTCTAGGTAAAAAGCTCCCCAAAATGGTGACCTTGATGGAAGGGATTCCTGGATATCATGGCATCACAGAAACATGGTACAGAGAACCATGACTGGGATGTCAACATACCAGGGTACGAATCTACAGGAGGAACAGGGAGGGAAGAGGAGGAGGAGAAGTGTAAGGGAAGGGATCAAAGCAACAGAACTAAAGGGTAAACAGGGAGGAGAGGAGGCACTGTGGGTCACCCTGGAGACTGGAAATGGCACCACAATCTGCACAGGGGTTGTATACAGACCCCCATCTCCGGGGGAGGCAATGGACAAGGAAATGATAGAAGCCATCCTTAGGATGACAGAGAAAAAGGAGATATTGCTGATGGAGGACCTGAATATGCCAGATGTTAACTGGAGTACCTTTGCTGCAGCCACATCCAAGAGCACAGCCATTCTTGATGCCCTACAGGGGCATGCCTCAGACAGCTAGTTTTGGAACCCACTCGGGAGGGAGCAATCTTAGACCTGGTACTCTCAAATGGGGACAGAGAGAGGATCTCCAATCTTGAAGTGGGTAGCCATCTGGGAACAAGCAACCACCAAACAGTGTGGTTCACGATAAACTTAGCTGTAGAGTCAAGCCATACAAAAGTGAAGGTACTGGACTTCAGGAGGGCTGATTTTGTCAAAATGGGAGAGTGCCTTAGAAAAGCACTAGCAAACAGGCAAGAAGGTGGGGTGGAGAAACAATGGGGACACATCAAAACCGCCATCACAGAGGCAACAAGCCTTTGTGTGAAGCAAATAAACAAATCAAAATTAAAGAAAAAAACACTATGGTTCTCAAAAGAAGTGGCGGGGAAGGTTAGGGAGAAAAATATAGCATCAGGAAGTATAAGGAAACACAGAAGAAGCAGGACTGAGAACTGTACCAGTTAAAGCAGAAGAAAGTGGGGAAGGCAGTCAGAATAGCAAAGGCCCAAACTGAGGAAAAGATAGCTAACTCGGTTAAGAAGGTAGGATAAAACCTTTTATAGGTACATTAGGGAGCAAAGAAAGACTAAGGCAGGGATACTGAGGCTGAATAAAGAGGAAGGTGGTTGGGCAGAGAGCAACAGTGAAAAAGCAGGGTTACTGAATGAATACTTCTGCTCGGTATTCACAATGGAAGAGCAGGGGGAGATACCTAATCCAATCAATAGAAACACTCTGGATAGGGGGGTTGATATTAGTCCTTTCACAAAAGAAAGGGTTCTGAAAGAACTCTTAAAACTGAAGGTGGATAAAGCAATGGGGCCTGATGGGATTCACCCCAGAGTTCTAAAAGAGCTAAAGGAAGAACTAGTAATACCATTGACTACCCTTTTTAATAAATCATGGGAGGATGGTGTGGTACCTGAGGACTGGAGGAGGGTGGATGTGATTCCTCTTCACAAAAGTGGGAGCAAGACAGAGGCAGGAAACTACAGACCTGTCAGTTTGACCTCAGTGGTAGGGAAAATGATGGAATCACTTCTGAAGGAAAGAACTGTTGAGTACCGAGAGGCCAGTGGAGCACTGGACCCAAGGCAGCATGGATTCACAGCAGGAAGGTCATGTCAGACAAATCTAATTGATTTCTTTGACTGGGTGACCAAAGTAGTAGACCAGGGAGGGGCTGTGAACATGGCCTACCTAGACTTTAGCAAGCGATTTGACACAGTCCCACACAAACAAAATTAATAAACAAATTAGCCAGCCTGGGAGTGGGTCCCAGTGTGGTAGCCTTGGTAAAACACTGGCTGGACAACAGAAAACAGAGGGTAATAGTAAATGGAGTCCACAGTGAAGAAAGGGGGGTTACTAGTGGGGTATGGCAGGGTTCAGTACTGGGGCTGGTCCTTTTTAATGTCTTTATCAGTGACATTGCAGAGGGACTGGAAGGAAAAGTATGTCTGTTTACAGATGACACAAAGATCTGCAACAGGGTTGATACACAAGGTGGGGTGGAAAGGATGAAAAGAGACTTGGCAAGGTTGGAGGAATGGTTAAATGTATGGCAGCTTAGATTCAATGCAAAGAAGTGCAAAGTAATGCCCTTGGGAAACAAAAACCCAGAGGAAGAGTACACAATGGGGGTGAGATACTGACAACAAAAATGGAAAGGGACCTGGGGGTAGTCATATCAGATGACCTAAAAGTGGGCCAACAATGTGAGAAGGCAGTAAGGAGGGCTGGGAGGATACTGGGATGCATAAGGAGAGGCATCACCAGTAGAAAACAGGAAGTTGTTGGCCCTCTGTACAGACAGTTGGTAAGACCACATCTGGAGTACTGTGTACAGTTATGGAGACCCCATCTCCACAAAGACATAGACAGGGTGGAGGCTTTCCAGAGGAGGACAACCAAAATGGTGCTGGGTCTGCACTAGAAGACATATGAAGAAAGACTAAAGGAGCTTAAGATGTATAGCCTTGAAGAAAGGAGTGAGAGGAGGGAGATGACAGAAACTTTCAAATACCTCAAGGAAATCAACAAAGTCCAAGAGGATAGCATATTCCAGAAAAAGAGATGTGCAAGAACAAGGGGGCACAATTTGAAGATAGAGGGGGGATGGCTCAGAGGTAATGTGAGGAAGTATTTCTTCACAGAGAGGGTTGTAGATGCATGGAACAGCCTTTCTGAGGAGGTTGTAGAGCCAAAAACAGTGGGGGAATTCAAGAATGCATGGGACAGACATAAGGCAATTCTAGTGGGGGGTAGGAGGAAGTAGGTTGTTGGTTAACTAGGATCTGCAGCTTATCCGTTGGGTAGGGACATGGGCAAACTAGGTGAGCCAGGCAGTCCTTATCTGCCATCAGATTCTATGTTTCTATGTTAAGTTTTACAAATGAATGGTCTACTGTCTAAAACTAATGAGTCTTTAATTCAGGACAATGATGAACTGAAAGCTGATTGCAGACAGGGGAGTTATGATTTAGAACAGTTAAGACTAGATCACGTTGAGGTGTCTGCAGCCTACATGGTATTACAGAAAGATGTGTCTAGGGGTTTGTTTGCTACAAATGCAAAAGGTTAATCACGACAAATGTATTGCTAAAATGGCAAATTAAGCCAGTTATTCATGTGAGCTCTGTAAGTTATGAAGGGCTTTAGTTATGCCCCATTGATGTTTATTCTTCTAGGGAAGAGAACTCTGATGCAGAGGGTTCTACAGATCACTCTGAGCAGGCTAGCCCCATGGCTATCCCTGCTCCTGTTTTGTCACAAAATGGTGGATGTTCTCATTTACAAAATGGAAGTGGATGTCAACATCTTGTGCAGCAGTGCCATTCACAAAATGGCACTGACCTACAACAAGATGGCCGCCCTCAGGTGGTCCTCCTCCAAGATGGCTGCACCCATACAGTCTATATCCTCCTCCAAGATGGCCAATGGCAGCAATCCAAGGATGAATTATAGCTATCCTACCCTCCTGCAATTGCTGTTTTGAATTCAAAAGACACAGTTGAAATTAATGCTATGATTTATTTATTACCTAGGAAAGTACCTTTGAGCTGAAGGCTCTTGTACAGAGGTTCCACATCATAGCACTCACATATGTACAAATTCAAAATACAGATGTTACATATACACAATCATCAAATGTTTAGTTTACAGTATGGCAATGTTACAACCAGTAAAAGTATCAAACGAGGAGTACAAAATACTGAGCAGAAAATGCTAGAACAGGTTCATTTAGTAAAGTTATGCACTTTTGTAGATATAGACAGTTGCTTTGGGGTCAGGGTATCACACAGTAGTATAACCAGGACAATATCACTTGGCCCAGTTAAGAAAATAAGGCAGTTAGCAATATAGAATGTTTCAGAAAACACAGTGTGTGTCAGACCTAAATTAGGTAAGCTATGAAAACACTTATCTAGGTTGCCAGAACATGTTAAAGCATCAGTTCATTTTTTGAAGTGCTAATAAGAATAGACAGCAGGGAGGCCCATGTTACCAGGGTGAGAAGTGACAAGGCAGAGACCCTGAAGCCTATGGCAGGGAGTGACTTACTAGGGTGGAAGGGGGAGGTGAACAAAATAAAAATGAGGGAGATGGTGAACAAGAGAAAATTGAGGTAGATGGGAGGGTGGGAAAATGAGAAATTGGGGGATGGGGAGAGAGAGGGTGGAGAGGGTGAAGGGAGGGGGCAAAGGAATGACTATGGGCAGAGAGGGGGTGGGGTGGGAGGAAGGGGGAAATAAAGGAAAGGAAACAGGGAGGAGGTACACAGGGGAGGGAGAGGAGAGGGGATGAGGGAAATAGGAGTGTCACTGGGACACAGGACAGCAGAGATGGAGGGGAGAAAGGGGAGAAATTAGAGGGAAAGAAGGAGGACAACCGGAGGGGTAGAACAGAAAGTAGGGAGGGGAGACAAGCAAGATTAGGGAGCAAGTAGGAAGGTGGAAGACTGATGAGATGAGAGTAGATGGGAGGGGGATGATTGATGAGGCTATACTGAAGAGGGGTATCGCTGAAGAGCAGTGAGACAGATTGCATGTGGAGGCTAACAAATTGATAAAGGAAGCTAGTTCACAGGAAAGTGTGCTCAAATCAGTAGCACAGACTGCTGCAGAAATTGCATATAATACTTCCAGAGCTGTAGCTCTAGAAACTGACCAGAAACCACCTACAGGCAACCCCATGCAGGTTGTCCATTCAGTACAACAGATTGCTGACAGCATTGGGCATATGCAGTCTAATGATAATTTGAGCTGTCATCTGGCAAATGTGAGCTCACACTGTGAAATGCTTAGCCTTCCAGAGGACTCTAGGGTGAAAGTCTTAAAGTTGACAATCGACCCTGGTCTCTGGTCCAAACTCAAGCCAGCTGTACAGAATGGTGATAACATGGATTTTGATGATATCTGTACTAATTTGTTATCTGCTGCCAACCCAGGAGTTGTGGGTGTTCATTAAGCCTTGAATGTGAGACAACAGGCTAGGGAATCCCCTGTCTCATACCATTCCAGTTTATGAATGGCTTATCACACAGGCAAGCTTCTTGCAAAGGAGGAGCTTAACACAAACCAGACTGAATACAAGGATTTATATATCAGAAACATGACACCAGCCCAGCGTGAGAGGGTTGAGTGTGCAGTGTTCCCAGAACAAGACACTTTTGTTAAAATTCAAATGGTAACAGAGAGACTGTATCAGATTTATATCCAGTTTAGAGATGCAGCGAATTTAAATTCCACTTGCGAAGTGCCCGCGAAGTGGGCACTTCGCATTGGCACTTCACTACTCGGAGTGCCCCATAGGAAAGGCTCACTTCACCTTGTGATTATTACTTTGCATTGTCATTTTGCCTTTAACGCGAAGTAAGTCGGAGTGACAACAATATTGGCAGCACCCCACACACACAGTCACCAGAATTAATGTGCATCCCCAACATACTACTGTCGTGTCCAGAAAACTCCTCAGTGCTGACGAAGTGAAAGAGCATAACAAGAAATGCACAGTCTCCCAGAATTAATGGCGCACTCAGTCATGCATGCAGTGGTCACACACAGAGTCACCAGAATTAATGTGCATCCCCAAAATGCTACTGTATTGTGTCCAGAAAATTCCCCAGTGCTGACGAAATGCTACTGTCTTGTGTCCAGAAAATTCCCCAGTACTGACGAAGTGAAGTGAGAGCGTAACAAGAAATGCAGTCTTCCAGAATTAATGGTGCACTGCAAACGTACAGACAGATTAAAGAGATTGCGCTGCACACTCAAGAGATGCATACAAAAAGGCACAACACCACCTAACCAGGGCTCACAAGTCACAAATCCAAATCTGGAAAGGAATACCTTTTGTCAGTTGGGGAATTAGTGCACGGCAGTAACAATCCACTACCAGTAAAGATACCACAAAGCAGTACAAAATATTCATGCAGGTGCGGTGGATAGCAGGTTCACACTGCTGCAATTACTCTGTGGCACAATAAAAGGTGTCTGATTTAATTGCATGCATTGCACACACACTCATACACACACACTGTCTACAAGTAATGTGTGGCAAATTGAAAACCTTTAGTAATATAACCAAATGTTTTAAACAAATTATACACTGCTGCACCACAACAATCAGCAACAAAATGTCAAGAATTACTGAAAATATTACTGTGTGTACATTAACAGTTATACAAGAAAAATATAACCAAAACAGATAGACTGCCTTTTTTTCCGAGTTAATGTACCTACGTCCCTCCCACAAAGCACACTTCACAGTACACAGACTGACTGTTCAAAATTAACATTCAAAATCCACACACAATAAACACTCGATGATATGAGCACAGAAGGGTTTCCTACAATTGATGTACTAAATTTTGAGAAAAAAAAAAGTCTCAAAAAGGCATTTTAAAAAGCTTTTAGAGGTTTTGAATCACAGAGCTCTGAGAGCAAACTGTCTCCAGCTACCACTACTCGCACAATACCCAGGCCAGAACTGAGGCTGTGCAGAACAATCTATAGCCCATGTGACCTGCAATCCCGTGAATTACTGCAGAATTTCATTTGGAGCTCAATAACAAGGCAGAGTGATGCGAATTACATTGATTTCAATGTACTTCGCCTTAAAATTGGTGGAGAAGTGGTTTGGGGAAAGTGGAATAACGCACAGTCATTGGTTTCAGTGGACTTCGCGGCTCATTATAGAAGTGAAGCAATTCGTTTACCGCGGAGTACTCCACGGATTCCATGTTACCCGTGAATCACTTCACAGAGCCAATTGGGGCCACTTCGCCCACCAGTACTTACAGTACTGTAACTCACATGCTGTACAGGAAGGAACACAAATGCCTATGGCTATACTTTCCTGATGAGCTGAGCCTGTATCATAAAACTCCCCAATTTAAAAACTTTATTAATGAGTACAGTGGTGGTGATTGGGTGAAGCCTGGAGAGATACTACAAAACAGGATTACAATACATGCAAGTAACTAGTAAAAAAATTAATTTTGTGATTTGTGACGTGATTGTGAATCATAATTTGTGACTGCATTTGTGACCGTGATGATGAAGAACATGATTTATATCTCAAGTGACTCGTGATGATGGCCCTGACTTAAAAATGCATGTTAATGAGTACAATGTTCATACAGAGATATGCACCACACCAGTCTAGTTCTCTGAAGGGAAGCCAAAGAAACAATTGTGATTTAAGTTACAGATGGAGATTGGGCCCTAAAGAGATGCAAATGCACAGACAGACTAAGATTGCGCTACGCACTAAAGAGATGCAGATGCAAAGGCACAACACCTAACCAGTGCTCACCATCAGAAATTCAAATCTGGAAAAGAATACCTTTGCCAGATGGAGCGGGCCATGGGGGAGGGGACAGTGTACTGCAGTAGCAGTCACTAGTACTAGTACCAGTAAAGATACCACAAAGAAGTACAAAAATCATGCAGCTGAAGTGAATAGCAGGTTCACATTGCTGAAATTACTATGTGGCACAATAAAAGGTGTCTGATTTGATGACACGCATCACACATACTCACACGCACACTAAGTAATGCGTAGCAAATTGAAAACTTCAGTAATATAACCACGTATTTTAAACAAACTAAAATTATGCACTGCTGCACCACAACAGTCAGCAAAAAAAGTCAAGAAATATTGAAAATATTACTGTGTGTACATTAACACAGTTATACAAGAAACATATCACCAAAACAGAAAGAAGTGTCTTTTTCTCTAAATTAATCTACCTACACCACAGATACGCCCCTCCTCCAAAGCACATTTCCACTGTCTCTCAGTACACAGACTGAATGTTGTACATTAACATTCAAAATCCATACACAAACAATAAACGCTCGATGATATGAGCACAGGAGGGTTTCCTACAATCAATGAACTAAAGTTTCAGCAAAAAAAATTATTCAAAAAGACTTTTTTAACAGCTTTTAGAAGGTTTGAATTACAGAGAGCTCTCAGAGCAAACTGTCTCCTACAGCTTCATACACACACTACCCCGAACTGAGGCTATGCAGAACAATCTAGAGCCCATGTGACCTGAAATCCCATGAATCACTGCAAAATTCACCTTTGGAGCTTAAAAACAAGGTGAAGTGCAGCGAAGTACATTGTTTTCAATTGTACTTCACCTTAAAGATTGGTGGAGTAGTGGTTTGGGAAGGCAGAGTAACGCGAAGTTATTGTTTTCAATGGACTTTGCATTCCTCATTATAATGCAAAGTACTCTGCTTCGAGTCATTGAGCACTCCATTAATTCGCCTTCACTTCGCGAATCACTCCGTGGAGTGAATTGAGGCCACTTCACCCATGTCTAATCCAGTCTCTCAATTTTAAGGACAAAAACAAGGTAGCTGCAATACAGCAGCCTACCAGAGGCATCACCACTTATGCAGTGGAAGGGGAAAGAGGGCACCAACCAGCTCAGCTGCCACCACTACCCCAACCCAGGGAGGGGCAACAAATATGGGCATGGTAAAAAGAATCACAGGAACAACTATCAGGGTAAGAAGCACAATAATGCTAATCAATCTGGGACTACTAAAAGCAGCCAGAAGTACCGGACTGAGCCACCATATAAATAGATTGCTGAGGAAAATAAAAGGTTAAGAGAGATGTTAGATCAAGTCAGATCTGCTAGAAGCCCTGGTAGTGACTGCATCATGGCAGCGATTGTTCCAGCATCCCAGACCACGATTGGGGAGGGGGATACAGGGCCTGAGACAGTACAGGTATTGCAGCCTCTTTTTACTGCTCCAACAGCATCCCCACCCCCATTACCAGCTCCACCTATCATGCAGCCCTCTCCACCGACACCTGTCACTGAAGCATCACCTGTGGCAGCAGTGGCTACTACCAGCCAAAGTCAATTACTTCCAGCTTATAATGTGAATAAAGCCAGAAGTGGTCAGAAAGTGCAAGCAATGGTTGCACAACTCACAGGGGGGAGCCCTAATAAATCAAAATGACAATTAGAGGCCCCAGTCCGCATTGTTTCCCCTTTGGTTGTGGATACAAGTGGAAGGCCTTGTGTAGCGGCCATGGTAGGAGGCTGCCAACAGGTAATGCTGCTTGATACAGGAGCAGCTATGTCAGTACTACATGATGAGGATCCAGTTTCCTCACACTGGTCCACCAGATGGTTGACTGGTGCTCTAGGTGTGGATGGTACCATATTGCAGACATACAGGTCCATCTCCATTCCAGTGGTAGTGGGTATCCTAAACACTCAATTCACTTTTGACCTCATGGTATTCAGTCATCATCCCAGTATTTTAGGGATTGTTTTCCTTGCACAACATGACTGTGTTGTGGATTTATCCAACAGGCTAATGATTCAGATTCCAGGACAGTACCATGCTGTCATGATAAGTGATTCACATGTTCTGGCTACAATTACACACAATGAAACTGAGTATGACGCTATAGATATCCACAAGGATCATGACTCATATAGTGAGCTGCAACATATACTTGCAAAACACCAAGATGTGTTTGCAACAAACAAACATGATTGTGGCAGAATGAAAACATCCATTGAAGTAACAGGCCCAGACCCTGTTCGACAAAAAAAATACCCTTTTCCTGCAGAAGCCCTGCGATCATTGAGAGAGACTATACAGTTCAACAGGGGGGGATTAGACCATGAGTTTCAACTGTAAATTCACCCATTTGGCCTGTGAAGAAACCAGCTGGGGCCTGGAGACTCACAATTGATAACCAAAAACTTAATCAAGTAACCTCAAGCTGTGCCACAACAGTGGCATCAGTACCAGATGTGTTAAGGATGTTAACACCTGACCATAAATGGTTCACCGCATTGGACATTTCCAATGGATTTTGGTCTATCCTATTGGCTAAGGATAGCCAATATAAATTTGCTTTCACTTTTGAAGGGTGTCAGTATACATGGACCTGTCTCCCTCAGGAGTACCATAATAGCCCCTCTCTCTTTCATGTAGACATGAAAGATGCATCACAGGCATTTTCAGCCCCTGAATGCCTTCTGCAGTACATGGATGATTTGCTCGTGTTCACAGCTACCAAAACAGAACATTTGGTTCTACCTGATGAGCTACTGGCCCTCTTACAGTGGGCAGGCCTCAAATGCAACCCTTCTAAAGCACAATTGTGCCAGAAATAAGTCACCTTTCTGGGCATCTGCATGGCAGAGAAGGCAGAAGCCCAGACTTGAAAAAGATTCAAGGACTACAAGATTTGCCCCTACCAACTAGTGTGGCAACACTCAGACATTTCCTAGACATGGCAAACTACTCTAAGGATTTTATTTGTGATTTCACACAGAAGGCTGCACCTCTGTATGAGTTACTGAAAAAGAACATCCCCTGGACATGGGGTCCAACACAGACAACAGCTGTAACCAGCCTGAAACAGTCACTGGCTTCAGCTCCTGCTTTGGTTAATCCAAATCCATCTTTGCCCTACCATTTGGAAACAGCAGCTACAGATGTAGCCATTTCAGCAGTTCTAGCACAGAAATCCAATGGACTCCATAGGCCTATTGCCTATGCATCACAAATGCTTTCTCCAGTGGACAGAAAGTATAATCTCTGTGAAAGGAATCTCCTTTCTGCTTACTGAACTGTGAAACACTTTTCATACATCATTGGTTATGCTCCCATTGTTCTGCATACCAATCATATGCCCACTAATTTTCTGTTGTCAGAGTCAAAGATGGCTCTGTCTCTAACACCAAACTTACACACTGGTCTTTTCTTTTACAGGATCATAACATTACTGTACACTCTACAAAATTACCATCCCTGTTGGCCCATGGCCTATTATATACAGGTGACACATGAGTGTTCCCTCCAACCGCCTGACCTAGGACCCTTTCTTCCAGCAACACCGGAAGCACTAAATGACACCTACTTGTGCCATGTTTTCACTGATGGCTCAGCCTCATACAACGATGGGGATCAGGTGGTGGTATTTGGGGTACTCATTGTGCATTCTGACAATAACACAGTCTGCATTGCCTGGAACTGTACTGTCATTTCCTCACAGTATGCCGAATTGGCAGCTGTGGCCTGTATTTTGGAATTGCTAAAACAAGGCACTACAGACACAATCATCTTTACAGACTCTATCTGGGTCTGTTCCTCCCTGTCTGAATTCCTACCATTTTGGGAGAAAACAAACTTTGCAGCCTCTGATAGTACACCTATAAAATAGAGACTTGTTGGTTTATATCGCAGCAGTTGCACGACAGTTTAAGCATAAAATGTACATCCACAAAGTTCATGCCCACTCTAAGAGTGAGCCCTACCATTCTTTCAATGACCATGCTGACTCTCTTGCAAAAGCCGGCACTCAAAGAGGGGACAAATGGGAACTGAAAACCCCCTCTACTACAGGTACTGTATGCATTGCTGTGGTGAAACAGCAATCAACACCTTTTGTGCCACTAGATCTAGCATCTGCACAACAGGACTCTCATCTGAGGGCAATATTCAAATTCCTTGACAAAGGTACTGAGGAAGACCTCCCACCACACAGTCCCTACAAGAAGGTAATGTATCACCTTCACCTCTCAAATGATAACCTACTCATATGGTATCACAACCCCAACAATTCTGAGAAATTGTGGGTAATTCCAGGAAACGGAGGATGGATTTTATCCATCAAGTGCATGACACTCCTACTGGAGGGCACCAAGGAGTGGAAAAAACTCTGGATAGACTAACTACTTTTGGATGGTGGCCACACATGAAACATGATGTGGAACACTACATTATTATACCATAAACATAAGTGTACAGCCAACGAAATGGTCAGACTGGCAGTTTACCACCTGTGTAAATCCTCTGATAACCAACGGCTGTTGATGAACAAATGGAGGTCATCTAAATCCTAATCATCTGCAGCACAGGAATAAATACAATAAAAATATACAAACACAGCAACCTCTTTAAAAGTTGTGTTTTATTATAGTAAAAACATGAACCTTGGTATAATCACAATAAGCCACTCGGAGGATGTGGGTTATCGAGGGATTTACTTCTGCTGGCGGGGATTTACCCACTCGGCTCGCCTTGTGAAAAACCACTCCAGTCGAGGTAAATCCTCGATAACCCACACCCCCTTGTGACTTATTGTTTAAATAATTGTCTGATCTGCGCACAGAATAACCCAACTTTGACCAAGAAAAATGCCAAATTGTTACCCAGAGACACTCAGGCCCCTGGAATTCCATCCAAACCAGTTAAATTGGGCCACTTCCAATAACCAAAAACAACAACAAGTTTGCTTTGGTGGTCATGGATTTGTTCTCTATATGGGTAGAGGCATTCTCAATGAAAAACAACACTGCAAAGATAACTGCCAGGGTTCTGGTAGAACAACTTTTCACCAGATGGGGTCTCCCCTTGAAGGCAGACTCTGATCAAGGTTTTAGTTTCACAGGCGAACTGATGCAGGAAACTGAAACTCCTAGGAGTCAGTCAGAAGTGTCACATCCCTTACCACCCACAATCATCAGGGTAGGTGGAAAGGGCTAACAGGCAGACCAAGCTTATGCTATCCAAATTTGATAAGAAAACCCCAAGAACTGGGATTCCTTATTGCCTTTGCTCCTTATGGCAATAAGGGCTACACCCTCAATGAGTACAAAATGCACCCCATTTGAGGTCATGATCAGAAGGTCAATGAGACTACCAGAACATCTGCTTCTAGATTTGTATGCTCCTACTACTGACAGAGTATTAGTGGACAAATATGTCCAGAAACTGAAACAAGATATCCAATAGATACACATGTTTACTGCGAAACGCTTGGGCAAGGCCCAACAACAGTCAAAGATACAATTTGACAAAACAGTCCATGATGTGGACTGGCAGATCGGAGATCAAGTGATGGTTCTCAGATTTGCTGCTCCTACTCATGCATTTGAAAACAAATGGGAAAGTCCCTATCCTATTGTAAATAGGCTCAGTCTATCAGTCTACCAAATTAGATTGCCACGAAATAAGAAGCTCACTGACAAATGGCTACATGCCAATCAGATGAAGTTATATGAAGGAGATTAAACTACTTTTCCTCACCCCACAGGGCAAAATAGTACTAAACTAATCATGTTTTTCTTTTCTCTTTTCTGCTAGGTACCTAACTGAGATGGGTGACCCAGCACCTACTTCTTTATGGAGTCCTGTTCATAACCTCACATTGTGTGGTTTATCATAAATTCCCCCATGACCCTGATTCTGAGATATCCAACATCAACATCAAAACCAATGAGGCGATGCCTCGTGGAACCCAAATTGATGTCACAAGTACAAAGATCATTGTTCAGGAGGGCGAGGAAACACTACTGAATGTTATTGTTACCACCTCAGATCAAACCAGCCTTGACATTGTATGGCATACAGATCACAATGGAGAAAAAGTACAAGTAGCACGCCTAGTTAATAGCACTTTTCAAGGATGGCCCAACACCAAAATGGCACCTAATGGTACCCTTTTCAACTGTCATGTAAACCCCTCACATTCTGGTCTGTATAACATTACAGCTTGGTTCAATCCTAGCTCATACAACAATTTTAAAAATTATGATGATCAAAAATTGTGTATATTACAGTACATTTCCTGGCACATTCTAGTATTCAACTAGAAGTTATACCTGAAATTGAATCCCTTAGAGATCAAGATTGGTTTATCAAGGCAACTGAATGTCCCAAACAAACATTAGGTCCACCCAGTGGCTTGAATGTAAATTCTTTGGCAGGTGCCTTGAGTAACAATGTGCAGTTCATGTACATCGCTGTTCTTTTTAACCTCTTCTTGTGGGACATAAAATTGTTTGATTTATGTTCTGAAACAAATGTTTCAAGTTTTTTTCACATTTTACTCACTGATATTGTTGCATACCAAACACACATTAGTGACCTCTTAACTAGGATCCTTAGCACTGACCTTAGGAGAGTCCTTAGACCCCACCCTAAATCTTCTGTGAAAATTAGTAAACCAAAACACTATAAAAGTTTTGATATGACATCTTCTGGTGCAGCTACCGGCACTGTCACAGGCCTCTTTGGTTCTGGTATGTCTATTCGGAAAAGGGCTGATATAGCCAGTTTAAAATCCCAAGTGTCTAAAACTGATGAAGCATTTAAATATAACATTTTTCCACCACTGTTACATGGTGTAGATGGTCTAAGCCAGGAAAAGCGTTTCACAGTTTATAATATGAAAGAAATATTTGACGGGTTTGAAGACTCAAGATTAAAAATTAATCAACTGATTTCTGCTGACAATAAGGAAGCAGAAAAACATTCAATTGGAAGGGAAATTTTATGCACTGCTTATGGTTCCCACATCGAAACAACGATTAAGGGATTGTTACTTGATCTGGAATATGGACGTATTCTGGATCTCATCCATGATAAATATCTTGGATGATGGTATTGCCCTCAATGTTCCTCAACGTCATGTGTGGCAATATGGGGATATTAACCCAAGTACCAGTTCCCACATCTGGCACTTGGGTTAATATCCCAATACTGACACTGTAGTGCAGCATGAGGGGGGTGCTGCACTTCTGAGGTGCCATCTTTCCGATGAAACGTTAAACTGAGGTCCCATCTGCCTGGATTAGTGGTAGTTCAGGTGGATGCTAAAGATCCCAAGGCACTTATCAAAAAAGAGTAGGGGAATTTTCCCGGTGTCCTGGCCAAATTTCTCCCATTCACTAAAAATACCACCAACAGCTTAATCTGGTTAAATTTCAGTTGCTTACCATCTGTATCCCCCTCCCCCCGGTTGCCCCTAAAAAAGGGACTTCTAGGCCCAGTGGGCTTACCGGGTCAACACAATTCTATAAATAAATATGTTTGACACAAACTTAATCTATGCAGTTATCTACAGCAAGAAATCTGGGGTATACTGTATAACCCCACACCCGAACATTTCTCCTTGATTTCCATCTTGCTCCTGCTCAATCCAGGATGCACTTATGTGACAGTTACCATCTCCCTACTGCAATTTGATTCTTCATCAGTGATTTTTGACTATCTGGCAACTGTCCACTCTATTGGTCATATTAATGGTAGCATTTATTGTGAACATCTAGATCTTCTTCCATTGCTGGTGTTCCACCCTGTACTCATTGTTTGGGCAGCTCCCCACACTGCCTGGAAATGGCATCATCTTGTCTGTAGATGTGATGTCTTTGATGTCATCCACCCTGTTTGTGGATATTCACCAATGTACTTGGATTGGTTGTATGCATCTAATTTGAGTCATCTAAACAAGGGAACTATGAATGTCTCTTTATGGAACTTTGGAGCTTATACCGATGGTTTGACACTTGTTGATTCTTCTTTTGACACTGGAAGGAACCATTGATCTATCCTTGGAACTAATTTTGGCGCATGGATTGTGGACAAAAACATTGACCTTGTTTGTCTTGTTCGCCTTCATAAATGGATTGTACCATCTGGTAAAGTGGCTTATTCATCCGATGGAGAATTTTGTGTTGTATCAAATATGAAAACATTCTGCTATGGTGATAAACAATGTGACATTCTTCAACCGAATTTTTGTCTCACACTGCATCAACGTATTATTATTGGTCACACAGTGATCACACCTGTCTGTTCTATGGAAATTGACATCATTGGATCTGACCCAGACTACTTGGATGCTTTCTATCAATATTTGCCTATCTTCAATGTCCACATCGGACCTCTTAACCCATCTCTTCAATCCCTTTTCAAGCATACTGATACTCAATTGATTTACATTAGTAATGAGATTGCAAAAGCGAATGAATCTTTGAATGATTTGATTAATGATGATATTGGTTTCTTTTTAGAAAATCCTATAGTTGAATTTACATTTCAAATGTTTGTTATAATTCATTCTTTTCTGATATCCTTCATGATACTAACTCTTTGCTGTCTTTGGCGAACCCTACGACAACACAGATGGCAACTAGATTTCCTTTACAATTCCTGTGCCTTGGGCTTGTTAATGAAATAAGACATACCATTACTACACCTAACCTTCTTTTTGTTGTGTTGCCCTTTGAGCAAGGCAACAAGGAGGGGACCGTTATGCCTGGGTTATATACCACTAACTGACCCATATGTAAGCATATACACCTACAAGTATTAGTGCCTTACCACAGTCTCATAATGTTTTACCTGTATGATACAGTTCTGCCATATATATGGTTTCTAGTTTCCACATATATTCTGCTATATTTCACAATACTATAACATGCTATATGCTTTTATGATGACATTGCAAGCATATGCCAGACTTACTGTCTCCAGTGAGACCGATAACAGCTTTTCCATTTGTTGCCGACTATGATTTTCCTTTGTCTAGGTTTTATGCCAAGCTATGCACTTCTGTTTCCTGGTGTTACCACCCAGATATTACACTCTGCATATTATATTCAATTGTATTTGTCTGTCTTATACAAATGTTGTAGTCTTATCAATAGTATATATGAAACTGTCAGCCAGCCCCACCCCAGTCTCTGAGATTTTGGTGTTCTTTCCGTACATTTATTTATTTCATGTCCAGAGTTAGATTTATATAGTACATGTACCTCGGAGCTGACTGGAGGAAATCATCCTCTTTGTAACTCCTTGTAACATACTTTGGTGTATTTTAGTAATAAACTTTCTTTATTATGTACTTGTCCTGTGCTTTCTTTACTCAGTCTCATGCATACAAGAACCTGAATTATGAGCAGGACTCATATGTGACACTGCTCACTCTCTGGCACCCTAGCCCAACATGCCCTCGCTAATCTCTGACCTGCACAGGAGCCTTTGTTTAAATTTGTAGCCTGTCCTGTTGCAACACCTCCCCACACAGTAGCTCACCTGTACTTAAATCTCCACTTTCTTTCCCTCTTTCACCAGAGTGCCTTTCAGTGTGCTGGACTGCCCAGGAGACCCACTCCCCATGGTCTCCTACCTCGGAGCCCCCACCCACCCTGCGGAGACCAGAGCTCTACACTGGCTGCCACTCCAGAACCTCGGGAACAAGCACTGAAGAAAGCTGCCAATCTTGCCCAAAGACAGACATTCCCCAGCCCCAATGCTAGCAAACCACAACTAGTAGTTTGCAAAGCTAACAGACTTTACCCCACCCACCCATCCCTCACCCAACCTATCTGAACACCTAGCTAAACAGCTAAAGTTAATCACATGCCTGAAATTTACAGTGTTGGACTGGCCATAAGCTCCTTATACCAAATGCCCACTGGGGGCATTATCAACAAAGGATCATGTATTGCAAATCAGACCAGAAATAGGACTAATTCACATTGCTCTGTCTAATTAAAAATTAAATTCGAACCTAAATAAAGGAACAAATAATCTTGAGGGCTAGGAATTACATACTGCTACCTAGCATGGACCAATCAAAACAACACAGATGAACCAAAATACATCTAAGTGGCCAACAAGCGGCCAGAGGCAGTACCACCCATTGCAAAGCGGCAAGTGGGGTAGTCTATGTAGCTCTCTACATCCTGGTAGTCCTCAGCTCTGATCACATCCTACTTCGCATGGGACTGGGGCTGGAACTTGGAAGCACCACTGCTCATCCTGGGGGCTTGACAGAACTACCCCATGACAACATCCTGCTGCACAGAATCTCCTTATACAGGCTCAGGTGGCTAGGGACCCTGTATAATATTATTATGTATATCAGGGAACATAAGAGAGTACCCCGCCTCCCTATGCCAAAGCACCTAACCAAGCTACTTATGCACAGGTTACTAATGCTTGGTGGGGACATAAAGAAACATCCCGGCCCCCCTCTTATCAACACACTGCAATCCACACAAAGCAGGGCCCAATGGGATGCTGCAAAGGAGATAAAAAAATAGCCCACATGAACATTAACAGCCTTAGGCCTAAAGTCCATGAGTTGGAAGCCTGGGCGAGCCATTACTCACCTGACATAATCGCAGTAAGTGAAACATGGCTCAAACTTACAATACTAGACCATGGGTTAGGATTAAAAGGTTTTAAGTCTTTTAGCCAGGTCAGACTAAAGAAAAAAGGGGGAGGAGTCCTGATCTATGTTAAATCTGCTCTCAATGCCATGCAGGTAGCCACTCCAGATCTGACCCCCTCTTCCTGCGAGGCACTATTCATTAAGCTTCTATTAGGGGGAATGAAACTGCTACTGGTTGGGGTGGTATATAACCCCCCCAAATCTCCACAAGAATCAATGAACTCACTACTAAAAGTCCTGCCAAACCTACCCAAAGGGGAAAAAATAATCACTGAGGACTTCAACATCCACTGGGGGTCCTCTAACACTGGTGAGGTGAAAATAGCTCTCCAAGAGGCAGACCTGACCCAACTAATACATGTCCCTGCCAGGCAAATGCAAAAATGGGTAAGCACACCACACTGGACTGGTTACTTACCACTAACCCTGACAGGTTCTACTTGGCAGGGACATTTTCAGACTCCCTGAGTGACCATTCCCCATATACGGAATATGAAGTAATGCTTTCCCCACCCCATCCCAGAATACTCAGGACTAGAGACTTCTCAAACTTTGACCTAAGTTCCTTCAACTACTCATCTGAAGTAGATTGACAGCAAATCAAAAGGGCACAGAGCCTCAATGTTGCTCTCAATTTCTTCATCGCAAACTTTTCTGCTGCCAACAAAAATGCCCCACTATAACAGATAAGAGTGAAAGGTCAGAAAGCCAGATGGCTTACTGTGACCTCAGAAAACTAATGCTGGCTAAAGATGCAGCTTGGGGTACCTACAAATCCACCGGCCAGGCCTCTGACAGGCAAAAGTTCAGAGAAATTCAAAACAAATGTAAGCTCGAGCTAAAACAGGCCAAAACTTGGAGATCACGTGATGCAGCACGCCAGCTAACAGTCTTCTGTGATAGCTCTAGCCATCCATCCATTTATTTTACTTATAAACCTTTATTAACCAGCATTTTTCGACTGTGCTCTAACATTATCAGGTAACGTATTAATACTGCCAGCACTGTCTACTTGTTGGAGCGATTTGATGGAAATAGAGATGAAAAAATCTATATCCAAACATATGCCACCCTCTACGCCTGAAAAGGCTCCCAAGAAGTCGAAGGCCGCTTCTATGGAAAGCTCACCCTCCACGGATCTTGAAGCTGAACCTCTTACTTTGGCACACTTCCTTGAAGAGTTCAAGCCATTTTGATCAGAGCTAAGGCAAATTTCAGACGAAATCAAATCAATGGCCCAAGCCCTAGAAGACATCTCCATCTGAACTGTGGACAATGAAGCTCATCTCCATTCTAATGTGTGAAAACAAATAAAACTGGAGTCCGAAATGGTTGCGGCCTGCCAGCGGCTTCTTAAGTTGGAAAACAAGGCCTAGGATTTGGAGGGTCACAGCCAGCGCAACAACGCTGTGCTTATCGGGCTACCTGAAAAGGAAGAAGGGTCTGATGCTGTTGCTTTTGCTTAAAAGTTTGTTGAAAAAATAGTCGGATCTTCACCCTTTGGCTCTAAATACATTATAGAGTGAGCCCATCATGCCCTTCGCCCACCACCAGCCTTTGGAGCTCCCCCTTGAACTTTCATTTTCCGTTTTCTTAATTATCAAGAGCGCCAGCACTTTATTATAAAAGTCAAAGAGCTCCAGGAGTTAAAATGGGATGATGTTAAAGTTAGAGTGGTGCAAGACCTTCCGCTTTCTGTGAGACAAAAATGAGCCTCCTTTGATCATTTGGTCACAAAACTAATTGTCGCTGGCGTTAAATTTAAGATGGGGTATCCGGCCAGGCTACAGGTCCCTATTTTGGGTGCCTGGTCCACCTATGAAGATTTGGAAATGGCAACAGCAAGCTTCAAAGCTGCTTTTCCGGATCTGTTTCATGACCCCTGAGCTGTGTTTGTGGGGCTGTAACAAAAGAGTAAAGTGGGTCACAATGGCTAAGAAGGTTTACTTAAGCACTGCTTTCAATAGGATTGTTCTACTTTCAATCATAATTTGACTTGGCTCTTTTTGGGAACTCGGCTGATGAAGACAAGGAGTATCCATTTCAGGTACTTGGGTATTGGGTGTACTTTTCAATGGGTTCTTGATTTACTACCTTCACTATTGCTCGAAACCTTTAATCCCACAAAATAAGAGCTCCTTTTCATTTTTCATTCATCTATGGTTACAACGTTTCTACGAGATGGACGCGATACTAGCGCTTGTCCACTAGAGTGCGCAACAGACTGTGGTAATGAAGCTCCATTTATTTTAATCTGTTTTTCTTGGAGGAGGACAATGGAAGAAAGAGCTCTTGCCATTCAATATTGTTTGTTAACCTGATTACCTATTCCTTGTGGGGTGTTACTTCCCCTGCCTTTTGTTTGTTTCCTCTACTGGTTATATTTGTCTATTAAGGGGTTTACTATAAATCAATCAGCTTAATATTAAGAACACATCTCAGGAGGATTGCTGACTGATATCCTATCATATGGCTAGACACATCTGAGACATCTGTATCCCCTTATCCTTAAGATTATTACCATACGTTTTAGTCCAGGGGCTGGATATTCAAACTGCGCCATTCTGTGGCGCAAGCCCTTGTGCTGCACAAAATAGTTGCGCTGGGGTGTGGCCGGGGCGATATTCAACGGAGTTGCGCTGTTGAGCAACTCCTTTGAATATCACCCCCGCCACAGCCACTGTGCATGGTGCAGTGGAACTTGCGCCACCGCCAGTGGTCAGAGTGGAGCATTCAAGTTGCGGTGGTGCGAGTACCATTGCGCCATGCGCAAATTTCCCATATTCAAAAGGTGACATGCAAATGGGGCCATAATTCATGCAAGGTGCAGGGGGGGCCATTTGCATCTATTTATGGCCCCATTTGCAAGCCATTAGCATGCAGGTGCGCCGATCCCACGAGGACTTGTGCCTGGCGCTCTGCCAGGCAGCAGCCGTCGGGGACCGACACCCCCTGCAGCCCGATCGCTGGGCTAAGTAAAATCCTCTCGACTGGCCCGATCATGCAGTTGCTTTAAATAAACCTCACCCCCAGCCCGAACGCGGCAAAAGTGTAAATAAAACCCACCCCCACCAGCCCGACGCAGGCAGCAAAGAGTCCAATCCCCCAAGAACATATCCCGTGGTCCAGTGGACCTCGAAGCCCGATCGCGGGCTGCAAAGTGTTCAAACCCCCAAGAACATATCCCTGGTGGTCCAGTGGACCTCAAAGCCCGATCGCGGGCTGCAAGTGTTCAAACCCTCCCAAGGACATATCCTCAGGACTTAGTGGCCTCTGATTACTATTTACTCTAAGCCTCACCACCCCGCCTCCCCGCCAGCCGGGCGGGGTAGTAGCACTCTGTTCGCCAGCCGCCTGCCGCTTTTTAGTAGCGACGCTTACAGGTGAAGAGCAGAGCTACGGCGGTAGTTCATACTGCATAAGATAGTTCAGATATGTGAATGAAGAATTCATTCACATATTTGACTGCCTTAGGCTGGTAGGGCTGCACGCCCATTGGCTCTTGCTCTGCACCAATGGGCGGCAGCCTTACCAGGCAGTCAGTCGGGCAGGCAGGCGGCAGGCGGGAGGGACGTGCTGCCGCCGCCGCTGACAGGGGAGTGAGGGGTAGTGGGCTCGTGGGTGGGGGTCACTAGATCACCAGGTAGGTGGTCCTTGGGGGGTTTGAACGCTGCATCCCGCGATCGGGTTTTGAGGTCCACTGGACCACCAGGGATATGTTCTGGAGGGGTTTGAACACTTTGCAGCCCGCGATCGGGCTTCAAGGTCCACTGGACCACCAGGGTATGTTCTGGGGGTTGAACACTTTGCAGCCCGCAATCGGGCTTCAAGGTTCACTGGACCACCAGGATATGTTCTGGGGGTTTGAACACTTTGCAGCCCGCGATCGGGCTAGTGGGGGGTTGATTTAACTTATGCCCACGATCGGGCCAGTCGGGGAGGGGTTGCTATATGCCCAATTGGGCTGCAGGGGGGCACAGGGAGTACGTTGGAGGGCTACCCACAGGTGGAGCTGCTGTGTTGCGCTTCTGCAATGCGGCAGCTCACCTGTGGGTGGCTTGACTTATTTTTGTTTGGTTGAAAGTTGTGCAGGCGCAGGTTGGGGTTGCGCCAGCACAACTCTGCACAGCCCGCTGAATATCGGGCTGTGCAGTTTATGCATGATTCCTCCCCCTCCGGTTCAGCATGCCTTCATTAGCATTGTGCTGTTGCTCAGCTTGACTTGGGGGGCGCAACTGCCTCCTGCTGAATATGGCAGAATGGCGCAATTTCGGACTTGTGCAGGCGCAACCCTATTGCGCATGGCGCAACCCTTTTGAATATCCAGCCCCATATGTTATATATAATGCAACGTTATACAATGCCTCATTACCTGTTGTAATTTTGTTTATTTGATACGTTATAATTGTTGCGACCAATACTGTAGTTAAGATTTTGTTTAGATTCTTAGGTCTAGCTCAGATCTTTATAGTAGGGTTAATAAGTTTAAATTAATAGGGTTAAAATTACCAGGGAATGGGATGGATGGCTGGAGGGGATGGACTGTGTTTGGTGAACTGTTTTCATGGGCTTTATCAATAGGGAGGTGGGGGAGGGTTGGGTACTTATGTTAGGAAGGTTGGTGGTTTCTTTTCTAGATATTATCATTGATTGTAATGATATTTGGGGAGTAAGGGTAGGGGGGTTGGGAGGGATGGGTAGCTCAGAGTCTAATTCTACAATATTACAATGTTTCAACATTTCTTGTTTAATAGAAAACTTATTGTCACACTCTGTCAAGTCCAATGGCTAGCAAAATTATGTTTACAACATGGAATGTAAAGGGTGCCAGGCAAAAAGTAAAGCAATACAAAATCTTAAAGCATCTAAGTCTTCTAAGTCTTTCAAAATCGGATATTATATTTATAAGAGAGTCCCATCTACTGAACACAGAGGCAACTCAATTAAGGAGTCAGCAAATCGGTCAGGTTTATTCAGCTGCAGAGAGCTCTTGGAGTGGCAGGGTTCTGATTCTAATAAGGAGGTCCCTTCCATTTACGCAAATATACACCAAATGTGACCCCCAAGGTCAGTTCCTTTTTGTACATGGAAAACTCCATGCTACTGAAATTCTCCTAGGTAGCTTGTATGGCTCCAATATTGACTCCCCAGAATTTTTCACATGCCTCCTCCAAGAATTAACACCTTTTTTATCTATTCCTATTATTTTAGGGGGTGATCTAAATTTGGCCTTTGAACCATCCTTGTATAAGTCAGATTTTTTGCATAAGGGCCTATCACCGGCTCAACGAGCATTTCGTGACCTGCTAGATCAGGCAGGTCTTTTTGATATTTGGAGAGTTCTCCATCCCTCAGATAGAGAGTACACTTTTCTTTCCCTGGTACACAGTACATCTTCTTGAATAGATTACCTGCTTATCTTGCAGTCCCTTATTCCAAGCACGCTTAATTCTTCAATTCAGTCAGGCCCCCCCTCTGACCATGCCTTGGTTCTATGTCAGCTATCCCTCTCTTCTCTTCCTAAAAACAATGGGAGATGGAAAATCAACAACCAACTACTAAAAGACCCTAAGATGGTCTCTTACCTATCAGAACAAATTACCTTCTTCCTTTTTACTGTCAGCCATCTAGTAAACCTGATACAGTTTGGTGTGCTTTGAAAGCCTATATGCGAAGCCTATTAATTAGCCTTGCCTCCCAAAGGAAAAAGCAGTGGGACAATTACATTCTCACCCTCCTATCCCAAATTCGTATACTAGAATCTAACCTCTCACCTCAATCCCTGGAACAAGTCAGAATAGACTTAGTAAAATTGAAAAACTCTTTATTTTAATGTATTGAGGAAAAGAGCAGAATTTGCAATTTTAAAAACAAATGCTTTATACTCAGACCAAGGTGAAAAGGCCGGCCGAATGCTGGTCCTTAGAATTAAACAGCAGAACTCGTCTCATCTAATAGCTTCAATCTGAAGTTTAGAGGATGACTTTATAAAAACAACCCCAACTGAAATAATCAAAGAATTTACCTCCTACTATTCTCAATTGTATAGTCCGATGATAAATCCCCCAACAGATCAAGAGCTGGATAGTTATTTAATGGATTCCCATTTGCCCACCCTTCTGATAGATCATTACAATTTTTTAACTACTCCTATCTCCCAAGTAGAACTGGAACAAGTCATTAAAGCTCTCTCACCTGACAAGACCCTTGGTCCAGACGGGTTCTCCCCTAACTTTTATAAGGTATTTATAAAACAATTATCCCCAGCCCTTTTATCTCTTTTTCAACACATTCTCTCTGGCACTGACGTAGATTCCTCTTTGTTTGAAGCACTGATTGTACTGTTCCCCAAACCTGATAAAAGTCTGGAACTAGTAACTAGTTATAGACCGATCTCACTTTTAAATCAAGACGTTAAAATTTTATCTAAGCTTTTAGCTGACCAACTCACCAAAGTCCTCCCATTCCTGATTGGGCTGGAACAAGTTGGTTTCATGAAGGGAAGATACTCAATTGACCATCTTCGTACGTTGTCCCACGCCTTCTCGGCCACCAGAGATGCTGACTTTCCAGCGGCTTTGGTGTCTCTGGACGCCGAAAAGGCCTTTCGATAGGGTCAATTGAACTATTTATTACATACTTTGAAGGTTTTCAGTTTTCCCAAGAGTTTCAGAACTGGATTGGATCCCTATATAAAGCTCCCATTGTTAGTAATGGTGTAATATCAGATAAGTTTCCTTTGTACTCTGGTACGAGGCAAGGTTGTCCTCTATCCCTACTCCTTTTCAATTTATATTTAGAACCTTTAATACACAGATTGACCAATTCTCATGAAGTCCAAGGTATTATGGTTCAAAACCAATTAATAGAAGTCTCCGCTTATGCAGATGACCTACTTCTTCAACTTTCTCATCCACTGGACTCTATTCCTCCAATGCTTAATATTTTGAATGAATTTGGTAGATTTTATAACTATGAATTAAATGTAGAGAAGACGGCAGTTTTTCCCCTTAATTCCAAAACCTCAAAATCTGTTATCTCGGACCTTGGACTTGCATGGAAGTCTGACTCCTTGCGCTATTTAGGCATTCTTCTTACAAGGAACTTAGCACGTACTCAACAACTTAATATCAACTCCCTGATCCAAGAATTAGCCAAGATCTGAAACGATGGTCCCTTTTACCCATTTCTCTCTAAGGTAGAATTAATCTAAAAAAAATGAATGTGTTTCCACGGCTCTTCTACCTCCTCAATCTCCTGAATACCTGGCTTCCTTTAACATAGTTCAGTAAAATCCACAGTCTTTTTACCAACTTTATCTGGTCAGGCAAAAAAACAAGATTAGCTTTCCGTAAGCTGGCCACTTCTAAATTAAAGGGTGGGCTTTGGCTACCTCATATTGGCCTTTACTACTGAGCAAGTCATGCCAATAAATATTTGAGATGGCTGAGCCCTGAGCTGGTGCAAGATCCCTTCCCCTATTATCCAATTTGGCTATGTATAGAAACGTCTCTGATCAGGCAGCAAGGTCTATCACATTCTACTCTACTGTTCACAAAGCTACAGTCCCTGCCCACTTCTCTAAAGACTTATCTAATTGGTATCTCTGCAGTTGTGCTCATTTCTAAAATATAGGCATACTATCAATCTTTCTCAAAATTTAAAACAGAACCCTAATTTCAAGATAGATGGTAAACCTCTTCCTGGTGACTGGCTCCCCCAGTTGGGAAATTGTCAACTTTTCTATTTTCTATCAGCAACAGGACAATGGCTTTCATCCACAGATATATTGCACAAAGCTGATATCCCAAACTCTTGGATTTTTCAGGTTTTTCAGTTAAGGCATTTGTTGATAAAAGTTATAGGAATTACTCCACCACAGCCTCCGAGATTATCCTTCATTACAGATTTAAGCCCCCTGGCAGGTCACCCTCATGCTGTGTCTAATTTATATAGCTCCCTATTTGACTGGATCTGTCCTGACAGCTTTGTCCCCTCTACTTATTGGTCCCCTTTTCCTGGAAAAACCTTTACTTGGTCTCTATGGCAAAATTGTCATAAATTTCTTTCTCAAGATAGACTCAGACTTATGCAATTCAACATACTACATAATCTCTATTATTCACCTCAAAAATTTAAAAAATGAAACTCACAATGTCCTCCTCATGTACTCGCTGTCAATGGAAGGAAGGCAATCTTCTCCACATTTTCTGGTCTTGCCCAAAAATATCTCCTCTGTGGGGCTCGATTAAAGATAACGTGGATCCTCTCTTGGGTTTGACTGATTTATTCTCTCCTGATATATGTGTATTAGGGGACTTTCCTAGATATCTGTTACTGCCCGTAAATATCTTATGGCCATGGTTTCTGCCTCAGTCAAAAAGCTTGTATTAAAGCACTGGAAAGATAACTTAGATATTTCCTATACAGAATGGTTACAGGAATTCCTGGCTAATTTGAGAATGGAAAGATCCATTGCTAGTCTTCTTAACAGAGACAAAAAATTCAATAAACTATGTGTTCCTTTGCAATCACTGTATTCTCTATAATCTACCTTTTGTGGAACACCCTGTTATGCAAAGCAGGTTCATTTTCTAGTACTCTGTGCGGGTTGTTTAGGGAAGGGGGAATTGGGTATAAGGGGAGTGGGGGAGGAGGTTTGGGAGGGAATAGGTCATAGTATTTTGTGTTTTTTGTACTATTATATCTAATCAGCATGTATATGATCTATTCTCTGTAACGGAAAACTTTAATAAACTTTAAACTGAAAAAAAAAGCCAAAATTTGGCACCTCCGAAAACTAGAGGAATGCAACCTATCAGATTCCAAAAAATATTGGAGGCAAATCAGCAACCTAATCAAGGGCCAAAACTCTCAGGAAGGCAGAGATATAGTGGCAAACAGTAACTGTCACAAGACCCCACAAGCTGTTGCCAAGGCTCTCAAGACATTCTTCATCGAACTGGACCAGTTTAAAACTTACACTCCAGGGCTAACCACCCCTCACACAACCCTGAAAAGAGGAACTCTGACACCCCAGAATTTCATCTCAAACTGACAAATGATAAAGAAGTCCTGAAGCTGCTAAATGGGATCAAACCCTATGGATTGGCTGGTCATGACACACTTGAACCAGAACTTCTCCACCTCACAGCACCTGCCATAGCTAATCCCGTAGCTTGGCTATTCAATCAATCTATCCTTGAAGGGCAAGTGCCCTCACTATGGAAAGTGGCCCTTGTCTCCCCCATCTACAAGGGAGGCCCGTGGGAACAGGTTGAGAATTACTGCCCAATATCTCTCTTGGCAATCCTCACCAAAGTGTTAGAGAGGGCAATTTACAAGTAAATGGTGGAATATATATATATAGAGCCTCAGCATTTTCACCATGCAACAACATGGGTTTCAGAAAAATCGTGTCACGGATACAACACTGATAGCTCTCACCATGGAGATATTCTCAGCACTGGACAAAGGGATGCTCACCTGTGCTATCTTTGTCTACCTCATCAAAGCATTTGACCTAGTGGACCACCAAACTCCTCCTAGCCAAACTGAGATGGATTGGCCTGAACAGCCACATGGTTAAATGGTTCATTTCCTACCTTCAGGGTAGAACCCAACTAGTGAGACGGCAGGGGGCTGTATCAGATAAGTGCTCGATACTGGATGGGGTACCCCAAGGATCTATCCTGGGGCCCCTGCTCTTCTCACTATTCATCAATGAGTTGGCAAATCACTGCAATGGGGCAAAGATCACCCTATATACAGATAGTGTTGTGCCATACAGGTCCTCCAATGATGCAACTATCCTAAATAATCTACTAAAAGACAACCTCCTGACACTAGAGAATTGACTAAACAATAACAAAATGGGGCTCAATTGGAGAAAAACCAAGGCCATGCTATGTGGTCCGAAAAAACTAGTGCCAGACAGGTCTAACATGCTAGATCTCTCTCTAGCTAATGGGTCCACTATTGCCCTTGCTGAGTCCCTGAAGTACCTTGGGGTCACCCTGGACCAAAACTGCATCTTCGAGGCTCATCACCAACTCAACAGGACCCTGAACCAAAAAAATGGGCCTCCTATATCGCCTCAGTCCTTTCGTCACTCAAACCCCCAGATGTAGAATTGCCCAGTTTATCCTCCTACCCTCCTTATTACACGGCTCATCAGTGCTACCCTTGGCCAAACACACTGAGCTGCTGAAATTAAGAACCATGTACAACAGGATAAGCAGGTTTGTGGCTGGGGCCCCAGCAAGAGAACACCACTGCCAAGTCCTCCAAAACCTAGCCTGGCCCACCATGACACGCTAAAATACTTATCTCTTTGCCTAGCCTTTAAGCTCAGGCAGCCTAGCTCCCCTCCGAGTCTAGTAAACCTTCTGGTGCCCAAACTGAGTGGCTGATCTCTAAGGTCCTTGAGCAGGCAGCTCTTAACAGTACCCAAGACACTATCAGCCCACGGGTCCAGAGCTTTCTCCAAGCTCATCTCTCTCCCGAACACTCTCCCACCCACCCTACAGGAAAGCTCCTCACTAGGTGGTTTCAAAAAAGGCCTAAAGACCTACCTATTAGGGCTCAACCAGTGCTACTGCTATCGCTGACATTCCTGTACTGTACTATACATGCTTACTTAGCCATGCCAGCTACAACAGTTCACTATAGATGTACTCCACTGTCATGTACAAAGATATATAAATATATATATATAGTTGTATAAGAAACAAATGCCCTTGTCTTATTGTCAATCATGGTCCCAAAACTTGAAGATGCACTAATGATGTATATAATGTCATAAAAATGTACATTTGCCTGCTTGTAAATTCCTGTATCTAACAATTTGATTGTAAATACTGTCCAGGTATTTATTTAACTCTAAAAATTGATTAGCGTTTTGCTCATAAAAGTGTTAAATCATTGTGAAAATGCATAGCTCTTGCCTCACTGTGTTTAACAAACACAGCACTTCTAGAAAATCTATATAAATACTTTCTGTACAATTAGTATAGTCCCAATAAAAAAAAACTGCCAATCAATTATTTAAAACCCTGCTGTATCTTGTACTATTCAAATCCAAATATGTGTAATTCCACAATGTAATGTACTCTGTGTAGTCCTACTTATCTGTAACTAATCCTGGGTTGGCCCTAAAAAACGGACCTGTATTGAGCTTTGTGGGCTTACCTGGTCAACAAACTTAAATAAATTAATAAGTAAATAAATAAAATAGCCTAAAACAGGGTTCTGTTTTTATCTTGTAGAAACGTATATTAAAAGGGACACAAGAAAAAGAGAAGGTAAAAGCTTGATTCCTACAAACTAAAAACTTTACAAAATGAATAACTAGCTCTACAGCACAAGTGTCATTATTGTGAATGTAATACAATATAAAAGAATCAGCAGAGTTCAAAACTGTTACACAGATACTGAATGCAGGTGATTTTTTTTTTTAGTTAGAAAAGCACGAGGGATTAAATGAGAAGGACACCAAAATCGAACAAATCTATATTTTCTCCCCCCTTTTTTATTGTTTTTAGAGAAAGCTGCAAAAATATAGCAAGTTACAAAACAAAAGAAAGGCTTGTGTGCCAAAGGCAAGTACCATTTTAAGTGTTTGTAAACAGAGTCATTGTCAAGCTTAAGGTTTTTTTCAAGGAGTACTAACACAACGAACATTTATAATAATTTTTATTTCTAATGTTATTAATAGATGTTGAAAATTAAGGAGTGTGCCAATTAATTATTCTGGTGAGAACTATCTGTTGTTTGACCTATTTTGAGTTCTCATATAAATGTGAAATTCTAAAAGAGAAAAATCTTACATAGTTTAAATATATATAATTCTCTAATTAGATACAGTTACTACACTGATGAAGGAGCTATATCCGAAATGTTTGATTTATGTACTATATCTGATGTACTGCAAAGTGAACAAAATTTCTTTTCTGAAGTAAAAACTATTTACACATCATTATTGTCTGGGTGAGTGGGCTTATTTCATACCAATCTGTTTTTTTATGTTCATATGCCTTGATTGGTATTGGCTCCTCCCTAATTAATCTTTTTCCATTGTACCAAGATTGGCTGAACCGGATTACACTTCTCTAGTACTTCTTCAGATAAGAGCACCAGAACTACACACAGTACTCCAAGTGCAGTCTAACCAATGAGCTGTACAAGGGCAGAATTACTTCCTCTCTCTCTCTTAGAGATGATTCCTCTGGAGATGCATCCCAGGATTTTATTTGTGTTGGTTGCCACTTTACAACATTGCACAGAGTGTTTCATGTCACCCCTGACTATCACCCCTAGATCCTTTTCCTCTTTTGAACTGGACACCTGTACCCCCCCCCAGCCAGTAGCTGGCCCCTGGGTTCCTAGCTCCAAGGTGCATGACCTTGCACTTCTTGGCATCAAACCACAACTGCCAGATTCCAGTAGTTTGTGGCAACATCAGGGTCCAAGGATGGCTTCTTTAGAAGGAGCTTTACCACTGCCTCTTTTAGGGCAGAAGAAAAGACACCCTTCTTAAAGGACCCATTAATGATCTCCATGAAAACCAGACCAAGGAACTCAATGCACCCAGCAATTAGCCACGTTGGACCTGGGTCCAGTTCACAGTTGGTGGGACACAGACTGGTGACCACTCAGAGGACCTCAGCTTCCAAAACCAGTCAAAACACATCCCTGGATGATAAATCAGTGCCTCCACAAGGTTGGTTACCCCCAGGCCCGGCTAGGCCACAAGAAAAATTACTGGATCTGATGGCGGACACTTTGTCAGCAAAAAAAAGCACCCAAATTCCTCACATCTCTGTGCAGAAATGGCTCTCACAGACTGCAGACAGTGAGGATTTAGCCATCTGTCTGCAGTGCGAAAGAGCAGAGCTGGGCAATTTTTTTGCTGCAGCAATCAACTGAGACAAAAATTCTTTTTCTGGTTGACTGCCCACTGATACTAAGCATAATGGAAATCTCAGTGCCAATCTGTCCTCCACCAATCCAGATCTCCTCCAGAACACTTCAGCCTATACCCCTTAGTCTTCAACTGGCACAGCTCAGCACAACACCAGGGTAAATCATGCAGGAAGGCCAAGGGGTGAATGTGGAAAGGTGCAATGGAGTCCAGGGCAGTCATAAATGTCATATTATAGTGATCAATGGCCACAAGTTAGCAACATGCCCCAAATATCCAGTGTGTCCTGGAGTTTGCGAGGCTCCAACTTATGTTTCTGATAAAACTGGATTTTCTCCATGGGGGGGAGAAGGGGTGGCTAATAGGAGAGGAACCCCACACTGGAACTCAACTGCATGACGATCTGACCAAAAGAGCGGCTCAGTCTTGTTCACAGTTATATCAAGTCTGAGTGAGAAGATTAGACCCAGTGTGTGACCATGTTCATGCTTCTCAGAGGCAACTACCTGTGTCAATCCCAGTGAGATCATTAACTGAACAAGCTCTTGTCCAAACTGGGAGAATTCATCATTCACCCAGGCATGGAAATCCCCCAGAGATAGCAATCTAGGCGACTCCAACACCTGTTTGGCGATGAAATCTGCCACCTCCTGCAGGAACACATTCTGGTTATGCATCCAAATACATACACACATAATTCATGTGTGTATGTGTCAAGTGATTTCTCCCCACTTTGTACCAGGGCTGGCGAGAGTAAGTTAAGGTGGTGCCACCACCATGCTACAGCTTAAGGTGGCACAGCCAGTTGGCCATAATTCAGGATCTTTACATTTGGGGGAGGTTTGGTGCCCCCCTGTGCTACTACTCTATTGTGTAAAACTCTTTGTCACATTTTGCACATTCATACAGTGCTGTTCCAGAGTGAATCTGCTGTTATCAGTTGACTGCACCATGACTCTTGCCTTCTTGAGCACATTAGTATATTTTCTCCCCAGAGAGAATTTGCTGATGTGTTATCAGTTGATACCACCATGCAATAATCCTCTTTTTTTAATTCTGTTTATTCAGTTTTCACGTCATTTAGCATCCAAACTACTGCAATTCAAGTATCTGTCTCACTGAGCACTTCTATATGCTTGGTCCCCAGAATGAATTCACTGATGTGTTATTAAGTAATCTCCTTCGTGTAAAACTCTTGTCTCAATTACCACATTATGTGGTTTCTCCTCCTCCTGTGAATTTGCCAATGTAATATGAGGTTACTCTGTACTGTAAATCTTTGGCTACATCCAGGACATTTATATGATCTCCCCCCGTGTGAATCTGCTGATGATGTTTGAGAGCACTCTGTTGTGTAAAACTCTTGCCACATTGAGAACATTTATATGGGCGCTCCCCCGTGTGAATTCGCTGGTGATTTTTGAGAGTACTCTGGTGTGTAAAACTCTTCCTACAGTCATCACATTTATATGGTTTTTCCCGTGTGAATCCTCTGATGTGTTAGGAGTGTACCCTGTCCTGCAAAACTCTGGCTACATTCAGAACATTTATATGGTCTCTCCCCCGTGTGAACTCGCTGGTGTGTTATCAGAGTACTCTGGACCATAAAACTCTTGTTACACTCAGCACATTTATATGGTTTCTCCCCTGTGTGAATTCGCTGATGTGATATGAAGTTGCTCTTAACTGTAAAACTCTTGTAACATTCAGAACATTTATATGGTCTTTCCCCCGTGTGAATTCGCTGATGATTTTTGAGAGTACTCTGTTGTGTAAAACTCTTGTAACACTGAACACATTTATATGGTTTCTCCCTCGTGTGAATTCTCTGATGTGTTATGAGTGTACCCTGTACTTTAAAACTCTGGCTACATTCAGAACATTTATATGGTCTCTCCCCCGTGTGGAGTAGCTGATGTTTTATCAGGTGAATCTTTTGGCCAAAACTCTTGCTACACTCAGCACATGTATATGGTCGCTCCCCTGTGTGAATTTGTTGATGTCTTACCAGGGCATTCTGAACCACAAAACTCTTGTCACATTCATCACATTTATATGGTCTTGCCCCCATGTGAATTCGCTGATGTGTTATTAGGTTTCTTTTTGCTGTAAAACTTTGGTTACATTCAGAACATTTATATGGGCGCTTTTCCATGTGAATCCGCTGATGATTTTTGAGAGTACTCTGTTGTGTAAAACTCTTGTGACACACAGCACATTTACATGGTCTCTCCCCTGTGTGAATTCGCTGATGTGCTTTGAAGTTACTCTGTGATGTAAAACTCTTGTTACACTGATCACATCTGTATGGTCTCTCCTCTGTGTGTATTCGCTGATGTGTTTTGAGGTTACTCTGTAATGTAAAACTCTTATTACAATGAGCACATTTATATAATTTCTTCCTGCTGTGAACTCGCAATGGTATAATTTTATTCTGCACTGTAACACTCTTTTCTGTATATTTAACTGCATTTACTTCACTTAAAGTCTTCTGATATTCAGTACATTTATACTGCCTCCCTCCTTCGTGACTCAGGTTTTGTTCCATGATGGGATGTAGGACATGGAAACTCTGCCCACACTGAGGATACTGATGCAGTTTCTCTGTTGTGTCACTCAACTGGTGTTTCCCAAGCGATGACTGCTGGCTCTGACTCTCCTAGCAATCAACGCCCCTGTTGACTAAAAACAGATATTTTAATTAGCATTTTCTTAGACCAAGAAAACAAATGGCTCAGATAGTTTTCCTCAATCTTTCCAAAAGTTACATCAACTTTGCTGGGATTTAACCTCAGGAATGTGTTTTTTAAAGCATTCTCAATTCAAAATACTTTGGATACAATGATCCTTTCAGTGACACTTAAATTTCTTGTTTTTATTGATAGTATTTATACAGTGGGTCTATCCACTTCTGGCACCTTACTGGTCAAAACCTGGTCACTTGGGGGTATGCGAATGAGTAGTAAAAATGACAGAAGAGGTATGCTAACTAAAAACAGTAACAAACCAGGACTGGGCAGGCAGTATAGCACTGAGGTTAAAGCAAAAAGCTGTGAAGAAGCGTGGTACATACTGAAGGTCTGGGTTTGAGTCCCACAACCTCAACGTGCATACTGCATGGTCCTAAGCTAGTCATTTAACCTTCCCAGTGCTCCTGGGTCATCCCATAAATGGGCCTTGTGCCCAGAAGCCCTAACCTGATTACCAAAGGAAAAATGAATAACATGATTAAAAAAAGACTATGTAAACCAAAAGACAACCTGATATATGCGCAGAAGCAAAATTAAAATCAGATTTTCAAATGTAGGCAGCAGTGACAACCAGACAGAGTAACACCCTGGTGTAAAAAACACCATATTTTTGGTGTAGGAAGGTACTAGAGCCAGAAATTGTAATATAAAAGGGTAACTATCCCCATCCCAGAGTAAAGAAAAAAACAAGCTTACATTTTTACAATGCAGGTAGTAGGCAGAAAGAGAAAAATACAGCTGCAGCTATCTCCCCCTCCCCCATTAAAAAAGAAGTTTACATTTTTAAAATACTGGCAGTAAACAGACACATACATTACAACTGATGCTATCTCCCACCAGAATACAGTTTACATTATTTAAATGCAGGCAGTGGGCAAACAGACTAAACTACAACTACAGCTAAGCCCCCCGGATGAAAAACATATTTACATTTTTAGGGCTGCAGGTAGGCGGAGCCTGCAGCCCTCTTGCATTAGCTCTAAAAATGAGCTACTGGATTCAGACTGTGGGACACTTCCTTTGGAGTTTTCGAATGATCCTTCTACATCTTTGCAGCCCTTCAATTTAACCCTTGCAGGGCTACAGACTGAACATCTGTCCAGAGTTCAATCAAATGGAACACTTCCTTTGCAGTTTATAAAGGATCTATCCAGATCTTTGCAGCCCTTCAATTTAACCCTTGTAGGGCTGCAGACTGAACATCTGTCCAGCGTTCAATCAAACAGATTCATTCTAGTTCTTTCAGCAGCCTAAGGGTTAAGAAACAAATGCTCTGGACAATCAGCTCTCCTCCCCCACCTTGCAGTGCTTCAGTAAGTACAAGAAACTCATGTTTCCTTTTAAATCCAACTTGGTAAACAACATTTACACTTACTCTGAGGCATTTCAGTAAACACCACTAAATTGAAACAGAAGGACAGAACATGAAAGGCGTCACAGTACCAGACTGCTGCAGAATAGCTCCATGCCATTTAAATCTGCTTTGCTGTGTCACAGCTAATTTGCATAGCTTGAGAATTCCGTACTGTGCAAATGAGCTTTTATTAAAATTTGTGCAAAATGAGTTTCTGCAAGTAGATGGGAGTCTGTAATATAATAGAAATGAGCTGTAATACCAAAGATTCAAATGCATGGTGCTCTGAAGCAACAACTCTGTATTTTGAAGCTTCTCTGTTCTATTGCTGACTATTTCTAAAATGCTTCATAGTTTCAGAAATAACATGTGAGAGATGTGAGTGTGAAGCACAGTTTAGTTCAGTGTTTTACTTATCAGGTACTGAGGACCAAGTTCTGCATGTCCCAAGTACACTGCTATATGAGAACAGGACTGGCAATTATAAGAGATAGGCTTTCAATGCTGATTTTTTTTTTTTTACCAGCAAGACACACTAAGCTGAAGCTTGTTTACAGGTGTGACCTAGAAGCACAAGGAAGTTAAGTGACTTGCTCAGGGTCACACAGTATGCAAGTGGGGGCTGTGGGATTCAAACCAAGGCCTCCAGGTTTGCAGCTCAGAGCCTTGAACCACTGCACTATACTGCCTCCTACTGAGTTTGCATTGTTACGTGTGCAAATGGTAGAAACAAATGTTGTATTTTTCTGCAGCAAGCAAATCATCATTGTAAGCCCCCTTTCTCATAAGCATTGCCAGCTTAAGTACTCGTATGGCACTGTACACCAGACCTACTGAACTCAATCCATAGTTGGTAATACACAACACAGTAAAACTAAACTGTGTGTTTTTATATATATCCAGAATCAACAGGTTTTTACTAATAAGGTACTAGTCTATACCTGTAAGTTGGCTGTAAGCAGGTTTCCAAAGGTAAAGCTACACAATTGTGTGAAAGCCTTGATAAGCTGTGCTAACCAGGTGCAAATCACTGCATGGATTGTACCAGCCTGACAGTGCAGCACAAGTGGAAAAACAATGTTTGAATATAAATAATGATTATTTCATGGAAATCAAATATTCAGTAGCTTGATTTTCATACATTGCCATGCAAAAAATCTACACCAGTAACGCACGCTGCATCTTAAAATGGTATGCATCTAAACAATCCAGTGAAAAACAACAGAAGCATGGGTAAAACCCAAAAGACAACAGAAGCTGTATCTGAGGT
This sequence comes from Neoceratodus forsteri, assembly GCA_016271365.2. NCBI lineage: Eukaryota > Metazoa > Chordata > Ceratodontiformes > Ceratodontidae > Neoceratodus > Neoceratodus forsteri. The sequence goes on from JADMNL010000024.1 coordinate 216,360,580, forward strand.
TCAAATTGCCACGTAAATATTACAAACTTTTTTTTTTTACACACACACGCAGGCATCTGCCAGTTTTGAAGTAAAGTAGAATCCACTGCCTCTGCAAGCAAGCAAGATAATGAAATTGCAACCCAAATGCAAACTGAAACTACATTTATTTCCATGGGGGGGGAGGAGGTTATGACAAACAGGCTTGCATTCAATACTTTGGTAACAGTGGTAAAAATAATAGCCCCTTATAAAAAGGGATATTATTTCTAAAAGATATCCACAAGAGTCATTGTAGAGAGCAGTGATTCAAGACTGCTCCAAACTGCCTGCATATTTTATTTTGCTGTTATACCTGTGCTACTTTTATCAGGAGTAATATTGCTGTACCTGAATATGCATATGTGTATCTCTTATGTATTGAATGTTGTTTCTGTATGCCCAGGCCCACCTTGGAAATGAGCTTGCTCAACGGTGCCTCACCTGGTAAAATAAAGATTGATTGATTGATTAAATGCACAACTCTTACTGTTTTTATATATGTATATAGTTTTCTATTACTATTACCAAACACATTGCTCTTTCAAATGTTTAGTTATTACCCTTATTATAAAAAACTTTCTTACCAAAGTAAGGATACAGCAGAATGCCCTTGCTCTCTCCCTCCCTCTCTCTCTCTCTCTGTTGTATTTTGTAAAGTTTTTCAGACTTTAGAATTACATAAAACAAATATTGTAAATGCCTTTCAATCTAGTTTGCAGACCCCGACATAATCCACACTGATATATACTTGATGTGCAGTAGGCCATAGAAAATGCTGTGGGTTTTGTTTGTTGAACTTTAGTTCCGATAACATAAAGCCTAAAGCTTTTCCATGTGAGCTGTGAGTCCTTTACAGCTACGCAAAGAGTGAACTGCTGGGTGTGGTTTGGGAACACCCTTTCCCCTCCAACCCCTCTCTCCCCCCATGTCTAGTGTAATTCTGCTGCCTTGAAAGAGGTGCAAGGTAGATGACTGTTCTTTTTAGTTCAATGTTCATAAGAATCATAAGAATGACAGTGGTTTTATGTCAGAATCATTATTTATACAGTGCATGCATTTCAATAAAATTCCATGTAACCCCAGGATGCAGTTTTGTTTGCCCTTTTATTGTACAGTATTAGTAAACAATCTGTTGTCTCTCAGAACATACCACCTCAGGGAGCTTTTGAATAATTCTGTGGGAAAACACAATATCAAGAAAGCCACTAAAGACAGTTAAGGGGGTGTTGGATGATATGTTTACTTACACTGATGATCCAACATCCAGTGAAAGTAACAGTGATTCAGAAACAGATACTAAGATACTGTGGTCAGCTCTCAGTAATATACAAATGCAGGACACAGAAAACAGAATGTCAGAAAAAATGGTTTGGTGGTGGATTCAGTACCAAATGATGAACCTGACATTATTCCAAACTCCACATCCATTGATGAGTCAAATAAAGTCACTGCAGAATTCACAGTAAAAATGAAAAGTGTAAATTGAGGCAAGTGTCAGTAAAGGAATGTAAATATCAAGGAGGGAAATCTTTGAACAAACTGATCTGAGTCAGCAGTGGATAAAAGAATCTGTGTTCCTGATGTGACACATACAAGGAGTGGTAACATAAATATGCCATCCCCCAAAAAACACCTTTACTGTCTGTGTCTACATCATAGTGTAGCAGTAATGTAATTACATACAGACAAAATGGAAATTATACTAGGGCAAGTGATTATCTTAAGAAAATTGATGAAACACAACCAAGTGTCACAAATTAGGAAAATCTAGGGAAAAACCAATGTCAATCGCTCAAGGCAGAATAAGAAGCAAAAATGCCAGGCTCATACTAAATTTCAAGCAGCATATGACCAAGAAGAGTATAGTCAGAATGACAAAGTCTATATTCCAACTGCAATATGAAGTAAGCATGTGATCTCAAAAGGGACCAGTAACAGAACTCCACAGAAGCGCAAACTGCAAATGTTGTCAGTGATGCACGTGAAACTGAATGGTCACACACAGTGACAGATACATGTATTATCGAACCATTCTGTTTTCCAGTAGGTGTGGTTCACTGCTTTCCAGGTGAAGTTTCTGAATCATGAGGGAAGGGACACTGCTTGGTTTCCACACTGTCTGCATTTAGTCCTGGTGAATCGTGAGGGATTGCCATAACTGGGGACTAAAGCCTTTTGTTTATCTACAGTGACAGGTACAGTGTGTGACTGGTGAACAGTAAGGGACCGGCACCACTGGAGACTGAAGCCCTCTATAAATCCACAGGGGCAGATGCAGTAGAACAGACAGTCCAGGGTTTCCGCACTGTGATAGATATAGTGCTGATGAAAGGTGGCAGACTGACAGCATTAGAGGCTGAAGCCCTCCGTTTATCCACATGGGTAGGTACAGCGTGGGCAGGGACAGTGCAGGGCAAAACCTAAGGGATGGGCAACACTGGGGACCACTCTACTGACTTCATGTCCACAGTCTCTACTGGCAGGTCATTTTAGAAGGCTATCACCTTCTGGACAAAATATGCTTAATAATGTTACCCCTAAACTTGCCATCTGTGACCTTCAGTGCATGTGCCTGTGTCCTGCTGGAGAACATATCCATATGTTCAAACCTGTCAATACCCCTGAGAATGGGAAGACCTGAGATCATGTCCCATTTCAGCCTGCTATTCCATAGGGATAAGCAAAAGGATGAGGAGCACCCACATATGCAGAAAGCACCAGGACCCCAAACATACTGTTTAAAATCCTTTATTTAACTAAAGTGCATTGTGCACCCCACACATAGTGAGCATAAAAAAGTGGCAGCTGAGCCACTCTGAAACCAAGTCTCTTTTACTCCTTTATCCCTATGCACTCTCGCTCTCTCACCCCCCGCTGCCTTATATCTTGTTTTTGCTCCCTCTGCCAACTTCTCTCTATCACGCTCCCCCCCTGAACTAAACTATTCTAAATTCTAACACCAACACCCTCCTTTTTCTTTAGTCTCATGAGCTCCCCTAAGGCCAGCTCTGGCGCCATCCCTCACCTCTGCTACTGTTATTTTTCACCTCCGTCTACACCTCACAGTTACTCCCCCCTCCCCATTATTCTTTTGTTCTCCCCAGGGCCTGATTACGCCCACCTATTCCAACTCCCTGTGTAACTCAATCTCCCCTCTGTACTCTCTTCCAGAACACCTGCAGACACTCTGTAGCCTGCCTCGGGGCCAGCGGTACCGGAGCTGAAGCCTAGCTGATTGCCCACGTCCTCCAGCCCGCAGGATCACCACCTAAGGCATGCTCTCTCCACCCACAAAGACTTGACTGAGCACCACTATCTGATTGGTTCCCCACTCTGCAACTTGCTAGCTATTGGCTGACTCTGGGTTCCCGTCTGAATGCCATTGGACCACGACCGTAGCCCGAAAATTGAACTTTCTCTGCTAGAAGCAGGGCTGTAGTTTCAATTACTTCTAATTTGTGCTACTCAATCTTTTTCCCGCCCCAACCCCAACTGCTATTAAATACACCTCCTTCCCCACTAAATCCAAGGCCACTCACCTCCTCTTACCTGATTCGTCCACCACGCTGCCTGCTCCTCCCTTTAGTCTGTCTTAAATATATCGCTCTACCTCTGGTGCTCAATTCTCCTTCGGGGGTTGATTTTCAATGTTGTATCTTAATTTCTACATTTTGCTTTTTGTCTAGCACTCCCCGCAGCCATGAGGTCTCTGCCACTCCATCTCTGCTCAGGCTCCTAATGCCTCCCTATCCTCCTACAATGACCGGACCTCTAGGTCTCCTGCCACTAAGTATTTTAATGGCTGCACTACCTCTTCTCATTGGGCAGCCTCAATGTGATCCCCCTCTGCCTGCCCCCATTCTCTATGACAATACCCCCCTTCAAACCCTACTGCACCATAACCTTGGTGCTTGGCTTTAAACTACCTAGTCACTACAAGTTTGACAACACAAACAAGTCATCTGGAACCCAACCACTGTGCCGCCAGCTGAATGTACCTCCACTTACGCTCCTCCTCAGATTCATATCCTGCAAGGACAAGCACCTAATTAGAGGCCCCACTAAACTGCAGCACAAACTATGCTGCAAATATTTTTAAAACTATCTCCTTAGGCTAGCTCTTCCCTTACGCATTCTCTCTGGCAACATCCACCCCAACCCTGGCCCTCCACAAAAAACGGGGGCAACTCTGCAGAAAGCAGGCATGCTAACCTTTGCATCAATGAACATTTGCAGCCTGGTTGCTAAGCACACTAACCTGCAGGCCTGCGTGGCCCTCCATAACTCCAACGTCCTGTCTATAGTTAAAACATGGCTCTCCCCAAAAATCCCAGATGGTGCCATCAACCTCCCAGGCTATAGGATTTTCAGGCAGGGTCAACTGACCAAACGAAGAGAGGTGTGTGTGATCTATTAGGGACAACATACAGGGTTTTGTCCCGAATCTTCCCAGCCTAGGACCCAATACACAGGTCCTGGCCATCAAGGTCCTCTTTGGTGCCCACAACAAATCTATCACCTTCCTTTCTGTGTACATCCCTCCTAGACACACAGCCCAAGGCCTACAAGCTATCTTAGACTGTCTTGGGACCCTTAGCCTCAGTAACGAAGTCCTGCTCCTAGGTGACTTCAATATCAACTGGCTTGCTACAGAAGCTAATCAATTCAAAGACACTATTAATGCGGCACATTTTACACAGCTTATCGATGCCCCCACAAGGACCAACTACAGGATGGGTACAAGCACCCTGCTCGACTGGGCACTTACGAACCACCCCGAGCACATAAACAACGCTACAGTACTCCTGGATGCAATCAGCGACTACTCACCTGTCTGATTCTGCTGGTCCAACAAGTTCACCATGTGACGCTTGGCCAGTGGGTTATGATTGTTGTATGATATTTGTAATATAAAAATACAGTAGACGATTGTCTCACATAAGACAGCCTGAGCTTCTGGGTGCCCCCCCCCCAAGGTTTCAGTGAAGTTACAGTGACAAATGACCGGAAACCAGGAGGTAATTAAAAGACCAGAGAGACTAAATTAAGGATCTCTGTTTTCTCTGTCTTAATTAGAACTGACACAGCTGCCAGGATATAGGGCTTGTAAAGTTTATGATTCCTATAGGAAGAACATTTTATACCACCATGGAGCTAAAAGTTGTAAAACCCTTTGATATACCTTGGGAACAGGAACTGCTCAAGAGCAAAGAGAACATTTTTAATTAAGGAGTCATATTTAGGAAGTGGAATTTTTGCTGATGTCACCTTATTTAATATACCTCCTGATAGGACATCATGTTTGATTTTTTTTTATATATATTCTAAAAGGAGGAGCTAGATGACTTATCAAGGGAGTGGGGAGATGGAGTTGAAATGTATCCTTGTAACTGGGGAATAATGCATATCATTTTGGGACTCAAGAAAGACAGATCTCAGATCTAACTATAAGCACTATAGAGGTAATACAGTAGATAGAAAAAGTTTAATTGTATTGTGGAAGGAGTTTTTGTTTTGTAATCTTCACTTGTTCATTTATGTGATTGTGAGCTCTTTTGACATATTGTTCTGTGTTTACATTTTTCATATTTTTATCATCTTTTAGTAAAATCTTTATTTGATAGATACTGCCTGGGTGTGTCTGTCAGTTCTTTCTGCATGTGATGTATAGAGGGGTAAGAATGACAAAAACTGTTCAAAAGCTTGATGGTGTTACCAAACTGGGAAAAGGTAAGCATATGCCTAAGGTCTTTTATAGAGTTTTAAGGGTTCATTTTGGGAAGCCTGGCTTGGTGCCCCGGTGAAAGACTGTACCGCAATCCCCCGAAGAGGATACGTATCTGAGCCTGTTCATTAGGTACATTAGCATAAGGTTCACAGTTTGAATCCCCCCAGAACTTGAGACTAAAGGTGATTCAGACCCAAAAGCAGACAGGAGGGTTACCCTGTCTGTTACCTGTTCACACTATTGCACTCGGAAGTTGGCACTGTGGGAGCAGAGGGCCTGACCTGCGGAGTGCGTTTTGTGACAGATTTGGTTAGCAGCGGTGTGAAAAAATTGGTAACACAAGCTTTAACTGTTCAGTGTGTCAGCTTAATACTGTACAGCTCACTTGCAAAATAAGGCTGTGATTTATTTTTTAAAAAAGGAAACAGAACTATATCATGTTGCTTACAGTCAAGTTCCTACCTGTTTTTTTTTTTTCTTTTCTAAAGTGCAAGTTGGAGTAGCCGTAGTTAGGGAAGAAAATGGCTTCCAACTACAGTGGGTACACTGCAGATTACTTGAGGCAGTTGTGCCAGGACAGAGGAGTCCTGCATGAGGCAAGAGCCACCAAGCAGAACCTTGTGGATGCCCTGATGGCAGCAGATGCCTAGAGCATTGAGTCACAGACTGTGACTGTAAAGGACCAAACCTTGGGCGTGGAGGGGCCAGCGGCCAGTGCAATGTCCAGATCTGGTGAGGATGACAGCAGGGCCAGAGCTAGTGCCAGTGAAGGGCCACAGCAGCAGGGGAAGGTCAAAAGCATTCTGGAGCCAGAAGCAATCAAGCTGCAGACTGAGTTGCATAGAATGGAGCTGGAGTTCCAGAGAGGAGAGAAGAGAAGCAAAAGCAGCGAGCTGCAGAGGAGAAGAGGGAGCAAGAACAGTGAGAGGTGGACCGTGGGGAGCGTGAGCACCAGAGGTGACATGAACTGGAGAAGCTATGGCTCCAACCACCAGCACCAGAGCAGGTAAGTGGCTTGGGTTTAACTCATTGCCTCCTAGAAACGTCTGTAGGCATCAGCAAATAGTACAGTTACGTAAGAACTTACCGTAACAGTAGATCTTCGAGAACAGCTCTTGCAGCAGGTTACACCATTAGGACTGAAACCGGCAGGCATCAGGACCCCATGAAAATCTTCTAGCTAACAGTCTTCAGTGGGGACCGCCTCCGACGTCGGTCCCTCCCCCGACATCAGACGTAGTACATAAGGAGGCGGTCCCGCCAGAATCCCCAGTTCTCCTGCCGGAGACTCCCGGCCGCTGGATGACATCAGAAGGGGAGACCGAGGATCCGCCATCAGAAGAAAAAGAAGAAAGAGCGTTAGCTCCTGCCAAGGCCTGGTAGGCCATACCTCCTCCAAGGGGGAATGGTGGGTGGGAAGGTACCTGCTGCAAGAGCTGTTCTCGAAGATCTACTGTTACGGTAAGTTCTTACGTAACTGTACTATCTTACTTCGAGATACAGCTCTTGCAGCAGGTTACACCATTAGGACTGATTCCCAAGCAATAGCGCCTCTAAGCATTCTGGGAGGAGGCAAATAGGAGAGATCTTGAGCAAGTCCTGACTCTAGGACAGGAGACCCTGTAGAACGGCAAGGCCAAAACCGGCTCTCCACCGTGAGGTAATATCCAGGCTATAGTGCCTAATAAATGTGTGCACTGAACTCCAAGTAGCCGCGGCACAAATGGCCGAGGTGGAGACATTGCGCAGTGTTGCAAAGGAGGTAGCCACCCCCCTTGTCGAGTGGCCCTGGACTGTGCCCGGAAGGGGCTTCTGTTTACTGTTGTAACAAAAGGAAATACACTGGACAAGCCAGCGAGAAAGAGTCTGCTTTGAGACTGGTTGGCCCAGCATCCTCTCAGCGAAGGATACAAACAGCTGCTCCGACGTGCAGAGCTGTTTAGTCCTGTTCAGGTAGTACCTTAAGGAGCGGTGAACATCCAGGGTGTGAAGCAACGCCTCTCCTCTATTAGAGTACTTGGAAAAGTACACAGGCAGATCGATGTCCTAGTTAAGAGTAAGGGCAGAGACCACCTAGGCAGGAATTTAGGATCCATCCTCAAAGACACTCTGTCCTGGTGGAAAATTAAATAAGGTTCCTTACACATGAGAGCATGAAGCTTGGAAATTCTCCTTGCTGTGACAGCAACTAAAAATAATGTTTTCCACGACAGAAAATGTAGCTCACAATCTGCGGCAGGTTCAAAGGGGGCAAGCGTGAGCTGTTCCAGGACGAAGAGTAGGTCCCAAGGAGGGACGGGATCCTTAATGGGTGGCCTAAGGTGTAACACCCCCTTCAAGAAGTCCCGAGAGGCCTCGAGTTGTGCCACTGTGCGCTGACCTACTGGGAAGTGGTAGGCTGAAATCGCACAGAGGTGAACTTTAATAGAGGAGTAGGCGAGACCTGAGTGGAAGAGGGAAAGCAGGTATTCCAGAACCGATTTCACTGGGCATTCAAAAGGGAAAAGGCCGCATGCCTGAGACCATTTCATGGCGTACATCGCATGCGTTGCCGGCTTTCTGGCAGCGGAGAGAACTTCCACCACCTCTTGCGAGACCCCGTGTCGCATAATGGCTATGTCTCGAGGAACCAGGCATGCAGATTCAGTGAGCGTAAGTCTGGGTGGACTAGTGAACCCTCCTCTTGAGACAGTAGATGGGAGCTGAAAGGCACTGAACTGGGGTTTCCCGGGACAAATTGCGTCAGCATGGGGAACCAGATCTGCCTGGGCCAGAAAGGCGCTACCAGGATCATTATTGTTGCGTCCTCCTGCGTAGTTTTCAGAAGAACTCTCTGGATCAACGGAAGGAGGGAAAGCGTGAGAAATCTGTCCGCCCAGGAAAGGGACAATGCGTCTCACCAGAAAACACCAGGCCCTGGATCTAGTGAGCAAAAATTGGGCAGTTTTGCATTGGATGGGGAAGTGAACAAGTCCAACTCTGGAGTTCCCCATCGATGAAACAGATCCTCCGCTACCTCTTGAAGGAGTTCCCACTCGTGGACTCTGGCCTGGGAATGACTCAGGCCGTCTGCGATTGTGTTGTCCACGCCGGGAACATGAACTGCAATCAGGCTTGCGCCGTGTCGGATTACCCAATCCCACACCTCATAGCTTCCTGCAAAGGGGTAAGAATGCGCCCTTGTTTGTTGAGGTAATACATCACCGTATTGTCTGTCTGAAGCAGAAGAGTACTCGATGGGATTTCTGACTGAAAGGCCTGCAGGGCATAAAGGACCGCCTCATCTCCAGAACGCTGATGTGGAGGTGAGCCCTGAGGGTCCACGCCCTGGGACCTCACCCCATTCAGGTGTGCTCCCACCCCAGCCCTGAGGCATCTGTGGAGAGGATTACCTCCGGGACAGTGCTGTAAACGGGACACCCGCAGAGAGTGTCCCTGGGTCTAGCCACCATTGCCAGTCTCGAATCACAGCGTTCATGATTCTGACCGGATGCTGCATGTGATCTTGCCTTTGGCCCCACTGCACTTTGAGCATCCACTGAGTTACCCGCATGTGGAGCCTTGCCAAAGGGACAGTTGGAATGGCCCCAGCCATGTATCCGAGCAGGCGAAGGACCAACCTGGCAGGGACAGTCTTCTTCGCTGAGAGATCCCTGATGAGGGATCTGATGTGTTCCACTCCTTCCTCAGGAAGAAAGGCTTTCCCTTGGACTGTGTCCAGAACTGTGCCTATGAACTGCAGCTTCTGAGACGGTACGAGGAGAGACTTCACGTAGTTGATAAGAATGCCCAGAGACTGGAACAGATCCTGGGTATTCTGAATAGCCAGCAACAGCGCCTCTTTGGAGGCGGCCATGAGAAGCCAGTCATCCAGGTACGGGAACACGTAGTGGCCCTGTCTCCTTAGAGACGCTGCCACGACTGCCATACACTTGGTAAAGACCCTGGGGGCCGATGACAGTCTGAAAGGAAGAGCCCGGAACTGAAAGTTGTGGCCAAGAAACTCGAAGCGCAGGAACCTCCTGTGCGCTCGAGCTACTGGGATGTGCAGATAGGCATCCTGCATGTCCAGGGACGCTAAGAAGGCATCCTTTTTCAGCATGGGAATGAGTCCTTGGAGGGTCACCATGCGAAAATGTTTGTAGCCGACCGACATGTTGAGGTCACTGAGGTCCAGTATTGGACGGAGGTCCCCTGTTTTCTTCGGAACCAAAAAGAAGTGGGAATAGTATCCGAACCCTCTCTGGCTCTCCGGGATGTACTCCACCGCTCCCTTTTGTAGGAGTGCGACTACCTCTTGCCTGATGAGTGATCTGTGCTGACCCGAGTAACAGGATAGCAGGGGAGGCCTTGTGGGTGGCTTGTCCACGAATTCTATAAAGTGGCCTTGTTTGACCAATTGAAGAACCCACCTGTCGGTAGTTATAGACTGCCACCCTGGCAGATGGTCCGCGATACGACCCCCGACCTTGGTGTCCCATTGATCCTGAGGGGCGGGGACGGGAAGGAGTCATGCTGTGGTGGCTGAGGGTCCTGCAGGCTGGGCCAACTTTGCAGGGCATTGGCCTCGGCCCGCGGACGACTTCCCTTGGGCTCTGCGGGAAAAGAAGCCCCTCTGTTGTGGGCCGGTGCAGGACTGCTGTCTCTGCATCCGGCCTCGAAAACGGCTTTGGTTCCTATGACAGGAACTAAGCTTGGGTCTGTACATGGCTTGGACAGACCGCACCGCCTTCCCGGCCTCTTGAAGTTTGGTGAGGACCTTCTCCGAGGACTCACCGAAAAGAACTTCTCCGTGGAACGAGGCGTTCAGAATGTTCTTCTGGACGTCCGGGTTAAATCAGAGACACGGAGCCAAGAGTGTCTCCGGAGGCATATGCCTGAGGCTGCCGCTCTGGCCGAGGAGTCCGCAGAATCATACGCGGCTCGCAGCACCTGGGTTCCCTACTGCCTGTTCCAAGCGGAGGAGTTGCAGCAACTCCTCCTTCTAGCATCTTTTCCGCCAGATCCAGTCCCTGCTCCCACAAGGCATTCTGAAACTGGACCATGTGGGTTAAATAGTTGAGGGACCTAATGGCGCAGGTAGCGGATGCGTACATGCACCTGCCCATAGTGTCCAGCTGCTTGGACTCTGGGTCCGGCGGCAGGGTGCTCAAATGTTGCAGCCTCTGGGACCGGTCATGTGAGGCTGTAATGACCAGAGAATCAGCCAGAGGATGTGATGCCAAGTACTGGTCCTCCCTAGGGGCCTTGTACAGGCAGTCAGCCTTCTTCGGCATCGCCGGGAGCGAGTGTGGACGTTCCCATGCTGCCTTGGTGACGCCCACAAAGGTGTTCACCAAGGGTGGCACCACCACAGGCTTTGATCTTTTGCCGAAGATATCTGGCAAGGCGAGTCTTCGGGTCGAGTTCCTCTGCGCCCCAGTCCATGTTCTCCTGATATGCCTCATAATCTCCGAGAACGATGGGTCATCCGGAGGAGATCTTGGAGCTCACGTGGGTCTGGAGAAGGGACGCTGATTGGAGAGGGGGATCTGGATCCGTCCAAGAAGTCCGATCCCGTGTCCTCCATCGAAGGCGAATGGTAGCATCTTCTGGGTCTCTTGGGGCTGGGTGACCCTGAAGAAGATCTGGACGGAGGTCTCCTCTTGTCTGGTCTACCCCTAGGAGGCTCCTCAGGCTCCTGGGGGGAAGGTACTCAGCCTGCAGCCCCGGATGGAGTGGGGGGCACTGGGGCTGGTGGAGTCACGGGTGGAGGAGGAGGAGGAGGAAGAGAAGGAGGTGTGGGAACCACATCCTTCTTCATGGTATCCCACCAGTAGGTGAACAGCTCCTTAACCTCTGAAATGCTGAGGCCCGACGACGGGCCGGGTGCCGGTGGTCAGTCGTCGGGTTCCGGCGTCGGCTCCCCAGGGGTCTTGGGTTCAGGGGAGGGTTCCTTGGGGGGTACGACAGGACCAGGGTCGCCTGTCTGGTCCTTAGGCTGGGTCAGCTCCTCCTCCGTGAGCGCCTCCTGAACGACATCGGTGGGAGGCGTAGGGGTTCTCCTCTCTACAGGAATGGGCGCTGTCCCCTGGCTGGGCCTGCGTGGTGGCGGCGGCTCCAACCGCGACGGGCGCCTGGCGGCCGCCGGTCTCAGGACCAGTGGTGCTTGGCCAATGTCGGTTGGGCCGACATCCTCTTGAGTGAAGTCAGCTCTTTGGTCTTCCGCTGGGGTGGAGGAGGCAAGGAAACTGACCGGGCGTCGGGGTCCGGGTGACGGGATCCAGACTTGTGGTGGTGGTGGCGGTCCCCTGACCTCAGCAAGGCCTTGGAAGCCGAAGAAGAGGAAGGCTTGGAGGCCTTGGCCGGAGGAAGAGAAGAAGAACCCGAAGAAGTCTTCACCGCAGCAGGGGGAGGCTGAGAGCGGGCCCGGGAGGGGGAGCGGTCGGACCAGGAGCCGGAGCTACAGGAGTCGGAGGCCCTAGAAGGGGACTTTGATCTCACCTTCCCCCGATCCTTTTCGAGGTGATGGCAGACTTCGAAAAAAAAACGAACTTTTCCAAATGGAAGAACTTTACCAGGTGTCGCGCACTAGAAGCAGACCGAAGGGTCGAGACATGCAAGTCGACAGTGGGAAAGAACTGGGGATTCTGGCGGACCCGCCTCATACCACGCCTGACGCCGGGGGCGGACCGACGTCGGAGGCGGTCCCCGCCGAAGACTGCTAGCTAGAAGATTTTCGTGGGGTCCTGACGCCTGCCGGCTTCAGTCCTAATGGTGTAACCTGCTGCAAGAGCTGTATCTCGAAGTAAGATCTAACTACAGTGTGTCCCAGAATGCCTACAGAAGTCACCTACAGACTTCCTGTGTGCCCTAGAAACGTCTGGAGAAGTCACTCACATATTTTAATATTACTTGCCCGCCAGAATTGATTAGAATTGACTGCATAGTACCATTAGAAAGGTAATGTTGTGCTGAACAACCTTGCCACTGACACTCTGTTTGTATCATGTTCACTTTAGGAGTTATTCATATTTGTTTATGACATTTTGTCAATCTAGAACCACCTAAGCACTTTGAAGAAACACACATTCAGGGTATCTTAGCCAGTATAAAATAAAAACTAAATTGAGTACAGTTGATTGCATAGAACCACTGGAAAGGCAATTTTGTGTGGAACAACTGTGCCACTGATACATTGTGTGTGTCATGTATACTATAGGAGTTATATGCATTTGTTTATGGTATGGTGTGTATGGTTCAGATTTGTCCCTCAAACCTCACCAATACACCTTGACTCAAACGGGGGAAAATAATGTTTAATACTACAGAAATAGCAGTTTGTTTTACAAACAAATTATTAAAATTACATCTAATGTCTGGATGCTTAATTTGGTGTTTGATATGTTACATATTTTCCAACAAAAAAAGGTTTATGGTGCATTTTTTAGTGGAAAAAATATTTTGTTTTGCTGTTTCAACCAGCACAGAAATACAACTAAATTACCTGCTATTCCTTGCATACCACTGTTGGAAAGGTAATTTTATGCTGAATAATTTTGCTGCTCATACTTTGTGTCTAGCACTTATGGTTTTTGTGCTATTAGCATTTGTTTGCGGCATGCCAATTATGGATTGATTTTACTTAGAAGGGCCCAGGATTAACTGTTAACAGTATACAAGAGACAAGTGCTGCAACTTCAGAAAGCTCATGTGGAGGCAATGAGTTAACTGAAACTACAGGACTGGGTTACAAATTAAACTCCAAATTGATAGCTGAATTTAAAGAGAGGGAGGATATGGATGTCTTTTTAAATTCCTTTGAAAAAGTTTGTATTCAGGCAAATACTCCTAGAGGGTCCTGGAGCTTCCAGCTATCCCCGCTACTTACCGGGAAAGCTCGGGATGCACTGGGTCAACTGGACAATGAGGACAGTAATGATTACAGCAAATTTAAAGCTGCACTTTAAAAAAAGTTTGATTTGACCGCAGAAGCATACAGAGCTAAATTCCGCAAGCTCAGAAAAAGCCCTGATATGAGCTACGAGGAGCTAGCAACGAAACAACGTCAGTTTTTAAAATGTTGGTGGGAAGGAATTGAAGCAAACTCTGTAGATAAAATTGAAAATTCTATTTTGTTAGAACAATTTTTTTTGGACATGCCCAGCAGAGCAGAAAACCTGGCTGGAGGACCGAGATCCCAAAACAATGCAAGAGGTTGCTGAACTCTCGGATCGCTATGCCAAGAGCAGACCTGCTCTAAGAGCGAATGGGGCAGGCATGGCAGCGCAGAAAGGGAAAAGTGCAAATTCAGGGCAGCTAAAGCCCCCACTGCCTCCACCGAAACCAGTTAGCACAAGGTTTCAAAGAAAAGATTTCTCTGATAAAAGGAACGAATGTTGGGTTTGTAAAGAAACTGGGCATATTGCCAGACAGTGTCCCAAAAGGACGAGCACTACGCAACATGGGGCTAGGAAAGAAGTGGGTTGTTTGTGTGTCCCCAGAAGCATGCCTGTGAACATGAGGGAACACAAGCACCCAGTCACGGTGAATGGTGTACAGACACTAGGGTTAAGGGACACAGGGGCATCCCTGACATTGGTAAAAGGGGATCTGGTAGAGCCTGGACAGATTATACTCAATAAATGTGTAACTGTACAACGGTTCACTGGTGAGGAGAGAACATTGCCACTCGCTAGTGTTCTCCTAGACTGGGGTGAAAAAGGGGGCTGTAGCCAAACTTCAGCAGTTGACGTCATCCTTGGCAACAATCTCAAACAGGGGATGGTGTGTGCAGTTACCCGTAGCCAAGTGGCAAGGAAAAATTGTAGTTCCCTGGACCCCACAGAAGCCACTGTGGAAACCATTGGGAGGCTGGCTCACCAGCCTCTGTCTCCTGATACACAGACTAATGAAAAGGTGTAGAAATTTCCCCAGTAGCAGTTAATCACACAGCTATGAAGGGTTACTCCGAAGAAGGAGGGGTGACCTATTGTCAGAGGGTTAAGGATAACAGTGATCCTGAGTGCCCTGATGCTAGTGCTAGGGACCCTAGTTTAGAGACTGAAGGGGACTTGCCCCATGCCTTGGGAATGTGTAAGGAGTTTGCAACTGCTCAGAAAAGTGACCCTAGTCTAGAGAAACTGAGGGCTTGGGTAAACTCTGACAGAGCATAGGGAGGTGATGCTAAACATAAAGTTTATTGGGAAAATGGACTGATGTATACTCAGGCTGTGAAGACAGAGAGAGGGGTGATAGGCAGGCAGCTTGTCATTCCCCAGGGTATCGTGAGCAGTTGCTCAAGATTGCACACCATATTTCCTTGTCTGGTCATCTGGGAATCGTGCACACTATGCAGCAGTTGGCCCAGAATTTCTATTGGCCCAACTTCACCCAGCAGGTGAAGGAGTATTGCAGATCGTGTCACTGGTGCCAGGAAATACAGAAGGCGGGTAAGAAAACCCAAGCCACCCTAATTCCATTGGCCATAGTGGAGGAGCCATTCCAGAGGGTGGAAATGGATATTGTGGGGCCTTTAAATACCCCCAGCTCCTCTGGGAAGAGGTTCATCCTGACTGTGGTGGATTATGCCACCCACTATTCAGAGGCAGTCACCCTATCCTCACTGAGGACAAAGTGGCAGATGCCTTACTTGGGATTTTCTCCCGTGTTGGGTTTCTGCAGGAGGTTATCACCGATCGAGGGGGTTCCTTAATGTCGGACCCTATGAAATGTTTGTGGGAGAAGTGTGGGGTGGTGCAGAGGCACACACCACCTTATCACCTGCAAGCCAATGGGCTTGTGGAAAGATTTAACGGTACCCTGAAGTCAATGCTCCAAGCGTTTGCTGAACAGCATGGGAGGGACTGGGAGAGATACCTTCCCCACCTGTTGTTTGCATACAGGGAGGTGCCCCAAGAGTCAACAGGATTTTCCCCCTTTGAGCTCTTATATAGATGATGGGTACATGGGCCCCTAGACTTGATCAGGGAGGACTGGGAAGGCAAGCACGCCACCCAAGGAACTCCCATAGTGGATTATGTCCTTAGATTTAGGGAAAAGCTGAAGGAGTGTATGGGGACAGCCTAGAGCAACCTGGCAGCTGCCCAACAGAAACAAAAAGTGTGGTACAGCGGCAGAGCACGCTCGTACACAGTGGGTCAGGAAGTCATGGTCCTTATTCCGGTCCAGAAAGACATGCTGTAGGCTGAGTGGGCAGGACCATACAAAGCAGTTAGAAAGGTAAATGACGTGAATGATATTATAGAGTTACCTGACAGAAGACATACAGAAAGAATGCACCATGTCAACATGATGAAGCCATGTGCTAATAGGGCTGACATGGTGTTTGCAGTATGTAGTCTTGGGGAGGGGACAGTCAAAGGAGACCCCCTTCTGGACTTGCTGGAAGAAAGCAAGCGGGAGTCCTCTGTGAAGGCAGTTAAATTGTCACCCCAGCTGGCCCCAGACAAGATCCAGGAAGTAAGGGAGGTTTTGGCAGACTTTGCCCCCATGTTTAGTGCCAAGCCTGGACTAACCCCCTTAGTGACGTATGATGTGGAGACAGGGACACAGACACCCAAATGGCAGACAGCATACCGGGTGTCAGAGGCTGTCCAAAAGGACATTAGGAGGGAGGTGGAGGAAATGCTGGATTTAGAGATATCCTACAGCCCCTGGGCCTGACACGTAGTCCTTGTGCCCAAGCCAGATGGCTCTACTCATTTCTGTGTGGACTATCATGGACTGAATGCAGTCACGAAGTCAGATGCCCACCCAATGCCCCGGATGGACAAACTCCTGGACAAGCTGGGAGGGGTGACATACCTTACAACTACTGACCTGACAAAGGGGTATTGGCAGGTAGAGTTAACTGACAGAGCAAGGGAGAGGTCAGCCTTCATCACTCCGATAGGCTTATTTGAATTTAAAGTAATGCCTTCGAATGAAGAACACCCCGCCACTTTTCAAAGGTTGGTGAACCAGGTGTTAAATGGTGCTGAGGAGTACGCCGTGGCATACCTGGATGACACTGCCATCTTTAGTGCCAGCTTGGAGGAACACCTGTCCCACCTTGGGGAAGTGCTGGGCAGGATACAGAGGGCCGAGCTCACTGTCAAAGCTGAGAAGTGCCAGGTGGCCATGGCTGAAGTGGCACACCTCGAGCATGCTGTAGGCCGGGGACAGCTCTGTCCTAACCAAGTAAAAATAGAGGTGATCAAGGCATGACCCAGGTCAGAAATGCAGAAGCAGGTCAGGAGTTTTCTGGGGACAGCAGGGTACTATAGGAAATTTGTACCCAATTACAGTGCTCTGGCTGCTCCCCTATCTGACCTAGTAAAGAAAAGATGCCTAAGAAAATTATCTGGGAACCAGCCTTGGAAAAAGTCTTTACCAGACTGAAGGAGGCACTGTGCAGTGCTCCTGTATTGACAAGTCCTGACTATAGCAGACCCTTTATAGTCCAGACTGACACCTCAGACATGGGTACTGGGGCAATACTGAATCAGACATCCAACCAAGGGAAAGATCACCCTGTAGTGTACCTGAGTAAAAAGTTACTTCCCAGGGAGCAGGCTTACTCGACTGGAAAAAGAGTGTCTTGCCATAGTGTGGGCCCTAAAGAGGTTCGAGCCATACTTGTATGGGCAGCATTTTGAGGTACAAATTGACCACAACCCCCTGGTTTGGCTGACACAAATGGGAAAAACTAATGGTATAATATTAAGATGGAGTCTTGCCTTGCAAGGGTATAACATGACGATTTTACATAGGGCTGGAGCAACCAATCAGAACACCTGTCACGTCTATATGAGGAGTGAACTGACTTGGGAAGCTCATCCCATGCAGGGGATAGAGCCCCCAAATTCAGTCTAGGTGGGGAGGATTGTGATGCTTGGCCAGCTGGTTATGATTGTTGTATGATATTTGTAATATAAAAATATAGTAGGTGATTGTCTCACATAAAACAGTCTGTGCTTATGGGTGCCCCCCCAGGTTTCAATGAAGTTACAGTGACAAGTAACCTGAAACCAGAGAGACTTAATTAAGGGTCTCCATTTTTTCTGTCTTAATTAGAACTGATCCAGCTGCCAGGATATAGGGCTTGTAAAGTTTTATGATTTCTATAGGAAGAACATTTTATACCACCATGGTGCTAAAAGTTGTAAAACCCTTTGATATGCCTTGTCAATAGGAACTGCTCAAGAGCAAAGAGAAAATGTTTAATTAAGGAGTCATATTTAGGAAGTGGAATTTTTGCTGATGTCACCTTATTTAATATATCTCCTGATAGGACATCATGTTTGTATTTTTTTATATATTCTAAAAGGAGGAGCTAGATGACTCACCAAGAGGGTGGGGAGATGGAGTTGAAAAGTATCCTTGTAACTGGGGAATAACACATATCATTTTGGGACTCAAGAAAGACAGATCTCAGATCTAACTATAAGCACTACAGAGGTAATACATTAGATAAAAAAAGTCTAACTGTATTATGGTAGGAGTTTTTGTTTTGTAATCTTCCCTTGTTCTTTTATGTGATTGTGAATTATTTGATATATTGCTCTGTGTTTACATTTTTCATATTTTTATAATCTTTTAGTAAAATCTTTATTTGAAAAATACTGCCTGGGTGTGTCTGTCAGTTCTTTTTGCATGTGACGTACAGAGGGTTAAGACTGACAAAAACTGTTCAAAAGCTTGATGGTGTTACCAAACTGGGAAGGGGTAAGACTATACCGAAGGTCTTTTATAGAGTTTTAAGGGTTCATTTTGGGAAGCCTGGCTTGGTGCCACTGGTGAAAGATTGTACCGCAATGCCCCAAAGAGGGTACATATCTGAGCCTGTACATTGGGTACGCTAGCATAAGGTTCACAGTTTGAATCCCCCCAGAACTTGAGACTAAAGGTGATTCAGACCCAAAAGCAGACAGGAGGGTTACCCCGTCTGTTACCTGTTCACACTATTGCACTCGGAAGTTGGCACTATGGGAGCAGAGGGCCTGATCGGTGGAATGCGTTTAGTGACACACCAAACCTCCGCCAAGAACTGTAATCAATAGGGTCCTTAAGCGGGGTCACTCTGGCCTTCTGAAAGCTGATCTCCTTAACACTGACTGGTCAACAGTGTATGGGACTTCTGACGTTGACTGTGCTCTTGACCACTTTATTACCCTTTTCAACGCAGCCTATGACAAACATGCACCCCTAAAAAAGCACAAAATCAAAGGCCATTTCAACCCCTGGCTAGACCATGACATTCCCGAACACATGAAAAACAGGGACCATCTCTGGCATGTAGTCAGGGCCACAGGGAAACTATCAGACATCCAGAATTATAAAAAGGCCAGGAATAACTGTACCAGGACCATCGGCATAGCCAAAAACTCATATTACACAGATGCCTTCGCACAATGCTGGAAAGATGGAAGAAAATTCTGGATTAACCTGAAAGAGGTCACTGGCCATAAGCCTAAATCCCCCCCCCCACCATGCTCAACGTCAATGGATCCTTTCTTCTTGACCCAAAATCCATAGCCAACACCTTCAATCAAACCTTCACTGACCTCCTTGGCATCCTCCCTGCTGGCTTCTTCTCCCTACCAACCCAATCAAAGCTACGCAGACCACCAAACACCATCCTTTTTACTTCAAAACAGTCTCCATTGGGGAAGCCAGAAAATATCTGAACGAAGTCCTGGGTAAACGGAGATACAGCAGCGATACCCTTGATCTAAAACTAGTGGCTCTTACATTGGAGGAAATCCTACCCCCTCTCATGTAGATCCTTAACCATTGCTCCGATACGCTAGATTCCTACAAAGCTGGAAAGCCACTGTTGTAACCCCAGTGCACAAGAAGGATGATCATGCCCTCCCAGAGAACTACAGACCCATCTCCATCCTGCCGCCACTCTCTAAGGCACGCAAAAGAATTGTTGCAGACCAGCTAACTAAATACCTGGAAAAACACCAGCTCCAATGCCCCGAGCAATGTGGATTTAGGACCAGGCACAGTACCATCATGGCTCTTCTCGAATGCACAGGCTCTATCCATAAATCCCTTGACCAAGGACATCTTGTTGGGGCAATCTACATCGACTGAACAAAGGCCTTTGATACAGTTAACCATGCCCTCCTTGCCGACCAACTAGTTATCATTGGCCTCTCCACCGACACTGTCAACTGGTTCCGTAGTTATCTAGGTAGTCGCTCACAACAAGTGAAGATAGGTATTGTCCTCTCAGTTAGCCTGTTTGCTCTGTAATCCCCCAAGGCTCGATCCTGGGCCCCCTCCTTTTCAGTTTGTTTCTTAATAATCTCCCTCAAGCCTTCTAAAGTCGCATCCTCCTTTCTGCAGACAATGTGGTTGTCTTCTCCAGTGGCGTGGACCCAGATGCCCTTGAGTGGCAACTCCAGCATGATTTCTCAAGTGTTGAGCAATGGTTCCATGACCACAAGTTGATTATGAACTACAAAAAGACTAAGACCATGCTGTTCTCAAGCACCCAAACCAAAGACAGAAATTACCCCCTCTCAATACGCAACAGCGCTGATTCCTCACTTGATCTTGTTCAACAGTTCAAATACCTTGGTATCACCATTGACAGTTTACTCACTTACACCCTCCACATAGATAACACCGCCAAAGCCATCAACTCACGCAATAGACTTCTCCATAGACACAAGCACAGTCTGACGTCTGAAGCTTTAAGCATTGCTGTTCACAGCTCTGTGGTTTCTCTAGTTGACTATGGTCTCGCCATCTATGGCTCAGCCACAGACACTGCACTCTGGTGCATAAAAATTGTGCTTAACAAAGCCTGTAAGCTCATTACAGGAGGGTCAAGACTGACACATACCTGCGACCTTTACTCCAGGACAAACTGGCTCCTACTTCTAGACTGACTGAAATACCAAACCTGCCTTCTGGCCAAAAAAATCCACCTTGGTCAACTACCAACGAGGGTGCAACAAATACTTGTTCCCAGCACCAACCCCCGTCCCACATTAAATTCTGAGCACCTGCTCTTCCTAATCCCCAAATATCACACTACCCAAGGTCAATGAGCCTTCGCATTCACAGCTCCGCAGTTGATCATCTCCCTTCATAATAACATTGCCATTCTTCCCACACTTGGAGCCTTTAAAATAAACCTAAAGCAGCAGCTGGTGCTTGGGACCCACTGTGACTGCCATTGCTAGTTCTCTCTGCTAGCTATCCATGACTACCTCCCCACCCTCCTCTCTTCCTTCCCCTTCCCCCTCCTACCTCCACCTGTTGCTCCTGCCTCCTCCCCACCTCACATTTTCCTCTCCTGCTCTAACACCCTTGTCCTGCCCCCCTACTTCCTCCCCACCTCTGACAAGGCCTCACTGACTGCTCTATCCACCTGCTGCTCTCAGGGCACTACCCACTGACAGTTCCAGCTGAAGTGGCCTAGGCTGGCACCTCACTTATCTGTTCCCCCTCCCCAAGTAATTACTTTTTTCCCTTTCATATCTGTTTTGCTTGTTAATAACTAAATTGTACTCTGTATCTATGCCTCCATGTAATATTATCTTGCCTTCTTTGTATGGTTTGTACTTTACTTGACGTGGAACTATGTAAAGAGCTTCTAGCTCAAAGTACTAATCCAGAATGTAATAAATAAATTAAAATAATAAATAACGTTTCGTTCTGCCAGGTATCATCAAAATGATTCACTCTGATGATGCCTGGCAGGGGTCAGGAGAAACGTTAGTTTCAGAGCGGCTCAACCGCCACTTTTTTATGCTATGTGTGGGTGCACTATGCACTTTAGTTGAATAGAGGACTTTGAATAATATTTTTGCAGTCCTGGTGCTTTCTGCATATGTGGGTGCTCCTCATCCTTTTGCCTGTTTCAGTTTTTTCATTGCTGAGCACCATATTACTTGTCCCGCTGCTTCAAATCCATTTTGCTTTTTTCTACAGGGAGAAGACGGTAACAACTACTAGTAAACATAAAAGTGGATATTATCTGTTAGATCTTTCCAGGTATTACTGTTTTGAAAATGCAGCTTCCCCTTAATACTGGTATCCAAACAGAAAACCCGCCAGGAAATTTCTTTTAATTTTAGTACTGAACACATTCTCTTTACTGCTGCAGTACATGTAAACATTGGAGGAAATATGAAGAAACTGATAGAGGAAAGCTTACAAAGGTTGCCAGTAGGCATTTTATATGACTGCATACATATGCAGAATTGAAATAAATTCACTGCCACTAAGCAAGTGGCAGACGGGGGGGGTGGATTTGTCAACACAAAAAGGGGGCTTGGTCTGCACTCAGAGATGAGTGATAAGGTCACTTTTCCTATGTGGGACAGGGACCCACAGGGTGTAAAAAGTTGGGAGTTATTGAAAATATGATGGATCATAAAAGTCAACATAGCTCATTTTCTTAAAGCAGAAGTTTTGTCATCAAGGAAGAAAAAAAGGTGGGTTGGAATTGACAACCATCTGACATTTTTCACAACCCCCCACTCAAAAATGAATACAACACAATTTAACTTGCTGCACTATGAGACCGCACCAAATAATTCAACATCTATGCCAAGCTGGTGTTTCTCTGCTTGACATATGTGTTGCATTTTTTTGGCAGAGTCTTTATAGAGTACAGTACCACAATACATTTTTTTGGCCTTATCCTCACTTCCATACGAGTGCACCCTAACCCTCTTTCTGCCCTGATATCATGATATTTGGGGCTTGATTAAGTAAAACTGTATCCAAATTTCCTCCCCGTGGACCAAGTGAAACTTTTTCAATGCCAAAAAACTCAAGCAAACTCGAGCAGACTCGATAGACCAGACAGCCTTCTTCTGCTGGCAATTTTAGTATGTTTGTAAAAAGAGACTAGCAATGCATTCCCCGCTCTTGAATAAATTTAATATGGGGTGGTATTATACTTTGCACACTCTTGTGTTCTATGATTCTAATATGCTCACCTATTAAGTTATGAGGCTATGTTGAATTTTGCAAATGCAGGCCCATAACTTTGGTAATATTCAATGTTTTTACCACAAATTTTCAACATAGCCATTTCGCTACAGTGACTCTTGAATGTGACAGCTGCCATTTTTCAACTCCTGCCCAAAATGTGTGTTTGTGGCCCAAATGTTGATTTTGCAGTTCATGCATGACATCATCTTTAGGCCAGGAGTCAAACATTTTCTCTGCTCTTCTTTCTGAGGCATGGTCATCACAAGGTTATGTTGAAAATTTGGTGTAAAAATATTTTTAAAAAATTATAATAATTTTCAATATTTTTAATCCAGATTCCTCTCCTGCAGCCCTATCGACTTTGGTTTTTAAATGCTGGCAATAGGCAGAGATTGAGGCAAATATAAGAACTCAAAAAAGCACACACTGCAGATATGCAAATAAATTCAAAGTGCTGTTTATTAAACTATGCAATTAACTGCTATGACCTCATTTCAGTAAACAGCACTTTGCTTGATTTGTATATATCCAATATGTGCTGTTTTTTGTGTTGTTATTATGCATATTGCATGAACAAGAAGCACCTTATCTTGTGTTAGTGCCTGGTTTTGTGTATTTCTAGCTAGGGTAGGTGTACAGGGATTGTGCAAGGAACTGTGCTAAATGTTAGCTTGTGGTAAACTACCATTCCTACCAACTACCTGTCTAGAGTAAGAGCATGAGGTAGTATCCTGGAAAGTACAGTCAGGTAGCCAAGCAGGACACCAGAAGGAAAAGCCTGATATTAGAGCGATACAATGCAGTGGATACAGAGCTACAGTCTTTCAGAAGACTTTCTGGAGACTGAGGTGCTGCCCCACCTGCACTCACCTCTCTGGATTGTGGGTACAGGTAGCTGGGCTCTGAGCCAAGCTAGCAAGGGTACAGCAGACCTTCTGTCCCACCCAGGGTCCACTAGGACCACCGCTCTGTCAGAGTATGCCCAGAAAAAGAGGGAGCAGCTGGACACTGCTGATGTCTGGGGTAGGAAAAAGTGCACACTCCTCCATCAATACCACTCTGAAACTTCTTCACCATAGTGGCAGAACAGGACAACTGATACAAGATCCCCATTGCTGTGCAAGGGGTGGGGATGGGGGGTCCTCACAAATGAAGGCATCAAGGGGAAAGGGGAGGCAACTACAACAGGAGGAAGCACATGCTAGTGGGGGACTCCACAGTGAGGGGCACAGAGCTGTGGGGTTGGGACAGGGAAGGATACAGAGGTGAGGTGCCTGAGGGGTGCCTTGGCAAAGAAGGACAGGGAGCAGATCCTATGGATCATTTGGGCAGGAGTTTGGAGGCAGAAGGGCATCATTCTCCATTTTGGGACAAATGACCTAGCTAGAGGATAGAGACAGTGGTGATAGTGGAGAATACCAGACCACCACTACTTGCGTAGCGTAAAGTGTTCGTGAATACAGAGCGGGCTTGTACTTGTTAATTTTTGTATTAAGTTATTTGAGTTTGGGGCTCTGCCCCCCACCTCCCCTTTTTTAATTTTTTTTAAAGAGGGGTGTGGGGGAGCAAAGCCCCCCCCAACTCAAATAAAGTAATACCAAAATAACCGAAATGTAGTTTTGAGAGAGTAGCGTAACTTAAACTCTACGCTAATAGCGTAGGTCCAGTGTGGTCTGGTATTCTCCACTATCACTGAGATAGTGTGGTGGCACTTCAGGGAAATGGGAAGGGGCCTCAAGCAGATTCTCCAAGGTGCTACATGTGAAGGACAGGGTCTGGCAAGGAAAAACTTCAAACCAGAGCTTTTAATGACTGGCTGAAAGACTGGTGGATGGAGGAGAAGGTCTTTGACTAAATCAAGGACTAGGGATCAACCTGGGAAAATGGGGGCTTTTAAGTGGGAGATAGCCTGCATTCTTCTGGAAAGGGGACTGCTGTGCTCAGTGAGAGAGTTGGCTATCACTTGGATGAGCATTTAAACTAGCCAGGGTGGAGAAGGCAGAAAAACCAAAGGAAGAAGCACTTGCCTTCCCCCAATAGTAAGAAGACAGAGAAGGAAATCCTGAGGGGTGACACTACCCTAAGGTCATAGTCAGTGCCAGAGACAGGGGATACAGTTGGGATGTAGGAGGTGAGCAGATCAAAAGGTACAATGAACAGGGTAAGCAGTATGGGTGTGTTGGCAGGAACAGCAAATGGTAGTATGGGTAAGCAAGGATGGAAAGCAAAATGGCGTAATGCAGGGGTTAGGAGTTACGAGGATTAGAAGGTGTGGACAGCCATGGGTACTAACATCAGAAGCCTTGGAAACAAAAGTGCTACCTCTTGGCTATCACGGCAGAGGCTCACATGCCTCCAGTGCCCATTACAGAGATGTGTTGCACCACGCACCATGACTGGGAAATGGCCATATCAGGATACTCACTTTATAGGACAGAAAGAGGACTGGAAAGAAGGGAGAAGGGTGGCATTGTATGTGAGGGAGGAACAAATATGTCTGAAGTGCTGTTACAACAAGGTGGCAAGGGTCCAGAGGTGCTGTGGGTCACCCTGGAGACATGCTGTGGGACCACTATCTGGATGGGGGTATTTTGCAGATCACCAACACAAAGGGAAAATATGGACTTGTCCTTAAACCAGGCCATTATCAGGATGGCAGGTACAGTAGTAGCCACAGACATTGCCAGCTATTTCCAGATATTTCGTTACATTTCTAAAGAGTTTCTCTCTGCTGCCCCTACTGTGGAAATGGAGAAAGCAGGAGACTTCTCTGGAAATATCACAGACATTTCGGGAAATATCTGGCAGTGTCTGTGGGTGCTACTGTAAGGGGGAGGTGCTGATGTTTGGACACTTCAATCTACCAGATGTGTACCTTAAGAAGGACATCGGGTTGCTAGACAAAGTCCAAAGGAGGACAACCAAGATGATCGTGGGTGAGCAGAGGAAGTCTTACAAGGGAAGACTGGGAGCCAAGGGAATGTGCCACCTGAAGGAGAGGAGAAAAAGAGGGGATATGATACAGACCTTCAAATATTTGAAGGGGTGGATATGGACGGTCTAGTCAAGCTAAGAGACAACTGAACCACAAGGGGGCACAGTTTAAGGCTGGTGGGGGGAGGTTTAGGAGGGATATTAGGAAGCATTTCTTCACAGAGAGGGTGGTGGGCACATGGAATGCGCTGCCAGAGGAAGTGGTCTCACAGAAGACAGTGGATGGCTTTAACACTGACATTAACCTCAGTACTGAGTATAGGATGGGGGAAGGTGCTGGCAGTCACTAGGAAGGAAAGGACATATGAGTAGAAACATAGGGATCTCAATATGTACACTCTGCAGGACAGGAGGGCAAAGGGTGACATTATCAAGATGTTCAAGTATATCACAGAGGTGAACAGAGTGCAGGGAGTCTCTTCCATAAGAGAACGAGCTCCAGTACTGGGGACATGCAATGAAATCGGAGAAATCAATTTAGAAGTAGGATGTGAGGAAATACTTCTTCACAAAAAAGGTGATAGAAGCCTAGAACAGACTGCCACCCATATTTATGGAGGCGAGAACGGTGGAAGGCTTCAAGCATGCAAGGGATAAATACGGGCATATTAATGCAGAAACAGGGAGAGGGAGGTTCCCCAGAGACTAGTTAGGGTATGTGGAGGCGCAAAAGGCAGGAAACCCTTGAGCAGGTGGGCCTAGCAGTCCCTTTTTGCTAACAAATTCTCTGTTTCCATGTAAAAGTTGGAACTGTGAACTTCAAGTAAACGTTGAAGTTAGAGATCTAGGTGCGGCGCATGCGCGAATGTCGAATAGAATGGCAGCTTGAACTTACTGTCTCATCCTGGTCCATTTTATAAACATATTTTCACCCACCATCTGGTATACCTTGAGGACCAGACACACCGCTACTGAAAGTGGAGACTGCAAGTAGCAATCAGAGACAGAACCACTCGCAGCTGCCCCACCTAAGGTTGGGATTTGCCAGTTAACAAATAATAGACTGAATTTCAGGCCTTACCAAGCGCCCTGGCACCCCACAAGGCATTCCCACTCTCTATTACTAACCGGGCCACTACAGAGAACACCAGGTAGGGATCTGACCACGGTGCCTCCCCGGCATACATGACTTGGCTGTTGGGAGACCCTCGTGGCATACATGTCGGTCCTAAAAGTGACATGTGCAGCTAATTCAGAGGATGTGAGGGCACTGGCTGATCAGATAAATGTAGTGGAACAGCAAGCTATAGATTTTGAGAATTTTCAACACCTAATTCTGCAGTGTAAAGAGGAACATGAATACCGACTTGGCAGACTGTGGGAATATGCGGAGGACCAGGAGAACAGGAGCTGGAGGAATAACATCAAGATCCTCAGAATCCCTAAAAGGCTGAAGAGGCTCACACGGAATGGTTTTTATTAGGACACCTACCCCAACTCCTTGGCCGGAGATGGCAAGAGACTATTGAAACTGAAAGGGCTCACCGAATGAGGGGTCCTCCTGCAGCAGATGGATCCTGCCCAAGGTCAGTCATTGCTTATCTCCTCAGGTACTCCACAAAAGAACATTTACTGAGGGCAGCCAGAGAGAAAGGGGATCTGTATTGAAGGGGCTCACATATCTCAATTTATCAGGACTTTTTATATGAAGTGGTCCAAACCCATAAGTCTTATAATACTTTGAAAGCAGTGCTTCGGGAGGCTGGGGTTATCTATCAATTTAAGGGACTGTCTAACCTCTGTGTCTCCAGGAACAGGCAGGGGTTTGAAGGGAGATCACCCAAAGAAGTAATAGGATGGATCAAAAGCCACTGGTCCAATATCAGGATTGAACTCCTTGTGCACAGACGTCTATGGGGAGAACAGGCAAACCTGCAGAGGAACATGAAGCACAGAGTTACTAGTAAACCACGGGGGTAACTTCAAAAGATTGTGCCAATATCTCCTCTCCAGCTACAGACTTACTGACAGCCAAGCCCCATCATCAAGACCAATGTGCCCAGCCACGGGAGGACTGAGCTAGCATCGTCCTACCGATCATCAGAACCAGGCACAGATCTTGCAGCCTGCAACCAAGATGTCCAGAGTCAGAGCCTACACCACTGTCACCACCCGCCAAAGCAGCAAAGGAATCGCCACCCTCCCCACAATGTAATGATGAGAATTTTGACCCTCAGCCACATCTCCAAGAGACTGTGTGCCCCTGCACCCCCAATCCTGGGCAGAACCATTCGTCAGTGCAATCAATATGGATGTAAATGTTTCCAAACCACCACAAATCACTCCAGGCATCAGAACATTTGCAGTGGTGGCGGATACTGTAGGGACCTGAAAATCAACTGTAAGATGTGCTGCTTCATTGTTCTACCCCCGCCAGATGGTTCGGCTCCGAGAGGTCTCCTTCTTATGCTGTATCCTTTCGTGAGTAATAGGCAAACTGTTCCTTGGCCTGTTACACTAGTCAATTGACAAATATGGAATTGCATGGGCACTGAAGATGGTTAACAGTGTGAAGATGTGACTTAAGTAGTTATTTTGCATACATGCCATGTTTCTAAACAAGTGAGAACAAGTTTACATAGTGTGATCTCACCATACCTAATCTGGTGCTCTTCCCCACTAGTTTTGCTAAAATTCAATAAAGAGCTAGTGATGGAGGGGGCGGGACAGGCAAGGTGTACAAGCAGCCATTAAGTTGGGATAACAGTTACATGCAACTTATTTTGCAGCCCCTGTTCACTGTACACCTGCGATGGGACTGTTTCCTCACTCCTCCCTATGGCTCCTGTATATGGCACCACACCAGGAAAACTTATGGTACCAGAGGCAATCCCCTCACCTTCTGTTATAGGCTGAACCTAACTAAAAAACAGAACACCACAGGGGAAAATTACAGCACCTCCCCCTCCACCATGTGCTCCCAAGTGCTGCTTATATAAATCCAAGTTAGGGGGCACTTGCCCCCTCCTCATTTATTAAACAGCAGAGTACCAATGAAAGGGGGATGCTACCCCCCCTTCCCCCAGTTAGGGTCCTGGAGACACCCTGTCATCACTGAGGGGGTGGGCACTTTACCTCAGGCTTTTTATCACAGTATTATTGGTGGCATAATGGTGTTACAGTCAACCCAGTTGAGAGGGAAGGGAAGGGAAGGGAGGGGGGGAGGGAAGGATCATGAAGCCTACAAACTTCATGCAAACTCCTCATGGCAGGAACGGAGGTTCAGGCTGCAATCCATATGAGTTTCTCACCCCTTAAGCATGCCATGTTCACAATCTCTCCCTAACAACACCCCCGTTCTTCATGTACAGGTTGTCATATTCGTAGCGTACTATGAACCCCAAAAGAAGGGGCCTGGATGGCTTGGTGGCCGCCCGCTTACAATAGCAACCTACTCACCAGCTACCTGGGCCAGTATGTTTAGTATTGTACAAAGGTAAGATGTCTGACCATGGGCTGTGTTTAGCTGCACAGGTTGTGATCATCTCTTTTACAGTTTTTGATGCTTGTAATCTCAGTGACCTCCCTTAGGACCGATCCACTTAGCCTGGAACACAATGCCCTCCTTGGTGTCATGAGACTGGGCACCAGCACTGAGCGAGTGAGGGACATCCTATATAATAGTGAGCCCAGGCTAATCTGGAAGGCCACACCAAATGTTTAGGGTTGTACTCCGACTGTTGGTAGCTGCGTTTCCTGCAGCAGTTCCTTGGAGTCGCTATTTGGCAACCTTCCTCCTGTCTCACCAAAAGGGCTGGGATGAGTCTTTTCACAGGAAAGTCTCAAACCTAACCTCTTGGTAACGCTCTATGTTGACCTATCCATCTGCTTTCATGGTAAGAGATGCAGATACTTGTTTTAGAGTGACTTGTTTAGTTAAGTTCTCCTTACTAGACCACAGAGGTACAAACTGCTTCTGGATCACCACCACAGGTGATAGAGTAACAGTACAGGCGCTTCCATAGGAAAGCTCTACAGCACATTCCTACAGTGAGCAGTCCCTGGTATATACCATATACAGCAGATGAGGCCAGGGGAATCCCCTTAATAACCCCCCATCCATGCAGCACATAGTTTACTAGCACCCAGTGAGAGCCCCAACTCCTCTGGATGGTTGAGGAGGTGAAGAAGATTCATAGTTCCCCATTTAAGTAATACTCAGCTAGCCTCCACAATCCCCCTCAGGACTGGTTGTAACACCTCATATAGTGCACCCCTTATGCCCTATTGCAGCCAAATCAACCCCCCCCCCACAAGTCTTTTTTCACTGATTGACTGCCAGGCCATAGTCAGTGCCTCTGGTTGCATAACTGGAACCATGTCCAACTCACATGGCAGTTCACAAGGCAGAGAGGTGAAATGCGTATCCTCGAATGTCAACAGACTCAATCACCCTGTTAAACGTACCTAGGTCCTTCAACACCTTAAAAAGCGGAAGGTCGATGCTGCCCTCATTCAGGAGACGCACCTCACTGGCAAATGCATCCCGTGGCTAAAGAAAACATGGGTTGGCCAGTTAGTGCAAAGCTCTATGCAGAATAAAACCAAAGGGATGGCTATACTGGTACATAAATCCTTGCAATAGACAAAGACTTGCACTCTCAGGGACACATATGGGAGATGGATGATCACCCTCTTCTCCACACCTGGAGAGGCATTGGTGCTATGCAATGTCTACACCCTCAAATGTGGATGACGCTGACTTTTTTCTTTAGATTAGTCAGGTCTTGGCAGACATCACAGAGTGAAAGCCAGGACTCCTTATACTTATGGAGGGGGGATCTGAACATACTCCAGGACCCCTTGCTGGACAAATCCATAGCTGCACAGGATTCTCACCCCAAGGCACGGTCCAGCCTGCTAATTTTAATAGCTGAATGAGGGTTTACCGATGTTTGGAGGCTGGACCACCCGACAGGAAGGGACTACTCCTTCTTCTTAATCATCCATGGAACACATAGCTATATCAACCTCTGGCTGGCCAACAACATGGCAGCTGGGACAGTCCTAGACACCTTAATAGAGAGTATCATTATCTCTGGCTATGCCCCAGTTGGTATATTTTCTCTCACTTGATGAGCAGGGTAAATCACCAAGGTGGAGGTGCAACCCCTTACTCTTCGTGACCCAGGTTTTCAGAACTGGATAAGGTTGGAATCTGAGCTCTTTTTCAAGGAGAATGCCAATGGGGAAGTCTCCTATGGAACAGTATGGAAGGCATTCAAAGCCTTCCTGTGTGGAAGGATAATTGCCTTCATGGCTGCTCATAGGAGAGAAAGTGCTCAAGAGGTGGCTTCCCTACAAGCCGAATTGAAACTGAAGGAGGCACAGTTTAACTCATTCACTCCACAAGAGCTCTTTGAGACTTACACTACTTGTGCCCTGTATACTCTTAGCACTGCATCCTGGGCCTTTCTAAGCAAAATCAAGCCATAATCAGCATGCCACAAACAAATGTGAATACCTCTTGAACCGTAAGTGCTACACACAAAGTACGAGTGGCAAAGTTGTTCAGCACATTACCTTTTCAATGGTGCTATGCAATCAATTTAGTTTTTATTTTATACTAGCTGAAATACCAAGCAACTGATTTTTTTTAGTTTTTTCAAGGTGCTTAGGTGAGGCGTGAGAGACAAATGTCAGCTATGCACACCATACCTTAAACAAATGCAAATAACTCCTAAAGTATACATGGTAGACACAAACTATCAGCAGCAGAATTGTTTAGCACAAAATTACCTTTCTAATGGTGCTATGCAATCAATTGTAATCCATTTAATTTTTATTTTATAGTAGCTGAAATACCAAACAATGTTTTTTTTTCAGTTTTATTCACGGTGCTTAGGTGAGGCTGGAGAGACAAATGTCAGCCATGCACACATTACCTTAAACAAATGAGAATAACTCCTAAAGTATACATGATAGACACAAAGTATCAGCAGCAAAATTGCTCAGCACAAAATTACCTTTCTAACAGTGCTATGCAATAATTTCTATGCAATTCGGTTTGTTTAATATTTAGATAAAAACTGCTGACTTCTTCAGATGTTTCTAGGCCTGAGTGAAAGTCAGCTGAGTACATCTACAGGCGTTATTGTCCTGAGTGGCTATGCTTTCAGACGCCACCTACAGGCGTATCTAGGCCTGAATGAGTTAAACAACACCTCATTAACTCACCTGACCTACCTGCCTCCATTATAAGCTTAAAATACAAAATTAATACCCTTCTACAGCGCCAAACTGAATGGCTAATAGAGTGAAACACAACTATTGGTAATCAGAAGAGAAGGGGGGGAGGAGACTCCTTGTGTACAGGCTTCATAAGCAAAAAGCTGAATCCCAGATTCAAGCTTTGCAAGATACCTAGGGGACCACTGCCTTCTGTCCTAAGGCAAGCAATGAAGCCATGGTGAAATTCTATGAGAAGCTGTACATCTCTAAGAACCCCCCTTCAGAACACTCAGCCTCTGCAGGAGTTCTTGGGTACAACTGCCTTAT
This sequence comes from Neoceratodus forsteri, assembly GCA_016271365.2. NCBI lineage: Eukaryota > Metazoa > Chordata > Ceratodontiformes > Ceratodontidae > Neoceratodus > Neoceratodus forsteri. The sequence continues at coordinate 216,392,768 of JADMNL010000024.1, forward strand.
CTTCCCTTCCTCATGCACTGTGTAAAGAGCTACACTTTACACTCATGAAAGAGGAGCTTCATAGTGCCTTGAGGCAGCTCATCAAAGGGAAAGCCCCAGGTAGAGATGGCATTACAAATGATCTGTATCAGATTATGCCCACACAATCATTACTCATTTGTTGACAGCACTTAATAAGGCCAGGGTGAATAACTACCTCCCCCCATGATGAAGGAGGCTCTAATCATGCTAATCCTCAAGACATCTGATGATCCCCTTGACTGTTCCAGTTACTGCCCGATATCCCTCATTACTTCAGATACAAAGATCTTAGCCAAGGCAATGGCTAACAGGCTTGAGAAAGTCCTCCCCCTGCTCATTCACCGCACGCAAGCTGGTTTTCACAAGGGATGGATAGGAGCAGACAATATACGCAACGTCTTGAACCTTAAATGTTTGGCAATGCACTCCTGCACCTCCATGGCTACGACAACCATAGACATTTGTAAGGCTTTGATTCGGTAGAGTGGGTTTATCTACATGCCATGTTAGAAGCATTTGGAATGGTCCCAAACTTCAGAAGTTGGATCACGGCATTATATAACACCCCCACTGCGGTAATCCTCATAAACAATACTATCTTCCAACTGTTTGTGTTGGGCAGATGAACAATACAGGGCTGCCCTCTTTCGCCCCTCCTTTTTTCTTCTAGTACTGGACCCACTTACAAGGAAGCTGCTAGCTACAGACACCATTTCGGGGATTGAGGCGAACTCCAAAAAATACCTGATCAATTCATATGCGCCCCTGTCTGGACTAACAGTGAATTGGGGGAAAACTAGTTTCCCCACTGAATGAGCACTGTAAAGCCAGCTGTACTAAGGATACCCAAATCAGAAACATAGAAACTGATGGCAGATGAGAACTGCTAGGCCCATCCAGTCTGCCCATTTTCTCTACCTTCTGCAAAAGCCACAGACTCTACTTGATCTCTGGCTTTACCTTCTCATTCCTATCACAAGGGTTCCCCTTTGCCAGTCCCATGCATTTTTGAATTCTCCCACTTTGTTTGCCCCACCAACTCTGCTGGGAATCTATTCCATGCATCCACCACCTTTTCCATGAAGAAATACTTCCACATGTTACTCCTTAGTCTACTCCCCTTCAAACCTCATGTCAGGCCCCCTTGTACCCGAACATCTCCTATTCTGAAAGATGCTACTCTCCGGTACCCTATTAATGCCCTTTAGATATTTGTAGGTTTCTATCATATCTCCTCTCTCCTCCAGGGTACACATACTGAGGTCTCTCAGTCTCACCTCATATGACTTTTGGTGCATGTCCTGCACCATCTTTGCTGCCCTTCTTTGAACTGCCTCCACCCTCACAATGTCCTTATGGAGATATAGCCTCCAGAACTAGACACTGTACTCCAAATAAGGCCCCACCAATGATCTGTACAGTGGCATCACCACCTCTTTTCTTCTGCTGGTGATACCACTCCCTATTTATTTATTTAAAATGTTGGTAACCAGGAATGGCACACTGAGCTGGAGCTTGTTTCCAGGTGCGACCTGGGGAGGGGGAAGTGGATGCATCCCACTAGCTCTCCCTACAGCTTTGTCACATTGTTTGGCCACCTTTAGGTCATCAGATATGATTACCCCCAAATCCCTTTCCTGTTTAGTGACCATCAGTATCCCCTTCCCCCCATCATTTAATCCTCTCCGGGTTTTTGTGCCCCAAATGCATGATTTTGCACTTTTTCACACTGAATTTCAGCTGTCACACTCTAGACCATTCCTCCAGTTTACCTAGGTTCCTCCTCATTTTTTCACCCCTCCTGCAGATCTTAGTGTCATCAGCAAAGAGGCACACCTTTCCTTCCAGCCCCTCCACAATGCCACTTATGAAGACAATAAACAGCACTAGCAAACAGGTAAGAAGGAGGGGTGGAAGAACAATGGGGGAGCATCAAAACTGCCACCACAGAGGCAACAAGCCTTTGTGTAAAGCAAATCAACAAAACAAAAAGAAAGGAAAAAGCCACTATGGTTTTCAAAAGAGGTGGCAGGGAAGGTTAAGGAGAAAAAGATAGCATTCAGGAAATATAAGAAAACACAGAAGGAGCAGGAAAGAGAACTATATCAGTTAAAGCAGAAGGAGGTAGGGAAGGCAGCCAGAATAGCAAAGGCCCAAACTGAGGCAAAGATAGACAGCTCTGCTAAGAAGGGGAATAAAACCTTTTACAGGTGCGTTAGGGAGCAAAGAAAGACCAAGGAAGGGATACTGAGGTTTAATAAAGGGTAGCAAAAAAGTGAAGCATCACCAAGTGTGTTTCTGCAAAATCTCTTTTTACTGGCAAAAAATTAAGAATACAAGCAGAAATAAACACACAGCAGTAATACAAACAGCCACTTGAGCTGTGTCGCTTAAATTCTTTTTTGAAGGCTTAATAAAGGGGAAGGAATGTGGGCAGAGGGTGACAGTGAAAAAGCAGGGATACTGGATGAATACTTCTGCCCAGTATTCACAAAAGAAGAGGAGGGGGAGGTACCCAAAACAAACAATAGAAACACACTGGATAGGGGTGTTGATACCAGTCCATTCACAGAAGAAAGGGTTCTGAAAGAACTCTTAAAACTGAAGGTGGACAAAGCAATGGGGCCTGATGGGATTCACCACAGAATTCTAAAAGAACTAATGGGAGAACTAGTGACACCACTGACTACCCTCCTTAACAAATCATGGGAGGATGGGGTGGTACCTGAGGACTGGAGGAGTACAGATGTGATTCCACTTTACTTAAGTGGGAGCAAGGCAGAGGCAGAAAACTACAGACCTGTTAGTTTGACCTCGTTGGTAGGCAAAATGATGGAATCACTTCTGAAGGAAAGAATTGTTGAGTACCTAGAGGCCAGCAGGACACAGGACCAAAGGCAGCATGGATTCACAGCAGGAAGGTCATGTCAGATGAATCTAATAGATTTCTTTGACTGGGTGACCAAAGTAGTAGACCAGGGAGGGGCTGTGGACATGGCCTACCTAGACTTTAGCAAGGCATTTGACACAGTCCCACACAAAAGATTAATAAAAAAGTTAGCCAGCCTTGGAGTGGGTCCCAAGGTGGTAGCCTGGGTAAAAAATTGGCTAGACAACAGGATGCAGAGGGTAATAGTAAACGGAGTCCACTCTGAAGAAAGGGAGGTTACTAGTGGGGTACGGCAGGGTTCAGTACTGGGACCAGTCCTCTTTAATGTCTTTATAAGTGACATTGTGGAGGGACTGGAAGGAAAAGTATATCTCTTTGCAGACAACACAAAGATCTGCAACAGAGTTGATAAACAAGGTGGGATGGAAAGGATGAGAAGGGACTTGGCAAGGTTGGAGGAATGGTCAAATGTATGGCAGCTTAGATTCAACACAAAGAAGTGCAAAGTAATGCACCTGGGAAACAAAAACCCAGGGGAAGAGCACACAGTGGGGGGGGGTGACATACTAACAACAACAAAAATGGAAAGGGACCTGGTGGTAGTCTTATCAGATGACTGAAAGCTGGGCAAGCAATGTGAGAAGGCAGTAAGGAGGGCTAGGGGGATATTAGGATGCATAGGGAGAGGCATCACCAGTAGAAAACAGGAAGTTGTTATCCCTCTGTACAGACAGTTGGTGAGACCTCATCTGGAGTACTGCATGCAGTTCTGGAGACCCCATCTCCACAAGGACATAGACAGGATGGAAGCTGTCCAGAGGAGGGCAACTAAAATGATGCAGAGTCTGCACCAGAAGCCGTAAGAAAAGAGACCAAAGGAGCTTAATATGTGTACACTTGAGGAAAGGAGGAAGAGTGGGGACATGATAGAAACTTTCAAGTACCTCAAGAGAATCAACAAAGTCCAAGAGGGTAGCATCTTTCAGAAAAAGAGATGTGCAAGAACAAGGGGGCACAATTTGAAGATAGAGGGGGGACAGCTCAGAGGTAATGTGAGGAAGTATTTTTTCATGGAGAGGGTTGTGGATGCATGGAATGGCCCTCCTGAGGAGATTGTGGAGTCAAAAACAGTGGGAGAATTCAAGAATGCATGGGACAGACATAAGGCAACTATTGTGGGGGTAAGATAAAGTAGGCTGTTGGTTAAATAGGATCTGCAGCTTATCCATTAGGAAGGGAAATAGGCAGACTAGTTGGGCCAAGCGGTCCTTATCTGCTATCAAATTCTATGTTTCTATGATATGAAATAGTGGGCCTTAGTGGCTCAGACTGCCTTTGTACATGAGTTCCTAAGTGTCCTGTAGGACAGTAGGTCAGACTGGGAGTGGAAGTGTTTATATTGGGCCCATGCCTGGTCTCACAACTTACATTGATCAACAATGTCAGGTGTAATCCAGGGGTGGTGATAACTTTTTACCCTGGATTTTTCAAGGGGGGGGGCAATGTTTTAACCAGATTACAGTAAATCTGGCATGGAAAAGGGAGAGGGCCACGTCAGTGTTAGGTGCCAAGTAAATGGGGGACTAGTCAATTGCAGCCAGGTCTTCTGAGAGTGTGCTAGTGTTTAGTGGCTGAAAGGACCTTGACCAAATTATCTCAGGGGTGGAAGCAGGGAGCCTGACTATCCTGATACAGAAGGTCATGAAATGGTTGTGAAGGCATCCGTGAGAGTACCCACTGCAATGATATGATGGGGGTGGGAGGAAAAAACCCAGTCCAGAAGGGTGTGGTTTATTGGAGTTGGGTTTGAGCCACTTAGTTTTGGTAATAAGTTGGGAGAGGTTTAGTGACTCAGTCCTGTGTGAGGTGGTCTGGTGGCCAGGGAGAGCCAGTTAATATTGAAGTCCACCAGAAGGAGCTCACCAGAGGAAATATGAGAGGCAAATGCAATGAGGAAGTCAACCAGGAAAGATGAAGAGATTTTAGGGGAGTTGTAGAAAATAACTACAAAATGGCAATGGTATAGGGGAAGGTGAGCTTAGTTAGTAGGAGCTCATGAGAGGAGACACATATTCTCTATGAATGATGGAACAGGATAGGTTTCGACAGACACAGAAGGCTACACCACCACCACCACATCATTTACAACAGTCCTGCTGTTAGAGACTTATTTATTTATTTATTGAATTTTCTTGACCTGGTAGGCCCACTGAGACTAGAAGCCCCTTTTTCAGGGGCAACGGGGGAGGGGGATACAGATGGTAACCAACTGAAACTGAACCAGATTAAGCTGTTGGTGGTATTTTTAGTGAATGAGGGAAATTTGGCTAGGACACTGTGGAAATTCCCCAACTCTTTCTGCAGGGGGCGCTGAAGCTCTGCAGGAAGTCAGGAGGACCTCATTCCGAGGTTGGTCATGGATGGAGTAGGACATGTTGTTGGAGAGCTGGAGTCTAGATGGTCTGGTATTGTGGCATTACCTGAACAAGATACAGAACAAATACCTACTGTGGATACCCAAGTTGATACGCAGGTTCCTGATGTGGCTGCAGAGAATGACATTACAGCTGATAAGGTACTGTTGCAAGCTGAATTAGATAAAAAGAAGCAGCAATTACTGTTAATGTTATCAGCAGCTGAACAAGAGTTCTTGAAAGGAAAATCTCAGTTGGAGGAAGAGAAGAAAAAACGAAAGAGGTCTATGGCGAGTCCTGTGCAAGAAGTGAGTAAGCGTTTACCTGGTGGCATGGGTTTGGATCCATTACCTAAAACTGATACTGGAAATTTACCAGAGAAACTGAGTGTGGAAGCTCTGTCTGATGACATTACCTTTAGTGGCACTCTCCCTCAGATTGGACTCCGGGTGGTGCACTTCATGGAGCGGGCTGGATTTTTACAAATGGGTAGTGGCTCTCAGACCCTGCAATTCCTATCCCTGGTTACCCTGACTTACTGACTGAAACGTTTTCTTTACCCGCTTTACTGTCTGCTGGTGAATGGTCCATTGTACCTGTTGAGCCTACGTTAGATCCTCAGGCTGATGTATTTGGTGAAACTGAGGTAGATGGGCTAGCAATTGCAGCACACGCTGAGCTGCGCGTGTCAGACCCTAATGAGATGGCGCCTGGTAAAACTCCGTCAAACACTCTAAGGCAGACGGCTAATACAGACTATGCACAAGGTGAAGAGGATGATCGGGGGAATGCTGGGATGGGGCAGGGAGCTGCAGATAATAGTGACCAAAGGATTGAAGAGCCTGAAGCGGGTTCAGGTAACCGACGCCCTGCGACTTATGCAGGCTTATTTCATGCACCAGCTACTGCTGCTAAACGAAGATTTTTAGTTTGGCTTAAGTATAAAGGCCTGACCCCTATTTCTCCTGATAAGTTATGGGTGGGTAAAATGTTTCTCATGGATTCCATGGGTTTACCCAGCGGAGGTTTATGCATTTATTCATGCACCAGGAGATCATATGTATGACATTAGTTTCTGCACCATGGCCTTATTAGACACATTTTGGAGATTGTATTATGGGGTGAAAGACACTGCCGACTGAAAGATTTTGTAGCAATACTGATTACTAAACCAACCATTAAAACAATTACTTATTATTCAGAAATGAAGGAGTAGATATTAAAGATGTAATCGTTTGGCTGGAAAAGCACTGTACTATTTTTGACCATCCATTTCTTATCATGGATGATAATGGCTTCTGGACTGGGGGTTGGACTTTCAGGATTCAGTTAAATCAAACTGACCAAGGTATACAGCATCTCCCAAATTCCTTTTTTTGGGGTCGAGACAGAGGAATTCTTTTTTATGCTGGGCAGCTGAACAGCTGCTATTGCTATGGATCCTTATCACATTTGAATACGGATTGTGATACAGTCAGATGTTTTCATTGTGGATTACTGGGCCATACAGCGACTCAGTGTTCAGCTTCCCCTATCTGTAATCTCTGTGGGGATGATGAGCATACCTTTCAGGATTGCCCCTGGGCTGCTCAAAATTTGGATGAAGCCTCTGATCATGATGTCTTGCTTTCACGAGCAAGATGTTCATTTTCTCAGAATAATCAGGCTGGCATGGATTTTATTGTTTCTGCCAGGAGAAGAGGTAGAGGCAGGGGTGGCAGTTCGGGGGGGGGCAATCAAGGGGTGCTTCCTTTTCAGCTAGACCTCCTGTGGCCAATAATCTTCCCATTTCTTGTGTGGTGAGAGGGTCTGCAGTTCTGGAGGCTCCAGAGCCCTTGAAGGGGGTCATCGACCCATTGCCTGCTCCCCAAGGCCTTGGTGCTGTTTCTACTGGTAGGCCTCAAGTGGATCCTGGTATACCCCCTCCATCTGGAACCGGTTGAGGTGACTATAATTTCTCATGAAGGTTGTATTTCAGATAACGATTTGCAAAAGCCTCTGGGAATGGCATGCCCTCCCCAGTCTCTTAAACCAGCTGAAGATACAGACCCTGTCGTACTCTCAGGTCGTTTGCTGTTATCCCCATTACCCCTCTCGAATCTCTTTGCAGCATTTTCATCGTGGGGTGACAGAGTTGATGAGGAACAGCCTATGGAACAGAACTCTGTACCTCTTCCTCTCTCACAAGAGGAGGAAGATTCCCGCCAGGGATGCAGTGTAATTGCTGAAGCATCTAAAAGACAGACGAGATCTAGTGTAAAATTGAAAAAAAATCCTCCCTGAGCCTGATAACCTCAGGTTGGCTAGTTTGAATGTAAACAGTATAAAATCACCTGTGAGACGAACTACAACTTTTTCAGTTTTACATAATTTACAATATGATATTTTTTTTTACAGGATACGAGGTTGCACTCTGTTACAGACATACAAGCAGCTACGAGGGAATGGGTGTGGGGACCTTCCTATTGGTCCATTGGCCCTGATTCATGTTGTGGAGTGTCAATAGTTTTTTTTCTTCTAATATATATATAGGATATTGAGCCTGGTAGAGCATTATTATTAGATCTTGAGCTGGATTCTTTTCATTGTCATTTGGTGAATATCTATGGCCCTCAAACTAAGGCTCTTCATATAGATTTACCATCTAAAATTCAACCGTTTTTGCATACTAGCAGACAAATATTTTTGGGGAGGGATTTCAATGTCAATTTCCAGCACAGAAACCCAGCTAGTAAACAATACTGTGACAAAGTGTATTTGACAAGAATTATAGGACAGGCGGGCCTTAAGGATGCATATATTCAGGGATGTACTAGGGCCGGTCCAACATATTTTAGAGTGGCCTTGTCATCAAGGATTGATTTTATTTTTTTGAAAAGATTAGTAGAGGTTTTTCTTTCCTGTAATCTGCCTATTGAAATGTCCGACCACATGTTGATAGGAATTCACACTGAAATTCCCCCTCCGAGAAAGTCTGGGACTGGTTATTGGAGGTTGAATACATCCTTGTTGTTAAACTTGGAAGAACGACCAGAATTGAGTTTGATAATTTCTGATAAACGTTCAACTTTAATTTTATATGAGGGAGAGATTAGTCAGTGGTGGGAAGATCTGAAAATATGCGTTATTCAATTTTTTTAGTTTACAGCTCGGAATCAGGCTGCGACGGTTCAATCTAAGTATTTGGTTCTTAGGAGAAAACTGCAACACTTATTGTCTGATCAGGTTACTTGGGGTCAGGATTTGGGGGCATGGGGTTGCCACAATTTGCACAGAGATGTCTCTGTATCAGTATAATAGGCTGGTATCACTGCAGAAAGAACAATCATTTGGGATACAGGGTAAGGTGAAACAAACTAATCCATTTTCCGATAGTCAGGAAAGGAGGGAGAGAAAATGTTTTGTTGATTTGACTACAGATCAGGGGGTGTTGCTTACGGATAATGTTTCTGTTATGCAGTATTTAGAAACCCATATTGACAAGACATTTGGGGAGGTGCCCTTTAATTCCCCTTTTATTCCCTTTTCGCTACACACAGTGGATCCTCCAAGAGTAACAAAAACCCAAACAGATGATTTGATGGCTCCTTTTTCTGCAGTTGAGCTGCAGATGGTTATTAAGAATTTAAATAAGAATATTTCTCCAGGCTCTGATGGCCTTCCAGGAGAACTGTATTAATTATTATGGGAGCTTATGCCGGTTGAATTACTGGATATTTATAATTATATGATAAGGGACTTTTGCCTTCCTATACAAATGTATGAGGGGGCCCTTAATTTTTTTGTTTAAATCAGGACAAAGTTCGGACATTACTAATTGGTGTTCGATTACCCTGCTGAATGTTGATTTTAAAATACTAGCAAAATTATTGGGGAACAGGTTGGCTGCGGTGATGGAAAATTTAATAAGTCCTGTTCAGTTCTGTGGGGTACCTGGGAGACGTATTACAGATGCACTGTGTTTATTGAGGGAATTAACTGATGGAGGGAGGAATAATGGGAGACTTGAAACTGATGGGGGATTTGTTTTTAGTTTAGATCAGGCGAAGGTGTTTGATGGTGTTTCACATTATTTTTTATGGCAATGTTTACGTTCTTATGGAATTCCCGATTTGTTCATTCAGTGGATTCAAGTTATGTTATGCATTGGCCTTTGTGCGACCTTATGAGAATGGGCACATAGGAGAGTCATGTAGAATTCAGAAAGGGGTGAGACGTGAGGCAGGGGTGCCCATTAAGCCCTTTATTATATGTATTTTATATTGACCCTATACTCAGAATTTTGCAAAGGTCACCACTGATTAAAGGACTGGGGGCTGGGGTAGCACAGAATTGTTGCTTATGCTGATGATATCTGCCTTTTAGCACAAGATGACCTGTCTCTCCAGGTGGCATATGATCTGGTTCAGAACCTAGGGGTAATAATTGGAGTGCGGTCGAACCCTTTGAAATCTAAGTCTTTGTCAATACAGGGATTTGATATACCATCATTAGAGGTGGGGGGGCATCCCAATCACTAAAGCCTCACTAAAGCCCCATGCAAATTTCTGGGTATATATTTTGGGAGTGAGGATTTGGCAGGAGATAATTGGTGTAGAGTGTTAAAAATAGGAATGGACAAGGTAACCCACTGGAACGTGTGGAAAATGTCAAAAAGAAAGAGAATTTATTTAATTCATACTTTTTTACTTCCAATATTTTTGTTTATTGGTACAGTTTTTCCTCTTCCCCGTTTGTTGGAAACGAAGTTGTTGGCATGTTTTTTTTTTCCTGTTTCTGGGGTAGCCGTTTAAATCCTGTCAAACGGAATGTGCTATATAAACCTGTCAAGGAAGAGGGAGTTCATATAATCAATCCACTGTTTTTTTTTTCTTTACAATCTTTGTTTACAGTAATCTGCTTCCTTTAATGAAACATCTACCTAAATTACAGGGGGTACTGTTAGAATGGTGAACAAAGGCCTTTTTGCACAAAAATAAATGTAGTCCTCAGCTAGATAGTCAGTGGTCGGGGGTCTTCTATAAGGTGAAACAGTGGAACGTGAAATATGACTCTGTTTTAAGTAACCCTAGAAAATTGTTATATGAGAAAATTATTCTGGAATGTTTAGTGGAGCACCCGTTTGCAGGATTGTCAGTGTTAGATCAAAAATCAATTTCTTTATATATTACTGATGATAGAATCCCAGAGAAAATGTGGGACACGGTATGGTTGGCAATTCATGGGAAAGTGAATGTCCGGGGCAATCAGAAGCACAAACAGTTACAGGACGATATTGCCCAAGAAAAACTTGTGAACAGACTATTGAAACCATGGATCATTTGTATTTTATGTGTCCGTATATTAAGCAATTTTGGGAACTGGTTAAGAATACTGGTATTTGGAAATTAGATTTTCCTCCGGACTTACGGCTGTTGTTTTATAGTATTATTTCTAGATCTCAAATCCTAATTCCTCACAGTACATTGCGTATGATTATGATGCATTTTTTATACTGGGTATAGGTTGGTCGTTGTAGGTTGGCACTCCAACAAATGGAGATTCAAGTATGGGAACTTTATAATATGGTACTTACTGATTTAAAAACATTTAAATATAAAGAATCCTTACGGTTTTCTTCAAAGGTTTGGGCACAGCATTGTGAATATTTTGATTGGTTTTGAATGACTACTCATTTTTCGGGGATAGCTTTTAGAGGATGGCTTAAATGGAGGGTTCTCTTTAACACAGTTCATTGCCTCTGGCTGAGAAAAATGAGAAACAGTGATAGTTTTTTTAGTAAACTATAACACTTTAGATGGAGCATTTGGGGGAGACTTCGGGTGATTCTAGGAGCCTTCAGAATTAGGCAGTGTGGTTTTTCCATGTACTTACCATCGGTTTGCTGGTCTGAGGGGAATGGTTTTAACTGTTACTGTATTTGACTCCTTAAGTATATCATTAGAGTATAGGTATGTCTTTATAATATGTTTGATTTTTTTCTTCATTTCAAAGGGTACATTTTCTCATTATTTACAGTATGAAGCACCACATGGGAATTATTCTAGTTACTTTTTTATGGGGAACTGGAAATAATATTTAGGTTTCTATATTATAGTTGTTTTACAAAATAGTGTTTGAAAGCCCTTATATTATTCTTTTTAACCCCTTAATTTTTCTTCGCATGTTTGTATGATTTTTTTTTCCTGTTTTATGGTATGAATTAATACTTGGAGAATTACTTTGTTTCTTTTGTTCTGATTTCTGTATGCAGTACATTATTTTGCTTCTTTGGTATTTTGTGACATCAATAAACGAATTCCTCTGCTCTTTAGGTAGGGTGGGGGTGACATTTTGTTTAGTAAGCTTTATTTTCTGACTAGGGCCTATGTATGATTTCTTATACCTTTGCATTTATGATTCTTTCCTTTTATGTTTGTATATCCCTGTTTTTTGCAGTATGCTGTACTACTCTGTTGAATTTATGTTTTTTCTTTTCAAATTTTGTATGAAGTAATACTGATTTGTTTATCTGTTATTTCGTCATATGAAAAAAAATTCCCTACTCTGCCAGTAGGGGGAGTCTGTGTCACATCCTGTAGGGCTGCCAAGGTGGCTGAACAACAAGCTGGAGGTGAGGAGGAGGAAATGGAGCTGGGAGAAGAAAGAGATGATGCACTGATACTAGAACAAGTTAATATGGAAGAAATGGTGGAAATAACGACAGAAAAAGACGGAGGAAGGTAAAGATTTAGATTTGATAAACCCAGTGAATGAAACACCTGTAGTAGACTGTGACAAGCCTGAAAGTGTGTGTTCAGAGAAAAGTGATACAGAATCTGAACAAACGACTGAGGTGGAAGAGACTAGTAATAGGGATGTGGCAGAGCACTTCTTAAAAATGCAACTAGAAAAACAAGAAAGAAATTTCTACTCAAAAAAGTTAAACTAGAGAAACAAATAAGAGAAATGAAATCTGATAGATTGAAGAGGCCTGTACAAAAAGCACAAATGAGTGGTGATGACGCAGCATCATCAAAGGCAATGACCAGATGGGCGGCAGCGGTAGAACTGGAAGAGACGCGGGAGTATGCCGAGAAGAAATGGTAGTCTGAACTAACAAAGAAGCCTGAAGTTATGTCAGGAATGGCAAAAACAAGGAGTAAGACACTTGGCCTAACACATTCTGGAGCTCAGGAACATGAAACAGACAAAACCTGGTCAGTGGATAATGCTTTAAGAGCAGCTGGATGGGAAAGAAATAAGCAGACAGGTCAGTGGGAATCAGGGACATCCCCTATTGCTATGCCGGGCCCATTTAACAAGAATAATAATATTTTGAATGACAATAATCTGGAAAATTTAGAAATACCTCCAGAGCTTAAGTTAATGCAGAACCCTCAGCTTGAGTTTACAGAACGAACTGATGCTGTAAAAATAAGTGCTCAACAAATCAGGGATGCCCCGCAAACCTAAATGATACACCTCAAAGGCCTTTAAATATTATTAATAAAGAAGTGCCTAAAACATATTCTTTATTCTTTAAGACACCAATCTATCCGGCAAAACACCACAATGCAGTCAGGCTACTATTACAGTGGAGGCATGATGGAACCCCCAGATTGTGTGTTTGTGGCTAGAACCCTACTGAAAGATTCTATGAAGTTTTTCACAAATGAAATATATGCACGGATACACATCTCCGGAGAGACCACATTTGACATTAGCTTTAAAACAGTGGGTAGTCTAGAAAGATTTTGGATCAAATATAATGCTTTAAAGAAATCCCGCTTGTGGACACTATTTACAGCTATCCCCTTATCAAAGCCAGTACAAAAGACAATTACTGTATTATTTAGAAGTGAGGGGGTCAGCGTGACAGATCTGGTGCACTGGCTAAAACCAAAATGCGCTGTATTAGAGGACTCAGAAGCTATAAGGGATACAGAAAGTATCTGGACTGGGGGTTGGCAGGTGAACGTTTTGCTGAAAACTGTGAATGGGGAAATTGTACATCTTCCAAATTTTTTTTTTTTTTTTTAGGGAGAGAGATGGGGCATACTATTTTATCAAGGACAACCCAAAATGTGTTATAAATGCAGATCATACAACCACCTCAGCAGTATTTGTGACAAGCAGAGATGTCTTGTTTGTGGGGAATTGGGACACCTTGCAGCACAGTGTCTGAATGAGTGCAGATGCAATCCTTGTAATGAAACAGGGCATACATTCCAGAACTGTAGGTGGGCAGCACACAATATTCCAGAAGAAGGAAATGAGAAAGAGCAGCACTTGTTAATTACATTAGCACAGAAACAAAAATCAGCACAACAGGAGCAAAACTCGGGACAGAAACAAACAGACCAAGGGGTAAAAGACAACAGAAGTATAGGGATGAACAAATAGGAAAACAGCAGGAAAAGGGGTTAATGGGGAAAAAAATCAGAAGAAAGATGTGAGACAGAGGCTAGAACAGTTGAAATTGTTAACATAGGAAATGAACCACTTACAAATGAAAATACAGATCTGATAGTTATGCCTCCCCCCAATCAGTAGTGGAGTCCTCAGCTTCATTACAAAGTGAAGGAAAGTTGAAAGGAAAACGGAGAAAAATTAAGAACTAAAGTATTTGCAATAAGATCTGTGGTTAAACAAACTACTACACCAACACAGAATAGATTTGATATCTTACAATCAGACCATTCAGAAGATGATTCTGATGATTCCTCTGTAGCTTCTTCTGTACCAGAAACTACGACTGACACTGAAAAACTAGAAAGGCCCTAGGGACCTCAGAAGAGAAAGGCAAAAATAAAAATCAAACATAAGGAACAGAATGTGAGAAGACGCAAGTACAAATAATTAAAAGGCAATGCTGTTAGAACCATTCTCAGTGCACACTATTAATGTAAATAGTATTAAGAGATCGGGGAAAAGAAAAATAGTATTTTCTTTTATAAAATGTTTGCATTTTGGGTTATTTCTTTTGTAGGATGTGCGACTACACACTTTGAAAGAATGTCAGGAAGCCACAAAAGATTGGTCAATAGGCCCATCATTCTGGTCCCTTGGACAAGAACCTTGTGCATGGCTAGGAATAACATTTAAAATGCCTGAAGTCAAAATATTGAAATTATATGAACTAGTACCAGGGAGGATTTTAATTCTTGATGTAATATTACATAATAGGAGCTTTAGAATGATAAATTATTATGCTCCCCAATCCAAAGCGGGGAGATGTGAACCAATGAATCTGATACAGCCATATTTATATACCTGTTATCAGTAATTTTTTCAGGAGATTTTAATTGTCCATTAATAGCAAAAACTATGAAACAATATTGTGATTCGAACCTACTATCAGTAATAATTAATAAAGCTAAATTTATAGATGCCTATTTTTCATGTTCTAAATTAACAACACCTACATTTCAGAAAGGGCATTTAAAGTCTAGGATAGACTATATTTTTACATCGGCAAAAATACAGTTAGAATCAGCAACTATAGTTCTGGCAGAGTTCTCAGATCATAATGTAGTTTCAGTCAGAATTAAGTTCACAGAAGCACTGAGAAAAGGACCAGGATACTGGATGTGGAATGTTTCTCTATTAGAAGATAAATACATCCTTCAAGCATTACAGTCCTTAGTTCTAGCACATAAACCAGTGTTCCTATTTGATAATGCAGTAACATGGTGGGAGGATACAAAGAGTGACATGCGAAAATTATGTAAACATTTAAGCTAAACGTTGCATAAAAATACATTTCTAACATATTTACCAGACAGAAAGACATTACAACAGCTATTTTCCATGTCATATGAAATGGGTCAAAACTTAACCGTCCAGATAAATGAAATAAAAAAATAAGACGATGTCCTTTCACAAAAATAAAGTAAAAATACTTTATTATAAACAAAAGTTTGTCATAAAGGGGAAATCAAGTAGTATCTGCCCCTTTGAACAATCCATTAAATAAGGAAAAGCAAAAGAAATGTTAGAACTAATAGATGAGAATGGGAGGTCATTAAAGACACAGTCTGACATAATGAAATGGGTTACAAATTATACCAAAAAAGTCTATGAACCTTTGGATAGTGTACAGAATGGGATGCAAAATTATTTAAAATCCATAACTATCCCAGGTCTGGAACTAGCTAAACAAAGAGATTTGATAAAACCTATACAGCAGGGTGAAGTGAGAGAAGAATTAACTACACTAGCAATTGGTAAAATGCCAGGATTAGATAGATTACCTAACGAATTTATAAAAGTTGTAAGTGTAGCGCTCATAGCAGAATTAACAGAGGTATACAACTGCATTTTAGACACTCAAAATATGGCATTATATATGAATATAGGAGCACTTTCATATATATATATATATATATATAAATAAATATAAAGGAGATAAGAGTGATCTAGGTAATTGGAGGCCTATCAGCCTTCTTAATTCAGATTTTAAATTATTAACAAGGATTCTAGCAAAAAGACTAGCAGCAATTGCAAATGAGGTAATATCACCGGCACAAGCATATGCAGTACCAGGTAGATATGCACAAAACTCCTTAATACTGATTAGAGAATTAGTAGAGTTAGGTAAGGTAGGGGAATTGGATGGGTTTTTAGTCTCACTAGATCAAAGGAAGGCCTTTGATCAGGTTAGTCACAAGTTCTTATGGGAAGTGCTTAGACATTATAATATACCCAACAAAATGATAGAATGGTTTAAATGTATTTGTAACACAGCACAGGAGAGAGCACGGAAAGCGAGGATCAGCATTGGCTGAAGTGGCACAGGTGACACCAACTGAGCTGTGAAAAACCCACAGGTAACGCCCGCTCGGTTAGTACCACCTGTGGCACCGCAGCAGTAGAGGGGACCCGTCCACTGCGTCACCACCCCCACATGCCACCCGCAGCCTGGTAGGGCCCGCCTGGCAGGTAGCGGGCTGTCAGAGCTTCCACATCCAGAACATCACAGTGCACGGGCCGGTAATGTTCTCCTGCCTCCCGCAGGACACCTGGCCTCCGAAAGGAACTGTAAATGATGTGGTCATCACCAAAGTGACACACGGCCGCATGGCCCTGGACCCTGCCCACCACGAACAAATCTGCATGGCACGCACCCGACAGCTGGAAGCGCCCGCAAATCTGTGTGACACAGCCACCGCTGCCTGCACCGTTGTGATCACTCTGATTTCCACCGCACCGCTGGTCGCCAGCGGATGCTGGACTGATTCTGCAGACCGATTCTGGTAACTGCTGTCACCGCAGTTACAGAAACCGCCATCGCTCAGCAAACTGTCTCTGTGTCTGTAGGGCCACCGGCAGCAAGGTCCCACACACCGGTAACATGGGTTCATCGCAGCTAGCGAGCCTATGTTACAAGTGCGATAATCTTACTCCAGTGTCAGGCTCTGCCGGTGATTATCAAGCTCGCTGGGTGGTTGGACCCTCGGGCTTCACCCTCAGGCACCAACCCCCCCCAGTGGGCATTAATCCACTAGCAGAGACCCCCTCTGTCAGTGATTAATGCTTACCTATCAAACAGCAAAAGTAGTTCCCATGTTGAATGGGTGAAGAGGACCAATCATTAAGCTAAATAGGGGGCCAGGCAGGGGTGCCCACTAAGCCCTATACTATATTTTTTTTTTCCTGGAGCCTTTATTAAGAATAATAAATGGAAGAAATGAAATAATGCATATCGAAATTAAAGGCCATGGATTGCCGCATAAGATGCCTATGCGGACGATATGACAGTATTAGTTAGAAATGAAGTATCCTTAATTAGGGTATTGGACATGTGCAAAATCTTTGGACAACTTTCAGGTGCTTCCTTAAATATGAGGAAATGTGTGGGGCAAAGACTAAATTATTTATTGAACTATCAAGGGAATATAGATCAAGTGCTTATAAAACCAGAACCAATGAATATTTTAGGTATAATATTTGGACCGGAAGAGATGGATGAACTGAACTGGGAAAAAAAATTAGAATTGGGAAAATTAAAAGTAGTACAATGGAACAAATGGAATTTTAGCAAGAAAAAATGAGTATATTTAATGAAAACATTTCTTATGCCCATTTTTCTCTATATGAGCTATATTTTTCCTCCTCCAAATAAAATGGAAACAGCCTTGTTAAGTATATTTTTTCAAGCCTGCTGGGGAAGCAGATTAAATTCCATTAAGAGAAACATTTTATATTTACCTATTAATAGAGGAGGATTGAATATGATTAACTCGATTATTTTCTTTAATACTTTTTCCTTTTTTAGTAATCAAAAGCCATTATTAGTTAATCAGAATTATGGATGGGAAAGTCTCTTTGGAGACAAATATCATAACGTATTATTTCAATGGGACAACCAAAGAATGAGAATAGTGAATAAATCTATTATGATTTCTGAATATATTCGATGTACATGTTTAAGACTAAAACAATGGAGAGTAACAACAAAGCAGATAAGAATAGTCCAAAGAAAGAAATTATATTTTACTTTACTTGATTTATTACGTGGGGAAGTGGATGTCTTTCCCAAATGTCCTACAGAACATAAAGAAGGTCTAAGTAAAATTCTAAACAATAAAAGAATACCAGAAAGGATGTGGGACTTTCACTGGCTTGCATGTCATGAGTGGACTAACATCAAAGCTAATCAAAGATACAAAAAATGCAAGAGAAAATCTGTAGCAGAAATCAGTGCATACAGCAGGAAGAGACAATAACACATTTATTGTTCTCGTGTTCTTTTATTAAAGGATTCTGTAAGTTTACAGCACATAAATGGGGGGAACCAATTTTCAGTACTTTGAGTTATGTAAATCTGATGTATGGAGTTTTTGATAAAAGATGGAAAAAAATGGAATTTAAGTACCTTACATGTGATAATGGTAATATTCAAATGGAATGTATGGATAGCAAGGTGTGAATTTACACTACAGCAGAGAGAGAAGGGAATCATGTGTCGTTATATAGTAAAATAATGACAGATCTAAAAAATGTATATAAGGAAGAAAAAGGGAAGATGGAAAAAAACATGCTTGAAGAATATTGGAAAGCACTGCCTTGGATTACTGATAATGATACTCCAGTGACTTGATCTAACCAGGAATAATTATACAATGTGATGATTTGTCTGAAATATTGTAAATATTTTATAAAAGTAATGCATATGGAATGATTTTTGATTTGTTTTCTAATAAAAAAAAAAATTCCCCAACTCTGACGGTAGGGGGGCCATGCTGGCTATGAGCATGGCCAGACCAGAACAGATTTCAAAGGAGATGGAGGCTGTGGAAGTATGGGAGCAGGCCTCATTCCCTACCTGTCTTGTACCAGAGGCCTATGATCTAGTGGAAACTTTACTGAATGATGTGGATGAAGATGCTGGAGATATCACTGAAACCTTTCTATCTATGGAAGATTTAAGCAAAGTAATGGTGAACGAAGAAGAACTTAAAACTGAGGTGGATTTAATACCAGAGGAAATGGAGAGTTCTGTGCTTCAACAAATATCTGAAGAAATGGCTAGCCATCTAAAAGAACAGGATGGCCTTAGCGCTCAGCTTTTGTTGCTTCAAAAGGATACTGATGTCACAATAGCCACACTACCTGTCAACCAGCAGCATGATGCAGCAACATCAAAGTCCCAGGCAGGGCCGGGTGAGTCACCTACAGTTATTTCCACTGTAAATTTCACATCTGAGCAAAAGCTATTGTTTAAACCGGCTGGCAGTAACAGCGTGAAGAACAGCAAGTGCCGAGAGCCGGATAAATTATGTATTGAAAGCTTAAAAGAAAGTGAGGATGCTGATTTAAAGTGCAAAGGTGAACAACTTTGTGAGGGGCCAGCCCAAGCTACTCTTTCAAGTAACCAAGCTGAGACTATGTCTAAAACTTCGGGGTTTGTTTTCCAAAAGCACTGCGTAGCACCGAAGGCTAACTTAATGCCTCTTTTCCAAGGAGAACCTGTATACCAAACTAAACCTGAGAAACAGGATCTTTAAGTAAATCAGGGCCCAATGAGGACATAAAAATGAAGTGGAATGCTGTTACATTAGCTAAACGGCATATCAAAGTGTGAGACCTTTCTTTTGGCATATGAAACAAAGAACCGCAGGCTTTGAACACCCAGTCTAATGGTATTTCTACTTCGGCAGCACTCAAAGAAGCTTTGTCTCTGCCTGATGTACCAGTTTCTCCTTGTGGCTCGTGGTCACCAAAAAAGGCATTATCTGAGGCTGGGTGGAAACAAACACCTAGCAGGACATGGTTACCAGATCCACAGTGGGATCCTAAACTCAATTTTTCATCTCAAAATTCAGAATGGCATCCTAATATAAATCCCTAAAATGTTATTTTGAAACCAGAACTAGTCATGTTGGACAAAATGGAAACACAACTTGCACAAGTTGTCTTGCTTAAAAATGAGAAGGAACCCATAACAGAGGGGGAACCATCCCTCACGGATCATGGAAGAAGTACTAATGAAGTAGGGGAGTCTGAAGGCACTCCCAGGGAAAGTGAAGATCCCCAACAGGACCAAGCATGACCTCAGAAACCATTATTATCTGACTTATTTTCCAAAAAAAGGAAGCAGCTCCTTGTAGGAACCCTGTGTGAATCAGATACAAAAGGGGCATAGAGGATAGGCCTGACAGACATTACGTGGGGAAGACTTTATTAAAAGATTCTTTACATTTTTCCCCATGTGAAGTGTTTGTTTTCATAAATATCTCCGGAGAAGACAACTATGATGTGAACTTCCACATTGCATATGCCCTGGAACATTTTTGGGAATGGTACAACCAGGTCAAGTTCTCCCCCATATGGACCACCTTTTTTGTGATCCCTTTAACTAAACATTTGGTGAAGTATGTTACTGTTATGTTTAGGAATGAGGGAATCCATGTGGAGGACATAACTTACTGGTTGACGCAAAAGTGTGAAATATTGAGCAATCCTGAGGAAATTCTGGACACAGAGCTATTTTGGATGGGAGGGTGGCAATTTAAAGTGAAGCTTTGGAATACAGATTCTGGCATTCACCATATGCCAAATTCTTTCATGCTAGGAAGAGATTGTGGAGTATGTTTCTAGGCAGGGTAGCCTAGGGCCTGCTACAACAGCGGGGCCAGGATGCACTTGTCCAGCTCATGTTCATGATCATGATGAAGCGCCTGGCCAAGTTCCTCAGAGAGAAAGAACCCAAACCTTTGGTGATTCCACCGTTCATGGAACCATTTCAGGATGTAACACACCTCACCTGGCACATGCCGTCTTCCATATCGGCAGTCCCTAGGATGGCAGACAGGCTTTATAAGCCTCCAAAGTCTGAACCCTTTCTGGCCGAGCAACCAAAGGCCAATTCGTTTGTCCTCATGGCCGCCCATGGCAGGGGTTCCCAGCCAAAGCACTTGAGGAGGGAGAGGGGGGACATGATAGAAACTTTCAAGTACCTCAAGGGAATCAACAAAGTCCAAGAGGGTAGCATCTTTCAAAAAAAGAGGTGTGCAAGAACAAGGGGTACAATTTGAAGATGGGGGCGGCTCAGAGGTAATTTAAGGAAGTATTTTTTCACAGAGAGGGTTGTGGATGCATGGAATGGCCTTCCGGAGGAGGTTGTGGAGTCAAAAACAGTGGTGGAATTCAAGCATGCATGGGACAGTCATAAGGCAATTCAAGGGGGTGGGGGTAGGAAGAAGTAGGCTGCTGGTTAACTAGGATCTGCAGCTTATCTATTAGGTAGGGAAATGGGCAGACTGGGTGGGCCAAGCAGTCCTTATCTGCCATCAAATTCAATGTTTCTATGTGATAAGCCCTGCTGAGAAAACTGTGGAGAGATTGGTCATATTGCAATGCAGTGTGCTTCTCACACAAAATGTGATTTGTGCGAAGGGTTTGGGCATGTGTTTTCAGAATGTCCATGGGCAGCTAGAAATAAGGCTTATTGCAGGAGCCCAGACCTGCTTATTCAACACCACAAGATTCTGTATTGTAGGAAGAAGTTCAACCTACATCTCCCCCTCCTGATAGGGAAGAACCAAGAGACCCCAAGTGCTAGAGGTAGTGGAGGTGTTAGGCCCCCCATACCTTCCCAGGAAACCACCCATCTTCCAGCCCCCCCTTCTATGACAGGGATGCTAATTCCAGTGTGCTACACTGACCCTGAATGCACAGCTCATAAGGCAGATGGACCCCCGCCCACTCCTCCTATCCCTAAAAGGAAATCTTCCAGGAACATTATGCCACCCTCTATTCCTCCTGATGTTAAAATTGAAACTTTGAACTCCTATGCAGTCTTGGCTCCTGAATGGGGTGAATCAGAAATGGAGTTAGCAGATTCTGATACTCAATCCCAGGGAAAGGAACAAGATGTTTCAAACCAGGATCTTATAGGATATGGTTGGGGGGGGGGGGAGAAAAGGAAAAAGTAGCTTTAGATACAGGTTCTTTTTGGGTTGGAACTCTAAACGTTCATAGTATTCTGAGTATTGTGAAATGTCAGGTGGTGTTCAGTTACATTCATGAATCTTCTCTGAATATTTGTTTTATCCAAGAGACATGGATGTTTTCTGAATATCAAGAGAGATTATTTAAAGGGGAATGGTTATGGGGTCCTTCTTACCGGTCGTTCGGGCAAGACTGTGCAGACGGGATGGGGTTGCTTTTTAATTCTTTTCATTTTTCACTTATTAAATTAGTAGACCTGGTGCCAGGAAGGGTTTTAGTTTTAGATGGAAAACGGAAGGATATGGACTGTAGATTGATTAATTTTTCCGGCCCCCAATTAAAAGCAGAAAGGGTGGCCTTGTTAAATTTAGTTAGACCCTTTTCGGTCACTACTCATCAAATTTTTTTTGTGAGGATTTCAACTGTGATGTGAGGGTAAAAAAAACTTAATACTGATTCTAGTAAAAAAAATCTATTGTGATACCAATGCCCTGGTGAAAGTAGTTAGTTCAGTAGATCTATTAAATTGCAGTGCATTTCAAACAACAGGCCCTAATAACTCTTATAAAAGAGGGAAATACATGACAACCATAGATCACATGTTTATTTCCAAAAATCTACCAAACATCTCATTCCAGATTACTCCAGTTGCTTTTTCTGATCATATGGCATTGTCAATCCAGTTTAATGATATCCCAAATTCACCTAAAAAACTAATAGATGGAAACTGAACCTATCAATTTTATCAGATTCCCAAGTGCTGTCTGGCATAAAAAAAATCTACTCAGAGCCAGGAATACAGTAAGATTTCTGTACGTGGATACAGGAGAATGGTGGATCGACACCAAGGCTGATTTTAAATGCTGGCTGCAAAAATATGGCAAAAAGAAAGAAAATAATAAATTTTTACACTATTTGTCACTCCATTGGCAACTTCAAAATTTCATTTCATGGTCCAATACCATGACATATGATTATTCTGACCAGATTAAGGTAGTTAAAGATAACATGTTAAATTATCAATACGACAGAGCCAGCACTATGAAAGTGATGTTCCAAATGGGGACTCAGAAAACACCAGTGAGTGACCCTTACAAAGCTTGTAAATCATTGAAAGAAACAACGGAAATGTAAGGTTTAACTGACTCTGAAGGAAATCAAATCAGTTTCATTATAGGAATTAATAAAATTATTGAACATTTCATTTTAGCACATGGCCCCACAATATCACATTCTGAAAATGACATAACTGCATATCTACAAACTTTAAATCTTCCAAATTTTCAGGATGAGGCAGAGGCAATGCAGGAACCAATACAAAGGGCGGAGATTGAATCTGCAATTAACTCCCTGAAACCAGGAACATCTCCTGGAGTGGATAGGCTTCCCATAGAATTTTATAAAATATTTAAACAAGATCTTCCATTATGTTTAGAAAAAGTCAATGCATATTTCTTTTCAACAAATTATATGCATTCTTCATTTTTAGGTTTGCTGATTTTTCTTTTTAAGTCAGGTGACAGAAAGTTGCTTCAAAACTGGAGGCCAATCACAATACTGAATGCAGATTATAATGTAACCCCCCTTGTTCCCAGGGGTTACTAGAATCCCACTTAGAATCAGTGGCAGGCAAGAAGAGGCAGCTTGGGGGAATTCCAGGATTCAGGGGTAATCCCCTGGTCCAGCCTGGACTGTGTTGAAGCTGCCTAAGATTCATCTGCTCTGTGAGTACCTGAGACTTTTGTGTGGAAAAAGCCCTGGGGCACCTGCATTCCTGTGGTGAGTTTTTTCTCTGACAAAGGGACTCTGTCACCAAGACTGTTTTTGTTTTTGTTTAAAAGTGTCTGCTTACTATGAGGTCTGGAGAGAGACTTGCCAAGTACAGAACTTTTAGTTTGTGTCTGATTTAAAAGTGTCTGCTAAAGTGGGGGTCTAGTGAAGAGACATTGCCAATTACAGAACTTTTAACTTCATGACACCTCAGAAGTGTGTAAAGTAGTATGTTAAATGTGAAAGACATTTCAAGATAGCATCTACAAGTTTTCTGAGAAGGGTGTTATTAACCAGATTAATGGCTGAGTACAAATTTGGAAGCAAAAGGTGGGAGACCCCCATCTGGAGTAACCATGTTTACCTCTCCGAGTTCAGTTTGTGCACCTTTGTTTTTTCTCAGTGCATTTGGCCAGTGCCTGAAGAAAACTGGTTTACCCAGACATGGGTTTTGGATTTTCTGTGAGCCTAAGTGTGCTCATTGGTGGTCGAGGGTGCCACCAATAATTCCTCATGAAATACAGGAAAGTCTCCTAGTACTGGCCAAGGCTGCCTAGTCAAGGGAAGGGTACTAGTTCTGACGTGTGTGCCATTTTCCATTCAGAATCTGAGGGTGCACTGTGTGTGTGCTCTGTACCACAGTCATCTGTATTACCAGTGGGAGTAGCCCTGGGGGGGGCCATCTTTGCTTTGTGATTATTCTCTGTGTATGTGAATAAAAGCCACACTCTAGAATCCCAACCTGGTTTGGACAGTACTGTTATTGCTTCCATTGTGTCTGGATTTACTTGGATACCCCTGACCAGAAATACAAACCTAGCATAATGCTGAGCAAACGTTTTCTCCCAGGACCCAGGTTGAAGGCCATGATAAATGGTCCCCCCAGGTGTGCGCCAGGTAATTGCCACACTTGGTTTGCCTATCTGAGGATGGCAGGCTACAAAGTAGAAGTATTGGTAAACAGAACTGTGGTAGTGACAAGCCCCTTCCCTCTCATTGGTGCCATGTGTGAGAGAAGCAGCCCTACTAGTTGAACAAGGGGGGCTGGTGGGGGAAGGTTACAAAATGGAGGGACCGCTGAGAATGTGTTTGGAATTTGGAGAAAACAAGAGATGTTTGCTCAGGTTGTGGCTAGCATTTGTCTTCCTGGAAGTTGGTAGCCCAAAATCGGAAACTTTGTGCATAAGGGATTTGCCAGAGAAGTGTCATCTGTATGTGCCGCTGTGTGCCTGCTGTTCATGTGCTGCTGTGATTGTGCCAACATTTACCAAGGAACTGTAAAGCCAGATTGTGTGTGCCCCTTGTCCTGCATCAAAAAGAACATTTGCCAGCTTTAATTTTCAAAGTTGTGGCAAGAAAAAGTATTGTGAACTGTGAGAAACAAAGAGACATTTGTGCCCTGAAAGTTTCAAATGCTTGCTGTGTGAACTGGGGGAGTTGCTAGAGAAATTACCATGAGAAATGGTTAAAAATGGTGCTCCCGCCATGGAGTTACAGTTGAAAACAAAAAAAAGTTATTCTGCAGTTTAAATTTTGCCTGCTCGACGATCGCCGTGGAGGAGAAGAGCACGAGAAGAGAGAGAGGCTCATTTGCATGGTGTCGAGTGATTGGTGAGACTGCAATCAGTCCCGCCACCAAGCCAGCTTCAGAGTGCTGCCCAGTGTTTGAGAGGGACAGAGCGAGTGGTGTGCAAGCTGGCTAGCCAGGAGGAGCGTTGCAGTGACTGCAAATGTAAAAGTTAAAACAACAGACTTTTCTGTACTAAATCGGGCTCAACCCATATTCCGATCGACTGGGGAGAAAGCGTGGTGTTCGAAGGGACAATCGGCAGGGTCGCCAGCCCATTTCAACTCAGAGGCCTTCCAGGGTCAGCTGTAGGCTGAGAATTTCCATCGAAAAGCCAGCTACTGATTCAGTGAGTACCATTCAGTAAAACTGAGCTCATTCTGTGTGTGATTTTTCAAAAGCCAGCTGGATCTGTGTGTAAACAGTGTGACTGTTTTTGCAAAGAAGGACTGTGTAAAGTAAATCAAACCCAAGTAAGAATTCTGAGCATTAGACTGTGAGCATTGTTACGCCTGGGTTATGCCCCTTATCGTCCCACATACACCTCACGTACACCTCACACTGTATTCCTGGGTTGGGATATTTAGACTGCACCAGGCTGTGGTGCAAGCCTGGGCGCAGTGCAACTGGGATGTGCCAGGGCGCTGACAGGGTGATATTCAACGGTGCTGTGCCATGGATCAGCACCATCGAATATCGCTCCGTGGCCACCTGCAGAGTGCATGGCACAGAGGAACTGCACCAGCGCAAGTGGCCAGAGAGGAGCAGGGGGATGCACTAGTGCAAGTGCCATTGCACTAGGTGCATCAACTGCGATATTCAGCGGTGGACATGCAAATGGGGCCATAATGCATGCAAGGTGCAAATGGGGCCATTTGCATGTCATTATGGCCCCATTTGCATGCAGGTGCACCGATCCCCAGTGACTTGTGCCTGGCGCCCTGCCAGGCAGCAGCTGTTTGGCACCGACGCCCCCTGCCCCTCACCGGCAACGTGCTCCAATGCCCGATCGCGGGCTGTAATACTGAACAAACTCCCTGGTGGTCCAGTGGACCTATTACCTTGCCTGATCACAGGCTGTAATACTAAATAAACTCCATGGTGGTCCAGTGGACTATCACCTTGCCGATCACGGCCGTAACACAATAAACTTCCGGTGGTCCAGTGATCCATCTCCCCTTTCCGATCGCTGGTATGACAGTCTTCACTATTCTGGTCCAGTAGCCAGAGCCTCCCCATTCATTTCCATTGTCTTCAGTTGGTCGCCAGCCCCCGGTTCGCAGTGGTGTAAAATTGCATCTTCGCAGCCGCCTACAGACTGACAACTTCAGTAGCGAAGTTGTGGAGTTACCATCATCCATACAGGTAATTCAATGTGCGTAGAGATCGCATTGTGATTAGAGTTCCGATATGGAATGGATCCATTCACATATTTCCGGACTCTGTAGTCATAGTATAGTTTGCACACCCATTGGCTTATGCTGTGGACCAATGGGCGACAGCCGCATTTATACCTGTCAGTCGGGCAGCCGGATTGCTTGCGGTGGGTGTTGTCGCCGTCCGCTGACCGGGGAAGGGTGGCAGGAACGGAGTGGGAGGGTGGGAGGGGCAAGTACCGCTAGACCACCAGGGATAATTGAAGATATGCATACCTGCGATTGAGCAGGGAGATAGGTCGACTGGACAACCAGGTTTTTTTTTTAGTATTACAGCCTGTGATCAGGCAAGGTGATAGGTCCACTGGACCACCAGGGAATCTATTCTATAAAACAGCCTGTGATTGGGGATGGGGGGGGCGCTTCGCCATCGGACGGTGCCGCCAGAGCTTGGGTGGCCACCCACAGCTGACAGCTGCCATGTTGCGCCCTGCATTACGGCAGCTCACCTGAGGGTGGCCAGCTGTTGCTCCTTCATTTTCTGGTGTAACTGTGTGCGGCGCATGTAGGAGTTGCATCTGTGATATTCTCAGCACATCCCGGCTGAATAACAGGATGTGCAGAATGCATGGGCAAGCCCTTTACCTGCACAAGATATATCACCGATGGCCTCTGGCTCATCGGAATTGTGCTGCGGATATTAGCCCATTGAATATCATGCTGGGGCACATCAGTGGGTTCCACATGGCACAACTCTGTTGCGCCATGCGCAAGCCATTTGAATATCCCACCACTGGTCTACTGTACTGTGATACTGCTTTTCTGCACTAACATATAGATATGGGCACATATCATATAAGCATGAGTGCTAGCAATGTGCTTTGCTGCTAATATATGATTCATTATACCTCACTATAATACATTTATCGAGATTAGTTTGTCTTTCATAGATATTCCATATATAATCTACCCAATCACTGATATGATGACTCTGAGAGATCATCAGCGATTACTGTATACTTATATTCTCATATAATTATATGAAGTTTGTGTTTTACACTCAGGCAGATATGTAATAGGGACCTGTCAGCAGTTCTCTTTGTCTAAGCAAGCTGACAGAGAGAAAGCCTTTGTTATGTCTCTATGTTTTATACTGTATGTAAGCAAGAAATGCCACATGTAGTCTGAACCTGTCAGCATTTCTTTTGTCTAAGCTATAATACTAATGGAAGCATATTCTGTCTCATATGACACTCATTAGTAATTCTGCTTCCTAAGTCATTATCCAATGCAGAATGACTTAGGACCAATACATACTGTTTCTCATATCTGTAACTATGTTGCAATCTCTGTTGCTATGCTGTTATCTGTAGTACATAGTTGTCCGCAAC
Organism: Neoceratodus forsteri; assembly: GCA_016271365.2. NCBI lineage: Eukaryota > Metazoa > Chordata > Ceratodontiformes > Ceratodontidae > Neoceratodus > Neoceratodus forsteri. The sequence goes on from JADMNL010000024.1 coordinate 216,420,634, forward strand.
CCATTGTAGCTGCTCGAGACACTACTAGTTTGGCTCTGGAAGATTAGTACTCTAGGAGCATGGGGAGAGCAAACAAGATCTTAGACAACCTAAATCTACAATTCTGGAGATTATGTATGTTCTTCAGGAAAAGTGGTGAGAAACCCATCTCCCTTGTGATTTTCTCTGTCACATCCTTGGCATGAGTAGTATAATAAACTTTATTAGTACTCCTTGCTTGTTTACGAATGTTTCTTGGCAGACTCAGAGACACAAGAATCTGTATTATTATTATTTACCCGACACAACAAGAGTGTTTAGATTACATAAATGGTGACCACGAGTGGCGTCTGGATGTTTGCCAAGTTTCATTTTAATGTCCTCTGTAAATTAAAACAATGGGTGAGAAATCCCCAGTAGCAAGCAATTAAGAAAGTGTCTTATGTTTAATTTTTCAGTCTGTTGTATGTTCCACAGTGCAGACAAAACAATCTCTTGGCAGATATTCGATCTCTGTGTAATGAGTTGTTTTATTTTTTCTATTCTTTCTCTATGGGACCACAGCTGTAATGGGATCCGAACAGACATATTGACTGCTTTCTTGTGGATTCAAATCCTAATGGGTATATACTCATCTGGGAATCCACATATGCCAAAGGCTGTTTGTGTCCTGTCATGAACTTTGGTTGCAAACAAAGTTTTTGATCCACAGACAGCTAAGGGTTTCTTATCTTATATGACATGTCTAAATATATCAGTACTGAGTTGAGGCTGGATGCCTTAATAAGCCAAACTGCTAACTGTAGTTGGTTTGATTTTGCTGAAGTAGCAGAATCCAATGGTAGCCCTTTAAGGGATATCATTGCCCATTATGGGGAATTGAAAAATGGTACCAATGATCCTGAAGGATTATTAATTGCAACATTGTTTAATTATTTTGATACTGTTATAAATGAAATATCTGTTTTGGAATCTGAGTATATTGCTCACAAAATGGAGAACGCTGCTTTCAAGCAGGAAATTTATTTGAAATGGGCTTCTCATACAGAGAAGATAACTGGACTCCAGTCTCAATTCCTGGAGTCTCTCCATCTAGAAAATGAGTATATTGTTAATGAGAGAAGCAGCACAGACCTGCATGCCTTAAGAGATAACACTAAAAAGGTAAAACTTGTAGTAAAAAGTTTTTCAAACGAATGGTGTTCTGGCTAGTAACACTGATTCCTTACGTTTTGAAAACAAGGAACTTAGAGATAAGTCTGAAGTAATTACTGAAAGAGTTAACGTGCTGGTATTTCAACGCCAGACCTTGACTGATCAGCGTGATTCAGTATGTTTTAATTACAGCAAACTTGAAATGTAGGTTTTAAACATAAATCATGACACAGTTTCTGTTGATAATAGGCAAGTTTTACAAGATGTGATTGTTTTGAATCTGAAAACAAGGTACTTTATAACGTGCTAACTCCTGTATCTGAACAGTTAGAATGTTGGAGTAAAAAGTCGGATATGGCAAATTTGTGCCGTCAGCCAGAGGTATTGGCAAGGCATACTAACTTAATGCCCAAAGACCTTGCCTCTTCTCATGTCGAAGAGTTTGATTTTGAACACTCACAGCATGCTGTGGGGTGGACTAGAGCAAAGGCTAGCCACTTGTTTTTCTGTGATTCACAAAATGGAGAATTGTTAGAGTCTCAAAATGGTGAACACACGTCATCAAGTTGCATCCCCATACCATCCCCAAGATGGCCGCTCATGGTCATGTGATGATGGTCATGACACAGTAACCCATGATGCCCATGAGGCAATCCAAAATGGCCAACCACCACACCATGGAGATTCGATCCTGCAGTCACAGGAACCTGTGATTGCTGCCATAACCAAACAAAACAAACCAGAGTTTTTTGGCATGATTAATAACGTTATCAGTACCACTAGTGTTTCTGAGGGACAGAAGAATCTCATTAAAAATGATGTTGACATACTTTTGAATAAGGCTGATATGCAATCTGTCATGAAGTCAGTGTCTGATACTGCAGAAACAGCTTATGTTTGCTTTATTAGCATGGCCTTGGTTAAAGAACACACTGCAATTAATTACATGAATTCTTATGATTCTTCCCTATGCAATTTAACATCAGCTTTCCCTGAGAAGACTGAACGTACTGCTTTTCCTATGCAGTGCATTAATACCTTAAGATGCAACATTAAAAACAATGTTGCTATCTTCCAGCAACATTCCGGTGGGGAAACCCACTTTACATTTGATGGAGGAGGGGACAACCCTGATTCTGAAAGCCCAGTGGCTGTGATATTTTCAGCATCACAGGCCACGTTGGGGGGAGGGTTACAGGTTTGATTTTTGAACCTGGGCTGACAACTGTTTCAGCACTATTTTCTCTACCCCTGATGGCTACTGAACCACAATCCATAGCTGGAGAACTACATGCAGCTTGCACAACACTTTTCTCCACTGTGCAGGCACCCTTGATAGTGCCAGCACTGCCTGCACATGATGCAGAACCCCCTCCTTCAGTGACACCTGGATCATCCCATACTGTGGCTGCAGTAGCAGGCACAAGCCAGGAAGAGTCTGGGTTATTCCCAGAACATACAATGGCAGGCACTTCTTACAAGAAGGTACAAGGTATCCTAATACTGATATCATTGTGTTTTCTTTTGGGATCACTAACCATGGCCCCAACATTGGTTAATCCTAACACAGCTTTAGGGCATTATTTTGAATCTGCCACATCAGATAAAGCAATCTCAGCAGTTTTAGCCCAAACATACAATGGAGACATCAGACCCATTGCTTATGCATCACAGATGCTTGCCCCAGTGGAGCTAAAATACAACCTTTATGAAAGGAATCTTTTGGCTACATACTGGGCAGTGAGATACTTTATGTACATCATTGGATATGCACCCATTGTGCTGCATTTCAGTCATTTGCCAACTAACTTTCTGTTGTCAGACATGGTAAAAAATGACTCTGCATTCAATGCCAGATTTACACCCTGGTCTCTCATTTTACAGGATTATGACATCACTGTCTTGCCTATCAAAACATCATCCTTGTTGGTCCATGGCCTACAGTTTGCAGAAGAGACCCATGATTGTTCACTCCAACCCCCTGACCTACCTGTCCCAGTGCCCTTTCTGACAGAACCTCAGAAAGTGTTAAAAGACACCACTGTGTGTCATGCTTTGACTGATGACTCAGCCACACATACCAACGAGAGTCAGATAGCAGGGACTGGAACTATTTTACATTCTGGTGATGACAGTGTGCATTGCTAGTAATTGCATCATTGTTTATGCACGATTCACAGGCAATGTTAAAACACACCTGGTAAATAAAATGAAAAGCAAGGAGGTGAGGAGTCTCCTAATTACCACAAATATTTGTGAATGGTTTAGAGAGCTGGAATGTCCTTGAGAAAGACACAGCTTGTGTTAAGAAAGGAATAAAAAGATTTTTCCTTACGTAAAATGATACCAGCACTCTATGAGAGGGTTAAGTTCTGCCCGCTTCAAGAAATGTCCTTGAGATAATTACAGAAAGCACTGAAGATGCAATGTTTTTATTACAGATTCTAATTGGGTCTATTTCTCTCTAAACTGAATTTCTTTGGAAGGAAAACAAACTTCTGTTCCAGCACTCTGTAGTATTGCTGTGAAATACAGTGACTTGCTTGTGTAAGTCACAACCTAACAGTTTACAAACTGAACATTCATAAGGTTTAAGCATTTTGTATACATATTTTTTTTATGTTCCAAAAGAAGAACCCTCATTTGAGGGCAGTGTATAGGTTCCTAATAAAGGAACTGAGGAATAACTACCAGAAATAGCTCTTATAGAAAGTGAAAATGACATTCACCTATCCAGTGATGGCCTACTCATTTGGAACATCATTACTGTAACACTCATGAAAAGTTACGGGTAATTTCTGAACACCTGAGAGTAGATTTTATCTGCTGTACCAAGTACATGATACTCCAACTGGTGGACACCAGTGAGTCAGTAAAAACCCTAGACAGACTGAAATCCTCTGTCTTGTGGCCACATATGAGAAATGATGTAGAACACTACATTAGTAACTGTTTGATCTGCACAGAACAATCCTATACCAGCTAGGAAAAATACAATTAGGCCCCTGGAACAAAATCCAGTTTGACTACAATGACCTTATGCCAACCACTAAGAACAACTAGTTTGCACTGAGATAATTTCCAAACAGTTTAAAGCTATCCCAAAACAGAGCAACACAGTCAAAGTGATTGCAAATGTCTTGGTAAATCAGCTATTTACCAGGTGGGGGTTACCCTTAAAAGGTAAATTCTGACCACAGGGATCCAGCTTTCTAGCCTAAGAGATGCAGGAAATTCTGGATTTGTTATGGGTAAAACAAAAGTTTTATATCCCTTACCACCCAGAGTCATCAGGACAGGTGGCATGTGCTAACAGGCAGACCAAAGTTATGTTATAATAAACTTGTTCAGAAAAATGCAAAAGAACTGGAATTTATTATTGCCTTTACTCCTTATGGCAATAAGAGGGACACTCTCTGCAGGTACACATCATACCCCATTTTTAAAATCATGACCGGACAGTCCATGAGACTCCCAGAACATTTACTTCTGGATCTGTGTACTGACACTGCTGATGGAGCATCAGTAGATACTGTAAATATGAGAGACCATACCTACGTAAGGACATAGACAGGGTAGAGAAGGTTCAGAGGAGGGCAACAAAGATGGTGCATGGATTGCATCACAAGTCCTATGAAGACAGGTTGAAGGAACTGAACATGTACTCCCTGGAGGAGAGAAGGGAGAGAGGGGATATGATAGAGACATACAAGTATCTTACAGGGAGGAACAGGTGCAGGAAAACATTATTTTAAGCGAAAAAGATGTTTCAGGACTAGAGGGCATGGGATGAAGTTGGAGGGAGGACGATTCAGAGGAAACATGAGAAAGAATTTCTTCACAGAACGGGTGGTGGACAAGTGGAACACCCTGCCAGAGGAAGTGGTGGGGGCTGAAACAATCACGGGATTTAAGAATGCACGGGATAGACATAAAGGAATTCTAGAGGTCAGGGGTAAGGGGAAATAGACTTCTAGGAAAACAAACTGAACTTACAAGCTCAAATGGGCAGACTAGGTGGGCCATAGGCCCTTATCTGCCGACACTGTCTATGTATGTATCTATGTATCTCAAACAAGACATCCAAAAGGTACACTTGTTTGCTTTACAATGTATGGGCAAGGCCCAACAACAGGCACTATCCCATTGTAAACAAACTCAGTCCAGCAGTCTACCAAGTTAGACTGCCTCACTATAAGAGTCACTGATAAATGGCTATGTGCCAATCTAATGAACCTGTTTAAAGGAGATTCAATTATTTTTCCATACCCCAGTGGGAGGAATAGTACTAAACTAACTATGTTGTTCTTTTTCTCTTTCCTTTTAGGTTCCAGAGAGAGAGAGACAGAGAGATGCTTGCTTTTATGCTTATTCTTTTTAAAAGTATGGGTCTTCTTACAAGCCCAAACTGCACATAGTATTGCAGATAAGAACCAGTGACCTAATCCTAAACAGACTGTTGAGGCAGAATACCTCACAAGCCCACATGATTTAATTACATCCTGTGGAATTCACACTGAAGTCCTAAAAGACATGTTCATTGTCTAGAAGGGTAGTGAGGCCCTACTGAATGTTATGATCATTGCTTTGGATTAATTCTAGAAGGCAGACTTGATCTGGACTCCTGTTTACATTTTATTGATAATTAGGAATTTTGCATCCAAATTTATATGGTAATAATATAGTGATCTGGATTCCTGTTTATATTTAATTGATAATCAGGAATTTTGCATCCAAAATTTATATGGCAATAAAAGTCATTAGATCTTAAGATTTTTACCTTATGATGCCCCATAATTTGTGACACTTAATACTGAGTGCCCAAAACAGAACCTTGGCCCAACCAGTGGACTAACAGCCACTTCCAAACCAGGTACCCTAGTTAATAATGTGCAGCGAATGCACAACCCAGTGATTTTAAATCTCTCCTTTTAAACTTGAAATGATTTGTTATATGTGTCACAACAAACATTTCCCACTTTTTTTTTTTAATAATGATGTGATTAGATACCCTGGCAGAATACCAGGTATTCATTAATATTCATTAATGGCCCCTATACAGGGACTCATAGCACCACACATACACACACTTAGGATTTTCACATCTTGACTGTAAACCTACCCAAACCCACTAGGCGTTTTTTTTTGTTTTTTTTTTCAAACAAAGGTTTAGACTCAGGCCTATTTGGCTCTGACATATCTATTGGAAATAGGGCTGATATGGCCATTATTCAAGCGCATATGTTAAAGGTTCATGACAGTATGACATTTAATATCATACCCTCTACCACCACCACCATTGCATGGTATACATGATTTTGCTAATTAAAAGTGATTTACATTTACAATATTAAGGATATTGTGAAGGGGTTTAACCTGACAAATGTTCTTATTAATGAATTAATTTCTGTTCACATTAAGGAAGCAGATGAGCATCACAAAGCTAGGAAAGTCCTTTGCACTTCCTACAGCTATCATGTTCTTACAACCCTTTGGCTATCTATTCCGTGATCTGGAATTAGGACATATCCCTGATCTCATACATGACAGACGTATGGGTCAGTGGCATTGCCACAATTTGCATTTCTATTGCATGTGTTAACAAATGTTTATTTGAATCTAGCACTATTCCCTTGCCAATGGCAAGAAACTGTGGATATGTCACCACACACATCAGTATTGCTACATGTTTTGAAACTTATTCCTGCACAATCCAGGAAGCCATGTTTGTGACCCTCACAGTGTCACTGCCGCATCTTCATCCGGCAACATCCATCTCTGATCATCTGACAACCGTCCATTCTATTGGTCAACTTGATGGGAACCTTTATCGTGAAAGGTTGAAACTACCTCCTTTCCTTGTTTACCATGAGGTCTTGGAATCGTGACTAACTATGAACTTTGATTGTCGTACCTGAAAGGAACATCATCTTTTATGCAGATGTGACATCTTCCAGCTTGTCTTACCAACTTGTGAATACTGGCCTAATAACTGAAATTAGGCTTCCACTTGTGAACTTTCAAATAAACTGTATTCAGTCCAGCCAATTAAGATTCTACAATCAAGCTCATTGTTAGGCATACTATGAAGCTCGTCTGGGGTGGGGGCAATCCCCTAACTCAGCAAGAAGACTCTTCTTCATTTGATCTACAATCAAGAAATCCAGTTTCTTCACTGCTTGTTTTCCAAAGCCTGGCTGGCACCTCACACAAACTGAGTACTGCCATAAACTTTTACACTTTGTGTAGCCATGTGATCATCTTCAACTGAACACTGTTGCTATTCCACTGTAAAACTCAATGTGCAATCTAATGCACCCCCCTGCTGAGGCCTATGAAAATATTGTTGCCTCCTGAAAATTTTGATCTACCTTTGGAAAATCTGAATGCATCAAATTTGAACTATGAATCTTGAACTAACACTTGAAGAAACCCTGGATTTATCCCATGAACTGTTCGTAGTTTATGGCTTGTGGACATTGACATTTTGTGTCCTGTTCAACTCACCAACTGAAAAATGCCATCCTTCAAGGTGGTATATTCTGCTAATGTGGAACATTGTGTGGTGACCAACTATACATTCTTCTAATATGGACTAAAAGTTATGCAAAGTGAACATTTCTAACTTCTGTTTTTATTCCCTAAACAGGTAATAGGTTATATGGTAATCACGCCTGTTCCCATCCCGGAACCAGATATCATTAAGTCTAGCCCTATCTTGATGCTCTATCTCAATTTTTACTTATTTTTAATATGCAAACAGGCAACATAAGTTTGACTCTTTGATTTTTTTTTTCTCAATAGGACAGATACACACCTGATACATATCAGTATTTACTTTTTTTTTTTTAATTGTTTAACCAGGAGTAAGCACACTAAGCTGAAAGCTTTTTTAAAGGAGCATCCTGGGAACACGAGGAAGTTAAGTGACTTGCTCAGGGTCACACAGTATGTAAGTGGAAGCTGTGGGATTCAAACCCAGGTCTGGTATGCTGGATGTCACCAGATTTTCAGCTCAGTCAGAGCCTTAAACCACACTGCGCCATACTGCCTCCCTTTACTGACTGTTTTGATACTGGAAAACCCCATTGTGAAGTTTTATTCCAAATGTTTATAGTAATACAAGGTTTATTAACATTTTCTCTTATAATTATATTTTGTTGTTTAAGGAAAACCCTGAAACACTACAGTGGCCAGTTAACTTCCTCTATCTGGCTTGTGCCTTGGGCCTGTAGATGAATGGTGCCTAACCTCCATCTTTTTGCTGTGTTGCCACTTTTGCAATTAGAGCAACAAAGATGGGATTGTTACGCCTGGGTTATGCCCCCTATCATCCCACATACACCTCACACTGTATTCCTGGTCTATTGTACTTTGATACTGCTATTTAGCACTAACATATAGATATGGGCACATATCATATAAGCATGAGTGCTAGGAATGTGCTTTGCTGCTAATATATGATTCATTATACCTCACTATAATACATTTATCGAGATTAGTTTGTCTTTCATAGATATTCCATATATAATCTACCTAATCACTGATATGATGACTCTGAGGGATCATCAGTGATTATTGTATACTTATATTTTCATATAATTATATGTAGTGTGTGTTTTACACTCAGGCAGATATGTAATAGGGACTTGTCAGCAGTTCTCTTTGTCTAAGCAAGCTGACACAGAGAGAAAGCCTTTGTTATGTCTCTATGTTTTATACTGTATGTAAGCAAGAAATGGTACATGTAGTTTGAACCTGTCAGCATTTCTTTTGTCTAAACTATAATGCTAATGGGAGCATATTCAGTCTCATATGATACTCATTAGTAATTCTGCTTCCTAAGTCATTGTCCAATGGAGAATGACTTAGGACCAATACATATTGTTTCTCATATCTGTAACTATGTTGTAATCTCTGTTGCTATGCTGTTATCTGTAGTATATAGTTGTCCGCAACCCACTGTAGCTGCTCGAGACACTACTAGTTTGGCCCTCAAAGATTAGTGCTCTAGGAGCGCGGGGAGAACAAACAAGTTCTTAGACAACCTAAGATCTACAATTCTGGAGATTATGTACATTCTTCAGGAGAAATGGTGAGAAACCCATCTCCCTTGTGATTGTCTCTGTCACATGCTTGGCGTAAGTAGCATAATAAACTTTATTAGTACTCTTTGCTTGTTTATGAATGTTTCTTGGCAGACTCTGAGACACAAGAATCTGTATTATTATTATTTAACTTACACACCAGAAGTGTTTAGATTGGTAGTCCAAAATCGGAAGCTTTGCGCATAAGGGATTTGCCAGAGAAGTGCCATCTGTATGTGCCGTTGTGTACCTGCTGTTCATGTGCTGCTGTGATTGTGCCAACGTTTACCAAGGAGCTGTAAAGCCAGATTGTGTGTGCCCCTTGTCCTGCATCAAAAAGAATGTTTGCCAGCTTTAATTTTCAAAGTTATGACAAGAAAAGGTATTGTGAACTGTGGGAAACAAAGAGATATTTGTGCCCTGAAAGTTTCAAATGCTTGCTGTGTGAACTGGGGAAGTCACTAGAGAAACTGCCATGAGAAATGGTTAAAAATGGTGCTCCCACCATGGAGTCACAGTTGAAAAGAAAAAAAGTTGTTTTGCAGTTTAAATTTTGCCTGCCCGATGATCGCTGTGGAGGAGAAGAGCACAAGAAGAGAGATAGGCTCATTTGCATGGCGTCAAGTGATTGGTGAGACTGCAATCAGCCCCACCCCAAGCCAGCTTCAGAGTGCTACCCAGTGTTCGAGAGGGACAGAGTGAGTGGTGTGCGAGCTGGCTAGCCAGGAGGAGCGTCGCGGTGACTGCAAACATTCTAAAAGTTAAAACAACAGACTTTTCTACACTAAATTGGGCTCAACCTGTATTTCGATAGACTGGGGAGAAAGCGTGGTGTTTGTAGGGACAATCAGCGGGGTTGCCAGCCCATTCCAACCCAGAGGCCTTCCAGGATCAGCTGTAGGCCAAGAATTTCCATAGAAAAGCTAGCTACTAATTCAGTGAGTACCATTCTGCAAAACTGAGCTCAAACTGTGTGTGATTTTTTCAAAAGCCAGCTGGATCTGTGTGTAAAGAGTGCAATTGTTTTTGCAAAAAAGGACTGTGTAAAGTAAATCAAACCCAAGCAAGAATTCTGGGCATTAGACTGTGAGCATGTATTATGGATTCAGCAACAATGTAATTTTCTGAGCAACAGAGAGACTGTGAGTTGTATGAGAGGCTGCAATAAACAGTCAATCCTGTTCAAGAAATACTGTGGCTTTAGTGACTTTAAGCAAGTAAAAGTGATTGAAAGCTAATGGTAAAGTCCTAGAAAATCATATAGATGTGCTGAGGAAGCAAAACCATGCAGTCTGTGCAGTTTGAGTAAAATTTATCAGTATGCAGTCAACTGGATGCGCAGTGGCTCGAGTCAGCTGCAGAATGCTGATGCGCCAGGAGTGCTGCCGCCACCATTACAGAGTGTGGTAGTAATGTAAACGCAGCAGCAGGGAGCCATTTTGTGAGACTGTTCCAAGTAGAGGGAACTCAGTGATAACAGTGAACGTTTGTGTGTTTCTACAGTCATGGCTTCGAGACCATCCCGCTACCCAGATCATGCCTGGGCTATGATAGTTGAAGAGGTTACCAAGCTGAAAAAAATAGAGAAATGTTTCTAAGGTGAAATTTTGCCTCCTCATGTTGCGATTCCCGGATACCCTGTGAGAGTATGGATAATGTGTCTCAAGGCTGGAAGGGACGTTTTCATGATTCCTCACTGTTTAGGGTGCTTAGAGAAGCAAGGTCTAACTAGTGCACCCAAGATTCATTTGGTTCCCATGTGGACAAAGCTTCAAGATCTAGCAAGTAGCAGCACACAGCACCAGGTTGAACCTGTTGGGGGAGGCCCAGCAGAGTGTGGCACAAAGAAAGAGGGTGTAGATGTACTGGCAGAGCAGAGTCCTTGTGATGCCTCTACGCCTGTGTCACAGATGGACAGTGTGGAGGGAGAATCGGTGGATCCATGGAGAGAGGGTCCTAGTTCTAGCCTCATTGGAGAAGATGAGGTTCAAGGAACCCTAGATTGGGAGGTATCCACCTCCGTGCCCAGTGAAGAATGGACTGTCTCAGGAGTGAGGACGACTGTTCACTCCTGGGCCCAGGTCCTAAGTGAGGAAGAGGAGGAGGTGGGAGCTATGTATCTTTACGATGAAGGTTCTAGTCCACAGCCTCGGACTCTTGCCTCGGAGGAACCAGAAGAAGAAGTTGGTGACTCCACAGCCCTGCCCCCAGAAGGAGGGGTCAGGGACCAGTTCTACGTAGCTCTGAGTATGCGACACTGGCAGAACCAGGACTGGCCACCCCCAAGCCAGGCCAGGGGTCGCTAACTGATGAAGAGTAGTAAGGAGGAAAGACTGGTTCATATGAAGGCAGATGAGATCAATGGAATTTCCTTTCCTACCTTTCCTCAGAGAGTCTGGGAGGAGATTGAGAAAAACAGGAGAGCATGGCTAGTGGAAGAGGTAATGAAAGACTTACATCCAGGTGCAACTCGATATGTCAGAGACAAAGTGATACGAGACAAACTCAAGTTTTGGAAGGTGGGCAGGACACTGTTCACAGACACTGTACGTATTGTGGACAAAAAGGGAAACGAGACTTTCCATAATGTGAATTATGAGCGCCCAGAAAGGGAAATAATTCTTGCACCTGACCCATTGTGGTACTACCCTCAATGTAACCAGCATCCTGTGAATGTGCCCATGCCTACCAAGTGGAAAGCAGAGCAGTGGTAGCCAGTGCTGCCATCCAGCCACTGCTGTATCCATGTTGTTCTGCCAGTCTGGTGTTCCAGGATCCAAAGGTGCATCCAGATTCGTCAGCCTTGCAGTGTGCCTACCAGTCCAATCACCTGATCTTCCAGATGACATCAACCAGAGATTACATCAGCCCAGCCATTTCGTGATTCATCGCCTGGGATTTTGGATGACATCAGCCCAGCTGTTCCTTTCCTGTTCCAAAGTTTCATCTCCTAGATGACATGACCCCAGCAGTTTCCAGATGACCATCCTGTCATTTCCGGAAGATTTCCACCCAGCTGTATCCAAAAAATGCTGCCAGGGAGAGTCTTCAGCTGGAGATCCAGGTGCTGTTCCATTTTTCATTCTTCAAGGGACTGGTAAGTCCAGACTTTTCTTACTTTATTGACACTGCAATACACATCCTACACCTGGCAGACTACAGACTGTTGAACTGTCCACAAAGACTCTCCCCTTAGGGACTACAGTACTTCAAGATCTGTGCTTCACTGGGCACCGGCCCAGGAGAGACTCTTTCATGGACCTTGCCTTTGGGCACTGTTTGTCACTAGTTGGAACATTTAGGTCCTTCCATCCCCCAAAGGTGTATTGTACATAATGTTGATATTTTCTACTGTTTTTTATGTTTCTACCTTTTTTTCTACAAAATATTTTTTGGGATTCTCCAGTGTTTTGATGGTAAGGGTTATGGTTGTGTACTGTGTTTTGCAGATTTGGGGTGTGTTTTGTCTTTTCTCTTTCAGGTGGATCCTGATGAAGACAGAAGAGAAGACAAGAAGAGGATTGGAGGGACTCATTGGAGTTCCTCAGTGCTTTAAAGTGTCGTTTTTAAAGTACTGTGTAGTTGTTAACATGTGTTAACCTTTTTCTTTCCACTGGTGTAGTTGTGGGGGAGTGTGGGAGTGTAATGCTTGTGTATAGTGTTAGCTCCGGGTTTGGTCTGCAGGTGTCCAGAGATGGGGGAAGGTTCCCCTGTTTTGGGTAGGTTTGTTTTGGTCAGATAGGTTTTCCCTAGAGGGCTAGACAGGCTGTGGTCCTGACCAGCCATAGGGTCCGCAGTGCTGGTCTATTAGGGTTGTGCTCTGGACAGTTGTTCCAGGGTAACTGGTTACCATAGTAAGATCATAGTGTAGGGGCTGATGCATCAGCCAATGGCCTCTGGGCCCTTAGTGTTGTCTGCCTGTGCCTGACACATGGTAGGGGAGAAGGTAGCACTACCTCCCCATAGTCAACACATAGGGTAGGATGGCCTGGTACTGGGTAGGTAATGACTGGAGACAGTCATTTTCCTGGCTGAGGTTGGGTGTAACCCCCTTGTTCCCAGTGGTTACTAGAATCCCACTTAGAATCAGTGACAGGCAGGGAGAGGCAGCTTGTGAAATGCCAGTTAAATGGATTTCACATTGTCACACTCTGTTTTCAGTCTCAGCTGAACTGGAGTGATGATGTCACTTTAGAACTGTCGCAGCAGCATAAGCCACATTGGAATGCTAGTTGGGGAGTTAGCTGTAGAATGTTGAGTTTGTAGAGTAGATAGTCTGTAGAGTAGAGTAGAGAGTGAGGAGAAGGCTGCTGCCTGGGCAGCTCCTCAGTTGTAGCTCTGATAGAGAGCTACTTCTGTAGTTTGGGTAGTTTGTTCTCACCCTAGAAGAAGAACATAGAAAACTAGAGAGTGAAGTGGTAGAGACCGTTCCAAGAGGGTTTTCCCATGCCTCACCCCAGAGAGATGGGGGGGAATTCCAGAATTCAGGGACAATCCCCTGGTCCAGCGTGGACTGTGTTGAAGCTGCCTGAGATTCATCTGCTCTGTGAGTACCCAAGACTTTTGTGTGGAAAAAGCCCTGGGGCACCTGCATTCCTGTGGTGATTTTTTTCTCTGACAAAGGGACTCCTGTCACCAAGACTGTTTCTGTTTAAAAGTGTCTCCCTTCTATGGGGTCCGGAGAGAGACTTGACAAGTACAGAACGTTTAGTTCGTGTCTGATTTAAAAGTGTCTGCTAAAGTGGGGGTCTAGTGAAGAGACATTGCCAATTACAGAACTTTTAACTTCATGACACCTCAGAGGTGTTTAAAGTAGTATGTTAAATGTGAAAGACATTTCAAGATAGCATCTACAAGTTTTCTGAGAAGGTGTTATTAACCAGATGAATGGCCAAGTATAAGTTTGGAAGCAAAAGGTGGGAGACCCCCCTATCTGGAGTAACCATGTTTACCTCTCCAGTTTCAGTTTGGGCACCTTTGTTGTCTCTCAGTGCATTTGGCCAGTGCCTGAAGAAAATAGTTTACCTAGATGTGGGTTTTGGATTTTCTGTGAGCCTGAGTGTGCTCTTTGGTGGTCGAGGGTGCCATCAGTAATTCCTCATGAAATATGGGAAAGTCTCCTAGTGCTGGCCGAGGCTGCCTAGTCAAGGGAAGTGTACCAGTTCTGGCAGTGTGTGCCAATTTCCATTCAGAACCTGAGGGTTCGCTGTGTGTGTGCTCTGTACTTCAGTAATCTGCATCACCAGTGGGAGTAGCCCTGTGGGGGTCCATCTTCACTTTGTGATTATTCTCTGTGTATGTGAATAAAAGCCGCACTCTAGAATCCCAACCTGGTTTGGACAGTACTGTTATTGCTTCCACTGTGTCTGGATTTACTTGGGTACACCTGATCAGAAATACAAACCTAGCATAATGCTGAGCAAATGTTTTCTTCCAGAGACCCAGGTTGATGGCCATGATAAATGATCCCCCCAGGTGTGAGCCAGGTAGTTGCCACACGTGGTTTGCCTGTATGAGGATGGCAGGCTCCAAAGTAGATGTATTGGTAAACAGAACTGTGGTAGTGACAACCCCCATCCCTCTCATTGACGCCATGTGTGAGAGGAGCAGCCCTGTTAGTTGAACAAGGTGGGGCCGGTGGGGGGAGGTTACAATAAGATATTGGCTCATATTCTGAATAAAAGATTAACAAAAGATGCAAGTTTGGTAATTTCACCCCAACAATATTGTGGGCTCCTCCCCTCTAGAAAGATTCAGCATGCTCTTATGATACTTAGAGATGTAATAGAACATCTGTCCTTGTCTGGTTTATTTGGGAGCATGTTATCAATAGACCAGGAAAAGGCATTTGATCGGGCATATCATCCATTTTTATTTTCCACATTACAAGCGTATGGGATTCCCCAGAAAATGATCCAATATCTTAAACTACTTTACACCTCTACAAAAGTATACCCAGTCATTAGACATCAAATCACATTGGAGTTCCAGACAAGGGTAGGAGTGAGACAGGGGTGCCCACTCAGCCCACTGCTTTATATATTTTCCCTAGATCCTTTAATTAGGAAATTATCTGACTATCCTAGATGAGTGGGCATTACAGGAACAGGAATAAGAGAAAGTTTACACTTACAAGCCTATGCAGATGATATATGTCTTTTCTTTGCAGACCATACACAAATACCTATTTTTTTTCAAGAAATGGCAGAATACTCCTCTCTTTTAAATTCTAAAATTAATAAAACAAAATGCAGAGGACTTTTTGTAGAATCAGGTTACCCTGAACCATTACAAATTGAAGGGATTATTATTTCATCAGAACCCATAAAGATACTTGGTATTACCTTTGGACCACAGAATGATGCCAGATTAAATTGGGAGCAGTGTTTAAACAAGGTAGAGACTAAAATCAATAGATGGCAACACTGGTTGATGTCAAAACTTAAAAGGATACAAGTGATAAAACAGTTTATTATACCAAATTTATTATATGTGGCAATGATTTACCTCTTACCAGCCGAGTTCCAAACAAAAACTTACAGTTTGTTTTTCTCAAATGCTGTGGGGCAACAGGTTAAACCCTATGAAAAGGTGTTATACGTGTCTACCATTGTCAAAAGGAGGGCTGGGAATGATTGATCACAGCATTTTTTCCATACTTTATTTATATCACAAATGGTAAAATGCGGTCTAGGTGTTATTAACTCCCTTCAAAAAAAAATGGATCTGTGCAACATTAGCACAATATTTTCAGGCATGGAATACAGTCACTCCAAAAGTAATTAAATATTTACACATACCCATCTTTTTCAAACCCACAGCCTTAAAATTATACAAATGGGGGCTAACCAAGCAGAAGATATTATCTAGCTCAGGGAAGAATCTGTATCAGGTAGTTTTGACTAAAATTTTCCTGGAAGAACCCTGTTTTAAAAACTGCTCTCCTGAAATAATAAATTTGTTTTTGGACAACTTGATAATCAGAGGGTCCCCCCTCTTATGTAGGAACATATCTGGTTATCAATGTATGGTAGAATTAATATAAGAGACAATGCCAAACACAAAAATAAGAGAAGAGAGAAATTGTCTCTATTTGGAATGCATAAACCAGGAGGAAACAATGGACCATTATTTATTTACATGTTCCTAAGTAAAGTCTTTATGGGTCTTTCTAGCTAATAAATGGAATGTGACATGGTTGAAGCATTTATCTTATGATTTCTTGATACTAGGTTACCATTCTCAAATTGGGTTGCAGTATTACCACAATACTTTAATGCTGTTTCTATGTTGTACTGTATATGTTTTTACTTATGGCAGACAAGATGCCAGTGGGTTCTACAACAAAAATGGATGCCCTTTAAGACATTGAGTATTTTGGTCCAGCAAGCCATGCTTAAAATTTACCTTAAAGATACTAATGTTTATTCACCTAAAAAGGTTTTAAAATGGTGGAAAGGTTTGCTTATTTCATAAAATATAAATAAACAGATAGTGTAAAATGAAGACCATTTATCAGAAGTGAAGATAAGATGACCTCATGGGATAATACTAGAAAGGAAGAGTATAAAAGAGGGGTATGGTAATAGTTAGGTTTAAACTTGTATCATGAATAAGAAATGTTTCCTGTAAATGAAAAGTATGATAAGACATAAGTAAGGGTGGAGGAGACATGGAAAGAGGGAAGGGGACTTCTTTTTTTTCCTTTCTTCACAATTAAAAGAAGGATTGTATTAGTTATTATGATTTTTGTATGCTTATAATACATATTTGTTTTGTAAGGTTTTTCATTATTTTCTATTTCTGTATAATTTTGAGTGTGATGTAACACTATTTTATTACTTGCTTTTCGATGTTTCATTAATAAAAAATTCCCCTAATCTTTTTGAGAAGTGCCATGGGATCTTTAACATCCACCTGAACCACCACCAAAACAGGCAGATGGGACCTCAGTTTAACGTCTCATCTGAAAGATGGCACCCCAGGCATGCAGCACCCCTCTCATGGTGCACTGCAGTGTCAGTATTGCAATATTAACCCAAGTGCCTGGTGTGGGGATAGAACCCACAGCCTTCTGACCTCCCAGCCTCAGAGGCGAGTGTGCTACCTGCTGAGCCACTGACACTGACAATGGCAGTCAAGGAGAGCCAAGGTAGAATTGGGTATCCTAGAGGACAGCCAATATTCTGAGACACACAGGTGGTCAGGTAAATGTTGGGAGTTCCAGATATTGAGTAGGTCCAACTTTGGTTGGAGGCTCCTAACACGGAGGTGGAAGATGCTAAGGCCTTTAGGAAAGGCAGAGGGAGAGGTGGCAGGAGGGGGGCAGGGTTGTGTTCCACATCACTAGCAAGGAGGAGGAGCAGGATGATGAGCAGCAGGAGGGAGTGGGTCTTGTGCTTCCTGGAATGGAGAGGGTGAGAGAGAGAGAGAGAGCACGAGAGGGAGATGGAGGTAGGGGAGCTCGGTGGAGAAAGTCAAGGTTTAGAGGGGGGAGGAGAGAAGACTAGGGTAAAAAGAGGGGTGAAGGAGAAGGGGCAGTGGAAAAAAGGGGAAAGGAAGGAAGAGTGGCAGAGGACAGGTAGAGGAGTGAGGGACAGGGGATGAGAGTAGCTGAGGTGAAAGAGGGGAATATGGTAGGAGAGGGAGAAGGAGGAGACAGGTGAGGAGGGTTGAATAAATGATTTTAGGCAGCTAAGGTGATGCTAACATCAAAACACTAATTAATGCAGCCTAACTAAGGCAGCAGTAGTAAGGACTGAAAAATAATAATAGATAAGGCTAGCTAAGTGGCAAAAGGAAGTAAAACTAACTAGCAAAACAGAGTTAACAAAAGGGTACAAGCACTGAACTTGCAGGGTTACTAGTTAGGCTGTTAATGCATACAACAACTGGCCGTAAACAGTGAGGTTATAGAATAAGCCAGACAGGGGATTACAGCACTTTACTAAGTTACGATATCAGGAGATAATGCAATGAATAGCTGACAGGTAATAAACTAAGCAGATTAATATGTTCAATATTGAGAAGTACAGAGTGTGGAATGGGGTATCCCAGGAAGAGTGTTATTAAAGCAAATGAACCAAGCTATGACAAAAAGTGCAACTGTAGCCACAGGCAATGAAGCTAGTCAGAAAGTAAATAAAAATAGAGTTAGCAATTAACTCACTCAGCCCCATAGCGCATATCTGCATCATCAGGAAAATTACTCTAGTCCCCATAGCGCATATATGCGTCCAGTATTCACTTCCTCTCATCCCCATAGCGCATATGTGCATCCTGCATTTGTTATGCACTTTCTGGATCAATCAGGGATAAGGTTATTGGAAAGTGCAGGTTGGTAGGAAACTTTCCTACCTACCAGAATACTGACTTTATATTGGATACAGTTGCTACCTTTCAGATTTTTTTCAGATTTTTTTAGGTTTTAATTTGGGTTAAAAAGTGAAGAAAATGCTATTTTTCTCCATCGCAGGTGCTGTTAAAAAAAACTGTAAATGCTAGAAACATGTGATCCCTGATTTGAAAGCTCTTTTCATTGTGAAAAAAATTAGTATGCTGGTGTCGGGGAGCTAGGAGGTGTACTTTTTTTTGTTTTTTGGGGATAAAAAAAAAGTGTAAAAATGTGATTTTCCTCCATTTAAAGTACTGTAAAAAATCTGTAAATGCTAGAAATGTGTGTGACCCATCATTTTAAAGGTCTCTTTAATGTGGACAATTATCAATGCTGGTGTCTGGGGTCTAGCAGGTGTACTTTTTATGATGTAGGTTTTAATTTGGGAACAAAATGTAAAAAAATGCTCTTTTTTTATAATTTCAGGAACTGTAAAAAAATATCTGTAAATGCCACTAACATGAGTGACCCATCATTTTAAAGCTCTTGTTATTGTGAACATTTTCCATGCTGGTGTCCAGGGGCTAGGAAGCATACTATTTAGTTATCATGGTTTGTGCATTATGTGGGCAGTTGTGCAGAGTATTTTTCTGAATTCAGTCGGTTTACTGGCGTTATGTGTTGGCACATGCCTTACTTTATGGTCTGTTTTATTATGTAAAACAGCTCAGAAATACTCTAAACTGTGGCAGTGTAATGCACAGATGTTGGTGTGATGGAAAACCATCATACAACAGACATTTACCACTTCTAAGGTGTTTTTTGTTTTTGAGTTTTTTTTTAAAAAAGAAAAAAATTAAATTTTCATTGTTACATGCTCTGTAAAAAACAAAGGTTAATGCTACTAACATGTGACCCCTCATTTTAAAGATTTTTTTATTGTGAGCAAACTTTGTGCTGTAAGTTTTGTGACAGGAGTTATACTTTTTTAGTTATTTATACTCCAAGTCGGAGTATTACCATTTTAGTTCCGAACATTCTGACTGCTCAGGACAATAGCCATTTTACACAGGAATACAGCACTCACTCAAGATTCCATTCTAGAGCTGAGTGAGTTAAATATAAAATGTGGAGTATAGATAACCCAGATAGGGTGTTACCATGAACTCAAAGTTTATATGGAGCCCTAGGTAGCGGAAAGACCGTGGGAGATTTACTGTACCAGGTGCAGTATAACTGGCTGATGGTCAACCCCAGGCCGACTCCAGGCAGACTCTACACTTACATAGTCCTTTGCATGGAAGGACTGCAGCACAGAAGGACCACTTAATAAAACAGAGCCTTTGAGGGAGAAGGTGACCCCACATGCTGTCCCGAGCTGGCTCCTGGATTGGTTGGTGGCAGTTCTGGATGGCTGTGGATGGTCTCATAGAAGGGGCCCCGATCTAAACCTGGCAAAGGACAGGGAGATGATCAGTGAATGGGGAAGAGCAGCCAGAATGGAGGTGAAGCTGTCCTAATGTCCCCCTTGCAGTCCAGCTCTAGGTGTGTGAGCCGCAAGTCAACAATGCAGCTCTTTGTTTTATTTGTTGTTTTCTTGCCTTCATCTTCTCTTGTTGTGGCTAGAGTATTTCACTTCTCCCTGGATTGTCCAAGTCCCTCCTCTCTCAATAACAAAATGATTATAATGCAAATAACTACCTGCTCATCCACTCCTGGACTGAAGACCCCATGCTTCCATATACTAGCATGTCCATCAACTCTCAGTTCAATTACATTGCCACTACAAAATTGACCGGTGTCTGTTAGAAATTCTTCTTAGCTTAA
Organism: Neoceratodus forsteri; assembly: GCA_016271365.2. NCBI lineage: Eukaryota > Metazoa > Chordata > Ceratodontiformes > Ceratodontidae > Neoceratodus > Neoceratodus forsteri. Next base: position 216,441,016 of record JADMNL010000024.1, read on the forward strand.
AAGTGCCAGTGGCTCAGTAGATAGCACACTTGCCTCTGGGGCTGAAAGATTGGATGGTCATGGGTTCTAGCCCCAAACCAGGCACTTGGGGTAATACCCATAACTGACACTGTAGTGCAGTATGGGTGAGTGCTGCACTGGTGAGGTGCTGTCCTTCGGATGAGACATTAAACCAAGGTCCCCTCTGCCCATCCCTACTTACTGCTGAGGTGAAAGTAAAAGATCCTATGGCATTTACTGATGAAGAGTGGGGGAGTTCCCCAGTGTCATGGCCAACATTCCCCCATCAATAAAACCTGTCCATACTACCCACCCCCAGGATGCATCTGGAAACAAGCTATAATAGTTTAGTGTGCTTTTCAAGAGGCTGGTCAAGAATTTCAAATAAATAAATAAATTTATTTATGTATGTCTTTCTGTCATCATCACTGCCTCCTCACAGTTTCTGACATCATCACTGCCTCTACATAATCTCATGTTTCTTGCTCCTACAAATCGAAAAAAATGTTCTCCATGCCTCCTAACCCATTTCTCAACAACAACTGGAAAAATCCCATATAAACTCATTAATTATCATCCACTTACTGCTGGTAGTGTCTCCAAGATTCTTCTTCTTCTGTGCGGTCTCTTTACCCTCCACATCAGCACACGGGCATTCCTCATCCTGTCCAAACAGCAATAGCAGCTGTTCCTTTGGGATGTCATATCCTACACATTAAAAAGAGCAGAAACTGGTTAATGCAAATGTCTTTTAAAATCAGAACTAGATAAAGGTAAAAAAGACCGTTCAGGGAATGTCTGAATTGCACCTGTAGTTGCCCATACTTGACACATTACATATGATGGTCCATAACAAATTATGAATATAAATTTGCCACCTCTGAAAAAGGCAAATTATTACTTTCCATACTTGCATATTCTTGGATGACATGTTCTTGCCTTGTTTACATATTCCTATACACCCTTTTGTCTCCATACTTGCATATTTCTGTAACCCGGTTCTCTCATATATTTACATATTCTCTCCATACTCACATATTCCCACACCCACTGTTCTTTCCATTCTTATATATTCCTGCACACTCTTATCACCATATTTACATATTCTTATAACACCTCTTCCTTCCAGGCCTACATATTCCTATACACCCTGTTTATACTGTGGTTTACAGTATACTGTAGTATTAGGATGACAGAAGGCTATGTAAGCAATAAGTTAACCCATGACAGGGTGTGCGGTTATTGGGGATTAATTAACACCCCGGGTGCTTTGTGAGTACCCTCACAGCACCCGGGGTGTTGATTAATCCCCAATAACTGCACACCCTGGAGTGGGTTATTGCAATTATAACATGGGGTCTGATGAGAGGTGGAAAAAATAACAGGAATCAGTGATTTAAAGCTGGAAAATGAGTATCTTTATTATGTGTCCTTCCACTTCGGTAACTACTCCCACGCTTACAATGCTGCCCTAAGTCACGTGAACATGTAATTTTGCCCATCCAACACAAAACAGTGACATGCGACAACCACTGTGTGCTGCTCCACTTGCCGAGACAGAGAAAATCAAAGTGGGATACACAGCAGCGGAGAGAGAGGAGGACACAATTGCAGCCCTCTGCTGCAGGAGCTTTCTCTCTGTCACATCTCTCTCTTTCTCAATCGAACTGGGTAACACATGCATTGGAAAGCTGCAGAGATGCTGTGTGTGTCTGGGGGCACTGGTTGCTCTGTTGGGGGGGGGAGAGAACTCAGACTGGAGACAGGGTGTAACAAGGGCCTCTATCTCCAGCACAGGTCAGAAAAAATTTGCTCACTGAAAAAAGAGACACACACACACACACAGAACACTGCTGACATTCCGCATGTACGGTATCCCTCTCATTGTCAGAGTGTGTGTGTGTGTGTGTGTGTGTATACTGTATCTCAGCACCACAATGGCAAACAGCAATGGAGAGTGTCTCCCCCTCTCTTCTCACACTCTGGTTCTCTCAGTCTCTCTCTCTCTTCTCCCACTGTTGCTTTTGCTTCACAAAAATAAAACTGCAGAAACTGCTGACTCTGAGCCCACTGAGCTAGCGGTGGTTGTGCATATCTCTGTCCACTCACTCACTCGCACTGTTCATGTTCATAGCCTCTCTTCACAGACCTTGGGCCCAAACTGCAAGCCGTATTGTACCTGAAATAAAAAAATATCCCATGCCTCTCTCCATTGCTCTCCACACGGCATCCCTCTCTTCGCACTCGCTGTCCTGCGAGTACCGCTGTGCAGTTCTACTGTCCTGCCTTGGCAACGCTAGCTGCACGGCTCCAATGACATCTGCCGCTCCCCGTCTCTCACTCACTCTACACTGTGCCCTACTCCCGGTGAGTGCTGCAAGGGGAGCAGAGAGTTTCAGTGGCCATGGTTGGGGGAAGGGGTTAATGCAGCAGGGGTACAGTGGCATCGGAGAACAGCAGGGAATTAAAGATGACAGAGACAGCGAGAGGGGGGACACTGCAGCACTCTGGATTTACAAGTCCCATCCCGACCCGCTCTCTCTCTTTCTCTCTGCCACTCACTTTCTAATAGGCTGCCACTCAGACTTAAGGGAGAGTGAGAAACCCAATGAGGTGTCAATGGGACAATACCCGCTGTGCAGTTCTACTGTCCTGCCTCCGGAGAGTGTATCGCCTGTCACACAGCTCCAATTACATCTACAGAGACAGAAACACGGTCTGTACACATTAGCTGTCACTCTCCCCCAGTCAGTGTGGGCTCCGTGCTCCGAGATCTGTGGGGCAGGTGGCTGGGGAGAACACTACCACTGGCTAAGCTGACAGTTACAAATGGCTGCTTCTCACGCTGCAGCCATTAACAAAAAAAATAAGACCCGTTCTGCCCACTGATTCCCACTCTGAAGTGCTCACAGCAACTGTGAGTCTATGGTGCATTAAAGCACAGTCAGGTAAGAGCCCTGCACCAATCAGATCACTCACTTTGCTAACCCCATTTTATAAATGTCCATATAAGTCATCCCCACTTCTCAGTGATTATTCATTATACATAACATCAAAGTGAGCATCCAGTTTTGTTTTAAATCTAGAAAAAGTAGGTTGTTCTATTACCTCCTGTGGAAGTTTGTTCTTCAGTCTGATAGCTCCTGGAAGAAAAGCACTGATTCCAATGACTGTTTTAGCCCCCATTATCGTACTTGTCCTATTGTACATTCATAAATTATAGTTATTCACTCTGAACTTAATTTCAAAAGGCAGATGTAAGTTCTGTATCTTTAAGTATTTTATAAAGGGTATGTTCTCTCCATACTTACATATTCTTGCACACTCTGTTCTCACTACACTTACTGTACATATCATTACACTCCCTGTTCTCTCCATGTTTACATATTCTTGCACACTCTTGTTCTTGCCATACTTACTGCATATACCCCTACACACCCTGTTCTCTCCATACTTACATATTCTTGCATCCCCTGTTCTCACCACACTTATTGTACATATCCCTACACACCCTGTTCTCTCCATACTTAAGTATTCTTGCATCCCCTGGTCTCACCACACTTATTGTACATATCCCTACACACTCTGTTCTCTCCATACTTACATATTCTTGCATCCCGTTCTCACCATACTTACTGTACATATCTCTACACACCCTGTTCTCTCCATTCGTATTCTTGCATCCCCTGTTCTCATCATACTTACTGTACATATCCCTACACACCCTGTTCTCTCCATACTTACATATTCCTGCATCCTCTGTTCTCACCATACTTACTGTACATGTTGTGTTTGATGGCCGAAAATAAGTACCTTAAACATTCAAGGATCTTGGTAGTAAGAAAACCACGCCACATTGAAATCTAGGCCTTCTCTTTTACTTCCATTTAGCAGCACATATAAGGGGAGACTGACTCAAAAACAGGGACACTTACAGGAAGTGCACATTGCCTTAAAGATGTACTACACATAACAGTATATCCCTACACACCCTGTTCTCTCCATGCTTACATATTCTTGCATCCCCTGTTCTCATCTTCCTTATGTACATACCCCTACACACCCTGTTCTCTCCATACTTACATATTTTTGCACACTCTGTTCTCATTACACGTACTGTACATATCACTACACACTCTGTTCTCTCCATACTTACGTATTCTTGCACACTTTGTCCTCACTATACATACTGTAGATATCACTACACTCCCTGTGCTCGCCATGCTTATATATTCTTACACACCCTGTTCTCACTATACTTACATATTCTTGCACATTCTTGTTCTCACTATACTTACTGTACATATCCCTACATACCCTGTTTTCTCCATACTTATATATTCTTGCACATTCTTGTTCTCACCATACTTACTGTACATATCCCTACACACCCTGTTCTCTCCATACTTGCATATTCTTGCATCCTCTGTTCTCCCCATACTTTTTGTACATATCCCTACACACTCTGTTCTCTCCATATTCACATTTTGTACCCTTGGTTCTCACTATACTTACATATCCTATATCCCAAGTTCATTATAGAATGAGAAACATATAATCATTGAACTGATTACAGGTGGAAAAAGATCAAAGCTCTATCCAGTCTGATCTGATCCTACCAAGTTCCACTCCAGCCTATCACTTGGTGAGCGTAGTCTGAGCCTCCTATTAGCAGCTCACTCTGTTTAGTAGCTTTATCCACGCTCACATCCTTTGCTCACGCTGTTATCAACTCCTCATACCTGTCTCGCCCCCATCTTGGATTCCTGCACCATCTCTGCCTTGACCACTTCCCATGGAAAGCTATTCCACTTGTCCACCACCTTCTCCATGAAGAAGTATTGCCTCAGATATCTCCTGAACTTACCCCCTGCCAATTTGTATCTCTGCCCCATTGTGCAGGTCCCCTCACTGCATTTAAGCAACTGCTGGCAATCCACTCTGTTGACCTCTTTGATGTACTTAAATGTTTCTGTAATGTCCCCCATTTCCCTTCTACTCTCAAGTGAGTACTTCAGCCTCCTCAACCTTTCCTCGTAAGGCCTTCCCTGCATACTATGTATCATTTTGGTAAACTTCCTCTGCACTGTTTTAGGGCAATCTCTGCATCATTTCACCCCTTTCCCTTTATGCCTCAAGTGAATACTTCAGCAGTCTCAGCCTTTCCTCACAAGGCCTGCCAAGCATACCAAGTATAATTTTGGTGGTCATCCTCTGCATGGCTTCTAGATAATCTGTGTCTCTATCTTATGATGAGGGCCCGAAACCTGCACAGAGTATTGCAGGTGTGGTCTTCCCAGGGATTTTAGAGAGGTATGATCACTCTCTGCCCTACTACTGGTGAATCCCCTGCCAATGCATTCTGCTGGCCTTAGTGCATCTTCTGTGACACTTGGTTGATGTCCTAAGGATATTTGCTAAAGATAACACAAGGGTCCCTTTCTCTATTGTTTGGCCGATTCTGACACTTCCTATGTAATACTATATTTTAGTGTTCTATTTACCGATATGCATAAACTTACATTTTTGCAATGAATTTGAGCTGCCACACCTTGGGCTCATCTTCCAGCCTGTGCAGGTCCCTCCTCAAAGCCCTCCTCTCCTCTTCCATGTCCACCTTGCTACATATTTTTGTTTCATTTGCAGACAAGTTAATCTTTACCTGTTTGCCTCTCCTATTTGCAGGTGAACATACTGAAAAGTATAGGTCCAAGTACAGAACTCTGTGGCACCCCACTTGTCACCTTCCTGCACCCTGAGTAACTTCCATTTACCACCATCCTCTGTGTTCTCTCCCTCAGCCCATTGCCTATCCAATCAGATAAGCCCTCCCCAATCCCAGGTCCCTTTGGGTTCTTCACAAGTCACCTGAGCAGCATCAGGTCGAAGACACTGCTGAAGTCCAAATAGAGAGCATCCACAGCCTGTCCCTTGTCCACTGCCTGCAACACTGAGTTAAAATAGTCAATGAGGTTTGTGTGGCAAACCTCCCTTAACAAAGCCATGCTGCCTTTTATTATGTAGGTCATTAGCTGCCAGGAATTCCACTACATCTGCCAGACTCAAGTCTTCCAGGACCTCCCATCACCAAAGAACAGCTAAAAATATCTGCTGATGCCTCCCCCAGTGCTTCCCCATTTCTCTCGGTTCTTTAGGGGTGAATCCCATCTGGACCCTGGGGCCTTGTTTACCTTCGACCTCATAAATCTTTTGTGTACCATGTCCCTTGTGATTGATCCCATTTCCATCTTCTGCTTGTTCTCTACCCTCATCTTTGTTGAGCATAATGGAAAAGGAACCCCTTCCCCCACTATGAGTTCTGAGCTGAAGTATTCATTAAGAACGTTTGCCTTCCTCTCATCCTTGTCCACCCATAACCCTTTGTGTGCTTTACTATGCTCCTTCTCTTCTTCCTAATATAGCTAAAGAAGGACTTATCATTCTTCTTTACCCCCTCCACTATCCTGAGCTCAGGCCTTTTTTTACCACTGATCAAGATTACACCTCTTTTACGCTCTTTGGGTAAAGTTCCCTACTCTCATCTCTGTCATCCACTTTGTAATTTTGACAACTGTCCTCTTAGCTACCTACAGCTTCCCTCACTTCACTGGCGAACAATATAGATTTCCTGTGACTCTTATCTTTCACCATCTTTTTCATTCAACATCTGGAAACATCCAATACTGCATTCTTAATGGCCTACCATTTTGCATCTACCACATCCAACTGCCCTACCCCCCGAACTTAACCTGCAGTAATCCCTCAATTCAAAATCCACCCTCCTAAAGTCTGGCACTAGCATCTTGGCCCTCAGACACTCAACTCCGAGGGTTATGTTAAACCATATGGTACTGGGATTTTATTGACTCCCTGGTGGCCCTTGACCTTTACTTCCTCAGCAAAATCATGGTTTGAGAGGGTCAGGTCTAGGCTGGCCTCATCATTAGTGTGTTCCCTGACATGCTGTACAATGAAGCAGTCCTAAAAGTTATCCATCAATGCCTGGCTCGATTCACTCTTTGCCCTGGGTATGTCCCAATTCATGTCATGAAGGATTAGGCCTCTTATCAAAGCCATGTTTCCCATCTTGACAGCCTTGCTAATTCTCCCTTCCAACAACCTGTCTTTGGCCTCAAGTCTAGTTTGTGTGATTGTAGGCAACCCCCAACCTTATGTTCGCCCCACAACCACCAGCTATACCCACAGCGATTCCACACACTCTTGCCCCCAGACGAGTCCCCTTTTATCCCCATTATGTACAACACAAGCCCCTCCCCATATTTCTGTTGCAGCTACAATATCTACTTGGGCCTCCCTAGCCAACACCTGCAAGTCCCCAATTTTGTTGTTCCCAATGCTCCTGGCATTAAATCTGCTCATGCTCCTTGATTCATTTCCTTCTCCTCTGTCTGGACCTCTCCGCTTTCTGTCTCCACTCAATTCATTAAGCACTCCCACCACTTTGTTTACTCCTACTCGGTCAACAAAATTGAAATAAATAAATAAATTAGTCCCACTCTGCCTCACTCCCATAGTTGGCGGAATGCTAACTAGGCCCCTTACACTTGCTGAAATGCCCTGGGTCCGCTAACGTCAGCCCTTCTCCCACTACTGGTTTAAATATCTAGGGGAAAAGGCATCAAACTTCTTCTCCACAGCATCCACACCCCATTCAGTGGCATGAAGGCCATACCTTTTAAAGAGCCACCTACACCAGAAGTGTCCCAAGTCCCCTTCATATGTGAACCCATCCTCTCTGCAGCACTCCCTCATATGTTTAACTGGTCTATCTTCAGAAGCCTCTCGTTTCCCATATGCTAAACCAGCAGGACCTCTGAGAAGGCCACTGACACCACTAGGATCCTGGCCTCAGCTTGCCTCCCAACCTCCAGAAACCACTGTTCACCTCCTCTACCTCATAGTTGGCCAGGTCAATGGTCCCAAGTGGAAAATCACAACAGGTACCCATCCCATGTGCCTAAGCACCCAACTGTCTTAGTGGCATCCCTTCTTGCTGTAGGTAGATAGATACATATCAATAACTAGAAAATAATGTGTTTTTTCTTAGAACCAGTAGTAACTTCCAACCATTTCCAAAAATAATCTGTTATGATATTTTAGAATGCCTGAAATTATATTTTGAAAGCTGTAACATTTGAACTGTTAAAGAGATTCACCGATATTTGTCCCAGCCACTGATTAAACAGTGACTTAACGCCACAGGAGTCTGCATGTGTAAATATTCCCAAAAGAATTGCAGCCTTTAAAAATGGCTAGTACATGGTCCTGAAAAGAACTTAAATTTGCCTCCAGTTCACTGCCCTGATAAGGGCTTTTAATTTATTTCCCTCTCCTGCTCAGTAGTAGCCCTGACAAAGGTGCATAATTAACTCCCTTCTGCTCTGCCCTGACAAGCCCATCAGCTTCCACTGCTCCTATTTATCTCCCCATACTTAGTAACCCTGACAAAGGTTTTTTTTTCTTTAATATAATTTTTGATCCCATTGCCAGTGCTGGTGGTAGATATACCTGCCTATCTGGCCCCACCCAGCTGGGAACCATCAAAGGGCCTGTTGTTGGGGGATTTATCCTTAGTTCCCCCTTTTCCCAAGGATGCTGGCATGAAGGACTAACCTCCAAGCTGGTGACATGCGGACACGTGTCTCAGCCAAGTGCCTGATGGCATTCTCCCCCTTCCTACACTGCTGCCCTTGCACTGTGACCCATACATCCACAGGTGGCAGTGTCAAAGCGGCGTGACAGCCCTTCCTCCCCAGAGGAGGAGAGCATCTCCTGGGATGCTCAATCCTCCTCTCTTCCCCAGTCAGCCCCCAATGACCTAGACTCATTCCCAAACCTGGGTCACTGATGCCACGAGTGATAGTGCTACCAATGCGCCAGAGGGCTGGCTCTGACAAAAGCTTTTAACCAGCCTCCCCATCTCCTGTCTCTAGAGTCCTTCCTGCCCTGACAGGGGGTTTTAAGTGATTGTCTCAGTCTTTTTAAGTTCCTCTCCTAATCTGAAAATATCGAGTCTTCCCCTCTTCTTGCCGTGACTGCCCTGAAAACTGCTTTCAAATACGGTTTTCTAGCCCTTATAAGGGCTTTTAATTAGCTTTATCCAGGCCCCTCTTCATTAGCACAGCCCTGAAAAGGGTTTTAATCTGCATTGCTAAAACTTCGCTGCTTATGAACAAGAGCTAGTCTTGGTGTGCTACTGCAGGAACAGCACACAAAGAATTGAGGTATGAAGTGCAGAAAGCAAAAGGAAGATGGGCAACGGCTTGCGCACGATGACGAGGAACACATCTGCAGTCTAGGCACTGTTTTGATTTCTGCTGCTTGGTGAAACCACCGACTGCACAGAACAGCGCATCACGGGATGTCTGTTTGAATGGGCATTTAAAATAACATTGTGATATTGGAACGCTCAAAGCCCAGACTTACGGGTGGCAGCATCTCCTGGGTCCTAATTCCCATTAATGCTTTTTCTCTTGGTGGTTGTCCCAGGGACAGGCAGAAAAATGAAACCAACTGTCCCTGGGGGAAACTCGGTGTCTGGGACAGGCAGATGGTTTTTTTCGACCCCTGGTGCCAATACTATTTTTTTGTACCAATACATAAAACTGTATGATGATTTTTTTTAAATTTTATAACAAATATTTTTCAACTTTTTCTGAATTTTGGTATTACTCATTACTCACATTATTTAATTAGTAACTGTGTAGTTTTCAACTTTATTTTCATTCATCTTATGACTTTGATCGCATTGTGAACATGTCCCCCAGCAGTACCAGATCTTCAACACTTTTGCAGGCTGTGCTGGAAGATAAACAATATGCAGACAAGCACTGTAGTCATAGTATACCAGTGAATTATATACCAGTAGTGAACAGGTCAACTAAAGTTCTAATAGTCCACGAAAAGATCATTCAAATGAGAAATAGGGCTTTCTTGCAGGTGTCAGCAGTTCTAAGTTAATATTGCCTCTCAGTGTTGTCTCTTATGGTCTAAGAGACCCCAGGCCTAAGGTCTGAGCAAGAGGGCCATGAAGGGAAGCTGAGCAGTTCTGTCTGTCCAAACCTCATGAGAGGAATCTCATACCATAAGAGACATCCCTCAAAGGCCCTATTATCTTATTATAAATCACTCAAGTTTAGCTAGTGATTTATAATGCGAGTATTTTTTATTTTTATTTTATTATGCTGTCCACCCTGTAGCAGTAAAGTGGAGAGCTCCCTCCTAATGCTCCAGTATAAAAGCACACTCTACACAGGATAAGAGGTACAGTGGATTTGTGTACTGATTGGCTGAAATAACTTTATTGTACTGATTGACTAAAATAACTACTGATTTATAATAGTAAATATAAATATCTAAAACTACCCATAAATTAAATTAAATTAAATTAAGGCTGTTGCCATGTGATGGAATCTTGAGACAGAAGCTGATGTCATGGATGGACAAGTTTTATGTTGTTATTATGCAAGAATGCCCTTCAGTGACTCGTGTTTCTGTCTCACAACTGCATGAAATGACTGTAGCCTTGACTTAATTTATGATTAGTTGACATATTTAGATCTATGGACTTCTGAGACCAACGGGTAAGCCTTTTATGGAAGATCTTTTTATTGTCTTTTAGAATGTGAGAGACCTGGCACACTTACCTCCTCCTTCAACTAAACAAATCACCATATTTGTGCAGTTTTAAAACCAAACCTGTGCTTTAACATCCTCTCTCTCTCGCCTGGTAAATCTTATCTCCCTTCAACAACACAGTGTGTCTGAAAAAGGAAGTGGAAGGTAAGAAAAATGTACTTCACATACTGCTTCAGTTTTCAGAAAGGTACAGTAATTTTACTGCAGAGTCCTTAAGCAAGTCCAGAGACAGCGCGCTAAAATGCACCAAAAGGGCAAAAGTTGCATACTGCCCAAAGCTGACCCTCTTATCGTTGCCGGTGGGTCCAAATTGATGCACCTACTCTATAACACTGTGTAAAGGAAGGGAACATGAACTGTTAAAAATCTGCCAATGGTTATATTTTGACCCAGTAGGTTCCTCTTTAGACTCACATTTTTTACACCAGTGGGTCCTATTTGACACATGTTTTAACCCCCCCCCAACCCAGTACTGTCACTGAACAAGTCCATTCTTACTTCCCCCCCAACACAACATCAGGCTGTATGTTTTACATGTAAGCCCATCCTCCTCAGTATCCCACTTCCGAGACTTAGTCTATCCTTACCTACTGACATCATGTTTTCATAATTCTGTACCATCACTTCCCTGTGAAGCTTCTTCTCCTGTTTGCTTAACATCTTCCACTCCTCTTCAGAAAACACAACAGCAACATCTTCAAAGGTTTCTGGTACCTGAAAGGACAAGAGACATGTTTTTTTCTCTTGATTTCACTGCACACATGGAGAAATCTGAAACTTTTCAACAAGAAGAGGACAGACAAGGATAAAATGTGCAGCCTAAGGAACAAGGATGAACTGGTCACCCATTCACCAAGGATACTTGAATTCTCCCTCTCACCTTAGTGGGTGATGGGTTAAGGGCAGCTCAATGATCTGAGGGGTAAGGTAGCAGGGAAGATGGCCACTGCTCACTTTTATGGCTTTATAGCAAGGGCTATGCCAATGTATAGCGAAAGGAGGGGAAGTGAAAAAAAGGGGGTCCAAAGGCATGACCAGATATGAACGCATAAAAGCTTGTGTGCTTCATGCTCTGCCCAGTGAGTGGAGTTGAAGCACATCAGTGCATCCACACTCCCCCTCCCGACACACCTGTGCAACTCTCTGATTGGGCATTTCATCTCTCTTTCTCTCTCTCTCTCTGTTCCCTGCACTTCTTTTCTCGTCTTTGCAGTTCCTTTGGCTAACAAACACAGCCAACTGTTTCAAGCAACTCCAATGCATGACTGTCAAAATCTGCTTGAAAATCTCTGAAAACCCCAGCAGGCACGATTGCATGCAAAATATGTTCCATGTGGCTGATCTTAGCAAATGCGTGCCTCCACTACTCAAGACCTTTTCCCATGGATGGCCATAACCTGTTGTTCCTTTTACTTAACAGCAGTTACTAGGCTGGGAGGACAACAATCTGCCCTGCTCAGCTTTGCCAGTCTGTCGTGGTTCCCATTCTCACCCTCCCTTGTATGCTTGTCATCCAAAGTTCCTCTGACATATACAGAACTGTAGGTCACAGTACAACAAACAGACACTCCAATAAGAGATCAAGGTACCACCTGCCATAAGTACTGAAAAGAACTCATTCTGGGCAGACAAAAGCAGAAAATGGGAAGGTGGCATAAATTTCATGAAAACACAGACTGCAAAGGAAAGTGCAGACAGCTGCAATGTGTGTGTGTGTGTTTTCCCCAGTTCAAGTCCAGTTGGTGCTGCTGGGTAACCATCTGCCACGGGATGAGTGACTGTGAATCCCAGAACTACTATTAGCCTACTTGAGAAGCAGGGCCGACCAGGGGGGTGCAAGAGCTGCGGTTGCAGTAGGGCCCACACTGTAAGGGGGCCCACTGCCTCAGAGGTCAGCTTTAAGAAGACTTTTTATCACAGACAAACTTGCAGCTTTCTGTTTCAAAATTGTTTATCTATTTAATATTGGGTCTGTCAGCAGTGGCTTCAGAAGATACTAACAACAGTTTTCCATGGTGGGGGGTACAGAACATAGAAGCAGTAGGGCCCATTACTCAAAACATCTAATCTTGGTGCTTGTGTCCCTAAAAGGAGCAGGGACAATTTACATTGTTTAATTCCTTGATCATGGCACCAGCAAGGGATTGGGGAAGGGGGGCAGCATGCACAAACTATAGATGCATAGCAGGACTGATAACAAAAAAACTTACACTATAAACATTTTGTATGCTCTGATGGTTATTTCACATTTATAGGTGGGCCGGTAGGGCCCCAGAGCATATTTTGTGGGGGGGGGGGCCCATACAGTTGTTGGCACAGTCCTGTTGAGAAGCTCTTTTTTTGGGTGCAAACAGTGAGCAAAAGAAGCCCTATGGATTGGCTCTGACCATTCTCTTGCAACCCCCCCCTCCAAACACACTGTGTGTGAATTATTTTATTTTTCCCAATGTCAGGGTAAGACTCTGAGGTGCGCAAGAGTCATGCCCTCTGCCTGATGGACTTGAGGGGCTCACGGTAACACAGCAGTGAATGAGCATGCAAACAGCGCAACAACTCTCACAGCATTCCTCTGAGAAGGCAGTCCCGCCACTGACAACAGCTGTTACGATGGATTATACCATGGACATAAGTGAACAGCCAATGAAATGGTCAGACTGGCAGTTTACCACTGATGTAAATCCTCCGATAACCAACGGCTGTTGAGGAGCAAATGGAGGTCACCTAAATCCTAATCATCTGCAGCACAGGAATAAATACAATAAAAATAAACAAACACAGCAACCTCTTTAATATTTGTAGTTTATTATAGTAAAAAAATTAACCTTGGTATAATCGCAATAAGCCACTCGGAGGATGTGGGTTATCAGGGGATTTACCATGGCTTGATAGGATTTATCCATTCGGCTGTGCCTCGTGGGCAAACCACTCCAACCGTGGTAAATCCCCCAATAACCTACACCCCCTTGTGGCTTATTGCTTAATTCTTTCTCTCCCCACCTCCAGTGGTGACTCCTGCTGACTCTCTCCCCTCAACATGCATGGCTCCTGCTGATTATCTCCCCCCTCAATAAAACAGTTTAAACATTTTTTTAAATGCATATTGTGACTCTCTTGCCCCCTGCCCAGACCCAGCTCCAGCTACCGCTTTCCCTACCTGGTCACGGCTCCTGCAGATTATCTCCTTTATGGCAGTTTAATATCATAAGCTCCAGGCAAGATTTCCAAACGTTGTAAATAAAAAAATGTTTTCTTTATGTTGGAATGAGACAATAAAACTGTGACTATGAACTACTGTATTTGAAGTAAGTGTGTTTGAGAAGCAACCTCAGGAACTGGCTTTTGAACCCTGTTTTGTGTCCAGAATGTTTGCTCACAATTCTGATGCCACATCAGGTGCTAAAGAGCCCCAAGTAACAAGGGTCGTTGGGGAGCAGGCAGACAAAAACACCAGTCAAGGAACTGATGGCCTGATTAGTGGGAGTCCACAGGGAGTCCGTGTGGTGGACTTGAGAGAGAGCCAAGGAAGATAGCCTGTTCAAGTCGGGGCCTGGAGTTGAGATGGCATGGTGAGGCAGAGTTTGGGTCCAAGAGCCAGTCTGACATCAGCAGGTGGCTCAATAGGGAATGTGAGGACTGACAACAGTATAGATGATCAGCGTGGATCACACCCATGATCAGCCCACAGATAGATCTGGCCAGGTCCTTTGTTAGGTTCCCAGAGTAAGTCCAGGTGGGTTCCATGTCATAAAAGTGACTGTGGAATCACGGCCCATGAAGAGGGCGCAGATCCTGCAGTGCAACAGATGTGGAAATAGGTCTTTTTCTACTGGGGAGCTTTGCCCCCCCCATGCCCCCCACTATTTATATACTAACTCCGGCGGGTGGGGAAGGGGCATTCCTCAGGGATGGGGAGAACCGCTGGTTGCCCGAAAGTGTCGGCGCTGTGGTTCCATTGCCCTCTTCATGGGTCGTGGTTCTACAGTCACCGTTTTGACAGGTCCCACATCCAATCCCATTCCCAGGATCCTGTCCTGCATACAAGGCACATCGCTCTTAGTTTTCCCTGATTATTTTCATTAGGTAGTCATATTCTGGAGTCATGCTGACTCTCTCCCCCCGGCTGCTTCTCCCCCCCCCCGTGTTGTGGTGACTCACTTGCTTCATCCCTCCTTCTCGTCATAACGCACATGCATGTTGAATAATTTGCAGGAGGAAGTGGGCTTGTGTGGTGCACTTTGGAGGATGAATAAGAACAGGCAGGTGGGCAACTAAGCAGTGAAGTCCAGGGGTAAAGTCCCACATAAAGTCCCTACACAAGCAAACAAGGTGTTGGCGTTGGCGTGGTGCACGGTATGCAGCACACAGCTTCCAGTTGTTTAAAAAGCAGCTTCCACCTCCAAGAAGACTGGTCTTATATTTTCTACTAAGGGGCAACCTTTCATGGTAAAGTAGCACAACAGTCCATACCATAATTCCTGCCACTAGCAGGCAGGAAGCTCAAGGGGGGGATAGCAAGCCTTGCCCTGCAGGACCAAAGATGAGGATGCTCTGTCTTGTATGTATGCCAGGTATGGGGAACATTGTGTGAAAAACTTTTGGTTGGATTTACCTACTTAATGTGACATTCTAGAGTATGTAGCTAGGTTTTTCATTGCTAAAAAACATTCCTTAATGGAGGGATCATCTGTGGTCCTCCACCATCTGAGGAGTAAGCATTTTACTTCTATTGAGGCTTGTATCAACTTTAGCTTCAGCAGCAGGCTCAGGGGAGAGGGTGCTGGTGTAGCCCCAGAAGGATCATGGCTGGTATCATGGGAATGTGGCTGTTAAGCATCTTTGTACATGTCCGAGAGAATTGGGCCCACAATGATCGGATTAGCTTACAGCTCCAGAGGATATGTAGGAGATCCACTCCTGCCTCCCCACATCTCCAACAGATGTATTGTTGTAATATGCCCATAGCCTTTAGTTACACTGGGGTTCTATACCACAGATGTACTTTGTTCTGTGTCAGTAGATTGTGGGGGATCTGCACATGCCCTGCGAGCACTGACCCAACACTGTTGCCATTCCTTCTCTGAAATGGGGGCATGTCCCAATTTTTGCCATTTGTCCCTTGCTGTCAGAGAGGGGTTTGGGGCAGCTTCTCTGATCTTCCTTTGAATGCGGCCTGCCAGACTAGCAGGGGTTTGTAACCATTGCTTAATGGGGAGTCTACCCAGGCTCTCTTTTTGTTGTGTCCCCTTTCTATGCTTGGCACATACTGAACACAAGCAACTCTCCCGAACCCATCCATAATACAGGCTTCTGAGTCGGAGGTATTTCCAGAAGTCCTTACTGGGAATACTGCAATTCTCTTGGAGCACTGCAAATGACTCCATGGTTGACCTATCAGGTGTTAGCAAGTCTTTCACCAGGCATATTTGTTTAATGTGCCAATCCTTCCAGTGTATAATGCTGTTACCTATACGCCATCGTGGACTGTTCCTTAAGTGTGTAAACACCCCGGGTTCAAGCAGGACTGTGTCAGTAAGCCCACCATTCACCATGCCCCATGAGCTGCCTTCACTGTTAGCCACTGCTAAAATTGTTAGGGTAGGGAAAAGCCTAGGAAGGCTGTTGGATGGGACTCGAGCAGTACCTCAGTCTCTATGATCACCCATGCTGGGCTGTTAGGGCCCGTGGGTTGAAATAGTCGACAAGAAGTGGCTACCTGAAAGGCATACGCATACCACTGTAAGTGTGGCAAACACCATTCTCCTTTGGCCCATGATGCTCTCAGTTTGGCTCTGCTATACCTCGGGGGTGTGGATACCCATAGAAAATTCCCCCCCAACATGTTCAATTTTTGGTACCAGATCTCCAGGATCTCCACTGGCAAGCACAACAACAAATAAAAAAACCTTGGGTGTAAATAACATCTTGATTGCCGCTATTGTTCCTGCCATCGTACAGTTCAGGTGCCTCTACCTCTTTTTTTAAATTCTTAAGTAGTGGATTAAAGTTAGAGGCAATCAGATTGTTCAAATCAGGGGGGATATGGAAGCCTAAGTATTTCATTCCTTCAGGGGCCCAGGCTTACTGTGCATTGGCTATGCGATCCGGCAATGAGAGCCCATTTAGGGACAGCCCATTTAGGGGTAGAATTTCAGACTTTGAGGCATTCATTTTCAACCCTGAGATACTCACAAAGTGTTGGAGCAATGACAACACATCGGGGGATGCTCGATGGGAGATCTCTAGTCAAGATTAGACATTCATCTGCATAAAGCTTTACATGGTAGGAGGAGTCCCCTACCTGAGGCCCCTTTATTTGGGGGTGGGCTCTTATTGCAGCAGCTAGGGGCTCTATGGCCAGGACAAAGTAGTGCGGAGAGTGGGCATCCCTGCCTGGTCCCTCTGAACAGGGTGAAGGGGGCACAGTGGTTGTTGTTAGCGATCACCCTTGCTCGGGGTTTGTTACAGAGCATTTTTATCCACATACAGAACTGAGACCAAAGTTGCAGTGCCACAGGACTGCATGCAGGTACTCCCACTCCACTGAGTCTAATGCCTTTTCAAAGTCTATCATGATGGCAGCGGCCAGGGTGGGGAGAACTGCAGCTCCCTGCATCAGTGTGATTAAGGCCCTCATGTGATCTGCACTGGCCCTGCCCTTAAATCCCACTTGTGCAGGATGTATTAGATTCGGAAGGATTAGCTGCAGTCATGATGCTATAGCCTTAGCCAATATTTTAGCATCTGCATTTATGAGGGAGATAGGCCTATAACTTGCCGGTAGTGAGCAATCTTTCCCCTCCTTTGGTAATACTATAATGACTGACTCTTTTGAGGTATCTAGCAGTTCACCATTGGCTTGGGCCTCCTGCAGCATGTCTAGTAGTGGGTCAGTCACTTTGTCTTTAACTAACTGGTAGAAATCCACAGGGAAGTCGTCCTCACCCAGGGATCTGTGCAGGGCCATATTCTGAATAGCCCGGCTCAATTCTTCTTAAGTAAAAGGAACGTCTAAAGTTTATTTTTGTTCAACAGTGATGTGGGGAAAGTTTAGGCCTGCCATAAAGGCTGAGCAAGCTGCATCATCCCATTGTACTTGTGAGCTGTACAGTTTTTGGTAAAATTCCGTCATGGTCTGGTTAATACTCTCTGGGGTGGTGCATAGCTAACCCTTGCTATTTTTTAATTGAGGGATAAACCTTTCAGCTTGTTGTTTTTTTAAGTCTGTAGGAAAGAAATTTGCCTGCCTTTTCCCCATATGCCCAGTATTTGTGTTGTGTTCTTTGAATTTGCAACTCAGCCTTTCTAGTAGCTAGGTAATTGAGCTGTATTCTCAACACTGTCAGCTCATATAGCAAATTGCTATTACACAGCTGCTTGGTTTTTTTCTTAAACCTCTCCTCTTTTTTTTTTATAGCTGGTTCTCCAGTTTGGCGGCCTCTTTTTCCCTCTGTTTATGTCGATGGGTTGCATAACTAAGAATGTTCCCATGAAGGGTTGCCTTGAAAGCCTCCCAAATCATGGATTGGGTCACTAAGCCTCTTGGGTTGTCCAGGAAGAAGTTAGTTACTTCCTCCATCATCCACTTAGTAAACTTTTCATCCTGCAGCAAGAGTGGGTCCAGCCACCAGGAGGTAGATGTTTGAGTAGGGGCTTCCAGTACCATAGAAAGTGTTATTGGGGCATGATCAAAAATGTACAAATGTGCTATCCTTGTATTTACCATACCACTGCAGAAGCCTGTCTTGGGGATGGAAACCAATAGTCCAGTCTGCTAGACATTGCCCGCACTAGGGAGAAGTATGTATAATCTTGCTCTGCTGGGTACAAGAGCCTCCAAATGTCAGCTAGCTGATGCAGATGCAAGAGGTCCCTCAGACAGTGCAAGCTTTGTACACGGGGTTTGGATTTAGAGTTGGACCTATCCAAAAGATGGTCCAGTGCTAAGTTAAAGCCCCCCCCAAATGAGAATTTCAGGATTGTTGAAGGCCATGTCCATAACTACTTGGGAGATGTTATTAAAAAACCCAGGAGCATCCTCGTTTCATGCATACATGTTGACTAGGATTTTCGGCCCTGCTGGGGTTTTAACTTTGGCCATAACCCATCTCCCCCTCCCTATCCTGCTTCTGCTGAATCACTTGCTATTTTAAGCTCCTATGAAGGAGGATGGAAACTCCTGCCTTGGCCTTCCTATTAGCACTGTGGGTTTCCCATCCCACCCACTCCCTTTTTAACTTCTGAGCTTCATTATCTTTAAGCTTTGTCTCCTGCAGGAATGCAACCTGTGTTTTAAGTTGTTTCAGCCTGGAAAGAACATTTCTACACTTTATCTATGAATTCATGCACCTCACATTCCATGAGGTGGCTATTACCATATTCTTACTATCCATATTCAACTTCTACGGTCATATAGTGCCACTTTCAGCTGTTCTTTCCAGGTTGGAACCTACCTGTGGACTGCTGTGCTACTACTGCAATATTCTGATTCCTGTACCATTTTCCCTTAATATTCCCATAATGACAGGGCCCCTTCCACCCTGTATGTGCCTTGTTTACCTTGCTTCGACATAACTTGATGGCTCTTTTATTTGTACTCAAGCTTACCAACCTGGTATGCCATGTGTCCAGAGGGCGACTTACAGCAAATCTTACTAACATATACACCAGTGGCAACAGGCTGCTCATGACCCTTTGCGGACATGACTAAAACACACATCTTAAATAAACAAAATATTTTAAGACATTTCTTAACATCCTAGAGAATAACACTATAACCATAAACATTATGCAGTAGATGAGTTCCATCCTTGACCTGGTGGCCGTCCTTCCAGGCCACCCACGGTCTGGAAAGTCTTCCCGGGGAGGAAATTATGTTCCTTGTTTCCCTGTACTGTCCTACCAGCAGAGAGAAACCAGGGTAATGTGTTAAATATTTTACCAGAAACTTAGAGGGAGCCAGTGTTACCAAAATCTATCTGAATAGCTGCGTATTTTTGAGCTCCGAGGTGCTAGTAGTCACTACCACACTTCCCTAGGGGGAAGGGGGGATCAGCTACTTTGGGGGGTTCCAGGACAACAACATATATACCAGGCTGGAGTGCCACCCTGCATGGCAACACCCTCCACCCTTAACCCCTCTGTGTCAGCCCTCATGACTACCTGTTATCCTAGCACTCTAGGGCTTCTAGTTTACACACCGTATATGATGGAGCCTGCACCTATCCCTTTAACTATATGCTCATACCACCACTCCGATTCCTTGCTCCCATCTATCACGAGGGGGATATTCTTCTGGCTCCTGTTAAATTCTCTCCCCTTTCCTCTCATAATCAGCCCCCCAGATTTTGGATTTGCCCAATTCCACTTTCCCTCAAGCATCCCTTTCTGATGGGCTTACCTGAGAGTTACTGTGGGCTAAACGGTGGATGTAAGCTGCAGAGATTTCGATTCACCTGCAGGGCCAGATTTCTCACTTCGGTTCTGCAACTCACCCTCCACCTTTATGTGTCATACCTGGTAAGTTGTACTACCCTTCGCAGGTACCTCTTGCCTTTATATCTCCAGCTGGTGTATCTTTGACTGAGAGTGATTAAGCCTATCAATTCGACTCGTGCTGGCCCCGCCCTGGCACAGGAGGGCTGAGAGTACTGGGATCGAGGGAGTGAGTGAAGAGGTCCAGCTCCACCTGGCAGCCTAGGGGGTACCCTCCTTTCCCATGTTCAGTGTATTTTGGGCAGAAGTTTGGCCATCCTTTGCTCCCCCCCCCATTTGGCAGCCCAGTCGTTTGGTTGTTTTCTGGGCTCCCCGTCTCCTTTAACTGACCAAGTCAGTTATGTCCATGTGGGTGGGAAGTGTAGGACCTCAGGGGTATTCAAGCAATTTCGGCCTGCAAACAGCAGTGCCACCCTGTAATTAACTATCTAACTTGGCCCCTGTCCCACTGCCTCAGTTCTCCCTTGTGGTAACATCAACCAACGGGGCTGCTTCAAATTGTTTTAGTTGGGGCCGTGGGAGCACCTGAAAACCCTTCATTTGTATAGGTGGGACTAAACCTCTTGAGACAACCTATATACACTTTAACTATTTTGTTTTGTTAAACTCGTCCTATTCTTGCTGCTTCTACTTCCCAGCCACATTCTCCAATGGCCGTGCTGTGATTACAAAAGCT
Source organism: Neoceratodus forsteri (assembly GCA_016271365.2). Taxonomy (NCBI): domain Eukaryota; kingdom Metazoa; phylum Chordata; order Ceratodontiformes; family Ceratodontidae; genus Neoceratodus; species Neoceratodus forsteri. The sequence continues at coordinate 216,461,843 of JADMNL010000024.1, forward strand.
GAGATCATGGGAGAACCTGAAAGAGCATTCATAGGCTGTACCTTTTGTCAGGCGAAGGTAGGACCCCACAAAACAATGTATTTACACTCTTTAAATCTATTCCTACAGAGCTCCTTACAAAGTGCCAAGTTCAGACTTCTAAAGGTAATTTATTCATAACTGCTAGTGCTCCATATTAATCCAAGAGCACAAGCAGTGACCGATGGTACTGAGGGGAGGGCTCTGATTCACCCAGCTACCGTGTCCCTATTATTTTCTGAGACATGCCACACCCCTAGATGCTTGAATTTTACCTCTGCATGTACTGTCCTCTCAAATCATATCCAGTTCAACCCAAAAATCCTGGAGCAGCCACAAGTCAATCTGTGGCATTCAACGAGCGACTGCATATTGTGTCAGCATCATTGAGGAGATGGATCACCATTTCCGTTCATATTCCCTCGATCCATCTCTTACCCCAGCTTCCCCCTGCAGTTTATAGGAGGGCATAAAGTCAAACCTTATAGGGAGCATTATTCAATCCATCAGTGCCACAGATCCTTTACCGCTTCTACTTTAGCTTCATCTGCTGCTCAATTTCTGCCTGCACGGCCCCTGCATTGGGCTCCGGATCACAGTCCACCCACTCCTGACACAAGGGAGCCCAATTCACCATTTCTTCCACTGTGTAGGTGGCTTCCTGTGGGTATCGTACGTCAGAGTTTGGTGGTATTGACTCCTCGGTTGGACAGTCCCCCAAGGCTACAATTTGCTGGAAGTTTTTTCTGGGATTTCCATGCCAGAGACACTGCTCACTTCAGCCCGTTGATGTAGTCTCTTCCGATTCCTGGATCGTGCCCTGGAGGATGAAGGGCACCCATTCTGCTGATGCTTATGTTTCCTTTTCTGATGGCCTCTGCTCACTTGCTGCCACTGCTCTACTTGAAGGGAGACTACCCGTTTGATTTGTGTTCCATCGTCCCAGGGTTGCCTTTGTTAATTCCTGTTATCCCCAACCACCATGGCTTGGTAGTTAGCTCCACGTGGTGGTCCTGGCGACTGGTACGAGCCTTGGTTAGAATCCGACATAGCTCTCAAAAATTGCTCAGCTTGCATCGCAGAGTTAAAAGTCACACAGTCCCCATTATTAGACCATTCTCAGCATCACAGGGTATCTAAGAGATGCAGGGATAATCCATTTTGCAAACTATCTATTAACTTCAGAATCGGCCCTCCATGTTTTTTTTTTTGCTATTTCTTTTTCTGCTCTCTTACCTGGTTTGCTCCCATCCAGGCAACCTCTGGGACTGCGGGTGCCATCCGACTGCCCTGTGCTGCTAGGGATGTTGCCAGTATCCCCTACAGCTTACCCCCTGCAGCGGGGTGGTGGGGAGCCCCCAACTCACCCACCCATCTGGATCCAGACTGGCAACTCCCCCAAGTCGGTGCACCATTGGACGGCCATCAAACTGCCTGACCAGGAAGACATTTTCTCTCTTTTCATTCCCCTGAGCTAAGGGCATGCAATGACGCCAGCGGAGGGGAGCACACATGTGTCCACACATGCTCCCTCCTGGCGTCTGCCCCCAACTCTTCCCCAGAGCACAGCATGCATCTTGTCCCCCAGCCTCAAACAGAGGGCAATCCGGCGCCGACTGTCATGGACCCCGTGGACCCTCCACCCCAGAGAGGGAGAGCAGTCCCTCAGACGCTCAATCCCTCTCCTCCCTGCCAACCCCCGATGACCCATGCTCATTTCCGAACACCGGTCACCAGCGTGGCGCGAGGTGCGGTGGCCAGTGCCTCAGCCCTCAGTGCCACTGGGCCAGCTGGCCCTCAATTTTTTGGATAGTTCATACAAGTAATCCTAATAGAGCTGTATGGAGTGCCCTTCCCAGTTCAGGTATTCATTCTTCCATGCCAGGCATAGGTACTGCTCCTTCACAGGGTACTTTAACATTTTGCACAAAATTGGTCTCTGTTTTGCTGCTTGTCGGGGTGCCAGGGAATGGTGGGCCCTTTTAATTTCAGATGGCACACCGTTATTTAGCTGTAATACTTTTGGCAGAAAAAAATGAAGAAATCCCACCATGTCTCATCCTTCCACTCCCTCCGGTGCCCCTACAATCCTGATATTACTCCTTCTGGCTCCATTCTCCATATCATTGACCTTTGCCAGAAGGTACTGCAGTTGGTCTTGGTGTTCTCTCAGTTGGCCTTGATGTTTATGCAGGGTGACCTCGTGGGCTCTGACTGCCATTTCAGCTCCTGTTAACCAACCAGCTAGCCTTTGTAAGTCCTCTTTAGTTTTATTAGTGGTATTCTTTAGTTCTGCAGTATCATTTAGCAACCGGGTTAACATGCAGGTGATCTTTCCCAGCTCTGCTTGCAAGGACTTTGTGTTTTGCTGTGCCAACATATTTGACAGGTCTGCTTCCACCATCCCCTCCGTTCAGCTGTCAAACTGTCCAGACGTGAAATTGACTAACTGTCAGAGCGGGGCTTTGGCCTTGTCTTCCAGTCGTAGTGTGGTGGTGCCAAGCATAATTTCAAACTTAATTGTTTCTCCTCGGAGGCTTTACCGATTTCCACAATTTTGGTGTCAAACGAGAGCTGAGAGTCTGTAGATTGTATTAACGTTCTTCCTGCCCTTCAGATTTCCGTGCTGTTAACGGATGGGTTGAAATAGGCTGATTCTCTATCTCTTAGTAGCAATTAGTCGTCCACCATGTTGGATGGCTAGTTCCGCCCCCCAGATTTTCTGTCGACTTGGCTAGTGCCCAGACGGTTTGGAATTTTGGGCCCATATTTTCTGGGTAGAAAGGGACTGGTCCACAGATGTGTATTTTGATTCTTTGGTGAAAAAATATTAATCCATTCCAAAGTTATTTAATTTTGAAATTTTGAATAACTGGTTCTGAGCATGCTCAGTAAGCACTTAAAAATAGCTGTATGAAACGAAAAAATAATTATTTTTTTCATATGGGGCCAATCCTATTTCATGAGGGGAAAATCACTGTTTCGTTTGCAACCATCTTGTTGTCTGTTTTCCCATAAAAATTAAAATTTGAAGACCCACAAGAATGACATTCCTGAGAGTGACCAACACGTGTAGCTTGCTTATCTGGATCCCTTTAGCTGGATTCTGCATTTAACTGTTGCAGAAATGCCCTTAAAATGTTTTTTTTATTTTTTTTAAGATTATAAATCATGTTTTGTGACTCATGATATGAAACAAGATTCTTGTTTGGATGATGACTCATGAAAGAAAGATCTTTTTTGTATGGGGAATCAATACATTTCAATGGGGTTTTCAACTTTGGTGCATAACTTTGCCATTTTTACACATTTTTTTGTTACCAAATTTTCAACATGACCTTTTTGAGACCCCACCTCATGAACAATACTAGTGGAATTACATTAATCCATCCGGAAGGCAAGTTTGCATTCTCTTGGCAAAATCACCTTTCGGGCAGGATTTGAGAATTTTCACTGCCCTAGTCATCAGATGGAGTCATAAGAAAGCTATGTTGAAATTTTGGGGCCAAAATATGTAAAAATGCCACCAAAGTTATGTGCACACATTGAAATTTTGCTAAGCTCCCTTGTAACTTTGGCAATTTTAAATATTTTGATTCAAAATTTTTAACAAAAACATCTTTTTACACCACCTTATGAACATGACAGTTGTTATTTTTCAAACCCTAGCCAAACTGTGTTTCTGCACCTATGGCGCACAACAGCATTGCAGTAGCATGGAATCACGTTTTTTTTTGGGGGGTGGGGGGGTTCAAAATTTTCATTACTGGGTTCATGAGGTGGGGTAATAAGGCTATGCTGACAATTCCATCCCTGTATTACTACAAATGCAAGCAAAAGGCTCAGAGGGTCCTGAACTTCCACACCAACATATATTTATGCATCTAAGGAGGAATGGGAATGCAGGGCTCAGAGGGCCCTGTGCTACCACAGGCAAGTGAGGATACAATTATACTATCTCAAAAAGTAAAGAAATTCTTTGCAAAAACTTTGTTTAGGCACTATTTAGGGCTAAAGTGACAAAAGTAGGGGAAATGTGACATTAAGAGTTTCTAACCCTAGCACCCCACCCCCACCCACCAGACAGCAACAGGAAAAAACATTACTGTTTCACCTCTCCTGTGTCTTTGCTAATCAGGTACGGAGTGTGCCTTGGGGTTGTCAGCCCTAACGCTCACCACATCCTCATATACTCTATACATCTCAGCTTCTTTCATGGTCGAATGAATTAAAAAAAAAAATACACTGTTAACAGAAAACATACTCTTCCATTGAAGAATTTTGTCATTTGATTTTAATCACCTGACTTTGAAAATGAGGAGTACAATACTCATCCTATAAAATCTTACTTGGAGCACTGCTCATGCTGTGCAGTGATCCTCATCCTTTTAATTTTGCCACCAGCCCAGATTTCCATTTTCTTGGTACAGAAATGCTTTACACGCAGCCACATAAAGCACTACCACTACTACTGTAGGGTAATAAAGCTAACAGAAGTGGAGAAAGGACAGGAATAATAGAAAAGGGTATAGGAAACAGGCAGAAGGAGACCGGCTGAGTTTAGTAGTAGTAATAAAGGTAAACAATGTCAGAGTGGTGCACCGTAACAGGCAATCTTTTGGGAGACATTCTGGAAACTGAGGTGCTACCACATTTGCACACACCTCTCAGGGTTGAGGGTGGAGATTGCTGGACTATGAGTCAAGATGGCAAAGATGCCAAGGATCTTTTGCCCCACCCAGGAGCCACAGAGTCTGCCGTCACTGCCTCAAAGAATGCCTAGACAGAGGTGAGACAGCTTGAACTCGGTGAACTCCAGGAAGGTAGGGGTAGTGGATAGGGTACACACTCCTTAGCCTATTCCACTACAAAATTCCTTCACTGTATTAGTGGGACAGGATAGCTGGGAAGAGGCATCAGATGTGGGTTCAAGTGAAGATGTGGGGAATCTTCAGAAGGGGCGGTCCCAAGGTGACAGAAGGAGGCCCCCAGCCAAGCAGGAAGCAGCTGCTAGTGGGGGGATGCTATCATGAGGAGAATAGACTTGGGTACAGGAAGGGGAAGGGGAAGGGATAGGGAGGTAATGTGCCTACCTGGTGCTTTGGCTCGGAGGAATGCAGAGATCCTGAGGACCGCTGGGACAGCAGGTCATGGGAGGGAGCTGGATGTTATTGTCCACTTTGGAACTAATGACCTGGCAAGGGATGCAGCATGGTAAGTTCAGGGATCTGGGGAGAGGCCTCAAGCAGGCAGCATGCATGTGGTGTTCGCCAAGGTACTACCTGTGTACGGCTGAGGAGAGGACAGGGCACTCTGCACCAGGAACTTTAACAGTTGGTTGAATGCATGGTGAAGGGAGGAGGGTTTTGGCTTCATTGGGGACTGGGGGCCACCCTGGAAGGATACGGTCTTCTACAGGGGGAGGTCAAAATTTTACTTGGATGAGCATTCAAACTAGCTGAGGGGGGGAGGCTGTATTATGAAAGGTGGCATTAACTGCCCCCCCAGGTTGAAGAATCAAGGAGGGAGGTCCCAAGGGGAGAACCCCCCCCGGGCAGGGCAGAAGTGCAGACAAGGTAGAAGATAAGGGAGGAAAGAACAAAGGAGGCAGAAACAGAAGTGTAGGGGAGACAAGAAACAGAGAGAGTAATGAGGAAAGAGTGGAGTCAGGGGGAGTTACAGGCAAAAAAGGGTGAGGAAAGGGGGATTGCAGGCAGGAAGCAAGAGAAAGGTTTGGGCAGCCATATCTGCCAATGCAAGGAGTCTTGGAAATAACATTCTGAACCTAGAGGTCATCACGGTGGAGGCGGACCTGGATCTGGTGGCTATAACTGAGTCGTGGTGCTTTGAAAATCATGACTGGCACATGGCCATATCAGGTAACTCTCAGTTCAGAAAAGACAAGGAGGGAAGGAGGGTTGTTCCTAATGTGAGGGAGGGTATCAGAGCTATGGAAGTGCAAGGGAACGTAGAGGTAAAGGAAGGGTAGGAGGTGCTATGGGTCACCCTGGAGACAGGAGCTGAAGCCACTATTCATACTGGGGTGCTATACAAACCTCCAGCACAAGGGGAGGAGTGGCATAAAGTACTAGAGGAAACCATCAGCAGGATGGCAAAAAAGGGGGTGGTGCTGCTAATTGGTGACTTCAATCTGCCAGATGTGAATTGGAGCCTTGAACTGCAGTTGTTGCAGTTGTACTTCTATGTAGAGCCATCCTTGACTCCCTGCAGGGGGCATTTCTCAGGTAGCTAGTCAACGGACCCCCTAAGGATGGGGCAATACTGAACCTGGTGCTTGCTAACAGAGACAGTATTGCAGATGTTACAGTGGGCTGTCCCCTGGGGCCCTGTAATCACTATACAGTATGGTTCATTTTATTTTATTTATTTATTTAAATCTAGGATTACATAATACCTTTGAGCCGAGGCTCCTTCACAAAGGTTCCACGTCAGAAGAACGGACAATACAGTTTATGAAATTACAGAGTAAGACAGTCATAATGCCTAGTGGTTATAAGAACTTGATTTCAAGTACAAGTAACACGCCATTTTACAATATCAATAGGAGGTGTATTACAACATAAGTGAGGGAAAGGGAGAGAGTGGGGTGGAATAGAGTATTGCAACCTAGAGAGCTTTGTCAGGACAGAGTATTTGAGTATAAGGTTGAGCAAGGGAAAGAGCAGGGGATAGGGAAGTGCGATGAGCAGGGTTAACATTGACAGCGGTGGAATATTAAGAAGGGGTGCAGAGGCACACCACACAAAGACAAGGGTTCTGGACATTAGGAAGGCAGATTTTAAAGAAATGAAGAATACCACAGACGCAGACTAAAATTAAGGGAAGGTATACTGAAGGCAACCAGCCTCTGTGTGAAGGACGTGAGCAAAAGCAAAAGGAAAAAAAAAATTATGGTACTCTAGGTAAGTGGCCACAAAGGTGAAGGAAAAAAGGGTGGCATTCAGGAAGTATAAAGATAAACACAAAGGGGTGATGATAGGGAGGTGTGTCAGATAAAAGAGAGGGAAGCAGGTAAAGCAGTGAGGGGACCAAAGGCACAGAGGAAAAGATAGCCAAAGAGGTAGCAAATGAGACAAGGCTCTTCAGGTAGATAAGCAAGAAGAGGAAGGCAAGGAGAGGGACAGTGAGGATAAGGAGGACAGCAGAGGAAGATCAAGAAAAAGCAGACATCCTGAACAGGTACTTCTGCTCAGTCTTCAGTGTGGAGGAAGAGGGGGACAGACTACCAAGGAGCAGTAGGAACACTTGGGGGGGGCACAAGTCTATGTTCAGAGGAGAGTCCCGAAGGGACTTGAGTGGACAAGGCCATGGGGCCGGGTGGGATACACCCAAGGGTGTTAAGGGAACTCAGGAAGGTGCTTGCTGCACCACTGATGACCTTATTCAACAACTCACTGGAAACAGGAGTGGATCCAGAGAACTGTAGAGCAGACGTAATCCCCACCACCAGTGTGCTTCTTATGACTTATAACTTTGTTTGATGTATTTCCCAACTTATGTGCAACAATATAGTTATTATTTCCATTTTATCTATTAATCTTTGCATCCCTTTAATATATCTGGGTTTCTCTATTTTATCATATTCGATTCCTGGGATGTAAATGACTGAGTACTTATTTGGCTTCTTTAAATCTTATAACCTCTTACATTAGAAAGAAGTAGTATCAGCATTTATATAGCACGTTTCATACACACTGTATGCCAAAGCGCTTTACAAGCAAAGCTAGATTGGTAGTGAAGTGACTGAGCAAGTAGTGGCAGCCATTTTGCACATTAACACCCACACACAGTCTTGGACAATAGCATGAATCGGTTTTATGGGAAGGGGACTGTTGGCCAGGAAAGTGGAAAGTCCCCTGCTCTTGCAATCCACAAGGACAGCACCAGAGATGGGTAGAAGGGACCTAGGTTTAACGTCTCATCCAAAAGACGGCACACCCCAACAGTAATACCCCCGCGCACTGTACTCAGGTGCCAGCATTTTTAGGTATGAGCCATTAGTGTTCAAAATATTTATCAAACATTGTACCTTGTTGCCAGGTATTTGTCTACTTGCTTGCTGGCTTTCAGCTACCAATACCTGTGGATAATCAACATTTCAAAAGGGCTCCTTCTTATAAACATGTTCTCTTATCACAAAACATACAGCAATCAAAACATAGTGTGTTTTGGTCACCTCCTCTTGATTTCAAGCTTACTGGACCACAAAACAAAATGGTAATATTAAATGCATGCTGAAAATAGAAAATAGAGTCAAAAACAACATATCAACCTTAGGTGGTCTTCAGGAATTATCAAAAAGAGAAAAAAGAAAAAAAGAAAAAAGTCAGTGACACTAACTTTGCTTTTTTTTCTCTTTTTGATAATTCCTGAAGACCACCTCAGGTCGAAACATTGATTTTAACTCTATTTTCAGCATGCATTTAATATTACCATTTTGTTTTGTTTTCAGACCACATGCTGACACAGCACCTTGTTTGTTTGTTCCTACTGGACCACTCCACTACTCTGTTTTATCCCCTAAAGTTGAAAAAAAAAAATCAGTAATGAGGGATTGTCTCCTTTTTGCTAGGTTTTAAACCAAAACTCATAGTTGTTTAAATACTGACCAGACTATTTACCCGATCTCTGCAATTACAACTTCTGTCCTTCTGTCCTTAAACTGTACTGCGTTTTCCTTGGTAACTGGTCCTACACTGTGTGAAGCACTGCCAATAACTTCAGGATGTTGGTGTTTGCTGGCTGTTAGTTTAAAGCAGTGGCATTTGTTAGTCACCATATAGTTTTTTTTCCCCCCAACAATAATGTTTTTGGTTTTTTTTATGGCAAAAACATTAATATACTTAACTTTGGTTTTGTTTTCTTTCATTCCTGAACGGATACAGGATTTGGAAGGTTTTAAAAGTTCCCGCTCCTGTGCCATGTCTGCCATGAAGAAATGTAATGTCTTGGTACAGTGCCGTGCTGTTTACCATCAGAAATAAGTGCCATCCTAATTCAACCACAGTATGAATCGAATCTTGTATGTACAGCAAACAAGTAACCTCACTGGAAGAGATTTTTGAAAATTGGTGAGTGGTGGCCATCTATAATGTCAAGAATCATTAATTACAAAATTTATTATAAAAACTGTTTGTTTTAAATACATGAGTAACTAAAACTACAATGAGAATGAATCTAAGGATGTCAGAAATACATTCTTGCTGAAAAGCTATATGGTGAAATTGTTTGCTCAATAACAAATGCTGCTGCTTTAAAAACTGTAAATACTGATTCTGTCCTTTTAGGCCTTCCAAACTTACTATCTATCTGCTTAAACAGTCTCCCCAGACACATACTCACTGCTTCCCTTCTTAATTCTGGTAACAGAAACACAGAAACATAGATGTTAATGGCAGAAGGAGACCGCCAGATCCATCTAGTCTGCCCATTTGTTTTAGATCTATTTTGACACTCTAGTTGCCCTTTGTAGTCAGGGCTCCCTTGTGTCTATCCCATGCGTTCTTGAATCCCCCCACAATGTTGACCCCCACAACCTCTTGGGGCAGGCTGTTCCAAGTGTCCACCACTCTTTCTGCAAAGAAAAACCTCCTGGTGTTGGTAGAGAACCTCCCTCCCTCCTTGCAGCCTGAGGTCATGTCCCCTGGTCCTGGAGCTCTTCTTGAAGTGAAAAAGTTCCTGTGCCTGTACTTTGTTAATGCCTTTTATGTACTTGACTGTTTCAATCATGTCCACCCTCTCTTCTCTGCTCCAGGGAGTACATATTCAGTTCCCCAAGTCTTTCCTCATAGAACATGTACTGTAGACCCTGAATCCTTTTTGTCGCCTTTCTCTGTACTGTTTCCACCCAGTCAATGTCCTTCCTGAGGTGAGGCCTCCAGAACTGGACTCCGTATTCCAGGTGAGGCCTGACCAGCGAACTATACAGTGGTAGTACCACCTCTCTCTCTTCCTGCTCGTGATTCCCCTCCCAATGCAGCCCAGCATTCTGTTGGCCTTCACTGTTGCCTTTTCACACTGCTTACTAACCTTCAAGTCATGTGAGATTATGATTCCCAGATCTCATTCCTGGTTTGAGGCTGCCAGTCATTCGCCTCCTAGGTAATACTCCTTTCTTGGATTTTTCCCTCCTATATGCATGACCTTACACTTTTGGGCATTAAATCTCAGCTGCCACACTCCAGACCATTCTTCTAGTTTAGTTTAGTTTAGTTTAGTTTATTGTTCTAGGAATTAATACCTTTGAGCCAAAGGCTCTTTTACAAAGGTTCCACGTCAATTGAGTACAAAACAAGTGTAGTTACAAAGAAAGGCAAAATAAGTTAAGTTATGACAAAATTGCCAGAAATGACACATAACCTTAAAATTGACAAACTTAGTATAAGACAAGGGAAACAAAATACTTTTTCATATACAAAAACAAAATAGATTATGGGGAAAAGACTCAAGAGAAAATGTACTATTGAGAGAGTAAGAGGAGGTAAGGGAAGCAGACAATAGTGAGAAAAGAGCCTCACATATGCCTTTGTCAAGAAATGTAGTAAGGAAAGAGAAAGAGAAAAAAAGAAAGAAAGTAATTTAATCAAGGCAGTCACAGGAGCTGGAGGCAGCGAGGTGAGAGTGGAGCTGAGATTTGAAGACTCCTAGGGGGGTGGAGGGGGAGATGAGAGTATTGATGGCATTTAGCCAGCTGGGTGCACGGTAAGCAAATGATCGTTGACCCTGAGTAGTCCGGCATCGGGGAACCTGGAGAGGTTGATGATTTGATCCTCTGGTGAGACGGATGCAGGGATTCGGGCGTAGCAGGTCTTGGATACACGGAGGGGTAAGGCCCATGGTTGTTTTTTTCGCCATCAAGCAGGTAAAGTACTTTAAGCGGTTTGATAGTTGCAACCAACCAGTTTCAGTGTAGAGCTCACGTGTGAGTGCATCTATGAGCACCAGTGAGCAGTCAACAGGCCTTGTTGAGGGAGGTTGTAATGCGCTTAAGAGAGGTGGTTGAGGCAGACCCATATATAATTAAGCCATAGTCAATGATTGAGATGGCAGAGCTTTGAATAGCAATCCTTAATGCAAGTTGGGTGAGGAACTGCCAGTTCCGGAACAAGATACCAATACGCTGATTTGCCACTTTCGCTGTCTTGTCGATGTGGGTTGCAAAGGTTAGGCCTTGATCAAAGGTGATTCCAAGATATTTAAAGGTAGTCACTTGTTCGAGAGTACTTCCCAGATATGTATTGATAGTGAGTGGTAGTTGCCTTTTCTTGTTTTGCGGGCTGGAGAAGAGCATGGATTTTGTTTTTTTGTGGTTTAGGACCAGTTTGTGATCAAGGAACCACTTCTCAACTTTCAACTAGTTTCTTGGGGTCAGCTTCCATCTTGCTCACTCCTTCTGGGGTGTCCACTCTGCTACATATCTTGGTGTCATCTGCAAACAGACACACCTTCCCTTCCAGTCCATCAGTAATGTCTGCTATAAAAACATTGAAGAGCACAGGCCCTAGCGCTGAGCCCTGGCGCATCCTGCTGGTCACCCTGCCTTCCGTCGACTGCACTCCATTAACATGTACCCTCTGGGTTCTGCCTTGTAACCAGTTTTGCACCCATCTGACTACTTCTGGACCAACCCGTGTGGGGAGGCTTCTTTACCAGCCTTCTGTGTGGAACCGAGTCGAAGGCCTTACTAAAATCTAGGTAGAGCACATCTACAGCCCCACCGTCGTCCACTATTTTTGTAGCATAGTCAAAAAACTCAAGCAAATTTGTCTGGCATGACCTACCTGCTGTGAAACCATGCTGTTTAGGGTCTTGTTGGCTGCTAGTTTTGAGGAATGCTATGATCCTCTGTTTGAGTACTGTCTCCATTAGTTTCCCTACTATAGACATGAAGCTCACCGGTCTGTAATTAGTAGCCTCTTCGTAACTGCCCGATTTCTGAAGTGGAAGCACTATTGCCTTTTTCCAGTCTTCGGGTACCACACCACTCTTCAAGGATTTTGTGAATAGAAGTGCCAGAGGGGCTGCTAATTCTGCCCCCAGTTCCTTAAGGATTCTGGGGTGCATCTCATCTGCTCCCATGGCTTTGTCTTCTTTGAGTTTATTTAGCGCCTCCTGTACTTCGGCTTCTGTAAAGGGACTCGTGTCTATCCCTGGCCCTGGGGTGTTGTGTTTTTTCAGGGCTGGGCCTTCCCCTGGGTCCTCTTTGGTAAACACCGAGCAGAAGTATTTGTTGAGGATTTCGGCTTTCTTTGGGTCATGCTTGGTGCATTTCCCTTCTTCAGTAGCAATCTTTACTGTCCCCGTTTTGTCTTCCTATGTTCCCTAATATATCTAAAAAAATGATTCGTCTCCTCTCTTTACCCCATTTGCTATCTTTTCCTCTGTCTAGGCTTTTGCCTTTCTAATGTGTTTATTTGACTCTCATTTTTTCCTTTCACGACTTCCAGTCTTTCTCAGTTTTGGTTTCCTGGTATATGCTGTATGCCTTCTTTTTGTCTTTGACTGTGGTAGCCACTTCCTTGGAAAACCATAGAGGACTTATTTTTCTTTTTGCTTTACTGACCCATCCAGCACATTGTTCTGTGGCAGTCTTTATTGTTCTCGAGTCTCTCCCACATGACCTCCACCTCCTCAACCTCTATTTCCATTAACCATCTACTTATGTTGTTCCTCATCTTTTGGAAGTCAGCCTTTCTGAAATCTAGCACCTTTATCTTTGAGTGGCTGGTGTCCTATGTTATGTTTACCTTAAAGCTTACCATGCGATGGTCGCTGTTGCCCATATGACATCCCACTTTATGTCCTTGATCCTTTCTGAGTTTGTAAGGACAAGATCAAGAATGGCATCTCCCCTTGTCGGGTTTGTAACAAGTTGGCACAGTCCCGTGCCTTGTAATGACAATAAGAAGTCCCTACTTCTTTTTGTTGCTGCCGTTAGTGTGCTCCAGTTAATACCTGGTAGGTTGAAGTCCCCCACCAGTATTACTTCACCTTTATCAGACATTTTGTGGATTTCCTCTATTAGGTCTTTGTCTCCTTGGTTTGGGGGCCTGTACACGATGCCGATTCTGAAAGGTTTTCCCTTGCCCATGTGTACTGTTATTCACAGTGACTCGAAGTCCCCAGGTTGCCTTTTTACTTCTGTGGCTTTTATTTCCTCCCGAATGTAAATGGCTATGCCCCTCCCCTTTTTTTTGCCCTGCCTATCTTTCCTGAACAGATTGCAACTGGGAATGGCCGTATCCCATCCATGGTTTTCCATGAACCACGTTTCTGTTATACCCCCCAGACCAACCTTTCTGTTTTCAAGATGGCTGTTAGTTCGGGAAGTTTGTTGGTTAGGCTCCTAGTATTTGCAACCATTGCCTTCCAGGAACGTACATCCTCTTTGGCGCGAGGCTGTACCCTCTTCCTGGACTGCTCCAGTTTGCTCTTTCCAGCCAAGAGACTATGGAGGTTGCTGGTTCGGGTGGATGTTGGCTCTGATTTGTTTTCTGAGGATGTATGCATGCATGCATTTGGCATTTTGGGGAGTGATGACCAGCCCATCAATGGCAGGGGTATGAGCTGCATCATACTCCCCTTCATTTAGTTTAAACTACCTGTATAGACATTACATTTTTGTCTGAGTGCTCGCACACCTTCTCTGTTTAGGTGCAATCCATTGTATTTAAAAAAAGCTCTTTCCCAAAAGTTGTGCCAGTTCCCTATGTAGTGGTATCCCTTGTCTTGGCACCAGTCATGCAGCCATGAATTGAATTTGCCTACTTCAATCTCTCTGATTTGCTTGGTGCTTTTTCCTTTTTCCCCACAAAGGCAGCACTTCTGAGAAGGCTAATTTGGATGGAAGGGAAGAAAGTTTGTCAGCCAGGTCCTCAAAGTGTTTCTTGGCCTCCTGAACTGTATGATTTGCCAAGTTATTGGTACCAAGGTGTACTGTTATATGTGTAACATCCCCTGATTCCTGCACTATTGTCTTTATACGGTTAGTGTCCCTGGTTGCATAGGCTCCTGGTAGACACTTTGCCACAATGTCGCCTTTAACATTTTGTGTTAGGTGGTGTTCCACTCCTGGTAAGTTGCAGCTTCTGTCCTCTGTGCTAGTTGGAAGTGCCGACTGCTCACTAGTCTGAATTTATGCTCCCTCTAGTTCACTCTAAGGAAGTAAATTAGAGATGAGCATGTGTTACATGATAACTGTACCTTATAATGTGTACATGTATGCAACCTTTGGTTCAACAGGGGTTTCCCCACCCCGTCCAGGCCATACTGAAAATATAAGCCCCCCCTTGCATTTTTACTCCTCATCTGTGTCCCCAACCCAACCCCCTCCCCACTTCCACTCCTCTGTCTTCTCATTCTCCCATGCCTTTACAGTTTCCTCTGCTACACTAAATATGACTGCATTAATACTAGGTACAAAACAGAATTACATGCATAGGACAACAGCATTGGGATTCGTGTTAAGCATATAGAGATTCTGATAGACATGCTACTTGTTATTTTAACTAAGCAGAAGACGGCTAACATATTTATAGAAGTACAAGGAACCTAAGAAAGTGTTCTGATAGTAATAAAGACAGGAGTGCCCTGTGCCCATCTCCTACAAATTAGAAGGTAAAATTATCATGTGACGCATGCTTACCTTTGATTCACTTCCTTAGAGTGAACAAGAGGAGTATAATTTCAGACTAGAGTGAGCAGCCAGCCTCTCCAGAGGCACGGAGGTCGGCAGCAGCAATTTAGCAGAATTAAGAAAGCAAACAGTGAGTAAATGCCTATGGAGTGTGTCTAAACAGATAGATGATATGTTTGGAAGGCCTAGAATGCTAGACAGAATCAATTTTTACAATTTTTAAACTAATAGCCAGCAAACATAGACATCCTAAAGTTATTGGCATATTTTGCACAGCAGATTAGATTAGAGATTTTATTTAGCAAGCGCCCAATTCATGGGACTCTGAGCACTGTACAATAAAAACCATGATACAAGACACAATTAAAAAAAAAAAAAGAAAAAAAAAGTACAGTACAGGAGCAGTTACCATGGAAGAAAAAATTACTCACCGGAGTAATCTTTCTTCCAAAGGGTCCTTTAGCATCAGTAACTTTAGCAGTTAGCTGGCTAGGTACAACTGCCCTGGAGGTGTGCCTTTAAGAGAATTTAAATGAGCTTAGGCAATAGCCAATCAGAAAACAGGAAGGGTAGTGAACTGAGTGAGAGCTGCTGAGGGCTTCAAAATTTTTTCCGAAGGAAAAATAAGGGCACATGCCCGGAAAAAGAATCAACAGGATTCAAAAAACATGCAAATGTTCACAAAAGTGGAAACAGAAACAACAACAAAAACACGAGTTAAAAACTCATCAATAAGAAACCCCAAATTGGGTAAGAGATGTGATAAAGAGCCCTTCTCCAACAGGTGAACCGGGAAGGAAGAGTGGGAGCTTACTGATGCTAAAGGACCCCTTGGAAGAATGAAGATTACTGCAGTGAGTAATTTTTTCTTCTTACCCCAGGAGTCCTTTAGCATCAGTAACTTTAGCAGACTACCGAGCAGTGCCAAGTGGGAGGTGGGCAGAGAACCTACTAATAAAGAGCTCTGCAGAACCACCCTGCAAAATTTTGCATCAGATCTGGTCTGCACATCCAAACTGTAGAGATTCACAAAGGTGCGTACAGATTTCCAGATAGCTGCTTTTCAGACATCCAGTAGTGGAATGTCCCTTGCTGGTGCAAGCAAGGCTGCCGTGCCCCTGGTGTAGTGGGCCCTGAGCCATACTGCATGTTGGCGACCAGCCTTTTCACAGCACAATCTAATACAAAGAGATCTACCACAGGAAATAGTTCTCTTGGTAGCTAGTCTTCCGCTGCCTACATACCCGTAGGTGGGGGACAACTGAGAGGAAGAGCCTCTGGATTGTCTAGTATGCTCTAGGCAGTAGAAGATGGCTCTTTTGATATCCAAGCTGTGGAACATTATGCTCACAGGCAGAGTATGGACTAGTCCAAGTGGAGCTCTGAAACCACCTTTGTAGAAATTCCTATTTGTCCTAAGCCCAACTTTATCGTTGTGAGGGAAGATGTACAGTGGCTCAGTGAACAGGGCCTATAGCTCTGAAAACCTCCTGGCAGAGGAAATGGCTACCAGGAAGCCTGTCTTCCAAGTTAAGAGGTCCCATCTGCCTGGATTGGTGGTAGTTCAGGTGGATGTTAAAGATCCTATGGCACTTATCGAAAAGAGTAGGGGAATTTCCCCAGTGTCCTGGCCAAATTTCCCTCATTCACTAAAAATACCACCAACAGCTTATTCTGGTTCAAGGTCAGTTGGCATTCATCTGTATCCCCCTCCCCCGGGTTGTGCCTGAAAATAGGCAGGATTTGTCTAGTGCACTTACCTGGTCAACAAAAGCTAAATAAATAAATAAAAAGATGTGGGCCATGGACATAGGCTCGAAGGGTGGCTTCAAGAGCCTGTCTGTACAAAGGTTAGGGCTCCAAGGAGGAACAGGCCCCCAGATTGGAGGCTGGGGGTGCAAGAGACCTCTGAAAAACTGTTTAAATATGGTTTGGGAAAAAAACTGATATTTGCTTTCCCACTGAAAGGTAGGCTGAAATTGCCGCCAGGTGTAGCTTGAGGGAGATGGTTTCAAGCCTGACGCCTGTAAGAGTATCAGGCAATCTAGCAGCTGAGGGTCTGAAACGGAATGGGATTCAACCCTTTTGCACTTGCACCAGAGGGAAAACCTTTACAGTTGGCTACATAAGTTACGAATACATAAAATTTGCCAGCAGATAAAGATCTAGAGGTTTATTAAGTCTGCTCGAATGTGCAGCTAGCACCCCTTATTCTGCAGCTGCCCCTCACTTCCACCCTTCCCCTATATTGACCCTCCCCCTTGTCCTGTCCCATCCCCTTTTGAAGCAGTCCACTGTTCTACTGGATACCACTTCTGCAGGTAACACATTCCACCCAGCTACCACCCTCTCTGTAAAAAAGTGTCTCCTCATCTCCCTCCTGAACCTTCCTCCCTCCACTCTCATATCGTGGCCCATGGTGTCCCTCCCCTCCCTTACTTTGAACAGTTCCTCTGTACCTGTCTTGTTTATTCCTTTCATGTACTTAAAGGTTTCAATCATGTCCCCCCATCCCTCCTCTCCTCCAGCGAGTACATGTTCAACTCCCTCAGCCTCCTGTTGTATGATAAGTCCCCCAGCCCCTTGATCATCTTTGTCGCCCTGCGCTGCACCCCCTCCAGTAACTTAATGTCCCTCTTCAGATACGGGCACCAGTACTGCACGCAGTACTCCAGATGCAGTCTAACTAATGACCTATGCAGTGGCAGAATCACCTCCTCCCTCCTCGAGGATATACCCCTTGCAATGCAACCCAGTATTTTGTTGGCCTTTGCAGCTGCCTTCCTACATTGTGCAGAGTTGTTCATTGACCCTGTAATGAGCACCCCCAGATCCTTCTCCTCCTCTGTCTGGGCTAACTGCACTCCCCCCAGCTGGTAACTCCTCCTTGGGTTCTTCATCCCAAAATGCAGCACCTTGCACTTTTTGGCACTAAACACCAGTTGCCAGGTGTCTGACCAGGTTTCAAGCTTTGCCAGATCATCCTGCAACCCCTGCCATCACCCTAGGTCGTCCACCACTGCTCCCATCTTGGTATCATCAGCAAACAGACTGATCTTACTCTTGATGTCCAATGATATGTTTGCAAAGAATATCCCAAACAACACTGGTCCCAACACCGAGCTAAGTTTTCTTAGTGTTTGATTTTTTAATCACCATCAGTATCCTAAGGACCTGTTAAGAGTATTGTGAGAATGCAGACTCTAACTGTTCCACAACCATGCCTTGAGGTGAAAGGAGTGTATGGCTGGATACTGCACTCCTGTCTGAGGAAGATTCAGCAGGAAATGAGTTGGAGGCAGGCGAATGGACTGCTGCAGGCCATTGAGAGAAGGAGAGGGTACCAGGCTTGCTTGGGCCAATCCGGAGCCACCAAGATCCTAGGTGCAGGCTGTTGTAAGAGTTTCAGAATTACCCTGAGAATCAGGGAAAAAGGAGAGAATGCATCTAAGAACCTCCTTGACCAGATCAGTATCAAGGCGTCCAGAGGAGGTGATACCAGGACTGAAGCCTGTAACAGAACTGTGGAAACTGGAGACTGAGGGGAGAGGCAGACAGATTCACTTCTGGGTGCCCAACCGCCTGAACACCGTGACTAGTACTTGTTTGTTCAGAGTCCATTAACTCTGGCCTTGACTGATGTGACTAGAGCCTCTGCCAGAGCATTGTGTTTGCCTGGAAAGTGAATTGCTGAAAGGCGGACTCCCAAGCAGAAGGCGAGAGACCAATTTTTATAGCATCTGCGAACAGAGTACTCCTGATCTGGCCATTGTAGTAGTGTCTGTTTGACTCTGTAAGTCTGTCCTCTTATGACAGGAGCAAATGCTTTGAGCTAGAAAGATTTCTCTGAGTTCCAAAAAAAATATGATTAACTGTGACTCTTGGAGAATTTAGGTGCCACTTACTGAGGCACTGTCCAGATGCGCTTCCCAGCACAGGGGGAAGGCGTCTGTGGAACTGCCCTGTCAGAGTTTTCTGCTTTGAAAATTGTTGCTTTCTGAAACCAGCAAGCTACAAGAAGACTGCTGGTGATGCATCCTGTATCTAAACCCTGGAAACACTGCAGGCACTGAAGCCATGTGTCCCAATAGCCTGAGGAAATGTCAAAGTTACATGTTTTGCTCAGGACCGCATCATATACTGAACCAGGAGGGTTAATGATTCAAACCCAGTCAAGCGCTTGCTGGCTGGTCTCGCTGTCCCTGGATGAAGAAAATTGCCAATGAGGGACATCTTGAATTCTTGCCTGCGGAAGGAAGGCATATCATTCCTGGATGCTGGGAGGGTTCCAGGTGAGACTTTGTTTAGATTTACCCGGGAACCCCGAGACTACAGATAGAGCCTTGTAAGGGGAAAAAAAGGGCTCCTTGACCTAATGAGGAGACTTTGGCAGGCTAAGCGGCAACTTAGGTGTAGCTTGAGAGGCCCAGATTCCTGAGGTGTGCTTCTACCACTGCCCAGCTCTTTGTAAAGACTCTTGGGGCTGAGGAAGGCCAAAAGGCCACAGTGAGCCCACCCTTGTGTGAGACCTCATTAAAGGTATATGGAAAAAAGGGGACCCTTTTACGACCAGGAAGGCTAGCCCATCTCCCTACTATAAGGGCTGTATGAATAGTAATCAAGCGACCATCTTGAATTTGGGTTTTAACAGCAAGATGGGAAGTCACTTCCCAGTTGTCTTTTGTGTCAGGAATTATGTGGAGTAGAGGCCCTTTCTTCTTTTCATGGCCAGAGGGCCACTCCACCATTCGCAAAGCTAGAATGGTTTTTGCCTCCTGCTCCAACAGTAGCATCTGTGTTGGGGATAGAGGCTTAGACATCTGGGTATGTATGAGATATGCCCAACTAACTTCAGGCTTTAGACTGCGAAAACACCCCTGTACTGAGAGAAGCCTGTAGAAAAACCTCTGCCCCTAATGCCCTTGGGAGAAATTTCCGTGGGGCAGGGGGCCTTGTTGCAATGAGATGTTCTGGAATTGAACAGTAAGTTTTGATCAGAAGGAAAACCCATGGCTTAAACGGGGAGTCTGAGGGCAGACCAGTAGTTCTAGGCCAGACAAAGCGCCTCTGAGAGATGGCATTGGCCGTGACTCTGGAGGTGGCATCCTTGTTGTCGTCCTGTGGAATTGGTACTACATAGCTTTCAGAGCAGGTTAGCCATAACCACCAGCTCCTGCACCAGAACCAGGACAGAGTTCAGCAGTGCTCTTCTTTCTTTTTCGATATTTGGCCGAAAAGCCAAGTAGGTAAAAATTTTGACAAGCATCTGCGGGTAACTAAGAAATCTATTTTCTGGAGAAATACAGAATCACACATACCCCCATAATGCAAAGCACTGTGGGTTGTATATGCAAATCACCACAGTATATTATGTTGGTTCAGCTTTAAGCAGAAATGCATGGTACCAAAAGGTCTCTCACACAGTCTGCAAAGGGTGCTAACAGAAGACGCACACACGTGTTTCGTCCTACCAGGACTCATCAGTGTGTCTCGTCTGTGTGACACCCCAGTGGAATGAACTAGCTACCCTAAGATGGTCTACCTGGGTTATGTTGTGTTATGGTTGTGGGTTGTGTTGTGGAGTCCTTATCTGGCCGTTAAGGAGGCCAAGGAGCCCCAAACTTTTTCGCAAGTTGCCTGATACACTATACTCATATGGCTGGGTTGCACAGACAGGCACTCAGTATTGTTAAATAATTGATATATTTATGTATTTATTTATTAACACTTTTAGACTGCTTGTAAACCTCTGCCACAGGAGTGGGGGTTTTGAGGCAGTTTCATGGTATTTTTATTTATATTTTTTCATTATAGACAGGGTTTTTAGGAAGTGGAACCTTTCATTTCCCTATAATCTTTTCTTATCCTTACCCTCACCTTGGAAGGACTCCTGAGAAGGGAGGTCCAGGGTGTCCAATATGTTTAGGATAAATGAAGGCATAGAGGGAGAACCTCCTTGGATACACAGGGTTCAAGATCCTCCACATCATAAAAATTCTTATATCATCTGTATCACCCTCACAGTCTCAGGGGCAAGAACTGTGGAAGAGTGATAGCAGCCCCTGCAGGCAAGGGCATAATAAAATTATTTATCATCACTTGTGTCACCCTCACAGTCTATAGGAAAGACAACTATGGAAGAGTGTTTGCCAGGCCCAGTAAAGAAAGAACCCATCTTTTGTAGGGTCTGAAATAGTTGCCATGCTTTTTCTATAGTTTGCACAGATGGAATACTGTGCAGACTTTGCAAGTACTTTGTTTTTTCTGTATTCTTTAAGCTGCCTGTTGTCTCGCTATTGGCTTTCCCATGAGCAACGGATGCATTTATGTCTAGACAGAGTTCTTTTTTAGCCACTTCATCAGTGGCTTGATAAAGCTTCCTTCGTTCTTCACTTCTATTATTTTTTAATTTGTGAGGAACTTCATATTTGGAAGCTTTATTTTTGGCTGGGCTCTGAAGGGTTCCTCAGCACCTCCATACATTTTTATTAATTTTGGATGGCCCCTAGTCGGAAGCCTTTGATATGTCCTCAGCCATAATAATCAAAGGTCTGTCTACTAAGTTTGCCAATTCAAGCAAAGCAAACCAGTCCTGGACCTAATGAACTAAGTGCAGGTTTCTGTGAAAACAGCACCGGCCAGTCCTGCCCCAGTTAATTAGCTCTGTCTGTTGCCAGTGCCTTTTTTTTTCTCATGGTTGTAGAACTGGGATCTATACCAGTGCCAATCTTAATAGAAAACCCAGCAATACTTGTCAACTGCCACAGGTGGCTGCTGGACCCTTATGGACAGTCCTGTGACAGATGATACCTTAGGTTCAGTTCCTTATGTATAAATATATATTTTATTTATTTATTTCAGTACTCGGAAAACCATTTGAGCTCAGAGCTCTTCACATAGGTTCCACGTATATAATAGAAGGGTTTCTCTTAATATACCAATCCTGAGAGAGACCCCCAGGCACTGTTAAGATCTGAACTCCAATGGAATGCCTTGTGGTAAAACCTGTGAGGTCTGAGGTAAAAAAATTAGGCAATCGTCCCTAATTCGACGGTTCCCACAAGAATTTGGTCAGAAAAGAGAGGAACCATCGAAATTAAGCACCCACAATAAATTTAACATTTAAAATGAATAGTTGGTAAAAATAAAGTCAAAATAGCGTGGTTGCACTAAAATTAAAAAATTAGCGTGGCGCTAATGAATTTGTAAAACTTTCACTCAGCACACTACTAAAAAAGAAATATGAGGAAAACTTTACCCAGATAAGCACTAGAAGGCTGTCAACAAGGAAAGTTGAGAGACACCTCAGGGGCAATGTTGCTCAGTCCAGCGGAGAAAAAATTCTGAAGCCTTTAGCAGCTCTCACTCAGCTCACTACCCTTATTGTTTTCTGATTGGCTATTGCCTAAACTCATTTAAATTCTCTTAAAGGCACACCTCCGGGCAGTTGCTCCTAGCCAGCTAACTGCTAAATTTACTGATGCTAAAGGACTCCTGGGGTAAGAAATGCAATATAGTTTAACAACAGAAGGACAAAATCCATAACTACAAAGATCAGATAAACCAGCTGGTCACTATTTAAACAACTATGGGTTTGGGTTTAAAACCTAGCAAATATAAAGTGCACAGAAGTAATAAGGGCAGCAAACTGTGTGAACCCATTTATATATAAATTTTAGGGGCACAGCAGTGGGTAGGGTGTTTAATGTTAAAACCCTAACTTTGTACCTTAATAGCTTCGCACCCAGTGAACAGAATTGCATGAACTTTTGCAAGCGTGGTCTGGGGTGTAAGATCTCTTGATTTGGCAAGTTTTGTGATGGTGGGATGTAAAAATTTTGAGATTCTGACAGTGTAAACAGTGGAAAAATTTTTTTTTTTTTTATCTCATCTACAGCTCACACGGTTTTGGAATTTTGTTCTGCAGTTTTCATGCTATAAGGGTCTTGTCCTAGAAAGATGCCTTTTTTTGGTTTGGGGAAAAGGTATAAATCCATTCTCGAGTTATAAGGATTTAAAATTTCAGTTCTGAGTATGCTCAACAGGGGTTTTTCATTTATATGTCTGATACAAAAGAACAATTTCTGAATCTTGAAAAAATTATCTTTTGTGAGTTGAAATTCTTCTTTCGTGAGAGAAAAATCTTGTTTCATATGGCATCCATCTAGTTTTTAAAAATAAAATATGGAAAACATATAAAAATGATGCCCTGAAGAAAACAAACACGTGAATCTAGCTTAACGGGACCTGTTGAGCTATATTCGGGTTCTTATTTTTGGAAAAAAGACCCTGAAATATGGTTTTGGGACAACCTTAAAATCCTATGTGGAAGGTTTAGTGAGGGCTCCCAATTCTTCTTTTGTGAGCTGAAATTCTTCTTTTCTGAGTCTCATGAAAGAAGAATCTCTGGTCATGAAAGAAGAAGGAAGGACTTAATTTCTCCTCACACTGCTTTTATGAGATCATACAAAATGACCATTGTTCTTTCATGAGATCCAAGTCGCCCGAAAGAAGAACCTCATCTCACGAAAGAAGATTTTGGACTTTTTCCACCCCCCCAGTTCTTTTGTGAGAACTCACGAAAGAACAATGAATGTTTTCTATAATCTCACAAAAGAAGTGTGATAAAAAATGAAGTCCTACCCTCTTCTTTCATGAGCTGAGATGCTTCTTTCATGAGACTCACAAAAGAAGAATTTCATCTCATTAAAGAAGAGTCGAGAGCCCTCATTAAGCCTTCCACCTAGGATTTCTTTGTCAGTGGGACTTTCTTGAATTCTGAAGCTGCAGCTGGAGTCGTGCTGCCGGCTTCAGTTGGAGCAGATGTGGCAGGCTTTGTGAGGGTTCATACAAAAGAACAATATGAAAGAACTATAGTTTTCTCGTATTGTTCTTTTGGGAGAGCAGCGGGACTTTGTTGAATACTGAAGCCGCAGCTGGAGTCATGCTGCTGGCTTCAACTGGAGCAGTGAGTTGCCAATCCACTGATCTGCCTGTCTGTTTTACTATTTAATATTTGTTAGCGCACGCCGCTTCTCCCCTCTCCCCCTCCAGGTTGTTGCCCTTCCCAATGTTTAATAATATATATATATATATATATATATATATATAGTAAGTCGACTGGGGTACCTACCCCTGGTACTACTTCTCTTTACCTCCTACCCTTCAGGTTGCATTCAGGTGCAAGCTCAGTCAGCCAACTGGATGAGATGAGGTGAGGGTGGAGGGATGGTGCTGTTATGCAACACCCCCCCAACAAGGGAAGGAAAGGCACAGGGTTGCCTGCGCCGGCCCAGGTACCATATAATGAAGACAACTCTTCTCTTGGCATAGGGCCCTGCATTCGTGGGTGGCAGAGGGCCATGTGCATTGGCTGAGAGCGAGAAAGAAAGAGAGAGACTCCTTGCCCTGTGCATCTGTATTTGCAGGCGCATGGAAGTGCAGGCCCCAGAAGGCACTGCATTTCTGCAGCCCACCAGACAGCCCATGAATTCTTGTCATCCGTTACTGCACCAGTGCAGGACCAACAGAGTCCTGCACTTCCATAGGTTGATAAAGTATTTCCTTGATACAGCACCAAAGGGACCTGCGTGAATGAGGATACGATTTCACTATCTCAAAAAGGTAGAACGCTTTTTGCAAAAAACTGCGTTAATGCACCAATTAGGGTTCAACTTACTGCAACAAAAGTAGGGAAATATGGCGTTAGGGTTTCCAACCCTAACTCCGCACCCTCCCAAAAGCAGCAAAAGGAAAACACCACACAAGCAACCTCAGACAGCCATCATCAGGTAAGACAAACAACATACAACTGTTTCCGGATGACACAAATGCAATAGCACTGCTGTGCTACCTTTGTGGATTTGTATCTGTGGCTGCATAAGCACAGGTATGTGGGGGCCTGTGCTTATGCAGCAACACCTGTATGTGTATGTTGTATTGCCTGCATGAGTAAGCATGTGTCGCTGCAGAAGTACAGCCCCCACGGGGGCTGCCCTTCTGTAGACAGAAGGCCCCATGGGGCCTGCTGCTCTGCAGTCAGAGGTACAGCAATGCCAGCCAGGATGCAGCACACTAATGTTGCAGTATATCATAAAAATGCTGCAGTATGCTGCAGCGAACAGTGTAATTCAATGACAATTAAGCTCTTTTCTACTGCAGTATTTTGTGACGTCATTTACTGCAAGTTACTGCATTGCATCATGGCTGGCTCTGCTGTACTCATTCATGCTGTATGAGGTACTTCACTAGACATCATGATCTGTTAGTGCATGCTTTTCTATATGCATCTGCGCAACTAAAAAAACTGCTACCCCTATGAACAATTTCTAGATCTGCAGCTGAAACTATTATACCTGTATTATGACAGTACTTTTGTCTGCATAACTGCAGGCCCCAAAGGGGCCTGCCCTTCTGAAGCCAGAAGTCATTGTGTATGTGCTATACCTGTGACTGAAGAGGCAGGGCCTACTCTTCCGCAGAAAGAAGTAGTACTGCAATTTTGGTATCATGGATTTTGTGGCGCTTGTACTTCTACAGCCAGAAGTCGATCTGTATGTCTACACCTGTGACTGCAGAAGCACCGACACATCAAATATGCGTACATCTTACAGTGTGCATAAGTACCTGAGGCTACAGAAAGTCTGCCCCAAGGGGGCGTACGCATCTGCAGACAAAAGAACTCTTGTAATCTGGGTACTGCAGCTTTGTATCTGTGGCTGCAGGGGCCTGTGCTTCTGCATAAAGTAGTAGAGTTGTTTTTTTGAGTATGGTGGATTTGTAACTGCAAAGACAGGTGAGTGTGCATGTCTTGCAGTGTGCATGCCACAGATACAACTCCGCAAAGGTAGCACATCAGTGCTACTGCATTTGTGTCACATGGAAACAGTTGTATGTTGTTTGCCTTACTGGATGATGGCAGCCTGTGGTTGCTTGTATTGGTGTTGTCTGTTTGCTGCTTGGGGGGGCGGAGTTAGCATTGGAAACCTTAATGCCACATTCCCCTACTTTTGTTGCATTAAGCTGAACCCTAACTGGTGCACTAATGCTGTTTTTTGCAAACAATAAGGCCCACATTTTCAAAGGAGATGCGTGGCCCAAAATGGAGTTGTGTGGCACATTCCAGAAACTGTGTGGAACCATGATATTCAAAAGGGAGAGATGCGTCACGCATTCCCAAATGCACGATCATCAGATATAACGTATGCAGTGCAAAAAAAGGGTGTATGTACATGAATATGCTTCATATATTAAGCCACAATGTGCGATGCAACTGCTGCGCATCTCAAAAATCCTCCATGCAAAATTAGGCATGTCAGGGGATGGCCTAAATAGGCCGGCCACCCACAGGCAGACTACAGAACTGCAGACAGGCGACCTTGAGACAGCCCTCGGAGGTGCACCAGGATGTGCTCCAGGCACCCATACACAACTGTCATGCCAGGACGGAAGGACCCAATGCCACAGGTGCCGGCACACCATGGGCACCGCCCAGAGGGCCATCCCCTACACCACTTCCAGGAGGTGGACACCCAGCTGCCACATGCCAGTGCAGTTCGGTGCCCCTCAGGCACACCAATGGAGCAGACGGCCACACTGCAGCACATGTACTCATTCACTAAAATACCACCAACAGCTTAATCTAGTTCAAGGTCAGTTGGCATTCATCTGTATCCCCTTCCCCCACGTCGTGCCTGAAAATAGGCAGGATTTGTCTAGTGCACTTACCCGGTCAACAAAAAATAAATAAATACATGTACCAGGGACCATGGCCTGCACCCATGTGGCCTGCAGGGCACCACCCTGCGGTGGCATGCACTCAGGGTGACATCTGGGGCAACAGTGCTCAGGTAAGCCTGGTGGTACTAGTGGCAGCATGGCATGGGCCAGGGACTGACCTGTGGCACACACCCACGGTGGTACACGATAGGTGCACACAGGTAGGACACACCCACTCGGATACCTGGCCACCTTCTGCACACTGCCATTCCTTGCAGTTATCGCCATGCTCCCATCATACGGGGGGGGGCATTACAGGTGACTGTACGCTGCATATGGAGCTGGTGTATCACATGCATGTGGTATACCAATCAGACTGTGTCACCCTGTGCCCTCCCCTGTTGCTTGCCCAGGTGGACCCCCTGTACCCCAGTCCGACCCTGTACATGGCTATGGGTAATAGCACTGTACCCAGGCCAATGCAGTCCACCCACCTGCACACAAACATTCCATCACACCTGACAGCTAGACTGCAGTACCTCCTGTTCACCTTTGTGGAGTGGTCGAGCAGCCCTGCAAAGCTGGAACTGTGCATGCTTTGGGTATGCAAATGGCCTGAATACATTCTAGTAATGAGCTGCACATGTGGGAAATGGGCCCAGAATGTGCAATGAGGTCATGTGCATATCCCAGCTGAGTACTGCAATTCTGCACACCGCGCAAGTGGCTTTGCATCACGCATTTCCCTCTACTCTGCACAGGTCCCAGGTCACCTGCCATGCCGTGCATCTCCCACTGCATGATCACGCATGTTTGGGATATTCAGCAGGACATGCATGATCACATCTTATGGCGCAAGTTTGGAATATACCATTATTTTTTGCCAGCGCATCTCAGTTGCGTGGTGCAGGCACTTGCTTGATACAGCCTGGGACTTTTGAATATGGGGCCCTATATGTATAGCAACAGAAAGCATTACAAACATACTAGAAGTATTAGGCAAATGTATTGATGGCTATGTATTTTGTGATGAGAGAACATGTTAATAAGTAGGAGCCCTTTCTGAAATGTTGGTTATCCACAGGTATTATTTGCTGAAAGTAAACAAGCAAATTGTCAAGAACCTTGCAATGAGGTGCAGTGTTTGATAAATAGTATGAACACTAATGACTTTATCATTTAATGTAAGAGGTTATAACATATAGAAGCCATACAAGTACTCAACATCATTTACCAGGAACTGAATATGATGAAATATAGAAACTGAAATATATTAAAGGGATACAAGGATTAACAGAGAAAACAGAAAAAAAAACTGTATTGTTGTACTTAAGTTGGGAAATACACCAAACAATGGTATAAGTCATAAGAAGCACACTGGTGGTGGGGCCTCATTTATTTTGGTCTCACTTTTATTGCAAATACTTATAGGTATGATGACAATTAACATTCATAAAACAGGTGCACGTACTCATAACATCTTAGAAATACGTTCAAGTTTTGACCAATTGTTGAATATGATCTAATTCAAATTTTGTTAATCTATAGTGACCACCAATGTTCTGAGGAAGTGCCCACATGCCACAAAACATGACGAACCTTATAATAGGTGGATGTTATAAAGAACATTTTAATACTTAGGAATCAACCTAACTTTCTTCGTAGCTAATTCTAAACATTCTTGGATCCTCCAAACATACAACTGGTATATTATACAACAATCTGAGACATCGAAGAGCTGAGCTTGGGTTCAGTGCCAAAAAGTGCAAAGTCATGCACCTAGAGAAAAGAAACCCAGGAGCGGAGTATAAAATTGTGTGTGTGTGTGTGTGTATCGGGAGGGTGGAGGTACTGATGGTCACTAAGCAGAAAAGAGACTATGAACTTATTAAATCTGATGACTTCAAAGTGGTGGGGCAGTGTGACAAGACAGTGGGAAGGGCCACTGGGATACTGGGGTGCATAGGGAGAGGTATCACCAGCAGGAAGAGGGAGGTAGTGTTACCACTGTGTCAGTCACTGGTGAGACCTCACCTGGAGTACGGTGTCCAGTTCTGAAGGTAACATGTCAGAAAGGACATATATAGGGTGGAGGCAGTCCAGAAGAGGGCAACTAAACTGGTGCAGGGGTTAAAGCCCTACAAAGAGTGACTAAGAGATCTCAACATCTACACCCTAGGAAACAAGAGGGAGAGGTAGGATATAATAGAGACCTACAAGTACCTCACAGGGGTGAACAGGGTATGGCGGGGGGGGTCTATTTTAAATTAAGAAGTGTACCAGGACAAAAGGGCATGCGATGAAGCAATAAAACTGGAAGAGGAGAAGTTTAAAGAGCTGCTGATGCCTCAAAGAAAAATTTTAAAAACATGATATTTAAGTACAATTCAGCTTGCATTCCATATCTATTCAATATATTTCTCTTTCCCTTTATTTATTATTTAGGAAATGTGCATGAATGATCTTTATCCCATATAGTTCCCTTAGAGTTCATCTGCCTCTTTAGCTTACTCCCTACTGCAAGTCATAATCCTGTGTTGTGACATCCCAGTCTGTTGCCATGGGGGTAACTGTGATGTCACAAGAAGTGAATTATGACATCTAATAGGGAGAAAGCAACAGGAATAGATGAACTCTACAGAAACATAGATCCTGTTTTCATGCAAATTACACCAGTAACAGATAATGGGGAGGAGGAATACAGAACTAATGTGAAATACAAGCTGATCTGTGTCTAAATATTATGTTTTGTTAAAATTCTCCTGAAGGCATCAGCTGCTCTTTAAGAGGGATGTGAGGAAGTACTGTTTCACTGAAAGAGTGGACGCCTAGAATAGTCAGCCAGCAGAGGAGGTGGGAACAAAAAAGATGGGGCTTCACGCATGCACAGGATAGGCATAAGGGAATATTGGTAAATAGGTAGGGAAGAGGGAGGATTGACAAAGACCAGGTAGGGTCTGCGGAGATAGAATAGGTAGGGAAAATCTGGACAGACTGGGAGGACCAAGTGGTCCTTTTATGAGACAATTTCTATGGTTCTGCTGGTGTGTGAAATTGGAATGCTGACTGGAGTGGTGGGGAGGGGGTGAAACTAAACGGATGAGGATCACTATGCAGCATGACACCTGATAATGTTATTACTATATCAGATATGGTGAAACTGGGGGGCACTCACTGCGGGTGGGGAGCATGACGGGGTTGAGATGATGGAGTGGCTGTTCACTTTCTAATACAGTAGGTGTAAGTAGTTAACTGATAACCTACCCTGGTTAACAGGTCCCAGTCCCAAAACAAACATTTTCCCCTACCTAGGTGCTGGGGATCCCTGTCTGCTGCAAATCCCCCCAACTGCTATGGCAGAGGTTCTACATAAATAGGAAACTAATGCTACAGAAGTTCATGACAATAGGCGGGACTTGCATCAGAACATTGACCAAAACTTATGCATAGAAATTGGAGCCTTGCAAATGGTCTCCACCTGGAACCTTACCTTAGGACAAAGTTCTGCACTTTGGACTGGTTAAGAATCAGCCTGCATCCCTGTTCTCTTTGAAACCACAAAGAAGAGGTTCTACACCATGTAAATCTCTCTCATCTATGGGAAATAATCTAAGGGAACTGGGACAATGGCCTCCATTTCCAGGAGGTTCCTGATAACTTCTAGATCACTGACATCTTGGAAGCACTGTAGGACATTGAGGACCCCAGGAAAAAACCAAAAAACACATAATTATAAGTGGTCAGAAATCCGCAGAGTGGCTTGAAGTAACTATCAGAAAGACACACTGGTCTGATGTGATGGTAGCCCATTCTGCTGCAAACCACTGAAAATCTTACCCCAGTGTATGTCATCTGAATAAGCCTGCAAATCCTCGTAAAGATTTTATGGCAGTTGTGTCCTTAGGTGCTGCTGATTTCAGAAGGGAATAGCTGTATTTACCTTTGTAGTCAAAGCCTTATCTGGGCTTAAGCCTGTGACGGACGCAAAGACCCTGTACACACTAGGACTTATAAAACATTTTAGCTCTGTTAAACAGCACAATAAAACTGCTACAATTCATGTTCCCAAACTGTGTTAAACTCTGCCTGGAGCAAGGCTTTAGCAGTTTTAGACCAACATGGTTGCCTTAAGCCATGTCAACAGCAGTGTGGATGAGATCTGTGCTGGGACATGGTTTAAGACAACTGCCACCCCACTACTAACTATTTTGGGGGCTGCCAAGAATAAGAAAAATTAGCTCACATCCCTTCTCAAGCTTGCAGTGAGCTCCTGATCAGAATGTCATCATTTTGTCCTGGATTCTTTACCACTCCCAATCTTGGGTATCCTGACACAGAATGTGGTACCTGTAATGCTTTATGGTACTGCCTCAGTCATGCCTGGGAACAGACTCAGGCAAGTACGGTGCTGGACAGCAACCTGGACGCTCTGACAACAGTGATCAAGCTTGGAAAACAAAACATTTTTTTAAACGTTTTAAGAAGTGCTGGCCAGTATGGGCAGAACCAAAAGAGCTGGTTACCTTGAGCTTTGCCTCAAAAGGACTGCTGGCCTCCAATGTGATGCCCAGAAGGGGGTAGGAAAATATAGCTGATTGATATCAGACAATTCTGTTTTAGATGGACCCCTAAAAGGTCTGCACATGAACTGCCTTTTGGTTATTTGTCCAGCCACCCAGGGATGCCATCAGATGGTCCTGCAGGCCAGTAATTAGGCAGAAATCTGGTACATGCAAGAGTGGCAGAGTCTAAGAACTTAGAGCAGTGGTGGGAAACCCATGGCCTGAGGGCCACATGTGCCACACCCCCCCGGGGTTAACCTGTGGCCCCCTCATCCATCTGCTTTTGCGGTTTGTTCTATACTGAAGTGTTCAAGTCCTTCATTACATTCTTTATTATACTGGGTAATGAATGGAAGAAGACAAAATGCCCGTTAGTATCATTCACCCACATCAGCGGGTCTAATTTCTCCCATCCTTCAGTAGTACAGTATCTATTTTCCTCTTAAAAATTACAAAGGTACAGCTAGTTACGACATCATTTGATAGGCGGTTCCATATCCTGCCTGTTTGAGGAAGGAAGAAGTTATATCTTCCATTTTTTTGACTGTGTCACATTTAATCTTGTGTTTATGTGCTCTCAGGCATTCCGTTTTTTTTCATGAATTTTTATTCCCATTTCCTCCATGAGTTCAGTATCATTCATGACTGTATACATAGTTAATAAGTCACCCCTAATTATCCTCTGTTCCAGACTATAAAGCCCCAAGCATTGCAACCTGTCCTTATAACGGTGCCCTTTAGGGCCCCAGTCATTTTGGTAGCTCTGCGCTGCACTTTCTCCACCCATTCCACTTCTCCCCTTGCATATGGATTCCATAATAAAGAGCCAAAATTAAGGGGGGGCCTTATGTATGACCTATATTGGGAGCAAACATCTTGCTGTTCTATTTATGAAACTTCTTTTTTATATTCCTGATTATATAATTTGATCTTTGTATCACTTTTGTGCGATGAGCCATAAAATTTAAATCTTTGTCTACCATAAAACCAAACTCCATTTAATTTTCAGCTTTGTTAAATGGAATCGCATTTAAGTAGTAGTCATGCTTCTTGTTGCACGTTCCCATGTGCAAAACTGTACATTTTTCCATACTAAATGGCATATTATTCTCAACCGACCAGCTCTCTATCCTCTTTAAATCATTATATAGGCTTTCTGGTATGTTGACTGCCCCCCCAATTTCACATAATCTGCAAACTTCACCACCCAGTTGCTGATTCCATGGTGAAGATCGTTAATATATAAAGCAAACAAGGCTGGTCCCAGGACAGAACCCTGGGGCACCCCACCTGTCACGTCACCATATTGTTTTCTTAATGTTATGATATATACAGTATGGCTTGTTTTTACTTCAAATATATAATTTTGGCTTGTGACTGTGGTAAAGGTGGTCTTGCAGTCCATGGGAGTGTTTGAAAGTTGCACCTGTGGCCCTCTGATTATCTTAGGTTGCCCAACCCTGGCTTAGAGAGAAAAATCACTGCCCTGTCCAGATTCTGCTGGAGTTTACAGGTAGCTCTGAAAGTATTTTGAGCCTTGTCTAGCACTGGGTAGATTCACAAAAGCCACTTCTTGGTGGAGCAAGCCACGTAGGCTGAACACACAGCCACACACAAGAACATGGCTGCTAACCCATGAGAGTGACACATGGTCCAACCTCTTTTCAAAGTGGCTTTTTGGAAGCCAGCCCAGTGGCACTGAGGGCTGAGGCATTGGATGCCTTACCTCGCGTCACACCGGTGACTCGGGTTTGGGAACAACCTTGGGTCATCAAGGAGCCGGCATGGGGGGGAGGGAGCAGGATTCAGCAGCCAAAAGGCAACTCTCCTCTCCCAGGGGAGTTTGCTTGCCCCCCTCATAGTTCCGCTCCATTGGGTGGAGGTCCACGGGAAGCATAGGGCAGAGGGTGGCAGGTGATTGCCAGGGGTGGGGTTGAAGAGGCCGAGCCAGTACCCGGCATACGCATGCGCCTCCACGCACATGTCTGCCAGGTTCCCGGGCAGGGGAGAAAATGCAAAAAAAAAAAAGTGGTCTTTTGGCACCAGATCTGGGGAGGGACCTGAATAAACATATCCATGTCATCCTTATTAAACCAATACAGCTGTAAAAGGGACCCCAGCACTGAGGATAAGCAGTCCACGTTGTTCATCTCCATCCTGAACCTTTGGGTAAGGATCTCATGGACCAAAATTACCTTGTAGGAGTGGGGGTCCCCAAGATGGAACTGGTGTCCTGCAAGTGTGTCACGGGGAGGCGAGGATTTCAAATCAAGAGCAATACACACACTGGTTTAATTCAACTTCAAAGCTTGAAGGTCAGCCCATTAGTGCAGCGGTAGCGCTACCATTTGTTGCGCTTAATGATCCATGCTCGAGGGCATAGGGACCTCAGAGGGTCGGGCCGGGGAGGCAGGATGAGGTCCCACTGAGGAGGGTTGTGGAGAGAAAGAAGTGAGTATCTTAGCTGGGACTTGAACCTGGAATATCGCTCTGGCCACGCTAACCGGCTGTGCCACCAAGGCAACTGGAACCTGGGCTGTCTTGGAGCACACATTACTCTTTCTCTAATGCACAACCTGATGCTGCACAAATAATTAATACATTTTCAATCACATGGGTACGGTGTGCATATTTATGGAACACATACAAACAGAGGAGAGAAAGAAGTACTGCCTCAGCTGGGACTTGGACCCAGGCTACTCGGAATACCATTCCAGTTGCGCTAACCAGCTGCACCACCAAAGCAATTGGAACTGGGGCTGTCCCGGAGCACACATTACTCTTTCTGCAATGCACAACCTGGTGCTGCACAAATAATTACTACATTTTCAATCACATGGGTGCTTCCCTGGTATCTAGTGACATCCAATGGAGGCTGGGTGTACAACAGTTGGGGCCACTCTTCAGTTGGGAGGCAATGCCGATGCTCATGTGGGTCAGGTGTGAGAGTGCCCAGCCTGTGCTGATGTCACTGCACGTCTGCATCTCTGGGGGACAATTAAAGAGAAAAAAATCCCCTCTGAGTCAAGCACTGTGATGCCCCTGCACCTCAACCCGAATGATGCCCCAGGCTGTAGCCTCTGATGAATTTCGGTCTCCCTCAACCAGGGGAAGCCCTACTGCAGGGGGCAAGTCACAGGCATCCCTAGCCTGAGGTGGCCTGGTGGAGGATGCCTGGTGTGGGGTTCGGCCACAGAGAAGGGGTACATCTCCTGCCAGCTCAGTGGTGCAGAAAGAAAGTTAAAAAAAAAAAAAAAACTTTAAAGGTTGGCATATCTGAAAACTCTTTCATGATCCAGGACCTCATCCTCTGAGCTCTCAGCTGAAGGACTCGAATAGGGAAGGAAGGGAAGATATTCCACCAATCCTCGATGAAGCCAGTAACCTTGAACAAGACTGGGAAATACATCTATTCTCACTTACTTTTTTTCAGAGGCACGGAGGGACCTGCCATCAACAAATCTGAGCTCTCTGCCAATGAAGTGTACCTTTCATATAGCTTGCCCAGCTCTCTAAGAGCCCTGAGGCCATTCTGAGCCCATTGGTCTCTTGGACAGGAGCAGGATGTTATAATGGAGCGCAAGCCTTCTTCATATGTTTGCCCCTCCTCCACCCCATGGGGAATCTGAGCCAGCATATGTAACTTTTGCTTGGATAAAAAGAAAGCATGATTGATGAGTCAATGGAAGGAGAAGCCTCCCCTTGGCTAGTCTTGCTCCTTTTGCATCAGTCTAAATACCTCTAAGCACTGCTGAGAAAAAGATCCAGTACTTGACATCACCATTACAGCTACACAATCAAGCTCCACAAACAAGGCCCCTGTGGCCATGAGGCTCGGTGCCTCCTGCTACATCCCTGGCCACCATCATTAGAGCAGGACAAAAGGACCGCCACTGGAGAAGCTACTCTCATGCAAGGCCATGTGAAAGAATGGCACATCCCCCAAACTGGATGGCTAACCCCCAGAATTTTTAAACAGTTATCTGCATTTGTGGTACCTTTGCTGACGGAGGTTTTCAACCATGTACTGGTGGAGGGAGGACAGGTCCCAGCTTTGGAGGGTCAAGTACAGACCTCTGTCCTATCAAAAATGGACAAAGATCCAGAACATTGTAGGTCTTGACAGACCCATTTCTCTGTTGCCAGTGGACCTCAACATTTTCACAGGGATATTTGCAGACAGGCTACATAGCTGCATAGCCAAGGTGATACATCACAACCAAACAGGTTTCATATCAGGAAGACTTCTTCAGGATAACATTAGGAAGTTTCTGAACATCATTATTTCCCAGAAAAAAAAAAAAGAGTTTTTCAGATTGCAGTCCATATGGACACTGAGAAAGGCATCTGATAGGATAGACTGGGCCTTTATGGAAGCCACCCAAGGCAGTTTTTCCATGGGCCCAAAGTTCATCATGGCAGTCATCTCGGGGGACAGTGCAGAGGGGGAAAAGAAAAAAGCAGACATCCCGAACAATGTTTTTGTTCGGTGTTCACAGAGGAAAGAGATGGGGAGGACCACAAAAATGTAATAGAAGTACTGGAGGGAGGGAGGTGGACACTAGTCCATTTTGGAGAGAGTCCTGAAGAGACTCGCAAATCTGAAGTGGACAAAGCAATGGGGCCAGATGGGGTTAACCCAAGGGTACAGAGGGAGCTCAGGGAGGTACTGGCTGCACCTTTGATGGTCCTATTTACAGCTAATTGGAAACAGGAGTGGTCCCGCAGGACTGGTGGAGGACAAATGTAGTCCCACTTCACAAAAGTGTTAGCAGGGAAGAGGGTGGCAATTATCGGCCAGTTAGCCTGACTTCAGTGGTGGGAAAGTTAGTGGAATCATTGCTGAAAGAAAGGATTGTGGAATGTCTTGAATCCAATATGTTACAAAACTGGAGGCAGCATGGATTCATGGTGGAGGTCATATCAATTGAATCTGATAGTTTATCTGACTAGGTGACCAAGGAACTAGATGAAGGTGGAGCAGAGGATGGAGCCTACCTAGACTTCAGTAAGGCATTTGAAGCCATTCTGCATTGGAGGCTAGTAAGCAACCTGTGGGTAGCTTACGAGTGGGTCCTAAAGTGGTAAACTGGGCAAGAAACTGGTTAAGAAATAGGTGGCAGAGGGTGGTGGTAAATGGTGTTCACTCAGGGGAAGGGAGGGTGGCCAGCAGGGTGTCTCACGGATTAGTGCTGGAATCTGTCATCTTTAATGTTTTTATAAGTGACACTACAGAGGAGCTAGAAGGGAAGGTCTGCCTCTTTGCAGGTGACACCAAACTCTGCAACAGGGTAGACACTCTGGGGGGGTGGAAGTATGGTCAAGGGTATGGCAGCTGGGTTTCAATATAAAAAAAGTGCAAAATAATGCCCTTGGGGCACTGAAACCCAGGGTGGAGTACAAAATGGGGGAGTGTTACTACAACCACCAAGCAGGAAAGAAATGGAGGGGTGATCATATCAGATGACCTAAAGCTGGCCAGGCAGTGTGATAAGGCAGCTAGGAGGGCTAGTGGGACGCTGGGATGCACAGAGAGGGGAATAATCTGCAGAAATAGGGAGGTGGTGTTGCCTCTCTATAGATTGCTGGTAAGACCCCACCTAGAGTACTGTGTCCAGTTCTGGAGGCCACATCTCTGGAAGGACACAGACAGAATGGAAACAGTCCAGAGAAGGACAACTAAAATGGTGCAGGGTTTGTATCAGAAGCCCTATGAAGAGAGGTTTAATGACCTAAATATGTACATCCTGGAAGAGAGTAGAAAGAAGACGGATATGACTGAGACATTTAAATACCTTGGGGAGGTAAACAAAGTACAACAGGGAAGCATTTTTCATGAAAGAAGAAAAAAAAAGGTGCTCAAGAGCAAGGGGCATGCTACGAAGTAGAAGGGGTTAGATTTGGGAGAGATGTGATGACGTACTTCTTCACAAAAAGAGTGGTGGATTTCTGAAACAACCTTCCAATGGCGGTGGTTAGGATGACAACAGTGGTGAGGTTGAAGAATGCATGGGATAAGCATAAGGGAATCTTAGGAGAAAGGAAGTGGGAAGGGAGAATGGGCCAGAGATCAAGCAGGATCTGCTATGATACCATAGGTAGGGGCAAAAGGGCAGACTAGGTGGGCCAAGTGGTCCTTATCAGCTAGTAAATTCTATGTTTCTCTATGCCAGAAACCAGAAGTTAAAGAGCTAGTGTACTGCCTGGAAACTGCCTGCAAATTATTGTAACTTTCAGATGTAGTCAGCTATCACTTCTTATATGTCAAGTATTTATTCTTTTCTGTTTGCTAATTAGAAGATTTTCCACCTGGCAGTACTGGGGTGATGTGTGGAGCAGCACTCCTGTCTGGAGATAAAAAAAAAGTCAGTTCTGTTCCTCCCACTACATCAACACTGAAACCACATTGACTATGATATCACTAGTAACCAATGAGAACCATTTCTCACTGCCAGGTTTCACTTTCACATGAAGCAGCAGGGACTTTCTCTCCCTGGTTACTAGTGATGTCACAATTCTCGCATTTTGATTGGTAGCCAGAAAGTCTCTGCTCAGGCTGCAAGGATTGTGGTGCCTCAAGGTGTTTGGTCTCATTTCTGACAATGCAGTGGGAGGAACAGAACTGACTTTTTTTTCCTCCTGACAGAGTGCTGCTCCACACATCACCCTAGTACTGCCAGGTGAAAAATCTTTTAATTAGCAAACAGAAAATAAAAAAAATACTTCAGATACTGGAAGTGATAGCTGACTGCATCTGAAAATTTCTATTAATTCCAAGCAGTACTGTCACAGCGTGTGGGAAACTTCAGACAAGGCAAAATTACAGGTTTAAAACACACCACGGTGTGATATTTATTTTTCGAAAGTTTGAAAAGTAATAAATGAAAACAAAAAAATTGCAAAGAAAATCACTACTTAAAATCAGTAGTTTCTCCCATAATACAGTTCTGGATCTTAGAGCTCCTAAGACCCTCCTCATCTGCATTCAACAGCTTGTCTGCACAAACAGTAGAACCTCTCCTCCTCTCTCAGGGCTCCGCCCCACTGGACTGAACTGAAGTGAACTCAGTGAATAGGTTTTTATGTTTTGGTGGGGTCACCTGACTGAGCCCTTTTCTATTTACATGTCTGGACATGTTGTTTCAAAACCAAGGGGGGGGGGTTGTTTCAGGGGAATTCCTGGTGCAGTTAAAGGTACAGTGTACATCTCCATAGATACTGACTCTCTATATCTCTGATCCACAGTGACTAAGCACTTTTATAAAGTATACCACATTCTCATACATAGAACCTTATACAGTAACAGGTCTATAGTGTGAATTTATGAAAATACCTTAAGGATTTCTTATAACTGTACTAATCATGACATTATTATTGTTTTATATGACTTCTGAATCCTTTTTCTTTAAAAAGGCTTTATTAACTGTATTCATTCCTACTATCTAAAATAGCCTTCATGTTTATTTTACACAAAATGCACTTTACACAACACCCCTCCGGGTGTTTGGCATCATTCCAGGGACTGGATGGACGGAAAAAGAATGAAAAGAGAGAACTAGTAGGAAGCTTTGTAGGGACAGTAAAGAGCTACGCTAGGTGGCCAACCTAGGTTGGGGGGGGAGAAGAAAAGCAAAGAGAAATGTGTTAACTGTTGCTAGGAAATAAGGAGATAGAAAAGTGTCCATCAGTCACAGCCGGGGGTGTAGCCTAACTCCACCACAAGTACACTAGCTGTTTAAGGTGAATGTACACCTGTCTGACTGGTTCAGTCTGGAGTGAATAGTAGACAGAGGTGTCCCCTATCCCCACTTCTGTTTGCACTCAGCCTAGAACTCCTAGCGATACCAGTGCATGCAAATGTTCAAAATTAAAGGCATGGAGGTGGGGGTGGAGCAGAGACTTGCACTTTATGTGGATGACTCATTATTCTTTTTGGGTATCCTGTGACCTTCCTACCCCATGTTCTGGATGCCCTATCTAAGTGTGGGTCCAAAGCTGGATATAACACCAACCTGGCAAAATCAGAGGCTATGACACTTAATGGTACACGCCTGCCAGGTTTTAAAACAGGGTTTTCCTTCACCTGAATGAAGCATAATACATTCAGATACCTTGGGTTACAGATTACAGCAGAGAACTCTCAATTATTTAAAGACAACTACCTCAAATTGTACATGGCCTTACAGACACACTTAGCAAGGTGGGACCCGCTACCCCTCATCTTGTACGGTAGGACTCAGGCAATTAAATGAAAGGTCTGTCCTCCGGGGAACTGTTTAACAGGAACAACAGCTCGACAACATGGGGACACGACAGGAAACTGATAGGGGAAAGTTCAGGAGGGATGTGAGAAATGATTACTTTACAGAAAGGGTGGTGGAACTGTGGAACAGCCTGCCAGCTGAAGTGGTGGCAGCAGAAACTGTGGGTGGTTTTAAACATGCTTGGGACAGAATAAAGGGGATGGTCATCACTGGTAGGGACAAAGATGGGGAAGGAGTAGGACAACCGTTGGGGAGGGGTACAACCCCGATCGATGCCAGGTCACGAGGTTCTATAGAGATCCATGGGCAGACTGGATGGACCATTGGTCTTTTTCTGATATCACCGTCTATGTTTCTATGAATGTACTCCATTGTCTATTGTTTCTTTTTCAGACAAACATTATAGAATTCTTTGATTGGGTCACCAAAAGAGTTGATCAGGAAGGGGCAGTGGACGTGGTATACCTAGATTTCAGCAAGACCTTCAACACCATACCCATAGAAGGCTTATGAATAAGCTGGAGAATACAGGACTTAGAAGACAGTCAAATAGATTGCAAACTGGCTCAAGGATAGGACACAGGGGGTCTTAGTTAATGTAGATCAGTCAGGGGATGGCAAGGTGACAAAGCACCATTACACATTTCTTTTTATTCAGTCCAAAAGGCTCTACAGATGCTTCAGAGACCACAGTTAGACATAGAAAACTTATTTATGATACAATGGTCCCCAGAATGAAAGTAAGACATATTTCTGAACTGTACCAGATCCTACACCAAGATGACAGACCTCCTCTAGAAGGGACATGCCTCAGTTGTGAGGGAGAAGAAGGAAGTCCTACACCCCCAAACAGTAGGAAAAAAGACTACAGTGGGGTTGGAAGGTGACTGCCTCCCACATGTGGATGGCGTTTAATTGGGTGATTTGTATTTATTTTTTCTGCACCCCCACTTTAACAAAACATTTCAATGCTAAATAAATATTCAGATGCCTGTTGGTGCCAATGCAGAGCAGGGACTGGCACACATCATCACATATTCTGGGCTTGCACAGTATTAGTCCCCTACTGGATTCATATACACAGGGCCCTACAGAAAATATTAGATAGAGCCTTTCCTGAGACATTTACAGAACTGCTGTTGGGGTTCCCTTCCTTATTGAAAGGGACTAAGAACATACAATGATTTGGTCAAATTTTCAGGGTGGCCGTTTTGAAGTGTAGTACCACAAACTATCACTTTGCATCCTTACCCACTCTAGAATAATGGAAATCAAAAGTGAATGAGATTGAAAACACGGAGAGAATCACAGGGAATCTGTGGCTAGAAAGGGAGAACTTTCTGGAGATATGGGCCCCTAACACAGGTATATATGCGCAGACTGGGTGGGTAGCTAGGATGCGCCTTGCCCACATGAGGGGGAAGTAGAGGGCCAGGAAGTGATGTATGATTAAATAAATGTAACAACATGCATGCAAGGTGAAGGGGTGGGAGTTGCAGATATATGCCATCATTCACAGTGAGTGGTCCAGGTGCCCTTCCACGGACAAAACTTGTATTTTTCCCTCCTTCCCAGTACCAAATTGGAGCACAGGAGAAACAACATCAGAGGAGGATCTTCAATAAGCTGCAGCCTGCTCACACAGAAACTCTGTACCAGACACAGTAAACTTTTAGTGCAAGAGGAGGACACTTACCTAATGCAGTAGGAGGCAGGCTGGCTTACTTTGTCCAGGACTGGATGTCTGTTACCTCAGACAAGTGGGTCCTGGAGGTTGTAAGCCAGGGGCTGGTTCTCAGTTTCAAAAATTTTCCGAAACTGAGACCCAGATCCTTTCCACCTGCAAATACTTCAGAAACCCTTGCTCTAGAGGCAGAGGTTTCATCTCTACTGGCCTTAAAGGCCATAGAGAGAGTTCCTACTCCATACAGGGGCAAAGGTCTGTACTCCAGGTACTTCCTTACCCCAAAAAAGGCAGGGGAGTGGCAACCCATCCTAGATCTAAGACACCTAAACAAGCACCTAATAAAGCCAAAATTCAAAATGGTGACTCTGGGAACAATTCTTCCCTCTCTGAGGCCAGGGGATTGGCTAGCCTCACTGGACCTCAAGGATGCCTATTTTCAGATTCCCATCAGGTCCTCCCACAGAAAGTACCTCAGGTTCGAATTGCCCTCAGGCCATTATCAGTTCAGAGCAATGCCCTTCGGTCTAACCTCAGCTCCAAGGGTGTTTACAAAGTGCCTAGCAGTAGTGGTGGCCTTTTTAAGAAGAAAAAGGATTTCTATTTTTCCATACCTGGACGATTGGCTTCCGGTGGGCCAGTCTCCAGACCAAGTCAAGTCAGATCTGCAGGTCACCCAGCAAGTTCTCACTTCCTGGGGTTCCTTCTCAATCTTCCCAAGTCAGTTCTCGAACCAGTACAGCTACTCACTTTTATAGGAGCAGAGCTGGACACCCTCAAGGCAAGAGCCTTCCTTCCTTTGGAAAGGGCAAAAGCCGTCTCTCAGCTGGCCTCTTCCTTTCTCCCTCTGGTTTCTCGACCAGCAAGGCATTTTCTGCAGCTTCTGGGCCACATGGCAGCTTCCACAGCAGTGGTCCAAGGGGCCAGGTTTCAGATGAGGGACATTCAGTTCCATCTGAGAACCTTTTGGTCCCAAAGGAAAGAACCTCTTGCCAAGCTAGTTCCTGTTACTCAGACCTTAATTCAGGCCCTTCAGTGGTGGTAGGACCTGGACAATCTGAGGCAAGGTGTTCCATTTGTCTTTCAGACTCACTCTGTGGTTCTTACCACAGATGCTTCCCTTTTGGGGTGGGGAGCCCATCTGGGGGCTCTCATGGCCCAGGGACTGTGGTCCTCTTGGGAATCCCTTCTTCACATCTACCTCCTGGAGCTCACAGCAGTACTTCTTGTCCTACAAGCTTTCTCTTAGTTAATACAGAACAAGGTGGTTCAGGTCAGGACGGACAACACTACCACCATGTGGTAACAAGCAGGGAGGCATTCGGTCCATGGCCCTGTGCACGGAGGCCATGAAAGTATGGTCCCTGGCTTTTTCCCTGCAGACCTCTCTAGTAGCGGTCCACCTCCCAGGAAAGGACAATGTGATAGCAGATGCATTGAGCAGGATTTCCCAGGGCCATCACGAATGGTCTCTGGATCCTTTGGTGTTGAAGGTGATCTTCTCAAGGTGGGGCACTCTGGAGATAGATCTCTTTGCAGCCCCAATCACCAACTTCCTCTGTTTTGTTGCAGACCCCCAGTCTTGGGCTCAGTCCCTCTGGATGCACTGATTTTGAACTGGGAAGGGAAGTTTCTTTATGCCTTCCCTCCTTTTCCTCTATTGTTCAAGGTTCTAGTCAAGGTAAGGTCACAACCATGCAAAGTGATTCTGATTGCTCCAGACTGGGCCAGGCAGCCTTGGTACCCCCTGTTGCTGTCCTTAGCAGTCCATCTTCCCCTGTCTCTTCCCAGGAATTACAATCTGCTAACCTCCTCTCAGGGGAGGATTTGTTACCCCAATCTCCAGTCACTCAATCTCAAGGCATGGCTCTTGAAGACTTAGAGTATGCAGATTTACATTTGTCCCAAGGGGTTCTGGATATCCTCAAGGCTTCTCAAAAGCCTGCCAGAAGAAAAACCTACAACTCCAAATGGAAAAGGTTCACTATTTGGTGTTCCAAGAAGCACATTTCCCTAGACACTGCTGAATTGGCTACAGTTCTGGATTTCTTGGTTTACCTTAATGGCCTAGGCCTCAAACCAGCTACTCTCAAAGTTCATTTGTCAGCTATTTCTGCTTTCCTGTCAGAGGGGAAATCTTCATCTCTGTCATCTCACCCTGTATTCTGTAAATTTTTCAAAGGATTGCTTCATACCAATCCCCCTTTTAGGGATCCTGCTCCTGCCTGAGATTTGCATATTTGTATTGCTCAGCTGATGCAACCCCCTTCGAGTCTATGTCCTCAGCAGAGCTCAAGTACTTGACTTGGAAAACTGTGTTTTTGGTTGCTGTTACTTCTGCCAGATGTATCAGTGAATTGCAAGTCCTGTCAGTGGAGCCTGACTTCATTTCTTTCCATAGAGATAAGGTGGTCCTTAGAACCAATAGAAGGTTCCTACCCAAAGTGGTTTCTGATTTCCACTTAAACCAATCTATGTCTCTTCCTGTGTCCTTCACTGATCACACCTCCTCAGGGGAACGGAGGCTACACAGTTTAGATGTTAAAAGGGCACTTAGTTACTACATAGAATGTACAAAGGGTCACAGGTTTGACTCCCTCCAGTTGTTCCTCACTTATGGGGAAGTAGGTAAGGGAAAACCTGCCACCAAGAGAACCATTACCAAGTGGATTGTGTCCTGTATTCAATTCTGCTATGAAAAACTGGGAAAAACTGTACCCTCGGGCCTCAGGGCTCATTCCACTAGAGGTACAGCTGCATCTCTGGCTACAGCTAGGATATCCCTTGTTAGAAATCTGTCAAGCAGCCACCTGGACAACAGTTCATACCTTCACAGACATTACTTCTGGATATCCAGGCTAGGAGTGATGCTAGGTTTGACACAGCAGTACTTCAGAGCCTATTCCCAAAGTAGGTTCTGTTCCTCCTCCTTGGAGGTACTGCTTGGTAGTCTGCAAATTGTCAGAATACAGCAAGACTTCATGTTGTTTGAAGAAAAAATTACTCACCTTAGTAACTGTGTTTCTTCTAATGGAGTTTTGCTGTATTCTGACCTCCCTCCCTGCCTCCCCTCTCAGAACCTGTTTTGGGAAGTGGGTGGGCAGGTACAGTGTTGCACCCCAGGGGTGTCTTTAGCCCACTCCTGTTGTGTTGGGTGCTTTGTATTTCTTTAATTAAGAGTTTTTAGTT
Organism: Neoceratodus forsteri; assembly: GCA_016271365.2. NCBI lineage: Eukaryota > Metazoa > Chordata > Ceratodontiformes > Ceratodontidae > Neoceratodus > Neoceratodus forsteri. The sequence goes on from JADMNL010000024.1 coordinate 216,505,934, forward strand.
CTTATTACCTGGTTTTTGTTCTTTGGGCTTCCTGACTTGAGTCTTTTAGGGAATCCAAAGTCTTTGTTGCCAGCTGGCTACTAGGAGTTTTACAATTTCCACATTATATAGTCAGTGAGTTTAGCTCGTAAGAATCTGACGGTTTGGTTTCAAAAGGACACAGACAGAGTTTTCAACCAAGCTCGAGCCCAACGTTCTATGCCTGGTATAGAATTTTAACCCTTCACTCTCCAGGGCAGTTCAAGAGCTGGAGCTAACTGCAAATTGTCAGAATACAGCAAGGCTCCATTAGAAGAAACACAATTACTAAGGTGAGTAATTTTTTCTTCCTGCCCATCAATTTTTACTGAGGTAATTTGCATGAAAACAGGTCATAATACACTGCTTGTAACATCACAGTATTTATTTATTTATGACTTTGTTAACCGGGTAGAGTACACTGATTCAAAGGACCGTTTACAGGCACGACCCTGGCCAAAATGCATGAGCAAATAATGATTACAGAATGATGTTAGATACAACAATTGCTAACAGCAATGTACAATTCAATAGGCACAGGCAGTCACAGTAGTGTATGAAAGTACAAACAGCATTCCTGGGCCAAGATGGCACTAGTAGCATACAAAGTGGCAGAGTGATCAACATGTAGCAGCAATAAACAAAAATGGCAACAAGTAACAAGCAAGGCAGTAACAAATAAAAAGGCAGCAACTAACAATACAATAAGGGTTCAGGCAGCGGTAACAGTAAGTCAGTTTCGAACACATGTGAGAAACAACGTACACTTAAAGCAATAATATGTCGCGGAAATTATTACTTTAACCACCCCCCTCAAGTCAAGTCCTGGCTACCTAAAGACCAGAGCAAGATCAGGTAAGGAGGTTTGTGAAATCAGGTCAGAGGTGAGCTAGGAGGGTGGATGTTACCTGAGCGGACAGGTGCAGGTGTCCCTAGCGAGAAGCCAGGCTTTATAGTCATGTTTAAAGGCAAAATGTTTGTCAGTAGATCTAAGGGGGGCAGGCAGTCCATTCCACAGAAAGGGGGCCCCAGCCAATAGGGCTTTACTACCCATACCAGTGGCAGTTCGCGGAGACTCCAGGGGAGGGCCAAGGGAGGAACGGAGATGCCTTGGCATGATGCGGGGCTTGAAGAAGGCTGATATGGGGGAAGCAGGACCGCTTCAGATGCAATTATCAGTGAGGCAGCCGAGACTAAGTCAAAGCGATCTTGTAAGGAGAGACAGTTTAGGGAGCGGTAAAGGTCACAGTGGTGTGTGGAGTAGGGGGCAGAGAGGGCAAATTGGCAAATACTGTTGTATATGACCGCAAGTCTTGTCCGAAGGGTGGTGGAGATACGAGTATAGACAAAGGAACAGTAGTCCAGGATGGGGAGGAGGTTTCCTCTAGCGATGGCCAGGCGAGCATCCGCAGTCAGGTAGGGATTGATGCAGTAAGCCAGACATAGTTTTGGATTTATTCTACGAACTACTGCATTGATATGGTCAGTGAAGCAGAGGGTGGGGTCCAGCGTAACTCACAGATATTTGAAGGCGTGGACGATGTCAAGTGCAAGGTCACTGGGTGGGTGGACCTGGAGAGGAGAACTGGATTTGAGTGATCTGGCAAGGTAAGATTTCGATCCAAACAGCATCGCCTTGGTTTTTTGGACATTAACCAGCATCAAGTTGTTGGTGGCTCTGTAGTTCTGGGTGAGAACAGATGATAAGTGGGGAAGGGATTTGTCACTGTGGTAGATGACCAGATCATCGGCATAGAGGAGGGATTCACAGGACAGGTAATCGAAGGCGAGGGTGTTGACAAAAATGGTGAAGAGCAGGGGGCCCAGTATAGAGCTCTGGGGAACACCGGTGGTGACAGGGCAGGAGAGGTGGCTGGGTCAATACAGACAAATTGAGACCAGTTGGGTAAGGCAGCTCTGAAACCAGTGTGTGGTTTCCGTGGAGGAGCCGATCTGGTTCAGTTTGGAGAGGAGGTGGGAGTGGTTTACCAGGTCAAGTGCTTTTGATAGGTCCACAACTACGGCACCAGTGGCACGCCCTTGATCCATATTGGTGTAGTATATATATATATATATATATATATATATATATATATATATATATGGTTGGTAAATAGGGCTAGGCAGTAGTTGTACTATGGCTCCTGCGGAACCCGTGTTGCTGGCTACATAATATATTGTGTTTGGTGAGGTACTCTGATAGCTGCCGATGTACTACTTTTTCAAGCAGTTTACTTAGGTGAGGGAGAATGGATATCGGCTGATAGTTGTCCAATGAGAGGGGTCACCAGTTTTGAAGATGGGAATTAACTTGGTGGCTTTCCATGGGAAAGGCATGGATGAGGCTGTCAGGACAAGACTGAAAATAAAGATGAGGGGTTTGGCTATTGTTGAAGGCATAATTTTGAGGAACACAAGGGAGAGGCCATCAGATCCTGGACTACCCTGTTGGGCAAGGCTTCAGAGGAGCTTGAGAGTGTCCCTGTGGGAGATGACCTTGAACTAGAAAGGGAGCGAGGGGATGTAGCAGCTGGTAAGGAGGCGGGTACCGTGGGGGAAGGGAAAAACCCTAGGTGAAAGGACAGACTGATGGCAGGGTGGACTGGGTGTACCACACGTGGGGGGGGGGAGCCAGACCTTGTGTTGGAGGGATTTCTGTTTGGGAGTTTACTGAGCAGGGCAGACAGGTCAGTGAATTTAAGGTTAAATGTGTCTGCAACCTCGGTGGGGTCAGTCAGGAGGCCAGATGGGGAATTTAAGTATACGTTGGGGCTGTCAGTACGAAGGGTGAGTAGGGAGTTGATGGAGTCCCAGAACTTCCTGGGATTACCGAAACTCTCCCTCTGCTGGTGAGAGTAGTAGTTCCGCTTGAGGGTACGAGTCAGGTGCTGACAGCGATTTCGTAGGTACTGATACTCATTCCACAGGGTGGGGGAAGTGGTCAGTTTGTGGGCAAACAACTTACGGTCCCCTTCTTTCATGAAGGAGAGGAGTTCCTTGGTGATCCAGCGAGTACACCTGCCATGCACTCTCCTAGTAGTTACTGGGAAGTGACAATCCTGTAGGTCCAGGAGAATGCCAGTGAAGTGGGTGACAGCAGTGGTAACATCAGAGAGTGCATAGAGGCTCTGCCAGTTTAAGTCCCTAGCGTTGTTTAACAGTGCAGAAGTGTCAGGGTGGTTGAAATTATGAAAAGACTGATATTTGGGGGGGTCCTTGGAAGACTATATGTCATATGTAGGGGAGTGACCACTTAACGAGTCCAATACAGTACCTGTGTGGAAGATGTGGTCCTCTCAAGTGGTTATCACCCAGTCGATTAGGTTTAGTCGGGTAGGAAGGGTGAGGATTTGTTCCAGGTTGAGTGGCTTGAGCTAGTTAACAAAGTCTGGTTCTTGGGGGCCCATCCAATTTAGGTTGCAATCCCCAAAGAGGACAGTTTCCCTCATAGGGGAGAGAGAGAGATCCTGATCTTGAAAGTAGGCTCTGGAGGCCAGCTATGCCGCCATTCGGATGGCTGTAACAGCAACCCAGGTAAAGCTTCTTTGTGTAGCCCAGAATAATTTCCGCAATGAGCCAGTTGCAGTAGTCAGTTTCCATGCAGAAGGCAATGGAGGCTGTGTGGGGGTCCCTGACAAGGACAGCAGCGCCACCACCCTTTTTCTGCCTGGTCTATCTTTGCGTAGGAGGGTGTAGCCAGCTGGTAGATACATGGCATCTGTTTGTTGGGGCTTCAGCCAGGTCTCCGTAAAGCAGAGTACGTGGGGTTGGTGTAGGGAAAACTAGACTTCTAGATCAGAGAATTTGACTGGGAGACTACAAATGTTCATATGTGCCAGTTTTAGTCCAGGAGCATTGGCCCATATGCAAGAGGTTACAATAACTGTGGTATTGACGGGGCCACGGTTTGTTTCAATATCACCACCCATTAGAAGTAGGGAGAAAAGTAGGTGATAGGAGTAATTGGTGCTAAGAGATGGAACAGAGAGAGAGGGAGGGAGTGAAGGAAGAAGCTGAGAAGGCAACGCTCTTGGTTGGGAATAAAAGCAAATGTAAGGGGACCAAATGGGGTGCATTTCCATCTGAGTGTGTGAGGGATGGGAAGGGGGTGATTGGAAGCAGAACTAAACTGACTGAGGTCTGCTTGGTCAGAGGCAAGGATTAAGGTGCAGAAATTGAATGTTAGGAGGGTGTCTACAGGGGAGGCAGCCACCAGGGTAAATAGATGGGACTTCATGTTTAAGGCTGGAAGGTTGGATTGCGCGCTGGGAAAATCAGTGCACTGCCAGCAGGATTGGAGGGGAGTTGACAGGCAGCAGAAATGCAAAGCTGTGCAATGTCAGGGGGAAACAAAATGAGGGAGTAGGCACCTTTAAGGAGGAAGGGTTAGCAGTGGAAGGAGAACCAATCATAGGGAGGGAGGGAGGAGAGGTAGGAGGGGAAAAGCGGGAAAAGTGGATTTAAAAGTGTGTCAGGGTGGGGTAGGTGGGTGGGAGAAAATTTGCTAGGGATCTGGAGAGGGCTCCGAGTGCCAGCCTGGGTGCCTGAAGCTTGCTTACTGAACTAGGTTACAGGCGCAACCTATAGGCAGCAGAGTCGGGGAGCAGGCAGCCAATGGTGGGCTTCCTTAGAGTGAAAGTGGCCAATCCTGGAGTCGTAGGAGTCCCGGGAGAGGAAAGCGTACCTGGAGAGCATTTGTCAGTCGAAGGTGATGCGGGGAGGGGGCCGCGGAACGTTAAGCCCTGCAGAGGTTATTCTGGCAGGGTGTCTGATCAGGGCTCCAGTGGAGTCTGTGGAGAGGGAGAAAACAGCAGAGGTTAAAAAGTGCAAAGAGAGCATGATTGACTAAATCGGGGCCGGGGAGTCTGTAAGCAGGAGACAGGTTGCCAGCGGGGGTAATTACAGGACAATCACCAGGATAGAACCTGAAAGGCCGGGGGGGGGGCAAGAAACCAGGCAGAATTAGCGAGGGGTTTGGAAAAGTAGAGGGAATAGAAACAGAGTTTCAGTGAGAGTGGGGGTAGGAAAATCCAAATTCAGATGCAAGAGGGTAAACAGGTAGAGCAGGCAGTAGGGAGAGAGCAGGTTCAAATTAGCAGTCTAAAACACAAAACTAGTAAGGCTGGTTCTAAATTAGCTGACTATATACTAGCTGAAAGTACTAAATACTAGCAAAGTTATACACTTGCTAACTATACGTGTGCAGAGCTTGCTAAAAATACTTAGTACAATAGCTTTAGGGGTTACTTGCATGGCAACAGATTATGATGTCACAACACAGGAGTATGACTTGAAGTAGGGAGTAAGTGACAGAGGCAGATGAACGCTAAGGGATAAAGATCATGTATTCATGCAAATGTCCTCAGTAATAAATAATTGGGAGGAGAAATCTACAGAATATATAGAATGCAAGGTGAATTATACCTAATTATTATATTTTTCAAAGTTTTCTTTGATGTGTCAGCAGTTCTTAAAAAAAAAAAAAAAAAAAACAATGTAATCCCCCCCTCAGGGGCTTATCTTAATTGCCCCATCCTTCCATTTTTCTCCCGCAGCTGCTGGCGTCCCCTGTTTGTCTCTTTTTCTCCCCCGAGTTTCCTCTGGAGCGCCAGTGTTCCCCATCAGCCCAGCATCTAGTTTTGGCCCAACCTGGGCTTACATTCTAAGCCTTGATGTGCCACCACTCTCTGTGTCCCGAGCAGGCGGGCGATTGCGTAAGTGCAGGAAGGCACTTTGATGTTTACTGACTGCCAGTTTTGCAGTCGTTCATGGAGTGTTGCAGTAGTTCCGGCGCCCCTCCTCAGTCCATTGGGGGCCAGTGACCTTAGCAATGTGGCAGAGAAGCTGCTTTGGAGGCTAAAAATAGAGTTTCAAACAGGGCTTAGTTGGGGCTCATTAATATGTATGAGCCCCATATTAATATTCATAAGGTGCTGCCTGCTGCCTAGGGGGTCCGCATTTCAGTGGTAGTGACAGCAAATGTACGGGGGAAAAAAGATATTTAAAAGTGGGCTCAAAAGCAAAGAGCACAGTTGGGGCTACATTACTGTGGGGAAAATGTAAATTAAAAGTATATTTGCTGGCTGCACCAGAGTTTACACGGTGGGACACTGTTGGACTGCACCAGATATTTAACAGCAGCCAGCATTTTAGCAGCTTATCAACCGATCAGAAGCCTGGAGTTCAACCCGATACTTGTGGGACATAGCAGAGACTTTTGGGAGATAAAACGGGGTATATTTCTGGTGCCTAAAAATGCAACCAATTAAGGGATTGAGACTGTGATTGACAGCTTAGGCAGCCAACTGGATTCCGTGAATCCTGCCTTTTATAAAAGAGGGATTGTTTGAACTTGGAAAAAGAGTCAGGCAGTTTGAAAGAGACTCCACCTAGAGACATTGAGGAGAGAGGAGCCTGTGGGGCTTTGTGTCTTGCTTCACAGGAGAGGCCTGTGTTGCCTCCTGTGAGCAGTCTTTCGGTCAAAAAGGGATCGAGTGTCAGGAACTGTCTGCTTGCAGACCAAGAAGGGTTGCTCAGCAAGTCGGTCGAGATTGCAACCGACCAGGAAACCAAAGGAGAAAAGAAAGTTTAATGTTCCTTCAGCTGGGTGTGCTGAAGCCTGCCGTGTGTGAGGAGAAAGTGATCCAGGGACTCCTGTTTGCAAAAAGGGAGCCATCCACTCGAGGCAACAAACTGTTCTACCAGCTGGAGGTTTTTACCAGCAACAAACCCAGTTATCCAAAAGACACTTTCCTGCCTCGGGGCCCATGCCATACTTGGCCCAGGCTGTCTATTCCTGTACCAGCACCACCATCTTGGCGGGAGATCAGATCCAGGAATTCAGACCCTGTGCAGCTCTTCGACGCAGGTTGCGGCCACCTACATGGAAAGGCCATGAAGCATGCCAGCCCAGGTCCCCATGAGCAGCAACTGCAAGCAGCAGGTCTTCATTTCGCCAGTGTTGTCAACCATCCTGTGGGGACAGTGAGTAAAACCAGGGTAGCTCCCTGCAACAAAAGTGTTTAATTCTCTATGGTACCATCTGATTGGGTTTAGCTAGTGTTTAATGGGAAAGGTCCACCTCGTATTGGGCCCCACTTCCATGTGAAGCAGGTCCCAATTAGCAATTTAATAAATAAAAGTAATTTTTTAACTTACTGTGGTAGATTTAATTTAAAATTCTATCTGGTTGATCTTGCACCCTCCCCACCAGCATTTTTCGAGTAAGAGCCCTCCCTGGCATGCCCACAACCACCCACGGCTGTCCCCAATATGAAACGTCATGTGGAGAGCAGACAGGGCTCGTCCATTAGCTTATTGTGTGGCTCTATTTTTAATTAGTTCTGGTTTGGAGCCTGGGTGTTCCCATGCTATAACGGGACCAGGTACGGTTTAAGGGGCACCCTGCCAGTCGGTACCTGGTTTCAGCACACTACGGACACACATAGACTCCAAACCAGAGCTATCTGAAGATATGGCCATACAGTAATCTGTATGGCCATATCTTCAAATAGCTACAGTTTGGAGCCTGTGTGTGTTTGTGCTATACCGAGACCAGGTGCCGACTGCCAGGGTGCCTCTTAAACCATACCTGGTCCTGGTATAGCATGGGAACACCCAGGCACCAAACCGGAACTAAACTAAAAATAGAGCCACACAATAAGCCAATGGACGAGCCCCGGCTGCTCCCCGCATGATGCATCATATTAGGGACAGCCGCAGGTGGTTGTGGGAGTGCCGGGGAGGGCTCTTACTCATAAAATGCCACCGGGAGGCGAGGATCAACCAGATAGAATTTAAATTAAATGTACCACAGCACATTAAAAATACTTTTATTTATGAAATTGCTAATCGGGCCTTGCTTCACAATGAGGTGGGGCCCGATATGAGGTGGACGTTTCCCTTTAAGTATTTCAATAGACTAGGCCAACCAGCCACAGATACAAATAACTTAATCTGCTTTGCATTGCCAACATTTAATTGTTTTCCTTCCATCAAGGGCCCCAACAACAGCTGCAATGCCGGATACCCCGGGCACCATTCTGGCATGCCATCATCACCTTCTGGGTACCCAGTAGTTGCTTAGACTGTCGAATACAGGGACTTAATTGATTGCATGCAAAGTAACCTGTCAGAATACAGTAAAGTAGCCCAGCTCAGTGGCGCTGAGGGTTGAGGCGCTGGACGCCACACCTCGCATCACACCGGCGAACTGGGTTTGGGAATGGACTAGGGCCGCCAGGGACTGGCAGGGGAGAGGGAGGATTGAGCATCCGACGACTGCTCTCCTCTCTCTGGGGTGGGTAGTGGGGTTTGCATCGCCCTGCAGCGGCTACTGGCAGAGGCCAGCCGCACTACAAGCGGCATGCAATAGCAAGGGGGGGAGAGCACGGTGGGCGTTAGCATACGTGCTCGGACGCCATTGCACGTGCGGCTCTCCTGGGAAGAAAATGTGGAAAAATATGGAGGGCAATCTCCACGGCTGATGGCCGCGCCTTGCGCCCCCAGAGACCCGAGAGGGCCAGCGGCACCCAGTGGGTGTTTGAGGTGATAAAGGCGGCCCACTGGGGGAGGCGGGACTGTGTGGCCAGCACGCATACGGTCCGGGGTGCAGGGCCAACAGCCGGAGATCGTAGGGTCATAGCCGATGAGTAAATAATAGTACGATTAAAAAAGAATACAGTAAAGTAATCGTTATCTAAATTCTCGCCCCCTCCTTCTTCACGTCCCTTTAATAAATCTGATTCACTGTTTTTACTGTTAAGCTGGTTTGTGAGCATATCGTTGCCTGGCCTAAAGTTACTGAAACTGGGATAAAGTATCTGAAAGTGCATGCTTGCATTTGAAATGTTTTTTCCAGGGGGCTCCAGGGTGATTGACAGAAGACCCAACCCTGGTGGCAAGTGCAAGGTGCATGAGTATATTATTAATGCTTGCTGCTAACTGTCTATTGAATGCTGAAACTGGTCATTGCCAAATTAATGGTACATGGTCACTAGGCGGGATTGTGGGTGGTATTAGCTTTCCAGAGGGCTGTACCTACTGTGACAGTTACCCACGTAAGAATTACTCTGGGTGGAAGCACCATAATCTTAGTATTACTACTGGTAGGGGCTCACCCATACTAGGTAGTTACGAAGCCAGGCCCCTCAACCTACAATTAGGAAGGCAGGCAGGGGTAGTAGCCCTTGGTATAATGGCACCAGGGCTACAAGAAAAAAAAAACAAGGCCATGTGGGACCAGATCAATGCCCTGTGGCAGGCCAAAATAAAAAAGATAGAGAAGACTTCCATAAACCGGCCCTGCAGGGAGGCACAATTAACCCTGTTTGCAAGCTCAGAGAGTCCCTGATGGTGTCCCAGACAAACCACAGCTAAGCCACAGTCTCTGCTAGCAACTAGAAGAAAAACTCACAGCCATTTATAAAAATACACTGCCAATTACCAACACCAACAGAAATAGCCCTCGCTGGCCTTAAGGCACATTCACCCAGAACAAACGGGTACAAACTATATCTGGTGTGCCTTAATTGCTGTTTCCGTGGAGGCAGCAACAACAACTCATGTCTTGGTAGGAACAGCAGACTTTCATGCCATAGGAGAGACCCTCTTAACCATTCAGCTAGATAGGATGTGCCTTGCCCACATGGGGGGGCTGTTCCTTCTATCTATACTACTACCAGGATGGAAGCATGAGGAAATGACAGGGAAATGCAGAGAACAACAGGAGGTACAAAAAAAAGTGTATTGGGAGAGATTATAAAGTCAGGGCAAGCCTTACTCAGCTTTAAAAGGTAGACTACAGGGACAACAAAGGAAAGTATGATCAGAGGCAGTCTGGCTAGGTCACAGTTAAAAGTTTAGCAAGCTCAACTCTGGCCAATGCATAAAGATTTTTTATCACATTTCTAATGCATCTTAAATTGTTTAGTGTTTACAGGGTAGCACCTGGTGTGTGACCAAGCAAAAGCAAATAGTTATAATTCCAGTGCCCCCCAAAACAGAAAGTTGCTTTAAAGCCTGCAATTCATGCAAATCAGTTCAATTAAAACTAATTTGCATTAACTGCAGGCTTTAAAGCAGCGTGTGTGAGAGAGAGAGTGTGTGTGTGTGTGTGTGTGTGTGTGTGTGTGTGTGTGTGTGTGTGTATGGGCACTGGTATTATAACTGCTGGCTGTGTTACAAGCCAGGGTGCTACCTGAGGAGGATGAGCCATGGCCACCACAGTTCACGATCACATGTCTACTGTACTCACAACTGATTACAGTCAACACGTGATCATGAACTGTCAGGCTGTGGAAGTGAGTGGAGTATGTGCTGGTCCCCACGGGGACGGTTGGGGGTGCACATCGGGGACAGACCCGTGGGGGTAGGAGGACCACTAGACACCAGAGACAGATTATAATAATATTATTGGCGGGTGTCTAGGGGGCGGGGCCACTATACACCATGGGATTATTGCATGTATATCAGAGGGGTGTTTTAGGGCGAAGGGACCACTAGACACCTGGCTATTATTACATGTATATTGGAGGAGTCTTTGGGGGGAGGGGGGCTACTAGACACCAGAAAATTCTTAAATGATTATTGGGGGGGTGTTTGGTAGTGGTGGGGGCTGCAGTTAGGAGGCACAGGTCATAAGAAATGGTTTGAGAAGGCAGTAATTAGCATGGCACTGCCGGCTACTGGCACTGGGTCAGAACACAGCCGACCACAATGAAGTCGGCAAGAAGCGCACAGCAAAAATGACGTTACTTTTATTTTAGCGGTGGGCCGCACTCCCCTACTTAACGATTCTCACTCGGGAAACGGATCACGGGCAAGATATTACTTGTGGGGCCATGAATACTGTTTCCATGGCCCTTGCAAAATGACAAAGTCCCAACAGGCAATCCTCGGAGACCAGGATTAGAACCCTGGTCTCCACTTCTGCCTGGCTGAGCTGCTCTATGCACCAGCCCTCCACGCCACGGGACCAGCTCGGCCAGCCTCCTGAATTCTGCTGCACTTGTCCTGTGGCAGCACCATGGACAGTGACCAGGGGAGCACATATAGCAAGCGCTGTACATCCCTGCTCGCTGTCCGTGGTAGCGCTATACTGACTAGCGCTCTCTTGACTGGCGCTATAAATGTAGCGCTAATCTAACCAGGTACCCCGGCTACTTAGCACCTCTCCAAATCTTTCAAAATGCTGGTTTGCCAATATGTCAGGTATTATCAGTTGCTTTGCATAAGTGCACTGGCATACTTTAGAGCCAGTCGCACACAGGTTAGCAACTCGCTAACTATGCCATCCAATGCAGTGGCTCAGGGAGAGGAACAAGTTGGCTGACATGTTTGTATTTATTGAATGTGATGATGTTTTAATTGTTCTGATTGTTATGCGCCTTGGTTTTGAAAGGCGCATTATAAATAATTATTATTATTATTAATATGGCATTTTGCGGTCTTTCTCTGCTTTGGGGCTGCAAAGCAGTGTTCACGAGTCTCTAACTTGGTTTGCACTCGCAAAGCAGTTCTGAATATCCCAGTCCACATCAGCTATCTCTAACCCCCGACATAGCAAAATACCAAATGGGACACCATCAGCTTTTACAGTGTGAGGATAAACCAACCAAAATAAAGGCCTGTTTACATGGCCACTACACTGCAACTTGTAAGCTGCTTCACTGATGCCATGATCTCCAGAGCCATTCCATTTGTGCGTTTACATGGCTCCTCTCACCGCAGATGCAAGCTGTGCTGGAAAGGGGCCATTAGTCCGGAGGGCGGTCGGCTGTCTGCAAACACCTCCAGTGATGGTAGGGGGTTGGGTAATACAGAAGGCAAACTGGGGCCAGCTGGAGAGAGGAGTGGCAGCAGGCAATGCAAATGAGGCTGTAGGTGATAGAAACAGGAACTGGGGGCAGGATGACGCAATCTGGGAACGGGGGCCGAATTAGCAGCTGAAGGAAGAACAAACACTTTAAATAAACAAACTGACCTGGCACACTTTGTCCTCATTCCCGTGTTTATAATCAAAATTATCAAACAGCGGAACTCCTTGTTCTGGGCTAGGGATCATGGGTGGCAGACATGAATACTGGGAGCATTCCCATGTGCATCGGAGTGATTGGTGCAGCCTGCCTACATGGCTGCCTACATCACTCGCTCCAGTACACATCCCCACAAATGCAGTGGCTCAGGGAGAGGAACAAGGAGCAGCTTATCTCCATCGGGTAAGTGTCTACATAATTGCATTTGCACCGCAGCAACCTGTATGCTTGGGTTGATGTGGTTCAAATGCGGCCGTGTAAAGAAGTCTTAAGACACACAATTTATCTAAATCCATTTATTACTACATCTCAAAGATTAGATATTCAGCACCATCAGCATAGTACCATAGCAACCAGCAAACTGTGAAAGAGGTGCTGCCTATGATGATATCTAGGTGACCTTCAGACCAGTTATTGAACACCTCATCACCTCTTTCCAGAACTAGAACCCACAACATAGACTGATTCAATTGTCACACACACACACCGACTGTGAAACAAATTGAGAAAAAAGTCTTTTTCTTAAGTTGTATTTACATTTTTAGTAGGCAGATTGTTCTGCGCTTGGCCTGCTGAAGGGTGCTGCCTGCTGAGACTCACTCGAGGACACCTGCTGAGAGCCACTGGCATTGTGTGTTTGCTCCCAGTCCACCGAGTCCTCCAGATAAATCGTTCCCTTGCTGCTGCTGGTGGCCCTCATGTCCTAGGGCCTAACTTATCCAACCTGTCTTATTCATTTGACGGTTCATGCCTGTAATGTGCAAAGTTAATCCCTGCTTGACTCGCACCATGCTCAACCACCTGTCCTCCTGTCCTGACCTCTCAGTCTGACTAAGACATTGACTGAGGTGGCTTTCTTTCTTCCTCCCTTTTTTTTTTTTGAATTTGGTAATGGCTGGTGTGGGCTTGGTGGCAGCGCTGCCTGAGGCCACCTCAGGATGCTGTCTACAGTACAGTCAGTGGCACCTCTAATGAGTCCATCCTGGCTGCTGCTGCCAAGTGTTCACAGTTCACTAGTCTGTCTCATCTTACCTCATTCCACACCTCCATTTTGACATCCCAACCTTCCCTGACCCTCCCTGAAGGAGTCTCCACTCTTCTCTATCCCAGCCTGAGCACCCTGCATAGGAATTAAAAGAAAGCACTGATGGCTCAACGTTGTGTCGTCCAGCCTCTGGGTTTGAGACTCTGGAGCCTGCCTTGGACTTGGTGCTGCATGCAGTGTGAGGCGGCGACTGGTAATGCAACTCAGACTGCCAGCCTGCGACATCCTCCTCCGTACACTACCATGCCTTGCTGCATATTCTTCTACTGCTCTGCCACTGTGTTACAACATGGTGACTGGTGACAACAAATACAGGCACCAGGCAGTGCAACATGGCTAGCAGCCTTGTGATGTCATCGGATGTCTTGACTCAGGAGTCACTAATTCGGTTGGTTGGTTGGGGGGACAAGGAAAGTAACAGTGAGAATACAGTGGCAGCAACACCTAGTCATTCATGGTGCACGTGACCGCAGCATGCTCAGCTCTTCAGCTGAGCACTAAATAGTGGAAGTGGGCCAACTGGTTTCATGGTGGTCTTAATCAGCGGTGCTGACACAGCCCACTCAGACTAGTCACCCCCCCAAAAAAAAACACCAACAAGACACATAATTAGGAATGCAGGTGCAAAACAGAGGGTGGAGGAATGGCAAGTGGTAAGGGGAAGGGGTGAGAATGTGAGGGTAGCATCAGGGGTGGGAACTTCTGAGGAGTGCCTTTATTGAACAGATTTGCACCACTGTCTGGAAGGATGGCGGGGGCAGCAGGAGGTGAGGTAGGAGGTTGGGTTGAGCTAGGGCTGAGAGTAGGAGTACAGGGGAGGAGAGAGGGAACTAGTCAGGGTGGGCAGGGAAGAGAAGGCAGACAAAACAGAGTAGAGAATGGAGGGAGGAGAGGAAAGGAAGAGGGGAGGGAAAAGTGGAAGCATATACAGATAAGAAGGGGGGCAGAGTTGGAGATGGAAGAACAGCTAAATAGTGGATGCAGAAAGAAGTTCACCGGGGTGCAGGAGGAACAGTTAGGTGGGGGAGCAGCTAGTGCCGAAGGTAAGAAAGGAAGGATGGGGAGCACAGGTGCAGGGGATGGAAGGGTGGCAATCATAAGGGACTCCATAATTAGGGGTATTCACTGGGAAAGGGGACCCAAATACAAGCAGGAGGGTAGTTTGCATGCCAGGGATGACATCGGGGAAGGTGGGCCCAAGAATAAGGGAAATAGTAAGTGTAACCCCCAGGGGACGCTATCCCAAGGGCTACTACCCCTGCCTGCCCTAACTGTAGCAGGGTGAGGGGCCCAGATCCGTTGGCGGGTGCCTCCACCCAGAGGTCGGGGTTAGAACAGTCGAGGTTGACTCGGTCACAGCCCTCTGGGTTGCTGCAACCCCCCCCTTTCTTCCCACTAGTGGCTCACCCAGTTCAATTTCAGGGTCTTTACCAGGTACACTTACCCCCCCGCTCGATACAGTCAGCTCACTCTGGGGACCCCTTGGAAAGTAAGGTACAGTTACACCACGTTCACTGTGCAGTATTTCACCATTGATACACAGACTAGCCAGTGTACTTTTGCAAAACAGGCAATCTGATTTATTTGAGGGGGAATAACAAGGACCGGGGGAATCAGGGTGATTAGCTTACCACTACAGTATATGAAAATCTACCTATGGCTCTGTGCACAGACCTAACCTATTAATTACTGTCTATGGGTACCCAAGCCCTAATGGTTAGTTCCTCGATGCAGCTGGTTGGGGCCCTGACACAAGCGAGCCTGTAATTCCTGAGAAGATCAGATGAAGCCAGAAAGCTCAATTAGTACAGTAGGCAATACAACAAAATGATTTTTTCCTTGGATTGCAGGCGTTAACAGGGAGCTACCCTGACTCAGTACTCACAACTCCAGCAGAGAACCACTCTCCCATCACTTGCAGGGCTGAGCCTGAACTTCAGAGGCCTCCTTACACATTTATATGGAAAACAACAGAGGGATACCATACCAGGCAGCTGCTTCCAGGACCCGAATGAACTCACAGCTATGTCGGCGTTTCACTGCAGCTTCAACGTCCTGACAGACCGAGCGCGATTCAGCAGATTCTCCAGTCCTCTTCAGGTGAAGCCTGGTAGGTAGCTGTGCTTGTACACAGCCTCCTCTGACCGCAAGCCTGCGGATTTAATCCGTGGAGCGCTGGTAATAAAACGGCCGCCTCAGGCCTTTCACGCGCTTCCCGCTTGAACACTCAACGGCACAGAAGCTCAGAGCTCCCTTCTCCTTCACAGTCCCAACGCATCTGCCCCTAACAGCATGGGGCAATCCTTACAGCTCGGGCGCTACCCGATTTTATTGGCTGGTTACACATGCCAGTCACTTTAGTCGAGCCCTCAGTGGTGCGAAAAAGCGCCATGGCCCATAATGCCACTGCCTAGAACTACAAGCGGTGTCCCTATTGGTCGTCTGGCTCCAGCCAGGGTTCTAATGCCTGGTTGGTCACCTCCACTCCTTTTCCAGTGCCCCTTAGCCACTATTGGACCCCCTTCTACACAGTCCAGGTCCAATATGGAGGAGCACAGCACAACGTCCCAGCTGCAATAAAAGAGGTTACCCAAACTGCAAGTTAACCCATACTATACATGTTTCTAAAAGGGAACAACTACATACTTCCGAGAGGCTCCCTTAGCGCTCCTAGCGACTGCAAAACAGAGTGATCAGACAGCAGTCCAGGGTGGGATTTGAGCAGAGAACCCTAGTCCTCTATTTGAACCACTAAAGCCTGCGAACAGGCAGCTCTTAAAGAGACAGTACTTGAGGCTTTAAAAGCACTCACAACCCCCCACATTTAGCGGCCTTACGCCGAACACCAGCCAGGCATGGAGCACTTAAGCAAGCTCTGGGAAGGCTTCTAGGAACCCCCATTTGTAGGGGGGGTTACATAAGGGAGGTTGGAGGAAAACCTAATTTAGTTATACACGTGGGAACCAACAACTTAGCTTGGGAGGAGGATGAGGTAGTGCAAAGTAGGTTCAGGGAGCTAGGGAAGATCTGCAGGGAGGAAGCAAGTTAGGTGATACCAGTACCATGGGCCAACACAGCCAAGAAAAGAATATAGGATTTTAATGACTGTCTGAGGAAATGGTGCAGGGTGGAGATGTTCATCTGTATTGCGGACTGGAAGGAGATCTGGTCAAACAAAGCACTCGTTCACCAGACAGATTACACCTCAATAGGGAGGCAGACCCACATGGTGGTCAGAAAATGGGTTGGGGGGTCTTTTTTTGGCGACGGTGGAACTGCCGGCGCCAAGGTTCTGGGATGAACCCCCTACCACAGGCAAAAGCACAAACCCTCAACCAGGCGGGCTCAGTACAGTTTCCAGTCAGGGGTGTGAACCCAGACACGGTGCCCCAGGGGTCACAGTAGAACCTTTAGATTCTAGTAACATGCTGCAGTGAAAAGGCCACTATTCGTAGACACATTATTCTTTAAAATGTCTCCCTCTCCGCGTCCCCCCCACCGAGTACCTACAAACCAGAAGCAAAAACTAATGTAAAATCTGCTGCAGCACAACTGTTATCCAAATCCCCCTGATTTACTCACCCTCTGAGCCTGAAAAGCTTTGAACCTAGTAATGCAGCAGTACATGTATTCCCTTCCCACCCCCCACCTTAGATGATGTGTTATTAATAAAGGATTCTGGCATATCCGCTGCCCCACGAGACAGGAATTTTATGTTATTTCACACTAGGCCCCAGTGGACATTTTTCCTGTAGGGCAGTCTTAGTCTACATGAGGATTAGAAGGAAAAACCCTTCTGGGCAGTGACAGTGCTGGGGGGTTTAAAACATGGGTCGAACTGGACCCACTGGTATAAAAAATGTGGGTCTAAAGAGGAACCTACTGAGTCAAGACATAATCAGTGGCAGATTTTGAACAGTTCATGTTTCCTTCCTTTAGATATTGTTATAGAGTAAGTGCATCAATTTGGACTCACTGGCAAAGGAAAGAGGGGTCAGTTTTGGAAAGGATGCAACTTTTGCCCTTTTGGGGCATGTTAGCACTGTCCCTGCTTCTGGGTGAGTAATTTGGTGCCTACCATCTTTAAATGAAAACTACACACATTCTGTACCTCTGCCATGCCAATAACCAAGCCGTCATTGATTTAATTAAGCTAGTTTTCCTTTAAAATCTTTCACTACTTCCTGTGGGGCGGGGGGTTACTTTGAGTGCTCCATATGGGATTTTTAATAAGGACTGAAATCAGCAGTTTCTCCCAAACACCATGCTAGCGATATGGCTGAGGTGAATGCTCCTTCACAGCTACTAACACCTCTTCCTGGTACTTGCTGGAGGTTTTGCAACATATTAACCAAATCCAATGCTGCTTCTTTTTGGCGAGCTAATGGGAATCTGCTTTCAAAGTGGACGTAAAATCAAGATCCCGTCTGCATGTTACTCAAAAAGTATGTACTGTAGGGGAATTTACCCCCGTGTCCCAGCCAAATCTCTCCCCCTTCCCAGTAATCTACAAACAAATTAACCTGTTATAGTATCATTTGGTTTACACCCATTATCTCCCTACTCCAGGACAAGTTATTCCTAGTCCTCCTTTCCGATTCAACAAAAACACTAAGTAAGTCTTCCACCCCTGCTTGTCCCATACACATGCACAGATCCTCCAAATGTCACTGCAATCGGTGTTACTGAGGAGGACAGGCCATCTCTTCACCCACCCTGAACCTCTTGGGCCAGCTTAGAACCACATGTTCCTGCTGCAGCTAGCCAAAAAACCTGAGAGATACTCAGAGTCCTGCTCTGCCCAACTAAACACCGGCCCTGGATTAAAAAAAAAGTTAAACTGACAGAGTCACACAGCTACTTTGATGCTGGCCCCATACTTTGTGGTGAAACATCATGTGGTCACACAAGGCCATTGGTGCAGCCGCAGTCACCCCAATCCACCTACCTGGTTCAAATTGAATTTGACGGCACAGACACATCCACATCCACATTAAAGGATGGCAGACGACCGGACAATGACCCTCACGGACTTGGAACGGGTCACTGACTCAGTGGCAGCACTTTCTCCTCCTTGGCACTGGTCAGTGGCAGAATCAGACTCGTAGTGCTGAATGGTGGCAAATGACATGAAGAAACCCATGACACACTCAGTGCATCACTCAGAGGCCGTGCGTGCCGATGTCATGGGCTGGTCCATCTTACTATCTGCCATGAGTGTCCCTGACTACTTCCTGCTTACAGAGTGCCTAGTAAAAAAAAAAAAAAAGGCACCAAGTGGAACTCAAGATATCTTGTGGGGGAATTCATCCAAACCCCCTGAACCCCCTCAGCATATGGGCTTAGGAGGGTTTGAAGGTACGCAGGGACAAAATAGGGGAATACATAACCACTACACTTAATTTAAACTACTGAGGGGGGACAGCGGGCGTGCAGGCCCAAACACTCCGAGAGGAGGAGGAGGAGGAGGTTAATGAACCTCCCCTAAAGTGGTGGAAGAGGTCTGGAGGGAGGAGGTGGAAGGGTTGGAAAACAGTTAATAAAGGGTGGAGGTTGTGAGGAACACATGACAAGGGTAGGTGGGGGGGTGCACACAGAGGGGAGAAATGTGAGGAGTAGAATAGAGGGAAGGGAAGGAAGGTCAGATTCCAGGTGGAAGGTGGTGTCTCTGAACACACGGAGTCTTGGAAACAAGATGAATGACCTGCAGGCGCTATTAGCAGACAGGAGAGTGGACATAGCAGCAGTAACCGAGACTTGGACAACACCACACTATGACTGGAACCTTGTGATCCCTGGATATAAAACTATACAGGAGGGACAGGGTAATTGGGAAGAGATGGCAGTTTGTATCAGGGATGGAACAACTTGCACAAGGGAGAAGTCAGAGGATGGGAAGGTGGAGGCATTTTGGTTCAGTTACGGTCCAACAGAGGGAGAGAGTGAGGCTGGGGTGGTTTACAGACCACCCAACCAGGATGAGGAGAGAGGAAACTGAGCCTGGAAATACTGGAAACTGCGGGGAAAGGAGAGGTGGTAATTGTAGGGGACTGCAACCTGCCCAAGGTGGACTGAAGTGTACCAGCACACAACATGTGTTAGCAGTTAGGTGATCCTGGAAGGACAGCAAAGTGGGTTCCTGACTCAGCGTCACAATGCCAACAAGAGCAGAGGCAATTCTCGATCTGGTGCTCACAAATGGGGAGCTTGTACAGGAAATAATGGTCAGGGAGCCCCTGGGTGGGAGTGACCATTGCACAGTGTAGTTCCAGTTGGATATGGGCAGGGAAAGCATCCCAACTAAGAATAAAATCTTGGATTTTAGGAGAGTGGACATCAGGAAGATGGGTGAAGTGCTAAGGAGCCACCTGGCGGGCATCAGAGCAGATATGGGGATGTACCAAAGGTGGTTCATCATTAAGGAAGAATACTGGTTGCCACAGAGGAGTGTGTTAGGCACAGGGGGAAGAACACAAGGGCCAAATCACCCAGTTGGTTCAGTTTTGGGGTCATCCCTGGCAGTAAGGGAAAAGAGGTTAGTCTATAGAAAATTCAGGAAGACCAAAAGAGAAGTGGATAGGGAAAATTACTTAAGGTTGGCTAGTGAGGCAAGTAAGGAAGTCCAGTGAGCTAAGGCGCAGAAGGAGCTGCAGATAGCTGAAGGAATTAAGAAGGGGGAGACCTTCTTATACTATATAAGTGAGAAAAGGGACAAGAAGGACGGGATTGTTAGGCTTAAGAAAGGGGAGGAGAGGGTGGAGGATAAAGGGGGAAAAGCAGAGATACTATATGAATACTTCTGTTCTGTCTTCACCAGGGAGAAGGATGGACTAATGCCTTTAAGAGGGAGAAAAGGAGCTGGGGGGGGGGAGGAACACAGATGTAGTGACAGAGGAGGACAAAGTGAGGGAGGGGCTGCTAGCACTGAAAGTGGACAAATCACCAAGGCTGGACAGAGTACATCCAAGCGTACTAAGGGAACTGGCTGAGGAGCTAACAGGGACACTGGTAGGCCTATTTAATAGTTCACTAGAGTCAGGCATGGTACCGCAGGACTGGAGAACAGCACATGTGGTGCCCCTCCACAAAAATGGTCCCAAGGATGACCCAGTGAATTACAGACCAGTCAGTCTCACCTCATATCATGTGCAAGCTCATGGAGACCATACTTAAGGAAAGGTTGCTGAATATCTAGAGGAGCATGGTCTCCAGGATGTGAGGCAGCATGGGTTCATGGGAGGGAGATCATGTCAAATGAATTTGATTGACATCTTTGACTGAGTCACTAAGACAGTAGACACGGGCCAAGCAGTAGACATCCTCTATCTGGATTTCAGCAAGGTCTTTGACTCTGTGCCCCACAAAAGGCTGATCAGGAAGTTGCCAGATCTCGAGGTTGGGAAGAAGATGACCAGATGGGTGGAAAACTGGCTGAGAGACAGAACACAGAGGTGGCTGTGGGGGGAGAGTTATCTGATACCAGAGAGGTCACCAGTGGGGTCCCACAGCGCTCGATGCTGGGGCCGGTGTTCTTCAATGTCTTCATCAAGGACACTGGGGATGGCATTAAGGGCAAAATGTGCCTATTCGAGGATGACACCAAGCTCTGCGGTAGCATGGACACAGCTGAAGGGATACCGGTCCTTCAGGAAGATCTGGAAAAGCTAGGGAGGTGGTCTAGGATCTGGCAGCTTGGCTTCAATGCCAAGATCGGCAAAGCTATGACACTAGAGCCAAGAATCCCAGGATGGAGTACTACCCAGGTATAGTCCAGCTTTCTGCATCACAGGACGAGAATGACCTGGCAGTGATGATCTCCAACTTCATGATCCTCAGTTTTTAGTCTCAAATACCACCTCGTGACAATTCAAAACTACGCGGTTCACAATCGTTTGCCATCCTTTGGATACAGAGCAATGGATACTGTGTTCACAATAAACAAGGTCCCTCTGCAGCTCCCGTTTGCTGTCTGTAGGTTACCACTCCTGGTTTACCACTGCAGGTAGAGTGAGGGTAAAAACACATGCAGCAAGAACACAGAGGGCAGAGAAGGTGAAAACAAAACACAAAAGCAGTTTGTCAGTAAGCCTTGTGTAATCCCCCCTGCAATGGGGGTTCCTGAAAAGTCTTCCTTGGGCTTGCCTAAATGCTCACTGCCAGGCTGGTGTCCTGTGATTTAGCAGTTTAAACATTATTGCCAGAGAGTGCCTGTATAGCCTCTGTGTATTGTCTCTTTGAGAGCTGCCTATATCGCAGTTATAATAGATCTGGGTGGGGGCTGAGTGTTTCTATGCTCGAGTCCCGCCTAGGCTGCCAAATAATCGCTCCGCTGTGCCATCACTACTTGCACAGAGGGAGCTCTGTGAGAAGCTATACTTATTTGCTGATTATCTATTAGAATAGTAATGATATTGCAGTTTGTCTAACCTGCCTTCTTTGCAGCCTGGACTGTTCTGTTTACCACCAACATCTTGGTCCTGGACTGCCAGAGTGGACCAATCGGTATCTTTGGGACTCTAAAATGGAGCCTGCCCCCAGGGGCCTTGTGGGAGCAAAACTCTGTAGGAATGGTTTTGGAACTTTGGCGCCCCAAATGGACCTGGAGGGGGAGCCCTTGTAGCGACCGACAGCCAGACCAGCCAACCGAACCGTTTGGATCCTGGGGGAAAGTCCCAGGCTGCTTGCAGTTACAGTCAGTCTGAGTTGGGAAGTGAAAGAGTGAACAGCTCGAGATAGTCGAGCAGCAGTTTCTGCATAGTTCGTGCGGGAGAACTGTGGAAGGAGTGAGTTTGGCCTGCCTGCTGTCCCTGAGAGGGAACTTGTGGATACATCGGACTGAATCCGAATTGAGAGAGACAGAGAGAGAGAGAGAGAGAGAGAGTTTAAAGCCACTGAACTGTGACCAGGCTTGAATCCTGTAGAAGACCGAAGATTTGCTGAATGCGAACGGCCTGTCAGGACCTCAATCACTGTTGGAACCCCGGCTTGGCGCAGAGACTCTGAAATTGCGACCAGACTGCCATCCACCTGGTACAGTGGTATTTCCTTACTACAAATGTACTGTGTGTTGCTAGTGGGTCTTGATTTGGTTCCTCACTGTGATCTGAACTGTATTCTGTTTGCCGGAGGCTGCATCCAGCCCCACCGGACTGAATCCGCATTCATCTCCACTTGGCCTGGGCCTTGCCATGCTGGCCCAGCCAGATTACCCGCTACACAGAGAAAGCCATCGACAAGAGACCTGCCTGGGGATGAGCCCCCTGCTCAACGCCTTGAACAGGAACGATGCCTTGGTGATTTGTGTGGGCCCTGCTTCTCCTGGCACTCCAGCTCATCAACCTGCAGTCTCACTTTCGTCCTACCTGTGTCCTGTATTGGGTATCATAAGTAAACATCAGGGTAGCTCCCTGCAACAATAGCTAAATCTAAAGTGTTGTCATCTGATTGCCTTGCTGTCTTTTCTTTCACGAACTGAGCCCTCCAGCTCTGGATTACAAATAGTGTGTGTTGTGCATGTTGCTCTCTTCTATCACAGGGCCCCAATCAGCTGCGACGCCGGCCTACCCTAGACAACGTTCCTGGCTAGCCCACCTCTTTAGTGTGTGACTGTGTAGGGACTCTGGAGTGCATGCATGACTGTTTGACTGATATAGCCTTTAAGCAAATCAACCTGATTACGCCCCTTCCTTGTTCAAGTCCCCTGAATAAATCAGATCTAACTCTTTTTTGCATTTAACCTGACTGTGGTTCCAGTTTGTGTCAGAAGTACTGAACTATTGCTGTTTGCTGTGCATAGCCTTGTGTTTCAGGGAGTCGAGCCAAAGGAACCAGCCCTGGTGGTAAGTGCAAACAGTGTGGGTAATTGTATGGTGAATAAGGGTCATTGCATAAGTGATTACTGTATATTGCTCAGGCCACTAGTAGGGAAAGAGGGGGGCTACAGTGTCCCGGAGGGCTATACCCAGGTTAGCTTGACCACTAACAACCCTGACCTCCGGGTGGAGGCACATGTTTTAGTACCCAGGCCCCTTAATCTGCAACTAGCCAAGCAGGCAGGGGTAGTAGCCCTTGGGGTAGCACCACCTAGGGGTTACACTTGCAATAAGATTGCCTGTTTTGTGTACAGATTCAATTATTTTGACTTGAAAACCAAGCAAACTGATCCCATTTTGCCCAGTTTCTGTCTTGCTTTTGTTTTTAAACACAATCTGGCACATTAATTCTTGTAATTACCTCTAACTTCATGATCCTCTGCTTCAGTCTCCAATACCACCTCCTGATATTTTTCAAAACCACACAGGGAGTACTTTATCAGCAATTGGAACCCTTTGGACTAAGAGAGCAACAAGCGAGTGCTCCCCACTGTAGCTGCTCTCAGTCTGAAGGACATTTCCTGTGTACCTCTGAAAATGTGTCCTACACCATTCAACTCAATTCATTAATATTAAAGAGGCAAGACAGCACAGCCTGAGATCTTCTCACTGAAGAGGAAGAAGCAGCAGGGGCCTGTAGAGTTCTGAAAGCTTGTGTACTATATCATCTTTGTAAAAAAAACATATGTTGGTCCTCTTCAAAGTATCAAACTGTCCAGTGACTCCTTCTCTCACCGAGGCAAAGTCAGAATCTTGCTTTTCAAATGTGGCTGGGTGTATAGTACTTCACATTTAGGAACCCTCCCCCAGGCCCCTCCCTGCAGCAACACTATGAATATTAATGAGTTGATTTGAATTGTGTAGGGGCACACTTCTGTGGCACACAGGAAGTACACTGTAGTCTTTGGAGCAGCCAGAGACAGGAATGGATAGGAAACTGCTTTTCTGTCTATTTCATTTGTTCTTCTTAATCCAAAGGAACCCAAACACTTGTGAACACTGACTGTGCAGTTCTGAAGTGTCAGAAGGTGGTTTTGGAGACTGAAAGAGAATCATGAAGTTGGAGGTAAGAGCGGAGATTTACCCTAATTTGGTACCTGTTCCCTAAATTCCTTGCCTGCAGCTGAGTTAATCCTGCCTGGATTTTGTAACCCCTTCCTCCCATTTTGCAGTACCTGCTGTTACTCACATTTATTCAGACTGCCCCCTGTTTTGCCTGCTCCTGTATTACTGCAGTTGGACTCCCAGTTATCCTTGAGATTTGTTACATCTAGCTGGCTTCAACTCCAGCGTCTGTTTTGGTTACAGTGTATTGTAACTAATCTGCTCTGTTTACCCTGCCTACTTTGTTATATAGTACATTGTTTTGCTTGACTCTTAGTTAACCTTGCCAAAAATCTAGTTTACTACTTCTAGTAAGTCTCATTTTACTGAGCCTGAAATTACTGAAACAAAATACTGAGGCAGTATAGCGTAGTGGTTAAGGACACTGAGCTACAAACCTGGAGACATGGGTTTGAATCGCACAGCCCACACTTGTATACCGTGTGACCCTGAGCAAATCACTTAACTTCCTTGTTCTCCCAGGTCGCACCTAGAAATGCATCTCTCAACCTCCTGCCTCATAAATCAGGGACAAACAAATCAGTGACAAAGGACCAAAATCACGGACACATCTTCAACCTTAGAGATATCCACCCAGAAAGCTGGTAGATCATGGAGTTTAGTACAAAATGTATTTTCTAAATGTAACCCCCCTGCAAATGGGGGTTCCCAGAAGTCTTCCAGGAGCTTGCTTGAATGCTCCAAGTCTGGAGGTGTTCAGTGTTTAAGCTGCTTGAGTGTGAGTGCTTTTAGAGCCTCTGGTACTGTCTCTTTAAGAGCTGCCTGCTTGTGACCATAATTAATTGAGGAGGGGGGACTGTGTGTTCTAATGCCCGAATCCCGCCCGGGCTGCTGCCAATTCACTCCGTTTTTGCAGTCGCTAAGAGTGCAAAGGGAGCCCAACTAAAAGCTGTAACTGTTTGCCTGTAATCATTTAGCAGCATTTGTGAGATTGCAGTTTTTCTAACCTGTTTTATTGTAGTTTGAACTCTGTGTGTGTTTCCCCTCTATGTTGGAATTGAACTGCTGAACTGGACCAATCAGCATGGGGGACCTTTAAAATGGAGCCTGCTGCTGGCAAATCAGAACTTGGACTCTTAAGCTGAGCCAGCTACAATGGGACTGTATGGCAGATGCCTCTGGGAATTGTAGTTTGGACTTCGGCGCCTTTTTGCACTAACAGGGGGAGTTTATTGTGAGTGACAGCTAGACCAGCCAACTGAATTGGGAGGAACTCAAAGGAAATGCCCGGCTCTGTCTACTGGAAAGATCAGATGAGTTTTGGCAGTGAAGAGACAAGGAGCTCTGTGCTTCTGCAGTGTATAGTTTCATGCGGGAAGCGCGTGTAAGACCCTGAGTTTCGGTCTGCAGCTTGTGCAAGCGCCTGTTCGGACTAAATCCGACCTGTGAAGAGAATCAAGGAGATCTGAAGAGTAGAAACCAGGCTCACCCTGTAGAAGACTGGAGAAATTGCTGAATCGCACTCAGTCTGTCAGGAAGTGAATCTGCTGTGTGTTCTCCCGGGTATTGTGCAGTAATTACGATCGGGATAGAGAAGCAGCCTGCCTGGTATAGTACTTTTCTTTTACATATAAATGTGTGTAGTGCTTGTGGAGAATCGCGTTTCAAATCCCCTGTACAGTGAATTGAGTGCATGAAGCTGGAAGTAAGCCCCAGCTTAATCCAGACTACATCCATTTGCTCTAAACTGCAGTGGGGTCCAGTCACAAGGACCTTGTCCACATGGTCTGCTCCTCCTGGCAATCCAGGACAATCTGCCTTCCATCCAGTTCCCAGCATTGAGTTTGTGAGTACAAAGCAGGGTAGCTCCCTGCCATCTGTTTATCGAATTGCAAGTGTGTTGTTTCATTGTTGTTGTTTTTTTTCATTTCTTCACGAACTAAGCCAACCGGCTCCAGATTACAATTTGGGTATTGTGCCAGTGTTTTTCCATCACAGGGCCCCAACCAGCTGCACCGATCCTGGCTAGCCCCCATCCTGGGTACCCAGTGAAAGTGACAATTTGGGACTCTGACTATGCGCACAGTACTGTGATTATTAATGTGTTTAACCTAATTAGCCTGATTTCCCCCTTCCTTGTTACAGTTCCTTAGATAAATCAGATCTGTTTGTTTCAGCAAAGTTACACTGTCTGAAGTATTCATTTATGTTAAAGTATTTACTGTGGCTTTTGCATTGTATCATCTTGTTTTACAGGAGATCCCCAGCGTCCAGTCGACAAAGCCAGTCCTGGGGGTAAGTGTACATTGTGAAGATATTCCTGATGCATTGTGTGGGCCACTAGTGGGAAGAAAGGGGGGTTACAGTGTCCCAGAGGGCTGTGACCAAGTTAGTTTAACTACTGCAAACCCTGACCTCTTGGTGGAGGCACTCGCCATTGGACCCAGGCCCCTCAACCTGTCAGTAGTCAGTCAGGCAGGGGTAGTAGCCCTTGGGATAGCGCCACCTGGGGGTTACATAAAGAAGAACAAGTCTGTAACTTTAATGCTTGACATTTTTTTTGTGCTTATAATCCCCACTGTTTAGCCACAGAAACACAAATTTTAGGAGGGACAGAGTAAAATTTTGAGGCAGAATCGGGGACAGTTGAGCGGTATGACAGGAAACAAGCTTCAACTTAGTGTACCTTTCCTGGTTAAACAATTTCCCCTCCCCATGAATGGGAGCCCATACATAGCAAGGCTGTTTTTCCACCAAATGAGTACCATGATGACCGAGTGACTACGAGAGTGAAGCTTGAGAGGTACTTGTCGTCATGATAACCATGATGTGGAAAAACAGCCTTGTTGTGTATGGTGTTCCCATACTTTTTATATAGTGTATGGTAAATAAAAACACTAACCGGCAAGTCGGATAGAATAATATTTACTAAACTGCTTTCTCCTGGCATTTGAAATTTTTTTCCAAAGCACTACTGACCACATTAACCTTGTCAGTGCAACCCTGTGCCAGAACGAGTATCGAGACCTATGTCAGGCCCTTCCCCAGGATTTTAGCAAAAGGAGGGGGGGTCTTTTCTTGCAGTTACTGACTTTTTCCAAAAAGGGGGGGGTCTGGGAGCTTAGATGTTCTGTGGTGCATTTTGTGGCTTATTTTTAAGCTAAATAACTCCTATCTGAGCGCTCCTTCTTCCCTTGCTCTAAGGAAAAGTATTACTATCTGACTGGCTGCAGGTTGAATACATATCATATGTATGTTTTCAGTAACAGACTAGCAGGATGCTAATAATTTACTGTACCTAAGGCATAGAGTCTGCAACGTGGTTGGCAACGTACTGTGCAGTAACTAACATGCTGTTGTGTCTGCTTGGCCCCCAGAAGCCCTGGGGTCTTAGATGTTCTGTGGTACACTATGTGGCTTATTTTGAAGCTAAATAACTCATCAGTCTGAAATTTACCATACCACTTGCTCTAAGGAAAATTATTACTATCTGGCTGGCTGCAGGGTGAATACATATCTGTATTCAGTACCTGAGGCTAGCAAGATGCTGCTAATATACTGTACCTGAGGCACAGAAGTCTGCAGGTGGTTAGCTGGGTATTGTACTACCTCGCTGCTGTGCTTGCTGGCTTGTGGTTGTGGTCTGACCACAGATGAAATCATACCATACATTCACTTCCCAGTCAAAGGCCATCAACAGTGTTCTCAATAAGTTACTACTCATACCTCTCCCAAAGGGATAGATATCAGTCATAGAAACCTAGAATTTGATGGCAGTTAAGGACTACTTGGCCCACCTAGTCTGCCCATTTGCCCTACCTACTGTAACACCGCAGACCCTACTTGATCTCTGGCTTTACCCCCCCCCTCCCCTTTCCTTACCACTAAGGTTCCCTTATGCCTATCCCATACCTTTGTGAATCCCATTACCATTTTGCCCCCACCAACTTCGCTGGGAGGCTGTTCCAGGCATCCACCACTCTCTGTGAAGAAGTACTTCTTCATATATCCCCCGAGTCTACCCCTCCTCCAGCATCATAGCATGTCCCCTTGTTCTTCAGCATCTTTTTTTCTGAAAAATGCTTCCCTCTTGAACTTTATTTATACCTGTGAGGTACAGTATTTGAAAGTCTCTATCATTTCTCCCCTCTCCCGTCTTTCCCCCAGTCATTACTTACAGAGAACACTGCCTTTGCTAAAAACAGTGAAGGTCCTTGCCCAGACTGTCTTATTCTTCACACTGTTATCTTTATAGAACCTCATACCGATCCCATTTACCATTCTCTTCATGCAGTTTTTAGTTACTCAACCAGCACTCACAGACCCACTGTCCTCATGTCACCGCAAACTGCATCGACTTTCAGCTACCTTGATCAGTAGCACCTGATGTGCCCAACTATCTGCCATGTTAGTGGTCTCATTTATAGAAAAAAAATACCTGATGGTCTATTGGGTGGGGGAGTGGAGAACCGCACATTTTCTGTGACACCCAGTTGATGTACAAGACTGGCTCATAGAGGACAGTGATCTTTGGGTGGACATGTGCTGTTCTCCACTCCCCATCCCACTAGACCACCAGGTATTTTTCTTAGAAATGAGAACACTGACATGGCAGGATAATTGGGCACATCAGCAAGTACTGATCAAGGTAGCTGAGAGCTGATGCTGTTTGCGGCAGCATGAAGACAGTGGGTCTGCGAGCTCCAGTTGTGAAAGTGGCAGCAGTAGCAACAGAAGAGATCTACATGGGACTGTGATTATTGGTGTATTTATTCACCTCATTTTCCCTCCACCATACCAACATGTATGTTGGTTAGTTCCCTGAATAAAGGCAGGAGGAAGACACACACTAGGACAGGGAGGTTGATGTACTCAAATCCTGAATGCAGTCATCTGCAACAGCAAGCTTCAAGCATAGGAAACACTGTAGATGTATCACTCTGCCAATACAAGTTAATGGCTGTAACCAAGGCAAATCACATGACTGATTTTCTGCTGGGATGTCAATGGGGAATAGTCCCCTACAGACCCCACATCAAAAAATCTGACACACAAAATAGTCACGCCCCACAACAGTAAGCTCCAGACTTTGGTGTCTAAAAAATGTTTTTGCACACAAAGTGCAAGCTGGGCCCACCAGCATTACACTTCGGTGTGGAGGCCAGTTTTTAGCACTGACTGTTCCTCTTTTAAGCATCCTATGCAAATCACAACACCTGAACCACAGCCCTCTAACTCAGCAGTCAAAGTAACCCCTTCCACCTTGGGAATAGTGGGGGATTCAGAAATAAAATGGCTGAGGGGTGGGGTATGAAATTCTCAGGCCCACACTCCCTGAGGCAGAGAAGATGCCGAAATCCCCAGGTAGTACCCATTTGATCCAGATTGCCAGAAGTGGGGGTGGATGAGGGAACTGCTGCATAACACATGAATAAATGTATTTGTTTCTCTGGTCTTTTGTTGATAATATATTACATTATTTTTACACAGACACAATGCAGTGGTTTTGTTATTGTATCATCTAAAACAAGCATTTGTCAATGCCAAATGTTGGCTTGCTGGTATTGGTAGTGCAGGAGTTAGAGAGATGCATAATAGGAATGGTAGTGAAGTATGGAACTGATGCCAACCCCACCCCACCCTACAGAGACTGACAGGCATTGAAGTGTGCCTTTGGGTCATTGGCCATAATGCTCATGCCATTTCAACTCACCCTACTCTGCAGACTCTGACAAGTGTTCTGTTGTGCCTTGGGGTCATTGGACCTTATGCTCACCCCATTCCATAAGGAAATACGATGAGATGAGTGCACTATAAGAGAATGGGGTGAAGTTTGGGGCCGAAGAATCTATGGCATACCTTGACGCCTGTCACTGGCTGCAGGGTAGGGGCAGGGGTGGAATGGCTTGAGCATTACAACCAACAATCCAAAGTCACACTCCTGACGCCTGCCAGTCTCTACAAGGTGGGACGTTACGGTTAGAAACCCTACTGTCTCGGGCGTTTGTTGGTATTTGCACTCCAAATTTTTCAGCATGTGGTTTTTGTGACCCCACCTCATGAAAGCATTTGGGACTTCCGTTCATGAACAGTGGCACTGTTATTTTGTTAATCTGTCCCGAACGTTGTTTTCCCACAGCAACAGTGCCATTGTGCACCAGATGTGCAAAAACACATTTCGGGCAGGATGTGAAGAATGACAGCTGTACTGTTCATAAGGATGTGTGAAAAAATGGCAATGTTGAAAATCTGGAGTGAAAATATTAAACATTCTTGAACTTACGAGCATGCATGGAAACTGCGCAATGCACACTCGTAACACAGTCATTTTTTGGAATTTTTTCACTAAATCTTGCAACATGATTTTAGAGCCTCCTCATGAACAGTGGCACTGTTGTTGTTTTCATTAATTGTCCGACAGGTGATTCTGCAGTGACCGCGAAATCATTCTTCAGGACCGAATAACGAAATGACAGTGACTGAGTTCATGAGGTGGATCCCAAGAACCCCATGTTGAAAATTTGAGCCAGAAGTTGCAAAATGGCCAAGATAGCCACCTGTTGAAAACTCCCCCACCCCATTGATGCCATTATACAGCTTACTGTGATTTTCTTCAGTTCGTGGACAGCTTGAAGAGTGCAGATGTTTTCCGCTCCACTAAAGATCATCGCACTATGCCTGGAGGTAAGTATGGGGTGAGGGGTGCAGGGAGGGGGGTGCATAGATTATGGGTGGCTGGTTGGGCGCCCTGACGTAACTATGGATCATTGTCTCTTTAGGAGGCACATCACGGGAATGTTTTCTTTATTTACAGGTGTAAAACCAATTGTTGGGCACACTGGGGTTGTTTCCCAGTGTGCCATCTGTGTGTTTTGGGGACAGGGGACTGAAGCTGATGGTGATTGGGCCCCTCATAGACAAAGAAAGCGTGTCTGTAGGGGGCATGATGCTGCGGGGGATTGGGCACCCCTTCGGCAGGCAAAACTAGAGGGAACATTATGCCGATGGGGATTGGGCACCCCTGTCGGCAAACGAACTGAGGAGGGGGCATGCCAACAGGGGGATTGGGCATCCCCAATGTCTGCTTCCTACGGACTGGGAGAAGCGGACGCCGGCAAGCGCTGCCATGTTTATTGCAGTTTTACAGCAGGCAAGGCATGCCCTGCAGTGACGGGTCACTCCCTCATTGTAGCGGCGAAATTCTTTCAAGTTGGTGGCACGCTTCTGAACTGATGTCATAGACAGTGTGCTCATGCATTGCTGCCACAGAGATCAGCCCGAAAAAGCAGTGGCACCATTGGCCACAACACTGCCGCACCTCCACAGCCTGCTACTCCACCAAGCTGCCACAACATATTGCTTGCGCTGCACGTGCAAGACAACATAAAAATATAAGACTGCATCTGCACACACAGAATGAATCTGTAGAAATTATCTACACCCAAAAATAAGTAACTGGCATATTAGTAGCTTTCACAGTTAATTTATAGCAGATCACATGTGCTGAAGCAAGGGGTGGGGGGTTGCGAGGTAGAACAGAGTTTAGGAAACCTTACCTTACACTGGTAAGATCGCAGGGCAGGAGTTTGCCCCAGGAGGCAGTTCAGTCAAAAACTGGAGTAGTTCCTGAAGAGAAATAACACTGTGGAGTACAACGGCAAGGATGCAAAGGGTGGTTGGGGATGGACCATTATCTTACTCCGTATCTTGGAGTAAGCAATAAGACCCAACAGGGTGTGAGGTATTCCTGAATACCCACATGCCCAGAGGTGCATTAAGGCCTGACACCACAGGGGAAGGGAACACTGTTCAGACTCCATCCCATTGAGTAAATAATAAAACCCAACAGGGTTTGGGGTATTCTTTGATGCCTGCATGACCAGGGGTGTGATCAGGACTGCTGGCCTGCAGTATGGCTTAGAGGTTGGAGTCATAAGCTGTGAATGAGCTTGGTACATCCAGTAGACATGGGTTTGATTCCCACAACCTCCACTTACATACTGTGTGACTCTGAGCAAGTCACTTAACCACCCCAGTGATCCCGGGTCACCCCTGAAAACAGGCACTTGTGCATAGTGGACCTTACCCAGTTACCAAAGAATTAAAAGAAAAAAAAAAAAACTGACACTGCAGGGGGATGGACCATTGTTCTGCTCCATCCTATTAACCAGACAATAAAACTCAACGGGTAGATATTCACAGATACCTCGCTGCCCGGGGTGTAGTAATGCCTGGTGCTACAGAAGGGGGCTGACAGCCCCTGGAAGTTCAGGTGTCCATCAATACCCCCCCACCCTAAAAGGTCTTATTGCACATAGAAAATGAGTTGGGCAAATTAAACAAAAATCTCTAAAAAATACAGAATACACCAAACCTAAAAACATTGCTTAAAAAATGTCCAATAGTCCATCCACAGATGGTATCTACCTACTGTCTATCTTTGTACATGTTCAACAGAAGGTATGTTTACCATGAAATATAAGAATTCAGTATTAAGCAGTATTCCCAGTAGAAAGCACCCCCCCCAAACACACACACAAGCCTACAATGTTAACATGTGTAACCCCCCTACAAATGGGGGTTCCCAAAAAGTCTTCTGTGAGCTTGTCTAATTGCTCACTGCTAGGCTGGTGTCTGGCGCTATAGCCGTTTAAATGGTGATACTAGAGAGTGCCTTTAGAGCCTTTGTGTGCTGTCCTCTTTTAAGAGCTGCCTGATGGCAGTTATATTTGATCCAAGAGGGGGGCTGAGTGTTTCCCTGCTCAAGTCCAGCCTGGGCTGCTGATAATTGCTCCATTTTCTGCCCCCACTAATTGTGCAGAGGAAGCTCTGTTAAAGGATGTGCTCGTTTACTGATTATTTGTCACAGCAGTAAGAATATTGTAGTTTGTTCTAACCTGCCTTCTTTGCAGCAATGGGTTTCTGCTTATCTCCACCATCTTGGTCCCGAACTGCCAAATTGGACCAGTCAGTACTTTGGTACTCTAAAATGGAGCCTGCTTTCAGGGGCTGTGTGGATTAAAATCTGTGGGAATTGTAGTTTTGAACTGTTGGCACCTTTTTGCAACTGAAGGGGGAGCTCTTGCTTTGACTGACAACCGAACCATCCGACTGAACTTTTGGATCTGAAGCAAATCTCCAAGCTGCCTGCTGTTTAGAGCAGCTCTGAGTTGGATGCTGAAGGGGCAAGATCTCGAGACAGTCCAGTGGCCATCAGCGTAGTTTCGAGCGGGAGAATTGTGAGAAGGCCTGAGTTGAGGCCTGCAAGACTGCCTGATACCCTGAGAGGGAGGAGAAGATTGCTTTCGGACTAAATCCGAGGTGGTGAGACTGGAGTAAGCCACTGAAGTGTAACCAGGCTCAACCTGTAGAAGACCAAAGATTTTGCTGCCAGCGATTGGCCTGTCAGGAAGTCCAGCTACTTCTGAGCTCCCTGTCTGTGCAGAGGCTCTGCAGTCATGACCGGAGAGCGGCTTGCCTGGTGTGGTAGAACCCTTTACATATAAATGTGCTGTTTAATGCTAGTGGGTCGTGTAGTGTTTCCCCACTGTGCTCACTGTGTTCTGCTTGCTTCAAGCTGTATCCAGCCCAAACGGACTGAATCCGCTGTTTGCTCCATGCGGCTGGGCCTTGCCATGAGGGCCCTGCCAGACTACCCTACTGCACAGAGAAAAGCCATCGACGAGAGACCTGCATGAGGATCAGCCCTCGTTCCACGTTTGAACAGGAATGATGCCTTGGCAAATCATGTGGGCCTTGCTTCTCATGGCACTCCAGAGAATCCACCTGCTGTCTCGATTTTCATCCATCCTGTGTCCAGTCTGGGGTATAGTGAGTAACCATCAAGGTAGCTCCCTGCAACTGGAAGCACCAAGCTATCTCATCGACCAGAATGACGATCTCCCCCACAGCGATGGCACAATACCGACACTGGTATTGTGCCGCCTCTTCCATTGCTGTTTTCTGAGGGGGCTGTGCCCCACGATACCCTCCCGGACACTAAGTTCCAACTCCAGGTCAGAGTTGGTCCGGGGAGGCAGAACCACTGAGATAAACACAGAAAAGGACCATTACGAATGTCACCGTAATGGTCTTTTTCTGTGTTTCGCCATCGGGGTGTCAACTACAAGGGGTGGTATGTCTGCAACTACAGTTTAATCTAAGTGTGTCATCTGATTGCTTTATTATTTCTCTTTCTTCATGAACTAAGCCATCTGGCTCCGGATTACAAATAGTGTCTTATGCAAGTTGTTTTTCCATCACAGGGCCCTGACCAGCTGCAATGCCGGCCTACCCCGGGCAATGGTCCTGGCTAGCCCACCTTTCCTCCACCTGAGTATCCAGAGAGTGTGACTGTGTTAGGGACTCTGAATGCATGCACAGCTGTGTGATTGATAGAGCATCTAAGCTAATTAACCTGATTACGCCCCTCCCTTGTTCACATTCCCTGAATAAATCGGATCTACCTTTTTCTGCATTCAACCAGACTGTGGTTCCAGTTTGTGCTCGAAGTATTGTACTTTTGCCATTTGCTCTGTCTAACCTTGTTTTACAGGGGGTCCCCAGGGTCGAACCGGAGAAATCAGCCCTGGTGGTAAGTGCAAATTGTGTAGGTACTTGCAAGGTATATCGGGGTACTATGAAAGTAATCATTGTGTACTGTTTAGGCCACTAGCAGGGAAAGAAGGGGGTTACAGTGTCTTGGAGAGCTGTGCCCAGGCTAGTTTGATCACTACCATCCCTGACCTCTGGGTAGAGGCACCCGTTTCAGAACTCAGGCCCCTTAACCTGCTACTAGCCAAGCAGGCAGGGGTAGTAGCCCTTGGGATAGCACCACCTAGGGGTTACACATGGAGTGCATGAATTCAGCATTCTGCAGTATCCCACTGGCACAAACTCACACAGCCACACATTTTATCTATGGAAGGGTTAGTGGCATGCTTCCCTAACAGATAGATTGTGGACTATGAAGTTGAATACTGTACTTTCTTGCTTTGAACTTCAGCTCATGTTATGTTATATTGTGTACTTATTTCTATAAATAGGGCCTTTTTAAATGATGGAAGTGTTTCTGTTCTCCCTCACTAACTGCACTTTTGTGTGTTATATCCATTTTTACACTGTAATTAAGTCACATATTGTATTCCTATTTGTTGTACTCTCCCGGGTCGTACCTGAAAACAGTTTTTGTCTAGTGTACCTACCTGGTTAACAAAAGTTAGATAAAATAAATATTTTCTCTGTCAAGATGGCTAGGCTATGAGGGTGATTCTTCATGGCCATCAAAAAAATGCCAGAAATGAAAACTCTGAATAGTGTTTTTTTTTTGTTTTTGTTTTTTTTAATTTGTCTGCATGTATAAGGAGGGATTCATGAGTGGAAAAACATTCAGTTGTTTATAGTAAAATAAATAATGAGATTTTAGGCCCTAGTTTAAAGGGTTTTTTTTATATAAGAGTAAAGGTGACAGCCATGTTTGTAATGGAAATCAGGAATGAGCTGAAGTGGCTCATGATGCCTGTATGTGACTTTTCCAAATTCCACATCACATGGTGGGATGTTGTTTCTTTACAAGGCAGTGTTGGCAGATAAACAGATGCTAATGACATGGCAACATCCACTCAGAATACAGTATTTCGCTTGCCCATTTTCTAAATACCTGGTATTCCTGTCCTTGTTCACTGCAGACTGCAAATCTGAAAGAGCAGCTGATGCCTTCAACAGAACTTTCAAAAAACAATGTTTAGACACAGTTCAGCTTATATTTCACATTAGTTCTGTATGTCTCCTCCGCATTATTTATTATTGAGGACATTTGCATGAAAACAGGAGCTGTGCTCCTAAAAACTTGATCTATTCAGTTGCTTTCTTCCTACCTGACTCCTTTAAATACTTGGAGGTTATGCTTGACCCTGTACTCAACTTCTCCTCTCACGTAAATGAAGTTTGTAAGTGAGCTAACATCAAGAAAACAATGGCTATGCTTTTTTGGCTCTGTCCCTAAACTTAGAGCTGGTCCTTCGACCCTCACTGCCTTCGATGTGGGTGGATCTAAATTGGAATCTGTCTCATCTTTCAAATACCTTGGGGACCTGTTGGATCAATCTCTAGATTTCAACCTGCATATTCAAACTACCTGCAAAGCAGTAAATAATAAACTAGGTGCTGCGTACAAGTCTAGCTACATGCTAACACCATCAGCTAAAATGGCCATTGCAAAGGGAATTCTACTGCCGACCCTTAACTACTGTGCCCCCCATCCGTGGTGCTGCCCAGAAAACCTCCCTCCAGAAGTGGGATGTTACTTACAATAATATATGCCACTACGCATCCTCTTTCCCTCGACTAAAGCACTGCTGTCAGTTATACAAAGACTTGGGCTGGCTTTCCCCCACAGCATCTAGACATTACTACATCGGCTCTCTTGTGGACTTTATCAGGCTGGAAACCCCAACATCACTGGTGGAGATGCTACCCCCTCTTACCTCCTCTCATGATTTGAGGTCTGTTGATAAATCCTTACTAAAAATTCCTAGATGTCACACCTCAAAAGGTGCTGGTGCTTTCCGACATGTGGCTCCTCAGTCTGGTATATGCTTCCCATTGAGCTTAGACAGACTGGATTCCACCCTCACTTCAAGACTGTGTTCCGGTGTCATCTTATGCAGACTGACCATTGTACTTGTTTTGATCCACCCTAACAATCTTGTCAGGCCCCCCAACCTTGCTGTCCCCTGCTCCAGGCACTTGTGCATAACCCTATTTATTTTTTGACTTTGGAGGACCGCATCAATACATATTGCCCTGGTCTGCGCCTCCTACCTTCCAATATATTTCAAATTGAAACTGTATAGTTAGCGCCTGTATTTTTTCCTTTACTGTACTATCTTTGTAACAATATATGGCCTACGTTTTAACTTATACTTTGCTGTTCTGGATCTACTGTGACGTTCCTAAACTCTCCATATGGTGTATCATTGTTAAGTTGTTCATACCCTGAAAATGTAATGTAGCCCTGTGTTTTCCTGTTATCTTGCTTGGATTATGTCTCTCCATCAAACTCTGCACATATGTACAAGAACTTGTCTCCTTAAAATGTAAGGTTTGTTTCTCTGTATTGAAATGTTCTGTACTTGTATCCAGGATGTTTTGTACTCTCCCGGGTCGTGCCTGAAAATAGTCACACTGCTGGCTAGTGCACGTACCCGGGTAAACAAAAACTAAATAAAAAAATAAATAAAAGATTGATGCATCGTATTGTGTACGTCACTCCTTAACTCCGGCTGCCAGGATCTCCATTCCTAAAGGGGTCCTGCTCCACAGCCTTCTATATGCCTCCCCCCCCTTCCCATGCTAACGCCAGTGTCCTCTACAAATGGGACACTACCTATAACAACATTTGCAGATTTGCCCTGTCAGCACCATGTCTGATGCACCACTGTTTGCTCTGCTCTGCCTTGCATTGGTTGTCACCTAGCTCCTGACATTCCTATTCACTGGGATGTTCCATTGACTCCCTAACCAGGTATCCTCGACCCGACTCTCTTGGGTCGATGCTCTCCCCTTGCTTCAGTCCCGTACTCTGAGATCCAACTACTCGCTGTCCCATACTGCGCCACTAAAATGGGTGAACAAGCTTTCTCACATTTTGCCCCCAAATTCTGGAACTCCTTGTCTCCCCACCTTAAGGGCTCTGTATCTCACTCCTCCTTCAAAACTGCATTTTTCTCTCACCTCCTTGCACTTGATACATGTGACTGCACCTAACTTTGACCAACCTTCTGTTTCTGCCTCATTCTTTCTTGATTACTGCTTCCTATTACACTATGTTTACTACACTGCTTGCCCATACCTGTCTGCCCATCCCTGCGTGGATGGTTTTATGAGCATTTTTAAGCACTGTGGATCGTCTGTTCATTTTGTATGTATCAGTTTGTCTTATCCTTGTATGGATATCTGCTTAGCTGCTGTCTAGTAATGATTGCATGCTTCCTGTGACTGTCAGTTTTTATTTGTATTTGTACTGTCCCGGGTCGTGCCTGAAAATGGGCAGGGTTATTGCCCAATGTACTTACCCAGTTATCAAAAGCAAATAAATAATGCACTACTCGTGACATCACAGTTACTCCCACGGCAACAGATTGTGATGTAACAACAGAGGATTGTGACTTGAAGCAGAGAGTAAGCTATAGAGGCAGATGAACTCTAAGGGATAAAAATCGTGTATGCAAATTATTTCGGTGATTAATGGGAGGAGAAACCTGTAGACTATATGGAATGCAAGCTGAATAGTACCTAATTATTATGTTTTTCAATTGTCTTTGAGGCGTCAGCGTCTCTTTAACCTTGCCTGTTCCCTTACTGTTGAAAAGTTGCAAATTACTCCATGTGTGTTCTGAAACCAAGAACTGCTAAACACATCTTGTGTCCTTTCAGGTTCCAGAAACCTTTGAAGATGTTACTGTTGCTTTTTCAGAAGAGGAGTGGAAGATTTTAAGCAAACAGCAGAAGGAGCTTCACAGGGAAGTAATGGTGCAGAATTATGAAACCATGGTTTCAGTAGGTAAGGATGAACATAGTCTCTGGGATGAGATAACATAAAAATAATAATAAAAATATTTACAGTGCTCCCTTGCTATAGCGAACCTTGCTACAGTGAAATCCAGGCTATTACAAATGGGGTTGGTGGCTCCGACAGCAAATATCTGTCCATGTGATAAACAACTTTGCATTGCCATTCTCACATACCATGCACATTTAATAAATAAAGCAGCAGTATGTTCTCGGGGCAGGACATAATAA
The DNA here is from genome assembly GCA_016271365.2 of Neoceratodus forsteri. NCBI lineage: Eukaryota > Metazoa > Chordata > Ceratodontiformes > Ceratodontidae > Neoceratodus > Neoceratodus forsteri. The sequence continues at coordinate 216,544,771 of JADMNL010000024.1, forward strand.
AAGTAAGTCTGTCAGAGTTACTGTTACTGAGACTGCCCTGTGTAAGCAGGCAAGGCAGTCAGGGGGTGAGTGAGGTGCAGTCAAGTGAGTGGACGGGAGCAGAGAGGAGGGACATATAGCAGCAATTTTGTGTACAGGCACATTTAAATTAAATCAGTCAGCAGTACATTCTGTCCTTTACAGGTTAATTTTACAAAACGACTCTGCCAAAATCAGAACTCCTAGAGGTATAGTATAATCCCCTACCTTTTATGTGCTGCCCTTCTTCTAATTCAGAATCACCATTTTATACTGTTTTGTTATGTTCTTAAAAAATGTAAACAAGTTAGTAGAGTTTTCAAAGTCCGCAGCTCAATAGTACCCTAAGATGGCTGCTACGTGGTAATGTGATGACGTCAATGGAGCGAGACGGCTCCGGAGTGGTAATGGTATTTGTATAGGGGCTTCTTGTGTAGTGTGGAATTAAAACCTTTAGACTGCATGTTTGGGGCAAATCCTTTACTGTACATATGTGATACTCTCTTCCCAGGGAAGGGATCATAAGTACAGCCGAACCCATGGCCAGCCGATCCCTTCCAACTTCCCTCCCCCCGCATTCATTCATTTTGTGAAGTCTTAAGCAGGGAGAGCTTGGGAGCACGCCCCATACAAGTCTATGGGGGCATGTTTTCAGTGTTTTTTTTTTTTTGTTTTTTTTTTACATAAGTGTAAGTAATCTTAGAAGAAATGAAAGCCACCGCTCAGCTAATAGGGCCCTTAGTTGAATGGTGGCTTTCGTTTTCCTGTAAGATTACTTAAATGTATGTAAAAAAGAAAACATTGAAAACATGCCCTCATAGACATGTATGGGGCACGCCCCCACGCTCACCCTGCTTAGACATCACAAAACATCTGAGCATGGGGGTGGAGCTACTGGACTGGGAAGTTGGAAGGGGTTGGCTGGCTGTGTGTTCGGCTGTACTTATGATCCCTTCCCTAAATAACAGGACACACTTACAAAATGTTACTTTTGGCAGCAATCAGCTAATGCTGCCATAATGTATTGGGCTATGAAACCCAATACTTTTAAATTGGAAAATTTCTTTAAATCCCCTCTAATGTGGCTAACTCATACTCTCTTTCCTTTCTCCTTCTGGATGCATACCCAATTATTAGGCCCCTTGATCCTAGCCTTGAAGGCCTCCCAGAGATTAACAATCATCATCGCCCCTGTATTATTGATCCTCAAGAAGGCCTGTGCATCATCTTTGATCCATGTCCTAAATTCTGAAGTAAGAGTGGGTCCAAGCACTAGGAAGGGGACTTCTGGATGGTAGGGTGATACACTAGGTCCAGCTACACTGGCGTGTGAGCAGGGATTGAATGATAATGGCCGTAATCATCAGTAGGATTGGCTGTGAGGCTAACCACAAATCCAGTCTGATGTATGTTTTGTGTGCAGCTGAGTAGTAGGTGTAGTCATGGTTGCATGGGTCATACAGTCAGCGATGATCAATGAGGGCCTGGTCCTGTAGCCAAAGCTTCACTGCTTGGGCAGCCTAGGCATGTGGTCCAGCTGTTCTTTGGCTGTGGTCCAACAGGTTGTTTGAGTGAGATTAAAGTCTCCCCCTATCAGCACAGAGGCCTGGTGTTCACTGAACTGTGAAAACTTCTCAGGGAAGCTGTGGAAGAAAGAGGATGAGTCCTTGTTCAGGGCATAGAGATTGCAAATGAGAAGTGGGCTAGAGTTAGGGTCGAACAATCTCATGACCCATCTGCTGTCCAGGGTCTGATGCTGCTTTTTGTGCTTTCCAGTTCAGAGCTTCGTGGACAATGATTGACACTCCCCTCTTTTTGATCACCACTGAGCTGTGGACTTCAAGGCCCACACATTCTCTTTGGAGTTTTTGAGCATCGGTTGATAAGGCTTTTGTCTCCTGTAATAAGGCCACTTGGGTAGGGAGCCATTTCAGGTCCATCAACACTTGCTTCCTCTTCACAGGGGAGTTCATCCCCCTCACATGTCATCTGTGTGTAACCCCCAGGCCACTTTTTAACTGCTGTGCACACCCCCATTAAAATCTGCAAACACAGGTGCCCACATACTGGCATACCATTCACTTTAAAAACAGATAGGTACCACCCTTGGTGTTAAGATGTATGCCTGGCTCATTTTCTAGAGGAAGAGAGGGGTGGGAGTACAGAAACAAAACAACTTGAACATTGTGTGAATAACACAATCCAGGTCCTGGGTGGAGGCTGCTAGGAATGTGCCAGATCTAACCTGTTAAGGTGGTCCCCAGTAAACCCACACACCCAGAAGCAATAATCGGAATGTCCATAACAATGACTGGGATTGTGCAGTATGGCTTTATTAAACAGATGGAAAGTAGAAGCAGAAGTGGACCCCCAAGGGTCGGTCCAGGCTGTACAGGTACAATTCACAAACTCTCCTTGCATGCAGTACAGTTCATGAACAACAACAGAATATCTTCTTCCCAAATTCCCAAAAGGTGCATTAGTGGACACCTGGCTACGCACATGAACATATTCTCCCAAGAGTGTTAATCAGTGAAACTAATTCACACACTCAGAACTCTTCTTCGTACATCAGGTGCATTTTAGTGAAACTCAGTCACACATCTCAACCTGCAGCTTGGCCACTTGCTCAGGTAAAAATACTGGTGCCCTTCACAAACCAGGTAGCCCTGCCTTGTAAGCACTTAGATGGTGTTCCTCCCACCCTTGGCCCCAACCCGACAGTCTCTGTCATTCTTCAGGGTTACACCATTGAAACTCCTATTCCCTACTGAAATGCTAGAGGTCCCATTCTTTAACTTGTCACTCACTAGGGTGACCAGAGAATAAACCGCACTCACGTGGGTCCACAATTTAAACAGTACTTCACTCACTTGGGTGAAACTAGGAGCATTGACAGTTGCGATCCAGCCTTATCAACAGGCGCACTCACCCCAGACTATCAAATCCCCTAAGAAATGTGGAGATCTGGTCTCTTAGAACAGTACTCACAGAAGTTGTTCCATCCATAGGGCATGAAACAATGAGAGAACAGAAAGACACTCTCCTGGGTAGCCAATCAAAACAGTTTCTTTCAGGTCCTATCCAAGGCAGCTTAAAACAACACAAAACATTCAGGGGATTGCCCCTTGAGGCCACTGAGAACAAGCAGTTCCTTCCACTTCACAGGGAGTAGAAATCAGGAAATCCTGCTGTAACCTTTGTCTCTACCACTTCACTGGAATCTGGAAGTGACACTCCACTAGGGTGAGAAATCCTGGGCCCTCTCCTCAGAGCCCACTGGCAGTCCTCTGCCACTCTCACCTCCTCACTCCACAACTCAAAACTGAGCATTCTAAGCCCCCCAGAGCAGCTATCCACGGAGTGTGGCTTATGCTGCTGTGAGAGTTCTAAATGACTTAATCATTCTTCCCTCAGGCTAGCTGAACAATTATGTCATATGTAAGGAGCCCCTAATGAACTCCCTACCAGCTGCCTGCTACTTTCCTAACAATAATACTGATAGGGTTCTAGTAACCCCAGGGGACTGGGTGGTTATATATGTAATCTCAGGTCCGCCATCATCATGGTGAACAGATTGATATTGAGGTGGATGTCTGCCCCGTGACGGGGAAGCAGTGACACACTTATACCATAAGGCGTTGTGGGGGGACCCAGGCATCCTGTCTACAGTAGTAGCACCTGTACTATTACTGTGGTTCAAGGTAAGGTTTGTTGAGTGACTTGCAAAACAATCTTATCTCCTGTACCAAACAATTCATACTGCAGGGTGAGTAGTAAGGAGCTCAAAGGCACAAACCAAAGAGAGAATAGCCAAGCCAAGGCAGTAACAAAAGGGGACAAAACATTTTTTAGGTATGTAAGCAAAACAAGTGGTGGGATTGTAAGGTTAAGAAAGGAAGGGGGATTGTGCAGTGGTGGAACAGGAAAAGTCAGACATCCTGAACAAATACTTTTGTTCAGTGTTCATGGAAAAAGAGGCAGGGAGGGACCACAAAAATGTAACCAGAGCATGGAGGGAGGAAGGTGGACACTAGTCCGTTTTTGAAGGGTAGGGTCTTGAAGGGACTTGCAAATCTGAAAGTGAACAAAGCAATGGGGCCAGACAGGGGCCACCCAATGGAATTGAGGGAGCTCAGGGAGGTACTGGCTGCACCTCTGAAGATTCTGTTTAACAGCTTATTGGAAACAAGAGTGGTCCCGGAGGACTAGAGGAGGGCAGATGTAGTCCCACTTCACAAAAGTGGTAGCAGGGAAGGGGCTAGCAATTGTAGACCAGTCTGCCTGACTTTGGTAGTGGGAAACTTAATTGAATCACTGCTGAAAGAAAGGATTGTGAAATATCTTGAATACAGTGGGTTAGATGATCCAAGGCAGTATGGATTCATGGGGGAGGTAGTCATGTCAGAAGAGTTTGATAGAGTTCTTTGACTGGGTGTCCAAGGAACTAGATCAGGGTGGAGCAGTGAATGTAGTCTACCTAGATTTCAGTAAGGGGGTTGACACTGTTCCACATAGGATACTAGTAAGCAAGCTGGGTAACTTAAGGAGTGAGTCCAAAGCTGGTAAACTGGGTAAGAAATTGGTTACGGGATAGGCGGCAGAGGGTGGTGATAAATGGAGTTCACTCAGAAGAAGGGAGGATGCCTAAGAGATCAGTGCTGTGACTGGTCCACATTAATGTCTTTATAAGTGGCATTGTAGAGGAGCTGAAGGGAAGGTCTGCCTCTTTGTGGATGACACCAAACTCTGCCATAGGGTGGACACTCCAGGGGGAGTGTAAATGATGAGCAGTGACCTGAAAAAACTCAAGGAGTGGTCAAGGGTATGGCAGCTGAGTTTCAATGTGAAAGTGCAAAATAATGCACTGGGGCACGGGGGTGCTGATGACCACCAAGCAGGAAAGAGACATGGATGGTGATCATACTGGGTGACCTAAAGGTGGTCAGGCAGTGCAGCATGGCTGTTGGTAGGGCAGGTGGGATGCTGGGGCTCATAGGAAGGGGTATTACAAGCAGAAAGAGGGAGGTGGTGTTGCCTCTGTGTAGATCACTGGTAAGACCCCACCTAGAGTACTGTGTCTGGTTCTGGAGACCACATCTCAGAAAGGACATAAACAGAGTGGAAGTGATCCAGAGAAGGGCAACTAAAATTGTGCAGGGTCTGCATAAGAAGCCCCATGAGGAGAGAGTAAAGGACCTAAATGTGTACATCCTGGAAGGGGGGGGGGGTATGATAGAGACGTTTAAATACATCACGGGGGTAAACAAGGTACAAGAGGGACATATGTTTCAGGAAAAAAAGTAGTTTTCATTGACAAGGCGGCATGATAAGAAGCTGGAGAGGGATAGATTCGGGAGAGATGTGAGAAAGTATTCCTTCACAGAAAAAATGGTGGATTCCTGGAACAGTCTTCCAGTGGAAGTGGTGGGGGTGAAAACCGTGGTGGGGTTTAAGAATGCATGGGATAGGCATAAAGGAATCTAAGGGAAAAGGGAAGGGTGGGTGAATGGGCCGGAGATCAGGCAGGATCTGCAGTGATACTGTAGGCAGGGAAAATGGGCAAACTAGGTGAACCAAGCAGTCCTTATCTGCCAGCAAATTCTATGCATGTTTCTATGACGGTGTACCCTTTCAGTACAGATGATAAACCAAGAAATACAATACATAACTATATACATGGAGAAGCTTTTGTGAGGTAGTAGGGATGATGATGGGAACCTAAGGGTGACCCAAGGCTGCCTACTTGCTCCCATTAGTGTGGAGAAAATGCAGAATCAAAGGGGATTGACCTTGTCTTCAGTCTGATTTCCAGAACCTTGAAGATATGGAGGTTTCTTGCATGTTTCTGGTTGCCCAGGGGGAGAGAAACAACTGAAAGTTTATTGCCTTGTTTGCATCCAACGGTGACTGGCAGGTAACCCCAGAGTCTCACCAGTGTAGGGCTATCATATGATGGACAAGAAGGGAAAAGGGGGGGATGAAATTGTGGAGAGGTTGGATAGATACAGAACTGGGACAGATCCATGGTACCCATAGGTGCCTTTGCCTACTCTTGTATTGACATCAACCTAATGCTGGCCATCCTGTTAGGGCATTTCTGATGCAATAAATGCACTAGAGCAATACATAGTGCCTCTTGTATTTCTGCACTGTGATGGACATAGGTGTTGAGTACTGAGCCTGTCTGCCTTTAACCATGCTTCATGAAATGTTACTCCTATAAGCCACACTTTTGAAGACCCCTCCAGCTCCCCTGAGATTCTTGGAAAAGGGCCATCTCCAGCATTCCATCCTCTACAGTATAGAGCCATGTAGGGCTATATAAGCCATCTTTGCAGCTTGAGCAACTGTGCCCCTCTTCTTCCCCCACTCACCGTCCTTTCCCCACCTTAGTGAATAGAGAGCAGGGGAGACTGGGTATGTCATGAGGAAAAAAGAAGGGGATATATGCCTGAAGGACCAATTTCAGGAATAAGGTCTTACTCGACTGTCTGGTGATCATATCCTGGGAGGTTGAGTCAACACTCTTCCATAGGCTGCACATGGCAAGAGGGACCTAGCTAGCTTTCGCAGGCCTTATCTCTGTGTAGCACCACAGACTTGTCTGTTTAGCATCAGGAGTCGGACAGTTCTGGCATGGAGAGGAACCAGCATGAATTGTGGAAAGGAGTTTAAGTATGATTAGTGGGTGGTGAGGGAGGCAGGGGGTGACTGTTAGCTGCAGCTTATCCAGGCTCTGGGATCTGGTTAGTCTGGGGGGGGGGTATTCCTATGGGTGCAATGCTGAAGATACGTTCTAGAATTCTTGGCTGGAGCAGCAGTCACCTCCCCAATAGTGCTGAGATGCATAGTGAAACTGGTGGAGTCCTAGGACTACTGTTCTTCCACAGCCTTCCGTCATCCCCATTGGGATACTCTGCTACCTGGGCTTCATCCAACAGCCATCGGTTAACCCCTTTAGCTCCCATAATTGAGTCAAAAGTGCAGTAGCTGGCTCATGGTGGGACAGTTTGCTATCCATTTCCTCGATCGATCTGTAGTGTGGTTACAGCAGGTGAGGGACCTTCCTCAGGAGCAGATGAGTTCCATGAGGGCAGCAGGATGGTTGCAATGACTACCTAGGCCCAGGAGGCCCTTGAACATTCTTGAGGTGATGCAGTTGTAGAGAGCAGGTGGTCAGCGGCTACATTTGGTATCCCAGACTTGGGGGCAGAGAGTCTTGCTAAAAGTCTGTAGGTGGGTGATGTTCGGAGGGTTCAGCTGAGAGTGGGGCATAGGCAAGCAGAGTGCTGGAGCATGATTCTTCCTCACTGGACTCCACTTCTGCTGTTCCTGTTGGTCCATTAACACACTACAAGTAAACTATGCTGTTTACAGCCTGTATTCTTGTTTGTCTTGTGCCTTTTAACCCAGGGTAGAAGTAGGCATTGGTCGTCCTCTGTGCCTTGTATTTGGGAGGCAGGGAAGACTGGCTTAGGGACCAGGATGCTGTCCATTGAAGCAGGGCTTGGTATGGCTGCAGACGCAACTGGTGGGGCCTGAGGCTGCCAAGAGGACCCTCTGAACTGATATGGGAAGTTACTGGAGAGGAGAGATAGACAAGGGAAGCATTAGATGAACTGAAAAGTATGGGGACTCCATTGTACACAATTTGCAACACTGCAAGATAGTGCAGTATGAAAGAAATGCCCAAGCTGGTGGAGTCTATGTCTGACTGTGGTGAATGCCCGCTGTTTGAGAGTTAAGTCCCTAGTAAAGTCCTGAAAGATCATAATAGGATGCCCCTTCTATTCCACACATCCCAGCTCACTAGCTTGGTGCAATATGTCTTCCTTGATTTGGTATCTTAGCAAGTGGTCTACATTCTGGCCCAGTGATGTGGAGGGTTGACGCGCTGTGCACCTTACCTCCTACCACGTCGGTGACCCAATTTTTTGGCACCGCCTCGGGTTGCCAGGGGTCTGCCGGGGGGGGGGATTGAGCATCCACTGGACAGCTCTCTCCTGGGCTGGGAAGGTATGCCGTCTCAGTCCTTGGCTGCCACCTGGTGGAAGCTGACTGGTTCCATCAGAATTAGGAGCGGCATAGACAGAAGGGATCACAGTTCCGTAGCATGTGTATGCAAGCCCTACCCACCATCCCCCATCCCTGCATCATCGACCCCGTTTCTGGATGAGAGGCAGCGGGTGGGGAGAGGATGGTCCCTCTCCCAACCCCACCATGGGGACAGTCCATGGAGAAAATATGGGCAAGGTGAGTCTCGGGGAGGTAGATGATGTGTGGGAACAGGGGGGACAGGGCTGATCAGCCTGCCAGCAGAGAAAAACCTTTATGGAAAAAAAAACAAAAACAGAAAGTGGACTAAAATTGATCATGGGGTGTCTCCTTTTTTGTTTTGTTTTTGGTAAAGAGGCTAGAGACCTGAGGGGCCCACTCAGTTTTAAAACATGGGTTCCCTGGGAGTTTAAGAGCAGCTTACACCTTCAGGAGAACTTTAACAAAACATAATATTTAGACATAGTTTAGCTTGTTTTCAGATTAGGTCTGTATTTCTCTCCCCATTATTTATTACTGAGGTCACTTACGAAATCTTTGCTCCTAAAGAGTTTATCTATTCCTGCTGCTTTCTCCCTACCTGCGGTGATAATGTACTGCTTTTGACATCAGTTAATCTCATGGCAACTGACTGTGATGTCACAACAGAGGATTATGAATTGAAGTGGGGAGTCAGCTATAGAGGCAGATGGACTCTAAATGAACTCTAAGGGATAAAGATCACATATTCATGCAAATTCTCACAGTAATAAATAATGTGGAGAAGAAATCTAAGGAATATAAATGGAATGCAAGTAGAATTGTACTTAACTATCATGTTTTTTAAAGTTTTCATTGTGGCGTCAGTAGCTCTTTAAGCAATGTCGGTATTACATGGCAGAGAAAGTCGATAGTGTCATTTAGTTCAGATTTCTCAGGTAACCCAGTGAAGCTCAAATTGTTACATTGTCTCCAGTTTTCCAACTCCTCCACCTTTTCCTGAAGTTGGTGGACCATGTTGTCTTCGTCCTCAATTGTGCCTGGAGCGATTGCCGAGTACCTTCGGTATTGAACTGCTTTTGTCTGTCACTGTGAGCCTGTGATCCAGGTCCCTGATCGCTTCTGTATTTGATGCTGTTTCTTTAACCTCATTGATCCCCTGTAGCAGATGGGCAAACATTGCTTCCATCCGTTCAGTGGAAAGGGAGGCCGCCATGATGACGTGGTGCTACTGAGGCAGGTCGCAGCTGAGGGAAAAGTTTGTCAATGTGCCGTGTGCAAATGAAGGGCAGGATCCAGGAAATCAGCACACCAGTTGATTACTGCTGACTCCTGGTGACAGGTTTCGTATCTGATTCAGGTTTTTGACTGTGTGAAACCAATAGATTCTTTAGAACCTTAGTTCTGGTTATCAGCAGTTAGGGACTAGGCAGCCATCTTGGTTGAGCCAGGCCCATCATGCAGTATTTTGTAACACGTCATTTACTTTAAGTTACTGCACTGCATCCTGTCTGGTGCTCCACTATATTTTACGTGATGAGTAAACAGAGCCAGGAGGCTTGTTTCTAGTTGCAACCCTGAGGACATGAGGGGAATATAGGATATCACAGGTAATACATGCATGCATGCATGCATACATACATACATACATACATACATACATACATTGCCTCAGTGCTTCTGTACTGAGGTTCTTTGTTTTTTAGCTTGTTTTTTGTTTTTATTGGGTTCACCACAACATAACCCAGATAGACCATCTTAAGGTAGCTGGTTCATTCCACTGGAGTGTGATACAGACGAGACACACTGATGAGTCCTGGTAGGACGAAACACGTGTCTGTGTCTTTCTGTTGGCACCCTTTGCAGACTGTGTGAGAGGCCTTTCAGCACCATGCATTTCTGCTTAAAGTTGAACCAGCAAAATATTCTGTGGTGATTTGCATATATAGCCCATGATACTTTGCATTATGGGGGTATGTGTGATTTTGTATTTCTACATACATACATTCTACAAAAATACAGATGAGACTAGGGAGTGCAAACAGAATACATTTACATTGCAATTACCATGTTGACTACAGGAGGAAATTTATATAGGTACACAGTGCAGATAAGCTTGCAGTACATTGATGTTAAATAGCTATGGTGTTAAAGAGCAGAAGTATTATACATACCACTCCATTCACGACTATGGTGAGTTAGCCTGTTCAAGGGCACATAGCCATACCATCTCAGAAGGGCAGGGTCATAAGTATGTCTAGGTACAGTTCTGGGAGACCTGGGGTGTTTTGCAGTGTGCCTTGTTAAAGGAGTCAGCTGACTGGAAGTTGAGAGTGGAAGAGAGCTTGATGGAGAGTCTGTTCCAAATGTTTGAGAATCCTTATCTGATGGAGGCCTCCCCTAAGTTACACTTGCAGCATGGGATCTGGAGCTGGCCTCCTTCCTCTGAACTGACTGAGCAGGATGAGTTAGAGGAGGGGGAGAAGAGATTCATGAGGTAGGTAGTTTGCCTGATCAGTATTAGGTGCCCACCAATGCATTGTTAAGTGAGTGCCTCACAGGGTGGAGGGGCCCAGCCTAGGTCATTGTACATAGACCAGTGGTGGGTACAGAAAGAACATGCCAGAACAAATCTACACAGGGCATTGAACAGTGTGGAAGCTTTGGCTAGGGTAGCGGGGGGGCTTAGAGTAGATAACAACATCCCCATAGTCCAACAGCAGGAGGGTCCCCTGAGATTTGATTGGTCCAACTCTGGCAGTCTAGAATCAAAATGGTGGCTTTTATGCAAGAAGTCCAAGCTGCAAGAGAAGGCAGGTTAAACAAACTTCTATAACTATTATTAATAAGGCAGATAAACAGTAAATGCACATCGTTTCTAATAGAGCTCCCTCTGCGCATATAGCGACTGCATAGTGGAGCAGAAATACCACTCGATTGGCCGGTCATGAGCCCTAAACTACTCAGACCCAGCCCAGACTAATTTCTAACACAGCATAATGACTCTTTTAAAGAGACAGGCATGGAGGCTTTTTATAGCACTCTCATGCAGAAACATATAACTACTGCAGACACAGGACACCATTCTGACAGTGGGCATTAGGCAGCCCAGGAAGACATCTTAGTAAACCCCTGTTTATGGAGGTTACACACTAACAAGAGGTACAATTTGAAGATAGAGGGGGGACGGCTCAGAGGTAATGTGAGGGAAGTATTTTTTCATGGAGAGGGTTGTGGATGCATGGAACAGCCTTTCTGAGGAGATCGTGGAGTCACAAACAGTGATGGAATTCAAGAATGCATTATACAAACATAAGACTATTCTAGTGGGGGATAGGAGGAAGTAGGCTGTTGGTTAACTAGGATCTGCAGCTTATCCATTAGGTAGGGAAATGGGCAGACTAGGTGGGCCAAGCGGTCCATATCTGATATCAAATTCTATATGTCTGTTTCCCTTCCTGGTAAAACGTGGTGTCCTCGTCAAGTCTATTCTTACTATAACATTTCATATGAACACATTATACGAAAAGATACATACATGTTTCATCTGGTATATCTCAGTAGTTTAGAATTCACATTTTTCACATCATACAGAATCATAATTTCAGTAACTTTACCATATTTTATCACAGCATTTCACCGTATTCCCATCTCTTTAACTTTATACCCCTTGTTACACTGAATGGGCACCTTAACTTGGGTGGGGGCTTTGAACACCATTTGGGGCAAGGAACTGGACGTGACAAGCTCCTTTGTGCACAACTTTCATGGGCAAGTTAACAGGCTGTCCTGGAATGTCATATGTGAGCTTTAATATTGGCTTTACGGATATTTCTGAGCGACGTGGCAACGTTGGCACTGACACGTCTTGTTGTTGCAGTTCACTGTCACTTGGCAGAGGTATTTCCTCAAAATCAGAATCATCCAAAATGCATCTTTCTGTCTCTTGAACGATATTTTCATTAGCATGAAACAGATCACTTAGCCCACTTAGTTCATTAGCACTTGCACAGTCACTTGTAGGTTCACTACTTGCTTCATGGGGTTCAGGTTGACTGATTTCCATTCATTTTACCATACAAAGGGATTCAACCTCTTCCAGGTCCACACTGTGAGCATCACTTCCTGGAGGTTCAGGTACCATTGAAGAATTGGAATCTGTTAACACAGCTGGAGGTTCAGCGTCATCATCATAGTTAATGGAAGGACTTCCCTGGAACACTCTCTCCAGTTCAAAAGATGGGTAGAAAGCAGGATAGGATTCACTTTCGTCATCACTTTCAGCTTTTTCAACATCTGCAATGTCTGCAGAATTGGAGACATTAGGAGCAACAGGCTGGGAAGCAGAAGTTTGTTGCTTAGCTTAGTAGCAAACATAGTTACAGGGCACCGAGGGGCTTCAGTCCCTTGATCATTTTTGATTACTACTTGGCTGATAGGTAACGGACAGTTTCTGTGAATGGTTTTAACAGCACGAGGTTCCCCTTCTGAATACACGTTATACGTAGGCAGATTATGGAGCTTACTGACTATCATGTATGGAACGTGACTCCAGCGGTCTGCTATTTTGTGTTTACGTGGAAGTCCAGAGTTTCTCATCAGTACTCTGTTGCCTGGTTGGAGCTCTTGGGCCTTAACATGTTTGTCATGGCGAGTTTTGTCAGTCAGGTTTCTCTTTGCGGCCATGGTGTTTGCCAGTTGATAGGCATGATCTAGTTGAGCTTTCAGATATTTAACATACTGCAGGTAGTTTTCCAATTGAACACCATCAGGAGACACTCTGAAACATACATCAACTGGAAGGCGAGCTTCTCTGCCAAACATAAGGTGGTACAGTGAAAAACCAGTGGCATCGTTCTTTGTACAATTATAAGCATGGACGAGTGCACTTATTTGTTGGTTCCACTTTGGCTTATCTTTAGGTTGCAGGGTGCCCAGCATATCAAGCAGGGTTTTGTTAAACCTCTCTGGTTACAGATCTTTTGTGGATGATAAGGGGTTGTTCCGGATTTTCTTACACCCCATGGGGACAACAGTTCTTTGATAAGTCTGCTTTCGAAATTCCAGCCTTGATCCGAATGAATACTCTGAGTGGCACCCTAATGTACAAAACACTTTTCAACAAGGACCTTGGCTACAGTTGAGACCTTTTGGTCTTTGGTTGGGTAGGCCTGTGCATATCTCGTGACATGATCTGTGACTACCAGTACATTTGCAGTGCCTTTGAAAATTGATATAGGTAAGCTCCATTGGTGCACTTGTGACAATATTGACCAGAGGGGCTGCTCTGTGTAGTGGAGCCTTGCGCGAAGACACCTATTGCAGGTTTTAATGTGTTGTTCTATGTCTAGGCCCATTTTAGGCTAGTAGAAATGTGAACGGGCCAGATCAAGGATTCTCTCACTACCCAGATTTCCCATTTGGTCGCACAAGGCTTTTAGGACAATATTTTTGAACTTAGCTAGCAGTACTAGCTGTTTTCTCACAGTTTGACTTTGGCTGTCAGTAAGCTCTTGGTACAATAAGTGTTCTCGAGGCTTGAGCTTGCTTCCCACTCGAAGAAGTAAGGCAGTCTTGGGGGGTCACTGGACCGCATTTTTGAGATATCTTCCCCTTTCTGTAAAGCATTAAACACTGGCCCGATCATCAGATCATAATACTGTTCTTTGCGGATATCAGCTGGTGTTAACTGTGGCAAAGAACTCAAGTCTAAAGCTGAGAAGTTACAGTAGGCAACTAGTATGCACATTTCTGGAGGTCCCACACAATCTGCCAGACAGTTCACAGTTTCAGAGGACAGGGTTTCTTCCTGGTCAAACTTGTGACATATTGCTTTTACAGATTGCTCAGGGATATGAACCCACTGTTGATCAGAAGGAGGTCTTCATGAAAGAACATCAGCATCTATGTGGTTTAGGCCTGGTTGGTACTCCACTGCATAATCATAGGTTGCTAGAGCAGAAAGCCATCTGTGTCCAATAGCATCTAGTCTAGCGGTGGTTTGGACAGATGTTAATGGATTATTATTGGTTTTTGACCCAAATTTTAGCACCATACAAGTATTCGTGAAATTGGTCAACTATGGCCCACTTGAGAGCGAGGAATTTTAGTTTATGCACTGGATAGTTTCTCTCTGAGGATGTCAGGCTCCTGCTAACAAACGCTACGGGACGCAGTCCTTCCAGATATTCTTGATAGAGTACTGCTCTAAGACCACTCAAATTAGCATCTGTATGTAACACACAGGGCTTGGATGGATCAGCATAAGCAAGTATGGGAGCGTGAGTCGGTCTGTATATTATCTCTTTGAAGGCAGTGTCACAATCGAGAGTACATCTCTGCCCAAACCGTTCATTTGGTCTGAAATAGGCTTTCTCAGCATCTCTCAGTGCCTTGCTTAAATTTTTTTGAGTAGGCGGATACCCTTGAGTTAAATTTAATAGAAGGCAGATCACCTTGGTGTGGTCCTTGACAAATCGGCGGTAATAGCCGTAGAATCCAAGAAACCATTGCAGTTCTTTTAAGTTGTTGGGCTTTGGCCAGCTGGTTAATGCCTCCAGCTTAATGAAGTCTGTCTGTATGCCTTCCTACAACACAACGTCCCCCATATTTGACAGAACTTTGGAAGAACTGGCATTTGTCAATGGATAATTTAAGACCGAATTCTTCAAGTCTGTTCAGCACTTTAAACAAGCGAGCCTCATGCTCCTCAAGAGTTTTTCCCAAAACTGTGATGTCATCAAGGTAGATGAGGCATTCCAAGAGATTTATATCTCCCACTGCACGCTCCATTAGTCATTGGAATGTTGCTTGTACACCTGATATGTCTTGAGGCATGCGAAGGAACTCGTAGAAGCCCAAGTGACAAATGAATACAGTTTTTTTCCCGGTCCTCATGAGTCATTGGGATCTGATAGTATCCGCTTCGGAGGTCGAGGACAGAAAACCATTTACTCCCATTTAGACAGCCTAGGGCATCCTGTATACGCAACATTATATACTGATCAGGCACAGCTCTTTTGTTAAGGGTCCTGTAGTCAACACACATGCAGATGGAACCAATCTTTTTCCACACCACAACAACTGGGGGCGTATGGCTGCGTGACTTTTGTATGATGCCAGCCGCAAACATCTCTTGTAAGTGACATCAGACATCATTTATGTCAGCAGGGGCTAGGTGTCTAGACCGCTCTCTGAAGGGTCTGTCGTCAGGCAACCGAATGCGGTGTTCAGCACCTGTGACACAACAAACATCCCATTCCTTGAGGGAAAATACTTTGGTTCTCTGAGCCAGCCTGTTACTAATCCTGGTTGTTCAGTTGTTTGGAAGAGGTGAATCCCCAAAGTCAAACATGTCGGGTGATACCTCACATCCTTTTTCAGTTCTGCACTGGGATGGGAGCACAGCAGTGTTGGCACAACAGACTTTAGCCAGGGTGCATCCTTGGTGTACCGTGATGTCTCGGTCTGTAACATTTTGTATGCGTACCACCACTCATCGAGCATAAGCATGAATATAGAAACATAGAATCTGATGGCAGATACGGACCGCTTGGCCCACCTAGTCTGCCTATTTCCCAACCTAATGGATAAGCTGCAGATCCTAGTTAACCAACAGCCTATTTCTTCTTACCCCCCCACTAGAATTGCCTTATGTCTGTCCCATGCATTCTTGAATTCCACCACTGTTTTTGACTCTACGACCTCCTCCAGAAAGCTGTTCCATGCATCTACAATCCTCTCTGTGAAGAAATACTTTCTCACATTACTTCTGAGCCGTCCCACTCTATCTTCAAATTGTGCCCCTTGTTCTTGTACATCCTTTTTTCTGAAAGATGCTCCCTCTTGGACTTTGTTGATTCCCTTGAGGTATTCAAAGTTTCTATCATGTCCCCCTCTCCCTCCTTTCCTCGAGGCTATACATCTTCAGCTCCTTTAGTCTTTCTTCAGATGTCTTCTGGTGCAGACCCTGCACCATTTTGATTGCCCTCCTTTGGACAGCCTCCACCCTGTCTATATCTTTTCGGAGATGGGGTCTCAAACACTGTACACAGTACTCCAGATGTGGTCTTACCAACTGTGTGTACAGATGGACAACAACTTCCTGTTTTCTACTGATGATGTCTCTCCCTATGCATCCCAGTATCCCCCCCCCAGCCCTCTATACTGTCTTCACATATTGCTGGCCCATCATGTGGTCATCTGATATGACTACCCCCAGGTCCCTTTCCATTTTTGTTGTTGTCAGTATCTCACCCCCCATTGTGTACTCTTCCCCTGGGTTTTTGTTTCCCAGGTGCATTAATTTGCACTTCTTTGCGTTGAATCTAAGCTGCCATATATTTGACAATTCCTCCAACCTTGCCAAGTCCCTTTTCAACCTTCCCCCCCACCATGCATATTAACCCTGTTGCAGATCTTTGTGCTGTCTGCAAAGAGACATAGTTTTCCTTCCAGTCCTTCTGCAATGTTACTTATAAAGACATTAAAAAGGTCTGGCTCCAGTACTGAACCCTTCGGTACCCAACTAATAACCCCCCTTTCTTCACTGTGGACTCCATTTACTATTACCCTCTGTTTCCTGTTGTCCAGCCAGTGTTTTACCCAGGCTACCACCCTGGGACCCACTCCCAGGCTGGCTAATTTGTTTATTAATCTTTTGTGTGGGACTGTGTCAAATGCCTTGCTAAAATCTAGATAGGCCATATCCACAGCCCCTCCCTGGACTACTGCTTTGGTCACACAGTCAAAGAAACCAATTAGATTTGTCTGACACGACCTTCCTGCTGTGAATCCATGCTGCCTTGGGTCCTGAGCCCTGACCGGGAGCACACTGGGTTTAATCGGCAGTCCTTCGGGCAACTTTCCCTCGTTTGGGACATCTAGCATCAAAATTTTGTTAGTCACATCTTTTCGCAGCCGAACTTCATCACTGATACTGCATTCTGCATTGGGAGGCAACGTGATAGTAGCAGGATCCTTCTTCCAAACTATCCCAACAGGCTTGTCTTTGTTATTTTCCTCGGTGTGCAGGTGTTTCTCATAGGCCTTTTGGATCAGGGCATGAACACGCAGGACTTTTCCTGTCTTCCTGTTCTGCCTTTCTTCACATGGCTGGGCCAGGCACCCAGACAGATGTGCATTGGTGCCAGTAAGCATAAGGATACCATCATAAAGTCCAGTGGAAGGGCAGAACAAAGCTAGCATCTCCACAGAATCTCCTACACCAACCACAGAAGATGGAAAAGAAAGCCACACTGCTATCAGTCCATAATGCTATCCATCCCTCATTTACATGTGGAAGCACAGAGTCCTTCGGGCCCTGCACTTCCATCACTCCATAATGGTATCCATATGTACATGTAGGAGCACAGGACCCGGTACATGCATATTGTAACTGTCCCTCATTTGCATGTGGGAGCACAGGGCCCAGTCCTCTGGGCCCTGCTCTCCCATGTATCCATAAGCTTAGGGACATTGTAATTAACCCTCCTCTCCCTGTAGGAGCACAGGGTCCTTTGGGCCCTGCACTGCCATCACTCCATAATGTGATCCATTCCTCATTTTATGTGTGGGAGAGCAGGGCCCATCTGTCCATAATGGCACAGTATCACAGTTGTCTTAGCCCCATTCATAAAAATATCCCCCACAGTTGTAAAGAAGGCCTGGAAACATGCATAACAGGTTAGTACTCCTAAGGTATACTAAGCTGCATTTCGCATCGAGTCCGTATCTCACTGTTTTCAAGATATAACTTCTGAAAGGTACCCCGACCATTACAAAGTTATTGTATGGGAAATTTCTAAACTTCAAAGTGTTATAACTCTGGGGCTGATGAAAATTTTCTCAGTAAACCAGCAAAAGGCACATCTGTGAGGCAAGCCCTTTGTACCCTGAAAATTTCAGCTCAAAAGTTCAAACCATTTCTTTGCAGTGAAGTGACAAAGAAACTGAATTTTTTTTTTTTAAAGTACTGCTATAAATTACAGAACAACCCCATTTGTTTTCCGAAACAGTGTTGCAATGTGTGGCATTATCCATGGAGCAGTGCTACAATTTGAATGTCCATAGTAGTGTCATGCAATTATGTATAGTGCCACAAATTTATGCATTAAAAACAAGCCTATTAAAATGAAATATTTCCGGACACTGTAGTAAGAAAATAACCACATAATTGTGTTCCTCTGACCCTGATTAGGTAAACACAAGTGTTGATGTTTACCAAGGGGCAGTCATTTTTTAATTATATTATTATTTCTATGTTGCTAACTGAAAACATGGTGGTAGAAGCATGACACTACTTCCAGCATTTGAGAAAGCAAAACCTGCTTTCGCAAAAGCAAAATACAGTGGATTCCACTTAAATGCACATTGGATAAGTGTGCATTTCTGATAAAAGTACACTTTTTCAGTTTCCCATTTTATTTCCTATTTCCAGATTGTTAAAATTTTCAGTTAAGTGCACATTTCGCTTTAATATAAAAGCACTAATTTCACCATCAGCTCTTTCCCCATGTTGATAATTCCGGTTAATTGCACAGGTGTTTTTATTGATGTGAGAACACAGTTTTTCACACCTTGCTTCACACTGGCTTCACACAAGCAAACAAAACTTGCTGGAGTTATGGAGAGAAAAAAAGTTACACTTAGCTTAAGTCAGAAAATCTCTCTGCTGCAGGAGTAAAAGCAGCTCATTGTTAAACGGAGCAATGCTGCAATGAAGTTCGGTGTAGATGTATCCACTGTGGCACAAGCTGTCGCCAGCAAAGAGCGTTTCTTTTCTGAATGGTAGCTCACCAAGAAGCAAGACAGAAAACGGCGGCGGTGTGGTAAAAGCTTTTCTGGGCACGAAGCAACATGTCAGACACGGACATGGACACTGAACTGTGACATTTTATTTTATTTTTATTTGGTGAGTGCTTTATTTACTTCATTAGTACAGTACTTCATTAATACAGCTGTGCTCTTTTAACTGTGCCAGTCAACTAATTGAGTAAAACAAATATAGCTTTACACTAGCGTTTTAACGATCATTAAAATACATTGTGCTCAATGGCATTTTGGCTAAGTGCACATTCTGCTTAAATGCACATTTTTCGTGTGCAAAATGGGGTGTACATTTAAGTGGAATCCACTAAAGTGCTTTCACATGGCACATCTAATTGTTCCCATAGGAAATAATGGGACATTTTGAATTTTAATAATTTTTGAACAGGTTAATAATTTTTCATCAAACCTTCAAAAGGTACATCTGTGACCCAAACTCCAAATACTCTGAAAGTTGCAGACCAAACCTCCAAGTGGTTTTGGAGTGACAGCTTGACAAAGAATTTGCATAAAGATGATCATTTTCAAATTTTTTGACATTCTGCATCTCCGCAATTGCACATCTGACCAGAACAAAACTTAGAACATCAATAGATCTTTGGTTCCTGATGGCACATGCAAATTGTCATGTGCATCAGTCAAATGGTTGCAAAGTTATTAAAGTGCAAAATTTTGAGTTTAACATAGAAGCGAAGATTGAACCCTGATATAATAGATATTCTTTGCAAAAAAACTACATTAATGTAGACATTAGGGTTGTAAAAACACAAAGCGCACAAAGATGGGAAATGAAAAACATTGGGGATTTGGGTCTCCGGTGTATTGGCGAATCAGTGGTGGGGTCTTACTTGGGGTTGTCAAACCTAATGCCCACTACCCCAGCCTGGAGCCGCCTGTCCAGAGCACAAGATGCAGCTCCAACCTAGTGCCTCATAATGACATAGTACGGGCAATATAATCTGTCAGAACTCTCTTCACGGGAAGACATCACATTTGACCTCATCTGATCCAGGGAAGGGGTGGGCATTAGGATTGACAACCCCAAGACAGACTCCACCACTGATTCGCCAATACACCAGAGACCTAAATCCCTAATGTTTTTTCATTTCCTGACTTTGTACACTTTGCGTTTTTACAAAGGGAGGCAGTATAGCGCAGTGGTTTAAGGCTCTGAGCTGCAAATCTGGTGACATCCAGCAGACCAGACCTGCGTTTGAATCCCACAGCTTCCACTTACATATTGTGTGACCCTGAACAAGTCACTTAACTTCCCTGTGCTCCCAGGTCACACCTGTAAAAAAGCTTTCAACTTAGGGTGCTACTTGGTTAAACAAAAAAACCCATGTCTGCATTAACTTAGTTTTTTTTTTTTTTTTTTTACAAAGAATCTCCTTCTTTGTGATAGCGGAACTGTATCCTCATTTGTGCAGGTCCCAAAGGGACCTACACAAAATGAGATGGGTACAATATTGAAGACAGTCCTGATGCAGTGTATGAGCCCAGCAGACCCTGGCACACGTGTCGATACCTTGTGGGTGAGGTCTTCTGCGCCAAAACACTACTGTGTCCCTACCCAGGCCGTGACTGGTGCTGCGTGCTGCAGCACCTTCCCTATCAGTCTTGTCCCAGTAAGCCGGCTCACTGAGTTCACACATGAACTCAGCTCACTGGCACTATAAGGCAGCGTGTTCCTTAGAGGTGCCACGGACATCCCTGTAAACAATGTTACTTAATAAATTCTTAGTTTTTTTTTTTATATTTTGATGCCAGACTTTCAACATAGTCTTCTTATGACCCCACCTCATAAAACCCATAGGTGAAAATGTTAAAATCCATGCTGAAACGCCATTCCACGCCACAGATGCAAAAACACATTTTAGACAGGATGTGAAAAATAACCACTGTACTGTTCATGAGGTGGTGTGAAAAAAATGGGTATGTTGAAAATCTGGAGTCAAAATTTTGTAAATTAACAAAGTTATGCGCCTATGTAGAAAAAGCTCAACACACGCTCATAACTCACCCATTTTTAGGAATATTTGCACCAGATTTTCAACATGGGCTTTTTGGGACCCAACCTCATGAACACTGGCACCGTCATTTCATTAATGTGTCCCAAAAGGTGATTTAGCTCAGCAACCGCCAAATCACCTTCCGTGTCCGATTAATGAAGTGACAGTGACGGTGTTCATGAGGTGGGGTCCCAAAAAGGCCATATTGAAAATTTGGTGAAAAAATTTGAAAAAATGGCAAATATATCACCATAAGTTCAAAATGCCATTGGAAATGCATTATACGGCATTTACCTGTATTCCTCAGTTGTTCTGACAAAGAAGTCATGACACAGCAGTCATTTGTTAAAGGACAGCTGTGATGTATATAGTCTATATATCCAACTAAGGCTCCCCATTCCCAGTTCCCCGGTTCAGCATACATTGAACTAGCATTCACCACATTTCTTCCCCTGAAGTCAGTCTACCTTGTGCAGGCTTTACTTCTCCCACTGTTGTACTGACGTTTTAAAAGTGCATGCTTACCCTTCATTCAGCAATCTATGTCGACGAATGTGCAGTTAGTGGAGTGAGTTTGAGCACACATGCAACTCCAGTACTCCACATATCCAACTACGGCTACCCGTTCCCGGCTCCCCTGTTCAGTGTGCATCGAACTAGCATTTGCCACATTTCGCCCCTGCAGTCAGTCAGTCTACCTTGTGCACACTTTACTTCTATCACTGCTGTACTGACTTTAGTGCATGCTTACCATTCATTCAGTGATCTATGTCCATGAATGTGCGGTCAGTGGAGTGAGATGTCAAAGTCCGGGGAAGTACAAAAATAAGCGTGTAAATCAAATTAATTAATTAAACAGCTACTGAGTGTTTGCTCAGCACTCCGCCTGTTCTGTCTGACTTATTAATAGTTTAACAGTTTACAGTGAATTTGAGCTCGCTTTTTAACAGAAATGTGATGATAAGGAACAAAATGAAATTTAAGAAAAATAGCAAGAAATAGCACGAAATTTATGAAAAATAAAATGAAATTGGTCAAAAAATAAAATGAAATTCACGTGTCTCTATAATGTGTTTGGCATTAACAGCTGGTTGCACTATACGGTATAGTGCAACCAGCTGTTAACGCCAAATACATTATAGGGCAGTAGGGGTTGTACTATGACACAGCTGTGCTTTGTTAAATGACAGCTGTGTCATACGGTGCAACTAGCTCCTAACTTCCAAATACATTAAATGGCAGTAAGCTTTATTGCTCAGTTCACAGTTCAGCTTTGAAGAGTGCAGTCATGCCCCAGTCTACAGAAGATGACTGTATACGACCACTGGAGATACATATAGGGTTAAGGAGTAAGGAGAGGTGGGCACTCAGTGGGAGGGTTTGGGATTGGGATAGGGGAACAGCGGCAATGACTAGGGACTGTTTTATTTTTTTTTTCAGATATACATATAAAATTATTCTATTTTGGGACACTGGAGGTGGGCTCCCCAGTGTCCCAATCTGCTGGTGGAGGAGGAGTGAATTATATAAAACAGGCTAAGGGGGGGCAAGGGGCATCCGACACCAGGGGGTGGGCATCCCGGTGTCAGAAAATTAATAAAGAAATAATAAAAAAATGCAGTGTGCAGAGAACAGTTTAGTTAAGGCACAGTCAGGCTGGCAGGGCTACAATGACAATAGCACTGTCCCTGACCTACTGTATGAGTGGTGACAGCAGCAGGGGTTGCACTATATGACACAGCTGTCATTTATTAAAGACAGCTGTGTCATATAGTGCAAGCTAAAAATTTAGTTAAAAATAGAATGTTGATTGTTTGAACTACGCAAGCTCAGAAACAGAAAATTGTTATGAAATATTTTTAAAACTACTTAACAGTGGGACCTAAAAACCACAAAAGCACACACATTGGACCAACCTCTATCAAACCTGAGAATTTCAGGTTTCAAAGCCTATTTTTTTTTAGTTATCGGGTAGCAAAAAAAGTCTTAAAAAAGTTTCAAAAACAGAGACTTTTGGAGTTTTTTGCTCCTCTGTACCTTTGCCTCCCCTGAACCAATCTACATGAAACTTACAGGATCAAGAAATCCTGGCACAGAGTCTGTGCTTTCCAAATTTCATGTGCATTGGTTGAAAGGGGGCAATGTTATTGTTAAGGTGCAAATATTTGAGATGAACATAAAAGTGCTCACTCAACCCTAATTTACAGGCACTATCATGCCTGTGTAATATATATTTGCGTGTTTTTTTTTTTTTTGTTTGTTTTTTCTTTCACCACACCTGTTTTTTGGTGTCCACATGGAGCAATTTTTGGCCGCACGTTTATCAACTGTGCGGTTTTGATCTAGACCCATTGGTGTATAGTGACTGCAATGCATTTGGTTAACTATTGGTATATGACTCATTGGTGTATAATGACTACCAGGTTTGTTGCATTTAGTTACCTATTGGTGTATAATGACTGCTAGATTTACACTTTGGTGTATAATTACTGCCAGGTTTGTCTGCATTTAGTTAACTATTGGTATGTAACTCATTGATGTATAATGACCAGGGACACTGGAAAATCACAGGTGCGATTTTCATGCTATTGCCATGATTTTTGCCTTCCTCCATGACCCACTCCTACGATATTTGCCTCTTCTCCCTGTCCCACAGAAGGCAGATCTCCAAAAAGCTTGCTTACTTGTTTGTTTTTCTAATACATTTGGCTTAGTTTGTCCCTGCATGGTTTTCGGCGTTCTGAAGGGCTGAACACCATCTGTTCTGCCCCTCAGCGTCCGCCTATGATTTGTAAACAGGTGCAGAACGTGTATGTAACCAATTGCAATTTTAATAGGGGCTTTTCAAATTGGCTCCATTTCCTTGAGTGTTTGTCATTCCTCAGGTCCACCTATGCCACATATATAGGCTGCGGGTTGTGAGGTGGGACTGTAGACACCTGGCACCAGCTGAAGTAAGACGTCGACCCATCGAGCCTTTCCTGAACCACCAGTCTCTGATTGCCGACAAACGAACAGCTGAGCTGCAAAACTGACAACAAGCCGAACTGTAATTCCTTTTTATTTAGGTTTGCTTGCGGTTTACTGTGATAACTTCAGCTGCTGACATGGGATCTTGCCTCTGGTGCTGACCGCCGACCTCCTGCCCCAAACAGCTAAGCCGTGGAGCTGCCACGTTGAGATCCATTTTCACTTTCCAGCTTTTACTACCACAGCTTCATCTGCTCGCCTCAGCTCTTCTCAGCTTGCCTTTCACCTAGCCCTTGGTGCTTCTGTGGACAGTGAGCATTGTGACAATTTCTGTCTGGATTCAGACATTCAAGGATTCTGAGGCGTTTACCTGCCCTGCTTGCTGCCAGCTTTCTAATGGACTGCCCAGAGGGCTTACTAAATGTCATAAGTTTGATTATTTATTTAGGGATTGGGTGAGTCAGTGTCTACGGATGTGTGTGTGTGTGTGTGTGTGTGTGTGTGTGTGTGTGTGTGTGTGTGTGCACGCGGATGGAATTAGTGAACTTGTACTGTATGATAAGTGGGGTTTACAGTACGGTTTTGGATGAGTGTGTTGGGGAGGGTGGGATATTAAATTTGACATAATTTATTTTGGGTTGTAAGGGATTATTGAAAGTTATTTTATTGTTAAGTGGCGTTTATTCATCAGCCCAGTGGCATTGAGGGTTGAGGCGTTGGACGTCACAGCTCGCGCCATGCCGGCAACCCACGATCGGGAACGAGCACAGGCCACTGGGGGTCAGCAGGGAGGAGAAGGATTGAGTGTCCGGAGGACAGCTCTCCTCGGTGGGGGGGGTTCGCAGCTGGCGCAAGTCTGGCCCCTGGCGCTGGCTGGAGGCTGACGCACCAATGCAATAAGATGGGGTCAGGAGCGGCGCAGACGCTTGACGATGGCATGCCTGGGTGCGTGCCCAGCGCCATCACAGGCGTCATTGTAGGTACCGCCCTGGCAAGCAGGGAAAAACACTAGAAAATATTCCCCCAGAGGATGAAGGAGGGAGCTCGCAAGCCTCGCACCCGGCCAGCCACGGCGCAGGAATGCTCAATCCAGTCTCGAAGGGGAGGGCCCCCCTCCGACCCCACTGGGGGGGGGTAAGCCCCGGAGCCACTATTGTGCCAGCTGGTAGACACCAGGGTGATGAGGCTGGGGCTTCCCCCATATTGCAAGGGCAGCAGGGGCAGGAGAATAAATAATAATAAAAAATAAATGGTGTTTATTCAACCAGTTTGTGATGTGTTGGGACTTACAGGGTGACAGATATCATCCAAAGGCGGGGAGGCAGGGTGAAAGGGCTCCGGGAGAGCTACCAGGGAGGATGGTATTTGGGTGGTAAGATTCTGAAGGCACCCTGGGTCAAAATGAGTACTAGAAAGGGGCCCTTCCTGCCTGGTTCCCATATCCCTGGGTTGCACTGGTTTGAGTGGGCAGGGAACGGGTAGGCCAACAGTCGCCACTTGTCCCACTTGGACAGTGCTTTGCATTGCCAGGTTGATGATGAATAAGACTGTTATTACAGCAGATCTGATTTCCTCAGTCCACCTGGTTGCGTTAGTGAAACCTGGCTGGGTGATGATGTTGTTCCAGTTCTGGAGGCAGTGATCCCAGTTAGGTTTTCTGTTGTTGTATACTGCCCGAGGAGGGACTGCAGGGGTGGAGGAGTGACTATCTGTTTTAGCTCAAGCCTGAACTTCTCCATGCTCTCGGTAGGATCTACCAGTTCATTTGCTCAGCTCCAACTGGGAGCGTCATTGAGTGGTGTGAGCATGGCTACTGAGGAGCGCTTTTTGAAGAGCGCTTGTGTTCGATCTTCATTGTCTGCCTGCTGCTTCATTGGGAGCTGTTTGATTTCAGGCCAGCTGGCCCTTTTGGACTAATATTTCTTCTTTTCCCTAGCTTTTAGCAACTGGTGGACTAGTTGCCAGGTGACAGTAGCTGCTGATTTCATCCCCAGCTCAAATCTGGAGCATTGTTGGGTGTTGGGGGCATGGCTATGATTTCTTTGGAGTGTAAGTGAGTGTGTAAGTAAGTAACTGTTTATTTCTTAAGCACTCAATCCAAGAGGCTGTGGGCACTTTACAAGAGAAGTGATACAAAGAACATACACAATATCAGCAATAGCAGTAAATGGGCCATGACAAGTCCGTAAATTCAATAAATAAATATCAACAAAGTAGCAGTACAGTATATCAAAAGTATCTCTAAATAAATGGACCTTCAGTCCCCGCTCGAAAGCCTCCCTCAACGATCTTGGTAGTGAGTTCCACAGGGCCTCGCCAGCTAGCAGAGTAAGTACACAGAGCGGACAGGGGACAGGAGGTCACTCTGGTAACGAGGGCCCAAACCGTATGGGGTCTTATAGGTGAGCAAGCCCATCTTTAAGGTAGTCCTCCACCTCACCAGCAGCCAGTGCAGGTCACGTAGGACTGGGATCACATGGCAGGATCTCAGGAGGCCTGTCGGCAACCTGGCCGCTGTGTTCTGCACCAGCAGCAGGCGATGGAGAATCCCCCCCACTGACCCCAAAGGATATAACATTATTGTAGTCTAGCCTTGACATAACAATGGCATACACCAGTGAGGGCAGGTCACCTGGCAGAATTAAGGCTTTGATCTGGGCGACATTCCTTAAGTGGTAAAAACCACTCTGGACCATGGATGACAGCTGTGCGTCAAGTGTCAATCCATCATCAAGGATGACACCCAGATTGTTCACCTTAGTGGAAGCTACCAATTGGATGGGGCCCAAAAACAGCCCAGTTCCCAGTCCCGTAATAACCACATCATGCCGGCAACCAGGTTCAATTACTACTACCTCCATCTTGTCGGGTTGAGTCTCAGCCAGTTAGAGGACATCCAGTCTTGGATCTCGACCAGACGTTTGTTAAGCACCTCCACTCGTCCCAGGAAGCAAAGGACATATTCAGCTGGGTATCGTCTGCATAACTGTGAAAGCCCAAGCTGTAACATCTAATAATCTCACCAAGGGAAAGCATGTACACCAGGAACAACATAGGTGACAGGATCGAGCATTGGGGAACTCCACAAGGCAGGGGCTTCGGGCAGAAGAAGAAATTCCCCCATCACTACCTGTTGCATCCTGCCCATGAGGAAGGACTCAAACCAGTTAATGACAATACCGGTGAGTCCACAGAGCTCCCTCATGGGTGTAGCCAGGCATACTCCAAGTACTCCATGGTGTGCAATTTTATTTAAGGGGGGTAGCAAATGGGCTCTGAACTGCTTCCTTTTTCCATGCAAACTAACAAAGAAAAATGCTGAACCTTTCTATAATTTTATTCATAAGAGTCAAAACTAGAAGGACTGGTCAATAATACTGTCTTTGCGTCCCAAGGACAATACAACTTTACAGCCTCTGGGCTGGTATGTGGGTGTCTTAGGGAGCAATGCATGGCATTTGTATTTACCCATGTATGGCAACAACCATTGTCATGAGATACAAAAGTTGTATTTATTGTGCCAAATGAGGCAACAAACACGGTCCTGGTGTACATTTGTATGTTGTCTGGCTACACCCCTGAGCTCCCTGAGAGGTGACCCGATAGGACTATGTGGTCCACTGTGTTGAATGCTAAGGAATGATCGAGGAGAACGAGAATCAAACGGTCTTCCCTATCTCTCGCCTTGAGGAGATCATTTTGCACCCTGACTAATTTAGTTTCTGTGTTGTGCCTTCACCAGAATCCAGACTGGAATGCCTCATAGATTTCCTAGGCTACAAGGTGTGCCTTGAGCTGCAGAGCCACCACTTTTTGTATCAGCAAGCTTCCCCCGAAATGAGAGGTTGGAGATTGGTTGATAATTCGCCAAGACATCAGAGTCGAGTGATGGTTTCTTCAGTAGGAGTTTCACCAAAGCCTCTTTCAGGGCACCAGCAAAAAAAACTCCGATGTGAGCCCTGGACGATCTCGGTAAACACTGAACCAATGGACTCGACACATCCCATTAAGAGATGAGCCAGGCTCTGGTCCAGTTAAAAAAAAAAAAAAGTGGGCCGCAGCTTCAAGATTACCTCAACAACCTCTGCTCGCCGGGCTAAACTTACCCCAGACACTAGGAGTGCTTCTGATCACACTAGGCCCACCATTGTGGGTTGGTCATGCCCCACTGGAGAGATCCTGGTCCTAAAGTAGGACTCCTGTCAGAGAAGAACTGGGCAAACTCCTCATGCTGCCTGACTGAAATTGCTCTTTTCGACTGCAGACAGCCAGGGTTAATTAGTCAGTCTACGGTCTGAAAGTGCAGAGCCAGTCTGTTCCTTGCTACAGCAATCTCCCTGGACAGGAACTCTGCCTTCTTATGGTTGATTGCCCTTTGATATTCACCATAGTGAATTCTCAAAACGAGTTTGTCCTCTTCTGACCAGATCCTCTGGCAATGCTCCAACTTCTGACCTCTGGTCTTCATTTCCTTGATAGCCCCATCAAACCACGGGGATCTCAATCGAGAAGACCTGGGTCATATATGAGTTGGTGTGATGGCGTACAGTGTCTTGGAGACAGCACCATTATCTGCTGCCACCACCTCGCTCACATCCACCGCACATGCAGCACTTACACTAGAAAAGTCCACTGCTGCCAGCAGTCCCTCTGGGGACAGCCCCTCAGTGGGTGGCACTGGACCATCTCAACAGGAGAGGGACTGACAGTGGGGAGCCCCGAACAAGAACTCCACCGTGCAGTGATTGGATTAAGAGACCGGCTCAATCGTGAAATTGGAGACCTCACACCACAGTGAGAATACTAAGTCCAGGGAGTGGCCATGGCTGTGAGTTACAGAATTACCAGCTTGCGCAAGGTCCAGTGAGGTCATCACCTTGAGAAAGTCATAACCAAAGTGCGAGAGTTTGTCATTGATCCAGGTGTTAAAGTCACCCAGAATCAACCTTGTCGGTGACTAAGTCTGCGACTTCTTGTAGGAATTCCTCCTCGTGACCTGGAGGTCGATATATGAGGAGGATCCTGCAACCTGCACCTGGACCCCCACACACAGCCACACATTCAAATGATAAAGTGGAACTCCCTGGGTGTATGGAGAAGTTCAAGTCGGAGCTAAAACAGATGGCCCCCACCCTTGTGTTCCCGCCTCAGGCAGTGTACCATGGAGAATCCAGCTGGGATCAACGCTTTCAATACTGGACCTGCATCATCCCCAAACCATCTCCATAATGCAAGCCAGATACAGTAGACCAAAGAAAATCAAGTCTGCAATAATTGCGGTCTTGTTCCTATTGATTTAGCATTGCACCGCACCTCCTGAAGGGGACCAGTGGAGGCTGCTGACCCACCGGCTACCTGCCCACTCGGTCTAGTGGCAACCATGGGAATGGGCACTAAATGCGTCTGGTCTTTCTCAAGGCCCCATTTTTTCCCCCAGGGCACCTCCTGGACCTAACCACCCTGATATGGCTCACCCCCACTATACCCCCAGTGCTCTGCCTCCTACCATCTCAACCCCTACCAATCCCAACCTCCCTACAATGCCTTACCACTGCTGCTGGTAAAGAGAGGTTGGAAAAAGGGTGGAGGTCATGTAGTAGAGACGCTGACTAGGTAATACATGGGGGTCTGAAGCCCAAACACATCTTCCGGCTACTAATAAAACCAGTAAAATTCCACTTAACCCCCACCCTTAAATCATCCCAACCACCCTCAAACAAAATACTCACCATCAGAACATGAACAAATAAATATCCAATTCAACAAGTCCCCACTCACCCTAATTCCCCACACATACACCAAATCCATCAGCCATTATTGTAACATAACATACAAAAACTAATGCCATTCACACCCACCATTCAGCTACTATCCTATACACACTCACATCACCCCCCTCTCAGTCAAACCCCTCAACAGAATTTACAAACATTTAAAATATAACAGAACTTTATAGAAGAATCCTTTGTGATGGATTGCAGAGGACAAAAGTCTCTAGAAGAAATGTGAAAAAGGCTGTGAAATCAGAGCGTTGTCCAAGGTTTGTGAAGACAAACCACAGCAGTGCTCTTACCACTGCTCAGTATTAAACTCAGTAACCAGTATAAGAGAGGGACTGGGCAAACAGAAAGGTGCTCTCACCACTCACTTCTACAAGACTGAAAATCCAAGCTGCTAACTGTAGAGAGCACAGACAGCCACAGTTTGTTTCCAGATAAGATGGAGCGCTCACCAGCACTCTATGGAACAGATGACCTTCAAGCAAAAACCTGCCAGTCAATGTGAAGTCGTACTCAATGAGAAAGAAAACAACTGCCTCAGAGGCAAGCCCACAGTAGAGTCATTGGCACCAAAATCCAGGATGTCACTGTGTATTCTTCAGGCTAAACAGCCCATCAGTGGTCTCTAGACTGAGTGCCGCCAACTCCACAACCCCACGGTCGGCTGCACAGCTCCATGGCTGGCTCTGTTTCCTGAAGACACTGTGGTCCCATGTACTCCACTCTGAACTCCTTCCTCCAGGCAGCAGCCCATTCAAACAGTTCACAGTCAAGTTGCCTTGTGTAGTTCCTCTCGACACTGGTTGCTGGACGGATGCTACAGGCATGGCTAATAAGCAGCGCCAAGTTTGAAAATAGTCAAAATCCTCTGCAAAACACCAAGAGAATACACCTACAAACAATAAAACTAACTCCTGTACTAAATTCATTATCTGACCCTATCTAACGCTAAAACCCTACACCTTAGCACTATATTACTCACGCTAACAATTTAAAGCGATTAAACTTTAGCGCTCTCTGAAAAATAATGTCATGTCCAGAGAGGCAAACTAACTTTAAGGATTCTCCACTCAATAATCTTAGAATACTTAAAATAAAAGGCTGAGAGGGAGGTTTTGTGTGTGCTCAGCTAGAGCACAGTCAGACTGCCGCCTCTATTTAGGCTCATTCCCCTAGTGGTCCTCCACTACTGTCCTTTCGCTAAAGGGATGCAGTTTAATGGCATCATACTGTGGGTATCATCATGGGGTGGCAGTCAGCAGGAGACTCTGCACCCACAGTAAGGCGCTAGTATTCCTCAACTGAAGGCATAAAATAAGCGGGTTCACATCGCAATTTGCGACCCAAAAAAGTGCATGTCGCGAGTCAGCTGTGGGCTTGATTAGTAGTCATTGCTAGTCATTGTTAATTCTGGTGTACTTGAAATGTAAGCAATTTTTTTTATTTTTCAGCAGCTTGGCAGTACTTTTCCCTACTCCCATGACCTTGCATGAATCCACCCATCCCCCTGGCTCTGACAACTTACCGATTTCCCCTGTACAATGGAGGAAAACAACCAAAAGTGATGCGCTGTGGGTTTAAAGGAAGCACGGGTTAAGCGGCGCATTGTGCGAGTGTTGGTGTGACCTTCACTACAGATATCACCAACAGCTTAATCTGGTTCAATTTCACTTGCTTACCATCTTTATCTCCCTTCCCCCCAGTTGCCCCATAAAAAGGGACTTCTAGGCCCAGTGGGCTTACCGGGTCAACAAAATTCAACAAATAAACAAAACACGAGAATTCTGCAGCCTAAGGTAAGGGCTAAAGATGGTGGCTGACAGTGGAAATTTTAGACTTGTTATACATTTTTCTCTCTGTTCGTTTGAGTGATTTTAAATATTCCCCACAAGAGAGTAAAGTGCACTTTTGACACGGATTGTGTGCCGTGTGGCAATACCGCTGATGTGGGGAATCTTGGAGGGAGTGAGCAAAGGCACCATTTTGGCAGGAGCAGCAGGTTGGGAGGCACGGAGCTCAATTGCGTGGGGAACTAAGCTGGAGGTCCAAGAAGTGAAACAAGAAGCACTTAGTGTGGTTTTTTTTTTTTTCTTGAGCAGTCCTTGGGAAGTGGCTGTTGAACCATGTAGCTGAGAGGAAGGAGGGTAGATGGCAGCAAAATGTGTCCTGGTGCAGCCGTTAAGATGTTTGGCTATTTGGAGAGACAGTGCCACAGTTTGTTGTGGCAATGCACTTGGGAACAGCTTCCTTGCAAGTGACAGGGCCGAAGTGTAGAGAATGATCGTTGGTGTTGCCTTAGCTGTGCTCTCCCCCCCGGGAGAGGTACTGTGATGATAGCTACGGCTTGGAGTTGTAGAGAGAGCTTGCTTGGCAGGGCAGAATGGATGGAAATTGGCAGCGGAATTCATGACTGGTTCTGCCACGAGGTGACAGCTGCTGGATGCTATGTGTACAATGTCTATTTTATTAATATATACAGTAATAAGTAGTAATTATATGATTTAAAGTAAAAATGGCCATTTTAGAAAACTACAAATCAGAATTGGCCAGTTGCTAATCATTTTTCATTTTGATTAGCAAAGGCCGCTAATCAGCTCTCCGTCACTAATTTATGCCTTGCAGCTACTATTTATCTTTGTATGTCCTGCACTATGTTCTGTACATTGTATAATCCCTGCTTTTACCTTTTCTTTGATGTACTGTACTACATGTTCATTTCTGCATTCAAAATTTAATGTAGTTTAACTATGTTCCTTCAGTGTATCGCAAGCTATTACGTTTCAGTGTGCTTTTCAAACAGCTCCGTTTACTTGTAATTTTCAATTAGCATGAGTTTGGCTGTCCCTGTGCTTGACTTCTGTGGTTTACCCTTGTGTTGCTTCATTTAAGGAGAGTGGTATTGTTTTATTTTTTATAATTAGTTTCTACTAGTGATTTAGAGTGCATTGTGTTTGATAATGCTATTCTGTTTATCAGCCTTGCTGCACCTCCTTTGTCTTCCCATCTGGGCCTGATAACTTCATATGTCACTCAAATTCTTGCTATTGTACTCATTTGTCTGACTTCTGATTGTTTTACCTTCATTTCTTCTTCACTATGCTGCTAATTTCTCTTGTTTTTTTTTTTTCTGTCTTTATCTTCCTTTCTTCTCCCTTCCGCATCCTACTGTTTCTTCCTCTATCTACTCTCTCACTCTTTCCCTATCCTCTTCACCTACCCTACCCTACCCTACCCTCATCCTCTATTCCGGCTGTAGCCCACACCCCCAGTGACCTTTGTGTCAATTTCGTCCTCCTGCTTGGCTTCACCTTGAAACTCTCTGGTGTCTTCTATCCCTATTCCCTTCCTATTCCTCCTCATTTTCATCCTCTCTCCCCCTTTCATCCAAGCAGAATAATTATGCTTTTAAACTCATTGTCAGTCTACTACTTTTGTTAACAGGTGACATTGAAATTAATCCTGGCCCCATTACACCTTCCCCTTTGCTACTTCCCAGAGGATTGAGGGTGGCTCATTTAAATATCCATAGCCTCCTCCAAAAAAATTGACCAGTTACCACCTATCCTGCTTAATCTTTGGCTGGATGTTCTAGTTATATCCGAAACTACCTTGCTCTCTTCTAAGGCCCAGAATTCAGCTGTTACTATACCTGGATACACCCTAGTAAGGCAAGATTTAGCAAGGCCTTTGACACTGTGCCACATAGAAGACTATTGCACAAACTGGGGAATATGGGTGTGGGCAGGACAGTAGTGTGGTGGGTAGGTAACTGGCTGGGCAGCAGGACACAGAGGGTGGTGGTAAATGGATGTCACTCCACAGAGGGAAGAGTGACCAGTGGGGTACCACAGGGATCAGTGCTGGGACCAGTACTATTCAATATCTTCATCAGTGACATTAAGTAGGACATAGAAGGCAGAATTTCACTGTTCACTGATGACACAAAGCTCTGTAACAGAGTAGACACACCAGAGGGTGTAGACAGAATGAAGGGACCTGCAGAACTTGAAGAATGGTCAGGGGTTTGGCAGTTGAAATTCAATGCAAGGAAGTGCAAGATAATGCATATAGGGCACAAAACCTGGCACAATATATACAGTTGGGGGTGAGGATATAGCATACCAAGCAGGAAAGGGATCTTGGGGTTATCATCTCTGATGACCTCAAGGCAGGAAACAGTGTGACAAGGCAGCAGGTAAAGCAAATAGGATGCTGGGATGCATAGGCAGGGCATCACCAGCAGGAAAATGGAGGTCATAATTCCCACTATATAAGACACTAGTGAGGGGCCGCACTGGAGTACACTGTGCAGTTCTGGGAGACCTTACTCTACGAAGGACATAGACAGGGTAGAGAAGGTTCAGAGGAGGGCAACAAAGATGGTGCATGGATTGCATCACAAGTCCTATGAGGACAGGTTGAAGGCACTGAACATGTACTCCCTGGAGGAGAGGGAGGAGAGAGAGGGATGATAGAGACATACAAGTATCTTACAGGGAGAAACAGGGTGCAGGAATGCACTATTTTAAGCGAAAAAGATGTTCCAGGACTAGGGGCATGGGATGAAGTTGGAGGAGGGCGATTCAGAGAAGCGTGAGGAAGAATTTCTTCACAGAACGGGTGGTGGACAAGTGGAACACCCTGCCAGAGGAAGTGGTGGGGGCTGAAACAATCACGGGATTTAAGAATGCATGGGATAGACATAAAGGAATTCTGGAGGTCAGGTGTAAGGGGCAACAGACTTCTTGGAAAACATAAACTGAACTTACAAACTTAAATGGGCAGACTGGGTGGGCCATAGGCCCTTATCTGCCGACACTATCTATGTATCTAAGATTGCTCTAAAAAGGGCGATGGTGTTGCAGTTTACATATCCACTAGGTCCCCATGTATGTTCTTGTTGTCTCCTTCCCCTTCCCATGAGATATCCTCCTTAAACTCTCCCTTCCCTACTTCATTCCCATCTTTATTGCTGGTGTTTACTGCTGCTGTGGTGTATCCTTTGCTTCAGTTACTGAGATTCTTTCCACTATCTGTTCTAACTCCTTGAGTGGTGAGCTACCTATACCTGGTGACTTTAAATTAAATTGGCTTTCCCCTAATGCAAATAAATTTGCACAAAATGTAAAGTCACTGCAGTTGACCCAATTGATTTTTGAACCCACTCGTTTAAATTTCAAGTCCTTCAACCATTCCTTGCTAGACTACTTCCCATCCCCACTGTGTAGTGTTTGTAAGTATCCTTTCTGATGCACTCGGCGATCATCATTTGGTTTACTGTGTGAAATATAGAAACATAGAATTTGACCACAGATAAGGACCGCTTGGCTCACCTAGTCTGCCCATTTCCCTACCTAACGGATAAGTTGCAGATCCTAGTTAACCAACAGCCTACTTCCTCCTACTCCGCGCTAGAATTGCCTTATGTCTGTCCCATGCATTCTTGAATTCCCCCACTGTGTTTGACTCTACAACCTCCTCAGGAAGGCTGTTCCATGTATCCACAACCCTCTCTGTGAAGAAATACTTCCTCACATTACCTCTGAGCCGTCCCCCCTCTATCTTCAAATTGTGCCCCCTGGTTTTTGCACATCTCTTTTTCTGAAAGATGCTACCATCTTGGACTTTAATTCCCTTGAGGTATTTGAAAGTTTCTATCATGTCCCCCCTCTCCCTCATTTCCTTGAGGCTATACATCTTTAGTTCCTTTAGTCTTTATTCATATGTCTTCTGATGCAGACCCTGCATCATTTTGGTTGCCCTCCTCTGGACAGCCTCCACTCTGTCTATGTCTTTGCGGAGTAGGGGTCTCCAGAACTGTACACAGTACTCCAGATGTGGTCTTACCAACTGTCTGTACAGAGGGCCAACAGCTTCCTGTTTTCTACTGGTGATGCCTCTCCCTATGCATCCCAGTATCCCCCCAGCCCTCCTTACTGCCTTCTCACATTGCTGGTCCACCTTTAGGTCTTGTGATATGACTACCCCCCGGGTCCCTTTCCATTTTTGTTGTGTCAGTATCTCACCCCCCATTGTGTACTCTTCACCTGGGTTTTTGTTTCCAAGGTGCATTACTTGCACTTCTTTGCATTGAATCTAAGCTGCCATACATTTGATCATTCCTCCAACCTTGCCAAGTCCTTTTCATCCTTTCCACCCCACCTTGTGTATCAACCTGTTGCAGATCTTTGTGTCATCTGCAAAGAGACATACTTTCCTTCCAGTCCCTCTGCAATGTCACTTATAAAGACATTAAAAGGACCGCCCCAGTACTGAACCCTGCAGTACCCCACTAGTAACCCTCCTTTCTTCACTGTGGACTCCATTACTATTACCTGCTGTGTCCTGTTGTCCAACCAGTGTTTTACTCAGGCTACCACCCTAGGACCCACTCCCAGGCCGGCTAATTTGTTTATTAATCTTTTGTGTGGGACTGTGTCAAATGCCTTGCTAAAGTCTAGGTAGACCATGTCCACAGCCCTTCCCTGGTCTACTGCTTTGGTCACCCAGTCAAAGAAATCAATTAGATATGTCTGACACGACCTTCACGCTCTGAATCCATACTGCCTTGGGTCCTGTGCCCCACTGGCCTCTAGGTACTCAACAGTTCTTTCCTTCAGAAGTGATTCCATCATTTTCCCTACCACTGAGGTCAAACTGGCAGGTCTGTAGTTTCCTGCCTCTGTCTTGCTCCCACTTTTGTGAAGGGGAATCACATCTGCCCTCCTCCAGTCCTCAGGTACCACCCTTCCCCCCCATGACTTATTAAAAAGGGTAGTCAGTGGTGTTACTAGTTCTTCCCTTTGTTCTTTTAAAATTCTGGGGTGAATCCCATTAGGACCCATTGCTTTATCCACCTTCAGTTTTAAGAGTTCTTTCAGAACCCTTTCTTCTGTGAAAGGACTAGTATCAACCCCCCTATCCAGAGTGCTTCTATTGACAGGATTAGTTATTTCCCCTGCTTTTCCATTGTGAATACTGAGCAGAAGTATTCGTTCAGTATCCCTGGTTTTTCACTGTCGCTCTCTGCCCAACCACCTTCCTCTTTGTTCAGCCTCAGTATCCCAACCTTAGTCTTTCTTTGCTCCCTAATGTACCTATAAAAGGTTTTATCCCCCTTCTTAACTGAGTTGGCTATCTTTTCCTCGGTTTGGGCCTTTGCTATTCTGACTGCCTTACCCACTTCCTTCTGCTTTAACTGGTACAGTTCTCTGTCCTGCCCCTTCTGTGTTTCCTTATACTTCCTGAATGCTGTCTTTTCCCCCTTACCTTCCCCGCCACTTGTTTTGAGAACCATAGTGTTTTTTTCTTTCGTTTTGATTTGTTTATTTGCTTCACACAAAGACTTGCTACCTCTGTGATTGCGGTTTTGATGTTTCCCCATTGTTGCTCCACCCCACCTTCTTTCCTATTTGCTAGTGCTTTTCTGAGGCACTCTCCCATTTTGACAAAATCAGCCCTTCTGAAGTCCAGTACCTTCACTTTTGTGTGGCTTGACTCTACAGCTGAGTTTATCGTGAACCACACTGTTTGGTGGTCGCTTGTTCCCAGATGGCTACCCACTTCAAGATCAGAGATCCTCTCTCCATCCCCATTTGAGAGTACCAGGTCTAAGATTGCTCTCTCCTGAGTCGGTTCCAAAACTGGCTGTCTGAGGCATGCCTCCTGTAGGGCATCGAGAATGTTCCTGCTCTTGGATGTGGCTGCAGCAAAGGTGCTCCAGTCAACATCTGGCCTATTCAGGTCCCCCATCAGCAATATCTCCCCTTTCTCTGCCATCCCAAGGATGCCTTCTATCATTTCCTTGTCCATTTCCTCCCCCTGAGACAGGGGTCTGTATACAACCCCTGTGCGGATTGTGGAGCCATTTCCAGTCTCCAGGGTGACCCACAGTGCCTCCTCTCCTCCCTGTTTACCCTTTAGTTCTGTTGCCTTTATCCCTTCCCTTACATAGAGAGCTACTCCTCCTCCTCCTCTCCTTCCCTCCCTGTCCCTCCTGTAGATTGTGTACCCTGGTATGTTGACATCCCAGTCATGATTCTGTGTGTACCATGTTTCTGTGACTGCCACAATATCCAGGCATCCCTCTTCCATCAAGGTCCCCATTTCAGAGAGCTTTTTAGCTAGACTATGGGCATTGGTACTCATTACCCTCCATTTTTTATGGCTTTATTTCTTTTTGCCCCATCCCTGTCCCTACTGCCTTTGTCTTTTTCTCCATAAATCTATGCTGTCCAGAAACAATCACCTACAACTCTTACCCTCCACCCTGGGGAGTGCCTTCCTTCCTTCCTTTCAGACACCTATTTCAAAAAGGCTAAGTAACAGGTCTAGTCACAACTGACTGCAAATATCTCCCAGCTACAGTTCCTCCCAGGCAAATTAAAGTTAAAACTAAGAAAAGTCCACCTAAAAAACAGAATCAATACTAGTTACTTACACAGGTCCAAAAAGTAATAATTCAGTTCAGTGTAGTCTAGAAAATAACCTCCTTGATTCAAGGAAGCTGTGGCTGCTTTCTCACTTTCCATGTCTTCAATGTGAGAAGGAGACTGCAACACCTCTGAGACAAAAAAAACTTTTCGGCAAAAAAGAAATAAATAAAATAGGGGCAAACAGTAATTTTGCTTAGCCTAATGATAAAAGGTCACAACAATTTAAGCACCACCTGTAATAGTTTCACAGAAGATATACCTTGTAAGAAACACTTTACTACAGAGAAAAATAAAGCAGTAACAGAAGATATACCTTGCAAAAGACAATTTGAATCAGAAGATTACAGCAGTAATCTGTTAGCACAGACCTGTAGGCACACCTTGTAATAATGCAGCAGAAGGTATACCCAGCAACAGCAATGTGAATCAGAGAAAAATAAAGCAATAAAATGTTAGCAACAAACAGTAACAATCCCTGTGAGTACAAAATAAAAACAACACACAGTAAATCTGCCTAGCCAAAAGTCTTGATCATTTCCTTTTCTCTGGTAAGGTTCTTAGTTCTGTCCTTTCAAGCAAGCTAGAAGGAAAGAGCTCAGGTGAAGCTAGGTGCCTTGTCCAGCAAACCTAGCCTTCCACAAAATACATCAACCTAAAGCCCCCATAAATTCATATTTCTCAGTTCTTTTAAGTCACTTGACTTGGCTTCTCATCTTGTTGATCTTTGGTCTATTGATTGGTCCCCCATCTCTGCAGCCAGTAATATAAATTCTGCCCTACATTACTTTCAGTCCTAATTCTTGGCTGTATGGGATAGTTATGCACCCCTGAGAAAAAACAGAGTACGGGGTTCACATCTTCCCTGGCTATCAGCTGAAGTACTTACTTATCTCCTCTCCCAAGACCTTGACTGGCATACTTTTAAAATCACTGACTCCCAGTCTTCTCTGGCTAACTATAGACGGGAGTAATGGAGGCAAAAATACAACAGTAAATAGATTGGGTACAGTACAGCAGTACAATAAAGGATATAAAGCACATAATTTGAGTATATACAAAGAATACATAATTTGTATACAAGGGAGCATAAGAAGTACATTACTTTGCTTCTAAATATTTCATTATCTTCTTCTGTTGTTCCTGATGTTTGAAAATGGGCTATTGTCATACTTATACACAAAGGTCGTGATCCCACTTCTCCTGGTATCTTCCATCCAATATCTCTCCTTCCTACTTTGGCTAAGTTGCAGGAACATACTTCCTTTTTTTTTTTTTTTTTTTATCGTAGCTCACTTCCTTTCTTGATAACTCCTCCTTTTTCATTTCTTTCCTGTCTGGTTTTAGGAAATTCCTCCTTCAGCTCACTGACTCCATACGTACTGGTATGGATCGAGGTCTGATTACTTCTGCCATTTTTGTTGATCTTGCTAAAGTTTTTGACACTATGGCACATCCTGTCCTTCTGGACAAACTTAAAAATGTGGGCCTCTCTGACTTCTCTGTAAGTCGGTTTTGTTCTTACATTGAAGGTTGGTCTCAAGCTGTCCAGCTAGGTATATCCATTTCATCTTCACTTCCCATTAGCTCAGGTGTTTCTCAAGGGTCTGTCCTGGGTTCTATTCTCTTTTCTATATTCCTTAATGACCTACCCTTTGTCAATTCATCTGCATCCATTCGTATGTATGTTGATGACAAATTTATTTTTGCTTCTGGCTCCTCTCTCCATGACTTTACCTTCCAGTTATAGTTGGATTTTGACAACATTCAGCGTTGGTTCAAGTCTAACCAATTATCCCTTAATACCAAAAAAACTGTCTCTCTGACTTTTGGCACCCATCAGAGCCTTGCAAAACTTATTGTCTCCCACTGTGTGTTACTCTTGATGGTGACAAGATTGAAGATGCTTCTTCCTTCCAGTACCTTAGGGTCTGCCTTGACTAGCATCTTGAGTTCTCCATGCATATTGGTGCAATTCACTGTAAGCTTCACTGTAAGCTAGGTGGTTTGTACAGGAATTAAGTAAGTATTCCACTCCCTGCCTGCAGAGAAATTGTATTAAAAATGATCCTTCTAATCTTTGACTACAGTGACTTTGTCTACAGTAGTGCCCCTAAATCCTCCCTTGCCAAACTGGACCCCCTTTTTCATTCTTTCTGTCATTTTGCTCTAGATTGCTCACTTCGTGCTCACCACTGCTTTATTTACTCAGCCCTTTCTCACCCCTCTCTTGATGCTAGTTGCCTTTCCCATTGTGTCTCTGTTTTTTAATCTAAATTCTGGTTTAGCACCCTTCCCTCTTATCTCAGATCCCTCCTGTCCCCTCCTCCTGCTTCTTCTTCCTACCCTCTCTGTAAAACTTCTTCCCATTCTCTCTCTCTCTCTCTCTCTTCCTTCTAGAAAATCTGCTGTTGGTCACTCTGCTTTTTCTTACCACTTTCCTAAACTTTGGTTCTCTTTTCCTCTTTCTATTCATTCTGCCTCTTCTCCTTCCTCCATAAAGTCTCTTCTTTATGACTTGTGTTCTCCTTCTTGCAACTGACCATGACCCTCTCCTCTTTAACTCCTCATGACTTGTTACTGGTAGTTTTACTACCCTTCTTTAGTTTTGCCCTGTTCATGCTGTTTCACTACTTTTTCCCTTTCTTATATATACGGTAGGTGCTTTTTATATTTTATAATTGTATTCAAACATGTATCCTATTTGGGCTGCTAAACTATGCAATTTTGTAATTTTTACTTCGACTGCTGTACTATGCATTACTCAGGTTGCTGAGCTCTGTATCTGTATTGTTCTGTTTTTGTTATGAATCTTTGTACTACTATTTTGTAACCTCCCGGGTCATGCCTGAAAATAGCTATTCACTTGGCTAGTGCACCTCACCCGGTTAACAAAACCAATAAATAAATAAATTACTAAATTTCCTCTAATATTTATGATTTTGCTTGTATTTCTATTCATTGTATTTGACTTCTTGTATTTTTAGTAACTATATTGTTTAGTAATCTCCTTCTCCCCTCTTCCCTAAGACACATATGGAAACAAGCTGTTATAAGCTCATTGTGTATTTTCTGGTTAAACTTTTAAATCGACAAATAAATAAAATTTGAGTGTGTTTTCATCTAAGGGGGCCCAGGTGCAGGCTGTGGGATCCTTCTCGTGTACTGACACTTGGACCATGAGAAGGAGTTCCTGCAGGAAGTCATGGACTTCATGGCTGGCCTGATGTTGGAGTCACACAGATGGTTAATTCTGGGTGATTTCAATGCCTGGGTCAATGATGAACTCCCGTCTTTCAGCCAAGACTTCCTCCAGTCTATGGAATTGCTAGGCCTGTCACAGGTAATTACCTCTGCGACCCACTCACGTGGTCACACCCTGGACCTGGTGTTTATACTGGGTCTCAAAATTGAAAACCTCAAGATTGATCTGATCGTTTGGTCAGATCATTGCATGGAGAAGTTCTCATTTGGGCCCTCCCCGAGAATACTCCCCCCTGCAGAGATGGCCTATTACCGTTCTTTAAGTGGTTTGACACCATCAGGATTACAGGCTGTACATACATGATGAATATACAAAAAGCCAGCAGAATTAGGCCTTTTGGTCTATCTAGTCTGCTTACTGTGCAGGGATCGCAACTAAGGCTGTTGTCCCTGCACCCTCCCAACCTCTCCATCCCTTTCTCCCCCCCCCCTTCCATGACCCATATTTTCCTCCTGTATCTATCCCAGCCTCTCTTGAAGCTGGCCACTGTCCTCAAGGCGATCACTTCTTCTGGTAGCACATTCCAGTTGCTCACCATCCTTTTTATGAAGAACTGTCTTCTAACCTCCCTTCCTCCTGAACACTGTCCCAACTTAAGGCTGTGCCCCATTGTAGTTTTGCTGCAGCTCAGCCTGAAGAGACCCCCCCTGTTCGCCCTATTAATCCCTGTCAAGTATTTGAATGTCTCGATCATGTCTCCACCCCCCCTCACTCCTATCCTCCAGGTAGTACATGTTTAAGGCCCGCAGTCTTTCCTCGTATGATTTACCCTGCTGCCCAGCGATCATCTTCATAGCCCTCCTCTGGACCGTCTGCATCAGGTTGATGTCCTTTTTAAGGTGAGGGCTTGAGAACTGCACTGCATACTCCAGATGCGGTCTCACCAGTGAGCCGCACAAGGGCAACACCACCTCCTATCGGCGACTGCTGATTCCCCCGCCCGCCTGTGTACCCCAACATCCTGTTTGCCCTTGTCACTGCCTTCTTACACTGCGTGGAATGCTTCAGGACCCTAGTTATCATCACTCCCAGATCCTTCTCCTCCTCTATGGAAGTTATCCAGACTCCTTCCATGTAGTACTCTATCCTGTGTTTTTTTTTTGGCCCCAATGTGCATAACCTTGCATTTCTTCACATTGAAGCTCACTTGCCAGATCCCAGACCACTTTTCAAGTCTTCTTAGGTCCTCCTTAATGTCCTGTATCCCCTTGGCTGAGTCCACCTTCCTGCAGAGCTTGGTGTCATCTGCGAACTGACATATTTTGCCCTTGATACCATCCCCAATGTCATTAATGAAAACATTGAATAGCACTGACCCTAGCACTAAGTCCTGTGGGACACCACTTGTGACCAGTACTCGACAACTCTCCGCCCCACCATCACCTTTTGGGTCCTGCCCCCTAGCCAGTTTTCCACCCATCTGACCATCGTCTCTCCATCTCCAAGGTCCACCAGCTTCCTGATCAGCCTCCTGTGGGGTAAAGCATCAAAGGCCTTGCTGAAATCTAGGTATAGGATGTCCACTGCTTGGCCTCTGTCCACTGCTTTGGTCATCCAGTCAAAGAAGTCGATCAAACAAGACCTCCCTCCCATAAATCCATGCTGCCTTGCATCCTTGAGAC
Organism: Neoceratodus forsteri; assembly: GCA_016271365.2. Lineage (NCBI taxonomy): Eukaryota > Metazoa > Chordata > Ceratodontiformes > Ceratodontidae > Neoceratodus > Neoceratodus forsteri. The sequence goes on from JADMNL010000024.1 coordinate 216,587,734, forward strand.
TATGTTCCTCTAGATGCCACATCAGTCTTTCCTTCAGTATGCTCGCCATAAGATTGCACACTTGTCGAAGTGAGACTGACCAGTCTGTACTTCCCGGGGTCGTCCCTTGGACCGCTCTTGTGAAGGGGCACCACATGCACCGTTCTTCAATCCTGCAGTACCATGCCCGACTCCAGTGAGCAACTGAATAGGTACACCAGTGGCTATGCAAGCTTCCCTGCCAGTTCTCTCAGCACCCTAGGGTGCTCTCCATTCGGGCCTGGTGATTTGTCTATCCTCAACGCTAGCAACCCTTTCTTCACAGTTTCTCCTTCTATTGCCCGATCTGTCCTCCTCCCTTCTTCAGGTCCCTTTTTCCATTGTCAACACTGGTCCATCTTTCTCCTTGGTGAAGATAGAGCAGAAGCATTCGTTCATTAGCTCAGCCTTCTCCCTATTATCCTCCACCCACCCAATTCCTTGTCTTAGTCTAACTATATCCCATCTTTCTTGTCTCTTTTCTCGCTTATGTAGCAGAAGGAAGCCTTCACCCCTTCTTAATCCCCTCTGCTAATTGCAGTTCCTTTTGTGCCATGGCTGTCCAGACCACCCTTCCTGCTTCCCTCGTCAGCCCTAGATATTTCTCCCTGTCCTCCCCTCTTTTGATCTTCATGTATTTCCAATAGGCCAGTCTCTTATTCCTCACTGCCTGGGCTGACTCAGAGATGTATTAGCTGGGTATTTTGACTATTGAGCTCTTCCTCTTGTATCTAGCACACTCCTCCATCGCAGCCCGTAAGCCTTCCTTATTGACAGCCCATATTTGTTGACGAGAAGAGGGCATGGAGTGGTCCTCCCAGCACCAGAGAAGAACAAAAACATTGGAGGAAACAGTGGAGGAGGCAGAGGAGCAGAGCTTGAGCAGGCTCACAAAGGGAGCCAATTCCATCTCAGCCGCGCCTCACCTTCAATACAGCCAATCAGGGAGCGGCATCAGCAACCAGGTGGAGCAAGAAAGATGAAGGAATCGGACAGGGGCTTTAAATAGCCCATTGGAAATCAGAACGGCTGCAAACAGTTTTTGGCAGAAAGGGGACACAGAGCAGTCTCTCCCCCAGCAAAAAAGAGGAAGATGAACACTGGGGGAACAGTGGAGGAGGCAGAGGAGTGGAGCTTGTGCAGGCTCACAAATGGAGACAATCCCAACTCAGCCATCCTCCCCTCTGATACAGCCAAACAGGAAATGGCATCAGCAACCGGGAGGAGCAAAGAAGATGAAAGAATCTGACAAGGGCTTTAAATAGTCCATTGAAAATCAGAGCAGCTTCAGTCATTTGTTGGTAGGAAGGGGGCATGGAGTGGTCCACCACCCCCCAAGCACCAGAGAGGAAGACAAACACCAGGAAAACAGCAGAGGAGGCAGAGGGGTGGAGCTTGCACAGATTCACAAAGAGAGCCAATCCCTGGTCGGCTGCACCTCGCCTCCAGTACAGCAAATTAGGGAGCGGCATCAGCAACCAGGAATAGCATGGAAGACGGAGGAATCAGACAGGGGCTTGAAATAGCTCATTGGAAACTGGAGTGACTGCAGTTGTTTGTTGGCAGGAACGGGGCATGGAGCAGCCCCCCTCCCCAGCAAAAGAGAAAAAGACAAACATTGGGGAAACAGTGGAGGAAGCGGAGGAGCAGAGATTGAGTAGGCTCATAAAGGGAGCCAATCTCAGATCGGTCATGCCTCTTCCCTCCGATACAGTCAATCAAGGAGTGGCATCAGCAGCCAGGAAGAAAAACACCTACAAAAGGAGTAGGCCATCAAGCCTCCCCGGTGAAGGATAAAAGTGCTAAGGACATCAAAGACTGCACACCAGAGTCAGCCCAATAAGGCAGCCAGTAGCTGGGGACTCTTCATCTCAGAAGAGAGGTCAGGAACAATAAGGGACTGATGTAAGCAGAGGGTGGAAGCAACGAACTAGGAACTCATACCCAACAACTGAGGTAAGATTCCTGCTAATCTACAATCGTAGCTTAAAAACCATAAGGAGGGAGGAGTTTAAAGGTCTCTAATAAAGTCTGGGACTTAGGATGTTAACACTATCTAGGGTAAGGGTTAAAAGAGGGTTTAAAGGTAGGAAAAAAGTTTGGATTAGATCAAATGCCATATCTAGAGTCAAAAGGGATTTCAAAGTAAGCAAAAAGTGGGACTGGGCCAAATGCCCTATCAGGGGTTTAATAGTGGACAAATAGTTGGGATTAGGCCAAGCACCCTATCTAAGGTAAGGGTACCAAAAGGATTCAAAAGTGAGCATAGTTCTGAGAATAGGTGTGCAACGCATGCTTGTAACACAGTTGTTTTATGGACTTTCGTCAACAGATTTTCAGCATAGGCATTTTAGAACGTCTGCTCATGAACAGTGTCACTGTGATTTTCTTAATCTGTCCCGAACACTGATTTCCCACAGCAACCGTGCTATTCTGCGTCGGAAGTGCGAAAACACATTTCGGCCAGGGTGTGAAAAATGACAGCTGTACTGTTCATAAGGAGGCATGGAAAAATGGCAATGTTGAAAATCTGGAGTGAAAATATTACAAATTCACGGAGTTACGAGTATGTGTGGAAACTACACAACACATGCTCGTAAAACAGTCATTTTTTGGATTTTTTTCACCAAATTTGCAACATAGGATTTTTGAGAGCCCACCTCATGAATAGTGGCACTGTCATTTGGTTAATTGGTCCCAAAAGTTGATTCCGCGCAGTGACCACAAAATCACCTTTTGGGACCAAATAATGTCATGACAGTGACTGAATTTATGAGGCAGGGTCCCAGTAACCTCATGTTGAAAATTTGGTGCCAAAAGTCGAAATAATGGCTGAGATATCCACGTAAGTTGAAAAAACCCTATTTATGCCATTATACAGCTTACTGGCATTTCTTCAGTTCGAGGTCAGCTTTGAAGAGTGCAGACATGTTCCCGGTACACTGAAGATCGTTGCGCCGGGCTCCAGAGGTACATATGGGGTGAAGGGGGTGTGGGGGGATGGGGTGTGCAGAGGGTGGGTGCAGATTGGGAGAGGGGGCACGAGAGACCACGAGGGACAATTTTCTTTGTTTCAGGGATGCAAATTAAACAAAGGACATTGCGGGAAGGTTTTTTTTTCAGGCTTGTTTTTTGCACACTGGGGTGGGCTCCCAGTATGCCACCTGTGTTTTGGGGAAGGGGGGGACTGAAGCCGATGGGGATTGGGCCCCCCCATCTGCAAAGAAAGACTGTTTGAGGGGCATGATGCCGAGGGGGATTGGGCACCCTTCGGCACACAACTAATGGGGGGAGACATTATGCCGATGGGGAGTAGGCTCCCCTGTTGGCAAATGAACTGGGTTGGGGGCATGCCGACAGGGGGATTGGGCAGCCCCTTTGGCTTTGATGGGGCTCTGAGGCAGCGGCTATGCCACCGCCATGTTGACAGGTATGTTACACCAGGTAAGGTACCACTCTGCAATGGCAGGTCGCTCCCTCATTGCAACGGAATGGCTGACACTGCAATGACAAGGCAGCCAGTGATTGCAGCGGTGAAATCATTTCAGGTTGGTGGCACTTCTGCATAACCAGTGTCATCAGGAATAGAACAGGAGGTGCAGTAATGGTTAACTATGGAAAGAACAGGGGGTGCTGGAATATGTACATATGGAGAGTATATGGGGTGTAGGACTATGTGTTGACATGGAGAGAATGCAGTGTAGGAATATATATGCATGGAAAAAACATGGTTTGTAGGAATATGTAAGTATGAAGGGAACATAGGTTGCAGGATTATGTATTATGTAAAGTATTAGTTTGGCTTCAGCATTGATAATTTTGTGATGGAATACATCTGTGGTTATGGACCACTGTCTGATATGTAGAAGAATCAGTACATTGCAGATATTTTTGTGAAGTGTCCTTTATTGCCTTTGTCTAGGTCTGATTATAAATAACATTTGTATTGTCATCTTTCTGTTTTAATGTGCAGGTTACAATATCCCAAAGAAGCAATTGTTATTGCTGCTTGAGAGAGGTGAGCTCATGTGTTATAATGTGAAGGGAGAAGAGACTGCCCAGCAGAAAAAAGACACTCTCAGTGGTAAGTAGATGGCTAGATCATGAGTTTTTATATGGGAGTTTTCCAACTGTATTTGAGAGGGGATTAAGAAGAACAGGAAAAAGTCTAGAGTTTGAGAAGCAGAGAGTATGAGATTGTAAGAAGGCAGTGACGATGTCAGAACAGTTGAAGAAGTGAAGCCAAGTAGAATTTTAAAAAGAAATGTTTCAGTATTATAGTGGATTGGATGTTAAAATACAGTAAGAGTCTGCTTTGAATGGAACATACATAAAATCATCATCAATAAATACATACATACATATACATATATGTAACCACCCAGTCTCTTAGAGTTACTAGAATCCCATTAGTACTAGTCTATTGGCAGGTGAAAAGGCAACTGGTAAGGAGTTCATTAAGGTTTTTTTTGTGTGTGTTTTTTTAACATAATTACATCATTGTTTACTCCGCTAGTCTGAGTAGGAATGATTATGTAATTTAGAACTCTCGCAGCAGCATAACCAGTTTTGAGTCAGCTGCTCAGAGGAAGTTTAGAATGTTCAGTTAGTCGGAGCTTGGAAGTCAGAGTGGCAGGATGTCTGCCATTTGGGGCTGTGTCACAGGGAGCCCTGTGTTTCTTGCCCTAGTTTGGATTAAATCTGCAGTTGCCAGTGAAGTGGTGGAGACCTTTTGCAGCAGGGTTCCTTGATTTCACTCCAGGGGGAGGGAGAGGGACTGCCAGTTCAGTGGATCCAAGGGGCAGTCCCCTGAAGGCTCTAGAGTGTGTACAGCTGCAGTTGAGAAGGACATTGTGTGAAAATGTCTGACAAAGCTACCATGGAAAAAGGATGCTTTCTGGGTTGTTTCCATCCCTATAGGAAGGAGCAACAGGTATGTAAGTATAGATGCAGAAACTGTTCTCAGAGAGTTGGCTGAGTGTGTGTGTGCCCAAGATAAGGCTAGATCACACCTCTCAGGACCCCTTATACACTTCGGTGCAAATGTAAAGTTTAGAGTTTGGAGTCTTTAGCAGTTAAGTGGGGACTGAAGGCTTCTTTTGGTGTAACCCTAAAGGAATGGCGGAGACTCTCGGGGCAAAGGGTGGGAGGAACACCATCTGGAGACTAGAAGGCAGGGCTAACTGGTTCATCGATGGGTGCCACGGTCCCCTCGGTAGAGGCCAATACCCAGGATGAAACTTAAAGATATAGCTCAGGTCACAAGTTTACAGTGTGAAATGTGTTTTGGAAATGGCTCAAGAGTGTGGTTCAGGCCACAAGCATCCAGTTTGGGAAATTGAAATGTGTTTTGAAAATAGCTCAAGTATGTGGTTCAGGCCACGAGCACGTTGGGAAAAATGGATAGAGAAGTTTCTGTGGAAAACTGTACTGCCTAGCAAAGAGTGTCTGGAAAAAGAGTGTACCTCTTTTGCCACGAGCAACAATTGGGGGTCCACTTGTGATTTAGTAACATCTGTGAATAAAGCCATACTGCACAATCTCAGCTGCTGTATTGGACATTCTGATCATTGCTTTCTGTGTGGAGTTATTGGGGTCCCTCAGCATTTAGGTCTTGCATACACCTAGCATCCTCTCCCCTGGACCTGGATGTATTTACAAAGGTTCATTTTGGTAATTGTACCCCAACCCCCTTCCTTTAGATGATGAGTCTGGTATACACTCTAAAGCTAGGGGTGGTACCAATCTGAGTATTTCTGCTAAAAGTAAATGGTATGCCATATGTGGGTACTAGTTCTTTTAATGGGGGGTGTCAACTTGCCAAAAGTGGCATAGGGGTTACATATACATATACATACTGTATGCATATGCATTTAACACAGAATAACATAAATGTACAATTCTTTTTCATTATAGACAAAGTACATTATAAATTATGAGTCATCATAATCCATGTGGAAAAAAGTGTTTTCAGCCCTCCGGCACAGCAGTAGTGCTACTGCCTGCAGTGCTAATGACCCATGTTTGGAAGTGAGCACGGTGTGTCAGAGGGTTGGCTGGGGGAAGGTAGGATAAGCATCCCACAGACAGCTCTGTATTCCTCCAGTGGGGAGGAGGGTTGTGGTTTCCTGGCATACTAGTGACATCCAGTGGAGATTCCTCCAGTGGGGAGTGAGGGTTGTGGTTTCCCGGCATACTAGTGACACCCAGTGGAGACTGGGTGTCCAGCAGCCGGGACTGCCTGGCAAGCAGAGTCATCAGTGGACGTCTGTGGGACAGGCGCGAGAGCACACCCATCCCACACTGACATCATTGCACATCTGTGACTCCAAGTAGAAAACCCCTGGTTACACAGCACTGTGAAGCCCCTGGGCCGCCTCCCGAATGATGCCCCAGGTGTGAGCCTCGGCTGGGGCCTCTGATGGATCTCATTCTCTCTCCCCCAGCTCTCCAGGGGAGCCAAGCCATAGGGGGCACGCTACAGGGCACCCACTCCAGGCAACCTTGGGGGGATGCCAGGAGGTTGAGTCCAGGCACTGAAGAGGGAGGTACATGCCCCACCCGTCATCCGGGAGATAAAGTCAGCAAAAAAAAAAAAGAATTGAATTTAAATTTTGAGTTTGCTGGTTTAATGTACTCTTATAAGGAATTCCATACTATAGCTGCCCCAACACTAAAGGAACAACCTTCTACATTTTGATTCTCAAAGAGGGGCAGAAATATGCAATAACTCCTTCAAATAAACATACACTGTTGCTAAAGCACACAAGCATTGCCAGACACTCCCCATATGGGCAGGGAACTCAGACATGTAGTCTGCAGATTTTTTCAAACTTTTTATCTTTTCACATGAACAGAACTTGCAGTCAAAAAGTAGTGGTATTGCACTGAGACAGGCTGGTTAGCTGGCTGAGCTTCTGACTGTGAACTAAAGGTCCTTTATTGTTTTTAACCTTTTTTTGTTGACAATTATTAAAATGTTTAAAAAGAGCGGCAGACTACACATCTTGAGTTCTTTGCCCATGTGGTTGAGTCCAGCAATGCTTCTACTGGTTAGCAGGAGTGCATGTTTGTTTTGAGTGCATTTTCCATTGGTACCGCATCCACTCAGAAGGGCCAGGAGTGCCACTCCTTTGATCATGGTTAATGCCTTCAAATAGTCCAGACCATTTTTATGTAAATGTTTATGTCAGTGGCAGAATTTTAAACTGCATTTTTGCTCTGCAGGGTGTCAATGAATTTGTTTCAAAATTGGAAAAATGTGATCGTTTTTGTACCACTTATAAATTTGAAAGGCTTACATTTTAACTAATTGTAACATTTTCAGGGAGAGTAACTGCCCCCCCCCATACCAGGAACTCCAGACCCACCTCTTGAGGTGGTGAACCGCCAGATAATTTGTTTCAGCTACAAGGCGAGCCTTCCAAATTCATAACTAATGGTAACTTTTCCTTTTCTATTATCTCTTTATCCTACAGAGCCCTGGCAGGCGGCTTTGGCCCTCCTGATGGAGGGACTCTCTCTCCAGTCCCGCCAGTCCCGTATTTGTGATCCCCAATAGTTCCCTCACAGATTGGCCCCTGAGGTGAAGCCAGGAGGAGGTTGCTGGCTTCTTCCCCCTCTTGGAGACCCAATCCAGAATCCGGGGACGGCCCCCTGGAGCAGCGGACCATCATCGCACCTACCACACTCATTTTCCTCCATTTTGGCCTACCCCCCCCCCCTTCTAATGTGAGGACGTCGGATCAAGCCTCCCAACCCATACTGCCCTCCAGCCACCGCCAGAAGGCAGTCAGTGAGCAGAATGACTAGTCTCCCTCCCCCAGAGAGAGAGGAGAGCAGTCCTCCGGATGCTCGATCCTCTCTCACCCTGCTGACCCCTGGTGTCCCGGACTCGTTCCCAAACCCAGGTTGCCAGCATGGCACAAGGTGTAGCAACCAGTGCCTCAACCTCCAGCCAGCCCAACTAATGGTAACTTTTTGAAGGCATGTAACCACCCCCCAAGACATGGGGAACTACGGTCCCCACCACTAAATGTGGGAAACTGGTCAGGGAATTTGTTTCAGTTACAATGCAAGCCTTCTGAATTCATAACTAATTGTACCTTTTTGAGGGATTATTACCAGTCTTGCCCTCCTGGACACCGGCAACTACAGTTCCCACCCCTTGAAATGAGGAACCGGCTAGCATTTTTGTATCAGTTACAAGGCAAGCCTTCTGAATTTATAACTAATTGTAACATTTTGAGGAAGTTTAAATGGTTCCCTGGACACTGGTTATTACAGTCCCCACCTTTCTACATTGAAAAGTGGCCAGGTTTTTTTTTTTTCTTTCAAGCTTTGTGGTCTGCCTGAACCTTTCTGTCAGTTCAGTATAAAAAAACATGCACGCCGCTGACCACCAAAAGGTGCTGCTTGCAGTCAGCAGAACAGCACATTGGAGAACAAAGGCAGTGCACACACCTAAAGTTCTCTAACTTGCTGAGCTTTTCTGTCCGGCATTTTCCCCTGACCTCACAGTCCAATCTTTCACTCCCCTGAATATCAAGCTGGCAGGATCCACATTGGGGAAGCCCCAAGAGCAGCAGTGCCGCCATCATGCTTGCTCGCTGTGCAGATAGGGTTTTCCGGGGGGGGGTGTCCATGAACCCTGCCTACCTCCTACACTGCACCAGGCATTGCCCTGTCAGGCCTGACTAGTGTATAGCATTCCCTCTGGAGGAGAATCATTCCCTTGCACACCACAGGGATCTCTAGTGCAGCAGAACCTGGCATTTGCTCTTTGCTAGGTGCCGTATAGCACAGGAATGCCTCTGCAGTGCCCCATTCCACCTGGCTGGCTCCCAAGTCTGCTCACAAATTCAGGTCACCAGTTTGGGTGTGTCACACACTATCCCCTTGGTTATTGAAATGTGCCAGCCAGGGTTTTTAATTGTGTCAAGTGTTGTGTCCAGGCACTGGGGCAAAGGGTTCCCATAAAACTGCTGCTACTACATACAGTAACTAATTTTCTACACAAAAGGCCATTGTCCACTACGTGGGGTAATAGAATTAAGCAGAGCTAATACTTAGTGGGCCACACATACTGTAACCTTTGTCCTGCAAGGGGGGAATCAAACATATTTATAAGCATACAGTGTAGATGTAGGGCTATTACATAAGATCCTAGATGTATTTGGAGCCTTCTACACTGATCTTAAAGCCTCCTACTTTAATTATGTGCAGCACTGCAGATTTTTACTGTTTCTAACAGAGGTGGGCATGACACTATAATCTTACATGCCTCCCAGTGCAAATCAGGCTGCTGTGACTCTTCCCCTTGGAAGCCTGACATAACTGGGTATCTCTCCCTAGCCTTTGTCACACTCTGTACTTGACTCCAGTCCATAATGTGGGAACTTTCTTGAGCCTGCCATTGCACAGATACATACTTCACAGGCCACACTCTGCACACTGGTGTGATTCTCACAGTTGGAGCAATTTGACAAGTGCCACTGGTGGATTTCTCCTCGACTTCCCAATGACCCCATCTTGTGGCCTAAGATGCCTTCCTTAACCACCATGAAACATGAATTGGGATCTCGCATACCACCACAGAATCCTTTTAGAGGCGATCCCACTTCTCCATGTTAATCCTGTACCCTCTGTAGGGTGAGACCATGTGACCTTGGGATCATCACACTCAGTATCTGATGCTCTGCTCTTTCTCGCTGTTTTTTTTCTCTTTCTGTATCCTTTTTTCCATGGCCAAAAATGACTTTGCCTCCTCTTTTCAGCCATATCCTGGGTGTGGGGGGATGGAGATATGGATGCGGAATGATTTATATTGAGCCAAGTGGGGAGGCACTGAAAAGGAGAAGGGAAATCCTAGCCCCCCCTCCAAAAAAAAAAATCCGAGTAGTTAGTGAGGTAAACACCAAGACAGAGAAGTCGATAGGGAGAAGGGCAAGGGAAATGGAGAAAAAGACAAGGGCAGTAAGGACAGGGATGGGACAAAAAGGGGTAAGGCCGTCAAAAATTGGAGGGTAATGAGTACCAGTGCCCATAGTATAGGTAACAAGCTCCCTGAATCGGTGGCCTTGATAGAAGAGGGATGCCTGGATATCATGGCAGTCACAGAAACATGGTACACCGAGAACCATGACTGGGATGTCAACATACCAGGGTACACAATCTACAGGAGGGACAGGCAGGGTAGAAGAGGAGGAGGAGTAGCTCTCTATGTAAGGGAAGGGATCAAAGCAACAGAATTAAAGGGTAAACAGGGAGGAGAAGAGGCACTGTGGGTCACCCTGGAGACTGGAAATGGCACCGCAATCAGCACAGGAGTTGTATACAGACCCTCATCTCAGGGAGAGGAAATGAACACGAAAATGATAGAAAGCATCCTTAGGATGGCACTGAAAGGGGAGATATTGCTGATGGGGACCTGAATATGCCAGATGTTAACTGGAGCACCTTTGCTGCAGCCACATCCAAGAGCAGGGCCATTTTGATGCCCTACAGGGGGCATGCCTCAGATAGCTAGTGTTGGATCTCACTCAGGAGGGAGCAATCTTAGACCTGGTACTCTCAAATAGGGACGGAGAGAGGATCTCTGATCTAGAAGTGGGTAGCCATCTGGGAACAAGTGACCACCAAACAGTATGGTTCACGATAAACTCAGCTGTAGAGTCAAGCCATACAAAAGTGAAGGTACTGGACTTCAGGAGGGCTGATTTTATCAAAATGGGAGAGTGCCTCAGAAAAGTACTAGCAAACAGGCAAGAAGGAGTGGTGGAGCAACAATAGGGGAACATCAAAACTGCCATCACAGAGGCAACAAGCCTTTGTGTGAAGCAAATAAATAAATCAAAATGAAAGAAAAAAACACTATGGTTCTCAAAAGAAGTGGTGGGGAAGGTTAGGGAGAAAAAGATAGCATTCAGGAAGTATAAGGAAACACAGAAGGAACAGGACAGAGAACTCTACCAGCCAAAGCAGAAAGAAGTAGGGAAGACAGTCAGAATAGCAAAGGCCCAAACTGAGGAAAAGATAGCCAACTCAGTTAAGAAGGGTGATGAAACCTTTTATAGGTACATTAGGGAGCGAAGAAAGACAAAGGGAGGGATATTGAGGCTGTATAAAGAGGGTGGGTGGGCAGAGAGGGATATTGAAAAAGCAGGCACACTGAATGAATACGTCTGCTCAGTATTCACAAAGAAGAGGAGGGGAGGTACCTAATCCAATCAATAGAAGCACTCTGGATGGGGGTTGACATCAGTCCTTTCACAGAAGAAAGGGTTCTGCAAGAACTCCTAAAACTGAAGATGGGCAAAGCAATGGGGCCTGATGGGATTCACCCCAGAATTCTAAAAGAACTAAGGGGAGAACTAGCAACACCACTGACTACCCTTTTTAACAAATCATGGGAGGATGGTGTGGTACCTGAGGACGTCGGATATGATTCCCCTTCACAAAAGTGGGAGCAAGACAGAGGCAGGAAACTACAGACCTGTCAGTTTGACCTCAGTGGTAGGGAAAATGATGGAATCACTTCTGAAGGAAAGAATTGTTGAGTACCTAGAGGCCAGTGGGGCACAGGACCCAAGGCAGCATGGTTTCACAGCAGGAGGAGGGTCATGTCAGACGAATCTAATCGATTTCTTTGACTGGGTGACCAAAGTAGTAGACCAGGAAGGGGCTGTGGACATGACCTACCTAGACTTTAGCAAGGCATTTGACACAGTCCCGCACAAAAGATTAATAAACAAATTAGCCAGCCTAGGAGTGGGTCCCAGAGTGGTAGTCTGGGTAAAACATTGGCTGGACAACAGGACACAGAGGGTAATAGTAAACAGAGTCCACAGTGAAGAAAGGGGGATTACTAGTGGGGTACCGCAGGGTTCAGTACTGGGTCTGGTCCTTTTTAATGTCTTTATAAGTGACATTGCAGAAGGACTGGAAGGAAAAGTATGTCTCTTTGCAGACGACACAAAGTTCTGCAACAGGATTAATACACAAGGTGGGGTGGAAAGGATGAGAAGGGACTTGGCAAGGTTGGAGGAATGGTTAAATGTATGGCAGCTTAGATTCAATGCAAAGAAATGCTCGTGGGGAAACAAAAACCCAGGTGAAGAGTACAAAATGGGGGATGAGATACTGATAACAAAATTGGAAAGGGACCGGGGGTAGTCATATCAGATGACCTAAAGGTGGGCAAGCAATATGAGAAGGCAGTAAGGAGGGCTGGGGGGATACTGGGATGCATAGGGAGAGGCATCACCTGTAGAAAACAAAAAGTTGTTATCCCTCTGTACAGACACTTGGTGAGACCCCATCTAGACTACTGCGTGCAGTTCTGGAGACCCCATCTCCGCAAAGACATGGACAGAGTGAGACTGTTCAGAGGAGAGCAACCAAAATGGTGCAGGGTCTACACCAGAAGACATATGAAGGGAGACTAAAGAGCTTAATATGTATGCCCTCGAGGAAAGGAGGGAGAGTGGGGGGAACATGATAGAAACTTTCAAGTACCTCAAGAGAATCAACAAAGTTCAAGAAGGTAGCATCATTCAGAAAAAGAGATGTGCAAGAACAAGGGGGCACAATTTGAAGATAGAGGGGGACGTCTCAGAGGTAATGTGAGGAAGTATTTTTTCATGGAGAGGGTTGTGTATGCATGGAACAGCCTTCCTGAGGAGGTCATCGAGTCAAAAACAGTGGGGGAATTCAAGAATGCATGGGACAGACATAAGGCAATTCTAGTGGGGAGGTAGGAGGAAGTAGGCTGTTGGTTAACTAGGATATGCAACTTATCTATTAGGTAGGTAAGTGTGCAGACTAGTTGGCCAAGCAGTCCTTGTCTGCCATCAAATTCTATGTTTCTATGTTTAAGCTATTGGTGGTGTTTGAGTGAATGGAAGAAGTTTGTCCAGGACACTGTTGAAATTCCCCTACCTGAAACAGGACCTCAAATACCTGAATATATTTAGAGCAGGGTTAATTCTACTTAAACAAAACCCACAGAAGGCAGTGCTCTCATAAAGAGCAGGTGCTGGAAAAATATAGAACAATAAAAAAATATATATGAAGCCAGCACTCCAGACAATGGAAATTCAGTAAAAGATAGTTTTTTTTTATTTTACTGGAGTGAATTCATAGTACTTACAACATTAGTACAACATAAAATCACAATGATAGTTTTAAAGGAAAGCTGTCATTACCACACCCTCCCACCCCAGCAAAGCTTACCCTCCAGTTAAGCTTTTAATGTATGTTGCGGTGTTTTTCTCGCACCGTGACATACATTATTTTAACTTGTAAAAATTCACAACCTGTAAGAATAGCAGATGTGAGGGGGCTCCATTTATCTGTAAAGGTGCGGCAACGCACCACTCATTTCAGTACAAAATGTACTGGTAAAATGTGATGTCTACGGGCCTTGTTTGAAGAAAGCTCAGACAGATTATGTTGGCAATACTGTGTCACTATGAGGCACTAGGTTGAAACTGTATCTTGTGCTTTGAACAGGAGGCTACAGGCTGAGGGAAGGGGGTGGGCAAAACCACACACACACACACCTCGGCATCGGTTCACGGTTTCTGCTGCAGTACCTGCTCATGCCATTGGTCTCTCTCTCTCTCTCTCTCTCTCTCTCTCTCTCTCTCTCTGTCTAGATGAGGTCGGGGGCGAACTGTTGATGGAGCTAAGAACCACAAGAGACACGGATCTCATAGTGGTCTCTCTCTCTCTCTCTCTCTCTCTCTCTATCTTGCACAGCATCTTTCTGTTGTGGTCGCGCTTTGCTTACTTCAGGGACACCATTGTTGGGGGGGGGGGAGGTGGCACGAGACAACAGCTGACAGCTCCTGTGTTTCTCTACCTTCTGTGGCTCAAAACTGTTCTTCACTGACTACAGAGCATGCAGTGTCCCTCTCTTCTCGGGACGAGTACAGTTCAAGCACAGATGGGTACTGGGGTGGAGAACTGTGATAGTATGGTTCTCCGAGGTCTGCTGGGCAAAAGGATGGTATGCACAAATGACTGTGCAAAGACATACAGAGCTATCAGTTGGTTAGCGAGAGAAACAATGGCCGACTGTTGAAATAATTTCTCCATACAATAACAAGAGCCGGTCAGCTCCCTGATCTGTTCTCAGGGACTGATCACTACTTGCTGTGCGTGTATGGGGAATTAACGAACGGTCAGGTGATCTTTCTCTACCAATCAGGTGTCTGGGTGCTTCCAGTCCATGTTATAATGGAAATTGCATAACCCATATTGACTAGATTTGTACTCCTAGATTGGAAAGAATCATGTTGTCTGGTAAGCTTTTAGATGCAATAAGCAATCATTCTCCTATTTTTTTGTTGTTTATGAAGGCCAAAAACCCCAAGGGTACTTCTTCAGATGATCCAATTTAAAGTATCTTCTTCTATGTCTGTCTCATAGTACACCACCTCATTACTCAGGTGATGTAGATCTTACCTGAGTCAATCTTCTCCATTCATAACTGGTGGGTCATAGCCGGAGGCACCGGACCCTCATGGGAGCATTAGCTTTAAGAAATTATGAACCGGGGGAGCCGACGTCTGGGATGGCGCCACCCATGAGGCTGATGTATTACGCATCACTCGCAGACTGACTGGCTCCCCTTAGTCCTCAGTTGTGGTTTTCCCTCCATTGAGGCAGCACCTCATGAGGAGCACAGCATCTCTAACTGCGTTACAGTCCTGCTTAGTATGCTCGGTGCCATGCTAGTTGGTCGGGTAACCCTCTTTTCTTTTTTTCCGTTTTCCTCAGTGCAGCGTCAAGTGCTTTTGTTTCATTTTATTGTTTTTTTCTGTCGTGGTCATGTCCGGCTCAGGGCTTACCAAATTATCTAAAGCAGGGCTTGCCCCAGTGCCCCTTTGCCAAGCCAGTGACCATCACTGACTGGCATGACTGCTGTTTTTCCTGCCTGGGTCCCCAGCAAGTTTGTCTCTTAATAATTCAGTCCTCTTTAAAGCTAGAAATGTGAAATATGGCACACATGACCATGTGGTGCAATAGTTAGACTGTTTCAAATTTGGTGAAATTTGCATAAGTTGTTTTAAAAACCAGATGGAAATAAGTCAGATTTAAGTTTTGGGCAAAATGTTTTGCTGCCTATAACTGTCCCCTTTAAATTGAGGAATCTGATACCTGACATGCATATACATGTGGTATATAACTATATACCTGCCAGGGCAGGCTGTGTAACATTTATGTGAGTGCTTTTACAGTCATACCAAAATAACTCAAATTTAAATTTTGGTAAAAATGTTTGGCTGCCTATAACACAACTCCCTTTAAAGCCTGAAAACTAAGATTCACTGCACATACCCATGTTGTATAGTTCTTCAAATCTTGAAACTGCAGAGAAATTTGGCTATTTTAAAATTAGATGGAAATAACTGAAAATTACATTTTGATTAAATGTTTGACCCCCTATACCTCAGCCCACTTTAAAGCTAGGAATATGAGTCTTGGTACATGTCTACATGTGGTGTGGACCTGTATACTTCTCACATTTGGTAACATTTGAATGTGTGCTTGTAAAATGAGACCAAAGTAAGTGATATTCAAATTGTGGCATCAGCAGGATTTTACGTTTCTTGTAGCTCTGAGTATATGCCCTGCCTGGCCTTCCTTCCACTATCCAGTGTCAGAGTCCTTAGGAATGGCTCAATATGTGTCGCTGTATGGAGGGAGACATCCTTGAAGAACATAGTTCCATTACATACCAGAAACAGTAGATCTCTGAGAGACTCTCCTCCATGAAGTTACAGATTTCCCTCCCACATACCTGACCTCTACCCCATTCTGTATGTCAGGCAAAATCCATTATAGACCAGTCGCCTCCTGCACATTTGGTCTTATCCTTTTGACACCCTTCACTGGAGTCTCTAAGTACTCCCCACCTCTCCTAATGGCCTGGTGGGATTTTGATCTCTCGTTTCTGTCAGATTGTACAACTCTGAATCTGTGTCCAGTGGGTAACAAGAGATATGGGACTGCACATGTTACACAGATGCTAATGATGTACGTAACTGGGGACAGCCCAAGTTAGGCAAAAGTTTCCAAGTGGGCCTGAGGTGGATCCTATTAGTTCAGTATGTGTGGCCCTATGGAGGAGAATCTCTTGAACATCCGCTGCCACTGGAAAGTAACTGAGCTTGCTTTTTACTCTAACAAACACAGGACTCTAATCTGTGACTAAAAAAAACTTGTAAGCAATCTCTGCCAAGTGTGATTTACCTTATTTTTCTTAACTCTGAACAGAATTTTTACTCGCAGAAGACATGAAAGTGATTGTCAAAGAGGAAGAACTCCCAATCTGTGAGCCATTGAGCGTGAATGAAATCATATACCAGCCATCACCTGAAGAAAACACCACCACCAGTAAGTAGAGGACCTGGTTAATGTTGTATGTTGGCTAGATTCTGAGAAGCCCTGACATAGTCTGCATCCATCCGGGAGGGGAGCTGCAGTCTTCAGTGGACCATTTAAATGCTACTTCACTGAACATTTAAACTAGCCGAGGGGGGGAAGCAAAAACTGCTCCCCACAGGTTATAGAGAGCAAGGAGAGCCCAGGGGAGAGGAATCCCTCAGGGTGCAAATTAATAATGGAAGCAGGGTGATAGAAATAAAGAGGAAAGGGAACAGGAGCATTAAAAAGAGAGGGGGAAGGGTTCTGGAAAGAGCTTACTGTGCCTTTGGGGTCGGCGGAGCATGCAGACCAAGATGGCTCAGTGAGCATTTCATCTCAAATGCCAGCAGCTCCCTACGCAGGAACATTCGGAGTAAATCACCTACATCAGAGGCAAATGCTGGCTGCAACCCTCTAAGTTTAAAGGAGAAGCATTGGAATGGCTCGTTAGTCATTCGCTTTACAAATGCTTTGCCAGCACGTAATATGTCTGACAAATTGGCAATCACACACCTACAGAAGAATCTCTTAAGGCCCATAAAAAAAAAAAGAGAAGAAACTGCCTCATTTGCCATGGAGTGTTTGGAAACTAATTTAGAGCCATCCCCAACTAAAAACCAAACCAGAGCTCAAACCCCACAACAGCAAACTTTAAATGCCTTCTTTACCTCAAACTCGCTCATTGAGCCACTGTTATCACCCATTCAGGACTTCCCAACTGGAAACGCAAGGGAAGGAGAGAAGTTTACTACTGCAATTGACCCGGGACTACAGGCTGCAATTATTGGAGGTAACGAACCCGATGCTGAAGACGCCGGTTTCTTAACAGCGGATGAGGCGGAGACCGGAGAGATGGGGCAAACTCACCTGAGGCTCAGTCAGTTTCATCGGTGGAGTCCAGGTTGTAGCAGATACCAAACTCTATGACGTCAGAGGCGATGTGGGGAGAAGACAAGACCTTACAGCAGACTGTGTATAATGATAAAGAAATGGGGGAAGATTCACTGCAGCAAAATCTAGCATCCAGCAGCAATATTCTGGCAACACGGAATGTGAGTACACTCCCTACTTTTCATAATGACTCTGACAAAAGTTTACCATGCAGCATTTCATCAGCAAAGGTGGTGGGAGTTACTTCATCCCCCATACAAAATAGCAGAGAAGGGACTTTAATTATTTGGGAAAGTATACAGAACTCTGGCCCATCTACAGCTAAACAGGTGGATGGCGACTTTGACTACCACACCTTAGCACAATTAATTAAAACAGAAATTCACAGTGAAATCCAGCCAGGCCTTGCTCCAATTTCGACTGCATTATCTGATATCAGTACTGCTATTTCAGTTCTTTATTTTATTTATTTATTCAATCTCGGATTACAAAATACCTTTGAGCACAAAGTAGCTCATTTACAAAGGTTCCACGTCAGTGGAGGGGGGGTACCAAACAGACATAGGATGAATTAATTTAATTAAAAAAACATACAGTAACAGAGTTCATAACATCATAGAGATAGTCACTATTCAAAATAGGTGAATGGAAGGAGGAAATGGGAGAAAAGAATGGGGAGAAGGATTATAAGGCCTACCGAAATAGGTATCAGCCAGTGGCTTTGTCAAAGATTCCTGGGGGAGAAAACAGGATTGAAGTGAAAGACCAGGAAGAGGCGAAGGGGAGAAGTGGAAAACCACAGAAGAGGGTAGCAGCCAGGGGCCTTGTCTGTAAAAGCCTCAATGTAATCAGGGCAGAAGGGGAGATGAGCAGGGAAGCATATAAACATTTCAGTGGTGGTGTAAGTTGCGGGACCTTTGCTTAAGTGGCACAGTCACAGGAGCTATCAGCTATGAGATACTGAAGGAGCATGTGCTTAAACTGGCCAAGCCTGGGAAGATTAGTTAATTCACTGTTTAATCCGTTGAACCAGAGTGGGGCTCTGTAGGCAAAGGAGCACTGCCCTTGAGTTGTTTGGCACCTAGGGACAAGGTGGTGTTGGGTAGTTGAGGTGCGTGTGTGTTGCGTCCTTCGAGATAGGCTAAAAATGCTTTCCATGCCGGAAGGTAGGAGCCCAAGGAGTGCCTTTTTAGTTAGTAGGCACGTTTGGTATTTGATCCTACCACTTAGCTGTAGCCATTCAATTTGAGAATACAGCTCACAGGTGTGAGTGAGACGTGCAGCACCCATTAGAAGTCTACACACATTGTTTAAGGTGATAGTAAGCCTTTTGAGTGAGGTAGTGGTGGCAGATCCGTAGATGACCAGACCATAATCGATGATTGGTAGCACTGAACTGTAAACAGCAAGCTTAAGAGCTTTGGTTGTCAAGCTCCACCTGTGCCTATATAGGAGCCCAATCCTAGTATTGACGGCCTTGGCAATATTCTCGATGTGAAGCACATAGGAGAGATGACTATCCAGTGTTACTTCTAGGTACTTCAAGTGCTGGACTTGTTCAAGAGGCACTCACAGGTAATTTCTAATGGTAGGAGCATGGGTCTTGTACTTTTTCGAGAGGAGGTAAATAACAAGACTTTAGTTTTCTTGTAGTTTAGGACCAACTTGTGGGCCCTAAACCATACCTCAACTTCCTTGAAACCAAGTTGCAGGCTGCTTTCCAGTAGGAAGGGATCGGGGTGTGATGTAAAAATAACAGCGTCATCCGCATATAGAAGAATCCGTTGCTGACAAGAGGCTGGCAGGCTGTTCAGAAAGATACTGAAGAGGAGGGGGCCCAGGATTGATCCTTGTGGTACAGCAGATCAGATGACCCGCTGTTCTGAGGTGACATTGGATATTTTCACCCGTTGAGATCTATCTGCAAGGTAGCTACTGAACCATTATAGTGAGTCATGGGAAAGACCTATTGCGGTTAGTTGATATAGGAGAAGTGGGTGATTTACCGTGTCAAAGGCCTTTGTTAAATCTATGAAGGCGGCCCCTATTAGATTGCCTTGGTCGATTGATTGCTGGATGAAGTTGGTGAACTCGAGAAGTGCTGTAGTGGTGCTGTGGCCTTTTCTAAACCCATGTTGTTGTGGGCACTGGATGGAATATTTTTCAAGGTAATCCACCAGCTGATTAATGACAATGCATTCCAGTACTTTGGATATAGGAGAGAGGATTGATATTGGCCTATAGTTATTATGAGTGGCACGATCACCAGATTTATGTACTGGTGTCTCCGGGGCCATTTTCCAGACATGCAAGAATTGTGACAGGGTTAGTGAGAGGTTAAGGATCTTTGTTATAGGTAAGAGTACTTCCTCTAGGGTGAGTGTGATAAGTTTGAGGTCTAGTGAATACCCACTGTGGCTGGATTTTCCTAATACTTTATTGAGGAGTTTCCTAGCCTGGGTCGCCGAGACCTTCTTAAAGTAGAAAGGGGGGCCAGGGTTTTTGTCATCGTAGTGACTAGCCGCTTCTGTAGCAGTATAATCAAAGAAGCCATGAGGTAGCACACTGCTCAGGTTAGTGAAAGCTTCGTTAAAAGTGTTTGCAGTTTTAATAGGGTCCATGGTGGGAGCTCCATCAAGGTTTAGCATAGCAGGTGTCACCTTAGGATCCTGCCCAATGATATATTTGATATTAGATCAGGATTTCCTACTATCTCCCCATGTGTTAAACAACATTTCTCTATGGTATTTGCTTTTCTCCTGACAAATAGCCCGTGTGCATGCATTTCTTGTTGCCTTATAGGCATACATATCCTGTTGTTTCCCTTAGGCTTTTGCATAGTGCCAGAGATGGTCCCATTGTTTCAGGCTTTTCTGAATAAAAAAATGTCAGAGATAACTATTCGCACGACCGAAGCAGAAAATAGAATCAGCTGGTCAGAGGATCAAATGGAGCCTGTAAAAATGGACATATCTACAGTTAAAAATCAATTTCAAGAGCTTAAGGCCAAAATTAATAATCTGGAAGATTGTTCCCGACTAAATAACTTGAAATTGCTTGATATACCAGAAGGGTCGGGGGGTACAGGGGATCCTCTGCCTTACTTCAAGAAAGTTCGAACTAAGGCACAGGATTTACAATATCCGGAACAAAAAATAATTTTGGACCGTGCCCGCCATTCAGGGGCCGGCAACACTAGTTCATCAGTAGGCCAGTTAAAGCACCCCAGACCTGTGTTCATCAAACCATACTACTATAGAGACAGAGGACGTATGCTAAAGCATGCAAGAATCAACAGGGGGCTAGTATGTGAAAATTTAAAGTTCTCTGCCTTCCCTGACTTATCCATGGAAATGATCCAGAATCAGAAATCTTTTGACAAAGTGAAAATGCTGCTACAGGAACGGGGAGCCAAGTTTTTTCTTACATCTAGCCCATTTGAATTTTTTCTAAACGGTAAATGGCATGTGTATAGTGATCCAGCTTTAGCTGAAAAAATTATTAGGGGTCTGGATACTTGAAGCAATTTTTGTACAATAGCTAAGCGGTACAAATAATTTGCAAGACAGAAAAAAAGTGAAAAGCTGTAAAGGGGCTTGGTGGGGTGCAGGAATGAGATGGAAGAGGGCCTCTATCAACACAATGGTTTATTCATATTATTGAAAAGTGAATTTCTTGAACTTTGGTGATGATATGATGTGGGGGACAAAGGGGCACATGGCGAGTTAGAAGCTGAACCTCTCAGAGCCAATGTTGAGGAAAGGGGGGGTATAATGGCTTCTCTCAATTTATAGGCTGTTATGCTGTTCTTTTATTTCCCTGGCGACATGGGGATTTGAAGATTCTGAAAACACCAATCAGCAGCAAAAACACAGT
The DNA here is from genome assembly GCA_016271365.2 of Neoceratodus forsteri. NCBI lineage: Eukaryota > Metazoa > Chordata > Ceratodontiformes > Ceratodontidae > Neoceratodus > Neoceratodus forsteri. The sequence goes on from JADMNL010000024.1 coordinate 216,608,953, forward strand.
ATATACTTTGATTTTGAAGCCTAAAATAATAAAAGGACTGGGAAGTATTGTCATTGTAAATAGTACATAGATTTCCTTAGAGGCAGACATTGGCAAATCAGAAATGGATTTTTATTTTGTCATTCCACAGAAGTGAGTGTACAGCCATCTTGCTGTTTTGTTATAAGTGAAAGGAGTGGATAATAAAAAGCGGGTTTTGTCCCATGACTTCCCAGCTTGTAAATGGATAAAGGGTGGGGAGGGGAGGATACTTATTAAAAAAAAAAAAAAAAAAATGCAAACATTTGAATGTATATGGTGCATACAATATTTAGAAGGTACTAACAACATTGTTTTTCTCTGGGATGTAAATACAGATAATGGTGTAGTATTTAGAATTAGAAAAAGTAAGAAATACCATTGGTTAGCGATTTAAGATGTAGATCTTGGAATGATAAAGGATCAGGCTAAATGGAAAACATTTTTTAATTATGCTAATAAACACAGGATCAACTATATTTTTTTACAGGAGACTGGTTTATTATCGCAAGATTTTGCCTGTTATATTAATATGTGAGAACAAGGGCTGAATGCATCAATATTTTTCCATAAAAGCCTGAATGTAAAGATTAATAATTCTGTGATTGACAAAGAGGGTAGATACATAATAGCAGAGATATAATTGTTGAATCAGAAAATAACCATGATTAGTGTATATGGTCCAAATGAAAACTCCCCACAATTTTTTTGATGATCTTTTTTTGAATATTGCACCATTTCCAGCACCATATATCATAGCAGGCGATTGGAATATCATTTTTAAACCAACACTGGATAAATCTACAGTACTCCATGATTCCATCACCTCTTCAGCAAAGAAAGTTATACATTATATGGAAGATTACAATTTAGAAACATAGACTTTGACAGCAGATAAGGACCGCTTGGCCTACATAGTCTGCCCATTTCCCTACCTATTGGATAAGCTGCAGATCCTAATTAATCAACAGCCTACTTCTTCCTACCCCCCACAAGAATTGCCTTTGTCTGTCCCATGCATTCCCCCACTGTTTTTGACCCCACAACCTCCTCAAGAAGGCTGGTCCATACATCCACCACCCTTTATGTGGAAAAAATACTTCCTCACATTGCCCCTGAGCCGCCCCCCTCTATCTTCAAATTGTGTCCCCTTTTTCTTGCACATCTCTTTTTCTGGTAGATTTGGTAGATATGTGGCGGTATCACCAACCTGAAGATAAGACATTTTCATTTTTTTCACCCATATATCAAAACTACTCTAGATTAGATATATTTTTGATTTCTAGCTCATTATTATATAAGGTTGGCAATGTGGATTACTATAGTATCCATATATCTGACCATGCTCCAGTTAATTTTAACTTTTTTTTCGTTTGTTTTCTTTTTTTTTTTTTTTTTACAGCTCAGACATCATCATCATGCCCCTTCTTTGCTTCATATTGCCAATCAGCATGAGGCTTTGATTCTATCATCATAACTGAGGGCCTAGTAATGTTCTTACTATCTTTATTATTTTTATTTAAATCTTGTCACTTCTAAAGTTTGTCTTGAACTCTATCTACATTATTCCATTTTTAATATTTCTTAGCTATCACCATGGCCATTAAGAATCTCTCCTCGTATGAAGCTAAGTATTGTTTATTTGGAATAATTCCCATTATTGTAATAAGTGGATTAAATGTTATTACTTTCCCAAAAGTTGTGGTTAATATCTTTATTATTTTACTCCAATAATTTGACAAATATGGACACGCATGAAGTATATGGATCGGAGTACCACTTGTAAATGCACATCTTGGACATTTATCTGTTATTTGCTCATTAGATTTATATAACTTTGGTGTATAATAAGTTTGGTGTGTAGAGTTCATTTGTATTTGTTGTAATTCTGTTGACTGAATATTATCTATGTAAGCTTTAATAATGTGTTGCCACATATATTCTGTCAACCTAATTCCCATATTTCCAATTTTTTTTTTTGTTTTTCAAAATTAACTTTTATACTACTAAGCAGAACTTTATATATATCTGAGATGAGATTTTTACCATCTTTGTTTGCGTGTAGCACTTTTAATAGTTGTGGAGTTTCTATTATTTTTTTTTATTTTTTTGATAATACGCTTTTACCTGTATGTATTGAAATTCATGCTCCTCGGGTATTGAAATTGTGTTTGTATCTTAGCAAATTGCTTAAGCTTTCCTTCTTCTAGCAAGTATTCCCATTGTGTTAAACCTTTTTGTTGCCATATTGCAAATATCCCATTCGATACTGAAGGTTTAAAATCATAATTTTTATATACTGGGGCAAACGTAGTGATACCTTTTATTTCCTTCATCAATCTTGATGCCTTATTCCAACTTCTTATAGTTGTATCTGTTGTTATACTACCTATTTCTATTTTATTGTCTACTATCACCTTCGAAAATAATAAATTGAGCAATGTTGGATAGCGTTGTGCTTCCTGTTCCATCTGTGTTGTTATTAACTGGGGGCCTTCCCCTTTTAACCAATGCCAGACCTGTGCTATCTGAGTAGTCAGATAATAAACATACAAGTCTGGCAATGCTTGCCCTCCTTTATCTGTAGGCAGGGTCGGTACATCCCGTGCTATTCTTGGTTTTTTATTTCTCCATATCAAGTTTCTTAGATAGTTCTTTAACTGTGTTTAAAAAAAAAAAAAAAAAAAAAGTCTGTGGTGATTGTAATGCTAAAGTTTGATATAGAAACAATATTTTAGGGAGAACACACATTTTTATTATGTTTATTCTTCCTATTACCATCAACAACAGCTTATCCCTCCTTATTAAATCTGTCTGTATATCCTTCATTAGTTGCATATGATTTGCCTGATGCAGTCTATCTATTTTTGCTGTTATGTTTATACCTAAATAATATATTTGTTCTGTAGTCTGCTGCATTGGATATTGCAGAGGGAGATTTATCTTTATAGTATCTTCTAACTTCAAAATTATTGATTTTTCCCAATTTACCTTGTATCCTGACTTCTTACCAAGCTGCTGTGCCAATTTTATAAATTCCTGTATTGATTTTTCTGGTTTTGTCAAATAAAGCAAAGTGTCATCCACATATAGCCCTATCTTATGTTCTAAATTATTGATTTTAATGCCCATAATATTTTTATTTTCTCGTATAGCAATTGCTAGTGGCTCTATTGTAATGGCAAATATAATTGGAGAGAGTGGGCATCCCTGTCGAGTGCCCCTATGAATCTTAAACTGCTGTGACATCGTCATATTTGTCTTTATACAGGCTGTAGCTGCTGTATACAGTAATTTAATCCATCTGTTCATCCATGCCCCATCCCAATTTTATGTATAGTTTCTAATATTTTAGTCCACTCTACGCGATTAAATGCTTTTTACGCATCTATAGCCATTGAGACAGCATCTGAATTTTTATTTAAATTTATAACATTTATTGTTCATCTGATATTTTCCATCAAGGATCGTCCTTTTATAAAGCCATTCTGATCCTGATTTATTAAAGTTGGAATAATGACCTCTAACCTTTTTGCTATAATTTTAGTGACTATTTTATAGTCTGAATTAAGGAGTGAAATTGGGCGGTAGGAGGCACAGATGAGCGGATCCTTACCTTTCTTAAGGAACACCTGTATAATTGCTTGATTAAAGGAGTCCGTAATTGTTCCTAATATTTCAAAAGAGTTAAATAAAGCTCTTAATTGTGGGGCTAATAAATCTTTAAATTCTTTATAAATTTCGTCCGTTAGCCCATCCGTCCCAGGTGATTTGCCTACTGCTAAATCCTGAATTGCCTCTAATATTTCTCCTTCAGTTGTATATTGATCTAACTCCCTTTTTTTCCTTCGGTTATATATGGCATATTAACATTATCTAAGAAATTATTTGTTTCTGCAAATGTTTGTTCATTTTGTGATGTATACAAATCCTGATAGAACTCCATAAAGCAGTTCTTAATCTCTCTTGGTGTATTAACAATGTTACCTTACTTATTTTTCATCTGTATTATTGTTAATTCCTTCTAATTCTTCTTTGCTTGCCATGCCAATAACTTAAGTGGTTTATCTGTTAATGCATAATAATTGGATCTTGTATTTAGCATTTGTCTTTCTACATTTTCCATATTTATTTGATTATACCTCTCTCTTTTATATATCAGTTGGTTATATACCTGATTGTCAAATGTAGAAAAATGTCGAGTAGACAAATTTGTAATTTCTCTTTCTAATTGTGCGAAACTTATAGTCCTTATTTTCCTTTGCCTCTATTTTCATCATTACCCCCTCCCACCTTAGGTATGCTTTAAATGCTTCCCATATAGTTATCCTAGATGTTTCTTCTGTAGTATTTAACTTAAAATATTCTTGGCAAGCTTTATTTATTTCCTCTTTTACCGTTCCTCTATTAATAACTGTACTATTTAGTTTCCATATCCTGTTCCTGTATTGTTCTTGCACTATATTAATTGCCAGTATACATGGGGAATGATCAGAAATTATAATCCCAGGGTATGTCACTGATGTTATTTGATGTAACAATGTTTCTGATATCAAAAAATAATCTCTTCTTGAATATCTTATATGAATATTAGAATAATAGGAAAATATCTTAGTATCTTCATATAAAGCTCGCCATGGGTCGATCAAACCTAGTTCACCCGTGAATTCTTCAATATTCTCCTTGATGTTTTATATGCAGCATCTGTAGATGTTGTTTTATCCAATTGTTCCAAAACAACATTGAAATCCCCCCCCCCCAAATAATATACAGAGACTCGTAGGTAGATAATGTTTAAAAAAAAAAAAAAAAGTCTGTATAGAATTTAGGATCATTAATATTAGGTGCATACTCCATAGCCATAGATCTTACTTCAAGAGGGCTCTTGCAGTAGGTAATTGCATATAGGACTGATGCTGGCCGGCAGCAGGACCCCATGGAAAAATTTCTAGCTAGCAGTCCCTGGTGAGGGACTGCCCCCACGTCAGGTGACCGGCATCATACGACGTCGGTATAAAGGGGTGGTCCCGGACGCCCGCCTTCCAGTTCTTTCCCGCTGTCAGCTCGTGCAGTGCCTCACGGTGAAGTTCCTATCACTCAGTCCTGTTACTTCTTCGGTTTTTCCGAAAAGTCTCAGTATTTTGTATTTTGTATTTCTGTCATCAGGTGAACGTCGGTATATGTCGTCCCCTTCAAAAAATAAGTGCGACTCATGCGGCGCCCAACTGCCTCACAAAGATGGTCACTCCCTCTGCCTTTTCTGTTTAGGCCCCGACCACGCGGTTGACAAGTGTCCGCACTGCCTTCATTTCAACGCAGCCACCTGCAGACGACGCCAGCAGTCTCTCGAAGCCCATCTCCTCAAAAAGAAGATGTCCGTGATGGAGAAGGAGTTGAAGAAACTTCGGCAGGTGTCGACCTCCCCTGAAGGGCATAAGAAGTGGGACAAGGAAAGGCACCGGGAGAAGGCCTCCTCCTCCACGACTCCGGCCGGAGTCACGGGCAAGGTAACGTCCCCTCCGGGGGATCGCCTGATGGCAGCCTCCAAGGCTTTGGAGGAGGCGTCGGCCCACCCATCGGGTTTGTGTTCGAGCCCGCCGGGTGCCTCTGGGCAAAAGGAGGCTGCAGCCCCCAGTACTGCCGCAGGCTTGCGGTCTACTGGTGCGGGCGCCTCCCATAAGCCAGACGTCGGCTCCTCTGGCGTCCGCCGGGAGAAGGCCGCTAAGACGCCTGACCCTTCAGGGCGGTGCACGGTAGTGTCCCCATCGGACCAGGCATCTTCTCATCCTTGGCCCATCTCCGACGAAGGACCCCTGAAGTCGGACACTGGCTCCTCTGGCGTCCGCCGGGACTCGGTCCCTAAGTCACCGTCGGCTCCTCCGGCGTGCGCGAACCTCGGAGCCTATGGCAGACCCTGCTTCGTCTGTCGTACCAGGTTCCCCCGCGGTCTTACGCTGCCGTCCAGAGGCCGAGTTCCCCCGCCCGACCGGGATTTTTCTCCTCCATCCCTGGGCCGAGGCTCGGATCCGGGGCTACTGTCCGATCCTCTTCCTACAGGCCAGATCGCATCGCTCCCTGCGCTGGCTCCGGCGCGGCCCCAGCGCCCGGCCCCCAGCGCGCGGCTCCAACGCCAGCGGGATATTCCTCTTCCATCGGGCCCTCCACCCCACCGGCTATCATGGTTGATCCACCCGTGGAGTTCCCGGCTGGGCCGTCTGCTCCGGCAGCTCCTCCGATGCCTGGGTATCCGCCGTCCTATCTGGCGCCAGTTTTCCCAGGTCCACAGTATCCTGCGCCCCGCGAGTACCGGCACTCCGCCAGTACCTGGCGCCGCTGTTCCTGCTCCAGGTATTCCCGCGGCCGGGTTACGGATACTCTCCTACGGTTTAATCCATACAACTATCCCTCCTTCCTCCTCCTCCACCGCCCCTATGTCGCGGTGGATCTCCAGAGACTCTGGCCTCCTGGTGGGCTGAGGCCAAGGCTCAGCTCACCAAGGAAGTCGAGAGCTGTCTTACGGCGACGGTGCCACCCCCGGCTCCCGTACGCCCCAGACGGCACACTCCCTCTCCGCCTCGGGATCCAGAGAGGGGCAGGACATGCGTTCGGGGATCCCCCCTAAGGAACCCGTTCCTCCCCCTAGACGAGTCGGGGAGTCTTACTCTGCTTCAAATTCTTCTTCTTCTTCTCTCTCTCGGACTCCTTGGAGGCCTCCGATGGGTGTTCCAACAAAGACAACGAGCCGCGCTCTCCGTCCAAGCCCCGGCCGAGGACTCCTCCGAAGTCTCCTCCGGAGGATCCTTCCTTCCCGGAGTTGCTCAGGAAGATCCAAGAAGTCCATCAGTGGCGTTCCTTAGAACCAGATCCTTAACGGGTTAAACTCGCCGAACATCTGGACTTGCCCCTTACGGCTCCTACTCTAGTGCCACCCTGGATCGAGCCTCACACCCACCTTGTTTCCACTATTTGGAAACAACCGTCGTCTTTAGCCCCACTTCCTCGGAAGTCCAACAAGCTATACCAGGCTCCGGAGGGTGTAGACTCTTTAGACTCTCACCCCCGTGCAGACTTGGTTGTGATTAGTGCCGCTCATGGCCGGTCAGCACACCCGAAACATTTGAGCTCGTCTCCCCGGATAAGGAATCCTGCCTTCTGGATCAGTATGGAAGGAAGATCTATGCTTCTTCCACACTGGGGATTAGGGCCCTAAATTATGTAGCACATATGGGGGATTACCAGAAGGCTGTTCTTACCCAGGCAGAATCTAAGATTGACTCCTTGCCTGACTCCCAAGTCAAACAGGAGTTAGCCGACCTGGTCCGTTCTGCTCATTCGGCCAGTCGTCATATTCTGAGGACGACCTATGATGCAGTGGACACCGCAGGACGGAGCTCTGCGTTCGCTGTAAGTCTTCGGCGTCATGCATGGCTCTGTGTGTCAGGTCTGGTCCCGGAGGTGCAGTCAGCAATTCAAGAAGCACCTTTCAGGGGTTCCGTGCTTTTCGGCAGTGATGTCAAGGACATCATCACTGACTTGCAGGAGAAGGGGACGGCCCTTAAATCTGTTGATTCAGTGTACCGTCCCCATCCCCCACAGCGCCATCCCTTTCGCAGACGCAGCTGGCCTCAAGCGAAACCTCAGGGAAGGCGGGCCACTAAACGTCAGGCCCCCACAGCTGCCAGGCCCCCGCCACCCAAAAAAGCAACGGGTGCCCCAGCTGCGGCGCTGCCTCACACCACCTGACTCCTTCCCTCTCCCACCGCCTCCGGACACCCCGGAGGAACCGGTAGGAGGGAGATTCTCCCTCCACCTTCCAGGTTGGGAGAGGATAACATCGGATTCATGGGTGCTTCAGATCATAGCAGAGGGGCACTCCATAGAGTTTCTGCAGAAACCTCCACGCCACCCACCTCTGAACTCCTCTTACTCAAGGGACCATCTTCCTTTGGTCAGGGAAGAAATCTCTGCTCTCCTCATGAAGCAGGCTATAGAGCCCATCCTCCCTCACCTCCACGGGACGGTTACTATTCCCATTTCTTCCTTGTACCAAAGAAGACGGGAGATCTCAGACCCATTCTCGATCTCAGCTCCCTGAACCTATATGTGGAATACAAGAGGTTCAGGATGCTCTCCCTTCAAACCCTTTTGCCCCTGCTTCAGCTGGGCCAATGGCTTTGTGCACTGGATATGCAGGATGCGTGCCTGCACATCCCATTTGCCCTTCGCACCAAAGTACCTCAGGTTTGCATTTCAGGGGACCACTACCAATTCGGGTCCCTTTTGGTCTTTCCTGGCTTCCTGAGTCTTTACCAAAGCCTGGCGGTGGTAGCGGCCCTCCTGCGTACTTTGAGAGTTCAGGTTTTTCCCTACCTGGACGACTGGCTCCTGGCGGCCCCGTCCAGGGAGGAACTCCTGCATTTCCTCTGCCTCACCCAGCAGGTTTTCTCTGGCCTGGGTATCACCATCAACCATTCCAAGTCTCACCTGGATCCTTCTCAAAGACTCCAGTTCATCGGGGCAATCCTGGATACGACTATGTGCAAGGCTTTCCTGCCTCCGGACAGGGGGGCCTCCCTCCAGTCCCAGATTTCCCTTCTATTTGAATACAGGAGGGTTCCGGCAAGGTCAGTGCTCCGTCTACTGGGGCTTATGGCGGCGGCCATCCCGACGGTTCCGCGCACGCGCGCCTCCACATGAGAATCTCTCAGTGGACCCTCCGCTCTCAGTGGGATTAATGAGTAGACGACCTAGATCATCTGATTCTGATCTCCTTGACAATGGTAAGAGACTTGCAATGGTGGATGGTTCAAGAGAACCTATTCCGGGGGTCCCCTTTTTTCATCCTCCCCCCGGTCAGACTCTGACCACAGACGCTTCAGGCGAAGGCTGGGGAGCCTATCTGGGTCCTCACCGAACCCAGGGCCTATGGTCAAAATCGGAGTTAGTTCTCCACATCAACATGCTCGAGCTTCGAGCAGTGCTGTATGCTCTCCAGGCCCTTCACCAATGCATCCTTCCTGGCCACCTTGCTGTCCAAACGGACAACAAGTGCGTGGTGTGGTACATCAACAAGCAGGGAGGGACTCGGTCCTACCCGCTGTGCAGGGAAGCGATGAGGGTTTGGGAATGGGCAACTCTTCACAACCTTCACCTCACGGCGATCCATGTTCCGGGAGTCGACAATGTCCTGGCAGACAGGTTAAGTCTCTTGTCGGCTCTACCACACGAGTGGGAACTGGACGAAAAAGTTCTAAGAAGCATCTTCCAGGTTTGGGGGACTCCTCAGATAGACCTGTTCGCCTCCTCCCAAAACGCAAAGCTTTCAATCTTTTGCTCGCTCGCTCCAGAGCGAGACGCTTTCTGGAGCGACGCTCTGTCTCTAAGTTGGAAGGACAGATTCGTCATGCTTTTCCCCCAATTCCTCTGGTCCCTCATGTGCTGCAGAAACTGGCTTTGGAAGGAGCGAGAATGATTCTGATCGCTCCTTTCTGGCCCAGGCAAATCTGGTTCTCTCTTCTACAACAATACTCAGAGGTTCCTCCTCTTCCTCCTCCTTTATCTCCAGGATTGCTGACCCAGGATCAGGGGACCCTGGTCCATCCAGGACTCAAGTCTCTTCAATTTCATGCATGACTCCTCTAGACCTAGCCCAATCTTGTTTTGGCGTCTCTCCTAAGGTGGCCGAGATTCTGGTGGAGGCTAGAAAGTCCTCCACTAGCTCCACCTACGCTATGAAATGGAAAAGATTTTCCATTTGGGCTGCCTTCAGGAACGTGGAGCCTTTCTCCTGTCCTCTGGCTGTTCTGCTTGATTACATGCGGCATCTTTTCGACCTGGGTCTCAGTCACTCCTCTTTGAAAGTCCATATGGCAGCTATTTCAGCCTACCATGTCCCTTTCACTGATAAGGCATTTGCCCAACTGGAGGTATCCAAAACTTTTCTCAGAGGGGTCCTTCATCTCAGGCCCCCTGTCCGGACTCCAGCTCCCCCTTGAGACTTAAACTTTGTCCTCGAGAAACTTACTCTTCCTCCCTTTGAGCCTGCGGCTTCCGCAGACTTGAAGGTTTTATCATGGAAGACGCTCTTCTTGGTGGCCATTACTTCCACTCGCAGAATTTCCGAGCTTCAGGCCCTGATGTGCAAAATCCCTTATCTGATTTTTCACAAAGAACGAGTTGCTCTTCACACGAATCCTAAGTTTCTCCCGAAGGTGGAAGCTGAATTGACCTTAAATCAGTCTATTGAATTGCCTGCCTTTTTCACGCAGTACTCCAACCAAGGAGAATACTTGCTCCACGCCATGGATGTTCACAGGATTCTGAGATACTACACCGATAGGACGAAAGATCTCAGAAAGACTGATCAGTTGTTCGTCTCTTTTGTTCACAAAAGAGAAGGCAATGTTGTTTCTAAGCAATGCCTATCAAAATGCTTGGCCCATTGCATCACTTTCTGTTATGACAAGTACAACAAAACCCTTCCGTGTCAAGTCAGGGGTCACTCCACTCGTGGAGTAGCTGCCTCTGCGGCTTGTTTCAAGAATGTGTCTGCGGCAGACATCTGTACTGCCGCCACCTGGACTTCCGTCCATACCTTTACGAAACATTACAGTTTGGACATTGCCTCTCGCCGTAGAGCAGGCTTCGGGTTAGCGGTCTTGCAAGGCCTCCTATCTTGAGGTTTGCAAGGTTGTTTGCTACTTCTTGGAGTAGTTCCTCCTCCCGGTGCCTTTCATTTGTTCCAGACTGCTTGGGATTCTGTCCTATATGTAATTACCTACTGCAAGAGCCCTCGCGAAGTAAGATAGTACAGTTACGTAAGAACTTACCGTAACAGTAGATCTTCAAGAGAGGCTGTTGCAGTAGGTAATACCTTCCCACCCTCCATCCCCCTAGGCTTTTTCAGCTCCTTTTCCAGAAATGGAAACATCCGCTTCTCTTTCGTCCGGGCCTTCCTGGCCTGTGGTGGGAAAGAACTGGAAGGGGGGCGTCCGGGACCGCCCCTTTATACCGACGTTGTATGACGCCAGTCACCTGACGTGGGGGCGGTCCCTCGCCAGGGACTGCTAGCTAGAAATTTTTCCGTGGGGTCCTTCCGCCGGCCGGGGTCAGTCCTATATGTAATTACCTACTGCAAGAGCCTCTCTCGAAGATCTAATGTTACGGTAAGTTCTTACGTAACTGTACTTTATTCTTATATTACATATTTGTACCTGATTAATGACATATCTCCCCAGCGTATCTTTCATAGTTTTTAATATTTTTGGTAAATATGATCTATTGTATTATGCAATTAGTGTTCCTCTGGAATTTCTTGCATAATCCGTAGCAAAGGTCGGCCCCCACTGTCTATCTATCCAACTTATTTCTTTATTTATTAAATGAGTTTCCTGGAGCATTATCCAACTTATTATTTTATCCTCCAGATATTACATTACTTTCAGCATCTTTGTTCTATTCTGAAGCCCTTCACATTCCATGTTGATATTCTATATTCATCCCCATTACTTAACTTGTATCTTATAGTTAACTTACTTTATTATGTTTTACGTTTCTCTTCATTCCTGGACCCTTTCTATTTTTTCTTTTTTTTCATATGCATATAAAATTATCATAATATATTTCTTATATATCCTACTTATTAGAACCATTCCCTGTAAGTTTATTTTCCCCTCCTTCTCTCTCACCCTTATCCCCCCAGTAATCTTTTTTTTGAATAAATACTTACTTCTTTTTTTGTGAACCCCACTGCCCCTCCATACCCCTAACTTGACTCCCTCCCCTTTCAAACCAGATGGTAACATGGCCATCTCGGTGCACTATACAATATCCCAGCCTAGGTCATGCTCACACACAGCCAAAAGGAAAGAAGAACCAAAAGAAAAGGAAAAACTAAAGAACAATTCAACATTTCAGGATTCTGCTGCTTCAGCACTAGGGTACTGGGAAACTCTATTTTGAGAGCTTTGATTCCCATCTTCTTTGCCAACATGCAAATTAATTGCTTCCATCGCATCCTCAGATGTGTCAAATGTGTGCAGACGCCCATTCAATGGGAATCTAATTTTTGCTGGATACATCATTGTAAACCTGATATTTTTTTGAATAGAATTTGCTTGACAGTATTAAACGTTTTTCTTCTCTCCCATTTCTGCTGACATATCTGGATAGGCATTAAACTTAATACTCTTAAATTCTAAACCTCTTGCCACTTTTGCTTTATGCAATATAGCTTCACGATCCTGAAAATTCAAGGGTTTAATAAATACAGTTCGTGGGTAGTTGGCATTTCCCATCAATTTTGAACCTACACTGTGGGCTGTATCCAAAATCACCCTTCTCCTCAGGATATTTTCTATTCAGAGCTGTAGTTATCATTTTTTCAAAAAATGGCAATGGATCCCCCTGTACTCTCTGGGATCTTGCATAGTCTTGCATTTCCCTGCCTAGTTTGGTCTTCTTGCTCTGCTATCTTTTCTTTTAGCAGAGACAATGGTCTCTCCAGGATTGTTGTTTTTGAAGGTAAGGGAGCAGTGTCATCTTCTATTTTAGAAATTCTGTCTTCAGTTTCATTTGTTCTTAAATTGAGACCTTCAAATTTGGCCGTAAGTTCCTGCAATGAGCCTGTGACCAAAGTTAGGGCCCCTTTTATTTCTTTTAAAGCTGTCAGCATTTTCCCCCTTCAAATCTGATACAGCTTGGAGAATTGAGTGTTCATTCTGAGAGTTCTGACCCCCTGCTTCCTATGGTCGAGCCTTTATAGAGTAGCTGCTTACAGGGAAAATTTAATTCTGTACATCCCAATCCCCCACTTTATCAGCCTGCTGCATGGTGTAATGTTCTGTTAATACACCTTCCCCTTCCATTGACCCTTCCCCTTTCTGAACTGAATTTACACCAATATTTTCTTTCAATGGCTCCTTTGGTTTAAAGAAGTGTAAAATATCATCTTGCATGCCTTCTACTGGTGACGTGTTAGGAATCTGGGAGAGCAACTCATACTGTACCTCTGTTTCAGCTGCCAACTCCATTAAATTTAACGAACGCTGATTTGCCCGTTTCTTTGCAGCCCTAGTTGTTTTACCTTCTCTGGATTTCTTATTTTTGTGCTGAGCTATGTCTTCGGATAAATCCATCACACGTCGAACTGACTTCGACATTCCATACTCTGCATACAGCAAGAAAGCCCAAAATACCCGCTGCACCCAACCAAAACAGAGAAAAAATTAAAAAGCGAGGCACAAAACAGTCAGGAGCGATATTTGCAGCTTAATTTTTCTCTTACTGTGGCATACTATACTTCACCACTCTAAATTCTTAGCTTGATACCAGTTGACAAAAAAAATACCTGCTTCCTTAACCCCTTCCAATTCTTCTTTCAAGGGGAGTAAAATAAGAAGTAGAGCACTATTCTTCAAGTATGCTCAAACTAGTACCATGGTCTAGTATCAGGAAAAATAAAGTACAAACGGTTCATGCTTTGCGGGTACGATTTTGCTGTCTCTTTTGATTACCGCGCATACTACCACCGCCGTTCCTCTTCCCTACCAACTAGACCGCCATTGTAACTTTCCGTCATTGTGCTAATTCACATTCTGAGCAGCTTTTCTTTCTCCTGCAGAGGTCGTGACCTGGCTGGGAATGCCAGCGCTGTGTTCACCTGGCCATCTTGGGCGTCTCTCCGTGCAGCATGATGACGTCCTCACAGGTGCCTCCTCATGTCCAGTTAATTTAAACTTAAGCAAAATCTAAAATATTAGGAATCCAGAATTTAAATTTGATCCTATATTAATGAAGGATAAACAGTATTTAGAATATATTAAAAAAGAAAGTGAAACTTATTTTAACTATAACCACCCTGATGCCACTTCTGTCTCTGCATGGTGGGACACTTTTAAGGAAATGGTCCGGGGGCCACTACATCATCCACTGTAAAGTGGAATAAAAGAAAAAAGCAGGTTCTAGTAGAGCAACAAATTAAACTAAAAGAAAATACACATGTAATGACAAATGATCTGACCATCCTGCAAGAATTGACATCTTTAAGAGATCAGTATAATAAAATTACCTCTGAAAATGTGGAAAGACGGATATTATATACTAATTCTAGATATTCTATAATGGACAAGAAACAGGAGAAGATTATGGCTTGGCAACTACGCTCGCAGAAATTAAAAACAACTATTCATAAAATAAAGAATTACAACGGAGATTGTGTGGAATCTCCTGAAGAAATCAATACGATATTCTGTAACTATTACCAGGACTTGTACACTTCTAAAGTGAAGGGTGGGGCACCAGAGATGGAGCATTTTGTTTTGAATATTAGGATACCAAAAATTTCACAAGTACATAAAGATAAATTAGAGCAACCTTTGTTGATGGACGAAATTAATCAAGCAATAAATAAATTATCAGCAGGCAAATCACCTGGACCTGATGGTCTTCCTATAGACTTTTATAAGAATTTAGCACCGATTATGGTGCCCCATGTATACACCCTGTTTGACCATATAACTGGTACTGGCCAAATGCCACCATCTTTCAGGGAAGCACTCATTACAGTCTTTCTTAAAAAGGATAAGGATGCTATGTCAACAACCTTGTACCAACCTATATCACTTATTAATTTGGATGCCAAAATCCTGGCAAAGGTTCTAACCACCAGGCTAGAGGAGGTATTGCCCTCGATTATCCACCCAGACCAAAATGGGTTTATTAAAGGCAGACAAATGAAAGCAAATATAAGATGTACACTAAATATTATTGAGCATTGTAAAAATGAAGATCAATCAGTATTAATGCTTGATGCCAAAAAGGCCTTTAATCAGTTTGAATGGTCATATGTTATAGAGGTTCTGGGTTGATTTGGTTTTGACCCTAATTTTATAAGGTGGATATCGATACTGTACTCCGGCCTGGTGACGAGAATTAGAAAAAATGACATTACATCTCCATGTCTTCCTTTACAGTTGGGCACAAGGCAGGGGTGCCCCATCACCTTTAATTTTTGTGATTGCAGTAGAACCATTAGCTTTGACTATACATCAACATAATAGCTATGAAGGCATATAAATAGGAGAAATAGAGCACCATATAGGCTTATATGCCGATGATGCAATATTATATACACCAGATATGAATCTGACATTTCCAGTTATAACACAATTGCTGGATGGATTTGGTAAGAGTTCTGGGTTTAGAATTAACTGGACTAAGTCAGAATTAATGGACCTTTTCCACCATAGCAAACCCTTTATACCCCCACAAGGTTGCCCTATTAGAAGGGTGGAAATGGTTAAATATCTGGGAATTAATATTGACCAACCTGGTACGAATCTCTGTCAACTCAATTTTTTGACATTAATAGAGAAAATAGGGACTTAAAACATTGGCAATCATTACCCTTCACACTAATTGGTAGAGTTAATACTATTAACATCGCAGTTCTTCCAAAACTGATTTTTGTATTCCAAAATATTCCCATTTCATTACCAGACTCCTCCTTTAAACATATAGAGGATTTGATTACATTTTTTTTATTGAAGGGCAAGAAGCCCAGGCTAAAGTTGAACAAATTATACCACAGCAACCTAGAAGGAGGGCTGTCTCTCCCTACTTTTAAACTGTACTATTTCACAACTAATTTGGCTGCAATCTATAATTGGTTTAAGGATAACAAACAAGGTCTTGTAAATTCAATAGAATATACACATTTGTAATATCAAGATATAAGATTACATTTATTTAGTGATCAGAATAATGAGGTTCATTAAAAAAAAAATTGCTGTGCACTAATAGCACAACAATTTCAATTTGGTACACTGTAAGCTTAATAAAATTGTCCCAAAAGGGACAATTTTTACACCTGTGTTTTGTAACTCCTGTGTTTTACCTTCTTTAACTGATCCAGCATTTAAGAATTGGTACAAGAGGGGACTGATAGAAATGAGGCAACTTATTGAAAATAATGTCTGTATAGATTTTGAGTCTATTAGAAATCAATATCAGTTACTTAATACTCACTTCTATGTGTTGTTGCAGGTGAGAGATTTTATAAACAAGAATATACTTAAAATAGGTGATAAGGAATTGCAAAACATAGTTGATATTTTTATGCCTCCAAATGTAAGGCGAATTTTTTCCAATATATACAGCTGGCTGATGTCATCTAAAAATGAATATAAGAATCAGTTAAAAAATAAATGGATAAACAAATAATATTTCAGATTACACATGGAACAAGGCTATAGATGTTAAGGCTACAGGCTTATGATCTATAAGATTACAACAAATTAATTTCAGTGTTATTAATAGAGTATATTTTACACCACATAGGCTAAAATCTTTTTAACCCCAATATTATAGATGCATGCCCTAGATGCAGTAAGGAATCTGGCACTTTAGAGCATATGTTAGTTAGGTGTCCCCAATTAAATTTATTTTGGACAAGAATATTATTTGTGCTCTCTAGATCCATAAGTTTCACACTTAAAAAACAAGAATCCTGGATGTTATTGGGACAAGGGGGCCCAATAAATACAGTGTCTGAGGCTAAAACTAAATTGGTTAGAACTGGATTAATTATGGCCTATAAGTGCATCCTTCATAGATGGAAAGATAACCCCGAATGCAGGTATGTGGGTAAATTATATGATAGGAACCCATAGGATGGAAAGTAAATATTATATGACAGCTAATCAAGTGAGAAAATATGAATCTATGTGGGGTCAATTTGCAGCCCAGATCAGATCTCCAGAACTAAGGCATTTTTTGAATAAAATGCCCATACATAAGTCTACATTACGGCGTAAGGTCTTAGTCTAGAAGAAGATGGAGAAGGTGGAATAAAATAAGACTGTGATTCATAGCCTCTAAGTATGATCACTAACACTGATGTGTATGTAGACAATACAAAATATAATGAACTCTGCTAAAGGCAGATGAGCACCTTTCTAAAAAATCTATTTATATATTTATGTTCCTTATATATGCACATGTATTTATACAAACTTTATAATTGTATAATTTTGTACCTGTGTGTTGCTGTTTTGTATGTTTGCAATAAAAAAAAAAAGAGAGTGGGAAGGAGGGAGGGCAAAAAGGAAATCCCGGACTTTCTTTAAAGGGTGTTCCTCAGGCAACTAGTGAGAGAACCCACTCGTGATGGGACAGTACTGGACCTGGTACTTACTAACAGGGACAGTACTGCAGACATCAAGGTGGGAGACCACCTGGGGACCAGTGATTACTGTACAGTATGGTTTAATATAAGGAGAGCTGTAGAATCGAACCACAAAAGTGCAAGGGTGCTGGACTTCAGCAGGACAGATTTTATAAAGATGGGTGAATGCCTCAGCGGTAGTCTGGCAGGGGGGATGGCCTCAGTGGGGAGGAGGACTGGTCAGCAAAGCTAAAAGGGAACATAGTAAAGGCAGCATACCTCTGTATCAAACAAGTAAGTAAAGGCAAGAGGAAAAAGAGACTGCTATGGTTCTCAAAAGAGGTGGTTGAAAAGTAAATGCCAAAAGGGTAGCACTCAGAAGGTATAAGGAGACACAGAGGGAGGAGGATAGAGAGGTATATCAGGGGAAATGGAGGGAAGCAGGCAAAGCAGTAAAAAGCGCAAAGCCACAAACTGAAGAGAGAATAGCCCAGGAGGTAACAAAATAGGTCAAGACATGTTTTAGGTAGGTAAGTTAAAAAAGGAAGACCAGGAGTGGGATTATAAGGTTAAAAAGGGAAGGGGGTGGACTGTGCAGAGGTGGACAACGAAAAGGCAGACATCCTGAACAAATACTTCTGTTCCATGTTCATGGAGGAAGGAGAAGGGAAGGGGCCACAAAAAAGTAACTTTGGAGGGAGGGAGGTGGACACTAGTCCTTTTCTGGAGATGAGAGTCCTCAAAGGACTCACAATTCTGAAGGTGGACAAAGTAAACAAAGATGTGTGCATTCAAGGGTATTGAGGGAGCTCTGGCAAATACTGGCTGCACCTCTGACAGTTTTATTTAACAACTCACTGGAAGCAGGAGTGGTTACAGAGGACTGGAGGAGAGCAGATGTAGTCCTACTACAAAAAAGTAGTAGCAGGGAGGGCTTGGCAAGAATAAGTCAGTCAACCTGACATTGGCAGTTGGAAAATTAATGGAATCATGGCTGAAGGAAAGGATTGTGAAATATCTGGAATCCAGTAGGTTACAAAACCCAAGGCAGCATGTTTTCACAGGAGGGAGGTCATGTCAAACAAATCTGATAGATTACTTTGACTGGGTGAAAATGATTTAGATCAGGGGCTCAGAGGGCAGCAGTTGGAACTGTGTAAAGAGCTGCTGTAGGCATTGGCATCTGTTGGGCAGCAGGAGGGCTTCATAGTTTGAGTAACAGCCACCCCCTGACCATCTGCTCCAATTGAGAATGCCAGCAGGTTGGGGGTGGGTTTCTACAGTGAACACTTAGCAAAAGAACAGAGCCGTACCATTCAATAATTGAAAACAAAATAATTCCAGGACTTCAGTAGCAGCAGTAGCGATCAGAGACAATCGAGCTCAGAGGGCAGCAGTTGGAACTGTTTAAAGAGCTGCCATGGACACAAGCAGCTCTCAGGCAGTAGGAAGGCTTCCTGGTTTGAGGATCAGCCCCTCTGACCCTCTTCTCCAGTCAAGAGTACCAGTAGCCTGGGGGTGGGTCTTCTGGGGAGGATAAAAGGGAACTGTTCTAATGTGTCCCACATGTTCATGTCCCATCGAGGGAGTGGAATAGTGAAGGAATGGAACAAGTAAAATATTGGTGTCTTAGACATCAGCAAAAGTAAAAGGAAGTGGAGAATCCTGTCAGCGTCTAGGGTAAATACCTGGTTTCTGTTGTTGCACTCACTGATGGGATATAGGTAAGGGACGGCCACAATACTGTAATAGGTTACAGTGTTTGAGTTTATAAATGTTGTAGTGTTTATGGTATTTTAACAAATTAATGTAATGGGGGACATACGTCTTTTTACAGTATATCCTTAAAAGTGGAAGTATAAGTTGTGTAGTGTAATAACTCATACTGTAGACAGCTTGTTCTTATTGGGTTTGGGAATGGGAGGAAAGGAAGAATAAGGCAAGCAAAATGTGGGAATAGGTGAAACACCCTATCTAGGGTAAGGTTAAAAAAAGGTTCAAGGAAAGCAAAGCAGAAGCAGGCAGAGTAGAAACTACATATGTTGGGAGTGGTGCAATGCAGTGGCTGTGGGGCTGCAGTTTGCAGGGAAACCTTCTGGAGATTGTGGTGCTGCCCCATCTGCATGCACCTCTCTGGGCAACGAGGGGGGTTCCCTAGACTCCAGGTTGGGTTGGCTGGGATTCGGGCAGCCTTCTCCCCCACCTATGGACCATCAAGTCTGCCACTGCTGCCTCAAAGGTTGCCAAGGAGGAGGAGCGGCTGGACTTTGGTGGGTTCGGGAAGGGTGAGGGCGATGGGTCAGAGGTATATTCCCCATAATGTATCACTACACATTCCTACGCCACTCTGGTGGGGCAGGTCTGTCCCATGGAGGCACCCACAGTAGAGACCAGGGAGGATCTAGTATGTTGGAGTCCTCTGTAGTGGAAACACCAAGGAGGGTAGCACAGGACCCCAGAGGAGAAGCAACTCCCAGTGGGGGACTACATTGTGAGAGGGATAGATTTGGGGACAGGAAGCAAGGGGGAGAGGAAGGTTAGGTGCCTACCTGGCGCCACAGCTCAGAGGGATGGGAAGCAGATCCTGAGGATCGCTAGAGCAGCAGGATGGGAGGGAAAGCTGGATGTCATTGCCCACCTAGGAACTAATGACCTGGCTAGGGACAAGGATAGGACAGTACAGGAGGATTTCAGTGAGTTGGGGAGGGGTCTCAGGCAGGTAGCACACTCAGTGATCTTTTCTGAGGTGTTGCCTGTCTGTGGCGGGGGAGGATAGGGTACTCTGTACCAGGAGCTTCAACTCATGGTTGAAGGAGTGGTGCACAGAGGAGGATTTCTTTCTTTTTTTTTTTTTTGAAATTGTACTTTTTCCCCCTCCTACTGCCTGTCAGCCCTGACCCTTCAGGGCATCCATGGGGTCATCCTCCTACCACCTGCTCACTGATACTTACCTCCCAGTCCCCCATGTAGCTTCGGCTTACCCCCTGAGCAGGGACGAGGTGGGGCGGACCCCCATAAATCTGTCTTTTGTCAGGTCTGAAGGTAGTCGGTGAACAGGGGCAGATCGGAGGCATACCCCGGGAAGCCCATCTTCCCGGAGCCAACAGGTGTTTTTCCCTTTTTTTCTCCTCCCCCACGCAGTGTAAGCCCCTGACGTCATGACGCTAATCACCGATGCCTGCTGCGTGCTTGGGATGCCCATCTCCCTTCTGTTGGGAGCTTGCAATCCCCCGAGCCTCCACCTGGAGTCGTGCAAGTGTGATGGGCAATAGCCCTCCCACCCGACCTTCCCCTGGAGATGGCGAGCAGTCATGGGATGCTCAAGCTGTACTCCCCAGCTGACCCACCAGCGACCCGAGTCCACTTCCGAACATGGGTCGCCGGCATAGAATGAGGTGTGGCATCCAGCGCTTCAACCCTCAGCGCCACCGGGCCGGCTAGAGAGGAGGATTTCAGCTACATTGGGGACTGGGGTCACACATGGAGGGATAAGGGCCTATACATCCTAAAATCCTGGACCTAGTGGCCATGAAGGCAGAGGCTGACCTGGACATTGTCACTATTATCAAGACGTGGCGCATTGGGAATCATGACTGAGATATAGCCATACAGGGCTATACTCTGTTCAGGAAGCACAGGGTGGGTAAGAATGGGGGAGGAGTGGCTCTTTACATGTGAGAGAGCATTAAAGCAACAGAGATACAGGAAATAATTGGGGGAGCGGTTATGCTGTGAGTCACCCTAGAGATGGGGAATGGATCTATAGACCTCCAGCACGGGGGGGGGGGAGGAGATGGCTAAGGTTCTGGTGGAAGCCATCCAAAAAATGGCAACTAAATGGGAGATACTGCTGATGGGGGACTTCAGCCTGACGGATGTAGATTGGAGCATCCCAGCTGCAGCTTCAGCTAGGAGCAGGGGCATCCTGGACTCCCTGCAAGGGACATTCCTAAGGCAACTAGTAGGAGAGCCCACTCATAGGGAGCAATATTGGACCTTGTACTCACCAATGGGAACATCTCCCTCTGACCACCTGCTGTGAGACACCTCGGTGTGAGACAGAGTTGGCAGAGGTGAACTTACACAAACGCTAAACAAAACTACACTTCCTTTGCTTAATAATATACTGGGGCTTCTGTCTGTTCTTAAAAAAAAAAAAAAAAACTCTGTGTGTCTCCATCATTGACTTTACTGCCGTTAGCCGTAGAGCGTTTTATTTGCCGTACTTGTGGACACATTGCTGGCAAAACAGCTGATTTGTTCAGCGAGGCACTAAGCTACTTTTCAGCTAACCTTTTAGTGGTGGTGTGTTTTTGTTGGGGCAAGCTAGTAGTCCTGGAGAATGTCTTGTGACCTGCGTGTTACTTCCGGGTCCCTGGGGATTTAAGTGAGCTACGTACGAGTGGAGCGAGCACATGTCTGCCGCACTCAAAGATGCACACAAAGACACGCGCATCCTCACGCGTGTTATGCGTGTTAAGCTGTGATAAGCAGGATTACATTATCAGAAGCCGGCCTGTCATTCTTTAGGTATTGTCTACATCTCTCATATAGTCGTGTTACTATAAGATGTAAAGGGGGATTCTATATTGTTGACTGTGTTAATTCTGTGTTGTATACTAAACAATGGCAGACATCATTACTACTGTGGAAGGGGATACGGGGCTTAAATGCTCTAGTTGTCAAATGTACAGCTTAATGTCAGTGCCACTACCCCAGTTGCCTTGTAAGTGTGCAAAATGCTCTGAACACGAGATTACACTGAACGAACTAGCAAACTTTCACAAAATACTTGAGTGCCTTGAACTTAAACAGCAGACTATGGCTTTTAAATTAACAAACAACTGTTCACCTATGCTTAAAGGATTAATAAATAAAACTGTTGATACAAATGTTTCACTTCCAGATCAAAATTGCACTATTTCTCCCTTGTTATCTTGCCAAATTACTGATAATATACTTGAAGCTTGTAATACCAGCAACCCTTGTAACGCTGATTTCCCCCAAACCCTGTAAGTCTAATACACAAGCAGGTGAAGGCAGTAAGAGACAGCTAGTGATGATGATATTTGTCATTCTAATGATGAGGGGTGGTATGAAATCCGGAGTAAAAGAGTGACAAAGAAAGGACGTAAAGCGGAACTTTTTGTTTTACCACTTCTAAGTAGTTTTGACCCACTTAATCTACATGACTCAGATATGGAGAGTAATACTGCTACATCAGATCCACCAAATTCAATTACTGGTCCTTACCCAATTTTTATTTATTTTTATTTTAGCTTTTGTTGACCGGGTAAGTGCACTAGACAAATCCTGCCTATTTTCAGGCACGACCCGGGGGAGGGGGAAACAGATGAATGCCAACTGACCTTGAACCAGATTAAGCTATTGGTGGTATTTTTAGTGAATGAGGGAAATTTGTCCAGGACACCGGGGAAATTCCCCTGCTCGGTTGCTGTTGGTGGCCAGTAGGGGGATAGGTCATTGCAAGATGGCTGACCAACGTGGACCATGGAAGGAGACGGAGGACGATAGCAGAGTGGAGGAAGATAGCAGAGTGGGTGAGGAAGCTTCGGCTCCTGCACTCTGTCATTTGGAGGCTACAACTGAGACGAATGTGCTTCTATATTCAGAGAAGGATCTCCAGGAGTTTGAAAGTGTGGCGAACACATTAATACCGGACAACGTCATGTTTCCTAAACAAATTGTGGCAGATGAAGTGGATATGGAGCCTGATGAAGGTGAGGCATTTGCCCTGAGAGAAGAGTGCGATAATCAACAGAGGGCGGCTCGCACCAAGGGCGCCCAGTTGTTTTGTCAACTATTTCGAGAGCAGTTATCGGTTTATCAGCGTTCCCGACAAAGCAATTTCTGTGAGACATCAGCTGGACTCCAAGCCGGAAACCCATTTGCGGTGCAGAGAGTGAGCCAAGATGTGAATGACGATGGCACGAGACTGCTCAGGTGCTGTGTTTTCGGCTTCGCGATAGGAAATGGAGGCGATGTTGAGTACACAGCGGTTCTGACTGGCACAATTGGTGCTGATTTATCCAGGCTTATGGAACGGTTTCAAACCAAGGCGGAAGCGGAGACAGACCTCAGACTTTGCGGGCGAATGGTGCTGAAGGTAAAGTTGGGGAGGGCTTGGTTGATGAAACAGTCAGCTGCATTCATGCAGTTCAATTTGACTTTTAAACACTAATCTGGCTGGCAGTAATATTGTTGCCGCTAGCAGTGCCAACAGCCAGTTAGACAACAACAGCAATTGAATGTGGAGGAACTGAAGGACAATAAGACTGCTTCCTGCCAGCATGCTATAGAGTTTCATCTGCAGGATGGTGCCTCCTGGATAAAGTGACTGGTTTTGTATTAAAACATACAAATAAGGACGAGTCCTCCTTAAACCCTAATATTGTTTACCAGTCTGCTAATGGTGTGCAAACAGGGGTGACAGAATTTTCTTTCCCAAAAGGGAAAATATTGGGTAATAATGATACTGATTCACTGTCACAGGACTCTCAGCGGGACTTTTCTACATTACAAAATGTAACTATGCAGAATGATTGGACACCAGGTAAAGCATTACGAGAGTCAGGATGGATACAGGCTGCTACAGGAGTGTGGAAGCCTGACCCTACCTGGTCTCCGGGACTGTCCCTTTCACAACACTCTCCAGAATGGGTCCCAGCAGACCTACAGGGGAAAGGGAAAAGCTCTGAAGGATGTGTCTCTGCAGAGACGGTTAATTCTAACAACCCCAGCAGTCCTAAAAGCATGGATGAAACCTTCTCTGCTACTCCTTTTCAGCAACCTTTATTACAGGACCCTCAACAGATTCCTGTGCCTGAGTGTGTTGACCCCCCTCCCTCCCAGGGTACAACTCAGAGACCTTTAATGTCAGAGTTATTTTCAAATTCAAATAGAGAGGCTGCTCCCAGACGCAATGCTGTGCGTTTAAGATATAAAGGGGGGCTAGAAGTTAGGCCCGACAGGTATTATGTAGGGAAAAAATTGCTGAAAGATTCATTGCATTTTTCCCCTCAGGATGTTTATGCCTTCATAAACATTTCTGGGGAGGATAATTTTGATGTCAGTTTCCGTTCTCAGCAAGCATTAGATTTATTCTGGATGAGGTATAATCAGGTCAAATTCTCCCCAATGTGGACCCCATTTATCGTTATCCCTCTGTCCAAGCCTTTGATTAAGTTTGTTACGGTGATGTTTCGTAATGAAGGGGTCTGGGTAGAGGATATAACTTATTGGCTGAAAAAAAAGTGCGAAGTTCTGAGTGAACCTGAGCCTATACTAGATGCAGAATCATTTTGGACTGGCAGGTGGAAATACAAGATTAAACTGAGACAAACAGAGTCTGGGATAGAGCATATACCAAATTCTTTCCTGTTGGGGAGGGACAGAGGTGTATGTTTTTATAGTGGTCAGCCACGTGCCTGTTATAAATGTGGAGCTAGAACACATCTTTCAAGTGTGTGCAATAAACCAAGATGTGACAATTGTGGGGAGATTGGTCATCTGACAATGTTCTGTAGCAATCAGGCTTGTTGTGACTTATGCGACTCCAAGGGACATGTATTTAAGGTTTGTCCTTGGGTTGCTCATAATACTGTGTCCAACTCTAGTTCAGAGGCTTATATAAAAAAAGCACAAGAAGTTTCTGTACAAGTGGTTTCCCCAATGGGCCCCCCAGATGTAGTCAAGGCTAGAGTGCCCCTGGTCGGGAAATCTGCAGAACTCAGGACAGCATCAGTTAAGGCAGTAGCAGACACGATCAAGAACAAGGAGACATCTATAGGTACTATAGAGAAACAAGGGAAATCTTTCAAACGGGTTAGTGTCATAGATACTAATATCAGTCCCCCTGATGATTTCACATCCCCCCCAGTACTTCATGCAGAAGAGGTCACTACAATAGCAGACAGAGCCCTAGCATTGCAGGATATTTTACCAGTGGTTGCACAACGCAGGTCGGCTAGGAATTTACATTTGAAACCCCTTCCCCCTTCGGTAGCACCCATAGAGACCAGTAATTCTTATACAGCCTTGTTTTCCTCTTGGGGTGATGTGGAATTAGAGGTAGAGGACTCAGACTCCCAAAAGTCTACACTATCAACCAGATCACAGACTTTAGACAATTATAACGATAAAAAGAAGAAAAAAAGGAAAAAATAAGGGTCATGCTCTTTCGAAATGGTAATGAAACTAACTTGGGGATCATTGAACGTACATAGCCTATTGAATGTGAAGAAAAGGCAGGCCCTTTTTCATTATATTCATACGTTTCCCTTTGATGTCTGTTTTGTGCAAGAAACTTGGATGTCTTCTATTGAGCAATTAATAGCCTTTAAAAGAAAATGGATTTGGGGCCCATCATTTTGGTCCTTTGGAGAAGACGTTGCAGACAGAGTGGGAATATTATTTAATTCTTATGCGTTTCAATTAGACAACCTAATAGACCTAATCCCTGGAAGAGTTTTAATGGTTGATGGGAAATTGCTGAGTCAGCGCTTCCGTCTCATTAATATTTATAACCCACAGATGAAATCCAGCAGAGTGACTTGCTTAAAAATGATACAACCTTTTTTGTTGACAACATCCAGAGTACTTTGGGGTGGAGATTTTAATTGTTCACTCCCTTCTCTTATAAGAAAAAGTAAAACAAAGAAAGTTTATTGTGATTCTAACGCCCTAAATAAAATCATTAAAGATGCTTGTCTAGTAATAGGTGCAGACTCACAAAAATCAGACACAAATTTTTCATTTAAAAAGGGGACTTCTTGTACTTTGATAGACTATATGTTAGTCTCTCCAAATGTACAGATTGCTTCATTTAAAATGATACCTTGTGAATTTTCGGATCATTCAGTTCTATCAAGCTCTCTTGTTCTTTCTGGTGAACAAGAAAAAAAGACTAGTGAGATGGAAATTGAACAATACATTGTTGGATCCCCCATTTAACCAATTAGGTATTAAAAGCCTACTACAGGCTAGACTATCCGTAGCCTTTCTTTATGCTGATATTGGGACATGGTGGCAAGAGACGAAAACTGACATCCGGAATTGGTTCAAAACTATTGGTCGTCATACAAAAAATGACAAGTTTTTACATTATTTAGGGTTACGGCAGCAATTGCAAAGACTGATGACAATTGCGTCTTCATCTAGGAGGGCTTATTCTGACCAAATTAATGAGTTAAAGAGGGAAATGAGAGAATTTCAATATAACAGAAGCAAGACCATGCAAGCAATTCTAATAAATGGGGTTAAAAATCACCTATAGAGACCCCTTTGAACTATGTAAATTTGTTAAAGATTCTATGAAATTGGAAGAATTAAAGAAACCTGATGGTAGTCTCGCTAACTCAGTGAAGGAGATTCGGGACGGATTATGGACTATTTTAGTTCATTGATTTCACCTACAACTATTTCTAAAACAGATATTTATGAGTACCTGAACCAGATACCAACCCCGTCAGCATGGGTATAACTTCAGGAAATGGGATCCTATTTCATCAGCAGAAATCTTAGAAGTGATTGGATCTCTTAAGTCAAATATCTCACCTGGAATAGATGGTCTTCCAAACAATCTATATAAAAGCTTCCCAGAAGAGTTTAGTCGTTGTTTAGGTCCATTGTTTCAGTCCTTTTAGATGGTGAAGCAATTTTCCCTTCATTCACAGAAGGATTACTGACTTATATATTTAAATCGGTGATAAGCAAGATATTGTAAATTGGAGACCTATTACGTGTTAAACACGGATTATAAAATTTTACAGCATTTTAAATCAGCATGAAAAACTTGCAGGGGCGGTGATTTCTGAATATCAGTATTGCAACATGCCAAACAGGAAACTTCAGACAGCTTTAATGCTGATACGTGATGTCATAGATTACCATGCAGAAATAGGGTTATCAGGTTGCCTAGTAGCTGCTGATTTAGACAAAGTTTTGATAGGGTCCATTTACCATTTCTATTTTCTACATTAAAGCATTATGGGTTGCCGTTACAATTGATCGATTTGATAGAGAGGCTTTATGAAAACATAATAGTTTTTCCCTTTGTTAAAGGCTGTAGGGCGGAGGGATTTCAGATAACTACAGGGGTACGTCAAGGGTGCCCGCTTAGCCCTCTACTGTTTACGTTTGCGATCGATCCCTTTTTAAAAAGGGTATTAGCAGCTCCAGCATGGAAGGGTGTCAATTTTGACAAAGATAGACACTCACAGTTAATGATACAGGCCTATGCAGATGATCTGGTAATATATCTAGAGAATAGTATAACCATTTCTACTTTTCTTACAGCTTTGGGGATTATGCAAAGATCTCAAATGCTAAACTTAATATAACAAAACAAAAGGGCTTTTATTGGAACAAATAGATTTATAGAGGAATGGCATGAAGGAATTCATGTTTCCAGTGGTCCTTTGAAAATTTTGGGAATAAAATTTGGTTCTCAAAATATACCTCGGGAAAATTGGGAAGAGGTCATTGGAAAATTAGAGAAAAAGGTGGGTAGATGGAAGCAGTGGAGGTTCCCTAAAATAAAAAGGGTACACATAATTAAGCAATTTCTACTTCCCAGTTTACAGTTTGTGGCTATGATCTTTCCATTACCGGCAGTTCTGGAAACTCAACTCTATAGTACATTCTTTCAGATGTTATGGGGTAGCCGATTAAATCCTGTTAAAAGGTGCTTCACTTATTTAAGAGAAAATAAGGGGGGCCTAGGGATGATAGATCCTGTAGTTTTAAGCTCCACTTTTTTATTTCCAATTCAATAAAAGGAGGCCTTTGGCTGAGTTAAAGTCAGAAACTTCCTGGCACCTCAAGGTTATGGGGAAATATTATAAGAGTTGGGTTTTGATCAAGTCAAAACTTAATAGACATTTAAGTATTCGGAGTATTTTAAACCAAGCGCTCAAAAACTATTTAAATGGAAAATACAGAAACAGACAGTATTAACATTTAATACAAGACGATTATATCATCATTTGATGACAACATTATACCCCCAAGAGCCAGTATTTAAGAATTGCCCAGTAGACCACAATTTCAAGGTGTTGGCACAACTTAATAACCCAAGGATGCCCAAAAATCAGTGGGAAACACAATGGCTGTTTTTTTTTTTGGAAAGTTGAATGTAAGAGGGAATGCGAAGTATAAGGCATCGTCAGAAAGATTATGTCCCTACTTAGAATGTACCAATACAGAAGAATCTATGGAACATTTTTTAGTAAACTGTTCTTATGCTTCAGGTTTGTGGATTTATTTAGCAAAATTATGGAACTTTAAGTGGCTGTATTTTCTGACTTACGAGTTTTTGATTTTTGGAAATGACCCGAATATCATGTTAGAGTTCCATATAGAAACTTTCACACTATTCTTAGGTTGCTTAAGATATTACTTATGGCAGGCTAGAATCCAGTGGGTGTTATATCAAAGGAAATTGTCTTATTTTTGTGTAAGTAATTTAATAATTAGAGAATTAGAGAATATTTATGCTCAGGATGCTACAAGAGTTAAGACAGGGACTTTAAAGAAATGGTGGAAAGGGTTTCTACACTTTATTAAATATAAGTAAGACATATGTGAGGTAATTGTAAGCTTGGTAATAAAAGTTTTACTTTTGACTTTCAATAGATATTAAGGAAAGTGTGATTCTTAATAGTCGAACTATAATTGAATTAGATGACCTATTTTATGTTGCATTGCTTGCTTGATTGTAAAAGATTGTTTTTCCTTACCCCTTTTTTTGTTTTTTTTCTCTCCGTTTTTGGACATTAGTATGGAATTTGATTTTCTTTGTGTGAATTTGTGGAAATGTATATGTTTCTTCTTCTAATAAAACACCCCTACTCTTTTCGATAAGTGCCATGGGGTCTTTAACATCCACCTGAACTACCACCAATCCAGGCAGATGGGACCTCGGTTTAACGTCTCATCCGAAAGACGGCACCTCAGAAATGCAGCACCCCTCTCATGCTGCATTACAGTGTCAGTACTGGGATATTAACTCAAGTGCCAGATGTGGGAACTGAACCCACAGCCCTCTGATCTCCCGGCCTCAGAGGCGAGTGTGCTACCTACTGAGCCACTGACACTGCTAATGACTACTCCTGATGGATATTGCTCTAAATTAAGCAATATAGTTGAAGTTGCTCCTTGTCCTCTTGTGACCAATCAATTAATGTAGATAGGTCAATTAACAAACAACTAAATCCCACAAACCCTAGTTTTGCTCAGGATATTATCCCACCTATGGTGACTGAAGACTTGAACAACTCTGAGAATGTCATGAATAAACAATATGACATTCTGGGGGACTCAGTCATAAGGTACACAGATCGCTTTTCAACTAGAGGTAGCAAACTGAATGGGTTGCCAGGTATTCTGAGTAAAGTTAAAGAACAAAAAACTGCGATCTTACATGCTGGCACAAATAATATAAATAACTCCAAAATAGAGGACAATATTAATGAGATAAGCATACATAGGCGGCTGCAAACACCACAGAGATGGGGCCAAAACCAGATCCAAAGGGTACTCACGAACTGTCCAAAATAGGTCGGCACCTCATAACCATCTGCTCTTTGATATGAAATCCACATACGATGTGTCAGGATAAAAGCCTTTTATTTTCAAAATAGGCAAAATAGTCAGCAAGTATACAAGATGTGAGCTCGATACACCTTGCCCCTCCCCACGGAACCAAACGTTTTTGCGTCACAACTACGCTTTCTCAAGGCTGTGGCAATAAGGGATAGCACACCTTATATACCTTATTTAAAGGTGAAGTTTATTTTTCGTCTTTATCCCTCCTTACTGCCTCCGGTGCCCACTCCTTCTGTCCGCTCATGTCCCCCGGTACCTACCTTAGGGATCTGCCTCTAGAGTGCCCATCCTCCTCTCCTCGCACATTGGGGTCTGTCCTGTAGGTGGTCCGGGTGGACTTAGGGCGGACTTCATCTAGGGCTGCCGGAGGGTTTTCCTTTTCTCCCCAGCGTCCCACTCCCCAGAGCTATGCGCGGGACGTGCGTCCCAGTGTTGTGTGCTTGTGCATGCAGACCCTCATGCGCGAGGCGTCCCCCTCCCGGCTCCGACAAGCAAAGCCGCCTCCACCCCTTCCCTCTGCTGGTGCTTCCAGCTCTGAAGGAATGCAGGCGCAATGCGCTCTTGGTAACCCACCCTAAGGGAGGAGAGCATCCGTTGGGGTCGCTCGATCCTCCCTCCCACGCCGACCCCCGCCACCCGAGTCCGCCTCGACCTGTCGCCGGGCGCAGTGCGGTGTGGCGTCCAGCGCCTCAACCCTCAGCGCCACCGGGCCGGCCTAAAGGGGTGAAGTTTAAAGGTAACGTTATATTCTATAAATAAACTTTATCCCATATTGAAAAATTGGCATAAAGAACAGGTTTTAAATAGTTATATCCAGTACTAAAAAGACCATACCTAAATATAAATACAAAATACAAATAAAAGACATATATAAACAAAAACTAATCACAAATTATTAATAAAAAACAGCAGAAACAGGAGCATACCACTATAACTCATAATCTATATGATACATCTGAAAGGTATATAATTTCAACCCACAAAACAGTGACAATCTATAAATAATCTATAAAAAGGGGGAAAGTTGAAAAAAATCATTTAAACCAGGAACAGTATATGATTTCAAAACATATTGCCAATAAGTTTCTCTTTGTCGTAATTTTAAATCTAAATCTCCCCCTCTAGGACCCATAATAACTTTCTCAATAATTTGAAAGTTAAAATGATGTTCTTCTCCCCTAGAATTAACATGTTGGGAAAGAGCACGAACACCATCAGCATGTGCAATACTCATAACATGTTGTCCTATCCTTTCTTTTAGTTTTTGAGTTGTTTTACCCACATAGAAACCAGTACATTTATTGCAACATGCCAAATATACCACATTCAAAGTATTGCAATTTGCAAAAGTCACAATTTTATATTGTTCCCCGTAACTGGTTGTTTAAACATGTTACCAGTTTTTATAAATTTACAAAAGTGACAATTCCCACATCGGAAGGTTCCATTAGGCAAAGCACTTATTTTATTCACATTTTGTGTCTCCCCACTATAGTAACTACGTACTAATTGATCCCATAAATTATGACTCCTTTTATATACAATTTTTGGGGAGTTTTTTTACCAAATCTTTAAACTTATGATCCACTGATAATATGTGCTCATTATGGGTTGGCAACAACATCTTTTAAAATCTACAGCTGGGCTTATTGAATATATTTTAAAGGATGCAGAAACGGTGGAACAGGAAATCAAATTAGAATTAATTGAAAGGGAAAAGGTGGTACTCTCTTTTTCTGATCATGTGGAATACTTTCAATATTGCAGACAACTGGAAGATACAGTTAAAAAACAAGATAATAGAATTGAGAAAGTGACGATCAGTACGTTTGAATGAGACAAGAGAGAGATTATGAATGTGGAAAGATTTTTGAGTGGAATAAAATTATTAAACTGGTAAAATCCATACTAAAGAAGCAAACTACTTTTGTAAATGATAAATCATCACATTCGGATGTTTATACTAGTGGATCTGAATTTGAAGTGACAAATCCTTTTTTGGATTACAGTCAAGAGAGTGTCCCTCCAAACCAAGAAGCGTACAGGGCACAACAAGAAAAATTAACTCTAAAATCAATTTCCAGTATGGATTGGGAGATGCAGAACAAAACTTCTACCCCGCACCCCCACCCCCATTCCCAGTTGTACCCTTTACACAGCCGATCGAGGTCTGCACCTACACAGGAGGCTCCGGAGAGACAATTGAGATGCAGCCCAAGATTTACCAGGTTTCAAGAAGAACAGTACGAAGTGGTACACGAGGAAGGGGGAGGAAGAATGAGAGGAAATGGAGGAGGCAGGAGAATGTATCAGCGACGGGGGAGAGGGTCTTACCACAGATACAAACGAAACTATTAGGTGATGAAGAGAAAGTGGTGATTAACATTTCTGACCATGTTTTGACTGAATCAGAATTAAACGTTTTGGAAAAGGGACTTTCGTTTGTTCCGACATCTAGCTTAAATAAATTTGAAACAGTTGTGGACTTTTATAAATTCACTCGAAAATTAAATTTGAAAGCATTCTTTTATGAAGAGAATCGGGAATGCAATGTGCTGGAAAATAGTAGAGAGACAGTAGATCTTTTTGAAACTGTTCCTAACTTTAAAAATAGAACAACTTTTTTTCCTCCACAAAACACTGCAGTCATGGTGTTTGAGAAAGCATGTATCCAGGATTTAGAAAATTTATTGTTACCACCATCAAGATATTATAATTGCACAACGGAAGAAAATGCAGCTATTCGTGCCCTGAAAAATAATAAAATGATTACTATAAAGCCGTCTGATAAAGGAGGGTCTGTGGTAGTCATAAACACCAAAGAATATGAATCGGGAATGTTATATCAACTTAAAAATACAGATTTTTATGAAAGTCTGTTCTGTGATCCTGTAAACGAGTTTAAATGAGAGATTGATAGCATTCTGTATGAAGCACTATTGGAAGGTCTAATTAGTCGTGACACACATGAATTTTTATCTATAAAACATCCAATAAAATCTGTTCTATAGGGACTTCCTAAAATTCATAAATGTTTAAAGAATCCACCATACAGACCGATAGTGGCCAGCATTGGATCTCTGACTGATAATATTGCACATTTTGTGGATTACTTTATTAAACCTATTGCACAAAACACCCGGTCATATTTAAAAGATACAGCACAATTTATGGATTTTCTTGCAGATATTGATATGAGTCCACAATCGAGTTTTGTAACTTTGGATGTTTGTTCCCTATATACGAATATTCCACATAATGAAGGGTTGGAAAGTTTGAGAGAGTTTGTATGAAAAGACCTCACATTCGCACGCATTTGTGGAATTTCTTATCATGTTGATGGAAAAGGTTCTTACTTGTAACACCTTCATTTTTGATGGTAAGATGTTTTTGCAGAAAAAAGGAACAGCTATGGGGGCAGCCATGGCCCCCAATTATGCAATTATATATCTATCAAAATGGGAAGAAAAATTTATTTTTGGTGATAAGAATCCTTTTTTGGATAAAATTGATTTTTATAAATGTTACATAGACGATCTATTCTTCATCTGGACAGGTTCTGTAGGAGAATTGGGATTCTTTAAAACGTATTTAGAAAAATCGAATTGCAACTTAAAATTTTAACTAAAAGTGGATCCTGATCAGATCAGTTTTTTGGATTTAATTGTTAAAAAAGAAAACAATGGGGACATTAGTACAAAGTTGTTTAGGAAAAGTACTGACAGAAATAGCATATTGCATTTTCAGAGCTGTCACCCTAAACATGTTACAGAAAATATACCTATTGGACAGTTTTTGAGATATAAGTGTAATTGTTCTCATGAAGGGGACTATGAAAAAGGTGCTGAGGAGTTAAAAAGATTTTTACAACATGGCTACAATATGAAATGTATACAAGAGGGACGTACAAAAGCTGAACATAAGTGGAATATTAAAAGACATGTTCAGTTTCAACAAGAGAAGAAGGAAACTGTACATATAAATGATGCTCCAAAATTCATTACCACTTTTAGTCCACAAGCACATTTGTTTATTCACATTATTAAAAAACATTGCCACGTATTATCAGTGGATCATAAGTTTAAAGATTTGGTAAAAAAACTCCCCAAAAATTGTATATAAAAGGGGTCATAATTTACGGGATCAATTAGTACGTAGTTTACTATAGTGGGGAGACACAAAATGTGAATAAAATAAGTGCTTTGCCTAATGGAACCTTCCGATGTGGGAATTGTCGCTTTTGTAAATTTATAAAAACTGGTAACATGTTTAAACAACCAGTTACGGGGGAACAATATAAAATTGTGACTTTTGCAAATTGCAATACTTTGAATGTGGTATATTTGGCATGTTGCAATAAATGTACTGGTTTCTATGTGGGTAAAACAACTCAAAAACTAAAAGAAAGGATAGGACAACATGTTATAAGTATTGCACATGCTGATGGTGTTAGTGCTCTTTCCCAACATGTTAATTCTAGGGGAGAAGAACATCATTTTAACTTTCAAATTATTGAGAAAGTTATTATGGGTCCTAGAGGGGGAGATTTAGATTTAAAATTACGACAAAGAAAAACTTATTGGCAACATGTTTTGAAATCATATATTGCTCCTGGTTTAAATTATTTTTTTCAATTTTCCCCTTTTTTATAGATTATTTATAGATTGTCACTGTTTTGTGGGTTGAAATTATATACCTTTCAGATGTATCATATAGATTATGAGTTACAGTGGTATGCTCCCATTTCTGCCATTTTTTATTTATAATTTGTGATTAGTTTTGGGTTATATATGTCTTTTATTTGTATTTTGTATTTATATTTAGGTATGGTCTTTTTAGTACTGAATATAACTATTTAAAACCTGTTCTTTATGGCAATTTTTCAATATGGGATAAAGTTTATTTATGGGAATATAACGTTACCTTTAAACTTCACCTTTAAATAAGGTATATAAGGTGTGCTATCCCTTATTGCCACAGCCTTGAGAAAGTGTAGTTGTGATGCGAAAACGTTTGGTTCCGTGGGAAGGGGCAAGATGTATCGAGCTCACATCTTATATGCTTGCTGACTATTTTGCCTATTTTGAAAATAAAAGGCTTTTATCTTGACACATCGTATGTGGATTTCATATCAAAGAGCAGATGGTTATGAGGTGCTGACCTATTTTGGACAGTTCGTAATATTAATGAGATGACTGAAGCAGTAGCTACCCTAAAGAGTCTAGATGCAGATTTCATTATCTCTGAGATCCTATCAGTACCTAGAGCATCAAAAAGCAAAACACAAAAAATCAAAGCTTTTAATAATTGGCTTCATAGGTGGTGTTTGGAAAACCAGATAAAATGTTTAGTGACTTGGAAAATTTTCTCTCCTGTTGGTCGTTTGTATTGTCCAGAAGGTCTCCACCTGAACAAATGTGGTGCTAAACTTTTTGGGTAATATCTTCCATCAAGCAATCAATTGAACAAATGAACTATCAAAAACTGGTAGATAAGGGGTAAAAAAGGGTAGGTATTGCTTCCTCTGAGAAACTTGGTGTTAAGACCACTAATTTCACTAAACCTAAATTAAATGTGTTATTCACCAGTGCAAGAAGTCTCCATTATATAAAAAAAAGATGAACATGAGCTCTTGTTACTAAACAATAATATTGACATTGCGGCTATCTCAGAAACCTGGTGGGATGAGTCCTCTACTTGGAATAAATCAATCCCTGGGTACAACCTTGTTCACAAGGATAGAAATAACAGAAGGGGCGGTGGGGTGGCGCTCTATCTAAATAAAAATATTACCTTCAGACAATTAGATAATACTCTAAATGAGTCCAATTAAACTTTATGGGTTGAACTGGATACCACAAATTATAAAAATCTACTGGTGGGTATATGTTATAGGCCTCCTGACATTAAACTGTCTGATCATCAGCTTTTACTTGACGATTTTTCAAGTAAATTAAAGTACAAGGACACTTTGCTACTAGATGACTTTAACTCTCCAGGTGTTAATTTGAATGATTATTCTGCCTCTACCATTCAGGAACAAGCTTTACTGGACCTTTGTATTAATGATGGACTACAACAAGTAGTGGATAAACCAACAAGAGGCAAAAATATATTGGATCTTGTCTTGACTAATACCCCCAGAAGAAATCATAGACCTGAAAATCTCTGATCCCTTGTTTAATAGTGATCATAATATCATTACTTTTTCTATTAATAATGAATTCATTAAACAAGTTGGTATCACCATTGTTAAGGACTTCAGAAAGGCAAACTTTGGAGCTATTAATAAAGAACTATATGACTGGACTTGGAATGATAAATGTGAATCTGTGAATAGTTTATGTAATAACCTAAAGAATAAAATCCTCGAGTTCTGTGATAAATATATTCCAAACCGCACATTGTATAACAAGAAAGGAAAACTTCCAATGTGGTATACAAATAAAGTTCACAAATCTATTTCAGTTAAAAAAAGAGCTTATAAGACTGTTAAAAGGGACAGTAATGATTATAATAACAATAAATATAAGGAGGTTTTAAGAGTCTGTAAATCTAACATTACAAAATGAAAAACAGAAAATAGAATTTAGACTGGCACACATGAAGGATGGAAGGAAATCTTTCTATTACTACATAAATAGTAAAAAATATACTTCCAACACAATTGGACCAATTAAAGTCTCTAATACCATCATCAATGAACCATCTGATGTGGTTAATGAATTTAATGAGTATTTTTGCTCTGTGTTTGCACACAAAAATAACTGTTCACTCGACGTTGGAAGTAGCACCTCTGAGGTATTAAATATAACCAAGGAAGAAATATTCCATAAGCTAAATCATATTAAAATAAATACCTCCCCTGGTTCAGATCTACTCCATCCACGGGTTTTAAGAGCTATCAAATTATGGTTAGTCGAGCAATTACATTTTCTCTACGATAAATCTTTGACTACTAGTGAACTGCCAGATAACAGGAGACAAGCAGTAGTTGTTCCTATATATAAAAAGGGGGCTCACAGTTGTACAGCAAATTATAGACCGATTAGCATAATTTGCATTTTGGGAAAAGTGATGGAGTCCATTATCAAAGATAAACTCTCCTCTGATCTTGAATCAAGATGTTTTGTTGACAACTCACAGCATGGCTTTAAATCTCAAAGATCATGTCTTACTACAAACCTGTGTTTCTATGAAACAGTTAATAAATTACTAGAGGACAAAAAAACAGTTGATGTTATATTCTTCGACCTTTGTAAATCCTTAGATAAAGTCCCTCATATAACTTGTGTAGACAAAATGGTGAATCTTGAGATAAACAGCTTTATTATCAGATGGGTGAAAGCATGGTTGATGAATAGAGAACAAGTTGTAAAAATTAAAGGTTTTACCTCTAGTACAGGTAAGGTAACTAATGTGGTGCCCCAGGGGTCTGTCTTGGGCCCCTCATTGTTCTCTATCTTTGTCTCTGATATAGATAGGGATTTAAATGGACATACAGTCAAATTTGCTGATGACACAAAATTGCTACAAATGTAAGTACAGAGGATGGATATTACAGTCTTTGTAATTATCTCTTGAAAATGGAGAACTGGGCAGACAGAAATGGCATAGTGTACAACTTAGACAAAAGTGTAGTTATACATTTGGGAAACAATAACCCATGTTACAAATATACTCTAGCCGGGAAGCAGTTACAGTCCGTTGATAATGAAAGGGACTTGGGTGTGTACTAGTCTCAAGCGCTTTTAAATTTAGTTCTCAGTGTACAGAACTAACTAAGAAGGCTAACAGACTTATTGGCTGTATTAGACAATCTGTTACTTCTAGGAATAGGGCTTGTTTAATTCCCTTATACAAGGCCTATGTACAACCCATTTTGGACTATTGTTCTCCTTTGTGGAACCCTTTTTTTTTTCGTAAGAATTTTAAAAAAAGTGGAAGGGGTCCAGATGAGAATTACAAAAATGGTTCATGGACTTCATGGGATTGATTATGGCTCTAGACTAAGCTCATTAAATCGTTATCCACTGGAGACGAGGAGATATAGAGGTGACCTTTTATTAATGTTTAAAATTATAAGGGACCCAAAGTTACTTTCAGAACTAGGTTTCATTCAAACCCAAAGGAACATCTTTTTAAGAAGTCACAAATATCAACTAAAGCTTACTAATCCAAAAAGTCAGTTAAGAAGAAACTTTTTTACCCAGCGTATTATTCCTATGTGGAATACCCTTCCAAAGGATGTTGTAGAAGTTGATTCTTTTGACTGCTTTAAGACTAAACTTGATAGTTTCCTACTGAACTTAGGTCAAGGGGACTAATGCCTACGTCTGTAGGAGATGTATATATGGGCTGTCGGCCTTCTGTACATCTAATTTTCCTAGTATGACATCCTAGTAGTATAACAGTGTTACAGATGTCACAGTGGGTGGCCACCTGGGGACCAGTGATCACTATATAGTGTGGTTCAGTATAAGAACTGTGGCAGAATCGAACCGCACAAAGGCAAGGGTCCTGGACTTCAGGAGGGCTAACTTTGCAAAGATGGGGGGAATGCCTCAGGAGAGATGCCCTGGTGGGGGGGGAGGGAGACTTGGATGGAGTGGAGGAACAGTGGATGAAACTAAAAGGGGCCATAGTGAAGGCAACAAACCTCTGTGTCAGGCAAGTAAGCAAAAGCAAGGGGAAAAAAGACAGCTATGGTTCTCAAAAGAGGTGGCTGGAAAGGTAAGAGCAAAAATGTTAGGATTCAGGAGATATAAGGAGACACAGAGGGATGAGGACAGGGAGGTGTATCAGGAGAAGCAGAGGGAGGCAGCGAAAGCAGTCAGGAGGGCAAAGGCACAAATGGAGGAGAACATAGCCCAGTCAGTAAAGAAAGGGGACAAGACAGTTTTTTAAGTATATAAAGGACAGGAGAAAGACCACGGGAGGGAGTGTGTGAAGGGGGACCAGGAAAAAGCAGCTATCCCAAACAAATACTTTTGTTAAGTGTTCACAGAGGAAGGGGAAGACAAGGGACCACAGATAACAGACAGGAACATCGAAGGAAGGGAGGTTGGCACTAGTTTATTTATAGAGGAGAGTCCTGAAAGAACTCGCAAATCTCAAAGTGGACAAGGCAATGGGGACAGATGGGATACATCCAAGGATATTAAAGGAGCTCAGAGATGTGCTGGCTGCATCTCTGAAAGTCATGTTCAGCCACTCAGTGGCAAAGGGAGAGGTTTCAGTGGTCTGGAGGAGGGCAGATGTAGTCCCACTTCATTATTTATTTATTTAAAATTTGGTAACCAGGAAAGGCACACTGAGCCGGGGCTCATTTCCAGGTACGATACAGGGGAGAGGGTAGTGGGTTATACAATAGTCAGAGTAGCAAACATCAAACATATCTGGATGACCAAAGTAGAACAATATATATCTAGGTAAATATACAACAAGGTACATATTTGGAGTAGCAGAAACTTACAAAGTGCAGAGTTCAATAGGCAGTGTATTATACATAGGCAAACATAAGTATATACATCAGCACAAATGGATGTTTAAACTTGGGCGCCTGAGCATACCAGGTATACATATGCATAAAGTTAGGACAGCTCAGGAATACACATAGGAAGGATTGAGGAGAAGTTATGGGAAGGTAGATAGTGTGGTCACAGAAAAGATGTAGGGGAGTAAAGATATGGGGGCAAGGTCTAACAGGTGGGAGAGAAGGTGGTGGGAGGAGGTGGATGGAGGAGCGGGGGGTCGGTGGGTTGGTAGAAGAGGAGCAGTTGCAGTAGGTGGGGGATGCTTTAATAACTTTTTGAGCCAGGCTAGAGTAGGCGTGAGGTGGATCAAGTGGGGGGGAAATGATTCCAAAGATCAGGGAGTCTGAAGGAGAAAGCGACCTTGCCTAATTCTGAGTGTGGATGAGGGAGAGTGAAAGTGTGGGAATCTCAGGTTCTGAGGCAGTAGCCTGAAGATGATGAGGGGAATGAAAGGTTGGAGATATTGGGGGGGGGATGGTGAACCAGTACTTGCCAATGAAGGCAGCACAATGAGCAAAGCATTGATTTGCGAGAGAGGAGAGGAATAG
This sequence comes from Neoceratodus forsteri, assembly GCA_016271365.2. Classification (NCBI taxonomy): domain Eukaryota; kingdom Metazoa; phylum Chordata; order Ceratodontiformes; family Ceratodontidae; genus Neoceratodus; species Neoceratodus forsteri. The sequence continues at coordinate 216,648,846 of JADMNL010000024.1, forward strand.
GGCAGAGTATAGGGAGCAATGGTGGATTTGAAAGGAGAAATTGGAAGCAAAACAACAAAAGGCATTATACAGGGGGTCTAGTTTTGCAAGAGACAGTTGGCGGGGGCCAAGCTGTAGACTACGTCAGCGGAGTTTATCGTGGGGAGGATTAGTTTGGTGATGAGCTCTTTATGGGTCGGGAAGGAGAGACAATCCTTAATCCTATACAAGGCTCCCACTTTGGGCCAGAATTTGGAATGGATGGAGTCAGTGTGCTGGGAGAAATCTAACTTGGGGTCCAGCCAGACTCCAAGCTATTTCAAAGACTACACTGTATCTGTTTTTGTACCATCCAAGGAAAAGAAAGATGGAGGGGAAGGGAGCTAGGCCAGCCTTTGGGCAGTGCCAAAAACCATGGCAACAGTATTTTTGGTGTTGCAGTTGAGGAGGTTTGTCTCATATAAGTTGAGGGCATTCTCAAAAGCAGCCTGCAAGGATGACTGGACCACTTGGAGAGAGGGGTCTGAAGCATAGATGACAGTGTTGTCGGCGTACATGTGCATGTTCGTGGACGAGCATGAAGAGGGAAGGTCATTAACAAAAACTGAGAAAAGAGTAGGGCCCAGAATTGACCCCTGAGGGACACCAGCATGAATGGGGAGGGGGTGGATTTGGAGTGGCCTAGTTGTACATATTAGTATCTGTCTGAAAGATATGATCTAAACCAATCTATAGAGGAAGGGGAGAGTCCTGTGGTGGTTAATTTGTTTAGTAGGAGACTGTGGGAGACCAAGTCAAAAGCCTTAGCAAAGTCAATGGAAATCACCAAGGTGAGGTGACCCTTGTTCATGGCAGAATGAATGTGGTGTGTGAGGTGGAATGGATGTGCCTGAAACCAGACTGGAAGGGGCTTAAACTGTTAGAGGTATCCTGGAAGGAGCTTATTCTTTTGGAGATGAGTGCCTCCTAGATTATGGAGAGAGTGGGGAGTAATGAGATTGTCCTGTAATTGCCTGGCAGAGATGGGTCCCCCTCCTTTGTGCAGTGAAATGACTTTTGCCAGTTTCCATGCCCTAGGGACTACACATTGTGCAATAGATAGATTGAAAAGGTGGGTGAGGGAGGGGGCGATTGCTGGAGCAGAGATCTTAATTAGTTTCCGATCAAGGCTATCTGGGCCCTGTTTTAAGGGATTTAGGGTTTTTAGAGCTCTGAGTTTTTCTGTTATTGTAATCGAGTGGGAAGGAGAACCCATCGGAGGAGGGAGTGAGAAGGGAGTTGAGGGTAGGAGAAGGGCCAGGAGAAAGAGCACAGGTGGTGAAAAAGAGATAGAGGAGGCTGCAGAGGAAGGGTCTAAGTCAGTTGAGCTGGGGAAAGCAGGGGCGGTAGGGGAGGAGGAGCCTAGGAGGAGTTGAAGGGTCTTCCAGAACTCTGCAGGTAAGGTCCTGGTGTCATTTAATTATTTTTTGAATAAATGAACTTTGGCAGAGCCCACTGCCTTCGTGCAGGCATTTCTTAATGCTCTGTATTTTTGCAGGTCAGCTTGGCTTGAAGTGGTTTTGAAAGTGCACCAAGCTTGGTCCCTGGATATGAAGAGAGTGATTGGGTTGTGGATGACCCAAAGGAGGTATTTTCGATGTAGCTGCAGTCTTTTGGGAGGACCATGCAGATCCCAGGTTCTGAGAAGGGTGGTGGTGAAGGACGCAAGAGCAGAGTCCACGTCTGGAGCTGTGAAGACAGCAGACCAGTCAGCCAGGTATAGGTCTGACAAGAGGGCTTGGATGTTGAGAGAGATCTGAGTGGGCGGAACCATAGATACTTTGGTGGGGAATTTTGGGGGCAAGATTTCCTACTGCAATATATCATACAGTGATCACTGAAAGCATTGGGTAGCGTGCCATGAGACGGGTATTTGAGGGGATTGGATGTTAAAGTCCAGTCAATTGAGAAATGGTTGGCAGAGTGGGGGTTTAACCAAGTTGGTTCAGATATTAACTGGGCGAGGTTTAGAGCCTGAATTTCCTGGGTGATGGATTTGGATTGTGCAGAGAGTCAATTTATGTTGTAGTCACCCAGAATCAGCAGTTCACCAGCCTGGGTGAGAGAGGAGAGCAATACTATGGTAGAGGGCTGGGCTTTGGGGGAGAAATGGCAAACCCCTATGAAGATTGGTGCAGTGGTTGGGTAGGACAGTTTAAGGAGCAGTAGCTCATGCGAAGAGTGGGAGACCTGCTGGAGTAGTGTGGAGGAGGGGAGAGATTCGTGTACGTATGCTGCAACACCACCTCCTTTTTTCCCTTTGTCTTGTCTGTATAGTGAGTATCCAGGGAAGTCCACTGTGGAATTGGGGATTCTGGAGGATAGCCAAGTCTCAGATACGCATAAGATGTCCGGGGAGTTTAGTGAGACCTAGGCCCTAAGATGGTTCATTTTAGGCAGCAAGCTTCTCGCGTTCACATGATAGATGCCAAGGCCACCAGATGGAGTACCAACAAGTGCAATAGGACCAGGGTTGGGTCCAACGTCACCAGCCAGGAGGAGAAAAAGGAAACAGGATATGAGAAGCCTAGAGTAACGTCTTTTTTTTTTTTTTTTTTGAGGTAGTTGAAGGAGCAGGCTCTCAGTTTGGTGGTAACGGTGCCACAGCCACTAGGGAAAGAAAGCTTGGGGAGGGAGGTTGGGGGAGGGACCAGGGCTGAAACGATAGAGGGAGAGTAGAGGCAGATAGGGAAAGATCTACTGAATGTCTAGGGAGGAAGCAAGAGTGGTTTGGTGGAGACAAGGACATTGCAGGTGAGTGCTTGGGACTGGGAGAGGAGATAGGAGGGAAGGGTGATTATTAGGAGGGTGAAAGGGAGCAGTGTGCGTAAGGGTAGGAGTGACATGCTGCCAGTAAGCAAGCAGGATGAGACAGGAATGCTTTACACTCCACCTGGTTAATTTAGTGGGCAGTTTAAATTGTTGGAAATTTAGGACTGTTACACTAATGCACTGTGTGGGATGCGCATAGAGCGGGGGGGGCTGTGGGAGGGACTAGTACGTACTTTGCCAGAACACTAGATGGCAGTATAGCTTAGAGCAAGGAAGGGGCCTTGGGAGGTATTATTATAATCCCTGCCACAACATTTGTTGGCAGTGTAGCCTAATGGTCAGAGCACCATACCGTGGATGAGCCAGGCAGCTGCAGTCTTGGGTTTGATTCTCATAGCCTCCACATGTAACCATTTGATTTAGTTCAGGTCATTAATCACTAGGGGTGATGGAGGTATCACTTTCAGCATACAATGTTTTTAAGGGGGGGAGGGGAGAGTGGAAGGATCCCAGATCACTTTTGGGTAGGGGTGCTGAAGTGGGCTAATTGGTTCTGGCTGTAGCTTTAAATGTAGCACCATCCCTGGGTGGAAAGGTTGATTGGAGTGAGTTGGGTGGGTTCGTGTAACACTGCTGCACAACTGCGTGTGTGGCATTGCAAGATAGCACCTGACACCATTTCCGGAGTTCCCCCCTGTGATTGCTGACAGCTGTCTGGGGCTGGGTAGCAGGAAGGAGGTTGGCAGTTATAAGCCAGTCAGCCTGACTTAGGTGGGTGGGGAAATTAATGGAATCACTACTGAAGGAAGGGATTGTGGAATATCTTGAATCCAGTGCCTTACAGGATCTGAGGCATCATGTATTCACTGGGGGAGAGGTCATGTCAAACAACTCTGATAGATTTCTTTGACTGGGTGACCAGAGAATTAGGTCACGGTAGAGTGATGGACGTGGCCTACCTAGATTTTAGTAAGGTCTTCAACTCCGTTCCACATAGGAGACTCATAAAGAAGTTGGGCAGCCTGGGAGTGGATCCAAAGGTGGTAAACTTGGTAAGAAATTGGTTGGGGGATAGGTGACAGAGGGTGGTGGTAAACGGAGTTCAGTCCGAGTAAGGGAGCGTGACCAATGTGGTGCCACAAGGATCAGTACTGGGACCGTTTTTTTTTATGTCTTTATTAGTGACATTGCAGAGGAACTAGAAGGGAGGGTATGCCTTTTTTGCAGATGACACAAGATCTGCAATAGGGTAGACACTCAAGGGGGGAGGGGGGCTTGAAAAAATGAATAGAGTTGTAAGAATGCTTGAGGAGTGATCAAAATTGTGGCAATTAAATTTCAATGTGAAGTGCAAAATCATGCACTTTGGGCACAGAATCCCAGGGGTGGAATACAAGATGGGGGGAGTGGTACTGACTGTGACGAAAATCCCTCACCGGGGTCTTCAAGTTCACCACCACCACCACCACCACCATGGGTTTTTACCAACAGGAACCAGGGAAACCTCCTCCTTTTGAGGTCAGGAAGGTTAAACACAGTAACAGTGGGTAGAGTGCCCCTTCAGCGACAGACTGCAGAGTCCAGCAGAAATAGTAGAATTACCCTTTTAAATAAAACGATGAGTCACTGATTCTATAAAAATAGAAGCTTTACTAAAATACTACAAGTATTCACAACAGGATTTATGTACAGTCAGATGAAAGGATTACAGTTTACTAAAAATTAAAATAAATGGAAGTTATTCAAGACAGGTTACAGACTGAAGAATCTGAGCTATTTTCATTTTAAAAACCTATTCATTTACCTGCTGCTGTCTGCAGAAAATGCTATTACCTAAGCTTTCTTTCTTACCAGACCTCTAACTGCAGGGCTCTGGCACTTCAGATGTTCCAAGTCCAATAGGAAGAATTTTCCTACAGCCCCTCAAGTTATTTCTTACTGCTGTGGGAGGGGCCTCATTCCCTTTGAGTGGCAGTTCCATGCTGTCCCAGACCCATTTGAAAGTAAGTGTGTGTGTGTGCACACGCCTTGCCTTGCCTTCTGCAGTTCAGCATCCTGCAGCGCAAGCTCTGCCTTCAGGATCTCAAGCTGAGGTTGATTGGGCTGCACAGCTTACCCAACTTGTGCCACAAGGTGCCCCCCTTGCTCGGGCGCTGTGACCTCACTCTCGCTACCTGGGTCACTGTCCTCAGTGACCAACTGCTGATCAGGTATTGGGCCATGCCCATTTGAGACTGTCTGCTCTTCCTGTAGCCGGTCATGCACCAACAGGACTTCCATGAGCGCAGTCTTTGTCATGCCCTTATAGATGATCCTCCTCCCTGCGCACAGCTCACAAAGCTGCTGTAAATTAAATTTGACATAGCCTGAGGAGCTCATATTCTCTAGCTACACTGTATAAGCGCTCTAGAAATTAAAACAAAAACAGTAGTAAACAATGCAACCTTTTGAAATCCTGTTTTGTGACTGTTAAGGTATATTTCTGCTGGCACTCCATCACCAGTGTGCTGCCTCTTTCAGAGTTCCTGCCTCACAGGAAAGCACGTTGTATGCTGCTGTGCACTGCACTGGTACCAGCTGCAACACTGATCCCACCAGTGCCGCCAGTGTGACGCAAATCCCTCACCAGGGACTTCAAGTTCACTACCACCATTGTGGATTTTTACCAACAGGACCCAGGGAACTCTGTTTCTTACCTCCTCCTTTGCTCAAAGTCAGGAAGGTCAAACATAGTAACTGTGGTAGAGTGCCTCTTCAGAGACATACTTCAAATAGAGTTCAGCAGAAATAGTAGAATTACCCTTTTAAAAAAACAAGCAGTCACTGATTCTATAAAAATAGAAGCTTTACTAAAATACTGCAAGTATTTACAACAGGATTTATGTACAGTAAGACAAAAGGATTATAGTTTACTAGAAATTAAAATAAAGTTATACAAGACAGGTTGCAGACAGAAGAATCTGAACTATTCTCACTTTAAAAACCTATTTATTTACATGCTGCTGTCTGAAGAAAATACTATTCCTTAAGCTGTCTTTCTTACCAGACCTCTAGCTGCAGGGCTCTGGCACTTCAGATGTTCTAAGCCCAAGAGAAAGAGCTTTTGTAGAGCCTCTCACTTTTTTTCTTACTCCTGTGGGGAGGGGACTTATTCCCTTTGAGTGACAGTTCCATGCTGTCCCAGCCCCCTTGTGTGTGTGTGTGTGTGTGTGTGTGTGTATCCCCACCCTTCAGCACCTCCTTGCTAACATTATGACATGCACCTGGGTCCTTTGTCCAACATGGGAACATCTCCATGAAGGACTCCCCTCTAGGGTTATTGCTTTATTGCCTCCTCCCTAGCCTTCCTGTTAGCTTTCCCATGAGAACATAAGTACCTCCACCCTGGCTGACATAAGCTGTCATATACTACTTGATCATGTGATCTGGTAGCCATCTTGGACCTGAAGCTGATGCACATTCAGAAAAGAATAAATGAATCAAAAGAATACATGGCTCTGGTCCCCTTTTCTGTCACACCGACAACCACCAAGCAGGAAAGAGACCTAGGGGTAATCATATCTGATGACCTAAAGGTAGCCAAACAGTGTGACAAGGCCGTAGTGAGAGCTAGTGGGATGCTAGGATGCATAGGGTGGTGTATCATCATCACTGTATGAATCATTGGTGAGAACTTACCTAGAGTACTGTGTCCAGTTCTGGAGACCACATCTCTGGAAGGACATAGAAACATAGAATTTGATGGCAGATAAGGACCGCTTGGCCCACCTAGTCTGCCCATCTCCCTACCTAACTGATAAGTTGCAGATCCTAGTTAACCAACAGTCTACTCCCCCCTACTCCCCACTAGAATTGCCTTATGTCTGTCCTATGCATTCTTGAATTCCTTCACTGTTTTTGACTCTACGACCTCCTCAGGAAGGCTGTTCCATGCATCTACAACCCTCTCTGTGAGGAAATACTTCCTCACATTACCTCTGAGCCGTCCCCCCTCTATCTTCAAATTGTGCCCCCTTGTTCTTGCACATCTCTTTTTCTGAAAGATGCTACCCTCTTGGACTTTAATTCCCTCTAGGTATTTGAAAGTTTCTATCATGTCCCCCCTCTCCCTCCTTTCCTCAAGGCTATACATCTTAAGCTCTTTTAGTCTTTCTTCATATGTCTTCTGGTGCAGACCCTGCACCATTTTGGTTGCCCTCCTCTGGACAGCCTCCACCCTGTCTATGTCTTTGCAGAGGTGGGGTCTCCAGAACTGTAGACAGTACTTCAGATGTGGTCTTACCAACTGTCTGTACAGAGGGCCAACAACTTCCTGTTTTCTACTGGCGATGCCTCTCCCTATGCATCCCAGTATCCCCCGGGCCCTCCTTACGGCCTTCTCACATTGCTGGCCCACCTTTAGGTTGTCTGATATGACTACTCCCAGGTCCCTTTCCATCTTTGTAGAGTAGAGGCGGTCCAGAGGAGGGCAACTAAAATGGTGCAGGGCCTCCATCAAAAGCCCTATGAGGAAAGACTAAAGGACCTCCAATATGTGCACCCTGGAGGAAAGGAAAGAAGGGAAAGGGGAGATGTGCTAGAGACTTTCAAATACCTCACAGGTATAGATAAGGTACAAGAGGGAAGCAACAATCTGCCCCTAGCACTTATCTTTGCCTTTGTCATGATAGGATAGTCAAACCGCAGCACTTTGCCCACCTCCCTATCCCTCCCTGGCTCTTCCTCCTTGCCCCCCTTGACCTATCCCTACCCTCCTCCCTCTCTACCCTCTGTGCTCTGTATCCTTCCCTATCCTGTCTGCTTATCTTCTTGATGCAGGCATACATTGTACATTGCCTCAGCATACCTAGTGCTTTATGTTTGAATTATGTAACCTCCATGTCTATTTTTCTCAGTATTTGTATATTTGTCCACAGTATTGTACCTTGTTTTCTAATATATGTGACATGGAACCTATCAAAGAGCATCCGCTCACAGGTATTATCCAAGATCTCAGTAAATAAATAAAAAATAAAATGTTTCAGACAAAAAAATGGTCAAGAAGAAGGGAATATGCTATAAAGCTGGAGGGGGTAGACTCAGTAGAAACGTAAGAAAGTACTTCTTCACAGAGAAAGTAGTGGATACCTGAAACAGCCTTCCAGTGGAGGTGGTGGGGGAAAAAGCTGTGATGGGATTCAGGAACGCATTGGGAGAGGCATAAGGGAACACTAGTCATTAGGGAAGGGAAGGCTAAGCCAGAGATCAAGTAGGGTCTATGGTATTACAGTAGGTAGGGAAAATGGGCAGACTAGGTGGGACAAGCAGTCCTTATCTGCCGTCAAATTCCATGTTTCTGTGTATTGAGGTAGGGGTTGCTTCCTCATACACTGTCCCCTCTGTGTCCTCAGGAGTGGGATCTCTCAACCTTGTTACGGGCAGTTACATACACGATATTGGCCCTAATATCAAAGTCATTACCCATGATTACATCGACAGGCAGGTCTGCTACAACACACATCTCCTGTATGTGCTGGCCACCTTCCCAACTTGTAAAGATCCAGGCCACTGGCACTGAGCCTGCAGGACCCATCATGCCTCTAATCCTAGAAAAATGGCCAGACAGGATCTGTTCCTCATGAATCAAATCCTGCTTCACCATAGAAATGGAGGCCCCAGTGTCCCTAAATCCTTGGGTTACCGATCTATTCACCACCACTGGGTGCATATGTGCAGTGGAGTTAGATGACACTTGTACAGGCCACTGTTTGCTGTGAGCTTCCTGAGCTATCCCCCATGCACTAATCCCTTTGTTCACATTTTTCGGACAATTATAAGACAAATGCCCTAGTTTCTGGCAGACAAATATAACACCTTCACTCACCTGTCTCCTTGCTTTTGAAACCAGGTAGCTTCCGTTTTTAGTCAGGCATAGGCTGGCTTCCTTTATGTTGCCCCCCTGGTTCCCTTACAACCACCTGATGTCCCTCCTCAATTATCTTTGTGATGAGAGGATGGATGGCAGGATAGCTATTTGGCTGCCTCCCTTGCAGAGCTCAGAGTTCTACCCAATAACCATATTCTCAGTTTCTGAGGTACAGTTTTTAGGAACTATTCCAGAAGAAATAAATCTTTTGTTTGCTCTACAGAGTGAGCTTTTGTACCCTCTATGCAGCATTATAACAAAATACTTAGCTGCACACAAATTTCAGCATAGCTGTCTCCTGGTGCCTTTCTTAACCCTCTAAATTTTTGCCTGTAAGCCTCGAGAGTTAAAATGCATTAGCAAGTCATTTTCACTTCATCATAGTCCATGCAGTCTTCATTTTCCATTCTGTCAAAAGCTTTTAATGCCTTGCTTGTAAGCAATGACAATAGGTGAGTCACCCAAGGAGCCCTGCCCAATTCAAATTGCCCACAGATTCTCTTGAAAGATCTTAAAAACAAATCAAGATCATCTCCCTCCTGATATCTGGGAAACATTTTTGAATTTATCTTGGTTTCCTGGGTCAAACACCTCGTGCCATTAATCACAGTTTCTGATGTCCTCTGGCGTAGAATCTCCATCTGTCTCTCATACTCCTTCAGCTGGATCTTGTGCTGGCGCTACCTTTACACTCCTTTTCCTCCTTTTGCTGTTACTGGAACTCTTTCTCCCTCCTTTCGTTCTCGCTGGCACTGTCTTTCTTGCTTGCGTCACTCTCTCGCTCGTGCTTCCTCATCTTGATCTCATGTTGGCACTGCTTTTTTTGCTCCTCAAGTTTCCATCTTTCTCTTCTGCAGATGCACATCTGTCTTTTGCCTCTCAATTTCTTCCTTCCCTGTTACCAGGGAGAGCTCCTGCTCTAACATTTGTTCTGGTCTGCTTGCACAGCTGCCCTAGTCATGGGCTGTGGCTCATCTGCATTCTCCCTAGCCTCCATCTCACAACATTGGCTAGCACCGATCACTTTTCCATGGCTTCCCTGGTCACTTTTTTCGAGGATGTCTATGAGTTCCCCCCATGTTTGGCCTTCCTCATAGCCCAGTTCTTGCCTTCTGCACAGCTCCTGCAGATTTAGCAGTCTGTATTTCTCATATGGCCTAGACATAATATCTATTATCTATCATCTCTGGCTCATAATAAAATAAAACAGGTAGAATATACAGTTCCATTTTGTATATCCTGTTCTGTGACTGGACAGATAACCTTTATACTAACAACACTGTTTCAGATCCCAACTGCTGCCTCCAGGTTGTGACAGACAGGTCTTTCCCAGACTCAGCCTGTACACTGTTACAGGCTTTCTCAAACCCTTCTGATGACTACAAGGGTACGTCAGTAGCTGCCACCACTCAGCATAGACACTCTCTTGGGGTATTTTTAGGTCTGAATGCTACCAGAGCCACTGCCCGAACTGGACAGCACTCCTTACCAAAGGGTAAACAACCCACCCCTCTCTGTTACAACTAAGAACACCTCACTTTAGAAACAAAATATGGTAACCGTAGCCTTCCCCTCAGAGACGGAAACAGTTTTTGTCAGTTATAACCCAGTTATCTGTCCCTCAAAGGGCTCAGTCACAGAAACCTGAAGTATATAAAAATTAACATTCTAATACTTGAAAATATAACACACATATAATACAGGATACTACACTAAGACTTTGGGGAACAGTGCTCTGGGTTCTCCAAGGGTGCTGCTTGCAATGTAGACCTACTCTGTGGGTAGACAGGGGGCACAGGATCAGGAGTGTGGTATCTGGGAGGCACTCGGGGAGTGGACATTGTCAGGAAAGGGGTCGTCTCTACCTGGTTTTTATTCCCCGGGCTCCTGAGTTTTCTGGTCAGCAGGTAGCCCGTGGACAGCCAGCTCAGCTGCTCCTTCCCTTAGGACAGTTCTGTGCAACACCAAGTTTCTTTGGAATAAAACAGCCGTAATGGAGGCTTTCATTGCAGATTCCTTGGCAGATCTTGGTGGGGGCAGGGTAGCCATCTGCTTTAGATCTGCTTTGGGACTGACAGCATACCGCATGGGAGATGCCAGATCATTTGAATGCATGGTGGGAAAGGGTGGGCTGGGTACAAGTTGAAAGATCGTGCTCATATCTGGTGGGGGATTCACCTAGACTTTTGATCTTGGGTGACTTTAACACTTGAGTTGATGATGAAACGTCACTTTTTGGAAGGCAGTTCCTCCAGATGATGTCTTCGCTGGACTTCGTATAGGCAGTTGTCAGGGGTACCCACCATCATGGCCAAGACTTGGATCTGGTTTTCTCATTGAGTCTTGATATTAGTAATATCAAGGTTGATTCTGTCATTTGGTCAGATCATCATGCCATGCAGTTCCCTCGTGTGGCTTCTCATTTAACTTCAGTGGTGGAGATGGTTAGTTACCGCTCTTTCAGAAATCCTGAGCTTCTTGGAGCTTCTCGGTGGTACTTGACATCTTGGACAGGGAGATGACTTGTGCAGTGGAAGCCAAGACACCCATGGAGGGTTATAACTTGGCTGTTGTGACTGTGGTGAACTCTCTAGCACCTCTCCGTGTCCACCCCTTGAAGACTCACCACAGGTCACCATAGTTTTCTGGTGATAAGAGGAGGTTGAAGTCAAAGAGGTGGAAGTTGAAGCATTGTTAGTGGAGGCCCCACTTGGAGTAGGATAAATTGGTGCTGATGGCTCATTACAATGAGTATCAGTGGTCAGTCACGCTGAAAAAGTCAGCATTCCTGTCATGAGTGATTGCTGATGGAAGGAACCAGCCAGCTCAGCTCTTCAACACTGTTGATAGACTATTAAATACAGTCTGTCTCCGGGCCTTTTCTCCTGATAAATGTGGGGAGCTTAACTGGTTCTTTCTGGTCAAGGGGTCCTCCATCCGGGCTGGGATTTTCTCAAGCAGCCTATCATCGGCTGACAGTACCCCATCTTTCATGGACAGAGGCACTTCATCTTTATAGACAAAGTTGGTGTTGGTGGATCATGTCCTCTGGGTGATTTCTGGACTGCATCCCACTGTCTCTATGTTGGACTCTGGGCCAGCCTGGCTTCTTTCAGAGCATTGGCATCTGCTTAGTCCAATTGTTGTGGAGACTGTTATATATTCCCTTGGGTAGCAGATTTTTTCCATCTACCCTGAAGAGGGCGGTGGTTAAGCCCCTTCTTAAGAAATCTTCTCTGGACCATAATGATCTCTCCATTTACATGCCCATCTTGAACCTTCTTTTTGTAGGGAAGTTGATTGAGAAGGTCATAGCAGTACAGCGGGAACAGCAGCAGGAGAAATATCATATCTATGAGCCTTTCCAGTCTGATCATTGGCCTCGCCATCTTACAGAGACTGCTGTAGTCAGGGTGCACCATGTTCTCCTTCTAGTGAAGGATTCTGGGCGTTGTTCCATCCTTGTCCTGCTTGATCTTTTTTCTTCCTTTGCATGGCAGATCATGGTGTGCTATTAGCTCATTTGAGGCGTTATGTGGGACTCGCAATGATGGTGTTGCAGTAGTTGGAGTCCCACAAGTCTGGCAGGTGCAGCAAGTAGCACTTGGCTCTTTTACATCAAGCAGCATTGCACTGTGTTGTTGTATGCCTCAGGGGTCGATTCTAGCTCCCATGCTCTTCGCTGTGTACATGTTGCCAATGAAACACAGCTGTATGTGTCTTGTGCCCCTGATGGATGGTGTGGTTGTTTTGGAATTAAGTGAGTGCCTTAGGGAAATTCAGGATTGAGTGGCAGTCAGCTAGTTTAAATTTAATCCATTGAAGACAGGTGTTCCCGGAGGAGCTGGGTCAGCTGAGCTCATTAGCAATGAGTTCAAGTTTATTGTAGGAAAAACTCCATTGAGCAAGCTCATTCACAAGGAGGTCCTATGATACATACACTAGAAGACTCACAGAATGATATAATAATAGCACACAACAAGATTATAAGTGCTAATAAAGTACATGAGTAGCAGTTATACAGGCATTACACTATGCATCATAGAGTAGGTCATCATACTCGTATACAAGGTGCAGATACAGTCCATGTGGACCTTGTGTCTAACAATAGGCTACACAGTCATAGGGAAAAAAACTATTTCAATGACAATTACAAACGTCTTTTATTTTTCCTGCAAATAATTTTTTGAAGAGACTGACAGAGACTAATATTGAAAGTTTCAGTGAAGATTGTAGACGATTCCAGATTATCGGTAGGGCTATGGAAAAGGCACACTTCCCGAAGGAAGTGCGTGTCATTGGGACATCTAGAAAGATGAAATCCGATTTCCTGAGTGCATATGTACTGCTGCAGGTATGGATGATGGAGGTTAGGTAACTTGGGAGTTTGTTAAGGAGAAGTTTTAGAATTCATGTACTGGCATGAAGAACGCGTCTAGTGGTAAGGGATGTCCAACCCACAGCTGAGTATAGGCCACAATGGTGTGTCCACTAAGGGGAGTTCATAATGAAGCACAGCGCACGGTGATAGAGAATGTCTAGTTTGCTAAGTTTTGAGGTTGCAGAAGAGTTATAAATTATGTCCCCATAGTCTAATAATGGGAGGAATGTGGCTTGGACAAGCCTAGCTCTGACCTCGACTGGAAAGAGTGGCTTGTTACGGTAAAAGAAGCCTAGCCTTATTTTTAGTCTTTTTATAAGGTCATCCAGGTGTTCAGAGAATGTAAGCTTGCTATCTAACCAAAGCCCCAGGTATTTGAATTTGGGGGTGACTACCAAAGGCTCGCCTAGGGAGGTTACTGTGAAATCATTCTGTAATGTGTCATGTACGGGGGGGAAGAATTGGGGGGGAAGATCATAGCTTTAGTTTTCTTAGCATTTAGTAGGAGTTTAGCATTTATGAGATTGGATTCAAGCTGGATAAAGTCGGCTTGGAGGACATCTCTGACTTGTAGTAATGAGGCATCAGAAGTATAGAGGACTGTATCATCAGCGAAGAAATGCAATTTAGAGTTGGATATGTGGTAGTCGAGATCATTAATGTATAGGGAGAATAGGATAGGACCTGGAATGGAACCTTGTGGGACTCCCCTAGTAAGTGGTAGGGGGGAGGAGAATAGTCCATTAGCTGTGATTTTTTTTGCATCCTTCCCGAAAGGTAACTATTAAACCATTGGATGGTAGACAGTGTGGCACCTATTTTAGCAAGGCTGAATTCGATAAGGTTGTGATCTACCGTGTCGAAGGCTTTACTAAGGTCTAGGAAGACAGCTCCTGTATACTTCTTAGAGTCCATGGCTAAGATCCAGTCGTCAGTGACTTTAACCAAGGCGGTGATGGTACTGTGGCTGGGTTTAGGAGCAAATAGGTTTCTAGGTGATGCTTTAATTGAGTATAGATCAGCTTTTCAAGGACTTTAGAGAGGATAGGTAAGATGGAAATGGGTCTGTAGTTATTTAAATCACATGGGTCCCCTGCTTTAAATAGGGGGAGAATATGGGCTGATTTCCAGCATGATGGTACAATAGAAGAGGAGATGGAAAGGTTAAAAATATGTAAGATTGGGTCCATAAGGTAGGTGAACCCAAGTTTTAGGAAAAAAGGTTCGATTCAGTCGTCCCCGCCGCTTTTTTTGGTATCAAGGTTCTTGAGGGAGTCTTCGACATCTTTAAATTTAATGGGGTGCAGCTGAAAGGGGTGGCTTGTTTTTGGAGAGATATAATTTGTGCTGTCTTGGCTAATGGTACGTGATGCATACGGGGATGTGTCAAACGCTAGGCCAGCGGTAGTAACGTGAGAGTTAAATTCTTCAAGGGTATGGAAACTATTATCCACAGTCATATAATTTTTAATGATTTTGGTTGGTAGGGAAGGGGCCATCGGCTGCCCTTCAATAGATTTGAGGGTCCTCCAGATTTTTTGGGAGTCCCCCTTAGCCTGCTCGAGAGTGGAAACATAGAAGTTGACTTTAGCAGCACAAATTTGTTTCACATAGCCATTTCTGACAGTTCTGAAGGCCTGCCAATCCTCCGGCCTTTTTGTGTATCTAGCCTTGGCCCATAATTTATCACGGCCAGAGAGAGTGTTCTTCAATTTGGCAGTGAACCAGGGAAGTGAGATGTTTCGTGTCCTGACCTTAATAAATGGCGCATGTTTATTTGCTAGGGTGTTGAGGGTGTCATTTAAGACTGCGGCTGCCTCATCGGGGGTTTTGGAGAGATAAAAGTTTTGCCATCTAACCTGGCTAAGGTCATAGAGGTAGTCCTGCACGCTAAACTTCCGGAATGAGCGTTTAATTATGATTTTAGGCTTATGGCGAATTTTGGTTTGCATCCTTGTGCAGACTACAATACCATGATCCCTCATGTCATTATGAAATACTGCTGAGTGAGAGATTTTATGGGGATGTGAAGATAATATAATATCAAGAATCGAACTGTTATCTACATTTATCTTGTTGGGCCTTGTAGGTTCTGACACTAATTGGGTAAGACCAGGTTCATCACAGAGGGATTTCAGCCTATGCGATTTGTGTGATAACCAGTCCATATTGAAATCCCCAAGGATTAGTACTTCGGTCTTGGCAGCAGCTGTTAGCGATTTGAGGATATTGAGGAAGTCAGTTCTGCCACTAGGGGGCCTGTAGCATCCGATGATGGTAATGCATTCTGTTTAGGGGAGAAGTAACTTTATGGAGACAATTTCATATTCCTTTTGTTTCGAGTTACACTGTATGTCACTAACTGTGAACTTGGATTTAGTGTAAATAACTACTCCCCCACCCCTAGTCCCCCTGTCAGCCCTTATCAGCTTATAACCCAGAAGGGTAACTTGTTGGTCCAGGTTGGATTTTTTTAGCCAAGATTCTGTAATAATAATAAGATCTGGCTCAGTATGGAGAGCCCATGCTTGTAGCTGGTCAGTTTTCTTAGGCAGGCTCTGGATATTAACCAACATTACCTTACGACCTGAAGCTGTCACAGATTCAGAGGGTGAGGTGAACAAGTTGAGTGGGCCTGGGTTTAGTTCCACATTTCCCGAGCATAGAAGTAGCAGGAGTAACAATTTCCTTAGGGAACTCATGAGGGACCTAAGAGTTTTATTCCTTTTACCCCATTTTTTAGAGGACAGAGGGGGCTTCAATCCACTGATATGCATGCAAGCAGAGTGAGAATTTATGGTTATAAGAGAGAGCACACTGAAAGAGGAGAGAGGAGTAAGCGGTATTGGTAGGCAAATAAATGAGTGTAATCTAATGGAGAGGAAACCACAGGGATAGATAAGGTACCATGGTATGAGGTACAGCTAATTGAAGCCGTAGGGCTGAAGACCAAGCGGGGCCCATAAGCATCATTCATACGAAGGACAGTTGGTGCGCTACAAAAGAATGCTACAATAATGAGAGTGCTATATGCCATGGTGTCAAACGGAGGAGCTATAAAGAGGCAGACAGAGAGAGCACCATAACCTGGTTATGAAGGGGAAGGGCACTGTGATTGGCCCAGCAGGGGTCCAATAAGGAGATTGCAGGGACAGTTGAGGGCGGACAAGAGCATATTTAATGGGGGCCTGGGAGGGGATGAGGGGTTGGGAAGAAAAATCAGGAACAGAGCAGAGTCTTTAGGGTGGGAAGAAGCCCAGTTCGAAATCCGTGTCTCTGGACCAGTAGGGGCTGTTCCCTAGGAGGCGCCCGAGTTTCGATTGGTCGGCTGGTGACCGTACCTTTTGTGCTGGGGAATCCGGCTATGGAGTAGGGGTCGGTGGCTTCAGAGGTGCCATCCGCCTGGGGAGAGATCGGACGCCGTGAAGCGAGGGCCCTTGTCACGGGAGCCACTTATGCTGGGGAATCCGGTTGTGCATAGGGGTCGGGCGGCTTCAGAGGCGCCATCCGACCAGGGGAGAGATCGAGCCGTGGAAGCGAGGGCTTGCCCCTGTCACGGGGAGCCACTTTTGTGCTGGGGAATCTGGCTGTGGCGTAGGGGTCAACGGATTCAGAGGTGCTGCCCGACCAGGGGAGAGATCGAGCCGTGGAATCGAGGGCTTGCTCCTGTCACGGGGAGCCGCTCGTGAGTAGTAGTGCTACCGTATCTTCGTTAGATGATGTGGCACTTAGAGCTGCAGATAGGATGAGGAATCTTGAGGGTCATTGTGGGACTCCAAGCTGATCTTAGAATATCGCTGGATTTGGTCTTCCTACTGGGGATGGAGACGTCCAACGTAGTGGTGGAACCGGTTGGATGGTCTGACCATCACATCATAAGGTTCAATTTCTTGGCTCCCCCCAGTAGGACTGCCCCTGTGGAGATGGTCCGGTACTGCACTTTGAGGGGTTTGACCCCGGATGGCCTGATGGTGGTACTGGATCTATCGAGCATGCCGAGCATAAGCATGGACCCAGGGAACCTGCTGCAATTCTATAATAGGGCTGTGGCGGAGGCTCTGTATTACGTTGCTCTTGTTCATGTTCACCCTCTCACTCTCCGCCCTCAGCCCCCCTTGATTTAATGGGATCTTGAGGGAGTTGAGTCGAGTGGGACGAAGGCTGGAGCATTGCTGGCGGAAATCCGGTCTTGATGCAGACAAATTTTGACTGATGTCCTATTATAAGGATTATCAGTCAGCTATCTCCTGTAAGAAAGCAGAATTCCTGTCCAGGGAGTTAGCTGGTGCACATATCTGACCAGCCCAGCTCTACTGGACTGTGGACAGACTCTGCAATCCAGCCTGTCTCCAGTCATGGAGAGCATTGTCACTAGGGAAGTGTGATGAGTTTGCTTGCTTCTTTGCAGCTAAGGTTGCCGGCATCAGAGCAGATATATGTGCGGATCTCTGTAATGGGGATTGTGGTAATCGGTGGGAGGTCGTGGCTGCTTCATTTGTTTGGTAAGATTTTGATTGGTTGGCGATCATGGATGTCGTGAAGATTATCCAGAGTTTGAGGCTGACCTGGGTCCAGCTCGCCTCCTTGTGGGGTGTGTTGAGGTCATCAGCCCGGTCCTAGTAGAGATAATTGGGGGTTCTTTAGAGACAGGTGTGTTTCCAGACACCCTGAAGGAAGTGTAGTGACACCACTCCTTAAAAAATCTTCTCTTGACCCCGACTGTCTCGCCAACTACAGGCCTGTCTTCAGCCTTCCTTTTGTATGGAAGGTTATAGAGAAGGCGGTCACGCTGCAGCTGGAGGATCATTTTACCATCTACGATCTTCTCCAGTCAGGTTTCAGGAAGAGGCATAGTACCGAGACAGCACTTGTCCGGGTACTCGATGATCTCCTGATAGCGAGAGATTGGAGGACCCGTTCCATCTTGGTTGTCCTCAGTCTCTCTGCAGCATTTGATACCGTGGACCATGGTGTGCTTCTGGAGCACCTAAGTTTCATCTGTGGACTGTCTGGTATGGTCCTCAGGTGGTTCCACTCATACCTCACTGGCAGGTTTCAGAGAGTGGTGTCAGGGATTTATTCCTCCCTGCCTTGTGGGGTCCCTCAGGGCTCAGCGTTGTCGCCCATGTTGTTCGCAGTGTATATACTGCCATTGGGGAACATTGTCTTTTTGTATGTGCTGAGTTTTTACTGCTATGCAAATGATACTTCGCTCTACATGTCCTTTGTGCCCGGGCAGGATGATGCAGTCTCTGTGTTTAACAACTGCCTTGCTGAAATCCAGGACTGGATGAGTGCCAGTTGGTTAAAGCTGAACCCTGACAAGACCGAGGTGTTGGTTGTGGACCTGGCTCATCAGGTTGAGGGACAATTGGCTGGTTGGCCTTCCGGGCTATGGCTCGGGGGTAGCCAGCTGTTGACATCAGATCCGGTGCGTAATCTGGGCATTATTTTTGATGAATGGCTGACGCTTAAATCACAGGTTTTGGCTGTTGTCAAATCCTCTTTTTTTTACCATCTGAGAAATATCACCTGGACTAAACACCTGGTCCCACCTGATGACCTTCCAACTCTTGTCCATGTCTTTGTGACCTCACGTCTTGATTACTGCAACTCCATATACCTAGGGCTTCTGGGTGTTGACATTCACTACTTGCAGCTGGTGCAGAATGTGGCAGCCAGGTTGTTGACTGGCTTACCTCAATCTTGCCATATCCCACCTGTTCTACGTGGCCTGCATGGGCTGCCAGTTCAGTGGCAAGTCACCTTCAAGGTCGGTTTGCTGACCTATAATGCCCTACATGGACAGGGTCTGTGCTATCTGCAAGAACTCCTGTGTCCTTATCACCCCCTCCGTCCACTTCGCTCCGCTGACAAGGGATTGATGGAGATTCCCAGGGTCAGTTTGAAGACATCAGGTGCCAGGGCATTTTCGTTTATGGCCCCGACCCTGTGGAATTCTCTACCTCGCTCGGTAAGGGAATGCCCAACTGTGGAGACCTTTAAGTCGGCCCTGAAAACCTATTTATTCAGTCTCGCCTTTTTGGAATTCTGATAATTTACTACTAATGAATGCTGTTGTTCTTATGTTTTTATACTGTAATATGTTGCTTTATGCTGCATCTTTTTATCTTTTGTATAAGCGCTTAGATATTTTGATTTGCACTTTTTAAAAATAAAGAAGAGTTGAGAGAGTTGAGTTGAATCAGATGTCAGTTGTTCTCCACAATGGCTTTTATCATGTTACAGCTTGCATTCTTCACTTCTACTATAATGTACTTGTAATCCTATATTTTATGTTATCTGTGCCACTTCTATGGCCCAGGTCATGGCTGAAAATGGTCTATCAGATCAGTGCACTTACTCAGTTACCAAAGACTTAAATAAATAAATCATCAGCTAAACATCTCCTGGATCAAGCCCTATCTTGAACCACCTGACCTAGCATCATTAGCGCGTTCCCTAGTCACATCAGGGTTGGATTACTGTAATACTCTTTACCTTGGGTTATCCATGAGATTGCTACATAATTTGTAGCTAGTCCAGAATGAGGCAGCCTGGCTGGTTGCTGAGACCCCTTAGTTTGAGTATATCATACTGGTTCTCCGCGCTCTTCACTGATTGCCAGTGTGGTGGTATATCAGCTTCAGGGTTTGCTCAACATACAAGGCCCTGCTTGGTCTGGGTCTGGGCTACTTGAAAGACCTCCTGATAACATATGCTCCTGGAAGCTTCCTCTGGTCGGTGGAGGCAGACCTCTTGTCTATTTCAAGATCTTGTTTGAAATCCATGACTGATCGGTGATTGGAGTGGCGGCCCTGATTCTTTGGAACACCTTTCCCCCAGAAGGTGAGAGCTGCTCCTTCACTGGCCATTTTTAAAACGTCTTTAATAGCTCATCTTTTCACAGAGTTTTGGGCCTCACACTGCTGTGTACTCTTTTTGAGATTTTATATTTAGTGCTATGTATTAATTTTAATTAAATTTATTGACTCTGCTGTACACATTGTGAAGCACCCAGAGCCCCTTGGATTGGGCACTGTGTAAATACAGTTTCCCTGCCTTGCCTACTTCTGCAGAGATAAAATAAGAAAATATTTTGAACACTAGCGAAAACACAGAAAAATCTTACTACACTTCCTAACTTTCCCAAAGTAGAGACAGCTTACCACACAGGATACCTTGGGGAATTGGGCAGACTCAAACCTTAGATGTTAACTGCTCAAGATCCAAAAGCCTAACTTCTTTAGGGTCTGGCAAGTCCTCAAAACCTCTCAGCTGCCAGCCCCCCATGACATGTCATCAAGTATGTCACTCTGACATAAATTTGACACTTCCCTTGTGTCCTGGAAAACCACCTATCTAGAAAACTGGTCCAAAGTGGAATGTTGGATTTTCATGGATCTGAAATCTTTTCATTGTTCTGAGCACTGTCTGCCTCAGCAGAGGTGGCACCATGGCCAGGGACATGAAAGACCCTGATGTCTCTGATGTATAAGTACCCTTTAGCTAAAAGGAACTTGATTGCTTGCCTAAATGACCCCCTTTCTAACTGCCTCAGACATGGGCTCCAATGGAATGAAACTTTAGATTTTTCAGACAGTTTTCATCTCAACTGAAATACTCACATAAGGTCCATCTGATGATAAAAATTAAATACAGAAACATGAAAAATAAAAACACAAAAGTTGATACAGGGTATCACTGATAAAATACCAGGATGGGAAACCCGAGTCTGTTTTCAAACCTTGGATTCCCATGTGGCATTGCTGAGGTGTCACAGCGTGTGGGAATAAACTTCAGACAAGACAAATTTATAGGTTTAAAACATACCATAATGTGATATTTATTTTTGAAAAAATAGAAAAATAATAAATGAAAACAAATTGCAAAGAAAATCACCACTTAACATCAGTAGTTTCTCACATTATACAGTCCTGGATCTTAGAGCTCCTAAGACCCTTCTCATCTGCATTCAACAGCTTGTCTACAGTAGCACCTCTGTCCTTCACTCTCAAGACTGAACTCAACTGGACTCCTGAACTGAACTCAGTGAAGAGGTTGTATATCTTTTGGTGGGGTCACCTGACTGAGCTCTTTCTATTTACATGTCTGAACATGTTGTTTCAAAACCAAGGGGGGTTTTGTTTCGGGAGACTTCCTGGTTCAGTTAAAGGTACAGTGTATATATCCACAGATATTGACTATTTATATCTCTGATCCACAGTGACTAAGCACTTTTATAAAGCATACCACATTCTTTCGTTCAGCCTCATACATAGGATCTTATACAGTAACAGGTTTATAGTGTGAATTTATGAAAATGCCTTAAGAATTTCTTATAACTGTACTAATCATGAAATTATTATTGTTTTATATGGCTTCTGAATCCTTTTTATTTAAAAAGGCTTTTTTAACTGTATTTATTCCTTTTTAAAATAGCCTTCATGCTTTTTGTACACAAAATGTACTTATGTACTTTACACAACACCTCTCCAGGTGTTTGGCATCATTCCAGGGACTGAATGGATGGAAATGGAAAAAGAATGAAAAGAGAGAACTAGTAGAAAGTTTAGCAGGGATAGTAAAGAGCTACACTAGGTGGCCGACGTAGGAGAAGAATGAAAGCATTAACTGTTGCGCAACATAAGTTTTGGTAGCTAGGAAATAAGGAGATAGAAAAATGGTCCATCAGTCACAGCTGAGGGTGTAGCCTAACTCCGCCACATGAGGGTTATGTGTGATTACTCATATAATACCAGGGTGGGATACCCGAGTCCATTCTAAAACCTGGGACTCCCAGGTAGCAGTGCAGGGGTTTATGTGTGTATTGTTAATATAATACCAGAGTGGGAAACCTGAGTCTGTTCTCAAACCCTGGACTTCTAGCTGGCAGTGCAGGGGGTAATGTGTGTATTTTCACAGTGGGAAACCTAAGTCTG
Organism: Neoceratodus forsteri; assembly: GCA_016271365.2. NCBI lineage: Eukaryota > Metazoa > Chordata > Ceratodontiformes > Ceratodontidae > Neoceratodus > Neoceratodus forsteri. Next base: position 216,670,864 of record JADMNL010000024.1, read on the forward strand.
TTCTTAAACCCAGGAGTCCCAGGTGGCACTGCAGGGGGTTATGTGTTTATCATTGGTATAATACCAGGATTAGAAACCTAAATTCTTTCTGAAACCTGAGACTCCCAGGTGACAGTGCAGGGGGGTTATATGTGTATTAGTATAATTCCACCATGGGAAATTTGAGTCTGTTCTCAAATCCAAAACTCACAGATAGCAGTGGTGGGGTTATATGTGTATCATTTGTATAATAACAGGGCAGGAAGCCTGAGTCCATTCTCAAACTCTGGACTCCCAGGTGAAAGTGCAGGGAGTTATGTTTGTATCTTTTGTATATTACCAGGGTGGGAAACGTACATCCATTCTCAAATCCTGGACTCCCAGGTGGCAGTGCAGGGGCTTATATGTGTATCATTGGTATAATTCCGCCATGGGAAGCTTGAATCCTTTCTAAAACTAAAACCCGCAACACCTGATTATCAGCGCATGAGGCTGTGTGCATCATTGGTATAATACCAGGATGGGAAACCTGAGTCAATTCTCGAACCCCAGAGCCCCAGATAGCAGTGCAGGGGGTAATCTGTATATAATTGCTATAATACCAGGATGAAGATCCTGAATTAGTTCTCAAACCCGGGATTCCCAGGTGGCATTGCAGAAGATTAAGTCATTATCATTGACATGAGACCAGGGTGGACAACCTGACTCCATTCTCAAACCCAGGACAGTTTTGGCAAGTCTAGACTAGTTAGCTACAGTTTATTTGGATATGCTGTTTCTTTCTGATGCACTATAACTGTTTCGTGGTAGAGCACAGTGCATAATGTTATACTGTATTCTCCAAATTAATTCCTAAGGTTAGAGGACTCAAAGTTCACATTAATCGATGATGTCTCCATTGACATCTACAGACGTAGTAGTAGTAGTAAATATTTTGTATTCATCAGAACAAGGGAAAAACATTTAATTGAGCATAGCTCATTTTCAATGAAGTCCCACGGTATTAGAGCAACAGGCATCAATTACAGTATAAAAATACAAATATCAAAATATAAAAAAACACTATAAATAGGACAGTACAAAATATCAAACATACAGAATAGTTGAAATTCAACAAGCATCACATTCGCTACAGTGAGAGAGACTACTAGACCAATTCAGGCACCACGTATTCAATTGTGAGAAATAAATTAATTGACCAGTTTCACGTAAATTTGATGGAATTTTATTCCATGGGGCAGCCCCTTTGTAAGAAACAGAAGACCTGCCCACATATAAGTTACATTTGACAGTGGAGTATTGTACGTCCTGGGCTGATCTCAAGTTATCTTTCACACATCTTATTGGGAATAGCTCAAGAATATAAGTGGGGGCCTAATTTTTCCAAATTTTAAACATAAATTTGAGTAGATGTAGGTTCCTACGAATAGAAGATTTTGGCCAATTTAGATTCTTAAACAAAATACATCTATGGGTTCTATAGGGTACCTCCAGGACAAAACTCGCCATTCTGTGGAACATTAAGTCCACTCTGTTCAACAAGAAACCAGATGCTCCACCGTAAAGGAGGTCACAATAATCTAGTACAGGCATTAATAAGTAATTAACTACTTTTAATCAAACGTCTCTGGACATATAACTTTTAAATCTATAAAGGGCCCCCAACTTCCTATTCAGTCCCACAAACATGTTATCTATATGAAAAGACCAAGTCAAATTACAGTCCATTTATAACCCTAAGTATTTATAATGGTCTACCTCCTTTATATCAGTACCATCCAAGGTTCTGATATTCAAACATGAATTCAATTCCTTAGACTGTTTATTTCTGAACAGAAGGACCTGAGTTTTCTTTGAATTTAGTGTTAAAAAATGCTTATTGAAAAATTCCTGAACGTGATCAAACGCTAACCGAAGATTAGATCTAATTAAGTCCAAAGTTTGGCCCTCTACATATATTATTTTGTCATTAACATATAGATGGTATTTAATATCAGGAAGGTCAAATCTGAGCTCATTAATATAGATGTTAAATAATAAAGGCCCTAAAATTGACTCCTGCGGGACACCTGAGGAAATATTCATTAATTTAGATTTAAAGGGGCCAATTTCTACAAATTGCTTTCTCACATCTAAATAAGAAGAAAACCAGTTGACAGCCTGGGCGGACAAACCGATCCAGTTGAGCCTGGACAGGAGCACTTGATTATTTAAAGTGTAGAAAGCTTTAGAGAGATCTATCAACATAGCTCCAGCCATTTAATCTCCTGTCCAGGCTCAGCTGCAAATCCATGACCACCTTAACCAATGCAGTGTGAGTACTGTGTTGAGACCAAAACCAGATTGATAAACCGATAACATTTTGTTCAAATCCAGGTATTCTCTCAATTGATTTGAGATAATTCTCTCAAAGATCTTTGAGATCTGTGGCAGAAGCGAGATTGGCCGATAATTGCCCCGCTCATCTCTGTCACCAGACTTAAAAATAGGCTTCACTCTTGTAGTCTTCCATCCCTTGGGGAATTCACTCCAAGAGCAGGAGAGATTGAAGATGAGAGCTAAAGGTTCAGCTATACAAGGGGCAGCAAATTTCAGTAATCTGGTGGGAATCCCATCAAAACAAATTGCCTTGGCTGTATTCAGCTTCAAAAGTTCAGTTCTCACCTCCTCAGGAGAAATGAACCTGAATCCGAATACACCAGGGCACCTATTCCCAGTTGTCCTGGTATCCCCATTTACTGTATGGTCAGGATGTACATTCCCACCAGGTACCGAAGAAGCCACCTTACTAAAATGTGTATTAAATATATCCACAAGTTCCTCTCCAAGTGTAAATTCAACTCCATCAGCCATAATTTTATTCACATCAGACTGTTTGTTCTTTTCTGTTTAATCAGAAATGGTCCTCCAGAATAATCTAGGATCCCACTCATGACTGTTATCTAATTTTCTTCTAACAAAATCCCTTTTAGCTAGCCTAATTTTAGTTGTATAAGCATTTCGAACTTGTCTATATAATTGGAGACATCAATGGAGACGTCTCCAGATGCTTGGAAATGTCCTTGTTCTTAACAGACGGTGCTCTTTTACAATAATATGGTTTAAAAATGGTCAATAAGTTATCCCCTCCAAAAGTAGTTATAAAATCAGGGGTTGGGTTTATCAGTGTTATAATACAAGGATGGGAAAGCTTATTCCATTATCAAACCCTTGACTCCCAGGTTGCAGTACAAGGGGTTATGTATCATTGGTGTAATACCAGGGTGGAAAACCTGAGTCCATTCTAAAAGCTAGGACTCTCAGATGACAGTGCAAGGGATTGTGTGTGTATCACTGGTACAGTACCAGGGTTGGACACCTGAGACCTTTCTCAAACCCAGTACTCCTAGATGGAAGTGCAGGTAGCTATGTCTGTTTCATTGGTATATTACAAGGGTGGGAAGTCTGCATCCATCCTCAAACCCAGGACTTCAGAGTGACAGTGCAGGGGATAAACAAATAAGAGAGGTGGCTCAGGACACTGCGGGATGGAGCCAAAAGCAAAACAGTGCAAAGTCAGAAGAAAAAGGAGCTTGGCTGCACCATCCAGGCAAATGTACTTGCCATCCAAAACTTTTCAGCAGATAACAAACTTGATTATTCAAGTAAAAATAAGATAGATTTGGAGTAGTAACCCCACCCCACATAGGCTAGCAATGCTTCATATCACACTGCTACTTTCTCAAGACCCAAGTCCATTCTCAAACCTGGGACTTCCAGGTAGCGGTACAGGGGGGCCATGTGTATATCATTGGTATAATACCAGGTGGGAATCCTGAATCCATTCTCAAACTCAGGACTTCAGGTGGCAGTGCCAGAGCAGGATCCTGTAGTACATTTCTGCCCCTGTGTATAGCTTATTGGTGCCCCTATCTGTATGATATTGTAGCTCCTTTGTGGGTTATTGGTGACCCTATGTGTAGGATATTGTAGCTCCTGTGTGGATTATGGGTGCCCCTATGTTTACTGGTAACCCTGTATGTACGGTTTTGAAGTACCTGTGTGTGGGTTATTGGTGCCCATGTGTAGGTTTTATTATTGCCTCTGTGTGTAGACTATTGGCGCCTCGTGTGTAAGTTATTGCTGACCTTTGGATAAGTATTAATAGTGTACCTGTGTGTAGATTATTGGTGCCCCTGTATGTAGGTTATTGGTGTTCCTCTATGTAAGTTATTGGTGTCCCTGTGTGTAGGTTATTGTAGGAGCCCCTTTGTATGGGTTATTGGAGCCCCTCTGTATAGGTTATTGGAGCCACAATCTGTAGGTTATTGGTGCCTCTGTGTGTGGGTTATTGGTGCCCCTGTGAGTAGGTTATTGGAGCCTACATTTGCAGGTTATTGATGCCCCTGTGTGCAGGTTATTGGTGCCGCCTGTGTGGGGGTCATTGTTACTCCTTTGTGTAGGTTATTGCTGCCCCTGTGAGTAGGTTATTGTTGCCCCTGTGAGCAGGTTATTGGTTTCCCTTTGTGTAGCTTATTAGTGCCCCAATGCATAGGTCATTGGTGCCCCAGTGTGTGTAGGTTATTGGTGCCCCTGGGTGTAGCTTATTGGTGCCCCTGGGTGCAGGTTATTGGTTTCCTGTTGTGTAGCTTATTGGTGCACCTGTGTGTAGGTTATTAGTGCCCCGCATGCAATTTATTTGTACCCCTGTGTGTAGCTTATTGGTGCCCCTGTGCATAGGTTATTGGTGTTCCTGTATGTAGGTTATTGATGCCCGTGTGTGCAGGCTAATGGAGCCCCTGTGTGTAGGTTATTGGTCCCCTTCTGTGTAACCTATTGTTGCCCCTGTGTATTGGTTATTTTTGCCCCTGTGAGCAGGTTATTGATGCACCTGGGTGCAGATTATTGGTTTCCCTTTGTGTAGCTTATTGGTGCCCCTGTGCATAGGTTATTGGTGTCCCTGTAAGCAGGTTATTGATGCCCGTGTATGCAGGCTTTTGGAGCCCCTGTGTGCAGGTTACTGATGCCCCTGTGTACAGGTTATTGGTGCCCCCTGAGTGGGGGTTTTTGGTACGCCTGTGTGGGAGTCATTGTTGCCTTGTGTGTTGTTATTGGTGCCCTTGTGTGCAGCTTAGTGTTGCCCCTGTGTATTGGTTTTTGTTGCCCATGTGAGCAGGTTATTGGTGCCCCTGGGTGCAGGTTATTGGTGCCCCTGTGCATAGGTTATTGGTGTTCCTGTATGTAGGTTATTGATGCCCATGTGTGCAGGCTATTGGAGCCCCTGTGTATAGGTTATTGGTGCCCTTGTGTGTAGCGTACTGTTGCCCCTGTGTATTGTTTCCCCTGTGAGCAGGTTATTGGTGCCCTTGGGTGCAGATTATTGGTGCTCCTCTGTGTAGATTATTGGTTTCCCTTTGTGTAACTTATTGGTGCTCCTATGCATAGGTCATTGGTGCTCCTGTGTGTAGCTTATTGGTGCCCCTGTGTGTAGCTTATTGGTGCCCCTGTGCATAGGTTATTGGTGTCCCTGTATGTAGGTTATTGATGCCCGTGTATGCAGGCTATTGGAGCCCCTGTGTGTAGGTTATTGGTACCCCATGTGCAGGTTTTTGGTGCCCCTTTGAGCAGGATATTGGTACCCCTGTGTGCAGGTTATTGGAGCCCCTGTGTGTAGTTTTTTGGTGCCCCTATGTGTAGGTTATTGAGCCCCTGTATGTAAGCTATTGATGCCCCATTTATAGGTTATTGGTGCCCTTGTGTGCAGGTTCTTTGTGTCCTAGTGTGTAAATTATTGGTGCCCCTTTGTGCAGGTTATTGGTGCCCCTTGTATGTGGATTATTGGTGCCCATTTGTATGCTTTATTGGTGCCCTCCTTTGTGGGCTTTTGGTCCCCCTGTGTGTGGGGTATTGGTGCCCCTGTGTGTAGGTTATTGGTGCCCCTATGTGTAGACTATTGGAGCCTCTGCATTTGTAGGGCATTGGTGACCCTGTGTATATGTTATTGCTTCCCCTGTATGTAGGGTATTGGTGTCCTTGCGTATGTTTGTAGTGCCCCTGAGTGTGGTGATTGGTGCTCATGTGTGTATTTTAATAGTGTCCCAGGGTGTAGGTTTTATTGGTGGCCCTCTGTATGGGTTATTGGTGGCCCTGTGTGTATGTTTTTGGTGTCCCTGAGTGTGGGTTATTTGTGCTCCAGTGTGGAGTTATTAAACCCTTGTGTATGTTTTATTGGTGCCCTCCTCTTTGGGTTATTGGTGCTTGTGTATGTGGGTTACTAGTTCTCCTATGTGGATTATTGGCACCCCCGTGTGGATTATTGGAACCCCCTCTGTGTAGGTTATTGATGTCCTTGTTTGTGAGTTATATGACCCCCGTGTGTAGGTTATTGGTGCCATTGTGGATGGATTATTGGAGCACCTGTGTATAGGTTATTGGTTCCCCTGTGTATGGATTATTGGTTCCTCTGTGTGTGTGTGTGTGTGTTTGTGTTATTTTGGTGCCTCCTATGTGAGTTATTGGCACTCCTGTGTGTAGGTTATTGGTGCCCCCCCCCCCCGTGTATGAGTTATTGGTGCCTCCATGGGTAGGTTATTGGTGCAGCTGTGTGTACGTTATTGGTGCTCCTGTGTGCAGGTAATTGGTGCCCTTGTGTGTAGGTTATTCATGCCTCTGTGTGCATGTTATTGGTGTCTGTGTGTGCATGTTATTGGTGCCACTGTGTGGAGTTATTGAAGACCCTGTGTGTAGCATTTTGGAGCCACTATGTGTAGGTTATTGGTGCTCCTGTGTGTGGGTTACCGGAGCACCTGTGTGTGTGTGTGTGTGTGTGTGTGTTACTGGAGCCCCTGTGTGTAGGTTATTAGTGCCCCTGTGTGTAGGTTATTGGTGCCCCTGTGTGTAGGTTATTGGTGCCCCTATGCATGAGTTATTAGAGGCCCTGTGTGTAGGTTATTGGTGCCCCTGTGTATGAGTTATTAGAGCCCCTTTGTGTAGGTTATTGCTGCCCCTGTGTGTTGGTTATTGTTGCATCTGTGTGGGATATTGGTGCCCCGTGTGTATGTTTTACTGGTGTGTAGGTTATTGGAACTCCTGTGTATGCTTCATTGATGCCCCAGTGTGTAGGTTATTGATGCCATGTGTGTGGGTTATTGGTGCCCCTGTGGTTGGGTTATTGGTGCCTCTGTGTGCAGGTTATTGGTGCTCCTGTGTGTAGGTTATTGAAGATCCTTTGTGCAGCTTTTTGGAGCCCCTGTGTGTAGATTGTTGGTGCCCATCTGTGCAGGTTATTGATGCCTCTGTTTGTGGTTACTGGAGCACCTATGTGTGGGTTTTTGGAGCTCCTGTGTGTATGTTTTTGGTGCCCCTGTGTGGGGGTTATTGGTACCTCTTTGTGCAGCTTATTGGTGCCACTGTGTGTAGGTTATTGAAGACCTTACGTGTAGCTTATTGGAGCCCCTGTGTATAGGTTATTGGTACCACTCTATGCAGAGTATTGGTGCTCTTGTGAGTATGTAATTCCTGCCCTTGTGTGTGGATTATTGGAGCACCTGTGTGTGGGTTATTGAAGCCCCTGTGTTTGGGTTATTGGTGGCCCTGTGTTTGAGTTATTGGTGCCCCTGTGTATAAGTTATTGGTGTCTCTGTGTGCAGGTTATTGGTGCCTCTGTGTGTAGATTTAAGCAATAATGCATGACCAGGGGTTAGATTAACAGTCTGTTAATCACCCCAAGGGGTGTAATGTGGCACGAGGCACAGCCGAGTGCCATATTGCCCCTAGGGGGTGATTCACTGACTGTTAATCTAACTCCTGGGAGTGCCTTATTGCTATTATAAAAAAAATGTTCCAAAAGAAGAGGGTTAAAAGAATACCTTTTGAATGTTTTTGTCATTTAGAGGGAGATTTTTAATAAAATAGTTCTTACACCAGCAGTTTAAGAATGCTGGTTCAAAATCAGAATGCATCATTCCAGTCATTCAGCAGTGGTAGAAGATGGAATGCTGACAGGAAGAATCCATGTGCGATTGTGATCAGGCTGTACATGACAGTATAACATGGATTAATGTAAGGCTGTTGGAATCCTAACAGCCGATCAGATTGCAGCATTGCTGAGAACCTTTTTATAATATTGGAGCACCTGTGTGTAGGTTATTAGTGCCACTCTGTAGGTTATTGGAGCACATATGTGTATAGGTTATTGGTGCTCGTGTGTGTGTGTGTGTGTGTGTGTGTGTGTGTTACTGAAGACCCTGTGCGTAGGTTATTGGTGCCACTGTGTGTAGTGTATTGTTGCCTCCACATGTAGGTTATTGGTGCCCCTGTATGTAGGTTATTGAAGACCCTATGTGTAACTTATTGGAGCCCCTGTGTGTAGGTTATTGATGCCCCTGTTTGTGGGTTATTGGAGCCCCTGTGTGTATGTTATTGGTGCCCCTATGTGCAGATCTTGGTACCCCTGTGTGTAGGTTATTGATACTTCTTTGTGTAGGATAAGTGCCTCTTGCTTGTGGCTGCTCTAGTTTGCAAACTGATTCCAATTTGAAACCTGGGCCTTGAACTCTGATCTTTGACTAAGGCCCCTTTTGAGCCCACTTCATCGTGTGACTTGAAGTATCGGTCTTGAAAGACTTAATTACTTGTGGTTGTTACATCAACCAGAAAAGTGTCCAAACTACATGGCTTGGTTCATAAAGCAACTTGTCTGGTGTTTCACAGAGGTCTGTTGGCATTGCACGTGCATCCCAAACTGGCTCCTAAAGTGGGGTCTGATTTCTCATTAAATCTTTCAGTTGATTTATCTGTGTTCTTGCCTTCCCCTATGAATCCAGGTGAGGTGCTGTTGCATTCCTTGGATGTCCACAGTACCCTTCAGTACTGCCTGAGCCATACCAAGCACTGTGTCCAACCCTCACAGCTGTTTGCTTCTACCGGCCCCGAGACCATTTCCAAACAATGTTTATACAAATGAATCTCCTACATTGTGTTCTGGTACAGACAGGTGGGGTAGGACCTGCCGGGTACCATTACTGGAGATGCCAAGTGGGTCAGAGCAGCCTCAGCCTGCTTCTTGTCAGTTTTAGAAGCTGATAATGGCAGAGTTGCTACCTGGTACATGATATACACATTTGGTAAGCATTACAGTTTGGTTCTGATCTCCTGTAGGAGCCTTGTTTCAGCCTCGCTATCCTGATATATTCAGGCAACAGAAAGAGAAATACTGCTACATCCCAAGCCAAAACATCAAGGTGGTAGTAGGGGAGAAAACAGTGGCCAAGCTAGACTGATTTACTTTTTCTACCAAATATAATCCAATAGTGGGTGAGGTAGGAGCATTAGTGCATAAACTGTGGCTAATTTTACAAGCAGATAGTGCTCTAAAAAGCCACGTACAATGATCTCGAGTGACATTTAGAAAGGCAAGGAACCTTGGAGACATCGTAACCTCAAGTCACTTTGAGAAAAAAATCTCCTTTATCTACAGCATCTAGAAATTGGTTGCCCCCCCCCAAATGAGTTTCTTCACTTGTAAAATTTGTATTTCTTGCAAACATGCATCAGAAGGAAAAGCATGTATTAAAGATTAGTGTAAAACAGATTTAAAACCTATATCACTTGCAGTACACCATTTATTTTTATTTTATTCTTTTGATAATCTGGTAGGGCCCACTAGGCACAAGTGCTTGTTTTCAGGGGCAACCCTGGAGCAGTGGGGTGGTTAAGTGACTTGCTCAGAGTCGCACAGTATGCAAGTGGAATCTGTTGTTTATGCTGCTTGGTGCCCCTGTCAAAAATGTTACATTGGTAAAACAGTGCGTACCTTAAAGAAAAGAATACAAGAACACGTTAAGGGTGATTCAGAATAAAGATGAAAGGAATGCTCTGGGGTCACATTTCAATAAATACCATGCTTCTAATATTAATTTATTAATGTTTTCAAGAATTTGAACATATCCTACCATTGATTAGAGGGGTGAATCGCAAAGAGCTCCTTCTACAAAAAGAAACAAAATGGATAGCAGTACTGAATACATTGGTACTGAATGGGCTAAATAAAGAAATTGATTTTAAACCATACTTGTACCCATCAGAATGTTTTCAATCTTCCTTGACATAAGAACTCATCATACCTACTGAATAAATGTATAACAATATAATAAAATTTGACTGGAAAATTGTTTAGTCCATTGTATTGCCCCAAAGGCTTGGTCAAGTAAGTGGGTAGCGAATCAAATTTATAGTGAGAAAAACTTATTTCTAGGGACATGGATATGTTGTTCATCCACACCGTCTGGCAGCTACCTTGCCACTTTAAATCTTGCCGGAAGGTCTTCAAGCTGGCTCCTCCCACCCACACGGGTGGTAAAACTGTCGGCTCCGCCCCATGATGCCAGATCTTCCTTACCGTTTGGAAGCTCAAGTTTCCTCCTTAACACTCTGCATATAGACTGAATCCTAACTCTTCAGTTCACCCGAAAATAATTTTAATGTTTTCCAGACTTCAGTCTACTCCTTCCTTCATGGCTGCGATGGACAAATCGACTCCCAGTTTTCGGCGGTGCCCATGCGGGCAGAAGATGTCCAGGACAGATCCGCACTCCAAGTGCGTCTACTGCCTCAGGCTTGACCACGACCCGCAGACCTGCGAGTTATGCAGGTCTTTTTCGGCTAACGTCCTTGAAGACCGTGCTGCCTGGCTACAACTTGGGCGCCCCGAGAAACGTTATCCGCCGGTGAAGTCTAAGGAGGCCCGTTGGGCGGTGTCTGCGGCAGCTGGCTCGGCTGAGCAACTCGAACAAATGATCGCCCTCGAGGAGGATGAGGCCCAGGCCGCATCCTTATCTTCCTCGTTCGCGGCTTTTATCCCGCTCTCCTTGGGATCCACCTACACAGCTTTTAGGAGCTTTGCCAACCCTCTCCACGGCGGTGAGGGGCCATCAGGACACCTTCTCGTCAAAAAGAAGGACTACAGGTATGTCCCACCATCGATGTTCGTGGGAGTGGGAGAGGTCCCCTTCCCCGGACAGTCGACACTCGACTTCAGTCGAGGTTGCAGCTAAGGCTGCTGGCTTCACAGTGTCCCTGTCGGGTCAGCCAGCCGAGACACCAGTCGATGCAGTCGAGATTTTTCTTAACCCATCGGACAGGCTGTCAACTGGTGAAGCCGACAACCCTTCATCACCGGTTCCCCCAGTGGAAACCGAGGACTTGCCTGCGCATCCCATGCCGGAGTCCCCGGTCAAGGCTGCCGAGCCGAGGGAGGAGCGGGTTTCCCCCTGCTCCCTCCCAGACCCGCCCTCAGAAACACCAAGGGTCTCGGTCTTGGTCTCGGACCTCGTCTCGGTCCAGCCAACGCCAGCGATCTCGGTCTCGGCACCGAGGAAAGTGGCGGTGCCGCTCGTCCTCGTCTTCCTCCCCGGAAGAGGAGAGGAGAGGAGAGGCTTCGGGGCAAATTGCATCGACGCTAGGAGGACTTAATGTGGCAGCAGCTCCTTTTGTCTGGGAACAAGTTGACACCGTTGCCTTCCCGGCCATTAAGTGGCTGTCACCCGAAAGGCCGAAACAGCCCCTCGCGGTGGTTGAGGTGCCCAAGCCTGGGCCGGTTGTTCAGCCAAAACCAGCTGCCCCACCGATTGTGGTGGAACCTCCGCCTCCACAACGGAAATCGGGGGCTCCGACCAAGTATTCTTGGTCGGGTCAGGGCCTGCCCCACTGGTTGTTGGGCACCCTCACTCCCAACTGTCCTCGGCAGGTGGAGGGTGGCTCAGGCCCCCAGACAGCTCTTCGCAGACTCCTCGGAGTCTGACGATGACTTCTTCCTGTTTTCCAGGCCCCTTGACCTGGAGTCCTCCAGGGGGGTAGTCGATGGACGAGAGCCCATCATCATTCATGGGTCTGCTTCAGCTCATCTCGGAGTCCACCAGGATGCAGCTCGAGCCCATATCCAAGCGGGCCAAGTATCCCCTCACGGAGATGCTGGACCAAGGGGATTCTCCCACGAAGGCCTTTCCGGTGGCTGAAGTCATTGTTGGCCCAGCCTTGGAGCTTTGGCAGCAGCCAGCTTTCTGTCCTGAGCCTTCGGCCAGGATGGCCAGGAAGTATGCAGTCCCTACCGGCTCTTTGTCCGGTTTTTCGGAACACCCGTCTGCGGAGGGGTTGGTCACTGATGGCATTTTCCAGCACTTCGGGAACACTAGGGATGTGGATAAGCCCCCCGACAAGGAGTCCAAAAAGCTGGACTATGCCGGGTGCAAGGTATACGCTGCGTCCTCCCTCGGCCTCTGTCAGGCCAGTTCGGCTGTACTGATGGCGCACTTCTCCCACGCCTTCATGGGCTCCCTGGATGAGGTGATCCCTCATCTCTCGGCTGACCTGCAGACTATGGTCAAGCAGGTGCGGGATCAGGGAAGGGCAGTGGCGAAACATCAGCTCCAAACGGCTCTTGATATTGGAGACTCCTGTGCCCGATCAGTAGCGGCCGCAGTGGCCACGCGCTGCAGAGCCTGGCTGAGGATATCCACCTTTATGGTGGATACCCAGCACAAGTTGGCGGACGTCCCCTTCTTGGGGACCAACCTGTTCGGCCCTGGAGTGGAAGGCCACCTCCAGAGGATCGAAAAGTCCAACGCCACCTTGGACACAGTCACATCTGCTCAGAAGGACAGCAACATAAGTCCTTTCGACCTTCTACCCCTGCGGCACGTCTGGCCCAGCAACACCAGCATCAGAGCCAGCAGGCTCACACTAGGCACCCCAAAGTCAAGCCTGCAGCTTCCTCCAACAGGAAGCAGGGAGGAAAAGGCACAGGAAGTCCCTCTGAACGGTCCTTCCTCCAAGCCTGCCCAGTGACGGGTTGAGGGGTGTCGCCCCCAGCCACGTCGCTTCCCCTGGGTTCCCCCCGTGGGGGGATGGCTCCGCCACTTCCTTTCCGCCTGGTCTGCTATCACCATGGACTGTTGGGTGTTGGAGGTGGTAAGAAAGTGTCTGCCTCTGGAGTTCGAGCAGGCCCCACCCTTCCGAGCCGTCGCCCACGGGGGGGGGCTACGGGATCCACAGCCTCTCTGTCTGAGCATGGCTCCTGGCGGACAGGGCCGAGGTTCTTTCCTCCTTTGCCCAATCATTTCAGATTGGGCAATTGCACCCTGCCTGGGACTTCCTGCACCTCCTGGGCCTCATGGTGGCCTGCACCAGCGTGATCCATTGGGTCAGTTGGCACATGCTTCCCCTACAGTGGGGACTGACCAGCCAATGGTCACAGCGCTCCGGTCCTCTGGATCAGTCAGTGACAGCGACCCAGGAGATGTGGAATGCTCTCCAGTGGTGGATCATTCCAGCTCATCTGCAGGAGGGCATCCCGTTTGTCCACCCCGAGCCGATGGTCTCTCTATCGACCGACACCTCTCTGATAGGTTGGGGAGCACAGAGCGCACGGCCTCTGGTCCCCTCGGGAGTCCCGATGCAGCATCAACCTGATGGAGCTTCGAGCGGTTCATCTAGCCTCACCGCCTTCGCTCCGTTTGTATGGGGTCAAGTGGTCCAGGTCCAGACGGTCAATACCACGACCATGTACTACCTAAACCGCCAGGGCAGGACGTGCTTCATGCCTCTGTGCAGGGAAGCTCTCTGCATTTGGTCCCTCGTGCGCAGCCTGGAGGCGGATCTCCTCGCCATCCATGTGGCAGGAGCCTTCAACATTCTGGCTGATGCCCTAAGGCGGATAGGAGCTGTGTTCCACGAGTGGTTTCTCCTGCCAGAGGTAGTACAAGATACATGCCCACTGGGGCATGCTTCAGGTTGACCTGTTTGCCTCCAGGGAGAATGCGAAGCTGAGACTGTTTCATGCCCACCCCCCTCAGCAGGGCTCGCTGCAGGGGGATGTCTTCTCGAGGCCATGGACCCGGGGCCTCTTCTACGCCTTTCCCCCATTTCCCTTGATCCACAAGGTGCTTCTCAAGGCGAGGAGGGACAAGGCGCAGGTGATTCTGGTAGCCCCAGACTGGCCCCGCCAGTTCTGCTATCCAGATCTCCTCAGTCTCAGCTCCAGGCTCCCGAGGCAGGTTCCAGCCCGCTCAGACCTGATCTCAGTCAACCAGGGGAAGGTATTCCATCTGGACCTTCAGTCCCTGCACCTGACGGCCTGGTTCCTGGCCTAGAGTTCAGGCTTTGGGTCTTTCGTGAGGTCCTCAACGTTGTTGAGGCTTCCCGTAAGGAGTCGACCAGAAAATGCTACGCCTTTAACTGGAAGAGATTCTCCATTTGGTGTCAGGGCAAGGGTCTAGATCCTTCCTCCTGTTCCTTGGCAAGCATTCTGGACTACCTGTGGTCCCTTTCTCAGCTAGGGCTTTGGTCGACGACCCTTAAGGTGCACCTGGCAGCCATCTCTGCTTACCAGACGCGGGCCTGGGAGCAGTCGGTGGCGCAGGAGAAGGTGGTCGGGCGCTTTTCCAAAGGCCTGGATCACATATCCCCTCCAGTGTGAGAACCTCCACCTCCATGGGATCTACTGCTGGTAGGGCTAAGCTCATGGGCAAGCCATTCAAACCGATGCACAGGTGTGACATCTCTCACCTGTCATGGAAGACCACTTTCTTGGTGGCCATCACGTCAGCCAGAAGGATGGGAGAGCTCCAGGTGCTTTCCATTGAGTCTCCTTACCTGGTCTTCCACAGGGGCAGGGTTGTCCTGCGCCCCCACCCAAAGTTCCATCCGAAGGTGATGTCGGAGTTTCACCTTAATCAGGTGCTGACTCTGCCGGTGTTCTACCCCAATCACATCGGAGGCCGAATATAGGCTCCATACTCTGGACCCTAGAAGAGCGCTGTCTTATTATAAGGAGCGGACAGCTGAAGTTCGGGGAGAGGTTCGCTAGCTGTTTGTCACCTACGCTGAAGCTGCACCTGGCAGACCTGCAGCCAAGCAGACAATAGGCAGGTGGGTCGCCTCCTGCATAGATCTCTGCTATAGGTTGGCAGGCATGGAGCTTCCCAGAGGGATAAGAGCTCATTCTACCTGCCCTACCGCTGCATCGGTGGCTGCTTCCAGGGATGTCCCTATCCAGGAAATCTGCAGGGCTGCTACCTGGAAGTCAGCACACACCTTCATTACCCATTACCACATCGACCTTGAGTCACGCCGGGGTGCTGGTTTTGGGGCCTCGGTTCCCCAGTCATTCCCTAAGTAGGGGGTGTCCGCCTTGCCTCCCTTTTCCTGGAGAACTGCTAGGAGTCTGCCACACAGTGTGTATGAACAACATATCCATGTCCCTCGAAATACAGGTTACTCACCTGTAACAGGAGTTCTAGGAATGGCATATGTTGTTCATCCACACGACCCACCCGTCCTCCCCGGCTTCGACGCACAACCTGGCTTCCAGCGGGCTAGATCTGGCGTCATGGGGCGGAGTCAAGAGCTTTACCACCCAGGTGGATGAGAGGAGCCAGCTTGAAAACCTTCCGGCAAGATTTAAAGCGGCAAGGAACCTGCCAGACAGTGTGGATGAACAACATATACCATTCCTAGAACTCGTGTTACAGGTGAGTAACCTGTATTTATTCAGTATTTGTTCAACGTTTCATATTATAAAATACTAGTTTGGTTTTGAGCATTGATTAATGAAATAAGTGTTTATGTGGGGTATCACATAATTATACAGAAAGTTTTTTGCTAGGGTGTTTTAGAGTTATGTGTGTGTGTGTGTGTGTGTGTATGTATGTGTGTATATATACATATACATATGTGTGTGTGTATGTATGTATGTGTGTGTGTATATGTATGTATGTGTGTGTGTGTATATATATATATATATACACACCCTTTATTATTTTATATGGGGTGTTTTACCCTTCGGTTATTGTTGCTTTGAATGTAATAGATTACACCTGAGGTCAATTGTGAGCTGTATAAATTTTTTTTTTTTCTGTGATTTTAACTGACGCCCCCTGAGGAAGACCCACGTGGTCGAAGCGTTAGGGTCAGTTGCTGTATCTTTATGTCTGAATAGACTCACCTTTGGCCGTATACCTGAGTGTTGGTTTCAACCTGAGTGCAACCTTCTTGTTTGTATTGTCAAATTTCTATCCTGATACAGCAGTCTGCTGTTTGCCATCTGCCTGGCTATGGTTGGTACTGCTTGGTAATTTTCCAATCTAGTCTGGCTGTATGGACATACTCTTAAAGAAAATATGTTTGATACGTATCAGTGAGGGTAGATCTTTGAGAGGATCGCTGTAATGCCATAACTATCCTGCCCTTCATTCCCCTTATACAGTGGCTCTTTCCTGTCAGCTTCTTAGCATGGTACTCCATAGTGAGTGTTCCACTTTTATCCCATACTGCCATTTGCTGTGCACTGGGTGGTGTTAGCTTCACGCCTCCTGCCTGTCTCTACATGATTGGTGGATGTTTAGGACACCATTCCGTAATGGCGGGAAACTGAAGCAGTTGAGGACTGTCGACATTATGTAGGCAGTGATGTTTGCTGACAGTTTGCAAGCAAGCATGTTGGTGACCCCATCACATAGAAGCATTCTGCGAGGTTCTGATGCTATTGGCTTAAAATCCAAGTATTATGGCTCTATGGAGATCCTCTCAAAAAGCTGCTGTTATTGGAAAGTAACAAACCTTTCCCACTTGTGGAACTGTGTGACCTACAGTGCATTTCCATCACTGTCAACAAATCAATCTGTAAACTTTAATTAAGGAGTGATGGGGTATTGGGGTTGGGAAGAAAGCTGCAGATCTTCCAAGAATCAATCTTTACCATTGATGTCCACTTATAGATCTGGTCTGTAGGCACTAGGACCCTGCAGGAGCCGACAACAACTACTGTGCACGGTGCCTGCACACTCCCATGTGGTGCAGCATGCTGGCCAGAAACCATTGCCAACTCCTTCACCAACCATGGTTCTGTTCTTTCTGCCATTGCATGCATACTATAGCAGCTTAGCGCCTCTGTTCATCTCAGCAGTACAGGAATTTAACTGTGTCACCGTGTAGTTTTCTTTTTCTGCACGGTACTGTCTTTCTTTTATTATTTTCCACAATGCTGAAGTCTGAGCAGAAAGCGGCATCTAAGAAGAAAGTCTGACAGCTACCTATTATGTGTTGTTGCACTTGTGGAAAACCGATTGCTTTGATGAACCAGCATCAGTCCTGTGTGGCCGGTCCTGGAGTAGAGCATTGCATGGATGTTTCCAATGCCTGATTCTCTGTGGATTGTGAATCCTTGGGAATTACACTTTGAACTGTAGCCATCCAATACCCACCTTTGGACGCAGGCCTTGCATGTGTGCATCCAAGACCAGGTTGTTAGGACTTTCCCAGACCTCTTCCCGGGACCTCTGGTTCAGTGGAAGTAAGGAGTTTTGCTCACCTTCACCAGGCTGAGGCATAGAAGACTCTATTGGATGGGTCTGGTGGGAAGTCGACTGGGAGCACTCTACAGTCTGCCTGTGCTGAGCAGTAGATGTCCCAGTGGCGAGGCCAAACCTATGCACTCAGCGTACACTGGTGGACAACTCACTGTCATCTTCTGGTGTCACCCATACTCTTGTCACTATTTTTGGTGATGACGTGATGAGTGCTGCTGGAGATGACACTGGGCCCTCTCCTGACACTGTTCGTGGTGTCAGGAGAGGGACCGGCACTGAGGCTGTTGTCCGTACTGTTGCCAGTTTCGATGTTGTCATCATCTATGGTATCAGAAGAGGGACTGAGGTGGGTGGCAGCTCTGGCCATGGTTATGGAGGAGGGGATGGCAGTGGTACCGATTGTAGGCTTACCGCTGAGCAAGGTGTCATCTTGGCGGTCATCCCGACTCTGATGTTGCCCATAATGGAGAGGAGGGTGTAGCTTCAAGCACAACATCAAAGTTGGCACCAAGTGATGTGTCAACAATGGGGTCGACTGTGGCTATGCTGCCATCACTGATCTTGAACCCAGTGTCAGGGGTGACACTGACTTGGGTTTGAATGATGGCCTTGAGATGAAGTTTTCTCCAGAGCTGTTGGCTGTCACTGTCATCGATGAGGAGTGGGGTCACCCTGTTTGACCTAGACTGCTCCACTGTCCTCACCTGGGGGTTTTCCCTCAGGGGCACCAATGAGGTCACTCCTCAGATGTAGGAGGGCACCCTTCAGATGACTATGGTAGGCCTTCCCCTCAGGTGAGGCCCACTACCCATTTCCACAGTCCAGACTGTTGATCTCGCAATCAGAATCTCAAGTCCTCACTAGATGGGCCTTGCTACTTCCTAGAGAGGATGCCTGAGTTCATAGGCCCTGGGGAACTGTTAATGTGGGAACAGCACCAGACTTTCATTATTGCTTATTGAACTGGTGCAGGGAGACTGACAGGGCCCAGTTGAGGTCCTTCTCCCCAGCTCTGTTATCTGAAGAGGGTGCCTCATATCCATTAGTGTCCTTCTCAGAGGACAATGAATCTGCTGTTCACCTTTCTAAGATTTCTGAGTACGTCTTGTACCAGTAAGTCTTAGTGGAGATGCTCCAGGCACTCAACTTACATGCTTCTACAAGCTGCAATCTGGCAGTCCTGCCATTGAAACACCTTGGATTCTCCAATATCAGTACTGTTGTCATTTCACCATAACCTCAGGCCTTCAAAGAGGCATCTTGGGTGGTGTGGAGGCATCCCTTCTCCAACCCACCCATCCCTAGGGACCTCCTCACATGGTATCATGCATCCACAGGGCCTGCAGGTGATGTACCTCATCACTCCTCAGGAACGTAAATACTGCAGACTCTATTAAGGTCAAGTACCTCATGTATGACCCACATCCAGAGGCAGATTGTGCTCAGAAGGACATTCTTGGCAAGCTGGTTTTTTCCTTAGCATGTGACCTACTGTGCAGCCCTGCACACCAGGCACATATGGCGACCTATACACCTATGGTTGCAACTAAGCACAGTCTTAGCTCAACTGATACAGAGCAAATTAGTCAGGCAGGCTATTGACTCTTTTGCCCAGGGCCTAGAGAGAGCTCAGTGCCAGTCAAGAGCATCTTACGATGCCAATGAGGTATCCTCCTAGTCTGCATCAAGGAGATGACATGGCTTCACCTTTCCCAACTGGCAGCTTTGGCCCACCTGCTGTACATGCCTGATGTCACAGCTTTACTTTTCAAAGCCAAATTTCAACCCAATATACTGCTCATTTTGCAAAACCACTTACTTTGAGCATCTCAATATTTCAGTTTCACCAAGTGCAAGGTGTTACATCTTGGGCGGGGAAACCCTAAACAAGGGTACACCCTGGGAGGGGAGGTGCTGGAGGCCTCAACAAGGGGAAAAAGACCTAGGGGTCATGGTGAATGCATGTATGAATAACTCTGAGAAGTGCAGGAGAGCGGCTAGCAAAGCAAACAGGATGTTGGGATGCATCGTAAGGGGGATCACCTCTAGGAGCAGGGAAGTGATTCTGCCGCTGTACAATGGACTGGTTAGACCACACCTTGAGTACTGTGTATAGTACTGGAAACCACAGGGACATGCAGCTCCTGGAGAGGGTACAGAGGAGGTCAACTAAGATGATATGAGGACTAAGGGATTTGATGTATGAGGACAGACTTGAGGAGCTCTGCCTGTTTTCATTGGAGGAGAGGAGAAACAGGAGGAACATGATTGAGGTCTTCAAGTACCTCAAGGGAATAAATAGGGTAAACACGGAGGGGATCTTTAGTCTAAAGCAGGGAGGTATCACCAGAGGGCATGGTTTGAAGTTGGAAGGTGGAAGGGTGAGGGGAGAAGAGGAGAAGATTTTTTTCAGTGAGAGGCTGGTGGATCCTTGGAATGCGCTGCCTGGTGAGCTGGTTCAGAGATCCACAGTGGAGGGCTTCAGGAGATGGTGGGACAGACACAGAAAGCGGATGTATCAGATGATGGACTGGCCTAGGAGGGTGGGGATGGATGATAGAGGTTTCTGGAACACAAGTGGAGGAAGGGCCTCGGTACCCAACTAGGGATCTGAGGTTCGAGCAGACTCGATAAGGCCTAATCTGCTGGCAGTTAGTATATTAGTATCTCACAAAAGATCACTGTTTCATAGCCAGTCCAGTGGTGTGCCATACCTCTCACCATACCAGTGGCCTGTGTTTGGAAACTAGCATAGGTTGCCAGAGGTCAGCCGAAGTGGGAGAGGATCAAGCACCTGAAGGGTTGCTGTCCACTCCCAGGGAGGGAGGACTGCACACTGCACCGAATGACTGCCACCCAGTGGAGGCCAGGTGACAGTGCAGGTCAAGGAGGGCAGATGAAAGGAGGTGCAGCAGGACTCCATAGCATGCACCTGCCTCCACACGCACACACTTATGAGTGCACCTCAGCACGAGGACAGGACACAAATATGGAGGAAAAATGGTAGCAGGACAGGCACAAATGAAGCCTGCTTGCCAATCCCCACGCGCCACACCACCAGACCCCCAGAGCTGAAAATTGAATTTGTGCTTCAGGGGTAGGATGGCCACCCCCTCCTGACTCCACCATGGGGGGGGACATCCATGTGGGTACTCAGGCTCACAGGTGAGTTCCAGGCAGGTGCAGGATGGTGGCATCGGCAGAGTAGAGGGGAGCCCAGCCTGTTCTGGCCACAGGAGGATAAACAGTTGATGGAAAAAGAAAACATCACTGTTTCATTTTCTGCACTTATTCATATTGGTTAGAAAAATAATTAAGTTTCTCATGAATGAGTTCACTGCTGTTTGGCACCATATTCAGTTGGGAGCACACATGAGCAGTGAGCCTCTTATGTTAAGGTTGGGACCAAAGCATAATGATTTGTTTAAACATAACACAATACTGTGCATTTTATGTAACTCTGGTGCCATATACATTATGCCATTACTGTGCATACAGATGGCAAGGGGCACAAGGTTACAGTTCTTACAAAAATAGTCAGCAAAAGCTGACAGTGTCCCTTTTAACCTTTCTTTTTCCATGCTTCTTGCAACTTCATAAAAACTAACTTTTGTTGATGACTATACCATTTTCTGTGAGGGGTAAAAGGTTACGCAACTTAACCTCTGTCAGTTAAAGTTCCAAATTAGATAGCCACCCTGTATGCAATCCCCTATTTTTAAAGTCGTGCAGCTTCCTGTAAGCTATCTTAGGAAGCCTATTCTCATCCATCATGCGTAGCTTTAACCAGTATGCAAACAAGTCTTGTTCTAATGTGGACCTCCGCTGATGGCTGGCCTAATTCAGTGCTTCTAGGTATCCTCCTTGGCAGACCCAGTAACCTTCTCCAAAAGATTCCCATTTTCTATTAAATAACTACAGGTCTACAAGGGCTAAAATCTCAGCTCCGTACAGCATATTTGACAGGAGCTTAGCATTTGCTGCATGAACAGTGGCATCTGTTGCATTACTGCCATACCTCTCTTTGTATTTAAGTAAATCTACCAAGACCTTTTCCAGATTCTCACCTGTAACCACAAAACGATTTGATCCTTTTAAGTTATACATGAATTTAAGACCAAGATAAGTGTAATTTTATTTTACATTTTTAATAACTTTGTCATGATACTTCTCCACATACAAAGAATTTTAGTGACAAGAAACTGCAGTAATGTAGTTTTCATAAGATTCACCTTTCAACGTATTAAATTACAAAATTCTGTGAAAAAAATCTGTGTCTGTAGCCCTTTTTGATAAGTGACGATACATCATCATCCATGTATGCTGAAGTGGGTACATTGATATTGCTTGTTTTTGGTGCACTGTCATGTAAGGTGGGCAGAAATATTAAGAAGTAATTTAAATAAACATTAAATGGTAATGGGGCAAGCAGACATCCCTGCTTAACCCCTCTATTTG
Organism: Neoceratodus forsteri; assembly: GCA_016271365.2. Taxonomy (NCBI): domain Eukaryota; kingdom Metazoa; phylum Chordata; order Ceratodontiformes; family Ceratodontidae; genus Neoceratodus; species Neoceratodus forsteri. Next base: position 216,692,643 of record JADMNL010000024.1, read on the forward strand.
TATAGAAGGCCTTAATCCATGTCTGTGACAGTATTAAATAAGGCCCTGTCCCATTTATTATGCAGGAGGAGTTAAACACAAATATCTGTTCTGTCCTCTCCTTTTCTGTCTGGTTTCACAACCGAATGTTCTCGTGAAACCTAGGAACTGATCACTCTGACGGTCTCGCGATTCTTTTCTTCACATTAACTTTCTGCCTTCACTTGCTGTTTCTGTCTTTTATTACCCCTTGCATATGTGGGGTTATAAAAATACATGTGAAACTGGGATCCCTTGGTTTGAAACTATGTAGTTATACTGTTGAAATGATTGCAAAAAGCTATTTGGAATTTAGGGGGTTAATATGAGATGCACTTTTAACTCCTCACAGACTTGTTTGCAAACTCTTTTGCAGAGCTGTCAGTGGATCAGTTCTGGGTCACTATGTCCTATTTGTTGCACCTACAAAGAAACTGACATTTTGTGAGAAACAGGATGTCTCCTTAACGAGCTCAAGATGAAGAAAATACATTTCCAGGCGAAGCCTAATAAACAGCCAAATGCCTCAGTCTTTCCCTAACCATTTGAACTCCATCACTGTCCATATCAATATGCTGCCATTCTCCCTCAGACCTTATTCAGTTTTTACTTGATGTCACACCTCCAGAGTTCCAACAACCTTCCCTCGAGTCTTCTCAGTTCTGACAACACATTCAAGCTGTAAATCAAATCAGAGAAAAGCACTCCACTAAGCGCAATAAAACAAGACAAACGAACAGGGAGTTAAAATTTGTAGCGTCCCCAGGCAACAATAGCATACCTTTACTAAGGCTTTTATGAGCCTTTCAGCACAAAACTGTGCTATTGTAGTTGCAAGTGTGTTCCTCCACATTCTCCTCTCCGTGCCTGTAATTCTCTCAGCCTTTTCTATCACAAGTGTCCGCAGTCAATCAAAGATCTTAGATTATGCATCCAAAAGACATACAACAAGTCCGTGCTCGAAAAACTGGCCGACACTCTATCTCAGTACTCGATACATGACTAAATTGAACTCCTGTATAGATAAATACCTTGTACTGAACTAGCCCAAGTTTCATTCAGTAAGTAAAGGCTTTTCCATATAAAAAAAATCAAGAAAAAATGTTCTAACAAACGCTGAGCTTCAGGGAGTTGTGAGGAGCAGAGAAGCATCGCAGCCATCTTGCCGTTCACCCCCCGACATTTTGTGAGAAACAGGATATCTCCTTAATGAGCTCAGGATAAAGAAAATATATTTTCAGGCAAAGACTTGTTATAAAAAGAGAAGCAATATTTTTGTTGGGGAGAAACTGAAGCTTGGAATTAGAGATACCCTCAGATGAAGAACTTTGTTTTTCCTGTTTGTACGTCCTTTCTAAATAGTTATACTGAACAATTTTTGTTTTTTATGTTACTGTTATTGATAATAATAAAACCCTACTTGTGAATTTTATAACTGCTCCTGGTTTTCCTATGCTTCTTGACCTGTGCCTCGACGACAGTGTCCCCTCCCTTTATAAAGGAGGTAACCCTCTTCCCATAGCAAGTTTGAAAGCCTCAATCAGATCCCCTTCATTCATAAAGAGGGTGACCTCCCCTCCTCCCATGACAACTTTTTTCCTATCTTCCTTTTCCCTTCTCTTGCAAAGCTGCAACATAAACTTGTCTTCTCTAGGCTTGTTGATTTCCTCCATTCATCCAATTTCCTCTCCCATTTCTAGTCTAGTTTCCAGAAGCACCATTCAACTGTCTCCTCCCTGATGTATGTTACTGACTCCATCCTAACTGGAAAGGATCAGGGGCATATCACAGTAAACATTTTTATCGATCTGACCAAAGCTTTTGATTCAGTGGCCCACTGACTCCTCCTGGACAAGCTGAACTCTGCTGGCCTCTCAGCTCCCATGGTTGACTGGTTCTGTTCCTACCTCATGGGCTGTCAACAGTTGACACACTTAGGAGGAATCCTATCACCTCCACTACCCATCCAGCCTGGGGTACCACAGGGTTTCATCCTGGGTCCCATCCTCTTCACCATTTTCCTGAACACCTTCCCCTCTGCATGTGCCAACTTGCATATTCACATGTATGCAGATAACAGTTATCTTCACATCCAGCGCCTTGACTGCAGTGATGGAAGGCAATGCCCTGCATTGGTTCCAGTACATCCAACTCTTGGTCAATGCTAAAAACAATGTCCATTACCTTTGCCACCAGCCAGAAATTGTCTAGGCTCTCCCCCTTCAAAGTGGTTTTGTCCTTTAAGTATCTCGGTGTGTGGCTAGATAGTACGTTTGACTTCTCTGCCTACATTGATGCCATCCATGCCAAGCTCTGCCCCAAACTACATGTCTTGTACTGCAACAAAGACTGCTTGTCATCTCAGGTCCACTGAGAGCTTGTCAATAGATTGGTGCTCCCAGTCTTCGACTATGTAGATGTAGTGTACAGCACCACTCACCCTCTTTCCTTGTGAGATTGGACACCCTCTGTAATGCCTTTTGCCACGTTGCTTCCAACTCCCCCCCCCACTGGAACTCACCATTGCTCCCTGTACTCCCTTTCCTAGCCATGCTCCCCTACTTACATGTTGACAGTCCTGTTGCACCTCCTTCATTTCCAGATGTTGATTTGGGTCCATGCCCTCTTACCTAGCCTCACTTCTCTCTACCATTTCCTCTGCCTCATAGTCTGTCTGCTCTTGGGATCCTCGCACCTTCTCCCTTACCAACTCATACATCTCTTTTGGGCAGTCAGCTTTCTGCTTTTGTCTTCTCTCCCTCTGGAACCTGCTCCTCTCTCCGCCTCTACTCCTCCCCTAGCTCCCTCAGACACAAGCTAAAACTCCTCCCTGCTAGCCCTCTCCCTGTCCTCCCCTGTTGGAGCATTGACCATCCCTGTTGTACCTCCTCCTGGACTCTACCTCCGCCTGTATCAGGCTCTTTTTTTTTAAGCTACAATTGCATGGCCATATTTCCCTCTGCTGTGGTCTTACTTTTTGCACATTGAATCTGCTCATTGTACCTTGCCTTTCTAGGTTTACTTTACTTGCACTAGTACCATGTTAAATTGCACTCTGATTGCACTTTACTTTGTACTGATCATTGGTACTGTGTATACTGTAGTTTTTTGTTCTTCCCATTCCCTTCACCCAGGTCACACCTAGAAATAAGCCTTGGCTTAGTGTACTTTCCCAGTTACCAGTTTTCAAATAAATAAACAAAAATATTTTTTGTGTTCAAGTGTCTGTATATGTCAGTTTAATTACACTTAATTGTCCATAATCAACTTTTAATGCCTCCATTTCCTTCCACAAAATGTTTCTTGATAAAAAGTCAAAAACTGACTTTAAATCTTCAAACGTTATGAAAACTTTCTACTTGGGGATTTTCACATTTTATTTAGAATGGGATTAAGACTAAAACAATGATCGCAGGTGGAATATCTGCCCTAAATTAGACTTGAAACATTGACATTATTTTTATTCAACTCAATCTGTAATCTTATGAGAATAATTTTAGAAAATGTTTTTGCCATTATGTCCATTAAACTAACCGGGTGGTATGATGGAGGTTCGGTCTTATTTACCATTTTGTAAACTGGTATAATTATATTTCCACTCCACGAGACTGGTATTAACATTTTCTCTTATACAAAAATTTAATTCACTAGTATCTCTGCCCACCAGTTATTTCTGGCTTTATGTGCCTCAGCAGAAGTTTTATCCAGGCCTGGTGCTTTTTTAAGTTTTTTGGGTTATCTATTGCAGTGAGTACTTTTGTTTCAGTAATGGCATTTATTTAGTGTACTTCACTATTACTGTAGAACTAGAAATATGCACGTAAAGTTTATATCACGCTCCAAAGTCATGTCACCTGATCGCGCTCACAAAGTATTGCACACTTATCTCTCTAACAGCCGCTGATATCTTTGCCAGTTATGTGTTACACACATTGTTACTCCAGCGGTTGCTTTTGCTGTTCTTGTTCTACAGCACTGTACTGCATCTTTCTATTTTTTTCTGATGATGCTGAATGAAGCAGTCAAACACAATCTACAAGCCTCAAAGAGCTCCGTAGCTGAAACTAGATTCAGAACACTTTTTTTGTCTTTTTTCTGCTTTGTGCTGTGTATTCTTCAATAATGTGTGACTCACCTTATTACTTTTCTTGTTTGTGAGTGTATTTTAACAAAGAGATTCACTGTTATGTGAAACAGTTTTCACCGGTAACCAGGAGGTAAAGCGCAGCGACCACATAGTCCCAATTACCGAATCAGATCGATGAGTGTAGTCCTTACCCCCGACCATCGTAGGCAAATTGGAATGAAGAAGAAGGCAGAACAAAAAGTAAAGTGAAGTAAACTTTAATTAATATATTCTTATCTTGGGACCCTCAAATGTAAACCTTTGGAACGAGTACTAGACTGTAGGGTTTAGTAGTGGTGGAGTACCTTACTGGGTTGAGTAGCAAGTGTGTAGCTAAGATGTTTCTCTAAATTACTACATTGGTACACTTACAGTACTGAATGGGGAAGCAGGTAAACAAAATTTATTGTATCCTGTGGGCATAAAATAATGCAACGTACACTGCCTTCAGCTGATAATCTTCGCTGTCATAATAATTTCACTGAACAGCACTCACCAGCGAAGAACAAAAATTGGATAAAAAGGTTTGAAACCATCATACTCTTGTAAACAGTCTATAATCTTTCCCTCTAGATCGCTGTTCCACATCAGCCTCTTACTGACTATGCTACATATTGAAAAGTTGTTACCATCTTCTATTTGGGGGCCATCATTTGAGTGACAAGACCTATATACTGTAGTAGTAACAAAACGTGTCCACACTCTGGTTTGGGCTACGATCTCCATATCCTTCACATGTGTCAGGCCATAAGCTGGAGTTATCCAGAAATCCGTCACATTTGCAGTTGAGTGAGAAAAAAATAAAGTTTCCCTTTCTGAGGGGAACCTTCCATTTACCACTGTAAGATCAAAATTGTCCATGATTTCAAGTAAAGATTCTCTCTGTGAATTGCATACTAAATCCTTACTGCATCTTTTGTATTCCTCTGGTTCAAGGCCATGTACAAATTCTTCATTGTCTGACAAACTATTATAATTTGAAATGCAGGCATAGAAGTCACCACATAAATAGACCTCTGAGACCTGATTTTTAACTCATTTGCTCCCAGTGGCTATTTTGGGTCGGATCTTGCAAGGGATGGTTCTGACACTATATGACGTCTATGGGAACAAATGTGTTAAACAAACTTTCTTCATTAAATTGGAGAATTTTCCTGGTAATTCTTTTCCATAATATGCGGAATGTGATGTAGGAATATACACATTCAGAATCACTTGTGAGCTTTAGCCAGTAAATAACAATACAAGAATATTTGTGAGGTTGTTGCAGTTGTGTTTCACTCGGTCTGGCTCTGGTGACTGCCTACATTAAAAAAAATATGATTTTGTTTTGTACTTGAGAGATGGGGGTTGGGAACAGACTTAAATTTTACTCTGCCTCTGGCTACATATAAAGCTAGACAGTGATGGCAGAAAAAAGACCAAATTATCCATCCAGTCTGCCCATAGTTCCATATAAAACCCTGGAACTTATTTGTCAATACAGGGTACTAACCCTCACTATATCCCCCCTATTCCTCTTCCTAGTAACACCGCCTTGAGTAACCACAGTACCCTTCACTCTGTCCCAGCCATGCTTTAAATTGCATATAATTTTAGCACCCACCAGCTTGGCTGGTAGATTGTTCAACAGTTCCATTACCCATTCTGTAAAATAAAACTTTCTATCACTCTTGAACCTCCATCCCATCAGTTTCCACTTGTGCCCCTATGTTCTTGAACTGTTACTCTAGTCTAAATAGTTCCTTGCGCTTCACTTTGTTCTTTTTAATAACTTGAAGGTCTCTATCATCTCACCCATCTCATGGCTGGTCTCCAGTGAGTACATGTTCAGTACCTTGAGCCAATTGTTGTAAGATCTGCACTGCTGGTCCCAAATAATTCTAGTCACCTTTCATCTCGCTGCATCTAGCTTCTTTTTTTTTTTTTTTTTTTTTTGTGTGCACTCTTTCTCCCTCTGGTCATGGCCTGTGGAGCCTCTCTCAGGCATCCTGCCTGTTCCTGCGCGCCTGAGGTCCTCTCCACCCTAAGCCTCCTCTCTCCCCCCTCCCACAGCCAGTACCCCTGGCTTAACCCTTCTGGGGTGGGGCCACCCCTCTTCTTGAGTGCACTAAAGAGACAGACCCTGGGTGCAAGTGAGGGCCTGGGTGGAGGAACTGGAAGGCCAGGAGAGATGGATCCGGTGGTGGGCATGGGGTCAGGTGCCATCGCCTACCCCGCATAGACGTTTTTTTTTCTGTGTTCTGGTGACTTGCTCCCTCCCTCCTCCCCCTTGCATGGTGCACGTCTGACGCCAAGGCGCACGGCAACCCTGCCTGCATCAGCCATGCCACTGAATGTGCTGCCCACATTCTGCAGTGCCCCGATCTCCACCAGGAGCCGCTGAGATGCCAGACAAACCCCAGTCCTCCCCCCAGGAGAAGAGAGCAGCCCTGTGGGTGCTCGATCCTCTCCCTCCACTGCTGACTCCTGAGCTCGCTCCCAAACTCGGGTCACCGGCGTAGCGCAAGGTGTGGCGTCCTGCGCCTCAACCCTCAGTGCCACCAGGCCGGCCCACTGTTTCCAGCTTGTCCTTATCTTTCTTGAGGTGAGGACTTCAGAACTTGGTATGATACTCTCAGTGTGGCATAACCAATAATCTATAGAGGTAGCAATGCCTCTTTTCTTCTACTGCCATTACCCCTTTCACTACACCCGAGCATTCTATTTGCCTTACTATAGGTCTTGTTGCATTGATTGGATTGTTTAAAGGAGTCACTAATGATAACTCCTAGGTTTCTTTCCTCAGCCTTAGTGTTCAGATTTACACCTCTAGTCCAGTACTCTGTCCTGGGGTTCTTGTTCCCTAGGTGCATCACCTTGTACTTCTTGGCATTGAATTTCAACTGCCAAACCTTTGACTACCACTCTAGTCTTTGCAGGTCACTCTATATCCCAGATTCCTTCCTCAGTGTCTACCCTCCCACAGAGCACAGTGTCTTCTGCGAAGAGACACAACATGCCTCGGATTCCTTCTTCAAAGTTGCTGATTAACATACTGAAGAGGATAGGACTCAGGACAGATCCCTGTGGCACTCCACTCATGACCTTGCTGTCTTCTGATTTGACACCATTAATCACAGTACTCTGCTGCCTCTCCTTGAACCCATTTCCTACCCATCTTACTGTGTTCCTTGCCTCACTTAGATCCTCCATCCTCTTCAGCAATCTTCTGTGGGGCACTGAGTCATAAGTTCTGCCACTGCCTGCATTTTGAAAAAGTGATTTTACATTTTTCTTGTGGGGGATAATTTGTCAAGTGGTTCTGTATGAGTTACATAATACTTTGTCCCATTTAGTTACTGTTTTTTGGTTAGCATAACTCTCCAGCCATGTTTGTTTACCCATTCACATACCCCATGTGACCAAGGTATGACAAATGAGGAGCTTGAACTGGTCACAACTATTCTATAAATATTATCAGTTAAATTGTTACAAAAATAATCATTTAAATTGAAACATCCACTTGCAGATGCCCCACACTATGGTGTGGGGCAGCCCCTGTTAGGCTTTCTGTCTAAAATAAAAATTTTACCTTCTGATATTGTAGTATTTTAAGTTTATCTAGTTGATCCTGCTGCCCCTTCCACCAGCATTTCATGACAAGTGCCACTTGGTGTACCTCCCAGAACTTCTCTTGGCTGACATCAAAGTCAGGAAACAACCATGGTAGAGTGTATAGATCTTGCCAATATATGAAGCTGTTATTAGCTCCGGTTTGGTCATTCACGTTCCCCATGCCACACCGAAATGAAGTATATACTGTCCAGCTGCTGAACAGTCTGTACTTCTTTTTGGTGTAGCACGGGGAATGTGAATGACCAAACTGGAGCTAATAATAGCTCTGTATAGTGATAAGATCTATACACTCTACCGTGGCTGTTCCCTGGCTCTGGCATCAGCCGCAGGATGTTCTGGGAGGGGCACTAAGCAGTGCTTGTCATGAAGTGCCAGCAGAGAGACGGCAGGATCAACCAGATAAACTTAAAATACTGCAATGTACCAGAAGTTACGATTTTTATTTTAGGCAGAAAGCCCAATCGGGGGGTGGGGCATTTGTAAGTGGACATTCCCAATTAAAAATACTTTGGATTAAATGGAAATGTTAAAAAAAAAAAAAAAAAATTCCTGAGATTAACTCTGTAAAAAGTTGATGTAGCTCTTATAAAGGTTCAGAAAAAAACTATCTGTTATATTTGTATCCTGATTGAAAGAAAATACTAATAAAATATCTATTTTTAGTCAGCAGGAACTTTGGGTGCAATGAGAATTGGAGTCAGCAATCATCTCTTGGGAATTGCCAGCTGTGCCACACAACAGAGAACCTGAATCAGTATCCTCCATGTGGGAAGAGTTTTACTGACCTTCATCTCATTTCTGTAGGACAACAGTTCCACGGAGAACAGAGGCAGTATAAATGTACTAAACATCAAACGAATTTAGGCAAACTAAATGCAGTTAAATGTACTGGCAAGAGTTTTACAGAGCGGTGTAAAACTGTAACAGAGCAAATTCACAAGGGGAAGAAATATAAATGTGATCCATGCAACAAGAGTTATACACGGCAGTACCCCTTGATAATACATCAGAAAATACACTTTGATGAGAGACAGTTTAAATGTGCTGAATGTAACAAGAGTTTTAAGGATCAGAGACGCCTCATAACACATCAGCGAATTCACCCAGAACAGAGGCCGTATAACTACACTGACTGTAACAAGGGTTTTATCCAGAAGGCAAATCTGATAAAACATCATCAGATTCACATGGGTTACAATGACGACACTACAAGGGAGAGACCATATAAATGCACTGAATGTAAAAAGAGTTTTACAGCACAGTGTAATCTCATAACACATCAGCAAATTCACACAGGGGAGAGACCATTTAAATGTGCTGACTGTAACAAGAGTTTTACAGAACAGAGTAACCTGAGAGCACATCAACGGATTCACACGGGGGAGCGACCATATAAATGTACTGAATGTGGCAAGAGTTTTATTCAGAAGAATGGTCTGATAAGACATCAGCGAGTTCATACAGGGGAGAGACCATATAAATGTGCTGAATGTAACAAAAGTTTTACAGTACAAAGTAGTCTTAGAGCACATCAGCGAATTCATACAGGGGAGCGACCATATAAATGTACTGAATGTGTCAAGAGTTTTATCCAAAAGAATGATCTGATAGCACATCAACGAATCCACACAGGAGAGAAGCCATATAAGTGTGCTGAATGCAACATATATTTTAGGAAACAAAATACCCTAACAACACATCAGCGAATTCACACTGGGGAGAGACCATATAAATGTGTTGAATGTGGCAAGAGTTTTACAGATCAGAGTAGTCTCAAAACACATCAACGAATTCACACAGGGGAAAGACCATATAAATGTACTGAATGCGACAAGAGCTTTAGAGCACAGGGGAGCCTCATAACACACAAACGAATTCACACAGGAGAGAGACCATCTAAATGTGTTGAATGTGACAAGAGTTTTACATCACAGAGTAGCCTCATAAGACATCAGCGAATTCACACAGGACTGAAACCATATAAATGTGATGAATGTAACAAGAGTTTTATTCAGACAAGTGATCTGCTAAGACATCAGCGAGTTCACATGGTAGAAAGATCCTGGCAGCCCAAGATAGTGGTCTACACACAAGATGATTCGCCAAATGTATATAAAAAGCAGAAAAAATAGAAAAGCATAGTTTCTGTTTCACAGAGTTAGAAACAGTCTCTTATCTAGTGGTATTACGCGAGGTACTCATCTCTGAAGGCCTGTACACAGAACGCTGCCATGATGTAACCAGATTGATTTACTGGAAACTATGCAAACACTATAATATACAGGTAGCAGAAAAAACGCTAAAATCACAAACCCAAAAGTGTTAGAGAAAGAAAATGTAATGATCACATGAGACCACCCAGTACCAGTTGTAAAATAAGTAGGCACCAAAACCCCAGATATTACAATAGAAGAAACATGAACAAAGATAGCTTAACTAACTGAAGTCTCCATCACAAGTCACTGCAGGGTACTGTGCATGGAGAAACACAAGCTCTTCAAATACAAGGATACGCAAACAGTAACGAAACAAATGTGAGATAAAAACAGAGAAACGGTTCCAGCTTTCTTTGGAGCTACAGAGGACTAGTTGTAAAGAACTTTAAAGCACACCTAAATATGCTACCAATATCTATGACAGCATATGAACTACAGAAGGATGCCACCCCAAGCTTGGTGCACTATATAGCAATATACTGAGTATCCCACTTCCTGCCTGCCATTCCTGGCCATATTGCTCCCCCTTCCCCCAGCTATGCCTGTTGGGATAATTTTCCCTTGCCTATCCAAACTCAATGCTTTCTTTCCTACAGCATGTACCTTGTTGGACATACTGCCCCCCCCCCACTATGCCAGTTGGGATGAATTCCCCTTGCCTATCCAAACATAGTGTTTTTCTACTGCATGTAAATTCTATTGTTTTGCCTTGTAAAGTTTAAGGTTATGCCCCTTTTGATGTACTGTATTGCTTATATAGGACTATTATTTTTGTAATGTTGTTAATTGCTATTTATTGTTTCTCCTTTTGAACTTTCTTCCATACCCCTACCCCCAGGATACATCTAGAAATGAGCTGTTATCAGCTCAGTGTGTCTTACTGGTACAACTTCTGAAATAAGTAAATAATGGTGCATTGCATTTATTAAGGACATCATAGTCAGCATATATTAAAGATTAATACAGAACTGATTCCCTGATTTCTTTGAACATGCCGTGGCTAAAGAATAGGGTCCATTCTTGTCATTGTTTCATAAAAGACTAGCAGCCAGTTTGGCTCCAGATACCCGAAAGGATAAAAATACAGTGGGAAAAGCCTATTCCAACTGTTCTTGCAGCAGATGAAGATGTTGGGCAAAAGACCCACTCACCAAAATGTTCTTTGTTTTATTGTTAGTACAGTACATGATAATTAATTAAAACTGTCAGTATTACAATATATCTTGCTGATGTTTTGAGAGCTCCACTCGCTTTCTCAGGGCTACATTACACTCTCAGTACATATACATAATATATGTCACTTTTAATATTTACAAAATACAATTTTGTTATTAAATTTGTGGGTGCTTAACTGCACCCATTAATTTACTTCCATATGAGTAAATATACGTAATGTTTATATATGTGTGTGTGTGTGTAGATATATTAGAGGCAAAAACTCAGTTTAATGCATCAGTTAGGGTTGTTCCACAGCGACAAAAGTGAGAAAATTAGGTGTTAGGGTTGCACTCCCCCCTTGCACCCCCCTCAGCTCGCCCCCCCAACTGGCATCGGGGTGTGCGTTGGGGTCGTCGGCCCTAACTGTCACCCCATCACATGCATGAACAAGCTGAGGCATAGGAGAATGGGGTGTGAGGCCGGATGACTCAAACGCACACCCTGATGCCGGTTGGGGGGGCGGGCTGAGGGGGTGCAAGGGGATGTTCAATCCTAACACCAAATTTCCTCACTTTTGTCGCTGTGGAACAACCCTAACTGATGCATTAAACAGAGTTTTTTGCCTCTAATTTCCCTTCTTTTTGAGAATGAGGACTAAAATATAGAATGGAATGCTCCCACCTCATGATTTTTTATGACATAGTATCGGTAACAGCAATGCAAGCGGTAACAGTTATGCACATGGTGACACAAACATACATTATAAAACAAACGTTAATAGAAACGCAGGTGCAAAGTGATGCCAAAGCGAACAGTGATGCAAACGGAGACGCAAGCACATACAGAAATGCAACTGGTAACACGTACGGTCACGGTACCGCTATTGTAAATGCAAATGATAACTGTAACAGCAATAATAATGCGAAAGGAAACATAAACGCAAGCGTGTACGGAAATGCAAACCGTAACGCGTACGGTGATGGTACCGCAATTGTAAATGCAAATGGTAATGGTAACTGCAATAATAACGCCAAAGAAAACAGAAATGCAAACGTAAGTACGTATGGAAATGCAAACCGTAACGCGCATGGGAATGCAATTGGAAATGCAAATGGTAACGGTAAGAACAACGATGACGCAAAACGAAAGACAAACTAAAATGGAAGGGCAGCCGCCAACAGAAATGGTAATGCGCACGGTGACGCTAAGCAAAAGACAAACACAAACGGTAGTGGAGACACAAATGGTAACAGTAATGAAAACAGAAACGCAAAGGGTAACGCACACGGTGGCATACACGGTAACGGTAATGCAAACGGGCACGGAAACACAAGTGTAAAGCCTAAGTGTAACAGTAACTGGAGCGCACACCGTATTTTTCCCCCAAAAGCTCCATTGAGAAATACAGTGAAAACAAAGAATGTATGCATAATAATGGGCCTCGGAGCAGAAAATGAGCAGTTGTAATACTAAAATGGTAATATCTCAGTAACCGTACGACGTAGAAAAAAAAATTAAATTTCACATGATTCATGAGTTTCCTGGCTAGGTTTTCACTGAATGTGTAGCCCATAGGGCTACTCATTGTCGTGATAAAAATTCCATATTTCGCACCGTTTCCGAGATACGAGCCCCGAAAGGCGCAGCGGATGCCACCATGTTAGTCTATGGGGAAAAACCATCAAATTTGGAGTACCTTAACTTTGCATCCATGCAATATTTTGTAACCAAGCCACCAAAAGACACATATATGAGATGTTGGCTGCATTCCCTCCAAATCTCAGCCCAAAAGACCAAACCTTTTTTTTTGCAGCAGGGTGGCAAAGAGTTCCTGTCATTTTGGCCATAGTCTAGAAAAGTAGTGTCGTGATTTACGACATCTTTTGCAAAAATTTGCATAAGTGTCACAAGTGCGACACTACTTTTTCCAGAAATTTGAAAAACCTATTTCTGGGGTGTTTAACCCCAAAATAAAGACATGGCTAGCATCCTCAGGGCTCAAATAGGTAAACACAAAAAGAATTATGTCCCTAGATGGCCCCAATTTTAAATACCAAGCATTTCTGTGATCAGCAACTGAAAACAAAATGGTGGATTTGCGACACTACTAGGGCCATTTGCGACACTAAAAAGTGCATTTGCGACACTTTCAAACTTTTTGTTAACTTTTCCCATTGACTTATAATGGGAACTTGTTTTTTGAATAACTTTTGAAAAGTTTAATATTTTTTCACAAAATCTTCAAAAGACACATCGGGGACCTCGGCCGCATGTTCCCTGATGTTTTCGGACCAGTCGTGCAAACCGTGCGACCTGTAGGACCGAGCAAAGAATGTGCAAAAAAGTAATTATGCAGACGAATGTCACTTAACTCCACAGCTGTATATCCAACCAGTACGAAAGTTGGCAGATCCCAAGATCTATGGTTATGTCCCATGCCTGCCAAATTTCAGGCAAATCCGTTGAACAGTGGCAAAGTTATTAAGGTACAAAGTTTCACCCTTTAACCTTAAAAGGGGTACTCAACCCAAACTATGGTGGCACTACCGTGCTACCATAAAATATATATATATATATATATTATATATATTATATATGGTATATATATTCTATGCAAAACACTTCATTAATGTATCAGTTAGGGTTCTTCTACAGGAAAAAGTGAAGAAATTCGATTTTAGGGTTCCCCCAGCCGCCCCACCAACAGTCATCAGGGTGTGCGTTGGGGTCAGTAGCCTAACTCTCACCCCATTCTCTACACTGCACCACCTCAGCTTGTTTACACATGGGATGGGGTGAGAGTTAGGGCCAACTACCCCAACGCACACCCCGATGCCTGTTGGTGGAAGTGGGTGCAAGGGGTGGGAACCCTAAAATCGAATGTCCTCACTTTGTTCGCTATAGAAGAACCCTAACTGATGCATTAACAAAATTTTTTACATAGAATTTCCTTACTTTTTAAGAAAGAATAGGAAAGTAGAAAGTTGCGAAGGGCCCAGCGCTCCCACCATGTGATTTTGTGTGACATAGTAACAGTAACTGCAATGCAAACGCAAGCACAAACGGTTACACACATGGTGATGCAAACGTAAATGGTAACACAAACCGAAATAGAATTGCAAGCGCAAAGTGACACCAAAGCGAACAGTGACGAAAACAGAGACGCAAACAGAAGTGCGTACGGAACGCAACTGGTAACGCGCATGTTCACGGTACCACAATTGGAAACGCAAATGCTAATGGTAACAGCAACAATAACGCCAAAGGAGACAGAAGCGGAAACGCAAATGCAAGCGCATACGGAAACGCAAACCATAACGCGTACAGACACGGTACCACAATTGTAAATGCAAATGGTAATGGTAACAGCAACAATAACGCCAAAGTAAACAGAAACACAAGTGCATATGAAAACGCAAGGCGCACGGTCACGGAACCGCAATTGTAAATGCAAATGATAACAGTAACAGCAACAATAATGCCAAAGGAAAGAGAAATGCAAACGCAAGCACGTACAGAAACGCAAACGTTACGTGCACGGTCATGGTACCACAATTGTAAATGCAAATGGTAATGGTAACAGCAACAATAAAGCCAAAAGAAACACAAATGCAAACGCATACGGAAACGCAAACCGTAACACGCACGGGCACGGTACTGCAATTGCAAATGTAAATGGTAACGGTAACAGCAACAATAACAGCAAACGAAACAGAAATGCAAGTGCAAATGAAAATGCAAACCATAACGCACACAGTGGCATAGACAGGAACGGTGATGCAAACGGTAATGGAAGCGCAACTGGAAACGCTAACTGGCACAGTAACGAAAGGGCACACCCTTCTTTTCCCCAAAAACTGCATTGAAAAACAAAGTGAAAACAAAGAAAATAATAATGGACCTTGGAGCACAAAATTAGGACTTGGAATACTAAATTGCTTAAATCTCAGGAACCGTACGACGTAGAAAGAAAATTACAATTTCGTATGAATTATGACTTTCCTGGCTAGTTTTGTACTTAGCTCCTATACAGAGGGCTAAGTATTTTTGTGACGAAAAGTCTGTATCTTGCACCGTTTCCAAGATACGGGCTCTGAAAGGCGTGACGGACACCATAATGTTATTCTATGGGGAAAAAGCATCAACCTCGGAGTGTTGTCACTTTGCCACCCTGTAATATTTTTTCACCAATCCACCAAATGCACATCTATGGGATGTTGGCTTTCTTCCCTCCAAATGTCATCCCAAAAGACCAAACCGTTATTTTGCAGCAGGGTGGCAAAGAATTCCTGTAATGCGATGGATGCCATAATGTTATCCTATAGGAAAAAGTGTCAACTTTGTAGTGCCGTTAGTTTGCTGCCCTGTAATATGTTTTGACCAAACCATGAAAAGGCACATCTGAGGGATGTTGCTTTTCCTCCCTCCAAATCTCAAGTGAAAAGACCAAACCATTTCCGAGATATTCAGTGTCAAAGATTAATAACATTTTCCTATCTATTCCATTATAAAAAATCTGCCCATCTTGTCCCTATTTTGCAATCAAAGATCGCGATCAAAGAATCTCACGATCAAAGAATTTGCAGGCTCATGAACAAAGAATAAAAACGTTTGTAATTTAAAAAATTGAAAGAATTACGTCAAACCACAGCCATGGTTCGACAGAACGACCCCCCTTGAGCAAAATCCAACCTCATTTGACTTCCTAGGGCACCACTGGGCTGAGAAAATTTATTTTTTAATCCAGCCATCTCTTCCTACCCTCACGACTGTGATCAAAGAATCTCGCAGTCAAAGAATTTGAAGGGTCGCAATCAAAGAATTTGCTCTCTCGCGAACAAAGAGCGAGGGACGAGGTGGCCAGATTTTAAAATCACTTTTCACAGCCCAGGGGTGCCCTACAAACATAAATGAGGCTGGGATTTGCTCAAAGGGCTTTGTTCTGCCCCATCTGAATAATTATAATAGTGTATGGCATATCCCTGGTAGTCTAGTGGCCCCCCCCCCATCATAGTAAATAATGTTATGATGTCTAATGTCCTGGTAATCTAGTGCCTCCCATGTGTGTGTTTTTTTTTTTTTAATCCCTGGTAGTCTAGTGCCCCGAGTTGTATGAAAAAATAACTGTTAATATCCCTGGTAGTCTAGTGCCCCCCATCTGTATGAAATAATATCCACTGTTACTGTAGATATCCGTGGTAGTCTAGTGCCAGCACCCCACCCTTCCCCATCAGGCGACTGGCACAACCCACCTCTCACCTCTGCCAGCTGCCGACTGTCTGCATCTGACTAAGGCAAAGGGTGTTCTGAAAATATTTCTGGCGCCTCTTTCCATTAGCGCTCGTAATCAACAGATCGGCGCTGGCTGAAGGTGAGAGGTGGGCTGTGCCAGTGCCAGCTGGAAGGGTGAGATGCTGAGTGGAGTTAGGGCGAGGGGGTAGGAGGACACTAGACTACCAGGAAATGTGAAATAATTTATTTTATTATAATGGAGGGCGCTTAGACTACCAGTGATATCTACAGTCACAGTGGATATTATGTCATACAGATGGGGGCCACTAGACTACCAGGGATATTAACAATAATAATTTTTTTTATACAACTTTGGGGGCACTAGACTACCAGGGATTAAAAAAAGACACATGGGGGCACTAGACTACCAGGACATTATACATCATAACATTATTTACTATGATGGGGGGGCCACTAGACTACCAGGGATATGTCATACACTATTATTATTATTCAGATGGAGCAGAAAAAAGCCCCCTGAGCAAAACCCAGCCTCATTTATGTTTGTAGGGCACCCCTGGGCTCAGAAAAGTAACTTTAAAATGTAGCCATCTCGACCCTCGCTTGCGATGCACGATCACAGTCAAGGAATTTGCAGGCTCGCAATCAAAGAACTTGCAGGCTCACAAACAAAGAATTAAAACTGTAAGAAATCAAAACATTGACAGAATTCCAATAAGCCGCCGCCATGGTTCATCAGAATGAAGCCCCCTGAGCAAAACCCACCCTCATTTGACTTCCTAGGGCACCCATGGGCTGAGAAAAATGAATTTTTAATCCGGCCATCTCGTCCTTCCCTCACGATGCACGATCACGATCAAAGAATTTGCAGGCTTGCGATCAAAGAAATTGGACACTCATGACCAAAGAATACAAAAAGGTGATACATGATTTTTTTGACTGTTTGGAACTGAACCAATGCCATGCCTCAATAGAATGAGGCCCCCTGATCAAAACCCACCCTAATTTGTATCCCTAGCCCACCCCTGAGCCAAGATATTTGTGAAAATAGGTTTCGATGCAAGATCACGATCAAAGAATTTGCAGGCTCGCGATTACAGATCGTTAGCGAGCCACGAACCAAGATTTTAAAAGCTAATAACTCTATTTTTAGACTGATTTGGATGGAACCAAAGGCATGGCTCAATAGATTAGGGTCCCCCTGAGTAAAACCCATCCAAGTTTTACTTCAGAAGTGACCCTTGAGCCAAGATATTTGTGTTTTTACAATTGGAAATTTCAGAACAAGATGGCGGACCTCACGATCAAAGAATTTTGAAAATCCTCTGGGACAAAGATTCTTGAATCATGAGGCTGTAAATTCTTTGATCGCCAGGTAGGACTAGATGGCCAAAACCCCATTCTTTGTTCGCAAAATAGACATATAAATTTTCCCATTGACTTATAATGGGAACTTAAAAATTGCATAATTTTTGAATGCCTTAATATTTTTCACCAAACAAAAGCAGCTTGTGACCACCAATGCTCTTTCAAATGAGCCATCTACTTAGTGTACGCCCATAATGACCATGGAAGGCCACGTCCCAAATCCCAAAAGCTGCCTCCAAAAACGGATAATGTTGCATTTTTCAGTGCTTTCGTATGCAAAGACCATAAGTCCAACCGAAACACAATTTGGCAAATCAAGAGATCTACCATGCTCCACCATGCGTACCAAATTTCAGGGAAATATGTTAAACAGGTTCAAAGTTATTAACGCCCAAACTTTTGACTTTAGTATGTAACTGGCAGCTGAACCCTCCAATATATATATATATATATATATATATATATATATATAAATTTGCATACCATGGGTGCCTACCTCTTGTCCTTCATTTCTTCTTCACATAATGCTTATCTCAATTTCAATATTTACAAAATAATGTATCATAATTTTGTTTTCATATTCTTTTATATTTCTGAGTTCTTAGGTTTGTGGCTAATGTGTCTCATACCAGGAGGAAAGTAATTAAATTAAAATTTAACTAATATACTAAAGACCTAATATTCAGAAATGCGCAAAACATAGCAAAAATGTTTGCACTGCGCTATCCTATTGCCCAGGAGTCGGATGCCATCCAACTGAATATAATGCCATGTTAGGGCAGCACTAAGCCAGGGAGCACTGCCCTGACATGGCTCCCAAAGTTGGCCCCAAGAGTTGATAGCACTGGAGCGCTATCTACAATATTCAGAGGTACTCTTGCAAATGAGACCATTGGACATGCAAGGTGCTAAGGGGCCATTTGCATGCCTGTTATGGGCCCATTTGCATTCATAGCAGAGGCAGGTAGCAAGGTGCCGCCCCAGGTCAGAATAGCCGTAGCTGTCATTGGTGCTACTGTTCCCCGTTCCCTCCGAGTGCCAGCCCCAAGTGTGTAAATAGAATCCCTGGTAGTAGTCCCCCCCCACCGGCTCAGCCTCATATTAGAAATGTAATTCCCTGGTGTTAGTGGTCCCCACTCAGATCCCAGCCCCGAGTAATAAAGATCATTCCCTTGTGCTAGTGGTCTGCCACACCCTCTGATGCCCGGCCTCGTATTAGAAATGTAATTCTGTGGTACTAGTTCCCCTCCCCCCAATTCCATCCCTGTGTAATAAAGATCATTCCCTGGTGCTAGTGGTCTCCCCCACCCTCTGATGCCCAGCCCCATATTAGAAATGTAATTCCCTGATGTTAGTGCCCCCCTGATCCCAGCCCCGTATAATAAAGATAATTTGCTGGTGCTAGTGGTCCCCCCCCCACCCTCCAATGTCCAGCCCCACATAATAAAGATCATTCCCTAGTGCCAGTGATCCCGTCCTCCCACTGATTCCCAGCCCCAAGTGTAGAATGAGAACCCCTGGTGCTAGTGGTCCCCTTCCCCCACCAACCTCCAACTGGGAATTAAATAACAAACCATCCCTGATATCCAGTTTGCCTCCCCCCGGCACGGCACCGGGCAACCCTCCACCACCACCATATTTGCATGAGCTGTGCTGCAATTGCCTTTGGCAACTGGCACAGCCCTCCTCACACCTCCGAAGCTGGTGCCATATGTACAGGCATGGAGCATGCCTTGTATTTATTGGACAGAGTGACATGCCCGGATCCTATAAATACAAGGCACACTCCATGTCTGTGCAGACAAAGGGCAGCCAAGGAGGTGTGAGGAGAGCTGTGCTGGTCATCGTAGTCACCCACGGCACTGCACATACAGATACAGTGGGGGTTGCCTGGTGCCATGGAGGGGCCACAGGATACCAGGAATGGTTTGTTTATTTCCCAGCTGGCTGTTAGGGAGGGGATCACCAGCACCAGGTATTCTGATTCTACACTTGGGGCTATATGTCAGAGGGAGGGGGGACCACTGGATTCAGGGAATGATCTTTATTATACAAGGCTGGGAATCGGTGGGTGAGGGGGACCACTAGCACCAGGAAATAATCTTTATTATATGAGGTTGGGATGGGGGACTGGGAATTGGAGGCTGGGGGGACCACTAGCACCAGGGAGTGATCTTTATTATATGGGGCTGGGATCAGAAGGAGGGGAGACCACTAGCACTGGAGAATGATCTTTATTATACGAGGTTGGGATCGAGTAGGGTTGGCCATCAGAGAGTGGAGGCCCACTAGCACCAGGGAATGATCTTTATTTTACAGGGCTTGCATTGGGGGGAACCACTAACATCAGGGAGTTACATTTCTAATATGAGGCTGGGGATTACTAGCACCGGGGAATGTTCTTTATTATACAGGGCTGGGATTGGAGGGAGGGGGGACCACTAGAAAGAAGAAATTACATGTCTAATAGGGGGCTGGCGATTGGAGTGGGGAGGTGCCACGGACCACTGAGGCAGGTATGCTTCCTCGAATTAACTCCTGCAGCTGCTAGTAGTCTAGTGGCCAATTTTCAAAATATTCATCTTGTTGCACCCCCCCCAGTTAGAGAAAGATTGATGGTTGCATAAGATAGTTGTACTCATCTGCTTTCAGGAAAGGTATGTTGTGTTTCGTAGGTTTCATAAGTTAGTATAGAGCTAAGGGGACTTGACATCCATAGTGCTCACCTGATTGTAAAAGTTTGCCCATTTGGTACAGCCTACCTAAATGATGCTTAAATGTTTCCACCGTATTGCTTTCCACTACCTCTGCTGGTAACGCATTCCAAATAGGGATGATTCTCTGGTTGTACCACATCTTTCTGTACCAAGTCTTACAATTTTCCCCCTGCAACTGAAAGGAGTGTGCCCTGGTGTATTTTTTGTACTTGAGCTTTAGACCTAGTTCGTTCCAGAGGTCTTGGTCTATAAAGGCTTTAAATAGAAGGCACATGTGGCCTCATAGCCTTCTATACTCGAGTGTGAACAGTTTCAGTGTGTCCAGCCTCGTCATATAATCCTTTCCTTTCATCCCTTTAACCTCCCGTGTTACCCTTTTTCTGCACTTTCTGTAATCTTGTGATATCACCCTTGTGGTAGGGTGACCATACCTGAGCCCCATATTCCAAAAGGGGCCTCACAAGCATTCCGTAAAGTGGCAGTAGTATCTCACTTTCTCTGCTGGAAATGTTTCTAAATATACAATTTAGCACTCTGTAGGCCTTTCTTTTAACCTTAGTGCAATGGGTGGAAAAATGGAGGTTGTTGGTAATTGAGATTCCCAGATCCCTTTCTTCTGTTACAGATTTGAGGTTAATATTGTCTAAATTGTATGTGGTGGTGTTGTTTTCGGATCCTAAATGATTACCGTGCATTTATCGGAATTTTGGTGCAATTGATAAGTATTGCACCATTTGCTAATATGGTCCAGTACCTGCTGTAACTCCAGACGATCATGTTGGTCCACCAGTTCTACTCCCAGGTGGCAGTCATCCGCTAATTTAGTAAGCCATACCTTTTCCAGTTGTTCCATCAATGTTGCCACATAAATATTGAACAGACTTGGTCTGAGGAATGAACCCTGTAGTACCCCACTGGTTACATCAGTCCAATCAGATAAGGCCCCCCTAATATTAACTCTCTGTATTCTATTCGTCAACCAAGAGCTAATCCAAGATACTATTGTTATGTAATCCAATTTTTTGAAGATGTCCAATAAGTTGTATATGGGGAGTTTGTTAAACGCCTTTGTGAAGTCCAAAAAGACAACGTCCACAGATCCCCTATTGTCAAGTATTTTACTGACCCTAACATAAAAATCAAGCATATTCATCTGACATGAACACCGCTTCTTAAACCCATGCTGAGTCTGGTCCTCTAGCTCATTTCCTGTAGGAATTCTGTGATATATTCCTTTATAATGCCCTGCAGTACCTTGCCCAAGACACTAGTTACACTCACTGGTCTGTAGTTAGATGGATTTTTTTTTTTGCTCCTTTTTTATAGAGTGATATTACCATAGCTTCCTTCCAAACGTTTACTACTTCACCCTTATCTAGAGACATTTGAAAAAGGTGGTTTAATGGTAGGGCCAACTCCTTGGCCACCTCCTTCAGTAGTCTGGGATGAAAACCGTCAGGTCCTGGCGATTTATTTGGGTTTAGTGCTGCTAGTCTGATTTGTACATCCTTAGCTGTTATTTTTATAGGGTTTTTTGAGATATTGTTGCCCTTTCCTGACAGTAATATCCCTGCCCCTCCTTTTTATTAAAAACTGAGGGAAAATATGTGTTTTGTATATTAGCCATCTCTTTATTTGTAGTTGCCAATTTTCCATGTATTCCTTCTAAGGGTCCTATTTTTTTGTCCGCCTCCCTTTAATTCATTTACATATGCATAGAAGGCTTTGTAATTGTCTTGTTTTAACTGCCAGATTTCTTTCATGTTCCTTTTTTGCTTTTCTTTTATCATTTATTTTATTTTGAAGTTTCCTGTGCTTTTTCCACCCAGCACCTTTCTCAGTTCCTCTTATGTTCTTAAAGAGCTTTTGTTTGTTTTTGATCATCTTTTTGGTTTTGTGATTTATCCAGCTCTGTGTTTTAACCCCCTGTTGTACTTCTTTTTTG
The DNA here is from genome assembly GCA_016271365.2 of Neoceratodus forsteri. Lineage (NCBI taxonomy): Eukaryota > Metazoa > Chordata > Ceratodontiformes > Ceratodontidae > Neoceratodus > Neoceratodus forsteri. Next base: position 216,715,062 of record JADMNL010000024.1, read on the forward strand.
TAGGGATATGAACTGTTATACATTTACCAAGCACCTCTTCCATGGCCTCCCACTGTACCTGTATTGTTTTATTCCTAAAATCCTTTTTCCAGTCCAATGTAGCCAACCTTTCCATAGTAGCATGAACATCTGCTTTGTTCCATAATAATGTTTGTGTGTTTTCCCTCAATTACTGGACTGTTCATGATAAGGTCAAAAATGACCATATTATGGTCACTACTTCCTAGTGGTGCTAAAGTACTGCAATTTGCAATCTCGGTTGCCATGTTAGAAAGAAACAAATCTAAAGTATTTGGTCCTCTTGTTGCTTCTTGTACCATCTGTTTTAAGCCCACTTGATTGAGTATTATCTATATACTCCTTCTCTGTCCTGTTTGTCCCTTTCAGGGAGTCCCAATTTATACCAGGAAGGTTAAAATCCCCTAGTAGAATAATCCTGTCTGCTGGGTTAAATTGTAGAATTTGTTGCAGTATTAAATCGTAATTTTCACTGCTAATAGATGGTGGTCTGTACAACACTCCCAAAAGGAATTTTGGTGTATGGTTCGGGGTAACTTTCACCCATACTTGTTCCAATTTGTCTGACACAAATTACACCTCATCACATGGTCGATAATGTTGAATTTTGAAGAGAAAATCTGGAAAATATAGCTGAAAAAAGAAATCCTAAATTTCAAAGAAATTATAAAACTGTTATTTTTAACTTCATATTTGTAGAGTTTGGATATTGGTTTCTAATTTTTGTAAATTGCTAAAATGCATTTGAATAAAGTGAACCTAAATGCCCATAAATGAACCCTAAATATAAGTAAAACATAACATCCAAAACCAATTTGTCATGCCTTATTTTCAGTAATGTCTGATAGCGTCTTAACTAATTATGTTCTTTATTGCTCTCACTTTTCTTCCATTTGCTCAGAAATTATACCATAATTTCATTGTAATAATTGATTTGTACACACTAAGGTTGCTGGCCAGGAATGCATTCCTATAACCAAATCTAATTCCTGAAGGCATACACTGTACACATGTAGAGAGAAACAGCAAATTTTCAAAAAATAAGTTTATTTCTGGGCTGAATAAAAAGTGAAAAAAATTAAATAATAATGACACCATGGAAATGCAAATGTCTTCTTCAGCCAAAAAATGCCCCTCAAAAGTTCTACTACAAGATGTAGTTATTGTCATAATAAGGTCCAACCTGAGCACAAATCAAACTATGAATTCAAATGCAGCAAATACAGTATTGTTTGAGATGACATTTTAATGAAGACTTATGACCATATTTATCATCATGCAACATTTCACTATAGCATGTATTCTTAATTTGGAGGTACATTTAACTTGTATACTCAGTCATCATTGTCAGTGGCATAATCCGATTCCAAATCACCATTTTCATAACTGATATTGTCTTTACCTGTTTCATGCGTATTGTCATATGTGTTTGGGTGTCCTTCACACCCACAACTTGGTGTACATTTTAATTCTGTCGTCACACACCTGCACTTCTTTGAGGAGCATTTAGACTTTGTGTACTGGCATGTGGTAAGTTCTGTCAAGTCTTTTGGACCTGATACTTGCATCATTAGATGAGGCTCAAGACCATTCTCTGTCTGTGTCTAGCCACATCCATCAGGTGATGCAATAAATGGCTTGGCCACTAGTGTTGCTTTCAAAACAGCACACTGATAATTAGCTCTCTTTATGAGCTGTACCAGGCTTTCCATACACGGTGCAAGCTGTCATTCTGCTTTGCTTGCTTGCAAAACTGTTTGTACCTTAGTAGGTTGCTGTCTGAACTAATACGTCCTGTTGGTTGGTAGAGTCTGCATATGAACTTGTGACAGATATCAGTGACATCATTCGTGACTTCAAAAGAGTCTCCAAGTTCAGCCAACCTCTGCAAGTTTTCATGGCTCATTCTTAGTATTGGCAAGGATTTTTTTTTTTTTTTGCCTTTGCCCTTGAAACAACTGGTGTTGTCACAGCCTGTAAGGGTGTGGAATGGCAGAAGTAACTTGCACATTGAGCTGCCAAGTTTTTCACCTATGATATACAGTGGTATCAAGTATTCAGTTTGGTTCACATTTTGGACAACAGCTTGATGCCAAGCTTCTCTGCAAAATATGTTCCAAGCACATGAACATCCATGTCTGGTGAATATATGATTATATTTTCTGTCTTATAGCGAGTAACTGTGTCACCAACAGGCAGATACAGTATATCCTACTGTTGGCTTCCTCTTGGGTAGAGAAGTGTTCAGGAAGATTCTTTACTTGTCCATGGGTTATTTCCATCACCCATTTTATGATTTTCAGAATTGGTGAGTACACTGTAGAACACAAAGGCATGTAAGTTTGCTCACAGCTTTTCCCCTAATGTCAGCTACTTTAGGTCTTGGTCCAACAGACACATTGGACCCCAAATTGGCCTGATACAACAAATTGCCTAGAACATATGTTGTTCCTTGACCACTCTGAGTTTCTTCATTTATGTCAATGTTATCCATTGCTGGATGTGCAAATATTCCAGGCATGATATTTGTTGGAAGAAGTGTTCCACCTTCACTTGCTGTGGATGTCTTGACTCTGCAAACATAAACATAACTCAGGGAATACCCTTGACTGTGTATCATATCCAACAGTTGGTGACTCCTAGCAAAACAGTGGACTGATGTGGCTAGCCCAATATGCTTTGGTGTTGTACAGTGAGAATATGAAGCACTGTAAATTATATCTTGGGCTACTGCTAAGACTCTTCTGTGTGCATCAGGAATGTTTCAGGTATGTTCTGCTGGTTTACCCATCATGAGCAGACTCCCAAACTGGTACAGATCAGCAGGAACTAGGGACTCTGGTCTTTCAAAACAAATCACTATGAGGTCAGTGCATGGACTGCTGGAAATCCCAATGTTTTTCTGTCAGATGCACAAAGTGTTGCTGCATGAAAAATATTGAGATTCTCATACTCATCATCAGGAAGCTGCAAGTCTACCTTAATTGCTTTTTCCTGGACCTTTCTTTGAAACTCAGCAATCTTGTTGATTGTTTCTTTAATTTTTTTTTCCTTTTATACACCAGCTCTGGTTTGTTTGCAGAATGAGACTGATGGAATGTAATTGAACCTTCGAAGTGTCTAACAACACATTTCTGCAACTTTTCAGCATATGTCCCTGATTCAACATAACCACATGTGTCCAAATAGCGAGTGTATTTTGTCAACAAGAATGTCACATCAAATGCCCTGCCTCATGTTAAATAATCCTGAATGTGGTTTACAAGCATGTCAAATGCTCTTGTGAAGATATCAGTGCTCTTCTCTGTTCAGTGCTAATTACATTGGCTCATCCAGTCCTTACCAGTAGCTGAGCTAGACAATTTTTATGGTACTTGGCCTCCAAGGCTATGAGATCTTGGCTTTGTACCTTAGTCAGTAGATCCATATTAGTAAGAGACATGGCTGCTGACTGAATGTTCCTTTGCATTTGAAATGTTCTTTCTTGGAAAAGATGTAAATTACCATGTTTCCTCACACAATTGCATATGATGCATTTATTAGCTGTAAGTGTTGTGGATGTAAGTCTTGTTCTCATAGCCGGCTCCTGGTTGCTTGTTCCAGGCTTTTTTGAGTCTAGATGACCTACTTGTGGATTGTGTTCATGTGAAGGGTTTTCTTTGCTGGTGTAATTCTGATAGCATCAGTGATGATAACGAATGGCAACAGTGATTCCTGTCTCATCCAGCACCCCTGATGTTTTAGCGCTTCTGTACAATTCATTATTTGCTTCTCTTATACATCTGAGCAGAGTTTCTTGACTTCTGGGTTTGGCTGCAACAAGATTTTGTGCTCCATCCCTGTCTTGGCAAATAATACAAATAGTGGCGTAGTCTCGGTGTGATCTACAAAATGTTTTTGCTGGAGATGGTACAAGTCCAATACCTTGTTTACTTGCCTTTCCCTGCAGTTAAACAGAACATATTTATTTTAAATGTGCAATAAACTGAAAAAAGAAAACACATTAAGTTTCCACCAACAAACAACACATATTTTTAAACCTTTTTGAGATATAGATCCCTGAGTGCCAGTTAAACCTCTGTCATTCGTAGTGCCACTTGTCACTTTCATGGGGTAGGGGCTTAACAAAGATAGGCTTGCATCTCGGTACAGGCCATTGACCTAACACTGTAACATACTTTTCCTCAGAGTTCAAGTTCATACCTAACTCGTGAACATGACAAACCTTCTTTAACGGGGGGGGACAACAAAATCTTAAAATAAGGCCCTTTTGAAAATTGGCCTCTAGACTATAGGGTTGCGCAGAATAAGAAGAGCTTTTCATTGGCTGTATTTGCACAGCACACAGCAACTGTGCAAACCCTCTTGTGCCATGCAGATCCACTAAACATTGGCTTGCACCAATATTCCTGTCCCTGACCCACTGTTTGCATACCCCCTTATTTGGTTTGCGCAGGTACTACCTCTGTTTGCTGGTGCAATGAGACCTTTTTGTGTTCATTTCCAGTGCAGTGCCCAGTTTGCATGAGCAAACAACTGTTAGCGCCTGTGCAAGCTTCTGAATATTGGGCCCTAAGTCTCTTGTATTAAGTGTTTATATTCATTGATGTCTATTACTTTTTCATGTTGAATCATATGCATTGTTTACTTATAAGTAATCTAACCTAGGCAATAACATCTTTATAATACAGTGGTAGCCATTTAAGGAACTTTATGTGACTTGCATTCTTTTCTTTTATTTATTTTATTTATTAGAATTTTGGTAACTGGGTAAGCCCACTGAGACCATGCAGTCCATTATTCAATGATGACCCAGAGGACAAATACAATACAATAAAAACCAATGAATACAGAGAATACAACAATATGTAAAGGAAATACATAGATTACAAAGTCATATACAGTGGGATAAATGAATAAACACAGTTCATATTACTTGCATATATACATATTTACAGAGGTTCAATTGTAGTAGTTTAAGAAATAGAACTTCAGTAGAGTACAGTACAGTGAAGGCAGGGGTTAATGAAGTCACATGCAGGGTGGAGGTTTAAGTAGGTGAATGATGAGCACTTTTTTGAATAATGACAGGGGAGGACAGGAGAGTAATAGATGTGGTAGGGAATTCCAGACTGTGGTGGCAGAGTAGACAAAAGATCACCTCCCTGCAAGATGGAGCAACTTAGGGTAGCAAGAATAGGTAAGGATGCTGACTTGAATGAGCGAGCAACTTCTTTATGATAGACAATTCCCCTTAGACAAGGAAGATTGAAGATGTTCACTAGTTTGAATACAAAGCATAATGTGAGGTACTGTAACCTTGAGTCATAATCCGGCCATTGTAGGGAAGTCATGATGTCACAGTGGTGTTTTCTAGAATCTGCCCATAAGGCAAATCGTCCAATCCTAAAATAGAGTTGATGGAGCCGGGCAAGGGATGAAGGTTGAGCAGAATGCAGTAAAAGTGGTGCACCATAAAAAAGTATAGGGAGGAGGGATGTGGAAGCAATTTTTTTACAGGAGGAGATGGACAAAAGGGGGTGGAGATGGTATAACATACCTAACTTCTGGTTGATAGTTTTAGTTACCAGGGTTATGTATTGTTCAAGAGAGAAGGATGCGCCAAGGCATATCCCTAAGTATTTAAAGGTTTGGACAACTTCTATGGTATCTCCAGATAGATAGCAGATTTTGAGAGGTTATAGAGAGGCTATTTTGGAGGAGGGGTTGTGGAAAACCATAGCTTTGGGTCTTTTGTATTTAGAACTAGATGGTTATCTGAGAACCATGATTCAAGTGTATTGAAGTCAAAATTAAGATTTTGATTAAGGTAATCCGTGTTATTGGATGAACAGAATATGATTATGTCATCAGCATAGAGTTGTACTGACACACCACCACAGTAGTTGGAAAGCTCATTAATGAAGAGCGAAAACAGTAACGGACCGATAATTGATCCCTAAGGTACACCATGTATTCTAGCCTGAGGGAGGTCAGTGATCTGGACCACTTTACCCATTGTGATCTACCAATGAGGTAACACTGTAGCCCTGTTAGCGCTAAGGAGTCAAGGCCCAGTAGGTGCAGTTTGCCAAGTAGAAAGTGATGGTTGGCAAGGTTGAAGGCATTTGCCAGGTCAACGAACACTGCACCGGTAGCAAGGCCATTTTTTCTAAATACAGTCCATTTTCTACACTCAGCCAAAAGTATATATTTTTTCCTTCCTTTTCATTTCTTTGTTTATATGTATGAATACTCAGGAGTGTCCTTAATCTGTAATACCATGGTTGTGTTATTTGATTTAAAACATATTTTTTTGGTTTAAGTGGCTGTTATTTATTTTATATTTTTTTATTTAAAGTTTATTAAAGATTTTACTTTACACAAACAGATCCACATTAACAAAACATTGGAGCAGAAATGAGCATAACAAATAAGGGATCATCCCACCCCACCCCCATTAACTAAAACCTTCTCCCCACCCCTTACCCCCATCCCCAACCCCAGCACAGCAAGAATCCTATAAGTCACATACCCCTAAAAGGTAAATAGTTCTACCTAGCAATTTACAGGGAATATAAAGAATAAAGGGGGGCCCCAGATTTTTGTGAAACTAGATAATCGGTTGTTAAGACTAGCAATCATCTTCTCTGTCCTGAGGTTGGCCATTAATTCATGTAACCACTCACTATAGGCAGTAGTGTTACCATCTTTCCAGTGCTTTAATACCCGTTTCTTGACTGTCATAGATATGAGTGCCATGTGATATTTACAATTAGTAAAGCCAACCTCTGTAAATTAAGTGGCTCTTAAAGATACACAGTGAAGCTCGCCAGGATTAAACCCAATTCTGCAGCATGTTGCAGCAAAGTTACTGCAGTAAACAATGTGATTTCAAAGGGAATTAGTTCCTTTTATCATGCATGAAACTGTGACACTGCCAGGATAAAACAGCACATTGTCACAGTTTTCTGAATGACAAAAGGGACTAATTCCCATTGAAATGACAGTGTGAGCCACTTAACATGGACAGTTTTGTACAGCTTCATTTTGTCCTCCTAAAGCAATGTCCGTTGTCTCCGGCAGGGGGCAGCATTGCCTAACAAAATGCAGCTTGTGGTACTCCTGTCTAAACTGTACCAAAACCACATCAAAAAAAGCTGTTAACTAATCTGTATTACAAATATGCAGCATGAAACAGTACAGAATTCATTAAAGTATGTGCAGTCCTTTTTGTGTGTCTTGGCAGGCTACGGTACTGTATTGAACAGAGTGAACAGGGGAAATGGGGAAAACTTTGCGAGACTGCCACAGCAGAGAACAGGTGGAAACTTTTGCTGCAGCATAGGATCTTTTATTGTGTTATGTAGTGAGATTTGATTTTTTGGTTGTTGTTTTCATCATGCTTCTCAGCTTCATTATTCTTGTGCTTCTGCTTCTTAAACTTTGAGGAGGGGTGGTGGGTAAAAAAAATTAAACTTTTATTTCAGTTGTGAATGGGAGGGGGTAGTGATTAAAATCACTTTTAGACAGTTTTGAGTAAATAACTTTGAGAATCTGTCTGTCGTTCGTCTACTTGCCAGTTACAGATGTGTATAGATGAAAGCTCCTCTCAAAGTTGTCCATTAGCCTGCAGTCCAGCTGCACATCGTTACGCCACTCCATAGCTCATCTAAGTGTAAGAAGAGCACAACAAACTTCGGCAGTGGTCACGGGAATTGTTTCTGGTTCTTCGGGGTCTTCTTCCACCTCACACTCGGACTGGCTGTTGCTTGGGTGGAGGGCATTTGTAACTCTGGTAATGTCATCTCACTGGTCAGTTTCCTGTTTGTTATCCCCTAAATGGCACAGTGAGGCAGAGCTGCCAGATCACAAACACTCAACTTGGAGACTGCATCAGTTTGTTTCAAAAGTTCTAATTTTTGAGCTAGCAGGATTCTGGGCCTTTTGGGCATGCTGAAAGCAGTAGAAGCACAGCCAGAGCACACCAAACAATGGTTACCAACAGGTGAGAAAACTAGCTAAGTGCTGAAGTGCTTAAGTAAGGCTTGTTTAATAGTCGGGATTCACACCTTCACAACTTAAGTTAATCAGTTATCACCCCCGGGCACTGAATACAGAGGGTTGAATGGCTCACTTAGCATGAATCACTCCCATTGGCTGTCTGCAATTGATGGCAGGCAAGGTCTGCATAAACAGGTAGAAATATTATTGGTGCTTATGAAATAGGCATTGAAATTCAAGCTTTCTCATTGGCCACTGACTGTGTGCTAAAGTGTCTAACAACACAGGAATAAGACCAGGTAATGCCCAGTGGGCACTGCTATTGGTAAAGCTGCCCAGTCAGAATGTTCATAAAATCTAAAGCAGCCATCTTGTTTTGCCAACCTAAATCTCACTCGCTCTCCTAATCAGCTGCCAACTAGACAAGTGCTCCATACTTCCCTCCCTTAGGCTCTGGTGTTAAGTAGCAAACAGAAAAAGTAAAATCAAATTCATTGTCACGATCTGTAATTCTGTCTGCTCCACTCTCTCTCCTCATTATTACTTCGATGTCAGCCACTAGCCAGCCCGCCCACTGATCATCCGCTTGCTTGCCCGCTGTCTCATGTTTACCATCTGGTTGCGCCCTTGCTCCCACCTATTCATTGCTTCAACAACAATCACTAACCTTATTTTATTTTTATACTGCACTCCAATTCAATTCACCAGCATTCATGAAATAGCAGTGCAGAGACTGCACCTTCCGTACTTTGTATCCCCCACACCGCTACACACATCGGCGGCTTCTCACCCGCGCAGCTAAACAACACAACTGAAACAACTCCAAAATCAAAATAAGCATATTTTCTCACAACAGCATTCACGCATTGACAAAACGTATGGGAGGGTGGGAGGGAGGAGGAAGGCACATGACCTACTGCCATATCCTGTTACTACCTCAACAAAAAAAAAAAAAGTACAATGATGCAGGTGGAGGAACTATTTTATTTCAAATGACCACAAAACTATAACTTTTTTATACTTTGTCATTTAATTTTGTCTCTACTTAACAGCTACAGTGGCCATTTCATAAGTGCAATAAGCCACTCCAGGGTCTGTGTGTTAGACAGTTTAACTCACGGCTAGGAGGCTGGACGCTCTCGGCTGGTGGCCTCGTGCCTCACTACGCTTCCCAGCCATGTGTTAAAGTGTCTAACACACACCCTGTCATGTCTTATTGCTTAATTATGGCAATGGTGTGGGTTTTCCTTTTTTTTCCTGGTTTGCTGATTGTCCATGGTATCCATGTCCACTGTAGGAGGAGTCAACTGTACATTGTTTGTTGCAGTAACTCTGCTGCAGCATGCTGCAGAATTGGATTTAATCCTGGAGAGCTTCACTCTATAAAGTCACTTACCACTTTTGTTGTTTCCTTAGTCCTCACTCCTGTTTTAGCTCCAGTAAGCACTAAAAAAAATATATAAGGCACAGTCAGTATACTTGCCACATGAATTGCTTTTGCAATAGTTTCACTTCTTAATCTGTTTAGCCTTGTGCTAGACTGCATACCTGATACAAGGGAATTTCAGACAGCATCTCTTGTTCCATGTGCTGTAACTGATGGTAAGGCCTGACTGAGACTAGAGGCTGTCTTTTTATACAGGATGCCACCGGACCAGGTGTAACACATTGACACTAGGACGTCAGACATTATGTAACCATGGTGATGTCACTGCATCATACATCACGTCCCAGTTTTGCTTAGCAACACAACACATACAGCAAGAAGAACTGTGTCTTTTGAAGTATCTGTCTTAAAAAGACTGCCACTAATGCTTAGTATCTGGGTTATAGAAAACTCTGCCCATTGTAGGCACTAGCCAAGTAAGAAAACATATGAATGTGACAAGAGTTTTAAATCACGGAGTGACTGGAAAACCCATCAGCAGATTCACACAGGTGAGAAAACATATAAATGTGCTGTATGTGAAGTGAGTTTTGTCCAGAAGTGTGGCCTACTAAAACCTCAGCTAATTCGTACATGTAAACAGCAACAAGAATGTGGAGTAGAAACACAGAAATAGTTTGAGTTATCCTTTGAGATACATAATTAAAAAGAACATTCAGGCACACTGAATTTTACAGATAAGGAAAACTTTGTGCCACAGCAGATGGCTTCCTTTTGTCATTTGTAAGGTACTAGTTGTTCTAGCTCAGCCTGTTTTCCTTACAGGTAATGCATAAAAAGCCTTCTGAGGCAGTTATCAGTTCCAATAATTATATTTACAGATGCCTGGATATTGAAAAGATGGATCAACTAACCACATTTTTATAGTAATATATGTATTGTTCAGAATCCCAGAATTTGTTGGCAGAAAAAGAACGCTTGGCCCACCCAGTCTGCCCAAATAGTCCCTGCCTATTCTGTCTTCATGGACCCTAGCTGGTTTCCAGCGACCCTCCCTACCCATTTCCCAGTATTCCCCTACTGTATGTCATTCCCATGCATGCTTGAAGCCCCCTAATGTTTTTGCCTCCACTATTTCCTCTAGAAATCTATTCTACTTATCCACCACTCTTTCAGAGAAGTAGTACTTCCTCACATACCTCCTAAACTCCCCCCTCCCCAGCTTCATCACATGCTGTCTGGTTCTGGTACTCTTCTTCATTTGAAGGAGACTCCCCTCCTGCACCATGTTCACCCCATTAGGTACTTGTAGGTCTGTATAATGTACCCTCTCGCTCTTCTGTGATACAGGGTGTATAGGTGAAGATCCCTTAATCTCTCCTAGTAGGGCTGTGGTGCAACCCCTGCACCATTTTAATTGTGCTTATCTGGACTGCTTCCATGTTGTCTTTGTCCTTTCTAAGATGTGGTCTCTAGAACTAGACAAAGTACTCCAGGAGGTGTCTCACCAGTGAGCAATATAGTGCTAACACCATCTCCCTCCTTCATAAAAACATACTGTTTTAAAAGGTGCAATAAAATGTTCAAATTGTGCCTAAGTGCCCACCAGTGTTTAAGGGTACTTATTAACCCCATTTTCTCTGTAGACAGGTCACCTCTCTTTTTTTAATAAATGATAAACATACATTACTAAAATACTTTTTATATATTTCTTGGGGAATAAACAGTTTTCTGTGGTTTATCTAAAGGACTATTGCGCACATAAGTCCAAATACCTTTTTCCATTCCTTTTATTTCACTCAGAAAGCATACTAATAAATATGACATTGGAGGTACAGGAGGAGTGAATTTCTGTATACCACTCATCTCTAGAAACCTCTGAAAATGTTAGTTTAATCACTGAGAATAAGTTATGTGTAAAAATAAAAAAAAAATGCAAAGGACTTTCTTTCTTTATGGCAGTGTTTGAGATAGCACTTGAGGTTTGGAGGTCATGTGTGCACCTGCCTAAAATGGCTGCTTAATCCCTCTGGTGTGTGCTAACCCTACTAGAATCTGACTCTATCCACAGCTTATCTCAGCTGTGCAGCAGTCCTACCGACACCCAGCAAGACAAGAGAGTAATGTCTTCTGTGCTACATGATTTTGAACCACATAAAATGCCTAAAAAAAAGAGACCTTTTTACCTCTCCACCTATGTTGCCCCATCTGGCCTCCAAGTTGGCAATGTTGAAGAATTCCTGTGCCCCTCCATGACCAGACTCAGTGCTCCAGACCAGCCTGCTGGAGCGAATAGCAGCCAGTGTCAAAATGATCGGGCAAACTATCATGTACACCCAAACTAGTACCGAGGTTCTGACAGACCAACTCTCCACTATGGAGACCTAGCTCACTACAGTATTAGATTCCCAAGCCGCCATGCACAACCAATGCCTTCAAGCAGCAGAGGCTCAAATTGAATGGCTCATGAGTAAACAAGAGGACTTGGAGGAGAATGGATGTCAAAAGGACCTAAGGATCCTATTCCTACAGGACAGAGTAATAAGCAAAAACACAATTCATTACCTCTGCACAAACCTCCCTGTCTGACTCTGACTGGTCCTAGCTGTTTATGATTTTGAAATAGACCAAGCACACAGGATTCACAGAGTCAAGACTAGCCCTGCAATTACCAAGCCCAGTCCTCTTTTTTTCAGAGTCCTCAGATTCTAAGATAAAGAACTGATTCTATGTACTGCAAGGGAGCTGAAGGACATCCAGGTGGTGGGTCAGTGTATTTCATTCTACCCGACTATCCTTGAAAGGTCCTACAGAAGTGGTAAGCCTTTGATAGAGTAAAAACTGGCTTGCGGAATCCTGGCATCCCATATTCCCTCCTCTACCCAGTTGTGCTGACTGTGACATTTCAGGGTAAAGTGCATCATTCCCAGACCCTAGAAGATGCAGATAATTTCTTTCAGGCCACATGAGGGGCCCACCAGATCTCCAAGGGCCTTGACCAGTGCATCCGCTACACTCCTGGAACTAATGGGTGCCGACCTCCCACCAGCTGTCTCAGTGGACAAACATGACCCACAGTGATCTGTGAGCATTTTTAACTTTTGAGGGATGAGAAGTTGGGGCCCCTGTTATAGAGATGATAGCCACCCAACCCCTATTTAACCCTACTGCACTAGGTGGATTTTGGTGCCTGAATGGATTCATTGTGTAACTGCCTGCCACATACCCCCTGGCCTGCAGGCTCAAGAATGTAACTCCTAGAGTGTATTATCAATCAAGCTTGAAGTCAGCAGAGCAGCAAGGTCAATGGCTTCTTGTCCTTGATGCTGTTAGTGACTTAACATCTATCCCCTCACTCACTAGAAGACCTGGCCATACTTTCTCTTCACATCCCTTGTAACATTTTCCACAGGCCTGCCTAGGAGCCAACAGTCACTCCTGTTCCTCACCATCTCCTTTATTCCAGCGATCGCAACAATGATGGACACAGAAATGGGGCAGAGAAGAAGTGAATAGACTCTAAACTTAGCCCTTGGGTGAATCTCTTCTACATTATAGACTTTTGTATGTTGAACAGGCTGTATTGCTGAACAGTTTAGTAACAACTGCCTGTTGTGTGCTTCCTGTATTAGGGATTGAACTGGGGATTTTACTGTTATATGCCCCCATGCCTCAGTTCAACAGGCAGCAATATACAGTGTATGATCCAGATGTATAACACAGAAAACCTGTGCGCCACACAAGAGCGGGTGCAGCTAATGCACAAATGTCCAGCTATAATGAGAAACACAAAGCATACAGCACACACTAAAGCAGTGCAAAAATGATATATTCAAAAACAGCAGCAAACATTTCCCCAGCTCTTCAAGGACGCTATGCCTCTTCATCAGTGCAAGAATGATTTATCCAAAAACTGCAGCAAATATTTCCCTAGCACTTAGAGCATGCTATGCCATCCTCAAAGTGCCAGGGAAATTGTGCTGCTGTTTTGGGAAAAATAAGTCATTTTTACACTACTTTGGTGTGTGCTGCACAATTTGTGTTTCTTGTTTATAACACAGCTGGCCTGCACATGGGCTGTTGGATGGTTATGGGGAGCAGTGTACTGGGGCTGTTACATGTATGATGGGGGCAAGACGCTGTTGGCTGGAGACCATACTGCAATACATGCACCTTCCTGAGCTGGAGCTGTCTTCCCAGTACAGCAAGGGGGAACCATACCTGCCTCTGCCCACACCAGCCTGGGACCTCCCCCCCCCCATCACCATGAATACACAGCCAGAGTAAACAGGTAATTTTCCCTGACTCTTGTGTGCCTGATGGTTTTCTCATGGGGGCCAGCACTTTGGTGTATAAGAAGTGGCTATGAGAATGGTCAGATCAGCTTCTTAATCAGTTCCTGATATATGAGGTTGCTTTATAGATGTCATGACTGTTTCCTCCATCTTTGACCTCTGTGGTATGTAGGGATAATAGCCACTGTCCACCATCCAAACAGGGAGCAGAATCTGGGGTTGGCCAGAGTGCTCCTAAGTCATTTAGCCAAAATTCCGTGTTTATACTGTGGTTGTCTGGGGAGCTGGGGGCATGGTGCCCATGTAAGTTTTTATCAGAACCCTTACCCATGTGGGCACAATGTGTTCAATAGCCAGCTGTCCTGTCTTGTTTTCAAAGATTGATTTATTCTTACTAATGATTATGTGTAATGGTAAACTATTCCAGGCGTGAACAACTCTTTGTGAGAAGAAATATTGTCTTTTACTTCTTTTGTATGGAAAGCTATGTAATTGTAGTGTGAGCAAAGTTTTAATAGCTATCACTACTGTCAGCTAGTGACAGCACTTGGTACCCCTCTACCAGTATGAATTGCTCAGAGTGTGGGTATTTATCAGTTTATTGATTTCTAGTTCAGAATATAACTGTGCATAGCTGGGGCTACATAGTTTTGGGACAAACTTCTTTTCCCCCTTGCGTGTCTCAGTTGGGCACAGAAAGTGTTCATAGCTTAGTATTATCAGTAATTCTGTATATATGGATCTCTGTTCATCTCCTGATTTTACTTGTGTGGTGGAGTGGTTGAGTGGTATGTGTGTGGGGAGGTTGACTCATTGAAAATAGCATTGTTTCTAAACAGTATGGTCTCATTTGACTGTTTTAAAAATTATCTCCTGGAATACCAGGGGTCTCAGTTGCCCAGTGAAACAGAGAAACACTTTAATGAGATTTGTTTTTGTGTCATGAATGAATTGCTTTTTGTATCTCCGAGATAGAGGGGGACATCTAGCTTGCCCTTGTGCTGCAGTGCTAGCTGGGGGAGATTTAGCTTTGCCAAAATAGTGTCAATTTCGGTCTTTTGATCAGATAGTGAGGAGCTGTAAAGTTTTTCAGAAAATTGAGTCATTTTATTAATTTCCACCAGTTTGTGGTAAGGTGTACCTGTGGTGTCACTCAGCATAGCAATGAGGCATGCCGCTTGATGGTTTTTAAGTGGTAGGCTAGCAGACAACCTGTTTTTTCATCTGCATCCCAATATCTGTGTCTAGTACAGAGAAGAGCTACTGTAGCTCTGCTCTCCTTGCCAGAAGTGAATTAATTTGGATGCGAATCCCGGCTACTTCTGCCAAAAGAGCTTGAGCAAGTTTGGGTGTTTGAGCTTTCTTATATTCTTGATCCTTTTGTGCTAGTGTATTTTCCAGTGTTTTCAGTGTGGTTTTTCTTTCTTGCGTGTGCCTAGCTGAAAAGCTCATAATCCCTCCTTGTGCTGTTGCTCTAAAGGCTACCCAGAGTGTAGCTACAGTGACTTCCCCTGTAGTATTTTCTACAAAAAAATTTTTAGCCTCCTCTGTAACCCATTGTTTGAAGACAGCATCCTTCATAAGCAGGGGATCCAGCCTACATTGAAATGAATGGGGGGACTTTGGGCCCTCTATCACTAGTGAGTATCACTAGTGAGGGCAGTGGGGCATGATCTGACATAACAAGGAGTTCAATGTCAAAGGTGATCGTCTGTTGTGTGATATGAGGGGAACCTACTAGTAGGTCCAACCTGTTGGCTGTTTCTTGTGTTGGAAAGACATACATGAAGTCCTTAGCCATTGGGTTGAAGGACCTCCACAGATCAGACAGGGAGTGCTCCTGTTTCAGGCTAGCTATGGCTCTGGCAGTCTTAGGATGGAATTCTACAACATGAAGTGTTCTGTCCATACCTGAGTCTATGGTGGTATTAAAATCACCCCCTGTTAGATAGGGAGTTCTAGGAGGGCCAAAAAACCTGAAATTCTTGGCAAAATATGTTAAAAAAAATATGGGGAGTCTGTGTTGAACCTATATATAAACCCAAAAATCAGCGGACGCTGTAGGGTGGTAACCTGTAGGAGTACCCATCTTCCCTCATCATCATGCTCCTGCCTTTGTATTGACCAGGGTAAGAACTTATGCACAAGTATGGAGACCCCTCATTTGGATGTCTTAGCACAGTTATGCATATTTAGCCCCACCCACTCCCTGCGTAACTTGACTGCATCTGAAGAAGTCAGTTTAATCTCCTGTAGGAGGGCTATATTAGTATGCAGTTTTTTCAGGTCAGAAAGAAATTACTTGCTTTTAATGGGGGAGTTAAGACCTCGCACATTCCAGGTGGTGCATTTAAGGTCTGCCATAAGGAATATAGTATATAAATACACCTTTGGGAGAATTTCTTCTCCGAGGTCTCCCCATTAATTTAAGGGGTGGAGAGTGATGGTGGTCAGAGAGCCACAGAGCTAACCAAGTGTAGATATCGGGTATGCATAATTTGCACCTCAGGTATACTATTAAGGCTAGAGTGCCCAGTACAGTCCCAATACATTCCAGTGTGCTTCTACATTTTAACACAAACCAAACCTTTTGCATTAGTCATTTCATAAAAATTAGGCTAAACGCTAAACTATACCAGTAAACTATTTCATTTTGTGGATATCTGAAATATGCATAAGAAGAAACTTGAGATCATTGGGTTGAGAGTCCCATATGGCTGGCCACATAAAGGCAGCCGGTAGACCTAGGGCTCAGAATCAGGATGGTGAGAAGAGAACAGGTTGCCACCAGCCAATATACCTGGGGATGAGCGATAGTGCTGGTATCAACCTATGTCTGGGTAGAGAGAGAGAGTTCATTAGAGGATCCATGAAGTGAGCAATCCTTCTATGGGGTCCTTGCTTGATATTTCTCCTTGTACTGAGATGGGAACCTGGTCAAGCAAGATCTTTACTATCACCCCCAAGTTACACTCTTCCCACAGGTGCATAGGAAGGGTGATACCTATGCATTTATTACCCCCTCTCCCCCTCAGTAGGAGTGGGATTGATTTTAGGGAGAGAGGGTGTATTAAGGTGGGGGGTTGCATCTCAGATGCAGGTTCTTGGGAGAGAGAGGGGTGTATGGTGTTAAAATATAGAGGTGATAAGTCCTATCCACCGGGAGGGGGTGGTGGGAGACCTGGAGCATAAGATGGCCATGACATTAAAAGCTAGAGTTCGCACAGCTTTGTACTTTGTGTCCCTAGTGAGATATGGCACATTATGATAAGGAGCTCTAGTGTGGACTTTATCTAGCCAAGATTGTATTATATTCACTGTGTAATTTGAGTTCCCAGACTTATGAGGTAATGGTCCCAGGGTACACTGTTTCATGTTGTGGTATAATTCTTATCTTCCATATAGCCATATTTAAGATGTGACCAAGCCCCTGGGTCTCATTGGGAGAGTAAATTATGACAGATTCCAAATGGTTATCAGCAGAAATAGCAACAAGGAACTTAGAAAGAGGCCGGAAGAGTACCCATAGGTACTCTTGCACCCTCTTTCTATAAAGCTAAGATTGTGGTATTTCCTAAAAAAGATAAAAATCCAGAGTAGGTGGCCTCATATCATCCCATATCACTTTTAAATACTAATATGAAAATGTTGGCCAAAATATTGGCAACTCATTTAGAAAAAGTGATTCCGAGCCTTATTCAGTCCGATCAGAATGGGTTTATTAAGGGCAGGAGTTAAGGTACAAATACCAGAAGGCTGATAAATTTGATCAAAATAAGTTGAGACAGAGAAACCCTAATTATGACCTTAGATGCCGAGAAGGCTTTTGATTGGGTGGAATGGGACTATCTGTTCTCTACATTGGACAGATTTGGAATGGGGGATCAGTTTATTAATTGGATAAAAAATAATCTATAAAAATCCCTTGGTTTTATTAGAGGAACATATTTAATGACTCCATGAAAGAGCAATATCAGAGGCTGCCTTGTTGGCCCTATTCTGGTACAAGCCCACCCTGCTGACGAGGCACGCGTAAACACTGAGCCAAAAAACAAAGTTTCTTTTTTTTTTCTTCTCTTTTTAATTTTTAGTTGTTACTCAATTTGCATACTAACATACTAAAATGCCAGCAGAATAGGCCAAACGGTCTTTCATGTCTGCTCGTTTGGTCAGCCCCCACCCTGGGAGCTGATCATATTCCCACTGCACAGGACTTTGCATCCAGAACCCTTCCTCGTACCTGTCCCACCCCCTCTTGAACCCCTCCACCATCTCTGCCTTCACCAGCCCCCTGGGCAGCACAGTCCATGGCTCCACCACCTTCTCAGTGAAGTAGCACCTCCTCCTTTCTCTCCTGAATCTCCCCCATCCGGCTTCCACCCATGCCCTCTAGTTGCCCCCCTTCCTTCTGAGCACCTTGACTGCTTCTCCCCTATTTAACCCCTTCATGTACTTGAAGACCTCTAGCATGTCCCCCGGTCCCTTCTCTCTTGTAATATGTGTACATATTTAGCTCTTCAAGCCTCTCACCATAGGTCCTGACCCCCAAGCCCCAGATCATTTTGGTTGCCCTCCTCTGGACCCTCTCCAGGAATTCAATGTTCCTCTTTAAGTGTGGCCTTCAAAACTGCACACAGTACTTGAGGTGCGGTCTCACCAAACAGTTATACAGGGGGAGTATCACTTCCCTCCTTCTGGAGGTGATCCCACTAGCAATGCATCCCAGCATCCTGTTGGCCTTGGCCACTGCCATCCTACAAGTCTCAGAGTTGTTCATCTTGACATCCACCACTACCACCCCAGGTCCCTCTCAGCCATTGAGACTTGTAGCATCCCCCCCCCGGGTATACGCTTGTCCCAGGTTTCTGGGTCCCAGATGCAGTACCTTGCATTTCCCTACATTAAACCTCAGCTTCCACTTTCTAGACCACCTTCCCAGAGCCTCCAGGTCCCCCTGTAGGGCCACCCTCCCCTCCTCCCCCCCATCCACCAAATGTTCACATAGTTACAGCCTAATTCATATAGTTCCTTGATTTACTTGCAAATTGATGTTATCACATATATTTGCTAATGCTTAAATAAGTTTAATATCTATGATGGATAGGCTAACATCATTCTTAACAATGAGCATGGAATGCCTTGCAGAGACTGGCAGAATTTTTTCCAGTTTGAAAGCTCCTAAGAAGGGAGTGTATCTTCTCAAATAAGAGGACCTGGGCCACTGTATATCTCTGTTCAAGAGAGTGGAATACCTGTGAACAACAACAAAGATATTAAACAGAGAGACTCACACTTGGATTTATGAACTTTGAAATCCTGAATTGAATGAGGAAAAAATTGTCACTGTCCAATATTCTGAGTAATTGTTGAATTGATTCAAATGTTTTTAATTATAGTGAAATGTTATATTGTATTGTTACACAAATTTCTTTGTAAAATATAAGTTTAAAAAAGTCCCTTGGCTCATATAAATACAAATAATCAAATATCAGATTTTTTTTTCACTTTCCAGAGGCACCAGGCAAGGTTGCCCTCTGTCCCCTGCTTTATTTGTTTTGGCTATAGAGCCATTAGCAGTGGCAATTCAGGGCAACCCTAATATTCAAGGAATAGAAATTCATAATGTGGATCATAAAATTAGTATGCATGCCGATGACATCCTAATCTATCCGACCAATCTCACAAATTCACTACCAGTTTGTTTAGAGGTAATTATGGAATTTGGAAAAGCATCTGGATATAATATTAATTTAGCAAAAGCTGAAGTGTTAGTGCTTAACCCCTCCTCAACCTCCAATATTCAGGTAATCTATAAAGATACTATTAAAGAAAAGGTTAAATATTTAGGGGTTATAATAACTAAAAAACTATCTCAAATACATGAATTAAACTACCTTCCCCTACTTAAGAATATACAGAATGACCTAAAGAATTGGAATAAGTTACCACTGACATTAATTGGGTGCTATAATGCGATAAAAATTAATATCCTTCTCCGGTTATTATTTTTCTTCCAGGCCCTACCCATAGCATTCCCTGACAAGTTTGTTTAAGAATTTGGATCAGAAGGTCACTCAGATTATTTGGAATGGAAAAAAAAAAACAAGAACTGCCTTACAAAAGCTCAGGCTGTTAAAAACACAAGGAGGACTGGCCTTTCCCAGTTTTAAACAATATTATTTGGCAGATCAGATATCTCAAATTTCAGATTAGTATAAGGTGGAAATTAAAAAGTGTGAACTACAGAAACATTTTCATAGATATAATCCCAGAAATATTCTATATTCACAGTATTACAACAAAAACAAAAATATTAAAAACAACACCATGACGGCATCTAGAAATACCACCTTATGTTGGCAACAGGCTAATAAAATTATCGGCTAGACAGATTCCATTTCTGTTTATTCTCTCATATTTCATAATTATGGATTTCTTCCCTCTATGGTAGATCCAGCATATTTATTGTGGGGAACATGGAATCAAAATGATAAATGACTTGTATAAAGACACTGTATTGTTAACTTTCAATCAAATTCAAAGGAAATACAATATTCCAACTGAACACTTTTTTTGGTTCTTACAAATCTGAGATTACATCTTTAAAAATAAATCTAATTTAAATTTGCCTCCATTAGAACAAGTAATGTTAAATAAAGATCCCAATATTAAATCCCTATCCAATATATATAAATTAATGAATGTCTCTTTCCCTACATGTTTGAGTAAACTTAAAATTAAATGGGAACAGCATTTAGGGGTACAGATAGGTGAGAAAGAGTGGAATAAGACTGCTACTTACCCACTTACAGAATTTTAATTTCCAATTTAATATTTTCCATAGGACCTATTTGACTCCGTCACGGTTACATACATTTAATCCAGATATTAATGAAAAGTGCCCAAGATGTCAGGAAAATACAGGATCTCTTATACATGCTTCTTACTTGTAAAGAATTAACTAAGTATTGGGACACTATCTTGAGAGTGCTGGAATCTGCCATGGGGGTTAAGGTTAAGATAGATCTGTTGGCTATATTACTGGGCCAAATCAACAGGGCTGAGAACTTGCATGATCACCAATGTAAATTAATATCCTTAGCTTTCCTCTTAGCAAAAAAATCTGTTTTAATGAGATGGAAAGACAATTGTCATTCATTGATAGGTTTTAGAAAGAATATTTTAAGATTGATAAATCTGAAGTGTTTCATGAAATATGGAATCAATTTATAGAAGTAGAGAAGTAGAAGAATTTAAAAACATTCAGATGTGAAGTTCAGTCCCTGATGAACTGCAGAAGTTAGTGTAAAGATATAATAGCTGTTTACTGTATATATCTCTAGTGAGCTTAGATTCTTGAAATGTTTTGTATTCCCCAGTGTAAATTCCATACCATTGTGTCATAACTTAGAGGTGCCATTTAAGGTTATGATTGTAATATCAATTAATTGTATTTTCTGCCTGCTGAAATGTACAGACCCATTTTTCTTTTTTTTCTTAATATTAAAAAAACAACAACAAAGAACTTCAATTTCTGCTATTTCTGACCATGCTCTGTCACCTTTGAAAATGATCATGTCAGGAAAATAGGCATTTAATAACATAATAGCAGGCTAAAGATGAAGAACTGAGGTCTAGTATTTCTTACATTAAGCCAGCGTGGGCAGTCTGCTTCCCTTATATAGATTGTCTGGGGCCCCTGTTAAGGTCTCCCTAAAAAAAAAAAATGATCCACAGCTTATAGTGATCTCCAGCAGATGAAAGATGGAGCAAACCTAAAGGGAACTAATCTGCATCTAACAGCTTATTTCTAGGGGGCAGGGATCTCCCAACTTATCGGGCTAATGAACTTGGTAGGTGATCAGTGATGCCTTACATCTCTGTTGAGGTTTGTGGTGGCTATCAGTTGGCCAGACCAGTGACTGGACACTTTTTCCCTTACTGGGATACTTTAAGGGGCATATAAAGTATTCAGCTATCCATTTCAGTTATGCAGTGGATAACCTACAATCAGTTGTCTAGCCATAACATTTTAACAGCTGTAAAAACACACTATTTAGTCTGCAAAAAAAGAGACAGAGAAAAAAAAAAGTTGTTAAAGCCCTTTCAGTATTCTGGGGAGCAGAGATAAAACTAGATCCAGGTGTCCATGTGGTGTTGGTGGGAAATAAGTTCATGACCCCTCCGACCAGATCAATTTGCCCAAGACAGTCCACTGGATAGTATGTCCCATTTAGTTTGGAGCATCCCCTGCATCTTTTGCCTGCATGTACAGCAGTTTAACCCAGGCCCATTTATAACTTGTCATTTCTCCAAGAGTTAATGAGGCATTGATTTTGAGGGTCTATAGCAGTAATGTCCATTAAGAAGGGAAATAAACACAACTGGTTAGCAACAGGGACTAACTTTTATTAATTACTGATGTGTTAAACAGCTGTCAGTCCATTTTGTAGTGCCTCTGTAACGTCTTGGTAAATGGGAATAGGCCCAAGGCACCATGAGAAGCAGGTTACAAGTTGGGGGGGGGGAGATTACCAAGAGCTTACCTGACTGTTCAGTGGTTCAGACCCTTTTTTGTTGTGATTGGGTCTTCAGTTCCCGAGGATGGCAGTACAGTTAGTGATGTTTCTGCAGCTCAGGATTCTTCCTTCTCAGCTTGGGATTCCCTGGGGGTTCAGTGGCTTCGATGCAGCAGTACAGAGGTTGACAGTTCTGAATCTAGGGCTGCTTATTGATTGGGAGCCAAGCAGAATTTAAGATTGTGAGGGGGAAGTTGGGGAATCGGAGCTTCTGCAGTGACTTGATCTGCAAGGACCATTCTGTGAGTCCCTTTTTGTGGAGCCCTAGTGCCTTTGTCTACCCTGACTTCTTTTCACATAGACGTTTCAGGTTTTTGTTCAAAAGTTGGGGGGGGTCCTGGGATGAGGGCTGAGATGTATTTTCTGGTGGAGGTAGAGTGTCCATCATTGCTGATCTTCTTGGGGATCGGGAGTTTGTTTTGAGAAATTGATCAGCTTCTTCCAGTGAGTTGAAGGCTTGCTGCACACCATTGATATTGACAGGGTTAGATGACCAAGTTGCTTGGGGAGAGCCCAGCATTCCTGCCCAGGAGGGGGGGTAAGCCTGGGGATGGAAGGGGCAGTGAGTGGAGCAGATGACTAGAACCTCCAGTGCCAGGAGGAAGGAGCCAGGCAAAAAAAAAAAAAGACTGCTCTCATCCTCTAGGGGAGAGTGGGCAGAGCCAAGAAAGCTGGGGAAAGGTAGTCCAGGCCAATAAACAGATGGATCATGGCAGGCATCGACACGTGGTATGATTCCATGCCACACCTCCCATAGGACAGTACAAAAAGGAAAAAGCTGGTGGTAGGATGGCACTGAGCACCTGCAGGCCCTGCACCCAATCAGCTGGGCAAGCAAACAGAACTAAATTCATTACATGGTGGGGTTTGGGGAACCCAAATTACTCCACCAGGGGGCAAGCTCTGGAGGAAAACAGCAGCAGTAAATCCCAGTGAACGTTGGAGTGATGGAGCTGGAGTACTTGACAGATGGGGGCCAACTGGGTAAGAGAAAAAAATAAGAGAAATGATGCTGGGCTTGGTTGCAGAAACAAACAAGATCAGCACTCCCACAGCTGTTCAGTCAGAGTGAGTTTAAAGTGTTCTTGCTCAAAGTAAAGCAGTAAATGAAGCACAGTGCAAAGTTGTAGATGGCAGAACAGGAAAAAGTGAGCCCTGGTGCTTAGAGGACAAAACTCCTCTTCATCAGGGGGCATGGCCACGGCCTGCAGAAGTCAGCCTTTTATAGTCCCAGTTGTGACATCATCATTCTGTGTCACTGACTTAGAACATTCCATTAATATAGTACTATGATCAGTTTTTTGCTGCATAGCAGGAGCTATGCTGACAGATCGTGAAAAGGAGGAGTAGAGAGAAAAGAGGGTCTGAGGGTGTGACCAGATATCGAATGCACAGCAGTATGTGTGCTCCACACTTTGCCCAATGAGTGGAATTGAAGCACTTCAGCATGAAGCAGTCCATCTTTTTCCCAACCCTTCTGCAGCTCTCCAGTTGGTCTCTCTCTCTCTCTCTCTCTCTGTTCCCTGCACATCTTTTCTTCATTTAAAAAGCATTTCTTTTTTTTAACTATAGGATGCTATGTAAGTGGCTGCATTGCTTGAAGACCTCTTATACGTCCAAGAAGTCTTTACGCACAGCTATTTCGGAACATAGCCTTGTTCCTAAGTGGAACAGTTTTTCTTGAATCAAAACAAAAAATGGAAGCTAGTCAAAAGCTTCCGAGTTGCTGTATTGAAAACACACTGATTTCCCTACTGCAGTAAAATCCCTACATATTAAAAACCAAAAATCCCCTCATAATATAGTGTTCCTGTACAGCAGGATTAATTACATTTTCATTCTGTGAAAGGTGTATATATATGTATGTCCAGTTAATTTGCCTAGAATGTTATCTGTTGTATCCATCTTGAAAATAAAGCAGAGTTTAAAAAATAATCCCTAACCCACCTCACCTGGCTTTTTTATCATTTTTGGGCAGCTACATTCTAGTACAAATGCTCCATGACCATTTTCACACAACGGCTATTCCCTTTACCCACCAGCCGTTCACATGTACACCAGTCTGTTTTTACTGTATTACAACAGTGGTCTGTGAATGAAACAATGAAACTAATGTACCACTTGCACTGAGCAGAAAGATGGTATATTTTCTTCACTGCAGCTGTTTTTTATTCTTTCTCCATAAATTTTTAAGTCTACTAGCCTGACTTTTCCTCTCTGTGAACCCTGTGGCATTGATACTTTGATAAGTCAATCAGATGCAAGTTAGTGAATGACTGACATCTGTGACAGCCAATAGGATGTAGACTGAGTTACGACTTGGGTCAGAGATATCTTCCTCTGTAACTCCAGCACCCTCTGAGACTACTCCCTGGCCCAACAGTTGGGGACACTGGGGTGCCCACCTCTGACACCCCCAAATATCAAGCCAACATTGGGATGCCCAATCCCCAGTGTCGGTTGGTATCTGCAATAAAGAAAACTGTCCCTTGACATCTTTTTCTTTTTTTAACCCTGAAGTAAAGAAAAAATGCCCTTGTTGTCTTGTGCCACCATCTTGACCCCCACTCCAACCCCTCCACTCAGCACCCTATACCCCTCACCCTTACTACCCTGTATTTTTATACTGGGGGTCAAATGCCGTCATCCTTTCTGGACCAGAGACACATCTTCACTCTTCAAAGCCAGATTGGGAACTAAGGAAATCAAATAAGCATGGTTAGTTTACTTCAATGCATTCTGAACTTTTACTCATAACTTGGTCATTTTTTAATATGTTTACCCCAAATTTTCAACATTTTTTTTTTGAGACCCCACCTCATGAACAAGATTGATGACACTTTTCAAGTCCAGCCCAAAAGGTGGTTTCACAGTTGCTCTACAAAATCATCTTTCAGATGGGATTTGAAACTTTTCATCTACTGGGTTCAAGAGGATGGGTCATAAGAAGACTACGTTGAAAATTTGGGGTCAAAATATTTAAAAACAACTAAGTTATGAAGTTACATTGAAGCTTTTCAACATTCACTCCTAACTTTGGTAATTTTGAATATTTTGACACCAAACTTTCAGCATAGTCATTTTTTTTCACACCACCTCATGAATATGACAGATGCTGTTCTTCAAATCCTGGCCAAAATGTGTTTTCACATTTATGGTATGAACTGGCATTTCAGCCAGGATTTGAAAATGTTCACCAAGTGGGTTCATGAAGTGGGGTCATAAGAAGACTATGTTTAAATTTGGGGTCAAGATATTAAAAAAACAAGAAAGTTATGAAGCTATGTTGACATTTTCTATGCTCACCCATAACTTTGGTAATTTTCAATATTTTGACATCAAATTTTCAACATAACCATTTTGTTCACACCACCTCATGAATGAGGCAGGTGTAATTTTTCAAATTCTGTCCAAAATGTGTTTTTGCACTTCTGGTGCAAAATGATATTTTAGCTGAGATTTGAAAACTTTCACCTATGGGGGTCATGGGGTGGGGTCACAAGAAGACTATGCTGAGAATTTTGGGGTCAAAATTTTTAAAAAGAAAAAATAAAGTTTTTCAGCTGGTTTATTTCTTTATTTAGCTCCAAAATAGATCTTTCACCACATCATACACATCTGCATGGTTTCCTAGGAGGCAGGCAATATATATTTAGGGACACCACTGCTTTAAAATTTTTAGCCTATCACTTTATCTCATGTGTAGGTCTCCCCTTGCGTAAGATTTTCAAAACCTGGTTGTGCTGCACTTCGAAAGTTGGCTGCTGCCGACAGACCCAAGTATTTTGTATGAATTTCCTTGTAAGGAGGAGTAGAATATGTACTCCTCTGGTATAAGGGCCCCAGTCATCTACATTCATGTACTCTAGAAACACAGAATTTGATGGCAGAAAAAGAACTAGTTGGCACATCTAGTCTGCCTTGCCTATTACTACTCTTGGACCCTATTCAGTCTCAGGTGTCCCTCCCTCCTCCACTTATTCCATGGAAGTTTGAAGACCCTCACTCTCTTAACCCCACCACCTCCAATGGCAGACTGTTCTAGGCATCCACTATGTCTTTCTGAGAAGTATTTCCTCACATTACTTTTAAACTTCCCTTGCTTAAGCTTCTTTGCATAACCCTATATTCTAGTGCTTCTTCTTCTCTGAAAGAGACTCCCCTCCTGCACCCTGTTTACCCCTGTGAAGTACTTATAGGTCTCAATCAGGTCCCCTCAAGCTTTCCTCTCCTATAGGGAGCACATGCCAAGTTCCTGCAGCCTATCTTCATATGGTTTCTCATGCAACACATGCACCATTTTGGCAGCCCTTCCTTGGACCATTTCCACCCTGACAATGCCCTTGTGGATTGTGGTCTCCAGATCTGTGCACAGTACTCTATGTGGGGTCTCACTACTGAGCCACACAAGAGCAACACCCCCTCATTTCTCCTACTTGAAAACACCATCCCTATGCAACTGAGCATCCCAACAGCTTTACCAGCTGCTCTGTTGCATTGCCCTATGACCATGAGATAGTACGGTTGTGTAAGAATTTACTGTAACGGCAGATCTTCGAGAGTATCTCTCACAGCAGGTCATTCTGTGTGGGAAATCAACTGATCGAATATGTAAACATATCGCAGGCCTCAGAAGGAAACCAAGGAAGGAAATCAAGACAGCAGCTCATGGAGTCATAAAAGACAGGAGCAAGGAACCCTTCTGAAGCAACAGCAAGGAGGAAGGAGGGCGGGGCTGCATGACCTGCTACAAGAGATACTCTCGAAGATCTACTGTTACAGTAAGTTTTCATACAACTGTACTATCTTCTTCGAGGCAATCTCTTGCAGCAGGTCATTACGTGTGGGAAGATTCCCAAGCAGTTGTTATACCCAGCAAGAGGAGGAAGCAAAGTATGAAGGCTTAGGACAGTAAGCTTTGTAGGACGGCCCATCCAAAAATGGTTCACCTCATAGAAGCGATGCCTAGACAGTAATGCTTGAAGGTATGTACAGTAGACCACATGGCAGCTTCTGAAATATCCAGGGCAGAAACACCTTGTTGCAAGCAGGTCACTGTTAAAAAGAACTGAGGAGTAGCTGAGACCTCCCCCTTTTATACCTACCAGGTGAACACCACCTGGTGGTGCTAAGGGGAGGTCCCAGTGTCTACTGCTGAGAAAGTCATCCAGAGAAAATGACAACTGCGGCAGATATACCACATGTAATGACCTGCTGCAAAGGATTGCCTCAAAGAAGATTATCAGATATGACTACCCCAATGTGCCTCTCTTACTTGGTAACACTAAGTACCCCCATCTTATACATTGCCTTCTGATTTCCCTTCACCAAGTGGATAACTTTGCTGTTTTTGGAACTGAAACCCAGCTGCCACCCCCTAGACCACAACTCTAGTTTCCCCAGATCCCTTTGCATTCTCTCCATATCCTCCTGTGTGTCCACCCTGTTGAAGATTTTTGTGTCATTCACAAAGAGACACACCCTGCCCTCCAGTTCCTCAGCCATGTCACTTATGAAGACACTGAAGAGGACAGGAACCAGTATCGATCCATGTGACACTCCACTGGTTACTCGCCCATCCAGACCGACAGTGACATTCAACTCCCTCTCCTGCTCCACAAGGATTTGCATGTCAGCATCCCTCCATGCTGAGGCACCAGGTAGGTACCTCACCTCCTTCTTCTTCTCCTCCTGCCTTGCTGCCAAATACACCATATCTATCCTATCTAAACGGTAACATGCACGCTGTCACACGAGAAAGCAAGAAGACATGAGAGGAGCTACATTAGACATTTTTAATTAATGGGTCACGTTTTGTCCTATACAGAGACGTATATTAAATGCTGTAATAAATGAGTGTTAATTATGGCATTTAATATACTTTTTGAGTGAGAGAAAGCAGAGAAAAAGTGCGATTCCTCAAATAAAACAAAGTATGGGGTGCAGTGTGTAAACTCGAATTTTACACACACCCTCATTGTTGGATGGCTGCATAGGTGCCATCCAACAACTCTGGTGTGTGTAAAATTCTTGTTACACACTGCACCCCATATTTTATCCTATATGTAATGCACAGCCAGGGTCATAGTGAAGCATTCCCCTCATTACCTGCTATCAAATGGTTTGATATCAAACTATTGATACAGACTTTACCACACACACATATATATATATATATATATATATATATATATATATATATACACACTGTATGTATATATATATATATATACACACACACACACACACACACACACAGCCAAATGTTGACAAAATGACATGCACCACTTTTTGCCCCTATCCACCCACAAACTCTTGGCTATCAACAAAATGCTGAGGACACACACACACACAAAATCTGTGGCAACTGTTGAGCATAGTATATATCCTACCAAACAGATAACTTTCATGCAATTAAAAAATAGCTGTAACATAAGGGTGACCCAGTAGCTTGGAGGGCTGAGGCAATGTGTGCCTTACCTCCCACCAAGCCGGTGACCTGGGTTCAGGAACTCAGTTTGCCAGGGTTAGGCTGGTTGGGGGGGACTGAGCAATTGTCCCTCCTCTCCTTGGGTGGGGAGGCAGGTTGACTTGGCAACTAGCTGCCACAGATGAAGGCCTGGGGTAGTGCCAGAAGCATGAATGACATTGAAGGGCAGGACTGCAGTTCCATAGCATCTGTGTACCTCCATGCATACATAATTATGAGCCAGCATGGCAGGGGATCCAAGGGGAGAAAATAGAAAAAATGAATTGCATATGCTTCATAAAGCCCTGCCCACCAACCTCCATCCCATGCCACCACCTGGACCATGGCACAGTTCTGGATGGGAGTTACCACGTGGGGGGAGGAAAGCTGTCCCCTTCCTGGCCCCACCATGGGTGGCAATCCATGGGGTGACTTTTGGCTCAGCAGTCTGAGGGAGGTGAGTGCTGGATGGAAGAGGCAGGGACAGGGCTGAGTGAGAGATGACTTGTATTGACTGCAAAGGCAAAAAGTTTTATGGAAATAAAAAGTGCCATGGTACATGTAACCTTAATACACACACACACACACACACACACACACACGAAACACACACACACACACACACGCGTATAAACACAAACACACACACATACTAATGGGCACGACCAAACCATTACAGTAAACCCAATCAGTGTAGGTAATATGTAAAGGATTTCTTACCTGAGTGCTATGGAGCCAGAAGTAGGACTTAAAGGGACGAAGTCCATCAGACCTGTAAAATAAAATGTAAGAAAGAGGTCACAAAGGATCCATATTTCTTAGGGAGTAAATAGGAAGAAAAGTATAGGTAAGGTGTAGAATAATACCTATCTGATGGGGAAGGAGTCATCATCATCATGCCAGACCTGTCAAAGGAAAGAGAAAAACATGTTAATATGGAAAAAAATACAGTAGCAAGAAAAGAGACAGAGAGCAGAGACATACAAAGGGGGTATAGGACAACATAGGAGTTAGAACAGCTTTAAACAAATAGGTACAGTTAAAGAAAATCAGGAAGGCAGAGATATAGTGATACAGAGATTGGGGGGCTCAGAAAAAACACTGACTGCCACCTACTGTAGATAGCCTTCTTGCAAGTAATTATATGTAGTATCGGGGATTTTGGGCTAGTGGCCCAGCATAATTGAAGTAATTTTTCATCAATGATCTACTTTTCCTAGTGGCCAATGTATTAAAACAATATTTTCCATAGATTGTAGTGTGTGTGTGTGTGTGTGTGTGTGTGTGTGTGTGTGTGTGTGTGTGTGTGTGTGTGTGTGAAGGGGGAGGGGTCAACATACCCCAATACTGTTCCCCATGTTACCTCATCAAAGCCCCCTGTTCCAAATTGAGAGAACTGTCCCACAGTGTTAGAAACTTAATACAAAAATGACTAGCAATGAATGTGAAAACTATAGTATTATAATAACAGCACACTTACATTATACAATGTACTGAACTTTACAAACTTTTTGATCTACTGTGCCACATTGTATAGCATACTGTTCCATAATTTGGGGGTGAAATGTTGAGAGGTATTTGTTTTAGCAGGCAGCAGGATGCACCCTGAAGAGGAGGACCAGGAAGAGGACAAGCTTTGGTATTTCTGATGTCTGCGCGAGCAACCACGCTACAAACGCTCAAGTATCATTTGTTCCCATAACCGAATATTGCAGTCGGAGTTCAGACATGCACTTCAGATCAGGAAGGCAGAGATATAGTGATACAGAGATTGGGGGGCTCTGAAAAAACACTGACTGCCACCTACTGTAGATAGCCTTCTTGCAAGTAATTATATGTAGTATCGGGGGGGGGGGGATTTTGGGCTAGTGGCCCAGCATAATTGAAGTAATTTTTCATCAATGATCTACTTTTCCTAGTGGCCAATGTATTAAAACAATATTTTCCATAGATTGTAGTGTGTAGTGTGTGTGTGTGTGTGTGTGTGTGAAGGGGGAGGGGTCAACATACCCCAATACTGTTCCCCATGTTACCTCATCAAAGCCCCCTGTTCCAAATTGAGAGAACTGTCCCACAGTGTTAGAAACTTAATACAAAAATGACTAGCAATGAATGAGAAAACTATAGTATTATAATAACAGCACACTTACATTATACAAATGTACTGAACTTTACAAACTTTTGATCTACTGTGCCACATTGTATAGCATACTGTTCCATAATTTGGGGGTGAAATGTTGAGAGGTATTTGTTTTAGCAGGCAGCAGGATGCACCCTGAAGAGGAGGACCAGGAAGAGGACAAGCTTTGGTATTTCTGATGTCTGCGCGAGCAACCACGCTACAAACGCTCAAGTATCATTTGTTCCCATAACCGAATATTGCAGTCACAGTTCAGACATGCACTTCAGACAGAAAGGTTATATTGACAAAGGCAAATGCAAAAGAAGAAAGCTGTCATTTGTGTATCCAGATTTTCCACCAGACCGAGTCGGCAGTTAGCTAGAGGACCGGCCGCATCCTCTAATCCTCTTTAGGCAGTGCTGTGCAATGCCAGATCAATAAGAAACAAAACCACCATTTTTTCAAACTTGATTTCCTCTGTCAATCTGGCTTGCATTACAGAGACCTGCCTGGGTGGCGATGCAGTCTCAGTTTTAGAGGCTGCCATCTCCGCCAGTTATGCCGTTGTGCACTGCCTGAGGAAGGATCGCAAGGGTGGGGGAGTGGCCATTGTATTTAGATCCAGCCTGGGCTTCATGGTGCACGAAGCTGGCAACACCCAATCTTTTGAGTGCATTGCTGTGAGTAGTGGTGCAGGTTGCAGAATTCTACTCATGTACTGCCCTCCTTGGGTGAAGGGGAGGGGTAGAATTCCTGCAGGAGGTAGTGGACTTTGTCATCGACCAGGTTTTGGAGTCTCCCAGGTATTTAATCTTGGGGGACTTTAATGCCTGGATCAACAATGAATCCTTGCTTTTTGGTTATGACCTCCTCCAGTTGATGTCATTGCTGAGCCTGTCACAAGCTGTTGCTTCTGCTAATCACCAGCATGACCACACACTCGATCTGGTGTTCCAGCTGGGTCTTGAGACTGACAACCTCAAGACTGATTGTCTCTCTTGGTCTGATCATTGTTCCATGGAGTTCATTTTTGTGCCTCCCCGAAATACCCTCCCCTGTGGAAATGGTCAGCTGACACCCCTTAAGGGGATTGCACCCAGAAGGACTATTGATGTTAGCTGACCTATCTAGGGTTGATGCGGCATGTGCGATCGGCGCTGGAGAGGCGGTGTCCACCTATAACAGGGTAGTCTCTGAAAGGTCTGGATGCCATTGTGCAAGTTTGTATATGACTCAGCTTCTATCACTTGATCCCCCCCCCCCCCGGTTTGATGGGTATCTCAAGGCGATAAAGATCAGAGGTCAGAGGTTGCAGCATTGCCGGCAGAAGACCCGGCTGGAGACTGACAGACTGGACCTGCACTCTCACTATGTTGAGTACCAGGGGGCAATTTCCCATAAGAAGGCAACATTTCTGTCCAGAGAAATTGCTGCATGAAGAAACAAACCATGTCAGCTTTTTTGGACTTTAGGAAGACTTTTTCATCCTGCCTGTCTACTGCCAAAGAAAGCTTTTTCATCCACTTTGTGTGAAGACTTCGCTCTGTTTTCCCTGACAGGGTGTCAGTTATCCAGTCGGGGATCATACCAGTGATGCAACTTCCTTGCAGTGTCCAGATGAAGCAGTTCAGAGGCACTGTGTCTGGGAGGAGTTAGGCTAGTAGGGGCCTCAGAGGTGATCTAAGAGCTGAAACTTACATTCTGTGAACTGGACCCTGTCCCGATGCATTTCTTAATGGGCTGTGTTGAGGCCATCAGACTGCTGTTTGCCGGGATTGCCAGTTGATTGATGGTGGAGGATGTTTTCCCATTGGCTCTGAAAGAAGTGCTAGTGAGGCCCCTCATCCAAAAACCTTCCCTCAACCCTGACATCCTGGCAAATTACCATCCTATCTCCAACCTGTCTTTTTTTAAGCAAGGTTGTAGAGAAATTTGTAGAACAACAGCTCGAGGATCGCCTGGTGTCCTGTGACATCTACGAACCATTACAGTCAGGTTTTCGGGCCAGACATAAAACAGTAACAACTCTAGTGAGAGTGTATAATGATCTGCTGAGGGCTAGAGATAGAGGAAAGGTCATTTCTTGTGGTCCTCGATCTCTCTCTTCAGCTTTTGACACTGTGGACCACGTCATGTTTCTTGATCAGCATTTTGAGTTTTGTGGACTCGCCGGTACTCTCATCGGACGGTTTGAGTCCCATCTCTTGGACAGGGTGCAGTGGGTGGTGATATTAAATTTCTCCTCCTCCCCTATGCCTCGGTCCTGTGGAATACCCCAGGGTTCGATCTTGTCCCCAATGTTGTTCGCAGTGTATGTGCTGCCCCTGGGTGACATCATCCAACAATACAGTGTGGAGTTTCACTGCTATGCAGATGACATCCATCTGTATTTGTCTTTGGCCCCCAGAACATCTGGAACTGGTGACATGCTTAACAACTGTTCGGCTAAAATCAATGATTGGATGGCTTCCAGCTGTTTGAGACGTAACCTGGCCAAGATGGAGGTACTAGTAATCGAGCCTGGTTGCGAGCATGATTGTCTGCCACCGGGAGCTGAAACAGGCCTTGTCTTGTGGTCTGCTCTGCTGTTGGTATCCCTGAGGATGCAAAATCCTGATGTGATCCTGGATAGCAGATTGACCTTTGAAGATCAGGTGTCATCTGTGGTCAAAAGTGGTTTTTACCACTTACATAACATTGCCAGGATTTAGGCCCTCTTTCCACCAGAGGATCTCCCAAGGCTGGCGCATGCTTTTGTTCCCTCTAGGCTCGACTACTGTAACTCTCTGTACTTTGGTGTCATGGGAGGGACCCTTCGCAGACTGCAGCTGGTGTAGAACACAGTGGCCACGTTGTTGACGGGCCTTTTGAGGTCCAGTCATGTAACCCTGGACCTGCGTTCCCTGCACTGGCTGGTGCTCAGGTGGAGGGTCCTTTTCAAGGTGGGTTTACTCACCTATAAGGCCCTATACAGACTGGGTCCTGGCTACCTGTTAGAGCTCCTGTCACCGGCGACTTCTGCTTGCTCCCTCCGCTCCTCTTCGAGTGTCGTAATATACAGTCACAGGGTTTGGCTCAGGACCTCGGGATAACATGCTTTCAGTGTCTCTGGGCTGACCCTGTGGAACTCACATCCACCTGCTGTCCAGGAGGCCCCCTTGATTGAAGTGTTTAAGTGTTTAAGTGTAAGCTGAAGGCACACCTTTTCAGCCTGGCCTTCATAGACTGCTGAATTCCATCTGTGATGTCCAGTTTCCTTTTTTGGCAATTCAAAACCTTTTAAAGTCACTGAATTATTATTATATTGTGCTATTTCTGGGAATTTTACTGTATTTTAAATGTGTTTTCTATTGTATTGATTTTTGACAAGGTGCTCAGAGTCTCTGGGAATGTGCACCCTATAAATAAAGTTGCCTTGCTATGCCCTTATGGGATCATTTGCATGGGGTCAAAGGGCCAGCACAGTGCCACAAGACCACCCCTCTGGCAAGCATCCTTGTGTGCAGTGGTACCCCCTCCTGAACCACTCCTCGCTGTAACCCATTGTCCACATCCCTAGTGGCCAGTGTCATCCCCCCAAACCAGTCCTCGCTGTTAATCGTTATCTATTTCCCTAGTGTATAGTGGACCCCCCTCTCCTGAACCATTCCCCACTGTTAAATATCATCCTCAGCCCTCATATCCAGTGGTAGCCCCTCCCTAACTACAGTACATCCCTGCTACTGACTTGTCAATACAGTCTCTGATTATGACAGTTTCATAAAGTCCCTGTTGTCCAGTAGTTCCTCCTCCCACAGACACCCACCTCCTTGCCAGCATGCCCCTAACCATGTAGGGCACCAATACCTCCTACCCCTACCATGACCCATCACCTCGCCATCTGCCAACTGAACTCAGTCTCAATGAGCATGTGCTGTACAATTTAATGTTAGAATATGTGCTCATTGACACCACAGTCAATACATGGCTGTGGAGGAGAGACCAGGGCACTGCTCAATACTGCCTGTATGGGACTGGGTCATGGGTGGGGGATGGGGGTCAGTGACCTACATGGTTGGGTGGGTGGTATGCCGGCATGGTTGAGGGCCATGGTTGTGGAACCAGTGGACTGCATGGACTGTATGAGACTAAGACTGTCAGACAATGTATTGAGAATTCAGTTATGTGGACTTGGTCAAGGAGTGTGTACTACTAGATGCCATTGATATGACATCAATTTAACAGGGTTGACTGTTTCTGGAGGGGCTATCACTAGACGCCACTGATATGGACCATAGTTAACCGCAGCAAATGCTTTTGAAGTTCAGTAACACTTGGCACCAGGGATATGGGTGGGATTTCGCAGTGAGGACTGGGCTGGGAGTAGAGTGCCACTGTACACTAGTGCCAGTACTGCTGGGGGGGACACTGCACAGGCTGTGCACAGTGCATACACTGTCCATGATTTCAAATGGTGTAGACACTGTGGAACATCTCTGTCAGCAGCTTGCTGCTGTTGTATGAGTGCACTGTCGTTTGCTGGCTCTATGGGGGTGAGTCAGGGGGTGGTTGTCATTGATGCACTGCATCATGCGGGTGTGGGCATGCTGGCATGAGCTTGTGTTTGGGGTGGTCAGTATGGAATTTTTTTCCTAATTAACGGACAGTGGTGAGGTTAGGAAGGGCTTTGCCACTTTATGGCAGGGATGGCAGTTGATTTAATATGGACTGTGTTAGATTTGGGGTGATCACTGTATGTCACATACTGCAATGGGGGTCAGGGGGATGGCTCAGTACCTGCACCAACCTCTAGGGTTGCACATGTTTCAGACCCTTTCAGTCTCTGTATCATGCGTGTTGCAAGTGGCTGCCGCAAAACCCCTTGCGACATGTTCCGAACATGTCACTGCAGCAGTATTCAGGTCCTGCACCATCCTTTTCATGTCAGCAGGCCTTCCTCCCAAGTGTTGCCAGGTGCATCTGCAGGGGCATTGTGCCCTTTTGAGTATATGATTAAGGGCGTAACCCCCATAGTTGTGCCTGTGACTGCTCCACCCTTTTATGCATTGTTTTCAATATGGGTTCCAATTTCTAAGAAAATAGGTTATAGGATTAGATTGAATGGCTTGCACTGTCTACACATGAAATGTATTCTTAAACTTGTTTCATCTGCACATCCTATGGACTTGCCCTGTTCTTCGAGTCTTCTGGTCCTTGGTGCTGAAGGACTGCTCAAAAATTATAGGCAAGCCCATACTCCTGTCTCAGTACGCTCTGGTGATTGGAGATGTCTCATCCCTGCAACCACCACTTATAGCCTGGGCAATGACTGTAATTATGGAAGTGAAGAGAGCCATTCTGATGAACTGGAAACAACCCATTGCCCTGAGGGCCTCCATAGGGAGGGCGGCTGTGTAAAAGCTAGCAATCTTTGAGAAGCGCACAGCAGTGGGGAAAGGCTGCCTTCCCAGACATTATAGGAAATGGGATGCGTATCTTCACTCCCACCTATGTATGGTACCATTTACTCCCCCTGCTAACCCACCCCTGGGTCATTAGATATCTTCTCCGTCAGACCTCAGATATCCATATCAACACAGGATATGCTGGAATCTGTATATCTCCTAAAATATATCCCACGTCTCTGTTCTCTTAATCTATGTCTTTTCCGCTACTCACTCTAAGGACTGCTGCTTGCTACAAACTAGATGTATCTGTTGAAAATATACAGTAGCAATTCTTGTAAACACTTCTATATTAATTGTGGTTGTTAAAGACACACCCTTTGGATAGACCATTATATAAATTACTATACAGAACTGCAATAAGAAATGGTAAATGGCTCAGATAGGTCAGGACAAACTGTAGTATCATGCCTACTCAGAGTTCCTTGTAAGGAATAGGCTCAGCTTTAAAATAGTTGTAATTAGACTTGTACCTTAGCTAACATTATGTAAAGAGCAATAACTAAATACGATGTAAAGCAAGTGATATGCTGTACACAAATAAGAAAAACTAATCAAAATGTTACATGTTAAAAAAAACTTGTTTCATTCTTTGTGTTTTTCGTGTTTTGTACTAATTTTTTTGTATGTGTAATGGTTGATCGTGATCTAAGAGTTAATGCTATTAAAGCAATATTCCCACTTGCCATTATTCTGTTACACTAGTTCCATGTGCTCCAAGTAAGTGGTGATTGTTACCATCTGCCTTCCATATACGTAACAAAACATTTTATTTTTATTATTTTATTTAAGTCTTTGATAACTGGATATGCGCATTTTAGCTGCAATTACTTCTGCTTGACCAAGGAGTCCAGAAACAGTAATCACTTGTTTCTTTCTTTCACCCAAGGTTGAGAGGGCATTCCAGCTTCTAAGCAATGTTTGTGTAAATGTTGCTCAAATTACATTCTGTTGTGTTACAAGTATGGAAAGAAATTGTCTGATGTTGTCAAGGCTCATTCCACTAGGTGCATGGCTAACTCACTGCCTTATTTCAGTGCAGTCTCAGCCACTGACATTTGTTTGGCTGCCACCTGGAGTACTGTGCACACTTTTACAAAGCACTACAGTCGGGACATTCCCTCAAGAGGGGGTACAGTATTTGGCAGGGCTATGCTGAATGGACACCTGTCTTAAGTTTATGTAGTTCTGTCCTCCTTGACTTTAAGTTGCCTATGGCCAGTGCTTGGTACTCGTTTCTATGGTGTTACCTGCTGACTGACACCCCCTTCCCCCGTAAAGAAGATAGAACATTTATGGAACAACTTACCATGAACAGTACTTCTTTGAGGGAATTTCACTCACTGGTTGCCTTGCCTCCCACCATTCTCCTTCTTGGGGTTACTGACTGTGATGCATAGCATCTGCCTGTGACTAGCTATATTTATATTTGTGATATAAATATATACTGATTTGAATGCCTGCTTAGGAAAAGGGCAGCCAACAGTTTTTAAAGAGGCCTGACCTTTTGACCCCAAAAGCCCCATTGTGCTGAAACAGCTGGCTGTCGTAAAACTGACCCATTGGAAACTCTAATTAAAAACTTCCTTCCAAAGGCCAGGTTATAACACATTGTAAAGTAACCCTTCTACTTTGAAGCACAGGGGCAAAGTATGCATTTTATAACCTCTGAGGAAAAGGCCATTTTAACAGATTCCTGTTAACTTGTAAAACTGAAATTACTTGGGAAATCAGGAAGCTTGTAGAGAGATCAAAGGAACAATTCTTCTGTCATAAAGCCTCACTAATTTAGAAGAAAGGTATATATTATTTTTATTGGAATGTGTGAGCAGTGTACTGAGACATGAGACTGATAAAATTAATACAAGTTCTCAGGGTTTGAGTGACCTCACAGCAGCATCTGTGAGATGCGTCATCAGGGAGGAGTAGTCTGAAAGAAATATGTCACCAGCCAGCTGGGAGAAAAGGAAGGCATTTTTTGCATTTTGACATTTGACTTGTGTGCCTTTTGCCTCTGTTTTTGAGGTGGACTCTGGATAATCTCTCACAGCACTTAGGTAAATTTCAACCATCTGTTTATTACTTGAAACCTAGGATAGTAGAAATTAAGTAATAAGGCATTGTTTTTGTATAATTATCCATTTATTTTAAAAGACTGTAACCCAATTTTATATGTTCTGTGTTTTGTATTTTATCTATTTTCAATTTTTAGTAAACACAATTTTCCTTGAAGTTCTGCTTGTACCTTCTCAGCTTCTTTTGCATGTGAATGCTGGAAGAGTGTTAATAATTCTGACAACTGTTAAAGCCTTAAAAGAGTGTTACTAATCTTGCTATGGTAAGAATATACCTAGGTCTCAAATTGAGTTATAAGGGTATACTTGTGATCCAGGCTGGTGGCCACTGGATGAAGTATTGTGCTGCATCCCCCAAAGAGAGTACATATCTGAGCCTGTTAACTTGGTGTGCTAGCAGAAAAAGGTTCATATCTGACCCCAGGACTCAAGGTTAGTAGGTGATTCGGACCCAAAACAGACAGGAGAATTACCTGGCCCTGTTTGTCTCCTGTTCACATATTGCACTTCAGGGTTTGACACTGTGGGAGCAGAGGTCCTGTCCTGCGGGGTGTGTTTATGACAGATCTGTTTGGCAGTGGTGTGATTTAAAAGTATTTGGTAACACAAGCGTTAACAGTCCAGTGTGTCAGATTAAATACTGTACAGCTCACATGCAAAATAAGGCAACGATTTAAAAAGTAAAAGAACAATATCATTGTGCTTACAGTCTAAGTTCCCTACCTGTTTTATTTTTTGCGGGTGTAAGCTAGTGTAGCCGTATCTTAGGGAAGAAGATGGCTTCCAACTACAGCAAGTAGACTACAGACTACCTGAGGCAGTTGCGCCAAGAGAGAGGAGTCCAGCATGAGGGGTGAGCCAAAAAGCATCTCATGGAGGCTCTTGTGGTAACTGATGCCCAAGACCTTGAGTCACAGTCTGTGACTGAAAAGGACCAAACCTTGGGTGTAGCGGGGCCAGGTTCCAATGCAGTGTCCAGACCCAAGGAGGAGGACAGCAGGGCCAGTGCAAGCCAAGAGCCACAGCAGCAGGGGAAGGTCACCAACATTCTGGAGCCAGAAGGGATCAGGCTGCAGATGGAGTTGTGGAGAATGGAGCTGGAGTTTGAACAGAAAAGGTTTGAAGCCCAACAGTGAAGGGAGCTTGAACAAAGGAAGATGGAGATGGAGAGAGAGAGAGAGAGAGAGAGAGAGAGAGAGGAGCAAGAGCAGCAAACCACAGAGGAAAGAGAGTGACAGTGTCAGAGAGAGGCTGAGCGAGAGCATCAAGAGGCCAAGCGAGAACAGCGTGAGGCTGAGTGACCGGCGAGAGAGCACCAGAGGAAATTTGAACTGGAGAAGCTACAACTCCCAAGACCAGCACCAGAGCAAGTGAGTGTCCTGGATGAAACTGGAACTCCAGGACTGGGTTACAAATTACATTTTAAATTGGTAGCTGAATTTAAAGAGTGGGAAGATATGGATGCATTTTTAAATTCATTTGAGGAAGTATGTATTCAGGCAAAAATTCCCAGGGAGTTCTGGAGCTTCCAGCTATCCCCGCTACTTACTGGGAAAGCTTGGGATGCACTGGGTCAAATGGACAATCAGGACAGTAATGATTATAGTAAACTTAAAGCTGCACTGTTAAAGAAATATGATTTAACAGCAGAGGCATACAGAGTTAAATTCTGTAAGCTCAGGAGAAGACCTGACGTGAGCTACGAGGAGCTAGCAACTAAACAACGTCAGTTTTTAAAACATTGGTGGGAAGGGATTGATGCAGACTCTGTAGAGAAAATTGAAAATGTACTGTTAGAGCAGTTTTTTGGGGCATGCCCAGCAGAGTTGAAAACCTGGCTAGAGGACCGAGATCCAAAAATGGTGCAAGAGGCTGCTGAACTCTCAGACCGCTATGCCAGGAGCAGACCTGCTCTGAGAGGGAATAGGGCAGGTGTGGCAGTGCAGAAAGGGAAAAGCGCCCCTTCAGGGCAGCTAAAACCTTCCCTGCCTCCTCCAAGACCAGGTAGCCCCGGGTTACAAAGAAAAGATTTGCCTGATAAAAGAAATAAATGTTGGGTTTGCAGACAACCTGGTCATCTTGCCAGGCAGTGTCCAAAAAGGGCAGACTGTGCACAAAATGGTGCTAGGAAAGAAGTGGGTTGTTTGTGTGTCCCTGAAAGCATGCCAGTAAACATGAGGAAACACATACACCCAGTCACTGTGAATGGGGTACAGACCCATGGGTTAAGGGACATGGGGGCATCCCTGACTTTGGTAAAAGGGGATTTGGTAAAGCCTGAACAGCTTATACCCAATCAGTTTATGACTGTACAGGGATTCACTGGGGAGGAGAAAATGCTGCCACTTGCTAGTGTTCTCCTGGACTAGGGTGAGACAGGGGAGACTGTGCAAAAGGTTGCTGTATCAGAGAACCTTGCTTTAGATGTAATTATCAGAAACAATTTCCAACAGGGGATGGTGTGTGCAATTACACGCAGTCAAGCAGCAAAGGTAAATTGTAGTTCCCTGGACCCCCATAGAAGCCCCTGTGAAAACCACTGGGAGGCTGGTTCCCCAGCCAGTGTCTCCTGATATGGAGACTAATGAAAGGGGGGTAGAAATTCCCCAGGTAGCAGTTAACAGAACAGCTACAGAGGGTTACTCTGTGGAGGGAGGGGTAACCCATAGTCAGAGGGTTAGGGATGGCAGTGATCCTGAGTGTCCTGATGCTAGAGCTAGGGACCATAGTTTAGAAACTGGAGGGGACCTGTCCCATGCCTTGGGAATGTGTAAGGATCTTGCTGCTGCTCAAAAAAGTGACCCTAGTTTAGAGAAGCTGAGGGCTTGGGTAGACTCTGATGGAGCACTGGGAGGTGATGGGAAATACAGACTTTACTGGGACCATGGACTGCTGTATACGCAGGATGTAAGGACAGAGGGAGGGGTGTAATTCCCAAGGGGTACCATAAGCATTTGCTCAAGATTTCTTATGATATTCCCATGTCTGGTCATCTGGGAATCACATGCACTATGCAGCTATTGACCCAGAATTTCTATTGGCCCAATTTCACCCAGCAGGTGAAGGAGTATTGCAGGTCTTGTCACCGGTGTCAAGAAATAGGGAAGGCAGGTAAGAAAACCCAAGCCACCCTAATTTCCTTGCCCATAGTGGAGGAGCCATTCCAGAGGGTAGGAATGGATATTGTAGGGCCTTTGAATACCCCCAGCTCCTCTGGGAAGAGGTTTATCCTAGCTGTGGCAGATTATGCCACCCGGTACCCAGAGGCAGATGCCCTATCCTCACTGAGGATGGATAAAGTGGCAGATGCCTTGATAGAGATTTCTCCCATGTTGGGTTTCCACAGGAGGTTATCACCGATCGAGGGGCTTCCTTCATGTCAGACCTGATGAAATGTTTGTGGGAGAAGTGTGGGGTGGTGCAGAGATGCACGACACCTTATCACCCGCAAGCCAATGGGCTTGTGGAAAGATTC
Source organism: Neoceratodus forsteri (assembly GCA_016271365.2). Taxonomy (NCBI): domain Eukaryota; kingdom Metazoa; phylum Chordata; order Ceratodontiformes; family Ceratodontidae; genus Neoceratodus; species Neoceratodus forsteri. Next base: position 216,756,930 of record JADMNL010000024.1, read on the forward strand.
AATGGTACCCTTAAATCAATGCTCCAAGCGTTTTCTGAGCAGCATGGGAGGGACTGGGAGAAATACCTTCTCCACCTGCTGTTTGTATATAGGGAGGTGCCCCAAGAGTCGACAGGGTTTCCCCCTTCGAGCTCTTACATTGACACAGGGTACGTGGGCCCATAGATTTGATTTGGGAGGACTGGGAAGGCAAGCACACCACCCAGGGAACTCCCATAGTGGATTATGTCCTTAAGTTTAGGGAGAAGCTGAAGGAGCTCCTCATGGGAACAGCCCAGAGCAACCTGGCAGCTGCCCAACAAAAACAAAAGGTGTGGTATGCCTGCAGAGCCAGAGCTCGCTCATACACTGTGGGTCAGGAGGTCATGGTCCTAATCCCGATCTGGAAAGATAAGCTGCAGGCCGAGTGTGCAGGACCGTACAAGGTAGTCAGACAGGTGAATGATGTAAACTACATTATAGAACTGCCTGACAGGAGACATACCCAAAGAATGTACCATGTCAACATGATGAAGCCATATGCTAATAGGGCTGACATGGTGTTTGCAGTGTGTAGTTCTGGGGAGGGGACGAATGAAGGAGACCCCATTCTGGACTTGCTGGAAGAAAGCAAGTGGGAGTCCTCTGTGGAGGCAATTTAAAATGTCACCCCAGTTGACCCCGTACCAGATCCAGGAAGTAAGGGAGGTTTTAGCAGACTTTTCCCCATTGTGTTTCTCTTTTGGTTTTCAACTTATCAGGTAGTGAGAGCACCTGATCAGCTACTCTTTAAATAACTTTATAGTCCTTTCCTGCCTATGTGAGAGGTAGTGCAGGTGGAACGTTTTTGGACTCACTATACCTTCTCAAGTAGTGAGAGTATCTGGACAACCATCTTATTCACATTCAGTGTGTGGTTCCACCTGCCTTTGGGAGAAATTGAGCAGATGGAACCTTTTTCTGGACACTTATTCGGTGGAGGTGTGAGCTCCTGAATCACAGTATCCATTAGAGAGACGTTTAGTGACTGGTTTTATAAGTTACAGTCTTGAAGTGTCGTTCGTTTTATGCTATTATATTTTTAATTAAGTTATTTATATGTTTTTATTATATTTGACTGTTTATTATTACTTTTATTTTTGTATTTTTTTTGGTAGTGAGAGTACCTTATTATTTGTTGATTTGGAGTTTTGGGGTGTTTATGTTTTTGGGTTTTTAGGAGTTTTTAAACTTAAATTGCAGCTCTGTTTTGGATTGAGCTAAGAAATTGGAGTTTTGTGTTTTTCCCATTGTTTTTTGTGATAATTGGTGGAATGTGCTTGCTTGCCCCCTGTCCTGTGCTATTTGGCCTCCGTCCTCCATGCCCTCCGCCTGTTCTCTTCCCCCCCGCCTGTTCATATCTACCAGTGCTGCCGGGTGCTGGGGATTGCTCGCAGGGGAGGGGGGCAGGGGTGGGTGAGGCGCAGACAGCGGAGTTCAAATGAGTGGCGCACTCCCATTGGGGTGGTTAGGACCAGAAGACGCACTGGGATGAAATGGTGCCTGGAACGTGGTGATCCTTGTCTGGTCCCCATACCCAAGGGCACCTCCTCTTTGGAAGGGCAAGTAGCTGGGACGGCTCACCAACATCATCCAACTCGGGTACTGTTATACAATGCCAGATCCATTAGGAACAAAACTGCTCTCATTGCAGATTTTGTTGGAACAGCGGATCTGGTTTGCATTACCAAGACCTGGTTAGATGGGAATGCTGCCCCAATTTTACAGGAAGCTATTCCCTCTGGGTACTCAGTTATACATCGCCTGAGATTGGATCGTGGGGGGGGGGTTGCGGTCTGTTTCAAGACTGAATTGGGCCTAACTGGGGTACCAGTTGAGGAGGCCACATCATTTGAGTGTACTGTGGTAACTGGTGTGGGGTGCAGGATAATGCTCATTTACCGTCCACCAGGTGATGAGAAGCTGTTCCTGCAGGAAGTAGCAGACTTCGCTGCCGACATGGCATTGGAGTCACCCAGACTGATAGTTCTGGCTGACTTCAATGTTTGGGTCGACGACGAATCCTTGCTTTTTGGACAACACTTCCTCCAGATGATGACATCACTGGGCTTCACACAGGATGTTTCCTCAGTTACTCACAATGGTGGTCACTCTCTTGATTTGGTCTTCCTCCTGGGGATCGAGACCTCCAACTTGGTGGTGGAACCTGTCAGTTGGTCCGATCATTACACCGTTAGGTTAAATTTTTCTGCCCCCCTGGGTAGGTTGGCCCCTGTGGAGATGGTCAGTTATCACCCTTTGCAGGATGTAGTCCCTGAAGACCTGGTGGTGGTGATTTATCTCTCGCTGTTTGGTGAGATCAGCACAGATCCTGAGCTGTTAGTCATGGCCTATAACAGGACCATTTCCTCAGCTCTCAATCTGATTGCTCCTGTCTGTGTTCGCCCCCTCCACTTCGCCATGGGGCCCCATGGTTTGATAGGTCTCTGAGGGAGTTACGGAGGTTGGGGCATAGGTTAGAGCATCATTGGCAGAGCTCTGCCTTGGATGCCGACCACCTAATTTTGTTAGAGCATTATAAATTCTATCAATCAGAGATTTCTCGTAAGAAGGCAGAATTCCTGTCCAGGGAAATCGCTGTTGCACAGAACCGACTGACTCAACTCTTCCGAACTGTGGACAGGTTGTGCAGCCCAGTCTGTGTGCAGTTCTGTCTAGCTTTTTCACAAATATAGTGTGATGAGATCGCTCGATTCTTTGCGAGTAAGGTGGCCGACATCAGGCAGGAGTTCCGTCAGCCTCGCTCTATGGGGGATGCTGTTGGTCGGTGCTTGATCACAGAGCCCAGAGTTTCCTGGAGTACCTTTGATCTGCCGGAGTTCGTTGATATTATGAGGTTTGTCCAGGGGATGCATCCCACATGCTGTAGTTTAGATCCGGGCCCTACTTCCTTGATTTTGGGTTGTAGTGACGTCATCGTCCCGGTCTTAGCTTGGATTGTCCGATGCTCTTTGGAATTGGGTGAGTTCCCTAGCTCCCTGAAGGAGGCGGTGGTGACACCCCCTCCTGAAGAAAGCTTCTTTGGACCCAGAGAATCTAGTGAACTACAGACCTATCTCTAACCTTCCTTTTCATGGGAAAGGTTATCGAGAAAGTTGTGGCAGCTCAACTGGAGAACCATTTAACCATCCATAATTTATACGAACCTCTTCAATCGGGTTTTCGTAAGAGGCATAGTACTGAGACTGCTCTGGTTCGAGTGCTCAATGATCTCCTGATGGTGAGAAATCAGAGAAACTGCTCCATCTTGGTACTCCTTGATTTGTCATCAGCTTTTGACACTGTGGATCATGGGGTTCTGCTTGAGCACCTGAGGTCCATCTGTGGGCTGTCAGGGACAGTACTCAGATGGTTTACATCTTTCCTCACTGGTAGAGCTCAGACAGTTGTCTCAGGAATATTTTCTTCCGAGTCTTTCTCTCTGCCTTGCGGGGTACCCCAGGGCTTGGTGCTGTCTCCCATGTTATTTGCAGCGTACATACTGCCCCTCAGAGACATTGTAAGACGGTATGGGCTGAGGTTTCACTGCTATGCTGATGATACACAGCTCTACCTGTCTTTTGCCCCCGACCAGGTTAGTACTATCTTGGTACTGAACTGCTGCCTCATGGAAATCCAAGGTTGGATAAGTTCTAACAGTTTAAAATTGAACGCAGAAAAGACTGAGGTTTTGGTGGTAGACCCGGGTCGCAGGACAGAGGGGTTGAGGACTGATCTCCCCTCTGGTTTAGTCCTGGGGGGGGCTCAGATCCTTACCTCTGAGTGGGTGCGTGACCTGGGAGTGGTGCTTGACAATGAGCTGACCCTCCATCATCAGGTGTTGGCAGTCATCAAGCTGGCCTTTTACTATCTTAGGAACATTGCTAGGATCAAGCATCTTGTTCCGGCCAGCAACCTGCCTGTTTTGGTCCACGCCTTTGTGACCTTGCGCCTTGACTACTGTAACTCCCTTTACCTGGGGCTTCCTGGGGTTGACATCCACCGCCTGCAGCTAGTGCAGAACACTGCTGCACGTTTATTGACTGGGGCATCTAGGAGATCTCACTTTACCCCAGTGCTGCGCAATCTGCACTGGCTGCCTGTTCAGTGGTGGATCACCTTTAAGGTAGGTTTATCAACTTACAAAGCCCTACAAGGACAGGGTTCTGACTACTTAAAAGAGCTCCTGGTTCCTTATACCCCTTTGCGACAGCTTCGCTCGGCTGACAAGGGGTTGCTGGAGATTCTGAGGATTGGTCTAAAGTCAACTGGGGCCCGTGCTTTTGGGTTTGTTGCCCCTACAATCTGGGATTCTCTGCCCCATCAGCTACGGGAGTGCAGGACAGTGGGGTGCTTTAAGCAAGCATTGAAAACCTTTTTATAGGGTAAAGCCTATCCTAAATTTCTTTGATTTTATTGGTATTTATTGTATTTCCTGAATTTTATCTATTTGTGCAGTGCCTTGATATTCGAAAGGTGCTATATTAAATAAAGTTTATTATTATTATTGTTTAGTGCCAAGCCTGGACTAGCCCCCTTAGTGATACATGATGTGGAGACAGGGACACAAATGCCCATATGTCAGATGGCATATTGGGTGTCAGAGGCTGTCCAAAAGACATTAGGAGGGAGTTGGAGGAAATTCTGGATTTAGGGGTAATCCAGAAATTCCACAGCCCCTGAGCCTCACCTGTAGTCCTTGTTCCCAAGCTAGATGTCTCTATTCACTTTTGTGTAGACTATCATAGGGTCAATGCAGTCACAAAGTCTGATGCCCACCCAATGCCATGAACGGATGAACTCCTGGACAAGTTGGGAGGGGCTACATACCTTACTACTACCGACCTGACAAAAGGGTATTGACAGGTAGAGTTTACTGCCAGAGCTAGGGAGAGGTTGGCCTTCATCACTCCAATAGGGTCATTTGAGTTTAAGGTAATGCCTTTTGGAATGAAGAGCACCCCTGTCACCTTCCAGAGGTTGGTGAACCAGGTGTTAAATGGTGCTGAAGAGTATGCCGTGATGTACCTGGTTGACATTGCCATCTTTAGTGCCAGCTGGGAGAAACACCTGTCCCACTTTAGGGAAGTGCTGGGCAGGATACAGAGAGCTGGACTCACTGTAAAAGCTGAGAAGTGCCAGGTGGCCATGGCTGAAGTGGCACACCTTGGGCATGTAGTAGGCCAGGGACAGCTCCATCCTAACCAAGCAAAAATTGAGGCAATCAAGGCATGGCCCCGTTCTTAAACACAGAAGCAGGTTTGAAGTTTTCTAGGGACAGCAGGGTACTATAGGAAATTTGTACCAAACTACAGTGCATTGACCACTCCTATATCTAGCCTGTTAAAGAAAAGGATGCCTAAGAAAATTACTTGGGAACCAGCCTGTGAACAAGCCTTTACACGGCTAAAGGAGGCACTGTGCAGTGCTCCTGTATTAGCCAGTCCAGACTATAGTAAACCCTTTATAGTCCAGATTGATGCCTCAGATGTGGGTATTGGGTCAGTGCTTAGTCAAATGTCTAACCAATGGAAAGATCACCCAACAGTGCACCTCAGTAAGAAGTTACTTCCCAGGTAGCAGGCTTACTCTACAGTGGAAAAAGTGTCTTGCCATGGTGTGGGCACTAAAGAAGTTAGATCCATACCTATAGGGGCAACATTCTGAGGTACAAACCAATCACAATCCCCTGGTTTGGCTGACACAAATGGGTAAAACAGATGGTAGGCTGTTAAGATGAAGCCTTGCCTTGCAAGGTTATGACGTGACTGTCTCACACAGGGCAGGGGCAGCAAATGAAAACACAGATGGGTTATTGTGTCAGTTTGAGCAATGAACTGACTTTGGGGAACTCATCCCATGCAGGAATAGATCCCCCCAAATTCAGTCTAGGAGGGGTGTGACACATAGCATCTGCCTGTGACTAGTTATATTTATATTTGTGATATAAATATATGCATATTTGAATGTCTGCTTAGGAAAAGGGTAGCCAACAGTTTTTAAAGAGGCCTGACCTTTTGGCCCCAAAGGCCCCGGCGTGCTGAAACAGCTGGTTGTCATAAAACTGGCCCAGTGGAAACTCTAATTAAAATCTTCCTTCCAAAGGACAAGTTATAACACATCATAAAGTAACTCTTCTACTTTGAAGTGCAGGGGAAAAGTATGCATTTTATAACCTCTGAGGAAAAGGCCATTTTAACAGATTCTTGTTAATTTGTAAAACTGAAATTACTTGGAAAGCCAGGAAGCTTGTAAAGAGATCAGAGGAATAATTATTCTGTCATAAGGCCTTACTAATTTAGAAGAAAGATATATATTCTTTTTATTGGAATGTGCAAGCAGTGGACTGACATGTGACTGATAAAATTAATTCAAGTTCGCAGGGTTTGAGTGACCTCATAGCAGCAGCTGTGAGATGTGTCATCGAGGAGGAGGAGTCTGAATGAAATGTATCACCAGCCAGCTGGAAGAAAAGGAAGGCATTTTTTGCATTTTGACTTTTGGCTTGTGTGCCTTTTGCCTCTGTTTTTGAGGTGGACTCTGGATAATTTCTCACAGCACTTAGGTAAATTTCAACCATCTGTTTATTACTTGAAACCTAGGATAGAAGAAATTAAGTAATAAGGCATTGTTTTTGTATAATTATCCATTTATTTTAAAAGACTGTAACCCAATTTTATATGTTCTGTATTTTGTATTTTATCTATTTTCAATTTTTAGTAAACACCATTTTCCTTGAAGTTCTGCCTGTGCTTTCTCATTTTTTTTTTTTTTGCATATGAATGCTGGAAAAGTGTTAATAATTCTGACAGCTGTTAAGGGCTTAAAAGAGTGTTACTGCTCTTGCTATGGTAAGAATATACCTACGTCTCAAACTGAGTCATAAGGGTATACTTGTGAACCAGGCTGGTGCCCACTGGGTGAATTATTGCACTGCATCCCCCAAAGAAAGTACATATCTGAGCCTGTTAACTGGGTGTGCTAGCGGAAAAAGGTTCATATCTGACCCCAGGACTCGAGGCTAGTAGGTGAATCAGACCCAAAACAGACAGGAGGATTACCCTGTTTGTCTCCTGTTCACATATTGCACTTCGAGGTTTGGCACTGTGAGAGCAGAGGGCCTGTCCTGCGGGGTGTGTTTGTGTCACTGACTACAACCTGGCTATCTGTTGAATCCTGCACATTATTACATCATCATAGCTGGGTACCTATTTCTATCTTTGGTTCCTCTTGTTTTATTATATGTGCCGTAGTTGCCATGGGAAAGAACTGAGGAGGGAGCAGGGCCAGACTTGCCTAAATAGGGTTGGTGAAGTTGACGGCATGGACGGCCCCAGTTTCACTTATTTATATCTTTCTTGTGTATTCCCCTTCTCTGATAGTGAAGCTTCCTACAGTGTTACCTGGTGACTGAGATGCCCCCTAATAAGATGTAATGTTATGTTCCTTTGTAACTGTTCTTTACTACTGAGAAACGTTAAGGAAGAAAAATGGACAGCTGAAACCTAAATAAGTAGAATCACAGTTGTTTAATCCATAAACAGTTGTTTTTGCTCATGCTTTTATGTAATAAAACATATGTAGTTACCAGACAATAACCTGAGGATTTTGGTTTACTTTATTTATGTCAAGAACATACAGTATTTCACAAATTGATGTTTTCTCAGAGTGTTTTCCCCAAGTAGGATAACATATTCAATTTTTCAGTTCACAGCAAAGCCATAGTTTTTCTCACTTAGCAGAGGCTAGCAACAGATCTGTCCGGCAAGGTTAATAGTATAAATTCTTATTTAACATTGTAGTACATAATAATGTCATGTATCACTTGCTGACAAAAATTGTGTCACATTCATTAATTTTCAGGCAGTGCACCGATGGCTGATTCATTGCGATGGTGGTCATCTTGATCACTCTTCCAGGAATTAAGTAATCAGAGGCATGATTTCTCTAAAATGGTGTAATACTGTGAGTAAATTGCAATGAGATTGTCATGTGTTTCATGTGTAAAACATAAAATTTTTCATGTATTTTAAAGGTTTGTCACTTGAATCCACGGTCATCTCTTGAGGAATTACAAGTTGACTCAAATGATCACATGAGTATTGTCACTTCCATCTGCATTTCTACACATGATTAGATGGACATTCTCTTCTTCCTTTCTATTACCAAGCAGGACATATCATAAAAGAGATTGTTGTATTTATTATCTACCAATAATTTTTGTAATTGTCACACTGTTCAATGTCATTACTGAACACAAAGTTACTCACTTTGGTTTCTTTGAAAAGAAATCATAAAAATATGGGAAATACAATGGTAAGCTGTCAGATAAATGATTTATCTACACAAGTGTTATTTGACCTCTAGTAAGCTCATGAGTGGTGTAAGCCATGAGTGAGGTGTCTGAGGTCAAACAGTAAAGGTGTAGATACTGTAAATCATTTATCTGAGAGCTCTTTTTTTTTAGACTTTCTTTATGCTCCCACGCTATCTACCTGAACTCTTTCAAGGGGGTTTCATGGCAACAGCCTTGATCCCACCCCACCTGAAGTCCTCCATCTCACCTTCAGCAGTCTGCTACCCCACCTTTACCTGGCCACTTGACCCCCAGCTCTGATTCCCCCAAGGTGGGACGACCACTACTCTGGTGCTCTATCTAGAATCAGATAAAGTGAACAGGCATGGGAGTGAGCCAGAGGACAGGTAAGAAGGACTAGGCTTTGGACATGGTTGTCTGGCCCCCGAAAACCCCTTCACTTACGGGGAGGCAGGGTTTTTTCTTTGTTCCACCTGTCGCGGAGGTCCAATGGTGCCAGCGCACAGAGGGAGTGAGACCACCCCATCCTGCAGGCACCCTCTGATGCCATGCCACTTTGGATGCCCCCGACTGAGATGTTGTGCTCCACAAATTCTGCCAGTAGCCACCAAGGAGTGGGGAGATCCCTCAAACCCACCCCAGGAGAAGAGAGCAGTCCTCTGGATGCTCAATGTTCTCCTTCCCCTGCCGACCCCAGCTCACTCCTGAACCCTGGTCGCCTGCGTGGCTCAAGGTGTGGTGTTTCAACACTTCAACCCTCAGCACCACCGGGCCAGCTATCATACAGCTCACCATTGTATATTTAATTTATGCAGTTTGGATGCTTGATGTCAGTGCAGGAGCATTTGTTTTTGTTTTTTGAAAAGATAATTTCTGGGACTTTCAGTTAACTTTCCTAGTGTGTGTCTGCCTACCATTTTTTTTTAAATATTTTTGTGCTGAACAACTTTCTTGCTTACAGTACCATGCTATCATACTTCATTTTAAAGTTAATGGCCTACATTCTCAAAACAAATGGGTGGTGCATCTCTGAAAAAAAAAAAAACAGATGTGCCACCCATCTTAAAAGTTGCTCCAAACTGTCATATTCAAAAGGGGCAGATGGGCTGCCCAAATGGAGATGGGCCATGACGCTAAAGTAATGTATGTGAGATAAGCAGAGGGGGCTGCCCATGAATATTTCACACAATGGAATATTCAGACCAGGTGGGCCACCCAAGTGCAAGGGATGTGCCGTGCAAAGTCAGGCATGCAAACAGCTTGCTTAACTTGGCTGGCCACCCACAGACAGGACAGCAGCATGGCAGCCTGCCATCCCTGGTAGTCCATGCCAACACCTCCCCAGCCCCATTCCCTGATGGCCACGAATTACCACAAAACCTCCCATTTCTATAGTGTATGGACCCCCCACCCTGCCCGATCCCTGTCTGTAACTACAGGAACACACACTCCGTTTTCCATAGTGTAGGGACCCCACGCCTTGCCCCATCCCTCTCTGTAAGTGCAGCAAAGTCAACACTTTTTTCCATAGTGTAGGGACCACCCTCCCTACCCGATCACCATCTGAGTTTTACCATAAGCACAAATCTCCATTACTGTAGTGTAGGGACCCCCACCACAGTACCCCAAACCCTGGTCAATACAGCAACCCTTCCTGTAAATAGCCCATTGGAGAGGGCCCCCCACCCTAGCACCAACCCATGATCCATGTACATACTAGAATCAAGGTTTCCATATTGTGGTGGCCCCCACACCCCACCCCTGTAGGCAGGACACCCTCCCTGCAGCCCCCCCACACCACCCATCTCAGCGACCAGGTTAGCCCTCCATTCACCACCACAGCCAGCTGCCAACTGAACAGTCCAGAAACAGAACTGCACAGAATACTCGCTCATTGGGAGCATATATCCTGTACAGTTCCGGTCCTGGATTGTTCAGTCAGTGGCTGAATTTGGTGGTGAGTGGAGGGCTGAGCCAGTCACTGGAATGGGGGGGATGGGGAGGCTGGTCCTGCCTACCGGGGTGGGTGGGTATGGAGCCACCATACTATGGAAATCTTTTGGGGAGATTCCGCTATTTATGGAGATCATGGGTCAGTGCCAGGGTGTGTGGTCCCTCTCCAATGGGCTATTTATGGGGAGGGCTGCTGCATTGATCATGGTTCTGAGTACCTGGGTGGGGGGTCCCTACAGTATGGAAATGGGGATTTGCGCTTACAGTATAACTCAGACTGGGTTTGGGCAGGAAGGGGGGTCTCCACACTATGGAAAAGGGGGTGTGGGTTGTTGTACTTATGGACAGGGATCAGGCAGGGTGGGTGATCTCTACACTACAGAAATAGAGGGTTTTGTGGTTATTCATGGCCATCATGGAATGGTGCTGGGTGGGTCAGGCTGGCCCAGTACAATTTGCCGGGCACAGACATGCTAATGGATGTAAATGTGACCATAATGGGTATGCAAATGGATGGTTTGTGCCTAGCATGCCTGATGGCCCCATTTGTATATTCAGGCTGAATATTGGAATTTGGGACCGGCTCATCAGGGGATGCATTGTGCATCCCCATTCCTGGTATTCAGCCCACCCATTGGAATATGCTGGCACATCGTTGGTAGCCACTATTTGTGCCACCCACACCAGTTTCTATATTCAGACAGGATGCACTCTCTGTTGGGATTACGCATCTTCTTGAATGTATCAGTTTTTTTGCACTTGCCCATTTCGTTATGTGTCACATCTTGCTGCACCGTGCATCCCTAAAGTTTTGAAAATCCAGGCCACTTGCATTTGTTTGTCAAAGAAGTGAACCTAAGATTTTATTTTTTTCAGTTTTTGGCTAATTGTTACAAAATATATCAGTACTCTCATTATACATCTCCTGCCAGAAGTTTAAATCCGTGCGCCCACTGCAAAGTGTTTCTGCTGTGTTTGCACCACAATTGCACCACACTGCCATTTTCAAAAGGCCTAATATCTTTTGTGCAATGTTTTACCACCAACACCAACAGATTATGTTTGCCCTGGGCAAGGTGACGGACGATAACATGTATACAGGCGCCACGGTATAGTCAAAGCCTTAGCACTGTGCTACATGTGTTATTGTGACATGTAGTGTTGCACAACTGAATGCTCATAAAAAGATAGTCTTTACTACAAGCAAAATAGGATGATGGGCATGGGCACAGCAGCAACTGGCTACAAGGCTGTATGCAACAACAGCATCATGGTGCACCTGATGATGGCAGCCAAGTGGGGGGATGAGAGGGCAGCTGGTCATCATGTACCACTCCATATGGTGTGGAACTGACATGCTGCACACAGACAGCACTGCCAATGATGCAGTCGGATGGCAGAGGTCCAAACTATACTAGTCATTTGTTGGTGGTCACACGCCCCATGGACACCTTTTCAGTGCACCCATGCAGCGCACTCATGTAGTATCACCAAAGCAGTATGGTCCAAGTGGCTTCAGTTCGACAAGAAGTGCATCATGTCTACCCTTATCTGTGTGTCCATTAAAGAGCTGTTCTGTAACTGGAGGCTCAGAAATGTATTGCTGTTCCTTCCACTTACTGCATCAGCATGGCACATTACATATATAATAATGAATGGGGATCTGTGTGTCATGAGGATTCAATGCAAATCCAAGGTTGGTGAGGCCTTACAAGCACCAAAGGTGAAGCTTGTGGTGTTTATTAAGGCATGGCACACCAATGCTGTGTATAACATCTATGTCACGACAATTACCCAGGTCTAACTTTCTTATAATAACTGGTTCTTGTTTTTTCCCATAGGGAAACTCGGTTGTAATTTTATCATTATAACCAGCTTGTTATAACAACAAACATGCACTAGCTGCACTCTTCCTCAGCTCTGCACGTCCTCTGCTATCCCACTTCTCAACTCTCTGCAGTTTGCCGACAGTATGAGTCAGCGGTAAGTTCTTTTTAAAAAAAAGTGTGACTGGGCATATAAAATGTTTTCATATTTTCTGTCAGAAACTAAAAAAAAAGTAAATAAATAAACAGTGGTTTAGGTCAGGAGCCGAGCCACTGTTGATCATGTTGAAACCCCAGTGGTCTGCTCTGCTCCATAGAGATGCACATTTATTTTGTATAATTGCTGTGGTGAAAAAACAGTCTCCAGCAATTATGCAAAATAAAGGATGGGTAGGTGTGTAAAACTCAGATTTTACACACCTCCTTGGGGTGGGATGCCCTAATAAACCCCTTGAGCTTCGCTATCGGGATTTATGTGGCATCCCACCCCTCGGGGGGGGGGGGTAAAATCCTCATTATAACCACCTACCAATCTATTATTCTCTGTATTATAACTGGTTGCTCTTTTTATTTTTATTTGGTATTATGTTCAGTTAAACAAAAGAGGAATCGATTGCTTCAAGTAATTTTATTTGTAGGAAGTTGCAAAATTAACTGTCACATATATGTCAGTGTTGGAAAGCAGTGAAACCTGTAAACATACTACATTTTAACAGTTTCAACCTTGTGTTCTTTTTCTTCCCCTGTAGAGGTTGCAGTCTTTTCCCCCATTTTCACCCTCTCAACAAAATTTCACCAACAGTTAAAATGGCTTGCAATATTTGTACAGTTTGTATTAGATAATTGTATCAACACGTTAACAGAACTTCTGCAGTCTTTCTTTGAAACTAGCCAAGTATTTTTTGTCTTAATGAGCAACTGATTTTTCTGTGTGTTGCTATTGTCACAGACATTCCTGCAATGAACTTCGCACGCTAGGTAAAGTTAACACTCAGCATTTTTGAACAAGCTTGAGAACTGTGCTAAAAAACAGATTTTAAAAATTGTTCAGTAGCTTCTTTGTGAAATTGGGTTATACACTGGTCATTCTACACAGAAGTATAACTTAATTCAATTACAGATGGGTTGTTATACATGTATGAAGGAGTCTCACGGGTGACACAGGCAGCTTGTAATCATCACTTAGCAGTAGTAAGACAATGTAATATCATAACCCATGTAATGTAATTGGCAATATATGTTTCAGGCTAGCAATACAGTTGCAGGAGATTGTGTTTTCAGTGTTATAGTTGATGCCATTAATTTAAGTCACTATGCAGTTGATGTATAGGGTGAAATGAATTAACTTCAGAACATGTTCTCATTAATATATTGATGCAAGAGCATTACTCTTACAGGCACTTGGAAGATCTCCACATGGCAAGAAGGATACCTGACAAGTCACAGGATGTCATCCAAGCTGCTGAAAGAATGCATTTCAAGGGATGTAACCAACATTTTGTTATGAAGGCCGATGGACAGTGCTGTGTTCCTTTGAAATCAGATCACAGACATTTTTACAATGTGAGCTTAGTGTACATGTCCAGTGAGTGTGAATTCTCTGCACACGGTAATTTGTGCAAACATATTGAGTTTGCCAAACTAATGTATGTACAACGTGGAGTACATATTGACGTTATTCATCAGTCAGTGGCTGCACTCACACAGTCACAGAAAGAGTATGTTTTGGATGACAAACATGTAGCAGAAAATAACAACAGTAATTTAGGCATTGTATATATCCAAACTCAGCAGTGCACTTGTCTTGCAAACAGTCTTGGTGAAATTTGTGTGTGTTTGCAAGTTTTGTATGCAGTAACTGGACAAAGCAATGGCAAGATAGTAAATGAAATGCTGTAACACACAACGATGTACAAGAGGTATGCGTGGAAAACATTCCCAAGAACTGGTGTGTCAAGCATATGCTTTCAGAACTCAGTGACTGGTGTTCCAGCATTGACAATAAACCCACAGCAGAGCTGTTTATGGCAGTGAAACAGGCACACCAGATTGTGCTTGGAAACTACACAGTAATTACAAAAAAAAGTAATGGATGTGATGGCCAGCAACAGACACTAAACTGGTGAAGCCAATGATGTATGGTCATTGCTGGTGTCCTCCTACTTACAAACTTACAAAACGTTCAGTGTGGTCCTAGCACGTCAGCTTACTGTTCCATTGTAATGCCATGATGAAAGAGATTTTCAAGATTTACTGTTAGTGAAATAAACCAAACTGTTCTGTGTTGTTTCAGTTTGATTTAATATTTTAAAAAAATCTAGTTCTTGCATTTGTTGTCACATCACAATAAAGAAACTGTGTAAGTAACCTAATGATTTATCTTGTACATTGTGTGATAGTGTTCTTAAAACACAATATATGATGTCTGTATCTTTTATATTGTCAATAATTGCACAAGTTGTAACACAGACACATAGAAAATTGTCATTATATAAGGACCATCATGTCCATCCAGTCTGCCCATAAGTACAACACTATTTTGTAGCCTGTGACACTACCTGGTCATTGACTTTTCACCCCTCCTTCACGTCTGTAAGGTTGGATTCATTATGGAATCTCGACAATTACAATCCAAAATGTCAGCATCCCTAGACAAACTTCTCAACATTTGGGCTCTCCACAGTCTGAATTAGCCCACAGCAATGCTTTTATGGGGGTTCGTACCCCGCACCCCCTCACTTATTGCCAAATGAGTCGTAGGCAAATTTATAGTATCTGGACTACGAGTGTAAGGAAGTCTGCATCAGGCTCGTGGCACTTGGTATTCTGATTGTCAGGATTTTGAATTACTCCTCTAAGGTTCCCTTATGCCTGCCCCATGCATGATTAAATCCCTCCACTGTACTCACTCCCACCAACTCATGTGGCAGACCATTCCATGTGTGCCCCCTATGTCTGTGAAGAAAAACTTTCTCACATTTCCCTTTAACCAGCCACATGTACATGGCAGCAGGTAGTGGTACCAGTGCTGCTTTATGGGGGTGTTGGGGGGGTGGCTGGATGGAAGGAAATACCTGTTAGCGGGTTGTGGTACACACTGCGCTTGACGAGGGTGGTAGGGATGGCAGTAACATGGTGGCCTAGATGATATACATGAGAGGAAGAGCATAAGGATCACTCATCAAGCTTGTCTGGAGTGGGAGGTTGCTGTTATTCATTACCTGTGCAGTGATGACATGGCAGGACCTGTTGATAAAGCTCTGTGTGCCACTGCAGTTACCAGCGCACTACCCTCATTATCACCTGATAATTCAGCACTGATTCATAAACAGTAACTGTTCAGGTCTCATGAAATTAGTTTAATTTAGCATCACCATAACATATCTGTAGGCATACCCAAGGCAAGGTTTATTGCTCACTTGTGACTCTACACTCCTTTCCGAACACACATTTGTAGATATACCTCACATAGTGTGCAGTGCCTAACAGTAATGCTTGTACTTAAACCAAGATGTTTTTGGTGGAAGATGGTGTACCCTACGCTCATGGTTAAAAGTGACAATTTGATCAACTTCATAACAGTTTCACACACCACAAAGTATGAGGATGAAATATGAAATGTCTCACATAGTAACTGAATAACTTTATTTTAACATTCTAGTTACAGTAAAGTGACTTTCAGGAATTGTCTCTTTGAAGGTTCCACAACCCCGAGAAAAAATCTGGAGATGGAAGTGAAGACTCACATCTCCTTTTGAAAAAAACATGATGTATGAAAAAAAAGTATGTTAACCACATAGACCAAGTGAACCCCACCTCAAAGCTAGTACTAACATCAGCAATGGAAACCAAAAAAATAGCGTAGGCATATTAAGTCATCATATATGCGTAGGCATATTAAGTCATCATATATTAACCACAAGAAAAATAGAGAAATAACAATTCACTGTTGCTTCTGAATTTGTTCATTTAAAGCTGTTTCTCTCTCAGCAACATATTTTTGAAAAATTTCACTGTATACTCCCATCATTTGGCTGCCGAGACCATGTGTTACTTTGTTGAACATCTCCATCTTTGCAGCAAGAGCGTCAGTCATATCCTGAAGGTATAAGCTGCAAAACAATAACATATTAAATATTGATTACATACTTGTCAGCTTTTGAGTCCATTCATTCACCAAATAGTAAATGCAAAAACAAAGTAAATGTTATTTCACACTTCTACCATTATTAATATATTAAACTTGGGCCACCCAATACCACGACTGAGATATGATGATCCCTGCATACGAGCTCTTCAGAAAGGACACAGCAAACCAGAAAAGGGAGTGGGGGGGAGTGGCAATCTATGTCAGGAAGGGAATAAGGTGCATAAGGGAGGATGGGGAGGAAGACTGAACAGAGGCCCTGTGGACACAATTTCAGGATTCAAAGGACAGGGTACTGAGAACAGGAGTAGTGTATAGGGCACCAACTCAAGGGGAGGAGCTGGACAGGGAGTTGGCAGAACAGATCAGGAGGGTTTGCAGGAAGAGAAACACGGTGGTGGTGGGGGACTTAATCTACCTGGGGTGGACTGCAGCACGCCAACCACCGCGAGTGTTAGGAAGCGGGTTATACTGGCAGCATTTCAGGATATCTTCCTGATGCAGCTGGTACATGAACCAACTAGGTTGGGAAGGACTCTGGACCTTGTGCTAATGAATGGGGAGGCTGTAAGGGAACTGGAGGTTGAGGACCCACTGGCTGAGAGTGACCACCACTCAGTGTGGTTCACACTAGCAATGGGGAAGCAATCTGGAGGTTCAGGTACCAGGGTGGTTGAGTTTAGGGGGGCAGACTTCAACAAGATGAGGGGAATTCTCTTAGGCCACCTAGAGGGAATCCAACCAACCATGGATGCCAACCAAAAATGGGGTATTATTAAGGCAGGGCTGGCAGAGGCCACTGGGACATGTACTAGGGTGCAGAGTAAGAAGGGAAGGGCAAAGAAGCCCAGCTGGCTGACCAAGGAGGTCATCGATGGGGTGAGAGCCAAGAGGGGTTTTCAGATATACAAGAGATCAGGAAGGGGGCAAGAGAGAGAGGAGTATACAAAGAAGTCCAGGGAGGTTACAAGGCTGAAAAAAAGACACTAAATGCTGCACTCAAACAAAAACAAGGAGAGAAGTATACCAAAATTCAAAAATACAAATTTAATGTGGCAAGGTGCACAGAAGTGTACCCTTCTTCCCAGCTCTTCGGCCAAACAATAGGCCTTCCTCGAGGGGGGGTGGGTCTAAGGTAAGGTCTTGAGGCATTCCAGGGGAAGATTGCACAATGGGGGGGAGGTAGTAACAACAACAAAAATGGAAAGGGACCTGGGGGAAATCATATCAGATGATCTTAAAGTTAGCAAGCAATGTGAGAAGGCAGTAGGGAGGGCTGGGGGATACCGGGATGTACAGGGAGAGGCATCGCCAGCAGAAAACAGGAAGTTGTTAACCATCTGTACAGACAGTTAGTGAGACCCCATCTGGAGTACTGTGTCCAGTTCTGGAGACCCCATCTCCGCAAGGACATAGACAGGATAGAGGCAGTCCAGAGAAAGGCAACTAAAATGGTGCAGGGTCTGCAAGAGAAGCCATATGAGGAGAGACTAAAGGAGCTTAATATGTATACCCTTGAGGAAAGGAGGGAGAGGGGGGACATGATAGAAACTTTTAAGTACCTCAGTGGAATCAACAAAGTCCAAGAGGGTAACATCTTTCAGAAAAAGAGATGTGCAAGAACAAGGGGAAACAATTTAAAGACTGGGGGGGGCGGTTCAGGGGCAATGTGAGGAAGTATTTTTTTCACAGAGAGAGTGGTGAACGCATGGAACAGACTTCCTGAGGAGGTTGTGGGGTCTAAAACTGTGGGAGAATTCAAGAATGCATGGAACAGACATAATACAATTTTTGTGGGGGGTAGGAAGAAACAGGCTGTTGGTTAACTAGGGTCTGCAGCTTATCCTGTCGGTAGGGAAATGGGCAGATTAGGTGGGCCAAGCAGTCCTTATCTGCCATCAAAGTCTATGTTCTCTGTATAGCACAGTGGTTTAAGGCTCTGAGCTGCAAACCTAGAGACGTGGGTTTGAATCCCACAGCCTCCACTTGCATACTGTGTGACCCTGAGCAAGTCGCTTAACTTCCTTGTACTCCCAGGTTGCACCTGTAAACAAGCTTTCAGCTTAGTGTGTCTCTCCTGGTTAACAAAAAAATACAAAAAAGGTAACAGCAGAACGCCCATATTTAAGTGTCACACTTAAAGATACAAGCACCAAATAGTGAACATCAAAGGGTTATACAGAACACATTCTTATACACATAATTACAGCATGATGAAAACATCTTTCTACTCATTTCATAAGATGGCTAGTGTGTCAGTTAAAGTTAATCTTTGTCTAATTAATTCATTCTAATGCATTCAATTTATATTTGTTAGTACATCATATTTCATAGTATTATTTACTGACAAACTAAGGTCAAATCAAGTGCAACACTTAGAATATAAATAGTTACAAAAGAAACCTGACTTTTGTCAAACTTTTTTAGGTAATGGGGGAAGTAGTGGGAGTGGTTGGGGAAAGGAGCAATGGGAGAGAAAAAGAAAAATATATATATAGTTGTTGAGGATTAGTAACAGGCCAGGTCCTCATGTTCTCTAATTTGGCTCGCAGGAGATATCCATTTTTCTCCTGGGTCCTCTGTTATTACTGTGCATAACCATACACATAGTTTTGCCTTAGCTTTTGCTTTTCTTTGTGACTTACATAGTGTAACACACTGTTTGGTATGTTTTGGTAGTTTTCCCCTCTTCCCCCCTCCCCTTTTTACATCTTTGTGTAACTTAAATCCTGTTTTCCTATTTGTTACTAACCCTCAACAACTACATATATTTTTTTTCTTTTTCTCTCCCATTGCTCTCCTCCTTCCCCGCCACTTCTCCCATTACCTAAAAAAGAAAGACAAAAGTCAGGTTTCTTATGTAACTATATATATTCTAAGTGTTGTACCTGATTTGTCCTTAGTTTGTCAGTAAGTAGTACTACGAAATATGATGTACTAACAAATATAAATTGAATGA
Organism: Neoceratodus forsteri; assembly: GCA_016271365.2. Taxonomy (NCBI): domain Eukaryota; kingdom Metazoa; phylum Chordata; order Ceratodontiformes; family Ceratodontidae; genus Neoceratodus; species Neoceratodus forsteri. Next base: position 216,776,150 of record JADMNL010000024.1, read on the forward strand.
GTTAGAATGAATTACTTGTTCAAAGACTAACTTTAACTGACACATTAGCCATCTCAAGAAATGAGTGGAAAGATGTTTTCATCATGATGTAATTATGTGTATAAGAATGTGTTGTCTATATCCCTTTGATGTTCACTATTTGGTGCTTGTATCTTTACGTGTGTCACTTAAATATGGGCGTTCTGCTGTTACCTTAGATCTGCCCCCCCCCCCCCGAGGAAGGCCTAGTGTTTGGCCGAAGGGCTGTAAAGAAGGGTACACTTCTGTGCACCTTGCCACATTAAATTTGGATTTTTAAATTTCGGTATACGTCTCTCCTTGTTTTTGTTCGAGTGCAGCATTTGGTGTCTTTTCTATGTTTAAGGGCTGGCTGCCTGGTTTCCTTTACCAAGGGTTCTCCTGAGCGCACCCAAATTGAATCTTTTTCTCTCAAGGTTACAAGGCTGGTCAGAGCCACCAAGGATGCCAGAGACCTGAGGTTGACACAGGGCATAAGAATGGAGAGAAGGACTTCTTCAGATACACTGGGGAGAGAAGGAAGAACAGGGACCAGATAGTGAGGATTAAGAAGGATGGGGGGTGGGTAAAGAAGGGGGAGGAGCAGGCAGAGGCATTAAATTAGTACTTCTGCTCTGTATTCATGGTAGAGAGGGGGGGACAGATACCTGATCGGGGTGGAAAAGGAAGAGGGGGGTTGACGGATGGTGATATTACAGAGGGCAGAGTACTGGAAGGGCTGAGGGTGCTGTGGGTGGACACACCACCCTTGTCTCCTACATTCCTTACCACTTGCATCACCCCTTCCTGCTCTCACAGGCTAGTCAACCATGACAACATGTTCCTATACTCAGTTACTATTTTCAATGTTCTGAGCAACACCGGTCTCCTGTCCCCATGCCTTCCGTCTCTTTTTCACCCCTGTTTCCGCATTATCCCAATACTTGACCACCCTCCACTCTTGTGCCGTGTATGTTCTATTTCTCCTCTTTCTCATTACTCTTTGGGTCATAAGGTGTGGAACTGATGCACGAATACTGGGACAACTGTTACATACTTTCTACTTCATGTGAGGAAGTAATATACAAACATACGAAATGCCAGCAGAAACAGGCCGAAATGGTCTATCGAGTCTGTTCGATTATGCAGCTAGCCCCTTAACTTGCAGCTGGCCTCCCTTCTCCCCCCCCAACACAGTCCTTCCCTTCCCTCACTCTGTCCCACCCCCTCTTGAAACAGCCCACCATCCTACACGAAACCACCTCCTCTGGTAGAGTGTTCCACTTGTCCACCACCCTCTCTGTGAAGTAATGTCTCCTGATTTCTGTCCTGAATTTCCCACCTCCAACCTCAATTGGTGCCCTCTGGTATCCCTCCCTCTTCTGATCTGAAATATCTCCCCTGTATTAGCCTTATTTATCCCCTTCAAGTACTGGTTTCTATCATATCCTCCCATCTCTCCTCTCCTCCCACAGGGAATACATTTTAAGCATGTTCAACCTCCCTTTGTAGGATTTCCCCTCCAAACCCTGTATCATCTTAGTTGCCTTGCGCTGCACCCCCTCCAACAGTTTGATGTCCTTGTTCAGGAATGGGCACCAGTACTGCATGCAGTATTCCAGGTGTGGCCTGACGAGTGACCTGTACAAGGGAAGGATCACCTCACTCCTTCTAGAGGAGATCCCCCTTGCTATGCAGCCCAGCATCTTGTTGGCTTTCACTGCTACCTTCCTGAACTGTGCTGAGTTATTCATACTCCCAGTTATAATCACCCCCATGTCCTTTTCCTCCTCTGTGATCCCTAACTGTACCCCTCCCAGTTGATAGCTTCTCCTCTGGTTCCTAGCGCTGAAGTGCACTACCTTACGCTTCTTGGCACTGAACCCCAGCTGCCATGTTTCTAACCACTCCTGTAGCTTAGCCATGTCCCCCTGCAGTCCTTTCCACCCCCCGATGTCATCCACCACAGCTCCCATCTTGGTATCGTCTGTGAACAGACTGATCTTACTCCGGGGTCCCATGCAAGATATCTGCTATGAATATCCTGAACAGCACTGGTCCCAGCACCGACTCCTGTGGTATCCCGCTTGTTATCACTGTTGGCAATGAGAGTTTCCCCTCCACCACCACCCTCTGCTGTCTGCCCTTCAGACAGTTAGTGAGCCACCTGACCATCCTAGTACCCACCCCTACATATTACAGCTTACCCCCTAGCCTCACGTGCGGCACGGAATTGAAGGCCTTGCTGAAGTCCAGGTAACGAACATCCACTGCATGGCCCTTGTCCAGCTCTCTGGTCACCCAGTCATAGTACTCAATGAGGTTTGTCTGGCAGGACCTTCCTGAGACAAACCCATGCTGCTGCCTGTCTTGGAGGCCATTGTCCTGCAAAGATGTCACCAGCCTTTCCTTGAGGGTGGTCTCAATGAGTTTTCCCACAACTGACGTGAGGCTTACTGGACTGTAGTTACCTGGATCATCCTTTGGGCCACCCTTGTGAATGGACACTACATAGCCTAACCTCCAGTCCTGTGTCCACCTTGCTGGGGGATCAAAGGGTGGCAGAGAGCAGCAAGCAAAGAACAGAAGACAATAGGGCAGCAGAAGCAGAGGGGTTGTGAAGGTAGGATTTAGAGCAGCAGTTAGTGGATTCACGATGGTGGGGCCAGTTAAAAATGGACAGGCAGGGTGCAGCTAACATACCAGGAATGGAAAGTTCAAGGGACGTGGGATGGAGAGGAATGCGGGGGGAAGGTGTGAGCACTCATGAGGAGATGTGGTCCTTTGGATGACATACCAAAGCATGCCAGAGCTGAATTCGATTAGGTTAAGAGATGGTGGCAGAAGTAACAGTATCATATTAGAGAGTGGTATCAATGAATGCTAGGAGCCTGGGAAACATGACAGCAGAATTGAAGTCAACGATGGCAGAAGGGGAAAGAGGGACATTGCCGTCATCTTTGAGACATGGGCAACACATAACCGTAACTGTGACCTATGTCTCCCAGGATTCCATATATAATGCAAGGACAGAGAAATGGGGAAAGGTGGTCATGTGGGGGGCCATCTATGTTAGGGAGGGGGCAATGGTGTAACAATGAGGAAGAGGTGGAGAAAGGCAGGGGGGAAGCATCATGGGTGCAACTCCACAGCAAAAAGGGTAGAAGGTTAATTTGGGGGTACTATATAGGCCTGTGACTCAATGGGAGGACATTGATATGGAGCTGGCAGAACAGTTATTTGGTGACGTGTGCACTGGATAATGGGCATGCTTTTAACGTCCTTTACATGGACCTCAGGAAGTAGTTTGACTCTGTTCCTCGTGGAAGACTGACCAGCAGGTTGGGTAACATGGAAGTGGTGAGAAAACTGCTTAGGTGGGTCAAGAGCTGTACAGAGGATAGGCAGCTGAGGGTGGTTGTGGGTGGTGATTCCTGACTTGGAGCACTGCATGCAGTATTGATGACCCAACTTGAAAACGTACCCAGAGAACTGGCAGCCCTCACAAACCCTCCCTTCACCTCTTGACTTGCAGCCCGTGCCCCCCCCCCCTTACTTTTCAGCCAGAGGAGCTGGTGGGCAGCAGATTCGCCAGTCATCTTCCTGGGTGGGAGAAAATAACCACAGACCCGTGGGTCATTCAGCTAGTGTCTCAAAGCCTCACATTTGAATTTGTACAGGCACACCCAATCCACAGGGGCCTGTCACTATCCAAAGGTGCACATTCCCTTAATCAGGAAGAAATCGATGCTGTCCTGCAAGAAAAAGCCATACAGCCCGTTAAGGCAAGATAGGGATAGTTCTCTCACTTCTTCCTTGTTCCCAAAAAGATGGGAGATCTGCGTCCTATTCTGGACCTCAGCACCCTAAATCTGTATGTAGAGTACAAAAGATTTTGCATTCTACCCCTCCCAGGCCTGCTGCCCCCTCTGCACAATAGGACAGTGGCTCTGTGCCTTGGTCATGCAAGATGTGTACCTGCCTATTCCGATATTTCGGGCCCACTGCCACTACCTCAGGTTCTCCTTTCAGGGTGACCATTTCCACTTCAGTGCCCTCTCCTTTGGCCTGTCCTAGTCACCCAGTGTTTTCACCAAGTGCCTTGTTGTAGAGGCAGCAGCCCTGAGTCATCATGGCCACTATGTGTTCCCTTACTGTACCTCGGCAACTGGATGCTTTCAGCACCATCGAGGGAACAGCTGGAACTCTCTCTCTCTCAACTACCCTGGCATTGTTCAGTCAAGTGATGGTCACTGTGAACTACCCCAAGTCTCACCTTTCTCTCTCCCAGTGCCTGCAATTTATTGGAGGGTGCTGGAAATGGCCCAAGGTCTGGCCTTCCTCCAGTTAAACAGTGTGGAAACCTTGCATTGCTGTTTAGCTGCCCTCCTCAACTGTTCACTGATTGTATATCTGCTGTTCATAACATTTGCTGCTCATTATTTGTGTTCCTGTTTCATGCATGGTATTGTCTGCCCTGGTCACCTCTCGACAAAGGGACTACATGGTCTGAGAGGGCTCGCCTAGTTATCAAAATTCAAATAAAAAAATAAATGTTTTGAATAATGGAACATTCTGTTTTTTCCAACGTTCTGTATGAATATTTTGTGGTTTCAAAATGTTATCACCTGCAATGAGGTACTACAGTGCAAGTGCATCTCTGTGATGGTTGTAACCCTCCCCCGTGTCCATCCTTGGTGTGTTGTCTAGTGTCCCCTGTCCCACTGATTGCAAGCCCATTGCAAAATGAAACAAATCAAGGTCCAACCTCCCCATATCATCAGGTGCTGGACCAACTTTAGAAATAATTTCCTGATGTGTGGTGGCCCCCACCCTGCATCTACTGCCCAGCACACTGCTCCCCACCCCAATCCCGAGCAGGCTACCGGCACAGATCTCCTCTCCTCCATGGCTGGCAACCCAACTGAGCTCTCATTGAATGAACGCATGCTTGTACAAGCACAGGCTTCTTCACTGCCAGCTGACATTCATTGTAGGAGTTTTTTCAGGGGGTGTTCAAGTTCAAGTTCAAGTTTATTGCAGGAAAACTCCATTGAGCAAGCTCATTCACAAGGAGGTCCTGTGACATAAACACTTAAAGTACAAACACAGATAGGTAATAACAGTATATACATGAAATACACGTTACATGATACAGGCTGGATATACATACAAGGGTACCACATAGGGTGACCGCAGGTGGTAAACATTGATATGAGACAGGGAAGCGACTTATAGGTCGCATACTGATAAATGAAACATGATGACTGGTGTGATTTGATTTAATCAAATCAAATCAAATATACAGTATTTTGGCAGCTATAACAAACAACAGTCTACAACTGATATGGGAGGGAGGAGAGACTTGATAGAGTAGCAGTGGAGCGTAGCAAAGATAAAGCCAGGTAGAAGGGAAGGAAAGCAGTTAATATGACAAATCAATTATACCTTACCAGTGGATAAATATGGCACACATGGGGAAGGAAGAGACTTAATGACAGTCACAGGTGTCTTTTATTTTGGCTGAACTTAGCGATTTGTAGCAGTTTATTGAAACTGTGCTAGTTAGTTTCAATACAGTTTGTAATTGGTTCCAAATGGAGGGAAGGGCATATGCAATGGCATCGCTACAAAGGAAGTCCGCGTCCTTGGTATGTCAAGCATAATAAAGTCAGATTTTCTTAACGAGTATGCACTATGTGAGATACTAATAAGGGAAGAGAGATAGCTTGGCAATTTCTGCAGGAGCAGTTTAAGAGTCCATAGCCCAGCATGGAGCAGGCGTCTAGTAGTAAGGGATGTCTAGTAGTAAGGGGTGTACAGAAGGGGTGACTGCTCTGGTCTCCGGTGGGGTGGGATGGGATGAGGGAATGGTTCTGTGGACCTCCTGGGGTCCACAATGCCATTCTCTTCCATTCTGCCCCCACTGCTGCTGACCACAGTAGCCCCCCCTTCTCAACACCCCTGAAAAACTTCCTACAGTGACCGCAGGCTTGCTGACTGTCAATGAATGAGAGCATACTTTTACAAGTATACACTCATTCATTGAGAGCTCATTCGGGCTGCCGGCCATGGAGGAGAGTGGGGGACTATGCTGGTGGTCCTCCTGGGGTCAGGGTGTGGGGAGAGCGGGGTGGTGGGCAGTAGATGCAGGGGTAGGGGGTCCACTAGTTGCCAGGGAAATGAATTCTAAAGTTGGTCTAGCGCCCAGCAAAGGGGGAGGGGGGAGTAGGCCTTGGATTGGTTTCATTTTGCAACAGGCCAGGAATTAGCGGGGGGTACACTAAACACCAGAGATAGACACCATGGAGGGGGGAATTTAATGTTTCATACTGGGCCAGCAATCGTCTGGGGGTGGGATCAGTAGATACCAGGGATGGACACTACAGTTGGTGTTGGCACCCGGCAGTTGAGGGGGATTTATTTCCTCATCCTGGGCCAGTAATCAGTTGGGGGGCACACTAGGCACCAGGGATGGACACTACAGTTGGGGATGGTGCCCCATGATTGGGGGGGGACTTCATTTTTCAGATTGGGCCGGTGATCAGCCAGTGATGGTGGGGTGGGAACAAAATGAAAGTCAGGCTGATGGAGATTAGTGGGGAAGGGAGTGCCCAAGTGTAAAAGAACTCTGCTATATTACGATTTTCAACTGCTCTGGCAGAGTTGCCGAACTCCACATTTTGCAGAGTTTGTTTTTGGGGGTGGTGAAGCTTGGGTTCACACACCTGATCCATGCCACGTACTTGGGAAAATACATGACATTTTTTCCAGGGTTAATTTTTCCCATTTCACACATCTCTGTGTGTAATACAGCCTAAATAACTTTCACAATACTGCAGAGAGGCACAGAGTATCTATGTATGAGACAGGGCTTAGGGCACCTAACAACAGACAGACAGTGCATATACAGCTTCTGACTTTGGGAGAACTGTGCATCCCTGGGCATGAGATTGCCCATTGTCAGACACCTGCTAATGACCAGTGTACAGGAACATAAGAGCTGTATAAGCAGAAAGTACCAGAAATCATCAGTGGCAAATCATTTTATTTCAGCAGGTCGCAGCGCAGGCTTATTAAAGTTTTGGGCACTAGAACATGTAAGACAGCCCAAGAGGGGAGTAGATTGGGATCTGTTGTTAGGAAAGCATAAAATGTGATGGATTCATACACTTGGGACCATAGACAACAACAGGGGAACGAACAAGGAAGAGGAGTGGCGTCTCTTCTTCTAGGGACTAACACTCAGGTGCTGGCATCATGAAGCACAGTGTAGTCATGTTCATAAGGGGAGACAATAAATGCCCAGTTGCACAGAGGGCTGAGGAGTTGGACACCTTCCCTCACGTCATGCCAGTGACCTAGGTTTCGGAACTGACTGGGGTTGCTTGGGGATTGGCTGGGGCAAGGAATGATTGAGCGTCCGCAATAGCTCTCCTTCCTCGGGGGTGGGGAGACTCAGCATCATGCTGTAGGCTGACACCCACTGGAAGCTGGGGGTCAGCACATGCGCGATGCCAGAAAGGGGTGGAACCATGCGCAGGGTGTAAGACTGCCTCTGTGGAAGTGGAGACAGTTACCCTGCCCACTACACGTGCGTGAGTCTGGGGAGAAAATGGAGAAAGGAACTGGAACCGTCATGCTCCATGATGGCAGGCTGCGCCCACACCTCGCACCAACAATGTAGATGTTGGCTTCTGGAGGTGGGGGGGGGCTGGCACTCCTTGTCGCTGGCTCTATCATGGGGGGGCCGTGGTGGATGGCTGGTTGGTGTGGGTGTTGGGAAAGACTGGACAGAGAGATGAGTCCCCTCCGAGGGAGGGGCCGAAGTTGCCTGCCAGCTCCGCAGGAGGACTAAGCTATATATGGAAAAAATGGGAAGTCAATAATGGGTTGAATATGTATCTTAAAACCACCCCTCACCCCACTCTCCCTATCATTTGTAGAGGAACACAGCAGTCTGATATTTACATTAAGTCAAGAAAATTAGTCACTAGCATGGCAAATCTTGCATGTTCAGTCAAGTTGTTAAGTAACTGTAGTTTATCCACCCATTATTACAAATCAAAGTCTTGGCTTCAGGGCCACCACATTTCAAAGTTAAAGTTTATTGAAAAATGTATTCACTTTTTTACAGTTTACATGTCTGTCATAAATAAAAAGATCCACATAAACTCACCGAAAGTTAGAAATTTTCACTAATTCTTCCTCAGGTTTTCCTGGAGTGATGGCTGGTGATTGTGCGTAGGCTTCATAATTTATATATCTTCTGGCCAACCGACCAATGTTATTTGTGAAATCCCTGATTTCGCCTGCAAAACGAAGAGAAGTCAATAGTTCTGTTGCAGATCATATGGACTTTTAAACTTCAATATCGACGATGTAATGGAATGCCCTAGCAAAGCCTTATGTAATTCAGTGAAGCCTTGTCCATGAGCACCTTATGTAGAAGATTGCCATCGCCATGAATAAGTGTGCACAACATTGCAACATTGAAGTTGCCTACACATTAGGAAGTCATTCCCCACCTAATGTGATGTATTGTCCTGATGTACATGTCCAATACAGAGCTGTGATGTTATCCATTTTCAACCACCCCATGCTTTGTTTGTAACATTCACCTGTGTCAATGACATGCATTCGTGAGTCCTCTTACAATTTCAGTATCCAACAGGTATAACTAGAGGATGTTCCACACACATCTACCACCCTCACCGTGCCCACATACGTTTGCCAATACAGGAGTACAAGATGGGGTTGGTGCAGGTACTGATGTCCACCAAGCAAAAAAGTTACATGGAGTAATCATATTTAATGACCTAAAGGCAAGAACACAATGCTAGAAGTCTGTGGGGAGAGCCAGCTGGATGATAGGGTGCATAGGGAGAGATATGAACAGCAGAAAAAAGGGGGGTGATCATCCCACTGTACAGATCGCCAGCGAGGCCCTATCTGGAGTACTGCATCCAGTTGTGAAAGCCACATCTCTGGAAGGACATTAAGACATTAACAAGTCTAGTAAAGAGAAGGGCAACAAAAATGGTGGAAAAATTGCGCCCAAAGTCATATGAGGACAGATTACAGGACATCAATATGTATTCACAGGAGAAAAGGAGAGTGGGGGGGTATGACTGAGATATTCAAGTACATCAATGGTATAAATAAGGTATAGCAGGGTAGCATGTTTAAAAATAGTGGACATCTTACGTGTCTCCAGGGTGACTGACAGCACCTCTCTTCCCTCCTGTTCTCCCTGTATTTCCAAACATGTTATGTTCTTTCCTATGTAACAAGCTAGTACTCCCACCTTTTGTGCCTATCCTGTCCTTTATAAACATGGTATAACCTGGAATGGCCACATCCAAGTATTGGTTTTCACTGCACCAGGTGTATATAATGGCTACCAAGTCCCAGTCTGCTTCTGCCCTGGTGCCCTGTAAATGTGCAAGTATTTCTACACCTGCTTCTACAAACTGTATTACTTCTTGCCCTTCTACTTCCCATGTGCCCTTCCTTAGTTCTTTCACTATTATTGTTATTGTCTCCCTTCCCTTCCCTTCAACTCATGGATTTCCACAGTTAGTTGTTTCACCCTAGGTGTTTCTCTCTGAGGGTTCCCATCACTGATCTTATGTATTATGGAATAAGCTCCCTTCCTGAAGTTGAACAAATAAAGTATATAGTGAAAAGCAGGGCAAGTCATTGTGAAAACATCTGATTCCAGCATTACTTTTAAATCATTCATGTTTGTGTTTCTCTCTCCAAGAATTGATAATGGCCAGTTCCAAAAAATACACTTGCCATGCATTGCAGGAAGGAGTGAACAATGTGACCAGGATATTCAAAGGGGTTGCACCTGGCACAACTGAGTTGCACCAGCACAACTTCAGTAATGCGCCCCGGGGCAATATTCAAATGGGGGAATTGCACAGTGCAATTCCTGATGCGCCGGGGCACAAAGATAAAGTATACATCACATCTCCAGGGGGCGTGCCCATGCATATGCAGCACATCACGATATTCAGCCTGGAATGTGCGGTGCATCTGCTGGCACAGCCCAGAGATGTGCCACATACCTGGGCACAAAGTTGAGCCCGTGAAAAATGGCTCAACTGCTAGCCACTCACAGGCAGGCCACTGTAATGCAGGGCACAACACAGCAGCCACCAGCTGTGGGTGGCAACCCATCCCCAACACCGTGCACAAGCTCCCATCGACGGCCCTGGTGGTCTAGTGGTAACCCCTTCCCTTCCTGTACCTCCGATCACCCATACTGTTGAAATAAAATTGCCCTGGTAGTCCAGTGGTACCCCCCTCCCTGCCCGTAACCCCGATCACAGTAAAATCCTATTTTGAAACTCCCTGGTGATTCAGTGGTACTCCCCTTCCCCATCTCTTAACCCCGACTGCAGTAAAATCCTATTTCAAAACTCCCTAGTTATCCAGTGGTACCCCTTCCCCATCCTGTAACCCCAGATCGTAGTACAGTCTTATTTTGAAACACCTTGGTGATCCAGTGGTACCCCTCTCCCCATCCTGTAATCTCGATCACAGTAAAATCCTATTTGGAAACACCCTGGTGAGCCACTGACAGCCACCTCCCTGCCCATAATACCGATCGCAGTAAAAATGTAAAACCCCATTCCATGGTAGTCTAGTGGTACCCACCCCTCACCCACACAGGACTCACATACCTCCGTGGCTGCCCACCGACTGACAGTTTACAGTATCTGCTGCAAGCCCATTGGTCCACACTGTGGACCAATGGGCTTGCAGTGCATATTGTAATAGTCAATCACAACTTTATGAATGATTGATCTTATTAACAAAGTTGTACATGACTATTACAGTTTGCACTGTAAGCCCATTGGTCCATACTGTGGACCAATGGGCTTGCAGCAGATATTGTAAGCTGTCAGCTGGTGGGCAGCCCTGGAGGTATGCAGGTGGGTTTGCTGCCTGCCGATGACTGGGGGGGAGCTAGAAGGGCTGGAGGTGCTGTGTAGGTGTGGTTGGGGGTACCACTAGACTACCAGGGAATGGGGTTTTACATTTTTACTGAAATTGGTATTACAGGCAGGAAGGGGGCTACCAGTGGCTCACCAGGGTGTTTCAAAATAGGATTTTACTGTGAGTGGGGTTACAGGCAGGGAGGGAGGGATGTACCACTGGATCACCAGGGTGTTTCAAAATAGGATTTTACTGTGATCGGGGTTAAGGAGTGGGGTACCACTAGATCACCAGGGAGTTTTGAAATAGGATTTTACTGTGATCGGAGTTACAGGCAGGAAAGGTGGTACCACTGGACCTCCTGTGATTGTACCGCATGCTGTGCAGGGTTCCAGATATATTTCGCTGACCAGCCCTGTACAACTCACGCAAATGGGGCCATAATGACATGCAAATGTCCCCATCTGTGCCTTGCATACATAATGGCCCCATTTGCATTTCCAGGTCTGAATATCTGGAAATTGCACCCAGTGCATCTCCAGTTGTGCTGGCACATTCCCGTTCCAGGTATGCAAGCCTGTCTGAGGGATGCGCCAGTGCATTCTATTTGCGCCGCGCACATTATTTGCTGTATACAGAAGAGATGCACCATGGCACATCTCTTTTGAATATATCCCTGTGTTGCTTCAGTGCAACTCAGTTGTGCTGAGCAACCATTTGCGCCATTGCCAGGCGCACTTCTGAATATCTTGCCCTGTGTCTGCAAAATAACCGACAAGAAGTCAAATACAGATGCAGTGGTTACTCAATGAAGAAGCAACATGTGCTCTACTATTATAGCCACCCAAAACAACATTGATTAACCAACCAGTCACCGAAGAACAGCAGGTAGAAGACCCAACATGAAGTCTTAAGGATGTGTTGTAAGGAAACATGCATTACACTATAAAAGTAATCCATAGATATACCTTCTGTTAATTTGCTGCACAAAGATGTCACAGCTGTTGCTGAAGATGGACGTACTCCACGTGCTGCTAATTCACCTTTCAAGTGTGTCTTCTTTGTCTTTCCAAGTCGCAGATAGGATATCATTCCATTCATTGACATCTTTTCAGGAGTTGAGCAACGCCTGTTTAATTCATCTACTGTTACTATATATCTAGAAATAAAGAATATGATATTAGCAGTCCAGCATGTTGATTGCACTTAGCTTTTTTAATTGCAAATTACATTTACAGTGATCACATTAATCACAAATGAATAGCAGAGCATTCGAAGTAGAACACATGCAGATTGTTTCATGTACATAAAAGGAGAGTTACCTTGTGGGTCAGTAAAAAATGTATTATTTGTGTACGCTCAGCTCTGTGTGTGAGTCACCATAGAGATTAACACACAGTGGGCAAAAAAATACTACATTCTGATTGATAAACTGCTACATTTTCTCTGTAGTAAAACTGACCATATACAAAGGGAAAAGGTGGCACACACCATCAGCTGAACCATGTTGGTGGCAATGTCTTGTACTGCCTTCACCTTATCAATGTCCTTCCAGAGGTGAGGCCTCCAGACCTGGACACAGTACTTGAGGTGTGGTCTTAGCATTGTTCTGGACAGGGATAATATTACCTCCTACACCTAGTGGTCATACTCCGTATGCACCCAAGCATTCTGTGAGCCTTCAGCAATGCCTCATCACAGTGCTTCATGTTATCAGTAATGATTACCCACAGGTCCCTTTACTGTTTGATGGTTTCCAGTCACATGGGACTGATTCACGAATATTAGGTGGCTACCATACATAAGTTGGGCGCAGTCACCGCAGCCGTCTGCGCCTACCCACTGCATGCATCAAATAGATACACTTCACGCAAGTGATCCTCAGCTAATCACGGAGCTCTGCATGGGGGTGGTGCGAGGGGGTGAGCCAGCACTCCGTGGCATGCATAAACCCGTGGAGTGCTGTGTTTGGGGGCTTTTCCTGATCTGCATCTGGGAGGCAGCCATAACCCACTGGGGCCAGCTACGCGCCCTCTCAGGGAGGCTGCCTCCTGACGTGGCAGGCATGGTGGGGCCAATAGCCCTGCCAACAATGCAGCCCCTGCCATCGGGGCACTGCTGGTGGCTGGGGTCGGGCAGATGGAGAGGACCACCTCCACAGCTTGGTTGACGCACTGCTAAGGTGTGCTAAGGAGCCACCTGGTGGGCATCAGAGCAGATATGGGGGTGGACCAAAGGTGGTCTATCATTAAGGAAGGAATACCCATTGCCACAGATGAGTGCATTAGGCTCAGGGGGAAGAATAAAATGGACAAAGTGCCCAGCTGGTTCAGTTCTGGGGTTGCCTAGGCAGTAAGGGAAAAAAGGTTCGCCTATAGAAAATTCAAGAAGACCAAGAGAGAGGTGGATAGGGAAAATTACCTAAGGTTGGCTAGTGAGGCAAGTAAAGAAGTCCAGTGAGCAAAGGCACAGAAGGAGCTGCAGATAGCTGAAGGAATTAAGAAGGGGGAGAAGACTTTCTTTCACTATATAAGTGAGAAAAGGGACAAGAAGGAAGGGATTGTTAGGCTTAAGAAAGGGGTGGAGTGTGTGGAAGATAATGGGGGAAAAGCAGAGATACTAAATGAATACTTCTGTTCTGTTCTGTCTTCGCCAGGGAGAAGGACAGACCAGTGCCTTCAGGAGGGAAACGAGGAGTTGGGGGGGGTGGGGACACAGATGTAGTAACAGAGGCAGATAGAGTGAGGGAGGGGCTGCTGGCATTGAAGGTGGACAAATCACATGGCCCGGATAGAGTACATCCAAGGGTACTTAAGGAACTGGCTGAGGAACTGGCAGGGCCACTGGCAGACCTATTTAATAGTTCTCTAGAGTCAGGTGTGGTACTGCAGGACTGGAGAACAGCACATGTAATGCCCCTCCATAAAAGCGGTCCCAAGGATGACCCTAGAAATTACAGACCAGTCAGTCTGACCTCCACTGTGGGCAAGCTCATGGAGACCATACTAAAGGAAAGGTTGGTGGAATATCTAGAGGAGCATGGTTTCCAGGATGCGAGGTAGCATGGGTTCATGGGGGGGGGGATATCTTGTCAAACAAATCTGATTGACTTCTTTGACTCTGTCACTAAGACAGTAGATATGGACCAAGTGATAGATATCCTCTATTTTGATTTCAGCAAGGCCTTTGACTCTATTTCCCATAAAAGGTTGATCAGGAAGTTGGTGAATATTGGGGTTGGGGTAAAGATGGTCAAATGGGTGGAAAATTAGCTGAGGGACAGAATCCAGAGGGTGGTTGTGGGGGAGAATTATCTGGCACCAGAGAGGTAACCAGTGGGGTCCCACAGAGCTTGGTGCTGGGCCTGTGTTGTTCAGTGTCTTCATCAATGATATTGGGGATGGCATTAAGGCCAAAATGTGCCTATTCGCAGAGGACACCAAGCTCTGTGGGAGAGTGGACACAGCTGAAGGGATACAGGACCTACAGGATGATCTGGAAAAGCTGGGGAGGTGGTCCAGAATCTGGCAGCTTGGCTTCAATGCCAAGAAATGCAAAGTTATGCATATTGGGGCCAAGAATCCCAGGACAGAGTACTACCTGGGTGGAGTCCGAATATTTGCATCAGAGGAGAAGAAGGATCTGGGAGTGATAATCACTAGTGACCTGAAGTACTCCACACAGTGCAAGAAAGCCTCAGCAAAGGCAAACAAGATGCTAGGATGCATATCTAGGGGGATCAGTAGTAGGAGAGAAGAGGTTATACTGCCCTTGTGCAGGTCCCTGGTAAGGCCTAATCTAGAGTATGGGGTTCAGTACTGGTGCCCACACCTCAAAAAGGATATTAACCTGCTGGAGAAGCTCCAGAGGAGGGCTACAAAGATGATAGTGGGTCAGCAGGGTAAGGCATATGATGAGAGGTTGAGGGCACTGAACATGTACCCCCTGGAAGACAGGAGAGAGAGAGAGAGCGAGAGAGAGGGGACATGATTGGGACCTTCAAGTACTTGAAAGGAATAAATAAGGTGGATAAGGAGGGTCTCTTTAAGCTGAGTGGCAACTATAAGACGAGGGGGCACAGTCTTAAGCTGGAGGGTGGGAGGTTTAGGAGGGAGGTCAGGAAGCACTTCTTCACAGAGGGGGTGGTGAACACTTGGAATGCACTACCAGAAGAGGTGATCTAGTTGAAGTCAGTGGGCAACTGTAAGAGTGGCTGGGATAGGCATAGGGGGAAAGTAAGGATCATGGGAAGGGAGGATGGGAGGTGTGGGAAGGGAGGACAGCTCAAGCTGTGTACCCTGCAGTATGAGCAGACTACATAGACCAAATGGCCTTCTTCTGCTGGCTTCTTTGTATGCTCATATGGCCTAGATATTCAAAGGAGTTGCACCTGGTGCAACTGAGTTGTCGCCAGCAACTATTGGTAAATGCGCCCAGGCTATATTACAGCTGAACTGCACCCTTGATGCACCACAGCACAAAGATAATGTATGCAGTGCAACTCTAGGGGGCATGCCCATGCATATGTGGCACATCTCGATATTCAGCCGAGATGTGCGGCGCATTGACTGGCACATCCTGGAGATGTGCTGCATACATGGGCACAAAGTTGAGCATGGAAAAATCACGCTCAAGTGGAAGCCACCCACAGGCATGCTGCCGTAATGCAAGGCACAACACAGCAGCCACCAGCCGTGTGTGGCAACCCCCCAGAACACTGTACACAAGCACCCACATTATTCGTTAGTAGTCTATGATAGCCCCATCCGTATCTCATCCCCGTATTGCACAATATTATTCCCGTAGTCTGCTGTCTCACCCACATCCGCACCTGATCCCTGTAATGGCACTTTCTTGAGTGTCAGTGTTGCCCCTCGCCAGGATCGCGATCATTTTCAACATCCCGCTGTGACTAGTGGTGCCCACCCACAGACCTGCCCCCGCTTCCCCAGGCCGGCAGCAGACCACCCATACTCGCTGCTCCACGACACATACAGAACATGGGCAGCTATTGAACCACACCAATGACCAATGGGCTTGCTGTGTACTGTACTTGTCTGTCACAACATTGTGAATGAAGTCACATGACTTTTACAGGGAGCAAGGTATGGGATGGGGGTGTACCACTAGACTACCAGGGATGTTAAAACATGACTTATACGTGGATCGGGGTATGGAGTGGGAAGGGGGGAACCACTGGACTTCCACTGACAGCACCATATGCTGTGCAGGGCACCAGGTGCATTTTGCTGGCCAGCCCTGCACAACTCATGCAAGTGGGGCCATAGTGACATGCAAATGGCACTATCTGTGCCTTGCATGCATTATGGTGCCATTTGCATATTTGAGTCTGAATATCAGGATTTTGCACCCAGCATAACTTGGTTGCTTCGGCACAGTTCCCATTTCAGATATTCAGACCTGCCTGGGGTATGCGCTGGTGCATCGTATTTGTGCTGCCCGCATATTTTGATATATTCAAAAGGGACGTGCCATTGCTCATCTCTTTTGAATATAACCCTTTGTTGCTCCAGTGCAACTCAGTTGTGTGGAGCAACCACTTGCACCATTGCCAGCTGCACTTTTAAATATCTAACCCTATATGTACAACAATAAAATTGAAGTTTACATGCATGACAAATAGCATATTCTTATGGTACTGTTGCTATGATAAAATACTATATCATACTGTGATGTAGCTTACCGCTTTTGCTGTTTAAAGCTGCTCACTTTTAGCAATGATTCCACAAGATATGTGCCTTCATGACGATGATCAGAAGTCTCTGTTGGTTGAAAAATATATAGTAAATCGATCAACTGACAATGTTTTACATAACACATTGGAACGACATAGATAATAACTGTATTGTCATTAAAAAGGACATACCACTATAAAGCAGATAATACAAGGAACAGTGAAGGGATGGGGTAAGAACAAAGTACATGCTGAAAGAAAACAATACTGCAATGAGTTAAGAATATGAAAGTGAATAAGGCTACATGGCTACAAACGTACAAAAGGATGCTGATGTGCTTCATGGGCTTACAGTATGACCCCATGACACTTGGATTTAGCAACTAAGTGAGAATAGAATTAGTTCCAATAGTCAGAGGGACGGAAGACATTGACCACCTTTATATCATTAATCTTAGTTCTAACATGGCTTGCTGAGAGTTAGAGACAACGTAGGATCATGTTGCTCGAGTCCCTCTTCATGGCCATGCAATAAATTTGTTTTTAATACATAGTTGCACGGAGGGACTCAGAGACAGGTCAGCCAGGACTCCTTTGTGTTTCAAATGGTTTTTGACAATCATTTTGAAATTCTCAGAAAGCGAGAGACCCCCGTGGCAGGACTCAGTGCCTAACAGTTCAGTGACCTAATGCCATATATATTGCTAACACACCAGCCCCGCAGATCTATATGCATAGAGAATACAGTGAGCTCAGCACTGTTTCAGTCCCAAATATTAATCAGGACGTATACACAAAGAGAAACGGAAGGTCTTTCAGTGGCCAACCCCCTCTAGACTGTGGCCTCATGCCTCACAACACACCCTAGGTGTGCATTAAATGCCTATTAACCAACACCCTGTAGTGAATTATTGCTTACTTAACTATGTAATAAAGCATAAATACCTCAGAATGCACAACACGGACATAAAATTGTGAAAACTCATCAGTGACAACCACAATGAAATGCATCAGTTAAAACAGAATGCCATGCAGTAATACTTAAGACACAATCAGAATATTAATTCACTGATCCATACTGCGTAAACAGGAGTTGAAAGGTTGTATGCTTAATCTTGTTCAAAATGGTTGCATGGGGCTGAGTAAATGACACGTTGAAAAAGTTTCAATTAACATTGACGTAAATTGTTTACAGCAGCAGTCTGCGGTACCACTAAAAGGTACTGTACTGTATGCTCTTTGGCACCACTGTAAACTGATGAAAAGTAACACGTCATATGTTTTACAAAATCAGACAAAAACAAATGGGTGGATCATAGCCTCCTTGGTCAACATCAGGTACTGACACAATGACAATGACTTGTTTCTAAAAACCATACTTTCACTACCCAGTGCAATTTACATGAACTCAGCATACCTGATTGTACATACTGATTAATCAGATTTTCCATGGAGCCCTGGGGGGGGACTTTCATGGTGTTCAGCTGTAAATACATAAATGTTTGCTTCACTTATACTGAAGTAATTTAGCATGCCATCATTATAGTAATGAACACAATATTAAATGAAAGGACAAATATGATAATCCGCAAGTGTCAAGATAATGAATAGTGAGCAAATAATACCATAAAGGTAAAGTATGTGCTTGACCATAAATCGGTTGTAGTACTGAATCAGCACTTTATGACTAAATTCAGGCCATTCTGCAACAGGACAAATTCTAGTCTCACGGCCATGACATGTGATATGTGATAACGCTGCAGGCAGCCAATAACAAAGTGCGACAACAGACCTGTTAGCGTATGGAGCACCAACACAATATTCAGCCATCATGTTGCAGATAAACCAGCTGTGCATGCTTGGCCCTAGTAAGGGAGGCAGTATAGTGCAGTGGTTTAAGGCTCTGAGCTGCAAATCTGGAGACCTGGGTTTGAATCCCACAGCCCCCACTTGCATACTGTGTGACCCTGAGCAAGTCACTTAACTTCCTTGTGCTCCCAGGTTGCACCTGTAAACAAGCTTTCAGCTTAGTGTGTCTCACCTGGTTAAACAATTGGAAAAATAAAATCATATGTATGCACATTAATTGCTCATTTGCATGGGATGTGGCAACTTTTCTGCGCCTCTCCTTCCACACCAGCAACTAGAGTGACCAATCCTTTTGAACATAAACAATTTCATGGTGTCTAGTGGCCACACACAACCAATGATGGCCATCAGACATCAACACAGCAATCAGTGCTGTCCAGTGGTCTCCACTCACACCAGTCACACCTTCATACTCTGTTAACACATGCTAACCAACATAGACGACAAATAGCACAGCCCTCCTCTCAGGGACCATGTAGTATGAAATCAGTTTTTACAGTACACGGTCAGTAACATCATAGACAGCAGATGTGCTTCTTCGTAGGAGGGGCACTGTGCCAGTCATTCCCTGTCTGGGAATGCTGGTGGGGTTACAGGAGCAAGAGGTGCACCATAGTTGTTGCAACACCAACTATAATGGTGTGCAAGATCACTCGACACCAGCAATGAAAAACTTTAATGAATGGCTGTGCCTGGAAGAAGGGGTGGAACAATAGACGTCAGGGAAAGGATACACATAAACAGATAGGTGTACAGAGTGGCGAAACACTGAACATTTATGATTATTACAACATAATAAAAGGTGGTTGCAGCTTGTGAGGAAACAGTTGGAGCCAAGTAGAACTTGCAGATGTATGTGAAGCTGTAGAGTGCAGGAGGAACCACTGGACACCAGTGATTAGCACTTACACCAGAGAACAGGGATGAGTGGTTGGGGTGGCCAGTGGGTACCTATGTAGACTGTACTTTTAATGCTAGTCCAAAGTGTTGCAGAGAGTAAGTATGCCTCACAGACGGCAGTAATTGCACAGTGCTGGATAGCCAATGCTCTTCACCTTTGGCAGAGCAACATCACTGAAAACTGCATTGCACCAGTGTGCATTTAACAGGCATGTGCCTTTACCATACAATTCACTAAATGGTTAGATTGCAAGCAATAAGTTTGTTACCAGGCATTTGCACACTTTAAATATGTCACTCTGGGGAAAACCACTGTAAATCTGGCCACAGTCACTTTTCCCTCCAGGCACAATTGAGAATCTTGTGACCATTGTATCTAATAAATGCATAATTACTGCCGACCGTACATATCAGCCAGATTACTATTTTGTTAAATAGAGAATAATGGATGGGGAAGGTTTGATATGAGAATTTAATGCACACCCGAGTTGTGGGATGCTCGCCCTCAGGGTTTGTCAAAGCATACCACAATGAGGGTGTGCATTAAATTCGCATATTAAACACCTTCCCCATCTTTTATTTTTTATAATAACAGGCCAGCAATTTTTCTCCAGCAGTTTGTGAGATTGTTTGACCCCACCCACATACAGAATGTTGGCCAATGAGGCAGCAGCATAGTTTGACTGGCATGGCTCATGAATGTCATAACAACCAGCTGGTTGTTATGGAAAATATCAACCTGGTCAGTACATTGAGAGAAATTGCTGACCAGTTATTATAAATGCATATCAACCGGATTTCAGGTTATTATGCTCCAAAGGCAATACTAATCCGAAATCAGGTTGACATGACACTTCATAATAACCTGAAATCAAGTTGATATGACATTCCTCAAAGAAAACACTTTAAAACTGTTGCATTCCATTGTATCACAAAAAGCATTTCAACTGCATGCGTTTTACTCATGTACTGTTCAATTTCTTCAAAAATAAAACTGCACTCTAACTAAAAAACATCTTTTTCTTTCAAACTGCTAGAAATGCAGTCTAAACTGCCACACCAGCAATTATAAACAAACATTTGTCAATGCCGAATGTTTGCTTGCTGGCATTGGCACTGGTAGTGTAGGAGTTACAGAGCTGCATAATAGGAATGGCAGTGAAGTATTGAACTGAAGCCAACCCCACCACCACCCTGCAGAGAGTGACAGGCATTGGGGTGTGCCTTTGGGTCGTCAGGCATAGCGGCCACGCCATTTCACAACACCCTACCCTGCAGACACTGACAAGTGCACGGTGTGCCTTGGGGTCTTTGGCCCTTATGTTCATCAGGAAATATGGTGAGATGGGTGCTGTATAGGAGAATGGGGTGAACTTTGGGGCCGAAGAGTCCAAGGCACACCTCGATGCCTCTCACTGGCTGCAGGGTGTGGGTGGGGGTGGAATGGTATGAGCATTACAGGTGACAATCCCAAGTCACACCCCTGATGCCTGTCAGTCTCTACAGGGTTGGGCGTTATGGTCGGAAACCCTAACACCTCAGATGTTAATTGGTATTTTCACTCCAAATTTTCAACATGTTTTTTTGTGACCCTCACCTCATGAACAGTGGCAATATCAGTTTGTTAGCCGAAAGCTGATTTTGCACATCGACTACGCCATTTGGCACCACAGGTGTGAAAACACATTTCGAACAGGATGTGAAAAATGACAGCTGCTGAATAAAAATCATAACAACAAAAAAGAAATGACAGCTGTACTGTTCATGGGGAGGTGTAAAAAATGGCAATGTTGAAAATCTGCAGTGAAAATATAAATTAAACTGGTGAAGTCACGAGCATGCATAGAAACTGTGCAACGCACACCCGTAATGTAATTAGTTTGGGGATTTTTTATAGCAGATTGTCAACACATTTTGGGACCTCCGCTCATGAACAGTGTCACTGTGATTTTCTGAATCTGTTCCAAACAGTGATTTCCCACAGTGACCATGCATTTCTGCGCTGGAAGTGCGAAAACACATTTCGGCCATGGTGTGAAAAATGACAGCTGTACTGTTCATAAGGAAGTGTGGAAAAATGCCAGTAGTGAAAATCTGTACTGAAAATATTACAAATTCATGAACTTAGGAGGGTGCGTGGAAACTGCGCAATGCTCGCCTGTAACACAGTCATTTTATGGACTTTTGTCACCAAATTTTTAACATAGCCATTTTAAGACCTCTGCTCATGAACAGTGTCACTGTGATTTTCTTAATCTGTCCGAACATTGATTTCGCACACCGACTGCGCCATTGTGCGCTACATGCGCGGAAACACATTTTGGGCGAGATGTGAAAAATGACAGCTGTACTGCTCATATGGAGGTGTGATAAAATGGCCATGTTGAGAATGTGGAGTGAAAATATTAAAAATTTGCGAACTTACGAGCATGTGTAGGAACTGCGCAATGCACGCTCGTAAATTAGTCATTTTGGGGAATTTTGTCACTAGATTTTCAACATAGGGTTTTTGGTGGCCTACCTCATGAACTGTGCCACTGTCGTTTCGTGACCGTCCCCGAAGGTGGTTCCGCCGCAGTGACCGCAAAATCACCTTTCGGGCAGATTAATGCCATGACAGTGCCAGAATTCATGAGAAGGGTCCCAAAACCCCATGTTGAAAATTTGGTGCCAAAATTCCACAAAATGCCTGAGATATGCATCAAAGTTGAAAAACCTATTTATTCCATTATACAGCTTACCGGCATTTCCTCAGTTCAGGTCGGCTTTGAAGAGTGCAGGCGGTTCCCGGTCCACTGAAGATTGTCACGCCAGACTCAAGGTAAGTAGGAGGAGGTGGGGTGTGGGGAGGCAGGGTGCGTAGAGGGTGGGCGAGGTGGGGGGGGGGCAAGACAAGCAACGAGAGACCGTTTTTTGTTTGTAGGTCTTTTTTTTTTGCTTTTAGGAAGACAATGCGGGACTTTTGCCACGCTGGGGTGGGCTCTCAGCATGGCAGCTGGAACTTTTGTTTTTGGGGGGGCAGTGGAGCTAACGGGGGATTGAGCACCCCTGTCAGCCATACAGAGGTTTGCCATGTTGGGGTGGGCTCCCAGTGTGGCACCTGGAAGGTGTGTTTGGGGGGGCCAGCAGATGGATGTTTGCCATGCTGGGGTGGGTTCCCAGCATGGCACCTGGAAGTGTGTTGGGGGGTGCTGAGCCAACGGTGGATTCGGCACCCTCGTCGGCCGTAGTTCACTTCAAACTGAATTTATGTTCCAGGAAGAGAAAGGAGAGACGTATACAAGCAGGATTGCCGGCAATATACTAATCAACACTATCTTACCGCTGCTCACTGAAGCGGAGCTCTCCCTTTTAACTGTACGCCACTTCATTTTCAACTGCTGTCATAGACAGCTGCAGCATTCATTGGTGAACTGTGGCCGTGCCTACAAACACACTGACTGAATTGGAAGACGGTGCCACACCTACAAAAACTCAGATGATGGCACTATGTTTCTTGCACATGCGTGAAAGCAAACATAAAAATAAAGGATACGTAAGTTTGATGTTATGGATTTTTCACACCCTCATTGTGTATGACTACTATTAAACCTCTTGGAGCTTCGCTCTTGAGGTTTATCGGTCATCACACACCTCGGGTGTGTGAAAAAAATCCATAACACAGACTTACCTATCCATTACTCTCCATTTTATGGTAAGGGAAAGGAGAATTGTTTAACCAGGAAAGGCACTCTAAGCCGATTCTTGTTTCCAGGTGCGCCCTAGGAGCACAAGAAAGTTAAATGAACTGCTCAGGGTCACACAGTATGCAAGTGGGGCCTGTGGGATTCAATCCCAGGTCTCCATGTTTGCAGCTCAGAGCCCTAAACCACTGCGCTATACTGCCTCCATAATACATAATACACGAGTGGACTCACACTGACAACCAACAAGACAGTTTGTATCCCTGTAATGGTATGCATATTGACAACAATGTACATTTTCAGTTCATACAACAATCCTTACCGGACCCATGACTCCTCGGTAATGCCATGTCTGATTGATCTTGTATGCCAGCATTGCTTTCCATGGTCGATGGTAATACATTGGATCGCACCTGTAATAATACAATGTGTCAAAAATTTATATTTAAAAGGTGTAAGAGATGGAAGTCAATATTATGCTTTGATCTGTGAGTAATGTAACAGCATACAAATACTGACTTGGAGGTTAAGATAGCAAAAACATAAAAAAATAAATCAAGAGGACACAGTGCTGTGATTATCATTAGTATGTAGGGCTAGTACATATTGGCAGTCAATAGCCCTGCTGGCAAGTAGTTTCAAAAATTTAATTTGACCCATGAATGCCATGCATTTCTTGATACAATCAACTTACTCAGCATTCAGGGCTCAGCTTAGCTTGTACAGTATATAACGTATGGGGAGCCCTTATTATTAACTGAAATGGTAGCAGATTTCAGCCTTGTTATGCCATTGCTATGACCCTCTGTTTATTTTTTTTTCTGTCCGACAACCATACTCCCCAAGGAAGCTCAGCCTCCGTCCACTAGACACCCCTCCATGCCCAGGCTTACCCCTCTGGGTGTGGCTGCTAGTCAGGCACACCCTCCCCACAATGCATGGTAATGTGCTCTGCTTACCCCTCATTGTGGGTCCACAGGAGCAGGACACCACTCGGCAGACACTGATGGCAGTGGGGGCAGAGACGGGGCAGGGGTTCATGCTCGTTGCTGAGATTTTGTTCTTTGGATGTGTGCAGCTGTACCTGGGGGTGGGGATGTGCAATGATGGTCTGCGTCCATCCCACCTGCAGACATTGGCACATGCACAATGGATCCCACCAGCCTCAACCAGGAGTACGTGGCGTGCTGAACACATTCCCCCCTTCCCCTGGTGAATGAAAACTCAATACTTCTCCCCCAGACTGCTCTTTGATGTCCTGAGTCCATTTCCGAAACCAGGTCATCGAAGTAGGAGATGGATGTACTGCCTTGGCGCTGGCAGACTCAGCCTACATCACTCTGTTGTTAACCATTCTTCATTATGTCATATCCATGTATAACAAAACAGCATACTCACAACAATCAATGTTACATACAGTAAGAAGGTGCTTAACAAATGGAATGCCTGTTATAACCATATCTGTCACTTAGCACTGTGTATGCCACAGAGGACCCATCGCTGCCTTCTGTAGTCCAGTCTCTGATTGCTCTCCCCACCTTACTTTATAATGTATATGGCATGATGTGCAATAGACAGTATTTTAAGATCAGTTATGCCACCGGTACGTGCCAATATGTTAAGTCACAGCCCACAGGCATAACATTTTTTTTCCCATACACACTTTACGCCGCCGCAGACCTGACAGGGGCTATGACCACTCCCTCAGAGGGGTACATCCTCCAGCCATGATCCCCCATCTCGTCCATCCCCCCAGAGTTCCCCCGCAGACTTCCCCTTCAGCAGCAGGGCTGCGAAGAGGAGTGCCCCCCCCCGGTATGTCAAATCTGGTGACGGGATGTGGACTCACTGGAGCGATCAATGATACCCGGTCCTGCAGAGTCCCGGAATTTTACACCAGTTTTCAGCCAAACTCACATCCATGCAATGGCCAGGGAGGCAGTATCAGCCTCTACGGAGGCAGCCAATCACCCTGGATGTGGGCCAACCCCTTACATGACTGCGCACTTGCACCAACACCCAACCACTGCTAGGTGCCTGCCAACAGTGCACAGTGCAAATTCTCCCACCCCGAGGAAGAAGAGCAGTCCTCTGAATGCTTTATCCTTCCCCCCCAGCCAACCCCTGAGTGACATGAGTCAATTCCCGAATCAGGGATGCCAGCGTGGCATGAAGTTAGGTGTCCAGCACCTCAACCCTCAGTGACACTGGACTGAACTAGGCATAACTATTAAGGAGTGCCAATAGGCCCATCTTGGATGTCCCTAAATGCTTGACCAAACTGAGTAAGCAGGCATTGTCTGTGTTTATAACCAAACTATGGAACTGCATCCCTGGTGCAGTAAATCTCGCTCAGTTTCATCAGGTCTTTACTAATGACCTGAGCAATAGTGTATGGATGCCCATACCACTTTAGCAAGTAACATTATCACGGATGGCTGGGTCACAAGTTGTAAGAAACAAATCACAGCTTTGAAAGAGTTTACCTGAGACACAGTTTTGGCCTTTTTAGCAGACCTGCTACTTGTAGGTGCAGCTCTTTTGCATGTCAGCTATAAAATAAAAAGGTATAAATATAAAAATTCAGTGACTTGTTGCACGGATAAAGTACTGTATCTTGCCACATACACAGTAATTATTCATGTACAGGAATAGTCAACATTAAGCAACAATAAACAAACATATACTGGAAATGACATATAATTAATGGTCTCCGTTTTTTTCTATTGCTAAAACCGTGTGTTAAATGCCGTAACACCAGAGTAGGTGTTACGGCATTCACCTCCGCTCCCACAACAAACCGTCTGAGTAAACTAAAGATAGCAGGTTCAAACTGTCCCTCTAACTTCAGCTGCCACTGAGAAAAAAGACTTACCTCCATCCCAGATAGCCAGCAGCAGCCTCACATCACCGATAGTTAAAAAGAATGTTAAGCCAATTCTAAACAGCGGATAAACTTATCCAGTTAACACTTAAACGATGATCCCTAACTCTCTCCCTTTCAACCCTAACCTTTCCGCAGGTCAAACGAGTATACCATTCAACCAGGAAATGAAATGAAGAATCTCCATACCGGACTTGTGGCCAATTCCTTTTATTGTTTAATGAAATTTAATGTTATGTTAATGTTTATGTGAAACGTTTAACCACAATTCTGTTCTCCTCACACAAATAAAACCTTTGATCTGCAAGGTAAGCACAGCGACTTTTTTTTCAGAAAACGGATCCCTTCAATTATATAAAATAAAATATGGGGAGAAGTGTGTAAAACTCGAATTTAACACACTCCCTCATTGTTGGATGGCATTCATAAACCCCTCGGGCTTCGCCCCGGGGGTTTATGTGCCATCAACAACTTCAGTGTTGTTAAATTCTAGTAACTACACACTTCTCCCCATACTTTATCCTATATATAATATATGGTACTTTTGCCACCCCACACAGGTGTAGGTTTACCAGCAAGATCATCCAGCTGCACTGATCACACCCACCATGGCCTGGACCGTGTCACTGTCCCTAAGCTACACAGGAACCAGGAGCAGATTGAAGGGGGACAAAACAGCTCTGTGTGCTCACTATGGTGAGTATAAGGGGGCAATCAACTGTAAGAAGGCAGAGTTCCTGTCTGGGGAGAGTTGTATCACAAGACGCAGTGATTGCCTTGGTTGTGAAAGAAGTTCCGATACATGAGGAGTTTAAACATGTGTAGTTGGCTGAAGTCATTCAGGTCTTCTAGCACACATATTGTGAACTGGACCCAGCTCTGACACACTTCTTGATGAAATATGTTGGTTCCTTGGCCAAGTGTCCCCCCTTGATTGTCTAGTATTCGCTGTTGGAGGGAGTCTTCCCTGATGTCTTGAAAGAGGTTCTGGTGACGCCCTTCTGAAAAACCCATTTCTCGACCCAGATATCTTGGAGAATTACCAACCAATCTCCAACTGCCATTTTGGGAAAAAATTGTAGAGAAGACTGTAGCACAACACCTTGAGGAGAACCTTGTGACCTTTGACATCTATGAGCCACTCCAGTCTGTTTTAAGAGACAAACATAGCACCGAAAACACATTCGCTCGAGTGCACAATGACCTCCTCAGTGCAAGGGACAGAGGAAACAAGTCAATTCTTGTTCTCCTCGATATCTCATCAGCCTTTGATACTGTGAACCACATTGTGGTGCTTGATCGTCAAAGAGTGCTGCGAACTTGATGGCACTGTCATCTGCTGGTTTGAATCCTACCTTGCCAACAGAAGGCAAAGGGTAGTGATGGGGAATTTCTCCTCCTCTCCAAGGCCCCTATCGCAGGGGTGTAGCTAGACAATATACAAATGTACACCAGGACCATGTTTGTTGCCTCATTTGGCACAATAAATACAACTTTTGTATCTCATGACATTGGTTGTTGCCATGCATGGATAAATACAAATGCCATGCATTGCTCCCTAAGACACCCACATACCAGCCCAGAGCCTGTAAAGTTGTATTGTCTTTGGGACGCAAAGACAGTATTAGTGACCAGTCCTTCTAGTTTTGACTCCTATGAATAAAATTACAGAGAGGTTCAGCATTTTCTTTGTTAGTTTTGATGGAAAAAGGCAGCAGTTCAGAGCCTATTTGCTACCCCCCCCCCTAAATAAAATTGCACACCATGGAGTACTTGGAGTATGCCTGGCTACACCCATGCCCTATTGTGCAGAGTGCCTCAGGGATCGATCTTTTCACCAATGTTGTTCGCAGTGTACTTGCTGCACCAGGGTGAACTCATTAGGAAATACAATCTGGGTTTTCACTGCTATGCAAATTATACCCAGTTGTTCTTATCCTTGGCCCCTGGAAATCCGATGATGTGGAAGTGCTTAATATCTGCTTGGCCAAGATCAATGACTGGATGTCCTCCAAGTGATTGCAGCTAAACCCTGATAATACAGAAGTCCTACTTTTGGAGTTGGACCGAGGGCGTGACAGGATTATTTTTGGTGAGGCAACAGGTCTTTCCCTACGGCTTACACAGTTGATGGCCTCCTCTAGGGTGCGTGATCTTGGCGGGTTTCTGGATGACAGACTGACGTGCAGGTGTCATCTGTGGTCAAAAGTGTTTTTTATCACTTGACGGACATTGCCAGAAACAAGCACCTAGATCTGCCGGAAGACCTTCACACACTGATTCATGTCTTTGTGACATCCACACTTCATTACTATCATGCACTCTACTTCGGGGTCTCATGAGGTACCCAACGCCGACTGCAGCTGTTGCAGAATGCAGCTGCAAGGTTGCTGACATGCCTATCAAGGTTTTGTCATATAACCCCGGTGCTACCAGAACAGCACTGACTGCCGGTCAGGTGGAGGGTGATCTTCAAGGTGTGCTTCCGCACCTTTAA
The DNA here is from genome assembly GCA_016271365.2 of Neoceratodus forsteri. Lineage (NCBI taxonomy): Eukaryota > Metazoa > Chordata > Ceratodontiformes > Ceratodontidae > Neoceratodus > Neoceratodus forsteri. The sequence continues at coordinate 216,804,625 of JADMNL010000024.1, forward strand.
GGCCCAACATGGATAAGGCCCTAGATACCTGACTGTTCTTTTTTTTTCCAATTCTGTTTCTTTGCCTGGCAGACCGGGGCATCTGCCAGGTGGACTCGCTTGGCATCACCGCCTAACCGCTGGCCTGAACCACTCCCCCAACTGAAGCTTCGGTATCAGGATCCCCTCCTCTCCCACCAGGCCCATACAGGAAGAGGCAGAGGATCCACAGTGGTAAGGTTGGGTTCGTGGCCGGCACTGAGCATGTGGGGTTCCACCCTGGGAGACCCGCCATTGCCTCACCTGGCTGCCAGGGGTTTTCCTTCTTGTTTCCTCCCTAGGAGTGCGGCGTGCAATGACGCCTGCGCATAGCTGCCCTGCTGGTGTCTGCTGCACTCTGCACCTTATGTTGGCTGGTGAACCTGCAGTGCCCCTGATCTCCATCAGGGGCTGCCAGGACACCGGGCATCCCTGGACCCCACCAAAGGGAGAGAGGTGTCCTCCAGATACTCCTTCCTCTCCCTCCCCTGGCGACCCATGGCTACCTGAGTGCATCATCGAACCCGTGTCACTGGCATGGCGCGAAGTGTTGCATCCAGTGCCTCAACCCTCAGTGCCACCGGGCCTACCTGACTGTTCTTGTAACACCAGGCATCCCAGTCCGCTCCCTCCATTCCTCTTCTAGGGGCCTTCTTGAAATTCCCAGGATCAGGTTGAGACATGCTGGTGACAGAGCATTCACTGTCGCCAGCCCAGGATGTGGAATGCGCTGCCATCATCAATCAGGGAGGCATCATCAGTTAAGACATTCAAGTGTTGGCTAAAGACCCATTTGTTTTCCTTAACTTTCCCCAATGTGGTTCTCTAAATCTGGCATAGTTATCTTATTCTGATTTATTTATTGGTCTGCTGAATTATCTATTTTATTACAGATTTTATAATACGTGTATGTTTATGTCTCTTGCCAGCGTATATTGTTAGGCATACAGAGCCTCTGGGATTGGGCACCCTAGAAATAAAAATTGCCTTGCCTAAACATACAGTGGCATAGGGGCAGCCCATCTGAAGAACTAACAAAGCACTGCCGAGGGAGAAGCTTCCATCAAGGCAGAACAAGAAATATACTTCCAATGCATTGTCCAGGGACAGCCCACATGAACCACTTTCACAGGCACTACCCCAGGGGCAGGAAGAGCACTTCCCCAGTGGCAGCCAATGGGCACCAAGTAGATAAGTTCTGCCATAGAGGTAGCTGTAGGGACCACTTACACAGGCACTGCCCCAGGGGCAGCCACTGGTACCACTTACAGACACTGCCCCAGGGGCAGCATAGGCAGCTAGCAGCCAACCATCAAGGCACTGCCCAAAGGGCAGCCAGCAACCACCCAGCACAGGCACTGCCCCATGGGCAGCCTACATGCTTCACTTACAGACACTGCCCCTGGGGCAGTGAGGGAACTGCCCCAGGGGCAGCACGCAACCAACCATCAAGGCATTGCACCAGGGGCAGCCAGCAACCAACCAACAAGGCACTGCCCCAGGGGCAGCCAGTGGGCACCAAGTACATAGGTTCTGCCCCAGGGGCAGCAAGGCCATTGCCCCAGGGGCAGCCATAGACCGATCATCACTGCACTGTCCCGGGGCAGCAATGGCACTGCCCCAGGAGCAGCCAACAACCAACCATCATGGCACTACCCCAAGGGCAGCCAGAGGGTACCCAGTACACAGGCCCTGCCCTAGGGTCAGCCTCGGGTACCACTTACACAGGCACTGCCCTGGGGCAGCAAGGGCACTACCCCAGGAGCAGCCTACGTGAACCACTTTCAGGCACTGCCCCAGGGGCAGCAAGGGCACTGCTCAAGGGGCAGGAAGCAACCAACTATCAAGGCACTTCCCCAAGGGCAGCCAGCAACCAACCAACAAGGCACTGCACCAGGGGCAGACAGTGGGCACCAAGTACATATGTTCTGCCCCAGGGGCAGCAATGCCATTGCCCCAGGGGCAGCCAGTAACCAACTATCACAGCATTTAGCCAGAGACAGCAAGTGGGCACCAAGTAGATTGGTTTCTACCAGCTTCCCCAGGGCAGAACCTATCACACAGACACTGCCAAGGGACAGTAAGGGCACTGCCCCAGGGGCAGCCAGCAACCAACCATCATGGTACTGCCCTGGGGGCAGCAAGGCCACTTACAGGCACTGCCCCAGGAGCAGTAAGGGTGCTGCCCCAGGGGCAGTGAGCAACCAACAATCAAGGCACTGCCCCAGGGGCAGACAGCAACCAACCATCCCAGTACTTCCCCGGGAGCAGCCAGTGGGCACCAAGTACATAGATTCTGCCTCAGGGGCAGCAAGGCTATTGCCCTTGGGGGCAGTCAGCAACCAACCATCACAGCACTTCCCCAGGGACAGTCAGTGGGCACCAAGTAGATGGGTTCTGCAGCGGGGCAGTTGGTAGGAACCTATTGCACAGCCACTACCCCAAGGGCATCCAGTAGGCACAAACTACTGAGACACTGCGCTAAGGGCAGATCACAGGAAAGAACTACCGAGGCACCAGCCCAGGGCAGAACACGGTGACACATTCTCTAGCCAGTACCCCATGAGCAGCTCAGAGGAGACAACTATACAACAATGGCCTGTGGGCCAGGGACTAAATGACTAAGCAGTAACCCAGAGGCAGCCCAGAGGACAAAACACTGTACCACAGTATATCATTTAGGAAAATGTATATGATCCCACAGAATTCTGTCTTATTTTAGCAATATTAACAAGCATTTGTCAATGCCGAATGTTTGCTTGCTGGCATTGGCATTGGTAGTGTAGAAGTTACAGAGCTGCATAATAGGAATGGCAGTGAAGTATAGAACTGAAGCCAACCTCACCACCACCCTGCAGAGAGTGACAGTCATTGGGGTGTGCCTTTGGGTCATCAGGCATAACGGCCACGCCATTTCACCACACCCTACCGTGCAGACACTGACAAGTGTCACGGTGCTCCTTGGGGTCTTTGGCCTCTTATGGCACCCCATTCCATCAGGAAATACAGTGAGATGGGTGCGTGTAGAGAAGGGGGTGAACTTTGGGGTCAAGAGTCCAAGGCATACCGATGCCTCTCACTGGCTGCAGGGTGTGGAATGGTATGAGCATTACAGGCAAGAATCCCAAGTCACACCCCTGATGCCTGTCATTCTCTACAGGGTGGGGCGTTATGGTTGGAAACCCTAACACCTCAGGCATTCTTTGGTATTTTCACTCCAAATTTTCAACATGTTTTTTTTGTGACCCCCCACCTCATGAACAGTGGCAATATCAGTTTTTAGCCGAAAGCTGCTTATGCACAGCGACTATGGCATTTAGTACCACAGGTGCAAAAATACATTCTGAACAGGATGTGAAAAATGACAGCTGTACTGTTCATGGGGAGGTATAAAAAATGGCAATGTCGCAAATTTGCAGTAAAAATATTAAAAAACTGGTGAAGTCACGAGCATGCATAGAAACTGTGCAACGCACATCCGTAATGTACTTAGTTTGGGGATTGTCAACACAGGCATTTTGGGACCTCCGATCATGAACAGTGTCACTGTGATTTTCTTTATCTGTCCCGAACAATGATTTCCCACAGTGGCCACGCATGTCTGCGCTGAAAGTGTGAAAACACATTTCGGTCATGTTGTGAAAAATGATAGCTGTACTGTTCATAAAGAAGTGTGGAAAAATGCCACTGGTGAAAATCTGGACTGAAAATATTACAAAGTCATGAACTTACGAGGGTGCGTGGAAACTGCGCAATGCTCACTCGTCAAACAGTCATTTGTAGGAATGTTTTCACCAAATTTTCAACATAGTCATTTTAAGACCTCTGCTCATGAACAGTGTCACTGTGATTTTCTTAATGTGTCCAATACATTGATTTCGCTCACCGACTGCGCCATTGTGCGCTACATGGACGGAAACATGTTTTGGGCAAGATGTGAAAAATGACAGCTGTACTGCTCATAAGGAAGTGTAATAAAATGGCAATGTTGAAAATCTGGAGTGAAAATATTGAAATCCGTGAACTTCTACGGCGTGCGTAGGAACTGCATGGCATGCGCGTCAAACAGTCATTTTTAGAATTTTCACCAAATTTCAACATAGCCATTTTAAGACCTCTGCTCATGAACAGTGTCACTGTGATTTTCTTAATGTGTCCCATACATTGATTTCGCACACCGACTGTGCCATTGTGCGCTACATGGGCAGAAACACGTTTTGGGCAAGATGTGAAAAATGACAGCTGTACTGCTCATAAGGAGGTGTGGTAAAATGGCAATGTTGAAAATCTGGAGTGAAAATATTGAAAATTCATGAACTTACGAGCATGTGTAGGAACTGTGGAATGCATGCTAGTAAAACAGTCATTTTTGGGAATTTTTCCACCAAATTTTCAACATAGGCTTTTTGAGAGCCCACCTTATGAACAGTGGCAGTGTCATTTTGTTACTCAGTCCCGAAAGGTGATTTCACGCAGTGACTGCAAAATCACCCTTCGGGCCCGATTAGCACCATGACAGTGAGAGCATTCATGAGAAGGGGTCCCAAAAACCCCATGTTGAGAATTTGCTGCAAAAATTCCAAAAAATGCCTGAGATATGCAGCAAAGTTGAAAAAACCTCTATCCCATTATACAGCTTACCGGCATTTCCTCAGTTTGCGGTCGGCTTTGAAGAGTGCAGACGTGTTCCCGGTCCACCAAAGATCATCGCGCGAGAGTCCGGAGGTAAGTATGGGGTGAGGGGGTGGGAGGCAGGGTGCACAGTGGGTGGGTGCGGGGGGCAGAGACAGCGAGGAACCATTTTGTGTTTCAGGGGTTTTGTTTTTAAAGAATGACGGCGCGGGGCGTTTGCCACGCTGGGTGGGCTCCCAGTGTGGCATAAGGATGGCTGTTGGCGGGAGTGGAGCCGGCGGGGATTGGGCACCCCGTCGGTGATACATCTGTTGCCACACTGGGGTGGGCTCCCAGCATGGCACCCTGTACTTTCTGGGGAGGGGAACAGTGGAGCCGACGGGGATTGGGCACCCCATCGGCTATACGATGCGTAGCCACGCTGGGGTGGCACCCAGCGTGGCATGTGGAACTCTGTTTGGGAGGAGTGCAGCACAGCCGACGGGATTGGGCACCCCCGCCGGCTATACTGTGTGTGCGTGAAGCGAGCACCAGTATGCGTATGCGCAGGTGTGTAGGGGAAGCGCGCAGAGCAGGCGATATCTTATCGCTGCTCACTGAAGCATAGCTCCCCCTTTCAACTGTACTCCACTGCATTTTCGACTACTGTCATAGACAGCTCCAGCAGCCATTGGAGAACTACGTCCACGTCTGCAAACACACTGACTGAATTGGTAGAGGGCTGCCACACCTCTGAAAACTTGGACGATGACACTATGTTTCTTGCACATGCGTGCAAGCAAACATAAAAACAATTACACAAGGTCATGAGTTGTAACACTAAATCCATGGTTAAGGTTTGAACCCTTGAGTCCTGGCTGTCTTGGATGCTGACATACACTTTGAGCCACCAAAGCACACTATTTTAATTCTGGCAAACTTGGTCTCTACTCAGCACAAAATGACACATAAACAACATATCATCACTGATCAAGGTTTGAGTCATTGGCCTCTGAATCTTCTGCATGTTGACATACATATTGAGCCACAAAAGCACATTAAATTTACATAGGATTTACAAATGTAGTCTACTCCCTATCTCTGACTCAAAAACAGATTCATTCATTGATGGAAGCCACTGTCTTGTCCCACATCAGAGAAGTAACTGTACTCTGATATCTGGTACTTTTTTATAAGCTGTATATTTTTTTTTTTTAGTCTTTGGTAACCGGATAAGGCCCACTAGGCACAAGTGCTTGTTTTCAGAGGCGACCTGGGAGCAGTGGGAGGTTAAGTGACTTGCTCAGAGTCACACAGCATGCCATTAACGCCCCTCCCCCACACACACTCATTAGTTGAACAACTGCAAATGCCGCTGCTTCACATTTGAAATATGTTGCAGGGGGGAAATTTACACTTAAAACCATCAAACTCAATGCCAAACCAAATATAAAACAATATTTTTCCAACATCACACAAATAACACTATCCTATTATATATTTTACTTCTTTATAAACTGTATATTACATTAAATCAGACCCAAACAGGAAACAATTGGTTGAAGAACTGCAAATGCCTCTGACAGCTCAAATATGCTACTGAGGGGATAATTTACAGTTAAAACCATCTTACCCTGATATCAATGATAAAATTATCATTTTTGTGGTCAGATGAAAGTTCAGGGAGATCTGTTCACCTTTTCTAAACCAAGTCCAGCGAGGAAGTGCGCCAGAATTGCTTAAAAATTACCGCCCTGTGATGCACCAATCACACTGAAACATGAGGGCAGCCAATTGTGATTTGGGCATGTAGGAGATGCAGGGTGCTGCCCTGGGGGCAGAGGACTAAACTGACCAATGGCGATAATCTGGAGGAGGATCTAAAGGGTGCTGGTTTCCACAAATCAGAGATAGCTGTCCTGGGGGGCAGCAGAAGATTATGGCCAATCAAAAGAGGGCAGGGGTAGAGTTAAATAGTGCTGCCCTGGGGACAGCAGAAGATTATGGCCAATCGAAAGAGGGCAGAGGCATGGTTAAAGAATGCTGCCCCTGGGGCAGCTCTGCCCCAAGAACCACGCTATGGGAACAAAGAATACTCGAGTGCTACAAACAGAATGTGTCAGGCAGTAGCTTTCTACTCCCAGCCTGTACGAAGCTCAGGCTGTGGCCTGCCCTGCGTGGGCAGGAGCTGGGGGAACAGCATCTTGTGTGGAGAAGGCCAGTGTAGGAGCGCCTGCCTTCACTTATGCAAACCCCCGCTCCAGCGATACATAGAACAGGGATTAGGAGCAGAAGTGGTAGTGGGAGACTCCCAATACAGTAAGCCACACTTGCAGCTGCTACAAGCTCCAAATCATGAGCGGAACATGTTGGAAACAACCAAGTTCTGTAGATAAGTCTTCTCTTCTTCACTCCGTGTTGTCCTTCAAGTTGGCATGCCAGGTGTATCGGTGGCTACGCCCTGCAATCATGGGCTACTCCGTGATTGCGGCGGCAAATTTCTTTCAAATTTGTGGCATGCTTCAAAACTGCTGTCATAGACAGAGTGCTCGTTCATTGATGCCAAACAGACGAGACCAAAAAGGCAGTGGCATTGGCCACAACACTGCCACACCTCTGAAACCAGCTGCTATCACAAGATGCCACAAAATGTTCCTTGCACATGTGCACAAGTGAACATAAAAAATTGACAAATTTATACACTTTGGAAACACGGAGCCAACTATGGCAGTCCGTGTCCAAACTATATTGCTGAACCGCTCATCCCTCCCACCTGATAAGTGGCACTGCCATTTTACTCTGAATTCTTTTTTGCGCAGAACACTGTTTCCTCCAAACAGGAAGCAGGTCAAGGGGGAAAAGTTGTTGTAGTATCGTTGTGACATCAGAACAATACTGCAACAACTTTCCGTGACCTTTGAACTGTCCTACAACAACTTTTTGAAAGTCACTGTTTTTCTTACAGAATAAGCCCTAACCATATACTATAGCCATTTTTCACACCGCCTCATGAACACGATGGATGTTGTTTATTAAATCCTGGCCAAAATGGGGTTTTGCACTAGTGGTGCAAAATTAAGTTTTGTCCAGTATTTTATAAATGACCCTTGTCATATTCAGGTGGGGTGGGGTCATAAAAAGGCTATGTTAAAAATATGGGATCAAAATGTGCTCTGCAAACAGTTATAATACCAGTGCTCCCCCCACAAAAGAAAAAGCTGCTTTAAATCCTACAATTCATTCAAATCTGTTCAGTTTTCTTACTTGTCTTTTTTTTCATCATTTTAGCATATTACAGGAGTTCTTGGTATCATCATTTGGCCAAATTATGATCAGCCTGACCACCAATGACAAGGGGACCCACTCATTGGTCAGGAAAAAGCATCTCATTTAAAAGTTTATCATGTCATTTTGTAGTGCCCCAAAGTATGGGGCCCAACAGAAAATAAATAAATAAGTAAAATAAGTGCCCCTTAGAGTCCTTGGCAGTGTGGGCAGCATAAGGGCAGTGCATTGGGGCCCCAGTAATATGTTTCTTCCCCCTTACCAAGGCAGTCAGGACAGTAGGGTAGCACTGTGAAAAAAAAATAAAAATAAAGTATTGTTTTTATTCTTGACTGCCTGCTCCTTTTGGACCCCCCCCCCAAGCGGGCAGCACGCACTAGGGCCGACCATACACTGGGACTGCTGTCCCTGCCCATCACATGGCATTTAGTCTTAACAAGCATTTGTCAATGCCGAACGTTCGCTTGCAGGTATTTGCAGTGGTATTTGGCACTTGGACATGGCTTAAAAAAATCAGTGACAAAGAAGTATAAGCATTTGTCAGTGCCAAATGTTGCTTGCTTCTATGTGCTGTTTAGGTATTTGGAAGTCATTGGAGTGCAAATATTGAAAATTCGCGAACTTACGAGCGTGTGTAGGAACTGCGCAACGCACGCTCGTAAAACATGTTTAGGATTTTTTTCACCAAATTTTCAACATAGCCATTTTAAGTCCCCTGCTCATGAACAGTGTCACTGTGATTTTCTTAATGTGTCCCATACATTGATTTCGCACACCGACTGCACCATTGTGCGCTACATGGCCGGAAACACGTTTTGGGCAGGATGTGAAAAATGACAGCTGTACTGCTCATAAGGACGTGTGGTAAAATGGCAATGTTGAAAATCTGGAATGAAAATATTGAAAATTCGCAAACTTACGAGGCGCTGTAGGAACTGCGCAACGACGTCAGAAACAGTCATTTTTAGGAATTTTTTCACCAAATTTTCAACATAGCCATTTTAAGACCTCTGCTCATTAACAGTGTCACTGTGATTTTCTTAAAGTGTCCCATACGTTGATTTTGCACACCGACTGTGCCATTGTGAGCTACGTGGGCGGAAACACGTTTTGGGCAGGATGTGAAAAATGACAGCTGCACTGCTTATGAGGAGATGTGGTAAAATGGCAATGTTGAAAATCTGGAGTGAAAATATTGAAAATTCGCAAACTTAAGAATGAGCGTAGGAACTGCGCAACGCACGCTCGTAAAACAGTCATTTTTAGGAATTTTTTCACCAAATTTTCAACATAGCCTTTTTAAGACCTCTGCTCATGAACAGTATCACTGTGATTTTCTTAATGTGTCCCATACATTGATTTCGCACACCGACTGCGTCATTGTGCGCTACATGGTGGAAACACGTTTTGGGTTAGATGTGAAAAATGACAGCTGTACTACTCATAAGAAGGTGTGGTAAAATGGCAATGTTGAAAATCTGGAGTGGAAATATTGAAAAGTCGCAAACCTACGAGCATGCGCAGGAACTGCACAATGCACGCTCGGAAAACAGTCATTTTTAGGAATTTTTTCACCAAATTTTCAACACAGCCATTTTAAGACCTCTGCTCATGAACAGTGTCACTGTGATTTTCTTAATGTGTCCCATACATTGAGTTCGCACAGCGACTGCGCCATTGTGCACTACATGGGCGGAAACACGTTTTGGGCAGGATGTGAAAAATGACAGCTGCACTGCTCATGAGGAGGTGTGGTAAAATGGCAATGTTGAAAATCTGGAGTGAAAATATTGAAAATTCGAACTTACGAGGCGCATGAGGAACCGCGCAACGACGCCGTAAAACAGTCATTTTAGGAATTTCACCAAATTTTCAACATAGCCATTTTAAGACCTCTGCTCATGAACAGAGTTGCTGTGATTTTCTTAATGTGTCCCATACATTGATTTCGCACACCGACTGCACCATTGTGCGCTACATGGGCGGAAACATGTTTTGGGTGAGATGTGAAAAATGACAGCTGTACTACTCATAAGAAGGTGTGGTAAAATGTAAATGTTGAAAATCTGGAGTGAAAATATTGAAAATCTGTGAACTTACAAGCCTGCGTAGGAACTGCGCAACGCACGCTCATAAAATGGTCATTTTTAGGAATTTTTCCACCAAATTTTCAACATAGGCTTTTGAGGCCCACCTATGAACGCTGGCACTGTCGTTTGCACTGCCCGAAGGTGATTTTGCACAGTGATCATGTAAATCACCCTTCGGCCCGAATAATACGCCATGACAGTGACAGAATTCATGAGAAGGGTCCCAAAACCCCATGTTGAAAATTTGGCAAAAATTCCAAAATGCCTGAGATATGCAAATAAAGTTGAAAACCCCATCTAGCCCATTATACAGCTTACCGGCATTTCTCAGTTCGCAGTCGCCTTTGAAGAGTGCAGACGGTTCCCGGTCCAGCGGCGACTGCCACAGCCCGGGAGGTGGGGTATGGGGTGAGGGGTGGGGAGCAGGGTGCTCAGTGGTGGGTGCGGTTGTGGGAGGAGGCCAGGAGAAGCGCCGTGGGACTGTTTTTAATTTACAGGTTTTTTAAAAAAAAAAAAGACGACGCGGGATGTTTGCCACGCTGGGGTAGGCTCCCACCGTGGCAGAAGGATGGCTGCGGGGGGCCGTGGAGCCGATGGGGATTGGGCACCCCACCGGCAGACGACAGGACGTTGCACACTGGGGTGGGCTCCCAGCGAGCAGCAGGAAAAGCTGTTTGAGGGAGGTGGAGCCGACGGGGATTGGGCACCCCGCCGCAGGCAGACCACGAGGACGCTTCCCCACGCCTGGGTGGGCCCAGCGTGGCACCAAAGATTTGGGGGCATGACGTGTTGTCAGCACACAGCGGTGGTTTTCTTTGAAAAGAAGACCACCGCTGTCATACACAGCACTGCATCCGATTGGTGCAGGACCGCCATGCCTGCTCAACGGAGCAGGGGATTGCACAAGAGGGGCACACCTCCAAAGTGTCCCATTCTCCCAAGACGTTCCTTGTGCATGCGTGCAAGTGAATGTAAAAATGAAAAAGGGTTAGTGAAATGGAGGCTTGGGTTTTGAGAACAGGAACCCAGAGTGAAGATTTGAAAAATACCCTGCGGTGGTGCGGGCAGTTGGTGCTGAATGGGGAGGAGTGAGAATGCCAGAAAATTGAGTGGGGTCATTAAGGGCTTAAAATGTAAGGGCTGCAAACATCCGTACCACCAAGTGCTAAAAAAAGTCAGCTTTATTGAACAATAACACAATACACTGCCACAGAACAAAACACAAAGCATCAGGTCGACAAACTCCACCTTGACCTGCTTCGCATAGCATGCAAAACTGGTCAAGGTGGAGTTTGTCGACCTGATGCTTTGTGTTTTGTTCTGTGGCAGTATTTAATATTATTGTTCAATAAAGCTGATTTTTTCAGCACTTCTCGAGTGGTGCAGATATCTGCAGCCCTTACATTTGTAACCTTTATATCCAGCACACTCTTGTTGAGCTGTTTTGTGTTTTCTCTTTGACATTGAGGGATTACCTGGAGGGTTGAAGTCATCCTGAGAGCTTGTCTGGGTGCCGCAACTTCTCGCCAGTCAGCAGTCACACCATACAGTCAGTCCAGCAGTCCAGACGGTCCAGCGAGTCCAGGATAGTGGCGGTTGGAAGAGGTAGCATCCCGGAGCACGTTATGGGTGCAATATAGCCCTGTTTTTTATTTTTAAATAATTTAAAAGTTTTCTCCAGTCCCACATCAGTGGCGGTGCCCAAAAGCAGCATCAAGAGAGAGAGAGAGAAGGAGCATCAGGTGTCATGAAGCCCCCAGCCACTCATGCCCTGCCTGCCGAGAAATCCCTCCCTCTGCCAGCACTTTCCAGCCTCCCGATCTCCCTGTTTTCACCCTGTGTTGGGGCAGTGAGTCAGTGGCAACACCAGTAGTCCAGTGCTAATTGTCTGACGTAAAATAACATAAAAATTGTTTAAGGGCCGACCCGGTGGCGCTGAGGGTTGAGGCTCTGGACGCCAAACCTCGCGCCACGCCGATGACCTGAGTTCAGGAGCAAGCCCGGGATGTCGGGGGTCAGCAGGGGAAGGACAGGATTGAGCATCCAAAGGACAGCTCCCCTCTCCTGGGTGGAAGGGGGGATCCATACTTGGTGCTCAACTGGGCCCCGGCCCAAGCTGGGGGCACAGCAGGCACAGAAGCTGATGTTCGGGACGGGGAGTGGTGACGCCGGCAGCAATGCCTTGGCATAGGGGCATGCCGCTCCTCCTTAGAAAATCGTGAAAATGCCTGCAGATGCCAGGAAGATGGAGCACCTGGAGTGTGCCCCCAATATGCCCGCGCCTGCCTGACTACCTCAATCTGATGCCACTTGAAGTATCGGGGTGCTTGCCACCTCACCTTGGCCCCACTTGGGGTGAAGCCACAGCTCCATGGGGACCGGGAGGTAAGTATCGGGCAGGGCAAGTGAGGCAGGGGAATGACTCCTTGACGCTCCTCAAGGGTTGGGATCCGCAGGACGTAGGAGAGTTAAATAGAAATAAAAAAAAAATTGTTTAAGGTGCCATAGGGCACAGCGAGAGATGGCTGAGGCCATTAGAGGTCAGGGAAGGGCCCCAACATTAAGGGACCGCCAGAGGGTGGAGTTATTTTAATAAATTCTAATCGGCTCCTGGAAGGAAGAAAGGGGCAGTGGGTCTAATTAAAATAAATTAATATTCATTGGGCAAGTGACACCTAGGGGTGAAGTGAAGGGCAGTAGGCCCTGTGGCAGAGGAACATTAATATGTATAATTAAAGTTCCCGGAGGTGGAGTGGAGGAGGGGCTAAGGGCAACTGGCCCTACTGTAAAGAAAATAAATATTTATAAGGAGCTTCCCAGGTGTGGAAGCCCTATTGTCAAGAAGGACTAGCTGCATCTCTTTGGGGTATTAAGTAAATAAATTGAACTCAGGGCACTGTGACAGCATCTGGAACTGCATTGGTAAGGAAAGGGGATTTATAGGTTTCCCCACTGCTGGACCACATGTAGAGGCAGCCAAGCATCAGCATGGGCTAGTAAGCCCAGCCAAAGGGGCTAGAGAGGGCTATCCAGGTTCCCCAGGGCTGGTGTCAGGGCAGTTTAGAATGACATTGCTTGTGATACTGTGAATGAACTACTGAGCTGTTTTCAACCAGTAATTGCCCCGAACTATGTGTAATGTGACCTGCAACTGGCAGTTGCCACTGAACTGTGTGTTCTTTGCCCTGCAACTGGCAAATGCCTCATTGCACCCATACTGTGAGTTCTGTGCCCTGTAACTGGCAATTGCCCCCAAACTGTGTGTTCTGTGCCCTGCACTTGGTAATTTCTCCAAGATGTGTGTTTTGTGCCCTGCAACCTGCAATTGCCCCAAACTGTGTGTTCTGTGTCCCGCAACTGTGTCTAGCAACTGGCAATTGCCCCCATTCACATTCTCAACCATTCTCTCTGCCTAGGGAAATTCCCCACACATTGGAAATCGGCTTCCATTACCCCCATATTCAAGAGCGGGGATTGCACCCTCACTGACAACTACCGCCCCATCTCTATCCCCCCCCCCCCCCGTTTAAGGCACTGGAACACATCATCTCAGATCAACTCACTGACCACCTAAACAAGCATGGCCTACTCTGTAAACAACAGCATGGCTTCCACACAGTCCATAGTACTACCACAGCCCTCCTGGAGTTCGCCACACACATCCACACTGCATTAGACAGAGGTCATGTCTTTGTAGACCTCTCCAAGGCATTTGACTCCATCAACTACTCCCTCTTACTTACCACTCTCTCTCCAACATTGGCTTCTCACGGGACACCCTGGGCTGGTTCGCCCATTACTTGTCCGACCGATCCCAACAGGTCAAAATTGGGACCACTCTGTTCAACAGGCTCCCAGTTCACTTTGGAGTGCCACAGGGGTCCATCCTTGGTCCCCTGCTCTTCAGCCTCTGCCTTAATGCCTTCCCCTCTTCCTGCTCCTACTTCCTGCTCTATGCGGACGATGCTGTCCTGTACTCATCTAATTCAGATCCCTTACAACTCCACCTATCCCTTCAATCCTCCTTCAGTGGTGCAGAAAAATGATTCTCCACACAGCATCTTTCACTAAATTACAAGACTAAGCTCATGATCTTCTCTCACCCACAGAACCCCTGCAAGGAGCTATGCCTTCAAGTTCTCGCTAACAACCAGTCCCCCCTGGAGCAAGTGGATTCCTTCAAATATCTGGGAATCACCCCTGACCCCACCCTTAACTTCCAACAACACATCCATCACCTGTCCACTGCTCTCAACATCCGGATTGGCATGCTCTATCGCTTCAAGCTCTGCCTTACTCCTGAGGATCCTCAGGCTTGCTGTCTCATCCTCAGTTCTCTCCCTCCCTGACTACGGTATACTCATTTACAGCGCTGCCACCACCTCGGCCCTCAGCAGACTCCATCTCTCCCTGAACAAAGCCTGATGCCTCATCCTGGGCTGTGACCATCTCACCCACACCTGCTCTCTCTATATATCGACTAACTGGCTTAACCTTGACAACAGAATCAAGTTCCACACTTGCCTCATGGCCAAAAAAATCACCATCGGCCTCTCTCCCCTCTGGGTCTCACCTCTATAATCCACCCAGCAACAATGCAAAAATCAACCCGTAACTCCTTTAAGCAGCCTGTCTGTCCCCCGTTGTCGTACCTCTCAATTTCAAAGATCCTTCAGCTACAAAGCCCCATCTTGGATGAACAATCTGCCAGGCGCACTCGCAAAGAGCTCAGAATTGGCCCCTTCAAAACCAACCTCAGGGACTATCTCCAGTCCTCTAACCCTTGTGACTGCCATTAATCCCTCTCTTATGCCTATCTTCCACCGACAATGGCCTTTGGTCTGCACCCCCCAAACCTGGACTGCCAACATGAATTTTATCTGTTGCCTATATACGTAGTCCATATAGACTATTCAGCTTGATCCATGTCTTAGCGCTGAAAGCGATGACTGTTAGCCTTTACTGTATTCTTCTTTGTACCAGCCTGTGTGTGTCCATACCAAAACCTCTACGTTGTAATAATCTGTTATGTTTTGTAATGCACCTCTTTGTAACATGGAACCTTTGTAAATGAGTCCTTGACTCACATGTACTTCCAAATTCTCAATAAATAAATAAATAAATAAAATAAAACTGTGTGTTCTGTGCCCTGCACCTAGTAATTGTCCTGAACTGTGTATTCTGAGCCCTGCAACTGGCAATTGCTCCAAACAGTGATTTGCCCCAAAACTGGCAATTCCTCCAGCATTCGCCTTCGAACTAAGACTTTTGCTTTCTGACATTAAGAACTGCCTCTAACAGTGTGCCTGTGGCTTTGAACTAAGTTTCATCCTGAGTCAGTTTCCAGCCATCTTAGAGGGTCATCCAGCATCTTCATTGTCTAGTTCCATGACTCTATGTGCTGCTTAGTTGCTGATCTTTTCTTTAAGTGCATCCTTCCTGTGAGAACTTTGCATTAAGCTTTGCATCTCTTCAGGCCCCTTGCTAGTAGCTGGTAGTTAGGAGATGCCCCAGTGCTGTTTGCTGTATCTTCCTCCCTACCCTATTAGGAAATCCAGTGAATCTAGGAGCTGCACGGGCTCAATAGTCAAGGACTGTTCTCTCCACTCAGGCATCCCGTTTGTTATTTTTCTTTCCTTCACAGGTCCTTTTCAGCCACGAAACCCCGTTTGTTATTTTTCTTTTCTTTTCTAGGTACTGCCTGGCGTTGTTGCCAAGAGGTCATCCTTCCAAGTCGACTTCCGAAGACTTCCAGTGTGTGACTCTGTACCCGAAGACCTGCTTAATCTTGGTTGCCATCTGTCTTGGGTCATCGCGTTCCTTCCATTTTTTCTGTCCTGGCAGCCCATTGGGGGCTTGCTCTGACACATCAGCATCTGTCTCATCCCAGCAGCTCATTTGAGGGATCAGGCCAGATTCCTTCTTCTGCATCTGGTTCATCCCAGCAGCCCAGTGGAGGGCTCAGGATGGATTCCTTCTTCTGCATCTGGTTAGTCCTGGCAACCCAGTGGAGAGCTCAGGGTGGATTCCTTCTTCTGCATCTGGTTCATCCCCACAGCCCAGTGGAGGGCTTTCTTTCCTCAGCATCAGTCTTGTCCTGGCAGCCCATGGAAGGGTTTGTGCTAAAGATTCCCTTTTGTGCTACTTCTGTTGTGTTCTCATGTCCCAGCAGCCTAGGAGAGGAGGTGTAGCCAATGAACTCATGGTCTGATTGTAAAACCTCTCCTAAGTCCCATGGTCTCACGAATGCCTGTTTGATCATGCCAGTTCAGTCAGCAGTCAAGGTTTCCTCTTTCATCCCTAACATCTTCCTCTTTATCTGGATTCCCTGAAATAGTCCTCTTTAGCCAACAAAAGAACTCTACAGTACAACAATGAGAACAAATAACTCTTATTCAAGTACTTTAGAGTCTAAGATGGTCATATAGAGTTTTCATGATCAGTGCTTGATAGTTCTTTTCTGGTCAGAGTACTCTGAACTATAGGCCGAGGTGCACCTCTTAGGTCTCTGTAGAAGTTACTAATACGCATTCACAGTTTGTATAGAGTATTCTAAGTATTTGTGTTGTGTGAATAGTGTTATTTTGCCTCCCTGTGACCATGTCACCCTTTCGTTGCCTGGTACAATAAAATCTGTTACTTCATCGGACCTCTGTGTCTACGACTCCTGCCTCTCCTTGTCGGGTGATTCCATCCACCCAACTGAAAGTGTCCCTTCACAACACCTGCTGAGGGTGGCACTGGTGTTGGTAGTGCAAGTTCAAATCAGACAGGCCATCACACAGCATCCATTCAGCTGACCAGACTACCAGAGCACATCATACCACAACAATACTGAGCTAAGGTCCCCCTGCTTTCTCTCTATCATGTAGGGAAGTCACTCTCTGGCTTCATTTCTTATATAGTGTGCTCTGGCCAATAAGAGTCTCACATGTGATCATTTGATCATTGGGGAGCTCAGTAATTAGCAAAAGGCCACAATTCTCCTAGTTGCAATTTTAAGTTAAGCATGCCCAACCCTGGCCAATACATAAAGAGTTTTACCGTAATTATAATGCATCTTAATTTTTTAATATTTACAGGGGTGCACCCGGTGTATGACCAACCAAAAACAATTATAATACCAGTGCCCCCCCCCCAAAAAAAAGCTGCTCTAAAGCTTGCAATTCATTCAAATCAATTCAATTTTCTTATTTGTTTTCTCATCATTTTTTTAATTTTTTTTTTATTTATTGTGTTTTTTCCTGCCACCAGCCACCCGGTACCTTAGCCTGGACATGGACCCTTCAACTTCCACTCTCTCATACTGGCCGTGTCTCCCTGATACCCCCTGGCTTACCCTCCAGTGCGGTGTTGCGGCACTGATCCAAAGTGCTGCATCCGACAGAATAGGTCAGGGAGCTAGCCCGAGAGAACTAATTGAAGACAAGGGCAGGATTCATCAAAGGCAGCCAGCAGTGATTTTCTAGGCTGCCCCAGGGGTGGGGACATGCAATGACATCCAGTGTCCGCCCAACCCCTCTTGGTGTTGGCACCGGTCGCCTGTGATTCCCTCAGGCACTGGAGACTCTACCCCTCCCTACCCTCGGAGAAGGAGAGCAGTCCATGGGATGCTCAATCCTTCTCCCCCGGCCGGTGGGCCGGCCATTTTCTCATCATTTTAACGTATTAGAGGGGGTTTTATCTGCAGTTAGGGACAGCATTTTCCACAGAAAAGTGCAAACAGTTAGGGCGTTTCTTTGCCAACAAGGTGTCCTCTATCAGGATGAGTATTGCTTCCTCTGGTCCGACTTTTGCTGGAGGTGATCAGCCTGCTGGTAAAGATGTTTTGTTGAGTTGGAGTGAGTTTCAGTCAGTTTTGGCAGTTGAGGTCCTCCATGTGCTTACCAGCATTCGTCTCACCAGCTGTGCCCTGGACCCAGGCCCAACATGGCTTGTTATCAGCTGCTTGGATCTCCCAGGTCCAGTGCTTGTGGAGATTGTAAGTGGGTCTTTAAGTAAGGGCATCTTTCCTATGGCCTTGAAAGAGGCTGTGGTGAGACCCCTCCTTAAAAAGTCAACTTTAGACCCTGACGTTCTCTTGAACTATAGGCCTGTCTCTAATCTTTCCTTTCTGGGAAAGGTTATTGAGATGGTGGTGGTTGATCAACTAGCTGAGCATTTGGAGAGTTTATCCATCTATGAACCTTTTCAATTGGGTTTTCAATCCCAGCACAGCACTGAGACGTATTTGGTCAGGGTGGCACATGATCTCCTCATGCTGAGGGACCAAGAACAATCTACTATCTTGGTGCTCTTGGACCTGTCTTCAGCTTTTGACATGGTGGATTACGGGGTGCTATTGGATTGTTTGTGGAACTACAGTCCATTCCACTTGTATGCCTTATGGTTGTATGCACACTCTGTTTGTATGTACATGAACGGCAGGTCGCAATTTTTTTCCTATTGCCCCCATTGTAAACTTTCTGCTTATACGTCCATGGTTTTTTGGTTGCATGTCTTTTTCTTTACTACTCAGACAGCTTCTGTGTGCTAATCAGTGCCTGCATCAGAATCCCATAGTGTCTAAGTAAGTAAGGTGTTAATCATTGTCAGTTGCTGCGATTAGCTTCTACTCATAAGCAGGCTATTTAAACATTGGCCCCAGCAGGTTAGCTAATCCACATCCTGCCACTGACAAGACAAAGTGGACAGTGATGTCACTCGATCAGAAGGTACAGGTTATAGAAATGTCAGCATTTTCCTCCAGAAAAGAATTGGCAGCCGAGTTTGGTGTTGATGAGTGCTGTATTGGCAGGATGATCAGACAGCGAGAGACCATCCTAAATGACTGGGATACAAGCAGTCCAAAAGACTGTAAACAGAAATGGAACAGTAAAGATACTTGTGTCGAAGAGGCCTTGCTCTGTTGATTTTTAGCTGCCGTGATCATGGTGTCCCAGTGACCAGCAATATGCTGATGGAGAAAGCTACCAATCTGGCATCCACCACGGGGATCGAGGGCTTTGAATCTACGTCCATCTGGCTGTCACGCTGGAAAGAAAGGCACTGTATCAGCTATTGATGTGTTTATGGAGAGAAGGAGGAGTCAGACCAGGGTGCAGTTGACGACTGGATCAGAACTGTTTTGCCTACTTTACTGGCAGAGTACGAGGCAAGAAATATTTTTAACTCAGATCAGACTGCACTTTTTTTAGAGCCACACCCGATGGCAGCCTGTCATTTCGAACTGAATTACTAGCAGGACACAAGAAGGCGAAAGAACGCATGTCCATTCTTGTTTGTGCCAATTGTGATGGCTTTGAAAAACTTAAACTGCTGTTGGTTGGCAAGTCAAAAAAGCCAAGATACTTTAAGGGCCTGAATGTTGACACACTACCCGTAGAATACGCCACAAATAGCAACGCATGAATGACTGCTGATTTGTTTCTTGAATGGCTGAAATCTGTTGATAAAAAATGAGAAGGCAGAGAAGGCAGATTGCAATGATTATCGACAACTGCCTGACTCACAAAGCAATTGAGTCCATAAGCCTGCTGGATGCTACTTATTTAATAGCAAGTCAAGTCAAGTCAAGTCATGTTTATTTATAAAGCGCCTTTCGAAATCAAGGCGCTGTACAAAAATAGATAGAACAATAAAATCCAAGCATTAAAACAACCATAACTAAGAAGAATAAGCCAAAGTAAAAAGATATGTCTTTAAAGCAGTTTTAAAATTATCAACGGTTGGGCATTCTCTTAACCAGCGAGGTAGAGAATTCCACAGGGTTGGAGCCGAAAAGGCAAAGGCACGAGATCCCGATAACTTCAAACGAACCCTGGGAATCTCCAGCAATCCCTCGCTAGCGGAACGGAGAGGACGGAGGGGGCAATAGGGAATCAGAAGATCTTTCAGGTAACCGGGTCCCTGGTCGTGTAGGGCTTTAAAGGTTAGTAAACCAACTTTAAGGTGATCCGCCATCGAACAAGCAGCCAGTGCAGTTCACGAGCATATGCACATGACTGGTTCTAAGAGTCCCAGTCAAAAGCCTGGCTGCAGCGCTCTGCACCAGCTGAAGGTGGCGGATATCACCCCTGGTAGCCCTAGGTAGAGGGAATTGCAGTAGTCCAGACAGGTAGTGACAAAGGCGTGGACCAAAGTTGGAAGGTCCTCCTGGGGAATCAGATGTTTCACCCGGGCGATATTCCTCAGATGGTAGAAAGAGGATTTGACAACAGCCGACACCTGAGATTTCAGGGTCAGACCATCATCAAAAATAACGCCCAGATTTCGCACCTGTCGAGAGGTAGAGAGCGGTATGCCACCAAGTAATAAATCTGATAGCTGTCCAGCACCCAAACCCACCCCAGGACGACCTGGATCCACGACCAGTACCTCAATCTTATCCAGATTGAGTCTCAACCAGCTCGAACTCATCCAAATTCTGATTTCATCCAGGCAGTTATTAAGTACAAAGAGTGCATCACTCTGATCGGGGAGAAAGGACAGATACAGCTGAGTATCATCTGCATAGCAGTGAAAACTCAGACTGTATCGCCTGATGATTTCTCCCAATGGCAGCATATACACTGCAAACAACATGGGAGCTAAATGGAGCCTGTGGTACCTACAAGGCAGGGAGAAAGCGCCAGAGGAATAAATTCCGTGACAACTCTCTGAGACCTGCCAGTGAGGTAAGAACAAAACCACTTGTGGACTGTACCAGACAGCCCACAAAAGACCCGCAGTCACTCCAATAGCACCCCATGGTCTACAGTGTCAAATGCAGCAGATAGATCAAGAAGGACCAGAATGGTACAAGCCTTTTCGATCTCTGGCCATTAGGAGGTCGCTCAATACCCGAACAAGGGCAGTCTCAGTATTATACCTTTTCCTGAAACCAGACTGGAGAGTATCATAGACATTATGAGAAGTAAGATGATCATCCAATTGCAACGCAACTGCCTTTTCAATAACCTTACCAACAAATGGCAGGTTAGAGATAGGCCGGTAGTTAGCTAGACAGTATGGGTCCAAGGAGGATTTTTTTAGGAGTGGTCGAACTACTGCCTCTTTAAGGGGGTCAGGAAAAACCCCCCTCTCCAAGGATTTCCAGATAATGTCAGCAATGATTGGGTAGATAACTTCTACACAACCTACTAACAGCGGTGTAGGACCCGGATCCAAACTACAACTAGTTGGTCGCATTGTTTGGATGATCTTCACAATGTCAACGAATTCCGGGCGGTGAAAATCTAACCAGACAGACCGAGGATAAGACACCACCAGTCGTCCACCACAATCCCCCGTAGGAGAGGTCGGACCGATGCTGGACCTGATGCTGGCAACCTTATCTGCAAAGAAGCGAGCAAACTCCTCGCATCTAAGCTGAGAAAAGGCTTCTCTAGGCTGAAGACAGACTGGATTGCACAGTCTGTCCACAGTCCAGAAAAGCTGAGCCGGTTGATTCTTTGCAGCAGAAATCTCTCTGGACAGGAATTCTGCCTTCTTACAGTGATTTCTGATTGGTAGCTATCATAATGGGCCAACAATAAGCCTATCGCATCAAAGGCCCGATTTCTGCCAGGCTCTCTCAACATCGGCCTACTCACTTAATTCCTTCAAGGAGCCATCAAACCATGGATTCCTTGGACGGATGGTGAGAGGCCAAACACGAACAGGTGCAATTTTGTCCAGAGCATCTCCCACATCCTTATTATAGGCTAATACAAGACCATCTGGACTCATGCATTCACCCGACAGACTCGATAGATCCAGCACCGCCATTAGGTCATTGGGGCCAATACCCCTTAAAGGGCGGTATTGGACCATCTCCGTAGGGGCAGACCTATTAGAGGGAGCCCTGAAACTGAACCCTATGGTGTAATGGTCCGACCAACTGACTGGTTCCACCCCCAAGTCAGTGATCTCCATACCCAAGAGAAAGACCAGATCTAATGAATGACCCCCTATATGGGTAGAGGAGGTAACAACCTGTGTCAGGCCCAGTGTATTCATCAACTGGAGGAGATTTTGACCAAAATGAGATAGTTCATCGTCGACCCAGGCGTTGAAGTTGCCCAGGAGTATTAATCTGGGAAACCTCAACACCAGGTCGACAATGAAGTCTGCAATCTCCCGTAGGAATTCGCCTCCGTCACCTGGTGGACGGTAGACGAGGAGAATCCCACAACCTGCACCCTCGCCCAGGATATATTCAAAAGATCTGGTGTTCCCCAATGGCACATCCACAAGGCCCAGTTCAGATTTAAACATAATGGCCACATCTCTGCCCCTACGATCCAGCCTTGGACGGTGTATCACCGAGAACCCGGCTGGAGTTGCCAAGGCAATATAGGGCCAGGATTTTCATCCAGCCAGGTCTCAGTGATGCAAGCCAGATCAGATGACCCAACAAGATTGGCTATAATAGCTGTCTTGTTTTTTATAGATCTGGCATTGCACAACACCGCCAAGGCAGGATGAGCTGTCGAGGAAGACCTCGGCACCTGTCCGATTTCTTCGGGACTCTTGGGTATGGGGACAAGATAAGAGCGACCTCTATCCTGACCCCATTTCGCCCCAGGACATCTTCTGGACCCTAAAACCCCAATCTGCCCTCCCCTTTCCTGTCCCCCACAAGGCCCAGCTTTCCACCTTCGTCCTCGCCTCTTCAGAATGCCCAGTGCTCGACACCTAAAATAGGTGTCAGATGACAATGGTGGGCACTCAAAGGGACGTAGTTCCCTGAGCCTAGTGAGGGAATAGTGCCCAACCGTTATTTATCAAAACAAAAACAACAAAAAATAAACCTACAAATATCAAACTTATAAATAACACACTCTGTAAATAAATATACTGCTGGTTATTAAACAAATTTGTGTTTTAAACAATGCAGCACCTCTCACGTGCGACACTGCAGGAGATGTTATATAATCTCCCAATACCACCTCTCACATGGCAGGGAATCAGTTAAATAAATCAGATTTGTAGTGAAACAAATTAAAATAAATAAATGTACACCACTCTCACCACCCTTAGTCCAGGAGTTGGTAAAAAACAGAGAAAACGATTCTCCGGCAGTCCAAAAATGAATAAAACCGGATAAGGTCAAAAGTTCTCAGCAGGTAAATCAATAATAAATATTCAAACGAACAAACAAGAGAGCCCAAAGGTGTCCGACAGATCTTCCAGCGGCTGCTCTTCAAAGACCGACAGTTCAAACAGTTAATTATCCAAAAGCAGCAGAATACTTCAAGGAGGCAAAATATGTTTCTTCAGGGAGCAATATCCCCACTCAGTCGACGACCTGTGGCTACAGCTGTCTCACAAGTCAGCACAATCATGGCAAGATGTAACCACAGACACTGTAAAGAACTGTTTCAGAAAAGTCAGCATTGCACAGGTCACTGACTCTCAACCAATCCCTGAGGAGACAGATCCCACTGCCCCAACCCCTCGTATGCTTGCTGCTGATTTCACTGCCTACTTAGCCATTGATCAGGGGGAGCCCTCCTCTGAAGAACGTACTGATGCTGAGATATGCAACAGTGTTTTGGGGGTCACAAACAATGCCGATGATGAAGATGAGGAGGATGAGGAAGACCCCCTGTCTCGACTGGTGAGCTGTGGAATTGTGTAAAAAAAAATGTAACGCTTTGTAGAAACAAAAGAAACCAGAGACTTTAACCGGTTCTACAGTTTTGAGCATCAGTTATTGTCTCTCACAGCCATGCAGACACACCAAACTGTGATAACAGCATTCGTTGTAAAGGATTTGATCTTTAAAGACACAGAGTTACTCTTTACTTCTTTACATGTTTTTAATGCTTTTAATTGTACAGTACTGTAGCTGCAGTAATTTTTTTTTACTCGAACTAAAGTTTGTTTTATGTAGTTATAAATCATTCACTACAATATTGTTAACAGAGGGTGCCACTGGTTTCAGGTCGTGGTACTGAATGGCCGCATTCTGCCTTATACGTAATTTCATGCAGTTTTGGATGTATGCATTTTCGGATGTATGCACATCAAGCGCATTCCCCGACCATGTGCATACATCCAAAATTGACTGTATGTGGGTACTACCGATGCAGTTTTGTGTTGGTTTAGCTCATATTTATTTATTTTTTATCATATCAGATTTTTTTGCACCTCCGCCTGGCTGTCCCAATCTGACCACACACCCCCAGCCCCATCCCCCGGAATAACCGGGACTTACCTTATGCCTGGCCTGGAAGCGGTGCCTGCGGGGAGTCGGTCACCATCCTGCCGCCGGAGATGTTTTCCTTCTCCTTGGTTTTCTCCCAGGGGCCCCGGGAGTGGGTACACATGTGTGTGGAGGCATGCATTAGTCCCACGGCCCCAGAAACAGACCCTTTCCTCCCACCCCATTGGCCTAGTGCCAGGCTCCTCTCTTGGCCCGTGCTGTCCCCAGCCTCCACCAGGTGGCAGCCATCAGCCGAGAAGAGCCATCCCACCTCCCGGAGAGGACAGCGTGCCTGTTGGCAGCTCCATCCAGTTCCGCCTCCCCATTGCCGACCTCTGCGGCCCGGGCTTGCTCCCGAACCTGGGTCGCCGCTTGATGCGAGGTTAGGCCCAGTGCCTTTGCCCTCAGCATCACTGGGCCATCTGGTTTAGCTCATATTTAACTGGAATATTGCAGCGCATTGTCCTTGGGAATTTTTGCTCTGGACTTTTCATGCTGCCTTGTGGTGTTTCGCAGGATTCTATTTTGGCTCCCCTGCTGTTCTCCGTGTACATGCTGCCACTGGGAGACATCATCAGGCAGTACAGTCTGGGGTTTCACTGCTATGCAGATGACAGTTGTACCTGTCTTGTGTCCCAGGTAACCTCCCTGCCTCAGGTATGCTGAGCCAGTATCTGGGTGAGATCAATTATTGGATTTCTGCAAACTGGCCGTGTCTCAACCCCATCAAGACAGAGGTTATGGTGATTGAGCCATGTCATGTAGGTGTTTCCACTGACAGGAGGCTGCACTCCCCAGTAGTTGCTGGGCAGCCCTTGTCAGTGGTAAGTGTGGTTAAAGATCTTGGCATTTTTCTTGATGACCGACTTACCCTTGAGCAACAGGTGTCGTCAGTTGTTAGAGCTGAGTTTTACCAGCTCCAGAATATTGCCAGGATCCAGCTGTTCTTGACGCCTGATGATCTGGCCGTGGTCATCCATGCCTTTGTCACCAGCAGACTCAATTACTGTAATGCTCTTTGCCTAAGGCTGTCTGCAGGTCTGGTGCATTGCCTGCAGCTAGTGCAGAATACTGCAGCCAGGATGTTGATGGGTGCCTCAATAAGGGATTATGTCACTTCTGTTCTGCACGCTCTGCTCTGGCTGCCTGTGAGTTCACACATCACCTTCAAAATATGCTTGTTAACTTACAAGGCCCTACGTGGTTCAGGACCTGACTACCTTAATCGGCTCCTGCTGCTGTATCAACCTATCCACCTCCTATGATTCGCCGAGGCTGGCTTGCTTGCTGTACTCTCCTCTCGCCTTAAGAGATCTGGTAATACAGCTTTTGGTACTGCTGCACCATCTTTGTGGAATACTCTCCCACCTTACATACGTGCAGCCAGCTTGATCGAGTCCTTTAAAGCCTCTTTAAAAATGTTCTTTTTTAAAAAGCCTTTAGTTTTGTTTAAAAATATTTGAGTATAACATTTGGGGATGTTTTTATTGTAAAACACTCTGAGCCCCTGGATAGGGCACTATATAGATAAAGTTTGCCTTGCCTTGCTTTCTTGTTCTCATCATTTGGCCAAATTATGGCCAGCCTGACCACCAACGACAAGGTGACCCATTCATCGGTCAGGAAAAACCATCATATTTTAAATTTTACCATGCCATTATGAGCTGAAGTCCCTCTGCTTTTTCTCTGTCTTGTGGAGAAACCACTCTCTGGCTTCATTTCTTAAATGTTGTGCTCTGTCCAATAAGAGGCTCACAGGTGATCATTGGAGAGCTCACTAATTAGGAGAAAGCCACAATTCTCCTACTTGAAATTAAATACTAAATGTTTAGCAAGCTCATTTGACTTTGGGTGTGAACTCAGTGAGCCAGCTGAATGGGTCAAGGGTGGGGGAATGGTGTTGTAGTGTGCAACACTGGCTCCAGCCTGGGGAGGGACCAAACATTGTTCTGTTTCACAAATTATATCTTGTGGCAGGCTGGGGAGCCTCCCTCACAAGTGGTTGATGTGTGTGTCAAGGCCTGATGGGCCCATGCACTGCACTTGATATTCTTTATAAGGTTAAAGCGCTAGCAGCCATTCTGGCTTTGACCAGAGTTTGTTTATAATAACCAAGTCATGAACTTGAAATAGCATTGTAATTGTAGCAGGAAAACTGCTAATAAAATAACAGTAATGCCACTGATAGCAAAGATTGCAGTGGTGCCAAGTAAGATGAAGAACATTATGCTGTGTTGGGGCTAAAAAGGTGGGCTCATTTGACTGACGGGGAGCTGACAGATCGAAGCATTTATGGCCTGAAACTGAATTGTGATTCTGATAGTGATACTAGCGAAGGATATGACAGAGGCCTTTAAATTCCCTACAAGGGGTAAATAAGGTACAGGAGTGAAGTGTTTTTCAGAAGAAAAGGTGCTCAAGAACAAGGGGACATGCTATGAAGCAGGAGGTGGTAGATTCAGGAGAGATGTTAGGAAGTACTTCTTCACAGAAAGAGTGGTGGATTTCTGGAACAATCTTGCAGAGGAGGTGGTGGGGGTGAAGACAGTGGCGGGGTTCAAGAATGTGTGGGATAGGCACAAGGGAATTCTAGTGGAAGGAAATGGGAAGGGAGAAAGAATGGTAGATCAAGTACGGTCTGCGGTAACAGTATAGGTATGGAAAAAAGAGCAGACTGGGTGGGCCATGCAGTCCTTATCTGCCATCAGATTCTATGTTTCTAGGGTTCCAGGGTAAGATGTATTCCTTTGCTGACAATACAAAGCTATTCAGCAGGGTGGGCAATGAGAACAGAATAAGGGAGCTTCAGAGGGAACTATAAATGCTTGAGAGGTGGTCAAAGTTCTTGCAGTTGAGATTTGATGGCAATCAGTGCAAGGTGATGCATTTAGAAAATAAGAACCTATGCACGGAGTACTGGATGGGGGGGGGGGGGCATGCTGACTACCTGAGCAGAGGAGTGGGATCTGGAGTCCTCATCAGTGACTCATCCAAGGAAACCAGCCAGTGTAATAAGGCCTATAGCAAGGTGCTGGGGTGTTTAGGAAGGGGTTCTGAAAGTAGGAGGGGGAGGCGATACTGCCACTGTACAGATCATTGAGGAAGCCTCATCTGGAATACTGTGCCCAGTTTTGCAGTCTTTGCCTATCAAAGGACATAGCCAGGCTACAGTTAGTGCAGCAAAACATCACAGATATTCAGAACCAGAAGAGCCTCTCTTATGAGGAATGGCTGAAAGGCCTGAACATATACTCACTAAAGGCCAGACAGGAGAGGAGGATGCCATAGACTCGTTTTCTCCCAGAACTCAGCTTGCAGCTGTTTCCAATTTTACAACCCCTCAGATGCCTGAAAGGGTTATCTTGGTGTAACCCCTATATGGCGCTATCCCAGGGGCTACTACCCCTGCCTGATTTGCCAGTAACAGGTTGAGGGGCCTGGATCCAATGGCGGGTGCCTCCACCCAGAGGTCAGGGTTTGCAATAGTTAAACTAACTTGGTCACAGCCCTCTGGGACACTGCAACCCCCCTTTCTTCCCACTAGTGGCCCACACAATATATCAGAATTACCTTCAGTATATACACTTACCCCAGGACTGGTTCCGCACTGGGACCTCCTGTGAAATAAGATACAGTGCAACAATCACAGTACAGTACTTTAACATAGACAAATACCTCAGGCAGTATAACTTTGCTGAAACAAGCAGCTCTGATTTATTTAGGGGATATAACAAGGACAGGGGAAATCAGGTTAATTAGCTTATCACTCTACTCATCTGGTTTCATGGCTCTGTGTGCACAGGCCTACCCCTATCAGTTACTGTCCCTGGGTACCCAAGCCCTAGTGGCTAGTCCAAACCGTGGCAGCTGGTAGGGGCCTTTCACACAGAGAAAAGGAAAATTAAACAGTCAGCAGTACAGTAATTCCATTTGGATTTAATGTGGCAATTCAACAGGAGCGACCCTGAATTAGTACTCACGACCTCCAAACAAGATAGGGTCCTTCAATGTCAGCAGGGCTACTCTTGAGCTCCAAGAGACTCCTCACACATTTATATGGTAAACAGTCACAGGCAAAAGTCACTTAATGGCAGCAGGATTCACTTGAGGTACACAAACCTCTTCACACATTTATATGGTAAAAGAAAGCACTATACCAGGCAGGCTGCATCTGTATCCCGATCGCAATTACTGCACAATACCCGGAGAACACACAGCAGATTCAGTTCCTGACAGACCGAGAGTGCAATTCCGCATTCTTCCAGTCTTCCACAGGGTGAGCCTGGTTTCTACTCTTCAGATATCCTTTGATTCTCTTCACAGACGGATTCGGTCCTAACAAGCAGTTACACAAGCTGCAGACCGGAACTCTGGGCCTTACACACGTTTCCCGACTAAAACTGCACACTGAAAAGCACAGGGCTCCTTCCTTCTCCACTGCCAGAGCTCAACTGAAACTCCAACAGACAAAACCGGCACTTCCTTTGAGTTCCTCCCAGTTCTTGACTGATTGGCTGTCACCACAATAGACTGCTGCTGTTGGTCCAAAAAGGCGCAGTCTAAACTACATCTCCCAGAGTCACTGCCCATACAATCCTCTTGTGGCTGGCTCAGATTATGAGTCCAAGTTCTGATTCGTCCAAGGCACCATTTTAGAGCTAGCTTACCCCACACTGATTGGTCCAGTTCAGCAGTTCAAAACCAGAATGGGGAACTAGGCAGACACAGTTCTGACTGCAAAGAAAGCAGGTTAGACAAACTATAATTTCATTATTACCTAAATGATTTCTGGTAAACAGTTACATCTTTCAGATAGGTTCCTTTGCACTCCTAGTGACTGCAAAATGGAGTGAATTGGCAGCAGTCTAGTGGTACTCAAGCAGAGAAATACACAGTCCCCCCATACAAACTAATTATGTCTGCAAGCAGACAGCTCTTAAAGAGACAGTACCAGAGGCTCTAAAAACCCTCACTGATAAATGGCTTAAACGCCAAACACCATTCAGGCTTGGAGCATTCAAGCAAGCTCCTGGAAGTCTTTTGGGAACCCCCATTTGCAGGGGGGTTACATTGGTATGCTGCCATCTACTGCAACCTCATTTGAGGTATCCCTAAGTCTGAATCCCACCAGAGCGCTGCTCACACAAGGTACAATGGGAAATGTAATGCCACAAAGTTGGGGCATCACAGTAAATAAAGTCCAGGGGTTTACAGGTGCCCAGGGTGCCTGTGGTATGTGTGGGCAGCAGGGTATAATAAAAGGGGCCCCTCTGGAATAAAGTTTCCCCTCCTGGCAACAGGGAAACACTGTAAGTAATAGAAAAAGTGCCTTGTACACTTAAAATATGGTCAAAAGATAGATTTAATGCAAGCTGCATCAACAATGGCCTGGATGGAATGCTGTGTTGAGCTGCTCATGCACAGCATTCCAGTCCAAACATTACAGAACTAGAGTTTTTAGTTTTAAAAATTAAACAGTTTTCTCGGTAGTTCCTGCTGGCTGTGGAGAAGAGAGGACGCAGATGGTTAAGAAGAACTGTGAAAAGGGCTTACCTGTGGGTTGAAGCTGTTCCCCAAGGACCAGTCTGCGTGCCTGCTCCGGCTCCAGCCAGTGAAGATCCCAGAAAAGCGCCGGTTCAGTCCACGGTGCCATCAGTGCACCAGAAGCAAAGAAATCAGCCATTTGCTGCGGTTTGGGCTTGGGAGCCCTGTTGTTTATTTATTTTGCCCGTTAGTTTAAATTATAGTTAATCTCGGTCCCCCGTTTGCAGCTTGCCAGACGCATCGCGTCCGTGCAACTGTCGGCCGTCCGAGGCCCCCTGTCGTCCTCCAGCTGCCTGCAAGACTCCCTCCCGCCTCCCGAGACTGAAGTAGCCCTCCAGCAGACAACGGAGCGGTGAGTCGGTGGCAGCACTCACTCTGTGCAGATCACCCATTACAGGAGAGACTGTTCATTTTTTGGTTTTTTTTTATTATCATAAAGCATGCAGGAGGCGCTTAGAAAAGTGGCTGAGTGCAGCAAGAGAAAGTGGGTCAGTAGGACCCTGAATTTAATATTCAGCAGGGAGGCGGGGTAGCGACACCCATAGGAGGAGCCAGGAAAGCAAGGCTAGACAGCAGCCTGTTGAATATTAATAAAGGGGGCGGAATTAAGGGCGGCGACTCTGATCTGAGTGACATTAGGCTCTCAGAGCCATCAGATTTAAAGGGGCCCTGACACTTTTGGCCAAATAAAAGTTAAAAGGGGCCCTGCCAGAAGTTATGTGGGCACAAGGCCCAAGATAATATAGGGCTACCAGGCCAAGATTCTAAGAGGGCTATCAGGCCCAGAATATAAAAGAGAGTGCCAGGCCCGGGTTTAGAGAGGGCTGTCAGGCCCATGAGTTAAAGGGAGGGCTACCAGGCCCGAGGTAAAGTGGGCACCAGGCCCACAGTAGTAAAGGGTGCCAGGCCAAGTAAAGGAAGGGCACCAGGCCCACAGCAGTAAAGGGTGCCAGGCCAAGTAAAGGAAGGGCACCAGGCCCACAGTAGTAAAGGGTGCCAGGCCCCAGTAAAGGAAGGGCACCAGGCCCACAGTAGTAAAGGGCACCAGGCTCCAGTAAAGGAAGGGCATCCCAGACATAGGGAAGAGGGCAGCAGGTGTACGGGCAATTAGCGGAACCAGGCCAAATAGCTGGGGCAGGTACATTAGAGTGCTCTGGGGTAGCCAGAACCTAACGAAGACCAACCCACAGTGGGAAAGGGTCCGACTAAGGGGTGCTTAAATACACAATCTGTTACAAAGTAATTATCGTCTGTTGTACTGGTTCTACAAATTGTTTATTCTTCCAGCATCTCAACTGTTGTGTTATTGCATGACGCACCAAGACTGTGTTGTATTATATTAGGATTGTGGTCATTTGCCCCTGACAGTGAACAGTTGCCCCTGAAAGTGAACAATTGCCCTGGATTGTTGCAATTTGCCCCTGCTCCAGGCAAGTTGCCCCTGCCAGTGAACAATTGCCCTGGATTGTTGCAATCTGCCCCGGCTCCAGGCAAATTGCCCCTGACAGTGAACAGTTACGCTGGATTGCTGCAATTTGTCCCTGCTCCAGGCAAGTTGCCTCTGACAGTGAACAATTGCCCCGGATTGTTGCAATTTGCCCTGCTCCAGGCAAGTTGCCCCTGCCAGTGAACAATTTCCCAGACTGTTGCAATTTGCCCCTGCTCCAGACAATTCCAGGCAAATTGCCCCTGAAAGTGAGTATTTCAGTATAACATGCCAACAGAAGTACCATTGTGCAGCAACAGGTTCTAATTCAATCTTCAGCCTCCAGCAGCTCTTCACCATAGAAATTTTCAGTCTTCATCAACTCTACACCATAGGAATCTTCAGTCTTCATCAGCTCTTCACCACAGGAATCTTCAGTCTTCATCAGCTCTTCACTGTAGCAATCTTCAGCCAGCAGAAGACTTCAGCGACTTCTTGCCCTTTCGTCCGCCGAAGTCGTAATCAACGTCCTTTGAGTTGTCATGGCCCCCGGTTCCTGATCAGCTTGGAAGAAAGATGACTGGAAAGTGTCTCATCCATCCCTCCCAGATGCTCACCGGTAGACGAGTCTGTCATAACCAAGTGTGTTCGTGGCCGCCGTTTCTTATTTTGTTCTCTGTCCGTTTGGAATCCTGATCTTCACCTTTCACCTCTTCTTGCTTGTGTCGTCCTGCATCGCCAGAACAATCTTCAGGGTAGCAGCTCGAGTTTGGTGGTCCTCCAAGTGCAACTGTCACCAAAAGCAGCCCAGCAGTTCTTCATCTTCATCCTTGGTAGTCCTTCTCCTGGATTCTTCACCAAATCCGGTGTTCGTTTGGTAGCCCTAGTTGAGGGTAGGTGCCAGGAAAACCGCAGCAGTTCTTCTTCATCCTTGGCGACTCGGGTCGAGGGTTGGCACTGAGGAGAAAGCAGCAGATTTCTTCTCCTGTGGCAAACCTGCAGATGGCTCACTTGCCACGTTTTGGTTCTTCAACCTTGGAAGCCCAGTTCAAGGGTTTTTGTGCCAAGAAAAGAGCATTTCCCCAGTTAGTCTGTTCACGCTTTTGTGTTCCGGCAACCCTGGAGAGTGGGTTGGCCGATGCCTATGGTCTGTTTACCAATCTCTCCATTCCCTGTTTGCAACCTCTCATAGGTCTCCTAGTGAGCTTGGCACCAAGCAAGTGTTCCCCTTTCTCTTGACCCCTAATCTTCAGTTGTGCACGAAGACGACGGACATCTTCATCTTATGGACTTTTGAGACTGAGATTATTTGCTGATCGTATTTTGTGTGCTTAGCACATGGTGAAAAGTATAGGGTCCTCTTAACATATAGAGCTCTGGGTAGGAAATTATAAGAGTGATAGATAAGAATACTGTAGAGTGACCTTAGGTCAAGGTATAGAGTAATAGAGTGGTAATTGTTAGCTAGTATTTATAAGTAAGAGTTATTCCCCGATGTTCCCTTGTGACCGTGTCTACTTTCCCTGGTGTAAATAAAAGCCTGCCGGCATCAAACTTCATATTGTTTCCTGCCTCTCCTTAAAGGGTGTTTCCTGGCACCCAACCTAATTCGGACCACAGGGTTGTCTCACCATTCCACCTGCTTGAGGCGACGCTGGGTGTGCAGCTGGGACAGGCATTCTTCTAGGATAGCATCCCAGTTGATAAGATCTCTGCACTGTGATGTCATCACCATCATAGCACATCACAGGAAATGACCCATCCCTTCTGTTACAATACAAGATAACTGTAACCTGCCTCTTCGGAGATAGACCACAAACTTACTATCTATACCTCAAATGACTCAGACACAGAAAGCATGAAGTATATAAAAATGGCAATCAAATCTCCATGATATTTACTTAATGTTACAGGATAATGCACTCTAAATGCTATGGGGAATACAGTATTTCCACAGAAATAAAATTGCAAACTTTTCAAATAGATAGTGATCACACAGGAACAATCTAACTCAAAACTACCTAAATTCTAAGCAGAGCAGAAGCTTACTACACCAGGAATTTGGTGAGTTATGGAAGATTCATATCCATGATGTTGCTAATTCAAAATCCCAAAATATAACTGACTCTAAGAACAACCTCAAAACAGATATCTTCGGCTGGTCAGCCCATTACACCGCATCATCATACATGCCTCTCTGACATATCATCCTATACCAGTCCTTTGAACTCTGGGACCACCCTTTTACAGAACAGGTTCAAACTGGTTTTGTTATTTCAAGCTTGGTTTTGTGGATTGCAGCACAGGTCCTTTTGTTTCCCATATGACTCAATCAGTGCAATTCCATCTCATTGTGCCACACCCTGTCTACCTTCAGAATATGTTTTTTTTTTTCAAATTGTTTAACCAGGAGTGTATTTTTGTTATGAAAGGGAAGCAGTCCATTGAAGTTTAACACCAAAACAAAAAAACTTTTATAGGGCAGAAACTGGATTGCCTAGCAAAGACTCTTTTCAGCTGAATGCCCCCAGGCATGAGCTACAATGGAATGTAATTTTCAGCTTCCACCAAACTTTTCTCCTCAGCTGAAACACTTCACAGAGGCAAAATAATAAAAATAATACACACAATAAAAAAAATACAAGTTTTCACAGGGGTCATATTAAAGACATAAGTTTCTAAGGGGTACAAATATGGTAAATTGCAAGGATGTGTTTGTTAGAGATGAAGTCACAGGAGGCATGCTTGTAGATTTGTAGGGGGAATTCAAGAAGAATTTGAGGAAGTGTTTCTTTACTGAAAGGGTGGTGGAGCCCTGGAAGAGATTACTGGTGGAGGATGTGGGGCAAGAACCATAACCTGGTTTAAAAATGAGACAGACAAGTCCAGGGGACTGATAATCCTGCTTGGAGGAACCAGGAAAGGAGGAAAAGTGAAAGGGGTGCATAGTGAATAACCCGTTGCAGCACTAAGCAGGGTAAGGTAGTAACAACTATGGGTAGACTTCATTGATCACCAGGCTCCTTCTGCCATCAGATTCTATGCATTCATGCCATTCTGCAGACAGAGTTTAGGGGTGCAGCTTTTACCAATAGAGTCTATATTTCTAAAATGTATGCCATCCTGCATGCAGAGGTCAGTGGATGCAGCTGCCACCATCAGATTCTGTGTTTGTAAGATGTATGCCATCCTGCATGCAGAGGACAGGGATGCAGCTGCTTCTCTCAGATTCTATGTTTGTAAGATGTACGTCATCCAGCATGCAACGATTGGGGATGCAGCTGCTGCCATCAGATTCTGTCTGTAAGATGTATGCTATATTGCATGCAGAGGTTTGGGGGGGAGGGTGAAGCTGCTGCTTTCAGATTCTATGTTTCTAAGATGTATGCCATCCCATATGCAGACGTCAGAGATGCAGCAGCTGTAAGATTCTATGCCCCTTCCTGGGTCTGCCCTGCTGCCTCCGACCGGCGGGAAGGAAGCCGCCAGTCAGTCCACCTTCAACCACCACATCCCCGGAGGACTTCTCTGTCCAGGTACGGCACCTAGAACCTGGCTCCTAATCCTGAATGATTGGCTTGCCATAGCTGAAGGAAGACACCCATTGCCTGCCTTTAGCAGCAACAGGCACGGATTGGCTTCTGTGCTTTGCTCTCCAGGGATGACTCTGTATGGCTTCTCGGCCAAAAATATAGGTCCCTGGCAGCCTGCAGTATTAGCTCATGCCCCTACTATCTAGGAGGGTTTTCAGCTGGAAATTGTGACTTTAGGATTGTTGTGTAACAGCCTACCTGTTTTCTCTGCTAGCGAAGTGTGTTACGGATATTCTAGGAATATTGACTGTTACCAGAAGTATTGTTTTATTGTAACCCATAGAGTCAAATCTGATTACAATCTGTGCTTTGCTTTGGATCCTGTCTAAATAGAATGTACTTAATTTAGTAGACTGAATCTTGCCCCCACGCGACCTGGAACCTATATAAATACCAGCTAAACCAGTACGGCTTCTGTACCTCAGCAGCATGTGATTTTAACTAATGCTAAAAGCCTTTAATTTCTGTCAGAATCTAAATCCCAAAGATCTGTAGCTTACCAGACAAGAAGCTGTATCTCGGTGGAGCTCTCTCTTAATTTAATTTCGGGGGGTCTCTCTCTCTTAATTTAATTTCTTCATTTACTAAGCCTGTAATTCTCCACCAGGATATAAAAACTCTGTTTTGCTAAAAGCGCTCTATTTTTCTGTCTGTACCTAAACCAAAAACCTGTAACTTACCTTTGGAAGAAGTTGTGCTTTGGGGGCTCTCTCACTTAATCTAAAACTGTTAAGCCTCTAAATCTCTGCCATAATTTAAAAATTCTGAGGTATACCTGGAGAGATCCCAACCCAAACTAAATTATTATATGTAGTATTTTGGAAGCCAAAGTAAGCGGCACTCTCAGACATCCTAAAGTAGTAATTTAAGGCTCTCAGCTTAATTTAAATTGTGGCGCCAAGTAAAACAGCCACCCATTGTGCAGTCTGAGCTCCCCCATCCCCCTGTCTGCATACTGAGTAACCCCCTGCATGAATCCCTTTTTCTACGCCCAGCAATTTAGTGTTCAAACAAGCCTTTGACCTTACACTATAACTACAAGTTCCCTCTCTGTATTCCCTCCATAGGTGAAGCCCTTTTCCTGGGTCTGCCCTGCTGCCTCCGACAAGCGAGAAGGAAGCCGCAGGTCAGTCCACCTTCAACCGTCGCATCCCCGGAGGACTTCTCTGCCCAGGTACGGCACCTAGAACCTGGCTCCTAAACGGGAACAACAATTGGCTTGCCATAGCTGAAGGAGGACACCCATTGGCTGCCTTTAGCAGCAACAGGCACGGATTGGCTTCTATGTTTGCTGGCTCTCCAGGGCTGACTCTGCATAGCTTCTCGCCGAAAAGATTGGTCCCTGGCAGCCTGCAGTACTAGCTCTGCCCAATACAAAAGGTTTGCAAGCTCAACCTCTGTATTTACAATGCAATTTAATAAGTTTAGTGGGGTGGCTCCTGGTGTGTGACCAAACAGAAACATATGGTTAAAGTTCCAGGACCTTACCCCCACCCATCCCCACCCCCATTTTACTGCATCAAAGCCTGCACTTTTTTCCAAATGAACTCTAATAGTCTTACTTTTCATACTTTTTGGAGGGGCTCTTGGTTCTCATCATCCAGCTGAACCATGATTAAGCCTGACCACTTCGGCTCTGGCCTCTGCTCTCTAGGAGAGTTTTCGCCCCCCCCCTCCCCTCCCTAGGCATCCTTACATACACATTGGCCCCGTCCATGTATATCAGGTGACCTCTCTATTGGACAGTTATTCCCAAGTAGTTCGCTAGACACTCATAGGCTGTGCTCCAATTTTACTGAACCTCTGCCAGCTCCTAGAAGTATCTTACCTGAACTGCCTAACCTCGCTGTCATTACCTACAGGCTCCTGCTGGTAAAGGAAATACCCCTACAAAATAATCCTAAATGTCCTGCTCCCTCTGCCAATGCTGTGATTAAGTCCCAAGATAGATTGAACCAAGCTCTCCTGACCTTCAGGTTCTGTCCGCTGCAGCCAGTTGGTCTTCCTTAGCTACACATGAAACTTTAAAATACTAGTCAATGGTTATCTTAAACATCAAACATCCCGAGACTCAAGGAGGACATGTATCAACCTTCTTGCTCTAATTTAATACAAACACCTTCCCTGTAAGCATGCTCCTCCCCATGTCAATCAGTCTGCTGTGGATCTACTGTCTCTCCTGGTCTGCCCCTGGCCAGATATATTCGATAAGGAGAGGGCATCCTCCTCTCCTATCACCTCCAGATACTACCTCTTACCCTCGTCACAATGCTCATAACACCTCAGGGATGTTTCTTGTCTACCTCAGATATCTTACCTTCACTCTACGTGCCAAAACAACATTGTGCGGACCCCGGTCAAGGAACAGACGGCAATCTCCCTTCATGCGCCCACCCATTCTCCACTCGCAACTCTGTCTACTCCTACTCTCTGGCGACATCAAAATAAACCCTGGTCCCAGTAAGAAAGATCAGGATCACCCACAATCTTCCTGCCCACCATGGTCGGAGACAAAAGGCTTCAGGATAGCCCACATAAACATCCAAAGTATCAGGCGAAAAATGCCTGAACTCGAAGGTTGGATTCAACTACACAAGCCTCATGTTCTTTGCATAACTGAGCCCTGGCTAAAACCCTCTATACAATCCCATGAAGTTGCCCTCCCTGGGTACTCCTCCTACCAGCGGGACTGACCCAGGAAGAGGGGGGAGGGTAATAATATACACCAGACATGGACTGGCGGTCGACGATATGTCTGATGTAAGCCTAGACCCTAACATTAATTATCTATTCATATCAATCACCCTTGGAAAAATCAAATGTCTAACAATAGGGTGTATCTACCTACCCCCCAAACTTGCACCTACCTCCTACTCAGAGCCTTCCACCAGTCTTGACACCCTTCATCAAACTGACATTATAGTCTGCGGTGACTTCAGTCTTGACTGGCACAGCCCAAAGCATGCGTTGTATCATTAAGCAGGGCCCCTGGTGTTTTGCGGCAGAATGTTCTGATTTCTGCGGCAGGGCTCCTTGACTTCTGCAGCAGCATTTTCTGATTTCTGCAGCATGATTTATTAATTTCTCTGGCAGAATGCAGTCCTGTCATTGGCTAAATATGATGTGATGTCATCGATGACATCATATGCTGAGCATAGAGGAGGGGCTTCAGGATAAATGAGGTGGGAAAGAAAGCCTGACACTATGGAAAAACAGTATATTTATATGAAAATTCACCAAAAACAATGAATTCTGCGGCACTGTATATATTCTGAGGCATGATGCAAATTCTGCGGCAAATTCCGCAACCACAGAACCGAGAATTCCAGGGGCCTTGAAGCAATATCAGATGCTAGACTAGAACAGCTCATTGACCAACCAACTAGGCTCAATATAAAAACGTGTACTCACGCACTACTCAACTGGATGTTAACTAACAACAGGTCACACATCAGAGTGGCTGGTGTCCTCCCTTATGTACTAAGTGACCACTCCCTGACCTTCTGTATTTGAAAAAATGACTCTCCCCCCTCCCCCAAAATTATCAAATCCAGAGACCTAATGAACTTTTCCATCTTGGAATTTATTCTTAGTCTTGCCTCCTTGAATTGGTCACCTATCTCCACCTTTCCTGACATCAGTCAGGCTCCTGATTACCTAATCAACACTTTCTCCTCTGTTCTTGACCTCCATGCCCCCTTCAAGTTGAGAAGAGCTAAAGGAACTCACTCCCCCTGGCTCTCTCACGAACTCCGGTCCCTAATGCGCACAAGAGATAAGGCTTGGCGATCATACAAAAAGTCAGAACTAACCAATCAATCAATCAAAATCTTTATTTTGTCAGGTGGAACATCATTCAGACAAGCTCATTTACAAGATGAACCTAGGGCAAAACAATTGCCAACAGGGTTAAGACATCACAGGTTGAGTGAACATACATAACAATTACATAGTAATAATAACAACATAATGACATATAACCGTCACATGTGGCAAGATACTTGCACCAGAACATAGCAATAGATTCAACAGGAGGTAGTGCCATTTAAATACAATTGCATGGATACAGATATATGGACGTATGGTAATGAGCTAAAGTTTATACAGTAAACATCATTGGAGGAGTCATAGTGAGCAGGAGTGGCAGTTCCTCTAGCCAAAGTGCTAAGAAGATTGAGATGTAAGAGTCCTTTGATTAAGTACTGTAGGCATGGCCTGGCAAGTGGGGTGGGAAGGGAGGGGGATAGGGAGTGGGAGGAAGGTCAGCTGAGATAGAAGAGGGTTGGATATAATGGCCTAGGGAGGAAGGACTGTTCGAAGGGCGAACAAGACAGATGTCACAGGCAATGGTTGGGGTTTAAGTCCAATATTTGAAGCAAAGACAGATCGTGATGTAATTACTGACTGGAATTCCTACCGGCTGTTACGAAATGAATGTAAGGCCAAAGTAACCAAGTCCAAGAGACACTATCTGCAGTCCCTACAAACAAGCAACCTTAGTAACCCAAAATGCTTCTGGAAGCAAATTAACAACCTTCTCAAGAGGCAAGAACGGAACACCCCCCAGGTCATGCTACGGAATGGCTCAGAGCTATCCTCACTCTCTGAACTTGCCGAGGGAATAAACTCATTCTTCTCTGACCTGGAAATCTACAAAGCAGGTCTCCTGGCTAACAGTCCTGTGCCACAATCCCCCTTCACTGAACCTCAATCTCATATCTTTCACAAAAAACTTACCTCACTGGGGGGAAGTCCTTAAGCTCCTACTGGGCCTCAATCCTGCCAGCTCCCCCAGCTTCGATACCCTGCCTCCCAGATTCCTTAGGCTTGGAGCCCCCACCCTGGTTCACCCAATTGCCCAGTTGATAAACAGATCCTTCCTCAGACAATCTGTACCAGATAAATGGAAAACCACTACTGTTGTCCCGGAGCACAAATCAGGCCCAACTAACCTCATCGAACATTACAGACCCATTTCAATACTATGTCCTTTAGCTAAAATTCAAGAAAGAATCCTTTACAATCAGTTGTACTCCTTTCTTGAACAGACCAACACTCTCATAATACATCAATACGACTTCAGGAAATCACATGGCACCGAATCTGCTCTCTTGAAGGTCACCTCTGACATTTTTCATGCAATGGACCAAGATAATGCCACAGGGGCAATCTTTATCAACCTCACCAAGGCATTCACTTGCTTCTCATCTCCAAGCTTCAATTGTTAGGGCTCGATAATAACTCAGTTGCCTGGGTATCAAACTATCTAGCCGATCAATTCCAGTGTGTCAAATGGAGGGGGCCTCTCCTCCCTATCTCCAGTCTCGGATGGGATCCCCCCAAGGATCTATTTTGGGGCCCCTTTTTTTCTCTATCTTTATCAATGACCTGCCCATAACTGTGGGGGAATCTATCCAGCTCTACGCCGATGATGCCATCCTATTCAGGTATGGTACAGACATCTCAGCTATCAGGGTTCACCTAGAAAATGACTTCCTTCTTTTAGAAATCTGGTTCAGAGAAACCTACTGGTACTGAATACAAAGAAAACCAAATTGATTCTATTCCACCATACTTCCTTTGACCTAACTCTTAGCCTCCTTTGATAATTAACACATTATCAGGCAAACCTCTCGAAGGGGTTGAATCCTTCAAATACCTGGATATAACTCTCAATGAACAACTATCCTTCGATACTCATGTCAATAGCATTATTAAAACCACAAATCAGAAACTTGGACTCCTCCACTGTACTTCCCTACCTTACTCCTTGTGCTACAAAAATCGTCACCTCTGCCACCCTTCTCCCTTCCTTATTCTATGGCGCCCCCATAATTCACTCAGTCAAGACCACCACCTTAAACAAACTCAAACAGGCCTACCACAGAATTGCCTGCTTCACTTATGCAGCACCGGCTCAAGCCCATCACTGTGCGGTTCTCAAATCTCTATGGCGGCCCTCTTTTGAGCCCAGAATGGACATCCCTGCCCTAAGCACCGCAATCAAACTTTCCCACCTTCCTCCCCCACCCATTCTCACAGGGCTCCTCACCCAAAAATCTTTCCCCTGGACACTTCGACACTCACACCTCCCGCTGCTGAACCTCTGAAGGCTCGTCTGGCCGTAGGTAGGCGATCTTTCACCTTCTCGGCTCCTCAAAAATGGAATGCCCTTCCCCACAGCATACTGTCATGCTCAACTCTTCCCCTATTCAAGAAAACTCTCAAGGAAAATTTCTTCTCCCCCCCCCTTACCTGTTGCAGTGACCGCACCTAATAACCTATGCTAAACCCCTCTCCTCTCTCCTATATAATGTAAATTAGCTTGTATATTTTGTAAATATGTGTGATACTTACTGCTTGTACTTTATATTATAATGTTGGGTCACCCACAACGCCACTGACTGCTTCGTGCTACATTCTCTGAAATCGACCTACCTGAATGCCTTGGTTTCCAGTGTTCATCAATTGACAACCCTAGCCCTACCAGTGTTGTATCATCCATGGACACGGCAGGACCTCCAAGAAAACACCGGCCATAGCTGTCGGTATTGACTATATTTCTAGAATACAATTGTGGCTCTACTTTTCCAGCTGTTTTACCTTCAAATGTGTATTGCTTGCCTGCTACATGATGATCTAGCTACTTCCTGTTTGTTTTACCTTATGTACCCAACTGTACCTGTATCTATTGTCAAAACTGTATTTACCCTACTGTACATTTGTATCATCCCCTATTGTACTTGTTTTCTATCTTGGAATTGTCTATATTCCACAGGTCGCCCCTGAAAAAGGGACTTGACTGTCTCAGTGGGCCCACCCAGTTATCAAAATTCAAATAAAAACAAATAAATAAATAAATGTTTGTAAGATGTATGCCACCCTGCATGCAGAGGTCAGGGGATGCAGCTTCTGTCATCAGATTCTGTTTGTAAGATGTATGCCACCCTGCATGCAGAGGTCAGGGGATGCAGCTTCTATCATCAGATTCTGTTTGTAAGATGTATGCCATTCTGCATGCAGAGGCTGGGGGATGCAGCTGCTGGTGGCAGACTCTATGCTTCTAAGATGTATGGTCAGGGAATGCAGCTTCTGCCTTCAGATTCTATGTCTGCAAGATGTATGCCATCCTACATTCTGATGTCAGGGGATGCAGCTGCTGTTGTCAGAGTCTATGCTTTTAAAATGCATGTCATCCTGCATGCAGAGGTTTGGGTGGTGCAACTGCTACCATCAGATTCTGTTTCTAAGATGTGTGCCATCCTTCATGCAGATGTTGGGGATGAAGCAACTGCTGTCAGATTGTACGTTTCTAAGATGTATACCATCTGCATGCAGAAGTCAGGGAGTGAAGCTGTTGCTGTCAGAGTCTATGTTTCTAAGATGTATGCCATCCCACATACAGAGGTTTGGGGGTGCAGCAGCTGCCATCAAATTCTATGTTTCTAAGATGTATGCCATCCCACATACAGAGGTTTGGGGGTGCAGCAGCTGCCATCAAATTCTATGTTTCTAAGATGTATACCATCCTGTGTGCAGATGTCAAGGAATGAAGTTGCTGCTGTCAGA
This sequence comes from Neoceratodus forsteri, assembly GCA_016271365.2. NCBI lineage: Eukaryota > Metazoa > Chordata > Ceratodontiformes > Ceratodontidae > Neoceratodus > Neoceratodus forsteri. The sequence goes on from JADMNL010000024.1 coordinate 216,846,952, forward strand.
GTCTATGTTTCTAAGATGTATGCCATCCTGCATGCAGAGGTTGGGGGTGCAGCTGCTGCCATCAGGTTCTGTGTCTGTAAGATGTATGCCATCTAGCATGCAGAGGTTGGGTGCAGCCGCTACAAGGTGATCACTGCTCTGGAGAGGCATTCAAACAGTCTGGAATGGCAACTGGCTGGGCAGTGAGGGCATGGATTAATAGACAAGGGGGACTCTGCAGAATGGGGTGGGGGTGTAGGCTAGTATCTGGGACACTTGTAGGGAAGCACACATGGTGTTCCACCAGAGCTGTGCAATGTACACCTACCAGCCAAGAGGGCAGGGGGTATATCCCCGGAGGCTGGAGACGGTGCAGCATAGGGTAGCCATGATGATTCAGGGCAAATAGGGCAGATCCTACAAGGACTGACTTAGGGCTCTGAACATGTACTTGCTGGAGGCCAGAAGGGAGGAGGGCGATATGACAGAGACCTTCCAGTTACTGAAAGGAATGAACAAGGTAGACTGCAAGGAACGATTTAGCAGGAATGATGAGTCAAAAGCATGAGGACATGAGTGGAAGCTGGTAGGGAGGGATTCAGGAGAGACATGAAAAAGTTTTATTTTACAGAGAGGCAGAGGCGGTGGCTGCAAAAAAACATTAATGGTTTCAAGCATGTCTGGGATAGAGTTAAAGGCTTATTATACAATGGCAAGAAAGAATTCTGGCCTCAGACTGGTCAGTCTGGAACTGTACCCACGATGTTATCCCAGTACATCACAGATTAAGTACCAGCACATACAGCACTGCATCAAGTGTTTAAGAAATCGCTATACATGCCATGGCCAAGTTGTCCACACTTGGCATGTCCACTGTGCAGTTTGCCAGTACTTTACAGCCTGTAAATACAAATTCCACCCTCCCACAGCAGAAAAAGCATCACAAATCTATCCCATAACCCACAAATCAGTGTTGTCACCATATCTTTCTCATTTAAAAAAAAAAAAGAAATGAGTGAAGTGAAAGCCATGTTACCAGTCATCTTCACATCATTCCCTATTGTATTGTCAGCAAACAACCACTTGCACAACATTTCTTAACTGCCAACAAACCCAGCATTCTTAACCCCCTGGCCCCCAAAAAGTAAAAGAAATTACATAAGTGAAACACGTCCCACCACCTCCACAATGTAACAGTCATTTCCACTCAGAAATGTTAAATCCATCATGGCAGCCACACAGTCTCATCAAAGCCTCAAACTCCCTGCTCTAAAGCCATCATTGTGAATGTACGGTTCACTTACCATATAGTGGAGGCATGAGTCATCGGGCCGGAGAGAATTGTGCTGACTGAAACTACACTCGGCACATCTCATGGCTGCAGAAACATAAAAAAAATTACAGTTAAATTTGTTTCCCCGGTACTAACAGCTGCCAACTATACTGGGGAAATCAAACACGTAGATGTGACCAGTGGGGGAAGCGGGCAGCACAGTGCGAGGTGGCAGGTTGCTGAACCTGTAGCTTCCAAGCTGTGGGATGTGAGATAATTGCACTAACTGAAACTGAACTCAGCACATCTCATGGCTACAGAAACATAAAAATGACCATCAGTTAAAGTTGTTCCCCCGGTACTAATGTGCAAGACCACTCTTCAGTGCCTCTTACCTGATTGCTGTTCCTGGTTGCTGTTTTCACACTCCATTCAGTTCTCCCAGTACAATCAGTACCAGGATGAACCACACAGCTATGGTTCCAGTTGGCAGTCTCCAACACTTGCACCATGAGACTGACACCGGGGTCATCACTAAAAGTCAAGGACAGGTTAAAAAAAGAAACACAGTAAGAACCCTGTGTGCATGGGGTTGGGGCTGCAAGACCACAAAACAACAAAGCAATAAACTGAAACTGCACTTTCGGCATATGACAGCTGTGCTGACTGAGACATTTGCCAGCATATAGAAGCAGCACCACCTACTGGGGAAATCAGAAACTGCGGACCTTTTTTAATGTACTGTATACTTCCACATCAAAAAACGTATTAAATAAACGAAATTTAAAACACTTGTTTTAAATATTTGTTTTTCAAATGAGCCATTGTACAATAGCAATAATGCGCTTCAGGGTGTGTGTCATGCTGGGAAAAATGTCACTTCAAACAACATGAAGTCTTGCTATATTATGACAGGTGCAGTTTGTCCCACCATTAGAACTGCTCCGGAGGTGAAAGAGTTAACTTCCATGCAGAGCATGGAGCTTAGAGCGCGAGCTCGGTTAAAGAAGCTCTGTTAGCGTGGTTTCAAACCGAAACCATCAGATTCTTTACTCCGCCTCACTGAACAGTCGCTCTGGATATTCCTCCTGCTGCTCGGTTCATTTCCTCGGTTTAAAACGTCTTTTCTCAGTTGAATTTAACCGCGATATTATTTATTTTAGCCGCAAACCGATCGGTTCAAGCTCTGTCTATGGTATTGTAAGTAATAGGTAGGTTTTTCTGTGTGGAACTTGTAAATTTTTATCGGTTCGGTTTGAACCGATCGAATTGTATTTAAACTTGGTTTTAAAGCCTTTTAAGGCTTCTTAGAGTGCGGTTCCCAGTTCTTATTGGTTCTAAAAAAAAACGGATTTCATTACGGTTTTTTCCACGACCCGTGACACAGTTGGGAACCGATAAGGGTGTCTTGCCTGGCACTGCCGTTAAAAGGGCAAGTTTGTTGGTTAGGCTGGCATCATGTCTGAGAAACCCAAAAGAAAAACCGGGCCCATTGGGTTTCAACACTGTAGTGTCTGCGGGGGAGCCTTTGCCAAGGCTGACCCACACACTGCATGTGTCTATTGTCTGGGGTTTGACCACCTCAATTCAGACTGCCAGATTTGTAAAAATTTCCCTGCAGCCACCCTGGACAAGAGAGTGGGCAGGCTCAGGGAACGAGAGGCCAAAAAGTCTGCTGACCCGGATGGCCAGCCCGGTTCGGTGCCAACCGAACCGGAGGGAGTGCCCTCTGACCAGGGCGAGACTTCCACGGCAAACGAAAAGCTGGCTCTGAGGAGCCAGTTCCAGCAAAGAAAACCAAAAATCAGCAGGTTTGGAGTCCAAAATTCTTCTCCAACTGCTGCAGAGATAGCCAGGGCAATACAGATTGTCCAGTCACTGTCCTCGTGTTCCCTCCGAACCGCCACTATCTGGCAAAAGGTCGTTCGGTCGGTTCCACCGGTTCAAGAATATGATATGGAAGAGTTTTATGAACCAGAGGAGGGGGAGGATGATTATGATCAGTGTGAATGTGACTTTGAAAGTCTGGATGTGCCCATTGAACCGGACATCTCCCCAGACAGACCTTTAGGTGAATCTCCCCCTAGGCTTTCTGAGTCCCCTTCTCATTTTTTGTTTTATAAAAAAGTTGCTGAGACCCTCCAGCTTCCCTTAGAGGAGGCTTTGGATGAGCAAGAGGAGCCTGACTATGTAGAGATGATGGATATCCCAGAGTCCAGGAGATTGTCCATCCCTTTGCATAAATCTTTAGAAACAAACAATAAAAATTTTAAAAGCTCCTAATTCTGTGCCTCCTGTAGATAAAAAGATGGACAGGAGGTACACTTTGTCAGGTCCTGATACAGATTTTCTTTCACAGCAATGCAGTCATGTTAGTTAGTTCAGGCTGCAGCTCAGATAAAGCTAATATTCCCTGGCTTCACATCCTCCTGACAAGGACTCCAGGAAGATTGATGCCATGGCCAAAAACAATACATGGCAGCATCTTTGAGACTCAGACAAGCAAACTATATGGCTTATGTTAAGAGATACCAGAAATCTAGATGGGATACTGTCATGGCTTTAGCTAAACAGGTCCCTGGCCAGCTTGCAAAGGAGCTGGAGCAGGTGGCTCTTGATGGTATTGAGGCATCTAAGGTGCAATTCCATGCTGCAGTGGATTCTAATGATGTATCTCTAGAGTCATGGCTACATCTGTGGCTTTTCATAGATTGGCTGGCTCAGGGGTACTACTTTGTCACAGGATACCCAGTCTAAGGCTATGGATTTTCCTGTAGGGAAATTCTCTGTTTGGGGAGCAGACAGAGAATTATATGAAGAAAATGGATGAATATAGAACCACTTATAGGAGTGCACAAGCCAAGGAACGGCAAGCCACTCCTCAGAGGCAGCCCCCTAGGGGTAGGGGCAGGCCTTTTCATAGGCCTTTTTACCAGACCCAGGCCTCCTCTTCAGCCTATGCTCAGAGGGGGTTCTTCAGAGGGAGAGGCAGATGGGGACGAGCAGGCCTGCTCCCACCCCTCAGCCTAAAGCCCCTGCCAAACAGGCACCCTGATGGGATGCCCAGGGTCGGCTCTCCATTACCTGTAGGGGCAGGCTGGCTTATTCGTCCAGGACTGGGAGTCTTTAACATCAGACAGGTGGGTCCTGGAAGTAGTGAGCCAGGGTCTGGTTCTCAGCTTCAAAAAATTTCCAAAGATGAGAGCCAGATCTTTTCCACCTGCAAACCCTTTAGAGACTCTTGCTTTGGAAACAGAAGTCTCAACCCTCCTGGCTCTCAGAGCTGTAGAAAGGGTTTCTCCCCTACACCAGGGCAAGGGTCTGTACTCCAGGTACTTCCTTACCCCAAAAAAGACAGGAGAGTGGTGGCCTATCCTGGATTTAAGATATCTAAACAAGCACCTTTTAAAACCAAAGTTCAAAATGGTGACACTGGGAATGATTTTACCTTTCCTAAGGCCAGGGGACTGGCTATCTTCCCTGGACCTCAAAAATGCCTACTTCCATGTTCTTATCAGAAGCTCCCGTTGAAAGTACCTCAGATTCGAACTGCCCTCAGGCCATTATCAGTTCAGAGCAATGCCCTTCGGCCTCACTTCTGCCCCAAGGGTGTTCACAAAATGTTTGGCAGTAGCAGTTGCTCATCTAAGAAGGCAAAAGATTGCCATTTTTCCCCACCTGGATGACTGGCTCATTGTGGGTCAGTCTCCAGACCAGGTCAAATCACACCTGCTAGTTACCCAGCAGCTGCTTACCTCTCTGGGCTTTCTTCTCAGTCTTCCAAAGTCAGTTTTGGAACCTGTCCAGGTACTCACCTTTATAGGCGCAGAACTGGACACAAAGCAGGCCAGAGCCTTCCTTCCCCTGGAAAGGGTAAGAACCTTAGTGGCCCTGGCCTCGTCCTTCTCTCTGCAGGTCTCTCGACCAGCAAGGCATTTCCTGCAGCTCCTAGGACACATGGCTGCTTCCACAGCTGTAGTGCAAGGAGCAAGATTTCAGATGAGGAACATTCAGTTCCATTTGAGAGCTTTCTGGTCTCAAGAAGAGATCCCTATCCAAGTTAATCCCAGTGACTCGAACTCTGATCCAGGCCCTTTGGTGGTGGCAGGATCAGAGCAATCTGAGACAAGGGTGCCTTTCATCCTCTGTCCCACCCTTGACCCTTACTACAGATGCATCCTCTTGGGATGGGGAGCTCACATGGGCGACTCTCCACCCAGGGGTTATGGTCCCCAGGAATCTCTGCTCCACATCAATCTGTTGGAACTCAGAGCTGTTTTCTAGCACTTCAGGTTTTTCTGCATCTGTTCAGAACAAGGTGGTACAGGTCAGAACAGACAACACCACTACAATGTGGTACATCAACAAACAAGGGGGCACTCGGTCTTCGGCCTTGTGCACCGAGGCGATGAAGTTGTGGTCTCTGGCGTATTCTCTGAACACTTTTCTCATAGCAGTTCACCTCCCAGGCAAGGACAATGTCCTGGCAGATGCTCTCAGCAGGATTTCCAAGGGCCATCACGAATGGTCACTGGATCCCCTAGTACTGGGGATAGTGTTTGCCAGATGGGGCACTCCTCAGATAGATCTTTTTGCAGCCCCAGACAATCATCAACTTCCACTTTTTTGTTGCAGACCCCCAGTGTTGGGCTCAGTCCCCTGGATGCCTTTCTCCTCGATTGGGAAGGGAAGTTCCTTTTTGCCTTTCCTCCCTTCCCTCTCCTGTTCAAAGTACTAGTCAAAATCAGGTCTCAGCCCTGCAAGATGATCCTGATTGCTCCAGACTGGGCCAGGCAGCCCTGGTACCCACTCCTTCTGTCCTTAGCAGTCCATCTTACCCTGTGTCTCCCCAGGAACCACAATCTGTTAACCTGTGCTCAGGGGAGAGTTTGGTATCCCAATCTCAAATCTCTCAACCTCAAGGCTTGGCTCTTGAGCAGTTAGAGTTTGCTGATCTACAACTTTCTCAAAGTGTTCTTGAAATCCTGAAATCTGCTAGGAAGCCTTCCACCAGGGCTACCTATAACTCCAAGTGGAAAAGGTTTTCCATATGGTGTTCTGGGAAGCATATTTCCCGGAATCTGCTGATCTACCCACTGTATTGGACTATATGGTCCATCTTAATTCTTTGGGACTGAGACCAGCTACCCTGAGAAAGTGCACCTGGCAGCTGTCTCTGCCTTCATTCAGCAGGAAGCCCTCTTCTCTTTCTGCTCACCCTGTATTTTCCAAGTTTTTCAAGGGATTGCTTCATACCAATCCTCCATTCAGGGACCCTGCCCCTGCTTGGGATCTTAATGTTTGCATTGCTCAGCTGATGCAACCCCCCCCCCTTTGAGCCTCTGTCTTTGGCAGAGCTTAAGTATTTGACTTGGAAAACTGTATTTCTAGTTGCCATCACTTCTGCCAGGCGCATAATTGAGTTACAGACTTTATCAGTGGAGACTGACTTTATTTCCTTTCACAGGGATAAAGTAGTCCTCAGGACTAACAGGAAGTTTTTGCCTAAGGTGATTTCGGATTTCCACCTTAACCAATCTATTTCACTTCCAGTGTTCTTCACTGACCATTCCTCCTCTGGTGAGAGGAGGCTGCACAGCTTAGATGTTAAGAGGGCCCTAAGTTACTACATAGAGCGTACCAAGGGTCACAGGTTTGACTCCCTCCAACTATTTCTCACTTATGGTGAGGTTGGGAAAGGGAGACCTGCCACTAAGAGATCCATTGCCAGGTGGATCATCTCTTGTATCCAATTTTGCTATCAAAAGCTGGGTAAGGTTCCCCTCAGGCCTGAGGGCTCACTCTACCAGAGGTACAGCTGCATCTCTAGCTGCTGCTAGAGACATCCCTATCTTGGAGATATGTCAAGCAGCTACTTGGAAAACAGTACACACTTTCACTGGCATTACTCCCTGGATATCAGGCCAGGAGGGATGCTCGGTTTAACACAGCCGTGCTTCTAGAGCCTATTCCCTAAGTAGGTTCTGCTCCCTCCATGGAGGTACTGCTGTGTAGTCTGCACTGTCATAATATAGCAAGACTTCATGTTGTTTGAAGAAAAATTACTCACCTTAGTAATGTTGTTTCTTCTAATGGAGTCTTGCTATATTATGACCTCCCCCAGCCTGCCCCTCTCTAGAACTTCTACTTTGGGTATGGGGTGGGCAGTCCACTGTTGGAATTTATTGATGCCTCTTTATGTTTGGGTGTTGTGTTTTATTTAGTTATTTTATCTTATTTTCTGGTCCACTGACTTGAGTCTTGGTGTTGGGACCAGGAAAATGTGTGAATATGTTAGTAGCCAGTTGGCTAGTGTAGGTTACAGCTTCCACACAGAGCCTTAGTGAGTTTTGCTCATAAAGATCTGATGGTTTCAGTTTGAAACCACCCTAACAGAGCTTCTTTAACCGAGCTCGCACTCTAAGCTCCATGCGCTGCATGGAAGTTAACTCTTTCACCTCCGGAGCAGTTCTAATGGTGGGACAAACTGCACCTGTCATAATATAGCAAGACTCCATTAGAAGAAACAACATTACTAAGGTGAGTAATTTTTTCTTCTTGGGTATTGGATGCACGCGACCTGCAACCTCGAGCCCAACCACCTAAGGCATGATGCTATTCCATCATGACACACACCCTGTTGTGCATTATTGCTTAAATAGGTTCTTAGGGATGTTACAGTAGGACAGGAGGTAAGGAGTGGATGCATGGGGAAAAACTCTGTCCAGACAACAGGTCTTGGCCCCTGTGTTGGTCCTGTTTATTAAATACTGAACATGGCAGACTGTACTTTGTTTATTGTATGTGCTTTGACTGTAGTATTATTCCCCCTTAGTGAGTTTATGTAACTGAGTAACAACTTGTTTTGTCACTGTTTACTTGCATTGGCTCATCTCTTTTCAGGGTTTTTTTCTCCTTTCTTTTTTATCCCTCCAGTCTGGCCCCCTTCCTGCTGGCCTCACCAGCCCCATCACCTCGGCTTCCCTCATGACTTAGCATTGCTGCAACATGCTACCAAAGGGCTTGTCATCCCTGGTGAGGTCGGCAGGCTTTTCCAACCCCCACTGTTTCACGAATCTCGTTGGTGGTGGCAGTACTCAAGTCACTTGCTGCAGGACCTGCGAGAGGTCAGATTCATCCTGCCAATAAGCTGTTTCCTTTCTCCCCTTGCAGAGGAGCAGAGGTGCAACATCATCAGGATACACTGCGAGTGCTTCCGCACAAATTGCTTTGATGGCTGTCACTCCCCCCGAACTAATCAGCAGTCTTGAGTCACCTGTCCCTAGCCTACACTTGAGGCCAGGCCTATGCTGGATTCCACAAGCCTCCCTCCTCAGAGGAGAACAGTCCGTGGGACACTATATCCTCCTCCCCTTGGCTGACCTGCTGATGCCTGAGTTTGCTCCTGAACCTGGGTCGTTGTCACCACAAGTGTTAGTGCTATTGCTGTGTCAGCGGATTGGCCAAATATTTCCTTCTAATTGCAGTTTTTCATTTTAATACTGCAGTTTGATCATATATATATATATATATATATATACACTGAGATTAACATCTGTCCCCAAACTCCTCTATTTTCTGTATGCTTTGTTTTTGATCGTTATCAGTCACTTAATTTTCTGATTTAGACATGAATACTTTCTACCATGTCTATTGTGTTTGTATATTTTTGGTATATTTATCTTGTTGGGATAACAACTTATTCCTTGCACTTTCCCATATGCCAGCAACATTTTTGTTACTAAAGTTAGATTCCCATTTATCAAGCTCCATCTTGATTGCATCCCAGTTAGCATTTCCTAAATTGTACTTCACTGTGCTATCCATTTTGATTTTCCTTCCTCTTGGTATGTTAAAATTGTCATGATTATTGTCATTGCCTAATAGGGTACAACCTCTCCTGTTTTCTCCTCACTTCTACACCAGGTGTGCAGAGTACTGGATCCAGTATGTTGTTATCTGCACTGTTACCTGCATGTAACCCTCATCTCCAACACCAACTGTACCTGCTTTAGCTAATCTGCATCACAGCTTGACTGATGCCCTGACTAGTTCTGCAATCAGACAATGTAGTCACTATTGTATCTGCTTACAATCATGTGTATGTATGCATCTTGAGTATTATGACCCAACTATATTCCTCTTGGAATTGATGAAGTAACTGTCTTGTTTGTAACCTTATTCTGTCTCTGACATAGAAGCTTTGTAAATGAGCACCTGTGCTCAAAGGCTCTTTCTGAATTAATGAGCAAATAAATCTCTGGTAGCTATCATAGCATTCTGTTTTAGGAATCCCCAGAGGAGCTATAGTGTCAGGAGCTGGGCGGGGGACTCTCCGGCAAAGAGGAGCTGCCACAGGACTGCTTTGGCTGCATCGGCAGCTGGGGGCTACTTGTTGGCCAAGAGGAGCTGCTACAGGAGTGAGTTGGCTGCATCAGCTGCTTGGGGACTACTTGTTTGGCCACATCAGTGGTGAGGAAGGAAGGGGGTGGCCGCATCAGTGGCGTTGGGAGCAGCGCACCAATCAGGCCCCAGTGCAGGCTTTTCGAGCTGGCGGCCAGGCTATAAATAGCCAAGCCCAGAAGGCAAGAGACCCCCGGAGCTGTAGTGACTTTTGGTCTGTATTTGACTTTATTTGACCTATCGACATCAGTATTTCATCCCACCCACCCTCCCGCCCCGACCTCTATTAAATAGTCTTAGAGGAAGGAGCAAGTTAAGGGGGTAGTGGCCAGGGGTTGGGTTTCAGGTGAGGACGTGCCCTGGGGAGGGGGCACAGGCCTTGGTACAGCCTGAAACTGTGTTCTGGATTGTTCTTGTTAAACTGAGTTTTGCCTAGTACTCTGCAGGGGTCCTTTGTGTCAGGAAACTTGCCCAGTGGGTATGGGGGGCTACACAACAGGCTCCAACATGGCTAGGACACTAAGGATGGGACAGCCAACTTGGTGGGGCAGGTTTGAGACAAGACCCCAGATCACTAGGGCAGGTATCTTTGGAAGGGTGGTGGAGTGCGTAGGGTGTGGGTCAGCTATGGTGCTAGACCTGGCTTGGAGGCTGGGGGGTGCATGGTGTGCCAACAGTTGGTACAACTTCAGGAGGAGGTCAAGTGGCTAAGTTGGTCATTGAACAAGGCAAGGGTGGGGGGTGGTGGGGTATAAGGAGGCTCTGTTATGGATGGCAGAGGGGGGTATCATGATAAAGTCACAGTGGGTCCAGGAGTGGCACCCGGACTGAGCAGGAGCAGATGGGAGGGGATGGCAGGGGCATGGGAGACCATGCAAGTAGGGAGGAGGGTGTTGGGGGACTCTGTGGGTAAGGGGGGACCTCCAGTGGGCATGGGTAGGGGTGGTCCTGAGCAGGAAAAGGACCCGTGGGTAAAGGAGGGAACTCCAGTGGACATGGGTGGGGTGGTCCTCAGCAAGACAAGGGCCAAGGGACCTGGCGGGCTGTTGGGAGAAAAGGGTGGGGGTACCCACAAAGGGGGACTGAGCCAGCAGGAGGAGTCAAGATGGCATGTTTACAGCATAGTAACAGATCTGCACCTCTAGCACAGCTGAATGTCAAGGAGGGGCCAATCCCAGAACAAAAGAGGAACCAGAAGGGGATGGGGGATTGGGCTTAGCAGGAAGCTCCAAAGTCAGGAATGGTGAGGTTGTCCCCGTGCACAGGGACTCAGAGGGGGCAGAAGAAGCTAGCAAGAGAGGGTGCACCAGTGCAGGTGAGGGGGAAATAGCTAGGAGTCAGGTCACAGGGAAAGAGGGAGACAGGATCTGCAGAATGGGAGGGGGGCTTCGAATAGGGAGCCTCCGCGAAGGATGGAGGAGGACCAAATGGGTGAGGTGGGTGTGGCACAAGGGAATAAGGACAAACAGTGATGCAGTGGGCGGGAAGAATGGTACTGGGTAGGGAGATGAGGGGGCCAATACAAGTCCCCCAGTGGATAAGGAGGAGTCAATAGATCCTGGGGGTGAGTTGGGAAGAGACCCCCGGAGGAACTGTAGTGTGGGCGAGTTGGGAATGGCTCAGAGCAGCGTAGCAGGAAAGGAGGAGGCTGAGGAGGACAGGTCAGTGAGGAGTAAGAGTTGCAACAGGTAGGAAAGGATAGCAGTCGGCACCCAGATGGTAGGGAATGGCAGGGCAACTGACAAGGAGGGGGATGAGAAGGGAAGGGAACCAAGGATAGGGAGTGGACCTAAGGGAAAGGAGGCAGTAAGAAGGCTACCGTTGGGAAACTATATGATTAGGGGTATTAGGTGGGAAGGGCGGGGGGAGGGGCCAATCTGTGGGGTCAAGGTCAAGAGTATATCTGGCCTGACTGTACATGAGGCCAAGCACTTGGTCAATGCTCTAGTGACAGATAGTGGAGATACTCCTGATCTACTCATGCACCTGGGCACCAACGATATAGAGGGGAATAGTGTACTGGAGATTCAGGCTAGATTCCAGGAACTAGCCAGGGTCTGTCATGGCGTCGGATACTCGGTCTCTTTCTCGGAGATCCTACCGGTGCGCAGCGCCAGTGTGGTGAATAAGCAAAAAATTAAAGAAGTTAATGAATGGCTCGGAAGGAGGTGTAGGACCAGGGGGTACGGGTTGGTTGGGGACTGAGGTGTGTCCTGGGAGGACAAGGAGCTATATGCAAGGGATAGGCTTCACCTCGGTGTGGGGTGGGGGAGGAGGTTTTGAAACAAGGATTGGCCGGCTTCATCCAAGCTAGGTGAGATTTAAACTTATGGGGGGTAGGGGCTTGAGGAGGACCACAGCCTGCCTACCCAGGATGGGCAGGACCTTCTCCCCATGCATGGAGAAGTGAGTACAGCCTGGGAACACAAGATTGTGTGCAGGGGAGTCCAGGCAGGTGGCTACTGAGAGATCTCCGGGAGGAAGGGGGGAGGGCAAGGGACCATGTTGTAGGGTGATCTTGATCAATGCCACTAGCATGGGAAACAAGATGCCTGAGTTTCAGGCACTGCTATCAGAAGGGGAAGTGGATGTGGTGGCTGTCACTGAGACTTGGGCCACCCCTACACATGACTGGGACCTAAACCTAATAGGGTACACCATGTTTTGCAAGGACAGAACTGTGGGAATGGGCAAGGGAGTGGCCTTTATCATTAAGGATAGCATAGGGATATGCAGGGTGGAGGAAGCAGAGGGGCATGTGGAGGCACTATGGGTCACCCTGTAGGCTCCTGGAGGCAAGAGGGTTAAGCTGGGGGTGATATATAGGCCACCCATGCAGGGGGAGGACCTGGTAGAAGGCCTAGCGGCCAATCTTAGGAGCCACTGTGGTCGGGGAGACAGCAGGATGGTGGTGCTGGGTGACCTAAATATGCCAGGGTCTGACTGGGGAACCATGGCATCCTCATCGGCCAGGGAGCAGCAACTGCTGGACATCTTCCAGGATGCTCTCCTTACCCAGCTGGTGACTAACCCAATGAGGGAGGGTCGCATCCTGGATATGGTCCTGTCAGACTGCGACCTCATCAGGGAATTTGTGATTGGGGCACCACTGGCGTAGTAGTGATCACGGCATGGTCTGCTTTTTCCTGGACCGGGGAGGGAGGAGTGGTCGCATCTAAAACAATGGTAGTCGACTTTAGGGGTGCGGACTTCAAGGGTATGGAGCGGATCCTTAGGGGCTACTTAGACGGGATCAGGCTGGGCATGGACACAGAGCTAGTGGGAGGTTATTATAAAGGGGCTCCTGGAAGCTACCAAGGCATGCACAAAGGAGAGATGCAAGTTTGGTAAAGCCAGGAAGCCATGCTTGTGGACTAGGAAGGTGCAGGTGGCGGTAAGGGAAAAGAAGCTGATACAGGCATTCGCATTGGGTTATGGACAAGGAGGAGTACGATGAAATCACCAGGAAGGTCACCAGAGTGGCGAGGTCAGCAAAAGCAAGGACGGAGCGGAGGTTGGCTCAGGGCATTAGCAGAGGTGAAAAAGGGTTCTTCAGGTATATCAGGGAAAAGAGAAAAGTGATGGGGCAGATTAGTAGACTGAGGATGGGGAACAGGTGTGTGGAGGAGGCAGGGGAGCAGGCGGAGGTACTAAATGACTACTTTGCCTCGGTCTTCACTAGGGAGGATGGTGGGGCAGCACTGCATTGGGTGGGGGCAGGGGGTCCTGCTGGTGTAGGGGATGTCATGGATGATGAAATCCCCATCGGTAGAGTGTGGGAAGCCCTCAAGGCCCTAAGAGTGGAGAAGGCACTGGGCCCAGATGGCTTTCATCCCAGGGTGTTGAGGGAGCAGGTGGATGTCCTGGCCGCACCTCTGGTGAACCTCTTTAACTCCTCCCTCCAGATGGGATGGGTGCCTCAGGATTGGAGGATGGCCCACATCATAACTATCCACAAGGGTGGCTCATGAGATGAGCCAGGAAACACTACAGGCCGGTAAGCCCGACGTCAGTGGTGGGCAAGGTGATGGAGGTCATCTTGAAGGAGAGGCTGGAGGGTTTCTAGAGGCAAGGAGCTACCTGGATGATCACCAGCATGGCTTTGTTCAGGGCAGATTGTGTCAAATCAACCTTGTGGGAGTTCTACAATTGGGTGATGAGTGCGCGGGACCAGGGCAGGCCGATGGATGTCCTCTTTCTAGACTTCAGCAAGGCACTGGACTCTGTGCCACATCCTGGGCTGCTGGAGAAGCTGAGGTGCATGGCGGTGGGGGAGCGGACAGTCAGGTGGATCAGAAGCCGGCTAGAGGGGCATTTTCAGAAGGTGATGGTTGGGGGGAGGTTTCATCTCCCAGAAGGGTCATTAGCTGGGTCCCACAGGGTTCGGTGCTGGGACCACTCCTGTTTAACACTTACATCTCAGATTTCAGAAACTGTGTCCGGAGCAAGATGAGCCTCTTTGACGATGACTCGAAGCTGGGGGTGGGGGTGGACAGGGAGGAGGGCAGGTTAGCCCTGCAAGGGGACCTGGAGACTCTGGAGGGGTGGTCATGCACCTGGAAACTGAGGTTTAATACTAAGGAGTGCAGGGTCCTCCACCTGGGGGGCCAGGAACCCAGCTCATGTGTACACCTTGGGAGGGGTGATACTGCAGGCTTCAAGTGGGGGGAGAGGGACCTTGGTGTGGTAGTGGATGCCAGAATGAACAACTCAGAGCAGTGCAAAAGGGCTGTGGTAAGAGCAAATAAAATGCTGGGGTGCATAGCTAGAGGGATAACTTCGAGAAGCTGGAAGGTACTGCTGCCGCTATACAGTTGCTCGATTAGACCGCACCTTGAATACTGCATATAGTTTTGGTGTCCCTACTTGAAAAGGGATGTTACACTCCTGGAGAGGGTCCAGAGGAGGGTAACCAGGATGATACAGGGTCTGGGGGAAAAGTCCTATGGGGAGAGACTTGAGGAGCTCAACCTATACTCCCTGGAGGACACGAGGGACAGAGGGGATATGATTGAGATCTTCAAATATCTCAAGAGGATAAATAGGGTAAGCCAGGATAGGGTGTTCCAGATGAAGGAGGAGGGGGCCACAAGGGGGCACCCAATGAGGCTAGTAAGTGGGAAACTCAGAGGGGGCGGTGAGGTGGTGCTACTTCACTGAAAGGGTGGTGGAACCCTGAAATGCTCTGCCTGTGGAACTGGTGGCTGTAGATACTGTGGAGGGGTTCAAGAGGGGCTGGGATAGGTATAGGGGAAGGGTGCATCTTAGCAGGGTCAGCATTGGGGGGGGTCCAGTCAGTGGAAGGGAGTGGGGGCCCTCACGGGAGGAGGGAGGGTAGCAAACGGTGCTCTGAACGGGCGCTGATCATGAGCAGACTCAATAGACCATAGGGCCTACTCTGCTGGCTTCTTAGTATGTTAGTATGATATTTAGCAGTGAAATGCTCGTTTTGGTGCTGTTGGTCTGGTGAATGCAATTTATATTAAGAAGGTTAAAAATCCCAGTTATTAATACATCCCCATTTAACCAGATGGTATGGTTCAGTTTGGTCAGTAGAACGAAATCATCCCATTCCAAGGCAATTATATGGGACTTCAGAGGAGCTGACTTTGATAAGATGGCCAACAGAGTTAAGCTAGGCCTGGCAAGAAGAAATATAGGTGAGAGGGTACAGGCAAAGTGGGCAAGCATTAAGGATGCAATACTTGAAGCAACATCCCATTCTGTTAGGGAGAAAAACAAGAACAAAAGAAGGAGGAAGCCACTCTGGTTCTCAAAAACAGTAGCAGAAAAGATCAGAACCAAAAGGTTGGCCTTCAGGAAATATAAGGGAATGCAGCAGGACAAAGATAGGGAGGCATACTAAATTTCCCTAAGGGAAGCAGGGAAAGAAATAATGCAGGCAAAGGCCCAAACAGAGGAAACACTAGCACGAACAGTAAAATAAGGGGACAAGACTTTCTATAGACACATTAGTGAAAGGAGAAAGTCCAGAGGGGCTATTGCTAAGATCAAAGAGGATAAGGGGAAGTGTGCGGAGGAGGACCAAGGAAACGCGTCTATCCTAAATAGATACTTCTGCTCAATATTTACTGAGGAGAAGGTAGGGCAGGGCCCACAGCTCAGCACCATGGACACAGAGGGGCGGGAGGTGTGCACAAGTCCCTTCACAAAAGAAAGGGTCCTACAAGAGCTTGCTAAGCTCAGGGTGTACAAGGCAATAGGCACTGATGGCATACATCCCAGGGTACTAAAAGAGCTAAGGGTGGAACTAGCAGAGCCATTATCAGAACCGTTTAGTGAGTCTCTGAGCACAGGAGAGGTCCCAGAATACTGGAGAAGGGCTCATGTTATCCCGCTCCACAAGAGTGGTAGCAGGGAGGAGGCAGGGAACCACACACCAGTCAGTCTTACCTAAGTAGTGGGCAAGATTATGGAGGCACTCCTTAAGGAAAGGATAGTGCAAAACCTGGAATACATAGAAGCACAGGAGCCAAGACAGCATGAGTTTACAACAGGAAGGTCCTGTCAAACTAATCACATAGATTTCTTTGACTGGGTAACCAGAGTAGTGGACCAAGGGGGTGCAGTTGATATTGCCTACCTTGACTTCAGCAAAGCTTTCGATATTGTTCCACATAGAAGATTGATTAATAAGCTGGGTAGGCTTGGGGTAGGTCAAAGTTGGTCAACTGGGTGGCAAACTGGTTGGCGGGCAGAAAACAGAGAATGGTGGTAAACGGTATACAGTCAGAAGAGATGCATCTCACAAATGGGGTACCTTAGGGATCAATCCTGGGGCCAGTCCTCTTCAACATCTACATCAGTGACATTGCAGATGGACTGGAGGGTAAAGTTTCTCTGTTTGCAGATGACACCAAGATCTGCAACAGAGTAGATGATCCAGATGGGGTGGGCAGAATGAGAAGAGATCTGGATCTGGTCAGAAGAGTGGCAACTGGGGTTTAATGCAAAGTGCAAGATCATGCACATACGAACATATGAAATTTGCCAGCAGATAAAGGCCTAGAGGTCTATCAAGTCTGCTCAAATATGCAGCTAGCACCCCTTATTCTGCAGCTGCCCCTCCCTTCCACCCATCCCATTCATTGACACTCCCCCTTGTCCTGTCCCATCCCCTTTTGAAGCAGTGCACTGTTCTACTGGATACCACTTCTGCAGGTAACACATTCCCCACCCCGCCACCACCCTCTCTGTAAAAAAGTGTCTCCTCATCTCCCTTCTGAACCTTCTTCCCTCCAGTCTCATATCATGGCCCCTGGTGTCCCTCCCCTCCCTTACTTTGAACAGCCCCTCTGTACCTGTCTTGTTTATTCCTTTCATGTACTTAAAGATTTCAATCATGTCCCCCCTGTCCCTCCTCTCCTCCAGCGAGTACATGTTCAACTCCCTCATAGGGAAGAGAAACCCTGAAGCCTCCTATAGGTTGGGAGGGGAGTTGCTGGCAATCATAAGAGAAGAAAGAGACTTGGGCATCATCATCACAGATGACCTGAAATCATCCAAGCAGACCACTAAAGCAGTAGGTAAGGCTAGAGGGATGTTTGGGTGTATTAGTAGAGGTATCACAAGTCATACGGGGGAGGTAATAATCCCTCTTTACAAGACACTGGTTAGGCCCCATCTGGAGTACTGCATGCAGTACTGGAGGCCACACCTGCACAAGGACATTAACCAAATGGAGGCAAAGGGAGAGAGGTGTTATGATCGAAACATTCAAACATCTTAAGGGCATTAACAAGGTGAAAGAGTCTAACATGCTTCAATATAAGACAAGCATTTGTCAATGCCGAATGTTTGCTTGCTGGTATTGGCATTGGTAGTGCAGGAGTTAGAGAGATGCGTAATAGGAATGGCAGTGAAGTACTGAACTAACGCCAACCCCACGCCTACCCTGCAGAGACTTACAGGCATTGGGGTGTGCCTTTGGGTCGGCCATAACGATCACGCCATTCCACCTCAGCCCACCCTGGAGACACTGACAGGTGTCAAGGTGTACCTTGGGGTCTTCGGCTCTTACGCTCACTCCATTCCATAAGAAAATAAGGTGAGATGGTGCAGTATAGGAGAATGGGATGAACGTTACGGCCAAAGACCCCAAGACACACCTCAATGCTGGTCAGTGGTGCAGGGTGGGGGTGGAATAACGTGAGCATTATGGCCGAGAACCCCAAGCCATACTCATGATGCAGGACAGTCTGTACAGGGCGGGGCATCAACAGTTGAAAAT
This sequence comes from Neoceratodus forsteri, assembly GCA_016271365.2. Taxonomy (NCBI): domain Eukaryota; kingdom Metazoa; phylum Chordata; order Ceratodontiformes; family Ceratodontidae; genus Neoceratodus; species Neoceratodus forsteri. Next base: position 216,864,858 of record JADMNL010000024.1, read on the forward strand.
CCTAATGCCCCGGGTGTTTGTTGGTATTTTCACTCAAAATTTTCAACATAGGCTTTTTGGGACCTGCCCTCATGAACAGTGGCACTGAGATTTCATTAATCTGTTCCAAAGCTTGAATTTGCACAGCAACTGCACCATTCTGCGCCATGGTGCGAAAACACTTTTTGGGCAGGATGCAAAAAATGACAGCTATACTGTTTATAAGGAGGTTTGCAAAAATGGCAATGTTGGAAATTTGGAGTGAAAATATTAAAAATTGGTGAAGATTACAAGCGTCTTTCAAACTGCACAATGCACACTAAATAAGAGTCATTTTTAAATAATTTTCACTAGACTTGCAACATGGGCGTTTTGGGACCCCATCTCATGAACAGTCTTACTGTCATTTCGTTATTCAGTCCCGAAAAGTGATTCCGCGTAGCAACTGCAAAATCACATTTCAGGACCGAGAAATGAAATGACAGTGCCACTGTTCATGAGGTGGGATTCAAAGAACCCCATGTTGAAAATTTGGGATCAAAACTCCCAAAATGGCTGAGATATCAACCTAAGTTGAAACTCCCCACTGATTGCCGTTATAGGGCTTACACGGATTTTCTTCTGTCTGCGGTTGGCTTTTGAAGACGCAGACATGTTCCCGGTCCACAGAAGATCGTAGTGCCAGACCCCCAGAGGTAACTATGGGGCAGGGGTGTAGTGCGGGGAGGTGGGGTGCACAGAGGAAGGGGGCGGTGAGGATGACGAGGGACTGTTTCCTTTTTCTTTAGGTTTAACACACACAAAAAAAGACCTTGGGGGATGTTTTTTCTTTTTATAGGTGAAACAGTATGAAAAATAAATTTTGGCACACTGGGGTATGGGTGGGGGACAATGCTGACCTGTGATTGGGCACCGAGATCAGCTGGAAAAAGGGGGTGGGGTGCATCTGACACTAGTAGTGGGCATCCCAGTATTGGAAAAAGATAAACTGGGTTGAGGGGGCATGCCGACATGGGGATTGGGCACCCCATTGTCAGCAAAAGATATGTCCGGGAGTGGGCATCCCGGTGTTGGAAATTTAATTAGTTTGGCACACTGGGGTGGGCTCCGAGTGTGCCACGTTAATGGGGGGGGTACACACAGACACAGGGATTGGGCACTGCGATGTCGGCTTTGGGGGGGGTGGGCATCTGGAGCCGCCAATTATACAAAGGTGCGGCATGGCTAATTTATTTATTTATTTATTTATTAATAGGTTTCACCAGTAAAGAAACACTGAACAAACAAGTTGCTCATAACTCCAGCCATGTGCATTACTGCACACTATAATGTGCATGGCTGGAAGGTGCCTCATTGCCAGGAAGGGGAGGGAGGAAGAGAGCTGCCGTTGCAATGATGAAACTGCCTTTGATTGCAGTGCCAGATTTCTTTCAAATGTGTGCTCACTCTGAAACTGCCGTCATCAGCAGCTTCCCTGTTAATTGGAGGCTGAGGGACATGCCCATTAAAGTGTCCGCTGCATTGGCCACTACACTGCCACGCTTCTGCAATGCTCTACTACCACAATGTTTCTTGTGCACTGCAACATAAAAATGAGACTAATACAGAAAATTAATGAAATATAAGCTGCATATATTATATTTTGAATCATTTGCCAGAATACTGAAAAGAAAAAAAAAGAAGTTATATGAAACCATGGCCTATAATTGGCCTACACATCATATGATACAGCATCAATCCTTCCCCAATACTACCAGCTGTGTAAAACTTCTGTATAGTGTATAGTAGAGCATTGTTCCGTATAGAATTCCATCCCTCTCAAAATGCTGTTGTACTGCAGTTCAAAGGTCATGGAATGTGAGTGTACCCTTCTGTGATACAACAGCATTCTGGAACCTGTAGAGACTGCATGAGTCATTTTCATTTTGAAAGTGGAAAAAGTGATGCACACACATTTCACACAATACTATACACTATAAAAAATACAGGATGAGTAACTTTATGCACAAAAAGTGTGTTCTGCCACCCTGGGGTTCTGATTTCCCACAGACCTCTCCAGCTTCACTCTCACGGTCAGAGGGAATCAGAACCCCTCTGTGGCACAACACACTGGTTGTACATAGTTGCCAATCCAGTATTCTCTACATCTTAGCCACGCAAAAAGGTAGGGTTCTACAGAACTGTGTTGTGACACTGCACTGACATCCCCCCCAAAAAAAAAATTAGCAAAAAAATAAACAACAGTCCCTGGCAATGTGTTTCACTTTTTATAAGTTTTAAAAAATGCTCTTTTCCTTTTACTGCAAAAATTTCCATTTTATAAAAACAATATAGAGATTGTGTATTAGCAGCCATACACAACAAGGCTGTGTTTCAATCAAGAGGTTATCATAGTAACAAGAGACCTCAAGAGTTATCATAGTAACAAGAGACCTCAATATCGCAGCTCTGGAAACCTCACTTCATCAGGTGCTGTGGTCCGAATAAAGTGACCACGTGAAAATGTTATTTGTTGTTTTATGTTATCTTGTTATACTGCAACAGCGACATCATGGCGTTGCTATTACAGCACAAGCTTTCTAGGGATGGAATTCCATCCTCAGTCCCGTTCAATCATATACTATGAGCCCCTTCAAAATGGGAACTGTGGGGAACCAATGTACTCACATATGATTGAAAGTACTCAATGGTGTTGTGCATCTCACAAGACACCCAGGATGAGCAGTGACCATGTCCACTCTGGCATGGCTTACTGCTTACACAGAACAAAAAAAAATTCAAAGTTCCTTCCATGCAAACATCTGCCTTCATGCATTTTACATAACAATGATGTAGATACAAGTAGTGCAGTCAGTGACTGTACACATATATACAGCAGCCACTGAATGTGCAGTGATAACCACACAGCCATATAGAACAGAGAGCAATGCTGCCTCATGTTTCTCAGTATATGACTCTAAATAACCACTTAACATCCCAGTACTTCTGTCCACCAAGCTATAAAACAAAAAATAAATAAAATTAAATAAAAAAAACAAAAACTTGGACTCCACTGAAAATGAGATGGTGCATCTCAACTGGATTATCCTGGGTAAATGAAATGAAAACCAAACCAAAATATATTTATTTATTCAGCTTTTTTTTCCCTGCTTGTGGATTTAGTGCTTATGAAAAGTGCTGGATTGCCACCAATGGAACCAGAAGTCCTCTGCTTATCCACATGGCAGGCACAGCATGAGCGATCACAGTGCAAGCTTTCCCCACACTGTGCCATCAATGTGCCTCAAACTGTCATGGAGGGACCACCACATAGGTAAGAGGGTAGTTCAGACTTCTTTCCCATTCAATCCTTGGCCTTTCAGGTGAGGCTGACAAAGGTGCCAATTTTGTTGGTGATTTTGTGATGTGGACACCTGCCCACTGAGAACTGGACTGATACCATCACAACTCATTTCACACTGGCCACTAAACAGACCTCAGGTTATAATGTTTCATCTACTGCTGACCTGTGCTAGACTTGAACCAGTGACCTTGAGATGAAAGGCTCCTTAAACCAATACCAATCCACTGAAACATCCAGTTACCCATGATGCAAGAGTCTAAGAAACAATATTGCTATACAGGGACAGTTTGCCAAGACACCATACATATGGTATACTTAACTCATCAAAAAGGGTCCACCAAGACAACCATCTGACATGAACACTGCAGAAAGGTCCTCATCATTTGAAGAATTACACTACAGGCCCCCAGTCTCAGTGTTGAATATAACCATACCCCCCAATGTAAGCCCCAAATCCACAACCTTCTGGCCCAGAGAAAAGAAAATTGCAAGTGAAATGCCAGGCACTTATCTTCTATAACAAATGTTTATAGAAGTACTAGTACTCGTAAAACTCAAGAAAAGAATAGCCCAATTGAGCAAGAGCTCATTTACAATGGGGTCCAGGCCATTCACTCTCACAGTTGCAAGTGTATATCAATATTATATTAGTAGCAAGGCAAACCAGAAAACATATATTTACATTCCATAGTATAATTTAGTAACAGAAACATAGAATGTGTTGACAGAAAAGGACTGGTAAGCCATTTAGTCTGCCTTTTTGTTCCCCGGCTGCCTATTACTACATCCTGGACCCTATTCAGTCATATGTGACCCTCCCTCCTGCCTTTCCTGTACCTACTGTGCACACATGCCTATCCTACATATGCCTGAAGCTCCTCACTGTCTTCATGCCACCACCTCCTCTGGTAGGCCATTACAGGTGTCCACCACCCTTTCCATGAAGAAGTTTTCCTTACATCCTGCTCTCCTCAGGCTTCATAGCAGGCCCCGTGTTCTGGTGCTCCTCCTCTGAAAAAGAGACCCTTCCCCTTGCACCTTGTTTACCCCAGTGAGGGGGTCTCAATCATATCCCCTCTCACCCTCTTCTCCTCCAGGGAGTACATGCTGAGTTCCTGCAACCTCTCCTCATATAGTTTCTTGTGCAACCCCCACATAATTTTGGTGGCCCTCCTCTTTGACCGCATCCACACTGTTAATGTCCTTTCGGCTTCTAGAAATGAAAATGCTGTACCCATCCTAATTTTTGATCTTCTTCGACCATCTTCATCATTGAATTACATTGATGGCTTCTGAGCTGGAGATGCTAGCACCCTGAGGGAGCCAGAGCTTTTCAGGAGGGCCAGCAATGAGGTAGGCTGGGCACATGCACGGCATCACGAGACTAACTCATGCTGCATGGCTTACCTTGGCATTGGCCCTCAACGAACTCGGCACCCTTTTTTACCAAGGAGGTACAGCGTACCCCAGCTATAACCCTAACCTAAAAGGGCATAAGATAGCCCTTCAGGACCTATATAAAAAGGGTCAACAACAAAGAAAACAGTGTCTTCATAGCCCAAACCACAAACGTGGGGGGGGGGTTGAAAACCAATGAAGAGAATGAGTGAGCCCAGAGAATAGAGAGTGGATGTGTGAATCAATGGTGAAGATAACCAAGAAGACCAAGAATTATGATGAGTACATAATTTTCATATCTTCCAGAACCAGTTTTCACTATTGATTCACATGGATGGGTTAGAGTACCAAGCTCAGACGAAAGTTCCCCAGGCAAGGTGGTATGAGCCAGAGCTCACTCAGGGCAAGAGTCCATTAAGGATTATCCTGCTAAAAGAGGCATGCTGTCTGGCATGGACATCCAGGGCATAGTGACTGATGAAGGTGTGTTCTATGTGGCAGTTCCACAAATATCAGTGATAGGCACAGTGTGAATCTCTGCCAGGGACTTTGCAACTGCTCTATTGGAGTGGGCACAGACCTAGCCTTCCAACTTGACTTGCAGCATGGAACAACACTGGCGGAAGCAAGCGACTATCCATGCAGAAATGCATTTGATCATAACCGACTGACCCAGTCAGTTGGGGTTGATGGAAACGAAGAGCTGTTTTGACTGCTGGAAGTTCTTAGTTCTATCGTGGTAGACCATGAGGGCTCTTAACATCCAGAGAGTGAACGGTGCGCTCTCCCTCGTTCCAGAAGTTAGAAAAATATGTAGGCAGTACCAAAGGCTGGTTCAAGTAGAACTCTGACACCACTTTAGGTAAAAACTTGGGCTGTGTGCAGAGAACTACCTTATTCCTATGAAAGACAGTATACAGAGGATCTGTGGCCAAAGTATGCATCTCAAAGACCCTATGGGAAAAGGTGATGGCCACCGAAAATGCAGTTTTTCAGATTAGGAATTTGAGGTCACATGTAGCCAGGGGTTCAAACGGTTTACAAGTGAGCATATCCAACACAAGGTTAAGGTCCCAGGCAGCGACAGGGTTCCTGACCAGCGGCCTTGTGTCCAAAATGCCCTTCAAGAACCTCTTTTTTTTTTTTTCTTTTTCCTCCGTCACCGGAGAGGTGGCAACTCTCGGGCAACATCCTGGTTGTCTCCCACCCAACCTGAAAACCCCCCATTCCTGGGTCCCCTCCTGGAGCTCCACAAGTGCCTTATCTCTGCCTGGTGAGAGACCCCCCTGGCTTACCCCCTAGGGCAGAGCTGCAACTCCTACAGGCACCCTAGACATACAGCATCGTCCAGGCATTGGTGGCATGCAGAGGATCAGGACCCAGATAGGCGGGGTATGGAGGTGGCGCGAATAGGCGCACCTGTTGCCTCACCAGTATTCGGGAGTGTCCTTTGTTCTAGTGGTTTCACCCCCCCTCACCTTAGGCATGCATGATTGTGCAATAACTCCCGGTGGAGGAGACACGCTCACTCCAGAGCACATTCCTGCTGACGTCAGCCGTGTACCACCTTCCCTCTTGTATGCAAGCTGCGGCACTGTAGCCCCCCTTAGCCACCAGGAGGCACCACAGTGCTGAGTCCTGCAACCTTCCCTAACCCAGAGAAGGTGAGCTGTCATCGGATGCTTGAGCCTTCTTCTCCCCTGCCGACCCCCGACAGCCCGTGCTCGTTCCCAAACATGGGTCGCCGGCATGGCATGAGGTGTGACATTTAGCGCCTCAACCTTCAGTGCCACTGGGCCGGCTCTCCTTCAATAACCTCTTAAAAAGTGTCAGTTGAGCTACAGCAAGGTTCTGAACTGGCTAATGGTATGCTGACAGTGCACAAACGGACCTTAACTGAGAGTATTGCAGCCCTCCATCAGAAAGGTTCAAGAGATACTCCAAAACCTTGTCCAGTGGACATCAGAATGATCTATACAGGATCTGAAGCATCATTCAGAAACACTGTGCCAGTCTTTCTACTAGAGGGCTTACGAGTAGCCAGGAGAAACTCAGGGACCCTCTGGGACACCTTGTACCTGCTCATTTCTATCTCTTTAGGAGCCAGGCATGGAGAAGAAGGGTGCACAGGTTGGGATGAACCAGGGACCCCTGCATTAGAAGATCTGTCCAGAGGGGAAGGGGTCTCGAGGGGCGACTGACAAATTATTAAGCAGGGGAAACCATATCTGCCGAGACCAGCATTTGACGATCAGAATCAATTTGCCCCCATGGGCCTCCAGCTTGAGCATTAGCTTCTGAACTAGAGGGACAGGAGGAAATGCGTACCGAAAGCAATTTGTCCACCGCAGCCTGACTGCATCCTGATGGAAAATGTCACGCTGTGATTTCTGGAGCAGAACTAGAGGGACAGGAGGAAATGCGTACCGAAAGCAATTTGGCCACTGCAGCCTGACTGCATCCTGATTGAAAACGTCATGTTGTGATTCCTGGAGCAGAACTAGAGGGATAGGAGGAAATGCATATCGAAAGCAATTTGTCCACCGTAGCTTGAATGCATCCTGATGGAAAATGTCACATTGTGGATTTCTGGAGCAGAATCGAGGCAGTTTGGTGTTGATTGGGGATGCAAAAAGGTCCACCTCTGGAGTTCCCCACTAATTGAAGAGAGAGTGCATGACATCTGATGCCAATGACCACTCATCAGGATCTGCCTCTGTCCATCTGAGCTCGTATGCCAGACTGTTCTGAGCCCCTGGTAGATAAACTGCTTGGATCAGAGCACCCTTCTCCATGCACCATTCCCACATTCTCATTGCCTCCCTGCAGAGAGGATAAGAGTGTGACCCCCCTTGCATGTTGATTTAGTACATGATAGTCTTGTTGTCCATCTGAAGGAGGATGACCATTTGGCAGACAAAGTCCACCAGAGCCCGAAGGGCGTATTGCACTGCTCTCATTTCCAAGATATTGATGTGGAGATGGGACTCTGTAGGGCTCCAGACTCCCCCCGAGTGTGGTAGCCCAAACAGTGAGATCCCCACCCTAAGAGACACGTCTGTGGTGAGGGTAACCTGAGGCTCTAAGGAGAGAAAGGAAGATCTTGGAGGAGACTGTCCTCCTGCATCCACCATGCAAGCGATCAAAGCAGCAGAGGTTTTGTCACTTTGATGGGGTAAAACTGAGGATGCATTGTCGGAAACCACTGCATGCTGAGCATCCACTGAGTCATCCTCATGTGCAGGTGTGCTAGAGGTTCTGTGAAGACAGTGAAGGCTATGAGACCCAACAGTCGCTGAATGGCATGAGCCCAAATGGACTTGTTCTCCATGATGAAATGAGCCATCTGAAGGATGGCTTTCCTTCTGTCTTCTGGGAGAAAGGCCCTCACCTTGGTGGTGTTCAAGAGGGCTCTAATGAAGAAGAGCTGCTGAGAAGGTTGAAGCTGAGACTTGTCTAAATTCAACAGAACTCTTATGGAGATCAGGAACTGAGCTGCTGTGGTCACTGGATGTTCCATGCCTCGCTTGGATGGGCTGGCTAGTAGCCAATCGTCCATACAGGGAAAAACTTGGGAGTTCAAGTTCTCTGAGGTGCGCAGTGAGAACCGCAAAGCACACTGTAAAGATTTGAGGTGCCGAGGATAGCCCAAAGGGCAGGACCCAGAATTGGTAATACTGGCCCAGAGCCATGAAGCAGAGAAACTTGTGGTGGCTGGGGTGGACCGGAATATGCTGGCAGACGTCCTGCCTGTCCAGAGAAGTCAACCAGTCATGCGACTTGAGGAGCAGTAGCAGGGTCCATAGGGAGACCATCTTTAACTTCTCCTGGTGTAGGAAACTGTTCAGTTTTATGAGATCGAGAAAGGGGTGCATGCCCCCCGACTTCTTCAGAACGAGGACGTTAATAGGAGTAGAACTGTGTATTGCTCTCTGTTTCTGGCACTTCCTCCATTGCCCTGTTGCTCAACAGGCTCACAATCTCCATGGCAAGAATATCTGACATGACAAATAAAAGGGGGTACTACCTCCTGGATGGCTAATCTGGAGGGATCTCTGAGAAATTCAGTGAGTACCCCTCTCGTGTGATCCTTAAAACCCACTTGTATGATTCTTAAAACCCACTTCTCTGTTGTGATGGATTTCCAATGACAGTAAAACAGAGTCTGAGGGCTCCCCCCACTGGAGAGGAGAGGTCTGCCTCTGGCATCTGAGGCAGAACTGGAGCAGGAGCTTCAGAGGGTGGCACTAGGAGCCACCTAGTGGTGAGGTTATGCTTTCTTCTGCTGCTGTGGAGGCTGGAGCATGACTTGGCCCCCCTTGCCTTTGCCACAAAAGGACCGTTTACTGTGGTAAAAGACTCGGCCCTTTCCTCTTTGAGGGTGAGCTGGGGCAGGCCGAGAAGTTTTAACAGTTTTTCTAGTCTTCTGATAGGCCTCAAGGGACTCTTCTACCTGTTTGCTGAACAGATAGGGGCCACTGAAGGGGACATTCATGTCTTGCTGCTGGAAATCATTGGAGAAGCCCAACGTTTTATTTATTTTTTTTTTATTTATCAAGTCTAGGATTACAAATACCTTTGTGCCATGGCTCTTTTACAAAGGTTCCACATCAGAGAAATACAAATTATGGGGAACATCAAGACAGGCATTACAACAATGTGGACATTGCAAACAGAGTACAGATTAATACAATTCAAGGGTAGCACTGTAACAAGGCAGCCAGCTGCATTTGTCAGAGAAAATAGACAAATGGATAAGAAGTGCCAGAGTCATAGGAGAGGGAAGAGGTAGGGGGAGAAGGAATGGTAGGGTGGCAAGAGGTGAAAAGTACAGCATTGGGTATACCAAGATGTGAGGGTAGAATCCAGTGGGGGGGGCAACTAGAGCAGAAAGGGAAGTGGAGAAACAAGGTTAAGTTGGGTAGTCACAGGAGCTGTTGGTAGTGAGATAGTCCCGGAGCCTAGTTTTAAACAGACCAATAGTTGGGGCAGAGGAGATGGTTGGGCTGAGGCCATTGAACCAGAGTGGCGCTCGATAAGCAAAAGAGCATTGTCCCTGTGAAGTATGACAGTGGGGGACTTTCAGTAGCTGTAGCGTGGATCTCGTAAGGCACCATTTGTTAATTCGGTGTTGTAACAGAGTTGAGACCCCAGAAGGTGCAAGGCCAAGGTAGATTTTTTTCACCATGGAGCAGGTGAGAAACTTTATGCGGTTTGATAGTTGGAGCCAGCCGGTCTGAGTGTACAGGTCACATGTGTGGGTGAGATGGTGAGCACCAGTGATGAGCCGACATGCTTTATTTAAGGCAGTTGAGAGGCATCTAAGGGTTGTGGTTGTGCTGAGCCATAAATGATGAGACCATAGTCTATTACAGAATCACAGAGCTCAGGACTGCAACCTTCAAAAGCTTCTGGCGTGAGGTGTGGTCTGTGTTTGTAAAGGAGACCAAGCCGTGTATTAGCAGCTCTGCTACATTATCTACATGAAGTTCATAGGAGAGATTAGGGTCAAGCTGTATCTCTAAGTATTTGAAGGACCCGACCTGATCTAGAGTGTTCCCCTGGGTGGTGGAGATAGCCAAGTGGTGTAGCTTGTGTGGGTTATGAGAGCTATAGAAGAGCATAGATTTGGTTTTCTTGTCATTGAGGACCAGTTTATGATTAAGACACCATGTCTCTACAGAACTGAAACCAAGTTGAAGGTTGTGTTGAAGAGTTGCAGGATCTTTGTGAGTGGAGAATACAACAGCATCAATGAAATATAGTATGATCTGCTCAGAGCAGTGGTAAGGGAGGGAGTTTAAGAAAAGGCTAAAAAGGAAGGGTCCCAGTATGGATCCCTGTGGGACACCTGAGCGAACAGGCAGGGTGTTAGAAAAAGGTCCGCAATTTTACTCTCTGTGACCGTTTTCAAGTAGCTTTAAACCAGAGAGAAGAGTCAGATGATAGCCCGGCATTCAGTAGTTGGTGTATTAATAGTCCATGGTGTACTATATCAAGGCCTTGAGAGGTTTCGACTAAAACGGCCCCTGTGAGAAGGCTTCGTTGTCAAGGGATTTGTGCAAAGCCCAGTGAACTCCAAGAAGGGCTGTGGTGGTGCTTTGACCTTCCGGAAGACAGCTGTTGTGAGACAAGGTATATTGTATTTATCCAAGTGGTGTTAAGTTGATCAGCCACGATGCGCTCAAGTGCCTTAGAGAGTGGGGGGAATGGAGATAGGGCGATAATTTGGAGTGAATCGTCTTGTCCCCACTTTTATGGACGGGTGTCACGGTGGTTGTTTTCCATAGGTCCGGGAATTTTCCACAGCTGAGAGAGAGGTTTAGGATTTTTGTTAATGGATGAATTACTTCATCGAGGGTGAGCAACAGAAGCTTAAGGTCCAGGGTGTCGCTATTAGATCTAGATTTAGAGATAGCTGCAGTAATATAGCGGTGAGCTTCATTCAGCCTTACCTTCCTGAAGTAGAAGAGGGGATGGTTAGACTGAGGGGTGAGGTATTTGGGGAGTAGACCCTGTTTTCGAAAAAGTCATGGGGTAGAACAGCACTAAGGTCTGAAAAAGACATGTTAAAGATGTTTGCGATCACCTTGGGGTCAAGGATTAAGGATCCAGCAACCATTAACATGGCCAGAGAGGTTTTTGGCTGCTTCCCTGTGACATCCTTGATATTGTCCCAGAAAGCACGACCATTTCCCCATGTATTGGTGAGAGCGCCTTTGTAATAGGTGGATTTCATTGAATGTATGGCTTTTGTGTGCAGCATTCTCTGCTTGTTTGTAATTTTGGAAGTCCAGTTGTTTGCCAGTGGCCCTGGCAACTGCCCAGAGGTGATCCCTAGCTTCAGCTGTGAGAGAAGAGCCATGATGACCCATGGGTTAGAGAGAGATTTTGTTTTGTGCCTTTTAGCAGGGGCAAAGAGGTCGCAGGCTTTGTAGAAAATTGAGATGAAGTGATCAAGAACCAAGTTAACATCTGTTGCTTCATAGATGGGTAGCCAGTCTTGTAGAAGCAGGTGTTGTTTGATATGTGGAGGTTTTCCACGAGGAAGGACTCTGCTAGCGATAATTTTGAGAGGGGGCTTAAGGAATTTGTTAGACTATGCACACATGACTGGGGAGTGGTCACTGAGTGAGTCTGGGAGAATGGTCGTACGAGAAATCCTCATGGGGTGAGCGGTGAGGACCCAATCCAAGAGAGTACTGGTGCCAGTCTTGTAGTTAATCCTAGTAGGGGAGTTTACCATTTGCGTGAGGTTAGCAGCTGAGATGGAGTCTTTATAGGCACTGGCACTCGATGCTAACCAGTTTATGTTGAAATCCCTTAGTAGAATAAGTTCAGCTTTGGGAGGATGTGAGTTGATAAAGTTTAGGACGTGGTTGAATCCATGTTTAGGGTCCCAGGGCGGGATGTATATGGAGACAATAGTCAGAGCTTTATGGTTGGGACCTAGGACGATTTTTATTGGCAGAATCTGGGCTGAGGCAGAAAGTGATGGAGTTGCTACAGGGTGCCAAGACAGGGAGTCTTTGATATAGATTGCGCAACCACCGCCTTTTTTGGATATCCGGTCCAGCCTGTGAACATTGTAGCCCTGTATTGTTACTGCTGAGTCAGGAACTTTAGGTGTCAGCCAAGTTTCCACCACTACAAGGATGTCAGGGTTGTGTTGGCATATGAAGGCTTGGGAGTGCATCCAGCTTTGGTAGTAGGCTGCAGATATTAACGGGTTGCAAGGATAAGTGCCTGGAGATTGTGTGTGTGGAGGCTTCTAGGGACAGGATTGGGATGGATGCTGCCTGAGATGAGAAGGAGAAGGAGTAGGAGTTTAAGGAGCAGAGTCGCAAGCTCTTTGAGAGATAGTTTTGATTGTTGTTCCTGGAGTAGAAGGTAAGGTTCCAGGCGGTGTCCCATATGGACTGCAAGGTGGTACAGTGTAGAGAGGTGGCCACACTTGTTGAGATTAGTGGTCGGGTTAAGTAACCGGAATATCCAAACAGTGCACCAAGCACAAGTCTCAAGTGGAAGTGGAGAGTTCCTTGGAGTAGCAGTGGAAACCAGAGTAGAAGGGACGGGGTGAGGTGGGGTGGGTGTGGCTAGGACCAGGGGGAGAGAGAAGAGGGGGGCCAGGGCAAGGAGGAGGAGGAGAGGCAAGAGAAAGGCAGAGAGAGTCCACATGGCTTACGTACTAGATAAAGAGATAGAGATATAGCCCTCTAGTGGTGAGAGGATATAATCTGCTAAATGAAAAAAAAAGAAGAAAAAAAAAAGCTCTAAATTCACTTCTAATATCAACTCAGAACTTAAAATGACTGTAAGGATTAACAAATTATTAAACCCTAGCACATAAATTCAACTAGAGACACAGAGGGAGTTACAGTAGTTAGAGGTGTGTTCAGCAGGAGATAGTGTGGGCCACTTGGAAATCAGCTTCCACTGGTACCAAATCCAAAAGTCAGGGCTAGTACCTTGTAGTACAGAGGATTTCTGAAAAACTGTTTAGGTTTCAGAAATTGAGGGGTCCGTGGCCTGGTCAAGGCACGATGGATCCCTTGCAGTACAGAGGATTTCTGAAAAACTGTTTAGGTTCCAGAAACTGAGGGTCCATGGCCTGGTCAAGGCACGCTGGATCCCTTGCAGTACAGAGGATTTCTGAAAAACTGTTTAGGTTCCAGAAATTGGACGTGGTCCGTGGCCTGGTCAAAGCCACGTTGGATCCCTGCAGTACAGAGGTTTCTGAAAACTGTTTAGGTTCCAGAAATTGAGGAATCCATGGCCTGGTCAAGGCACGCTGGATCCCTTGCAGCACAGAGGATTTCAAAAAATTGTTTAGGTTCCAGAAATTGACGGTCCAGTGGCCTGGTCAAGGCACGCTGGATCCCTTGCAGTACAGAGGATTTCTGAAAAACTGTTTAGGTTCCAGAAATTGACGGGTCCGTGGCCTGGTCAAGGCACGATGGATCCCTTGCTGTACAGAGGATTTCTGAAAAACTGTTCAGGTTCCAGAAATTGAGGGGTCTGTGGCCTGGTCAAGGCACACTGGATCCCTTGCAGTACAGAGGATTTCTGAAAAACTGTTTAGGTTCCAGAAATTGAGGGGTCCGTGGCCTGGTCAAGGAAGCCAAGAACGTCTCCCAATGCAGATTCCTGTGATAGCTAAGCAGAAAGTAGTGTCACATGCTTCCATAGCCACCATTAACTGATGATTGTTGAAATCAATACCACAGGTAATGGTCTGAAGAATTTTCTGCTTAGCGTCAGAATTGGCATGGCCCCCGCGAGAGACTTAAGAGATGTCCACTGGGCATACTGGTACTTGGAGACATGCCCTTGGTAGCTAGCTATTCGCATACTAAGAGTATCTGCAGTGAAAACTCTCTTTCCCAATGTGTCTGTCTTGCGAGACTCCTTCCTGATGGGATGTGCATAACCTCTGGAGGGAGAATGTCTCTTATCGGCAATGGGCTGGGAAGCCAAAATAGGTCTGTCTTTAGGAGCAGTACACTTACAATCTATCTGCCAAAAGAGTAAATTGACCCTGGCCTGGCCCACACTGCTTCTGTGAGTGTCTCAAAAGCAGGGGGATAGGAGGTATAAGGTTAGTAGGCATGGTGGGAACTTTAAGCCATTCCGGCTGGAGTCGTTAGCCTGAGTCAGTGGCAGAGGGCTCAAAAACAAGAGTTGCATGCATACTGTGAAGCAGAGCCTGGAAAGAAAGACCCTCTTGTGGAACAGGAGGGGGGCCTGGATTTGAGTTATCATAAATAAAGAAAAGTTATTGCCACCCTCAGAGATGAGGTCGGGGTTGGTACCGGGTCAATATGTCACTTCAAAAACAGCGCAAAAACTGCGCTGTGTGATGCTCTAAAGCATTTGGAGTGACAGGGGTATAAGAGTAGTAGGGAATTATAGCCAGCCCACCAGCTCAGTCGCAAGGCATCCGTCTGTGGCGCCAACATCCCAGGTTCGGGGACAAACTTGGGAGTCAGAGGGCTGGTGGGGGGAGAAGGACTGAGTGTCCCATGAACTGCTCTCCTTCTCCGGGGGAGGGGGGAGTGTCCGGTGCAATGCAGACCTCTAGTGGAGGCTGGGGGTACAGCTGCGGCTAGTGCCACATGTAACAGGGGGCAGGGTGGATGCTGGCGTTATTACAAGTCCCCATCCCCAGGGGAAAAAAATCCGCAAACAATGTATCACCAGCCGCTAATGATGGCCTCCGCCTCTGCCGCCGCTCCCCACTGCAGATCAAAGTTCACCAGGGAAGTCCCGCTCCCATGATCCCACCATGGGGGGGCAAGCCAGGGTTTTGCAACTGTGTTTCATGGGATGGGGCGCCCACCCGGTGGTTCCGCCTTGGGGGTGGAGTGACAAGTGGAGTGGGGGACCACAATCTCCAGGAGGGGGGCAAAATAGTTGGTGAGGAGAGAAAAAATAAATAAAAAAGAGTGGTAGGGAATTACCACTACCCCTATCGCTGACCACGATGTGGAGGAAGGGGTGAAGAAGCCGGTGCTGCTGTGCCTGGTCGAGTCGCTAAGGTACCAGTACACAGCAGCGATGGAAACCTGGGACCACGATTCAGTTCCCCACCGGTCTCCTCCTGTTGCAACTTTTCTTTTTTTAAATAATTAAAATAAATAAATAAATAAATATCCCCCTCCATAGTTTCTCCCTATCCTCAAAGTCCACACACCCCTTGGAGTTGATTATTTAAAGTCCAGGGAGGTGCAGGGGCAATGCGCCCCCACAAAAGAAAATGTCCCATTGATTTCAATGGGGTGTGCACATTTGTTTTGTGGTCGCTGTTTTGCCTGACGTTGTATTCAAGCATGACATTTTGCCTGTGGCATTAATTGCTGTGCTGTTTTTTTGTATTAGTCATTATGACCCCGTGCCATCGAGTCATACTCACCCCCCTCCAACTCCTCTCTAGAAAAAGGAGCTGGAAGAAGAGTGGATCTAGAAGTGCCCAGCCTAGCTCCTGGAATCAGGAAGACAGGCGACACTGACACCGGCAGCAGACAAGGAGTTGGCACCAAGTCCAGCACCGAAAAGTAAAGAAGTTGGTACCAGTACCAAAGGAGCCAGCAACAGGGAAGGCATTGCCAAAGTGACTGAGCCCTGTGCTGAGGAATCCCTCGATGCTGGAGGTGGCGCTGGGAAAAGATACAAAAGGCCTGATCCCAGCGCCGGGCCCAGCAGCACCCACAGCGAAGGTCCAGCCAGCACAGAAGTGACCAGAGAAGGTACCTGGGCCAGTCCCAAGACAGTGACACTGCAAGGGGGTATGGCCAGTAGGACAGGCATCAGCGGTGTGGTCACCAGCAAGGACTCAGAGGCCGCTGCTGGAGCCAAACGGTCAACTTAGCTAGAATGTCCCAACTGCATTTCCAGTGTCCCTGGCCCCATGGGACCCAGAACTGCAGGTACGGGCAAATGAGCCAGACGCTGTACCCACTGCTCCATAAGAGCTGCCCAGTGGTGAACCTGCCCAACGGAGTCCCTACAGGAGGGTAGGGAAGGGCTTTGGGCCCAAGACCTTGAACTGCCATGAGTGGAGTCATCAGGGAAACTGATGGTGCTGGAGAGGGCCTCCTACTCCCAGACCTCAAAGACCTCATGGCAGACATACCAGAGGGAACCTCGAGCAGTACTGCTTCTTCCCCTTTCAATGGGAAGAACTCGAGGTTGAGCAGTGCTGGGTCCCAGTCAGGACTGGAAAAAGGCCTGCTTCTTTCTGTGTTTACTGGAGGGCTGTACTCGCTCATGAACACATGACTGTCCATCATCAGAACCATCCATCAGAGAGAGAGAAGTGGACTGGACATGATCCCACTGCCCAAGCAGCATGCCTGAAGAGGCTCCTTACCATCACCATCCTGTTCAGCAGGGCTGAGAGAAACTGACAAACAAAAATACATATTTTTTTTTTTAAATACAAAACTGACACAAAAATAACCAACACTACAACACTAGCTTTAATACTGAACTCAAATAAACTGAATGCTGCTGTCATATATATGTGAAGTTTCGACTCCCGGTGGGCAAGCAATGTTGAAATTGAAGCGCACTCAACAGCGAGGAAAAAAGGAACTGAGGTGGCTGTGGGCCAGTGCTGAAGTAAGCCATGCAGCGCAAGCTAATCTCACAGTGCTGTGCATGTGTGCAGCCTACCTTGGTGCGGTCCTCCTGAAAATTTCTGGCTCCCACAGGGTCCTAGCACCTCCAGCTCAGAATCCATCAGTGTGAATCAATGGTGAAGACTGGTCCTGGAAGATCTACAAACAGTACTCCAGGCGGGGTCTTGAGCAATACAGTGGCAACTCCACTTCCCTTCTCCTGCTAGAACTCTTCCTCCCTATGCAATCCACCATCCAGGTAGCCTTGCTTACTACCTTATCACACTGCCCTGCCAACCTTGATATATATGGTATATTTATATTGTCTTGTACAATGACTGTGATCTGTGTCACGTAGGTAACCTTTCCAAGCTCACAACCTCATTAAACAGGGCCTTTGGTCTTGAAAGTTTTAATCTTGTTCAAAAACAAAGGTTTTTATCTCTGTCTCTGTCTCTCTGTTTCAGATATGACTACCCCAAGGTCACACTCTTGCTTGGTGACTGTAAGTATCCTTCCCCCCCCCCCCCATTTTATATATAGCCACTGGGCTTCCCACCCCGATTGCAAGGCTACGTTATACAGAAATACTTTGGCTGCTGCAGATCGCTACTTGTGGCAGCATGTTGATCGCAGCAGCCTCTGGATTCCTTTCTGTATTTCTCTCTTTTGTGGTGTGATGCTCAGTAGCTTTTTTTTTTCTAAACTGAGAATGAATCAGTCTGCATGAGTTAAGTGAATTTCTGTGTATCTTAGTACTGAATAACAGTACAATAGCATTTAGCTAAAAAACTGAAGTTTCCATTTTATTTCCAGTCACACCTGATTGGAGTTCATTTTGATTAACTATATAGTGACTGCATGGTGTTGTAGTCTGTTTCACATATTCTGAATATTTATGAGTTGTCATTATTTATAGGGTGTTTCTCCCATTGCCATGCACCCTGACGAAGGGTTCCTCCCAAAGCACCGGGGCAGTTTGGCAGTGCGGTCTGAGTGTTTCTGCATCACATATTTTCTATTATGCATTAAAGCACTTCACTTATCTAGATTTTGCCATTTAGCGTAATATGTTCAAGGTTATTAGTGTGCGAGTACTCTTTGATCCTTGTGGTACTCCACTGGTCACTCTTCCATCCCCCAAGTGACTACCATTTACCACCACCCTCTGTCTCCTATCTTTCAACCAGTTGGATATCCAGTTTACCACCTTCTCCCCCACTCTCAGTTTGCTAAGTTTCTTAATCTGCCTCCTGTGTGGTACAGTGTCAAAGGCCTTAATGAAATCCAGATAAGCCATATTCAGTGCCCTCCCCTCCCTCGATTCACTTCCCTAGTTACCCAGTCAAGGATATCTATTAGATTTGTTTGACATGGCCTTCCGCTGTGAAGCTGTGCTACTGGTGGTCCAGCTGCCTCCAGGTACTCCATCAGTCTCTCCTTGAGAAGGGTTTCCATTAATGTCCCACCACTAACTGGTCTGTAACTGTTAGCCTCCTCCCTACTGCTGCTCTCGTGCAGAGGGACCACATCGGTCCAGCCGCCTCCAGGCACTCCATCAGTCTCTCCTTCAGAAGGGTTTCCATTAATGTCCCACCACTAACTGGTCTGTAACTGCTAGCCTCCTCCCTATTGCTGCTCTCGTGCAGAGGGACCACATCGGTCCTTCTCCAGTCCTCTGGAACTACCCCCATCTCCAGTGAGTTGCTGAATAGTTTTGCCAGAGGGGTGGCTAGCACTGTGCTCAGTTCCTTTAGCATCCTTGGGTGGATCTCATCCTGCCCCATTGCCTCATTTATCTTTTAGGGCTTCTAATCTCCAGCGGACTCTCTCTCCAAAAAAAAAAAAAAGACTTGTGTCTATCCCCCACCCACCACCCACCCATCCACCAACACCCCAGTGTCTGCTGATGCAGGTCAAGCCATTCCCTTCTCCTTCCACTGTGAAGACCAATTAGTAGTTGTTTAAAAAATGTTAGCTTTTCCTTGTTCTCCCTCCACAGTCCCCCCTGCTCTCCTGATCCACACGATCCCTCCCCTGGCCTTGCCCTCCACTTTTCACTCACGTACCTGAACAAAGTCTTATCCCCTTTTTTGATCTCCTAGGCAATCCTCTCATCTGTTTAAGCCTCTGCTGCCCTAACCATTCTCCCCACCTCCCTTTATCTAGATATACCAACCTGTTCCTCCCTGTTTGGGTCTCCTTGTAGTTCTTAAAAGCTGTCTTTCCCCCTTACCGCTTTAACCACCTCCTCCAAGAACCATAATGGCCTCCTCCACCTCTTACTGCTTATTTCCTTCAAACAGCGTGCTGTTGCCTTGGTTACAGTCTCCC
Source organism: Neoceratodus forsteri (assembly GCA_016271365.2). NCBI lineage: Eukaryota > Metazoa > Chordata > Ceratodontiformes > Ceratodontidae > Neoceratodus > Neoceratodus forsteri. The sequence continues at coordinate 216,884,031 of JADMNL010000024.1, forward strand.
ATGTCCTTTCCCATTTTGCCTCCACTCCCCCCTGACCATGACCCCCTTCAAATATCTACTCAAGCAGTCTCCTGTTTCTTTAAAATCTGCTCTCTTGAAGTCCAGGACCTTCATCCCAGTGTTTTTTTTTCCTGGCCAATCCATATGCCAAACCACACTGTACAATGTACTCAGGGGCTACCCACTGTGACGTCTGCAATACAGTCCCGGTTCAAAAGTACCAGATCCAGCAGCATTGCCCTGTTTTTAGTGGCTTCTGCAACCAGCTGCCTAAGAAAAATGCCCCTTTTAGGGAGTCTAAGATGGCCCTGCTTCTAGTTGTAGCTGTGGCTCCACTGCTCCACTCTACATCCAGCAGGTTAAAGTCCCCCATAATCAGTACCCCCCCTTGTCATTCTGCCAGTGGCATCACCCAAAACCCAGACCAACTCCTCCTCCTTTGTTGGCGGTCTGTACACTACCCCAAAGCGTATCAAGTCCATGGACCCAGCCTCCAAGCCAACCCAAGGAAACCTCTAGCCCTTAATCATCCACGTAGCGTCCGCGGCCTTTGTACCCTCCCTTACATAGAAATCACCCCCATTTTCCTCCCTGCCCTATTCTTACAAAACATTGTATTACCCATTAGGAGTGTTAGGAGGCAGTATAGTGCAGTGGTTTAAGGCTCTGAGCTGCAAACCTGGAGACCTGGGTTTGAGTCCCACAGCCCCCACTTGCATACTGTGTGACCCTGAGCAAGTCACTTAACTTCCTTGTGCTCCCAGGTCACACCTGTAAAACAAGGTTCAGCTTAGTGTCTCTCTCTCCTGGTTAAAAAAAAAAATGAAATGGCACATCCCAGCTGTCAGTGCACCATGATTCTGTTGTTACCACCAGATCCAGGTCCACCTCTGCAATGGCTGCCTCAAGGTCACACATTCTGTTTTCTAAGCCCCTTGCGATGGCACACATGGCTCTACTCTGCTCTCCATTCCCTAGTCCATTCTTCACCCTTCCTATGCCCCTGGTACTGTCTTCCTCCTTTTTAACCATCATCTATCCACCCTACCTAATTCCTCTCTCACCCCTAGACCTACATCCCAACTCTTGCCCCTGCTTGTCCCCATGCTCCTCAACCCCACCGAAATTTATTTCACCTGGGCTTTTCTCTGATGCTCCACTTTTTTTTGGGGGGGGGGATTCACTGCCTTCCTCATCATTTCTGCTTCCCTTCTTGGCTAGTTTAAATGCCCAAAGGAGTAACATTTAAACCTTCCATCTAGGACTGCCACTCCCCTCCTGGATGGATGGAGATTATCTCCTCTGTACAGGCCTCAACCTTCCCAGGCAGGACCGAATCTCCAATGTGGCCAAACCCCCTCCACCCTGCACCATGCCTTCAGCCAGTCACTGAAGACACTGAAGTGATGTTCCCTCTCCCCCCTCCGGCCATATACAGGTAGCATGTCAGCGAAAGTCATCTGTCTCCCACCTTGGGACCTCCCCTCTGGAGGACCCTCACATCCTCCCTTGCCACTAACATGGGTGCCTCCTCTTGGCAGTCCCATCCCACCAGAACAGTGAAAGAGTTGTGTAGTGGCACCAGCTGAGGAATATGTTCCCAACTCTCCACCCCACCCTCCCAGAGCCCACCACAATCCAGTCAGCCATCCTTCTTGGCACTCTCTGAGGCAACAGTAATGGACTAAATAGCCCCTGGGTGGGGGAGGAGGTCTCCCAAATCCCAGCCAACTCAACCTGCAGTCTGGTGACCTCCTCCTTCAACCCAGAGGTGCACGCAGATGGGGCAGCACCTCAGTCTCCAGAAGGTCTCCCTGAAGACTGCCACTCCACAGCCACTGCACTGCACTGCATCTCTCCGATCATTCTCAATACTACTCTCCCTATGCCCTTAAAAACGTATGTCTTTACCCGAGATAGTGTTCCCATTTTCTGATTGGTTGTAGCTATACCCTTGATATGTTAGTTCTATTTAACTTGCACTTTATAAGTAAGTAAACATTTATTTATATGAGGCGCCCTTCCAAGGCTCAGGGCACCTTTACAAAATTTTACATACAATATTAAAATCCACAGCAATTTAAAACACCGTTTACATTTCTGAAAATGCTTGTTTGAATAGAAAGTTCTTAAGAACTTTTTTAAACCCTTCTACAGTCAGACTATTGCATATCTGGCAAGGTATATAATTCCACAGGGTAGGTGCCATAAAGGCAAAAGTTCTTCCACCAGATGTTTTCAGGGTTACCCTGGGAATTTCTAGCAATCCCTTGCCAGAGGATCGGAGGGAGCGGGAGGAGCAATAAGGAGTCAAGAGCACTTTCAGGTAGTGGGGTCCCAACCCAAGTAGGTCCTTATAGGTCATCAATGCGACCTTGAAAGTGATCCGCCACTGTACAGACAGCCAGTGCAATTCGCACAGCACAGGTGTTATATGGTTGGATCTCGGGCTTCCAGTCAACAACCTAGCTGCCACATTTTGCACCAGCTGCAAGCAGCGGATATCTACTCCCAGCAGCCCTAGATAAAGGGCACTGCAGTAATCAAGATGACTGGCAACTAAGGCATGGACCAGGGTAGGAAGATCCTCCGAGAACCAAGTGTTTCACCCATGCTATGTTCCTTAGATGGAAAAAGGATGATTTGACTACGGCTGACACCTGTGCCCTCAGGGTCAGGCCCTCATCAAACACAACACCAAGGTTATGCACCTGGCTGGATGCCATAAGCGGGGTCCCCCCCCCAGAAATAAACCTCAGGGTTTTCCCACCCATGAGCTTGACATCCTAACCCCTGGCTCCACTACCAATACCTCTGTTTTTCCTTGGTTTAACTTCAGCCAGTTGGTACTCATCCAGTTCTGTATCTCCAGCAAGCAGCTGTTAAACACTGCACTTGAATCGGACTCCTGCTCGGGCACAAAAGACATGTAGAGTTGAGAGTCATCAGCATAACAATGAAAACTCAACCCATACTGTCTTATAATGTCCCCCAATGGGAGCATATACACTGCAAATAACAGGGGGGACAACACCGAACCCTGTGGTACCCCAGAGCGCAGGCAGTGAGAGGCCAAGGAATAAATCCATACTACTCTCTGAGTCCCACCCTGCAGGAAAGATTGAAACCAACTGTGGACCACCTTCCTTAGTCCACAGAAAAACCACAGGCATTCGAGCAATACCCCATGATCTACAGTGTCAAATGCTGCTGAGAGATTAAGGAGAACCAAGATAGAATGAGCTCTCTGATCTCTCGCCATCAGGAGATCATTCAGTACCCATACAAGAGCCATCTCAGTGTTATGCCACTTCCTGAAGCCAGACTGGAGAGGGTCATAGATACTGTGGCTGGTTAAATGATCCTCAGCTGCAAAGCAAACACCTTCTCAATAACCTTCCCCAAAAAGGGGAGGTTCGAGACCGGTCTGTAGTTTTCTAGGCAGTCGGGAATCAAGGGAGGGCTTTTTTTCAAAGGCGCCTGCCCCCAAAAAGGGATCTGGAAGATCCTCTCCTATCAATATATCACCACTATCCCAGTAAGGATTGGGCCGATAACCTCTACACACCCCACCAATAGGTGAGTAGGGCCTGGATCCAAACTACAGTAGGTTGGACGCAAAGTCTGGATGATCCTCACTATATCCATGACTGCCGGCTGACTAAAGATGAACCAAGTTAGTTGGGTATTAGCACCACTCGGTTGATCAGTGCAAGACCCAATGGGGAGGCGCTGGCTGATCTCATCCCTGATGGTGGACACCTTATCAGTGAAGAACATTGCAAACTCCTCACACTGTAATTGTGACAGAGCCCGACCGGCTTGAAGACAGACTGGATTGCACAGACTGTCTACAGTCCAGAAGAGCTGGGCCAGTCTATTCCTCACTGTAGCAATTTCCCTGGACAGGAACTCTGCCTTCTTATGGGAAACTGCTAACTGATAGATCTTATAATGATCCAGCAGTCTAAGCCTGTCCATCTCCAGGCGAGTTTTCCGTCAGCGTCTCTCCAATCTTTGGCCCTGTCTCTTCAACCCACAGATCTCTCTGGTAAACCATGGAGCCCCTGGATGAAGAGTACAGGGACAAACACGGGATGGAGCAATGACATCCAGGGCCCCCATGACTGCCCTATTATAGGCTAGCACTAGGGGCCTGGGTCAGTGCTATCCATTGGCAATCCCGAGAAGTCCAGCTCCATCATCAGGCCTTCTGAGGTAACTCCTCCTAAAGGACAGAACTGTACTATCTCCTTAGGGGCAGGCCTCTTTTGGGGAGCTGCGAAACTAAACCTTAGGGCGTGATGGTCAGACCAACCGATAGGCTCCACCTCCACATCGGAGACTTCCATCCCCAAATGAAATATCAAGTCCAATGAGTGTCCCCCTTCATGAGTTGCAGAGGTAATAACCCGTGTCAGGCCCAATGAATCCATCAATTGGAGGAGGTTTTGTCCAAAAAGCGTGAGTTCGCATCGATCCAGGCATTGAAGTCCCCCAGAATTAACCATCGGGGGGATTCCAATACCCTCTCTGCAATGAAGTTCGCAACCTCCCTCAGAAATTCCCTCCCATCACCTGGTGGACAATAAATGAGAAGGATCCAGAAACTTTCACCCACAATACACTCAAAGGAACTGGTACCTCCAACTGGTACCTCCCTAAGGTCAAGTTCCTGTCTAAAACAGACTGCAACTCCCCAACCCCTACAGTCCACTCTCGGGCGGTGAATCACCGAGAACCAAGCCGGAATCGCGGACCCCAAAATAGGGCCTGCATTTTCATCTAGCCAGGTCTCGGAGATGCAGGCCAGGTCCACAGATGCAGCAAGATCCGCCACCACTGCGGTCTTGTTTCTAATGGACCCAGCATCGCTTAACACTGCCCGAAAGGGACGAGATTCCAAGGATGACTCCAAATCAGTGCCCTTGGGTATGGGTACAAGGCAAGGCGGACCTCGCCCCTTTATCCATTTCGCCCCAGGCCGTCTCCTGGTTCTGACTGTCCCTATCCATCCCCTCCTTTCCTGTCCCCCACAAGAGTTCCAGGATCTCCTATTCCTCGCACTCCTTCGTCTCACAATGCCGAGAGCTCAGCAGTTTTTATAAACTTCCAACGGCAGTGCAGGATATTCGAAAGGATGGAGATCCTTCAGTCTTGAGGGGGAGTACCGCCTGTCTGTGTTCTTACCACCCCAGCACATATTTCAAACTCTAAAGTACTGCTATGTCAATTAAAAACTCCACAAAACCATCACTTTTATTCACCACCTAATAAACCCACCCTCTTAATAATAACCCCCCACTCCCCAAATAATAATTAGATCAAAAGACCTAACACTGATAAAACATCTATCAAGAAATCTCCTCACAGATGTATCATTAACAATCTATAAAAGCTGTTCAGAAAAAAGAAAAAGAAAAAAAGGAAGAAAAATAAACAAATCAACAAACTATATATAACTCAAACTATACATGGCCTAAATACAGCACCTCTCACCTGCATGTATTTGTTCCAACACAATTACAAAACATCAATCAAATTCATAAACTCCGACTCCATCTCTCACCTAGTGAAGGAAAACTAAAAATTAATTAACTAAAACTAGTAACTAAAAATAAAGAAAAAAGAAAATTCTGTTTTTATATATTCATTGCAGCATCTCTCACATGCCTGCAAGTCCAGTACCATTCACAGTATATTGAAATGACTTGAAGTAATGCTGTAATAAACCCCCCCAACACCACCTCTCACATGGTGGGGGACTCTTTGTAAATTAATTCACAACTTAGTCGAATCATAGTAACTGTCTGAAGTAATGAAACGGTGTGCACAGCACTCTCACCACCCATATATCCAGGACAAAAACTGGGAGGGAGAACAGGTCAGTTTCTCCAACTATGTCAATTTTATTCAAACAGAAGAGTAGGTAACATCCAACACAGTCCTCGAAACAGCAAGTCCCCACAGTTCAACTTGATCTTTATCCTCTTCCAGTACTACAGGGAAATTCAAAATGGGCAGATACTCAATGAGTGCAATAATGGGTGATCAGGTAGACCCCTTCCCACTGCATCAGCCAAAACGATTCCCCTCGGCCCATGACCCAAGGCTACTTTACTAGCTTTCCCTTTAAGTTTAATTTAATCCTTATCACCTGAACCTACATAGGGTTTCTCAGGTTTTCACTCTGTCACCCCTTCTTACCTCTACCCCAGATAGGAAGTTTCCTTTTGTCCCCCGGTTATCTTACCCTCTTATCACCTGATCCTAGACAGTGTTTTATAAGTTTTCCTTTGTCACCCTCCCTTACTCTTACCCTAGACAGGGTTTACAAAGACAGGGAGATCTTACAGTATCCTTAACAGGTGCTTACAGTTCCTGTACTCTTGTAGTATAGTATAGTATAGTATAGTATAGTATAGTATAGTATAGTATAGTATAGTAGAGTATAGTACAGTATAGACTTCTCTTTTATTTGTTGGTTGTTGATTAGATATCTCACATAAAACTCCACTGGCCAACATGCTATTGAAGCTGACAATTATAACCTCTGGGTCTAGGCCAGAATTTGCTTCAAACTGTACTGTACCAAGTGGCTCCTCTGAAGCTATGTGTGTTGTATATTGACTTTAATAGCACACTGACCATACAAGGTTATTGGGGGTATCTAAAATGCCAATAATTAAAAGAAAATTAAATATTTATTTAGAAATAGTGATCCCCATATTATCAGGGCAGGAACATAAATGTCAAAGGCTCCTTTTAGAACCAGAAATTTGACATACCATAGGCCAAAGAAAGGCCTTGTAAACTGCTACACTACTTCTTTAATGGTACTTCAAGCACTTGCAATTGCACGCCCTTCTGTTTTTCCACCATCTTCCCAAAGTGCAACAGATCTGCAAGGAAAAATTCCTTCTCTTGGTGCTCTTGGAGTCAGACATTCTGTAATCCAAATGTCTGCCCACAGGGTACAATCTAAACGCTTCACGATGTGAAAACACAACACCCCCTCCTACCTAAAGAGAAACAATACTCTCTCCCATCTCTCTCACACACACACACACACACACTCCAAGTAAACCATGATTTTGTAACCAAGTACGGCCCACTAGTCATAAGTGCCTGTTTTCAGGGGTGACGCGGGAGCACTGCAGAGGTTACGTGACTTGCTCAGAGTTACACACTATGCGAGTGGACATTGTGACAATCAAACTCAGGTCTGCTGGATGTACCAAGCTTAGTCACAGCTCATTACTCTAACCTCTAGGCTATACTACCAGCCCAAACTTACAAATTTATTGGAGGGGAGGTGGCATTTTAGGATGTAATCACTGATTGTGGTTACTCCTACAGTCTGATATCCACTCCTACTGGTGTTCTAATATGACTGTGCTGTCTTTGAATCAAAATCACATAATGCTAACTGCAAAAAAAACTACTAAGTAATATGGTGTGTACAAGGGGTCTGGGCAACAAATATGGGTATGTGTACAACCGGGGGCACAGAGAGGCACTAAAGAGCTCTGGCTTACATATGTTATTTTTCTAGCTACACCACTGCAGACAGGTGGGCACATTCCTAGCTACACCACTGCAGGCAGGTGGGCACATTCCTAGCTACACCACTGCAGGCAGGTGGGCACATTCCTAGCTACACCACTGCAGGCAGGTGGGCACATTCCTAGCTACACCACTGTAGGCAGGTGGGCACATTCCTAGCTACACCACTGCAGGCAGGTGGGCACATTCCTAGCTACACCACTGCAGGCAGGCAAGCAGATTCAGAAAGTGTCTGGCCAAGGCAGAGCCATACTTCATCTAGTTAATCAGGTGTGGCATCCCCAACCACCACCTTGCAATTTCTGTACTGGCTACAGACTTACTACAAACATAGGGTCTGCAGGAGCAGACCAGTGAGCTCTAATCACTTTATCAGTCCACTTTCCTGTTTGGTCTGACATGCCAATGTAGTTCTACTTCACACAACAACATCCTTGGGTGTGCAAAGGCGTGTGGCAGCTAAGAAATTAAGTATAAGCCAAGGCGTGCAGCATCCAAGAAATGAAGTTACATGAGCTAATCAGTTGATAAAGCAATTGGATAGTTCAAGGGAAGAGAGTTTGGTTTTACATAGCACTTTTTCACACACACAATAAAACTCAGAGAGCTTTATAATGCAATGAGTCAGATCATGGGTGCAGGAATACATACGCCAAGTAAGTCACGGTGGCTTATAGTTGATTTTAGAGGGGTGCAACATTCTGGGCTCTAGTCATCAAGTTTTGTTTCTCCCCACTGCCTACTGCCCACCCTACTCATTATGTAACTGTTGTACTCTGTTTGAGTTGTACTAGTAGTGCAGTGACTGTATGCAAACAAATGGAGCAGCCTTCAAGTGCTCAGCTACAGTATATACCAAACACAGTCATCGATAACTGCATTAGAGCATTTTGTTTATGGAGAATGGGAATGCTGAGTTACAGTAGGAGTAATCCTTTTGGTTTTTTAGCAAATCCCAAAGGATCATTACCTTCCATCCAAGCACCTAGAAATTAACCTAACAGGCTAGTCTCCTCTCAGTCCAACTGGCTGTACCTATACCTGAGCAACCCAAAATGCCGAATAGGATCTTCACATTCCAGGTAAATGCAGCTCACATCTATACTTTGCATTGACTTCCATTTAATTTAGGGGTGAAGCAGAAAGCCGAGCAAAGCTTAGTTTAATGACTTATCTCTGTCACTCAGGGCAGTACTTGTAGACCTCTACCCTGCCCCACCCCACCCTACTGCACTGCAGTGTCATACACAACCTTCTGGCCCAGAGGTGAGTGCAACTCTGAGCCGCAGTGACCCACACTGTGGGACTGTCACTTCAATGATGTCTAAAACAATTAAACTGCGTATCAGTCTGACAGACTACACCAGCACTTATGAAGAACATGGGTTTGTAGCCTTTTTCTGTTATTTACTATCTTTATGTAGACACACACACATACATATATATATATATATATATATATATATATATATATTCTCTAGTTAAAGTTAGAGATGGGCAGAAAGAAATTCAGGATTATTTCTCTAGTGGATGCTAGAGATGGGGAAAAAAAAGCAAGATCTGAAAATAAAACCTCAGCATTTAGTATGAAAAACCTCCCTTTAAAAACTGTCACAGTAATTCAAAATGCAAATCATCCAGCAACATGTTAATAATAAGTAAGCAATAACCAACGGCAGGGTATGGGATTATTGGGGATTAATCCACACCCTAGGTGCATTGTGAGACACAAGGTCGCAGGCATACATACACACACATACACACACACACACACACACACTAGCGTGCTTGAAAAGAGGCTTGATAAGAATGTTATAGGGTTCTAGTTACTGTTTTTTATTTAATTTGAAATTACCTAAACTAGGATAATCCCATGAAGATGTATAATCTCATTTTCATGGGAGTCCCTGTGAGGGTGACAGTTGTCACCAGGGTAACATATTCCAGCAGGAATAGTTACATGCAGGTGAAAAGAGTTTAGAACCAGAAGAGGTTTACCCATCACCCATGCCTGGTGCAACTGGACACAAAAGGAATCAGTCAGCATTGCAGTAGACTTCTTATCAATAAGCAGAGAAAATTACAACTGTACATGAAAAAGACTATTTTAGACTGGGAAAAAAAACATCCAGTATAAGGACAGTGGTCTGTGGAACTTCTTCCTACATTTCTGAGTTCTGGTGAGCCCATGGAAACAGAAAAAACAAACAAAAAATGTGTGTTCAAATGAAGCACTACAAAAAAGATTCATTTTGTTGGAATGATTACTTTTGGCTTCTCCCTATTCCTGAAATTAGTCCAGGTGGCGAGCTCTGCAATAACACTAAATGAGTCTTTTGTGTCTGGCACTGGATACCTTGCACTGCAGCTTCACTGATCAGTCCCCTATATACAAGGTCAGTGTTGCACTTCCATTTGTTTCTATTACAACACCAGCTAACTGCATACTCACTATATAGTGAAGGGGTTCTATCAAGTCTGTACCAGTTCAAATGTGAATGTTACCAGTTTAGTGTAGACAGTGTGGTAGTCACACTTGCCTGGGTTTAATATAGGCTCAAGTTAGACAGGCAGGATGAAATATTTTTTTGGGAGTGGGGGCAAGATGGGAAAAATGACAGGTGTACTGTTCATAAGGAGGTGTACAAAATGGACAATGTTGAAAATTTTGAGTGGAAATATTACACATTTGTGAAGTTATGAGTGTGCATGGAAACTGCGCAATGCACACTCGTAACATAGTCATTTTATGGACTTTTGTTACCAAATTCTCAACATAGGCATTTTAGGACCTCTGTCCATGAACAGTGTCACTGTGATTTTCTTAATCTGTTCTGAGCACTGATTTCCCACAGTGACCGTGCTATTCTGTGCCAGAAGTGCTAAAACACATTTTGGCCAGGATATGAAAAATGACAGCTGTACTGTTCATAAGGAGGTGTGAACAAATGCCAATGTTGAAAATCTGGAGTGAAAATATTACAAATTCATGAAGTTACAAGTGTGCGTGGAAACTGCACAATGGACGCTCGTAACACAGTCATTTCTTGGAATTTTTTCACCAAATTTGCAACATAGGCTTTCTGAGAGCCCACCTCATGAACAGTGACACTATTGTTTCATTAGTCGGTCCTGAAAGGTGATTCCACGCAGCGACCACAAAAATCACCTTTTGGGACCGAATAACGCCATGACAGTGAATGAATTCATGAGGAGGGGTCCCAAGAACCCCATATTGAAAATGTGGTGCCAAAAGTCAAAAAAAGGGCCGAGATATCCACATAAGTTGAAAAAAATCCATTTATGTCATTATACAGCTTACCAGCATTTCTTCAGTTCGTGGTCAGCTTTGAAGAGTACAGACGTGTTCCTGGTCCACCGAAGATCGTTGGGCTGGGCTCCAGAGGTAGGCATGGGGTGAAAGGGGGGTGAGGGGAGGTGGAGTGGTGGAGTGTGCAGAGGGTTGGTGTGGGTTGGGGGAGGGGGCATGAGAAACAGCGAGGGAACATTTTTTTTTTTTTTTTTTTTTACAGGGTTTAAAAGAAAAAAGACGCAGGAGCTTTTGGCACGCTGGGGTGGGCTCCCAGCATGACACCTGGATGTTTGTTGTGGGGGGAGTGGAGCCAACGGGGACTGGGCACCCCCGTCGGCCATACAGTGTGCTGGGGAGGAGCACATCAGCATGCTGGGGTGGGCTCCCAGCGTGCTACCTGGGTGTTTGTTGGGGGGGCAAGGATTGGAGCCAATGGGGACTGGGCACCCCACTTGGCCATACAGTGTGCTTGGAGGGGGTCTGTGCATGAGCCCCAGTGGATTGGGCACCCCCTCAGCACACAACAAATGGGGGGCGCATCATGCCAACAGAGATTGGGCTACCCCGTCAGCAAATTAACTGGGGAGGGGGCATGCCGACAGGAGGATTGGGTACCCCTGTCAGCTTTAACAGGGACTATGACAGGTGGCAGCTGTCCATCGGCTTCTGTGGGGACTGTGAGAAGAGGACAGAGAAGCCGTCACCATGTTTATTGAAAGGGGACAGCAGACAATGCAGCTGTAATTGGCTGCTGCAGTCAGGGACCGCCCCGCAGCAAAAACAGCTGATTGATGATGACGGGACACTCCCTGATTGCAGCAGCCAGTTTGTTTCAAGCTGGTGGCAAGCTACATTACTGCTGTCATGGACAGTGTGATTTTCTATTGGTGCCACACAGACCAGCCCCAAAATGGGCTGCTGGCATTGGCAACAACATTGCCGTGCCTCCACAACTTGCTGCTGAAGCAAGCTGCCACAACATGTTTCTTGCGCATGCAAGGACGAGGACACAGCATGAGATTAGAGGGGGGCTGATTAAGAGGTAATGTGAGGAAGTTCTTTTTCACAGAAAGGGTGGTGGATGCATGGAACTGCCTACCTCAGGAAGTGGTGGATATGAATACAGTGTAGAGCTTCAAACAGGCATGGGACAGGCATAAGGGAGCAATACAGATGAGTATGACTAGATAGGCCATTGACAGAGTAAAGGCCTATTGCACATTTATAATGTAGAAAAAATGGGCAGACTGGATGGGCCTTGTGGTTCTTATCTGCCTTCAACTTCTATGTTTCTATGTAACATGCTCTATTAATTTTAAAGACATATTAGTTGGTCAATGCCACGAGTAGAAGTCTGGAAGTCTACAACAATTTTACACCACAAGGTCTCAGCTGTGGAACCTTCTGTCTGTATCTTGGAGATAATGATCAAGCATTTGATCTGTCCTTTCTATATACTTTAAAACCAAATAGGGCATTATTCCAGTCATCCTTTGTATCCCACTACATTTTTGAATCACACATTTTCTCTTTATCTTTCTTTATGTAGTATAGCTTCCAGTGCAGATTTTAGATTTTTGTTTAGACTTCGGGTGTTGCTAAGCATACAGTTACACATAGCATTATCCTTACACCTCTTTTAGCTATACTTCTGGTACTATAGTTGTATCCATCAGGTTCTCTGGATATTTTATGATACTTCTAAAGAAAATCTCTCTAGTGGCCCGACTAGATATAGCATGCAGTACACTTTTCTAGAGATATTGCAGAAATTTCAGGAAACATCTGGATATGTCAGGGCTGCAACTGTACATGGGGGTCATTGTTACTCTCCCCTGTGAGGCCGTACCTAATACAATACCTCTCCCTTGGCTTCCTCACTACCTACCCTCGGCTTCAGTTCATAAAAGTTTAATTTTCTTAAGCCTTTCAAGGCATGGACACATACCTGACAGGCCATTCTCAGTACATACGTGTGGCCTCTTCCTGGAGCTTACAGCATTGACAGGATAGGACTCTTGTGAACCTCAAATGACTTCCTTGAGGAAATCCTGCCACATCTCCACTGTACTCTACCTGCTGGTAAGACTCTTGGCCCTCTAGATTATCTTCAACTCGCATCAGCCTACACATACCTTAAGGATTCTTATAAACTCTCTCTGTTACAGTTTGCATTCCAGATCTCATCCCCTTTAACAATTGTTCCCTTGTTCTTCTGTAGGCTCACTGCCATAGGACAGAAGCTCCCTTGGGAAGAAGCTGATTGACTCTTTCTCTCACTACTCCTTTCTCTTTGCCCTGTGTTCAACACGTCTGAGTTCAGGACTTAAATTTAGAGCTACTCATGACTGAGTATATGTGCTGTAGCCTCTGCTTTATAAGGATGGGAGTGTCGGGGGGGGGAGGATAGGGAGGTGTGTCAGAAGAAACAGAGGGAGCAGGGAAAGCAGTAAGGACCACAAATGTGCCAACTGAAGAGAGAATAGCTCAGGCAGTATTAAAAGAGGACAAGACATTGTTTAGGTATGTAAGTGAAAAGAGGAAGACCAAGGGAGAGACTGTAAGGTTAAAAAGGGAAGGGGGGGGACTAAATTGAGGGGAACCAAAAAAAGGTGGACATCTTGAACAAATACTTCTGTTCAGCGTTCTAACAGGAAGGGAAGAAGGAAGAGGGTCTGTAAATAAGTAACAGGAACTTTGAAGGGGAGGTGGACACTAGTACTTTACCAGGAGAGAGAGTCCTGAAGGCACTTACTAATCTGGAAGTGGACAAAGCAATGGGGCCAGACTGAGTCTATCCTAGAGTGCTGAAGGAACTCAGGGGGGTACTAGCTGCACCTCTGACAGTCCTACTCAACAAATCAGTGGAATCCAGAGTAGTTCTGGAGGACTGCAGAAGCATAGATGTAGTCCAACTTCACAAAGGTGGTAGCAGGGAAGGCTGCCAAATACAGGCGAGTCTGACATTGGTGGTGGGAAAGTTAACCAAAATGCTGAAGGAAAGGATTGTGGAATATCTTGAATCCAATGGTTACAGACCAAAGGAAGCATGAATTCACTGCGGGCGGGGGGCAAATCATGTCAAACAAATCTGATGGATCTCTTCGACTGGGTGACCAAGGAAATGGATCAAGGAGGAATGGTGGATGTGGCCTACCTGGATTTTAGTACGACTTTCTACACAATTCCACAAAGAAGACTAGTTAGCAACCTGGGAAGCTTAGGAGTGGGTAATAAATTGTCTAAGGGATGGGCAACAAAGGGCGGTAGTAAATGAGTTAAATCTGTGAATCAGAGGGTGACCAGTGGGGACCTCAGTGATCAGTGCTGGAACCTGTCCTCTTTAATGTCCTTTTAAGTGACACTGCAATGGAGCTAGAAGGGAAGGTTTGCTTCTTTGTGGGTAACACCAAGATCTGCAAAACAGTGGACATTCCGGGGGGGGGCACTGGAAAGGATGAACAGAGACTTAAGAAAACATGAGAAGTGGTCAAGGGTATGGCAGCTGGATTTTAATGTAAACAAGTGCAAAATAATGCACTTTTGAGGCTCAGAAACCCAGAGGCAGAGTACAAAATGGGTGAAGTGGTATTGGCAACTATCAAGTAGGAAAGAGTCTTGGGGGTAATTATATCAGATGACCAAAGGTAGTCAGGCAGTGCACAAAGGCAGTGGGAGGGCTAGTGAAAAATACATAGGAAGGGGTATCACCGGCAGAAAGAGGTAGGTGGTGTTACCCCTGTACAGATCACTGGTAAAGCCCCACCTTGAGTATTTTGTCCAGTTCTAAAGACCAAATCTCCAGAAAAGCACTGACAAAGTGGAGGCAACCCAGAAGAGGGCAACTAATATGGTGCAGGGTCTGCAGCAGAAGCCCTACAAGGAGAGACTGAGGGACCTCAATGTATACACTCTGGAAGAGAGGAAGAGAGATGGCTATGATAGAGCCCTTTAAACATCTCAAGGGGTTAAAAAAGGTACAGAAGGGAAGTATTTTTTTAGAATTGAAGGTACTCCAGAACAAGGGGACATTATATAAAAATTTTTTGGGGGGGGTTCAGAAGAGATGTGAGGAAGTACTTCTTCACAGAAAGAGTGGTGGCTCTTGGAACAGCTTTCTGGCAGAAGTGGTGGGGGAGAAAACAATGGAGGGGTTCAAGAATTCATCAGATAGGCACAAGGGAATCAGTGTAAATAAAGGGGGAAACGAGAAAGAGCTGTAGATCAAGTAGGGTCTGCTTGTGAGAATTTATTCATTTAATTTTGGTAACCAGGTAGACTCACTGAGACCATGACAGTCCCTTCTTCAGGGGTGACCCAGAATTAATTACAGATAAACGGTCCACAGATTTGCACACTTTGCAGGTAGACAATCCATAAATGTGCACACTATTGAACAACCAGTATTACAAAGAACATGGATCATTGAATTTCACACATAACAATGTTAATATTACAGTTACTGTTTACATTTCTATACTTAACACTCAGCATATCTTAGTTCATTAGGTAACATTCATGGTTACGTAAGAACATAAGAAAAGTGATGGCAGAAGGAGTCCTTTTGGTCCATCTAGTCTGCCCTTTTTTTCTTGATACCCCCCCACCCAGATAATTTTTTCTTGTCAGGTCTCCATAGCACCTATCCCATGCTAACTTGAACTCCCTGACTGCCTTATACTCCATCACTTCTTGTGGCAGACTATTCCATGGGTCCACAGGCAAATACAGTTCTCAATGAGGACTTTCAATATTTCAATGGTAACAAGTGCATTGGTTAAGCTCTAAAAGTTGAGCCGTAAGTCCCTTTTTGAACCCACCAAGAGAATTACACACATTTGGAAATTTTCTGTAAGTGCATTCCAGACAGCCAGGATGCTGGCAGAGAACGACCTCTGTCCCTGTGATGACCTGACTCTAGGCACATAAAGAGGCTGATGGCTTGAGGATCTGGGGGGCCTGCTATTTTGCTTAACAGATATAATTTTGGCCATGCATGGAGGGCACTGTCCAACCTGAGCTAGCAAACTAGGCATAAGGATGAGTACACAAGTTGCACTTGCAATGTTGGCCATGACAGGGCTTGGAGCACCTGGCAGTGATGCTTCCATGGTTGAGCCCCTATAGCAAACCAGCTCGCCCTGTGATATGGGGTAGTAAGTATTTGCATTTCCCCACCTTTTACAGTGAGTAGCACTGGTGACCCATACAGCAGGGTGGGTAGTAGGATGCCAGTTGCAATCCTTAGCCAGGCATCTTGAGTAAGGAAAGGGCTGAGGCGATATAATAGGCCAGGTTTCTAATTCACAGTCTTGGTCAGCTGCTCAATATGTGTCCTGAAAGTGCAGTTCTGGTCTGAGGTATCGCCTAGGTACTTTATTGTCTTTACTACCTCAGCCATTGTGCCATTCAAGAGACTGGGAGTCAGGATTGAGGCTCTGTCTGGACCCAGACTTGGAGGGCTGAACAGTATAGCCTTAGTTTTTTTTTTCTCATTCAGCACAAGCTTGTTACCAACCAACCAACCCTCGAGGAGTTGCAGGTCATTTATCACAGAATTGTTCAAGGAGTCAATGTCCTTGGAGGTCCTATATAGCACAGTAACTTCTGCATATAGGATAATATTTGCTTTACCACAGTGCTTCGGCATGTCATTTATGAAAATAGAGAATAATGAGGACCCCAAGATGTCCCCCTGGGAGACCCCATCAAGAATTGGGCAATTTTCAGATTGGGCACCCTTCCATCCGACAAATTGGGATCTTCCCTGAAGGTAGTCAGTAAACCACTGAACTGCCAGACAGTCTAGGCCTATGAACTGGAATTTCACTAGGAGCAACTGATGGTCCACCAGGTCGAAGGTCTTGGTGAGGTCAATGAAAACTGAACCAGTGAGCTGGCCTTTATCAAGAGCCGAGAAGATACTGTATGATCGCTGAGGCAGACTAGGGCTGTGACAATGTCATGTTTTTTTTCTAAAACCACATTGTCTAGGCATGTATATGTTATTCCTCTCAATATAGTCTGTTATTTGGTTATATACGGCCCTCTCTAGTACCTTACTTAGGACGGAGAGGATCGATACGGGACAACAGTTTTCAACATGATCCACCTTTATTGATGGGTGTAACCAGGGCCACTTTCCGGAGTGTTGGGAATTTATCTTCTAAGAGTGATCTATTGAAAACTATGAGACTGGAGTAGCTTTGGCTGGGGCTGCAATCTTGATTCCAGCTTGTCATACCCAGCAGAGCCATGGGGTTTTATATTCCTAAGTAGTTTTAGGACCTCATCTTTTGAAAGCAGTTTAAGATGGAAGTTCAGAGAGGGGGGAGCAGTATTAGCATTAGGTAGGGTGGGTAGGGTGCCCCTGTGTGGGGAGTCTTGAACTTATTTAGGTCAGTGAAATATTAGTTAATTATATTGGTGGCATTCACTGGGTTTTTAAGGTGAGCGTCGTTGGTTATTATAGCCCAGTCACCATGGGTTGGACTACCCTTAATGAGGTTGTTGATTTGTGACCAGAATTTTCTTGGGTCAGAGAGATTTCTTTTCTGGAGATCTCTGATATATCGCCTTTTAGCTGTTTTTAGCTCTCTCTTACACTTATTTCGTAATTCTCTGTAGCTCGGCCAGGCCCTGGGTAGATTTGTGGATTTAAAGTTCCCCCACTCCCTGTCTCTTTCCTACATGAATTTTTTCAGATCCTGGGATAACCACCTAGCATCCTGACCTTTTACCCTGATTTTTTTCCGTGGGGCATGCTTGTTTGCTGCTGATAGGAAGTTATTTATAAAGAAGTCTAGGGCTGCATCCAGGTTAGGGGTTTGTTTGATGTAAATCCAATTTACCTCAGTTAATGTATCTAAGAAGGACCCTGTATCAAAATTTGAAAAGTTCCAGGCCCAGAATATTCTAGGGGAGGGTGACAATTGTTTTTCCATATTGCAAAAATGGGTGAGTGGTCACTTAGGGCATCTGCAAATGTTCCTGCCAGTCTAATGCTATCTGGTATAGAGGTCAGTATCCATTCTAGAGTGGAATGGTTTTCTGATTTAGTATATCGTCTGGTGTGTTTGTGGATTAACTGAGTTAGATCAGCTTCATGTAGTATGTTCTTTAGTTCTCAATTTGTTTGAGGTCCCCAATGCATATTAAAATTGCCCAATATCACCTTCTCACCTTTGAGGAGGTCAGGCAGCACATTAAGAAGAGAGTTTAGGGCAGTGGCTGCTGCCCTGGGGGTGGAGGTTTATACACACATCCAGTCATCAGGGGTTTGGTTCCTCCCAACATCAATGTTGTGAATACAGCTTCACAATTAGTGTTTGTTAGAGTAGGGGTTGTCATCTGGAAAGCATTTAAGGAGGATCTAACATTGATCAGGATTTCTCCATTATTTCCCAGTCTATCCTGCCTGAAAATATTAAAACCTTTCAGCTCTACCTCATGATCTAGTACATGTGGTTTGAGCCATGTCTCTGAGATTGCAACTACATCTGGGGAATACAGACCCACCCAGGTTTCCAGTTCATGAAACTTTGACCTTAGGCTATTGATGTTCTTAACCCATAAGAATTGAGCCACATGGACTGTGTAGAGGAGGTAATGTATGCATTTGTGCTGAGCGGGCCAGGATTCACCTCTATGTCACCTCCAAGTAGTAGTTTTAGCTTACTCATGAATTTGACCGGTGACCATGGCATAGGGAGTGGGAACTGCTTCCTGTGTTCACTGACATAGAACATTATATTGTAAAAGTTGCCCTTTTGTTTAAGAGCCTACATGTTAATGAGGGAAGTGTTGATCCCAGTTATGGGACACACATCAGGGCGTTTGCAGTGGTGGACATCCACTAGCTGTTCTGAGTCCTGGCGAGCACAGAGTTCCAAGTGGTCAGAGCCCAAGACCACAAAGATGTACAGAGCTGCAATGATAATTGCCCATGCCATCTTAGACTTAAAGCTGGAAAGAGGGCAGAGCTGACAGTAGTGTCTCTAGTTATAGAGATACAGTATGCCTACAGTTTGTGGGAAACTCAGCATTACTTCACCAATTAATTATGAGTCAGCTGGATACAGCAGCAGCCCTTTAGAAGAATAAGCCTGTCGAGCAGAAGCCAGTGTCTTTAAAAGTGGGAATGTTTACTGACATTCACAGAAATAGCTAGCACAGTAGAGCTGTGATCACAATGAGTGACCCACTGTGTGTTTCACTATGTAGTCAGCTAGTCAGACAAACTGTTGGCTAGGTTGTTTACCTAAGAGGGACTGCAGCCTTAGAAATCAGACAACAGTATTTTTTTTTTTTCTAATTTATTTTTGAGATCCTGTCTGAAGACTGTAGGACCCGCCTTCTCTTCGGCAAACGCCTGATACAGTGACCACCAAGCATAGTTCGGATGGGCAGAGCCACAGAAGATTTAATACAGACAGGGGGAAGGGCGAGGCGGAGAAAAAAAATCAGACCAGAGACTGCAGCTCTGACAAAATGAGGAGCAAAGGGAGAAAGAAAGAAAAAAATAGATGCTCACTAATAGTGAGTAGGTAATTTCTGTCTCTAGTCTGCAGTACAATTACAGAGCAATGAGCAATTAATGTTTGTCTGTGGTCTATAGTTAAATTTTCTGGCCCGTGGCTAAAATGACACCAATTTGAAAAGCAGCAGCAGCTGGGCTGGTGAAAGGGCTCTGTGTGAGGTCCATACTTGATTTCAGTCTAGATGGGGGTGTGTCGAGCTCCATCGCTTAGCAGGGTACAGCAGGTATACTGACTTAAGTCCTTGGGGAAATAGAAAATATAGAACTAGAGGAAGGATTAATCACAAGCGGGGCGATGGGCTTGGGTTACAGGCTGCAGAAAGGGGAGTTCAATAGTTAAACAAAGAACAAGAAAAAAACTACCAGACTGCAGTTGGATTAAGTCCTACTATGTTAAAAATTCACAGTCTAAGCATTGTATTTCTTTAAAATCAGACCAGAGACTGCAGCTCTGACAAAATGAGGTAGGTAGGTACGGAAAAAAAGGCTGACTCAGTAGGCCAAGCAGCTCTCATCTACCGTCAGATTTTATGTTTCTGTTTAAGGCATCAACCCAGCATTTGCATATCCACTGAGAACATGTGCAGGCATGTACAGTGACTCTGCAGACAAAGCTCACCAGGTGAAACCAAAAATATTCCATGATTCACTCAGTTGATGTTTCATACATCTCTCAAAGTAACTGGGATCAGAAGGCAGGTGGTCGTAAGCTTGATTACACAGTACTTTTTTCTGCTATACTTATGTTGTTTGCATAGTTTCCAAAGTATTCATTTTACACCATTATACAGTCTTTCTGTATAAGGCCTTCTGACATGACTATCTCATATAATGCAACTAGATGTGAAACGGTTTCTAACTTTGTACCACAGGACATAACACTTGTCCTTTTTTTCTGTTTCTTTCTCTGTACTTTGTGAATCATCTTGTGCACATACCCATCTTGGGTGACCAATATCCACCTCTCATCTTAAGGTTTGAATTCTTCTCTTTTTAACCACTCATGGGTCAGTTTTTTAGTCAAACTAGGGTTGTTGCAGCAGATTCTTGTATTTTCCACTGTAGTCATGAACTCTCCAGTTGTCTTTCTTTTGCTGATGCTCTGTCTTTAAAGGCTTTTTCTGCTTTTTGGCACAAGGTGTTGCTGGGGTTCCATACCTACTGGAGGATTAGCTACCAGATTTGCACTTTTCCAGAAGGTTCTCCCTAGTTTGGTGATGGAAGTAGTCTTTGGCTTAATCTGTTCATGATGCAGGACCTTGACTATGTTTGGGTCCTGAGATGTCAGTACATATGCATGCAGCCCCACAGTCATCAATCTGTACATGTATTTACTTTTAATATATGGATCATGAAAATAATATAGTAGAAAAGCATACAAAAAATTCTCCATAATAGTATCACTCCCAAAGTGATAATACTACACTTCAGGAGTGATAATAAGATCATTCAGGTGCCGTAATACTATCGTTCGGGACCTGAACTATAGTATTATCACCAAAACACAACAGCACATGTGCTAGTCTAGCTCCCAACATCTTTCAAAACGTGCCTTACAATTGGCGCTTTTTCCTGTTAGAACGGGCAGAACAGTTCAAAAAACATGGCGGCCACTGTCTCGCTTTTACCGAGAGTGTTTCTCAACTCGAACATTTTGGAGCTTTTTTGTTTTAAAAATGCAAGCAATTAAGATATCCAGTTGACCCTGCATTCCCCAGACATGTAAAAGGTAGGCTGTCCTTAGTAAAACAAAACAAACAAAAAAAAAAACACAGAGCAGTGAGGTGGTGTGGCGCATGGCCAGGATGTAGAGACTTGTTCGCTGCAGCGGCCAACCACCTGAGAGAAAACAAAAATCAGAAAATTGCATCCATATATTAAAATAGTATTAGCCCTGTGCATCATAGTAATTTATCTCAGAGTCTCTGGGACATGGCCTCGAGCTTCGCTCTCGAGGTTCCCAATGTCCCCAGAACCTCTCGATGGATTTATTACATTGTAATGCACAGGAACCTATCTATTATTCTATTTATGTATGTATTTATTTGAAAATGTTTTACCAGGTAAGCCATACAGCCAGCAGTCAGATTTAAACATGTGACATGGAAGGAGGGGAAGGAAGGATTGGAGAGGAGCACAGGAACAGGGTTAGCAATAAAATGACAATAATGCAAATGTGCAACATATACTATCATAGACTGTAGTCCATCTCAAGAAGGACCATGCCACCTTCAGTTCTTGGCATGTACAATCTTGGCATACTCTGTTTTTTGTGAAATGACTGAGAAGCATGCAGCAGTTTTCTTGATTTAGATCATTTTATTGGTTTTCAAAAACAGCATGCCTTTAATCATACATAACAGCTGATAATACAAAACATTAAAAGACCCTCCGAAACAAAACAGTAAGCATCCTTCTTGATAGTAGTATACAGACCAACACACATAGCAATATGATAAACATCAGACCTTAGCTGCTGAAAGAGCTACATGGACAATGGGGAGCTTTGAGTACACAGAAACAGGGTGAGAGTGGGGTGGGGAGGTGGATAAAAATTCCATAAATTTGGGATTTTGGTTTTAGCTTACTTTACTATACCCATGTAGGTCATATAGTTAAGGGGTATGCTCTTCTATAATTTCCAACATTGGTTATATTTAGGAGGGGAACTGAAACTAAGGATGTGGTGTTTACTGATTAGATCATTTTCAGAGGGGGGGAGTGGAAAGGTTGATCAAACCAACAATGGGTGCCATATCCTATAATACTAGAAAAACGTTCCCGTACCCCCATATGAAGTCTTACTGTATTTAGCAACTTTCGTGGCCCCTCTTTGCACTTGAGAAGTAAAGGGATTGTTGGTTGTCTTCAGTGTAGAATTTTCCTTTTTGCCTTCATGGAGAGAGCAAAGAACAGGTGACTATGCTGCTGGATATTACTTATGATTTATGTACCCTAGAATCCAGAAGCATAGAAACTGTGCAGTTGGTTCTTGGCATATGCTGCCTGCTGCTCTGTGACTTTCATTCCAGAAAAGCTGAACTGTGGTGCAAGCAAATAGGATGCGATAAATGTGTGTTGTGGGTAAGAAACATCTCAAGCATTCATCCTTAATTGGAAGCCCCATGTAAATGAGCTACAAGGGGTATGATGCCAATGCCCTGGCATTATTTTTGAATAAGCTGGTATCTCATGTCCAGTGACATTGACAGAGCCACACTCCAACACATATCCCTTTCCTCCGCAGAGCTGGTCATATTCATATCTCTAGGAAACACAATCGCACATACCCCAATAATGCAAAGCGTCATGGAAAACATATGCAAATCCCCCATGAGAGAATTTGGACTAGCTCTAATTTAAGCAGAATTGCATGGTGCCAGAAGGTCTCACAGTGCAATCAGCAAAGGTTTAGAATAGCAGACACATACACGTGTTTTGTCCTCATTTGACTCATCAGTGAAAGATACTTGTCTTATCAGGAGTTAGCCACTCTTATGGGGATGTTATTTGTTTGGGTCATGGGGACCCCAAAATAGAGAAGGAAAGAACAACAAAAAAAAACCAGAGCAAATGCCTTGAGGCATGGGTTATCCCGGAGGATATTGGCTCTGGGATTCTTTTGTAGTTCTTTTACTTCTCTATTTTGGGGTCCCCAAAAGCCAAACAAATAACACCCCCTTAAGAGGTGGCTGGTTCCCTCTCCCCGGGCTAAGACACAGATATGAGACAATGATGGGTCCAAATGAGGACAAAACATGTGTATGCGTCTGCTGTTCTTAGCCTTTGCTGATTGCACTGTGAGACCTCCTGGCACGATGCAATTCTGCTTAAAGTAGAGCTAGTTCAAATTCTCTCATGGGGATTTGCATACGTTTCCCATGATGCTTTGCATTATTAGGGTATGTGCAACTATGTTTCCTTTAAAATATGGCTATATGGCCAATATCCTCTGGGATAACCCATGCTTCAGGGCATTTGCTCTGGGCTTCTTTTGTAGTTCTTCTCCTTCTCTATTTTTTGGGTCCCCATGACCTGAACAAATAACATCCCGCTTAAGGGGTGGCTGGCTCCCTCTCCCTGGGCTAAGACACAGATATGACACACTGATGAATCCAAATTAGGATGAAACACGTGTATGTGTCTGCTGTTCTTAGCCTTTGTTGATTGCACTGTGAGGCCTTCTGGCACCATGCAATTCTCCTTAAAGTAGAGCCAGTCCAAATTCTCTCATGGGGATTTGCATATGTTTCCCATGATGCTTTGCATTATTGAGGTATATGCAACTGTGTTTCCTTTAAAACTTGGCTGTATGGCCAATATCCACCTGGATAACCCCATGCCTCAGGGCATTTGCTCTGGGGTCCTTTTGTATATTCATATCTCTTGCCCATCTAAAACAATATGTACTTAAGCTGGGGTCTGAGGTTCCCTGTATACTGTTATACATGTGTGTATGGGATGTGTGTGTACATCCAGTCCATTTCTTTTGGAAAACAAAAGAAACAATTCCCTAAGCATCAGCTTTTTTGATGATGTGTAATCCAGGCCTAGCCAGGGTTTAAGACTGTGGCATAGTTGGAGGCACCTCGTGTCAAACTGGAGTACACTATGCTGCTGCATGATCTGTGTAAAAGGTAACATTATATGTGTGCCGAGACAAAGCAGGGGTCTCACATGGATGATGCCCATCTCTTTCCATTTAGTCTAGTTAGCATGTTATCAATTTTTTTGATATTATTCCATAGTGGCTCAAGATGCTCTAGGGACCATGTAGACAACTGTATGAGCTTAACTAGTTTCACTCGCGCTGAACATGTACATTTAACTGAATTGGGGTGGGAGGTTCTTCTTTGAGGAGTTCAGGAAAGCAGAGTTGATAAAGTCCTGGAACCTAGAAGTGTCTATTACAGATGAACCCACATGGGGATCTGTTGGCTGTTATAGCCAACATAGTGTAAAGCCTGGGAGATACCATATGCCATGGTGTATGACCACATGCACGGGAGATGCCAACCACCTCTCTTTCATGGGGCACCAGGTTATATTCTGCCAACGGAAACCTGAGAGCATTCTACCAATTTTCTGGAGCAATTTTAATGGGGAAATTACTGACAGTGTATAGAAATCTTGACAGGGCAATCAATTTGAATGCAACTATTTTCTCTAGTGTGGACAAGTTCAATTTTTGCCACATATCAAAATCTAGAGATATCTCTGCCATGAGTGGTGAAAAATTTCTTATAACCCTGCCCACTACCCAAGATGCAAGTACTGTACCCAAGTAACAAATATCATTGCAAATCTAGTGTGGGTGGTAGCCAGGAAGTATTGTAGGTTGCTCTGGACAGCTGGCTACTGAAAGCACTTCTTTTTAGGATCAAATTACACATAATCCTTATATTATTTTTGCAAATTCATTGATAAACATGTCAAGTTTTTTTGCTTTTCTGTCTAACTGGTCCAGTTCATTCTTTGGACAGTAAATAATACCAAAACTGTATGGAATCACAGAACAGGCAAGTTGATTTACAGCTTGCACTTTATTTTGTGTTGTCAAAGCAGTTTTAGTATTCTTTGCTGAGTCTTTCTCTCCTGTTTGTATTGTATTGCTGTTCCTTTATCTATTTCCAGGTACATGTTTAATCCTGCATGTCAATTTCTTTTATGTTGCTGTCCTTCAAACTGAGGGTTTCGGTACAGGTAAGCCTTCTTTTAACGAATGCTGCATTGTCACAACTATCAAATTCAAATGGAATCCTAGTGTCATAGCAGAAGGATTTTGCAGTTTACAACTGCTCCTTTAGACTTTTGCCACAAGTTATAAAGCTTTCAGTCATCTATGAACAAAAGAGGGGTGTCACTGGCCAGTCTTTTTTATTTCTGGAGTTTAAGCTACACCCATACCCCACGTTATTTATGAAGCTGCTCAATAGGTTTAGGGCTTGGCAAAAAAAAAGGGTGGTGTCAAGGAATCTCCCTTGCTTTATCTTGATATTTAGAATGGTGCCCTGGGCTTAATCATGGTTCAGCTGCAGGGTAGTTTGCTACTTTCTCACAGCAGATGGAGATGGTGACTTGACACTACAGGACTCATTAGAATGCTCAACCTCATATCTTTCTGTCCTTAGCAGATTCTGAACCTCTTTTTCAATCTCTTCCCTTTCTAAGCTGCTAAACCTTTTGCTTTTCATCATAATACATTTCAGTGTGATTATTCTTTTCTTTGTGATGTTCACCATACCTGGGTGTCTTTGTCTAAATGTGTGTTTCAATATCTATCTAGTCTTTCTTAAATTAGCAAGATCTTTTTTTGTTTTTTCTGCATACACGCTAAACCATACAACAGCCTTTTTCTTTATTCAGTGCCAGGACTTTTTACATTTTCATTTCAAGCATTTCCAGTTCCTCTTTCTTCTCCCTCCCTACTTCTTCACGTGCGGTTTTCTGAAGCCTTTCTTGGTTGCTGTCATCTACATATTACTTGTTAATATTTGTCCCATTAAAGATCTGATGCAGACATTTATAACATTATTTAAAGTAAAATAGCAGTAGGGACTATGCCTCATTGTTCCAGTTTTATGTGGATATATTCTGTATACCCTCTGTCTGGAAATTCAAGGTGTGTTGCCTAGTAAACACATTGCAAGTTTTCCCATGTATCCTCAATTGTCTGCTTAACTGTGTCGGTTTCATGGTCTGGTTTGTCAGGTGTTTTGGTTTTGTCACCTGTTGGCTTCTGCTGCTATGGGACCATGATCTGTATTATCTGACATAGGGGCAGGAGTGTTATGGATGTCCGAGGATATGGCACTAGCACACTAGTTGTAATATGCGTTAGTGTTAAGGCTTCTGCTGGGCACTTTTTTTATCCTGAGAGTTGTGCATCCAGCATGCAGTTTCATTTACTCTCCATACTGTACAGTGGTTTTACCCTGGTGAGATTCTGTAGAAACAGGATATACCACATGCAAGTACTCAACAAGGGTTGAATGTGAAACAAAATTTTAGTGCCATCTCACTAATGTCGTTAGTTACTCCACGAATGATTTGTCACTTTCATTACTTTTTCCAGTCCCTATAAGTCCATCCAGGCCCCATCACTCCATTTCTCCTTTGGGTAGTGTCTCCAGTGTTCAGGGTTTTTCATACCATGACATGAATGGACACCATTCTTAAACCAGGGCATGTTCAACAATCAGGAAATCAGTACCTTATTAAATATTTAATATTTGCTGAAAGTGCTGTCCTTAATACAAGCAATGCTCCTTGGATGGCTTTCTTCTGTAGTTCATAAGGTGCTGCAGATACTGGTAGCATATTCAAGTGTGCCTGAAAGTTATTTTTAGTTAGGCATGTGTCTCCAATGAGAACTGGGTGTATTTCTACGTTTCTATGTTTGTTTTGTTGCATACCCAGTTATTTGATGATCTTTTGTCTCACCATGCATTAGACACTGTTGTCCCTTGGGACAGGCTTTAGCTGAGCTACCTTTGTTTTTCTTGTAATATCAGGTTTTCTGATATTTACTTGTTTTAAAGTAGACACTGGGCACTTCCATGTGATCATTACTACTTCATTCTCTGTGATCCTTTCAGATTTGTGGTTTCAGTGTTTTTCTACTACCTGTATATTTTAGTGGCTGCATAGTTTCCAGTGAATCAGTCTAGCGAAGTTATCGTGCCTTTCTGTGTACAAGCCTTCTGACACGAGTACATCACATTCTTCTATTAGATGGGAGGCAACTTCTAATTGTGTAAAACAAAACCTACAGTTATCCTTTTCAACTGCTTTTTTTCTTTTCTAAACAGCTGGTAAATCACCTTGTGTGCAGCCCACTGTTTTAGGAGGCCAATATATACCTCTTATCTTGGAGCTTGAATTCTCCTCTTTTTAACAAGTCATGGGTCATTTCTGGCTCGTGGTTGATGCAGCAGATCCATATATTTTCCACTGTAGTTGCAGGTCCACCAGCTGTTTTTCCCCTCATTGTTCTCTGTCTGTAAATGCTTTTTTTCTGTTGTTTTGCGCATTCCATTGCCAGCTGTTCCAGGTTTACCACAGTTGCTTCCCCTTGGGGTTTTCTCTAATTTTGTAATGGAAGTAGTCTGGGACTTGTTATCTTCATGATGCAGGACACTGGCTACAGCTGGGAACTGGGATGTCAGTAAATACGCCTGATGCCCCAGCATCGCTGACCCATATGCAAAGTGAATCTCAAAATGGCCAATGCCCCCTTCAGACCTTGGAATGTAAAATATTGGCATACACGGTTTTTGAAAATTAGTTAATAGTCACAGAGAAGTTTTCTTGTTCTTCTGCCAACTGATTTTCATCATTCGTTGGGCAGTCAATAATATGAAAACTTTATAAGATCAGAGGAAGGGCAAGTTGAATTATAGCTTGTACAATAATGCATTTTGTCAAAGCAGTTTTCAGTATGGGCTTCATTCCTTTCTGAGATTTTCCCTCATTTGTTTATGTAGTACTGCTGCTCCGTCCGCTATTCCCAGGTACTTGTATACTCCTCCTACTCGATTTCTTTCATGTTACAGTCCTCCTTCAACATAATGTTTTCAGTACAGGTTAGCTTTCCTTTAGTTAATGTTGCTTTAGCACATTTATCTAATACAAACTTTATGTGGATACCATCAGAGGGCATGGCAGTGTGTAACTGCTATTTCTGGAGTTTATCACATGAGCTATAAAGGTTTGTCATCTATGGACAGATTATTTATTTCTGGAGTTCAAGCTGTAGCCATACCCTAACTTATTAATGAGACTGCTCAAGGGTTTAGGGCAAGGCAAAAAAAGAGCAGTGACATGGAATCTCCCTGAAATATCCTCCGTTGTATCTTTAAGTTTATCTCTGGGCTTTATAGTGGTTCAGTTGCAAAGTAGTTTGCCACTTTTTCATAGTGATATTAATTTTATCGGAACAGGGTAGATTCTATGGATTCTCAAGCTTTTAAGAATTCAAGAATGTAGAATACTATCAATGTTTTTGTAGTTTATCCATGCTACAATAGGGTTGTAGTCGTTTTTGCAGCTATCAATAATGACTTTATTCAGCAGACACTGGTCTTTTGTGCCACAAATGTGTCTTTTTGTTACACAGTACAGGCTAATTAATCAGAATGTGGATATTTAGGATGTCCACTTTACTGGGAGTCCCATCAGAAACCGATTAAGTAGCTATGTTAATCTATGACAGCTAAAACTGCAGAAAAAGGATGTCCCTGCTGCTCCCAACCACTTAGTTGGAAAGATCAAGTATGCTCTTGCCCAGGCATGTCCCTCTCAAATCCATCTAATCCCCTTGCAAATCCTTTTTCACAACTAAGGTGTGAGTCTCTTCCTTCCTCCTGCCTTCTCTGCTCAGCATCGTCTCCCACATGATATTCTTGTTGATCTCCCCTCCATCCTCTGCTTATCTTCTCTAGCCCCCTCTGTCATGCCTCCTCTAATTTTGGGAAGGCACTGGGCAACAGTGAATCTGTTTTTAATTTTTCAAACTGTCTGTTGAGTCATGGATTGTGGGTGAAAGTAATCATGGTTAGCACTTCTCTAATGTACATCGTGACCCTCCTTCCATCTCTAGTGGCTGACATGGCAGTCCTTAAGACCTGAATGTGGTACAGATTGTGAGATTCCCGAACAACAGGACAAACGCTGCCACCTGCTTCTGCCATGCTGATTCTGACTACCTGCTCTCTCTCAAGTAACTCACTCTCAGTCTTATGCTAGTGGTTGAGGATACATTAATTAAGAACAGAAAGGGACATTTGTGATGGTTTTCAGTGTTTAGTGAGCCTACCTCAACAGTACTGGACATAACATTAATGGAGCAAAAGGGAGGGTTATAGTGGCAGTAAGCTAGGGCTTATAAATGACAGAAGTGCAGCTTCTAAAAATTGGGATGGCTGCTTTATTAGGATGAACCCCCCTGCCACAAGGATGTCAGAATTAAGCAGCCTCTACAGTATTGCCAGAGTCTAATGGAGTTTTAGTAGTTATAGACTGCATCTATTCCAGTGTGTAATTTGTATGTTATAGGCACACAAGTTCTTGGGTGATAGTTATAAGGATAATTAGCAGATTCTGATTTAAGGAGAAGTAGAATTTTAACTGTTGTTAGGGAGGTGGATGTTAACTCGGGTTGAGCATTTAACCGGTTTCACAGGTTGCTAAGCTATAGTGCAGGAATATTATTAGTTTTAACTAGATGTTAGGCACAGCATCTACACCTGAGGATTTCCATCTGGAGACCTTCTTTTGTTTAACTTCATTCTCCCCCAGCTGTTGCATATGGCTGCTCTATATCACTGATGGTAGCCTCATTTAAGCTGTATTTCACTTTCTGTATCGACTCTGCTTCTGTGTTGTTCTCAACTAGGTTTTCATAAATGTTTTTTTTTTCAGAATATCTCAAATTCTTTCTTTTCAAGTGGTGTTGATACCTTACCAGCTGTCTTTCCAAACTCCCTATAGAAGTTATTTGGATTCTCTCTGAATGATCGGTTCTGTGCGCTTACCTTGTTTTTCGCCTCCTGAGCTTCTTGGCCTCCGTAGAGATCTTTAGTTTGTTGCTAGAAGTGATAAAGTTTAGGTTCCGTTATGTAGCACTATAATATTTTTGTTTTATTCTGTCTACTTTTGGGAGGACTTTCATTGACCTATTTTCTGTTCTGAACTCTACCAACAATGACACTTCTGATTTTAACACCTGTACTGTCCACTGTAAAGGGTGTTTCCATGGTGGTGTGTTGCTTCTTTTGCTCTTGGGTCTTGCCTGTCATGGTAGTTCTCTTGTTATTAGTTTGACTGCATAGTATTCTATTTGGTTCTGTTGACCTCAACGATATTATATGGGACCTTCAGAATGGTTGTGACAACATGGTTTGGCTAATTCATTTTTAACCACAGTTGTTGCTTATACCTTTTCAGCCACTATCACTGGTGCATTTTTATGTATTTAACCATTGAGTGAAACTAAATATATTGTCGTTCTGATTTATTGTACATCTTGCTTTTGTTTGTTATGCATTATTCCTGATTTTTCTCTATTCTCCACCCCCAGCCCCCAGGTCACAACTGGAAACAAGCCCATCAGGAATTTGCTTGCCTACCTGGTAAAATAAGTTTCTAATAAATAAATGTTTTGATCCCCAGGGTTGAGGGTTGTTCCTGTAGTAGACAGAACCTGCTGTTTCTCTCTCTCTCTGCGTGGTTTTGGTTAGTACTTCTGAAGTTGTAACTGAACATGATGTGTGAGGACAACTTTGCTGCTGCTTAATTGTGGTAGGTGCACAAGTGTCTGTCACTTGTAGCAGTATTTGAAAGTTATCACTAGGCCATGTTTTTATAGCAGGTGGAGTTGATGTCTTAGCATTGGCTTGTGTTTCGATGTTTTCTGTGGGTGTGCTGCTGCATTCCTAATGAAGACTCCCCACCATGAATCCTTCTTTCCTTAGATGATCTAGGACCTTTTCAAGTTGTTGTCTTTCTACAATGATAAACTGCTTGTTTTTCTTCACATTACTTTTCTGAGTGGCTATGCATTTCCCTTGTGAAGTTTGACATGTCTGGGTGTCTTTGTCTAGACAAGTGTTACAATGTATTTGTTTTAACATTGTTGAGGGCAGGTTTCATTTCTGCATATATACTACACTATACAAGATCTCTTACATTTGTTCAGCTCATGCATTTTCCTTTTTGTCCTCTAGTATCTTTGTTTCCTCCTTTTCCTGTAATTTCTTTACCTGCCGATTCTTGTAGCCTCTCTATGTTGGTATCTATTACATATTTCTTGTTTTTCTCTTACCAAAGATCTGATGTTGGCATCCACAATATTATTTAATACCAAGGCTAGGACTACTACTCTCTCCTCCAGTTTTATTTGCATTAATTGTGCATGCTCTCTGTCTGGATGCACTGCACATTATTAACAGTACATTATTTATTTTTTATCCTTGTATGTCCAATTAACTCTGTGGAGTCCACCGGACAGGCCATCAGTTTTACCTTTTGTGGCTTGTCAGCTTCTGCTGCCACTGGGGGACCACGATCTATATGATCTGACCCGTGAGCAAGGATGTGGCACTATCAGCTTGATCAGCATTTGCCTCAGTGCAAAGGATTGTGCTGGGGACTTTTTTACCATGGAAGCCATGCACCGTGCATTCAATTTATTTCATTCTCTATTCAATAAAGAAGTTTGGCCTTGGTGAGATTTTGTAGAAACAGGACCTGCACGTAAAGGCACCCACCAAGACCTGAATGTGAAAAAAGTTTGTGACTCATCCCAAATGTCCCTAACTGGTTCTGTAATGATTTCTCACATTCATTACTCCACCCATGTGAATTTGCTGATGTTTTATCAGGTAAAAACTTTTGTTACATTCAGCACATTTATATGCTTTCTCCCTATGTGAATTCGCTGATGTTTAATGAGACTACTCTGCCATGTGAAACTCTTGTCACATTCAATACATTTAAATGGTCTCTCCCCTGTGTGAATTCGCTGATGGGTTATGAAGCTACTCTGTCCTGTAAAACTCTTGTTACATTCAGGACATTTATATGGTCTTTCCCCAGTGTGAACTCGCTGATGTGTTATGAGGGCACTCAGATCCTTAAAACTCTTGTCACACTCAGTACATTTATATGGTCTCTCCCCTGTGTGAATTCGTTGATGTGTTATCAGGCTACTCTGCCGTGTAAAACTCTTGTCACATTCAATGCATTTATATGGTCTTTCCCCCGTGTGAATTCGCTGATGTGCTTTGAGGTTAATCTGCTGCGTAAAGCTTCTGTCACATTCAACACATTTATATGGCCTGTTACCCATGTGAATTTGCTGATGTGTCATGAGGCTACTCTGCTGTGTAAAAGTTTTGTCACATTCAGTACATTTATATGGTCTCTCTCCTGTGTGGATTCGCAGATGCTTCATGAGGGCACTCTGATCCATAAAACTCTTGCCACACTCAGTGCACTTATAAGGTCTCTCTCCCGTGTGAATTCGCTGATGTGTTACAAGACAACTCTTCTGTGTAAAAGTCTTGTCACATTCAGTGCATTTATAAGGTCTCTCTCCAGTGTGGATACGCTGATGGTGATTCAGGTGACGCTTATGGCCAAAGCTCTTGTTGCATTCAAAACATTTATGTGGTCTGTCCCCTGTCTGAATGTGCTGTGTTTTAAGCACTATAAAACCATCATCCGTACATTTAGTTGCCTTAAACTTGCTTAAACTCCTCTCATATTCAGTATAGTTAAATAGCATCTCTCTTTCATTAATTTGTTGTTGTAGAGAGATGAGGTGTTCATTGAAACTCGTCCCATATGAATGCAGTTTCTCTGCTGTATTACTATGCTGGTGTTTCTTACATGTTGATTGCTGGTTACAACTCTCATTACATTCAGCCCTCCTGCTGACTAAAAAGAAAATATATTTAATTACAATTAAGTAACAAATGTCTCACATGTTTTTGAATAAACCTTTGTGAGGGTTACAAAACAAACTTTACCAAGTTATAACTTCCAGGAATTTTGCTTAAAACATTATTCTGGTGACTCCTTGAGATTCTTTTCCCTTAACCATCAATGTGCAAGCTACAAATATTGTGACGTGAAAATGTGGAATATATGTATGTGTGTGTATATATATATATATATATATATATATATATATATATATACATACAGAGAGCTATTTGCAACTGCAAAATTCATCAACTGCAACTCAACTTCTGTAGTTTATCCGAGTGTGTTAATAATACTTTCTGTGTACGCGAAACCATTCAGAAATTGAAAATCAGAATGGGTGATCATATGTGCCAATGAAAAGAGGGACCCTGTGAATGCTCTGACACACAACACACTTCAAACATAGTTTTACTCAATTCTATGGTTGTGTGAATATCTTTTCCCAAATATTTGGCTGAATATTCAGTATTCAACAACTAAATATTCAGGTATTCAGTACAGAGTTATTCAGCATTCAGTTATAACCAGCTCAAATGGCTGCAGCAGTCATACAGAAAATATAACATTATTTATTTATTTATTTATTGAATTTTGATGACCGGGTAGGCCCACTGGGCCCCGGAGGTCCCTTTTTCAGGGGCGACCAGGGAATAACAGTACATAAACTTGGTAAGCAATAATACATATACAAGTTATTGGCAATATATGTAAAGCAGTACAGTCTTTTCTATCGGTTACATTACATTATTTCAGTGCTACATATGACTATGTCTCTAAGAACCCTCCTTGGAAGTTCAGTGGGGGGGTAGAGTTCGCTGAGGAGTTAGTGCTGCCAGTTCGAGTGTAGGAGATTTACATGTAGTAAGTGCACAGACCAGGGGTCATGGTTGGAGTGTCAGGTACCATAGCATTGGCATTTACTCATTGCCAGCATACGAGTCCTGAGTCTCATAAGGAAACACATTACAAATGGGGTTTCTCGCACCACCGATGGGAGGTTGTTACAAAGGGAGGGGGCAGCATGAGAAAAGGACTTATAATCTGCCTT
This sequence comes from Neoceratodus forsteri, assembly GCA_016271365.2. Lineage (NCBI taxonomy): Eukaryota > Metazoa > Chordata > Ceratodontiformes > Ceratodontidae > Neoceratodus > Neoceratodus forsteri. The sequence goes on from JADMNL010000024.1 coordinate 216,917,988, forward strand.
GGTCCTGAACTTAGGGACCTCTAGAAGAGTTTGGCATGAGGTCCTGAGGTTACACAGATTTCTCTTTACAGTTAGGAGTCCTTTGAGACTCGGGGGAGGCGTGGGGCTAATTAGCTTCTTTGCCAGGCACAGTACCGGGTACCTGAGGTGAGCTTCGAAAGATGGCCAGCTGAGTCATGATAATGACTTGCAATGGTGGCTCCTAGAGTGGGATAAGGAGACAAAGCGGACCACCTTATTGTATAAGATCTGTAGCTTACTGAACTCCAGCTTTGCGACACCCTGAAGTACCGGGGCAGCATAAGAGAGTGTTGGGAGCAGGACACTAGAGGCAATAGCAGTCCTGGCTTCGGGGATCAGCTGATCCTTAAGCTGGTATAGTATTCCGAGTTTACCGTGGATGACTTTTGTGACTTGGTCTACATGTTGTTTGAAGGTGAGACCTTGGTCTAGGGTAAGGCCGAGCTATTTTGTGGAGGAAACCACTTCAAGTTTGTTACCCACCAGGGACGTGAGTTGAAGTAGTTGTGATCTGTCTTGTCCAAGAGCTCTAGGTCCAAATAACATAGCTTCAGTTCTGTTGGTATTAAGGACCATTTTGTTCTTGATGAACCATTCCTCCATAATGTGGATGTCCACTTGGAGGGATGTTCCTAGGTCCGCCAGGTTATCGGAGGCTTTGTAAATCACAGCATCGTCCGCATATTGGATGACATTGCTGCTCCCACAGTGGTTGTGCAGTTCATTTACAAACAGTGAGAACAATAGTTGGACCAAGTATAGACCCTTGGGGTACTCCCTCCTTAAGGGGCAGTGGATTGGAGAGTTTGTCCTGCCACCTGACCCTGCGTATGCGCCGTGAGAGGTAACTTTCAAACCATTTAAGAGCATGGGTGTCAAGGCCTATGTGGCAGAGTTTATGGAGCAGTAGTCAGTGGTCCACCAGGTCGAAGACCTTGGAAAGGTCGATGAAAACTGCACCTGTGTTGGATCCAGAGTCGATTTCTCTAAGCACATCAGTAGAGAATTTGATTAAGGAAGTATCAGTCCCATGTTTGGCTCTAAAGCCATGTTGCGCCGGGGAAAGAAGCCTGTGTGCCTCTAAATACTCCCTTAGTTGGGTATAGACTAATTTCTTCAGGATTTTTGCCAGGGTACACAGCAAGGAGATCAGCCTGTAGTTCCCTATTGGCTCCACAGGCCCGCCCTTATGAATAGAGACCACATGAGCCTGCTTCCACAGCTCCGGGACAGATCCTTCTAGAAAGGACCTGTTAATGAGCCAGGTGAGTGGCCTTGCGAGTGCTGAGGCACCGTCTTTGAGAAGTCTAGTTTGGATGCCATCCGGGCCTCCTGTACCTCTTGTTTTCAAGGTTTTTAGAATGGCCAGGCCCTCTTTCACCTTTGCCAGCCACATATGAAAAGATGGGCAGTCTAGGTTAGGAGGGTCCAGTGTGAAGGACTCATTGTTGGGCACCGAGGGCCCTGCCTTGTAATTATCTAGGTTCGTGAAGCATATATTGAGGGCCTCAGCAATGAGTACCTCGTTGTGCAGTACCTGCCCATTAGCTGTAATAGGGCCTAGGGCTGCCTTTTTATTTCCCTTTATCAATTCATTGATGTGGGACCAGAAGGACCTCGGGTTGCCGAGGTTAGTTTTCTGGAGATGGTTGAGATAAGCCTTTTTCGCTAGCTTAGCAGCCTGCTTACATTGGTTTCTAAGAGCTCTATAGGTTTCCTGGTCTGCTAGAAGCGTAGAGCTCTTGAACTTTTTCCAGGCTTTGTCGCGGCCAATCATCAGGGCCTTTAAGGAGGGGGTGATCCACTTATAACAGCTGCCTTTTACTCGATAGGTCTTCATCGGAGCAAGGTGGTCGGCAGCCCTAGTGATAGATCTGTGAAAGAAGGCAACTGCCCCTTCCAGGGTAGGGAGACTACGTAGTGGACTCCAGTCTAAGTTACCGAGAAAGTCATTGTAATGCTCCAGAGAGAACTTGGAGTAGTCCCTGGAGGTGAGTATTCTAGGTAGAACCCTGTCCACCCTGTTCTTCCAGACACAGAAGATGGGCGAGTGGTTACTGAGAGCATTGGCCATGATGCCTGCAGATTAAATATATTTTTTGGGTATGACACTAAGGCCCAGTCAATAGTAGAGTGATTTCCCGTTTTGTAGTTCATCCTGGTGGGTTGAGTGATAATATGGGCAAGATTTGCCTCATGTAACAGGCCATTTATAGAGGACCTAGCCTCTTGGGCCCAGTTAAGATTAAAATCACCCAGTATGAGAAGTTCTGATGCAAACTCAATAGTTAGGTTTTTAGTGAGTGTCTCCAGGGATTGGAGAGCATCTGTAGAGGGGCTATATATGCATCCTATGTTAAGATGTTTGACACCGCTGAGGGTGAGCCATATGAAGATAGTTTCAATTTCGGGAGGCATGCTGTGCTTCAAGCAGACAAGGGAGGAGATCAGGGCAGCCTTCACATAGATAAGTACCCCGCCCCCCCTTTTCTGAATTCTGTCCTTTCGGTAGCAGACATACCCTGAGGCAGCAATTTCATGGTCAAGAACCTGAGGTTTTAACCAGGTCTCTGAAACAGCTAGCACATCAGGATTATAGAAGGCTAGCCACGCTTGTACTTCATGAATCTTAGGCCGTAGACTACAGATATTCATGTGGGCTAGCCTCAAGCCCCTAGGTGACGTCCAGGTCAAGTCTTGTGAGGAGGAAATTGAGATGTTAGCAATACCTGGGCCCGGGTTAGGTTGAATATCACCTGCAAGTAACAGCAGAGCTGTGAGCAGGAGACAGAGAGTAAAGGTTAGAAATGGGAACCTCACTTTCCTGGGTTTATTCATAGTTAGGAGAAGGGACCTGTAGCAGATCCCACTTCTAGTGAATTTATAGGCAACTAGGAGGGATATATTGCCTGCTGGGGATGGGCAGTAATAATGACTGGCCAGGTGCGCGGCAGGTCCATGCGGGGACTGGGTAGAGGGGCCAAGTTGGCAAGCAAGCCAGTCAACCCAGAGCACTGAGGAAATGTATAGGGTGGCGAGGAGGAGACCTCTGTTCGGTCTGTATTGGCCCAGCCTGCCAGACAATGCTGACTCCCGGACAGGCATCCTAACATCTGGGTACATTCTCTGAGTATTCCTGCCTGGACTGAGCAGTAGCAGGATTTGGACTAACCCAGTTTCAAATACAGGCAAGGTGCAGTGGGAAACAGAATGGAGCACAATCTAGATCCTTATTACTGCAGCCCCCTGGTAATAATTGCTGAGCAGAGAAATTGACTATCTACCTTTTATATTCCATTTAGTACTAGCCCAGCATTCGGATAATAGTGGTCTCACTTGGAATATACTTTTTGTCTATAATTGTACAGTACAGTTAGTAGCCAGATCAGGCGGACCACTCTGTGACTGTAATTATACCTTGAAATGATACCATATGCCGGAGTAAGTTACTTAAGCAATTAGTTGGACTAACTAGTAACCATTCAAATAAACATAGGTAGAGGCATCACTTCTCAATCACTGGGCAAGTCTAGAAACAAATTCAGGGCATCAGGTGAGTTGAGAGTTAGTAGAAATAGATGCCTGAAAAACGTACACCTAGTCAGGCCAGTTCAGGGCAGTAGCTAGGTACAATCTACTCAAGGGCTGAAGAGTACCATCTCATGAGAGAATTGATATGGGTTGGGTGGCTGTAGGTGGAGCAAGAAATAGGGCAAGAGTGTAGGGACGAAGCTCCTCCTAGAGTGATGACTCCAGCCTTCCCTATTGGTGTAAGGGAGCAGTGAGCGGAGCTAGCACGGATTTTTCAAACCAGCATTCGGCGGTCATTAGCAGCTATGGGGGTGGGGGGTCCGCCTGGCAGATTCAGCTGTCGGCACCTCTACCTTGCGGTTCAGTTCCTTGAAGTGGAGCGATGGAAGGGGGGAGCCCGATTCAGTCAGTCTCCCTCGCCGCCCCAAGCGGTTGCAAATTCAGTCTTGGCGCTGAGAGGGGATGCAGCCTTTAACTGCAGGGCTGCTCTCCGTCACCACCCCTCTCAGCCAATGGGCTCAGGTGCCTTTTTTAAAACTCTATGGCGCCAAAGCAACAAAGGGATGCAGGATGCAGTTCTGGCTCCCAGTTTCCAGCTTCGGCGATCGTTTCAGGTAAGGGGGTGGTCCGATTTCTCAAACCAGCATTCGGCAGTCGTTAGCAGCTATGGGGGAGGTCCGCCTGGCAGATTTAGCTGTCGGAGCCTCTACCTCGCGGTTCAGTTCCTTGAAGTGGAGCGATGGAAGGGGGACCCGATTCAGTCGGTCTCCCTCGCCGCCCCAAGTGGTTGTGAATTCAGTCTCGGCGCTGAGAGGGGATGCAGCCTTTGGAAACTCATAGAGGCCCTGGTCAAAAAGGATCAGGGAAAGCAGGAAGCCTTTGAGCCGTACACCATGGTCAGGGTGAGTCTCCCCAACCTGTAGATGGTGCCCATGAGGAGGAAGCACTGACTGAAAAAGAAATATTCAGAGCAGACACAGCAGCATCTACTACCAAAAAAGCTGCCAAAGGAACAGGACAGACTGACAGCAGTTGCACTGAGTCAAGCAATACACCTGGAACTGGAACAGCTGAGGCTGTTGTTCAAATGTGTAAATATGTAGAAACAAGCCAGAATCCAGAAGGAAAACATGCTGATGCAGGAACAGGCCACAATTCATTTGGAAATTATGCAGAAGGAGAAACAGACCACAATTCAGCTGGAAACTATGCAGCTGGAGAAATGGGTCACAATCCAGCTGGAAATCATGCAGCTGGAGAACCGGGTCACAATCCAGCTGAAAACCATGCAGCTGGAGAAACGGGTCACAATCCAGCTGAAAACTATGCAGCTGGAGACGGTCACAATCCAGCTGAAACCATGCAGCTGGAGAAATGGGCCACAATACAGCTGGAAACCATGCAGCTGGAGAATGGTCACAATCCAGCTGGAAACCATGCAGCTGGAGAAATGGTCACAATCCAGCTGGAAACCAGGCAGCTGGAGAATGGTCACAATCCAGCTGGAAACCAGGCAGCTGGAGAAATGGGTCACAATCCAGCTGGAAACCATGCAGCTGGAGAAACGGGTCACAATCTAGCTGGAAACCATGCAGCTGGTGAAATGGGCCACAATCCAGCTGGAAATGATGCGGATGGAGAAACAGACCGCAATCCAATTGGAAACGGTGCAGCTAGAGAAACGGGTCACAATCCAGCTGGAAACAATGCAGCTGGAGAAACAGGCCACAATTCAGCTGGAAACCATGCAGCTGGAGAAATGGGTCACAATCCAGCTGGAAACCATGCAGCTGGAGAAATGGGTCACAATCCAGCTGGAAACCATGCAGCTGGAGAAATGGGTCACAATCCAGCTGGAAACCATGCAGCTGGAGAAATGGGTCACAATCCAGCTGGAAACCATGCAGCTAGAGAAACGGGTCACAATCTAGCTGGAAACCATGCAGCTGGTGAAATGGGCCACAATCCAGCTGGAAATGATGCAGATGGAGAAACAGACCGCAATCCAATTGGAAACGGTGCAGCTAGAGAGACGGGTCACAATCCAGCTGGAAACAATGCAGCTGGAGAAACAGGCCACAATTCAGCTGGAAACAATGCAGTTGGAGAAGCAGGCCAAAATCCCGCTGGGAAAGATGCAGATGGAGAAGCAAGCCAAAATCCATCTGGTAAAGATGCAGATGGAGAAACAGGCCAAAATCCAGCTGAAAGTGGTGAAATGGACAAACAGGCCAAAATTCAGGTGGGTAAGATGCAGATGGAGAAATGGCTAAAATTTAGCTGGAAATGATGCAGATGGATAAACTGACCACAATCCAGCTGGAAAGGATGCAGTTGGAGAAACAGGCCAAAATCTAGCTAGAAAACATGTAGATGGAGAAACACTATTGAATCCATCTCGGAACAATGCAGGTGGAGAAGCAGGCCAAAATCCAACTGGGAAAGATGCAGATGGAAAAACAGGTTAAAATCCAGCTGGAAACGATGCAGCTGCAGACAAAGGTCAAAATCTATCTAAAAATGATGCTAATGGAAAAACATGCGAAAATCCACCTGGAAACGATGCAGATGGAGAAAAAGGATACAATCCAGCTGGAAATGATACAGATGGAGAAACAGACCAAAATCCAGCTTGAAATGATATAGATGCAGAAATGGGCCAAAATCCATCTGGAAACAATGCAGATGCAAAAGCTGAGAAAAAGGCACAGAGAGCTAAGAGAGGAAGAGAGGTAGACTTCTGGTGCAGACATAAACTTGAGTGGCAGCGATTAGATCTGCAGCTGTCCAGACTGGTAAATATGAACACACGAAAGTTGCCAGCAGAAACAGGCCTCATGGTCTATCAAGTCTGCTCGAATGTGCAGCTAGCACCCCTACACTGCAGCTGCCCCATCGCATCCCCCCCTCACCCTCGGAAACTGCTCAGCATTGTTTACCCAGCCCCCACTTGCCCTGTCCCATGCTGTTTTGAAACTGCCCACTGTCCTGCATGCCACCACCTCCTCCTCTGGTAGGGTGTTCCATTTCACCACCACCCTCTCAGTGAAATAATGCCTCCTCATCTCCCTCCTGAATCTGCCACCCTCCAGTCTTAGCCTGTGCCCCCTCATGTCCCTTTGCTTCCTCAGCGAATGTGGTTGAGAAGCAGGAACACAGCCAGCTCACTAGTGCTGCGGTAACAGTACCACTTGTGCTGCTGACAACCTGATGAGAAAGGGCTCGGTGCATCAGAGGGTCATCCTAGGGGAGGAGGATTGAGTATCCATAGGACTGCTCTCCCCCAGGAGAGATCCAAGAACCCAGCACATGCCGGACCCCTAGCAGAGGCTAGGAGGCAGGCAGCTCAGGACTGCAGATTGAGGAGAAGTGGCAGACATCAAAGCATGTCGCATGGAAACATGTGCCATCTGTCATGACAGCATAGTACATATACTCCTCCTGTGGGAAGGAAAACGTGAGAGTACTAGTCAACAGGATGACTCCAGTCACTCACAAGCCTCATACCCAATAAGGATATGCCACTACCAGATCCACGTCATGGCAGGGGTTGGAGACCCCTCCGCAACCCTACTGGTGGGGGGGGGGGGCAAGCCCTGGGGAAACAAGTAGCAGGTTTAGTCTTTACAGAAGCTCGGGTAATGAGGCTGAGGTGTCCAACAAGGACTGGTGCTGCTCAGTATGGAGGAGATAAACAGTGTAACCCCCCGTTACCCGGGTTTACTAGAATCCTAGTAAGACCTAGTGGTAGGCAGGGAAGGCAGCTTGTGAAACTCCAGTTAAATGGATTTCACTCTGTTCTCAGTCTCAGCTGAGACTGAGGGATGACAACATTTAGAACTGTTGCAGCTGCATAAGCCACACTGGAATGTTGCAGTTGGAGGTTAGAGTAGAACGTTGGGGAATTTGAAGTCAGTTCTATAGAGTTCAGTAGAGTGTATGCAGTCTGAAAGAGGTGCTCTGCTGTAAGCAGGCCCTCAGAGCTCCAAGCTCTGTCAAAGAGCTACTTTTGTTGTATAGGTGTGTGTTCCTACCTGAAGAGGAACACAAGAAGAGCATACTTAAGTGCTGGAGACCGCTTTCAATGGTTCAGGGCCCCATCCCTACGGGGATGGGGGAAGGTATCAACCTGCTTCCAGGGGCAACCCCCTTGGTCCGGCGAGGGAATAGAAGCTGCCTGGTTTAAGTTCGTGCTGAGGCACCAGAAGCTCTGGAAGAGAGTTCCTTGAGGAAGAAACACCTGTGGGGCACCTGCAACCAAAGGGTGAATTCGCTCTGTTAAAGGGCCATGTGTTTTCACCTGCATCTAGATGAAACTAAAGGGACTATTTCTGTGGGGTCAGGAAAAGACAGCCAAGTACTGTTTGGAAGATGTGGGGATTGGACTGCTTAACTCTGTGGGGGGTCTAGAGTAATGGACAAAGCCACTTATTAAGTATGTTCAAGTCCAGCACAAATGGGATGTAAATACTGTAAATTGAATGTGAAATACATTTTAAAAATAATCTACACAGCAAAATGTGTTAAAGGATGAGGTGTTACAGTCCAGAGAAACGGCCAGGTATGAATTGTGGGAGCAAGAGGTGGGAGACCCCCCATCAGTAGTAACCAAATTCACCTCTACGGATTTGCTTTGGGACACCTGTTGCTTTCTCTCAGGTACTTGGCCAGTGCCTGAGGAAAGTACCCAGATGTGGGACTGATGAAGAAGATTCCCTGAAGGAGCAGAAGTGCTCATAGGTGGTTTAGGGAGCCACCAGTAAATGTTTCCATGCTATATGGAAAGTGTCCAAGTGGTTGGCAAGGGAGACGAGCCAGGGAAAACCCAGAGCAGCGTACAAGTTCGGGCTGTGTGCCCAGTGTGTTTCAGAGCCTGAGGGCTAAAGTGATGAGGATGTGTTCTGGTATCCTTAAATCTGCAATACCAGGAGTGTAGCCCTGTGGGGGTCAATATATGCTTTATGTATTCTGTTGAATGTGAATAAAAGCCACACTTTAGAATCCCACTTCGAGTATTGGACATTACAGTTATTGCTTCCTTTGTCCGGAGTTACTTGGGTGCCCCTGTGCAGAGTAGCCAAACCTAGCCAATGTGCCAAGTGACACATTCCTCCCCGAACCCAGCCTACCTGGTATAGCTGTCAGATAGAAGCAGCATACCTGGGTGGGGGTTACAATAGAATAAGAAAAGAAAAAAGAACCAGGGACAGCACATAGGAGTAAATCAAATTCTAAACTATTTCCTCATTTTAAAGAGGGAGATGATTTACATGGCTTAATTTGAATATTGGACATTTGTACACGGTCCAAATTGGACAAAGTAACATAGACCATAAGTTCAAACTCTTTATTATCTGGAAAGGCTCTCGATGCATTCTCCAAAATGGATGCATGCAACACTTGGGACTATAATAAAGTTAAAGATGTTTGCTACAATGGTATGAACTGACTGTTAATGTGTATATAGCATAACACACCAGGATGAAGTGCAGTGTCACAGTTTCAAGCATGGCAAAAGGGATTAACTCCCCGTTATCGAGGCAAAGATCAGGAGGAACTGGAAAACCAGGAACAGTTATAAAATTCGCAAGTAGCGTTTTATTATTATCAGTAAGAGTAAAATAAAAAAAATGAAATTGTTCTGGATAGCTATTTACAAAGGCAGTACAAACAAAGAAAACAAAGTCCTTCATCTGAGGGTAACTAATACTAAATGTCAATCTCTCTCTCTCTCTCTCCAACAAAAGATTGATCTCTTTATATAAGAAGTCTTTGCCTGGCAATTAACTTCTGCAGAGACATCACGTTTCTCACAAAATGTATCAGAACTTTTTCGGGGGGGGGGGGATTCCTTGCAAGTGTAACAAAATAGAACATTGTATCGCAATACTGATTTCCTGTTGACAACTCTGCAAAAGAATTCATGTAGGTCAAACTGCATCTCAAGGTTAATCCTGTAAGTTCCAAATAGCTTTCTGCAATCATTTCAACAATATAACTATATATACACATTTTCAAACCAGATAACCCAGTTTCACATAAAGATCCACATATATTTTTATAACAAAGATAAGCAAAGGGGAAGAAAAGATAGAAACAGCAAGTGAAGGCAGAGAGATAATGAGAGGGGGAGAATCATGAGATTGTCAGAGTGATCATTTCCTAGGTCTCACAGGAAAATTTGATTGTGCAATAAGACAAACAAGAGACACAAAAGGCGATGATAGAACAGATCATTGTTTTTAACTTTATACATAACAAATGGAACAGGGTCTTGAAACTGTCTTGCTTCCTACAGTAACTCTGCTGCTAAATTCTGCAGAATTGGGTTTCATCCTAGTGGGCCTCACTGCAGACTAAAATGTAGATGTAAGGAAGAAAGTTTTATGTAGTAAGTACAGCTTTCCAATTTGCTCAAGAGGTGGTTAGAGAGTGCACAAGCATTCCCTGTTGTGCAGATTCTGGAGGTTATGCTACTGGAAGAGTTCCTCAGGTACTATCTGGAGGATCAAAGGGCATGGTTGGCTGGCCAAGCCCCAGGTTCAGGCACACAAGCAGTCAAAATACTGAAAGGTACGTGGTAACTAGGCCTTTTGGCAACCATGAGAATATGAGGGGAGTGACAGCTGGGCTTAAAGGAGCAAGTAAGCCTGCAGAGCAGTCAAACGGGAACTCAGCTGATCCTGAATCCAGAGTGGAGTGCATCCAGATCTCCACACCGAAATGTGAACTGAGGAATAGAAAAGTCATGTGTGCCAGCAAGTGGGACATCTCTCCTTAACTGTCTAGCACAGAAGGCATAAGGACCAAGGGCAGCAAGAGAACCCCCAACTTTCTCAGACTCCGATAATGTTACTGATGTCAGGTGGGAAACAGACCCAAATTTAGTTATGTATATGCTCCTTTTTGAAATGAATGAGAAGTGTACACAAGCCTGGAGAGACACAGGGGCTATGCTCTCCTTAGTGCATCAGGAATTGATTATACATGTACAGGTCCTGCCTGATCAATTTACCATGGTAAAATGTGCAGTAGGCTCAACAGTGCCTGTTCCATTGGCTTGAGGTTTTCTGAGTTGGGGGGGTCATGGGTTGGAAAAAGTGGGAGTTACAAGGGGGAAGAAGGAAGGAGAACTTGTTTAAACAGGAAAGGCACACTAAGTTGGAGCTTGTTTCCAGGTATGACCTGGGAGCACAAGGAAGTTAAGTGACTTGCTCAGGGTCACAGAGTATTCAAGTGGGTGCTGATGGGATTCAAACCCAGATCTCCAGGTTTGCAGCTCAGTGTCCTAAACTACTATACTATACTGCCTCCTACCACTATAAAGACCTCAATGTAGATACACTTTTAGAAAAATATCTATAGTGCAGAGGTGAAACTGTGTTTGCAGTTAGCTGGAGCCAGACCACCAGACAAAGGATGATGGAGTTCACAGCAGGGAAAAAAGGGCTACTAAAAGTAGGTCAGTTTTCTCAGAGCCTGCAGGGGTGCAGTCTGACGTTTTAGCACAAAGACAGGCCAGGACTTTTGATAGTCCAGCCTTGGTAGCAGTTGAGAGTTGCTATGGGAAAATTCCCAAGGAGGGTACTAATTGTCCTGGTGGACTAAACATACGAACATATGAAATTGCCAGCAGAAACAGGCCTCGTGGTCTATCGAGTCTGCTCGAGTGTGCAGCTAGCAACTCATCACGCAGCTGCCCCTCCCACCCCAATATCTCTTACCCTGTCCCAAGCCCTCTTGAAATTGCTTAAGTGTTACAGGACACTATCTCATCTGGTAAGGTGTTCCATTTGTCCACCACTCTTTCAGTGAAAAAATGTCTCCTCATCTCCCTCATGAATCTTCCCCCTTCCAATCTCAGTCCATGCCCTTTCGTGTCCCTCCCCCTTCTCATCTAAAAATCCCTTCTGTGTTGGTCTTGTTTATCCCCTTCAGATACTTAAAGGTCTCAATCATATCCCCCCCAGTCTCTCCTCCAGTGAATACATATTCAACTCTCCCAGCTTGTGCTCATAGGGCTTGCTCTCCAATCTCTGGATCATCTTTGTGGCTCTTTGCTGCACCCCTTCCAAAAATCTGATGTCCTTCTTCAGGAATGGGCACCAGTACTGCACGCAGTACTCCAGGTGGGGCCTGTCCAATGACCTATACAGGGCAAGATAACCTCCCTCCTTCGGGAGGAGATCCCTCTTGCAATACACCCCAGCACTTTGTTGGCGTTTACTGCCACCTTCCTGAACTGAGCAGAGTTGTTCATGCTCCCCGTAATGATCACTCCTAGGTCCTTCTCCTCTGTGGCGCTCCCCAACTGTACCCCACTCAAGTGATAATCCCTCCCTTGGTTCCTGGCTCTGAAGTGCATAACCTTGCACGTCTTGGCGTTGAACACCAACTGCCATGTTTCTGCCCACTCCTGCAACTTAGTCAGGTCCTCCTGTAACCCCTTCCACCCCACAACGTCATCAACCACAGCTGCCAATACACATTTATGTATGTAGCTTTTGTTGATCAGGTAAGCATACGGGACAAATTAAGACCCTTGAGGCAGCTAAGGGAGCAGGCAGCCTATGCTGACCCTCAGAATGGGAAGCAGGACAAAGTATACTGGAAAATTTACTGCTCCCTCATGAGTGGGTACCACGGGGAGGTGCAGAGTAATGGCAGGTGTACAAACAAATGGCAGACATTAGGAGTATAGGAAACAGCTATTCGGCATTGCACATGACATTTCACTTATGGGACATGTGGGGGGAAGAGTGCAAAAGGAAGGGGACAAGAGCAAGGCAACTTAGTTTCCTTTCCCATACCAGTGGTACCATTTCAGCTGGCAGCTGTAGTTATTGTGAGGTCATCAAGCTCAGGAAAAAAGGCACATTCTGGTAGCGATAGATACATTATGCCATCAGTTTTCCTGAGGCTGTGGCAATGTCCCCATATCGAGGCAGAGAAAGTGGGAGCTGAATTGCTGAGTATTTTCAGCCATGTTGAATTTCCTCAGGATGGAGTGACATAGGTAATGAGAAAAACAGCTGCCACTTGCTGAGCTGGATCCGGAGTGCCTACACTGATAAAGATTATTTGGCTTGACTATAATTAATAATCAGTATGCCACTGCTGCTTTGATTTGTGTTTTGCAGTATTATGTAACAGAGTTTAGTAGAATCACCTTTGGTTTCTTCAGATTCTCTTTTCACCTTTAAGCTACAGTATCTTGGGATGGTGTTTTTGTTCACATAACTTGGACAAGGTACTGAACTAGTGTTGGAGTGGTGCCAGATGGAGAGCCTCCCAATGAGCTGGAAGACAGAGTTCAAGGCCAATTACAGTACAAAGCAAGAGTTCAGAGGAGAAGGAAAAAGAGTGACAAAGTGATCTAAAGGTTTAGCAGGCAGAAGAAGGCCAGAGTCTTAACTGTGGAAGATGACCAGAGTCCTAACTGTGGAAGTATCATCGAAGGAGAGCGAAGACAACAGTTTTTTTTTTACGTTTGTTAGCCAAGTTTTTGTGATCCATGAGCTGGGAGCAGCATAATGGTCGGGAGCCAGACAGCACAGTTTGGTGCACAAAGTCATGAACAGTAAGCCTGTAACTGCAAGGAAAAGGAGCTGCAAGGCAAAGGGACCGTAACAACACACGGATATATACAGTTAACGATTGTATATTAGTGATCCTTACAGTCTGTAGAACATAGGAACCTGGAAAATCTAGGGGCAAATAGCAATCACTCTCTACCTAGAAAATGTCCCCTACATACCAAATACAAAAAAATCTCCAGGACTTTTTTAGGGTTGTTTATGGTACTAACTAGTAATAGATTTTTTTTTTAGACCTATGTTATTTATGTGATTTGTAGAACTCCCATAGTTTATAATTACTAGTTTTTAGAGTGACTAATGGTTAGCTTGGGGGTAAAGTATAGATTATTTAAGCCAAAAATCATATATGTATCAGGTAATCTGCATCTAAAGATAAATAAATACTGGTTTACGAAAATAAATAAAAAGATAATGACTTCCTATGACAAGGTACAATGCCAAGAACAAGCATTCAGAAACTGATGCAGGACAGGAAAATATGTGGATTCAGGCTTCCCAACTTCAATGTATAACACCTAGCATCTGCAGCAAAACAGATATCATTGTAGCTTAAAGAGCCACTGACGCCAAAAGTGCTACATTGCAGAATCCAAATAAGCATACTCCCAGTATATCTCATACCAAAAACTAGATTTTTACATTACTTGGTTTTAAAGTTATTAGCCATTTTGTAACTTTGATTGCACTACCTGTGCAATAAAAGCAGGTGTCAGTAAAGAGCTGCTGATGATGTCATGTAGGGAGCTCAAAGTCTAGTAATGACTGTCAGCAAGCTTATAAGACCCAGACAGCACCAGTCAGTAAACATTGCTATAAATACTATATATGTTCCAGGTTTTGTAACAAAGTTGATAAAATTGTATTATTTAATGCTGTTTTTGTGTCGTCCATTTCACCAGGGTCGCTGGATACTAAGAGCATGCCTCCAGACTGCTGAAACCAGCTAGAGTGCTACTAATTTTACTGCTGTTTGTCATTGTCTGTTTTACAATATGTTATAGGGGCCTTATATGTGTTGAGTCCTGCTAGGGGTGGAAGTGTTAACTCTGGTAAAATGATCATTGTAATTTAGAGTAGAACATAGGTGAGTCTGCCCCACCCCCATTAACAAAGAGATGGGATAATCGTTTTAAATTGCCATTCTTAGAAGTTGCCTCAATTGACTGATAGGTGTGAATGAGCTCAGCCTTTCATCAGAAACTTATTCAGTCTGCAAACCCCACAGTGTGCTATGATCCAGCATTCAGCAAAAGGACCTCAATATAAACGCATCCAGACAAAATATTGTCAGTTTTATTACAAAGCCTGAAACACAAAGTTTTTAAAGCAATGTTTACTAACTCATGCTGCCTGTTTTACTTATGAAAACCATTGCACATGATATTTACAGCTTTAGAGAAACAGGTCCTATAAGCTTGCTGACATGAAAGAATAAATTGTAAGGTCCCTAGATGACAGCAGCAGCAGCTCTCCACTGGAACAGGCTTTCTTTGAACAGGTAGCGAAATCAGGGTTACAAAATGGCTAATAACTTTAAAATAAAGAAATACAGAAATTTACATTTTGGTATGAGATTTACTGTGGATATGCCTATTCTAATTCTACAATGTAGCACTTTTAGCCAGATGGTGTCAGCAGCTCTTTAATAATTTACCATCATTCCAAAAAAAAATCTGGGTTTGTCATGAAACTGCAATAATACATAGAGAATAAATGATGGCAAATTGTGGTATACCTTAGCAATAACCCACAACAGAGTATGGGGTTACAGGTATTTAATCCACACCTGGAGTGCATTGTGAGGCATGAGGCTGCAGGCCAAGTGTCCTCACAGAGCCCCAGGCATGAATTAAATGATTATAACCCCATACCCTGGAGTGGGTTATTGCACTTATAACATGGGTTTATGTGCAAACCAAGAAAAAAAAAAAAAAAACACAGAAAGGTTTTTTTTTCCCATGTTTAAACAGCAAGTCGGTGAATGTATCCTGCCACCTTGCAAAATAATCCCCAAGAAATAATGCATGTGTGATTGATTTAATGCACATAGAAATATCTGAAAGACAGTATTGAGATGATTTCAGACATTTCTAGTGCATAAAATAGTTTCTGACACTTGCAGTGCCCATTAATGTGCCTCCCCCCCCCACACACACACACATACAGGTACACATGCAGTTCTGAGCTCAAAGGGAGCTGTGCTGATCTTAAGTCCTGATCACACACGGCACTGCAGAGACACACACAGACCACTCACAATTCTCTCTCTCTCTCTACTGGACACTGGGGCTCCATTCAACTCATGCGACAGAAAGACAGACTCAAGAGGTAGAAGGAGATAGAATACTGCAGGAATGCTGTTTAATATGTTCTGATCTCGCTGTCAGTGTCTCTATCTCTCTCACTCAGGCATGATATGCGGGTGGGTGGGGGTCGCCAACAGAGACAACCATGGTGATTCCTTTACAGCCTGCAAGTTCATGTCGGTGCCGTCAAACACAACTGAAATGTAAAGCCAAGTGGCTCTTTCTTTGCTGCACGTCGCTCCCACTGTGTGCCTCTCGCTCCCTTTTACACCCTTGTGTCCGTAGCATGCTGCACTGTTCAGTACATTTTCTGCTTACCCTATATTTCTGCCACTCTCTCTCCATGTGGGTGTTGTGGGAGTGCCTCCCTGTCACAGAGGTATGTGTGACATGCCGAGAGAGAGACATCGGGGAGTTCGCCAGTTCTGCATGAACTCACCCACTCTCTCTGGCTGTGTCGGGGGGCGGGACTGTAATGTACAGGTCGCCGGGGTATTTTCTGTCATGACACGCCGAGAGAGACACATCACGGAGTTCACCAGTTCTACATGAACTCACCCACTCTCTCTGGTTGTGTCACTGTGGGAGCGTAATGTACGGGTCGTCGGGGTGCTCTCTGTCATGATGGCAATTACTCTCCCTGTGAACTGCAGCGGCTCTCTGTATCTGGCTGTTAGGGTGCCCGCAGCAGAGTACTGCTGCAAAGAGACACAGACAGAGGAGTAGGACAATGTTGCGGTCTGCTCTGCACAGGGTTGGGGGGATGCTCTGTGGGTGTCTCTGCCATATGTCTCAACTCCGGCAATGCAGCATTGTAGGTCCAAGGCTCCCTGTCACTGTGTCTGTCTCTACTGGGTGTCTCTAATGCCTGCAGATGGTCTGGGTAACAGATGAGGAAAAGAACCATTGTCCCATTGAGTGGCTACAGCACCCACAGGTTCTCTCTCACTTAGCTGCCTTTTAAATGGCTGCCTGTCAAAGCTAAATTCTCCCACACAAAATAAGTCCTGGTCTGCACATTTATCTTGTTGGTCAGCCATCTCACCCCCAACTGTGGATTAAATAGTGAATTTAATCCACAACCAGGTATACTGTTTGGCCAATCAGCTTCCCCCCGTTTCCAACCCATGTTATAAGAGGAAATAATACCATTGAGAGGCTGAACAGGCCATAAAGCCATGAGCCTGAAAGGCAAGTGGCCTTTATGAGCTTGTTCAACCCTGAGATGGTATAATTTCATGAGTATGCAAGACTTTGATATCTTTTATTTTATATAATTCATTAAGTTGGACACGTTTTGCTGTGTCCTATGTTTTCTGCAGTGTAGCGCTTTTCCATAGTGTTGTGGTAGGCAACTTTACATAGGTACTTAGTGTTTTTCCACAGTGTAGTGGGTTGATTTGGGACTTCACCTTTTGTATCCCAGCAGTGTTTCCACTGTGTAGGGGCCTCCTATAAAAGGACGTTTGGCTCAGGTGGCCTTCCTTTAGCATACTATGGTGGTGGTAGCAAGCTGTGTGGTGGTCTGTCAGAAATGGTCACCCAGGAGTGTTATGCGGTCGGGACTGGTATGTGGTCTGCTGAGAAGCAGTGTGGTTTGCACGTAGGAGTGGCATTTTGTACTGTGACACATTATGAGCCACACAAGGAGGTCAGGTGCATCGTAGGTCCAGGAGAAAACAAACAGCAGCAGCAGCAGCATGGAGGGCCTGCATGAGAGGTTGCAGCTTCACAGCAAGGCACTGCCTATTGAGTGTGTTGGGAGGGAGGGTGATGGGTGGGCTTTTAATGCAGTCTATGGTAGTTTTTTACAGGGAGAGTTGTGGGGGGGTTAGGGTGGCTGTTACATATGTTATTAAGGGGCTTGTTACATTTTAAGTCTTCTTGCTGTGGCAGAGGTAGCAGTTTTTAGTTTGAAAATGTGGTGAGGTCCTGGAAAGCTAACTTTGTCATAAGTTTCTGTAAGTTGTTATTGTTTGTAAGTTGTGTTTTAAAATTGGCCTAACTCCTTAAGAACTTTCTGGAAAGCCCTCTCACCCACCCCTTGCATTAGCCTTTCTTAAATACAGACGAGCCACTGGGGGTTGAACTTAAAGGCTGGGAGGGAGGAGTTTAGGGAATTGCAAACTTCCCCTGTGAGCAAACTCTTAAGGCTAATAGTCAGGTGGGGAAAAGTTCAGCCACTCAAGTGTTGCAGGTTTAAAAATCTTGGACTAGTGGGGAACCTGGGGGCTCACCCAAGGAAACCTACTTGGAGGGGGATAGGACCACATGTCATTAGGGCCAGCATCTTTGAGAGGGTGGTGGGGTGCACAAGGTGTGGGGCAGCCATAATACTGGACTGGGCTTGGAAGTTCGGTGGTTGCCCAGTGTGCTACCAGCTGGCACAGCTTAGGGAGGAGGTTGAGGGGAGTAGGAGACAGCTGGGGGAAGGGGGAGGTATGGTTGGGGAATAGGGAAGGGGTTCTCCCACAGGGTTGCACCAAGAACTAGGGGCGGGGGCATAGGGAAAGGAGTGCAGGAGAGTACTCTGGGGTCACATAGGGACCCTGGCAGATGGGGCCCAAAAGGATGATACTTCGAAGAAAGCAGGCAGGTAACTGGGGACCCTCACAGACGGGGGCCAAAGAGAGGACATTCTCAGGGAAGTAGGCAGATGGCTGGGACTGGACAGAAGAAAGCAATGGGGGGAGGTGGATCAGACCTTAAGCTCAGTAACCGCTTCAGTTCTCTTCTTCTGCTTGAGGATGAGGAGGATGATGTAGCCATGACAGGGCGGTTCGAGATGGAAAGGGAGTAGGGGGCAGAAGGCAGGGGCTGGATAGCAGGAGGAACAGGGAGGAACTTGGAATGCGGGAAAACGGGGGGAGCAGGGGATCAGAGCAGGAGGAGGAGGAGGAGGAGGAGGGGGTAGAGGGAGGAAAGCGCAAGGAAAAGGACCAGTTGGGAGGAAAGGGCAAGGAGAAGGACCAGAAGTACAAGGAGGATACAGTAAAGGGAGCTGAGGGTTTAGGTCAAGGGAGCACGACAAGCAAGGAGGGGCTGAACAGAGACAGGAAGGAAGGGAGGACGAGCCAGGTTAGTTTAGCAGGTGGGGGGGGAGGACCAGTCGCGAGCAGTAACGGTGGGGGTAGCAAGGTACAGAAGGATACTCAGCAGGACAAGAGGCATAGGATTGGAGGGGAGGAGGTGGCCAGGGTAAATAAGGAGGGGATGGCAAGTAGCACCCAGATAGGGGGAGGAGCAAGGAACCGGCTGGGGGGACGGGCAGGTAGAAAGGATGAGGGACATGGAAGAGGGGGAAATGAAGGAAAAGGGGCGGCCAGAGTGCTCCTGTTGGGTGATTCCATGATCAGAGATCCAAATGGGATGGGAGGAGAAGCCTGCCGGTTAGAACAAAATGCTTCCCTGGACTAACGATGCGCAGGGCCAAGCATGAGGTATATCAGCTGGCAAAGGATTGTGGAGGTTTCCCGGACATACTGGTCCACCTAGGTATCAATGACATTGAGGGAAATAGTGAGCTAGAGGTACAGGCAAGGTTCAGGGAGCTTGCCAGGGTCTGTCATGATATAGGATGTGCAATTTCCTTCTCGGAAATCCTGCCGGTGTCAAGGGCTAGTGGGGAACACAAGAGGAAGATTAGGGTGATAAACCAGTGGCTCAGGGAGTGCTGTGGGGCCAGAGGGTATGGGTTGATGGGGGGATTGGGGGAAGACCTGGGAGAATAAGGCATTGCATGCTAGTGATAGGCTCCATCTCAATTCAGAGGGGAAGGAAATCCTCAAGTTGAAAATAGAGGGGTTCATTGGTGAAAGGTGGGGTTTAAACTTGTGAAGGGGAGGGATGGGAGAAAAGGCTATCGAGGGGGGTCCGATAAAGGAGGGACTCTGTCTCCACCCCCCTGGGGAGCTGGAGGAATGCAGGAAAAGGCCGACTAGTAAGGTGCGGACCAGGGGAAGACAGAATCCCCACGGGAACACGAGCAGGGGAAATGCAAGTATAGGGAAAGGGTGGAAGGTAGTCCTGCTAAATGCCAGGAGCTTGGGCAATAAAATGCCTGAGCTCCAGGCGATGCTAACTGAGGGAGAGGTGGATGTGGCAGCGGTCACTGAGACCTGGGCCACTCAAGTGCATGACTGGGACCTGAACCTGGAGGGTTACACCATAGAAACATAGAATTTGACAGCAGATAAGGACCACTTGGCCCACCAGTCTGCCCATTTCCCTACCTACTGGATAAGCTGCAGATCCTAGTTAACCAGCAGCCTACTTCTTCCTACCCCACCCCTAGAATGGCCTTATGACTGTCCCATGCATGCTTGAATTCCACCACTGATTTTGACTCCACAACCTCCTCCGAAGACCGTTCCATGCATCCACAACCTCTCTGTGAAAAAATACATCCTAAATTACCTCTGACGCCCCCTCTATCTTCAAATTGTGCCCTCTTGTTCTTGCACACCCTTTTTTTGAAAGATGCTACCCTCTTGGACTTTGTTGATTCCCTTGAGGTACTTGAACGTTCTATCATGTCCCCCTCTCCCTCCTTTCCTCGAGGCTATACATATTAAGCTCCTTCGTCTCTCTTCATATGTCTTCCGTGCAGACCCTCGCCATTTTAGTTGCTCCTCCTCTGGACAGCTTCCATCCTGTCTATGTCTTTGTGGAGACTGGGTCTCCAGAACTGCACACAGTACTCCAGATGGGGTCTCACCAGCTGTCTGTACAAAGGGTAATAACTTCCTGTTTTCTACTGGTGATGCCTCTCCTATGCATCCCAGTATCCCCCAACCCTCCTTGCTGCCCTCTCACATTGCTTGCCCACCTTTAGGTCATCTGATATGACTACCCCAGGTCCTTTCCATTTTGTTGTTGTTAATATCTCACCCCCATTGTGTACTCTTCCCTGGGTTTTGTTTCCCAGGTGCATTACTTACACTTCTTAGCATTGAATCTAAGCTGCCTACATTTGACCATTCCTCTAACCTTGCCAAGTCCCTTCTCATCCTTTCCACCCACCCTGTGCATCAACTCTGTTGCAGATCTTTGTCTCATCTGCAAAGAGACATACTTTCCTTCCAGTCCCTCTGCAATGTAGCTATAAAGACATTGAAGAGGACCGTCCGATACTGAACCTCAGTGCACCACTAGTAACCTCCTTTCTTCTGAGTGGACTCCATTTACTATTACCTCTGTGTCCTATTCTCCAGCTAATTCTTTACCCAGGCTGTCATCTTGGGACCCATTCCCAGGCTGGCTAACTTGTATATTAATCTTTGTGTGGGACTGTATCAAATGCCTTATAAAGTCTAGGTAGGCCATGTCCACAGCCCCTCCTGATCTACTACTTTGGTCACCAAGTCAAAGAAATCTATCAGATTAGTCTGGCATGACCTTCTCGCTGTGAATCCATGCTGCCTAAGGTCCTATGCCCCTCTGGCCTCTAGATACTGGACAATTCTTTCCTTCAGAAGTGATTCCATCATTTTCCTATCACTGAGGTTAAACTAACAGGTCTGTAGTTTCCTGCTTCTGCCTTGCTCCCACTTTTGTGAAGGGGAATCACATCTGCCCTCCTCCAGTCCTCGGGTACCATCCCATACTCCCATGATTTGTTAAAAAGGGTAGTCAGTGGTGTCACTAGTTCTACCCTTAGTTCTTTTAGAATTCTGGGATGAATCCCATCAGGCCCCATTGCTTTGTCCACCTTCAGTTTTAAGAGTTCTTTCAGAACCCTTTCTTCTGTAAATGGGCTGGTATCAACTTCTGCATCCAGAGTGTTTCTACTGTTTGTTTTAGGTACCTCCCCCTCTTCATTTGTAAATACTGAGCAAAAATATTTGTTTAGTATCTCTGCCTTCTCAGTGTCTCACTCTGCCCACCCTCCCTCCCTTTATTAAGCCTCACTATCCCTCCCTTGGTCTTTCTTGCTCCCTGATGTACCTATAAAGGTTTTATCCCCTTCTTAACTGAGTTGGCTATCTTTTCCTCGGTTTGGGCCTTTGCTGTTCTGACTGCCTTCCCAGCCTCCTTTTGGTTTAACTGATACAGTTCTCTATCCTGCTCCTTCTGCGATTCCTTGTACTTCCTGAATGCTTTCTTTTTCTCTTGAACCTTCACTGCCACTTCCTTTGAGAACCATAGTGGTTTCTTACATAGTTTTGTTTTATTTGCTTCACACAAAGGCTCGTTACCTCTGTGATGGCAGTTTTTATTATTTCCCATTGTTCTTCCACCCCTCCTTCCTGCCTATTTGCTAGTGCATTCCTTAGGCACTCACCCATTTTGGCAAAGTCAGCCCTCCTAAAGTCCAGTACTTTTGCCTTTGTATGACTTGACTCTATTGCTGTGTTTATTGTGAACCATACTGTTCGATGGTCGCTAGTTCCCAGATGGCTACCCAATTCTATATCTGTGATCCTCTCTCCATCTCCATTTGAGAGTACCAGGTCTAAGATTGCTCCCTCTCGAGTGGGCTCCAATACTAGTTGTCAAAGGCATGCCCCCTGTAGGGCATCTGGAATAACCTCACTCTTCGAAGTGGCTGCTGCAACTGCACTCCAGTTAACATCTGGCATATTCAGATCACTCATCAGCTATATCTCCCCTTTTTCTGCCATTCTAAGTATACTTTCTATCATTTCCTTGTTCATTTCCTCCCCCTGAGAAGGGGGTCTGTATACAACTCCTGTGCAGATTGTGGTGCCATTGCCTGTCTCCAAATTTACCCACAGTGCTTCTTCTCCTCCCTGTTTACCCTTTTGTTCTGTTGTTTTTTTTCCTTCCCTTATGTAAAGAGCTACTCCTCCTCCTCTTTTACCCTCCCTGTCCCTCCTGTAGATAGTGTATCCTGGTATGTTTACGTCCCAGTCATGGTTTTGTGTGTACCATGTTTCTGTGACTGCCACGATAACCAGATGTTCCTCCTCCATCAAAGCCACTAATTCAGGAAGCTTGTTACCCAGACTACGGGCATTGGTACTCATTGCTCTCCATTTTTTGATGGCTTTACCTTCTGTTGCAGCATCCCCCACTGACCTTTCTACCTCGGTCTTTTTCTCATTTAGTACCCTGTTTTGTAGAGAGAGGCTGGATTTTCCTGCTGCTTATCAGTGCCTCCCTTTGACTAGTTTAAAAGCTTGCCAATGAAGCATTTAAACTGATTGCTCAAAAGACTTGTTCCCTTCCTGGACAGATGTAGACCATCCTGCCAGTATAGGCTGGTGTCCTCCAGTTGGAACCCCAGTCCCCAATGAAGCCAAACCCCTGCTACGCACCATTTTTCAACCATTCATTAAACTGCATGGTGCTAGTACCTCGCCTCCCCATGCCATTGACAGGCAGCACCTCTGAGAAGGATACTGTGTGTGCTACTTGTCTTAGGCCCCTCCCTGACTCTACAATGTCCTCCTGCACCGCTCTAATCTCAAGATGAGCCAAGTCATTTGTCCCTAGGTGGACAATGACATCCAGCTCACACTCCCTTGCAGCTGTTTTCGTGATCCTGAGGATGCACTTCCTGTCCCTCCAAGCCATAGCACCAGGCAGGTACCTTACTTCAGTTTTCCCAGCTCCCCCCAGTTCTATCCCCCTAATAATTGAGTCCCCCACCAGGAGCTGCTTTCTTTTCCTGTGGTGTCCTCTGCCTCCTTCCTGTGGGCCTCCCTTGTGACAGTTGTCATCAGTCTTCTCTGTGGGTGCATCCATAGGGGAGCTATGCTCCCCCAGAATGGTGTATGGATTGTGGAGTGGAACAATTGACTGGGTGTGCCTCTGTTCCACCATCCTCACCCTCCCTGAGCCCACTGTGGTCCAACTGCTGTGCTTTCTTCGCAACCTCTGAGGTAGTGGTGGTGGATCTAGTGCTCCCTGGATGGGGGAGGTTCCCTTCCTACTGTCCAGTGTGGTCTGGGGGAAGGTTTCCTTACTACTGTCCAGTGCGGACTGAAGACAGGCAACTTCCTCCCTCAGGGTAGAGAGTTGTCTGCAAATAGGGCAGCATCTCAGCCTCCAGAAAGACTCCCGGAAGACTGCTGCCCCACAGCCATTACATTGCACTGCTCCCCACATGTTTATCCACTTTTCTTTTGTTTGTTTGTGTGTGTGTGTGATTGGTTTGTTATATAGAAATATATATATTATACAATGTGTATGCTTATATTGTCAGTGCAGTGTGCTAGAGAGGATATGACAGTGATATGCACCTTGCACTCTTGAGGAAATGATGTCAGAACCTCAGGTATAAAAGAACTATTTCCAGGGTGGGTGGGGTGAGGGGTGGGAAGGGTTGGGCCTAAACTGTGCCCTCACAAAACAATCAGCTAAAGCTCTAGCCCACCGCTGCGATGAGTGCCTTCCTGTCAGCAAGATGCCCTACACAACAATTTGACAGAGAAAATACCCTGCTAATCAAACAGAGAAAAATCCAGACATCCAAGTCAGACACAGGTAAACCTCTCCAGCCCCAAAACAGCCTGGTGGTTTGTTAGCCACAAAGGAAAATCAAATATGCAGTTATTTCAGCCCTTCTGAAGATGCTGACAAGATAAGCAGTTTTGAAAACCCACTTCCTGAATTAAAAACTAAAATAATTAAACACAAAGCAATACCAATGTAAAAGTAAGGAAAACTTTCCTCAGATGTAAGCAAGAGAGAGATTCGTTACAGATATCTAGTCCAATACAGTATATCCCATGCAGCTTCTCAGTTGTTTCAAAGCACACCCAGTACACAACTTGGAAGAAGATGGACTTCTGTCTGAAACAGGATCACACCAGTAGTTTATAGTAATTGATCAATGCTGAAATGGTCAAGCTAGAACAACTGGCTGTGATACAGGCCTCCCTGATTTGTGAAGACAATTTCCCCCACCTCAGGCTATGTCTGGCATCCAATTACAAACTGCAGCCTTTGCTATTTTAAATCACACAACCACCACCACCAGCAAATATTGCAAAATATATTGATGCATATTGTCACAGAATTCTAGTAATCAGTCCAGTTAGCCACAAAGGAAAATCAAATATGCAGTTATTTCAGCACTTCTGAAGATGCTGACAAGATAAGCAGTTTTGAAACCCCCCCTTCCTGAATTAAAAACTAAAATAATTAAACACAAAGCAATACCAATGTAAAAGTAAGGAAAACTTTCCTCAGATGTTCAGATGAACACCATGTTCAAGAAGGACGGGGGAGGAGGGGTAGTAATAATAGTCAAAAACTGCATTGCCATAGGAGGAGTGGAGGAGGCGGAGGGAACTGTGGAGGCAATTTGGGGCACCTTGATAACAAGGAGTGGGCAAGAGAGTAAAAATAGTAGTGGTGTATAGACCACCTGTGCTGGCAGAGGAGCTGGAGGGGAGTCTGGTGGCAGATGTTGGAAGACACTGCAGATTGGGAAGGGGAAGGCTGGTGGTGTTGGGGGACTTAAACATGACAGGAACAGACTGGGAGACTATGACATCCTTGGTGGCCAGGGAACAGAGGTTGTTGGATGTCTTTCAGGATGCATTCCTAACTCAGCAGGTGGGGGAACCGACCAGGGAGGAGCGGATACTGGATGTGGTCCTGGCAGACAGTGACCAGATTGGGGGCCTAGACGTAAGGAACCCGTTGGCGGGGAGCGACCATGCCACGGTCTGGTTCTGCCTGAACCTAGAAGCGGTAGAAGGCTGCACAAAGACGAAGGTAACTGACTTCAGGGGGGCAGATTTCAAGGAAATGGGAAGGATCCTTAAGGAGCACTTGGATGGGATTGGGCCAGACATGGATGTTGACTGTAGGTGGGAAATCATCAGGAGGGGGTGCAGGATGCTACCAGCACCTGCTCAAGAGTAAGACGAAAATGCGGTAGGGCCGGAAAACCCTGCTGGTGAACCAGGGAGGTGCAGGAGGTGGTGAGGGGAAAGAAGGCAGCCTATGGGCAATTCAAGTGCTCAAGGAGTGAAAGGGACTGAGGGGAGTATGAGCTGATGGCCAGAAGGGCCATTAGGGTGGTGAAGGCAGCTAGGGCAAGGAAGGAGCAGAACCTGGCCAGGGAAATTAGGAGTGAGAACAAGAGGTTCTTTAGATACAGTGGGGAAAAACGAAGGGTGAAGGGGGCAGATTAGCAGGATTAAAACAGGGGAGGGATGGGCATAAGACCTGGCGGAGCAGGCTGAGGTACTAAATGAGTACTTTGCCTCAGTTTTCACCAAAGAAAATGGGGGGCTGCATCATACATGGGAGGAGATGGTGACACTGAGGAGGGGGGACCCTACCGATCGGCAGGTCTGGGGAGGGGGGGCATCACTGGCAGGTGGGGGAGGCAAAGCAGGGGGACGAGGTAATGGAGGTGAAAATCATGGCAGAGAGTGAGGAAAGCCCTCAGGTCCCTTAAGATGGAGCAAGCACCAGGGCCAGATAAATTACATCCCAGAGTGCTGAAGGAACTGGCGGATGTCCAGGCAAAACCCCTGGTGGAGCTCTTTAGCATCTCTCTGAGGATAGGGTGGGTGCCCCAGGACTGGAAGGTGGTGTATATAGTGCCTGTCCATAAAGGGGGATCAAGGGAGGTGGCACGGAACTACAGGCCCATCAGCCTGACATTGGTGGTGGGCAAGGTGATGGAGGGCATTGTCAAGGAGAGACTAGGAAGGACCTGGAAAAGTTGGGGTGCCTGGATGATAGACAGCATGGATTCATTCAGGGGAAATCATGTCAGACAAATATTGTGAAGTCCTATGATTGGGTGACGAGTGCCTTGGACCTGGTTAGACCAGTGGACATCCTCATTCTTGACTTCAGCAAGGCGTTTGACTCTGTTCCTCAAGGGGGCCTGTTGGATAAGCCAGGAGAAATGGGGGTGGGGAACCAGATGATCAGAGGGATAGGCAATTGGCTCCAGAACCGGACCCAGAGGGTCGTGGTTGGCAGGATAGTCTCATCCTCAAGGAGGGTCATTAGTGGAGCCCCTCAGGGATCGGTCCTTGGGCCCCTCCTGTTTTATGCCTATGTCTCTGACATAAGGAAGGGTATCAGGAGTGAGATGAGTCTCTTTGCGGATGACTCAAAACTGGGGGCGGTGGTAGATGGGGAGGAGGGGAGGGTGGCCCTACAGGGGGACCTGGAGGCTTTGGAAGGGTGGTCTAGAAAGCGGAAGCTAAGGTTCAATGCAGGGAAATGCAAGGTACTGCACCTGGAAGCCAGAAATCCAGGCTAAGTGTACACCCTGGAGGGGGAAATGCTACAAGTCTCGATGACTGAGAGGGACCTAGGGGTGGTGGTGGATGTCAAGATGAACAACTCGGAGACTTGTAGGAGGGCAGCGGCAAAGGCCAACAGGATGCTTGGATGCATCGCTAGGGGGCTCATCTCCAGAAAGAGGGAAGTGATATTCCCCCTGTATAACTGCTTGGTGAGGTCGCACCATTTAAAGAGGGACACTGAACTCCTGGAGAGGGTCCAGAGGAGGGCAACCAAAATGATTTGGGGCTTATGGGATAGGACCTATGGGGAGAGGCTCGAAGTGCTAAATATGTACACATTGGAAGAGAGAAGGGACCGGGGGGACATGACAGAGATCTTCAGGTACATGAAGGGGGTAAATAGTGGAGGAGCAGTCGGGGTACTCCGAAGGAAGGAGGGAGGGCAACTAGAGGGCATGGGTGGAAGCTGGGGGGGGGAGATTCAGGGGAGAAAGGAGGAGGTGCTACTTCACTGAGAGGGTGGTGGTGGAGCCATGGAATGCACTGTCCAGGGGGCTGGTGGAGGCAAAAATGGTGGAGGGGTTCAAGAAGGGGTGAGACAGGTACAGAGGAAGGGTTTTGGAAGCAAAAACCAGTGCAGCGAGAATAGCCAGGACTGGGAAGGGAGAAGTAGAGAGGGAGAGGGGGCAGCAAGGTCAGCTCCCGGGGTGGGGGCTGACCAAACGAGCAGACACGAAAGACCGTTAGGCCTATTCTGCTGGCATTTTAGTATGTTAGTATGTGTTATTGGAGTGTTCTGTATTGTACTGGGTATTAATGTGTTAGCAACATGTTAATAACACATTACTACAATGTAATTAGCCAAGTGGGTTCGGGTCATAATACCCTAATTGACTCATCATATATGGGGAAATAAAGAATGGCCTTTTCAATGGGAATATAGGCCCAACCATGAATTATAATCTAATATCTTGTCAGACTTTCAGCATATTAAACCAATGCACTCTCTAAAGATAGATGAATCAAGTAACCTCTTACACAGTAAACAAAGCTATTAGGAAAAAAGTGAAATCTGAACATCTCCCTTTAAAACTTATTCCTCTATGGGGAAACCCACAAATTCAATTTGAAAATAATTCCCTTGTTAAAGATGAATGGTGGAAAAAAGGGATCCACAAAATAGAAGATATATTATACAATGGCAAGAAAGAATGCTGGTCCCTGATTTACCAGACTGGGACTGGAACCGGGATGTTATCCCAGCATAACATCCCAGCTCCAGTCCCAGCACACTAATGACCACATTAAATGTTTAAAAAAAAAATTACTCCACAGTTGTCCCGACGATTGCCTCTAGCACTCCTCACTATGCTCAGAATGTACGCTCCCCGCCATGCTCAGAATCGGCACTCAGCGCCCACGGTAAACACGCTGAAGACGTGCTGTACTCAAGTTTCACTCTCCCGGTACAAAACACATAACAAGTGTACCAGGAGAAGCACAAAGCACTCTGAACTTGGAGCGCTGAGAGGGCAGCTGACTGTGCAACGTCCTGATAGAACACAAACAAGCGGAGCGGACAGCTGGCCGTATGCTGTTGTAATATAAAATAAAAAAACATTAGTTATTCACCTTTTTCTGACATTCTCTTTAGTTTTTTTCTTCTCCACCAAAAGTCATGCCACCTTAATGGGAGAACGACAGCCATAGCCTAACTTCAAAAACATGGCCCGGGGGAGGGGGCACATACTTCCGGTTTCACGGACAAACGTAACAACAAAGTCCCCTTTCCCTTTTTAAAGTAAAAAAAAAAAAAATACAGTACAACAGACTCTCCCTTTTCTTCTACCAACTGTGCCAGTGGAACAACAGGGTGGGGATCCATACCAGAGCTACAGGGTCACAGTGACATCACAGCAGCTTCACCCAGTGGCCAAAACAAATACTAAACACTTTTTTTACTAAGTATTCCTAGCCTTTAAAAATTACACAAAAACTACCTTTTTTTTTTTTACTTGCCTGGGCCTCAGCCATTCCTTGGAGGGGGCCTCGTACCCCCTCCAACTCCTTCCACCGGATCCCCGATCTTGGGATCCTGGCTTCATTGTGCTCGGGGACCGGGGTATTTATGCTTTTTACCCCACTGAGTCCCAACCTCTGAGGACGCTGGCGTGAAGGACATTCATCCAGACATGTGACATGCAGATACATGCCACCACATCAAGCAGCCATCAGCACCTTCCCCGACACCTGTGGAGCCAATCGCCCTACTGCCCATGCTTCCACGGCGGTAGTGCTATGGGTGCATTTGCTACCCAGTAACCCACCCTCCCTTGGAGGAGGACAGCATCCGTTGGGACACTCAATCCTCCTCCCCCCAACTGAACCCAGGTTGCCTTTAATAATTTTTTTTTAAATTTGAGCTATTGTATAATAGGAATAATGCACTCCAGGCTGGCTGTTATGCTGGGATAACATTCCTTTTCTTGGGTGTTGGACGCCCTCGGCTGCCCAATCACCTGAGATGGGATGTTATCCCAGCTTAGATAATGGGTGAAATAAAACTCTCATCGTGATTGGCTAAAACATTCTGTTACCCGAGCTGTTATTTCTTAATAACGGCCCGGTAAAAAACAAGTGACAGTTCGGGATCCCCATTACATAGAGGATCCTAGGGCCACCCAGATCGCAAAACTTCTCACTGCCGTATTCTTCCCGCTCACTTTTAGTGACATTCACCTCACTACACATTATACCATTACTCAAACTGCACAACTTCAAAGAAAGAGCAAAGATACATTTTTTAAAACAATAATTAAATAAAACCCAAGCTTTTCCCTAAAATCCAGCCTGGTGTCTCTTTCACTCCATAAAAAAACTACAGGTGATTCCTCAGAGTGCCTCTTGCGCTCATGCTATCACTTACACACCCCTCCCCCTGTTCAGCCACACTGTTTCCTTGTAAACAAACCAAAAATACCGAAGCAACACACAAGTATTAATTTTTTTTTTAAATCGGGTGTTTTTCCTTTACCACACAAAACACCCCCATTCGTTTTCTTTATCACTGATGCTGTTCTCTGAACCTAGCACTTGAAAATCTCAGCACCTCCACTTTTCAATGAAAGCCCGTCAAAAAAACACACGTACCTCTCTTTGCATCCAGTCTCCAAATCAGAACACCAGTCTATACATTCCCCTGTTCCCACTCACGTTTATAAAACAAATCTAAGGTGTTCTATTCTTCTGTGTCTGGGAGCATGATGAGACAAATCAGCAGAACCATCTTAACCCGGAGAGCATTCTCACACAAACAAAAAAAAAAATAGCAGCGCCCTCCAGTGGTGATTCCACTAATACAAGAACTACTTTACCACAACACTTACTTTTAATAGTTTTTTTTTTTTTACATATTTATTATTCTTTTATATTCTATTAAAAAAACCTCACATATAGCCCATTTCCTAAGCGTAATAATACCCTCCAGGATGGGCGTTATGGGATATAACGGACCTTCCAGGGGCTATAAGGCCCTCCGCCTGTGGCGTCGGGCCTCATTACGTCCCTGGGCGGTCCGTTATATCCCAGTAACGCCCACCCTGTTGGGTATTATTACTTACATGACATCTACCCTGTCGTGCATTATTCCTTTAATAAATTCCGTAATAAAACAACTCTGTACATTTAAAAACCTTAAAGACAAACACAATGTGGGAAGATGGGATAGGTGGAAATATCTCCAAGTAAGACAGGCAACAGAGGAAATAAGAAAGGAAACCCAAGGATAACCAGATAAATTAGGCTGGGAAAAATGCTTGAAATAGCTGGAATGAAAGGAACCGGCCTTTTATACAGAAATCTTGTCAACAGGGATACTGATCCCACAATTGCATCCAGGGAAAAATGGAAACAAGAACTACAGAGGAAACTAGTGCCGGAGATATGGGAGAAGCTATGCGATACAGCATACAAGTCAAGCAGAGAGATAAGAAATTAGGAAATACGGTATAAAATCATACATAATGTATATTTTACTCCAGCTAGACTCCTGAAAGTGAAAGATGTAGAAGGGGAATGTTGAAGATGTCTTAACAAGAAAACAAATCTTCTCCACATCCCATGGGGATGTCCTCAAACTGCTCAGATTTGGAGTGAGGTTGTACTATTAACAGTCATTTAAAGTTATAGCTCCCTTGACCATTTATTAGGGATTTTAGGTGATGGTTCCCTTACCCTAAATATACCAAGATATTTCCAGTGCTGGCTAGGACGAGAAGCACTGGGGCTAAAACTTTAATTCTAGCTACATGGAAGACTGATTTAGGTCCTACTATGTCAGGGTAGTTAAACTGCATTGGAAATCTACCAACTAATGAAATTCTAAGTTACTTCGCTACGGGGAAACTGGACGAATATATCATATAGACCATGTGTATTAAAAACAGACGTAGTAAATAGCACATCACAATGTGAGAATGAGAATGACCTAAAGACAGTCACAAATATGTATTTTATTTATTTAGGAATTCGGATCATACCTTTGAGCTCAGAGCTCGTTTACAAAGGTTCCACATCAAACAGGGACAATAACAACAATAACAAACAGTTTATATACAATACTCGAGTAGTGGGTAGCTAGTATACAATAAGGATACAATGTCGGTCATAGTACCAATGATGATTGTACAGCATCAAGAGCATTCAACTAGGCTAGGGTAAAGGACAGTGTTTGTATGTAGTGAAGGAGATAAAGAGGTGTGACACCTAGTGTGACAGTCCGAGGAGGAGTCAAGGTCAGAGGGAGGGAGACCTGGGGTGGGCAGCCAAAAAGTGGCTTTGTCTAGGAGGTTGGGAAGTAGTGGTAGTAGGTTGGTTATAAGGTTGATCCAGTGGGGGGAAGACAGAGGGCTAGGGCAAGGGGAAAGAGTGGGGGTAAAAGGAAAGGGAAGGAGAGTGTGGGTGAGTGGGCATTATGGGTGCTGGAGTCCTAGTGGCAGTCACAAACTGTCCTAGTAAGAAGGTGTTGCCTTAGGCCATTTTTGAATTACAAGATGCATAGGGAGTTTAGAATGTGCATTGGGATTTCATTGAGCCATTTGGGGAGCCCTATAGCTGAAAGCATGCTGTCCCTGCACAGTTCGATGGAAAGGTGTTGATAGGGCCCCCCCCCCCCATCCTGCCTCTGGTGGTATAGCTGGTAGCACTTCATGTTAGGATGCTAGAAATGCATGTGGGGGGGGTTACCCATTAGCGCCTTTTTTCCAAGGAGACATGTTTGGAATACAATCCCGTTCTTTAGTGGTAGCCAATTGGTCTGCTTGTATAAGGAGCCATTGCCAATAGTTAACTTCTAAACTTTTTATTCTGAGTCTCAACTACTCAGTAGGAGCTGTGTATAGAATTTTGCTTATATACAGTTCAGTAACAAAGCACACCAAAGCTGTGACATCTTTAAAGAACTCCATAACTTCATTGCCCTTTTCATTAACTTAAATGTTAAAGCTTTTATTCTTCCTTTCTCAACACTTTGGTGGCAGAAATACCAGATTTAGGGCAAACTGAGGAAATATTTGATGCAAAATCTAAAAACATCCCTTAAAATCAGGGACAGCGGAGAGCTATGCAAGCCACACCCATGCCGTCTGGGCCCTCCTCTGCCACTGCTCACTGCAACGAGTTCTTCGCCACCTGAGCTCTCCTCTCCACTCGCCTTCCAGTCTTCACAGCTGCATCTCATGTCCCCCCCCCTCCCAGGGTTTCCTGCCCCCCCTACTATCCAGGAAATCCAGATCGCCCTTTACTCCCTCAACCTGTGCAAATCCTAAACTACTCCGTCATCATCATCGATGCCCTAAAACAATCAAATCTGTGTACCAAGGCAAACAGGATGCTGGGGTGCATAGGAAGGTGTATTGACAGCAGAAGGAAGGCAGTATTACTACGTCTCTACAGATCACTGCTGAGGGCCCACCTGGAGTACTGTCCCCAGTTCTGGAGTCCTCAACTAAGGAAAGAAAAGGACAGGCTGGAGACAGTGCTGCATAGGGTGACAAAATGAATCGGGGCCAGCAGGACAGATCTTGCATTGAGGATCGGCTCAAGGCACTGAACATATAGGTACTCGCTGGAGGCCAGGCAAGATATGACAGAGACCTTCAAGTTCCCGAAAGGAATGAACAATGTAAACTGTGAGGAACTATTTAGCATAAAGAGAGATAAAGAACAAGGTGGCATAAGTGGAAAGTGACGGGGGGGTAGATTCAAGAGCGATGTGAGAAGGTTTTATTTTACAGAAAGGGTGGTGGAGATGTTGAACAACCTGCAGTGGCTACTCAGGGTGACAGCAGGAGGGCAGGGAGTATGGGGGTAGATAGTGTGGGTTAGAACACCGTATAGACAAGATGTCCAGGGTTTTTTAGGCTTTATGGGAAGACTGAATGGACCAATGGTCCTTTTCTGCTGTCACTGTCTCAGTTTCTACTTCATATCTCTGCTCCTGCCATAGCATCTCCTCTGACTCACCTACTCAACCTCTCCTTCTCCCTCAGTGCTGTTCCTCAGTCATGGAAGCTGGGGAAAGTTTTTCCTCTCCACAAACTGGGGGGGCCTTCATCCCAGGGTAACTTCAGGCCAATCTCCCTCCTCCCTTACCTTGCTAAGCTACAACAGAAGCTTGTTTACATGAGGATCTCGGATTTCCTGTCCTCCACTGAACTCCTCTCCCCGTTCCAGTCTGGTTTCTGAAAGTATCACTTGGCCATCTTCCCCCTGTTGCATGTAACTGATTCCACCTTCTCAGAAATCTATCAGGGATGGCTGGCCCGGTGGCGTGGAGGACTAAGGCATTTATACCTTATCTGCCTCCACATCAGTAACCCAGGTTTAGGAATGAGCCAGGGCAACTTGGGGGTCAGCTGGGGGGGAGAGAGAGAGAGAGAGAGAAGGACTGAGTGCACCAATGGATGTACTCCTCCTCTGGGGAAGATGAGCAGCTGCTCTAACCATATGAACACCACCTAGGCGACCACAGATGGAGGCGAAGGCCTGAGCAGCAGTATGGGTGGGTGATGCTTCTGATGGATGACTTCAGCACATCGCACTACATCAAGCCACCATACCCCCTAGAGCATCGGTGTGAAACCAGGGACAACAATGTGGAAACCAACCAAACCAGCAGGATGTGTGATCCGTTTCACGTAGGCCCAACACCTGCCTACCAGGACACCCGCCTGCAGCTCCTTGGAAGCTGCTTGTCCCTGAACAGGGCTGCTCCAGCTCACCCACGGTCGGCCGGCACCCAGCCAGCCACCGACCAAGACCAGGACACCCGCCTGCAGCTCCTTGGAAGCTGCTTGTCCCTGAACAGGGCTGCTCCAGCTCACCCACGGTCGGCCGGCACCCAGCCAGCCACCGACCAAGACCAGGACACCCGCCTGCAGCTCCTTGGAAGCTGCTTGTCCCTGAACAGGGCTGCTCCAGCTCACCCACGGTCAGCCGGCACCCAGCCAGCCACCGACCAAGACCAGGACACCGGCCTGCAGCTCCTTGGAAGGTACGGGACAGCGAAGCCAATCGGAACATGGGTTCTTCCAGCAAACCCACTTTGATTGGCCAGGAGTTTTCCCCTGCTATAGACACCTGGCACTTTGTTAGATTTTCGATTGAACTAAGCACATTTCAACTGTGTTATTAGGAGTTTTTCAACTGTATTAGCTGGATTGTAATTTCTACTACTGTTTTAAAGTGCTTACACCTCTTCTGTCTGACTGCTGTTCCTGCAGCCCCCCATCCAAGCACTCTGCCTTGGTGCGATAAGTCTAACTACCCCCCAAGTGGCTAGTTTTCCATTAGCAGGTTATACAGATCTGCCACTAGAGGATTCTTGGTCTTCTACATAAATCACTGTATTCATTTGTGGGCAATATGGCCTGCATTATCATTCTACTTCTTTCCCGGTGCTGCTACAAGGGGACTTGAGTCTGAAGGGTGGATGGCCACTAACTAAGCTGCTCCTGCTCTCCTTGTTCCCCTTTCTGCTGTATTTTCTCATCTAGGTTTTAAGTGAGTACCTAGGTGGGCAAATTACTTGCCTAGAAAATATTGCACTAATACAAATCACGAGACCACTCAATCTGGGACCATGGCTCTCCTTATTGCTCCTAAGGTGCAGAGTTTTCAGCAATACAGTGCAATTCGAAGTACCTCAATGCAATTCAGTTCTCCAATGTACCTTATCAATACCTAATGTTATAACAGTCTACCGTGCAGACACTATGTCATTCTCCTCTCCCCTTTTAGCCTATTCCCCCCGGTTAGCCTACACCCCTTGCTACTGTCCTCACCTATGTCTACCCAAGCACTTACATTGATCACGATCAACTGTCATTACAGTGGTGCCGCCTCTTGCGCAGCACGATATGAGTTACGAAGAAATAAAAAGCAGTGTCTATTCTTATAAGCTCCTTAAAGAAAGTTATACTTCTGCTTCTTCTTCTCTGCTCAGGAAATGTGGAGCTCAACCTGCCCCCCCAACAACTTACCTGCCTATCGATTTTGCTGAGATACAGGTCTCAAAATGATGATAGTCAACATTTTAAGCCTGCCTAAAAACTTGTACAGCTGCAAACCTGGGCTGCAGCGTTAACCCAGACCTTATCATAATTACTGAGTCATGGTTAAAAAGGCGAACACTGATCAACAAATATCACTGCAGGGCTACAATTTATTTAAAGCAGATAGAGAGTCTAGAGGCGGGGGTGTGGTTATCTACGCCAAATCTAAGTACTTGGTCACCAATATTAGTTGCAAATCTCTAGCCATGGAATTTGAGTTAGTTTCGCTGAGCCTTCATCTCCCCTCCTCGGAATGTATCACTATCCTAGGTAGCTATACACCCCCGTCTGGTGGTGATGAAGTTCTTAATCTTTTGAAATCCATGTTCGTAGATGCAAAAACTGAAACAATATTTCTAGGAGATCTAAATATGGACTGGCTGTCACCTAAATCATACGGCCTCAAATCCCTTTGTGACGAGCTAGGTCTTGGGCAATTAGTCAGTGAACCTACTAGGAACAACACTCTAAATACTGCCAACAGTTCCATTCTAGATGTGGTACTAACCACCCATCCACACAAAATATCTCATCTGGCAGTGTTTCACAACGACATGAGCGATCATGGAATTGTTGCTTGCATAAGATCTCAAATTAAGGCCCGCCGCAATCCATCTTTATAACAAAAGATCTTTTAAAATTCAGTGCAGTAAACTTCCTATCTGATCTGAGCATGATCAGATGGCAAGATCTTACCTAGCCAAAGATGTCAACAAGGCAGCTTGCATCATAATGACAAACTCACTACAATAATAAATAAGCATGCCCCTTTCATCAAAGTAAGTGCGGAACAATTCAACCCCTGGTTCACCTCGGATCTCAAGGCAGCCCTTATAGCTCGAGATAAGCTCTGGGCTAAAGCTAGACATTCCAAAGAATCTTTGGATTGGCAGGCCTTTAGAACAGCCACAGGAATAACTGTGTGAAAAACTTCGGTCTGCTAAAGCTAACTATTATATTTCTACTCTCGAACAAGCTAAAGGTAACCCTCATAAAATATGGAAGACTATCAAAGCTATAGAAGGACGCCCATGGCCCCTCTGTCCCAACAAAGATAGTTGCAAGTGGCAAGATTGTGGAAAACAAGTCCCTAATCCTGGAGGAACTTAACTCCCACTTTGCCACAGCTGGATTAACTTTCGTCACCTTATGCTGGTGCTGCGGTGAGCCAGCATACCCTCCCCGCCACATCTAGTCCTGCACCCAGCCCCTTCCAACTGCACGAGATAACTTATAAAGAAGTAGAAGATTCTCTTCTTAACTTAGACACCAAAAAAAGTGCAGGGGACGATGGCTTGGAACCCTTTTTTCTAAGGTCAGGCTACGCCCATCTCACTGCCCCAATTCTCCACATCTTCAATCTTTCCATTACATCTGCTAGTGTGCCGTCCTGCTGGAAATCAGCACATATCCTCCCTCTATTTAAATCTGGTGACCCATGCGATGTAAACAACTATAGGCCTATCTCCATATTGCCTATCCTTTCTAAAGTTCTCGAAAAACTGATCCAATATCAGTTAAAATCTCACTTGGAAACCTTCTCACTCATTAACCCAGCTCAATCTGGCTTCCGGGCTAATCATAGCACAATCACTGCACTAGCAAAAGTAACCAATGATTGGATCTCTGCTATAGATGCTAAGAAGGTAACTGGTGCAGTCTTTTTGGACCTCAGCAAAGCTTTTGATACTGTTGATCACAAACTATTAGTCAATTGCCTTGCAAAGTTGGGTGCCACATACCATACCACCCAGTGGTTCTCTAGCTATCTAACTGGAAGATTCCAAAAAGTAAAGGCGGAAGGCTTTTTTTCTGCTGCCTTGCCAGTTGCAAGAGGAGTCCCCCAAGGATCCATCTTAGGCCCTATCTTGTTTTCTCTGTACATTAATGACTTAGATGCTAACATATCTACGTCCAATCTGCACTTTTTTGCAGATGATACTGTGTTGTATACTTCTGGCTCATCGTTATCTGAAGTCAAGGGAGTGCTTCAAGCGAACTCGCACAACTTGAGCATAATCTAATAAAGGCAAAGCTTCTGCTCAATGCTAAGAAGACTAAAGCGATGATATTCTCCCGCAGTGCTGTCTCAGGCCCCCCCAATACCCTTGCCCAAGACTTCATTGTCACCACGCTAAACGAGCCTCTGGAAGTTGTAACCAAATTTAAATATCTAGGTATCTGGAGCGACAATAAATTATCTTTCAGTGACCACGTCGAAGATGTCTCTAGAAGGTTAAAAGCAAGGTTAGGTTTCTTCTACAGAAATAGGCCCCTTTTCCCCCTTGAAACTCGAAACAAGCTTGTACAGGCCACTTTTCTCCCCCTACTCGACTATGGTGATGTAATCTATTCCTCCACCACTCTTGCAAATCTAAGTAAACTGGACATCCTTTATCACCGTGCGTTACGGTTCATTACCAACTCCCCTTACCGTTCGCACCACTGTGACTTATATGCAGCTGTTGGTTGGACATCCCTTACTACTAGACGCCTGCTCCATGCTGGGCTATGGACTCAAACTGCTTCTGCAGAAATTGCCAAGCTATCTCTCTTCCCTTATTAGTATCTCACATAGTGCATACTCATTAAGAAAATCTGACTTTATTATGCTTGACATACAAGGCCGGACCTCCTTTGGTAAGCGATGCGATTGCATATGCCCTTCCCTCCATTTGGAACCAATTACAAACCGTGCATCAAACTAACTAGCACAGTTTCAATAAACTTCTACAAATCGCTAAGTTCAGCCAAAATAAAAGACACCTGTAATTGTCATTAAGTCTCTTCCTTCCCATGTGTGCCATATTTATCCACTGGTAAGGTATAATTGATTTGTCATATTAACTGCTTTCCTTCCCCTTCTACTCCTGGCTTTATCTTTGCTTACGCTCCACTGCTACTCTATCAATCCTCCTCCCCCATATCAGCTATAGACTGTTGTTTGTTCTAGCTGCCAAAATACTGTTTATGTATTGCACACACCAGTCATCATGTTTCATTTATCAGTATGCAACCTGTAAGTCGCTTCCCTGTCTCATATCAATGTTTACCACCTGCGGTCACCCTATGTGGTACCCTTGTATGTATATCCAGCCTGTATCATGTAACGTGCATTTCATGTATATACTGTTATTACCTATCTGTGTTTGTACTTTAAGTGTTTATGTCACAGGACCTCCTTGTGAATGAGTTTGCTCAATGGAGTTTTCCTGCAATAAACTTGAACTTGAACTTGGGCACCTCATTCCACATCCGAGCTATACACCTCTCAGGAACTGGGGCTGCCCAGGAGGCTCCGCCACAGGGGATAATCTGTGGGGCACTGCTAGGGACGTCAGGCTCTCTGGGTTGGGGGAGCAGAGTCTGACAGGGGCTGGCTGGGTGATCAGGGGGAAAAAATGAATAGGAAAAAACCAAAAGGATGGGTCAGGGACACATAACAGCTGCCATCTTCATCAATCTGGTTAAGGTGTTCGACTCTGTGTCCCACTTACTACTCCTGGACAAGACAAGTTCTGCTGGCCTCTCAGCTCTTGTTGTCGTCTGGTTCTGTTCTTACTTCATGGGCCGTATACAGTTGGTACAGATTGGCAGCACCCTGTTACCTCTATTTCCCATCCAGGTGGGTGTCCGACAGAGTTACATCCTTGGTCCCATTCTTTTCTCCAATTTACGTAACAACCTCCCCTCAGTCTTTGCCATCTCACGTATTTACATGTATGTAGGTGACACAGTTATCTACACTAGGTGTGCTCCAGCAAGACTTCCACAATGTCCTGCACTGCTTCCATTTAAACCAACTCCTGGTTAAAACAAAAAAACTGTGTCCATGACCTTTGGCACCAGCCAAACACTGGTCAGACTCCCAACTTTGTCCATCTTTCCCACCTTGGATGGTACCCCTCTAGAACTGGTTCAATCCTTCAAGTACCTTTTGATCTCAATAGGCAGCAAGCTTGACTTCTCTGCTCACTTTGACGCCATCCATGACAAGCTTCACTCTAAACTTAGTGTCTTGTACCAACACATGAAAAAAAACATGCATAGCACCAGGATACCATGGTGCTCTTACAGTCTTGATGCACAAATGAAAAAAGAATTGGAGCACCCACCACCAAAGGATGGTCCACAGTTGCAGTTTATAT
This sequence comes from Neoceratodus forsteri, assembly GCA_016271365.2. Classification (NCBI taxonomy): domain Eukaryota; kingdom Metazoa; phylum Chordata; order Ceratodontiformes; family Ceratodontidae; genus Neoceratodus; species Neoceratodus forsteri. Next base: position 216,957,394 of record JADMNL010000024.1, read on the forward strand.
ATAAAAAAAGTTTTACTTCTTATCTTCAAACCTGCACCATGCCAACATGTACATCAGGGAGTGCTGGTGCCACACAATTATGTTTTGCTCAATGGCTGTTGAGCTTCATCAGATTGGTTAACTGGCAAACCAACAGTGTATTTAAAGCTCAATGGCAAACGTTTCTACCTTTGGCTAAACTTACTGGAAACTTCAGTCTTCACTAGTCATTTTTCTATAGATGGAGCAGTGAAGAATTAAAAAAACTGGTTTATACCTGTTTTTGTATCTTGTCATGTTTTGTTGTTATCATAACCAGGGCTGCAGCTATGAATTTTGGGGCCCCGGACAAGCCCAATTGAAATGGGCCTGTTTCCTAAACCAGCTAATGCCAGGGGTAATGCCAGCTCCTCAGGTGGGCCCCTCCTGTGCTCGGGGCCCCGGATAACATCCCCACTTTCCTCCCCATTACTGCGGCCCTGATCATAACTGTTGTGATATTTTCCCAGTTGCCGTTTGTGTTTTGGTAGTCAGCAAATTACGTCATTTGCTGTTTCTGTAGCACAAGCACGCACCTGTCAGCCGGTGCTCTCAGTGGGCTCGTGCTAAATTACTGATATCCTAATATTCTGAAGGACAGTCAAAAGCAGTGGATTGTATGGATCGACAACATTTTAAAAACCAAATATAGCCTTTTCAATGGAGCTGTGAAGTATGCTGCATTTTATTATGATTCTGTGTTTGTCAAAAGTTCTTTTTCATCACCTTTAGTGTGCTAACTGTACTGGACATAGAGTGTGGGATTTGAGTGTTAAAACTCACGTGCTCAGAGTTGCTTGGGTGGAAGGCAACCATCAAGTGCAAGTTTAAAGCAAGGTTCCTACAAAGGGTACCTCACCTTTCCTGCCATATGACACCTGGTAGGCAAGCAGGGTGCTTTTTATGTTTGCTTGTGTGCACGCGCAAGAAACATTACTCGGCAGCTTGGGAGAGAAGTGGGTTGTGGAGGTGCGGCACTGTGGCAGCCAACGGTGGCACTGCATTTGGGGACTTGGCACTGGTGGACAATGCAGGCACACTGTGTTGATGACACTGGTTTCCAAAAGTGTCACCAAGTTGAAACGATTTCGCTGCTGCAATGAGGGGCTGCCTTGTCATTGCAGCGTCAGCCATTCCGCTGCAATGAGGGAGTGACCAGTCATTGTAGGGTGGTACCTTGCCTAGTGTAAAATTTTTTGTAAACATGGAGGTGCTTGCCGCCACCTCTCAACCCCATGAAAGCCAACGGGGGTGGCCAATCCCCTTATCGGCATGTTCCCAACCCAGTTAATTTGTCGACGGGGGAGCCCACTCCCTGTTGGCATAATGCCCCACCATTTGTTGTGTGCCGAGGCGGTGCCCAATCCCCCTCAGCATCATGAGCCCCCCCCCCAAAACAGTCTGTTTGCCGATGGGATGGGGCCCAATCCCCACTGGCTTCAGTCCCCCCTTCCCAGTTTAATTTGCTGACAGGGCAGTCATGTTTTGCCTGTGCCGAGGAGGTGCCCAATCCTCCTCGACATCATGCACCCCCCTGCCTGTTTTTGTGCTGACCGGGGGCCCAATCCCAGTTGGCTGCGGTCCCCCTCCCCACAAATGCCGGTGGCACACTGGGAGCCCACTCCAGTGTGCCAAACACACCTGTGAAAAAAAGAAAACTGACCCACATTGTCAGTTTCCTTTTTTTCACCTGTAAAACAAGAAAACGGTCCCTCGAAGTCTCCGGTACCCCTCCCCCAACCCGCGCCCACCCTCTGCATACTCTACCTCCCCACACACCCTCTCACCCCATGCTTACCTCCGGAGCCTGGCGCGATGATCTCTGGTGGACCGAGAACACGTCTGCACTCTTCAAAGCCGACCGTGAACTGAAGAAATGCCGGTAAGCTGTATAATAGCATAAATAGGGTTTTTTCAACTTTGGTGCATATCTCAGGCATATTTGGGAATTTTGGCTCCAAATTTTCAACATGGGGTTATTGGGACCCCTCCTCATGAATTCAGTCACTTTAATGGCATCATTCGGTCCCAAAAGGTGATTTTGCGGTCATTGCGTGGAATCACCTTTCTGGACGGATTAATGAAACAACACTGCCACTGTTCATAAGGTGGGCTTTCAAAAAGCCTATGTTGCAAAGTTGGTGAAAAAAATCCAAAAATGACTGTTTTACAAGCATGCATTGCGCAGTTGTCATGCATGCTCGTAACTTCGCCAATTTGCAATATTTTCACTCCAAATTTTCAACATTGGCATTTTCCACACCTCCTATGAACAGTACAGCTGTCATTTTACACATCCTGGCCAAAGTGTGTTTTCGCACTTCCAGCACAGAATAGAGCGGTCGCTGTGGGAAATCAGTTTTCGGGACACATTAAGAAAATCACAGTGACACTGTTCATGAGCAGAGGTCCTAAAATGCCTATGTTGAACATTTGGTGATGAAAGTCCACAAAATGTCTGTGTTACAAGTGCGCATTGTGCAGTTTCCACACACCCTTGTAACTTTGCAAATTTGTAATATTTTCATGCCAGATTTTCAACACTGGCATTTTTTCACACCTCCTTATGAATAGTACAGCTGTCATTTTTCACATCCTGGCCAAAATGTGTTTTCGCACTTCCACCACAGAATAGCGTGGTCGTTGTGGGAAATCAATGTTTGGGACAGATTAAGATCGAGCGAGTGAGAGGGGGGAGTGAGCGAGCTCAACAGAGCTCTGTCGGGACTGCTGCAGATTTCTTTGTGGGCAGAAAAATGCACCAATGCAGGCAGGAGCCCAGTACAAAAGGGCAGCCTGCAGCGCCGGGAGAAACAGAACGAGCGAGTGAGAGAGGGGGGAGTAAGCGAGCTCAACGGCGCTCTGTCGGGACTGCTACGGATTTCTTTGTGGGCAGAAAAAGGTGCCAGCACAGGCAGGAGTCCAATAAAAAAAGGGCAGCCTGCAGCGCCAGGAGGAACAGAACGAGTCAGTGAGAGAGGGGGGAGCGAGGAAGCTAAACGGAGTGCTGTCATGACTGCTGTGGATTTCTTTGTGGGCAGAGAAAGGTGCCAATGCAGGCAGAAGCCCAGCACAAAAGGGAAGCCTGCAGCGCTGGGAGAAACAGAATGAGTGAGTGAGAGAGGGGGAGTGAGCAAGCTCAATGGAACTCTGTCGGGACTGCTGCAGATTTCTTTGTGGGCAGAAAAAGGCACCAATGCAGGCAGGAGCCCAGTACAAAAGGGCAGCCTGCAGCGCCGTGAGAAACAGAATGAGCAACTGAGAGAGGGGGAGTGAGTGAGCTCAATAGAGATCTGTTAGGACAGCTGCGAACTTCTTTATGGGCAGAAAAAGGCGCCAATGCAGGCAGGAACCCAGTACAAAAGGGCAGCCTGCAGCGCTGGGAGAAATAGAACAAGTGAGTGAGAGAGGGGGAGTGAACGAGCTCAGTGGAGCTCTGCCGGGACTTTAGAGTTGCCCACCCTTCCGCCCAGGATCCTCTGTGGTCCTATATTAAAGCAGGGTCTCTGGGGTGGACACAAAGCAATGATTGGATACTTTTAGGATTGCTGTAATAATACATATTTAGTTGTTCTGTTTATTTCTCTAACTGAGCTATACTGTTAGGATTGCTGTAATAATACATATTTATTTGTTCTGTTTCTTTCTCTAACTGAGCTGAGTAATACTTGGAGTGCAATAGGATTTCTAACTGGGCTCAGTGAAACTATGTGAGAGCTGAGAACAAAAAGTATGGTAGCTGAGGGGTCAAAAACGGACAAGGAGGCTTAAGGATTGCTACAGTAATACAGTATCTAACGGATGAGATTTGAGACTGAATTAACCCGATCGGCAAGGGAGCAGTAGGGGGACTAGTGTGGGGGAGGAGACAGGAACTTGAGTAAATAGGGGCATAACAGTTGTAGTAGGGTACAGAACCTGGGAATAAGAGCCCGTAATATAAGATGGGGGCCAAAATGGGGCAGGTGCCACATGTCAATAGGGTGGGCATCTTTGGAAGGGTGGTGAGGTATACAGGGTGTGGGTCCGCCATGATCCTGGACTGGGCTTGGAGGATGGGGGGGTATATGGTCTGTAGATAACTGTCTAGTTTGAGAGAGGAACTGTGGAGGTTAGGGAGGAGTCTAAGTGGCAGGGCAGATGAGTATGGTAGGCATCCTGGCGGGTGGGTGGGGGGATAGGGGATGGCAAGAGGGGTCAGAGGAAGAACAACTAGAGACTGAAACCGACCCCAGTATCAGAGGCACTAACAGAAAAGAGAGGAGAAGGGAGGGGGTGCCTGAGGCGAGGCAGGAGGCCTCCTGATGGGGAAGGAAGAGACCACAAGGAGTACCGGGGAGAGAGTAGATGGCTGCGGGTAGGGAGGGACCAGAGGTGGCACGGAGGGGAACACGTAGGAGGGGGGAACTGATAGGGGAAGAGATGAGCAGGGTATCGACTAGGAATAGATTCGAGCCTCTGCTATGCGACAGCAGGGGAGCAAGAACATACTGAAGGGGAGGGGAAGGGCATGAGAGGGATGGCAACAGGTAGGGGAAGAGATAGCGATGACGCAAGGGTAGGAGGGGGCTAGTAAGGAAGGAGGGGTGGTGACTTGAGGAGAGAAGGCTATGGGAAGGGGGAGGATGGGAGGGGCATCACTGTTGGGGTAGAAGGGAATGGGGGTTCTAAACTGACAACAGCAGGGATAGGAGAGGGGTTGGAAATCAGCAGGGGAGGAGGGGAGGTCGACATGAGAAGCCCAGTAAGAAGTAGTCAGGCTGAGAAGAGGTTCAAGGGGGACGGGAAGAATAAGGCAGAGAAAAGGGGTGAGGCGGAAGTAAGGGGTACAGATATAGAAGTCACAGAGGGTGCAGCTGGAGGGGGTAAGGGGCAGGGAAGAATGAAAACTGGAGTGGTGGAAGGGGCATTAGAAGGGAAAGGGTGGTAAGGGACGGGGGCGGCTCTCGTCCTGCAGGATTCTATACTGAAAGGGGTGAGATGGGATGGAACGGGGGGAAGGCACAGCCATATTTGGGTTGAAGCTATACCCATGTTGACTGCAGGAGGGGCAGGCACTGCTCAAGTGTGCAGCGAGGATGAGGAAGAAACTTTATTTAGTGTTGCATGTGGGTACAAATGACTTGGCAGGGGAGACTGTGGAAGTAGTGAGGGGGAGGTTCGAGTAGTTGGGCAGGCAGTGTGAGGGGTTGGGGGAGTCAGTGGCATTCTCGGAGGTACTCCCAGTACTATGTGCAAGCATAGGGAGGAAGGGTAGGATTGAGGAGTTCAATGAGTGGCTGAGGGATTGGTGCCACACCAAAAATTATGGGTTAGTGACTAACTGGAATAGGGTCTTGGGGAATAGTGACTTGTGCGTGGGGGGCAGGCTACACTTGAGCAAGAAGAGGAGGGGAGTATTAAAGGCAGAATTAGAGGGGTATATCACTACTAAGGTGGATTTAAAATAGTGGGAGGGTGACCAAAAGACTGAGGTTGGTAGAAAGGTCCGGACAGGGGAGCCTAATGAGCTCACCCCCCCTAGATATAGGTAAAGGCAGAGGTGTAGTAACCCTGGGAGGGGACAGGCAGAGTGGTCTGAGTGTAATACAGAAGGCACCACCACCAGGTAAGAATAAGGAGGACAAAGTGTGCAGACTACTTGGAGGAGGGACACTGGCAAAGCAGGAGAAGAGTGAAAAGAAGGAGGGGTACGGGTGGAAGATGGTCTCTCTCAACGCAAGAAGCCTGGGGAACAAAACTGCAGCGCTTCAGGCACTCCTTTCAGAGGGGAAGGTGGACATTGCTGCCGTGACAGAGACTTGGGCCACAGAGTGCCATGATTGGGACTTGGCAATCCCAGGATACAGGATATACAGGAGGGACCGGGGGGTTGAACTCTATGTGAGGGAAGGGATTAAATGCATAATGGATGAGGGAGAAGAGGAGAGGAGAGGACAGAGGAACTTTGGGTGCAGCCCCTGGACTCCAAGGGCAGAAAGCTGAGGCTGGACGTGGTGTACAGACCACCAGCCCAATCCGGGGACCTGGATGGGGCATTGACAGAGCAGATAAGGAGGGTCTGTAGAAGGGGGAGTGTGATGATAGTGGGGGATTTTAACTTACCACGGGTTGACTGGAGCACCCTGGCCACTAGCAGTACCAGGGAGCATGTGCTCCTTAATGCATTCCAGGGCGGCCTTCTGATGCAATTTGTAAGTGGGCCTACAAGGCTTGGTGGCACTCCGCACCTAGTACTGGCAAATGGTGAGGTGGTGAGGAAGGTAAGGGTGGAGGACCCACTAGCAGGTAGCGACTACCAAACAGTGTGACTCGTTCTTGCGCTGGGCAGGGAGACAGGAGGCACGGGCACTAAGGTGGTGGACTTTATTAGGGTAAACTTTGGGGGGATGGGAGCAATACTGCAAGGGAGACTCCAGGATATAAGGCCGGGGATGGATGCAGAACAAAAGTGGGGAGTCATAAAGACTGGGCTAACAGAGACCACAGTAGCTTGCATCAGGGCCAGAAGTAAGAAGAGCAGAGCCAAGAAACCATGCTGACTGAACAAGGAAGTGCTTGCTGCAAGGGGTGAGGGCAAAGAGGGCTGCATACCAAAAGTACAGGAGAACAGGGAAGGGAGAGGATAAGGAGGCTTTTGGGAGATGGTCAAGGGAAGTGGTCAGGAGGGTGAAAAAAGCTAAGGCCTCCAGGGAATTAAGGTCTGCACAGGGCATAAAGGGAGGGGGAAAAAGGACTTTTTTAGGTATGTCAGGGAAAAGTGGAAGTGCAATGAACATATTTTGAGGATAAAGCGGGAAGGGGATTGGGTGGAAAAGGGGGAGGAGCAAGTGGAAATTCTAAATGAGTACTTCTGCTCCGTTTTCACTAAGAAGAGGGATGGTTCACTACCAGAATGGGCTGGGGGGTGGGGAAGGGCGTTGGTGGTCACGGACAAAGTGATAACAGGGAGGAGGGTGCTAGAGGGGCTGAGGGCAGTAAGGGTGGACAAGGCACCAGGTCCCGATGACATCCACCCCAGGGTGCTGAGGGAGATGGCAGAGCTGTTGGCTGAGCCACTGGCAGATCTGTTCAACACCTCCCTGGAAATGGGGTGTGTGCTCCAGGACTGGAGGGTGGCCCATGTGGTGCCCATACACAAGAGTGAGCATAGGGAGGAGCTAGGAAGTTATAGTCTGGTAACTCTCACGTCCATAGTGGGTAAGCTTATGGAGGCGATACTGAAGGAGAGGCTGGTGGCATTCCTAGACAGTAATTGCCTCCAAGATGGGTGGCAACACGGGTTCATCTCAGGGAGGTCTTGTCAGACTAACCTAATCAAGTATTATGACTGGGCAACAAGGGAGTTGGACAGGGGCCATGCGGTACAAGTCCTGTACTTGGACTTCAGTAAGACCTTTGATACAGTGCCTCATGGGAGACTGGGGGAGAAGCTGACGGCAGTGGGGGTGGGAAAAAAGTTGACTAAATGGATAGAGAACTGGTGATAGGGGAAGGTGCAGAGGGTGGTGGTGATGGGAGAGCTCTCGGCACCCACAGCAGTGACAAGTGGGGTTCCGCAGGGGTCAGTGCTGGGCCCGGTACTATTTGGGCTCTTGATCTCCAATACAGCACACAGAGTGGGGAGCAGGGTTAGTCTCTTTGCAGATTATACCAAATTGGGGGTGGTGGTGGATGAAGAGGATGGATGGGAAAAACTGCAGGGAGACCTAACCAAACTAGAGACATGGTTAGTGGAGTGGCTGCTAGGATTCGACGCAAAGAAGTGTAAGGTGATGCACTTCGGGTCTAAGATCCAGAAGAGGGACTATTGGTTGGGGATCACAGCGGAGGAGAAGGACCTAGGGGTGTTGGTAACTGGGAGCATGAACAACTTGGCCTGGTGCAGGAGAGCAGCAGCGAAGGCAAACAGGATGCTGGGGTGCATCGCAAGGAGGTTCTCATCCAGACACAGGGATGTGATCCTACCTCTCTACAGATCATTGGTCAGACTGCACCTAGAGTACTGTGTGCAATACTGGAGGCCATACCTGAGGAGGGATATAACGTTACTGGAGGGGGTGCAAAGGAGGGCAACAAAAATGTTAAAGGGGATGGAAGGAAAGGAATATGAAGTTAGGCTGAAGGAGCTGAACATGTACACACTGGAGGAGAGGAGAGATAGAGTGGATATGATTGAAGCGTTTAAATACCTGAGGGGGTAAAGAAACCTAGCACTGAGGGGGTGTTTAAACTGAGGAGTGGAAGAGAGACGAGGAGGCATGGACTAAGGTTGGAAGGGGGATGTTTCAAGAGGTAAATAAGGAGGCCCTACTTCACTGAGAGGGTGCTATCTAGTTGGAATGCACTGCCAGTGGGGGTGGTAACATGTAGGACAGTCAATAGCTTTAAGAAGGAGTGGGATAAAGCAAAGGGAAGAGTTGGGGGCATGGGCTGGGACAAGCGGGTGAGAAACTAAGGGGGAGGAGGCTGGGGCAGCTGCAATCTAAGGTGCTAGCTTCACACTCGGGCAGACTTAGATAGACTGACTGGTGTGTTCTGCTGGCAGATTTGTATATACATATGTTCGTATGTATGTTCGAATGTAAAATCACAGTGACTCTGTTCATGAGCAGAGGTCCTAAAATGCCTATGTTGAAAATTTGGTGACAAATGTCCATAAAATGACTATGTTACAAGCGTGCGTTATGCAGTTTCCACGCACCCTCCTAACTTCACGAATTTGTAGTATTTTCACTCCAGATTTTCAACATTGGCAATTTTTCAGACCTCCTTATGAACAGTACAGCTGTCATTTTTCACATCCTGCCCGAAATATGCATTTATTCATCTGGTGCAGAATAGCGCAGTTGCTGTGGGAAATCAATGTTCGGGACAGATTAAGAAAATCATCGTGACAGTGTTCATGATCAGAGGTCACAAAATGCCTATGTTGAAAATTTGGTGAAGTAATTCTACTAAATGACTGTGTTATGCGCATGCATTGCACAGTTTCCACGTCCACTCAGAAGTTTGAGCATTTTTTATATTTTCACTACAGATTTTCAACATTGCCATCTCTTCACACCTCCCTATGAATGGTACAGCTGTCATTCTTCACATCCTGCCCGATCTATGTTTTCGTACATCTGGCGCACAATGGCACGGTCACTGTGGAAACTCAAAGTTCGGGACACATTGGTAAAATCACAGTGCCACTGTTCATAAGAAGAGGTCCCAAATGCTTTCATGAGGTTTGAGTCACAAAAAGGCCACGTTGAAAATTTGTAGTGCAAATACCAACAAATGCCCCGGGCCATTAGGGTTTCTAACCATAACGTCCCACCCTGTACAGATTGACAGGCATCAGGGGTGTGCCTTTGGATTGCCGACTGTAATGTTCATGCCATTCCACCCCCTACACTGCAGCCAGTCACAGGATCGAGGTGTGCCTTGGACTCTTCAGCCCCAGAGTTCACCCCATTTCTCCTATATTGCACCCATTTCAGCATATGTCCTTATGGAGTGGGGTGACTGTAAAGCTGAACACCCCAAGGCACACCTCAACACTTGTCAGTGTCGGCAGGATAGGGTGAGGTGAAATGGCATGAACGTTATGGGCGACAACCCAAACGCATACCCCAATGCCTGTCCGTCTCTGCAGGGTGGAGGTGGAGTTGGCGTGAAGTTCAATACTTCACTGCCCTTCCTACTCTGTATCTGTCTAACTCCTGCATTTCCAATGCTAATATCAGCAAGCAAACATTCGGCAATGACAAATGCTTGTTATCTTTTGGAAGTTCAAAAAGGTTTTTCATTGTTTGTTGTTTTTATTTCTTAGTTGCTAGGTTGTTCTCCCAAGACATGCTGTCACCAAAATTATCATGGTCAGTACGCTGACTGAGTTGAAGATGGCTGCAGGTATGATAGTAACATAAATGTTAGGGGCCTTAATAGCCCCATAAAGAGAAAGAGATCCTTAATGAGTACAAGTGGCAAGGGCAGAGGTGGTGTTCCTGCAGGAAACACATTTGACCCCCGAGAGTGCTAAGCTCAAGAAGTCCCGGTTGAGCAGATTTATTATGTGTCATACCAAAATCGTCCCCATAGAAGAGGGGTGACTATTCTTATTCATGAAGATTGTCCCTTCAAGGTTCAAATTGCTCAGCAAGATCCGGAGGGGAGGTATCTCCTACTGAAAGAGATGTACAGAACAATCCCCTGCACCTGCCTTGATCTTTGTGCCCCACAGCTAGATAAAGAGAAAGACCTATTTCATTATCCTTAAGCCCCCCCCCCCAGGAAATAGCTTTATTATTGGGGGGGGCTTCAACACAGTTATGAACCCCACCCTAGACAGATCTGGGGTCCAGACTGAGCCACCCTCTTGGACTTCCAGATGCCTGGGAAAGCTGTCACAAGAATTGGGCCTGGAGGAGGCATGGCGCCATGTTAACTCTGGAGTAAGAGATTATACCTGTTGGTCAAGACCCCACAGGGCCTACTATAGATAAGCATTTTTCTTCATATCTGTTGAATGGCTCCACATAGTGGAATTATTCCTAGAATGCTCTCTGATCATGGCAAGGTGGTGATGAACCTATCCATGACCCCGGTAGTCAAAAAACCCTCCTGGAGACTTAATGTTTCTCTTTTAAACTGCGATGAATATAGGGACCTAGTCAAAAAATGCTTTAGAGAGTATACTGCCTCTACCCCCCCAAGACATCTCTCCAGCCATGTGGTAAGATGGCTTTAAGGCAGTGGTTACTGTTATAACGATCAGCTATGGCTTTTGCCTTAAAAAGACTAAGCTAAGAAAACAGACAGAGCTCAAAGCAGGGCCCTTTGACCTAGAAAATGAGAAAATCTGAAAATCAGAATGATCTTCTCGAGATGACCCAGACACATGGTGCTCTTTCTGTAGTTAATCTTTTTACTGAAGTATTTTTTGAAATAAACAAATATCCTCCAGTACACTACAATGTAAAATTATAGAGGAAGAAACAAGGCAGCATATTGTCTGAAACATTATACAGTAATAGTATGAGGAACTTATGGTTACAGATCAGAGCTAGGCAATACCAGTTATATATTAAAGGAAGCTTCATATTTTGTAGTACATAGTGAGAGTAGGTATTGAAACAGGTGATATGAATAGATCTGGTTGTACATTATTGTGTTATGTAGCATCTTAGGATGCTGCTAAAACATATATAGGAGGATTTGTGGAATAGTAAGAGAATATCTGAAAGAGTAATCAAGAGAGAAGGGGTGTAGAGAAGGAACAAGGGAGAAAGAAAGAGGGAACTATAGAATAAGGAAAAAAAAAGAAGCATGACCACAACAGAAGACCTATGGAGAATATCAGTGGGAGAAAAGAAATTCAATATTTATCAATCCATACATTAGTTGTCAGAAGAGTTAGATGATTCCAAATAATTAAAATAGTCCTGCCAACATTTATTGTATATAGTGAGTCGGTCTGAAGAAATGTGTGTTATACGGTCAAGGGAGGCGTATTGAGATAATTGTTTAAGAATGTCGGGGAACGTGGGGATTATATTAGATCTCCAATGCATAAGTATACTGCGTTTAACTTGAAGGAAAAGTATGGTTAACCACCTGTTCAGGAAATAGGGGATTTTATAAGGACGACAATTAAAAATGCCAAGTATACAATGTTTAGGGTCCACTGCAAAAGGTTAACCAATCACTTTCATTGCAAAAGTATGAGTACGATGCCAAAGCTTTTGTATAAAGGGACAATTCCATAAAATATGTAGTAGATCACCATTGGGGGAGTTACAGTGGCAACAATTATTGTTATTCATTAAACCCATTTTCTGCAATACAACTGGGGTCCTGTACCACAAATGAAGGATTTTAGTCTGTATAAGGGAGCTACATTTATCCTTAAAGGATTTGTAACAGGAAAGCCAACACCTGTACCATTATGCATTGGTTATATTGTAGTGTAACAGACTACTCCATTTATTTTTTTGCATCAATGGATTGATCTGAAAGTGTGTCTCTGATATCTTTGTAAATAGTACTGTTCAGTTTAGATGTTGTTTGAATCCATTTGGAGATATACTTATCATATGAAGCTTGATTAGTAATAGATGAGAAGTAGGGGCTGCATGCCGTGCGAATCTGTAGATATTTCCAAAAATCCTGACAGGGAAGATTCCATAGAACGTATAGATCGGAATAGGATTTTAGTTTTAAATCATGGGGTTCAAGTATGTCTCTCAAAAAGAAAATGGCCCAATTTTTCCAGGTACGACAGAAAATTGGATGATTGTAGAGAGATATATGGCGATTACCCCAAATGGGGGCATAAGCGAGAGGGGCTGGGTTTGATTTGAAATGCTTATGAGTTATTTTGCAGTAAAACGTGGATGATGTTATAGTTGGATGAGACTTTAGATTGGGGGGAGGGGATTATAAATGAAGGAAGTAGCCACGTTACCTGGGCATAGAGAGGCTTCCACAATAAGCCATACCGGTGTTTTGGTATTGGGTTTGTTAAACCATTTGATAGTTTGGGCTGTCCGGAAGGCACACAAGTAGGCTTGAAACCGGGGGAGGCCAAAACCGCCTCTAGACCAGTGGGATCTCAGTTTGTTGTGGCTAAATCTGGGGATTTTTCCATCCCAAATAAAATTGCCAATTATTTTATCTATTTTGGATAGGAAACTAGAGGGAAGTATTAATGAGATATTAGAGAAAAGATATAGTATTTTTGGGGCTACTGACATTTTAATAGTGGAGATTTTCCCGTTGAAAGAGAGATTAAGCAGTTTCCATCTGTCAAGTGTAAATTTAATATTAGTTAACAGAGGAGAAAGATTGGCATCCCATAATTTGTCTAGTGACGGAGTGATTCGGATACCTAGATATGTGATACCTTGGGGAGCCCAGCGGAAGCCCAGTGGGTTATTCATAAAGGATTTGCAAAAGTTATTCAATGGTGGCGTTTCAAATTTATTAAGATTTAAAGCAAGCCCACAGAGAGAGGTAAATTCACAAGAGGTTGTCCAGAATTTTCAAGATGTTCTAGTAGAATGAGGAGGTCATTTGCATATGAGAGTGAGGTGTAGCGGGAGCATGGTGCTCTTTCTGAACTCAGAAAATCATTCTACCAGACTGTGTGCCCAGTTCAACCATTCACCAACCTCCCATAATGATATTGTCATTTTCCAGAGATGTACTGCATGCTGTTTTTTTTTAGTCAGTTTTTGTATGATCATAAAAGACCATTACAATTGTTAACATGAAAACATATTATACAAAAGTTAACATACACAGTAATGACAATAAATATTGATCTGAAAACACTCGTACGTACATACATAATTATAAAAGGTCCATCTCAAATGAGCTATAATTCAAAATAAAGAGTTAAGTATGTTTAAGCCTTATTTTATATATTGCACATAGGTATTCAGAGACCCTTGTGATGATAAAATCATCTACTGTTGTAAACATTATTAACAAAAGCTCTTGCTTATCCTTTGTTTGTATGCATTTTCAAACTGTGGTATAAACTTCAAAAGACCTTGAAGTTAGTAATTCCCATAAAACTGTCCACTTTCAAAACATTATTTGTATGTTCCTTCATGGACTCTTTGCAATTGCTTCCCCTGAAAGCCTGATAACCAAGGGCATGGGTCATATACCTAGTGTGACCCTCTGGCTGTCCCCCTCGTCATCTCCTCCTCCACATATATCTGCCTTTTAACCCCTTCTTACAAGCTTCCTTGTATATATTGTACATAACTACTGTACTTATTATATGTATATATTGTATATAACTGCTGTGTTTATCATGTATTAACTGTGTCTCCTACTTCACTGTATTCTGATCAATTATGTGTTTATCTCCTCAATTATGTACCTTGTTACATTGTTATACTGTTTATATGTACTATGCCCCAGGTCCACCTTGCAAATGAGTTCACCTCAATGGTGTTTCGCCTGGTAAAACAAAGACTGATTGATTGAGGCAGTGCATAAGATCATTCTGGATGAGGGATACAGCAACAATTAGAGGAGTGCTGAAATAAGCTCAACAAATTGTTAGACAAGAGAATAGAGGGACTGCTAAGATACTCAAGACAAAGATACTAAGAGACCGGAGACCAGGCAGGGAGACTTCTTGCCTGGCATCTCCATAAGGAGATTGCTGGTAGAATGGTCCTTTATATCAGAAAAAATCTGAGATCCAACCATTATGCGTCAGATCCCCTACAGACAGTGCAAGCATTTAGGGAGTTCTACAAAAAACTTTACCAACAGGAACAAGTTGAGAACTACCAAGATAAAGTTGATGCTTTCTTTGGTAGAGTTAAGGTCAGCAGACTCCCACAAGAAGCTATGGAGGCCCTAGATGCTCCAATAACCCAGGAGGAGGTTAGCTCAGTAGTGACAGGGCTCAAGACAGAAAAGGCACCAAGCCCTGATGGGCTTCTGGTCAAATTCTTCAAAACGTTTACTGTGAAGCTGGCGCCTCTTTTGGGTTGAGTGTTTACAGGGGTTCAGGAGGGAGAGGGGGCACCCCAGCCTAGCAGTACGCTCAGATTTCACTTATCCATAAACCTGGAAAAGACTCCACAATCAGTAGTTCATACTGATCAATGTAGAGCACAACATTTATACGTCTGTCTTGTCCCACAGACTCCAGGACTGTGTGGGGGTACTAATCCACCTGGCTCAAACCAATTTAATGAATGGCAGATTAATCCATGATAATATACTGCATCTTTCTCCATCTCATTTGGAATCAGCGACAGTCATCTGAGCCCACCTTGGCAATATCCATGGATGTCAAGAAGGCATTTGACTGGATGCACTGGCGCTTCCTCCGCAGAATGTTAGAGGAGGTGGGCATGGATCCTAAGTATAGGGAGAGTGTGAACATGCGCTATGCCTCACCCCAGGCTACAGTCCGGGTCAATGGAGTGGCAGCCTATTGATTCTATCTGACTCAAGGCATGTGACAGGGCTGCCACCTCTCCCCCTTGCTTTCTGTGTTATGCATCAAGCCATTAGCAACAGCTGTCAGAATGAATAACATCAACGGAATATATGTGGGAGACAGATCCCATAAGATCTCTTGAATGCAGATGATTCCTTTTTTCCTCACATCCCCTCATACTTCAGTCCTGGCCTTGTTACAAGAGCTAGAGGAATATGGCTGAATCTCTGGCTACGAAATCAATTTAGACAAATCAGAGGCAGTCAGACTTGGAGGTCCCCTTTCAAGAGATTCCCTGACAAATTTCCCCTTTAAACAGGCCACCAATAATACTGTAAAATATCTGGGAGTTAAGATAAGTCCGCACCTCACATCTCTTTTCAAGATTAACTATGACAAAACTGTGGTCAGAGGTGAAGGCAGACCTTACCTGCTGGGAGTTGCTTCCCCTCTCACGGGGGGCGGGGATCTTCACCCTTAAAATGAATATTTTACCTCAATTCCTATTTCTGTTTTAAGCCCTCCCCATTTATATCCCAGAGTCCTTTTGGAAAAGGGTTAACACCTCCCTATTGTCCTCTACCTGGCAGAAAGGTAGGTGCAGGACATGTAAAAAGTTATTAACCCAGCCTCGAGAAAAGAGTGGTTTAGCTCTGCCTGACCTCAAATTGTATTATCTCTTGGCACAATTGGCTCCCGTGATCTCTTGAATTAAGCAGAAGAAAGATACAGGTTGGAGAGAAATCAAAGCACACCACTCGCGGCCTACCTCTTTTCTCCCTCCCACACACACTTACTTGGGACGTTTAGAGAGGAGTTGTAAACCTTTGGACCTGGTATACCCTTAAAATTCTGGTCAAAGTTAGACAACTTACACAAACCTCAAATGAGGTGGGGCTCCTCACCTCAATCATTGGAAACCCTAATTTCCATCCTCCATGGAATGACCCAGGCTTCACTAGATGGAACAGGCTTTCCCTCGCCTATTATCAATCTTTAAAGTACAGTAACGTAAGAACTTACCGTAACAGTAGATCTTCGAGAACAGCTCTTGCAGCAGATTATACCATTAGGACTGAAGCCGGCAAGCGCCAGGACCCCACGGAAATTTTCTAGCTAGCAATCTTCAGTGGGGACCGCCTCCGACATCGGTCCTGCCCCTGACATAGTACATAAGGGTCCCGCCGTAATCCTCAGTTCTCCCACCAGAGACTCCCGGCCGCTAGATGACATCAGAAGAGGAGACCGAGGATCCGCCACCAGATGGCAAAAGCTATTAAATAGGAATGTCCCATCTAATAAGATGGGTGCTTGAGTACAACCTACCTCCAGCGGGGATGGTGGGATGGAAGGTACCTGCTGCAAGAGCTGTTCTCGAAGATCTACTGTTATGGTAAGTACTTACGTAACTGTACTATCTTACTTCGAGATACAGCTCTTGCAGCAGGCTACACCATTAGGACTGATTTCCAAGTAGTAATGGTAATCGTGCACTATCGGGAGGAGGAAAGGTGGAGATCGCGAGATAACTCGAGCCTAGAACAGAGGTCCCTGATGGACAGCTAGACCGAACCATGCTTTTCGCCTCGCCGAAGACTCTCCCCGGGAGGAAGGTTCCTTATCCATAATTTTCAGTTTCTCCTCCAGGAGAAATGCTTGAAGGGCCTTCTGGTGGCGGATCCTGGTGCGACTGTTGAAGCCCTGGCAGAAGAAGCAGGCCTTGGTGTCATGTTCCGGGCCTAGGCAGCGCACGCAGGCCGAATGTGGATCCTTGAAGGGGATCTGTTTGCTGCAGGCACACTTCGTATGGTGACCCTCTAAAGAAGTTGCTGGAGAGGACATCAGTTGATCAAAAGTCGAAAAGTAGACGAAAATCGTCGTAGTTCTAATGGTCGTCGCACGCTAGAAAGGGAGACCAAGAGGCCGATACTGGCGATGTCGACGGCGGGAAAAGAACTGAGGATTATGGGGGGACCGCCTCTTTATGTACTATGCCCAACGTCGGGGGCGGTCCCCGCTGAAGACTGCTAGCTAGAAAATTTCTGTGGGGTCCTGGCACCTGCTGACTTCAGTCCTAATGGTGTAACCTGCTGCAAGAGCTGTATCTCGAAGTAAGATTTCACAATCACGCCCTCTTGCCCTTTAGGGACCTCCAGGAAAAATATGGACTTCCCCAAACAGACTTCTACAGATTTCTGCAGGTAACGCACTACCTTCAGTCCATCAATTTGGTTCCAAAGATTGACAAGAGATGTAACAATTCTGGAGCAATTTCTATACTAGGCAGTCCAGCTCACTGATAGAGGCAGAGTGGTCTTGGGCACATACAGTGCAAGGTTCTACTAAGGGGTGATAATCCCAATCTTGATAACATTAGGGCAAAATAAGATCTCTTATTCCAGAAGACAAATGTAACAAGACCTGGGACAAAGGTTAGAGGGTCACAGCCTGACCGGGCTGGAGAGAATTTAGATGAAAATGTGTGATTCAGTTTTTCCACATTCCCACAGTCGCTAAATATTTTAAACGAGGCAACTCTGACCTGTGCTGGCGGGGAGTGTCATAGTACTGTGTCACACTTCCAAATTTTGGGGGATTATCCAGTAATTGTGAACTTCTGGTCCAAGATTAATGTGGAAACCAACAAAATCTGGAAGACCCAGGTACCTCTTGATTTCAAAACCATGACCCTAGAATTTAGGGTTCCTGAAACTGGGAACCATAGACAGCAACAACTTCTGCAGACCCTATGCCTAGCCATGCAGAAGGAAATAACAGTTAATTGCCTAAAGCCAACCCCACCATCCTTCGAATCCTGGGTCTCTAGAGTGGAGAATATTAAACATATGGAGGAACTGATAGCCAAGTTGAGGTTCAGCCTACAAAAACATTTTGGCCTGTGGACTAGGTGGGAAACTCGGGGTACCTTAATGTTTGCACTTACCAACAGGGCAGAGGGAAGCTCAGTTTCACTGGATCCTACTGAGGGGCTGGGAGACACAGGTAGCATACACTGAAAGACTGTATGACCCTGCAGGTATCTCTAGATCCCTTAACTACTATGCTTTTAAAACCCATGCCTGTAGCAACTAGTACAGTGATGTAATAGTGCCCTTGAATGTTGTTACTGTGTTATAATTATATAGAGGATAATGGCTGGGGTCATGAAGTTTACCACATTGAAAACTCCTCGAGCAGTTGCCAGGCCGACATTGCCAAACCTCCAAGAGGCGGAAGCTTGAGGGTTTACCGTCAGCATGGCTGCGAGAGGGGGTTTCAATGAGGTAAACTTCATAACCCCAACCATTGTCTTTTATAGTGTATGGGGTTGCAATAGTAATACTTTCAGGACAGAATGGGAAAGGCTATTACTTGTTGCTTGTGGGCTTTGGTTGAACAGTTTAAACCGATTGTGGTGGTGCGACTAACATTTGGGTGCTAGAATTCAGCACGCCTGACTGGATTCGATCCAGTAATCTCACCGATCTGACAAAGGCAAGCAAGGTTTATAGCACAGACGTCAAATCAGTGAGATTACAAGATTGTTAGACAGCAGCATGCCATACATAATAAGGGTTCCCCATACACTATAGGAATGTTTTAGGTTTCCTTTCTCTTATTTAGTACGCTAATGTTTGGTTTGTTTGATTAATTAGACAACTTGAGAAGAACTCAATGTTATCATTCACTGCAAGTTAATCACACACCAAGGGGGTTGGTCTTGTTTTTAGGTTGTGTTCCTTTTCTTTTTCTGGCCCATTTGAATCCATAACCCCCATGGAGGATGCATTCTCATATATATAATCCTATGTTTCTTCTTCATCTTGCAATGAAATCTTTGCTTGCAATAAAATAGAGTTAACAAAAAAAAACATGGCCTGGACTGTGGAAAAATTGCCACATTTTTGATATGCTCTTTGATGAGGGCATATAATCTGTGCAATCGGCCTGCTCCTTTCTTATTCAGAGGAAGTGGTAGTGACAATCTTCTTTTCTTTGAATTTCTTTCTGGCAGACACCATTTCAAGTATCTGCTCTGAGGCTCTTTTAGTTTTATTTTTGCCACTGCTGAATTTAGGGCTCCCCCTTTTGGACACCTTGATATCTAAAGCATCTTTACCAAGCCTTTCTGATGGCTGTGCAACGTTCTCTTTTTTCTTGTCACCTTTTATATTATTTGCTGCTGTACATGAGTGCTGGGGTTGGTCTGCTTTAATATATTTATAAGTGACATTGCAGAGGAGCTGGAAGGGAAGGTCTGCCTCTTTACAGATGACACCAAAAATCTGCAATAGGGTGGACACTCCAGTGGGGTGGAAAGGATGAGCAGAGACCTGAGAAAACGTAAAGGGTGGTCAAGGGTATGGCAGCAGGTTTTCTTTCTTTTTTTATTTATTGACATAATAAAAAAACAGATACCTCATTGTATTTGTAATGAATGTGTAAGACAAAAAAGAGGGCTAAGGCAACAGCAAAACGGAATGAAAAAAGGATATACATCCATTAGGAGTTCAACATAAAGTTATGAACATAAATATACAACAAAAATAATTAATTTTTTTTGTATAATATCTTTGTTTTTACTAAACAAAACATACATACATTCAACACTCAAACATCTAACAATAGTAGGCAACCATGTCACTTAATTGTAAGTTAATATACAGCATTCACTTAATTAATTACATACTTAAAAGTGCAACCACTTAATCATACTCTCAAAATTCTTTCCCTTTCACAAATTCCCTGGGTCGTTCTATCTCTTTTCCGTTTCTTTTTATTCCCCTTCAGACACATCCACCTGCTTATTTATCTTTCTTTCTCCCTTCCTTGGGTCATTCCATTCCGGTCTCCTCTCCCTCAGCTTATAATTCCTTCCCACAAGACCCATCCCTCCTCCACCGACAGTGAGGCTAGAAGCGGAGCCCAGCTTCTGGTGAAACTTTCCTCTCTCCTCCATATTATGTAAGTCAGTCTTTCCAACCCCAGAGTCTGCAGCACCATCTTCCACCAAGCATGCACAGTCAGCGTGAGTTGTGAAACCCAGGTATTCTGAATCCGATGATGGGCTAGAACATACAGGACTCTAATCACCTATGAAGCATTGCACACTCCTCCCCCTCCTCTCCAACTTCTACTCCAAAGAGACAGCTCAATGGATCCAATGGTAACTCTCTACCCACAATCCTCCCTACCTTGGAGACCACATCTCTCCAGTATTTCTGCAGTATCAGACAGCTCCAGAAGCAGTGCATGTACGTACCCCTCTCCCTCCCGCACCTTCCACACTGAGGCGACACTTCAGGATGCACCTTATGCACAATCACCAGTGGGTGCTACACCCTATGGATAAATTTAAAATACGCCTCTTTATATTTGTTGTAGGCCATAATCCTGGAATGCATAGGAAGTAACATTCCCCGGTTCTCATCTGTGATGCACCTGCCTAAGTCCCTTTCCCATAGTCTTTTTGTTTTCACCATCCTGTCAGGGAGAATATGTTTCCCTCTTTTCACCGCCCGCCCTATAAACTCTTTCCCCTGATCCTGAGCCATATAGATCATTGTCTCCACTGGATCCATCTCATATAGCCCCTTATCTTCTTTTCCTAGACTTCCCATGTATGCCCTTATTTGCAGGTACCTAAACCTATCTTGTCCGCCATGCCCTACTACCTCTTGAATTGCCTGCAGAGAGCAAAGTCGTCCTCATACCAGTAAATGCCCCAGGCTCTTTATTACCTTCAGCTCCCATTCCCGGAAACCCTTATCCTCTAACCCTGGCAAAAAATAGGGATTATCTGACACAGGCAGTAGCAGTGTCTCCTTACTTTGCATCCAGCCTCTTCTGCTTAACACCCTCCATGCTGATAATACTTGCACCACTAGGGGATTAACTTCTTTTCCGTTCCTATATGCCCTCAACCCTCTGCTATGAAGATATGCAGATATATTATACTGAGCCGTCTCTTGTTCCAGCTCAACCCAACTGGCTACCTTGGGCCTATGCACCCAGTCCGCCACATACCTTTGCTGCATAGCCAAGAAATAATTTTCCAGATCTGGAAAGTTGAGCCCTCCCCTCTTTCTATCTGCCTTCAACCTTTCCAGACTTATCCTTGGGTGCTTCCCTCTCCAAATAAAGGAGAAGGCCCCCTCAAACTTACGAATATCCTCTTTACTCAGCCCCTTGGGTAACGTTTGCAACAGATACAAAATCCTAGGTAATACATTGATTTTAATTATATTGACTCTGCCCAACCATGACAAGAGCAGCTGCATTCAGCGTCTTAGGTCCACCTCAATAATTTTCATTAATTTGGAATAATTCAAACTATACAAGGACCCCAAAGATCTTCTCACTTGTATCCCTAAATACATCAGGCCCATCCCTGCCATCTTTAGTCCCCATTGCTTCACTTCATTTCCAGAGCCCTTAGACCACATAACCTCCGATTTCCCTAAATTGATCTTATAGCCCGAGAAGGCACCAAATTCCTCCACCAATGATAAGAGAGGTGGTACTGAGCTTCTTGGATTTGTTAGAAACAGCAGCATATCATCCGCATACAGAGCCAATTTGTGCTGCATTTTACCTTCCACCCCCCACCCCCTGTATCCTCTCATTATCTCTTATGGCCACAGCCAGAGGCTCAATCGCCAGGGCGAACAACAATGGGGACAGCAGGCATCCCTGCCTTGTGCCCCTCCCCAGGTTGAATCTCTCTGACCTATTGCCATTCACCAACACCTGCGCTCGGGGCCTCTTATACATCGCCTTCACCCACCTTAGGAATGCTTCACCCAGACCAAACCGCTCCATCACTTCAAACAGGTATTCCCACTCTACCCTGTCAAACACTTTTTCAGCATCCATTGATAGTATCCCTATATCTTCCTTTCCTCTGTTCGCTCTCCAGATCATGTTAAGCAACTGTCTCATATTGTGATATGACTGTCTCCCCTTTATGAACCAAGTTTGGTCTGGGTGAACCAACCCCAGGAGCACCTCCTCTAACCTATTGGCCAGCACTTTAGCCAATATTTTACAATCACAATTCAACAGTGAAATCAGCCTGGATGAGGCACAAGACTCTGGATCCCTCCCTTCTTTTGGTATGAGGCATATAGCAGCATCATAGCATGTATCAGACAAATTAACCTTCCCCGACTCCCCCTTTTGCTGAAATACTTCACTCAGTACCCTCGCAGTTCTGGCCCCCATCAGTTTGTAAAATTCCACCGGGTATCCATCCGGTCCACTAGCCTTTCCCTTCTGCAACTTCTGGATAGCCTTCATCACCTCTTCCACAGTTATTGGCTGTCCCAACTTTGCCCTCTGTTCCTGTGTGGCTTCCGGTAATTTGATTTTTCCCAGAAACTCTAGCATCCGTGCCCTCGTCCCTGTCCCTTCCGCTCGATACAGTTGTTGAAAGAAGGAACAAAAAGTCTTCTGCATCCCTTTATCCTCCCTCTGTAGGGTTCCCTGCTTATCTTTCACCCCCAGGATTCTACCCATCCTTCTACCTCCCTTCATGAGATTAACCAACATTGGCCCTGGTTTGTTTCCCCACTCAAATATACACCTCTTGTTAAAAAAAAACAACTCCCCACCTCTGTCCTGAAGTGGGCATTCAGGGCCTCCCTCCCCAACTCCAAGGATCGTACAACCTCTCCCTGTTCCCCCCAAGCTACCCTCAGCTCAAGCTCCTTCAATTTACTTTCAAGGTCTTTTCTCTTTTCCTGCCGTTTCCTCTTTATCCGAGACATATACTCAATAATTGCTCCCCTCGTAAAAACTTTGCTCGTATCCCAAAGTATATCCCCAGGGACCTCCCCTGTATCATTCGTTTCCATAAAAAGATCCCAACTCTCCTCCAAATGCTTCTTAAAGTCCTCATGGGCCATATATATGGGGAATTTCCAAGGGGGGGGGAGATACCTGTTTTTCCCTGCCTTGCATTTTCATCACCACCATTGCATGATCCGACTCATGTGCAGGGCTGTGACGGGTCTCCCATATCTGGGAGTACCATTTCCATGTACTATAAATGCAGTCCAGCCATGTCCACATCTTATGGGGGTTCAAGTAAAAGGTATACTCTTTCACTCCCGGATTTGCCATATGCCAAGTGTCCACTAGGTCTAGATCCGCCATACCCTCTTGCCATTGCTGCATATAGCCTGATTCCCTCCCCTTCCCTTCGGAATGGTCCATTTTCAGATCCATGGTCCAATTCAGATCTACTCCCATTATTAACCCTGGGAACTGTTCCCGGACCAATAAATCTAGCAAAGAGTTATAGAACTGTTGGTGATAGACCGCCGAGGCATACACTGATCCCAAAGTAATCTGTTCTCTTTCAAGCAATCCAGATATAAAAATATACCTGCCCTCCTTGTTGTCTTTAACCACCCTCTTCACCTCTAAGGGGAGGGCCTTATGTATCAGGATGGCTATGCCTCGTTTGTGCACTGAAGCAGATGCTGCATAACACTTCCCAACCCACCCTCAAGCCAATTTAGCATGCTCCATCTCCGTCAAGTGCGTTTCCTGTAGCAGTGCTACTTGAGTCCCCACTCTTTTAAGTTCTGTTATTTCAGGGAATCAGAAATACCTTTGAGTCAAAGACTCCTTTACAAAGGTTCTACGTCACATATAAAAGTCCAGAGATACAAAAAACAATTTGATCAGAATAAAGCAATACAGGGAATGTTACAGACTTATTCACATGGATCCATGCCATATACAGTTAGGACAGAGTTCAACAATGCAGGTAGCGCATACTAACAATACAATAAGTGTTACAGGGTAAGGAAGCTAAGAAAATATACAGTCCTAGAAGTCTAGCTATCAGAGCTGGTGCGGAGGCAGAAGTTTGCTGGAGACAGTGAGTTAAAGCCCTGGGAAGATGGCTTTAGGAATGTGGGGAGAAGCCAGCCAGAGGCTGTTGTCAAGGTCGATAAGGGCAGGGTATTGGTTCAATTACAGCTACAGATACTTATGGCCCTAAGATGAGCACCCAGGAGGATTTGAATTGCCCAATTCTCTGATCAAGACGAAGGGCGCTGGGTAGGGAATTAAACCAATAGGGTGCTCGGTAACAAAAGGATCTTTGGAATTGTGTTGTATAACAGGAGGGGATGGAGAGACGTTGAGAATCAGAGCTACGAGTGTGCTGGGTTTTATGGTCCATGGTGATTAAAGGGGTAAGGGCTGCCGGGGAGAGGCCTAGTGAGATTTATTTTGTTAGGACACAAGTGTGGAATTTGATTCTATTGTCGAGATCTAGCCAATTGGTATCCTGATATAGCACACAGGTATGGGTGAGTCTGTCACACCCTAATAAAAGCCGGCAGGCCCTATTTAGGACAAGTCTAAGACTGTCAAGGGCTGAGGAGCTTGCCCCTCCCAAAGGTAAGAAGTCCATAGTCAAGCAGGGAGAGAACCGGGGAGGAGATAGTGAGCTTAAGGGCCTCATGGGTTAGACAATGTTTAAAGCGGTGCAAAAGTCCTAGTCTAATGTTTAGAGCCTTCGATAACTTATGAATATGCTCATGATAGGTAAGGCCAGTATCCAGAGTTATGCCCAGGTATTTGAAGGAATGGACAAATTCCAAGGGGGTCCGAGACCCAGATAGTATTTGAGGAAAACACCCTATCTTGGAATTTAAATGATGTGCGAAAAGCATACATTTGGTTTTTTTATAGTTAATGATAAGGCGATGGAGGTGAACCAATTTTTGATGGCAGTGAAAGAGGACTGGAGGGAAAGGTGGAGTTGAGAGGGGTCTGGGCTGGAGGTGAAGATGACAGCATCGTCAGCGTACAGTAATAGATTGGAAGTGCAGGATGTAGGGAGGGAGTTAAGGAATAGGCTGAAAAGGAGGGGACCCAATATCGACCCTTGTGGGACACCTGAGAGGACAGCAGATTTGGAGGAAAGAGTATTACCAATTTTTACTTGAAGAGTGCGATTGGAAAGATAGTCGGCAAACCAACCTATTGCCTCCTTTGAAAGACCTAGATTAAGAAGGGAGGTGAGGAGTAGTGTATGGTGGACGGTATCGAAGGCCTTGGTGAGGTCAATGAAGATAGTACCAGTAATGTAGCCTTTATCCAATGCTGTATGGATGTGTGATGTCAGTTGAACCAAGGCCGTAGTAGTGCTATGACCTTTGTGGAACCCATGTTGTTGTGTGCAGAGAAGGTCATATTTGTTGAGATGGTCAGTGAGTTGATCTGAAACTATTCACTCTAAGGCCTTGGAGAGGGGAGGGAGAATGGAGATGGGGCGGTAGTTGTTGGGGGTAGAGCGATCACCACCTTTGAATATAGGAGTGATAGAGGCCGATTTCCAGGAGTCAGGGAATTTACCTAGGGAGGGTGAGAGGTTTAATACACGGGTGAGAGGAGTTAGCACTTCTTTAAGGGAGAGCCTGAGGATTCTGAGATCAAGGGAATCAGCATTGGAGGAGGCGCGGCTAAGAGCAGCGATGGTATGATTCGGCAGATGTGGTCGAGATGCGGCGAAAGCAGAAGGGGGGGCACGTGGGTGCGGGGGAAAATGTTGGTGCCAGAGGGTCATGGAAGTTTGGAAGTGTTAGCAACATAGTCCTCTTTACTGGATTTATTATTCCCCGGACATTCCAGCTGACCACATTAAAGCTTTTCTTAGCCACCACTGAGATTCAGAAGCCCTTTCCCTTTCATCATGACCTTTTTAACTGAGAGTATCCCACATACATAATATCTTTGGTTGCACTTTTGTTCAACAAAAACAATAATGTCAGAACAAACAACAGTAACAGCAATTTCAACATAAAACTTTTAACCCCCTCCCTCTGTCTCTCATCCTTGCCCAGCACTCCCCCCCGAACCTGTCTATTTTCTCTCCGCCACCCCTTACCCCCATTCATTTCCACCCTCTCTCTCCTGTCCCAGGTCTCACTCCAGCACCTCTTCCCAGCACTCTGCTCCCTTTGTCCACCATGTCTAGTAACTCTCCCCCACATCCTCCACCCCAGCCATTAAACCTCCCCCACGGCACTTATCTCTGTTCCTTCCCTTCCTCCCTTGTCGTTCTGGTAGTCCCTTAGACACTAATAGTCTCCCCGACTTAAGTGTCAGCCTCATCCCCCTATACTGACAAAGATGCTCCCGTGCCCTCCCTCCACAGCCATTTTCATCCTTTCTCCTTCATTCCGATATCAGATATTTTTATTCGTTCCCCCCAACATGAAGAGAAAAAAAAAAACACCCAGCTAGAGCAGACTGATATGTCAAACCGTGCGTTTACTCAACTACAAAAGTGCGCAGCACACCAGACCGACAACCACGACGACATAGGGCAAAGAGAAATCATCCCACGCCTCGCCAGAAGCGTAAGGTGCCATTCCACCCCACAATGCCACAGCCACCAATCCAGCCCGCCACACATCTCCGCATCCAAACAAACGCACGGTTGCCTCCCTTCTTCCTGCTGTGGTTCTACGTTTAATAATGAAGCATCAGCAATTTACTCGGTGCAGCTTTTGGTTTTTTTCTGTTTATTCAATCCCCTTGCAGATTGATTTGTGCTGCCTTACACCCTCACTCCCTTCTGTATTCCCTCTCTCTAACATATATAGCACCCCAAGCCCTCTTCCCAGTCGACATGAGTCCCTCTCCAGTCTCTTTCCTCCTTCCCACACCAGCTTCCCCCATTGCAGCATTAAAAATGGATTCTTCAAAACAGACTCCCAGGGCTACCAGCCAAGGCCAGCAGGGAGACCAGGCCATGCTCAAAAATCCATGCGCTAAGCATTGCTCCCCACCCACCCTCCTACCTTCACCCACACACGTTTATAGCCACGTCTTCTCCCAAGAACTCCTTCACATGGCAGTTCTCCCCTCGTGCACATTTCCACTTCATGTCCATCTTCCGATCTAGTCCAACCCTGCTAGCTGACAAGTCCTGCAAATCGCACTGTCACCAAATGAGCACTCTGGATGCAAGCGTCCATCTCTCTCCAGCACAATTCTTAGAAGCTAGGCCAAATAACCAAATAACACAACTCCAACAGGGAAAGAGAAAAAAAAAAAGCCTCTCCTCCTTTTATACGAACAGTCAAGTTAAGCATAGTTCCATTCTTTCCGTGTTCACCGCAGTTTCTGCTTTAGAGTTTTAACAAATTCCTCAGCCTTCTCAATCTCCCAAAACGTGTACGTGGTTCCTTTGTGCTTTATTTTTAGGATGGTGGGGTACACTAAGAAATTCTCCACCTTACTTTCTCTCAGCTGTTGCATTATACCGTTGAACATCTTCCTCCTCTTGAGCAAGCGGGCCGAGTAGTCTTGTGACATGTAGAGGCGATGCCCCTCGTATTCCACAGTACCCTTCTCACGGAAGGCCTTCAACACCAATTCCCTGTCCCGGAAATGGTGAAACTGGAAAAGTATTTGCCTCAGCGGTTGATCTTTTGGTGGTTTGGGCATCACGGCCCTGTGAGCTCTTTCCAGCTTATACTTCCCCTTCTAGGGTTTGAGGCCCAGTAAGTCCGGTAGCACCCTTGCACAAAAGTCGAGCACACTCTCCCCCTCCATACCCTCCGGCAAGCCCCTTAGCTGCAAATTTAAGCGGCGATGATAATTTTCTTGGTAATCAAACACTTCCTTCAACTCAGCCAATTCTTTCTGGAGAGCCGCTACCTGCCCAGGGTCGCCAGCAGTTCGTCCTCCACATGTGATATTCTCGCTTCCATCTCAGTTATTCTCCCCACTTGCTCTACTTGTTGCTCCTGTATCTCATGGAGCTTTGCATCCAATTTCCCCTCCAGCTTAATTAGTCTCGGCTCCAAGGCTGCAATGACCTGCCCCGTAACCTCTCTGCCCAACGCGGCAACCTCGGCCACCGACAACGAGACCAGGCCGCTGCTCTCTCCTCCTTTTCTTGCGTTTTTGGAGGCATTTCTTTGACTCTTCGACTGACCCGGGGTGAGATAATCATCCATCCTGTCTCCCGATATTGTAATTTGCTGAACTCCGCGGACTTAGGCACTTTCCCTACTTTAAAACTTTAATTTTAGGCTGTTGAGAGGGAGCAATGTGGGAACATGCGTCCGTTCGGCTAGCTGCTCATTAGTGCCCCCATTCTGTTTTCTAATATAATGTTTTTCAAAGGGTAACCACATTTTCTCCCAAACCATCCTGTTCAGCCAATGACAGAATTCAGGTGGATTAGAATTTTTCCAGTTAATGAGAAATTATTTTTTTTCAGTGATTAAAGCGAGATGAACAAACTTTTGTTGGTGTAGAGGGATATGGCTTTTTGTATATTTACCAAACATGAACTGAGACTCAATGGCTGGTGTAATGACAATAATTTGGAACATTACAGAGAAAATATCTTGCCAAAATTTAACTAGAGTGGGACAATTTACAAACGTATTGGGAAGATTGGCAGAGGTTTGAGTACATCGTGGACAAGTATCCGGAACATTAGGACTCATTTTGTTTAATTTAGATGGGGAATAGTATGTACGTTGAAGTAAATTATACTGGATTTGTTTAAACTTTGAGGAAATAAGATTTTTGAAAGGGGGGTTGAAGTATCTCCTGCCAGTGTTCATGGGTATAGCAGCTGGTTTTCAATGTGAACAACTGCAAAATAATGCACTCAGTGCACAGAAGCCCAGTGTTGGAGTACAAAACAGCTGGAGTGGTATTGACAACCACCAAGCAGGAAAGAAACCTGGGGTAATCATATCTGATAACTTAAAAATGGCCAGGCGATGGGACAAGGCAGTTGGGAGGGTTAGCTGGATTTATCACGTCAACATGATGAAACCATATCATGACAGGACAGAAGCATGATGGTTTGCAGCCAGTCATGTGAGGGGGGCACTAATGGACCTTTTAGAGGACAGTAATGGGGAATCACTGGTGGACTCAGTCACACTCTCAGAGCAGCTGACACATGCACAGGTCACACAAATAAGGAGGGTACTGAATTCATTCAGCAACTTTTTCTCAGCAAAACTGGGGCACATCCAACTTGCAGAATGCCAGTTAGATGCAGGGAGTCAGTGTTGCTGAGGCAGCATGCTCACAGAATCTCAGAAAGTGTTAAATTTGATATCAAGGAGAATTTTAAGGAGATGCTGGACCTCTGTATCATCCATGAATCCAGTATTCTTTTGGCATTCCCTTCATGCATGTTCCTAAAAGGATGGGACAACAAGTTTTGTGTGGGCTTCCAGAACCTCAAAGCTGTCATGGTGTCCAGCGTATACCCAATGTATTAGATGAAATCCTTGAGAAGTTAGGGTGAACACAGTACCCAATGATTACTGACCTGAGAATAGCAGATTCCTTTAACTGCTGAAGGAAGGGAACAGTCAGTGTTTATTTCTCTGTTTGGCCTGTATAAATTTATGGTCAAGTCATTCAGAATGAAAAATGTACCAGCTGTCTTTCAAAGGTTGGTCAACTGAGCAGTGCCAAGGGAAAGTGACTACAACGTTGTTACATGGATGACGTCATTATATGTAGTCACACCTGAGAGGATCATCTGACACAAATGAGGGACATAGCTGGGAGTCTACAGGCTGCAAAGACTACAGTCAAAACTGAGATATGTCAGGTGAGCATGTCCATGGTGCCATACCTAGAACAATGAGTCGGGGTGGAGCACATCCAACCTGAATCCATCAAGATAAAAGGTATACAGCAGTGGTCCATGCTCAGTACCAAGAAACAGTTGCAAAAATTTTTAGTAACTGTTGGGAATTACAGAAGAGCTTTTGTTAGTTATGGTATCAAAAAGCAAATGCCAGAGAGTGTGCCTTGGACTGCACTAGTTCACTCTTACTATGGTACTCTACTTATGTACAATATGCTATATGCTTCTCTATCCATGCCCTCCTCCCCATTATGAATAACATTACCCTGGCAGTCCAGCTAATTCTTTATGCAACCTTGGGTCCTTTTGACCATCGTCTTGCTTGTACTTCATCAACTTCCCACCAATACCATAAAAGGGGTCAGATTCTGCTTCTCAGGCTGCTGTTGAATGCCATTAAAAAAAATTCTGCTGTTGCTGCTTTTATGCTCTGGCAATGCTAAACTAAACCTAGGTCCTATGTTCTCTATTTCAGCTCCTACGGAGCTGGCATGATTAAAAGGGTTGAGCTTACTCCATTTAAATGCCTATAGTTTGTTAAGGAAGTTTGATTCCTTACAGTCTTGGATTCACCACACAAAACCAGATGTACTGGTGGTTACCAAAACCATGCTTAGGCCCTCTACACCAGACCACAAAATTAATGTCCCTTCTTATAGGGCCTTTAGAGCTAACAGGCTCACTAGAGGGGGAGGGGTTGCAATCTATATTCATGACAAATATACTGCATCACTACTCAACTCTAGTACTATACCTAAGGAGTCTGAATGCCTTACTTAAAGGTTCAACTCTCACCTTCCTCATTCCTCTGCATTATCGGATGTTACAGGCCACCCTCAGTGGGTTTAAAGGTGTTGAACTATTTGTGCAACACTATGGACACACTGTCCTCGGAAGTCATCATCATGGGTGACTTCAACCTTGATTGGTTCTCTTCCAACTCCAAACCTCTAAAAGAATTCTGTGACACTTTTGGCCTTACACAACTAATTGCAGAAGCCACCTGTGCTGACATTAAAAATCCTGCCCATAGTACTTTATTGGACATAATTCTGGTAAATAAATCTCATTTCATTACACATTCTGGCATCTTCTTCAATGACATAAAAACCACTGTTCCATAGCCTGTGCATGGTCTGTGCCTAAACCAGCCTCCACATCTTGATACATCTATAAAAGAAGCCGTCGTAATTTTGATCAACATGCAATTCTTTCTGATCTCCAGTACTCCAATTGGCAAGACTTTTTACCTGGCTCCCACTGTGTCTGAGGCCTGTGAGCTATTCCAAAATATTGTCACTGAGACTATAAATCATCATGCATTATCAGTTAAAATTTGCACCAGAAAGAAATCATGTCCGTGGTTCACAGCCAGCCTAAGAGCTGCATTGCTTCATAGGGATACCCTTTGGAAAAAAGCACGGAAAACTAAACTTCCAGCTGACTGGGCTTATTTTAGGGTAGCAAGGAATCAATGCATTAAACTTACTATGGCTGAAAAAGCTAGTTACTTTCGGACTGAACTCGCCTCCTCTTCTAACTGTCCTGAAAAAGTCTGGAACACATTAAAGGACATTGAAGGGCATAGCATGGCTAATTCCCTTCTAGCTAACATTTTCTCGGGGTGGCTCCTTTACTATCAATAAGCAGATGATCTTAGATCTCCTTAACAACCACTTTGCTGCCGCTGGGCTAGCTTTTGATACCTCCCCTGCCAGTAACCTACGTAATCAGCTTTGTGCTCAGGTTCTGACTGGTCTAGTCTCGGCCTCTCCTGCTCAAGAAGCAGTATTTTCCTTCTGCCCTATCTCCTTAAAATAATTGGAAGACTTCTTACTGGAACTTGACACCAGGAAGAGCGTGGGTGCCGATCATATTGATGCCTATTTAAAACTGGGTTACCATGTCCTGGCTGCTCCTATTACCCACCTCTTTAATCTCTCTCTTGCCCAGGATTTTCTCCCAACAGTCTGGAAAACTGCCCATGTGATTCCTCTTTTTAAGTCTGGCAATCTGGGTGATCTAAACAACTACAGACCTACATCCCTTCTCCCCATCCTTTCTAAACTGCTAGAAAAAAATAGTCAATTTCCAACTTAGGAAACACCTGGAGTCATTTAAGCTGCTTAATTCAGTACAATCAGGATCTAGACTGCGTCACAGCACAATATCTGCACTTGCAAAGGTATCCAATGACTGGCTAAAGGCCTTAGATGATAAAATCTATATGTGTGCATCATTTCTTGACCTGAGCAAGGCATCTGACACAGTGGATCATGATCTGCTGCTCCTTATTCTTCAAAACATTGGCCTGGACTCCTCTGCATTGAAATGGTTCACCAGTTACCTCAAGGGTCACCAGCAGCAGGTTAAAGCAGATGGGGATCTCTCCCACCTAAACACTCTACTGAGAGGTGTACCTCAGGGGTCCATCCTTGGCCCACTATTATTTGCAATTTATATCAACAATATAAATTTCGGTTAACATATCTGCAAACATTCACCTCTTTGCTGATGATACAGTTCTTTATATTGACAGGCCTACCCTGAACTTGCCTGCAAACACTTACAACTTGATTTTAACCATTTGCAACAAAACCTTCTGCATCAAAAACTTTTATTAAATGCCAAAAAAAACAAAGGCCATGTTCTTTTTACCACTAGTTCATGCTTCGAATCAACATCCGTTAGGCATGGTACCCCAAACTACCACCTTACTGAGTGAGTCACTCAGGTTTGTGGTCAGATTTAAATATCTAGGCCTTTGGATTGACCATAAACTTTCCTTCATTGAACACATCAAAGAACTTGCTAAAAAACTAAAACAATGGCTTGGCCTATTTTTCTACATCAAGCGCTTACTTACTCAGGAAGCCAAAATTAAGATTGGTTCAAACCACCTTTCTTCTGCTTCTGGACTATGCAGATTTCCTGTATGGACAAGGCCCTAGCACTGCTTTAGCTAAGTTAGACACATTATATCACCAAGCATTAAGATTTATTACTGGAGCACCATATTCCACTCATCACTGCTCCCTATATTCTATGTTGGGTTGGATGTCGCTCAAATTCAGGCGACAAAAAAATGCAGCCATCTGGAAGTAGAGAGCAATCTTAAATAAGCTTCCCCAATATATCTCAGATTGCCTGCTTGCTCTGTTGGTAGCTACTCATCGAGAAGCCTCTCCTATATTCCACTTGTCACCCACAGAGTTAGAACGTGTTTTGGTAGTTCAGACATAAGTCATGCCCCTCCTGCCTTATGGAATACCCTCAAAACACTCTGAAAATAATGGACCCTGTCAAACTGTCTACATTTAAAACATTGTTCACACATTCTTTCAATGAGTCATGTACTTGCTTCCCCTGATGCTCTGCTGACCTAGTGCAAGTATGCTTGACTTCTTCTACCTTTGGTTGACCTGTCTGTACCACTCCAATTTCAGTAGCAGTACAGTGTCAGTGATGGGAAAACCCAACCAAGCAGCCACAACCATGTAGTAGCAGGGCAGTACAGTGTTAGTGATGGGAAAACCTAACCAACCCACCCCAACGATGCAGTAGCAGTGTAGTGTCAGTGATGGGAAAACCTAACCAACCCACCCCAACCATGCAACAGCAGTACAGTGTCAGTGATGGGAAAACCCAACCAACCAGCCCCAACCATGAAGTAGCAGGGCAGTACAGTGTCAGTGATGGGAAAACCCAACCAACCGTCCCCAACCATGCAGTGGCAGTGCAGTGTTAGTGATGGGAAAACCTAACCAACACACCCCAACCATGCAGTAGCAGTACAGTGTCAGTGATGGGAAAACCTAACCAACCAGCCCCAACCATGCAGTAGCAGTACAGGGTCAGTGATGGGAAAACCTGACCAACCCACACCAACCATGCAGTGGCAGTGTAGTGTTAGTGATGGGAAAACCCAATCAACCCACCCCAACCATACAGTACTAGGGTAGTGTCAGTGTAAGTGGTAGGAAAACCCAATGGACCCACCCCCACCCTACAGTAGCAGGGCAGTGCAGTGTCAATGATGGGAAAACTAAACTGACCAACCAAACCCTACAGTGGCAGGGCAGTGCAGCCAGTGATGCAAAAACCCAACCCAACCACCCCAGTCCTACTACCCGCCCCTCTGATTCCCCCACCTGCACAGCTTTGGGTCCAGTGTTTGGGACAAGGGGTCCCACAGAGGCACTGCCTGCAATTTTCAGCAGCCAATCAGCTGCAGCTCTGCATTTTGTTGGCGGGGTACATCCTTCTCTTAAAGCACTTAACATCTAGTGGCCCTCCATGCTGGAGCACTCCGGGCGAAGGACTGAGCACTATGGATACCAAGGAATCAGCCTGAGGTCAGCTGTAAGCCAGCCATGCTGTTCCACTGTTTTTAAAATCAACTTTTTGGAAGCTATCCCAAGCAAAACATAAGTCAAGCAACTAAGTCTGACAAACTCAGTGACTCTGAGTCCTGCTTGAATCCATATTTTCGTCTGACCTGCTCTATGATCTATATGTGGGCTTTTCAACAACCTCTTTGAATGACAAGGAAGCATACAGACAAAAGGATTTCACATCCTGCATATGCGAAGGCACAGTTCATCGCCTTCAGGAATTCTTAACATTCTGTGACTCTGGACCTCAGCTGTTGATCATTTATTTTGGCTTTTGACTTAACCACCAGGTATCAACATTTTCAACTGAAATCAACTCTTAATGTACTTGTCTGTAAGGGCTATCTATCCAACAACCATTTTGAAGAACAAATTAAACTTTTGGCCTGTTCTCAAAACCACTGCAACTGTGCCCTTACAGTTCCTTGCTATTACTAACCAGTCACTACCTCATGCATCATCCTTATGGAAAGGAACCTGTTAAAAAAGGGCCCTGCTGCCCCACAGAAGCAACTTGAAACGCCTTTTAAAACATCTAATGCTGCTGCTGTTGCTCCTCTCAGGCAACATTCACCCTAACCCCGGCCCATCACAACTTGGCCACAAGGTTACCAGCAGTGCAGGGTCACTCTCCTTGGCAAGTATTAACATCAGCAACCTCCTCTCCAAACTTGATACCCTCTGTGCCTGGGTTTCCCAGCACAATCTAGACATCCTAACAGTGCTGGAAACATGGCTTTCTCCGAAGATACCTGACTCCTCAATAGCAATTCCCGGATATGCAGTTTTCAGACAGGACAGACTTACCAAGAAAGGAGAAGGCTGTGTCCTCTACCTTAAAGAGCCCCTCATGGGTCATGACATGCCCTTGCCTATCTCCGGAAATGACATCCAAATCCTTGCTGCCAAAGTACTTCTTGGAAGTTATAACAAGATCCTGACTGTTGTCTCTGTCTATATACCACCCAAGTTGACCCATCTGGGCTTTCACTCCCTCCTTGACTGTATCAACTCCCTAGATCAGAATAAAGACGTTATCCTGCTTGGCGATTTCAACGTCAACTGGCTGGCCTCCAGCTCGAATAGTTATAAGGATGCCCTAGCTGCTGCTAACTTCTCTCAAATGGTCAAATCACCTACTAGAGGAAACTACAGAACAGGGCCCTGTACACTTCTGAACTGGGTACTAACTAATCGTCCAGAACATATCTCTGAAGCTACAGTCCTCCCAGACTCCTTAAGTGATCATTCCCTTGTCTTGTGTATCTGGACCAACAAATACACCAAACTCCTCCCCAAAACTATTAACAAGAGAATGCTGACCCCTGGTCATCTTGAGTCACTTAAAACACTCCTTCGTGAACATGACTGGTCACCAATTGATACAGCCCCGGACGTAGACACAGCACTTGAATACTTTATCACCTGTTTTAACTCAGCCTGCGATGTTCATGCTCCGTTCAAGAAGCGTAAGATCAAGGGTGTCAATAACCCGTGGATGACAACAGACCTCCTTACACAAATGAAATCTGGAGACCAGCTCTGATATCGTGCTAAGGCTACTTGGCACCCAGACTGACATCCAGGCCTACAAAACAGCGAGGAATGCATGCACCAGAGCAATCTGCCATGAGAAGGCTAACTATTACAGGAATGCCTTAGCCAACACCTGGAATGACGGGAGTAAATTCTGGTGTAACCTTGCTGAAGTGACTGGAAAGGATCCCAAAACAACACCCACAATGTTGAACATAGATGGCATCATCACTCTTGACCATGTACTCATTGCCAATGCATTTAACACCACTTTTGCTGACCTTAGTCATGTGTTACTCCCTAACTTTTTTGATCCTACCACAGTCAACTCAGCTCCTGTTAGTTCAGGTTTGCCACCAGGGCACCCTCCTTTCCATTTCAAAGCAATCCCGGAAAGCCTAGCTAAAAAAAAACATTCTTAAAGTGCTTGGAAAGTCTAGGGTCAGTGGTGATTCACTGGATATAAAACTTCTCGCCCTCACCATTGTCGAAGTCCTGCTCCCACTAACCAAAATCCTCAATCGTTCCCTCATGCTCTCCCAGTTCCCCCAAAAGTGGAAACTGGCAGTGGTGACTCCAATCCATAAAAGCGGTGACAAGACTCTCACGAACAACTACAGGCCTATATCCATCCTCCCGCCTCTATCCAAAGCATTGGAACGGATAGTGGCTGATCAGCTCACGAAGTACCTTGTAAAATACAGCCTGCAATGTTCCCAGCAGCATGGCTTCCAAAAAGGCACACCACTACCACAGCACTCCTTGAATTCACCACCCATATCCATCACGCACTTGATCAGGGCCATTTGGTCGGCACTTTTTTTATTGACCTGAATAAGGCATTTGACACTGTCAATCACTCCATTATCCTTGAACAATTCTCCCTCCTTGGTCTTTCAAGTGAAACTACCCTCTGGTTTCAAAGCTACCTCAGAAACCGGACCCAACAGGTCAAGATTGGTGAATTCCTCTTGTCTTCCCTACCAATCCACTCTGGCATACCCCAAGGTTCTATCCTGGGTAACTTGTTATTCAGCATATTTCTGAACAATCTCCCTGCCTCCTGCCATGACAGAATGTTAATGTATGCAGATGATGCAGTAATCTTCACTTGCTACATTGACCCCACCTCCCTTCAGTCTCAACTACATAAAAGTTTCACAGAAGTGGAAGACTGATTTTGCTCACATAAACTCATCCTTAACCACAAAAAAACTAAAGCACTGTTGTTCCATGGAACCCACAACAAGTACAAGGACCATAAGCTCATAATTAACAACCACGAAGGCATCGCCCTTGAGTGGCCTGACCCTTGACTGCTCCCTCTCGTATACCTAACACATTGACAATATTGCTAAAACTGTGAACTCCTGCATAGGGCTACTATACAAGCATAAACACTGCCAAAAGGCTGAAGCCTTGAACCTTGCTATCCAGAGCTCTGTTATCTCAACTACTGACTACAGGCTCATTATCTATGGATCCACTACTGATACTGCACTCTGGCGCATAGCTGTAGCCCTTAATAAGGCATGTAGATTCCTTATTTCAGCTGCCTCGCTTTTCTCACACAAGTGACATTTTCGAGTAGGCTAACTGACTCCAGCTATCCGGCAGGCTAAAGTTCCAGACCTGCATCCTAGCTAAGAAGACATCACTGGGCCTTATGCCCCCTGGAGTCCAATCAATATTGACCCCGCAGCGTGTCCGTCGCCAAACTAGAAGATCGGACAGTCTAACCTTTATAATACCACGCTGCCGGACCTCTCAAGCTCAGCATATTACCTTGTCAGAGCCTCCACCTGGTTCAACTTGCTACATACAGAAATCTCAAAGATTGCCACGATTGGTGCTTTTAAGTGTAAACTACGTCAACACTTCGTGGCTAGTGCCTTCTGTGATTGCTTCTTATAATTCACTCCAGGTTTATTACCATCAAGCCTCCCTCCTCACTGCCTCAGCTCCTCCTCCTCTCCTACCCCCCATTACTGGGTATAGGATGAATCTGTCTCCTCTTCCTTTTCATCCCCCCCATTCCTCCCTCCCTTGCTATTTCCCCATCTTCCATATACCCAACGCAATGCCCTCCCTATTTCTCCCCTCCTCCCCCTCTCTCTCCCATACTACCCCCTCACCACCACTCTACTTTCTCTTTTCCCACTAACCCACTCCTGACAAAGCTACACTGAGCCGCCTATGACTTGTACTGTATAATTAACTTGCAACACAATTCCTTGACAATGCCTTTGGCTGCCATTATTGTAACCTTACTTGTCTTTTTTTTTTTTTGTAAGTTCCATTGTAATGATCGTGTTATGTTTTGTACCTTATTGCCTTGACATGGAACCTTTGTAAAAGAGCCCTCAGCTCAACGGTGTCATCCGAAATACAAATAAATAAATAAAATAAACTGACTCCCTATCCTTAGCAACCTTCACTACCTGGTATTCTTAGGACTGTGGACTCCACCCGACAATCCTCCACCTAAGGGGACTGTGACTTTTCTTTTTGCCTATTATACTGCAACCTCAGCCTTACTGTGTCTGAGTATATCCTACACACAGGTTATTTTCTCTCCATATTGTGCTTGCTTATTTTATCACTGTTTGCTTACTGTTTGCATTACTACGGTTTCATTGTTGCTTAATTTCTACACTATAACCTGTTAAGTGTCAGTATTTGCTCACTTCTAGCAGCTGCTCCATCCCATTCATGTAGTTTGCTGCCTCTAGTGCACCTAGCCACTGTTTTGCTGACTCCTAGAAAATCCTATCTGGGTGCATCCACATTCTGCATTTTACCTCTTATTAATTATCAAGTTAAAGATAATGCACCATTGGGGCAGAAGTTTGACGTCTTTGCAGAATATTTAAACTAGCAAACGGGGAGAGGGGTGCAACACCCCATACATCGAATGGGAAGAACACCCCCCCCCCCAGCTAGTGGTCAAACAGGGATTCAGCATGTTCGCAGTTCATTTGCATCACCAGGTAAGAAAAAAGGTCCGTCTTCCAATACGACGCACAGGAGAAATGTCAAATCTCACTCAACAACTAGCACATCGAAATCTGGCCAATGGAAAATCAAGTACACAAATGCTCACAGCCTGGGAAATAAGATCCCAGACCTGCAGGCAATAATGTCAGAGGCTAAACTGGACATAGTAGCAATTAGTGAGACGTGGTTTACCAGTAACCACACTTGGGAGACTTCAGTACCTGGCTACGTACTGTTCAGAAGAGACTGAGGTGCAAACGGGGGTGGAGGTTTTATATGTCAATGAAAATATCAAAGCTACAGAAATTCAGAATACACATAAGGAGCCAGAAGAACTGTGAATCACCCTGGAAACAGGAAATGGGACAGCCATAAGAACTGGGGTTGTCTACAGGCCCCCAGACCAGGGGGAGGACATAGACACATTACTGTTAGAAGATATACAAAACATGACAGCTAAAGGGGAAGTTCTGATAATGGGAGACTTCAACATGCCAGATACAGATTGGTCAATACCAGCAGGAACATCTGCCAGAACTAAACACATGGTGGATTCCCTGCAGGGGGAGGGCCTCAAACAACTGGTACAACAACCCACAAGAGACAGGGCTATCCTAGATCTAGTACTGACTAACAGGGAAGGGATCACAGATCTCCAGGTAGAAGGTCACCTGGGGGCCAGTGACCATCACATGGTATGGTTCAATTTGGCCACTACAGTACATCTAAATCATCCCATTCCAAGGCAAAAATATGGGACTTCAGAGGAGCTGACTTTGATAAGATGGCCAACAGAGTTAAGCTAGCCCTGGCAAAAAGAAACACAGGTGAGGGGGTACAGGCAAAGTGGGCAAGCATTAAGGATGCAATACTTGAAGCAACGTCCCATTGTGTTAGACAGAAAAGGAAGTGCAAAAGAAGAAGAAAACCACTTTGGTTCTCAAACACAGTAGCAGAAAAGGTCAGAGCCAAAAGGCTGGCCTTCAGGAAATATAAGCGAACACAGCGGGATGAAGATAGGGAGGCAGGGAAGGCAGTAAGGCAGGCAAAGTCCCAAACTGAGGAAACACTAGCACGAACAGTAAAAGAAGGTGACAAGACCTTCCATAGATACATTAGTGAAATGAGAAAGTCCAGAGGGGGTATTGTTAAGCTCAAAGGAGAAAAGGGGGCATGTGAGGAGGAGGACCCTGTAAAAGCATCTATCCTAAATAGATACTTTTGCCAGTATTTACAGAAGAGAACATAGGCAGGGCCACAGTTTAGCACCATGGACACGGGGAGTGAGCACTACTCCTTCACAAAAGAAAGGGTCCACAAGAGCTCAGCTAGCTCAGGGTGGACAAGGTAATGGGACCTGATGGCATACATCCTAGGTGCTTAAGGAGCTAAGGGT
Source organism: Neoceratodus forsteri (assembly GCA_016271365.2). Classification (NCBI taxonomy): domain Eukaryota; kingdom Metazoa; phylum Chordata; order Ceratodontiformes; family Ceratodontidae; genus Neoceratodus; species Neoceratodus forsteri. The sequence continues at coordinate 216,997,359 of JADMNL010000024.1, forward strand.
GGAACTAGCAGAGCCATTAGCAGAACTGTTTAGTGAGTATCTGAGCACAGGAGAGGTCCCGGAAGACTGGAGAAGGGTTTATGTGATCCCGCCTCCACAAGAGTGGTAGAGGAGGAGGCAGGAACTACAGACCAGTCAGTCTTACCTCAGTAGTAGGCAAGATTATGGAGGCACTCCTTAAGGAAAGGATAGTGCAACACCTGGAATCCCAGGAGCACAGGATCCAAGACAGCATGGGTTTACAAAGGAAGGTCCTGTCAAATCGACTCTCATAGATTTCTTTGTCTGGGTAACCAGAGCGGTGGACCAAGGGGAACAGTTGATGTCACTACCTTGACTTCAGCAAAGCTTTCAACACTGTTCCACATAGAAGATTGATAAATAAGCTGGGTAGGCTCGGGGTGGGTCAGAAGTTGGTCAACTGGGTGGCAAACTGGTTGACGGGCAGAAAACAGAGAGTGGTGGTAAATGGTATACAGTCAGAAGAGATGCAAGTCACAAGTGTGGTACCTCAGGGATCAGTCCTGGGCCAGTCCTCTTCAATATCTTCATTAGTGGCATTGCAGATGGACTAGAGGGTAAGGCTTGTCTGTTTGCAGATGACACCAAGATCTGCAACAGAGTAGATGATCCAGATGGAGGGCAGAATGAGAAGAGATCTGGATAACTAGCAAATGGTCAGAAGAGTGGCAACTGGGACTTAATGCAAAAGAAGTGCAAGATCATGCACATAGGGCCGAGATACCCTGAAGCCACCTATAGGCCAGGAGGGGAGTTGCTGGCAGTCACAAAGGAAGAAAGAGACTTGGGCATCATCATCACCGATGATGTGAAATCATCCAAGCAGACCTCTAAAGCAGTAGGTAAGGCTAGGGGGATGTTAGGGTGTATTAGTAGGGGTATCACAAGTCGTAAGAGGGAGGTAATAATCCCTCTTTACAAGACACTGGTTAGGCCCCATTTGGAGTACTCGTGGCAGTACTGGAGGCCACACCTTCACAAGGACATTAATCCAAACTGAGGCAGTCCAGAGAAGGGCAACCAAAATGGTGGTGGGACTGCACCAGAAGACATATGAGGACAAATTAACGGAGCTCAATATGTATACCCTTGGAGCAAAGGAGGGAGAGGTGATATGATCGAAACATTCAAACACCTAAGGGCATTAGCAAGGTGAACGTAGCTAATATGTTTAAATATAAGAAAATAGCAGGACAAGAGGACACAGCATGAGATTAGGAGGGAGGCCGATTAAGGGGAATGTGAGAAATTCTTTTTCATAGAAAGGGTGGTGGATGTATGGAACCGCCTACCTCAGGAAGTGGTGGCTATGAATACAGTGCAGGGCTTCAAAACAGGCATGGATAGTAGCATAAGGGAGCAATACAGATGAGTATGAATAGATAGGTCACTGACAGAGCAAAGGCCGATGGCACATTTATAAGGTAGAAAAAGAAATGAGCAGACTGGATGGGCCTTGCGGTCCTTACGTTCAGTCAACTTCTATGTTTCTATGTAATTTAACTTGTGGTAAGCTTATCTGTAAGCAGCTTCCCACCTACTTCACATATTTAGCTATTCAGTAATCTGTGGAGTACATCTGTGTTGCAACCCTCACCTGGTTGTTGCTTTCCTGTTTTGTAGATACAGCCCAGGCCTGTTTGCAGGCGTTGGCAACTGCTGCTGATCACTTTCCTAGCACATCTAATTTACAAATCTGCCTAGCTATTATTTGCCTACTATTGTGCTGTTTAACTACAGTAGCTATTGACTGCCATTTAGCTTTTGCCTCCACTCCTCCTAGCCGCAATGTGTTTGCACTCATTTGCCTGCTCTATTTCTCCCTACTAATACCCCTTCACACCCTCTCCCACCCAATTCTCCTATCCTTCCTCCCCTCCCCCTCTCCACCCATTCTCCTCTCTCCCTACCCTTCTGTCCTCCTCCATCCCTATCCTTCCTGGTCTCCTACCGTCCCCTTCCCCCAGCCTGGAATTTTTCCACCGTGCCCTGCTCTTATCACACCACCCCTCTCCTCCATACTCTGCAACCTGCTCCAAGGGTAGCCATCTGAATGCCAGGAGCCTTCATCAGACAGAAGGGCGTACGCCTTAATACCAGGGGCTTAGGTATTAAAATCAGTGAGCTCCAGATGCTGATGGCAGACACTGAGGCGGACATTGTGGCCATAACAGAAACATGGGCTTCTGAAACTAATGACTTGGAACTGGCAGTCCCTGGGTACTTGATGTTTAGGAAGGGAAGAGGTAGAGGGGGAAGAGTAGCCCTTTATGTCATGCAGGGCATAAAGGTGACAGAAAAATGAGTGCATCAGTGGTAGTAATGGGGAGATTGCGTCACAATGGGTGTGACACATGGCAGCCTCAGGCGAGAAACTACATTTGGGGTGTTTTTTTTTCTTTTAGTCTTTGGTAACCGGGTAAGGCCCACTAGGCACAAGTGGCTGTTTTCAGGGACAACCTGGGAGCACTGGGCGGTTAAGTGACTTGCTCAGAGTCACACAGTATGCAAGTGGAGGTTGTGAGAATCAAACTCAGGTCAGGTATGCTGGATGTATCAAGCTCATTCACACAGGGTTACCTACAGACTACCAGGGCAATGGGAGGAGAGGGACAGAGAGCTCTGAGAAAAACAGGAAAGAGGGACAGCTAAGAGGGTAATAGTGGTGGTTGGTGATCTGAACCTGCTGGACATTAATTGAGATGTTCCAGTGGCCAGGAGTATCAGAAGCCAGATCTTGCTGGAGTCATTCAAGGACTGTCTTCTGGCAGTTAGTAACGAAACCCACCAGGCAGACTGCAGTTCTGAATGTAGTGCTCACCAGCTCAGAGGTGGTAGGGCTGTGGGAGTAGGGGAGCCATTAGGGAACAGTGACCATAACTCCCTTTGATTCGAACTGGCTTTCGGGTCTGGTAAACCACAGTAAATAACCAAAATCCTTAATTTTAGAAGGGCAGACTTCAACGGGCTGAAGGAGCTGGTCAAAGATAAGTTAGAAGGGGTGGACAACAGATGGGATGGAAGAGAGATGAGGCAATTAAGGGGGGCATTATTCTTGGGGCATCTAAGGTATGCATGAGAACAGTAACCAAAAAGAACAGGTTTAAGAGACCACTATGGTTCTTGGCAAGGGTCAGGGAAGTGGTGAGGGCCAAGAAAAACACCTTCTACAAATTTAAAAGAAAAGTAGGGGGTAGGAAGAATGGGAGAATATTTGCTGAAAAACAGGGAGGCAAAGAGAGGGTGGCCAGGGAGACAAAAGCAGACACAGAGCTGTGTATTGCTGAGAGTGTTAAGAGTGAAGAAAAACAGTTCTTCAGGTATAATAGTGAAAAAAGGGAGAGGGAACTGTGAGGCTAACAGAGGGGGATAGGGTGGTTGAGGTACAGGGGCAAAAGGCTAAGTTATCGCTAGGGAGAACAGTGGGCCTTTGCTAGAAAGTGGCATCAAAGCGGCCATTAAGGGGGTCCCAAAGATGACGCAGCCAACATTTACTAGTTAAAGGGTCCTGAAGGGGCTGGCAGCGCTGAAGATTGATAAGGCCCCAGGACCACCTGGGTTGTATCTGAGGATAATGGGGAATTGGCAGCAGAACTGGCTAGTAAGTCTATTCGACAGCTTTCTAAGGACGGGGTGGTTCTAAAGGATTGGAGGGTGGCAGATGTAGTTCTGTTCCAATGGGGGGGGGGGAGACAGGCCTGTCAGTCTTACCTCTATTGAAGGAAAAGTGCTTGAGTCACCAGTCAAAGAGGATCTCATGGAGTACTTGGACAGCAACAGCCTCCAGGATAGCGAGCAGCATGGATTCAAGGCAGGGAGGTATTGTCTGACTAACCTGATAGTTTTCTTAGACTGGATGATGAGGGACCTAGACCACGCTGTAGATTTGCCCTACTTTGACTTCAGCAAGGCATTCAACACGGTACCCCAGACACTTGCTGAAGAAGATGGAGGATCTGGGTGCAGCTAAGGTCACAGTAAACTGGGCTGATAACTGGCTAAAGTGGAGGCAGCAAGGGTAGTGATCAACAGGGTTAAATCAGAAGAGAGGGAGATCACGAGCAGGGATCCACAGGGATCCCTCCTGCGTCCTGTCCTCTCCAACATGTTCATCAGTGACAATGGTGAGGGATCCAGGGCAGGTTGTGTCTCTGCAGATGACACTAAGCTCTGTGGGAGGGTGGACAGTGATGAGGGAATAAAGGAAATACAGAGAGACTTGCAAAAGCTGGAGGGGTGGTCAAGGGTTTGGCAGTTGAAATTCAATGCCAACAAGTGCAAGGTGATGCACCTAAGAAACAAGAACCCAGGACAGAGTATTGGATGGGAGGAGTGAGACTCTACCACAGCTCAGGAACGAGACCTTGGAGCTATCATCAGCGACTCCCTAAAGAATTGCATCACTTCAACAAGGCTTATAGCGAGGCAAATAGTAATAGATTACCACTGAATACAATATCTAGTCCTAGCAAGGACCAATTTAAAATTAATCTGGACAAATTTATCAACAATGGTGGAATTCTGAATTACTATACCCTATCCTAATGGAGCAACTGAATGGGCCTCGGCCTCTTTTGCTCCTATACAACATAGTGGACATAGTGATGCTTGGGTGCATCAAGAGGACTATTGCTAGCAGAAAAAGGCGGGTAATACTGCCCCTGTATAGATCCTTGGTGAGACCACACCTGCAGTACTGTGCCCAGTTCTGGGTTCTTCACCTCAGGTAGGAAAGGGATAGGCTCAAGATGGTGCAATGCAGGGTAACAAAAATAATTAATAGCCAGCATGGCATGTTCAATGAGGAGTGCCTTAAGGTTCTGGACATGTACTTGCTGGAGACCAAAAGGGACAGGGGAGACATGATAGAGACCTTCAAATTCCTTAAAGTAATTACTGGGGTGAACTACAGGGAACTGCTTAATCTGAATATCAGCTCACAGTCATGTGGTCATCACTAGAAGCTAACAGGAGGGAGGTTCAGGAAGGACTTGAAGGAATACTATTTCACAGAAAGGGTAGTGGAGCCATGGACTAGACTGCCAGTCGAGGTGCTGGGTGCATAAAACGTTAGTGGTTTTTAAGCATGGTTGGGATGGAATGAGGTTGCTCAGGGCATCAGAATCAGGGAGGAGAATGTAGGGTGGGTGGGGAAGGCTAGGACCCTGGAGGAACAGTAGGCCCTAGGGCTAAACAAGGAACTCAGGCAAGACAGGATGGAACCTTGGTCTTTTTCTGCATCATTATCTAGGTTTCTGTGCTTCTACCTAAACTCTACCTCCTCTCCGCCCGGCTTCAATTACACTCTCCTGATGTCCTCTGTATCTCGGAGTCCTGACTCTCTTACAGGACTCCTAACTCTAGCCTGACCGATCCGGATTACCATCTTTTCAGGCAGGACAGAGAAAAACGTGAAAGAGGGGCTGCCATGTACATCTGTCAGTGCCTCTCATGTACTATGGTCATCAGGCAGGTCATACCATCCTCCCTAGAATTTCTCCTAATCAGACTGTCATTCCCCTCTTCTGCACCTTTATTCATTGGGGTTGTCTATGCCTCTCCTAAGATCTCACAATCATCTCTGACGGGCTCTCTTGTCTCCTTCATCTCATTCTTCCACAGGTGAACTCATCCTGCTCTGGGATTTCAGTGTGAATTGGCTTTCCCCATCCTCCAAATCTACCATTCACAGGACTGAGTCTCTTAATTTGTCCAAGGTTATTTCGGAATCCATAGAGCTCAATTCCCACTCTGCCAATCACTGCCTTTTGGACTGGGTTCTAACCTGTCACACCCATCTCATTGCTGCAGCATGTATCTTGCTGGACTCATTCAGCGATCACTGCATGAATGTTCTATATCAGAAGAATCCAGCAATCCCGTCCTTGCTAAAATACATGTGGCCCACTCATTAAACATCAATGTTCTACTGAATGACCTCCCTGCAGCAGACTGGTTAGCCATTCTCTCTGCCTTGGATATGGACATGGCTCTCACATGATTGCACTCCAAATTCTCCTCTGTCTGGGGTAAGCACGCCCAACTCAGGAAATCCAGAGTAGAAACTTCCCACCACCCCTGGATTACCACCAAAATCATTGCTCTGGGCCGGCCCGGTGGCACTGAGGGTTGAGGCGCTGGATGCCACACCTCGTGCCATGCCAGTGACCCAGGTTCGGAAGCAAGCACGGGCTGCTGGAGGTTGGCAGGGGGAGGACTGGATTGAGCATCCGGAGGACTGCTCCCCTGTCCTGGGAGGGATGGGGACCTTGATCTCAGGCTCCAACGGCTCCTGGCGGTAGCCGGGAGTGCACCAAGCTCGGGATCCAGAATCGTGGGGATTGGCTGCAGCAGTGACCCTACAGCACACACGGGAACGTGCTCGCCTGCACTGGGACACATTGCACGTCCGAGCCAAGGGGGAAGAATCCTACAAGAAAAAAAAAACTGTACCTGGAGGAGGTGACAGAGGTCTCTAGGAACCACGGGACTCACGTCCGACACCAGACTTTCCCCAGGCTATCATCCTGAGCCCTCACCCCTCCTCTCCTCAGAGCCGGCAAGACTGAATTTCAGAAAGGTCACCCAGGTAAGGAGTGGGGTGGTCCTGTCCCAGGGAGCTTAATCTGGGGGGGTCAGCAAGACTCCGAGAGGGAGGTGAGGTGTCTCACATACCCCTGTGGGCCAGGGGAAGGTTTCAGGTGGGCAGAAGAAAGCCAAGGTTGAGCGTGGCTCTCCTGAGAGATGCCCCGAGGTTGCAGGTGAATAAACAGAAGGTACAAAAAAAATAATCACTGATCTGTGCAAGTTCTAAGACCTCACTTGGGCCCACTACAAATCATTCCAGTCCTCTCCTGACCTCATCTCTTACAGAGATCTGAGGAACAACTGTATGAAGGCTGTACAGGCCATGAACTTGCACGATTTCAAGAACAACCTCCAGAAAAACCTTAAAACCCCAGCTACATTCTGGAAGAAAATCAACTCTCTCTTAGCAACCCCCCCACTTGATCCGCTACCCCAATCACTCATGGTAAAGGTTCACCTGTATCGACCCCACCTCTGTTGCTGTTCACTTCAACAAGTTCTTCACATCTGTGCTCTCCCTCCTCCCCTCCTGGCTCCTCTTCTTCCCCTCCTGCTCTCCTCCCCATCCCTCACCAGGTTTCCAATCCTCCTGGTCACCTTCCAGGAAACCCTGCTTACCCTTTCCTCCCTCAACCCATTAAAGTCCAGCCCTGATGGTCTGCACCCCAAGCTCCTCCACCTCTCAGCACCTGCCATTGCAGCTCCTCTTACTTAACTACTCAATCTTTCCTTCTCCCTCAGTGCTGTTCTTCAGTCCTGGATGTTGGCCAAAATTATTCCACTTTACAAAGGGGTGACCCTTCCTCCCTTGGCAACTTCTGTCCAACCTTCCTCCTCCCCTGCCTTTCTAAACTGCAAGAAATAATGATCCACTCTAGACTCCTCAACTTCCTTTCATCCTCCAGCTTCCTCTCATCCTTCCAGTCTGGTTTCCAGAGGCACCATTCCTCAGTCTTCTCCCTGTTGCGTGTCTCTGATTCTGTCTTCTCCAGGATGGATCAGGGGCACATTACAGTCACCATATTCAGTGTGCCCTCCATTCCTCCTGGATAAACTGAGTTTTGCATGATTCTCAGCTCCCATCACTGCCTTGCTGTATTTCCTACCTAATAGGCCAACAATCAGTACAGATTCGAGGCAACCTGTCATATTGCCTTCCTATCCATTCTGGGGTCCTGTAGGACTTCATCCTGGGTCTCTTTTCCTTTTCTCCATCTTTAAGAATTATTTCCCTTCCACCTGTGCCAGCTTGCATTCCCACATGTATGCAGATGGCACAGGCAGCTTCACCTCCAGTCCCTCCACCACAGTTGTGGAAGACCTATTGCAGTGTGATTTAACAACATTCTGCACCAGTTCCAATTCTACCAACTCAGTTAACACTGAAAAAAAACAAGCGTCCATGATCATTGGGACCAGTCAGAAATTAGTCAAACCTCACTGACCCCCCTCACCACTCTGGATGGCACACCTCTTGAAAGAGTTCAGTCCTTCAAGTATCTTGGAATGTGGCTAGACAGTAAGCTTGACTTCTTAGCCCACATTGATGCCATCCATGCAAAACTCCATCCCAAGCTTGGTGCCCTGTACTGCAACAAAGACTGCTTATCCCTGCATGTCCGCAGGGAGACTGTTACCAAAATAGTGCTCCCTTTCTTTGACGATGTTGATGTGGTCTATGGCACCACCCCTTCCACGTCTCTTGCTAGACTGGACACCCTCTGCAACTCCTGCCATTCTGATACAACCCCCTCGCGCCCAACCCTGTTCACTGTGTTCATCCCTATCTATCTTCCCTGTCGTCACTAGGCTCACTGTACCTCCTTCAAATCTAAATACTGGTTTAGTTTCCTTTCTCTAACCTCTCCTCTCTCAACAACCCCTGCTTCCTGTGCCCTTTGTTCCAGGGACTATCACACTTTTGTCACTCCTCACCCATGCTTCTCTGCTAAGCAATCTGCCTTTTCCTATTGACTTCCCTCACTCTGGAGCCAACTTCTGTTCTTCTTCTGCCTCTCCCCATCCCCTGGTTCCCTCAGGCTCTAGTTGAAACTTCCCTACCTCTTCCTGTTACTCTTCCTCCAGATACCGCCACGGCCGAGCCTTAACCGTACTGGTAAGCAAGCCGGCAAGCTCCCTGCACTTGCCTTGGATTAACTTCTACATCACAACAGTTTTCTGTCTCCCTTATGAGATCAGGCAATAACTCTTCATATTCACCAAGTATTGTTACTACTCCTGAATATGCACTTGCATTGACCTGTACTGCACGTTATTCTCTGTACATACAACCTTTTTGTATTCATTCTAATTTTGTACTATTTTTTTTTTTTTTACTAAATGCTGTTCAAATGTTTTGCTACTATGTCTCGTGCTGCTGCTCTTCCACCACTTCCCTCCCTAAGGTCATACCTAGAAAACAGCCTTGGCTTGGTGTGCCTCTCCCTGTTATCAATTTTCAAATAAATAAATACAGTAGCAGGGCAGTGCAGTCAGTGATGGGAAATCCTCCAAACCCACCCCAACCCTACAGTAGCAAGGCAGCATTAATGAGGGTAAAAACAAAGGTTACACCTCAACCCCACAGTAGCAGGGCAGTGCAGTCAGTGATGGAACCCCCAAACCTACAGTAGCAGGGCAGTATTAATGAGGACAAAACCAGCTGTTACACCCCAACCCCACAGTAGCAGTGTAGTCAGTGATGGGAAACCACCCAAACCCACCCCAACCCTACAGTAGCAGGGCAGTGCAATCAGTGATGGGAAACCCCCCCCAAAACCTATAGTAGCAGGGCAGTGCAGTCAGTGATGGGAAACCCCCCAAACCTATAGTAGCAGGGCAGCATTAATGAGGGTAAAAACAACTGTTACACCCCAATCCTACAGCGGCAAGGCAGTGCAGTCAGCGATGGGAAAACATCCAAACCCACCCCAACCCTACAGTAGCAGGGCAGTGCAGTCAGTGATGGGAAACCCCCCAAACCTACAGTAGCAGGGCAGTATTAATAAGGGTAAAAACAACTGTTACACCCCAACCCTACAGCAGCAGGGCAGTGCAGTCAGTGATGAGAAACCCCCAAACGCACCCCAAACCTTCAGTAGCAGGGCAGTATTAATGAGGATAAAACCAACTGTTACACCCCAACCCTACAGTAGCAGGGCAGTGCAGTCAGTGATGGGAAATCACCCAAACCCCCCCAACCCTACAGTAGCAGGGCAGTGCAGTCAGTGATGGGGAAACCCCCCAAAACCTACAGTAGCTGGGCAGTATTAATGAGGGTAAAACCAACTGTTATACCCCAACCCTACAGTAGCAGGGCAGTGCAGTCAGTGATGAGAAAGCCCCAAAAACCCACTCCAACCCTACAGTAGCAGGGCAGTGCAGAGTAAAACCCAAAAAACTCACCCCAACCCTACAGTAGCAGCACAGTGTTAATGATAGGTAAAACCAACCATTACGCCCAAACGCTACTGTAGCAAGGCAGTGTAGTCAGCGATGGGAAACCCTAACCCCCCCCAACCCTACAGTAGCAGCACAGTGTTAATGATGGTAAACCTGACCATTACGTCTCAACTCTACAGTAACATGGCAGTGCAGTCAGTGATGCGAAACTCAACCATACATTAGAAGTAGTGTTAGGGATGGCTAAACCCACGCGTTACACCCCATCCCGTGGTTATAAGCACTACCACTGGCATTTGCCCAATAATACATACATGACCCCCATTACTATATCGTAGGAAATACGAATTTGAGAAAGGACTTAAGTTTCCCACCCCTGTATTGTACCAATGATGCACACATAACTGCCCTGCATTGCCACCTGGGAGGTCTGGGTTTGAGAACAGACTCGGATTATACCAATAATACAGACATCAACTCCCAGGTTTTAAAAACAGACTCTGGTATCCCACACTTGTATTATAAAAATGATACAGACATCACCTCCTGCACTGCTATCTGGGAGTTCTGGGTTTGAGAACAGACTCTGCTAGCTACCGTGCTATTATGCCAATGATACACACATAACCAACCCCCTGCACTACCACCTGGGAGTCACAGAAACACAGAAACATAGACAATGACAGCAGAAAAAGACCAGATGTCCATCCTGTCTGCCCAAGTTCCCTATAAGTCCAGGAACCTACTGTTCCTCCAGGGTACTAACCCTCCCCTTCCTCTCTCTATTCTCCTCCTTGGTTCTGTTGCCCCCGGTAACCACTATTCCCTTCCTTATGTCCCAGCCCTGCTTGAATCCCCTGACTGTTTTCGCACCCACCACTTCAGCCAGCAGACTGTTCCAAGGTTCCACCACCCTTTGAGTAAAGCAGTACTTCCTTACAGCTCTCCTGAACCTACCTCCTGTTAATTTCCATTTGTGTCCATGTGACCGCGAATTGGTATTCAGGCTAAATAGTTCCCTGCAGTTAACTTTGTTAATTCCTTTAAGGAACTTGAAGGTCTCCATCACATCTTCACTCTCTCTTCTGGTCTCCAGTGAGTACATATTTAGTGCCTTGAGGTGCTCCTCGTAGGATTTTCCCTACTGCCCTGAATCACTTTTGTTACTCTGTGCTGCACTGTCTCCAACCTGTCCTTATCCTAATCCTTTCTGAGGTTAAGACTCCAGAACTGGGCGCAGTACTCTAGGTGAGGCCTCACCAGCGATCTACAAAGGAGGAAGTAGTACCTCCTTTCTTCTATCATCAATCCCCCTTCCGATACATTCCAGTGTCCTGTTAGCTTTGCAATAGGTGGGGTGTACAAATCCCATTGACCCCTGTCCAGGGCAAGTAAATTTCATTGAAGGGCAAATACAAAAACAGAGTTAATTTCATTGTAATTAATACAGGAGCAAGTGAAAATTCAGCTACAGGCATGACTGGGCAAGTAATAAAAGTTTTGATTTGAACACCTCTGGCTATAGGCCTTGTAGTACTGATTCAGTTGCTTAAATGAGTTGCTAATGATAACTCCCAGATCCCGTTCCTCAGCGTTAGTGCCAAGTCTCTCCCCTCCCATCCAGTATTCTGTCTTGGAATTCTTTTTTTCCTAGGTGCATCACCTTGCACTTTCTAGCATTGAATTTTAACTGCCAGACCTTTGACCACCCTTCTAGCTTTTGTAGGTCTCTACATTTCCCTTATTCCCTCATCACTATCCACCCTCCCAAGTAGTTTTGTATAATCTGCGAAGAGACACAACCTACCCTGGATTCCAGGGTAACACAGGGTTGAGAATGAACTCAGGTTACCCACTCTGGTATACCAATGACACACACATATAGTCCCAGCACTGCTGCCTAGGAGTCCCAGGTTTGAGAACAGATTTAGTTTTCCCACCCTGGTATTATACCCATGTTACATACATAACCCCCTACACTCTCATCTGGGAGATGAGAGTCTGAAAATGGGCTCAGATTTCTCATTCTGAGATCATCAGAGCGTCTTAGCATCTTTCCTACATGTAACATTTACCAGGCCATCTACTTACTGTTGATGGTGCTTTCTTCAGGAGACTGCTGAGGTATGGTCTCATTCATACTCCCTGACTCCAATATTGCATGTTCTTCATCTTTCACAATCACTTTCACACAGTCTTCTGGGACTGGCAATTCCGCTTCTGTTAAGAGAACAAAAGTAAATCAAAGGTAAGGGCATGACCACTGGCATAAGCCCTATAATACAGACATAGACCCCCTGCACTGCAACATGGGAGATAAGAGTTTGAGAATGGACTCCGATTCCCATCTTGCTATTATAATGATACACACTACTCCTGGGAGTCCAGGGTTTGAGAATGGACTCTGGTTTCTCATCCTGTTATAATACCAATGATGCATACATAATCCCCTGCACTGACACCTGGGGGTCCAAGGACTGAGCAAAGAATCCAGTCTCCCAGCCTGGTATTATACCAGTTATACAGAGATACCCCCAGCACTGCCAGTCACCTGAGACTGCTGGGTCTGAGAACAGGCTCAGGTTACCCATCCTGGTATTATATCAATGATACTCGCATAACCCCCTGCATTGCCAGTCACCTGAGAGTGCTGGGTCTGAGAACAGACTTGGGTTACCCATACTGGTATTATATCAATGGTACTCACATAACCTCCTGCACTGCCAGTCACCTGGGAGTGCTGGGTCTGAGAACAGGCTCGAGTTACCCATCCTGGTATTATATCAATGATACTCGCATAACCCCCTGCACTGCCAGTCACCTGGGAGTGCTGGGTCTGAGAACAGGCTCGAGTTACCCATACTGGTATTATATCAGTGGTGCTCACATAACCCCTGCACTGCCAGTCACCTGAGAGTCCTGAATCTGAGAACAGACTTGGGTTACCCATCCTGAGTTGGAGAACAGGTTCAGATTTCTCACTCTGAGATTGTCAGGGCTTCTCAGCATCTATCCTACATGTAATGATTATCAGGCCATCTACTTACTCATGCTGGGGCTTTCTTCAGCAGGCTGCTGGTGTACAATCTCATTCCTGCTCACTGACTCTGATATTGAGGGCTCTTCATCTTTCATAATCAATGTGACAGAGTCTTCTGGGACTGGAAATTCTGCTTCTGTTAAGAGAACAAAAGTAAATCAGAGGTAAAGGCACCACCACTGGCATTATCCATGTGATACAGACATAATCCCCTAAATTGCCACACGGGATATCAGAGTTTGAGAATGGACTCAGGTTTCCCACCTTGGTATTATAGCAATAATACACATATATCCCACGCACTGCCACCTGGGAGTCCAAGGTTTGAGAACAGACTCAGGCATTTCATCCTAACATTATACCAATGGTACACATATAACCACCTACACTGCCACATGACAGTCGTGGGTTTGAGGATGGACTCAAGTTTACCACCCAAGTATCAAACCAATGATACACACATAACGCCCCTGCACTGCCACCCGCTGTCCCTGGTTTGAGAATGGATTCAGGTTTCCCACCCTGGTGTAATACCAAAGATACATATATAACACCATCCACTGCCACCTGGGAATCTCAAGTTTGAGAACGGATTCACTCAGATTTACCACTCTTGTATTGTACCATGATACACATGTAACACCCTGGACTGCCACCAGGGAGGTCTGGATTTAAGAACAGACTCCAATTTCCCACCCTGGTATTATAACAAAGATACAGACATAACCCCATGCTTTGCTGCCTGTGAGTCCTGGGTTTAAAACCGGACTAAGATTTCCTACCCTTTTATTGGTATGCCGCCACAACAGTGACACCCACACAGTGAACCTCTCACAGCAGCTGTATTTGCAGTGACGGGGGTTGCACTGTGATGGACTTTGCAGCAACAGGGGCATATATCTAACTCCATTGTCTGTGGAGCATGGGTTAGATATCTAAATGGGGTGCGGGGCACAGCCCCCATATTACGCTAATCGGTGTGGCCGTCGGTGTCGGAGTGTTGCTGGTAGTTGTGGGGACGCTGTCTATGTCGGGGTGTCGATGGATTTTGTCGGTGTCGGGGACTTCACTGTGCGGGATGTCGCGCCGGCGTAATGGATACCCTTTTATTATTCTAGTGATATAGACTGTGGGAAACTGGTCTGTTCCAGACTCAGTCTGCGACTGTTACCAGCTTTCCTTAACCCTTTAGATATCTGCCAGGATAGTCAGTAATTGCCACCACTCAACACAGACCCTTTTTGAGGGTGTCTCTAAGTCTGAATCCCTCCAAGGCCATTGGTCACACAGTACAGTGCTCCTTGCTCAAGGGCAAGCAATCCACCCTTCTCCTTCTTACAGCTGAGACCACTTACTTAAAGGAGAACTGTTATCAACAGGGTTTCTTAATGTCTGAAAGTCCATAAAAAGCTAATTTGAGTGAGCCATTGTATTTATGTGTGAGACTTTGCAGTCCAGAGTTATTCATATGTAAATCAGCCTGTAATTAAGGGCTGGGGCAGTCATGTGTTTTAGGCTCCTGACAGGAAATGATGTCGCCAAGGAACTTGGCCCTCCATTTACTCTAGCTTAAATAGGAAATCATCTGTTTTAGTAAGTGTGTTTTAAGGTGTTATTACACTTTCTACATTTGTAATAGTTTTGTATGTGCATTGAAACTAGTGAGTTATCACCTTTACATTTCAAACTGTTAGTAAAAATAATCCACCTTTAGGATTGCTTTAACCTGTAGGCTATACTGCCAGCTGATCATTAAAAAACTACATATCTCAAGGCTGACTCTGGGGTGTCAACAGGTATTGGGGCACCATACTGTATCAGGATGTCTAGACCCTGGTTGTGTTCATGACAGTGCAGATTTCTGGGGCTGCCACAGCACCGACTTCTGTCTTATTCCATTCTCTCTTACAATTTCGGATGTGAACTCAGGTCTGCAAAATGCAAATGTGGCTATGTACCTGCTGGCCTGGCATCATGGGGCCAGCCTTGAAATGTGTAGTTTTTGATTAACAGCTGGCAGCATAGCCTAGAAGTTAAAGCAAAGAGCTGTGAACAAGCTTTGTTCATCCAGCAGAATGGGGTTTGATTCCAACATGCTCTACTTGTATATTGTGTGACCAGAGCAAGTCATTTATCCTCCCTGTGGTCCCAAAACACACCCAGAAATAAGCTGTGCTGTAGTTGTGTGCCTTTCCCAGACAAAGACAGTGAAAACAATCTGAGCATGCTGACTTGAAAAGAAAAAAATCAGGACACCATTAATTGTTTATTAATTGCAAAAACACATAGACAAGACAACATTGTAAAAACATGCATAACCTGAAACGACATATTTCAAGGCTGGCCCCATGATGCCAGGCCAGTAGGTAAGTAGCAACATTTGCATCTTGTAGACCTGAGTTCACACCCAAAATTGTAAGAGAAACGCTGTAAGAGAGGGAATGGAATAAGACTGAAGTCAGTGCTGTGGCAGACCCAGAAATCTGTACTAACATGAACATAGACAGGGTTTAGAAATCCTGATATGGGACCCCAATATCTGTTGACATCACAGAGCCAGCCTTGAAATATGTGTAGCTTTTAATGATCAGCTGGTAGTATAGCCTAGAGGCTAAAGCAATCCTAAAGATGGATTATTATTACTAACAGTTTGAAATGTAAAGGTGATAGCTTACTAGTTTGTGCAATATGGCTTCCATATTTTCTCGGTTTCTGAAATTAAATCCCAGTTTGGCACGACAGTTTGACACTGCTCAACAGCATGACGCAAGGTTAGCAAAGCCACACGGACATCATGTGGTGTTACAAGGATCTCCTCCATGTCTCCTTCATCTCCCTGCTCCTCAGGTTCCTCTTCCTCCTGTTTCGGTCGCATAGATGCCACAACAGACTCCACCTCATCCAGCGTTTTTCCAGTTCAGAAGGTCCACCTTCTGTGAAAGTGAAACAGCCCTACGTTTACTCCCTCCAGTAGCCATCACTGCATGGCAATACTATAACTAAGCAAGACGAATGAGGGAACTGCATCAGGCTTAAATGCAATGTGTGTGTGCTGCATCCAATTACAGTAACAGGTACAGGTAATTAACGTTACAGTCCGGTTCCAAAATACAGCTACTTAAGGATGTGCTGTCATCAATGATGCTGAAAAGTGGGCAAAATAGATGGAGCGCAATGATCGCAATATCAGTATTTTTTACATGGGCTCCAATGCATGTGGCAAATGGTTTAAGACACTCGCCTGCTAAAACCGGCTGCCTGATTAATCTGAGGACAATATAGGTGGCGTTAACTGTATTATAATTGTAGAAAGTGTTGTAATAACACCTTAAAGCACACTTAATAAAACTCAATTATTAGGGGGATAGAACTGGGGGGAGCAGGGAAAACTGAAGTAAAGTGCCTGCCTGGTGCCATGGCTTGTAGGGACAGGAAGCGCATCCTCAGGATCACGAGAACAGCTGCACGGGAGTCTGAGCTGGATGTCATTGTCCACCTAGGGACAAATGACTTGGCTCAACATGAGATTAGAGCAGTGCAGAAGGACTTTTTAGAACTGGGGAGGGGCCTAAGACAAGTAGCACACACAGTAACCTTCTCAGAGGTGCTGCCTGTAAATGGCATGAGTGAGGCAAGGGTACTTTGCACCATGCAGTTTAATGAGTGGTTGAAAAATGGTGGAGCACAGGGTTTGGCTTCATTGGGGACTGGGGTTCCACCTGGAGGGACACCAGCCTATACTGGCAGGATGGTCTGCATCTGTCCAGGAAGAGAACAAGTCTTTTGAGCAATCGGTTTAAATGCTTCATTGGCAAGCTTTTAAACTAGTCAAGGGGGGAGGCACTGATGAGCAGCAGGAAAATCCCAGCCTCTCCCTACAAAACAGGGTACTAAATGAGAAAAAGACCGAGGTAGAAAGGTCAGTGGGGAATGCTGCAACAGAAAGTAAAGCCATCAAAAAATGGAGAGCAATGAGTACCAATGCACGTAGTCTGAGTAACAAGCTTCCTGAATTAGTGGCCTTGATGGAGGAGGAACATCTGGATATCGTGGCAGTCACAGAAACATGGTTCGCACAAAACCATGACTGGGACATAAACATACCAGGATACACTATCTACAGGAGGGACAGGGAGGGTAAAAGAGGAGGAGGAGTAGCTCTTTACATAAGGGAAGGAATCAAAGTAACAGAACAAAAGAGAAAACAGGGAGGAGAAGAAGCACTGTGGGTAAATTTGGAGACCAGCAATGGCACCACAATCCGCACAGGGGTTGTATACAGACCCCCTTCTCAGGGGGAGGAAATGGACAAGGAAATGATAGAAAGTATACTTAGTATGGCAAAAAAAGGGGAGATATTGCTGATGGGTGATCTGAATATGCCAGATGTTAACTGGAGTGCAGTTGCCACAGCCACTTCAAGAGTGGGTTATTCTAGATGCCCTACAGGGGGCATGCCTTAGACAACTAGTATTGGGGCCCACTCGAGAGGAGCAATCTTAGACCTGGTTCTCTCAAATGGAGATGAAGAGAGGATCACAGATGTAGAAGTGGGTAGCCATCTGGGAACTAGCGACCATCGAACAGTATGGTTCACAATAAACACAGCAATAGAGTCAAGCCATACAAGGCAAAGGTACTGGACTTTAGGAGGGCTGACTTGGCCAAAATGGGTAAGTGCCTAAGGAATGCACTAGCACATGGGCAGGAAGGAGGGGTGGAAGAACAATGGGGAATAATAAAAACTGCCATCACAGAGGCAACAAGCCTTTGTGTGAAGCAAATAAACAAAACTAAACGATGTAAGAAACCACTATGGTTCTCAAAGGAAGTGGCAGTGAAGGTTCAAGAGAAAAAGAAAGCTTTCAGGAAGTACAAGGAATCGCAGAAGGAGCAGGACAGAGAACTGTATCAGTTAAAGCAAAAGGAAGCTGGGAAGGCAGTCAGAACAGCAAAGGCCCAAACCGAGGAAAGATAGCCAACTCAGTTAAGAAGGGGATAAAACCTTTTAGGTACATCAGGAGCGAAGGAAGACCAAGGGAGGGATAGTGAGGCTAATGGGGAGGGTGGCAGAGGGAGACTGTGAAAGGCAGAGATACTAAACAAATATTTTTGCTCAGTATTTACAAAAGGAAGGGGGTACCTAGAACAAACAGTAGAAACACACTGGATACAGAAGTTGATACCAGCCCATTTACAGAAGAAAGGGTTCTGAAAGAACTCTTAAAACTGAGGGTGGACAAAGCAATGGGGCCTGATGGGATTCATCCCAGAATTCTAAAGAACTAAGGGTAGAATTAGTGACACCACTGACTACCTGTTTAACAAATCATGGGAGGATGGGGTGGTACCCGAGGACTGGAGGAGGGCAGATGTGTTTCCCCTTCACAAAAGTGGGAGCAAGGCAGAAGCAGGAAACTACAGACCTGTTAGTTTAACCTCAGTGGTAGGGAAAATGATGGAATCACTTCTGAAGGAAAGAATTGTCAAGTATCTAGAGGCCAGAGGGGCACAGGACCCAAGGCAGCATGGATTCATAGCAGGAAGGTCATACCAGACAAATCTGATAGATTTCTTTGACTGGGTGACCAAAGTAGTAGATCAGGGAGGGGCTGTGGACATGGCCTACCTAGACTTTAGCAAGGCATTTGACACAGTCCCACACAAAGATTAATATACAAGTTAGCTAGCCAGGAGAGGGTCCCAAGATGACAGCCTGGGTAAAAAATTGGCTGGAAAATAGGACACAGAGAGTAATAGTAAATGGAGTCCACTCTGATGAAAGGGGGGTTACTAGTCGGGTACCGCAGGGTTCAGTATTAGGACTAGTCCTCTTCAATGTCTTTATGTTTACATTGCAGAGGACTGGAAGGAAAAGTATGTCTCTTTGCAGACGACACAAAGATCTGCAACAGAGTTGATGCACAAGGTGGGGTGGAAAGGATGAAAAGGGACTTGGCAAGGGTAGAAGAATGGTCAAATGTATGGCAGCTTAGATTCAATGCTAAGAAGTGCAAGGTAATGCACCTGGGAAACAAAAACCCAGGGGAAGAGTACACAATGGGGGGTGAGATACTAACAACAATAAAAATGGAAAGGGACCTGGGGGTAGTCATATCAGATGACCTAAAGGTGGGCAAGCAATGTGAGAGGGCAGCAATGAGGGCTGGGGGATATTGGGATGCATAGGGAGAGGCATCACTAGTAGAAAATACAGGTTACTCACCTGTAACAGGAGTTCTAGGAATGGTATGTTGTTCATCCACACTCATTGGCAGGTATCCTTGCCGCTTATAATCTTGCCGAAGGTCTTCAAGCTTGCTCCTCCCACCCACCCGGTGGTATAACCTCGGCTCCGCCCCATGACACAGAGATCCGCCCGCTGAAGCTCAGGTTGTGTTACCGCCGGGAGGTCGGTGGAACAGGATGAAACAACATATACCATTCCTAGAACTCCTGTTACAGGTGAGTAACCTGTATTTCTAGGGACATGGATATGTTGTTCATCCACACTCATTGGCAGACTCTAGCAGTTCTCCGGGAGGAGGGAGGCAAGACACACACCCCAATACTTACTTGGGAAAGAGACTGGAGAACCGAGGCCCCAAAACCAGCATCCCGGCGTGACTCAAGGTCGATGTGGTAATGGGTAATGAAGGTGTTTGCTGACTTCCAGGTAGCAGCCCTGCAGATTTCCTGGATAGGGCGTCTCTGGAAGCAGCCACGTGCAGCAGTATGGCGGGTAGAATGAGCTCTTATCCCTCTGGGAGGCTCCATGCCCGCCAACTTATAGCAGAGATCTATGCAGGAGGTTACCCACCTGCTTATCGTCCCACTTGGCTGCAGGTCTGCCAGATGCGGCTTCAGCGTGGGTGACAAACAGCTGGCGAACCTCTCCCCGAACTTCAGCCGTGCGCTCCTTATAATAAGCGAGCCCTTCTAGGGTCCAGAGTATGGAGCCTATATTACGCCTCCGAGGTGTGATTGGGGTAGAACACTGGCAGAGTCAACACCTGGTTAAGGTGAAACTCGACACCACCTTCAGAAGGAATTTGGGTGGGGTGCAGGACAACCTTGTCCCTGTGGAAAACCAGGTAAGGAGACTCGATGGAAAGCGCCTGGAACTCTCCCATCCTTCTGGCTGACGTGATAGCCACCAAGAAGGCGGTCTTCCACGACAGGTGAGAGAGAGCACACCTGTGCATAGGTTCGAATGGCTTGCCCATGAGCTTTGCCAGTACCAGCAGTAGATCCCACGGAGGTGGGGGTTCCTCGTGACTGGAGGAAATGTGATCAAGGCCTTTGAAAAGCGCCAGACCACCTTCCTCCTCTGCTCATACCGACTGCTTCCCCGGCCCGCGCCCGGCAGAGATGGCTGCCAGGTGCACCCTTAAGGTCACGACCTAAGCCCTTGACTAGAAAGGGACCATAAATAGTCCAAGATGCTTGCCAAGGAACAGGAGGAAGGGTCCAAGCCCTTGTCTCGACACCAAATGGAAAACCTTTTCCATTTGAAGGCATAGCATTTTCTGGTCGACTCCTACGGGACGCCTCAACTACATTGAGGACCTCGTGCGGAAAGACCCAAGGCCTGGAACTCCTAGCAGCCAGGAACCAGGCCGTCAGGTGAGGGATTGAAGGTCCGGATGGAACACCTTCCCTGATTGACTGAGAGCAGGTCCGGGCGAGCTGGAAGCTGCCGCGGAGTCCTGGAGCTGAGACTGAGGAGATCTGGGTACCAGAACTGGCGAGGCCAGTCTGGGGCTATCAGAATCACCTGCGCCTTGTCCCTCCTCGCCTTGAGAAGCACCTTGTGGATCAAGGGAAATGGGGGAAAGGCGTAGAAGAGGCCCGGGGTCCACTGCCTCGAGAAGGCATCCCCCTGCAGCGAGCCCTGCTGAGGGGGGCGGGCATGGAACAGGCTCAGCTTCGCGTTCTCCCTGGAGGCAAACAGGTCCACCTGAGGTGTGCCCCAATGGGAGAACAGATGCTGTACTACCTCCGGCAGGAGAGACCACTCGTGGGATGCAGCCCCTATCCGGCTCAGGGCATCGGCCAGGGTGTTTGGAGGCCCTGCCACGGGAATGGCTAGGAGATCCGCCTCCAGGCTGCGCAGCAGTGACCAAATGCGGAGAGCTTCCTTGCATAGAAGCATGGAGCGCGCCCCGCCTGGCGGTTTAGATAGTACATGGTCGTGGTATTGTCCGCCTGACTCGACCACTTGACCCCGGAGGAACGGAGCAAAGGGTGAGAGCTAGGGCGGACCGCCGGAGCTCCAGCAGGTTGATGTGGCATCGACTCCGCAGGGACCAGAGGCCATGAGCCCGGTGTTCCCCAGATGGGCACCCCAACCCATCAGAGAGGCATCGGTCGATGGAGAGACCGTCGGCTCGGGCGGACGAACGGGATGCCCTCCTGCAAATGATCTGGAACGGTCCACCACTGGAGAGCGCTCCACATCCCCTGTGTCACCGGACTCAAGCTGGTCAAAGGATGCATGGCGTTGCCAGACCACTGGCTGGCCAGTCCCACTGAAGGGACGCATGTTCCAGCGGGCCCAATGGACCACGCTGGTGCAGGCCGCCATGAGACCCAGGAGGCGCAGGAGTCCCGGCGGGGCGCAATTGCCCAACCAGAAATGATCGGGCAAAGGAGGAAAGAACCTCGGCCCTGTCCGCCGGGAGCCGCGCTCTGGCTCGAAGAGAGTCGAGCTGCGCCCCGATGAATAGAATCACCTGCTTCGGCTCGAGTTCCGACTTGGCCTCGTTGATAAGGAGGCCCAGTTGAGAGCAGACCTGGAGGGCCAGATTTCTGGACCACTCTGCCTCCTTCCTGGAGGGAGCTGCTATCAGCCAGTCGTCCAGGTAAGGGTACACCCGGACCCCTCGGCGCCGCAGGAATGCTGTCACCACTGCCATGCATTTGGTGAAGACCCTGGGAGCTGGAGACAAGCCGAAGGGCATGGCTTGAACTCGAAGAGGGATCCTTCCGCCGGAAGCTTAAGGAATCTCTGTGAGACGGACGGATAGGACGATGAAAAGCGGCCCTGCAAGTCCAGAGAGCAGAACCACACGCTGCTC
Organism: Neoceratodus forsteri; assembly: GCA_016271365.2. Classification (NCBI taxonomy): domain Eukaryota; kingdom Metazoa; phylum Chordata; order Ceratodontiformes; family Ceratodontidae; genus Neoceratodus; species Neoceratodus forsteri. The sequence goes on from JADMNL010000024.1 coordinate 217,019,490, forward strand.
CAAGGATGGTATTATCTGAGCCAGAGTGACCATCCTGAAGGTTCGAGACCTTAGGAACTTGTTTAGGTCGTGTAGGTCGAGAATGGGGCGCCAGCCCCCCGTCCGCTTCGGAACCAGGAAGTACCTGGACACAAACCCTGGGTCTGAAGGAGGGTCCACCTCTCTTATCACCTCCTTCTGGAGGAGGAGAGCGATGTCGGCTCGACGAGCCGCCAGTGAGGCTGGGGATCCCGAAGCCCCCCGAGGGGCGACGGCTCTGAAGGGTGGTGCCTGCTCGAATTCCAGAGGCAGGCCTCTTCCCACCACCTCCAAGACCCACCTGTCCGTGGAAACAGCGGACCAGGCGGAACGAAGTGCTGGAGCCGCCTCCGGGGACCGGGGATAAGGTGGCCGGAATGGGCGACACCCTCAGCCCGTCACTGGGCAGGCTTGGAGGAGGGACCGCCGAGGGACCTCCTGGGCCTTTTCCTCCCTGCCTCCTGTTAGAGGAAGCCGGCGGCTTGGGTTTGGGATGCCAAGGCCGAGCCTGCTGGCCCTGACGTTGCTGGGCCGGGCGCGCCGGGGGCACAGAAGGACGAAAGGGCTTAGGCTGTGGTTTGCGGCCTTTGTCCTTCTGAGCGGAAGAGACCGAGTCCAAGGTAGCATTGGACTTCTCGATCCTCTGCAGGTGACCTTCCACCCCAGGGCCGAAGAGGTCAGTCCCCAAAAAGGGGACATCCGCCAACTTGTGCTGGGTATCCGAAGTAAAGGTGGATATCCTCAGCCAAGCCCGCCGACGCATAGCCACTGCGGCCGCCACCGATCTGGCACATGAGTCCCCTAAATCCAAAGCAGTCTGGAGCTGCTGTTTGGCCACTGCCCTGCCCTGGTCCCGCACCTGCTTAACCGTAGTCTGCAGATCGGCGGGAAGATGAGGGATGACCTCATCCAGGGAGCCCAACAGGGCATGAGAGAAATGTGCCATGAGGACGGCCGAACTGGCCTGACGAAGGCCGAGAGAGGACGCAGCGTAGACTTTTCGCCCGACATAGTCCAATTTCTTGGACTCCTTGTCAGGAGGTTTGTCCACATCCCTGGCGTTGCCGGCGCTACGGCATGTCCGGTAACCAACCCCTCAGCAGAGGGGTGTTCCGAAAAACCGGACAAGGAACCAGTAGGGACCGCATACTTCCTGGCCATCCTGGCCGAAGGCGCAGGGCAGGAAGCAGGGCGCTGCCAAAGCTCCAGTGCCGGACCCACTATGGCCTCGGCCACCGGAAAGGCCTCCGTCGGAGAATCCTCGTCCAGAATCTCCGTGAGGGATACCTGGCCCGTTTGGAACGGGTTCGAGCTCCATCCCGGTGGACTCCGAGATGAGCCAGTAGTCCTAGGAAGGACGACGGGCTATCGGCCCATTGACTGACCTCCTGAAGACTCCAAGTCCAGTCGCTTGGAGAAAAAGGAGGAATCATCTTCGGACTCGGAAGAGTCCTCGAAGAGCTGCCTCTGGCCTGAGCCACCCTTCACCTGCCGAGGTCGATCGGGAGTGAGGGTAACTGACAGCCGATGGGGTAGACCCTTAGCCGACCGAGAATCCTTGGTCGGAGCCCCAATTGGTGGCTGTGGAGGCGGAGGTTCCACCGGAATCGGTGGAGCAGCTGGTTTGGCCGTAACAACCGCCTGGGTATAGTCCTCGGATAAGTCGAGGGTTGTGTCGGCGATCCGGTGACAGCCATTAATGGCCGGGAAGGCGACGGGTCGGCTTATTCCCGCCAGGAGGAGCTGTTGCAACATAAGGTCCCACCCGCCCGACGAATTACGCCGAAGCCCTTCCTCTCATCCGAGGAGGAGGATCGAGGACGAAGCGGCGACGCCGCTTACCGCGGTGCCGAGACCCAGACCGCTCATGACGGTGATCGGCTGGACCGCGAAGAGGGTCCGACCGAGACCGAGTCCCGGAATTTCCGAGGTCGGTGCGGGGAGGTGTCGGCCGGAACCGGCACTCCCTTCGGCTCGGATGGTGCATCCGAGGGCTCCGGAACCGGAGGCACAGGTGAGCCCACGGGATCCTCAACTCCTCCCGGGGGAACCGGGGAGAGGGGAATCTCGGCTGCTAAAGGCGACAGCCCGTCCAACGGGTCGAGAAAAATCTCGACTTCATCGGTGGGAGTCTCGGTCAACTGACCTGACGGGGACACCGTGAGGCCAGTGGCCGAAGCCGAGCGGTCGACCGAAGCCGACGGTCGACGGCCCGGGGAGAGGGACCTTTCCCGCTCCCAAGAGCGTCGACGGAGGGACTTACCCTTGTCCCTCTTTTTGGACCGAGAATAAGGTCCCGCAAACGTAGGCCCTTCTCCTTTAGTGGAGAGGGACAGACAAAGCTCCTTAAAAGAAGCCGTGTAAGAAGAGCCCAGAGAGAGCGGGATAAATGCCGCGGCCGAGGAAGATACGGCCCGCGCCGCCTCCTCTTCGAGGGCGACCATCCGCTCGAGCTGATCCGCCGAGCCCGCCGCCGCGGACACCGCCAACCGGGCCTCCTTGGACTTCACCGGAGGGAAACGCTTCTCGGGACGGCCCAGATGTAATCGGGCAGCACGGTCTTCGAGGACGTAGGCCGAGAAAGATGAGCACAGGTCGCAAGCCTGCGGGTCGTGCTCAAGGCCTAAGCAGTAGACACACGTGGAGTGTGGATCCGTCCGAGACATCTTCTGCCCGCATGGGCATCTCCGAAATCTGGGAGTCGATTTGTCCATCGCAGCCGCGAGGGATAGAAGACTGAAGTCTTTTTGCAAAATTTTATTTTTAAATCCGCAAACGGAGAAATAGGAACCAGTCTCAAACGCAGAGCGTTAAGGAGGGAACCTGAGCTTCCAAGCGGTAAGGAAGATCTGGCGTCATGGGGCGGAGCCGAGAGTTATACCACCCGGGTGGGTGGGAGGAGCAAGCTTGAAGACCTTCCGGCAAGATTTAAAGCGGCAAGGATACCTGCCAATGAGTGTGGATGAACAACATATCCATGTCCCTAGAACAGGAAGTTATTATCCCTCTGTACAGACAGCTGGTCAGACCCCATCTGGAGTACTGCGTGCAGTTCCGGAGACCCAGTCTTCGCAAAGACATAGACAGGATGGAAGCTGTCCAGAGGAGGGCAACTAAAATGGTGCAGGGTCTGCACCGGGAGACATATGAAGAGAGACTAAAGAAGCTTAATATGTATAGCCTCGAGGAAAGGAGGGAGAGGGGGGACATGATAGAAACTTTCAAGTACCTCAAGGGAATCAACAAAGTCCAAGAGGGTAGCATCTTTCAAAAAAAGAGGTGTGCAAGAACAAGGGGGCACAATTTGAAGATGGGGGGCTCAGAGGTAATTTAAGGAAGTATTTTTCACAGAGAGGGTTGTGGATGCATGGAACGGCCTTCCGAGGAGGTCATGGAGTCAAAAACAGTGGTGGAATTCAAGCATACATGGGACAGTCATAAGGCAATTCTAGGGGATGGGGGTAGGAAAAAGTAGGCTGCTGGTTAACTAGGATCTGCAGCTTATCCAGTAGGCAGGGAAATGGGCAGACTGGGTGGGCCAAGCGGTCCTTATCTGCAGTCAAATTCTATGTTTCTATGTTAGATGATTTCCTACTTAACCAGCAGTAAATGGAGGGCTAAGTTCCTCAGCGACAACACTTCCTGTCAGGAGCCTAAAACATATGGTTGCCCCCTGCCCTTAATTACAGGCTAATTTACATATGAATAACTCTAGACTGCAAAGACTCACACATAAATACAATGGCTCACTCAATTAGCTTTTTCCGGACTTTGAGACATTAAGAAACACTGTTGATGACAGTTTTCCTTTAAGAAACAAATTATGGTAACTGTAGCCATCTCTCCAGATGCAGAAACACAGTTTTTGTCTGTTATAAATCAGTTAGCTGTACCTCAAAGTACTCGGTCACAGAAACATGAAGCATATAAAAAAATAATATTTTAATACTTCAGGATATTTAGACATGTGATACAAGATACCCCACAAAGACTATGAGGAATAGTACTTCTGCAGAAATTAAAAAGAAAATGTTTGGAACAGTAGGTCACACACAGACAAACCTCTCTCTGTTTCTTTTCTCTATTTAGCAAGGTAGAATGGCTTACCACACAAAACACTTTGGTGAATCGGGGCAGACTCGAACCAGAGATGGTAGGTGTTCGTAGTCCCATGCCTGACTGATTTGCTCACCCCAAACTTGGGTTAACAAGGTTTCCCAAACACCAGTCTACCCCCACCCTCAGCATCAGCACATATCCTATGACATCATTCCCAGGACAATTTTCAGTGTCTTGAACTGGGTCCTCTTGGAAACCAGTCTGATCAGGACTTTGTATATACACATACATCTGCCTTTTGTCCCAAGTCATGTCTAGCCCAGCATAGATGTCCAGTTAGCTAGGAGCTTTCTGACATGAAAGACACTTTCCCCTTTGAAGCTCTCCCATAAATTGTCCAGGGGTCCTGCCATGATACAGGACAGCTGTGATGGTAATTGCCTTCAAAGTCAGTTGGTCTGTCCCTGATAAAAAATCTTGAATTTTCCCAGGAATACCAGCTTTGTCTAGTCACTTGTTAAATTCTAAATGATGCAGATGCAGAAAGAAATATAGTAACAGGTATATATAGCTCATTGTTACACAGACATAACATTTACCAGGCCATTTACTTACTGTTGTTGGTGCTTTCTTCAGGAGGCTGCTGGTGTACAATCTCATTCCTATTCACTGACTCACATACAGAGGATTCTTCGTCTTTTACAATCAATGTCACATAGTTTTCTGGGACAGGAAGTTCTGCTTCTGTTAAGAGAAGAAAGGTAAATCAGAGGTAAGGATCAGGGCTAGGATTCTTAGCATTTATTCTACATCTAACCTTTACCAAACTATTTGCTTACTGATAATGGTGCTTTCGTTAGGAGGCTGCTGGTGTATGGTGTCATTCATGCTCACCGACTCCAATACGGAGGATTCCTTATCTTTCACAATCAATGTCACACTGTGTTCTGGGACCGGGAATTCTGCTTCTGTTAAGAGAAGATAATCACACTTGGTATACATCTGTTTAAAAGATTACATTTATTCACAGATTAGAGTCTCTGTGTTCGATGTAAACAGGAATTCCCAAATGCGAGTTTACTGGAAAACAGCAGGGATTTAGCTTTGGCCAATTACAGAATGACAGCACCCCTACATTTTGTGTCAGGATAGATGTAACAAATCTGACTTGGTGTATGGTGCATTATCATTTGGAATAGAGCAGATCCCTAATATGAAGACTTGTGCATCAGATGGCGACAATAGCTCAGGTTCCACTCCTCAACCAAGGCCAAAAAATCATGAATTCAGGTAACACAGCAAGGACTTGGGCTCAATACCCCTGACTGACAATGCAGAGCAGTAGTGGGAGAGGGGTTAATCTCCTATTGGAGTTGAACTTAAGTCCCACAGCACAGACTTAGGTTCATGCCATGGCCAACATAGCAGGAAAGTACTGGAGGATGGATTGCTATCCTATTGGAGGTGTAGCTTCAAGAACCACAGCAGAGTTGTTGGCTCATACATCACTGATACTGCACAGCAGTACTGAGGAAGGGGATGTTGCTCTACTGCAACTTGGGTTCAAGTCCCACGGCAGATACTTTGGCTCATCCACTGCAGATTTTCAGGGCTGTCCTAGAGGAAGGGTTGCTACTTTATTAGAGGCTGGGTTCAAGTTCCTCAGCAGAGCCTTTGGCTCATCCATCATAAACACTACAGGGTAGTACTGGGGAGGGGTTAAGTTTCAAGGCCCACACAAGAGATGTACGCTATTTCTCCAGGAACGCTGAGTATATATAATGATTTGCTGAAATGCATCAGCCCAATGCTCCGTATCCTGACCCTGGAAGCCCGAAACATGGTTGCCCGACATCGGGATTTTACCCTCAGCAAGTGAGGGGGTTACCCCCCCCCACACACTTAAGGATTCTCACTCCGCTGGGGGAAAATCCCGATGTCAGACAACTGTGTTTCGGGCACTTGGGGTCAGGATACGGAGCATCGGGCCGATGCATTTCGGCAAACCAAATGGATCCCAACACTGCAGGGCAGTACTGGGGGGGGGGCAGCTACTGCACTACTAAAGTTTGGGTTCAAGCTCCATACTAGAAACTTTGGCTCATAAATCACTGACATTGCAGGACAGTACTGAGGAAGGGGTTGTTGCTCTACTGCAGGTTGGGCTTAAGTCTTACACAACAAATGTGGGCTCTTCCATTACTGGCACTGCAAGGCAGTATTGTTGAAGGGTTGCTGGTCTATACGTTAGGCTTAAGTCCTACAATAGAGACATGGGCTTTTTCATCACTGCTAGAAATACCTCTCAACCTCTTGCCTCATGAATCAGGGACAAGGCTTAAAAAAAATCAGGGACAAAGACCCCAAATCAGGGACACATCTTAAAATCTGGTACTATTCACTCAGAAAGCTGATAGAATAAAGGGATTTGTGTTAATATGCATTTTCTGAAGAATAACAAGTCTGTTACTTTAATGTTTGACATTATTGTGTACTTTTAATTCCCACTGTTCTCTCACAAGAACACCAATTTTACGAGGGACAGAGAAGAAATTTGAGGCACAATCAGGAACAGTTGAGAGGTATGCATCTAGCACTGCATGGCAGTGATGGAGATGGGGTTGCTGCTCGACTGGAGGTTGGGATCAAATTCCAGAGTAGATATTTTGGCTCATACCCATGGCTGACACTGCAAGGCAGTACTGGGTGGGGGAAGAAGGTGTTGCCCTGCTAGTAGTGAATTTGTTAATGAAACATAACAAGGGAATACCTTATTGCACCAGCGTTAATTTTCAGTGAGTTTATAAATTACATCTATTCAGTACAAGCTCTTAATCTAAATCTATTCAAATAAATACCTGCATTGTCATTATAACATTAAATTACATACAGTATACATATACTTACATACAGATGAGTATGAATAGATAGGCCATTGACAGAGTAAAGGCCTATGATACATTCATAAGGGTAGAAAAAATGGGCAGACTGGATGGGCCTTGCGGTCCTTATCTGCTGTCAACTTCTATGTTTCTATGTTTCTACATATAAACACAGAATTAATCGGCAGATAAGGACTGCTTGGCCCACCCAGTCTGCCCATTTTTCCCTACCTAAAGTATCGCTGTAGACTCTACTTGATCTCCTGCTCTTTTTCCCTCACCCATTTCTTTTCACTAATATCCCCTTATCCATATTCCATGCATTCTTGACCCCATCACAATTTTCACTAACACCACCACGGCTGGTAGGTTATACCACAAATCCACCACCCTTTCTGAGAAGAACTTCCTTAGATCTCTCCTAAATCTACCCCCCCAGCTTCACAACATGCCCCCTTGTTCTTGTGAATCTTTTACTCTGAAAAATACTTTATAAATACATTGAGAAAAGTACCTTATTTACGCTGTGAGGTATTTAAAGGTTTCTAACATATCCCCACTCACCCATCTCTCTTCTGTGTTGTGGCGGAGTTAGGCTACACCGTCAGCTGTGACTGATGGACCACTTTTCTATCTCCTTATTTCCTAGCAACAGTTAATGCTTTTCTCTTTGCTTTCTTCTTTTCCCCCCTACCCTAGGTTGGCCACCTAGCGTAACTCTTTACTGTCCCTACTAAACTTCCTACTAGTTCTCTCTTTTAATTCTTTTTTCATTTCCATCCATCCAGTCCCTGGAATGATGCCAAACACCCAGAGAGGTGTTGTGTAAACTGCATAAGTGCATTTTGTGTAAAATAAACATGAAGGCTATTTTAGATCGCAGGAATGAATACAGTTAATAAAGCCTTTTTAAAGAAATTATTTATGAGCCATATTAAACAAATCATTTCATGATTAGTACAGTTATAAAAAATCCTTAACATATTTTCATAAATTCACACTATAAATCTGTTACTGTATAAGGTTCTATGTATGAGAATGTGGTATACTTTATAAAAGTCCTTAGTCATTATGGATCAGAGATATAGAGTCAATATATGTGGAGATATACACTGTACCTCTTTAACTGAACCAGGAAATCCCCTGACACAACCCCTTCCCCCCCCTCGGTTTTGAAACAACGTGTTCAGACTTGAAACAGCATGTCCAGACTTGTAAACAGAAAAGGGCTCAGGGCTCAGTCAGGTGATTCCACCAAAAAGATATAAAAACCTCTTCACTAAGTTCATTTCAGTTCAGTCTAGTAGAGTTCAGTCCTGAGAGTGAAGGAGAGAGGCAGACAAGCTGTTGAATGCAAATGAGAAGGGTCTTAGGAGCTCTAAGATCCAGGACTGTATTATGGGAGAAACTACTGATGTTAAGTAGTGATTTTCTTTGCAATTCTTTTTGTTTTCATTTATTATTTTTCTAATCTTTGAAAAATAAATATCACACCACGGTGTGTTTTAAACCCGTACAGTAAATTTGCCTTGTCTGAAGTTTATTCCCACACACTGTGACAAACTTGGTGTTAGAAGTGGGATAGTATTGGTTGTCCAGAGAAACAATGGGGAGGCCAGTACCCAGATACCTGCCCTGGTATCCAGACATAGGGGGCAAAGAGCAGGATGGCATACCTCCAGGATCTCATTGATGCCAAGGATCTGTTGAAGGAGGAGGGGCTTACCATTTGTGTACCAGAGCCCAGGTGAGAACTGGAGAGGAGCTATTGCCTGGATTGGAGTTTGATGGAACACGGAAGTGGACCAGTGCTGGAGAGAGGTGCTTATGGAGGGTTCCCAACTGGAGGATTTCGTGGATGAGGCAAAGGGCCAGGATACATGGGTTCTACAGGAGGAGGAGGAGGAGGAGGAAGAGGACCCCCTGATGCCAGTCACTTTTGAAATCCTGTTGTTGCCCATTTTCCGGGCTGCTACTACTTGGAGGAGGATGATGAGATGAAGGCTCCAGGTAAGACTGTTTCAGGACATTTGCATACTGGGGTGAAGACTACAAACAACTGGAAAGACACCATAGTGGTTGAAAGGACTTTCCCATGTTTTAAACCCATGTGATATGGTATGAAATGTATGAAACATGTAATGTTTAAAATGAATATAGCATTAAGGCTGGTGCAGAGTACAGTCAGTTGAGGGTTCCAGAATGATGTAATGGTCGAAAGGAAACTCCTGGTATGTTACAAATAAGGGTTGAAAGGAAACCCCAAAGGTTTTGGAGTTAGGAACTGGCTGATTGATGTTCAACATGAGAAGGTTCCTTGTCTGCCAGGAAAATATATGAAAGGGAAATGGATAAATGAAATGTATGAAATGATTACAAGAAATGTATAACATAAAATAAATGTCTACACTCTATGATATAAAATGAGGAACCTAGGGTATGGAGGAAGCTGGAAGTGAGCATACAACTGCTGTGTATTATTTCCTCTTTTTTAATGTACTGATGAAGGTATGATAGTGGGTGCACAGGGCTGAAACAATGCCAAGTGATGGGTATGGAGGAAGCTGGAAGTCAGCATAAAACTGCTGTGTATTATGTCCTCTTTTTTTAATGTACTGATGAAGGTACGATAGTTGGTGCAGAGGGTTTGGAAACGATGCCAAGTGATGGGTCTGAAAAGATGCCAAGTGATGGGTGCTGAAACAATGCCTATTAATGGGTGCCTGATATTACATATGAAGTGGCTGAGTTGTAGTAACCAGAGTGAAATAGTTAGGGGGTAGACAGTCACTACAGACTGAAATTCTCTGAAAGCACAGATGGGTACTATGCTGAACTGTATAACAGCCCCAGGGTAATGTGAAAATATTGTCATATTGCAGTAACTTGGCATGGTGGACAATATTAAAAATAGCTGAATTAAGGGACTCTGAGGTGAAGCTCTTATAGTGGGTGAGAGAAAGTTTCAACCAACCCCCAGTCTACTGTTTTAGTGGAATATTTATGACTGAGAGGGGGTTCTTGAAAAAACAGTATTGAGAACTGTTTTTTTCTTAAGGAGAGAGGTGTGTGGCGGAGTTAGTCTACACCCTTGGCTGTGACTGATGGAACACTTTCCTCTCTGCTTATTTCCTAGCAACAGTTAATGCTTTTCTCTTTGGTTTTCTTCTCCCCCCCCCACCCTAGTTTGGCCACCTAATGTAGCTTTTTACTGTCCCTACTAAACTTCCTACTAGTTCTCTCTTTTCATTCTTTTGCCATTTCCATCCATCCAGGTCCTGGAATGATGCCAAACACCTGGAGAGGTGTTGTGTAAAGTGCATAAGTGCATTTTGTGTAAAAATAAACATGAAGGCTATTTTAGATAGCAGGAATGAATACAGTTAATAAAGCCCTTTTAAAGAAAAATGATTCAGAAGCCATATGAAACTAATCATTTCATGATTAGTACAGTTATAAAAAATCCTTACAATATTTTCATAAATTCACACTATAAACCTGTTACTGTATACAATTCTATGTATGAGAATGTGGTATACTTTATAAAAGTGCTTAGTCATTATGGATCAGAGATATAGAGTCAATATCTGTGGAGCTGCACACTGTACCTTTAACTAAACCAGGAAATCCCCTGACAACTCCCCCCCCCATGGTTTTGAAACAACATGTTTAGACATGAAACAGCATGTCCAGAATTGTAAATAGAAAAAGGCTCAGTCAGGTGATCCCACCAAAAAGATATAAAAACCTCTTCATTAAGTTCACTTCAGTTCAGACTTGAGAGTGAAGGAGAGAGGCAGACAAGCTGTTGAATGCAGATGAGAAGGGTCTTAGGAGCTCTAAGATCCAGGACTGTATTATGGGAGAAACTACTGATGTTAAGTAGTGATTTTCTTTGCAATTTATTTGTTTTCATTTATAATTTGTCTAATCTTTGAAAAATAAATATCATACCATGGTGTGTTTTAAACCTGTAAATTTGCCTTGTCCAAAGTTTATTCCCACATGCTGTGACAGATGTACATTTTGAGTTTATTCAGTCTCTCCTCATAGGTCTTGTGTTGCTGACCCCACACTATTTTAGCTGATCTCTTCTGGACTGCCTCCACTCTGCCCATGTCCTTCAGGAGATACGAACATACAAAATGTGCCAGCAGACAAAGGCCTGAGGTCTATCGAGTCTGCTTGAATGTGCAGCTAGCACCTTATCCTGCAGCTGCCCCCTCCCCCAATGATCCTCCCCTTGCCCTGTCCCAGCCCCTTTTGAAGCAATCCACTGTGTGGACAGATGTGGCCTCCAGAACTGAACACTGTATTCTAAGTGAGGTCTTATCAGTGATCTATACAAAGGCAGCACCACCTCCCCTCTTCTGCTGGTGATACCTCTTCCTATGCACCTGAGCATCTCACTAGTCCTCCCAACTGCTCTGTCGCATTACCTGGCTGCCTTTAGGTTATCAGAGATTATTACCCCCCAGTGTCTCTCCTACTTGGTGGTCTTTAATAACACTCCACTCATTCAGTACACTGCCCCTGGGTTTCTGTGCCCCAAGTGCATTATTTTGCACTTTTTCACATTGAAACCCAGCTGCCATACTTATGACCACTCCTCAACTTTTTTCAGGTCTCTGGTCATCCTTTCCACCCCCACCCCACACCCGCAGAGTATCCATCCTACTGCAGACTTTAGTGTCATCCACAGATAGGCAGACCCTCCCTTCCAGAAGTTAATGAAGACCAGTCCCAATACGATCTCTGAGGCACCCCACTGGTCTCTCTCTTCCATATACTACCACCCTCTAATGCCTATCCACTAACCAATTTCGTACGCAGTTTACCAGATTTTCCCCCACTCCTAGGCTACCCAGCTTGCTTAATAGTTTTCTGTGTGGAACTGAGTCAAATGAACAACACAGATGATTGGCATGCTCATAAGCAAGAAATGCTCTTACACTAGGTGTAAGAACATTTCTTGCTTATGAGCATGCCAATCATCTATGTTGTTCAGTAATTTACCAGAAATAGGCAAGCTCCACCCAACAATAATGAGAATTATAATTTGAAGAAAAAAAGAGGCGATTTCCCTAGACACTCTCTTCTCACGTGGAACTGAGTCAAATGCCTTACTAAAGTCTAGGAAGGCCACATCCACTGCACCACTCTGATCTAATGTCTTGGTCAATCTATTAGATTTGTTAGCAAGACCTCCCACCCACAAATCCATGCTGTCTTGGGCCCTATAACTCATTTGATTCAAGATATTTCACTATCCTCTCATTCAGCAGTGATTCCATTAACTCTCCCAACACTGTTATGAGGTCGAGTGGTCTATAATTGCCAGCCTCCTCCCTGCTGACTCTTTTATGAAGTGGGTCTACATCTTCCCTCCTCTGGAAATGCACCTGTTTTGAGTGAGCTGTTGAACAGTACTGTCAAAAGTGCAGCTAGTACCGCTCTGAACTCCCTCAGTACCCAAGGATGTACCCTAGCTGGTCTCACTGCTTTGTCCACTTTCAGATTAGCAAGTCCCTTTAGAACACTCTCCTCTGAAAAATGACTAGTGTCCACCTCTATACCTTCAGATGTCCTGTTACTTTGTTGTGGCCCATCCCCTATTCCATCCATTGTGAACACTGAACAAAAGTAATTGTTCAGGATGTCTGCCTTTTCCTGACCTCTCTCTGCACTATCCCCCTCATCTCTTTTTAACCTTACAATCCCTCCCCTGGTCTTCCTCTTTATATTACATACCTTAAATATGTCTTGTCCTCTTTGGTTACCATTTAGGCTATTTTTAATTCAGTTTGTGACTTCACTCTCCTTACTGCTTTTCCTGCTTCTCTCTGTTTCTCCTAATATACCCTCCTTATCTTCTTCCCTCTGTTTTTCCTTATGTCTTAAGGAATGCCACCTTTTGCACCTTAACTTTTTCAGTTGCCCATTTAGAGAACCACAGTGGTCTCTTCTTCCTCCTACTTGTTTGCTGCATAGGTTTATTGCCTTCAATATGCCCCCTTTTAGGTTCACCCACTGTTCTTCCATCCCACCTTGAACTCCCCCCATGCCATTTCATTCATGAGGCACTCACCCATCTTTATAAAATCTGCCATCCTGAAATCCATGACCCTTACCCTTGTGTGGTTCAGTTCTGTAGCCATCCTTATATCGAACCACACTGTGCGATGATCACTGGTCCCTTGGCGATCTCCCACCTTGATGTTTGCAACACTGTCCCCTAGTATTGCAACATCACTTGTGAGTTCACTGACTAGCTGGCTGAAGAATGCCCCTTGCAGTGAATCCAGGATGCCCCAGCTTCTATGAGAAACTGCAGCTGAAAATGCTCCAATCCACATCCAACAGACTGAAATCCCCCACCAGCAGCACCCCTCCCTTTTCTGACATCTTGACAATGGCTTCTACCAGTACTTTATCTAACTCCTCCCTCTGTGATGGAGGTCTACAGATCACACCAGTGCAAACAGTGGCTCCATTTCCCTTTTCCAGGGTGACCCACAGTACTTCAGCCTCCCTGTGTATTCCCCATATCTCTGTTGCTTTTATGCTTTCCTTCAAATAAAGCACCACACCCACCTCCTCATTTTTTTCCCATCCTGTCCTTCCTGAACAGAGTATAATATGGCCATGCCCCCTTCATGTTTTTCAGTGCACCTGACTAGATAATGGCCACTACATCCAGGTCGGCCACTAGGTCTGGAATTTTATTCCCTAGACTTCGAGCATTCACACACATGGTATTGCAGATTTTATTAGCACTCTGTTCATTATCCCCTCTTTTTCCCTTTATGCCAAGACTTCTCTCCCCTTCTATTTTAATGTTCCAATTCCCCTTCTTTTCTGTTACTGTCACCCTGCGTCCTTTATTAATATGCAACATGGTGGGGGGAGGGGTTCTCTTCTCTCAGAATCTCTTTACTCTCCACTTCAGCCAGTGTGGGGGGTGGCAGTTTCTGCCTCCCCTATTTCTTCCGCCACCCCTGTTAGCTAGAATAAAAGTACACTGAAGTAACAATTAAGCCATTCACTAAGGACTGTAGTTTCCCTCTCAGATGCATGCAGGCTATCACCCTGTACAAACCCCAATCCTCCAAGATAGGTCACTTAAAATCTTAAAATCCACTCTGCAAGATGCCAAGTTTCTAACCAATACCCTGATTTGAGCAGCATATATCTTGTTCACAGAACCAATTTCACAAAGGACTGAATACATGGGAAAGAAGGAGAACGTGCTGCCCTATAGAAGTTTGGGTTCAAATCTCACTGCGGGTTAGCACTGGGTGAGAGGCAGCTGCCCTACTTAAGGCTGGGTTCAAGTCCCACAGTAGAGACTCTGGTTCATGCACATCACTGACATTGCAAGGTAGTGCTAGAGGAGGGATTCCTGCACTTTTGGAGGCTGGGTTCAAATACCACATGACAGATGTTGGCTTATCCACCACGGGCAGTGCTATGGAGGAGTTTCTGCTCTACTGGAGGCTGAATTCAAATGATACAACAGACAGTTTGGCTTATCCATCACTAGCAATGCAGGGCAGTACTGGGAAGGGGTTAGTGCCTGACTGGAGGCAGTGGTCAGGTTCCACAGCACAGACTTTTGCTCATCCATCATGGACAGTGCAGGGCAGTACTATAGGAGAGGTTGCTGCCCGAATGGAGGTTGGAGTTAAGTCCAACAACAGAGACTTTGGCTCATATGTCACTAACAATGCAGGGCTGTACTGGAAGAGAAGTTGCTGTCCTATAGAAAACAAGTTTCAATCCCACAACAAAGGTTTTGGCTCATACACATCACTGTCACTACAGGGTGCTACTGGGGGTGAGTTTGCTGCCCCACTGGAGACTGGTTTCAAGTCACACAACAGACACTTTTGCTCTTGCATTGCTGACACTGCAGACCAGTACTGGGGGGAGGGGTTGCTGCCCAATTGGAGGCTGGGTTCTGGTCCCACAACTGAGACTCTGGCTCATCCGTCACTGCCACTGCAGGACAGTAGTGCAGAAAGGTTAGAGCTCTGTTGGAGGCTGGATTCAAGTCAGAAACTTTGGCCTCACTTACTGACACTGCAGGGCAATACTAGGCAGGATTTGCTGCCCAACTAGAGGCTGGGTTTATGTCCCACAGCAGATACTTTGGCTCATCAGTTACTGACACTGCAGGGCAGTACTGGGAGGGGTTACTGCTCTATTGGAGGCTGAGTGCAAGTCTCACAGCAAAGACTTTGGCTCATCCATCACTAACACTGCAGGATAGTAGTAGAAGAGGGGTTACTGCCTGTCTGGAGGGTGGGTTCAAGTCCCACAACAGAGACTATGGCACATCCATCACTGCACTGTAGGGCAGTACTGCAGGATGGGTTGCTGCCCAATGGGAAGCTTGGTTCTAGTCCCACAGCAGACTCTGTCTCACAGTTACTGCACTACTGAAGGCTGGGTGCAAGTCCCACAATACAGCCATTAGCTCTTCCATCACTAACACTGGATGAAGGAGGAGGTTCCTCAAATCCTGGCCAACTCGGGCCTGGAGACAAGTAACTGCCTCCCTCAGCCAAAAGAGTTTCATGCATATGGGACAGCACCACATCCTCCAGAATGTCTCCCAGAAGACTGCTGCCTCACAGCCATTGCATTGTTGCACTGCACCACTCCCATCATGTCTTATTTGTGGCCCCTTTTCTATCACTTATATGCTTACTCTCTCTTCCCTCTGTTTTTTTTCTCCCTACTTTCCTACTGCCTTTGTGCCTTTATAGCTGTCTCCCTTCCTGTTCTGGGACAGATAGTTCCTATATGCCTCAGTAGTCTCCTTTTTCCTTGCTCAGAGTCAGACCTCCAACAGCTGAGGTGGTGGGCTACTCTTTTCCTTCAAGGATGGCGAGTGTGTGTCTCAGTTATCTCTCCTTTCTCACTCCCAAACAGGAAAGTTCCTGTTGTCAGTCAAATCCAGTGCTTATAAAAGTGGAACTGACTAAGGGTGGGAGGAGGAGGGAAGGTGGGAGGGCAATACCACTATGTAACATGCTCTGTCTCGCTGTGTCACTAGTAATTGAAGGTCCTAATTTATCTTGCAGATCTTACACTTCTAAGAAAGTATTGGTCTGCTTACCCCCTAGTCAGGCTCTAGGGAGGCTGCTGGGAGATTTTTGTAGTCAGAGTTCATGCTAATCGTTCCTGTGTCTGTGGAGTAGGCACTGGAAGCAGGGCTGCTAAGCAAGTTTTATTTCTGAAACAGGTATGCCATCTACTGCCTGAGTGATACGTGGCCTTATCAGAATTTCTTATTGCATTTCCCGGCTGAGTGGAACAGTATTTTCCCAGTTTGCTTTTTCTTGCCCTACACACAGGAGGAAAACTATGGAGTAGATGCCAGTGGTTGGAGCTGTGGTTTGAGCGAGAAGGCCAGTCGAACGGTCGCAACGGGAAGGGAAGAAACACCCTGGAAAAAGGAAAAAAACACTGATCCCCCGTTTTGAAGAAATTTTTTCTCCTAGCAAGATAAATCAGGAGAGTCTCTTTATCCCTCTGTTTGTTTGTCCATCTGAATCTTTGTTTAGCTGTATTTCCCCCTTAATGGTGTTTTGGAGATTTTATTGTTTTTAAAATTGAGGCAGTCTGAGAGCTTTCTGTGTTTGTGTGCTCTCATCTCCTATATTGGGAGTATTTTTTAAGGGCATTGAGCAGATTTCAAATATTAGAGCAGATTTTGCACTGCACGTGTCTGTATATGTTTATTCATTTTACTCATTTTAAGGGTTTATTGTAATTTAAATCTTTACACCGTTTGCCATGGCTTGACAACGTGATTTGCTCTACTTTAGTGCGCAAGCCTGGTTGGGCCCTCAGAAGGGGTTCTTCCTGGTGTATTCATGTTTTTGTTGGCAGCTGTGGCAAACAGTAGCTTTTCAGCTACTTGGTGAATTGCTTTGGCCGGGGACAGCACTTTTTTGCCTGTTTTTTTTGGAGCGGGTATAGCTGTTCATTAGGACAACTTGTTGAAGGAGCTGGTGCTGTGCAGCTGACCCTGGATTGGCGTTGGCCTACATGCCCCCAAGTGCATGTCTGTAGTCCTCTGAGCTTGGGAGCTGCCTCTCCTGGTCTGATTAGTGGGGAGAGAGTGGACCAGAAGCATACGCGTCCCCTGAGGCTGAGGAATTCAGCCCGATATGAATATAAGCAAAAACAACTACAAGTAAGTTTTACATCCTTTAAAAAATTCTGTTAGTTAGCAGGAGATTTGTTAGAGAATTGTTAAGAAAACTTGGAGTTTGGAGGGGTATATGTTACATACTCTGGGTGTATTAACCCACGGCTATAGGGGCTCAGGTGCCTATTCTGTTTTCACCCCGGAACTTGAGAGTCAGCCTGATGCAGTGAAGCTTTTATTATAAAAAATAATTTTGAGTTCACTTTTATACTGTATAATTGATGATTGCTTGTGTTTGGATATAGGAATTCCTGGGGTTAGTATTTAAAACTTGGGGGCATTGTAGGCTTACAGTATATGATGGATTGATATAGACCGATTTTTCTTTTTTCTGTTTGTTAGTGCCTATCAAGATTTTTATAAGGAGGTTTTCCATCCTGCCTGTCTTACACAACCCCATGAAAGCAAACCCACTTCAATTAGGGTGCTGGACTATCACGAGCTATTTTTCAAAACACAGATACAAGAAATTTGAGCTGCAGATTGGATTTCAGAAGTACTGTCTTTTTTTTTTTTTTTTTTTTTTAAACAGTTAGCGCTGGTAGTACTGCTTCTTTTCAATTTGTGCATGGACTACGAGTTGCAAACTGTGACCAGTGGCGGTGATTATAGGTCGGGAAGTAATTTGGAGATCTTTTGCCTGAGAATATTTAACAAGCATTTGAAAAGGGACATCTCTGAAATTATTGAGCTGCCCTCATTTGGGCGAGACCTGAGAAGTAAAGCTGTGAGACTATAAATGCTGACATTGTGCTCCCGGGAGAGAACTGTTTATGGAAACTATTTCTTTACAGCCATTCTCAGGGAAAATAGCCTGCTGGTGTTAAGCTGTGTATAGCTGTTGTAACTGGCTTTGACATATAGCACTATTGCACTTTTGCCTGTAAATCTAGACAGAGTTGGAACCTTGACATCTTGTTATTGTGAGCACTTCTAGGAAAAGTCAGCAGGAATGGTAATCACCAGAAGTGAGAGAGGCAATTCACCACCAGGCATTATGTCTGGAGAGTCGGCGTCTCAAGCAGTTATAATAGTAGATACACAGGAAGATGTACAGGATCCCCCTAACCAAAGTAACATAAGAAAAATTAGAGGAATCAGAGTTAAGAAACATAATTCTAAGAAAAGGAATTCTACTCAAGAGAAAGGAATTGTTAAAGATGGGGGTAAGAGTGCCATCCCCAGGAAAGGGCTTGAAGGAAAAAAACAGATTAAATTAACTGATTTGTGGATAGAAAAGGAAGGAGCCCCAAGGTATTTCTCTACTCCTGCTCAGGCTTCAGCCATGTGGCTGGATTAGTCAGAAGGAGAAGACCAAGGCGACTTACAAAATGACCATGGCATAGTGCATATTAGTCACTCAAAAGAAATGATCTCTTATGAACAGTATGAGTGGAAAACACTTGCACAGGGCTTAACTAATTATGAGATTTCTGACTCCCCAGAGCTAGATTTCTCTCCAGCCTCCTTTTCTGACCAACTCAGTGTGAATGGCCTTGCATCTCCTAGGGTTGACCCTAAGTGACTTCACAGATCACAGCCCAGGAGATGGTGAAAGTTAAAACATCTGGGCGGGCTTTTTTTTACTGAACAACCAGAGAATAAGGGGGATAGCCTAGCACTGGGGACTATAATCCAGGAAATGAGTGCAACCATAGAAGGGCTAAAAAGATTAGATAAATCCCATAGAGAAGCAAGAGAACGATTGAACTATGATTAGACAAAAGAGGTTTCTTTGAAAAATTGCACGAGGACCCCTGAGGTGGATAATATAACTGCAAATGAGCCAATAGGCCCCGAAAGAGTAAATCTGGGGAAACCTCGAATATCTCAAAACAGACCTTAGAAATCCTAAAAAATAGATACTCAGCTGACATCGTTTTGTTCGAAAATATTATTGTTTTAAAGGATGAGATCTCTAGTTTAAGAGCAGATGTCTTTTATAATACAGCCCTTAGAAAGAATTCTGGACAATAGTAGGCATCAACATCTTAGTTTAACTGAAGAGGAGTCCCCAGTGTCGGGCTTAGTCTCCAAAAACACAAGAGGAATTCATGTAAATCTTCCTCCCCCTTTTGATAAGAACAAGATCTGCTCTTGTTATATGGGGAACCCAGATACAGGTTCCATTAGTAAGTCAGCCTCTTTTGAACAGAAGGTTCATAAGTCACGTAAAAGTAAGAAACCAAAAACAAATAAAATCTAAAAAGGGGACCAGAAAAGTCTGGATCTAAGGTGTGCACTAATCAAACACCTTGCACTATCCAAGAGTCTCCTGAGGTACAGGAGGCTCAGCAGGTTATTGGTAGTAAGCTGCAGGCGCTTGTACAAGAGGGACTGCCTTGTTTTAATCTTATTAATCAAGATGAAAATCTGTATGAGGACATTTTAAGTGAGGAATCACAAACAGTACATCGGGGGAGGCTGAGATCACTGATAATCCACCATTCGGTCATACTAGTGGGGACGGGAAAGGAGCTTCTATAGAAAGGAGGGGACCTGAAAATGCTGAGTTCATGATCAAGATTCAGGGTATTCCCAAGACAGAGAATGAAACTAATCAGTTGCTTCTTGATAGGATGCTTAGCTATTTTGGACTACAGAATGTTAACATAAATAATGAGCGCTGCAGCCCGGTTGACAACGGGGACTTCCCGGTCATGTCATATCACGCAGGTGCTGCGTGAGCTGCACTGGCTGCCGGTTCAGTGGCGGATCAGCTTTAAAGTCGGATTACTGATGTATAAAGCCCTACATGAACTTGGCCCCGATTACCTGAAAGAGCTTCCGATTCCCTACTGCCCCAAGCGACGGCTCCGCTCGGCTGATGAGGGGCTGCTAGAGATTCCAAGGGTTTTGTTAAAATCTTCAGGGGCCCGTGCATTTATGCACGCGGCTCCAGCCCTTTCGAATTCTCTACCTCGTCAGCTGCGGGAGTGCTCGATCCTAGGGGGCTTCAAACAGGCATTAAAAACGCATTTATGGGGCCAAGCATTTGTTAATTAAGTATTTCTAGCAGCAGATTTTACAGCAGATTTTATAGATTATTTTATATTATTTTAAGTTCCTGTTTTTAATTATTTTTGTAAAGCGCTTTGGTAATTGAAAGGTGCTATATCAGATAAAGATTTATTATTATTATAACATTTATTGTTATTTATATTATTATTAATTATTATTATTATTATGAGATGGATGCACTTAGGCCTCCAAATCCAGACTATGAGAATACTGTTCTATTCCATTGTTCATCTACAGAAACTGCTAAATTTATCCTAGAGAAAATTCCATCTATGGTAAAAAAAAAAAAAAGGACTGGAAATCTCATTACCCATAATGGTCCCAAGGTACGCAAATATAACGCTATCATGTACAGAGGTTCCTATACAGTCTTATCCTTCCCCAGAAGAGATTCTCCATAGGGAAGTGCAGAGTGAGAAGGATATGACAGCACAGAGAAACATTTTGGGAGTGATAGAGGATCATGTACTGAAGCAGAGAGAAGCATGACTGAGTAGGACCATAACTATCTTTGGGTGGAAGGTTTCACACAAGGATTCTCAGGAAAGTTAGGGAAGATTTGTTGCTCTTCTTGGAAACGGCATTAGGATTTTATATCTCCAGAATCATGGTGGAGTCCATAAAGTCATATGGAGATCCTGAACCCACAACACAGATTGATATTAGATTTAAAAATCCTTATACAGCTAGCAGTTTGTTTTCTCTGGCCAGCAAGCTGGACTGTTTGGGAATATATTTAGTTAACCCTTTAGACTTGGGCAAAGTCTTTTCTGTGTTAACACAGACTAAGGACAGTCCAGAATCAATCTTAGAGGCAGATAACCCTGATTGATTTTGAAAACCTAACTGACCGTAATACATACTCAACGCTGATAGTTATTGATTTAGCCTGACAAATGCAGTCTGTAGACAATATCAAACAAATGAACTCTGAATACCTGCTAGATCTGGATAAGGGAGCTGGGGACAGAGATGTGGATCCTCTTTCTATACTTTCATGAAATATTGAGGGCATCCATCTTAAAATAATTGACCCTGAAGTAGTGAGATTTTTGGATACTTTTAATATTATTGGACTGCAAGAAACATAGGGTGGGATATTCAGACTGTGCCAGGCTGTGGCGCAAGCCTGGGTGCAGCGCAACTTGGCTGCACAGGGGTGTTGACAGGGTGATATTCAACGGAGCTGCGCCATGGCACAGCATCGCTGAATACTCCCAGGCCATTCCAGCGCGCATGGCGAGTGGCATCAAGCCAGCGCAAGTGACCAGAGTGGAGCAGGGGGATGTGCTAGTGCAAGTTCATTGTGCTAGGCGCAACAACCGTGATATTCAAAAGTGCACATGCAAATGGGGCCATAATGTATGCAAGGCACAAATGGGGCCATTTGCATGTCATTATGGTGCCATTTGCATGCAGGTGCGCAATCCCCGCCACTATGCCACGCCAGGCTGCAGCCATCAGGGACCGACACCCCCTGTACATCGTGTCAAAGTGCCCCAATGCCTGATCACGGGCATGTGTATACGGAGAACCCGTCCTATATCCCTGGTGGTCCAGTGGACCACTTGCAGCCTCATCGCAGGCATAGGTATGTTTAAAAACAGTTAACTCTATCCCTGGTGGTCCAGTGGACCACTTGCAGCCCAATCACGGGCATATGTAGGAAACATATTAGTCCTATGTCCCTGGTGGTCCAGTGGACCGCTTGCAGCCAGATCGCAGGCATATGTCCATATGTTTGGTCCTATATCCCTGGTGGTCCAGTGGACCGCCACGCAGCCCGATCGCAGGCGCCAGTAAAACATAATGCCACACCAATCCAACCCTGGTGGTCTAGTGGTACCCCCTCCCCACCCGCCCACTGAGACCCACCGCCCGCTCCCCCTGTCAGCGGCGGGCTGCAGCTCCCCACCTGCTTGCCGCCCACCGACTGACACCGTACTGTAGGACTGTATGCCCATTGGTCCACAGCGTGAGCCAATGGGCATGCAGCCCATACCGTACTACACAGTCCAGATCTATACTACACATGCCCGCGATCAGGCTGCGAGCGGGCCACTGGACCACCAGGGATATAGGACTATTAACTATACTACATATGCCCGTGATCGGGCTGCGAGCAGTCCACTGGACCACCAGGGATATGGGACTATCCTTATTCTACGTCTGCCCGCAATCAGGCATGGGGGAGCGCGCTGCCACGTAGGTGTAGCCGTAGCTCGGGTGGCCACCCACAGGTGGCAGCTGCCGTGTTGTGCCCTGCAAAACAGCGGCTCACCTGTGGGTGGCCAGCTGTTGTTCCCTTTTTTTTTTACCTCACCTGTGTGCAGCGCAGGTAGGGGTTGTGCATGCATGAGCTCAGCACATCCTGGGCTGAATATCGGGATGTGTGGAGTATATATGGGCATGCCCCCCCCACACACCTGCGCCGCATACAGTATATTACTGATGCGCTCCGGTGCATCGGGATTTATGCCAGGCTCAATCCCCATTTGAATATCGCACTGGGGCGCATCAGTGGGTTGCGCATGGCGCAACTGTGTTGCGCCATGCACAACCCTTCTGAATATCCCACCCATGGTGTACATAAAATGTAACTCCTAAATTGGCCAGATATTCTGTCTTTACTCTGCCAGCAACTAAAAACAAAAAGTTTGGAAGGTATAAAGGGGGTATTTCCTTTTTTATCAAAACATTGCTAAATTTTCAAATCACTAACATTTCAACTAAGTCAGAGGGTATTTTGGCTCTAATGATTAGCAAGGGACAAGAGAAGATCATTCTCTATAATATATACTTTCCCCCTCGCAATAGAGCTACTGATCCCGCTGATCTTTTCGTACAGGATCTGAAAATGGCACTTGACGAATTGTCAGATAAGAGTATATCTTGTCCTTTAATTATTTTTGGAGACTTTAATGCCAGAATTCCTTCTCGCTTCTTGGAGGATGTATATTCAGACATGATCCATACAATATCTATAATTAATCCAAATGTCTTGTATACTAGGACTGCTCAATATCTAAACTCTAACCTTAGAGGTAAGGAATTGTTAGCGGGCTTGGCCAGTAGAAATTTCTGTATTTTAAATGGGGGAACTCAGAGTGATCTAGTTGGATCCTTAACGTATAGAGGACCTACTGGCTCTTCAACTCCTGATCAGGTTTGGACCAATTTGGAAGCAGTAAAGCTGATCCTAAAGTTAGAGGTCATGGATAGATTGGCATAAGCACACTGTGCCACTGTAATTAAAATCAAATGTCCCTTTAGGATTTAAAGGAGTGAGGCACAACAGGAAGAGAATCTGGAAGTCATAAATGAGAGAAGGATCAAATGGGAGCCGATTCTTCAAGCTAGTTTTTAAGAAATTCTTAGTACAGGAGCCTTAGGTGATATTCACAAGCTGGTCCTGGACAAAAGTAAGGCTTTTAATATTTTGGAGAATTGGGAACTATTCATTCCTTACTTGGACCTAGACGTAAAACAACGTACCGTTCTAGGTCCCTTTATAAAAAGTCTTGGTTTAATTCGGTGTGCCTATAGGCAAAGAAAGAGTTTGAAGGAAAACTAAGACACCATAAGAAGAAAAGAAATAAGTCTACAGCAGATTTTAAATTGCTAAAGACTGAGAGGAAAATTCTCGAACGGGAGAGATATAAACATACTCAGGGACTTTGGAAAAAACTGAGGCAGGCTGTTTTGGATAGGGATGTAAGGCGATTTTGGAATATTGTTGCCCAGGGATATAATAGATATGCCAATAGGGTTGAAGCCTATATTACACCTGAAGTTTGGGCATCTCATTTCTCCAAGCTCTATTATTCTCATGAAGAGCAAGAGACACCTGATGCTCTCAAAATACAGGAGGATGAAATTTTTCCAAGACCTATCTTGATCACAGAAGACGAAATCCAGATGGCACTGATTGGGCTTAAGGTAAATAAAGCACCAGGGCCGAATAGGGTCCTAGGTGATCTCTATAAGGCTTTTCCCAACTGGTGGATTCCTCTTCTTCTTTTGCTGTTTAATGGCCTGATCCAGGGGTACACTTGCCCTGCTCGTTGTGCAGGTAGTGTTATTTTCCCAATTTTTAAAAAAGAGGATCCAAATGACCCAATAATGTATAGGCCTATTAGTTTGATAGATGTTTCACTGAAGATTTTCTCTAGGATAATTTTGTGCAGATTGCTGTTGTGGGTCGAGGAGAACTCAGTATTGAATGAGGCACATAACAGTTTCCGGAAGGACCGTTCTACAGTACAACACTGATATGTGCTTCAGCACTTGATCTGGAAGCATACTAAAGTGAGAAAATACAGACTATATTGCTGTTTTGTGGACTTCTCCTTGGCCTTCGCTAGCATTAGTAGAAAAATCCTGTGGGCTACATTATGGAATCTGAAGTTGGAGGCCTCACTTCTTGATGTTATTATTAGACTCTATGAAAATACATGGCCAAGGGTCCAATATAATCAGTATGGTCATCTGATAGATTTAAGACAAACGTGGGGATCAGACAGGGGTGTATTTTGGCCCCCACTCTTAACATCTATATTAACAGTGTCTTAGATCAGCTTGGTAGCACAGATTTTTCTGCTCCAAAAATTAATGATCAAAGGATCGAATGTTTAGCATATGCAGACTTAGTCTTGCTCTCTACTTCAGTCCTAAGTGTTATGACTATTTGGTTGTCTGTTTTGCCTATACCCTATCTTGGACCAAACATTTGGAGGCTATTCGATATAAAATGGGATCTTCGGTAATGCCCTAAAAATATTTAACAGTAAGCTGGGGAAGTCATCGCTTAGAAGAGTATTAAGAGTTATCAATGCTAAAATAAGAACAAGTGTGTTATATGCCTCTGAAATCTGGGGTTATACCAAGGTTAGAGAATTAGAAATAATTCTGAATAAACTCTATAGATACATCTTAATGTTGCCAAATGGAACTCCAAGCTGTATTCTTGCCTTGGAGTTAGGACAACATTCTTCGACTTCTCTCATTTGTGAACAACAGATTCTCTTTCTGTTGAGACTTTTCCTTTTGCCCCAACAAAGATACCCCAGAATGTGAACAGAGGAAGACATCAAATTGGCCAGCATGGGATATGTAAATCCCTTTATTCAACTTATTAAGGAAACAATAATGCCAGCTGGTTTGAGCCATCTCTCATATGAAATCTACAAGAGACCATTTGAGGAGATTAGGCAGGATGTCAAATTGCAAATTGAGGCTTATTGACTTAGACATAAATTCTTGCTATGTTCAACTCTCCAAGCTTAAACTATATGGGTTTTATAAAAAGTAAAGATTTCATGGTGATATGAGCCCTAGCTCTCTTTTTTAACTTGTCCTAAACAAAGGAGAATCTATACCAGATTCAGAACTGAAAACTATAATGCTCAATGCATTCACTTCAGATGAAAAAGAGAGGGGGTACTTCCTCCATACTATAAATGTGGAGCGGAGACTATAGATGTTCTCAAACATGTCGTACTCTTGCGTCCTAGGTATGAATCAACTAGGAAAAACTGCTGGGTGGATTGTTAGGGGATCTCAGCCTCCCCCTGGAGGATCTTTTGGAGTACTTGTTCACTATGAAAGAGAAGAACATGGTAGAGATCATTGCAAGATTTTTAATCTCGACTCATTTGTAAAGTTTATTAGGGGGACTTGAAGTCCTGTGGAGGTTTTTTTTGGTTTTTTTTTACGTGAAAAGGTACTCATAGGACACTTAAACTGAATTGCACTGTGAAGATATTTGAGTTCCTTGTTGATTTGTCTATTTATATTTACTATGTATTTTGTCCTGATTTTAGTATATTGTAACTGCTTTATGCCGGACAATAAATTGTACTACTACTACTAGTCAGGCTCTAGGTCTCTTGTTGAGTCAGTAGTGTTATAGTAGTAAAGTTCTAGCTCCTTAGTCAGCTATCTCTTTGGCCTTGCTCTGCTAGCAAGGCCAAGGGGAGAGGATATTGCCCTACTGGAAGTCGGGGTTATGGCACAAAGCAGGGTCTTTTTCTCATAGGCAGGGCTGATGTTTTTGAGTTCATGCTATTTCAGACTGTTTGCAATAAAGTTCTAAATACTGCTGTCTGCAGTTTTTTGTGTCACAACAATTTACTTGACTGGAATCAACATCAACAAAGAAAGGCAGTCAAATCTTCATGGAGAGGGTGGTGGAGCTCTGAAATAGACTACCAGATGGAGTGGTGGGGGGCAAATCAGTGAAAGCATTCAAGAAGGCATGGGACAAGCATATGGGGCTGAGTATCGGGGAGGTGGGGGCTGACAGGAAGGGGAGGTGTGGGGGGGGGGAGGCAGACTAGATGGGCCGGTATAGTCCTTTTCTGTTTCTGCCGTCAAGCTTCTATGATTTCCATTATATGATTTCTATGAAATCTGTATGGTAAAAAAGTTTGTTGTATTTAAAGTGCTAAACTGTGCTTCCAATAGCTGCCAAATTTAGCTCCCAAATGAACATTTAAAGTACATAACAGCTGCTCATTTTTTAAAACTTAAGGAAAGGAAACTTTTCTAAGGGGAGGAAACTAGGGATAGGAATGGTCTACAGGTTGTCCTACCAGGATGAGGAGTTGGAAAAGGTGCTGGGGACACAAATTATGGCAATATCCAGTAAGGGAGAGCTAGTAATAATGGGGAATTTCAGTCTGCATGGGGTTGACTAGAAAATCTCAGCTACATCCTGGTCTAGTGTACAAGTACTACTGGCTGGATTCCAGAGTAGTTTCCTGGCCCAACATGTCATGGAACCCACTAGGGATAGGGCTGTACTGAACCCGGTCCTGTCGATGAGCAACTTTAGAAAGTGAATGTGGAAGCAAGACTTGCAGGTAGTGACCACCACATGGTGTGGTTCTACCTGGACATTGACAGGGTGCTGGTCATGACCAGGACAAGGGTTTTGGACTTAAGGAGGTCTGCTTTCATAGGATGGGGAAACTTCTAGTGGGACACCTTGCCAGGATCGGAATGGAGATGGACGTAGAGCAGAAATGTTTAATAATACAGGAAGGGCTGATGGAGGCCACTAGTGAGTGCGCCAAAATTAAAAGTAAGAATACTAAGGCCAAAATACCCATCTGGCTCAGCCAAGAGGTGGCAAAAGCTGTAGGAGGCAAGAGGACAGCTTTCTGGAAGTACAAATATATTCAGAAGGAGGAGGACAGGGTGCATTACTGTGCTAAATCAAGGAAGATGAGCGGAATGGTTACAGTGGTGGCAAAGGCTACAAGGGAAGTGCATCTAGCACAGGGGGTAAAAACAAGAGAGAATGCCTGTTTCCATTATATAACGGAGAAAAAGAACATAGAATATGAGACAGATTAAAAAGGAAGGCAGTTTGGCAGAGGGAAGTAAAGAGAAAGTGGAGGTACTTAACATGTACTTCTCTTCAGACTTCACCAGAGAAAAGGAGGGACCAATACCCCAAGGGAGCAGGGGGGGTGGGGACTGGGAGGGGAAGTTACCGATGGCGTCATTCAAGTTGACAACATACTAAAGGGCCCAAGGACCCTGAAGGTGGATAAATCCCCAGGACCAGATGGTGTGAACCCAAGGGTCATAAGGGAGCTGGCAGAGGCCCTAGAGGGTCCACTAGCAGACCTGTTTAACACCTCTCTGGAGTCTGGGATCAAGCCCAGGGAACTGCACATGTGGTGCCTCTCCATAAAAGAGGGCCAAGAGGTTAACCAGGAAACTACAGGCTGGTCAGCTTAACGTCAATAGTGGGAAAGCCGATGGAGACAATTCTGAAAGAGAGATCGGTGAGCTTTCTGAAGGACAGTGGGCTTCAGGATGTGGGGCAGCATGGGTTTGTGTCAGGGAGGTCCTGCCAGACTAACCTAATAGACTTCTTCAACTGGGTCATCAGCACAGTGGACAAGGGCCAAATAGTTGATGTCCTGTATCTGGACTTCAGCAAGGCCTTCGACTTTGCACCTCACAGGAGATTGTTCAAGAAGCTGGAAGACCTGGAGGAGGAGGAGGTAAGCTTGTTGGGTGAAATATAAAAAACATAGAATCTGTCAGCAGATAAGGACCATACGGCCCATGTAGTCTGCCCATTTCTCTACTCAGTGCTGCAGCCCCAGATCCTATATGATCTGCAGCTCTCCTGCTCTGCACATCTCCGGATACCCTAATGTCTATCCCATGCACTCTTGAACACCTGTATTGTTTTTGCACCCACCACTTCTGCTGGAAGGCTGTTCCACGGCTCCACCACCCTCTCAGTTAAAAAGTACTTCCTAACAATACCCCTGAGCCTTCCACATTTCAGCCTCACATCGTGCCACCTTGTTCTTGCACAGAGTTTTCTCTGAAATATGCTTTCCACCTGTACCCTGTTTATTCTCCTAAGGTACTTGAAAGTCTCTATCCTATCTCCCCTCTCCCTTTCCTCCAGTGAATAGATATTAAGGTCCTTAAGTCTTTCCTCGTAGGACTTCTGGTGCAGTCCATGTACCATCTTTGCCCCCCCTTCTCTGGACAGCCTTTATTTTGTCAATGTCCTTCCAGAGATGTGGTCTCCAGAACTGGACACAGCACTCCAGCTGAGGCCTAACCAGTGATCTGTACAGTGGCATCACCACCTCTTTCCTCCTGCTTGTCATGCCCCTCCCTATGCACCCCAACATTCTGTTTGCTCTCCCCACTGCTTTTTCACATGGTCTGGTCACCTTCAGGTCATCAGATATGATAACCCCCAGGTCTCTCTCCTGACTTATGCTGGCCATAACTGCCCACCCATCCTGTACTCCTCCCTTGGATTCCTGTGACCCAGGTGCATGATCTTGCACTTTTTAGCATTGAAACTCAACTGCCAGACACCTGACCACTCCTCTAATAGGCTTAGGTCCTTTCTCATTTTTTCCACCCCTTCCGGTGTGTTCACTTTGTTGCAGATCTTGCCATCATCTGCGAAGAGGCACACCCTTCCCTCCAGACACTCTGCAATGTCGCTCATGAAGACACTGAATAGGACTGCTGGACAGAAGCCAAAAAGTGGTGATCAAGGGGGAATTCACAGAAGCTAGGCCTGTGACCAGTGGGGTACCACAGGGCTCTGTACTTTGTCTGATGTTGTTTAACATCTTAATAAGTGACATTACAGATGGGATCAAGGACAAGATCTGCCTGTTCATGGACTACATAAAGCTGGGTAACACAAAGCTCTGTGGAAGGGTGGACATGGAGGAAGGGAGAAAGGAACTCAACACTAAAAAATGTAGCAGTTATGCACTTTGGAGCAAAAAACCCAGGGACCAAATACTGGTTGGGTAGTGTGCAGATAACTAGGTAAGAGGAAGGAAAGGACCTGGATGTAATTATATTGAGTGATCTGTAACATCTGTCGCACTGCAGGAAAGCTGCAGCCTAAGCAAAGCTGATGCTGGGCTGCATAGCCAGGGTGGGGGCCAAAATGGGGGGGGGGGGCACTGAGCACTAATTCACACTTCTACAGTGCCTTCAGAAAATATTCACTTCCCTTGGATTTTGTCACATTTTGTGATGTTGTAAACTCAAATTAAAATACATTTATATGGGATTTTTTTGTCACATATCTACATAAATTACTCTATAATGTCAAAGTGGAATGAAACTTCTGGAATTTTTTGTACATGTAATTTAAAATAAAAACCTGAAATGTCTTGATTTGATAAGTATTCACCCCCTTTGCTATGACACTCCAAATTGAGCTCAGGTGCATCCAATTTCCTTGTGAGATCACTCTAAAACTTGAATGGAGTCCACCTGTGGTCAGTTCATATGGTTGACATGATTTCAGAGGAAATACATCTGTCTATATAAGGTCCCACTGTTGACAGTGCATGTCAAAGCAGAAACTCTACCATGAAGACCAAGGAGCTGTCTGTAGAACTCCGTGATAGAATTGTGAGGAGGCATAGATCTGGGGAGGGATATAAAAACATTTTCTAGGGTGTTGAAAGTTCCAAGGTGCACAGTCAAGTCCATCATTAGGAAATGGAAAGATTACGGAACCACCCAGACTCTTCCTAGAGCAGGCCATCTTCCCAAACTGAGCAACCGGACAAGAAGGACCTTGGTCAGGGAAGTGACTAAGAACCCAATGACCACCCTGACAGAACTACAGAGTTCCATGGCTGAGATGGGAGAACCTGTCCAGAGGACAATAATCTCTGCAGCACTTCACAGATGTAGCCTCTATGGGAGAGTGGCTAGACGGAAGCCACTCCTGAGAAAAGGCCACATAATAGCATGCCTGGAGTTTGCAAGAAGGCACGTGACAGACTCTGAGACCATGTGGCAAAATATTCTCTGGTCTGATGAAACAAAAATTGAACTCTTTGGCCTGAATGCAAAGTACTATGCCTGGCGCAAACTGAACACAGCTCATCACCCGTGTAACACCATCCCTACCATGAAGCATGGTGGTGGCAGCATCATGTTATGGGGATGCTTTTCAGCGGCAGGGACTGGGGCACTAGTCAGGACAGAGGGAACAATGAATGAAGCCAAATACAGGCACATCCTTGAGGAGAACCTGCATCAGTCTGCAATAGACCTTGGACTGGGGTGAAGATTTACGTTCCAACAGGACAACGACCCCAAGCATACAGCCAAAGCAACACTGGAGTGGCTTCAGAACAGGAAGATGAATGTCCTTGAGTGGCCCAGCCAAAGCCCAGACTTGAATCCCATTGAGAATCTGTGGAAAGACTTAAAGACTGCAGTTCACCGACGCTCCCCATCCAACCTGACAGAGCTTGAGCAAATCTGCAAGGAAGAATGGGCGAAAATCCCCAAATCCAGATGTGCAAAGCTGATAGACATACCCAAGAAGACTCAAAGCTATAACTGCTGCCAAAGGCGCTTCCACAAAGTATTGACTCAGGGGGGTGAATACTTAAGTAAACAAGATATTTCAGTTTTTAATGTTTCATAAATTTTTGTTACACAATAAAAATATCTTTGCCCCTTTAAATTGTTAAGTGTGCTGTGTGAATCAAGGGGGAAAAATCATTTCAATGCATTATAAATTCTGGTAGTAACACAACAAAATGTGACAAGATCCAAGGGGGGTGAATACTTCCTGAAGGCACTTGTAATTAATGCCTGCTTCTTTAAGAAGTAGCAGGACAAGCCGACCTGCCAGTGCAGTGGTAGTACTACTGCTTGCAATACCTGTGACTCAGGTTCAGGAACAAGCCTTAGGCATCAGAGCGATGGCTGGGAGAGAAGGATCGAGCATCCATAGGACTGCTCTCCTCCAGGAAGAGGGGGCAAGAGCTCAAGAACACAGCTGACCCTGGTGGAGACCAGAAGTGTTGCAAGCCTGAGCTACGGGGACGTGACAGGCGTTAGCATACGTGCCTTGACTTCCTTGCACGTAACGTCTCCCACAGAATACAAGGGGAAAAATGCTCCAGCACAATGACGGACAGTCCCCTGGACCCAACCCAGTTGCTGGTGGCATTCCTTCATCTGGGTCTGGTCACAAGCAGTGTGAGGCATGGCCCGCCACCCTCTGAAGGGGAGGCAGAGGAAGCAGCAAGTGGTATGGAGGACAGAAGTCGAGGTGAGTCCACAGTGCACCAGGGAGGGTGAAGCTGAGGTGGATTCACTGGAGGGGGAAGACACCCTCCCCAGGTTGGGGAAATAAAAATAAGTAGCAGGTTAGCAGCACTTCCTGCAGCTCCATGTGTCCCAGTGTTGTCACAAGAGGACATGCAGTGAAGCTGGAGGGGTGTAAATTCAGGAGAGATGTGAGGAAGTACATCAGAAAGGGTGGATACCTGGAACATTCTTCCAGTGGAACTGGTGTGGGCAAAAACAGTGGTAGGGTTCAAGAATGGATGGAATATGACTAAGGGAATCTTAGTGTAAAATAAAAGGGGAGAGAGACTGAGATGAAGTAGGGTTTGTGCTGATACTGAAGGTAGGGAAAAAATGGGCAGACTGAGTGGGCCAAATGGTCCTTATCTGCCGTTAAATTCTATTTTCTATTTGCATAGCCACTGAGCACATATACAGACCTACACAGTGACTCAGCAGACTAGTAAAAGCGGATGGACGTTGAGCCTGCAGTTTCAGGACACAGGCTTTTGTTTCAACCATTAATTCTTCAGTAACCTGGATCAAACTGAGAAGGGAAAGAGCCTGGTAGTAGGAGTTTTTAGGAAGACCAGACCAAATGAAATTTACATAGTTTAGTCTACCTTCATGTCTCATTGTGTGAGTGGCACATTGTAGGAGTGAAGCATCTGACTTAGAAGTGTCTGTAGTGCTTCTGCAAGAGGCCTCTTTAAGAAATGCTGCATTTAATCAGCTTCTTTGTGCTGTGCAGCCACTCTGCCTGCCAGGGTTGTGTCACGTTTTTTATTATTTATTTATTTATTGAATTCTGATGACCGGGTAGGCCCGTTGGGACCCGAAGGTCCCTTTTTCAGGGGCGACCCGGAGATACATTAAGTGGTATTTCATGTAATGCCATGTACGTGGTGAAACAGACAGTAAACAGGAATTAACTGACATACAGATTCAATAGTTACAGCTTTAGGCATTGATTCATAACAGTAGAGGCAAACTTTCCAAAATGGATTGTCACAACCCTTGTAGGTAAGGTGATAGGCATAAGTCTGGGGAGCTGTCAGGTGCCATGACATTGGCAGGTGCTTGCCTCATGCAGATGCGCCTTGAGTCTGGTATGGAAGTTCAAGAGCGAGGGGGCTTCATGTATCTCTGGTGGAAGTTTGTTCCACAGATGAGGTCTGTGGAGGAGAATGATCTCTGGCCTGCACTGGTCCTGACCCTGGGGGTTTCTAGTAGAGCCCTCCCTGTGGACCTCAGGGTTTGGGGGTTATTTTTGGAGGCTAAGGTTGATGAGAGGCTGGGTGGAGCTGTAGGGCTGAGTAATTTAAATGCTAAGCAGAGGAGGGGGAATTGTAGACGTGTTTCAAAAGAAGGCCACTGCAGTTTGGCAAGCGAGTCACAGTGGTGGCTTCTGGAGTGATCCTGGGTAGCGAACCACACTACCTTGTTGTATAAAATTTGCATCCTGTGTACCTCCAGCTTGGCCATTCCCTGTGTAACCCCCCTGCAAATGGGGGTTCATAAAAGACTTCCAGGAGCTTGCTTGAATGCTCCAAGCCTGAATGGTGTTTGGCATTTAAGCCATTTATCAGTGAGTGTTTTTAGAACCTCTGGTACTGTCTCTTTAAGAGCTGTCTGCTTGCAGACATAATTAGTTTATATGGGGGGACTGTGTGCTTCTCTGAGTACCACTCGAGCTGCTGCCAATTCACTTAATTTTTGCAGTCACTAGGAGTGCAAATGGAACCTATCTGAAAGATGTAACTGTTTACCAGAAATTATTTAGAGTAATAATGAAATTACAGTTTGTCTAACCTGCTTTCTTTGCAGTCAGAACTGTGTCTGCTAGTTCCCCATTCTAGTTTTGAACTGCTGAACTGGACCAATCAGTGTGGGGTAAGCTAGCTCTAAAATGGTGCCTTGGACGAATCAGAACTTGGACTCATAATCTGAGCCAGCCACAAGAGGATTGTATGGGCAGTGACTCTGGGAGATGTAGTTCAGACTTCAGTGCCTTTTTGGACCAACAGCAGCAGTCTATTGTGAGTGACAGCCAATCCAGTCAAGAACTGGGAGGAACTCAAAGGAAGAGCCGGTTTTGTCGGTTGGAGTTTCAGTTGAGCTTTGGCAGTGAAGAAGGAAGGAGCCCTGTGCTTTTCAGTGTGCAGTTTTAGTCAAAAACGGTGTAAGGCCCAGAGTTCCAGTCTGCAGCTTGTTAGGACTGAATCGTCCTGTGAAAAGAATCAAAGGATCTCTGAAGAGTAGAAACCAGGCTCACCCTGTAGAAGACTGGAGGAATTGCTGAAAATTGCATTCGGTCTGTCAGGAACTGAATCTGCTGTGTGTTCTCCCGGTATTGTGCAGTAATTGCGATCGGGATACAGATGCAGCCTGCCTGGTATAGTGCTTTTTATATGGATGTGTGAAGAGGTTTGTGTACCTCAAGTGAGCCCTGCTGACATTGAAGGACCCTATCTTATTTGGAGGTCGTGAGTACTAATTCAGGGTCGCTCCTGTTGAATTGCCACATTAAATCCAAATGGAATTACTGTACTGCTGACTGTTTAATTCTCCTTTCTCTGTGTGAAAGGGCCCCTACCAGCTGCCACGGTTTGGACTAGCCACTAGGGCTTGGGTACCCAGGGACAG
The DNA here is from genome assembly GCA_016271365.2 of Neoceratodus forsteri. NCBI lineage: Eukaryota > Metazoa > Chordata > Ceratodontiformes > Ceratodontidae > Neoceratodus > Neoceratodus forsteri. The sequence continues at coordinate 217,053,948 of JADMNL010000024.1, forward strand.
TAACTGATAGGGATAGGCTATGCACAGAGCCATAGGTAGATTATTAGAGTGATAAGCTAATTAACCTGATTTCCCTGTCCTTGTTATATCTCCCTAAATAAATCAGAACTGCTTGTTTCAGCAAAGTTATACTGCCTGAGGTATTTGTCTATGTTAAAGTACTGTACTGTGATTGTTGCACTGTATCTCATTTCACAGGAGGTCCCAGTGCCGGAACCAGACCTGGGGGTAAGTGTATACTGTGAAGGTAATTCTGATATATTGTGTGGGCCACTAGTGGGAAGAAAGGGGGGTTGCAGTGTCCCAGAGGGCTGTGACCAAGTTAGTTTAACTATTACAAACCCTGACCTCTGGGTGGAGGCACCCGCCATTGGATCCAGGCCCCTCAACCTGTTAGTGGCAAATCAGGCAGGGGTAGTAGCCCCTGGGATAGTGCCATCTAGGGGTTACATCTTGGAGGCTCACCGCTGGGATTGTGTGTCCTCTAGTGGCCATATTTACGAACCACTGTTAAGAAAAAAATGGGTACCCGACAGAAGTGGCTGTGCACCGGCTGGTGGAGTGGTGTACTGGGGAGGAGATCGACCCCAAAATGCTATGCTTATCCTGGACATCCCCTGGGTATCAATACGGACACTGTGCAGGAGTACTTTCCAAGGTGGAAGGTTTACAAAACCCTGTGGTGGTGGGTCGGCATGCTAATCTGCTCACCCACACTTTCCTGGCCCTAGTAGAGTTTAAGGATCCATAGATAGCCCAAAGTGCCACAGACCATTACCCCAGAGGAGCCCTCACTGCTTGGAGAGTGATAACTAAGGACAGTAAGACCGGGGAATCAGCCCCACCACTATCTGAAACTTTTGAGGAAAAATTTGCTGAATGGTTGCTGGAGAGGGAAAACTGTGGAGGACTTGAAGAAACTATTCTTACCACCTGGGGTGTTCCTCCCCAACACCCTCTCCTGCTCCAGTGCCCGTAATGGTGGCTGAACCAATGCAGACTCCTATTTCTGCACCTGCCATTAGTCACGACTCTACCGAAGGTTGAGGATCTTCTCTGGCACCTCCCACCCCCAAGGGGAGGATGACTGGGAGACCTGGATAGACCATGTTGCCCCCTCAAGTGCTAGAATGGCAATGCTCGGAAGGCGAAAAGCCGGAAGAGGGTTAGTGAGCCCGAGAACCTGCCCTGGCTACCATCCTGCTAAGCAACGGCCAGTAACCCTGAAGCGACTGCACAGGCCTATCTTGAGGCCTTGGAGAATGTGTATGGGAGCCCAGATTCTGATGAGGACCTATGGTGGAGAGTAAGAGATGCACAACAGTACCAAGGGAGTTGTTGTCTGTGTATGTATCTCGGCTGGAAAAATTGTTGCAAGAATGCCTCAGAAAAGGTAGTTTGCTAGCGATTGAACTGGACCGAACCAGGCTGGACAGGATCCTTAAGTCTGCCCCTTCTCAGAACTGCTGTTGCTTCAGTTACGCCTGGCAGATCGACTGGAATCCCCACCTCCTATGATGAGTTATTGAGAGAAATTCGAGGAGTTGAGAAAAGACGACTCGGGAGGGACCTGCACCAATAGCTGCAGCTACGGACCGAGTGACTGAGGGTGACCCATCAAGTGAAGTTCAGGGCAGAGGTTGGCAGTCAATGAGTGCTCTGACAAGAAAAAGATATGTCACAATGGGGCGAACTGTTGAGAGAGATCCGGAATTCAAAAACAGTCCTTTATGAAGGCCACGCCTGCAAGTACAGGCCCTGACCTATATCCGACTGCATCTGCTATGGGGTGGGGTACCCACCCATGTATCTCCTGCTGATAACAGCTCGAACTCGATTCCTTGACCATGGAAGTGGAGAAACTGACGAGATGTCTCCAAATGCTTATCACGCGCAACAGAGATGGCACCAAGGTTTCCAGTTAGTAATACCCGCCCTGGCTCCCAGTGTGGCGCCTCGGCCAGCTCAAACTCCAGAAAGTATGTTTTGCTATAATTGTGGGAAAGATGGGCACATGAAAGGAATGCCAGTCCCCAAAAGACACTGACAAAGTTGCATATAGGCTACAAGGAGAGCTTGAGAAGAAATCAGTGGTTAAGAGGTGCCACGACATGATCCTGTGAGGCACCAAAATGCTAATTCACGTCCTTTTGTGGCAAGGTCAGTTGCCCAGGCCCCCACTACCGCCTCTCAGACTGGTCCAGAATAGTGGGTCCCTCCATGGAGACCACTGTAAAGGTGAATGGAGTGTCTACAAGAGCTGTATTAGACAGTGGCTCCCAAGTGACAATTATGTTCCAGGATTGGTATCAGAAGCATTTGTCAGACGTGCCCTTACAACCATTAGAAGGACTGCATGTATGGGGGTTAAGTGAGAAGGCCTACCCTATTCCGGGTATATCCGAATTTGGCTGTCTTTCCCCACCTCCGTGGCTGGAGTGGCGAACAAGTAGAGACCCTAGCCTAGAGTGTGTCCCCCACTGGACTGTATGATGGTGTCCCTTTGTTGATTGGAACAAATGCTCATATGTTCGGAAGGCTGGCACAGTTGTGTTATGAAAACAGGGTCAAAGAGTAGTAGAGCTTTAAGAGTTCCGCTTTAATTAAGAAGGCCTATGAGGCACAGAGATGCTGAAAAACAGAACCAGAGGAACCGAGTCGAATTGTATGGAAGAAGGATCCTGAGTCTCTGATCCTGGCGCCAAATGCCCAGTGTACCTTACAGGGAGGGTCCGTATCAGAAAGGATGTTAAGAATAAAATATTAATGTTGGATGCACCAGGCGATGGAAAATTGCCAGAGGACTGCTGGTCAAGCCTAGTATTTTGCCGCTAGAGCCCATGCTTATGCCAGAAGGGTAATGGTCCAAGTTCATAATGTGTCTGAAAGAGACATTCGAGTAAACAGAGGTTGCATCCTGGCTAATGTGCATTGTGCAGACACTGCAGTGCTACCCAGCAGCAAGAGTTCAAGGAAGAATGACAGAGTAACGCCTGACTTGTTTGATTTCGGCGACTCCCCGCTGCCAGCTGAATGGAAAGTGAGGATCAGTGAGAAGCTTGCCCAGAGAGACCAGGTGTTTTCTTTAAAGGAATGGGATGTAGGATGCGTGCAAGGAGCTGAGCACAATATCCGGCTGCATGACGAAAGACCATTCGTGAGAGGTCTCGGACGCCTGGCACCTGCTGACATAGATGATGTGAGACGGCATCTGCAAGAGATGTTAGCTGCTGGTGTAATACAAGAATCCAGAAGCCCTTATGCTTCCCCCATTGTGGTAGTGAGGAAAAAGAATGGAACAGTAAGGAGTGTGTGTGGATTATCGCACCTTAAACGTGGACTATCCCTGATCAGTACACAATGCCCGCATTCAGGATGCTTTGGACTGCCTAAACGGGGAGCAAGTGGTTCTCTGTGTTGGATCTCCAGTGGGTACTACCAGATCCGATGGCCCCAGAGGACCGTGAGAAGACGGCCTTTATCTGTCCGCTATTTATGAATTCAGGAGGATGCCTCAAGGGATTTCAGGTGCCCCAGCCACTTTTCAACGATTGATGGGCGTGCAGTGGGGACATGAACTTACTAGAGTGCCTGGTATACCTAGATGATGTCATTGTGTTTGGCAGCTCACTGGAGGAACATGAGAGCAGATTATTTAAGGTATTGGACCGACTGGAGGACTTTGGCCTAAACTGTCCATTGATAAGTGTCAATTCTTTCCAAACATCAGTAAAGTATATGGGACACATAGTATCCACCGAGGGAATAGAGACCGACCAAGTAAAGTTGAGGCCTTGACCACCTGGCCACAGCCCAAAAATCTAAAAGAACTGCAAAGATTCCTGGGATTCTGTGGTTATTATGCGCTTCATCAAGGACTATTCAAGAGTGATCCGCCTTTACTTAACCTTACTCAAGGGTATCCCCAACCCACAAAAATACAAAAGTCAGCGTCCTCAAGACTGAAAGAGTGTATTTTCATCCAGTGAAGTATTTGAGGCCCATGGACTCCTGATTGTGAGACTGCTTTTCATGAGATCATATATCAACTTACCCATGCTCCAGTGCTGGCCTATGCGATCCAAGAAAACCTTCGTCCTGCACATTGATGCTAGCTTGCAAGGGTTGGGGGCTGTGTTGTACCAAGAAGCACGAGAATGGCCTGAGACCAGTGGCCTTTGCCAGTAGAAGCCTGACCCCATCCGAAAAGAACTATCCTGTACATAAGTTAGAGTTCCTAGCTTTGAAGTGGGCTATTGTTGACCAATTCCATGGTACTTGTATGGGGCTAAAATACTAGTAAAACTGACAATAATCCTTTGACCTATGTGCAGACCTCAGCTAAGTTGGATGCCACTGGCCATAGGTGGCTTTCTGCATTATCTACATATGACTATGCTCTAGAATACCGAGCAGGTCTGAACCACATAGATGCTGATGCTCTCTCCCGGAGGCCTGTTCCCCAGAATGATTGGGTCCGATTGGCAGAACCTGACATTCGGGCACTCTGCCGGAAGTTTGACAGGGAGGAACAAATGTCCACGGACGAGTGGACTGCATGGTGGATTGCTTGGAGCCTCTGAGAATTGCATACCTGCGCTTATTGCCACTTTTCTGCAATAGACATTGGTGCACTGCCTCAGCTGGACAATGACAGTATCGATGGGCTCAATCCCGCGATCCCATGATCAAAGCAGCTTTAGAAGCCCTCTATGCAGGAAAAGATGTGTCCAAATTACGCCCACTGATTTGAGAACTGCACTGTTATACAAAGAAGGTCCTAAGTTGAAACTGATCAATAAACTGTTATACAGAAAAACAGTAGACAGAGGGGACAAGTAGACAAACAACAACTAGTGCTGCCCACTGCCTTTCGAGACTCAGTACTGAGGTCCTTGCACAACCACATGGGGCACCTTGGTATAGACAGAACACTTGACTTGGTGAGATCCAGATTCTATTGGCCTAAGATGGGGGCTGATGTGAGCAACACATTCAGACTTGTAGTCGCTGCTTGGAGAAGCTTTGCCCCAGAGGCTGCCCCCTTGTTAACATCACCACCAGTGCACCCATGGAGTTGGTCTGTATTGATTTTCTAAGTTTGAGTCAGATCAAAGAAATATCAGTAATGTGCTGGTGGTCACTGACCATTTCACGAGATATGCCCAAGCTTTCCCCACCAAAGACCAGAAAGCATCCACTGTGGCCAAAGTACTTGTAGAAAACTTTTTTGTTCACTATGGGGCTCCACAAAGAATCCATTCTGATCAAGGGAGAGACTTTGAGAGTCGTCTGATCAAAGAGATGCTTTCTCTGTGGGGAGTGCGAAAGTCCAGAACCACTCCTTACCACCCCAGGGACCCACAGCCTGAACGTTTCAACCGCACTTTGCTAGATATGCTAGGCACCCTGCACCCAAAGGACAAGCCTAGATGGAGCCAACAAATTAGCACCCTGGTACATGCTTATAACTGCACAAAGTGATGCCACTGGATTCTCCCCTACCGCCTGATGTTTGGAAGAAAGCTCGACTACCAGTAGATGTGTGTTTGGGGTCTCTCCTGATGGGGTTCAAGCTGACAACTATTTACAGTATGTGCAAGTTAAAGGCCCAGCTAACTCATGCGTACCAACTGGCTCAAACCATGGCTGCCAAAAGAAATCTGGCCAACAAAGAAAGGTATGATAAAGGGTGAAAGCACAGGAACTCCAGGAGGGAGATCGGTGTGCTAAGAAATCTGGGACTGCATGGCAAGCACAAGATTGCTGACAGATGGCACCATCTCCCTCACATTGTAGTGGGCAAACTAGATGATCTGCCAGTGTACAAAGTAAGGCCTGAGAATAATTCAAAAGATGTAAAAACAATGCATAGAAATCATTTACTGCCCATTGGACAAATCTTAATTGAGTCTGAGCCCTAGAAGATGCCCCTCTGGACCAGTGACTAGAGCTGCTGCTAAGAAAAGATCAAGAAAGTCTGCACCTACAGAAGCAAAGTTAAAGTGTTCCCTCCACAAGTCCCAGTTGAGCATGACTGTCAGTCCATATCGGAAGAAAGTGAGAGTGACTTTGAATACTATCCTTCTTACGAACTGAGTCAATTGTTTGGGCAATCTCCTAGTCAATACTGGAGACAAAGCTGGGCCTTCTGGACTGTCTAAGCCCCCAGCTTCATCCCTGGAGCCAATGCTCCCAGAAAGTGAAGTGCAAAGCATCAGATCAGATGAAATGGAATCATTGTGCATGGTTGAACTGTTTGAGCTTTCAGGGGAAAATGATAGATTAGGGCAGACTGGTGATACACCGAACAAGAAGAGTATTTTGAGTGCCCTGACAGTCCACTGCCAGTGTCGAAAGCTCTCCATGCGAGCCAAATGTTGTGGACTCAGAAACTGTAACTCCTGGAGCTGAAAGTGCCCCAAGTTCTAGCCTCTCTACCCCCATGGAGACTCCCCTGACAAGTGAGGACAATGCTGAAAATGAGGCTCAGAGTGCAGAGACTATAACAGTTCCCCCTAGAAAGACTGGTCGAGCTGTAAAGCTGTGGTGCACCTCAGTTATGATTCCTTGGGAGGCCTGTGGATTTGCCTCTCAATGTTGTCCATAAAGGAGTGTATGTGTCCCGAGCTCATTGCCCAAACTGGCGTCAGTGCTAACTCAAGTTACTTGTGTTGCCCTCTAAGTATGGTGTCCTTGCCCGTCCAGCCCCAAGGTAACTGATAGGGAAGGGCCCCTCTCTTCAGGTTTCATGTACAAGAGGTAATAACTTGAGTTATGGTACAATGTGTGTGTAATACTGTGTAAAGAGTGACGTACTGCAATGTTTCAGAAATGTGTTCTTGGTAAAATGATATATTGACTGATGATTACATATGCGAGCCTAATGCAAATGTATATGGTTGCAGTTAAAACTTATGAGATTGCTTGCGCAGGACGTCAAGCTTTCCCAAGCCAGGAAGGGTGTAACCCCCCTGCAAATGGGGGTTCATAAAAGACTTCCAGGAGCTTGCTTGAATGCTCCAAGCCTGAATGGTGTTTGGCATTTAAGCCATTTATCAGTGAGTGTTTTTAGAACCTCTGGTACTGTCTCTTTAAGAGCTGTCTGCTTGCAGACATAATTAGTTTATATGGGGGGACTGTGTGCTTCTCTGAGTACCACTCGAGCTGCTGCCAATTCACTTAATTTTGCAGTCACTAGAGTGCAAATGGAACCTATCTGAAAGATGTAACTGTTTACCAGAAATTATTTAGAGTAATAATGAAATTACAGTTTGTCTAACCTGCTTTCTTTGCAGTCAGAACTGTGTCTGCTAGTTCCCATTCTAGTTTTGAACTGCTGAACTGGACCAATCAGTGTGGGGTAAGCTAGCTCTAAAATGGTGCCTTGGACGAATCAGAACTTGGACTCATAATCTGAGCCAGCCACAAGAGGATTGTATGGGCAGTGACTCTGGGAGATGTAGTTCAGACTTCAGTGCCTTTTGGACCAACAGCAGCAGTCTATTGTGAGTGACAGCCAATCCAGTCAAGAACTGGGAGGAACTCAAAGGAAGAGCCAGTTTTGTCGGTTGGAGTTTCAGTTGAGCTTTGGCAGTGAAGAAGGAAGGAGCCCTGTGCTTTTTCAGTGTGCAGTTTTAGTCAAAAAACGTGTGTAAGGCCCAGAGTTCCAGTCTGCAGCTTGTTAGGTCTGAATCCGTCCTGTGAAAAGAATCAAAGGATCTCTGAAGAGTAGAAACCAGGCTCACCCTGTAGAAGACTGGAGGAATTGCTGAAAATTGCATTCGGTCTGTCAGGAACTGAATCTGCTGTGTGTTCTCCCGGGTATTGTGCAGTAATTGCGATCGGGATACAGATGCAGCCTGCCTGGTATAGTGCTTTCTTTTATATGGATGTGTGAAGAGGTTTGTGTACCTCAAGTGAGCCCTGCTGACATTGAAGGACCCTATCTTATTTGGAGGTCGTGAGTACTAATTCAGGGTCGCTCCTGTTGAATTGCCACATTAAATCCAAATGGAATTACTGTACTGCTGACTGTTTAATTCTCCTTTTCTCTGTGTGAAAGGGCCCCTACCAGCTGCCACGGTTTGGACTAGCCACTAGGGCTTGGGTACCCAGGGACAGTAACTGATAGGGATAGGCCTGTACAGAGCCATAGGTAGATTATTAGAGTGATAAGCTAATTAACCTGATTTCCCCTGTCCTTGTTATATCTCCTAAATAAATCAGAACTGCTTGTTTCAGCAAAGTTATACTGCCTGAGGTATTTGTCTATGTTAAAGTACTGTACTGTGATTGTTGCACTGTATCTCATTTCACAGGAGGTCCCAGTGCCGGAACCAGACCTGGGGGTAAGTGTATACTGTGAAGGTAATTCTGATACATTGTGTGGGCCACTAGTGGGAAGAAAGGGGGGTTGCAGTGTCCCAGAGGGCTGTGACCAAGTTAGTTTAACTATTACAAACCCTGACCTCTGGGTGGAGGCACCCGCCATTGGATCCAGGCCCCTCAACCTGTTAGTGGCAAATCAGGCAGGGGTAGTAGCCCCTGGGATAGTGCCATCTAGGGGTTACACCTGTATTACAGGGGCTGCATAGGTCAGAATGGGGAGCAGGATGCTAGAAGCAATGGAGCATCTGGCTTTCGGTATAAGCTGATCCTTAATCTGATTCAAGATGCCTAGTTTCCCATGGATGGTCTTGGTAACTTGATCCACATGGGCCTTGAAGATGAGACCTTGGTCAAGTGTAAGCCCTAGGTATTTTAAGGCGGGCACAACTTCAATGCTGGTCCAAGCCACTGACTTAAGCTGTAGGGAGCTGGTCCTATCTTACTCTAGGGATCTGGCCCCGAATAGCATGGCTTTTGTTTTGCCTGTGTTTAAGACCATTCTGTTAGTTTTTAGCCAGTTCTCCAGTGATGTAAGGTCAGATTGGAGTAAGGGGCTGAGAACCCCCAGGTTATCTGAGGAGCGGTATATGATGGTGTCATCCACGAATTGTACTACTGTGCTTCCCCGCAGTGGAGTTTTAGATCATTGGTAAACAGCAAGAATAGTAGGGGACCAAGGATCCAGCCCTGTGGTACTCCCTCTTTTAGGGGTAACGGGTCAGATAGCGCACCCTTCCAGCTAACTCTCTGGGTGCGACCAGATAAATAACTCTCGAACCACTTCAGAGCCAGGGGGTCAAGGCCTATCTTTTTAAGTTTTACTAGCAGGAGATTGTGGTTAACTAGGTCGAAGGCCTTAGACAGGTCAATGAATACCGCGCCAGTGGGGGTCTCTTTGTCCATGACTCTGAGTACGTCCGTTGTGAGGTTCATGAGGGCAGTGTCCGTACCATGGTTAGTTCGAAAACCGTGTTGAGAGGAGGCCAGGAGTTGGTAAGTCACCAGGTAGTCGCGGAGTTGGCTATATATTAGTTTTTCCTGCAGTTTGGCAAGCAGACAGAGCAGGGAAATTGGTCTGTAGTTACTCATGTGCTCCCTGGAGCCACCCTTGTGGATGGGAACTGCATTAGCTTGTTTCCACTAGTGAGGAACGGTGCCTTCCAGCAGAGATCTGTTTACAATAATAATAAAATTTATTTTTGTATGGCGCCTTATCCAAAGCCAAGGCACCTCACATTTTAAAACAGCAATAACAGTATAAAATATAACAAACTTCAGCAAAATCGTACAGATATCCATAAAAACAAGAGGCTCAATAATCAAAGACTTGATGCCACAAATATGTTTTTAATGATTGTTTGAATCCCTCCACAGTTGCACACTCCCGAATCCGACGGGGTAGAGAATTCCAAAGGGTAGGGGCTGCAAACTCAAAAGCTCTTGCCCCAGAAGATTTTAAACACGCACTTGGAATCTCTAGCAACCCCTCGCTGGCTGAGCAGAGTGATCGTCCGGGGCAGTAGGGAATCAGGAGCTCTTTCAGGTAGTCCGGGCCCAGTCCATGTAGGGCTTTAAAAGTCAGCAGACTGACTTTAAAGGTGATCCGCCACTGTACTGGCAGCCAGTGCAGTTCACGCAGCACCGGCGAAATGAGGGTTAAGGGGCAACAGACTTCTAGGAAAACATAAAGTAAACTTACAAGCTCAAATGGGCAGACTGAGTGGGCCGTAGGCCCTTATCTGCCGACACTGTCTATGTATCCATGTATGACAGGATTGTGAAGATCCCGCCAAAAGCCAGGCCACTGCGTTCTGCACCAGCTGCAAGCGGCAGATTTCTACCCCAGAAAGCCAGGTCAAAAGGTCTGGCGAGGGATTGGGCACCATCCTTGAGTAGACTGGGGTTAATTCTGTCAGGTCCGCCTGGGCCTTTGATTTTCAGGGCCCTCAGTAGGGTTAGTACCTCTTTAGCTCTGACCAACCTGAAGTGGAAGAGTGGACGTTGCAGTATTGGGGGTTTGGAGTCGTTGGGTGCCATGAGATGAGGGGGAAGTCCAGCCTTATATGCTTCAAGGTTGGTGAAGTGACAGTTGAGGGCTGTTGCAATTTGTGGGCCTTTATGCACTAGCTTACCGTCGGCTTCCATGAGGCCAGGTTCAGTCTTGGAGTTTCCTCTGATCAGCTCATTAATATGGGACCAGAATAGTTTAGGGGTTCCTAGGCTATGTTTTTGAAGGTGGGTGACATACTCCCTTTTAGACAGTTTTATAGAGCTCTTGCATTTGTTTTGTAGTATTTTATATGCTACAAGGTCAGACGGGAGAGAGGACTTCTTGAACCTCTTTCAGGCCTCATCACGGCTGATCATCAGAGCTTTAAGACATGGAGAGATCCACTGCAAGTTTCTTTGCAACTCTTTTTTTTTGCCCATATGAGTGCAGCTTCTTTATGGTTCTTTTGTTTGCATTTGTTAGCTGGCACCTGCTGTTACACTCTGTGCATGAGGGAACTGTGCCTCTGCTCAGCTGGCTTGCCCTAACACTCAGGAAAAACCTACAGAGTATCTTTAAACTTGATTCCTTGATTAGCTTCAGTGGTTTTAAAGCTCTTGTTGGTAGTCACTACAGTGACATTTGTAACTGCCAGTAGCCTTCAGTGATCCACCAGCTGTGTTAATGTTCATGCTAGAATCTTCTTCTGTCATCCAATGAGTGCCCTCAATGAAATGGTATGGATCTGGATAACCACTGTTATGATATATCTGTATATAGCAAGCTAAACCATAAATGAATGCCATGTTGTATATCCTATGCCTCTATATAACAGTCTACAGTATGTTTTTCCATTTGTGTCCGTGTTCTGTATCGCCCCCCCTTCCATCATGCTAATTGCTTTTTCTGCATGTGCTTCAGTGTAAATGCACTGAACCATTTCACTGTCCCATCCAAGACCTCCTTGCAAATGAGCATCACTTAAGAAAGCATTTTCTGGTAACACAAAGAAATACTAATTTGGTTAGAGGAAATGAAGATATGGAGATACTTTATTTTAGAAACATAGAATTTGTCAGCAGACAAGGGCCGTTTGGCCACCCAGTCCACCAAGATGGTCCATGCCTAGTCTGTCTTCGCAGACTCCGACTAGGGTTACCACCTGTCCTGTTTTTCACAGGACAGTCCTGATTTGGGCAGCTGTGTCCTGCAAAAAAAACATGAAAAATACTACATGTCCTGACTTTATAGTAGAAAAAATATTTCCTAATTTTCCACTAAATGTTGCAGAAAACTAACACCTTAGCTAAAATACCCTAAAATAATAAGAAACAATAGCAGCTAAGAAACTACAAATACTTAGCCTTAATTCTGACTATACAGAGAAAACAAGTCTGTTGCATTGGTCGAGGTTATGTACGGTCCTGTGAAAAATCATGTTTCAGTAAGAAATGTCCCACTTTGGGCTTCTTAAAAGGTGGTAACCCTAACTCTGACTGGTCTCCGGCGATCCTCCCTCTTCTTTGCCATTTCCTAATGTCTGTCCCATGCATGCTTGAAGCACCATACAGTTTTCACCTTCACCACTTTTTCTGGTAGTCTATTCCAGATGTCTACCACTCTTTTACTGAAGTAGTGCTTCCTCGCATCTCTCCTAACCCCCCACTTTCATTGCATGCCCCCTGGTTCTGGCGTTCTTTCTCATAAGCAAGACTTCCTGCTTGCACCCTTTTCATCCCCATGAAGTACTTGTAGGTCTCCATCATGTCACCTTTTACTCTCGTCCTCCAGGGCGTACATGTTGGGATTCTTCAGTGTCTCTGCATACGGCTTTTGGTGCAACTCCTGCACCAGTTTAGTTGCCCTCCTCTGGACTGCCTCCACATGGTCTATGTCCTTTCTGGGGTATGTCAACCAGAATGTAACACAATACTTCAGATGAGGACTCACCAGCAAGTGATACAGTGGTAACACCTCCTCTCATCTCCTGTTGAGACACTTGTCCCTATGCATCCCACAGGCCCTATCCACTGCTTTGTCACACTACCCTGTCTCTTCAGGGTCATCAGATATGATAACCCAAAGGTCCCTTTCTTGCTTAGTGACCTATGGTACCTCCCCCACTTCCTATACTCAACTCTTGGGGTCCTGTGCCCTAGGAGTATGATTTTGCACATGTTGGCATTGAACCGCACTCATTTTAAAATCTGTTTATCTGCAACCAAGTCACACAGATGTCAGCACAAAATTTCATATCAAAATGTGGGTCAAGAATGGGGGGCGGGTAGGAGGATAGTACAGTTTAAAACAAATCTATTACATAACACATTAAAGTATTTTGATACTTGTACAGTTTTTAACTAGAAATACAAATCTGGTCAAGACAAATGACACTAATCACGTAGCAGGTCTGTTTCCATGTTCTTCTCCAGTGGGTCCCAAACAGTTTGATTTGTTTGAAATTTATTTAAGACAGAGCATTGTGCCCTCTCAATTGTCATGCTTTTAATCAATGCATTGCTCAAATGAGCTATTTTGGGAGGGTCTCGGCCAGCCAGGACTGTGCCAGGGCCCGTTCCCCTATGACTAATCCTATTAACCAGAGAGGATGTCTGTAGTGGTTTCCCTGTTACTCCCTGGTAACCACCCTAATAAGATTTGCTCTGCTGTCCTTTTATAAGGAAGGCCCAGAATTTCTGAGAGATTATGGACTATGCCCCCATATCTGCCCACCTTGGGACACTACGGGACCGGGTTTACAATCTCTTGAAACATATGCCAATTTGTTCAAGTGCGTGTGAACTTGAGACTAGGCTCTTAAAATTGATTTCTGAATATATATTACTTATCCACTCACTTCTATTTTCAATTTATCTTTGCTTACTGGATGTTTCCCTGATGAATGGAAACAAACAATAATCAAACCCATTTACAAATCAGGTGACAGAATGGATATGGACAATTATCATCCTATTTCCCTTTTGCCACCTTTGGGTAAGATTTTTGAGAGACTTGTGAATAAGCAGATTTCTGCCTACTTACAAGATAATGGTTTTAGGACACCTGAGCAGCATGGGTTTCGAAAATTCCATGGGATGGGGTCGGCCTTGGCCAGGTTCACGAACTACACCAGTGTTGCTATGGATGAGGGTTTGCTCACTGGTGCTGTGTTCGTGGACCTGTCCAAAGCCTTCGATTGGTAAGTCATCCCTTGCTGATCAGGACGCTCCGAAGCTATGGATTCCTGTTGACTGGTTTCATAGTTATTTGTCTAAACAACCACTTAAAGTAGGATTAAATGGAGTATTTTCTTCTAGTAGATTCTTATTACAGGGGGTGCCCCAGGGGTCCGTTCTGGGCCCACTTTTGTTTACTGTGTTTGTAGACATTGTTCCATCTTATATTGAATGACACACATTATCTGATTTATGCAGATGACATTATTTTGTACAAAAGTTCGATTTCAGCGGAACTTATTAATAAGTCCTTAAATAAGGACTTTGCTGTACTCTGTAGGTGGTTAAATATGAATCATTTGGCATTAAACAATACAAAAACAAAATGTATGCTTTTTGGATCTAGAATTAGACTCAACAGATCTCAGAATTTGTCCATCTCTGATTCATTGGGTAATGGGATGGAGCAGGTAAAACAATTTAAATATCTTGGAGTCCTGTTGGACCAATACTTAAATTTTTCTGATCATGTAAATTTTATTTCTCGTCAAATAAATCAGAGACTGGGTGTCTTATTCAAGTTTCAATCATTGTTGACCTTACCAGCAAGGTGTGCAATAGCTGAGGGTGTATTACTACCTCAGTTAAATTATAATACATTCCTTTTTTCAAATTTGTCTAATAGAGTGTTATCTCTTCTTACTAATGTGTTTCACGGTATCTGTAGATTTACCTTTAAAATGCCTTATTCTACACACCATTGTGAACTGTACAGACTATCTGCCTGGCTTCCACCTAGGCTGAGTTATTTATACAGTTTATGTTCTTTAACTGATAAAATCCTCCGTCTAGGTACAGATTCTCCATTGTATTCATTATTACATATTAAAATAAATTCACGGGAACTTCGTTCAGATCATCAAATTAAGTTAAATGTTCCCAAGACCAAGACTAAAATGGGTGATGGTTATTTTTCTTATTCTGCTGCTAAAAATTGGAATGAGCTTCCTATTATTTTATATGAGAATGTTTGTCATCAAACTTTTAAAATTAGGTTAAGAAATCATTTTCTTGGCAAACTGCATTGTTGTTGTTTTTCAATTAGTATTTTATTATATTTCTTTTTTTATTGATTGTTGTAGTGTACTTGTGTGATGTATGTCATAAAAAATGTTGTAATTGTATTGTAGTGTGAGTTTTGTTCATTGTAAACATCTTGACTGTATATGTATATGGTCCCCAGTTCATACATGAAAACGGGCCTCTGGATCATTGTACTTACCCAGTAAACAAAGGTTTAAAAAAAAATAAAAGTACATTAAAGTTCCCTCTGATGCCATGCATTCTGCACGTGTTGGGTTTGGAGGGGGGGGTCGATCTTATGAGCTAATGCAGGGGTGAAATATACTTGGTGCAAGAAGCTGAAATGTACCTGGTATAGTCTTTTACTCTTGGAGCATAGAGATATTCCCCTAATTACTTCTGCTCAGTCAGCCTTGGTCCAGTGGGGCTCTTCAAAGTAGGTTTCCCATTTTGCTTTCAGTAGTTTGAGACTGTCTTGATCCCACTTCTCATTAAGAGAATATATAACTGTTTTATGGGGCCTACTCTTGTAGAGGTGTGTGTCACATCCCATTAAGAGAGTATACAACTGTTTTATATGGCATACTGTTGTGGAGGGATGGAGGATTACCTCTTCTACTAGAGACCTTTGTGGGGCAGAGATCAGTGTTCCTAGGACATGTTAAAGCGGGACTCTGGTCAAAATTTCAGACACCAATAAATTCAGATTTTGGATCGGCATAGCCCCAATCAGCCACATGCCAAAAATAAGATCTCTAAGTTACTTTATTTAAAAGTTACAAATCATTTTACAACCCTAAATTCACTGCCTATTCAAAAAAGCCAGTTTCAGTGAAGAGCTGCTGCTGATGTCATCTCCTGAACTCAGTGTATTCCTCCCTGTCAGCAAGCTTATAGGACCTGTTTCTCCAAAGTTTAAAGATCATGTGCAATGGTTTCCACAGGTAAAACAGGCAGCACCATTCAATAAACATTGCTCTAAAAACTATGCGTGTTTCAGGTTTTGTAACAAAGTTGACAAATTTGTATTTGGGTTGCTGGATGCCAAGTCATAGCACTTTGCTGTGAGGTTTGTGACTAGACCACTCTGATGTGGTGAAAGGCTGTGATCATTCACATCTGTCATTCGGTTCAGGTGATTTCTCAGGATGGCACTTAAAAACAATTATCCCATCTCCCTGTAAATGAGGGTGGGTGAGATAATGCTGTTTTGAAACCTTACTGCAAGTTTCTATGCAGTAGCCAGCTCAGTGTTTTCTCCCTGGCAGGCTGTTACTTGGCCTACATTCAGGCTTATCAATTTTGTACTCCACAGCATACAAGGGCAAGAAAGAATGCTGGGCTCCGATTGGTCAATCTGGGACTGGACCTGTGATTTTATCCCAGCATAACATCGTAGATCTAGTCCCAGCACACACACATGATCGAGTGTCATCAGTACAGAGATAGAAAAATTTGCTATTTACTGTACCCACAATTCCTCACTATGTAAATTAGTATACAGGGTATTATATTGTTGTACTCACTACAGAAATAGGACACTACATCTACCAGTAAAGAAATCTTGTCAGTTATATAGTGTATGCACAATACTTCATTTTGGAATAAAAAAAAAAAATCTGAGCTCTTATGTTGCTGTAACCACTACAAAAATAGGAAATGGCACCTCCGAGTAAGGAAAATGGAAGACCACTTCATGTTGTACCCACAATGCCATGCTACAGGCATCTACATATACGGTGCTAAACTGCATTCACCACTACCAAAATAGGAGACTGCACGGATGAGTAAGGAAAATTCAGGTTTACTTTATAATCTACCCAGAATTCCTTGTTGCAGTATGTAAATCGGCATATTATCTGCTATACTGCTCTAACCATTCTCCTAATGTGAAAATGTATTCTAAAATGTATTTTTAATAATGCACTCCAGTGTGTGTGTGTCGTGCTGGAATAACGTCACTTCTCAGATGTTGGACACACTTGGCCTTATCCCAGCACGCCATACACCCTGTCATTCATTATTCCTTTACTAAAATAATTTTACCAGGGCTAACATTTCAACCTCTAGTAGGAATTAACACATGTAAGGCCCCTATTAAAACGTTTTGTAAAGCAGACACTGACAAACAGCAGTGAAGTTACAAAAATTACAATACTAATAGCAGTACAACTTCTTAACAGGCACAGTAGAGTAGCATCCCAAATGGTATCAGCAGCCTGGAGGCATTCTGACTCAGCATTCAGCAACCCTGGAGAAACAGACCACACCCAAAAGGCATTAACAAAATATGAATTTATTTAAGTCTTTGATTAATGATGAATTTGTCAGCATTGTTATAAAACCTGAAACGCATAGTTTTTACAGCAATGTTTATTGAATGGTGCTGCCTGTTTTACTTGTGAAAACCACTGCACATGATCTTTAAACAGGGCGGGTCCTATATGTTTTGCTGACAGGGAGGATCAGACTGTGAGTTCAGGAGGTGACATCAACATCAGCATTTCACTTAAACTGGATTTTTTGAAGAGGTAGTGAAATTAGGGTTACAAAATAGCTTATCATTTTAAAATGAAGTAACACAGAAACCTAATTTTTGGTATGAGATTTATTGAGGGTATCCTTTTTCTAATTCTGCAATGTAGCACTTTTGGCAGAAGTCCCTCTTTAAATTCTTTACCTCATTTGGAGATAGGTAAAGAAGTCTCCTGGGCATAGCTTGTAAGCTTGGGAATGGCACTGAAAGGAGATCAGACCTCCCCTTCATATAGTTCACAGACCCTGTATAGCCCTTTCTCCTCCCAGTTGGGCAATGCCCTGCTTATTTGTTCTGGTGGTGCCAGGTAACTCCACAGTCCTCTCTGCGTGTCAGATTCAGGAGATGATGTAGTAGAAGTAGAATTTATTTATATATGGCACCCTTCCCCTGAGGTCCAGGACACCATTACAATAAAATAAAACCTACAACAGAAGATACACACCACAATACAACAGACATTTATACAAAACATACAACAATACAATACAAAATCTATAAAATGAAATAATTCCCATTAAAACACCACATAAAAGCAAAACACTATAACTCATTTGTAATATATGGATAAGCCTCAATAATACTATACTAAGTTATACAAACATTTCCCAGTAATACATCACTACTCTCAATAATACTATCATGAAAAGTGATAATACTATCGTTTTGCTGATAATACTACAGTTCAAAGGTCATCTCCAACTGTAGAATTATCAATGGATCCATATATTACAAAAAATAACAGAAAGATAAGTGTTTTACAAGACAGTAATACCATCTCGAGGTTTTGGGGATTTCAGGACCTCTCGAGCTTTGCTCTCGAGGTTCCATGTCCCCAAAACCTCTCGATGGTATTACTGCCTTGTAAAACACTTACAGTTCTGTTATTCTATTTATAATGGCTATAGATAGATGTGCTGAAGAAGTTATATAGGTTCACCAAGAGCCTGCTGAAATAAATATAGTTTTAGCTCCTTCTTAAAAGCATCCACCATGGGGGCCTCCCCTAAGGTCCTGGCAAGGAGTTACAAAGCCCGAAGCACTGGGCCTGCTACTTCAAAGGCCCGGTCCCTTAAGTTTGTAATCTTGCTGTAGGAATCATCAGGAGGCCCTCCTTGGAGAATCAGAGTGGCCGAACTGGGGTGTACGGGTGCAGGAGCTCACTCAGGTAGGCTGGGCCCAGCCATGCAGGGCCTTATTGGTTAACAAACCTATTTTAAACTAGATGCATCACTTCACCGGCAGCCAGTGCAGGCCACGCAGTGCTGGAGAAATATGGCTAAATCTTGACAAGCCCGTAAGTAACTGGGCAAGTGCATTCTCCACCAGCCGCAGGTGTCGCAGTGCACCTCCACTGACTCCAAGGTATACAGCATTACAATAGTCCAGCCTCGAGGTCACGAACGAGTGGATCAGTTTAGCCAGCTCTTGAGGGGAATCAAGGTTCTGATCTGTCAGATGTTCTGAAGATGAGAAAAGCCAGACCGGACAATGGCCAACACCTGGGCCTCTATTGTCAGGCCTTGGTCCAGCATGACTCCCAGATTCTTCACCCTGGTGCAGGCTAGCAGGTCTGTGTCACTCAGCCAGAGCCCAGAAACTCCAGCGCCAGCTGGCAATCTCCCCTTTTTGACCCAGCTCAACCACTAATACCTCAGTCTTTGTGGTGTTCAATCTCAGCTAGCTGGAAACCATCTAGACCTGGATCTCCACCAGGCACTTATTAAATACACTGATGGTAACCTGAGTACCGGGTGCAAAGGACTGATAGAGCTGGGCATCATCCACATACAGTGAAACCCCAGCCCAAACAGTCTAATGACCATGCCTGAGAGAGCATGTGCACAGCAAACAACATTGGCAAAAGGACAGAGCCCTGAGGCATGCCACAGGACAGAACCCTCAGGCTCAAGGAATAATTTCCCAGAATTACCCTCTGGGTTCTGTCCCATAGAAAGGACTCAAACCTGTGGAGCACAGTGCCAGTGAGTCCAGTGTACTTCCAGAGCTGATTCATAAGTATGCCATGGTCCACAGTGTCAAATAATGAAGAAGAATTGAGGAGGCCAAGAACTGATCACGCTCCTCTATTCTTCGCTCTGAGCAGGTCATTAAGCACCCTTACCAGAGTTGTCTCCATGCTGTGCCTAGTGTTGAAACTCAACTGGAATGGCTAGTAGATGTTCAAGGCCTTCAAGTGTGCCTCAAGCTGCAGTGCAACCACTTTCTTGATAACCTTACCTAAAAAGGGCAGGTTAGAGACTGGACGATGTTCACCAAAACATCCACATCCAAAGAAGCTTTTTTCAGCAGGGGTCATACTAGATCACTCTTGAGTGCCTCTGGAACAACCCATCGTGCAGAGAATACTGGACAATGTAGGTTAACACTGAGCCCAGTTGGACAATACAATTCACTAAGAGTCACACTGGGCCCGGGTTCAGATTACAGCACATCGGTCGCAGCGTCAAGATGACCCGGCAGATCTCATCCACTGTTACTGGCTGAAAATTTACCCCAAGAACACCTCCTGCATTTGTGGCCTAGAAGTGGACCATTGCCGGGAACATAAAGCCCTGGTGGGATAATATTGACCCTGATGGATGACACCCTATCTGAGAAGAACCAAGCAAACTCCTCACATCTCATGAGTGAAATCTCTCTCTTGGGCTTCAGACAGGCCAGGTGGAGCAGCCTATTTATAGTCCGAAAGAGCTCAGCTGGTCAGATTCTTCCCAGCAGCAATCTCACTTGACAGAAAATCTGCTGCCTTCTGAGAACTTGCCTTCTGATATTCCTCATGATGGGAAATCAAAACTAGTTTGTCTTCTGTGGACCTCAACTTCCTCCAACAATGCTCCAACCTCTGTTCCCTGGATTTAAGTGCCCTCACCTTGCCGTCAGACCACAGCGACCCGAAGCACAATATCAGGGGGCATACACAGACTGGTGCTAGAATGTCGAGCACCCCAGTTAAGGCCCTATTATAGGTTGACACTGCAGCCTCCGCATCCCCAGCGCATGCTGCTAACATTTCCAAGGTGTCCAGTACTGACAGTCCTTCAGGTCCTAGCCCTCTCAAAGGTCGGTACTGGACTACCTCCACAGGAGATGGACTATAAGGGGGGCCATGAAACAACCTGATGAGACAGTGATCCGACCAAATGACCAGATCAATCTCGAGGCCATCCACCTCGAGCCACGGGGAGAATATCTGGTCCAGTGCACGGCCATGGAGGTGGGTCACGGAGGTAACAATATGCGCTAGGCCCAGAGTATCTGTAGTGTGGAGGAAGTCTTCTACTACTACTACATGCCCTATGTGAGTAATCAGTGCATATATCATTATGAACAGAAGCCACTAAAAATGAAAAAGGGAGCAACCAAATTAAACTAGCGAGGGACTGCATTATATAGTATGTTATTCAAAATGGCTAAGGTGCTGTGGAGCAGGACAGTGTGACAGGTAAACACACATCTGTACAGCAGAGAATGATCGTGAAGAAGAGAGAAAACAGGATAAAAGGGGTCTGGTTAAAAAAGATGGCAAAGTGCCATTTAGATGTTGAGAGCAGAAATCTGCATACAGATAGCAAAAAAGGTGGGTTAACACAGGGAGACAAGGAGGGCAGGTGAGAGATGGATGAGGGTGAAAAAGTAACGCACAGCATGTCTGTAGAGGAGGAGGGAGGATGAGGGGCGAGGAGAGAAGGGAGGAGAACGCAGGATGAAAGAGGACCCAGACAGTGAAGAGAAGGGGTAGATGGAGGAGGAACTTGTTGTAAGCAGAGGTGAGTGGGGGGTGAGAAGGGAAGGGGAGGGGGATGCAAGATTAAAGAAGACCTGGATGGTGTAGAGAAGGAATAGATAAAGGAGGAACGTGGTGTGAGTAGAGGAGGGTGAAAGAGGGGTGAGGTGGGAAGGGGGATTCAGGATGGAAGATGACCTGGAGGATGTAGAGGAGGAGTTGATGGAGGAGGAATATGTGAGTAAAGGAGAAAGGGGGAGGGAGAGGGAGGAGGGTGAGGAGGGATGGAGAGGGATGCAGGATGGAAGAGGACTTGGAGGGTGTAGAAAAGGAACAGATGGAGGAGGAGGAGGAACATGTTGTGAGTCGAGGAGGGCGGGGGATGGTGGGGGTGGGTGGAGGTGAGGAAGGAAGGGGATGCATGATGAAAGAGGACCAAGAGGGTGTAGAGAAGAAATAGATGGAGGAGAAACCTGTCGTAAGTGGAGGTGAGTGGGGGAACAAGGAGGAGGGGTAAGGATGAAAAGTACGGGGGACACAGGATGAAAGAGGACCAGGAGGCAGGCGAGAAGGAGTAAACTTAGGAGGGACATGTTGTAAGTAGAAGTTAGTAAGCGAGGTGGAGATGAGTGTGGAGGGAAGGAGATGGAGATGCAGAATGAAACAGGACCTTAAGGGCATAGTGAAGGAGTAAATGTAGGAGGAACATGTGAGTGGGGAGGAAGGAGGAGGGGTGAGGAGGGAAGGGAAGGGGTGCAGGATGTATCTGGATGGTGTAGAGGAGTACATGAGGAGGAACATGTTGTGAGTAGAGGTGAGCGAGGGGGGAGGAGGAGAGGGGAGCTTGAGAAGTAAGGAGGGAAGGGGACGCAGGATGAAAAAGGACCAGGAGGGTGTAGAGAAGGAGATTTTGGAAGAACATGTGAAAAGGGTGGCTGGAATACTGACTGAGGCACAGAAGAAAGTATGGAAAAGTGGATGTAGAACAACAACTGTAAAAGGCCCTGATCAAGGCATCTGACAGTTACTGAAACACTGTAGGTTAGTAAATACAGTGTAATATTACCCCCTTGTCACCTGGGGTTACTAGAATCCCACTTAGAACTAGTGACAGGCAGGGAAAGGCAGCTTGTGAGACACCAGTTAAATGGGTTTCACACTGTCTCACTCTGTCCTCAGTCTCTGCTGAGCTGGAGGGATGACATCACCATAGAATTCTCACAGCAGCATAAGCCACATTATAATGTTGGCTGCAGGGGTTCATGTTAGAACAGTGGGGAATTCAAGTCAGTCTTGGTGAGAGAGCAGTGAGAGGAAGGTGTGTGCTGTAGTTGGCAGCCCCTCAGAGCCTAGCTCTGATTTAGAGCTACATCAGAAAGTGGGTTGTGTGTTCTCACCCTAGAAAGGAACACAGAAGAGACTGAAAGAAGTGGTAGAGACCGCTCCCCGTAGTTGTTCCAGTGCCCCAACCCCAGAGGGATTGGGGGGGGTCCAGCATTTCAAGGGCTATCCCCTGGCCCTGCTTGGAGAGGGAAAAGATGCCTGAAAGAGAAGTGTACTGAGAGTACCAGAGAATTTTGTGTTTTCCTTTGAAAGAAGCCCTGGGGCACCTGCATACCACGGTGAGTCTATTCTGAAATAGAGCCTATGTTCACCAAGACAGAGTTGTGTAAAAGTATCTGCCTACTGTGGGGTCAGGACAAGACTAGCCAAGTACAGTGCTTTTAAATTTGTGTATGGCTTGGAAGCATCTGAGACAGTGGGGGTCTAAGGAGTGGACATAGCCACTAACAGAACTTTTTGAGTCAGGACACCACCTAAATATCGTGTAGAATGCTAAATGTGTCACACATTTCAAGACAGCATCTACAACCAGTAGTTTCGAAGAAAGGTGTTGTTCCAAAGGAATGGCTGGGTACGGATTTGGGAACAAGAGGTGAGAGATCCCTATCTGGAGTAACCAGGTTTACCTCTACGGGTTCAGTCTGGGCACCTATAGCTTTCTCCCAGGCACTTGGCCAGTGTCTGCAGAAAGTACCCAGACATGGGATTAAGGATGATTTTTCCCTTTAGAGCTAGAAAAGTGCTCATGGGTGGTTGAGGGAGCCACCATCAAACTCCATGCCATATGGAAAAGTGTCCAAGGACTGGCCGGGGTGCCAAGTCAAGGAATCAAAGTAGAAGAGTACCGGTTCAGGCCATGTGAGCCCAGAGTAGTTCAGAACCTGAAGGTTTTCGTGTGATGAAGGGGATGTGCTCTGACCTCTGCAAATCTGCATTGCCAGTGAGTGCAGCCCTGTGGGGGTCCATCTTTGCTTTGTTATTCCTGTGTTGATGTGAATAAAAGCCACACTCTAGAATCCCATTCCTGGTTTGGACATTTTCAGTTATTGCTTCCTGTGTGTGGAGTTACTTGGGCACCACTGACCAGAAGTACAAACCTAGCATAATGCTGAGCAAATAGTTTTCTCCCCCCGAACCTAGGGAGGTTACAAAATGGAGGCACATAGAGTCCGTGAAAGATAAAGTTTTTAATAGGTGACTACCCCCACCCCTCTCGGTGTGATGTGAGAGGAGCAGCCCTGCTGACAGAAACAAAGGGGGGGCCGGTGGGGGGAGGTTACAGTGGGTTAGTCTATGTTTATATGTATACTGACTAATGTCATTTTTTTTTTTTTTTTTTTTTTTTTAACATGAATGTTCTCTCATGTTGCCTGAAGCTGACAGAACTGCTCAGCTTTGCATCGTGGTCCTCTCGTCCAAACAGCATGAGAGAACATTTGTACTCAGTACTGCTCTTGCACCCACCCAGTTTATTAAAGGCTCTGGGTCGGATATTCCAATATTTTGAACTGTGCTAGTAGTGTCTGGAATGTACAAAACATGCTTTGCACATCCTAAACCCTGCAAGCAAAGTTATTTGTGCGTGTTTGCTAACTGGTGCCTAGTGCATATGTATAGCAGCCCACTTTATAGGCACATGCGGCATATTCATCTGTTTCCAGCAGCACTGATTAGATACCAGTGTGAGTACAGTATTAATACTGTGACTTGTACAGCCAAAGGGACTGTACTTACATTAATGACACAGTGACCAAAGGCAGAGGTGAGAGGAGAGTAAGTGTCAGACACAATCTTGAAGTCCTGGTTCAGGGGCGGCAGTTAGGATTAGCATTTGAAGTGGGTGGGCCACTAGGCTACCAGGAACATTATAAATAATTTAAACTGCTGGAGCAGGTATGGGGTGAGGAAGGGGGCACTAGACTACCAGTGACATTATTAATAATTTTAACTGGTGGCACAAGGTCGAGTGAGGGAGGGGGCTAATAGACTACCAGGCACAGTATTAATAATTTTAACTGGTGACACAGGAATCTAGTAAGGAAGGGGGGCCACTAGACTACCAGGAACAGTATTAATAATTTTTTTTAACTGGTGGCACAGGGATCGAATGAGGGAGGGGGCCACTAGACTACCAGGGACAATAATAATAATTGTGACCCTTGGGTCACAGAGTCTGGGTTCACACTCCTGCCTGGTGACTGTACTGGGACCATCTGATTGAGGGGGTCAGGTTCATTCTTTCTCCTGCAGTAGAGGGGTTTGTCCCAGAATAATTAATATATAGTGCAGAGCCTCCACCCAGAAAGAATAAGTGGGCCAGATGTTGTATGTAGTACCACCCCCTGGGATGCAGTTCCTACCCACCTCCCTACACTGGACTTGACCATCCCCTGGGGACCACTAAGACAGTTGTTACCTTCACCAATAAACACTTCAATCAGGTTATATAAACTGAGTGTACACAAAGAAGTAAAATTCAACAAATTAACAGTGCTTTTATTTAAGAACACAAGCCTGGAAATTGGAAGAAAAGGAGGGGTTAGGCAGTTGCAAGTCACATTCAGCACTCCCACCCTATAGCAGTGTCCTCCGAGAGCCACTGTACTGTGGATCTCTACCAACCTCTCAGATTCCACACGGTCTATAAAGCACCCACCCAATTAAGGGGCACAAAAAGAGGAATTATACTACACAGGGTGTAGTAACTCTTTAGCTGGTACCAGCAGTAAAACTAAAGTTGCAAGTATGACATGTTAACCAACGACTCTGGGTACCGAGGAATTGCACTAAAGTCCCAGTGCAGGCCTGGTTGCTGTGTTGCCCAGGTTCGGTCAGTGATGCACTTGATGAAAATTAGTCAGCTTGCAGTTTAACTCCTAACTGGCCATGGTATGCTAGCACCATTTAAAGAACTTGAAATCCAAATGGAAAGTGCTTGCAAACCAACTTGTCATCCAAATGCAGTACTTGTAATTGTAATCCAAAATTTGAAAAGTACAAAAGAGCCTCGCCAGCAATGCCAGCTCTCATGAGACCCATGGATGTATCAGTTCGCTAAAGGCAGGGGACAGTACACAACAACAGGGTGGACAGCCAGGAACCGTGCCCAGTGGCCTAGGGATGAGGCACTTCAGATTCCCTCCGATATTCTACAGCAGCACAGCCCTTTTGGCACATACCTCTCAGGTAACAACCCTTCTGCCTCACACCTCTTAAGACACAGCCCATCTGGATCAGCTTTCAGTCACAGGAGCACTACACAGTAGCTTCCCAGTCAAACCCTCCAACATTAGACAGATGAAAACAGGTACACGTCTTTTTGCAGTGAGTGGGGAGAGCACTCCCACTTCTGTCCATGAGTATTCCAAGGGCTTGTTCAATAACTGGGATGAGTAACAGTTTGTGAGCACTCCACTACTACTACTACTACTACTACAAAACCCACCATTTCTGCTTCTGATTTACTAACTTCTGTACCTGTGTACTACAGCTAACATCTGTGTTGAGTCTGAATACCCGGTGAACAAATTTAACCCTTCACACAAGGCACAGGTGCATAAAAATGATGGAGGTGGCGGCGCAGACTGTCACACTTTTATTTTACCAAGGCATCACATTTAAAATGATAAGGGACATTATTAAACACTAAGTTAAGTCAGCAGAATTGTCAGAATAGTACCACTCTGTTTTTCAAATTTCTTGGAAGTTCTAGTGCATACCTCTTGCTAAAGTTGCAGCTGCTGTAGTTCATAGCCAGGCTCAGTCAGAGTGTGCAGCACTGCAGTGTTCAGAGAGATCGATGTCCAAAATCCACGGTCACAGACCCAGCCAGCATCTCAAGTCTCAACAAAAACAAAAACCACAGACTTCAGCTAAGTAGCACTGCAATAAGTGGAACCAGCTCACGTTTCACAGTGGGATCGAGGAGATGTGGACCGACGTCCAGACAAGACACAAACAGCGATGTGCCGGTAAATAAATTCAATTCTTGCAATGTGCTCGTGGCTTGGTTCAGTGACAGCAAGTTATCCACTGTTATATCTGACAAGAGTCACTCCCGCCAAGTCAAGTGTCAGGGAAAAGGCTGCAGTACTGCTCAGCTGATTCCGGGGGTCACACAGGTGAGCCTTCAGCCGGTGGCGCTGGCGCATGTCAGTGCAAGTGGTGGTCACCATGGGGACCGGATGCTTTTCCCCTCGGACCCCCAGCTTGCACTCACTCACTCACTGCAGCACTGAACAGACAAGACTGGGGAAAACTACATAAATTAAAGTATTCTCAGGTTGCTGAAAATTCGGTACACACTGAGAACTAGCCAGGATCTGGTACCACTGTTAGAAATCTGGTATTGTACTAGCCAAAATGGTACAGTTGAAGGGTCTGCCCAGTTCCTAAGGAGCCCAGATCTCAGGAAGGACCTCCACGATGTGACTCCCCTCTGGATTGAGAAGTACCCTAATAATCGGGGCATGCACCTTGTGTCTCCCTGTTCCTTGATCCGCCCCACTAAATAAGGGCTAGCAGGTCCCTTACCTGGCTCCGATGAACCTGGGTAGCATGCAGAAATCTCTGTCTCTTTTCCTATACAGCTCCGCAGCTTTGGAATGCTGCAGTTCCCCATAGGCTCAAACTTCTCAGTGGTTTCTTCTAACAGGTGCTCCTGTGGCACAATGTCACAACTTTCACTATGCCAGTGCCTTTCCCTGGCACAGTCCTCAGATAATACAAAGCCAAGATAAGGCAAATGGGGATTTTGCAGGATAAACCCTGGTGAGGGCTCACAGGATTGTTTGCTTGGCTAGGCCTCTGGTTTGATCTCACCAGCAGTAGTGTCTCTGCTCAACTGCCACAAGCTCCACCACAGCCCAGAACCCTCTTCTCCCCAGTTCAGTGTCCCATTCGATAGGCAGGGCAGTCTATTAGTCCTTCTACCCTCTTCTGCCCTCTGACTGACCCTTGTAGTCCACCAGTCCATGTAGGAGGGTCAGGGTCACTGATTGCATCATCCTACCAAAAATCCCCTGGCGTTGTCTCTGGGCCTCCTGGCCTTCTGACTGGCTGAGCTGTGGGATCAGAAGTTGCCAATATGGCCACATCCATGATTTGTAGAGGAGCTCTATGCTCCAAACAGTCAATTTTATTTAGTTCTTTGTCCTTTATAGGCATGCTGGCCCCCCCAGAGAGATGCAGACCCTCTGTGCTGACGTCCCAACCCTGGTCAGAATGAATCTTCTTTGGCGGTCCATAATGAACAAAGTACTATTCAGACTGAATCTTGGCTAGGGTTGTGACCTTTTGGTCTTTTTCAGGAAATGTTTGGGCATTGATTTTTGTATCAACTGCTCCCTTCCCCGGGTCATATCTGGAAACGAGCCTTGGCTCAGTGTGCCTTCCCTGATTACCAATTTTCAAATAAATAAAAAGACGAATACCCAGAGTAGTGTCTGTTACCACCAGGATGTTGGCAATGTTCTTTTTGTCTGGATCCAAGCACAAAACATCAATGTAAGCCAAGTCTGTGAGAGCACTTGTAATATTGTTCACCAAAGGGGCTGTTCAGGTGGGCAGTGTTTTCCACTGGATGCATCTCATATACTATTTACAGTAGTTCTCCACCTCATTGCTAGGCCAATAAAACCTTCTTCTAACTTGGTCCAATGTTCTGTCAACACCCAAGTGTCCCAACTCATCATGCAGGACTTTGACAGCCAGTTTTCTGAACCTGACTGGCAGCAAAAACTGCTTTAGGCTTAGCCCTTCATTGCTCTGTGGCTCTCTGTAAATCACTCCTTTGTGGACTTCAATTTATTCCACTCTCTCATTAGCAGGGAGGTGTCCGGATGATTCACTTTGACAAATTCTGGGTGTCACCCTCTTTGGAGGGTTTTAGCAATGCCTTCAATTTTAGGGTCCTCAGTTTGCACTTTTTTTGCAGTCCTGAGAATTCATTTGCGGCAAAGTGGGTGTACTGAGGACCACAACATTGCAATAGGCCACAGGTATGCAGTCTGACAAAGCGCCCAAGCTTTCTGCCGAGCAAGGTAGTTCAGTGGAGTTTGTCTATTTTTCTGGGTGATATCTTTTGCATAAAGCTTGAATGGCAGTCTCTGGGATTCGGATCCATTCTGTCCCTGGCATCCCTGAGTGGGGACTTCTAGATAGCACTTTAGCATCAGTGTTGCTTTTCCAGGCAATGCTCCACACAGTGATCGCATGTCAACAGGGAAGACAGACAACCAGTGATGGCCTGCAGCATCCAGTTTTGCTGTCATCTGCACATAGGAGAGGGGTTATCATCAGTGTGGACTGTGGTATGGGCCCCATACAGATGCTTATGGAACTGATCGACAAATGCCCTTTTGAGTGCTAACTGTGGACAGGATAATTTATTTCTGGAGACACACTGTGGCTGGCATAAGCTATTGGCCAGAGCCCTTGTGGGTGTTCCTGATACAACAATGCTCCCAAACCACTTAGACTGGCATCTGTGTGCAACACGTATGGTTTTTTGGGTCTGCATAATCCAACACAGGGACATTATTCAGCTGTCTGATTATCTCTTCAAATGCATCATCACAAGCTCAGGTTCATCTGGGGCCAAACAGTTCATACACTCTGTATTCTATCAATCAATCAATCAATCAATCAATCAATCAATCAAACTTTATTTATCCAGGCAGTTACATCATTGAGCAAGCTCATTTTCAAGATGGTCCTGGACAAAGAGGACACTTTTACTTACAGTAGACAACACTTCAAACAAAAGTAGACATCGGTACAGGCAGTTACAATATACAAACTCACCACTTGGACGAATCAGACATGTAAAGCAAGTGCAAATATGGGCATTTAAAGTGCAGCGTATACTGGTTGTAGCTTACAGAGTACAAGTGAGGAGAGGGAGGAGGGACATAGAGAAGAGCAGTGGGAACAAAAGGTATCAGACATAGTAGAGAGGGAAAATATGGCAGCCTAATAGAATGAGGCCCCCTGCGAAGCTAATTGATGAGTGGGGGAGGTGGGGGGTTGAGATGGTTGCCCTAAAGGGATGCGGCCGACACGGGAAATAGGCGGCCCAGGATTACAAAGGTTAAGGGACTCAGTTGAGTGGGGTAAGGCTTTACCTGAATCAATCACACGCTGTTTTCAGGCCTCTATAGAGCAGCCCCCTAAATATAAAATGGCTGGACAGCAGGTTGATTTTAAGTAATTTTTGCATGTTATTCCAAAGCGCTGGTTAAAAGGAACCAATGGCAATTGAGCCAAGACAAGTCCTTGTTCGTGGTAGCTTAAAGGGGCACTGTCAGATTTGCTCCTTCGTTTTTGGCCAAAAGTAAGTAGTGTGCCTGTTGGCACTCAGCTATCACATATATACTTCAGAACGTCACTATATGTGGAAAACATAATGTTTTTATACCGTTTTTCTGCATTTTGCCAAAGTAGCTTTCTGTTCGGGTCCACGTTAAGTCCTCCACATACGGAAGCACATTCAGGTGGGGCAGCGGCGTAGAGTCACAGTGCTGCCCAATGCGATTTTTCATACTCGACATGCAGCTATATATTGCATGAGTCCTTGCACTATTCTAAAATGCTCTATCTATGACGACTACAAACGAGCACTGGGAGTACTGTAATTTATTTTGTAGCCATGGCGAAATCGCGCATGCACAGAGGCATGACCAAGATCCCACGCATGCGGAAGTACGTTAGTGCGTGCGCGGGGTTCAGCTGACGATGTGCAAAATAAGTACAATACTCCAGTGCTCGGTGCAATCAACTCATAAATAAAGCATTTAAAATAATGCAGAAGCATCACGCAACTATATGGCTGCATGTCAATGAAAAATCGCCGAGGGCGCGCCGTGAACAACGTCGACCTGTCTCGACCTCGAAGGACACGTCGACACTAACAACACAACGATAACATTATATTCACATAATGAGTTAAATATGACAACTGTTAACCCTACACAATAACAAAGAACTAAGCAAACAGTGCTTACTAAGAGGACAAGGAGGAGTTCCTGAGTCCATAGGCACCCTTTGAATGCTGCCTTAGCTTTTTTGTTAACTCGCTTAGATGGACACCAAAGGTGAGTTTGTTATCCAACCAGACTCCCAGATATTTAAATTTATCCACAAACTCTAGTGGTTTATTAAGGAGGGTAATAATCTGTGGGGTCCCAGGCATCCCCGTATTGTGGGATGGAGATATAATCATAGTTTTTGTTTTTTTGTGCATTTAACAAGAGCTTTAGATTCAGCAGGTTGTGCTGGAGGATGATAAAATCCTGCTGTAGCTCCTTGTACGCAATGTCCAAGGAGGGATTGGTAGTGTAGAAGACTGTCATCTGCGAAGAGACACTGTATATGTTTCCAGCAACAAGGCCAGAGTTGATGTAGTTGATGTAAAGGGCGAAGAGGATAGGTCCCAAAAGGGAACCTTGTGGAATGCCTCGGGGCAGTAGTTTTAGTGGGGAGAACTCCCCTTGGGCTTTAATGTGCTTTTTACGATTTGTGAGGTAGCAGCGGAACCACTTTACTGTAGCAGAGGTTAGACCGATGCTACTCAGGGAATCAAGAAGTATGGAATGATCAACCATATCAAATGCCTAGAGTGCATAGATGTGCTGTTTACTGTCCAGGGCTTTTAGCCAGTCATTTGACACTTTGGCAAGAGCAGACACAATACTGTGCTTGGGTCTGAAACCTGATTGGACTGGATTGAGGATTTTCTCATGATCCAGGTACTCCCTTAATTGAGAGTTTACAATTTTTTCAAGTAGCTTGGATAAAACAGGAAGCAATGAAATAGGCCTATAGTTGTTCAAGTCAGTGGGAGTCACCTGACTTGAACAGGGGGATAATGTTCGCGGTTTTCCAACTAGGCAGCAATTCTCTTTGGGATAATGAGCTGTTACAGAGATAGGCAATTGGAGCTGCCAGATAATAAGAACCTGCTTTTAAGGAGAAGGGTTCAAGCGATTCGGCACCAGCGCTCTTTTTGGTGTCCAGCAAGAGCAGCAGGTCCTCCACCTGTTTGTAGGAGACTGGCTGGAACTTGAAGAGGGGGCAGTCGGTAGGAGGGGCTATGGTTGGTCTAGTAGCTATTCTGGTGGTGCTTGTGGTGCTCAGTTTACTAACAGGTGACGTGTCGAATGCGAGGTCTGCAGTGGCGAAGTGGTTATTGAGTTGATAGTAAACTTTTTCAGGAGTGAACTGGGGTACCCTCTTGCTTTTCTGGGTAGCAGAATGATACGCTTGGGGACAAATTCTACAGAAGCTTAAGGATCTTGGTGTAATCTTTATTGAACCTGCAGTAATAGCAAAAGAATCCAAAGAAACTCTGCAGTTCACTCAGCCAGGGGGGTTTTGGCATGGCTGTGAACAAATGCCATCTTGGGACACAATGTAACTTACATACTTAGATACATAGACAGTGTCGGCAGATAAGGGCCTACGGCCCACCCAGTCTGCCCATCTGAGCTTGTAAGTTCACTTTATGTTTTCCTAGAAGTCTGCTGCTCCTTAACCCTGACCTCCAGAATTCCTTCATGTCTATCCCAAGCAATCTTAAGTCCCGTGATTGTTTCAGCCCCAACCACTTTCTCTGGCAGGGTGTTCCACTTGTCCACCACCCGTTCTGTGAAGACATTCTCTCTCATGTTTCCTCTGAATCATCCTCCCTCCAACGTCATCCCATGCCCTCTAGTCCTGGAACATCTTTTTCGCTTAAAAATAGCGTATTCCTGCACCTTATTCCTCCCTGTAAGATACTTGTATGTCTCTATCATATCCCCCCTCTCCCTCCTCTCCTACAGGGAGTACATATTAAATTCCTTCAACCTGTCCTCATAGGACTTGTGATGCAATCCATGTACCATCTTTGTTGCCCTCCTCTGAACCTTCTCTACCCTGGCTATGTCCTTACGTAAGTAAGTTCTCCAGAACACTGTCCCTGTTTGTGAGCCGAGCTGGTTCCACTTGATCAAGGTTCTGCAGAACTGGCACTTGTCAACAAACAGCTTGAGGCCAAACTCTTCCAGTCTGTCAAGTACTTTGAATTGTTAGGCTTCATGCACTTCAGGGTTCTCCCAAATATGTAATGTGTTCCAAGTACACAAGGCATTCCAACAAGTTTATGTCACCCACTGCTGTCTCCATCAGCCACTGGAATCTGGCTTGTGCCCAAATATACCTTGCAGCATTTGGAGGAACTCACAGAACTCCAGGGGACAGATGAACGCCATCTTTTCTTCATCTTGCTCAGCCATGGTGATTTGAAAGTAGCCAGACTTCAAATCCATCACACTGAACCACTGACTCCCATTCAGGCAATCTAGGGCATCTTTGACTCACTGCATAGTGCATTGGTCAGGTACAGTTTTTTTGTTTGGAGCCCCATAGTCCACACACATTCTGACAGCTCCACTATTCTTCCAGACAACTACAATTTGTGAGACATATGGGTCTCCTAGATTCCTGAATGATGCCTGCGACCAGCATCTCCTGCAAGTGCTTCTGGACATCATCTGTGCCAGCAGGGTCCAGTCATCCTGATCTCTTCTGAAAGTGTCTCACATCAGTGACCCGAATGTTGTGCTGTACACCCTTGAAATACCCAATGCCCCATTCCTTCAGGGAGAAAACTTTTCTCTGCTTGGCCAGCTTCTTTGGAATTTTGTTCTGCCACTCTGAACAAAGAGGCGTCTCCAAATGGAAACACTGAGGGATCCAAATGGCCTGGAATTTAATTATTTCTCTTTTGTAGCTGCATGGCCAGACAAGCACAGTAGACCCTGGAGAGGGTCTGTCCCCTTTGGATAGTCACTGGTCAGTCTGTTACACTTGTCACATGAACTGTTACTTGTCTGACATATGCATGAGCTTTAGTTGGCAATATGTTTAGCTTGACTGGAAGCCCCTCTGGAAAACTGGCTTCTTCTGGGCCATCCAACATTAGCAGCTGATTGTGGTAAGATCTCTTGCAGCGCACTATTCCCTCGATGGCATGCTCTGCTTTTTTGGGGGGTGGGGGGGGGGTAACACCACTTCAGATCAGTCTTGGCGCCAAACAGTTACCACAGATTCATCCTCAGGAAGAACAGGGGCTTTGTGAGTGTAAGCTTGCCTGACAAGCCCATTAAGGGGCATGAATGCTTTTCCTTGTTGGGCCTCAAAGTCTTTGCACAACTCAACTCAGCTTTGCACAAGCAAGTAGCTACTTCTGTCACCTTCTCAGAAATACTACCTGTGAGAGGCATTGGAGAGTGAAGGGGCGCATGCACCACGAACTTTAACTAATGGTTGAAGAACTGGTGCTATGAGGAAGGGTTTAGATTCATTGGTAACTGAGGACCCACCCGGAAGAATGGAGGCTTGTTCAAGCCTGATGGCCTACATCTGTCCTGGAGGGTAATCCAAGCACTCAATGATAAGTTTAAATGCTACATGGACGAGCACTTAAACTAGCCAAGGGGGGGGGGGTGGCAGGCCAGCAAGGAAGGTACCCAATTGCTCACCCCCTACAGCTAGCAGTGGAACCAATGAACAGGAGGAGGAGTGGATATCTCTTCAAATCAGTGTGCAAACGCTGAAGATAAGCAACCAAGAGGTGGATAGGTAGAAAGGGGACAAAATTCAACAGAAGGACAGACAGCAGGGAGAACAAGGGATAAAGGACAACCAGGAAGGGGGCTGGAGTAGAACCGCTAAACAGTTCAGGGAGTTCAAATCATGCAAAGTCATGTGTGCCAATGCCAGGAGCCTTAGCAACAAGATGGAGGATCTGGAGGCTGTCACGGTGCAGTCGGACCTGGACACTTTGGCCACCACGAAGACCTGGTGTAATGATAACCATGACTGGGAGATGACCATACCTGGCTACAACATATTCAGAAGAGACAGGGCAGGCAGGAAGGGGGGAGGAGGAGGAGTGGCACTTTATGTGAAAGATGGCATAAAGGCCACAAAGATCCAGGAGGAACAAAATGTGGGAGAGATACTATGGGTTAAGCTGGAAAGGAAAATGGGGTCAGCCATCTGCACTGGGGTGGTCTACAGACCACCAGCCCAGGAGGAAGAAACAGATAGGGAGCTGATGCTAGCCATCCAAAGGATGGCAGACAAGGGTGAGGTGGTGCTGGTTGGAGACTTCAATATTCCAGACCTGGACTGGAGCATCCCAGCAGCAGCAGCATCAACCAGGAGCAGATTTATCCTGGACTCCCTTCAAGGTGCCTTCCTCAAGCAACTGGTCATGGAACCAACTCAGCAGAAGGCAATACTGGACCTTGTGCTCACAAACGGGGACAGTGTGATGGGGGTAACAGTGGGGGAGCACCTGCGGAACAGTGACCACCAGTCACTGTGGTTTGAAATCACAGAAGGAGCAGAACCAACCACACAAAAACATGTATCTTGGATTTAAGGGGGGCAGACTTGGGGAAAATGGGGAGATGCTTGAAAGAGGCATTAATGGGAATGAGGCAGGAATCAGGGGTTGAGGAACAGTGGGCAATATTTAAAAATGAGGATTACAAGAGCAACAGAATTATGCATTAAGCAGGTTAGCAAGGGGAAAAGGAAGAGTAGGCCATTATGGTTTTCCAAGGAGGTAATGGAGAAAGTGAAAGCCAAAAAGATTGCATTCACATTTCACTGTCAGTAGCTCAGTAGGTAGCATACTCGCCTCTGAGGCCGGGAGATCAGAGGGCTGTGGGTTCAGTTCCCACATCTGGCACTTGGGTTAATATCCCAATACTACTGTACCAGGCAAACTGTTCTCCGGTCATGATCGCAAACTCTCTACACAAACTGGGGATTCAAAAGCAGCTGGAAATCCTGACAGGCTGATCGTATTCAGCAAATCTTCGGTCTTCTTCAGGTTAAAGCCTGGTCACAGTCCAGTGGATTAAATAGTCCTCACAACTCGGGATTCACTCCGAATAAACTCTATTTTCCCCTCTCAGGGACAGCAGACAGGCAGGCCAAAACTCAGCCCTTTCACAGTTCTCCCATTAGGGAAGTCAGAACCCTCTGAAGTTCTGGGTTCTAGTTCTAGTCTAGAACTTTGGAAAAAGTTCTAGGGTTCTAATCTTTTTTAGAACTTTTTAGAACTCGAACCCTATTTTTTAATTGTGCTGCCAGTAATGAAGATAGTAATGAAATACATGTAAAGGAAAAACTGTTTAATATAAGGGGGAGAGAAATTACCATGTGTGACATTGATAGGAATAGGACTAGGTTTATCTACGGTTTCTTCTGTTTGCTAAAGCCAGCAACTTAATACATAACAGGCCCACCTACCCACCCATATGTTAAAAGTTTTCCTGCTGTAGCTGCATCATAGTTCCTTAGTGAAAGAAAGAGGCACATTAGCCATTTACGTACTCAGTTATATATACTCATCGTCATGAATTATTAGAAAAAATAACTGATATTACCTAATCTCAGCTATTTGTTGCTTTGTGTTTTAAATGAGTAAATCAAAAGTTGCTATGTTTAAAAGAAAGCTTTTATAACAAAGTCAAACCAAGGTACTGCAGCTGCAGCACATGGAACTGTTGCAAAACATATGTCATAACGTAGTCAGTCAAGACATTTGAATAAAAAAAAAATATGCCAGTCATTGTTGCTGGCAAAAAATGCATGCAATTTTCTAAGATAATGCATACATATACCAACATTCTTGTTGGCAAATTGAAGTAATACATACAACTTTCTAAGATGATGCATTTTTCCAGCTGATGCGTCAATAAAATCTGTATTTCAGTCACATAAATAAAAAAAGTGATTTCCTCACCACATACTAACTTAAAGAACATTTAATGTAGCTGCAGCAGTTGGCATGTGATGTTTAAGGGACAGTGTCTGTCAACCCCATTATGTATCAAATTATCATTACTTGTAAAGCAAAAACACTTTATGATAGGTCACATTCTGTGAAAACTGCTAATGTAGATTTTCTTTTATTTCTGATTCCTTTATTCTTTTTTTAAAGGGGACAGGACAATTGTGCTAGGTGGCAGCAGTTTGCAATGTATTTAATAATAAAAAAATATATATATATATATACATATATATATATTATATCTATAGTAGGTTCCACAGTGGGCAATTGGTACAGCCCTCCCATACCATCGGTCTGTCATCATCTTTTTCCTCACCATCCCCAGCCGATTACGAATCTGTAAATGAAAGGACTAAAACAACACCCGCCTTTCACCCCATCACCATTCCACTTTTCTTCCACCACCCTCATCTGTGCAGTAGCACCCATACCACCCTTACACCCATGTTAAAACCAACCCACAACCCTCACCCCCTCAAGCATGTATTCCACCCTCCTCCCTCACCCAAATGTTTAAACTACCCTCACACTTAGTCATGAACTACCATTCATGTCACCCTTCTCCGTCCCTCACCCATGTTAAAACCCACTCCCAACCATCACCCATGTACTAACAACTATGTCATGTTTCTCCCTCCTACATCCATGTTAAACCAACCCCAACCCTCACCCATGCACTAGCATCCATGCCATCTTTCTCCCTTGCATCCATGTTAAACCAACCTCCAGCCTTTTCCCACCCTCCAGCACCAATTCTACCCTCCTCCCCCTCTCAAATGCTAAAACTACCACATGCTTACTCAAGAAAATGAAACTCTTGCCTCCAAATGAGCCATACTTAACTGTTCCTTAATAAACAACACTTATGTGAAAAACTGTCTTTTCAATTGCTTTCTTCTTATGGACAACATTCTGTACAGTCCTCTTCATGGAACCAGTAATTTGAGAGTTGTTGCTATTATGCCATGGTCTGTGTACAACAGAATGTTAAACACGAGCTATTGTGGTATAACCTATGCTTACAGAATACGTGCTCAACCATGACATAGGTGTAACCCCCCTGCAAATGGGGGTTCCCAAAAGACTTCCAGGAGCTTGCTTGAATGCTCCAAGCCTGAATGGTGTTTGGCATTTAAGCCATTTATCAGTGAGTGTTTTTAGAGCTATCTGCTTGCAGACATAATTAGTTTGTATGGGGGGGACTGTGTGCTTCTCTGTTTGAGTACCACTCGAGCTGCTGCCAATTCACTCCATTTTGCAGTCACTAGAGTGCAAAGGAACCTATCTGAAAGATGTAACTGTTTGCCAGAAATCATTTAGAGTAATAATGAAATTACAGTTTGTCTAATCTGCTTTCTTTGCAGTCAGAACTGTGTCTGCCTAGTTCCCCATTCTGGTTTTGAACTGCTGAACTGGACCAATCAGTGTGGGGTAAGCTAGCTCTAAAATGGTGCCTTGACCAATCAGAACTTGACTCATAATCTGAGCCAGCCACAAAGGATTGTAATGGCAGTGACTCTGGGAGATGTAGTTTAGACTTCGCGCTTTTTGGACCAACAGCAGCAGTCTATTGTGAGTGACAGCCAATCCAGTCAAGAACTGGGAGGAACTCAAAGGAAGTGCCCGGTTTTGTCTGTTGGAGTTTCAGTTTAGATCTGGCAGTGAAGGGAAAGAAACCCTGTGCTCCTTCAGTGCACAGTTTCAGTCAAAAACGTGTGTAAGGCCCAGAGTTCGGTCTGCAGCTTGTGTAACTGCTTGTTAGGACTGAACTGCCCGTGAAAAGAATCAAAGGATCTCTGAAGAGTAGAAACCAGGCTCACCCTGTAGAAGACTGGAGAAATTGTTGAATTGCACCTCGGTCTGTCAGGAACTGAATCTGCTGTGTGTTCTCCGGTATTGTGCAGTAATTGCGATCGGGATAGAGAAGCAGCCTGCCTGGTATAGTACTTTCTTTTTACCATATAAATGTGTGAAGAGTCTCGTGGAGCTCAAGAGTAGCCTCTGCTGACGCTGAAGGACCCTATCTTGTTTGGAGGTCGTGAGTACTAATTCAGGGTCGCCCCTGTTGAATTGCCACATTAAATCCAAATGGAATCACTGTACTGCTGACTGTTTAAACTAATTTTTCTTTTCACTGTGTGAAAGGGCCCCACCAGCTGCCATGGTTTGGACTAGCCACTGGGCTTGGGTACCCAGGGACAGTAACTGGTAGGGATAGGCCTGTACACAGAGCCATAGGTAGATAGTAAAGTGATAAGCTAATTAACCTGATTTCTCCGTCCTTGTTATATCCCCTAAATAAATCAGAGCTGCTTGTTTCAGCAAAGTTATACTGCCTGAGGTATTTGTCTATGTTAAAGTACTGTACTGTGATTGTTGCACTGTATCTTATTTCACAGGAGGTCCCAGTGCGGAACTAGTCCTGGGGTAAGTGTATACTGTGAAGGTAATTTGATATATTGTGTGGGCCACTAGTGGGAAGAAAGGGGGTTGCAGTGTCCCAGAGGGCTGTGACCAAGTAAGTTTAACTATTGCAAACCCTGACCTCTGGGTGGAGGCACCCGCCATTGGATCCAGGCCCCTCAACCTGTTAGTGGCAAATCAGGCAGGGGTATTAGCCTCTGGGATAGCGCCATCTAGGGGTTACATCTTGGAGGCTCACCGCTGGGATTGTATGTCCTCTAGTGGCCATATTTACGAACCACTGTTAAGAAAAAAAATGGGTACCCCGACAGAAGTGGCTGTGCACCGGCTGGTGGAGTGGTGTACTGGGGAGGAGATTGACCCCCAAAATGCTATGCTTATCCTGGACATCCCCTGGGTATCAATACGGACACTGTACAGGAGTACTTTCCAAGGTGGAAGGTTTACAAAACCCTGTGGTGGTGGGTCGCATGCTAATCTGCTCACCCACTTTCCTGGCCCTAGTAGAGTTTAAGGATCCCATAGATAGCTCCAAAGTGCCACAGACCATTACCCCAGAGGGAGCCCTCACTGCCTGGAGAGTGATAACTAAGTACAGTAAAGACCCGGTGGGGAATGAGCCCCCACCACTGTCTGAAACTTTTGAGGAGAAATTTGCTAAATGGTTGCTGGGGAAAGGGAAAACTGTGGAGGACTTGAAGAAACTATTCTTGCCACCTGGGGGTGTTCCTACCCCAACACCCTCTCCCCTCCAGTACCCGTAATGGTGGCTGAACCAATGCAGACTCCTATTTCTGCACCTGCCATTAGTCACGACTCTTACCGAAGGTTGAGGATCTTCTCTGGCACCTCCCACCCCAAGGGAGGATGACTGGGAGACCTGGATAGACTATGTTGCCCCCAAGTGCTAGAATGGCAATGCTCGAAGCTTGAAAAGCAAAGAGGGTTAGTGAGAGCCTCTGAGGTCCTGCCCTGGCTACCATTCGTGCAAACGGGCCAGTAACCCCTAAAGTGACTGCACAGGCCTATCTTGAGGCCCTGAGAATGTGTATGGAGCCCAGATTCTGAAGAGGACCTATGGTGGAGAGTAAGAGATGCACAACAGTACCAAGGAGTTGTTGTCTGTGTATGTATCTCGGTGGAAAAATTGTTGCAAGAATGCCTCAGAAAAGGTAGTTTGCCAGCGATTGAACTGGACCGGAACCAGGCTGGACAGGATCCTTAAGTCTGCCCTTCTCAGAACTGCTGTTGCTTCAGTTACGCCTGGCAGATCGACTGGAATCCCACCTCCTCATGATGAGTTAATGAGAGAAATTGAGGAGTTGAGAAAAGGCGACCTCAGGAGGACCTGCACCAATAGCTGCGGCTACGTAATCGGAAAGTGACTGAGGGTGACCCATCAAGTGAAGTTCAGGGGCAGAGGTTGGCAGTAAATGAGTGCTCGCAAGGAAAAGATATGCCACAATGGGGCTAACTG
Organism: Neoceratodus forsteri; assembly: GCA_016271365.2. Lineage (NCBI taxonomy): Eukaryota > Metazoa > Chordata > Ceratodontiformes > Ceratodontidae > Neoceratodus > Neoceratodus forsteri. The sequence goes on from JADMNL010000024.1 coordinate 217,093,969, forward strand.
TTGAGAGAGATCCGGGAATTCAAAAACAGTCCCTTTATGAAGGCCACTGCAAGTACAGGCCCTGACCTATATCCGACTGCTATCTGCTATGGGGGTGGGGTACCCACCATGTATCTCCTGCTGATAACAGCTCCAAACTCAATTCCTTGACCACGGAAGTGGAGAAACTGACGAGATGTCTCCAAATGCTTATCACGCCCGCAGACAGAGATGGCACCAAGGTTTCAGTTAGTAATACCCGCCTGGCTCCCAGTGTGGCGCCCGGCCAGCTCAAACTCCAGAAAGTATGTTTTGCTATAATTGTGGGAAGGATGGCACATGAAAAGGGAATGCCGGTCCCCAAAAGACACTGGACAAAGTTGCATATAGGCTACAAGGAGAGCTTCGGAGAACAAATCAGTGGTTAAGAGGTGCACGAAATGATCCCAGTGAGGCACCAAAAATGCTAACTCACGCCCTTTGTGGCAAGGTCAGTTGCCCAGGCCCCACTATCGCCTCTCCAGACTGGTCCAGAATAGTGGGTCCTCCATGGAGACCACTGTAAAGGTGAATGGAGTGTCTACAAGAGCTGTATTAGACAGTGGCTCCCAAGTGACAATTATGTTCCAGGATTGGTATCAGAAGCATTTATCAGGCGACCCTTACAACCATTAGAAGGACTGCATGTATGGGGTTAATGAGAAGGCCTACCCTATTCCGGTATATCCGATTTGGCTGTCTTTCCCACCTCCGTGGCTGGAGTGGCGTAACAAGTAGATACTCTAGCCTTAGTGTGTCCCCCACTGACTGTATGATGGTGTCCCTTGTTGATTGGAACAAATGCTCATATGTTCGGAAGGCTGGCACAGTTGTGTTATGAAAAACAGGGGTCAAAACTAGTAGAGCTTTAAGAGTTCCAGCTTTAATTAAGAAGGCCTATGAGGCACAGAGAGATGGAAAAAATAGAACCAGAGGAACCGGTCAGAATTGTATGGAAGAAGGATCCTGAGTCTCTGATCCTGGCGCCAAATGCCCAGTGTACCTTACAGGAGAGGTCCGTATCAGAAAGGATGTTAAGAATAAAATATTAATGTTGGATGCACCAGGCGATGGAAAATTGCCAGAGGGACTGCTGGTCAAGCCTAGTATTTTGCCGCTAGAGCCCATGCTTATGCCAGAAGGGTAATGGTCCAAGTTCATAATGTGTCTGAAAGAGACATTCGAGTAAATAGAGGTTGCATCCTGGCTAATGTGCATTGTGCAGACACTGCAGTGCTACCCAGCAGCAAGAGTTCGAGGAAGAATGACAGAGTAACGCCTGACTTGTTTGATTTCTGCGACTCCCCGTTGCCAGCTGAATGGAAAGTGAGGATCAGTGAGAAGCTTGCCCAGAGAGACCAGGTGTTTTCTTTAAAGGAATGGGACGTAGGATGGTGCAAGGGCTGAGCACAATATCCGGCTGCATAATGAATGACCATTTCCTTGAGAGGTCTCGACGCCTGGCACCTGCTGACATAGATGATGTGAGATGGCATCTGCAAGAGATGTTAGCTGCTGGTGTAATACAAGAATCCAGAAGCCCTTATGCTTCCCCATTGTGGTAGTGAGGAAAAGAATGGGACAGTAAGGATGTGTGGATTATACTTTTCTAAACGGCGGACTATCCCTGATCAGTACACAATGCCCCGTGATTCAGGATTCTTTGGACTGCCTAAACGGGAGCAAGTGGTTCTCTGTGTTGGATCTCCGCAGTGGGTACTTCCAGATCCCGATGGCCCCAGAGGACCGTGAGAAGACAGCCTTTATCTGTCCGCTTGGCTTCTATGAATTCATGAGGATGCCTCAAGGGATTTCAGGTGCCCCAGCCACTTTTCAACGATTGATGGAGCGTGCAGTGGGGGACATAAACTTACTAGAGTGCCTGGTATACCTAGATGATGTTATTGTGTTTGGCAGCTCACTGGAGGAACATGAGAGCAGATTATTTAAGGTATTGGACCGACTGGAGGACTTTGGCCTTAAACTGTCCATTGATAAGTGTCAATTCTTTCAAACATCAGTAAAGTATAGGGACACATAGTATCCACCGAGGAATAGAGACCGACCCAAGTAAAGTTGAGGCCTTGACCACCTGGCCACTGCCCAAAAATCTAAAAGAACTGCAAAGATTCCTGGGATTCTGTGGTTATTATCGGCGCTCATCAAGGACTATTCAAGAGTGATCCCCTTTACTTAACCTTACTCAAGGGTATCCCCAACCCACAAAAATACTAAAAGTCAGCGTCCTCAAGACTGAAAGAGTGTATTTTCATCCGAGTGAAGTATTTGGGGCCCGCTGACTCCTGATTGTGAGACTGCTTTTCATGAGATCATATATCAACTACCCATGCTCCAGTGCTGGCCTATGCTGATCCAAGAAAACCTTCGTCCTGCACACTGATGCTAGCTTGCAAGGGTTGGGGGCTGTGTTGTACCAAGAGCATGAGAATGGCCTGAGACCAGTGGTCTTTGCCAGTAGAAGCCTGACCCCATCCGAAAAGAACTATCCTGTACATAAGTTAGAGTTCTAGCTTTGAAGTGGGCTATTGTTGACCAATTCCATGAGTACTTGTATGGGCTAAAATACTAGTAAAACTGACAATAATCCTTTGACCTATGTGCAGACCTCAGCTAAGTTGGATGCCACTGGCCATAGGTGGCTTTCTGCATTATCTACATATGACTATGCCTTTGAATACCGAGCAGGTCTGAACCACATAGATGCTGATGCTCTCCGGAGGCCTGTTCCCAGAATGATTGGGTCCGATTGGCAGAACCTGACATTCGGACACTCTGCCGGAAGTTTGACAGGGAGGAACAAATGTCCACGGACGCAGTGGACTGCATGGTGGATTGCTTGGGACCCTCTGAGAATTGCATACCTGCTGCTTATTGCCACTTTTCTGCAATAGACATTGGTGCACTGCCTCAGCTGGACAATGACAGTATTCGGCGGGCTCAATCCCGCGATCCCATGATCAAAGCAGCTTTAGAAGCCCTCTATGCAGGAAAAGATGTGTCCAAATTACGCTCCACTGATTTGAGAACTGTACTGTTATACAAAGAAGGTCCTAAGTTGAAACTGATCAATAAACTGTTATACAGAGAAACAGTAGACAGAGGGGACAAGTAGACAAACAACAACGTGCTGCCCACTGCCTTCGAGACTCAGTACTGAGGTCCTTGCACAACCACATGGGGCACCTTGGTATAGACAGAACACTTGACTTGGTGAGATCCAGATTCTATTGGCCTAAGATGGGGCTGATGTGGGCAACACATTCGAACTTGTAGTCGCTGCTTACAGAGGAAAGCTTGCCCAGAGGGCTGCCCCTTGTTAACATCACCACCAGTGCACCCATGGAGCTGGTCTGTATTGATTTTCTGAGTTTGGAGTCAGATCAAAGAAATATCAGTAATGTGCTGGTGGTCACTGACCATTTCACGAGATATGCCCAAGCTTTCCCACCAAAGACCAGAAAGCATCCACTGTGGCCAAAGTACTTGTGGAAAACTTTTTGTTCACTATGGGGTCTCACAAAGAATCCATTCTGATCAAGAGGAGAGACTTTGAGAGTCGTCTGGTCAAAGAGATGCTTTCTCTGTGGGAGTGCTAAAGTCCAGAACCACTCTCACTACCCCCAGGGGACCCACAGCCTGAACATTTTAACCGCACTTTGCTAGATATGCTAGGCACCCTGCACCCAAAGGACAAGCCTAGATGGAGCCAACAAATTAGCACCCTGGTACATGCTTATAACTGCACCAAAAGTGATGCCACTGGTTCTCCCCTCACCGCCTGATGTTTGAAAGAGAAGCTCGACTACCAGTAGATGTGTGTTTTGGGGTCTCCTGATGGGGTTCAAGCTGACAACTATTTACAGTATGTGCAAAGTTAAAGGCCCAGCTAACTCATGCGTACCAACTGGCTCAAACTATGGCTGCCAAAAGAAATTCGCCAACAAAGAACGGTATGATAAAAAGGTGAAAGCACAGGAACCCAGTAGGGAGATCGGGTATTGCTAAGAAATCTGGGACTGCATGGCAAACACAAGATTGCTGACAGATGGCACCATCTCCTCACATTGTAGTGGGCAAACTAGATGATCTGCCAGTGTACAAAGTAAGGCCTGAGAACAATTCAAAAGATGTAAAAATAATGCATAGAAATCATTTACTGCCCATTGGACAAATCCTGATTGAGTCTGAGCCCCAGAAGATGCCCCTCTGGACCAGTGACTAGAGCTGCTGCTAAGAAAAGATCAAGGAAGTCTGCACCACAGAAGCAGAGTTAAAGTGTTCCCCTGCACAAGTCCCAGTTGAGCATGACTGTCAGTCCATATCAGAAGAAAGTGAGAGTGACTTTGAATACTATCCTTCTTACGAACTGAGTCAATTGTTTCGGGGCAATCCCCTAGTCAATACTGGAGACAAAGCTGGGCCTTCTGGACTGTCTAAGCCCCCAGCTTCATCCCTGGAGCCAATGCTCCCAGAAAGTGAAGTGCAAAGCATCAGATCAGATGAACTGGAATCATTGTGCATGGTTGAACTGTTTGAGCTTTCAGGGGAGGAAAATGATAGATTGGGGAAGACTGGTGATACACCCGAACAAGAAGAGTATTTTGAGTGCCCTGACAGTCCACTGCCAGTGTCCGAAAGCTCTCCATGCGAGCCAAATGTTGTGGACTCAGAAACTGTAACTCCTGGAGCTGAAAGTGCCCCAAGTTCTAGCCTCTCTACCCCAGGAGACTCCTGACAAGTGAGGACAATGCTGAAAATGAGGCTCAGAGTGCAGAGACTGTAACAGTTCCCCCTAGAAAGACTGGTCGAGCTGTAAAGCCTGTGGTGCACCTCAGTTATGATTCACTTGGGAGGCCTGTGGACTTGCCTCTCAATGTTGTCCATAAAGGAGTGTATGTGTCCCCGAGCTCATTGCCCAAACTGAGCATCAGTGCTAACTCCAAGTTACTTGTGTTGCCCTCTAAGTATGGTGCCCTTGCCCCGTCCAGCCCCAAGGTAACTGATAGGGAAGGGCCCCCTCTCTTCAGGTTTCATGTACAAGAGGTAATAACTTGAGTTATGGTACAATGTGTATGTAATACTGTGTAAAGAGTGACGACTGCAATGTTTCAGAAATGTGTTCTTGGTAAAATGATATATTGACTGATGATTACATGTGCGAGCCTAATGCAAATGTATATGGTTGCAGTTGAAACTTATGGGGGTACTTGCTTGACGCGGACGTCAAGCTTTCCCAGGCCAGGAAGGGTGTAACCCCCCTGCAAATGGGGGTTCCCAAAAGACTTCCAGGAGCTTGCTTGAATGCTCCAAGCCTGAATGGTGTTTGGCATTTAAGCCATTTATCAGTGAGTGTTTTTAGAGCCTCTGGTACTGTCTCTTTAAGAGCTGTCTGCTTGCAGACATAATTAGTTTGTATGGGGGGACTGTGTGCTTCTCTGTTTGAGTACCACTTGAGCTGCTGCCAATTCACTCCATTTTTGCAGTCACTAGGAGTGCAAAGGGAACCTATCTGAAAGATGTAACTGTTTGCCAGAAATCATTTAGAGTAATAATGAAATTACAGTTTGTCTAACCTGCTTTCTTTGCAGTCAGAACTGTGTCTGCCTAGTTCCCCATTCTGGTTTTGAACTGCTGAACTGGACCAATCAGTGTGGGTAAGCTAGCTCTAAAATGGTGCCTTGGACTGAATCAGAACTTGGACTCATAATCTGAGCCAGCCACAAGAGGATTGTAGGGCAGTGACTCTGGGAGATGTAGTTTAGACTGCGCCTTTTGGACCAACAGCAGCAGTCTATTGTGAGTGACAGCCAATCCAGTCAAGAACTGGGAGGAACTCAAAGGAAGTGCCGGTTTGTCTGTTGGAGTTTCAGTTTAGATCTGGCAGTGAAGGGAAAGAAACCCTGTGCTCCTTCAGTGCACAGTTTCAGTCAAAAAGTGTGTAAGGCCCAGAGTTCGGTCTGCAGCTTGTGTAACTGCTTGTTAGGACTGAATCAGTCCCTGTGAAAAGAATCAAGGATCTCTGAAGAGTAGAAACCAGGCTCACCCTGTAGAAGACTGGAGAAATTGTTGAATTGCACTCGGTCTGTCAGGAACTGAATCTGCTGTGTGTTCTCCGGGTATTGTGCAGTAATTGCGATCGGGATAGAGAAGCAGCCTGCCTGGTATAGTACTTTCTTTTTTACCATATAAATGTGTGAAGAGTCTCGTGGAGCTCAAGAGTAGCCCTGCTGACGTTGAAGGACCCTATCTTGTTTGGAGGTCGTGAGTACTAATTCAGGGTCGCTCCTGTTGAATTGCCACATTAAATCCAAATGGAATCACTGTACTGCTGACTGTTTAAACTAATTTTTCTTTTCACTGTGTGAAAGGGCCCCTACCAGCTGCCACGGTTTGGACTAGCCACTAGGGCTTGGGTACCCAGGGACAGTAACTGGTAGGGATAGGCCTGTGCAGAGCCATAGGTAGATAGTAAAGTGATAAGCTAATTAACCTGATTTCCCCCTGTCCTTGTTATATCCCCCTAAATAAATCAGAGCTGCTTGTTTCAGCAAAGTTATACTGCCTGAGGTATTTGTCTATGTTAAAGTACTGTACTGTGATTGTTGCACTGTATCTTATTTCACAGGAGGTCCCAGTGCCGGAACTAGTCCTGGGGGTAAGTGTATACTGTGAAGGTAATTCTGATATATTGTGTGGGCCACTAGTGGGAAGAAAGGGGGTTGAGTGTCCCAGAGGGCTGTGACCAAGTAAGTTTAACTATTGCAAACCCTGACCTCTGGGTGGAGGCACCCGCCATTGGATCCAGGCCCCTCAACCTGTTAGTGGCAAATCAGGCAGGGGTAGTAGCCCCTGGGATAGCGCCATCTAGGGGTTACATAGGTAAAACTCCAGATGACTGTTTCCCGGAAGAGACTTGTAACAGGATGCTACCCACAGAAACATAATACAAAATACAGTTTTTCCCATAATTTTTTATTCAGTAAGATAAGTTACAGTACATATGGATCATTTTGGTGTATGGGTAACATTTCTGTAATTGAAAAAATAATAATCAGCTACCAATTAGAACTCATTGTTTTGTCCTCTTTAAAATTGAAAAATAGACAGCCCCCGGTCCCAGCCCAAACTGATGCACCACAACGTCACAGAAGGTAAATCCAAAAATATATGTTTGCACTTTAACTATAAATAATATGATACAGAAATGATTGACATGACAGTGTCCCTTTTATGCCAAATTTGGGCCTGTTCCCACTGATGTTAAAATTGCCCTGTATATAAAACTTGTTGACTTTAGACCAGTGGTGCCGGAACGGTTTGAAAAGTGGTAGGGCCAAGGATGAGTAGTTTGCCATGAAATGGTGAAAGTTTTTGGGGGTATATAGTCCAAGGTAGTAGATCGAGAAAGGAGAGAGACAACCAAAGTCATCACAGTCTGTAAAAGTTTCCTTTTTGGTGCAGAGAGACTCTGTCCCACACAGTATTTACCAGCCACCACCATCTGAGTTGTCATCACCATCAACATCAATCACTTCAGGATCAGTTTGTTTACTCTTGTAGGGATATGAAAATCTTGACTTATTAACTTTAATAAAAGTTAATGTGCGTACATTTTCTGGCAACAACCTATTTCTGGTGTCTGTCAGAATATTGCCAACTGTACTAAACATGCGTTCTGAAGAGACACTTGTTGCAAGACAACCAAGATATTTACAGGCTTCATCATACAGCTCTGTCCAAATCGACTTTTTTGATCTCCAGTATTCAAAAGGGCATGCATCAATAGGAATAGGCAGTTCTTGCAGGTAACTGTCTACCATAATGGACAGAGACCGCTCAGAAGAGGAATCAGCATAAGCTGGTATGCCAGCAATTTGGGAAATGTTTTGCCACAGATTTAGCTTGCTACTAAGGGTTGAAGAAGTGGCAGTTGTGGAACAACTACTGTTAATGTTTGGTGACTTTTCCAGTTCTGTATCCCTTTGTGAAGATGAACCTGCATGTTGTGGTAATGACAACCTGAGGGTACTGTGCATGTCTGCGTTTGACTCCTGTGAGTGCTGCAGCTCATCTAGCAACAGACATTTGTACTGCTCTACATAATCTGTTTTTGGAAGATGTATAGCCTTGAACCTGGGATCTAAGAGAGCTGCAAGGATGTAGTGTTTTGATTTAGTCATTGCAACTAATTTGTCATTGGTTTTGAAGCGCTCGCTCATTCTCTTCACAAGATTCCCATGATATAGGCAACATGCTGTCTGAGCTTCAGATCTGTCTTTTTCTATTTGTAGATTTAGAACACTAAGATGATGTGAAATCAGCATTATGAGTGGGACAACCTGACTCACAGACGCGCCTTCAGAAGACATGTCCCTTGTAGCTGTCTCAAAAGGAGCTAGGATGCAGCACACTGTCTCCATTAATTTCCACTGCAGCACAAACAGCATAATGCCATCTCCAATAATGTAGCTGGAGCAATACTCATGTATAGCTTGCTTTTACTTCAAGAGGTGCTGCAGCATATAAAGCGTTGAGTTCCAACGATTGGAAACATTTTGAATCAGCTTTTGCTGGGGCAGCTTGTGTTTTTTTTGCAGTTCGGACAATGTCCATATAGCCTTGGTTGAATGTGAAAAATGAGTCACAATTTTTTTGCAAACAGCAATCATATCATCCACTTGCGTTTCATTGCTGAGAAATCCCGTGACAATTAAATGTAAGCAATGTGCAAAGCAAGAAGCATGCATAAATCCTCCATCCTGTACTGCTTTCAAGATGTTAGCTCCATTGTCACTAACTATGAAGCCACATTTTAGACCGTGAGAATAAACCCATTCGTCAAGGAGGTCATTTAGTTCCTGCAAGATGTTTGCAGCTGTATGACTTTGCCCAAATTTCTTTATATGCAGCAGCGCCATCTTCTGGGATGTCTTTGTTTTTGAAGAACCACAAGAAAACGGGACCCAATGAGCGGTAAGGGACATGTAATCTATGTTTTGAGTGCTGGGTCACATATATGTTGTGACATGAATAACCCCACCCTCTGCAGTTTTAAGTGCAAGCATCACTGTCACTTGTAAAGCCTGATAAATGTTTGGTATTTCAACATAGGAAAAGTACCTTCGATAAGGAACTTTGTAACAAGGCTCTGCTAGTTTCAAGAGCTCCCTAAAATCCTCATGATCTACCAAACAGTATGGGAGAAGGGCTCCAGCTAACAGTTCACCAATTCTGTGATTAAGATGAAGGGTCTTTGGATGATTTTTATGTTCGCTTGCGCGCATGTGCAAGGAACGTCTTGGGAGAATGGAACACTTTGGAGGTGTGCCCTTCCCCTGCAATCCCCTGCTACATTGAGCAGGCGTGGCAGTCCTGCAACAATCGGACGCAGTACTGTATGACAGCGGTGGTCTTCTCTTAAAAACCACCGCTGTCATCTAACACCACGATCACGCCGCCCCCAAATTTTGCTGCCACGCTGGGGCCCACCCCAGCGTGGCAAGCTCGCGTCGTCTGCCGATGGGGGTGCCCAATCCTGCCGGCTCCACGGCCCCAGCCATCCCTTCTGCCATGCTGGGAGCCCACCCCAGCGTGGCAAACATCCCGCCGTTGTCTCACCGGCCAGGTGCCCAATCCCGTTGGCTCCACGGCCTCAGCCGTCTTCTGCCACGCTGGGAGCCCACCCCAGCGTGGCAAATGTGCCGCTGTCTGCCGCAGGGGTGCCCATCCTGTCCGGCTCCACAGCCCCCGCAGCCATCTTCTGCCATGCTGGAGCCCACCTCAGTGTGGCAAACATCCCGTCACAATTGTAAAAAAACCTGTAAATTAAAACCGTCCACGTAGTCTCCTCCCTCCCCACAACCCGCACCCACCCACTGGCACCCTGCCTCCCCACACCCCCCACCCCATACTTACCTCTGGAGCTTGGCGAATGATCATCGGTGGACGGGAACACATCTGCACTCTTCAAAGACGACTCACGAAATGAGGAAATGCCGTAAGCTGTATAATGTGCTAGATAGGGTTTTCAACTTTATTGCATATTTCAGGCATTTTGAGAATTTTGTATCACATTTTCAACATGGTTTGGATCTTCTCATGAATGATGTCAGTCACGGCGCTATTCGCGCCAGCGGGTGATTTCGCAGTCACCGCGCCGGGTCACCTTCAGGCCCGATAACGCCATGACAGTGACATCATTCATGAGAAGGGTCCCAAAACCTCATGTTGAAAATTCGTGCAAAATTCCAAAATGACTGCTTTTACGAGCGCAGCATTGCGCAGTTCCTACGCACCCGTAGGTTTGCGAATTTTCAATATTTCCACTCCAGATTTTCAACATTGCCATTTTACTACACCTCCTCATGAGCAGTATAGCTGTCATTTTTCACATCCTGGCTAAAACATGTTTCCGCTTCATGGAGCGCATTTACGGCTAGTCGGTGTGCGAACTCAATGTATGGGATACATTAAGAAAATCACAGTGACACTGTTCATGAGCAGAGTGTCTTAAATGGCTGTGTTGAAATGTGGTGAAAATTCCTAAAATGAGCTGTTTCTGCAATGCATGGCGCATAGTTCCTACGCACGTCAGAAAGTTCGCGATTTTCAATATTTGCACTCCAATGACTTCCAAATACCTAAACAGCACATAGAAGCAAGCAACATTCGGCATTGACAAATGTTTGTACTTCTTTGTCACTGATTTTTTTAAGCCATGTCCAAGTGCCAAATACCACTGCAAATACCCGCAAGCGAACGTTTGGCATTGACAAATGCTTGTTAGTAAAGGTATTCTTCCTTTCAAATGCCAGAGACAGTGTTAGCTGTTTACAACATGTCCCTGCTGGTTTATTATACACCGTGCTTCGATAGGCAGATGGACGCTGGGATGGTGGACTAGGACTTATACATTCAGTGCCATCACTGGGTGTGCAACTGGTACTAATGGTGCTGGCACTGGTGGTAACAATGATCCTAGGGCTGGCAGTGGTTCTGTCTGCATCAAGTTCAGACAATTCAGTATCCATTTCAGATTCCTGACCCTTCTCACGTGCGGTCTGGAAGATGGAGGACATGGGTTTTGGATGATCAAGCAAAACTGAATGCTTTTTCAGATGGTATTTAAGAGCTGTAGTGCCAAGGCACTACACAACTTTACCACGGCTTACACTCCGTTTACACAGGGAACAAATTGCTCTGCATGGATCAGTTTTACTGACAGAGAAATAATTCCACACCTCAGATGTGACAGATTTTGTTCGAGTGCTAGGAAGATAGCTAAAGACTATGTCTTTTCACCTGTCCTAACAGAACCCGGGACATGCTCCTTGGTGCTAGAAGAGTGGGCAGAGAACTCTGATGGATTTTCATTGCTGGCCAAAACAGAAGTGGTGGATTCAATGGATATGTCCTTTTCATTGCCAACAGTGCTGGATGTATTTGCAAGTGCACTCCCTGATTGTCAGCAGATTTGCTCATTTCACTTTGTTGAGGAAGTAATGATATGTCGCAAGACACAACAGTATCGGACTGAGACAAAGAGCTACTGTCTGAGTCAGAGAGGGACTCACTGTTACTTGCATTATTGCTGCTAGTCACAGGTATCTTAACAGCATGAATGGCATACCTTATGGTGCCTCTCCGTGTGACACCAGCAGCTGTACAGGTTTTCTTAAAAGGTCCCCCTTTACCACACTTCACTGTTGCTCTTTTGCTGTTTCTTGAATTTTTATCACGTGAAACATTTTTGTTATTTCTGCTAGCACCAGGATTACCACTACCACCTGCTCCAACACCAGCACCAGATGTGTCATCTATGTTGGTGTCGGCCATAACAGTACCAGTATACTGCAGTGAACACACCCACACCCACACAATTCCTGTGTAAGAAAGCAATGTGATCTGTGATCGCTTGCTACAACTCCAAAATTTTATTTTGGTTGTGTGACACTGTGATGCAGTAGACTGAAAGTAATTAAAGAATATGACGGTTTGCAACTAAAGGATCCCAGGTTCAAGGCTTACAGAATGATTGGGCTGCTGGGAATAGGCATACACATAGCAGTCAAGGGGTGCACAGCAGCAGGGTGATGGGCTGACCACAAGAGACAGAGTTACACACACAAAGCGAGGAAAGATTTTTCTGTCTCTCCTCTCAACGGGGAAATATATTTTTAGGCTTCTGTCGTGTATTTAAAGTTAATGCCACCACACAACTGGCCACTGGGCTTCACACGTTAACACACACTGGGTAAGGTACAGTGCAGTCAAGGGGCACACAGCAGCAGGGTGATGGACTGACCACAGGAGACAGAGTCACATACACAACTCAGGGAATGAGAATTATATTTCTATGCTTCTGTCATGTAAGGGTAATACCAACACACAACTGACCACTGGGCTTCTCTCTGTAACACACACACTGGGTAGGCATAAGAGACGACTCCATGTGTGCTTGGGTGCTGTAGCACCCATAAAGTTGACATAAGCACCCTCAATATTCCAAGCGCAGCCTGCAACAAAGGATTATTAGGGAACCTGGTCACAGGAAAAATACTACCTACTGGCTATGAGCACCCACACAGATTCCTAAAAGTTGGCATTCCTGTGGGTAGGGTACAGTGCAGTCAAGTGGTACACAGCAGCAGGGTGATGGACTGACCACAGGAGACAGAGTCACATACACAACACAGGGAATGAGAATTATATTTCTAAGCTTCTGTCATATAAGGGTAATAACAGCACACAACTTGGGAGATGGGAGCAGTGAGTCACATGCACAACACAGGGACTCGGGAGTGGAGAAGTACAAGTCTCACACACACACACACACACACACACACACACACACACACACACACACACACACACACACAGGAGTGGTGTCCAAAATAATTAACTGCCTTCAGTCAGTGCCTTACTGCCAGTGCCTTGTGCTGTTGTATAAGGACTAAGGACTGGAATTTTTGAGGGTGAAAGAGGAGGATCCCCCTTAGCAGCACAGCACAATGAGCACAGCCCTTATACTCTGTCCTGACAAATTTATTTGCCTTTTTTAAGTTTGTTGTGTGAGTGTTTTTTTCCCCATTGTTATATGTTTGTTGCTGGCAGCTGCTGAGTGTGCACTGTGCAGTGCTTAAGTTGCACTGCAATTTCACAGTCACAAAAACGTTCTTCTTTCTATTTTTTTTTTTATTCTCTACTGATATTGATCGATCCCAATTCCTGATTAGTCCCTCCTGAACCTCCCCCAGTCCCACACCCAACCGTTAATTCATTGAGCCTTTCAGCCTTTCTCGTTCTCGGTCTCTCGGGCCTGGGCCCTGCCCCCTTCCCTCCCCCTCAAACTTTTCGACGTTTGCTTTTTTGTAGGAAAATGGATGATGGAGGATTTTTTTAAATAATTCAGGTAAGCAGCAACTAGCAAGTGCTGCAGTCCGATTTGCGGCCACACCAACCTGGGCCAGGGATCGACAAATCCCATAGCCCGACGTCCCGGGCTACCAGTTTCTGTCATCGGACAATCACCTTTACTGAATCGGGTTGTCCGTGGACAACCAAATTAGTACTGAGCCAGGTCCTGTTTTTTTTTTCTAATTTCTGCTACTTAGTGTTGGGGCCACTAGAGGTCCTCGGTCTGCTTTTCCGAAAGTAGTCAGAGTGCCCATCGTCACTTGATCGCAACGCCAGTGAACCATCCACATGTAGTGGAGAACCGCATCATAAGGATCCTAGAGTCGAAGCATGGAGCTGAAGGACTAACAGGTCAGTGTATGAATAGTGTGCTGTTGCTTAAGGCGACCTGGGGGACTTTGGGCAGGCTGAACAAACTAGACCACTGGGTGAAGAAGCGTCATTTTCATTTGTTAGAGAGGAGTGTGTGTTGGTTTTAGTGCAGGAGTGACGTGATCATCGCCCTGATTTCTACACTTTACTGCAGGGCTAGTGGGTTGTACTAGTTTGCGGCAGCCTTAACTGAAATTCGTGGTGCTGAAAATAAAAAAAAACAATAGCCTGTGTTTTGTTGGGACAGTCAGACAGACTGTCCAGAAATAATAGAAGACTGGCAGGGGAAGGGGAGAAAAGGCTTGCGCTGCTGCCGGTCTCCAGGTCACAGACTCAGACTGTGTCTCTCTGCTGGTCTGGCACACACAGGATCAACAACTCTGTCAGAACAACGGCAAGTCTGAGAAAACAAATAGCAATAGCAGCACTGCTACCGACTGAAGTCACAAAATCAGAGGACTCCAAGTCAAAGACACATTTCAGATGGAAAGAAAGTAAAACTGGAGTGGCTGAAAAAAAGGGATAATATACTGAAGGAAAAGGAAAAAATCAGGGAATATTGATTTGAATACACTGAACAGCAGAGCCTAGAGCAGTAAATAAAACAATAAAAGAGTGCACAGTCAAACTATAGTGTGATTTACTGCAATATTCATATAGTGCTTCAGAAAGGGGGATTTGTGTTGTGTGGGGCAGTTGGGCACTTTGTACAGGGGCAGTTGGGGTTGGAGTCGAGAGGACTCTAGGGGAGAGGATATAAATGCTGACCACAAGGGTGTGTGGGACCTGACTGGCAGACTTGCTTTTCACTTTGGAGTTTTGGAAAATATATTGAGATAAAAACATTAAGGGTAAGGGAATACTAAATACAGAATAGCAGAGCGAGTCCCAAAATTTTCATTGAAATGTATTGGACTACAACTCGGAACTCGGGGACTACCATTTTTGACAAGGCCAGTTATCCGGGACTAGCATGCCATTTTGAAATTTGTCGATCCCTGACCTGGGCCCTGGCCTATTGCGCAAGAATGCTGGCTGTGGTATGCTACTACGCTACGGTTAACTTGCTCAGGCTGCTGCTGCCTCCTGAAATCCTCAGGATCAAATCGCACTCTCGGGCTTGCATCCGGCAATACCTCCATGATCCCTTTGACTCGCGCGGCCTCCTAAACCTGACCACATAGTAATGGTCAGGTGGTGAGGATGACTTGAGCGTAAATACTCAAGCACACAGAGAACTCACAGATTCTGGCAGCCCCATCTGAACTACAGCAACACTGCTGCTGCTGCACCCCCCCAACATCGGGGCTCCCTGCTGGGATGTGCCTCCTCCCCACACATAGACACATCAGCTGGGGCCAGGAAGAGACGTCACAGGAGTTGAGAGGACTCAGAACAGGAGGGACGTAGAGCTTAAAACAAAGTAAGTTAGCTAAACTTACAGATTCAAACCCTTTTGCAAACCTTTTAGTGTTAGAGTTATAAGTTAGAACTCGAACACCAGGGTTCAAGGAGGGTTCGAATCTTAGACAAACTAGTTCTGACAATACTAACTGTAAGCCCCCTCTTTTCCTGCTAGTGGCCAGAACAACACACAATAATCACTTTTAAAATACCCCTGATACACCTTACCAGTACCCACACTGTTTGCACTTACCAACAGGGCTGGTTCCTCTGGCTCGACCCTGGGGACCCCCTATAAAACAAGGTTACGCACAGCAAATAGCAACAGTACAGTACTCTTGGCATAAACTGGAACCACAGTCCGGTTAAATGCAGAAAAAGTTAGATCTGATTTATTCAGGGGACTTAAACAAGGGAGGGGCGTAATCAGGTTGATTTGCTTAAAGGCTCTGTCAATCAAAAAGTTATGCGTGCACTTCAGAGTCCCTAAACAGTCACACCCTCTGGGTACCCAGGTGGAGAAAAGATGGGATAGCCAGGACCGCTGACCAGGATAGGCCGGCGTTGCAGCTGGTTGGGGCCCTGTGATGGAAAAACAACATGCACAATACACACTATTTGTAATCCAGAGCCAGAGGACTCAGTTCGTGAAGAAAAAGAAACAAGAAGACAATCAGATGACACACTTAGATTAAGCTGTTGTTGCGGGGAGCTACCCTGATCATTACTCATGGTACCCAAGACTGGACACAGACGGGATGAAAATCGAGACAGCAAGTCATTGATCTGGAGTGTCAGGAGAAGCAGGGCCCACACGATTCTCCGAGGCGTCGTTCCTGTTCAAGCATGGAGCAGGGGGCTGATCCCCAGGCAGGTCTCTCATCAATGGCTTTCTCTGTGCAGTGGGATAGTCTGTCAGGGCCAGCATGGCATGGCCCAGGCCAAATGGAGAGGAACACGGATTCAGTCCAATTAGGCTGGATACAGCTTCCAGCAAGCAGAACACAGTTCATGTAGTGGGGAACCAAATCACGACCCACTTTCAATACACAGCACATTTACATGTAAAAGGATTCTATAGTACCAGGCAAACCACTCTCCGGTCACTATCGCAAAGTCTCTGCTCAATCGGGAGTTCAGAGGTGGCTGGAATTCCTGACAGGCTGATCGATTCAGCAAAATCTTCGGTCTTCCTCAGGTACGAGCCTGGTCACAAGTCGGTGGCTTACTTCGGTCTCACTACTCGGATCTAGTCCGCAATTGGTTCTTTTATCCCCTTCGGGGCAGCAGGCAGGCCAAAACTCAGGCCTTTCCACAGTTCTCCCACGTGAACTACACAGACGACTGCTCAACTGTCTCGAGCTGTTGCTTCTTCAGCTTCCAACTTAGATCTGATCAGACAACAGGCAGCCCGGGAATTTCCCAAGATCCAAAACGTTCAGTTGGCTGTTTCATCTGTTAGTCACAACGAACGCTCCCCCTCTAGGGCTGTTTAGGCACCAAAGTCTCAAAACTACAATTCCTACAAGTCTTGCCTCCACAGAGCCCCTGTAGGCAGGCTCCATTTTAGGCCCCACAGTACTGATTGGTCCAGTGCGGCAGTTCAGGACCAAGATGGTGGAGATAGTCAGAAGAGTCCTTGCTGCAAACAAGGCAGGTTAGAACAAACTACAATATCATTACTCCTCTAATAGATAATCAGTAAACAAGCACATCTTCTAACAAATCCCTCTGCGCAATTAGTGATGGCAGAATGGAGCGATTATCAGGCAGCCTGGGCAGGACTCAAGCATGGGAACACTCATCCCCCTTTCCAGTTCAAATATACTGCAATCAGGCAGCTCTCAAAGAGACAGTACACAGAGGCTTTACAGGCACTCTCTAACATTAACATTTAAATGGCTAGAACGCGGGACACCAGCCTGGCAGTGAGCATTTAGTCAAGCTCACGGAAGACTTTTCGGGAACCCCCTTTGTATGGGGGTTATATATCTCCACCTCCATCCACTGGATCTCTGCCTGTAGGTCTCTTATCCTTCAATATACGGGATGCTCCCATAGCCTCCATAATGTGCCCATCCAGACTGCCGACCCACATCCATTGCAGATTATTAACCTGTCCCCTCGTTCCTACTTCTGACCCACTCCCCTGGAGCCTGCCCTCTCCCCTCGGTCTCACCACCTCTGTTCTGCCGACCGCGACCCCTCCTATGTCTCCCTGGTGTCCGCATCTCCCCTCCCATGCCACGCCCCCTATCTCTGTCACTATACTTGGCCACAAATGTACTGTGCCTTCCTTTGACCATCCAGTGCTGCTCAACGCTTCAATGTGCTTACTGATGTCTCTTCCCTAAACCTCTGCCAGTCCTACCTGCACATTACATGAAAAAAAAAAAATTAAACCCTAAAATCCAACTAGTAAAAGCTTGAGTGTCAGAACTGTTCACCACCTGACTGTTAGCTTTAGGAGTTAGTTCATATGGGCAGTTTGCAGCTCCCCAAGCTCCTCCCTCACAGCCGTCAAGCCCAACCCTCAGTGGCTTTCCAGTATTTAAGAAAGGCTGCTGGAGGGGATGGCTCTGGGGGCTTTTACTTCAGACAGCAACAGTCCTGAAAATCAGTTACAGAGTTTAAAAAAAACTTTAAGCTGCTCCCAAGCCAACAGCAAACTCACAGAAAATCAGTTCCACAGTTAAATAAAGATTTAAACTAATCCCAAATCAACATCAAAACTCACCCTCCTCCGTAGGGGTGTTCAATGATCTTCAAGAGTAACTCTTGCAGCAGATCACACAGCCTGGTTCAATGTGTTAATGGTAATCGTGAAATAGCGATTGCTGTTAGGGCAAGTGTACATCGCCGAAAACAAATTTTGGTGAGGCACACTCGTGGCGAATGGCAAAAGGGCACCTGAAATGTATGGATTTCCTTTTAATGCGGGGGGCTTCACCCCCCCCACTAAAGGATTCTCAACTTCAGAGGGGTGCAAGTCGAAGGGGGGTGAAATACTTAAAGAGCCACTGACGCCTCAAAAAGAACTTTGTAAAAACATAATATTTGGGCGCAAAGCAGCTTTAATTTCTCATTGACTTTATTTCTCATCCCCAATATTTATTACTGAGGTTATATGCATGAAAACAGGATTGTTGTTCCTTGCGGATTCATCAGCTCCTATTGCTTCTTCCCAACCTGATGTCATAATACTCTGCTTATGACAGCACAGTTGTTTCCATGGCAACAGATTATGTCATAATGCAGCATTATGCTTTCAAGTAGGAAATACTCTAAAGAGGCAGGTGAACTCTAAGGGATACAAATCTTGTTTTTGTGGAAAAATTTCTTCACTAACAAATAATAAAGAAGATAAATCTAAAGAAATATTATAGTGGCACGACCACTCCACTATAGTTAGGGTTGAGTTGCCAGTTACATACTAAAGCCAAACGTTTGGACGTTAATAACTTTGGACCCGTTCAATGAATTTGCCTGAAATTTGGTACACGTGTTGGGGCGCACGACATCTCTTGATTTGCCAAATTACATTTCTTTCGGAATGCCGGTCTTTGTGTACGAAAGTGCTGAATAATGCAAAATGATCCATTTTTGGAGGCACCTTTTGGCATTCTTAGTGTGGTCCTGCACGGGCCTTTGTGTGGCTTGCCGCTCTGCGAGATGGCTCGTTTTAAAGAGCTTTAGTGGCCGAACATGCCACATTTTGTTTGGTGAAAAAATAGTAAGGCATTTAAAAGTTATGGCACTTTTAAGTTCCCATTATAGGTCAATGGGAAAATATATATGTATATCTTGCGATCAAAGAATGGGGGTTCTGGCCATCTGGTCCCGCCTGGCGGTCAAAGAATTTGCAGCCTTGCGGTTCAAGAATCTTTGTTCCCGAGGATTTTCAAAATTCTTTGATCGTGAGGTCCGCCATTTTGTTTTTTATTTTCCGATTGGAAAAACATAAACATCTCGGCTCAGGGATCACTTCTGAAGTAAAACTTCGATGGGTTTTACTCAGGGGGCTCTGATCTATTGAGCCATGCCTTTGGTTTCATCCAAATCGGTCAAAAAATAGAATTATAAGCTTTTAAAATCTTAATTCGTGGCTCACTAACGATCTTTGATCGCGAGCCTGCAAATTCTTTGATCGTGAGAGTCCTTTATCGGGATCTTGCACCGTGACCTAAAAACACTAATATCTTGGCTCAGGGGTGGGCTAGGGACACAAATGAGGGTGGGTTTTGCTCAGGAGGGTCCGTTCTATCGGGGCATGTCATTGGTTCGGTTCAAATCGGTGAAAAATTTGCATTTCACCATTTTTAATTCTTTGTTCGTGAGCCTGCAAATTCTTTGATCGCGATTGTGCATCGTGAGAGAGGGCGAGATGGCTCAATTTAAAATATGTTTCTCAGCCCAGGGGTGTCCTAGGAAGTCAAATGAGGGTGGGATTTACTCAGGGGGCTTCGATCTGTCGAACCATTGTGGTGGTTTACCACAATTCCTTCAATTTTTTGATTTATAATATTTTAAATTCTTTGTTCGTGGGATTCTTTGATCGTGAGACAGGGACAAGATGGCCTAATTTTTTTATAATGGAATAGATAGGGAACTTTTACCAATCTTTAACATTGAATATCTCGGAAATGGTTTGGTCTTTTTACTTGAAATTTGGAGGGTGTTTACGGCATGTCCTATAGATGTGAATTATAGTGTTTACGTGTCAGACACAATTTCTTTTGCGGAGATATTGCGTGACGCACTTTACGTGTTGCAGACAGTGTTTTGCTTGTGGTGGTGGCTTGAAATTGATAGGATACCTAGCCTTAGTGTCATGGATGTAGTTTTCAGTTGTTGTCTGTGTTAAATGTCAACAGGTGCGGAACTGTGCCAGTCTGAAGAATAACAATCTTATATGTTAAAATGTTATATCTCGGACACGGTTTGGTCTTTTCACTTTAAATTTGGAGGGTGTTCATGGCTTGTCCTGTGGATGAAAAGTACAGTGTTTCCATGCCGGAAAATATTTTTTGGGTGCAGATATGGCATGGTGCAGTTTACGTTCCGCGGACAGCATTTTGCTTGTGGTGGTGGCTTGAAATTGATAGGATACCTAGCCTTAGTGTCATGGATGTAGTTGCCAGTTGTTGTCTGTGTTAAATGTTAACAGGTGCGGAACTGTGCCACTCTGATGAATAAAAATGTAAAATTTTGATATGTCATATCTTGGACACGGTTTGGTCTTTTTACTTCAAATTTGAAGGGTGTTGACAGCATGTCCTGTAGATGTTAACAGAGGTGTTTACGTGTCGGACAATATATTTTTTACGGACATATTGTGTGTCACAGTTTACATTTTGTGGACAGCGTTTTCTATTGTTCTACTAGATTAATATTTGTTTGGTGGCTGGCCTTGCTGTTGTGAATGTACTTTTTAGTCATTGGGTGTGTAATGTGGCCTGACACGCGTGACCAACATGCGCAACTTTCTACTTTTCTATTCTTTCTTAAAAAGTAAGGAAATTCTATGGAAAAAACTTTGTTAATGCGTCAGTTAGGGTTCTTCTACAGCGAAAAAAGTGAAATTCGGCATTAGGGTTCCACCTCTTGCACCCCACCCCCACCCTACTCCCACCAGCAGGCATCGGGGTGTACGTTGGGGTTGTTGGTCCTGTCACCCCATTCTCCTACACTGCACCACCTCAGCTTGTTTACACATGAGATGGGGTGAGAGTTAGGACCAACGACCCCAACGTACACCCCGATGCCTGCTGGTGGGGGTAGGTTGGGGGTGGGGTGCAAGGAGTGGGAACCCTAATGCCGAATTTCCTCACTTTTTCTGCTGTAGAAGACCCTAACTGATGCGTTAACGAAGTTTTTTGCATAGAATATAGAAAATATATGAAGTAACAGCTGAACTGTATCTGAACATTATGTCTTTTGAAGTTTTTCCAAAGGCGTCAGCTTCTCTTTAAAATAATACAAGCCGCCTGCTGGCAAAAAAAAGAACCGCACCGCACCGGACCCAAACCCTGCACCTCCCAACCGACCATCCTCCCCACCACACCAGCAGACCAGCTGCCACCACACCCCCTCCTACATACCTTCCCTCCTCTTCCTCTCCCCACCCATGCATGTGTGCGCATGTATGAGCGGGTACGCTTCCCGTCGTCCCACCTCACCCACCCCGATATCTGGTCACTACCCTGCCAGGTAGCCCCGAATACAGGAGTCGTAACTGAGTCACTGTTTTTGTAAGCGCTCAATAGCAGTCACCTTGTTCACTGGATACCATGCAGCCCCACCCTCCTTCCCCCTTGCTGTTACTTCAGAAGGGTTCCTTGCTCCTGTGTTTTACAACTCCAAGAGTTGCTGCTTTATCTTCCCTCCTCAGTTCTCATCAGAGGCCTAGGAAATGTTTTCACATTCGATTGCCAGGATAGAAAAGAACTGAGGAGTAGCTGGGACTTCCCCCTTTTATACCTGCCATACAGACAACACGTGGTAGTGTAGGAGGAGGTCCCAGGGTAGACTGCTGAGAAGTCATCTGAAGGAAATGACGTCTGTGGCTCATATTCCATGTGCTATGACCTGCTGCAAGAGATACTCTCGAAGATCTACTGTTACAGTAAGTTCTTCCGCAACCGTACTTTATCAATTTAGAAGGCTTGCACTGAAGAGCAGACGCAGATGCCTGGTGAATAGCAGCAAAGCGTGGCCACAGTCATTCCAGTCACTATTATTTTTGCGGATTTCTTATTTTAAAAGCAGTGATAGCAAGAAAACAGCTACTCATCTAGGAGCGGATTATCTGAGGAACATTCTGACCCTGACAGTCTGAAAATCTGTGAGCATTTTTTTCATAATTAAGCAATAAGGCACGACCAGGGGTTATGTTAATGGTCTGTTAATCACCTTCTAGGGGTGTACTGTGGCACAAGGTGTAGCCAAGTGCCACATGCTTCTAGATGGTGATTAACTGACCATTAACATAATCCCTGGGAGTAGCATATTGCTATTACAATAAAACATGTTTTAAACAGTATTAAACCTTCTTCAGCATATGGCTATCCTCTACATGTACAGTATGTTAATAAAAGATTAACGTAAGGCTATTAGAATGTTTGAAGCCAATCAGAAAGCTCCATTTCTCAGGCCCTTTTTATAATTTAAAAAAAATATCATCCTGTCAGCTCAGCAGCTGTTTGAAAATACCATCGCCAATGACAATGCCTATACAGAAACAGCCTAGCAGGCAGCAGGAAGCAGAGGGGAAGAAGCAGTGACTACATTACCCCAGGCAAATACTATTAATAATGTGGTTGAATTTACATCCATATTTTTCTCTATTAGTGGGGACATACGAACATACGAAAACACCAGCCGAAACAGGCCTCACCATCTATTGAGTCTGCCTGATTGTGCAGCTAGCCCCTCAACTTGCAGCTGCCCACCCTCTCCACCCCTCTTCATCATTACCCCCCCCCCACACACGCGCACACACACTCTGTCACATCCCTCCTTGAAACAACCCGCCATTCTACAGAATACAACCTCCTCGGGCAGAGTATTCCACTTGTCTACCATCCGTTCCGTGAAAAAATGTCTCCTGATTTCTCTCCTGAATCTTCCCCCCTCTAATCTCAGCTGGTGCCCTCCCATGTCCCTCCCTCATGAAAATCCCTTCTGTATTAGTCTTATTTATCCCCTTTAAGTATTTAAAGGTTTCGATCATATACCCAATCTCTGTTCTCCTCCATGGAGTACATGTTCAGCTTGCCCAGCCTATCCTCATAGGACTTTCCCTCCAATCCCTGGATCAATCAATCAATCAAGTTTATTTTATATGGAAAGAGTGTGAGCAAATATGTCCATTTTCACAGTCGTCCAGGTTACAGAGTATCACAGCTGAAGGGATATAGAACATACAGGATGATCTGGAAAAGCTAGTGAGGTGGTTCAGGATCTGGCAGCTTGGCTTCAATGCCAAGAAATGCAAAATTATGCGTACTGAAGCCAAGAATCCCAGGACAGAGTACTATCTGGGTGGAGTCCGAATATCTGCATTAGAGGAGGAAAAGGACCTGGGAGTGATGATCACTAGTGACCTGAAGCACTCCACACAATGCAAGAAAGCAGCAGCAAAGGCAAACAAGATGCTGGGATGCATATCAAGTGGGATCAGCAGTAGGAGAGAGAGGAGGTTATACTGCCCTTGTACAGGTCCCTGGTAAGACCTCATCTAGAGTACGGGGTTCAGAACTGGTGTCTACACCTTAAAAAGGACATTAACCTGCTGGAGAAGTCCAGAGGATGGCTACAAAGATGATAGCGGGTCAGCAGGATAAGGCATATGAGGAGAGGTTAAGGGCACTGAACATGTACTCCCTGGAAGACAGGAGAGAGAGAGAGAGGGGACATGATTGGGACCTTCGAGTAGTTGAAAGGGATAAATAAGGTGGATAACAAGAGTCTCTTTAAGCTGAGTGGCAACCATAACACAAGGGGGCACAGTCTTAAGCTGGAGGGTGGGGGGTTTAGGAGCGAGGTCAGAAAGCACTTCTTCACAGATAGGGTGGTGGACACTTGGAATGCGCTGCCAGAAGAGGTGATCTCGTTGAAGACAGTGGGCAGCTTTAAGAGAGGCTGGGATAGGCACAGCGAGAAGGTAAGGATCATGGGTAGGGAGGATGGGAGGTGTGGGGAGGGAGGGCAGGGACAGTAGCTTAAGCTGTGTATCCTGCAATACATGCAGACTAGATAGACCAAATGGCCTTCCCCTGCTGGCTTCTTTGTATGTTCATAACATATACAGCAAAAGAAAAATACAAGAGCAGAAATAACCATATTTACAACAAATTTAAATAAAAATTAAGATAGTCATAAATATCGGTGAGGATGAGGGAGGTACACAATGGGAGGGGTAGGTAAGGATGAGACAGTAAACACAGAGCTGGGGGGGAGGTAAGGATGAGACAGTAAACATAGAGCCTGGGGGGAGGCTAGGGGTGTGTGGATGGAGAAGAAGAAGTCGACGTGAGGGATGTCCTTAAGTGAGAGGAGCGGAACCTCATAATTGCTATATGAAACTTACCGCAGGGGGCACTTACAAGAGCAACTGTCCAGGAGCAAATTTTTTTGCAGAGGCAATTAATAAGGGGATAGAGCCAAAGGACTGGGTGCCAGGAGGTAGGTTGTTGTAAAGTTTCACACCCTGATAGCAGATGGAGTGTTGCGCATGTGTGTGGTATTAAGGACCTTTGTCGCCTACGCTGCACACCCTTCAACAATCTGACATCCTTCTTCAGGAATGGGTGCCAGTACTGCACGCAGTGTTCCAGGTACGGCCTGACCAGCGACCTGTACAGGGGAAAGCTTAGCCAAAGTGGAACTCTCTGTTGACATCATAACAACTAATTTAAACAGTGTCACTGGGACGGCGGCCCGGTGGCTCGAAGGGCTGAAGCATTCATGCCTCACCTGCTACCATGCTGGTGACCAGGGTACAGGAATGAATCTGGGCCACTTGGGGGGAGGGGTCAAGCGGGGATAGGAAGACTGAGCCTCCCAGCATAAGTGCTCCTTCTCCGGGGAGGGAGGGCAGCATGCTCCGCTGCAACATCGCCACCTAGGTGACAGGGGTGATGATGCAGCTAGGACTGACAGTTCAGGAAGGGGGGCGCTCCCAAAGGAAGACATCAGCACGTCCGATGTGCACACATTAAGCCACTGTCTCTGCAGAGCGTGGGTGGGTCAGTGGAAAAAAGAAAACAGGAAACACCACCAGCTGTAAGCAGGATGAAGCCTGTGGCTCCGCAGAGACCTTACATTGCCTCCTGGGCACACAGCCCACCGCAGTGAGCAAAGCCATCCAGAAGGGGCTTGAGGAACCCCCAATGGCTCTGCAGCAGGGGGAAGCTCAGGAGGAAAAGGTGGGTCCTCAGGATACATCCCAGAAACAGTAGGTGATGGGGCTGGGGTAGCCGTAGGAATAGAAGGGGGCCAGCCTGGCAAGAGAGGAGAAAAACAGCATCACTGGTAGACTAGAGGAGGTCAAGATAAGAACCGCCACTCTGGAGGACCCTAATATTTTTAATAGAAGAATCTCTGGCACATAATGTTAGTAAAGTAGAATGTATTCTAAGTAAGCTGGATAACTTTTAAAATATGGGGAGGTGGAACAACTTGAGGACAGCTGTGGTACCAGAAGGCAGTGTGTGCCCCAGCATTGTCCAACCCCTTCAAGGGTTTCTGCAAGCTATTCTGAGGCACCAGTGACCCCACCCTGCCCCCTTGAAGTGGAGAGGGTGCACAGCTCGCTTCAAGCTAAACCTAAGCATGGAGCTAGACCACAACCTACTGTGGCCTATTTTATAAGATTTTCCATAAAAGAAGAAATCCTTAAGAATGCCAGAGAGAGAGAGGGGAGCCTTAGGATGAAGAGTACAGAATTTACATTTTTCAGAGTTTTTCATCTGAAGTTGTGGATAAACGTAAAACATTTAATGAAGTGAGACATCAATAATGGTACTGCCTACAAGTCTAGATATCCAACTACTCTACTGCTTAACTATAATGGCTCCTCTTATCATTTTGATTTCCCCAAGGAGGCCTGGGAGTTTGATAACAAATAAAATAAACACAGTTCTGCCCCCTGCAGATTTTCAGTCATTCTCAAATGCAGACAAGGATGTTGGGGTTGCCAGGGACAACCTGATGGCAGAACGTGCTGGATTGCCTGGTTCACAGCCCTCCCTGAAACCTGACCACATTAACAGCCAGCAAATAAAGTAAACAGTCACTCCCTCTCTGTAATGAGACATCTAGCACAATAGAGAAGGCAGCTCATTGAGACCCCCCAACACAACGCAAACACACACGCACAAAGTGCTACAGTGATTGAATGCCGAAAGAGACAGAGAAGCATTTCTAGTAAACACTCCTCAGATTCAGAGCTCAGCTTTCCTTTTAAAATCACCCCCAGTCCTATCTGAAAGTTCACCAGGAATGAAGCCTGTTTTGTTTCTCCAATGGTGGCTGTTCTGTCTGCTCAGGCTGGAATTCCTGTCCAGGAAGGCATGCCGCCCCCCCCCCCAGGTTTAAACAAAGCTTCTACTTTACAAATGAGTTACCGACCTGAGCTCATTGTGATTCTGATCACAGCACAAAGATGGCTCTTCTTGTTTTTACATACTCCATTCTGGAAAGGTTACAAAATAAATAGGAAAAAGGGAATGACCAAAGACACAGTTTCTTAATATGTATTCGCTCCTTCCCCGGCCTGCTCATTCACAGTCTTGGTTCAGTGCACAGCCTATTACAATGCAGCAGCAAGTCCATGTGACTCAAGGGAGGTAATGTGATCTCTGTCTCTCCACTTGCTGTGTGAAGCCTTAAAGAGACAGTAGCACCCAAGAATCCTTGTCCTGTGTTCCCTATAGATGACCTTGCACGACGTTTAGTCTTTAAAGTAAAGACCATAGTCTACCCATGTAGCATGGATCTTCAGCTGATGCAAAAATGTTTCGCTATTGTCATTCTAGTACTTGCCTAATGGCAAATATGCTTTGCTTTGACACACTGCATAATGCTAATATGCCCTCCCTATCTGTCCCCCAGTTATGCAAACCTCTACTTTGGGGAGTGGAAAGGAAGGGATGTATGTGGTATGGAGACAAATCCTTTTCTCAATTGTGTAGAACTATGGTGGAGTTATATTTATGACATCCTTGCTGAGTGACAGTGCACTGAGCCAGAGCTTTTAAATTTTGTAATTAAGTGTAAGCCATAACTCACGGGGCTGGCTAACTAGCCATCTCTCTCCTTTGTTTGGTCCTTGTCCTGTGATAGACATCTTTGTCTCACCCAGAGGGTTTTGGGGGCGTTGCTCTTTGCCCAGGATTTAAGGGGGAGGAGGTCCCCTTGGTTCAGGGAGTGATGCTAAAGCTACCAACAGTCTCTATTTTCCCAGGACAGTCCCTATTTTAGGCAGCATGTCCCAGTGTCCCCACAAGTTTTACAAAATGACACTTTTGTCCTGGTTTTTGCTTACCTGTCCCAGTTTTGTCCAGTTTTTTTTTCTTGCAGACTGCTAATCCGTGAGTGACAGTTAGTTCAGCACCACTGTGGCCATGCTTGGGCTGGACAGCAGTTTGTAACTTCAACCCCCGTGCCTGTGTTGCACTGCAAGCATGTCAGTGGGAGCACAGTAAAGCATGTTTCTTCCTGTTAGATTAGACTGGGTAGTAGTGCAAACAAGCAAATGTGGACGTCTACCTGCCAGCAGCTGAGCGGGACTCCAGACAGAAAAGAGACCGGCAGCAGTGAACTAAGGTACCCAGACCTGATCAACTGTAGGGGCGTGTGTGAAAACAATCTGGTGTGATGGTGGGAGTCACTGAAGTGAAGTTTGCTCAGCAAATGAGGTGAGTGTAAACGGGTTGGATGGGGCTGTCAGGAGGAGCAATACATGCAGCTCAAGTGTCTGAGCACACTTTAACGCAGGTTTGCTTCTAATGAACTTTCTGTACATCATGATTTGGAACTTGCTGCTGTAGAATAATGTGTTGTTTTAATCTGGATGTTTGTTACTGGTGTTACTGTGAGGTGGCATGGCCAGAACAAGCAGCAACATTTAATTGATTGTGTGCAGCGTTGTCTGCGGTGGTGCCCATGGGAGTGACACAGTGGGGGGGGTCATGGTCAGGATGGACTGTCCCAGTTTTAGGCCTCAGAAAGTTGGTAGCTTTAAGGGAGTCGGAGGGGAAATGTAGGGCAATTAGGGTCAGGACAGTGTGCTTCGACCCAGGAGGTGCCAGCTTCAAGGGCATCGTGGCTGCATGGCCAGTGATATTCAATGGGGTAGGTATTTAGGAGAAGTGGCAACCGTGGGCTCCAGGGATCTCTTTGATCTGGTTGGGGAGAATTCAAGGAGGTGAACATGAACTGGAATGGCTGGATACTGGAGGCCGGGGGCCCAGGAGGTAAAGGTATGGCAGTGGGGCTGTCGTGGTGGTGGCAGTGCCACGGCCCGGTGTGGCACACTGCCGGAGAACTGCAGGTGGGGACATTCCCTAGGATTCGCTTTATTGGGACTGTCGTGCCCATGTCTGGGTCAGGACCCATGTTAGACCTGTTTAACAGAATGTGTAGTGGAGACTGTAACCAGGAAGGAAGGATCCGTGTCCCCCTCTCTGTAACTAAATTGGATGCCCGCATCCATTTGTCTGAGGGTTGCAAAAGTAGTGGGCTGGTTTAAAGGTTTCAGGGCAGACGCAGTAAAGGATATAAGCCTCATCCCTGGTGTAAGGTATTCCGGAGTGGGGGAGTAAGGCACTCCGAGGATTCAGGGAAGGACATCTTGCACCCTCTAGGGACTTGAGTGGTTGTTTTGCTCATGGAGATTGCGTGGAGACTGCTCTTGGCCTATAATCTAGGCCTGTATTGGACTTGTGATAAAATATTAGCCAAAGTAATGTGATCTATTCAAATATCTAGGCACTGAATTGTGCCTCCTGTGATGAATGCCCTACATGTTCCTGTCTCCCGGCTCCAGGGAACTGATGTATTTATTTTTTACTTTATATACTAACATATTAATATACTAAAAGCCAGCAGAATAGACCTGACTGTCTTTCGTGTCTGCTCGCTAGCCAGCCCCTATCAGGCGCTCGCTCCTCCCCCCGTCCCCGTGAGGGTCAGTCTTGGCTTCAGTACCCCCATGCATCTGTCCCATCCCTTCTTGAAGCCCTCCACAGTGCCTTGCTCGACTAGACTCCCGGGCAATGCATTCCATGGCTCCACCACCCTCTTTGTGAAGTAATGTTTTTTACGTTCTCCCCTATAGGTTCCTCGCTCCAGTTTCCTTTCATGTCCTCTGGTTGTGCCCCTTTGTTTTAGCCTGAACATTTCTTTGGCTCTACCCCTGTTAATCCCTTTCACATATTTGAAAACCTCAATCTTGTCCCCCCTATCGCTCCTTTCCTCCAGTGAATACAGCCCAAGGGCTTCCAGCCTATCCTCATAGGTCCTATCACCCATGCCCCGGATCATCCTGGTTGCCCTCCTCTGAACCCTTTCCAACAGTACTATCTCCTTCTTAAGGTGCGGCCTCCAGAACTGCACGCAATACTCTAGGTGCGGCCTAACCAAGGCATTGTACAGAGGTAGGATCACCTCACTCCTCCTGGACATTATTCCCTGGGCTATGCAGCCCAGTATCTTGTTTCTCTTTGCCGCCGTTCTTCTGCAGTTCTCACTGTTGCTCATTCAAACAACATGAAGTCTTGCTATATTATAGACATTAGCAGTTTGATCCAGCTCTAGAACTGCCCCGGAGTGAAATGGTTAAAACCATTCCAAAATAGAATTTTGGCACGAGAGCAGCTCTATCTGTGTCATTTCAAACTTGAACTGTCAGATTCTTTACTCGCCTCAGTGAACAGTCGCTCGGAGATTTCTCCTTCTGCTCAGTTCATTTCTCAGTTTAAAAGTGTTTTCGTTGGATTTAACCGAGAATAGTTTTATTTAACCGCAAAACTGCTCGGTCCAAGCTCTATCTGTGGTAACTGTAAGTAAATGAAGGTTTTGTCTGGTGGAACTTGTAGTTATCGGGTTCGGTTTTGAACTGATCAGTGGGTTTAAAACTCATTTAAAACTAAAAGTTACTATTTTAGAGTGCGGTTCCTGTTCTTATCGGTTCTAAAAAAACGGATTTATTATGTTTTTTCCAATACCCGTGACACGGTTAGAACCGATAAGGGTGTCTTTGCCTGGCACTGCCAAAAAGGGCAAGTTTTTGGTTAGGCTGGCATTATGTCTGAGAAACCCAAAAGAAAACCGGCCCACTGGGTTTCAACACTGTGATGTTTGTGGGGAAGTCTTTGCCAAGGCTGACCCACACACCACATGTGTTTATTGTCTGGGGTTTGACCACCTCCAGTCAGACTGCCAGGTATGTAAGAATTTCCCTGCAGCCACCCTGGAAAAAAGATTGGGCAGGCTCAGGGAACGAGAGGCCAAAAAGTCCGCTGACCCGATGGCCAGCCCGGTTCGGTGCCAACCGGACCAGGAGGAGTGCCTCTGACCAGGGCCAGACTTCTCGGCAAAGAAAAGATGGTTCTGAGGAACCAATTCCAGTAAAGAAAACAAGAAAATCAGCAGGTCTGGAGTCCAAAATTCTCTCCAACTGCTGCAGAGATAGCAAAAGCCATACAAATTGTCCAGTCACTGTCCTCAGGGTCCGTCCGAACCACCACTATCTGGTAAAAGGTCGGTTCGTCCGGTCCCAGTGGTTCAGGATTATGATATTGAGGAATTTTATGAACCAGAGGAGGGGGAGGAGGAGGAGGAGGAGGATTATGAACAGTATGAATGTGGCTGGGAAGGTCTGGGTGTGCCCATTGAACCGGACATCTCCCCAGACAGACCTTTAGAATCTCCCCCTATGCTGTCTGAGTCCCCATCTCACTTTATGTTTTATAAAAAAGTTGCTGAAACCCTCCAGCTTCCTTTAGAAGAGGCTGTGGATGAGCAAGAGGAGCCTGATTTTGTAGAAATGATGGATATTCCAGAGTCTAGGAGATTGTCTATTCCTTTACATAAGTCTTTTAGGAAACAAACAATTAAAATTTTAAAAGCTCCTAATTCTGTGCCTCCTGTAGATAAAAAGATGGACAGAAGGTATACATTGTCAGGCCCTGATACAGAATTCCTTTCTCAGCAATGCAGTCATGTTGGGGTAGTTCAGGCTGCTGCCTGTGATAACGCTAATATTCCCTTGGCTTCACATCCTCCTGACAAGGATACCAGGAAGATTGATGCCATGGCAAAAACAGTATATGGCAGCCCTCCGGGACTCAGGAAGCAAATTATATGGCTTATGTAGCTAGGTATCGAAATCTAGATGGGATACTGTTATGCATTGGCCAAGCAGGCCCATGGCCAGCTGGCTAGTGAACTAGAACAGGTGGCTGCTGATGGCATTGAAGCCTCTATGGTTCAGTTTCATGCTGCTGTGGATGTTAATGATGTTTCCTCTAGGGTCATGGCCACATCTGTAGCTTTCAGAGTTGGCCTGGCTCAGGTGTACTAGTTTGTCACAGGATACCCAGACTAAGGCTATGGATTTTCCTGTGGTGGGAAATTCTCTGTTTGGAGAGCAGACAGAGAACTACATGAAGAAGATGGATGAATATAGGACTACTTACAAGAGTGCCCAGGCTAAGGAGCGGCAAGCCACTCCTCAAAGGCATGCCCCCAGGGGTGGGGTAGGCCTTTTCACAAGCCTTTCTACCAGACTCAGGCCTCCTCTGCCTATGCTCAGAGGGGCTTCTTCAGAGGCAGGGGCAGACGAGGGGTGGGCAGACCTGCTCCCACCCCCCAGCCTAAAGCTCCTGGAAACAGGCACCCTGATGGGGTGCCCAGGGCCAATTCTCCTGTACCAGTGGGGGCAGGCTAGCTTACTTCAGTCAGAATTGGGCTTCTTTAACCTCAGACAAGTGGGTTCTGGAAGTAGTAAGCCAGGGTCTGGTTCTCAGCTTCAAAAGTTTCCCAAGTTGAGAAGCAGACTTTTCTACCTGCAAGTGCTCAGAGACCCTCGCTGAAACAGAGGTCTCATCCTGCTAGCTCTAGAGCAGTAGAAAGGGTTCTTCCCTGCATCAGGGCAGGGGTCTGTATTCCAGATACTTCCTTACCCCAAAAAGACAGGAGAGTGGCGCCATTTTAGATCTCGATATCTGAACAAGCATCTTTTGAAACCAAAGTTCAAAATGGTAACTCTGGCAATGATTTTACCTTCCTAAGGACTGGGGACTGGCTAGCCTCCTGGACCTCAAGGATGCCTATTTCCATGTCCTAATCAGAAGATCCTATCGAAAGTACCTCAGATTCGAACTGCCTCAGGTCATTACCAGTTCAGAGCAATGCCCTTCGACCTTACCTCTGCTCCAAGGTATTCACAAAGTGTCTAGCAGTGGCAGTGGCCTACTTAAGGAGGCAGAGGATTGCTGTTTTCCCTATCTAGACGACTGGCTCATTGTAGGCCAGTCCCCAGAACAGGTAAAATCTCACCTGCAGGTCACCCAGCAGCTTCTCACCTCCCTGGGTTTCTGCTAAACCTACCAAAGTCGGTTCTGGAAGCAGTCCAGGTACTCACCTTATAGGGGCAGAATTGGACACAAAGCTAGCCAGAGCCTTTTTTCCCCAGAAAGGGTAAGGAATTTAGTGGCTCTGGCCTCTTCCTTCACTCTCAGCAGGTCTCTCGACCAGCAAGACACTTTCTGCAGCTCCTGGGGCACATGGCTGCATCCACAGCTGTTGTGCAGGGGCCAGATTTCAGATGAGAGACATTCAGTTTCACTTGAGAACCTTTTGGTCTCAGAGAAGAGACCCCTTTCCAAGTTGGTCCCAGTGACTGAACCTTGATCCTAGCTCTCCAGTGGTGGCAGGATCAGAGCAATTTAAGCGGGGTCCCTTCATTTCCCCTTCTCACGACTTGACTCTCACTACAGATGGTTCCCTTCTGGGTTGGGGAGCCCACATGGGCGACCTTTCCACTCAGGAGTTTGGTCCCCAGGAATCTCTGCTCCACATCAATTTGCTGGAACTCAGAGCTGTCTTTTAGCTCTTCAAGCTTTTCTGCATCTGTCCACGACAAGGTGATACAAGTCAGAACAGACAACACCACAACAATGTGGTACATCAACAAACAGGGGGCACTCAGTCTTCGACCTTGTGCACCAAGGCAATGAAGTTGTGGTCTCTGGCCTATTCCTGAACACTTCCCTCATAGCAGTTCATCTTCCAGGAAGGACAATGTCCAAGCGGATGCCCTCAGCAGGATTTCCCAGGGCCATCACGAATGGTCCCTGGATCCTCAAGTGCTGGGGATAGTTTTTGCCAGGTAGGGCATCCTCAGATAGATCTTTTGCAGCCCCAGACAATCACAAACTTCCTCTGTTCTGTTGCAGGCCTCCAGTGCTGGGCTCAGTTCCCTGGATGCCCTTCTTCTGGATTGGGAGGGAAGTTCTCTGCTTTCCCTTTCCTCTCCTATTCAAGTACTAGTCAAAATCAGATCTCAGCCTTGCAGGGTGATTCTGATTGCCCTGGATTGGGCCAGGCAGCCCTGGTACCCACTCCTTCTGTCTCTGACAGTCCATCTTCCCTGTGCCTCCCCAGGAATCACAATCTGTTGACTTGTGCCCAGGGAAGGGTTTGGTATCCGACCTCAAATCCTCAACCTCAAGGCCTGGCTCTTGAGCAGTTAGAGTTTGCTGATTTACACCTCTCTCAGGGTGTTCTTGAAATCCTAAAGACTTTCAGAAAGCCTTCACTAGGGCTACTTATAGTTCTAAATGGAAAAGGTTTTCCATTTGGTGTCTGGGAAAATATTTCCAGAATCTGCTGAATTGCCCATTTTGTTAGATTACATGGTACATCTTAATTCCTTGGGTCTCAGACCAGCTACCCTGAGAGTTCATTTGGCAGCTGTATCTGCTTTTGTGTCAGCAGGAAAGTCATCCTCTTTCCTCTCATCCTGTGTTTTCCAAGTTTTTAGGGATTACTCCATACTAATCCTCCCTTTTGGGAACCGCCCTTGCTTGGGACCTTAATGTTTGCATTGCCCAGTTAATGCAACCCTTTTGAACCTCTGTCTTCTGCAGAGCTTAAGTACCTAACTTGGAAAACTGTTTTTCTAGTGGCTATCACTTCTGCCAGACACATAAGTGAATTCAAGCCTTGTCAGTGGAAACTGACTTTATTTCTTTCCACAGGGTAAGGTAGTCCTTAGGACTAATAGGAAGTTTTTGCCTAAGGTGGTTTCCAGATTTCCATCTAATCAATCAATCTCCTTCCAGTATTTTCACTGATCACCCTCTTCGGTGAGAGGAGGTTGCACAGCCTGGATGTTAAGAGAGCTCTTAGTTATTATATAGAGCGTACCAAAGGTCACAGGTTCGAATCCTCCAACTTTTCCTTACCTATGGTGAAGTTGGGAAAGGCAAACCTGCCACTAAGAGATCAATAGCCAGGTGGATTGTCTCTTGTATCCAATTTTGTTATCAGAAGTGGGCAGAGCCCCGGTTTGAGGGCTCATTCTACCAGGGTACAGCTGCGCCTCTAGCTGCTGCCAGAGATATCCCTTTATTAGAGATTTGCCAGGCTGCTACTTGAAAACGGCACACTTTTACCAAGCATTACTCCCTGGATGTCCAGGCCAGGAGAGATGCTCGGTTTGGCACAGCTGTTCTTCAGAGCCTATTCCTAAGTAGGTTCTGCCCTCCTCCATGGAGGTACTGTTATGCTAATGTCTATAATATAGCAAGACTTCATGTTGTTTGAAGAAAAATTACTCACCTTAGTAATGTTGTTTCTTCTAATGAGTCTTGCTATATTATAGACCTCCCAACCTGCCCCTCTCAGAACCTCTACTTGGTGGGTGCGGGCAACTTAGTGTGGGCACTACTTATGTCCTGTTAGCATTTTGTCCCTTTGGGACTTTGGGGGTGTATGTGTACGCTGCGTGTGTGTTTTATTATACTTATGTTCCATTTTCATATTATTAGAATGGTGTTAGTATTTCTGGTCCCCTGACTTGAGTCTTGGTGTTGGGACCATCAATGGTTGTTATTATTTGGTAGCCATTTGGCTAGTATAGGTTACAGCTTCACACAGACCTTAGTGAGTTTGGCTCGTAAAGATCTGACAGTTCAAGTTTGAAATGACACAGATAGAGCTGCTCGTGCATCTATTTTGGAATGGTTTTAACCATTTCACTCCGGGCAGTTCTAGAGCTGGATCAAACTGCTAATGTCTATAATATAGCAAGACTCCATTAGAAGAAACAACATTACTAAGGTGAGTAATTTTTTCTTTCGGTGTCTACCACCACCCCGAGGTCCCTTTCACTCGAAGTGGCTTGCAGTGGGACACCTCCCAAGGTATAAACACGCCCTGGGTTTCTGACCCCCAGATGCAACACCCTACACTTCTCCGGATTAAACCTCAGCCCCTACCTCCTTGACCAACCCTCCAGGGTGTCCAGATCCCTCTGGACTGCCACCCTTGCTTCCTCCCTGTCGGCCAATGCTCCCACTTTAGAGTCATCCTGCAAAGAGGCTCATCCTACTCCTAACTCCTGTCCCTATATCGGAGACATAGGCATGGAACATGTTTCCTCTATGTCTGGCTTTGTCTATGTGTCAACCGAACCATGGGGCACCCCACTGACGACCTTCCTAGGGAAGGAGACAATCCCTCTAACCACCACCCTCTGTGTTCTATCTGTAAGCCAGTTTTCCACCCATCTAAGCAACTGTCTTCCCACCCCATCCCCCCCAACTTTGTCAATAATCCAAAGTGGGGTACTGAGTCAACCGCCTTACTAAAATCCAGATATAAGACATCCACCGGTCTCTGTCTGTCCAGGGTCCCTGTCACTCAGTCGTAGAAATCTATGAGGTTGGTCTGGCAAGATCTCCCCTGGGATTAAACCATACTGTTAGTCACCCACGTGCCCCAGCCTATCCAGTTGACTCCCGAGCATCCCTTTGATGAAGCCCTGCATTAGTTTGCCTACCACTGACGTTAATCTGGCAGGCCTGTAATTTCCCATCTCCTCCCTAGACCCCCCTTTGTGGATGGGCACCATCCTCCAATCCTGGGGCACCCTTCCTGTCTGGAGAGAAGCGTTGAACAGCACAGCTAGTGGAGCTGCTAGTTCATCTGCCAGTTTCTTCAGTACCCTTGGATGCAGCCCATCTGGTCCTGGTGCCTTGTCAGTTTTTAGCGCCCATAGGGCCTCCCTCATGCTGCCCTCTGTGAGTTACCCCTCCCTAGCCCTCTCCTCAGTAAAGTCCCTGTTCTCTTCTGGGCCTGCCCACTTGGTACCCCAGCCTCTTTTGATCCTCTCGTCTCCCTTTGCCCTATCCTCTCAGCTGCCCCTTCCCCCCATTTTCTGGTTGAATGAAGCCCATGTCTCCCTCCCTAAAAACCGAGGCAAAATACTTGTTCAGTATCTCTGCCTGCTCCCCCGCCTCCTGAGCCCATCCTTCCCCAATCCTAATCCTGGAGATCTGTTCTTTCCCCTTCCTCTTTTCCCCTACGTATCTATAAAAACCCTTTCCCCCCTACATATATCCTTAGCCAGGTTGTGCTAAATCCTCTCCTTTGCTCCCCTCACCACCCTTGTGACCCTTCTAGCTGACAACTCGTACTCCCTTCTCTCCTTCTCCCCCCGGAGCACTTAAAACATGCGTAGGCAGCTTTCTTATTTCTTACCACCTCTTGCACCTTCCTGGTCCACCAGCACAGCTTGCCTGCCCTGCCATTTTTATGCCTTACCCTTGCACACAAGCTAGTAGCCTCCTGTACCCCTTTTTAAATGGCCTCCCACAAGCTACCCACATCCATGTCTGGCTCAAGCTCCCCCTCAGTATCCTGCCCATGCCCACAAAGTCTGCCCCCCTAAAATCCATTACCACTGTGTTTGAGCAGTTGCCTTCCCCCCCAGGCACAGCATAAACCAGACCGTGTCATGGTCTCCTCCTGCTACACACCTCCAAATCCCTTATCTGGTTGCTGTCTGCAAGGACAACGTCCAGTATCCCCCCCCAGTAGGTTCCCCCACCTGTTGAACCAGAAAGGCATCTTGAAACGCATCAATCAGCCTCTGCTCCCTGGCCATCGCTGATGTCATGGTGTCCCAGTCTGCCCCTGGCATATTTAGGTCCCCCATGACCACCACCCTACTCTTTCCCCGGTCACAGTGCCCCTTGATATTCTCAATCAATTTTCCCTCCAGTTCCTCATCCATTGCAGGTGGTCTGTATATCACTCCTAATTTTAATCTTTTTCCTCCCCCCGATTGTAGGGTTACCCAAATTGCTTCTACTCCCCCCTCTGCCTCCTCCACTCCTCTCACCAATATTCCATCCTTGACTATCAGTGCTATGCCCCCTCCTCTACCCACTTCTCTATCCCTCCTGAATATTTTGTAGCCCTCTAAATTTAGGTCCCAATCATTCTTCTGGGTGGCCCATGTTTCCGTAATCGCTGCCACATCCGCTGATCCCTCTGCCAGCATCGCCTGTAGCTCAGGCATTTTGTTGCCCATACTCCGGCATTGACCAGGACCATCCTCCACCCCACCCCACCCCTCCTGCACAACTGACTCAGCCCTCGCACTCCTATTTGACCTCTCCTGCACAGCTCTTGCATTGTATCCATTGGAGTCCCCAGCCCTTATTTGCCGCCATAGACCAGGGACCTCGGTCAGTCCTCCTGTCTCCAGTCCTGCACTAGTCCCTCCCCCCTTTACAAGTTTAAACCCCACTTCTCATTAATGAATTAGTGAGTTTCAGATTTAAGATCTCCTTTCCCTCTAGGTTAAGATGTAGCCTATCCCTAGCATATAACCCCTTATCATCCCACATGTCCCCCCAACCCCCACCAGTCCAAACCCTTCCTCCCTGCACCACTCCCTGAGCCACTGGTTCACACTTCTTAGTTTGTGCTTGGCCTCCCCTGATGCCCTAGGCACTGGCAGGATTTCCGAGAAAGAAATTGAACTCCCAATAGAATGGCAGACCCTGGCTAGCTCCTGGAACCTTGCCTGGATTTCCAGATCGC
Source organism: Neoceratodus forsteri (assembly GCA_016271365.2). Taxonomy (NCBI): domain Eukaryota; kingdom Metazoa; phylum Chordata; order Ceratodontiformes; family Ceratodontidae; genus Neoceratodus; species Neoceratodus forsteri. The sequence goes on from JADMNL010000024.1 coordinate 217,131,826, forward strand.
TGTTCTCTTCCAAATCGTTTGTGCCCAGGTGTACTAGGAAATCAGGGGATCTCCCACATTCCAAAGCTAAGGAATATAGCTGGAATTTGGCCTTGTGAACGGATAGTCCTGGAATACATTTAGCCCTGAACTGGCTGCTTGTACCCTCCCCCACTCCCTCCCACTGGATTCCCCTGGTCATGGAGTCCCCCAGCAGGATCACCTTAACCCCCCTTACTGACCCTTTTGACCCCTTCTAGGCTCTTCCTTCTATCATCGGCCCCCAATTTACTCCTCGCACCCCCATTTGTCTGGGGTTCACTATCTTTGCATGACCTACCGTACTCTTCCTTCTGCATGCAGTTCCCAGTTTAATCTTCTCCCCTCCTACCTCCTGGCTGGCACAGCTGGCTCCCTGGTCCCCCAGACTCCTTTTTTGGGCCAGAGTCCACAGATCCCCCTCCCTTGCCCCTTCAACTGCTTTCCTCCCTGCCTCCACCCCCAGACCTTGTCTCCTCCCTTCTAGCATAATTCTCCCTCCCCCTCCTTGTTGTCCCTTCCCACTCTCAGCAGATGTCCCTCCCCAACCCTGGTGCCCCTAGAGTGCCCTCTACCACCCCTCCCTTGGCTGACTCCTCCAGCCTGAGTGCCTGCTCAGCCCAGTTCCCCTCCCCATCCACCCCTGCCTCCCACCGCCCGCGCTTACTGGTCCCGCCTCACTGTCTGCCTTCTCCCTCCAGTGTCACTACCCCACCTAGTCCCACCCCTCCCGGCAATCTAACCAAATGCTCTCTGCCCGCCTGCCCCCAACTTCCTCCTCTCCTGGGTAGAGCTGGTGTATCTGTTGCTAAGAGTGATGCCTGCCTCCGGCATGTTGTCACCTGCCCGCCCACCCTCTTTATCTCCCCTGGCCGGCCCCTCTCCTGTGGGGTGTTTTCCATTCGCTTGTAATACTCCCACCCTCCAGAATGCTTAATATGCCCTCCCTCCAGAGTCACCATAGGGCCCATGCCTACCTGCACCCTGGGGTATGCTGTAGTGGCCTCTCCACCCTCCATGGGACGTTTCCCTCCCTCCCCCCCATGTCTTCCAGTTCTCTATATAGAATAATGGCTGGGTAGGGGTTATAACAAATTTACACCCCCCAAGGCATGGGATGCCACATAAACCTTGAGAGTGAAGCTCAAGGGGTTTATGACAGCATCCCACACCGAGGGTGTGTGTAAAATTTGAGTTTTACACACCTACCCAGCCTTTGTTTTATATAATTGCTGGGGATCGTTTTTTTTTTTTGCCACAGTAGTTATATAAAATAAACAGACATCTCCACAGAGCTGTGGATCAATCGGGTTTCAGAGTGGTCCATAATGGCTCATGGAGAAAATTAACTGTTTACTTTTTTTTTTTTTAAAGCAGCCCCTTTCAAAACTGTTTTTTAGCCGTATCAACATTAGTCTGTCTTATGTTTTGTATACTGCCTTGCTGATGTGGAGCCTTTGTAAAGGAGTCTGTGACTCAAAAGTTTGCAATTCTGATATGTTTAAATAAATAAATACATTTTTTTAACTTACCGCAGACTCAGAGTGGCAGCGATCACTGCAGTGCTGAGGACTGGTGGCCAGACAGAGGAAGGAAAAAGCAATGACTGGCCCATGCACAGAAGGGAAACCAGACGTGTGTTAGTATAATGAACAAATTATAACCACGTTTCCCTTAGGGGAAAAAAATGAGCACCAGTTGTTATATAATAATTAGAATTACATTTTCTGCTTGTTTCTAATTCTGGAGTCCTGAGATTGTTGGATGAACTTCTAGCTCCTTTTTTAACAAGATTTTGGTCCACTGTCTGGTGAACAGAAGGGTACCCGAAGTAAGTGTGATATGCACCGTGTTGCTATGGACCATCTCGAGGGAAGGTCTTGCTGTCCTATTTGGGCTTTGCCTCATCTGAAGGACACTGGTTTTTATCCCCCCCCCCCCACTGCATAACACCAGGACTCCTATACATAAATGGGGGGGGAGGCTTACATAACTTTGTAATTAATTTTGTAAAACTCCTAGAGGAACGCAATCCTAGTCCTAGATTCTTGGGGCCAGATATTCAAAACTTTGCCCCAGGGCTAAATTAACACTGCCCAGAGGGCAAACTTAGCCCGGAGCACAAAGCAAGCTATATTCAAAAGGAATAGCCCGGGTCAAACAGCTTCTGAATATAGCATGGAAATGAGGCCGGGCAAACTTGTCTGGGAGTGCAGGGCAAACTTAGCCCTGGAATAAGACAGCTCTGACTATAGCAACCAGGAAGTGCAAACCACAACAGCAACACAGTGCACAGCGATGTGAAGGTAGGTAGAGGCGAACTATGTGGCCAGTGTGTGTGTCAGCAAATGTGTGGACCCAGTATAGCTGCAGGCAGCAGCGCATGTGAAAGTACAGTGTTCAAAACTGTATAATAGTCCCCAAACTGTTTGCACAGCGCTAACACATTTGCGTGGGCTTAGCGCAGGGCTAAACCGTTAGCCCGGTGCAAACCCATTTGCCCAATGCTAAACTTTCCCATATTCAAAAGTGACATGCAAATGAGCCTACTTAGGTAGTCTCTGGGCAAACATCCAGATTAGCATCTCATTATGCCCTGATTTGCATGCAGTTTGCACCGGGCTAACGGTTTAGCCCCGCGCTAAACCCGCGCAAACAGTTCAGGAGAATATTATACAGTTTTGAACACTGTACTTTCACATGAGCTGCTGCCTGCAGCTGTACTGGGACAACACAGCACAGGCACAGATGGTGGTGGTGCTGCATGCCACTGTCACACTGTAGGTCATGCTACTGCACAGTACACGGCAGACACTACAGTAGCAAGGGGGCCAATAGTGTGTGGACACAGCACTGCCTATGGTGTGTAGAGCAGTGCTGATGACTGCACTATACACAGTGACAGGCCCAACATGCAGACATTTACTGACAGTGGAAATTACTGTTACGCTGTTGTGTGACCCACAGATGCTGCACCTCTGGCATGGGATGCTCACAGTGACATATACATGTCCGGCTTTGTGTGCTGTGGCAGTTGTACAGCTATGCGGTATGTGGCCGGGGGGGCATATATTATCAGAAAGGCACACTGGTGTTGGGGTATTCCCAATACTGGTCCATATACACTGCATGATGTGTCCCAGCCTTGTGGCCACACCTGATCTGTGGCACAGCCTGGCCATCCATACACTCGCCCCTCAACATCCTCTATGCCCACAGTGCTGCATGTGTGTGCTGGCATCTGTTGATGTCCACAGAAGAGTGATCCGCAGGTGTGTGCTGTATGGCCACACTGCCATGCTGTCCACTGGCGGCAGGGTCACCGCTTACTGCCTGGCAAGGCTGGGACTGGTGGCAGATGATGGCATCATTGTGATGCCATCAGTGAGCAGCATGTTTCCTCTATGTCTGGCTTTGTCTATGTGTCATATTTATTTGTTAGGGTCATGCAAAGGCCACGCAAAGCTGTGCAAACACCACACAAAGCTGATTGCCCAGGGTTAAGACTACCTTTTCCTGGGTGGTAATACAGTATGCACCACGCTAAATGTCGCGCAAAGTCACGCAAAACCACTTTGCGCGGTGCTAGTCACTGAATATAGCTTTACGCCTGTATTCATGTACACACACCCTCAGTTTGCCCCTTGCATACATTATGATTTTGCCCGGAGCTAATGCAGTTTGTGCATGCTATTTGGCCTTTTGAATATAGCAAACCCGCGCTAATCCCGCGCTAAACCTGTGCAAATGTTTTTTGCCAGGTGCAAAGTTTTGAATATCTGGCCCTTGGTGTGTTACGGCCAGAGTGACATTAATTTGGGCGGCATTATCATCAGGAAGGATAGCAGTGGAGGAGTAAGTACAGATAATTAATGAAAGCCATGGACCGAGACACACTGCTGTGTCCAACAAGCTGCCATCCTTGCCACACAACCAAGGGCCTCCCAAAAGGTTAATTTATTTGTGTTAGACCTAACTGCAGTGATGCTGGAACCTTTAACAAAAGGACAGATGAACTAAGTGAATGTCCGATATGAAGGGGTTATGAAGCCAGCAAAGAGGTTGAGAACAGAGACGGGCGATCTCTGCTGCAATATAATAACTGTAGGGCAACAGAAACTGGTGGGATGAACTTTACAAGCCCCTATGTTCCACAGGCACACAGGGTCCAGTCTGTATTGGAGAAACACTGTCATATCCCCACTCCAGGCACGTGGGTTAAATCCCAATACTGACACTGCAGTGCAGCATGAGGGGGGTGCTGCACTCCTGAGGTGCCATCTTTCAGATGAGACGTTAAACCGAGGTCCCATCTGCCTGTTCTGGTGGTAGTTCAGGTGGATGTTAAAGGGAAACTCCGATTGAGTCCCTCAGTGCAGCAGCGGCTGCAGAAATGCCCGATTAGGGCTTTCAACATAAAATAATTTTTTTTTAGTACCTGGTGCCCTGGAATTTTAATAGAAAAGGTCCACTCGCTCCATCATGGCGACAGACCTGCAGGCGGACATCTCACGCACCTCGGGTGACTTCTGCCATGAAGGTTATGCTAATGAAGGCTACTAACAAATGGCAAATGTCGGTAGCCCTCATTAGCATAACCTTCGTGGCGGAAGTCATCTGAGGTGCGCGAGATGTCCGCCTGCAGGTCTATCGCCATGATGGAGCGAGTGGATCTTTTCTATTAAAATTCCAGAGCACCAGGTACGAAAAAAAATTATTTAATGTTGAAAGCCCTAATTGGGCCTTTCTGCAGCCGCTGCTGCACTGAGGGACTCAATTGGAGTTTCCCTTTAAAGATCGCAATGTACTTCTCGAAAAGAGTAGGAGAATTTTTTATTTGCAAAAAAGTATAATAAGAATACATGGCATAAGTATAATTCATACATAAATCTAGTGTCAAAACCTAGGATCCTCAGAACCCCTCACCATATGCTACATCAATTACACACTGAAACAGTTAAACAGTGAATCTCTTAAAAATTATATCCCAATCTTACAGACTCCTTGTCCCTATGTCTCATTTTGCATTATTAACAAATGATTTTCTACCACCCAAAATTCCAAAAATCATCCTCAGCATATAACTCTGTAAACTCAGCTGTTAATCTCTACAACTGTTACACTGACATACAAGTTTTTACTCTATCCAGGGTCACATATCACTTGTGCTGGAATATGCCTCCACCAAGTGGTCATGACTGGAACTGGCAAAGTTGCTTTTTAATTTATTTATTACTTCTTGGATTACAATACCTTTGAGCACAAAATAGCTCTTTTAAAAAGGTTTCACGTCAAAGAGAGGGTGACAAACATACAAAAGCTAGTTCTTACATAACATTGTGACAAGCAGTACAAAATCACTTAAGCAAGGCAATAAAATAAACAAAGGTTGGTATTACATAAAGATACAATAAGCGGTAGGTTAAAAGACCTAGGCAATGCAGTAAGTATTAGCAGCAGCTAGAAGGAAGTAATAAAAACATCCTGAGAAAAAAATCAGCAGCCCAAGGGCTTTGTCAAGGAGGAAAGCTAGGTAAGGGTAATACGAAGTTAAGGCAGGTAAAGTTTGAAAGGAAGGAGGGGGGAAGGAGGAGGCAATGGTGGGCAGTGGACAATAGAGGTGGAGGGGGTGAGGGTGGCTACCATAGGGGTTGACAAGACTGCTGCAAATCATTGTCAGTGGACACAGTTACAGGAACTGATTGATGTGAGATACTGATGAAGAGTGCCTTTAAAAGGACCCAATTTAGGAAGGGCTGTGATATCATTTGGCAGTGCATTAAACTAGAGGGGTGCTCTGTATGCAAATAAGTACTGTCCCTGGGTGGTCCATCATCTTGGAACAGAGAGAAGTTGGTTGACAGAGCTACAAGTGTGCTGAGTGCTGCAATATGGGTTGAGTAGGTTTGTAGTTCCAGGAGGAAGGAGCCCAAGAATAGCTTTCTTAGTAAGCAGTCAGGTTTGATATTGGATCCTTCCAATTAGCTGAAGCCAACCTGTTTGCTTATAGAGTTCACACATGTGGGTATGGTGAGTTGCTCCAGTGAGAAGACATCTGGCTTTATTAAGCGCCACTGCTATTCCGTGGAGGGAAGTGTTGGTGACTGAGCCATAAATGACCAATCTATAATCAACAATGGATAGAATGGAGCTGTGGAATGCTAGTCTAAGGGCTTCTGGCATTAGACTATGTTTATGTCTGTGTAATAAGCCTATTTTGATATTTACAGAACTAGCAACATTATCGATATGCTGTGTGAAGGACAGAGAGCTATCCAGGGTTACCCCTAGATACTTAAAATGTTGAATCTGTTCAAGTGGGACACTTGACAAGTTCCTGATGGTAAGGGCTCTGGTTCTGTGTTTGCTATGAGCACCACTGAACATCATGACTTTTGTTTTTTTATAATTTAGTACCAGTTTGTGGTTCCTGAACCAGTCTTCCACATCCTGAAAGCCAAATTGAAGTTGATGTTCTAGTGGCTCAGGGTCAGTGCCAGAAGCGAAGATCACTGCGTCATCTACGTTAAGAAGAACGTGTTGTTGACATGATTGAGGGAGATTGTTAAGGAAGATGCTGAAGAAAAGTGGCCCCAGTATGGAGCCCTGCAGAACTCCAGATTGGATAGGTTGATGGTGTGAGGCAACATTAGCTATTCTCACCTGCTGTGTGCATTTAGATAGATAGCTTCTGAATCAGGACACAGTGTATGTAGAGTCCAATGGAGGATAGCTGTTTGAGGAGGAGGGTGTGGTTAACTGTATCAAAGGCCTTAGTGAGGTTTGTGAAGGCCAGCTACCTTGATCCAGGGATTTGTGAATGAAACCAGTGAACTCAATCAGTGCTGTGGTGATGCTGTGACCCTTTCTGAATCCATGCTGCTGGGGGCACTGGATCGAGTATTTGTCCAAATAATCAACCAACTGGTTGGTAATTATGCACTCAAGTGCCTTGGATGGGGTGGGAGGACAGAGATAGGTCTGTAGTTTGTGTGTAGGGAACAGTCTCCACTTTTCTGAATAGGTGTAACAAGGGCTGACTTCCCAGAGCAGGGGGAATTGTGTCAGTCTAAGGGAGAGATTCATAATCTTTGTGATGGGACCCAGTGTAACATCAAGGGTCAGTGCAACTTTGAAGTAGAAATAGGTGGTGCTGGGGTTGAGACATCTGGACATGTTTCAGTGTCTTTGGGGGAGTCCTCACTGTCCTCAAAAAAAAAATCGTGGAAGAACACTGCCAAGGTCCATAAACGCATTATTGAAAGCTTTGGCTATGGTCAGCGAGTCAAGTGTGGGAGTTCCATTAATATTGAGCATTACTGGAGCAGCCACGGGGTCTTTACCAGTTACCTCTTTTATGTTGTCCCAAAAACTTTTTCTGTCTCCCCAGGTGGTAGCGAGCTGCTCCCTGTGATACATTCTTTTTGCCACACAGATAGCCCAGGTGTACTTGTTCCTGGCATCTTTGTATTCCTGGACATCAGTTGGCTTGCCAGTGGCCCTTGCACAGTGCCAGAGGTGGTCTCTGTGATTCATCTGCCTGATAAGGTCCAAGGATATCCAGTGGTTTGTTGAGCCATGGATTTTCATTTTTTTCATAGGATCATGGCTAAAACAAGCTTCATTAAAATGTCTGATGAAGTAGTCAAGAGCTGTATTTATATCATTTGTGGAGTCAAGTACTGCCCAGTCTATGCCACAGAGGTGTTGTTTCAAATGTTCGCGGTGACCTGGCACCCTGGTGAGAATAGTTTTGGGAGGAGGTTTATTGAATTTGTTTATCCAGGGGTGAGTGAGTGGTCGCTTAAGGCATCAGGGAGCACATTCACGTTGGAGATTCGATCTGGGTGGTTGGACAGGATACAGTCAATTAGGGTACAAGTACCCATTTTGTAGTTGATCCTGGTTGGTGATGAGACTAGCTGAGTAAGACTGAGTGCATAGATTGCATCCTTAAATGAGGCTACATCAGGGGCTTGCCAGTTGACATTGAAGTCGCTCATTATAATTGTCTCAGAGTTATGGCGCAAGTTCCTGATGTATTCCGTCAAAGTATGGAAGCTTGTGTCGGGGTCCTTAGGGGGTATGTAGATGGACACAATTATTAGAATTTTATCGTGCACACCAAGCAAAACATTAACAGCTAGTGTATGCGTGGCACTTCCTAGGCAGTCTATAGGTAATGCATAACTAGTGAGGGGTTCCTTAACGTAAATGGCACACCCACCCCCCCATTTTGTAAGTTTGTCCTGCCTGAAAATGGCGTATCCAGGCAAGGCCACTGCCGAGTCTGGGATCTTCAGGGAGAGCCATGTTTCCACTGCAGTTAGGATTTCAGGGTTTTGCTGTGAGACCCAGGCTTGGAGCCTATCTAATTTACACAGTAAATGGCAGATGTTGATGGCGGCCATCTTAAGTGAACCAGTCTTGTAGGGGTGGCAGGTGAGGCAGTCCTTGCCGGGCCAGGGTTGGGGTGCACGTTACCTGACAAAAGCAATAGCATTAAGATGAGCCTTAGTTAGAGTACTTTTATCAGTTTGAGGTTAAGTTTGTAGAGCGGACGCTGGATTGAGTTTCTCTTTGCTGTAAATACATTGAACTTCTTTCATTATTTTTTCCATTAAACCATAAATGGGGATACATTTCTGTTGGAGTGCATGCTGGTATCTAACTGCCATATCAGCCATTTAATGACTGCCATTATAACTGTTAAGTGTACTCAGATAAAATTGTTTCCAGTTCTCGTCAAAATGCCCATATGCCAATACTTCATAAGTCACAGAGGGTCCATTTCTGTGCCAAGGCTGTCCAAAAGGTCACAATAAAAGAGCAATCAAAGAAAAGATGAGTCATAGTTTCTGTTTCATTACTGCATCCATCTCTCAGACAAAGTTGTTCTTGTGCAGATTTATGATGATGGTTGCCACGGACATTCAATTTATTGTGACAACACATCCATAGGGTATCCCACATTTTTTGTGGTACCTGTATATCAGTTAGTTGTCTTTGTAAGTCTGTTTCTAAAATTTCTACTGGGCATATAAAGCACAGAGAAATCAGAAAATGTTTACACAATACATGTTTGGTCATCCCTTTTCTTGTATTAGAAAGGACTTCTGGCTCCAAAATCTGCCATTGCTTAAGTTTCTTAAAAAAACAATTATGTGTAGAGCTGTGCCAGGTGGTATTGCTCTGAAAGCACCTCATCTTGGGGCCTCCCATTTCTGAAAAAAATAAAGACATCTCTGCTGCGTCTAAGTTAACCATACTGCTTGCTTACCCTGCAGCATTGGTACTATACAGGAATATAGAAAATTGGTGAAAAAAGAGCACTATGGGGTTGACCATATTTAGACACCCCCCCTTATCAGTGGGCCAATAGGTAACTGATCTCGTAACAGGATTTAGTCTGCTGCCCCATAGTAACTGGAAACACAGATTATATATTCGAGCCTCCAGTTTGAGTGGTAATGAAATACATAACTTCCTGTTAAAAATATTGGATTATAAAATAACAGGGTAAAATCCGATAATCTGATTGGCTCTTATTTATGTGAAAAATCCTCCTTCTATCTTTACCTGCTTATCAGGAAACTCTCTTCTTCTTGCCGTGACAGTGAGATAATTGAGTCTGTGGCTGTAACATAGAGGATTGTGTATGATCGCTCATATGCAACAAGGGTATTTTTCACTCAAGAGGTTTCCATGGTAACTGAAGACCTTGAGAGCGCAGCTCGAGAGGTCTCATTACCATGGAAACCCTGAGAGCTGAAAAATACCCTTGTTGTGTATGAGCGATCATACACAGTCTTTTATAGTGTATGGAACTCATACAAAGACTGCCCTTACTTTCTTGCTGCTTTTTGTGGTGATTTTTGCCTGCTCTGGCCTGTTTCACCACAACAGCCGTTAACAGAGGATTGCCAGTCGCCCAGTCATGCATGCTTACCCACCTTCTAAATGTTATGCAGCACTAGCTAGATAGCTAGTGCAGCACAACAGCTACAATGACATAACTAGTTCAGTATAACAACATTGTTAAAGAGATGGATTTCCATCCACAGCAACGTTCCACCATATACTATATAGAGGCTTGTATATTAGCAGTCATGCATTACAAGGATATTTTTGTATCAAGAGGTTTCCTTGATAACAGATGACCTTGAGAGCACAGCTCGAGAGGTACACTGTTACCAAGGGAACCTCAAGATACAAGAATTTCCTTGTTTGTGTATGACTGCTCATACACAATCTTTTATAGTGTATGGGCAGTCACAGCATAGAAAATCACACAAAACCAGCTGGAGAAGACAAAAGAGAATAGAAATTTTAACATTTTCTTTTTTTAAACTGACACAGTGTGCTGCAGATGTTTCTACAAGTTAAATTAAAAAAAAAACAGCAACTTCCAGCTTAACTGGATTGAGGAAAGCAACTATGTGGCAGCATTCCAAGTTGTTATACTGCAGTAGTGACATAGCTAGTGCGGCATAACAGCTGTGATGACATAGCTACTGCAGCATAGCAGCTATATTCTAGTTATGGATTTCTATCCATAACAAAATTCTACCATACACTGTAAAGGCCTTTGTTGTTTGTGTGTACAGTATGTTAGGAGAGAAACGTTCTGCCAGTGGAACTGAGCAGAATTTTGAATCCATGTATTCCATGGTAAACATTCCATATCTTGAATGTGGAGAATAACAGAGAAAAAAAAAACAGGAAGAAGAAAGCAGATAATAATACAAAGACATCATCAATGACGTTACTTGCAGTGGAATATTTTATCACAAATGCACACAAATAAATCTATTGTTTCTACATATAAATATGCTTTTCCCAACAGTAAAAAGTAAAAAAAGGAGCCAATTCTATAAGCACAATAAGGCACTCATGGATGTGTGTAAAACATATTTTACAGCACATCCAGAGGCTGAAATCACTCGGCCTTTGGCCCCATGCTTTACTACACCCCTGGCTGTGCTGTAAAGTATGTTTTACACACACCCCTTCATGCCTTATTGCTTACATAATAAAGGTTTTCAACATAAATATTCTTTTTTGTCTAGTCATAGGGTACGATTTCCATTTCTGCACCTTTTGTTCTGCGATTTTCATACAAGGTATCCAGTTATCCCCAGCTGGATCTGAACATCCAAAAGTAATCCTCAAGATCTTTAATGGCCCCTGTGTTATCTTAATCCCATCTATATCCCTCACCTGTTGGACCTGTTTAGGTGCTAGTGCCATTCCTATGCTTTTTATCTTATTTAATTTGGTACCAGAGCTTTCTGAATATGTCTGTATCACATCTAGTGGTGTTATAACAGCGCTATAATCAGCTACCAATTGACAGATATCATCTGCATAGGCTAAAGTTGTAGGGAAGTGACTTCCAAGTGGAATCTGCATATGCCGACTCCCCTTATTGTTCTTTAGTTTTTGCAATAAAGGGTCAATTGAAAAGATATACAGTAGTGGGCTCAAAGGGTACCCCTGCTGTACTCCTCTCTTAACTGCTACATGATGCCCCTTAATTCCATTTACAACAGGACACTGTGATGCTTTATCATAGAGACACCTAATCCACTGTATAAATTGCTGCAGGATACCATAAGGTCCCATCATGGTAAAGAGATAGTCATGTGACACCAAATCAAATGCTTTAGTCTGGTGTAGGCTCAAGACATACCCCTCCATGGTGGAACTTTCATAGACCTCTCTTAAGGTGTTTAAATTATCCATCACAGACCTTTTGAGAATTGTACATTTGAATTTCTGAAATGACTACTGCTGCCACCAGGGGGGAGCCTATTGCTGAGAATTTTACATAATATTTTCCAATCAACATTAATAAAGCTTATCTTTCTCCAATTGTTCATATCCAGTTTATTCTCATTTCTAAAAAGGTATATCAATAAACTATCTGCCAACACAGGCAGCAAGTTATATTCCCCAGATATGATACCATTAAATACCAATGTCAATTGCTGTACTAATATCTCTACCTTTTTTTATAAAATTCCCCCGGTAACCCAGCAAGCCCCGGAGCAGTGTTATTTTTCAAGTTTCTCACTACCTGTCTTATCTCATCCTGTGTAATAGGCTGTGCAAGTTGCTGCCTTATGTCTATTTGTAGGGTTGGTACATACAATCCGTGAAGGAAATCCATGAGGGTCGTGGAAGCTGGAAGTACATGCCCAAATAGAGTTTCTGTGTGTTTTACAACCACCCCCAGGATGTCTATATTGGAGCTTACCACATCCCCTACATCTGTATTAAGTGAGCCATATATTTGTTTTCCACCCATTTGTTGCAGCCATCATAAGGGTTCACAGTTTGTTCCACCCCTTGTGTACCAACTTTTTGTTCTAAACACAAGGGACTCCCTCTGTCGTATTGATACTCAAACAGTTCCTGCTTATTATTTATTTATTTATTTGTTTGTTTTTGTTAACCAGGTAGGCACACTAGACAACAAATGCCTATTTTCAGGTGCGACCCGGGAGGTTACAAAACAGAAAAACATGGTACATAGTCACGGTAGCATACAAACACAAAACAGAAAAACATGGTACATAGTCAAGTTAGCACACTGCCCATGGTACAGGTGGGCCGGAGAATATCAGTACAGGGAACTGGGTACATAGTCAAGGAGGCTTGCGGACCCACATACAGGGAGGGGCCGGGGTACAAAACCCGACAATATAGGCAAGAAAGCAATTACGTAAACCACCACAGCTAGAGATTGAGAATGTAGAAAGAGTGTAGCATCTAGTGCAACTAGTCAATACACCTGGAGAGGTGGTAACCTTAGGTGAGGAGCAAGGGGCTAAACAGGAAACCAGGGAGGGTGGGCAGGGGACCGTCCAGGAAGATCAGGTAAGTAGGCCAGCAGGAGCTAGTGGGTGCAGGGGTAGGGAAGGACATGGGACCACCACGTTTAGCCAGGCTAGGCCTGCAGACTGAGAGTGCCCCTACAGTTGCGAGCCCCAGAAAGGCGGGGCATGAGAGATGGGAGTCGTCCAAGTGCTACAAGGGAGGGCCAGAGGCGATAAGTGAGAGGGGCGCCCGCAGAGGAGGGGGTGGAGGGTTAGACTAAGTGCTACAGGGAGAGCTAAGGATAAATCTGTAAGTGGGGAGGTTTTGGGGGAGGGGAGTCTCCCAGCAACTAGGTGGTACAAAGACAGGTGGAGCAGCCTTGAGGAACTCCACAGGGACGTTTTGAAGCAGGTGTGGGAGGGGGCAGCCCGGACATGGGCGGGAAGGGAGTTCCAAAGTCTCGGGGCGAAGGCGGAGAAGGCCTGATCACTGGTAAGAGAGCAGGTCCGTGGGATTAAACAGACCTGGGTAGAGCTGGACCTAAGTTGATAGGCCGGGGTGCAATGTTTGATGGGAAGGGCAAGAGCAGCGGGACAAGCAGTATGGACAATATTATCAATCATGTTGCTGAGGACAAAGGCACAGTGTTTTCAGGGGGAAGCCACCCCAGTTGGGCATAGAGATCACACCGATGCAGAAGCGGGAGCAGAGGAGGCGGCAGACATGTTGTTAGGCTGTGTCCCATTTGCAAGACGGGCACGCGGGACTGGCGCGAAGGCAACCAACCCATAGCAGAGCGTGGGTAGGAGGATCCCCCTAGCTATGGCAGCCGGGCGGCTGGAGTGAGGCAGTCCTTAGCCCTGTAAGCTAGGCCAAGCTTGCTGTTAGACGCTCTGCAGATGTTACGAAGGTGCTCAGCAAGATCAAGCTGAGGATCAAGAGTCACCCCTAGGTACCTGGCAGAATTTAGGACAGGCAGGAGGGAGCCATTCCCCCCAAGGATGGCAAGGGGGGAGGGGCATGATGTGGTTTTAGCCACTGTCCCGAATAACATGGCATGGGTCTTGTTTAGGTTGACCAAGAGCTTGTGACCCACGAGCCAATTTTGGATACGCCCAAAGTCAGAGTTGAGTTGAGCGTTAATGGTAGAGATGTCCTGGGAGCTAGACAGTAGTACCAGGTCATCCGCATAGAGTGTGGTGGACCTGGAGGTAGCCAAGTTGGTGAGTTCGTTGATGTAGAGGGAGAACAGTAAGGGACCAAGGACAGACCCTTGGGGGACGCCGCATCTGACAGGGGAGAGGTCCGATGTAGCACGGTTGAAGCTGGTGTATTGTAGTCTGCCCTCAAGGTAGCTGGTGAACCAAGCATGCTTCACCCTAGAAATTTGTGAGGTATAGTCCAAACCCGTTTCTGTAGCTAGTGAAGTGCATTTTTGCAAGTGGTTACGCAACTCCAAATACTTATGGTACGTGCTCCCGGGCCTATTGTTTTGGCTATACGTCAGAAGAATTTTTGCAATTCTACCTTCATATCCTGCCACCATAAGAGTGGGTTATTGTAAAATTCAAACAGAGGCTTTCTAGATTCTATAAGATCTTGTAAGTCCAACCCATACAAGGAATCTGCTAATAAAGATACATTCAATTTCTAACAGTTGTGTGTCACAGGTTTGTTTAAAGCAGACCTTAACTGTATAGTGATCATACTGTGATCTGAAGTCTCTGTAGATATTACCATACCTCTCAACCTTTTGTCACTGAAATGAGGGACATGGGCATTATTGGACACTCAAAATGTGGGACAATGAGGGACATAGACCCTGTGAATGAGGGACACATCCTCAAACATGGAGATACAAGTTCAGAAGACTGTGAAAACCATAGTGTATACTTGTACAATGTTTATTTCTGTGTTAGCATCTTAGAATAATGTGAATTTCTGCTTGAAAGTTTAAGTTTACAGAATATTCTCTGTGTGGGCGGCACCTTTTCCATGAGGTATGGATGAGGGACAGTGCAATTTTAAGGGTTAAAATCAGGGATGTCCCTCTCAATCAGGGACAGTCGAGATGTGTGGATATTACATCATATTCATAACGGGGAATCCATTCTGAAAGAAAGAAAAAGTCTATCCTGGTTGTCAATCAACCTTTCCTAAAAGTATGGTCTGGTCGATTCTTCCCAAAAGTTGCTCTATCCCCAATCTAGCTGTCTGACATAGTTCCATTAAAAACATAGGGCCAGATATTCAAAACTTCTCGCAAGGTCTGCCATATTCAGAAGGGCAAATAGGGCATGCAAACAGCAGTAGCGCCAGGCAAAACTATAATGTATGCAAGGGGCAAAGTGAGGGGTTGGGAATGTGCATACAGGTGCAACGAGGTATTCAAAGAAATAGCACCACACACGGCCACTTTGGGCAACACATAGCGCAGCACTGCCTACCACCTATAAAAGGCAGGACTTATCCCAGGGCAATTCACATAGGGGGAGTGGCCAGAGCAGGAAGCCACAATGGCATTCTTTAGCAATGCAGTGCTGATGCACATAATGGAGAAAGTAGTGGAAGAGGAAGAGAGGGAGCAGGCCCAACCTGGCCCAACGTTGCACATTTGAGACCCTGCCTGATGAGCACATCACTGACTGGTACAGGATGAACTGGGGAATGTTGAGGCAGTTATGCAAACTCCTGCATGAGCAGCTGCAGGCCAACACTAGATGCAGCCATGCCATGACAGTGGAGGAGAAGGTGATGGCAGCAATGTGCTTCCTAGCCACTGGGACGTTCCAACGCCCAACGGGGGACACCATTGGGGTATTGCAGTCTGCCACCTCTTGCCTCCTGACCCAGTTCCTTGATGCTTTCCTGCCATATGCTAGTGAATTCATCATATTGCCCAGCATGACAGCTGAGCACAGAGAAACCATGCAGCAAGTCTATTGAGTTGCACACCTACCTGCAGTACTAGGTGCCATTGAGTGCACCTATGTTCCCATCTATGCACCACCTGGCAATAGCAGTGACATATTTGTCAACAGGGAAGGATATCACTCCATCAGTTGCCAGGTGATGTGTGATGTGACAGAGCACATCACCAATGTCTTTGCACAGTACCCTGGCAGTGTGCACAATGCCTTCATATGGCACTAATCAAGGCTATGCCAGGCCTTCGAGGAGGGCAGGATATGCAGTGGGCACTTTGTTGGTAAGCATGTGCAGCCATGACATATAAACACCCCAGAGGGAGTGGGAACAGGCAGGGGTAGTCAGGGCGGAGGCTGGAGCAGGGGGCAGTAAGACAGCAATACAGGTGATGCACATGTGGAATGGGCAGATAGCAGGACAGCAACACTAATAGGTGCACATCTCTCCACAGGGAACAGTGCCTATCCCCTGAGACCCTGGCTGCTCACACCAGTACCCTGGCTGGCCACAGTGGCTGAGGAGAGATACAACGAGGCACATGCTGCAACCAGAAACATCATAGAGAGGGTTTTTGACATGCTAAAGATGGGGTTCCACAGCATAGACCAGTCAGGTGGTGCCCTACAGTACAGGCCCCAGAAGGTATGCTGTATAATCCTAGCCTGTTGCATGCTGCATAACATGGCATTGAACCATGGTATATGTGCACCTGAACCTGAGGAACAGTCAGACAGTGAACCAGAGCCAGAGGTCAGGGGGATAGTAGAACAACTTGAGAGGCGAGATCCTTGTATGGCATGCAGGGCCCTGGAGCACAGGAGTGGCATCATGGAAACACTAGCCTGGATGTGATGGTGAGTGAACACAACACAGATGACCAACATGTCATGTACAGTGCCTTTACTATGTGTGCATACCCAGTACAGTACAGAACAGTGTAGACAGTGCAACCCTCTGGTGCAACACACAATGGAAGTGTGAACAAGTAATGTGGCTATGTGAGCAGTGCCCAGTGCATGTGAGCATGGTGGACAGCTATGGTGGGTGCAGGTGGTGTTGGGGGAGGGGCTGGTGACGTCCTGTGGGGTGTGGAGGCATGTGTGTGGATAGGTGACAGTGAGTGCATGTGTGCGTGTGTGTGTGAAACAAGGGCTCACTGTGCATGCCAGTGGTTCCTATCTCCAGTGCCTACCACCATGCACACGACACGCCCCTTGTGTGCAGGACACAGAGCTTGGAGTGCTCTGTGTGGATGACATGGGTGGTGAGGACTGCGGTGATGATTGGACAGCAGTGTGCCTGCGAACAAGACATGACACAGACCCAGCCATGGTGGGTGGTCAGCCACAACACCGTGACTGGTCAGTGGGGGAGTGGAGGAGCCTGTGCCCACACTGCGTGTGCTGGAAGCATGCCAGGGTACACATCTGGAGTGGCTGCTCTGTGTGGTGCGTGTGCCCTGCTGACCAGCCATGACTGCAACACACATCACCCCCGCATTTACCCACACAGTGGCAGTGAGTTCTCCAAAGCCCCACTCAACAAAGCCTAGGATTTGCATCATGCGCTCCTCCACCCACTGCTCAGAACATAGTAGAGCCAAACCCATCATCTCTCGCAACTGGGAAAGTTCATGCCGCACTTCCCTATGAAAGTCATGCAGGTCCAGTTGTACAGCATGCTGAGACAACAGGGCAGCCTGGAGCATAGGCCGGGCACTCTGGCCATCCTGGCCTGGGGGTGCCACACTGCCCTGACCTGTGGGTGGTGGCTACTGCCTTTGGGTACGTTGGGGTAGCTGGTTGGGTGCTTGTGGTGGCTGGTGCTGCTGTGGTTGCCGTTGCTGCAGCTGCAGTGGCCTTGAAGGGGGCAGTGCCTGTTGCAGGGCCTGCACTGTATCCTGTGGTCAGCAGGGCATGTTCAACAGTTCACACTGGACAACCCCATGGCCAATATCCTGTCACTGTACTCCTCCGCCATGTGCCTGTGCACCCCCCTCCTGCAATGCAGTCATGTGTGTGTCCCCTGCAGGTCGCACCCCACCACTCCTGCCCACAGTGCCACCCGCAGGCAGGTCAACATCAGTCTCTGTGTCCCCTGAGCCATGGTCTCTGGTCACTGTGAGGATGACCACCTGCCTGCAACTGAGGTCCTTACCTGTGCATCCTCCAGTCCATACTCTGCATCCAAGTAATCATCCTTATCATCAGATACCACAATAGTGCCCACTGGAACATGTATACCACAGCCACATGTCGGCCGCCCTTGCTCCAGCATGGATGATTCTCGGCTGGCATCCATGCCAGATGTAGATGGCATCATCCCTGTAGCATCCTCCTCAGCCTTCAGAGCCACTGTGCCATGCTTCTCCCATCCCATGGCTGGATGTGAACCCTGCACTGTTAGGAGAATAGAACAGTGTCAGAGACCTGTACAGCACAAGGAACAGCAAGCCCACCACCATGACATGCAACCCCCAGCAGTGTTGGCCCCACAGCATGCCTGTGCACCCCCCACAGTGCTGTCCATGTGAATGATGAAGAAGCTCCCATGCACACATACCCGACCATGACACACACAGACTGAGACACTGGTACACTGGTGCATGCTGTGCACTGCCAACACATGCACACTGAAGAGCTGCACGCACACCGCAAACACAATGCGACCAGCCCATGTGTGTATCTGGCATGTGCCATGACAGTGGGGTGGTTTCCCACACCCCCATAGGTGTCATGCAGTCACTGTCGATCACATGCTGTGTACATACCTGCCCTAGGTGGTGTGAGCTGCGTCTCTGACCCACTACCTTCAACCTCCTCAACTGCCACTGGCCTCAGGGTCAAGGCAACCAATGCCATGATCAGGTCCCAGTCCCACTGCTCCATGTGCTGTGACCCTCCTCCTGTCCACAGCCATTCCCATACATGCTGGTCCTCCTCCTCCATTGCCTGTCCCAGCAGGTTGTTCCAGTGCTTGTGCACGGCATCTGTGCTGTGTCTATGGCTACCCACAGCATTGACCTCCGCCACTATCTCCTCCCACATACAGCAGACCACTGCATCGGTGGATTTGTTGCGCCTCATCACCTGCTCCCTCTCTTTGAAGGAATGTACCGTTGCCCTCAGCTCGTCCCCTGAGAACTTGTGTGCACAAAGACGCTCCTGCCTGGCAGCATCACCTGTGTGGGACAGAGGAAATGGCATTGTTTGCTCACAGGGGTGTACGAAGTGTGCACGACAGTAGCTGTACCCGTTGGCCATGAACCATAGACACCTGCCATGCAATGGCCAGCCCAATGTGCCACAGGCACTGTGCGGTCTGGGCACACAGTGGTACACATGGCACAGACATGCCAATAAAGCACCTGTGTGCCACACTGCAGTGGTGGCACACAACATGCGCATGTGCGGTGGTTAGCACATGTGTCACCATGCAGCCATAACGCCATGTGTGTGGGTGACACGATGCACAGTGGCTATGTCTGTGCACAGTGCAAGTGCACCATGCAGGCCATGTGTCGGCCTTTGTGTGTGTGTGTGTGTGTGTGTGTGTGTGTGTGTGTGTGTGTGTGTGCACCCTGCTGGGGGCATGGTACCATGCGTGTGGTCCTGTGGCCACTCCACGGCATGACACATGGCCTGTGCCACACACATACCCTTGCTGAGGCCCCCCTAGCACAGACATAGTGTGTGTCCCACACATCATGCACACCATGTCGGACCCACACCTGCGCCAGTGGCACAGTGGTACAACATCCAACAGCAGTTTTGCATGCAACCCACAGACAGCTGCAGTACGCAGACCATGGGGGTTTGTGGTCCGAGGTTCCAAACAATGCAGTGCTGTAGCATGCTCAACAGCAACTGTGGGGCCAAGCGGCCACCAGTTGCAATGCTGCCCCAGACTGCACATGACCCACTGCAGCAGTGCTGTTGCCATGAGGCCTGCAGTGATGACACACTGCGCGGTGCCAGGGTAGCCCTTACAATGCCACATGGCAGCACTAGTGTGTACGGTGCAGACAGTGCCAGTGTTGCCTGTGCTGTTGTCCTGCATCATGGTGGCCTACAGTGCTGTGTGCATGAACCAACATGGACAGCACAGCTATAGGCCGAGTATCACCCCTGCATGTGTACCCCCACCACCCTGACCCCTGTGCTGGCTGTCAGATCCAGGGGTGTAGCTAGACATATGTATGATGTACAGACATTATCCAACAGTTCCCCCCCCTCACCATGACAAAGGTACACATCTCCTCACAATGCTACCCCCTTGCAAACAAAGCAGACTGTTGCAGGATGATTCCTCTAATCTCTGTAATGCTTCCTACACATATCTGTCCCCTAACCAGTAGCCATTTGAACAGCAACACCTCTCGGTGGCCTACAGCACCTCAGACTGCAATGTAGACTGATTATGTCAACAGAAAGGCGTATGTTATGTGATAGGCACACGTCACAACTGTACACATATGTGTACAGTGAGTAACCCGGGCCTACACCCTTGTTCTGAATGGCAGTCAGGCTTGCATGCTGTACAAACCTGCATGTTCGGGCTGTATCTCCTGGGACATCCTGCACACAGTGTTTACTTCCACGTTCCTCCACAGCACTGCAGTCCCTAACAGCAACACGGGTGGAGCACTGTTAGCCATTAACTAGCACAGCTGGGCAATCCAGCCTGTTGAGCATGCAAATGAGGCATTAACGATAGGCTAATCACCGTGTTTGTCCTGTGCATACACAAGTAGCCTCATTAACACAGGGTCTTTGAAGATCACATTTGAAGAGCAGGGCAAATGGATAGTGCTGGGCAAACGGTTAGTGCCAGGTAAATGGGGATGGTACACAGTGCCATGCTGTGATAATGCACTTGGGTTAATATCCCAGTACTGACACTGTAATGCAGCATGAGAGGGGTGCTGCATTTCTGAGGTGCCGCCTTTCGGATGAGACGTTAAACCGAGGTCCCATCTGCCTAGATTGGTGGTAGTTCAGGTGGATGTTAAAGATCCCATGGCACTTATCGAAAAGAGTAGGGGAATTTCCCCGGTGTCCTGGCCAAATTTCCCTCATTTCACTAAAAATACCACCAACAGCTTAATCTGGTTCAAGGTCAGTTGGCATTCATCTGTATCCCCCTCCCCCGGGTCGTGCCTGAAAATAGGCAGGATTTGTCTAGTGCACTTACCCGGTCAACAAAAGCTAAATAAATAAATAGCACTGTGCTATGGGCCATTGCACAGCAATGGCACATGCATGGTGTGACTATGCTATGTGCATGCGCACTCTGCTTGCATGACAGTAGCAATCACACTGCAGGCCACATGCATGGATCCTTTGTGCATGCACGGCACATCATCATTGGGATCATGGTGGGGTCACGCAGGTATGTTATATGCACTTCCGGGTTGAGCGGCACTATACCACACAACACCACGGCGCTAGTCCTTGTTACTGGTACTGGTGCAGAGTGTGAAACCCTAACCCTGATCTTAACCCTTACCATAACCCTAAACCTAACCCTAACCCTAACCTTAATGTCTGATGGCTATATCAATATTGTCCTAACCCTAACCCCAATCCTAACCCTAACCCTAACGCTAATGTCTGACAGTCATATCAATATCATCCTAACCCTTACCCCAATCCAAACCCTAATCCTAACCCTTACCCAATTGTCTGACAGTCATATCATTATCATCCTAACCCTAACCTTAATCCTAACCCTAATGTCTGACAGACACATCAATATCGTCCTAAACTTAAGCCTAACCCTAACCCAAAAACACTAATCCTAATCTCTGACAGTCATATCAATATTGTACTAACCCTAATCCTAACCCTATCCCAAATCCTAACCCTAACCCTAATGTCTGACAGTCATATCAATATCATGCTAACCCTATCCCCAACCCTCACCCTAACCATTACCCTAACCTTAATGTCTTACAGTCATATCAATACCGTAATAACCCTAACCATAACCATAACCCGAATGTCTGACAGTCATATCAATATTGTCCTAACCCCAACCCCAACCCCAACCCTAACCCTAACCCTAACACCAACCTTATTAGTGACAGTCATATTTATAAAATTCTAACCCTAAAACCAACCCTAACCCTAATCCTATCCCTAACCCTAATGCCTGTAAGTCATATCAATATCGTCCTAACCCTTACACTAACCTTAACCTTAACCCTAACCCCAACCCTAAAATTAACCCTAACCCTAACCATAACACTAACCCTGACCCTAACCCTAACACTACCCTAATGTCTGACAGTCATATCAATATAGTCAAAACCCTAATCCCAACCCTAACCTTAACCCTAACCCTAACACTAATGTCTGACAGTCATATCAATATCATCCTAACCCTAACCCAACCCTAATGCTAAACCTAACCCTAACCCGAATATCTGACAGTCATATCAATATCGTCCTAACCCTAACCTCAACCATAACATTAACCCTAACCCTACCCGAATGTCTGACAACCATATCAATATCATCCTAATCTCAACACCAACCCTAACCCTAAGCAAAACCCTAGCCCTAATGTCTGACTGTCATATTAATATCATCCTAACCCTAACCTCAAACCTAACCCTAACCCCAAACCTAACCCTAATCCTAACCCAAAACCTAATCTGACAGTCATATCAATATCGTCCTAACCTTAATCCTAAAACTAACCCTAACCCTAACCCTAACCCCAACTCTAACCCTAACACTAACCATAACCCTAACCCTATCCCGAACACTAACCCTAATTTCTGACAGTCATATCAATATCATCCTAACCCTAACCAAACCCCAACCCTAACACTAAGCCGACTGTCTTACAGTCATATCAATAATGTCCTGACCTAACCCTAACCTTAACCATAACAATATCCTAAACCTAACCCTAAACCCAACCCTAACCCTAACCTAGCAGTAACCCTAATGTCTGACAGTGATATCAGTATCCTCCTAACTTTAACCCAACCCTTAACCCTATCTCTAACCGTAATGTCTGATAGTCATATCAATATCATCCTAACCCTAATCCTAAAACTAACCCTAACCCTAATTCCAACCCTAACCCTAACCGTAACCGCAACCGTAACCCTAACCCTATCCCTAACACTAATCCTAATGTCTGACAGTCATATCGATATCATCTTAACCCTAACCCCAACCCTAACCCCAACTCTAACCCTAAACCTAACCCTAACCATAACAGAAGCCTTAACCCTAAAATTAAGGTCTGTCATATCAATATCATCCTAGCCCTAACCATGACCCTAACCCTAACCCTAACCATAACCCTAAGTCTAACCCTAATGTTTGGCAGTCATATCAATATCATTCTAACCCTAACCCCAATCCTAACCCTAACTCCAACCCTAAAACT